>OX344729.1:10792274-13317803 GCA_947034835.1 Ballota nigra
GGACCGGGCCGGATTTAGGACCTGCCGGAGGCTGTCCGGCCGCCAGAGGTGGTTTTTCGGCGGTTTCAGGCAATTTTCCGGCGGTTTTTCGATTATGTTAATTGGTTTTTCGGCGGTGGCCGGTGGTTTTCCATCGACGGCAGCGGTGGTCCGGTGGTGGCCGGCGGTGCTCCGGCCGGTGAAAGCTATTTCCGGCAATATGCGCTCATGCTATCTTGTTTTGGTTCGTGTGGGCTCATTTTAACTCCATTTTGGGTGCCGAAAATTCTAGTGTGCTCGTTTTTCAGTGTAGAATCTGAATTTACATAGTATGAGAGTATTTGAACAAGTGGTGTTTAATTACTTATTTATCCATTTAAATGAGAACTATAATTAAATATATAACACTTGTGAATTAGCTAATTACACTCAAAAATCAAGTTTTATTAGTGTAATTGTGAGATTTAAATTCATGTGTTAAAATTTTAATTATTTAAATATTTAAATGGTTTCTTGTTTTATGGATATAGGTCGAATAGAGTGAATAATTAAAGTTCTTCAAATTCGATTTGATGAAGTTAAGACGTGCAAATTTTAAGATTGTGAGATGAAATTGTCACACATGGCACATAACGTCAATTTTATAAAGAGTGTTTCAACTTTATAACTCAAATTTAATGATAGTTGAAATTTGAGCTAGGACACGTCTCGGAAAACTTAAGGTTTTTTGGGATGGATGTTTGTTTAGGTTGGAACCTTAAGAAAATTGTGGAATATTATGAAATATATTGTTGATGAATTATGATTTCAAGAAAACGAGATGTGAAATGAATGTTTTATGTACAAAAATGATTCGACGATCCGATATTTCTAACTTGTCAAGTGAGAGCAGCTTTCGGGTGAGGAATCTATTTTGTCATATCTTTTATAATGAGTACCATAATAGTACTCTGTGAGCGTATAAATTGCATTGAAGATTATCGCTGAATTTTCTTGGAAATTGCCCAATGGTGTTGCTGAAACAAGATCAAATAAGAATAACCTTAGTAGTTGGTTTTTAACTTAAATGGTTGTTTGTTAACCTTTATTATTTTGGTTATTTGATTTATGACATGATTATGCTTTATAACTTTAATGTCGTTTGAACATCTTTAAAGCATGTTGTTATCATGTCGTTGAGTGAGAGTTTTAGCTATTTATTGGATTAGAAGCTAGAACTTAAGATTTTGTTCATGTTTTTGGAACTGAATCTGTTTAATGGGGATACTTTATTAGATTGATGATTAATAACTTTAAGTTATTTTTCGATATCAAATTTTATATCGAATTTTTCAGATGTCAGTTAGCTTAACATAGAACAATATAATACATAAATGCATATTGACTTTTAGAATTTTTTCTGTTAAAAACCAGACAATGACTTCAACAAAGATCATCGTTGAATTTAACAAAATTGAAAAACTCAAAGGCGATAATAATAACATGTAGCGTCATATGATATAATACATGTTCTTGGAGAACATGAGGTGTTAGATACTATCAACCATGATAAGAAGTATCCTGAGATAGATATAAGACTCAAACTAGAAACATTATGGAAGGTTACCAGGCTTGGAATATTGAAAATTTCATGGCTTGTGAAATATTGGTAATCTTGGTCAATGATGGCATATTCCATGATAGTGGATTACATCATACTGCCTATAATATCTGATAATATTTAAAAGGAAAAGTATGGTTACTCTTCATTTTTTGAGAAATATCGAATTCAGGATCTTATCAATTCACTTCCTAACAGAAGTGAACACTTGAGAGTCGACACGACTCTTGATGAAAGTGTTAAAATTTTTACTCATACAGCTCATAACTTTGAGCTAAAAGATGAAAGATTTGAGACTTCAAAGTCTTCATTAAGTGTTCTCGTTACATTAATTAGTTCTGTAGGAGCTTCGAGCTCTGAATAGTAAAGATACTAGAAGGAAGATGAATGATAAGCCCTCTCGAACTAGGCTGCTATCAATTTTGGTGTCAATCTTAATGCTAGGAAGATTAAAGAAAAGTGCTAGACTGAAAATGGATAAGAGAGAAAATGACATCTTTCATTTGAGAAGAGCATGGTCATTTTTTGCTCGTGAATGTACTAAGTCCAGGAGAGACAAGGTAGTTCATTCTGATTTTTGTTTCAAGCACAGTTATCTTTGGTAATGTGTTCTTAACTGAATCTTACCCTTGTGGATTATAGATTCAGAAATGGCAAATCATTGACTAAAGACTATTGAGGATTAAGACGAGATGCAATAAAAAGAACTAAGCTCGGGTGAAGTTTTGGGGCTTGTAAACTTGAGATTGACAATGGTCAATGTTTCATATCGCATAGTCTTTTCTTGGCTTGAGAGATCACTCAGGATCTCACCACTGTATTTGATCTTCCATAGCTGGGATATGATTATCTTTTTTTTTGTGAGACATGGTTGTGATTAGTATGTGACGACGACGTGTGAGCTTCGCATACCTGCCACCGGCACGGTGAACAATGGCACGTGGTGTATGTAACATAATATATGGTATTAGACTTTCATGTTTTAAATGGTTAGGGAATAAGTGAACAATTATTTTAGTTATATGAAATAAGTTCATGTAGACTAAATGTTTGTTCCTCTAGCAATTCTTATGTAGACGATAACATTTCGGCATGCTAGATTAGGTTTTGCTGTGCAAGATATGGTGAACTGACTTGTGATAGAAGGACTAAGAGTCTTTAAAAGTCGAGTTGTCAATTTGTGGAATATCTTGCTCATAAGTGACCAGAAAACCATTATAAAACAATTATTATTAATTCTTTATTATAATTATTTCATTTTCGATAAATGTGATTCTATGAATATCAATGACAAAACTTGGAGCTTATCATTTCTTCATTACCTTAAATGGCAATATCTCACGTTTATGACATGTTTGTTTTAAATTCACATAAGTCCGAGACATTAATTTATTTTGGACACCCCCTGAATGAGATGTGAATGGAAGACATAACCTTAAAGGTTTTAAGAAGCTATAGAGCACGTGAATATTTATCCAAACAAGTTCAGGGAGTTGTGTAGTGAAAGAAGCATAATTCGACAATCATAAAAACTTTGTACACCATTACACAATGGTGTGACTTAAAGAAGTTTTTTTTAACGTTGTTGGATGTGATGGGATCCAATTGAACTCTGGACACTCTGATCTAGGTAACCTTGGAATCTTGGGATCAACAACTTGTGTACATAACTATGTGAGTTAGTACTAAGAGTTGGGTCCAATGATAAATGTGTCTTCTTAAGATGCTTCGTTAAATCCAACAGTTATGTTATGATTGAAGTTCATTGAGCTGAAAGTAGTACATTAGATGGAATCACATGATATCAATTTTCTTGGATATTGAATTTTCTAGTAAGGGCAGCATTATTTGTACGCTAAACCACTGTGAGATTAGAATAATCACTCTATCAAATCCAAGTAGGAGTGATTTAATGTGATTTTTTAATTGATGTTTACCCATTAAAGATCAGATGGATCTTGATGAGAGTAATTATCTAGTGGAGATGTCACCTACAAAATTTCACAACATTTTAATCTCTTACAAACACTAGGAAATATGTTCTTGAGAAGCATCATGATCTCAAGAAAATATGACAAATCTTTAGGGAATGAGAAACCTACAGACGTTTGAAAGGTTCTATCTTGTTCTAGTAAAGATTAATGAAATAAAGCAATAGAAGATAAGATAGAGTTGATAAAATGAAATCAAGTTTGAAAACTTGTAGTTTTTTCATCGAGACACAAAATAGTTGAGAATGTGAATTCTCAAAAGTCAAAGAAAGATCAATGGGTCTCTCTTGAGGTGACCAAGTTTATATGATAGAAAAGATTATACTCTAAAATGGGATGTATAAATTTTTCTGTATAATGTGAGTTGTACCTCAATTCGTCACAACTCTAGCAAAAGTAAATTATGATTTTGAATTACATAAAGATGGACGTTGAACATTGTATTTTCTCAACGGAGAACTAGAAGAAAAAATCTATATGTAAAGCAGTAGGATTCTTTATTCAAGGTGGATAATGTTTGTAAATTGTGGAAGTCAATTTATGGTCTTAAACAATCTTCAAAGATAGTGGAGCTGAGACTTTATTAAATGATTGTCTCATTAACTTTGTTATGATAGACAAAGGCCACTGTATTTAGGTTGAACGGTCCATGGTAATTTTTGTAATTCTATCACTAGGTGTTGATGCATCATTTGCTAGAGTTATAACAATGAGTATATTTTCTTGGTGAAAAGATTCATTCTGAATCATTCTTAGAAGGCTCATGTTCTTGAATGATTCAAAATAAACTTTGAGAATGCGTTGGTACTCATATTATAAAAGGGCGAGTCATTGAACTATGATTAGTGTCTGAGAACTCTAAATATGAAATGTTTAGTACCGTATGAAAATTGAAATTGAATGTCTAATGTTTGCTAAATTGTGCTCGCATCGAGACAGTTGTTGAGTTGTTTGTCTTGGTTAGCAAATATCAATTAATTTGGGAAAACACATTGAAGTAGTGTGAGAGATTTTGAGATATCTGAAGGGTACTGCATATTATTATCTCGAGGAGATAATATAGAATTAAAAGAATATACAGACAATAATTGGAATTGTGATTTAGATGGATATAAATAAAATTCCAATTATGCTTTTTTGCTCAAGTGAGAAGCAATCTTAAGGCATAACATGAACTAGATCTGTACAACATTGTCCACTAAGAAAGTCGAGTTTGTGGCATGTGCATTTGCAGTCCAATATGTAGTTTGGTTGAGAGATTTCTGGATATCTTTGGAAATTTTAAGCACTTAAAAGGAAGCTTTGATGATTCATTGTGGAATCAAACAGTCGAGTGGGAGTTGTATGATTTATTGTGGAATCAAACACTCCAGTGGGAGCTGTAATTGTGTATTATGGAATAAAACACTCCATTGGGAGTTATTCCAATTCATTATGAGAGCAAAACAGCTTAAGCTTACTCTGAGCAAAGTACCAAGAAAACTAAACATCATAATATAAAGTTTGATTTTGTAAGGATGTTACAAAGTAGAAACAAGTATTTCTTAATAGATTCTCTAATCGTTTGATGTTAGCAAATTCACTTGACAACCTTTCCCAATAGATGTTTAGGACATCTATGGTTAAAGTTCTTGCACGGATTTGAATATGGTACGATGTAGAAGTTAATGTTCCTGAAAAATCTATGTTTAGTGAATTATATGAAAGGTTTATATAATAGTATGTCAACAAGTAAAGATTAGCTCTCTCATACGAGTAATCGCCTCTTACATCTGAGTATGTGAAGAGATGAGATTATTTGAAAGATAATCGTAATAGATTTTACCAAAAATCTATTTAACTTGTTACAAAGCTAAATCATTGGATTCCTTGACGAAAGTGGGAGGAAATCCAAGTTAAGTGTCGAGGATACACTTAAACTGTGATTTACACGATGTTAGATAAATAACTTAGATGACAGACGCTTCCATTCTTGGAAGTTTAGACATCGTGACATGTGTTTTATACCACATGTGCTAAGCTGACAATAAGGAAATGAGAAAGATATCCCTATTTTCTCATTGTATGAGGCCTTGAGGTTTGGAAAAGCCTCTATAAGTACCCTTAAGACTTTCTACAATAGTTCTAAGTCTTCACTTTAGTGTTGCTACTTTAGCATGTTACCAATAGCTATGAATTATAATGGCAATGCGGTGCATGTCTAGAAAAGCAGCTATAGTGGGAGTCTGTAGATATTTTGTATGAAAGGAAGGACATCTTTATTAATACTTTCTATTGTGTTCATTGACCGGTCAATCAAGTTGAGAACTTGATTATGAACAAATAGATTCGATAAAGGTTGAATATGCTCTAATAAATTTAGGGGATTGAAAGAGATATGTCAATTTGTGTTAATTAAAAAGAATTCTGGGGTATAACGAGAATTGAATTCTTCATATAAATCTGGTTGAGTTGTTATATATCCTCAACAAGTGTATAGCGAGAAAACTCATATTCTCGAGGGTCACACGATATATTTGCCTGTACGAATAAGTATAATGTGATTAGTATAAAGATGTGAAGTAGATGGGCGTAATGCTCAAACTTCATGTGTGAGTGGGAGATGAAAGTAATTTAATATTGAATTATTAAATTATTAAATATAAATATCCACCCATGAAGTGGATAAGTTAGGAGGGAGTTATTGGATAACTTCTACGGGACTTTTAAGTCCCATATATATATAAAAAAAGAGAAAAAGATATTGACTGGGTTTTTTTATCTTTCTTCTACAATATTCAAAATACACAGGAATTCTCCTGGAGAATTCTCTCCTCACTCAAAATATACAAATCACACATATACAACTAAAGGATATCTATATTGTGGATTACGAATCAATTTGTTGAGATGTCACGTAGAGCTACTACACTAGACATGCATGATGTAAACTAAAAACCAGAATTTAAGTATAAGTGGGAGATTGTTGGAGTTATACACGAAAGTATGCTTTTACTTTGTATAACTCATGTATTAAACACTTATTTATGAGAATAAATCTTTTCTCACATTTGCTTTAAATATGATTGAATGTTGAATATTTTTTGCAAACCGTTCAATATATATAGTACATGTTACATTGTAGTTAATGTGGTGATACCCGATCACGGAAGATCACATTAACGGTTTCCTTGTAACTAAATGTACAAATTCACGACCTAGGTGAAATTGAACAATCCGCCGTGAAAGGTCGATGTGTACATCTCAGATTGGCCTCTGCTGACCAAGAGATTGCATTAGCACATTTAGTATGTGTTGAAGAGGACCTACAATGAGGATAAATTCTTCTGTTCTGAAATGTGAAGAATTAGACCTCAGTGGTTATTGATTTCTTAATCTCCTTCGCTTAAATAGGATTGTGTGTGCTTAATGGTTACTGCTTTGATTCATATTGAGTGCGAATCATCGTGACTTCAAACCTTGTGCTTTGGGTAGTAATATTAATCATACGATGGTTGCTAAGATTTAATACGGAGAAACGCGTGCGAGTACGGCTCGTGTGATTTGTCCCCTTGGTGGGCTCAGAAGTTTTATCGTACCAAATCTTGCAAGTGAAGAATTAGTTTCTTCGGTACGGATAATAATGTTAAGCTGTCTTTACTCCAAGGTGAAAGATGTTAATTAATTTAGAACTATTCAGAAGCTCAATTAATTAATGGACTAGTTAATCTTAAACGCGGAAAATAATAAATGGGAGCCCATATTATCGTAATATGGATTAAGATGGATAGTGCAATATTAATTTATTAGTGATACTAATTAATATTAATGGGCTGAATTATATTGTGGCTCAATATTGAAATTCAGAAGTCCATTGGAGGTCCAATCTTAATTCTCCTAAAGGCCCCTCAAGTAGCCCAATTAAGTAACCCAATAATGATATGGTGATTAAAATAAAAGAAAATATATTTGCTGATTTTTTCATGATATTTTCGAAAAAGATATATTAGGAGAAAGAAAAGATCTTTTTTATTTTCTTGGAAAGATATTCTGGAAGATCTGTATTCTTGGAATACAAGATTATCTCATATATTCAAGAAGATCTAAATCTTGGATTCTTTCTTTAATATTTTCGAAAATATGCTTATTAGGAGGAGGTTGAGATTTTTGTGGAATATTTTATTATGGAGAAAAGAATATATTAGATATATTCAAGATTTCTTGGAGGCCAAGAAAAAGATTTTCTCTCCCCTAAAATATACCAAAATTTCGTTCACCCTCACCTATATATAGGGGATGATTATTTCATCTCCAGATGACTTTTCACAGCGCTGTAAAAAAATCAACAACACTATTTTTTTTCTTCCTTGTTATTTTAAATTGCTTGAAAGCACTTCCCACCGGTGATCAAGCAAGGCGAAAGGGACCTACTTGAGAAGGTGTTTTGGTTGGTAGCACGTTCATGATAGTCCCGTGATTATCAAAGGTCATATCTACAAGAGGTACGTAATCGCTTAAATTTCTAGTTTTTCCGCCATAGGTTTTATGTGAATTAATTCAACTTGCATGATGATAAGAATTGTTGTTGGAATTATTATTTGAATTAATTAGGATTAATTCATGCTAGTAATAATTTAATTTAAATTTGTATTTAATTTTTATCCCGAATAGTTCCCGGGCACCCAAAATTTCCCAACACTTTCCGAGCTTAAGTGTGATATGTTGACCTCGATACGGCCGACGTATGCTTTTAAACTGAGCTCGGTCTCGAAATGATCTTGATGGTCTTCCTAAACTCAAGTGTGATATACCGATCTCAATAGGGTCGACATATGCTTATGAACTGAACTTGGTCTTAAAATGACCTTAATGGTCTTCCCGAGCTCAAGTGTGATATGCCGACCTCAATACGGTCAACATATTCTTTTGAATTGAGCTCGGTCTGAAAATGACCTTAATGGTCTTCCTAGCTCAAGTGTTTTTTAACTGAGCTCAATTTTATGGGAAAAATTTGCATCGTCAACGAGTCGTTTTATTGATAGGTAAAGGCTTCAGTACAATATACAACTTTGAGTTAAGTGGATATTCAAATTCAGACTATGGTGGATGCAAAATAGATAGGAAGTCTACTAGTGGTATATGACAATTTATTGGGAGTAAGTTGGTATCTTGGTTTTCTAAGAAGCAGCCTTCAGTTGCTACATTAACTACAGAAGCAGAGTACATGGCAGCAGGGAGTTGTTGTTCACAACTACTCTGGATTAGTCAGCAGCTTAGGGACTACCAAATTAGAGCTAAGAATATTCCAATATTTTGTGATAGCAACAGTGCAATTGCCATTACCCAGAATCTTGTTCTTCATACCAGATGCAGGCATGTTGATATAAGACATCATTTCATCAGAGACCATGTTGAGAAAGGTGATATAAGGATGGAAAAGATTACAACAGAGAAGCAGATAGCAAATATTCTCACTAAGCCGTTGGCAGAGACCAGATTCAGAGAATTAGCTTTTGAGTTAGGACTTTTGGATCCAGAGACAGATTTGGTTTAGGGGGAACATTAGAAGAGTATCCTTTATTTCTATAATACTTACTTCTTTTACTATATGTACTAACCTGTCTGCAGATCAGATATACCAGAGGAGTTACATCTCCAAATGAGCTATAAAGCCAGATAACTAGCAGTTTCACCTAGATCTTATCTCAGATGACAGACAAGTTGCACTAGAGGAGATACCTCCAGATGAGATGTAACACCAGAACACTCGTGGTATCATCTGGTTACTATACCAGATGACAGGTAAGTCTTTACTCTTCTGCGCCTGGTCATTTGGACACTCTATAAAACACTAAATGTACCCAAAATGTTTTATATTCTGAGTGTATTTAAACTTGGGTCATGGGCCTAGGCAATCGTTCCTCTTTTCCCTTGACTGCCACAAAACCCCTCGAACCCAATCCCAATGACTGCGCCACGTACACAAGTTAAATCTGTATCTTGCGTATTTTAATCTTGGTCGTGGGATTTAATTAAAGTGTAATATGTCAATCAATTGATTAATTTATTTTGTCCCCCCATTTAATTTCAAATCCATGCGTATTCCTCTCGTATAAACCAATTTTTTCTCATTTTGCCTCTTCACGTTTCCTTACTCTCAAACCCTAAAATCTTTTCTGCAAAAGTTTTCTTTCTCTCTCTTTCTCATACTCCTCACAAGTTCATCAATGACCTTTACATGCAACTTCAATGCTGCTCACATCTGTGAGAAGTTGAAATCCGAGATGGTGGTGGATTTCTATTCTTCTCGCGACTCTGGAGCCCTGGAGATCTTGGATTTCCTCCGCAAATCTGGGCTGGAGACGTATCTCTCCTCTATCCCCAAAGGCTTCAGAACCCTGGATTCCTATGTTGCGCAGTTCCTGGTTGGGTTGAAGGTTAGAGACGACGTCTTGGTCTCAAAGATTGATGGAGAACAAATGGAATTCACAAAGTATGACATCAACAAGCTTTTTGGGAATTTATCTTTAAAAGGAGTGGATCCGTTGACATACAAGGAGGCAGAGCAAGGTGAATCTTTCAAGTTGTTTGCTCGTGCTTCATGCCAGAACATGACAAAGGGGTTCACGGACAAGCATCTTCGTCAAAAGTACAAATTGCTTTTTGACATTGTGGTGAAAGTTCTTATGTGCGAAAATTATAGCACGAATGTTATTGTCACTGGTAGATTGTGTGTTATGAGGGCGATTTTGGATGGAGTGAAGTGCAACTGGGTGGACTTCTTCTGGGGTGTGATGAAGAAGAAAAGGGTGGAAGTTCAAAAGGAGCCCTGCCCAGAAAGAGAAGGAGAGAGGCAGTTTGTGTTCAACGCAAATGTCTCTGTGGCTCTGATGTTGGATTCCTTTTTCCCACAAAAGGCATGGGATATTGAAGCCTGCAGGAAATTTGGCAAGACCAAGTTTCTTCTCTCAAAGGATGGTCCTCTCCATGGTCATCCTGACTCTGATGGTGAAGAAGTTATTCCTGCTCAGCCTCTCCAGGCAGTGGCCTCCCCTCCCAAGGGCAAGAAAGCTGAGAAGAAGAAGGGAAGTGATGTTGCCCCCAAGAAAGTTGTTCTTTCTACCTCTTTAGAGGATGATCAGATGTCTATTTCCTCTTCTTTGAAGAAATAAAAGAGAAACGGGGAAGGGTAAGTTTCCTCTCTTAAGGCCAAAAGGGTGGTCTGAAAAAGAAAAGAAGTAGACCAAAAGGAAGAGATGCTGGAAAAGACTGCTGGTACGAAGGGGAAGAAACAGAAGAGGACAGAAAAGAAGTCTCTTCTGCTCGATGAACCCACAGACCAAGAACATGACAGTGCAGCCGAAGAGGAGGAGGTTCCTCTTAAGAAGAAGCCCAAAGCTAGGAGAGCCATTCTTCAAGAACCAGAGTCAAGCTCTTCTCTGGGTACATCTCTGGATCAAGCAGTAGAGGAGGTTGCTCAACAGGAGACTGAAGTCATCTCCCCTACTCCAAGTGCAGATGCCCCTGTGATTGCACCTGCTTCTGTTCCGGTTGATGTTGACTCAGCCGAGGTAAACCCCTCTACCCCTTTTCTATAAATCTTATATCCCCTTCCATCTCTCCCCCAGAACCCTCTAACCCAGAATCCTCCCTTCCCCAAAATCTTAACCCTTCCCCACCCTCACATACTGCCTTTGTACCAGAGGAGATGCCTCATTCCTCATCTGGTACAAAATTCATTACTTTATACTCCCTTTTACCCCAAACTACCCACACATCTACCTCACAAACACCCTCTGTACCAAAGGAGGCTACTTGGCTTACCACCTCATCTGGTACAGCCCAACCCCTGTCTACCTCAAACCAAACACCTCCCCCACCTCTACTCAAACAAATCCAAACCCCTGCATGACATTGGGATTTGTTGTCCCTCCCGACTCCCCTGATAACCAAGGTAGAGATGATAGTGAAGATGTGAATGCTTCACTGGAGCCTCCATCCACATCCTTCTTTGCCAGGGGCCCTATCCCTTTTGCCTTTAATGATGCTGATATGGGTCACATTCGGCAAAGCATGAGCAAAAGTGCTCAGCTCTGGCTCAGAGAGCATTTTACAGTCCTTTTGGAGCACCTTCCTTTATTGGCAAACCTCACTGATGGCAAGGTATGGAGCACGGCCAGAGAAGAGAATGTAGAAGACTTTGTTCTTCTCTTTGATGAGATGGGTCCAACAAATTTCTCCAGGTGGGAGATTGAGTTGAAGAAGAAGCTTAATGTACAGCATCCAATACAACTGATGACGGTTGAATCTGCCCGGGTTTTGATCAGAACCCTTCTGATCTAGAGAGGGGTGATGATGTCCCCTGCTAACCCCTCTTACACATTTGGGCCTCACTTCTCATTCCCACCAGAGTTGTATTCAGAGGAGGAAGATTTTGATGTTACTCTAGCGATGATGAAGAAGATGAAGCTCTTCTTCAATGAGCAGATCCAGCAGATTGGAAGATTCTACAAGGCCATGCAACACTTCGGCCCTGATATGATTGAGCATTAGATAAATGAGGAAATAAAGAGATTGCTCAAGCAGATCAAGTCAACATTCGCCTCTGCTAAAGCTGCCTTCAAGGCGAATGACCTCTTTTTAAAGATGGATGTGATTAAGAACCAGATCGAGCTTCAAGAGTATGTCATGGACCAGATGCGATCTATCTCCGTTCTTAAGACTACTCTGGCCACGCCGATGCTGGATATGACCAAGATGATAGATGACCTGCATCAGATGTAAGAAAAGCAAGAGGTTCTGGTTGCAGAAGCTCAGGCCTATGTCGAAGTAGCCAAGAAGCTGAAGGAGAAGCACTCTTCCAGGACTGAGTTGCATGTTCTCATCAGGCAGGTGGTGGAACCCCTTATTGATGAAGTTAAAAAGGGGAAAGAATGTGCCAGAACTGAAATGGCCAAGAGCACAAATGAAACCCTTTTTGTGCACTCTGGCAGGTTGAATCTCTTGGGAAGCACTATGCCCCAGGCAGAGCTGAACCAGAAGAGGAAGGATGAGCTGAAATCCTTAGCAAAGACCAGTCAACTGACTGTAGAAGAGGATGCCCCAGAGTCTGAATAAGAACCTGCTGCTGTTGCTGGCCCTACCAAGAGAAAGATCAGAAAAGTGAAGAAAACCTTCTTGGAGGAAGTAGTAGAGGAGGCAGAGAAGAGATATAAAGAAGAGACAGAGGAGGAGAAGAAAGCCAGGATCACCAAAAATATCAATGAGGAGCAGAGGATGAGGTATGTAAGAAGGCAGAATAAGAAGGCCAAGGAAGCTGATGGAAGTGCTAGTGGCAACTCAAGAAAGAAGAAGGGACATATAGAGATAATGAAGCAATTACCACTCTGGACAGAAGGGTCATTTGACTCTAATGTGCTTGTTCCTTTGATTAGCCAGTGGAGCGAAGCCAAAACCTTGTGGTTTATTCAACACTACATCCACAAGCCCCCACCAGAGGATGCGGTACTCATCAACGGGACTTTCCATGCCTGGATGAAGGCATACGACCAGAATACGTATTACCAGTCGATGCGGTGCACCATCCATTATAATCTGGAAGTCACTACTCCAGACTTCGAGCACCTTAACACTCATCTGGTAGGCGAACATATTGATTGGGCTGAACTGAAGAAGTTGTTCAAGACCAAGGTGATGACGAACTTCGACCCTCCAAGCCAGGCAGAGCTCAGAGTCATACAAGATAGGTTCCTGGACTGGTTCCTGGTTCCTAAAGAAGGAAGAAGATACTGCTAGATAGGATATTTCATGTAATCTGTAATCAATCTCTTATCATGTTTAATAAAATATAACTATCTCTTCTGTTGGTCCCACTAGATTGATAAACTGCGGAAGCTTTAAAGTAAATGTCTTAGACAACTTCTTTTTACAAGAGCACACGATAATAAATAGGAATTTAAATGCAGAAAATAGTAAATAAGACCGGATATATAGTAGTTCGGATCTGAATATCCTACGTCCACTCTCCCTTGAACAAGGGGTCTCACTATCCACCCAACAACCAACTTACTTACTGGAATTGAGAAGTACCAATTCCTTCTTACACTCTCTTTAGATCTAACTTCGATCTAAAGATCAACAGCCTTCAACCTTATCTTGTAGATGAACAGGTTGAGGTCCAACTACTCCTTAAGAGTGAATATAAATGTATGAACAATATAAGAGTGCTATGTGCGTGGATGAACAAGAGCTTTGAAAGTATCTTCGTGCGCGTATATGAATCTCTCTAGCCCTTTTTCTTGAGGATGCACTCTATATTTATAGAGGTGATTAGGGAGTAGCCGTTGGAGAGCTAATCCAACCAGATCCTCTATTTAGGGAAGCTTCAATCAATCAATTCCTTAATTGATTGATTGGGTTGGTGAGATCCTTGGATTGATTGACTTCAAGACTTTCCAATCCTGATCTTGTTGACTTGATTTGAATCACCAACGGTAAATAGCTTCCAATGCCAAACTCTGATTCTCTCCAGAAAAGGCAATACCAGACACCAGGCAATCTTGATGTCTTTTGGTCCTGATCTGGTTATGAAACAGATAGCTCATCAGAATCAGGAGATGATTCTGAGCATCTTTTGTTTCACCAGACTCGTCTGGTCTGGGGAAAGGTCCTCTGCCTCTGGACAGTCTCTTCTGGTGAAGTCCTCTGGTGAGTCCTCTGGTATGTCTTCTGGTGACTCTTCTGGTCTGGCAGTTCCCCCTAGACTAAGTCCTAATCTAGATCATCATCTGGCTAACAGGTCCAGATGGTCCTATTACATCTTCTGGTTTGTTTTAACTCATCAAAACTATACAATTTTTATCCTAACAATTTCCTCCTTTTTGATGGAGTTAAAACACAACCAGAACTGATCAAAAAAATAAAACTTAAGCATAAAAACAGTAAAGGATAAGACCTTAGAATAGATCTTATCAGGCAAACAATTAAGACAACAAGAGGTTGTCTTTTAAACAGAGAAGATATGATACTTTCATTAATAATAAGGATAAAGGAGATTACAGATTACAAAGCAAGTCTGGTCCTATCTAAGCATATCTTCTGTTCTCTTTGGGCACAAGGAACCAGTCAAGGAATCTATCCTTAATGGCCTTCAACTCTGCAGAAGATGTTGGAGTGAAATTGACCAACACCTTAGTCTTGTATAATCTATTCAATTCAGCCCAATCAACCTGGTCTTCTACCATTGGAGTGTTGAGATAATGGAATTCAGGGGCAGTGACCTCCAGGTTGAACTCAATAGTTGAATCCATCAGTTGCTTGTAAAGATCTGCATCATAGGCTTTCATCCAAGTGTAGAAGGTTCTGTTGATGAGAGCATCATCCTCTGGTGGAGACCTCTGGATGTAGTGTTGAATGAACCAGAGAGTCTTTGCTTCTCTCCATTTCTCTATCAAAGGCACAGGCACAGTAGAGTCAAAGGACCCTTCTGTCCTGAGAGGCAGGATGTTCATGACTTCAACACGTGCCTTCCTCTTCTGACTGGATCCACTGGCACCAGGAGTGATACCAGCTTCTCTGCTCTTCTTATTTTGCCTTCTAACATATCTGAGCCTCTGCTCTTCATCTATGTTTTTCCTTATTCTGGCTTGCCTCTCTTCTGGCGTCTCTTCGCGGAATCTCTTCTCTGCTTCTTCCACAACTTCTTCTAGGAAGCTCTTCTTGACTTTTCTGATCTTCTTCTTAGCAGTTCCAGAGATAGAGATAGGATCCTGCTCTGCTTCCGATGATTCCTCTTCTGCAGCAAGTTGCTTGGCCATGGTAAGCGATTTGAGCTCCTCTTTCTTCTTCTTCTGCAGCTCTGCCTGGGCCAAGGTGTTCTCTAGCAAGTCTAGACGAGCGTCATGGCTAAAGAGGGTTTCATTGGTGGTCTTTTCCAGATCAGTTCTGGCCTTCTCTTCCCCCTTTTTAACTTCATCAAGGAGGGGCTCCACTACCTGCCTAATGAGATCAGGCAAGGCAGTGTTGGAGGAAGAGTGAAGATCACGTAATTGCCTGACCTCCTCCAGGTAAGCTCTCGACTCTGCAACTAGCTTCTCCTGCTTCTCCAACATCTCCTGGAGGGAGTCCTTCAGCTTAGCAGTCTGCAGCATTTGAGAAGCCATCTCCACCTTCTGCATAGAGACTGACCTCAGCTGCTCAAGCACATGCTCCTGGAGCTGCTTCTGGCTGTGCATAACATCCAGCTTGACCAGGAGACCATTGGCCTTGAAAGAAGCTTTGGCAGCTGCAAAGGTAGACTTGATCTACTTCAAAAAGATCCTCCTCTCCTGCCGGATCTGGTGCTCAATCATAGCAGGGGCCATGTGTTGGATTGCCTTGGGAAATCGCCCAATCTGCATGATTTTTTCGTTGAAGAAGGACTTCATCTTCTGTAGCACGGCATGAGTGACATCAAAATCTTCCTCGTCTGAATAGAGCTCTGGAGGGAAGACAAAGTGAGGGCCAAATTTGTAGGAGGGGCTCTCTGGAGTGATCATAACCCCTCTCTGGATAAGCAGGGTGCGAATCAAGACCTTGGCTGCATCAGGGGTCTCCAGCTCAGCTGGGTTCTGGATATTCAGCCTCTGCTTTAGATCAATCTCCCATGCAGCGAAGTTGGAGGGACCCATTTCCTCAAGCAATAACATAAGGTCCTCCACATCTTCAAGTCTGGCCTTGCTCCAGACCTTGGCATCAGTCAACTCTGCCAAAAGGGGTAAGTGCTCCAATAGAATAGGGAAATTCTCTCTTAGCCAGAGCTGAGCACTTACACTCATACTCTGCCTGATGGGACCCATTTCTGCAGATGAGAAAGTGAAGGGTCTGGGTCCAGAGGCAGAGGAGGAAGGTGCTAAGTTAGCAGGCTCATGTGAAGCTTCCTCATCTTCACTATCATCGCTGGTTAAACAGGTGGGAGAGGGAGGGGCAGGAAATCCCAGAGCCATAGAGATGGTTGGGTCTTGTTCTGTATGGGATTGTGGAGGGGTAGGAATTTGAGAGGTAGAGGTGGAAGGGAGGGGTTGTTCTGCACCAGAAGAAGTAGATTGTACTTCTGGTACAGAAACAGGAATGGTAGTTTGTGAAGTGGAAGAGGGAGGCAGGGGAGGTTCAGCACCAGAAGTAGAAGGCACTTCTGGTACAGGGGCTGGGGGAGAAGGGTTTGTGGTAAGGGGTGTTTTTGGAAGGTGGGGGAGAGGGTGTTTGAGTAGGTATGGTGGAATAAGTGTATATAGGGGTATCTGGGAGAGTCTGCTCTGGTGAGGCAATGGGGGCACCAGAAGCAGATGGGGGATTTAGGGGAAGGTTATCTAGGGGAGAGGTTGATGGGGAAACAAGGTTAAAGGGGGTG
Organism: Ballota nigra; assembly: GCA_947034835.1. Taxonomy (NCBI): domain Eukaryota; kingdom Viridiplantae; phylum Streptophyta; class Magnoliopsida; order Lamiales; family Lamiaceae; genus Ballota; species Ballota nigra. The sequence continues at coordinate 10,809,211 of OX344729.1, forward strand.
GAGGTAGAGATAGGGGGGATTACCTCTTCTGAAGGGTTAGGAGCAGAGGAGTCCTGCATGATCCTGGCAGCCTCATCAATGGCTTGCTCCAGAGCATCTCCAAGATCAGAGCTAGAGTCTGAATCTTGAAGAATGGCCCTCTTGGCCCTGGACTTCTTCTTCAGAGGCTCAACCTCCTCTTCTACTTCCTCTTCTGATGGTTCATCCACCAGAAGTGTTTTTGGAGCTCGTCTGCCTGTTCTTGGCTTCTTTGCAAACACCTTCTTGGCCTCCTCTGGCCTCTTCCTCTTGGAAGCTCCTGCCTTCTTGGCAACCTCAGCTCCTTCACTCTTCTTCTTCAAGACATCAAGAAGAAGAATCTGGTCCTCCTCTGAGGAACCAGAGAATGCAACTGTTGAGGAATCAGTTGCTTCAGCAGCTTTCTTCTGGGTCTTCTGCTTCTGCTGTTGCTTCTGCCCCTTTGCAGGTGATGGAATTGCCTGAAGAGGAGGGGCAGGGATGACCTGCTCACCATCAGAATCAGGATGACCATGAAGAGGACTATCCTTAGAGAACAAGATTTTGGACTTGTGGAAGCCCTTGCACCAGGTATCTTTCCATTTCTTCTCTGGAAAGATTGAATCCAAGATTAATGTAAGCTTGGTTCCCAGGGAGACATTAGCATTGAAGAAGAATTGTTGCTCCCCTGGCTTGCTGGGACACTATTCCTTCTGAACTTTCAGTTTGTTCTTCCTCAGCACTCCCCAGAAGAACTCCGCCCAGTTGCATTGGGCACCATCTAAAATGGCCCTCATAACACAGAGCCTGCCAGTAAAGATGGCATCTGTGTTATGACTCTCGCACATGAAAACCTTCACCACAATGTCAAACAACACTTTATACTTCTGCCTCAAGTGTGGGTGAGAGTGGAGGACCAGGGAACCCCAAGGTATTACAGGGGGAGGGATTCTGGTCTGATTGAGTGAAGGTGGAAGGATGTGTTTGGGTGTGGGGTGATTGAGAGGTGAAGGGAATAGGTAGTTGTGAGGTGGGAGAGGTTTGTTCTATACCAGAAGAAGGAGTATGCACAACTATCACCTCTGGTATAGAGGTTGTTTGTGGAGGTGGGGGAGGAGTAAGAGTTTGAGTGTGAGAGGGAGGGTTTCTTTATGGAGAAGTGTTTGGATTAGAGGGAGTCTGGTCTGGTGCAGGTGCAGAAGAGGTAGCATCCAGACCAGAGGCTATATGAGGGGGTTCAAGGGGAGAGAGGGAAGGGGATACAGAATGTAAAGTAGGGTGGGAAGGAGAAAGTACCTCAGTTGAGTCAATATCAACTGGAACTAGAAATGGTGCAGACACAAGGTAATCTGGCTTGTCCTTATAGGATGGACTCAGAGATGAATCTGGTCCTGGTTCTTGTAAAATAACACTTCTGGTTCTGGGCTTCTTCTTAAGAGGAACATCTTCCTCTTCTCTTTCTTCTTCCTCATCTGTAGGCTCATCCACCAGAAAAGATGTCTTCTCAGCCCTCTTCTGCTTCTTCCCTTTCTTTGCAGAAGACTTTCCAGCATCTCCTCCTTCAGCTGGTCTGCTCCTTTTCTTTTTCAGACCACCCTTCTGAGCTTTAGGAGAGAGACCTTGTCCTTCCTCGTTTCTCTTCTGCTTCTTCAGAGCAAATGAGAGAGGCATCTGTCCTCTGTTTTTTCAGAGCGCCTGGTCGGGCGCTTTCAGCTACTGTACACTTGTTCGAAAAACCTTCATATCTTCTCAACCGGGAGTCCATTTTGATCGATTCAAAGTCCTACGAACTCCTCTTTTCACCTTCTATCCAAATATGAACACCAAAGAGATAAATTGATGAGTTTATGAAAATAATACTCAAATAACTCTAAATATTCATAAAGACACTCAAAATATGGACTAAACGGTTCACGCCTAATCAAGTTCTCAGACACTTACCATAGTTCAATGACCCGCTCTTTTATAACATAAGTATATACTCATTTTCAAAGGTCATTCTGAATCATTCTTAGAAGATTTTTTATGTGTGTCTCTTGAGACAACTCAAGTAACTTCCTTAAAAAAATTTAATGAATCTTTTTACCAAGAATCATACTCATTATAACAATTCTTGTCAATGATGTATCAACATCTAGTGATAGAACTACAAAAATTGCCCTGGACCGTTCAACATAAACACAGTGGCCTTTATCTATAATAACAAAGTCAATGATACAATTATTTAATAAAGTCTCATTTCCACTATCTTTGAGAATTGTTTAAGTCCGTAAAATAACTTTCTCAATTTACAAACATTATCCTCCTTGAAGAAAGAATACTACTTCTTTACATGTAGATTTTTTCTTCTAATTCTCTGTTGAGAAAATATTGTGTTCAACGCCTATCTTTATGTAATTCAAAATCATAATTTATTTTAGCTAGAGTTATGATGAATCGAGGTATAACCCACAACTTACAAAAAAAATTTATACATCCCATTTTAGAGCATAATCTTTTCTATAATGTGAACTTTGTCACCTCAGGAGAGATCCATTGAACTTTCTTTAATCTTTTGAGAATTCACATTCTCAACTATTGTTAAGATATAAAATTGTTAGTTTTAATGAGTGAGAAACAAACCAGAAGATGTAATAGGACAATTTGGACCTGTTAGCCATATGGGGATCTAGATTAGGACTTAGTCTAGGGGGAACTGCCAGACTAGAATACTTCACCAGAAGAGTCACCAGAGGACTCCACCAGAAGACTTCACCAGAGAAGATCAGATCAGAGGCAGAAGACCTTCCCCAGAACCAGACGAGTCCAGAAGACCAGACGAGTCTGGTGAAATAAAAGTACCTTAGAATCATCGAATCTAAGGGAACAACTATTTCACAGCCGACTCTGGATCAAAGGACCTCTGGGTCATCCGGTACCTGGTCTTTCTACTCTAGAAGAATCAGAGTTTGACCAAGGAAGTTTTCCTACCGTTGGTGTAATTAATGCTGATTGAAGATCGGATTGGAAAGTCAAATGAAGAATCAATCCAAAGGATCTCACCAACCCAATCAATCAATTAGGGAATTGATTGATTTAAACTTCCATTTATAGGGATCTGATTGGATTAGCTTTCCAACGGTTATATCCCTAATCCTCCCTATAAATATAAGAGCTACTGGAAAAGGAGCAACATACGCGCGAAGAACACAATCAAACATTCATATACTCATAATAATCCAGTACTTTATATGCTCTCATTCATATTCACTCTTAAGGAGTTTATAGTTGGATTATATACTCAAACTGTTCATCTACTCTAGACAAGGTTCTTATATAAAGAAATGAAGTGTCACCATACTTTTTTTAAATATACCCAAATATTATAAACAATATGATGCAATTTACAATCATGGAATATGTCATTAATGACTGAGATCACCAATATTTTACTAGTTATGGAATTTTTAATATTTCAAGCCTGGTAACCGTCCAGATCGTATTTAGTTTCAGTCTTATCTCTATACCAAGATGCTTCTTATAATGATTTATAGTGTCTAACATATCATGACGCTACATGTCATTATTTTTTTTTTTTTTTATCAGAGCTACATGTCATTATTATAGTCTTTGACTTTTTCAATTTGGTTTAACTCAACGATGATCATAGTTGAAGTCATTGTCTGGTTTTTAACAGAAAAGATTCTAAAAGTTAATGTTCATTTATGTATTATAATTATATTATGTCAAGCTAACGGACATCTGAAAAAATCGATACAAAATTTGATATAGAAAAATAACTTAAAGTTATTAATCAATAATCTCATAAAGTATCCTCATTAAACAGATTCAGTTCAAAAAACAGGAACAAAAATCTTAAGTTCAAGCATCTAATCAAATAAACAGCTAAAACTCCCACTCAACGACATGGTAGTAACATGCTTTAAAAAAATATTTGATCAACATTAAAGGTATAAAACATAATCATGTCATAAATCAAATAACCAAAATAGTAAAGGTAAACAAACAACCATTTAAGTCAAAAACCAACTACTAAGGTTATTCTAATTTTAATCTTGTACCATCAGGTAATTTCGATGCAATTTATATGCGCACAAAATACTATTTTGGTACTCATTATGAAAGATATGACAAAAATAGATTCCTCACCCGAAAATTGCTCTTACTTATCAAGTTAAGAACATCGGATCGTCGAATCATTATTGTACACAAAATAAGTTAATTTCACATCTCGTTTTCTTGAAATTATAATTCATCAATAATAAGTTGAAACTCAAATTTCAACTGTTATTAAATTTGAGCTATAAAGTTGAAACTCTCTTATAAAATAATAATTGAACTATAAACTATATATCTTTATCAAATTGACGTAATGTGCCAAAAATTGTGTGACAATTTCTTCTTGCAATCTTTAAATTTGCACGTCTTAACATCATTCAATTGAAATCGAAGAACTTTAATTGTTCACTCTATTCGATCCATATTTAACACATGAATTTAAGATCATAATTACACTAAGAAAACATGATTTTCATGTGTAATTAGCTAATTCACATGTGCTATAAATTTAATTATGGTTCTCACTTAAATACATAAATAAGTAATTAAGCATCCCTTATTCAAATTCATTTTATACACTAAAAAATGAGCACACTGAAATTTTTGGCACCCAAAACAAAGTTAAAATGAGCCCAAATGAGCCAAAACAAGATCGCATGAATGCATATCTCGGGAAGTAGCTCCACTGGTCGGACAGCCGCCGCCGAAAAACCACCGACTATCACTGTAAAACACTGATCCCCGACGGAAAACCGCCGAATGTCACTGCAAAACCACCTTCGGTCACTGTAAAACCGTCGGACCGCCACCGAATAGTCGTGGTTTGGTCCTCCGAGTCAACCTGGTTGGACCGAGTTTGACCTGGTTCGGACTCCGGTCTGGTCACTCAGTCCGAGTCGGTTGAATCACGGTTCGGTTTGATTACCTTTTGTTGATCAGGTCATGATCCGGTCAACGCTAAAGTTTCATAAATTTCAATAAGGTCCCTAGAGAATATCTAATTCTCTTTAAACAACCCACAAAATTTCTGAAACTTTGCAAACATGGCCCTAGTACGAAGAAATTTTCAAAAATTCATATCTTACTCATTTCTTATCCAAAATTAAAAAACAATACATGGATAGAATTCTATTAAAACATAGAATCATAAAAAACTAAGAACAAAAACTAATTCGTTCAATTTTGTTTTGTAAATTTTTGGATCGAAGAACAAACATATAATTTATGGAAAAATCATATCCCACTCCATACTTGACCAAAATTGATGGATAATATATGGATGAAATCGTTATTTAACAGAGATTCATCTAGCAATAAGAATCAAACATAATTCATTCGATTTTTCTATTCCACGGCCTGAAATAAGGTGCGCGTCGGCCCATGGAGGTGGGTCGCGCGCCTCTCGGCCACGACTACCGAGACGTTGAGCGCCGAGCACCGAGAAGGCTGCCCTCGCATGCGCCCGTGCAGCGTTGGCACCCGTCGTGCACCTCGCACACGTCGTGCACCGGGTTTCGCCGTTCATTCTTGTTTTTCACCCCGTGCATGATTTTACGTCCATGCATGCGCCACGCATGCATGCGTCATCCGGGTACGCCGTCTTTAATTCTTCATTTCTGTATTCGTCTGGATCCGGTTACTATTTATTTACAAAAAATAAATACTAGATCTAGACTAGTCTATTACAATGTTCAAATCAAAATAAAAACAACTAATCTACTCTTGTATTTTCTCATGAGAAAAACGAATTCGAACGAATCGAATTAAAAACAATTAATTCACACGCATGAAAAAAAAACATTAGAACCATGACAATTGGATACCTGCAAAAAAGATCTAGCAATTCTACTATCCAATTTCAATTTAATGTCAAACAATTTAAATTCCAATTTAAAGATCAGAGTCTGAAACCGTGGCTCTATACCAGTTGTTGGGAAATTGGGGTGCCCGGGAACTATTCGGGATTATAATTAAATACAAATTTAAATTCAATTATTACTAGCACGAATTAATCCTAATTAATTCAAATAATAATTCCAACAACAATTTTTATCAACATGCAAGTTGAATAAATTCACATAAAATCTATGGCGGAAAAACTAGGAATTTATGCGATTATGTACCTCTTGTAGATTTTGCCTTTGATAATCACGGGACTATCATGAACGTGCTACCAACCAAAAGACCTTCTCAAGTATGTCCCTTTCGCCTTGCTTGATCACCGGTGGGAAGTGCTTTCAAGCAATTTAAAATAACAACGAAGAAAAAAAAATAGTGTTGCTGATTTTTTTCAACGCTGTGAAAAGTCAACTGGAAATGAAATAATCATCCCCTATATATAGGTGAGGGTGAACTAAATTTTGGTGTATTTTAGGGGAGAGAAAATCTTTTTCTTGACCTCCAAGAACTCTTGAATATATCTCATATATTCTTTTCTCCATAATAAAATATTCCACAAAAATCTCAACCTCCTCCTAATAAGCATATTTTCGAAAATATTAAAGAAAGAATCCAAGATTTGGATCTTCTTGAATATATGAGATAATCTTGTATTCCAAGAATACTTATCTTCTATAATATCTTTCCAAGAAAATCAACAAGATCTTTTCTTTCTCCTAATATATCTTTTTCGAAAATATCATGAAAAAATCAGCAAACATATTTTCTTTTATTTTAATCACCTTATCATTATTGTGCTACTTAATTGGGCTACTTGAGGGGCCTTTAGAAGAATTAAGATTGGACCTCCAATGGACTTCTGAGTTTCAATATTGAGCCCCAATATAATTCAGCCCATTAATATTAATTAGTACCACTAATAAATTAATATTGCACTATCCATCTTAATCCATATTACGATAATATGGGCTCCCGGTTATTATTTCCCGCGTTTAAGATTAACTTGTCCATTAATTAATTGTGTTTCTGAATAGTTCTAAATTAATTAACATCTTTCACCTTGGAGTAAAGACAGCTCAACATTTTATCCGTACCGAAGAAACTAATTCTTCACTTCCAAGATTTGGTATGATAAAACTTTTGAGCCCACCAAGGGGACAAATTACACGAGTCATACTCGCACGCGTTTCTCGGTATTAAATCTTAGCAACCATCGTATGATTAATATTACTGCCCAAAGCACAATGTTTGAAATCACGATGATTCACATCCAATATGAATCAAAGCAGTAACCATTAAGCACACACGTTCCTATTTAAGTGACGGAGATTAAGAAGTCAATAACCACTGAGGTTTAATTCTTCACATTTCAGAAGAGAAGAATTTATCCTCGCTGTAGGTCCTCTTCAACACATACTAAATGTGCTAGTGCAATCTCTTGGTCAAGATAGGCCAATCTGAGATGTACACATCGACCTTTCACGGCGGATTGTTCAATTCCACCTAGGTCGTGAATTTGTACATTTAGTTACAAAGAAACCGTTAATGTGATCTTCCGTGATCGGGTATCACCACATTAACTACAATGTAACATGTACTATATATATTGAACGGTTTGCAATAAATATTCAACATTCAATCATATTTAAAGCAAATGTGATAAAAGATTTATTCTCATACATAAGTGTTTAATACTTGAGTTATACAAAGTAAAAGCATACTTTCATGTATAACTCCAATAGGAAGACCATCAAGGTCATTTTAAAACCGAGCTCAGATCGTGAGCACATGTAGACCGCATTGAGGTCGGCATATCACACATGAGGTCGGAAAGACCATCAAAATTGTTTCACAACTTAGGACGGAGCCGACCACAGAAAAAGATAAGGTCAAAGCACCCGACCGTCAAGTGAAGGCGTCTCCAACCTCGGAAAGTCATCATGATCGACAATAAAGATAAGTTCAACTTCCCATTAGAATTTTCTCAAAGATTCATTCACCTATTACCCAAACACTTAGCTAAATCCCTGTAAACACTTAGCCAAATTTCACAAAACTTTCTATTTGCAATACTTAGTCAAATTTCCAAGGAAACCTTTTTGCAAACACTCAATAAAATCATTCACAATCCCAAGCACAAACCCATGCCAAAATACGAAATAGACGAGCTCGGAAATACAAAATTTAAAAGAACAACCATTATGATTGAATCGAAACAAGATTATCCCATTCAAAGTAAAAAGCAAGGTGAACGTTGTCCAACACCCGGTCAGGAGCCGGTAACAAAAATAAAATAAAAAGCAAAAATACAAATTTCATGAAACTGAACAAGAAAGATAAAAGTTCAGACACCGCCGGCCTCGTTTCCAGCATTGACCTTCCCAGCCGCATCTGCCATCTCGCCACCGCTGGCTGCACGATCCCCATCTCTAGTGGGCTGTTCAGTTCCGGCCTCAACCTCAGCATTCACCTCTCTGGCCTCCTCGTCTTCGTCTTCTTCAACAATTTCCATCGGGTGAGGGTATTAGTTCGGGAGGAGCAGCCTGTGCTAGTGCGGAAACCATGACAGGTCCACTTCGAGCTCGGTCTTGCGATCCAAGAAGTGGAGGTAATAGCTCTCGTGGATGGGAGACTTGGCCACGTATACCCAAAAGTAATCTTCATACACCTTAGTGTCGAGATTGGCCTTCCGACCTACTCGAATCAAATCAGCGATCGCCATATAATAGCTAAACTCCGAGAACAGCTGCGAGCTAGAGGCCGGGTTATTGGGATCGTAAGCTGGCCTCTGCAGGGCCGCAGCCACCTCGGCGACTTTAGCCTGGATCTCCTTCTCCAGTTCGGCTTGTCGGGCGCGAGCTTGATCAGCAACCTTCCTCATCTCCTCAATCTCCAGCCGATGCTTTGCCATTGCCACTTCCATCTCTGCTACCCTTGCCCAGCTCTCCTCATGGGCATTCCAAGCCATATCTGCCCGAGCGAGGGCATCCTCCTTCTCCTTCAGTACGGTCTTGACCTGGCCGATCACATTATCCTTTTCCTTCTTGAGCTCGATGTTCTTGCTCTCAAGAATTGCCTTCTCCTCCCGCGCCCGGGTAAGGTCTGCCTCGATCCTCCTCAACGAGCTCACAGCAGTGTTGAGCTCGCTCTCTATAAAAATAGCCATAATTACTGCTTGATTGGCCAAAGCGACGCTGGCTCGGCAGGCATAGCGAGGTCGGCGATCAGTAATCTCTGCTAGGTTAAAGGTCAAGGACTGGAGGAGGGAGTTGACAGCCTGACTCATGTACTCCGGCATGTCGATAATCGAACTCGGAGCTCGGGAGGAGAGGAAGTCCAGCACAAGAGGGGGCTAGTCGGAATCATTACGGGTCAGGCTGAGATGGATAAGAGGGAAATGTTAAAATAAGAAAATAAAATAACCAAAAAGTCTGAACCGTACAAAAGGAAAAGAGAAATAGAGCAAAGGTCCGATCATCCCCCTCCGTGGAGCTTCAGCCAAGTGGGCCACTTGGGTTGCATTGGTCGGCCCGTGCTCTGGGAACGTGCTATCAGATAGATCAATTGGGGCAGGGCTCGACCCTCCTACGCCGACCCCTTCTTCCTCAAGCTCCTCTCATCCCTGTTTCCTACCTATGTGGGGAGAGGACAGGAGGACTCCTGATCAAAGGCTATCGGCGGCCGAGACGGACTGGAGGGGGGTCGGTTCATGGATGACGATTCCTTTCCGGGCTCCGGCTACTTTCTTCTTCATCTTCGTAACCTTTACAACCTCGGGCTTTTTTAGAGCAACGCCAACTTGAGAGAACATCTCTGGACACTGATCAGAAAAGTGAGCATCGCAAAAGTAAGGAAATTTTATAATCATCACCTGGATGCCTCAGATGATAGGGTTAGTCGGAATGCGGATCTCCTCCCCGTCGGGATAACCGGTCTGCCAGGCTCCTACCACAAAAAACCATCTCTCCCGGATGTTGCGAGCTTTACTCGGGAGACCCGTCACGAATTTTGGGTCTTTCGTATGAACAAAAACCTCCCCGACCCGAGTCGTATCACTGAGGAACCGCAACATAAATGCCATTTCCCCCGAGGTCAGCAACCGGAATAGGAAGTTCTCTCCAAAAAGGGTCATAATCCCCAAAATGATCATCAAGGTGTTGGGGAGTATCTGGATAGGCGTCTGGTCCCAAATATTCAACAGATAGTGTTGGGATAGATATTTTGAAGATTTTAAAACAAGAACTTGTAATAGGACTAGCTGAGTCTGTTAGTCAGCAACAGATTAGTCTAGGTAGAATAGTTCTTTGGTTAAGGGGGAAGAAATCTGAGGTGACTTGACCAGAGCAGATGAGCTCTGACCAGAGGAGTCTGCCAGAGGAGTCTGACCAGAGGAATCTGCCAGAAGACCTCTCCCAGATGAGGTTCTTAGCATAAATGTTACCTGACCAGATGTCACCAGACCAGACCAGAAGACCCCAAACCAGATGAGTCCAGGCCAGATGAGGGAGATGGATTAGTTCACCCACATGAAGGCTGCGTGTAATCTGGAGACAAGGAGATCTTGGAGTACAATGATAAAGAACATGCAATCTGGAGAGTCAACTGATGGGAGGATTGATTGATTGATTGGTATCAATCTTAAAAGATCCAATCAATGGAGGAGATCAATCAATCATATAATCAATCTTTGATTGATTATATTCCTCCAATTATGGTTGTTTGAATTGCTAGCTTTCCAACGGCTAGATAATTCTCACAATTATAAATAGGAGTGTTTTGGATGAGTTCACAAGACAAGTGAGTCGGGCAAGAGCACACAAAGATACAAGAACTCTCACCATATACTCACCTTGTTTATACAAGTATTATATCAACTCTTTTAGGAGTTCTAGTTGGAATATTACTCAACCTATTCACCACATTGAAAGGTTGTTGTAAGTTGTACGAAGGAGCTGGTACTTCCCAATTCCAGTGGTTCGTGAGTAAGTTGGTTGGAGAGAAAGTCCCCTTTGGAGAAAGGGAGAGTGGACGTAGGACCTGTTGTTCGAACCACTATAAATCCTTGTGTTATTTACTTTACTGCACTTTAAGTTTTCTGCATTTCCTTTAGCACTTTCTTTAAAAGGGTTTTCTTAAAAATAAACTCAAAACGTTTTCCACTGGATAATCCTTTTTGGGACCAACAGATAGGACACAGCCGGATGTAGCGGAAACCCGAGGCCGGCCTCCAAGATATCGTGGGTGATGGCAACCATTCCGTGCGGAGGCTGATCCGCTCTCTTGTTGGGCTCGGTGCATAAACTTGCACGTCGAACGTAATATCCCATCCGACCCGAGCTCCATCCAGAAACTCTTGAGTAATCGTGCTCCGGAATACGCCGCACTGCCATTTCTTTGACTCCTCCAAGTCCGCCGGTCTCACCGTTCCAGGTTCCCAAAGAGCGGAAACATGATTATAACGCTCATGATAAGCGTCGAAGTCAAATTCCAACGGCTCGAACCCATCCTGGCTTTCCACATAGTCATTCCAAAGTCGGAAGACCTTCTTCACTTAGTCTTTATAGCGTTGATCATCTCGATCTCCAGACACTAATTTTTGGGTCCTCACGGTCTCGGACTGCTCCGTGGCCATCTCTGCCTCCGCCGCGTCCTCCATTGCCGGTCTCTCACCCAAGCCTCCACCGACCTACCCACTCGGCCTCAATGGAACCGCCTCTCATAAAATTCAGTCGAGACCAATCTGTCTTTCACCTACTCGGCCGCCAAGTCCATCAAAAGCCGGTTGGTGGCGAGCTCGTCCTCAGTAGCCCAAACCTCCTCATCCCTTCCCTCAATGAGGTCATCCAGGGACTCCCTTTCTCCCTCGAGAGGACCGGTCCAAACCGTCCCAAATATCTCCCGAGCATTCGGGTCAGTCGCTTGACACGACGACCTGACTTTTCCACCACGATTACTGATGATTGGAGCCCCTAGGAGGGAACGATTTGAGTTTGGGAAGAAGGAGACGAGGCCATCGTCGTCTCTCGCCCAAAAAAATCCCGCGGGAGAGGAGCCATCACCGCAACTCGAACTACCACCGGCGTCGAATAGACACTGCCCAACTCTACTGCCACCAGAGGCGGCGCCGCCCCTCTGACTAGGCGGAGGCCCAATCCACCTTCGTACGATCTTATGAAATTTGAAGAAGAAAATAAAAGAATTGAGTGAAATTAATACTTACCCTTGAAACCAGCGCCGAATCGCCGCCGTGAAATCTTAATCGCCGCCTCACACCTTGCGCAAAGATCGCCGGAAAATAAAAAAGTTAGAGAGTATCCGTGAGCGTGAAAGTGAAAAACCCAAAAGGAAGTGAAACCCCAACTATATATAGAGTGAAAATAGGCAAGATCCATAATTAAAAATAGTTATGCCTAGGGGCCTAGTGGCAAGAAACTGAAACGGCGAGCCCCTACACGAAATAACTGCTCACATTTAATAACGTACACAGAATTCCAGTTGACATATGACGTCACGCACATCTTTTCAGGCACAACTCCCCGCATGCATCTTTTCAGGGTCTGCAAAAGCAAAAGTCTTTCGATCTCCGACCTCAATCTCCATTCACGTCCACATCAAGACCGGTCCCGACCACGGAAGGTCAAGGCATCCAATTCACCCTCACTCCCCGAGAGGGCTAAACTGGGGGGAAATTGTTGTGACCACTTTTATTAGAGGTTGGCACCGACCTCCGCAAAAGGGCATTGGGACGAGCATCGATCTCGTGATACAGGGAAGGCTCGCTGACCAGTCCCGACCTACCGCTGACCATTCCTGACCACCCCGGCCTCCGATCTTACCAATAGATCAAGCTCAAGTATGGATTGGCCTCATCGGATCTAACCAATTTACCAGGGGACAGACGTACGCCGACCCCGACCTAAGCCGAAGCTTTTCACGAAGACAAATTGTCACTAAGGCAGATCCCAGAGCTGCACCACCCGCTTTCGATCTCCGACCCGTGTTCGGGGCGACGACCTACCCATTTCCAACATCATTTAAAGCCAATTTAATCGAGGATCCTTTGAGCATGTGATAGAATTCGGCAGAATCAACCTAAATAGAGTAAAACGCCGCCTCCGTACATCATGACAGAAGGAATATTCCATTCAAATAAAGAAATTACCCAGAGAATCGTCCTTCCAGGACACATGACGACACCCGAATGGTTAGATTTCTGAGCACAAGGAGGGACGGGCACCCGCGCACACACAGAAGTTGCAGGCATATAATGCCATGCATTGTCCCCCGTAGAGGTCGGAAATGACCAAAATGCCCCCATATGTAAAACCTATAAATAGATTCCCCCTTGTACAAGAAGAACAACTATTCATCAATAAAAAACATCACACAAATTTAAGTCCAGGGAATAAAACCTCTGGCAATTCATGGTTCTTTTATTGCATTTATTATCTTCATCATCATCAATCATTCTTAGCTTACCATCAATCATTTGTGGAGTCCTTAGCCACTTCATTCATTGATGCTTTTACCTAAATCCACCACATAGTTGTTAATTTAGAGCCCTAATTTTTAGGTAAACAACAATACAGACCAAAGACGAAGATATTTAAGGAAGTTTTTTACCATTGGTGATTTGAAGCAAAATTTTAGATCAAGATTGGAAAGTCAGCGAAATACAAATTCAAAGGGTCCCACCAACTCAATCAATCAATTAGGGAGATTGATTGAATTAGGGAAATTGATTGATTGACTTCCTTATATAGTGGATCTGATTAGATTAGCTCTTCCAACGACTAACCGTAATTCACCCTATAAATATGAAGTCTTGGAATGAAGACCATACACGCACAAGAACTTTCAAGCATACACATAGCAAATAACATTCCAGTACTCTTGTTGTAATTAAAACACTATATCTACTCTCAAGGAGTTAGTTGGATTTAGGATACCCAACCTATTCATCTACTTAGAGAAGGTCGTTGTACACTACAAAAAATGCATGGATTGAAGAGGGAATATAAAGAGGGAAAATAAACCCTCAACAATAGAGAGGGAGTACACGAGGGAAATTACTTGTCGAGTGATTGCACGAGGGGAAAATATCACTCGTACATGGCGAGGGATCAGACGAGGAAAGAGTGGGACCCACTCGATATTCACGAGGGAAAATCCCTCGGCTGCAGTTCTGACATGCATGACATGCATCACGAGGGAATCAAACCCTCGAAAATTCAAAATGGTGCTTCTCGAGGGATACTTCCCTCGTCTGGTTCGACAGTAAGTTTGTCGAGGGACTTTTCCCTCGTCTGGTGGTGTGGCAGGGCGCAGGGTGGCAGGGCGTAGGCTGACAGCCTTTGACCGGTTTTAGGCTAGGCGAGGGAATTTCCCTCTTCATTCCCTCGTCCATGTACCATATTTTCCACTCCGAGAACCCCATTTCAGCCACATTTCTTCCAGGAAGTAAGAGAGGAGAAGGCAAGGAGAAGAGAAGGAGAAGGAGTTCCGGCTGCCACCACTGCTAGCTACTCCAAAAATACTCCTCCAATTGTCGAACGTATTGTACACATTATTGTGAACATTTCTACGGTAATTTTTTTAATTTTAATCGGTTAAATTATTTATTTGAATTTGCATGCAATTAGTGTAAATTATTCTCTCTATTTAGTGTAAATTATATATATTTAGTGTATTTATTATTACATTGTCATGTAGAATTAGCTAGTTATAATTAGTGTAAATTACTAGTTATTTAGTGTAAATTTATATATATTTAGTGTATTTATTATTACATTGTCATGTAGAATTAACTAGTTATAATTAGTGTAAATTACTAGCTATTTAGTGTAAATTATAGATATTTAGTGTATTTGTTATTACATTGTCATGTAGAATTAACTAACTATAATTATATATAGGACTAGTTTATTTTGATGAAATAATTAATGTACATATGTAGAATAATTTGATATTCCGGAGGGGTATTGATATTTGTTTATAATTTGTTTGTTGTAGAATATATATATGTGCGCTCCGACTTGATTAATTATAATTAATTAAGTCGGAAATGGATGCAAGTAGCAATTTTGATTAATTGGGAATACGGAAAAACTAAACGAAACTCTGTCGAAATTTTTAGAAAATATTAATTAATTAATTAATATGAAACAGATTGATATGGATTATTCAAGTCGTTTACGTTGGATGTATGGTCCAAGATCGATTAATGGCATGATAGCTCCTGAATTTATTAGTGGACTCGATTCATTCGTAGACTTCGCTACTAGTAACCCGAATTGGATGAATCGAGGAAAAATTAGGTGTCCCTGCAACAAATTTAGATGTCGGAACAAGACGTTTCAGTACCCCGATGATGTGAAAGATCATTTGTATAGAAATAGTTTTATGCCAAATTATTACAATTGGGTTTTTCACGGTGAGGAAAATTGGGGTCAAATTCTACATCAATACAATGACCAGGCGTCGGCTTCTTACGGGCCGATTGATGAGACAGCAGGATCTAGCTCATACCACGATATGATCACAGACTTAACTTCCGGTCCCCACTTTGGAAATGTGGATGACGAGCCGCCTGTTGAGGAACCCCCTAATCAGTATGCTGCACAGTTTTATGATATGCTTCGTGCAGCTGATCGAGATTTGTATCCTCGGTGCAAATCGCACTCTCAACTGTCATTCAATGCCCGAATGCTGAACATTAAAACGGAAAACAGACTATCTGAAAGGGGTTATAATCAAATCGTTGACTTGGTTCGTGAGATCTGTCCTCCAGACAATTTGGTGCCCCGAAAGTTTTCCGATAGCAAACAGTTGATGGGTGAGATGGGACTTCATGTGGAGAGGATTGACTGTTGTGCAGGGAATTGTATGTTATATTGGGGTGCGGACAACAATCTTGAATATTGTAAGTTTTGTGGTCGGCCACGGTTCAAACCCGCTAGACGCGATGTGAATGGTCGACTGAAAAAGAAGAGCGCTTTCAAGGAGATGTTCTACTTTCCCATCATCCCTAGACTGCAAAGATTGTATCAGTCCAATGCAACTGCGAAGGATATGACATGGCATGCAAGTTGCTCTAATAATGATCAGTCCGGTGTTATGCGTCACCCTGCAGACTCGCAGGCTTGGAAACACTTGGACCAGTCGTATCCTGAATTTGCATCAGAAATTCGAAACGTGAGGTTGGGATTGAGCACCTATGGTTTTCAGCCGTTTGGGCAGTCGGGAAAACAATACTCCTCATGGCCGGTGATACTGACACCGTACAATCTACCGCCATGGATGTGCATGAAGGATCAATTCATGTTTCTTACAGTTCTGGTGCCTGGTCCAAAAAATCCAAAGGATAAATTGGATGTATTTTTACAACTATTGATCCGTGATTTGATAATTTTATGGGAATATGGAGTGGTAACGTACGATATTTCTACAAAGCAGAATTTTTCGATGCGAGCTGCACTAATATGGACCATAAGTGACTTTCCAGCCTACTCGATGTTGTCTGGATGGAGCACATCTGGAAGGCTTGCTTGTCCGTATTGTGAAGAATACACGGATGCTTTCACTTTGAGGCTCAGTCGAAAGCAGTCGTGGTTTGACAACCATCGTAAGTTCTTACCCAGATATCATCCGTATCGAAGGAACAAGACTGCATTCAGAAAGAACAAAACAATTGATGATGATCCACCGCCCATCCTTACAGGTGTTTCGATCCTTGAGGAAATTAATTGGATTGGATTTATGAAAGTTACAGAAGAGGGTGCTGATGCTCACAACAAAATTCTAGATGGGGGTTGGAAGAAGAAGAGCATTTTCTGGGATTTGCCGTACTGGAGTACCCTGTTGATCCGACACAATTTGGATGTGATGCACATCGAAAAAAATGTGTTCGACAATCTCTTCTACACGGTGATGAATGTGGAAGGAAAAACGAAGGACACAAATAAATCTAGGGATGAGCTCAATGAATACTGTCGTCGACCCTCGTTACAGAAATGTCCACATACGGGAAAGTACCCCAAAGCTGCTTATTCACTTGATAAGAGACAGAGAGATATTGTTTGCAAGTGGGTAGATGAGTTGAAATTCCCTGATGATTATGTGTCCAACATGTCTCGTTGTGTAGACTGGAGCAAATTGAAGATGTTTGGGATGAAGAGTCATGATTGTCACGTGTTTATGCAGAGACTGCTTCCAATTGCTTTCCGTGAATTACTGCCGGCCAACATTTGGAAAGCTATCACTGAAATTAGTTTGTTTTTCAAGGAGTTAACATCTAGGACTATTACAGTGGAAAACATGACTCGCTTGGACCATGATATCCCAAATATCTTGTGCAAGTTGGAACGAATATTTCCACCCAGCTTCTTTAATTCAATGGAGCATCTACCTGTCCATCTTGCATATTAGGCAAAGATCGCTGGTCCAGTACAATACAGATGGATGTACCCATTTGAGAGGTAATCTATTAATTTACCTGTTTATTTTTAATATATAATCTCGTTTGGGAATTATAGTAGCTCATCCGTGGACCTTGAATTAGGTATCTTCACAATTTAAAGTTAAGTGTGGGTAACAAGGTACATGTGGAAGCTTCAATTGCAAATGCTTATTTAACAAAAGAAGCATCAATGTTTTGTTCCCATTATTTTGAGGATCATGTACTGACGAGGCGACACAATGTACCTCGCAATTTTACTGGTCGTGGAGTACCCGAAGCAGTGGAAGGTAATCTTTCGATATTTGTGCCTCCTGGTACACATCTTGGAAAAAAGGGTAAAATATGGATTGTAGACTTGGAGAAGCAAGTTGCTCACACGTACGTGTTACTAAATTGCAATGAGGTCCAACCGTATATTGAGTAAGTTATCTACCTCTTAGTGGAAACTTAACATTTTTGCGATCTTCTAATTTGTGCCAATTGTACGTAGTGTATTTTTCGAGCAACTACTGCTTGTTCAACCGAATCTATCAGGTGCTGAGAAAGACAATGTGCTTCAAATGGAATTTGCATCGTGGTTTGAACAACTTGTAAGTGATATGTATAAGTAACTTTTTATTATTAATGTTTATATATAAAGTATGAACTTAATGGAATATATCGCAACTTATGTACATATAGGTAAGGAGAAATCGTATTCAGAATCAGTTTTTACGTGCTCTCGCTGGCGGTCCTAGCAGTAGTGCCACCACATACCCTGGGTATTACGTTAATGGTTTCAAATTTCAAACACGAGATTATGGTGCCTCTAAAGCAACCATGAATAGTGGAGTTTGCATTAGAGGAACAAACTATGATTCCAATGAAAATAATTTATATGGGATACTCGAGGAAGTAGTGGTTTTGGAATACCCTGGACTTACTGAAAAAGAAGTTGTCCTGTTCAAATGCCAGTGGTTTGATCCTACTGTACCGGGTGGAACAAGAATACATCCTGATTATAAACTCGTGGATATTAATCCAAGAGGTCGATACGGTCGTTATGATCCATTCGTACTAGCAAGTCAAGCTACACAAGTTTACTATTGCAAGTACCCCGGTGCATCTGTCCAACCGGGTCGAGAGTGGTGGGCAGTTTGCACAACCAAGGCACGATCCTTAGTGGAAATGGATAAAAAGAGTGAACCAGAGCTTCCTCCATTTCAAGAGGACGATATAGTGTCCCAGATGAATGTGTGAATGGATGATGATCCTGTCGTTTTGGTTGATTTGGACGCTGCACTAATTGAGGTACAAAATGAAGAAGAGGAAGAAGATCAAGAAGATCAAGAAGACGACAATGATGATGAGGATGATGATGACGAGGATGAAGATGATGATCAAGAAGATGAACATGATGATTATGATGACGATGATTGATATTGTTAATTGATTGGACCATTATTTGTTATGTATACATGTTACAATTTTATATTAATTATTGATGTGTTCATTATTTGTTATGTATACATGTTACAATTTTATATTAACTGTTGATGTGTTCATTATTTGTTATGTATACATGTTATAATTTTATATTAATTATTAATGTGTTTATTAAATGCTATGTATACAGATGGCTGGAGGTAGAAGTATTCGTAACCTTTTCGGTGGCCGGCGATCGTCCTCTCGTACACCAGAGTCAGACCGTGAACCGGTACAACTCTTTTTAGTTGTTATATATAATATCTTATACACACGTTATAACTGTAATTATTAAATACAGATGGAAACGTCTGAAGAAAATACGGGTCGGCGTAGGGATTGGAGATCGTCCTCTCAAACCGGAACAGTACCGGTTCCTGATTTGCAGAATCAGGAAGATGATCTAACTCAACACGGTGGAACATCTCCAGAAACGCTTGAGGACGACCCTGAGATTCAAGAAACTGCAGAAGAACTCACCAACCATGCACCTCGTCCTAATGTGCTACGCATCTACACGTATCACAATGTGTATGTTAAATATCACTTAGTCTTTTTTATTTGATTTTATTTGATTTTTAACATATACGCTTGAAACAACCTGTCTACAGATTGATGCCCTCGAATGCTGTTTCGAGGTTGATTCGAAATATAATGTCCCGTCGAATGGAGATGGGCGGGTTCACATATAAGTTGGTGTCAAAAGAAATGAAGAATGAATGGTGGGAAACATTCCAGGTATACATTCATTTTGTTAATATTGTGTAGAATTATATTTATGTACTGAAATTGTGCTTAATTAAAATCAATATGATTGTATATATTTTCTTCAGAGGGAGACGTACTGGGATCCGAGGACGGAAAATATTGTGTTCATCAAAGAGTTGTTTATCCGGAGGTCTAGAGAACGATTTTCTGATCTGCTCAGTCTTTGGAAGAGGATCAATAGAAGGGAAGGGAAAATACCTCCGTGGGACATAAGATTCTGGAGTGCATTACTTCAGTACTGGCAATTGCCCGAGGTCATTGCCAAAAGCAACCAGTGCAGAGCAAACCGCTTGTCTGCGGCCGGAGGAAGAGGCCTCTCAAAACACAAAGGAGGGGCAAAAGGAGCCGCACAATGGACCCAGGAATACGTAAGTAATTTCTACACTACAACATATGGAGATTTTAATTACTTGATTACTCATATCTTTATTTTTTGGAATACAGGAGAAAAAATATAACCGTCTCCCAACTGAATGGGAAATTGTGCAACATTTCCACAACTGTGGTGAAGGGGAGTACACGTATGGAGGAATTGCTGACATAATTGTAAGTGCTTTACATTAACATTATAAATTCAATATAAATAACGCGTTTGTATACTTGAGATGATGTCAAAAAAATTGTATGTCTAGGACTCTGTGGAGGAACGAGTCTCGCAATTACCGCCTCCAGTAGACGACAATGAGCGCTTGAACCGACTGAGTCAAGTGTATGCTGAGATAGTGAGGCCAAACCACAGAAAAGTTAGGGGTCTCGATCAAATGAAGACGATGCGTATACAATCTGGGCCAGGCGGAACATCATCTGGCACACACATTGGCGGTTATGACCAAAGAGATATTGATCGTTTGCTGGCTGAGGAGCGCGCGAGATACGAAAGATTTCTGGCCGAGCAACAAAGGCAGCAAAACGAATTTGTGCGCCAAGAAGTACACAATCAGATGATGGCGTGGTTTCAAGGCCAACAGGGAAACCTACCTAGTGGTTTTTTCCAACCAGCTGGTGCATATCCTCCTTACCCAGCTTATCCTTCTTATCCTCCCGTCCCTTCCACATCTGCTTACGCCCCTTGTCCTCCTCCCGCCCCTTGTCCCTCGGTCGGTCCTTCTACTGGTGTTCCTCCCGTTCCTCCTACTGGTTTTCCTGCCGCCCCTTATCCTCAGGCCTCTGCTGCTCGTCCTCCCGCTTCCGGTCCTTCCCCGTCTCGTCGTAATTCCATTTCTCCAACTGGGTTTATAGACCTACTTGAAAGAGGTGCATATTCTAGTTACCCCCCCAGGGGTAATTATTCTGGAAATGAAAGAGGTGATGATGATGATGATGATGAGAGTTAGGATGTCATAAATATTTGAACATGTTTTGGAACTATATTTGTTGGTCTGAAATTGTACTGTTTATTTGGATTTATATGTTTGGATATTTGAGCATGTGAGTTTGTTATTTTCATTATTATTGATTATTAGTTATGAATATTGTTGAATATTAAAATTTTTATTGATTTTTAAAAAATAAAACGATCAATATAAGTGTATATGTGTACACATATTAGTAATTAGTGAATTTTTTTTTAAAAAGTATGTATATTAAAATTTTATTGATTTTTTTTAAAATAAAACGATCAATATAAGTGTATATGTGTACACATATTAGTAATTAGTGAATTTTTTTTAAAAAAGTATGTATTTTAAAATTTTATTGATTTAAAAAAAAATAAAACGATCAATATAAGTGTATATGTGTACACATATTAGTAAATAGTGAAAAAGAATTTAAAAGGTATTTATTTTAAAATTTTATTGATTTAAAAAAAACTATCAATATATGTGTATATGTGTACACATATTAGTAAATAGTGAAAAAGAATTTAAAGAGTATTTATTTTAAAATTTTATTGATTTAAAAAAAAAAGATCAATATATGTGTATATGTGTACACATATTAGTAAATAGTGAAAAAGAATTTAAAAGATATTTATTTTACAATTTTATAAAAAATATTTTAATATTATAAATAATAAAAATAATATATACAAGTAATAGTTTAATTTTATATGTAATAATAATTTTCAAATAAAGTATAAAAAACAATTAATATTGTATTATATTTAAAATATACAACAGGAAATATATGAAACATATATATTACACCCTAAAACATAACAACGAACTAGCTTTGACCAAGCGGCACGGCGGAACACGCAAGGCCTCCGCATACGAGGAGGTCGCGTGTTCGAAACTCAAGGGGGGCGAAAATTCGCTCATTTCAGCCCTCAGTAGGGGGCAAATATGACTTTCTACAAAGATGAGTGTGAGGTGGGTGGTGGCCTAGCGGTTTCGCGTGGGGCTTTGGGTCGAGAGGTCGTGGGTTCGAAACCCACGAAAATACCTTTTTTAAGGATAAAGGTATACGCGAGGGATTTAGACGAGGGAATTACCCTCGCCACGTCAGCTGAGGGAAAATTCCCTCGTCAACTTTGCGGCAGAGCTGTCAGTGGTTCTCGAGGGAAATTCCCTCGTCCGCTTTTCTCGAGGGCGGTCTTCCCTCGTTCATGGTGAGGGATTAGCCGAGGGTTTGCTTTCTCGAGGGAATCTTTCCCTCGCCTGGTCCCACAATAATTCCCTCTTCAAAACCCTCTTAATTTTCGAGGGAATTAATTTTCCCTCGTGTACCAAATGGCGACCAGCATTTTGAAGAGGGAAAATTTTCCTCTTCAATGCCCTCTCAAAACCCAATTCCCTCTTCAATACCCTCTTCAAAACCCTCTTTATTTTAATATTTTTTTGTGGTGGTATAGAATTAGATCAATAAATCTAAAAGTGTACAAGGAACTGATACTTGTCAATTCCAATGAGTGAGCGATTTAGCAAGAAAGACCTCTTGTCAAAGGGAGAGTGAAGGAGGATTTTATATCCGAGCCACTATACATCCTGTATTCTTTACTTTACTGCACTACATTTATTATTGTCTTGCATATTAAAGTTTCATACATAAAAGATTTTATCAAAAGTTATCTTTAGTCGCTTCCGCATTACAAAGCAGATTGGCTTTTACCAGACGACTCTGATAAGAAGACATCAAGTCTTCTGATATTTTCAAAAGCTTTATAAAATCAAGTTTTGGTGAGAGAAGTCTTTTGGTTGATAGGATCGTCAGAGCTTGTCCCGATATTTTCAAAGACCATAACTTCAAGAGGTATGTAATTGCCTAAATTCCTAGAATTTCTGCTATATATGTGAATTAATTTTATATGCATGATGAAAAACGTGTTGTTGGAATTATTATTTGAATTAATTATGAGTAATTCATGCTAGTAATAATTGAATTTAAATTTGTATTTAAATATTATCCTGAATAGATTCGGGCTCCCCGATTTCCCCAGCGTATGACTCACCATGTACAATGCAACAAATTCTTGTTCAACAGAAGAGATGCAATATAGGTTGCCCATACTCTTGCTAGACTTGAGAATTCTAATACTTTCGAGCAGTTTTGGTCGGTTGATACCCCTGACGTTTGTAACTGTTTTATTATCGAAGATGTAAGGCGCAAGCCTACTATTCGTTAACCTATACTATCTTTAAATTTCTTGAAAAAAAATATTTTATAAGATAAACAACATAATATGTGGGTAATTTTTATGCAAATATTTTGAATTTAAAATTAAATAGTCAAAATGGGGAGAAAAGAAATACGTTTACGGATATAGAGTTGATCGGCCTTGGGAGTAGCGCTCAACCAGGTGGATCGCCCTTGGGTGTAGCGATCAACCAGGTGGATCGCTACTACCAGAGGCGATCTAGGCGCAGCAGATTGTGGTGGTGGGCGGAAGGCTGTGGGCGGCTGTCGGAGGGCGGAGCGGCAGACTTAAAAGCCGGTGCACGCGGGTGTCTGGCCGATTTTATTGCAGAAATAATCCATGGCGGAATCAGTTTTCCAACCCTTCTACTTCCAGTGAAGAACAAAAGGTTTTTCTTTTAAATTTTATTTCTGTCATTTTGATACAATCTCAATAAACTGCTACGTCTCTTTTTTAATTGCATTAAACTAGGTCAAACTCCATTTCCTTATTTGTAGGATAGCAAACAGCAAGAGAGGAATAGAGGATTAGATCGTGCATATATGAAATTATTTATTTCCTCCTAATTTGCCAATTCCAAACCCCAATCTGCCGCCCACGCGCCTTTCGCCCACAACAACTTTTTTCTTTCCAGTCGACGGCCATGGCGACAAGCTCCATGATTTCCGGTGATGCGGACAGCAAGCACAAGCTTCTTTCGTCGCGATGACCTCTGCTTCAAATTTGGTGCAAACCCCAGTGAGCCTCCATTGATTCGGGCATCGAAATTCGGTTTCTCTCTCTTCGAACGAAGAATTCTGTGGCTAGCCTTTCCTTTCTTAGGCAGGAGTATTGCACAATTTGTCATCTTGATCGCCTCCCACATGAGCGATCTATGACGTGGCAAGCTTTCACGTAGATCACTCTTGGAGAGCGCAATCCACCTGGTTGATTGATACTCACAAGAGCGATCAACCCTATATTCATAAGTGTATTTCTTTTCTCCCCACCTTGACTACTCAATTTCAAATTTACAACATTTACATAAATTTGCCTAATATGTGGGGGGGCGTTTGGTTTGTGGGATGAGATTGAATTAGCTAGGATTAGATTAGAACGATTATCGGAAAATTGATAGATTAGAACCAGAAAATTGGGATTAGAACCAAAATTTTTGGATCGAATTGTACACGAGATAGTCGTTCTAATCTATCAAGTGTCATGGTCCGGTGCAATCTCTCAAACCAAGCACGAGATTACCTGGGATTATAAAGACAATTCCAGACAATTCCTCAAACCAAACGGCTACTCCTTATCAAAGTAGAACTCCCATATTTACCAAATAAAGCTCCTTTTACTTATTTACATATAAATTAATAAATAAGAAATAGATCAATCATCTTTTTTTCATGAACTTTTATATATACCTATATTTTCTATTTTTCCCTATTAATTTCTGGTCAAGGCCATCACACAACACAAAAATATTTAATATTTACACAAAATATTGTTTTAACCGTGTAAAAAGTTCATTAATTAATTACAATTTAGTTTGTCGCATAGCTTTTCACACAACTTACTTTGACTCAATTTTGATTTTTTTTTTTTTAACTTCGAAAGTAATTAATCTTGTAACTACAATTTTTTTTTCATCAACACTCAGATAAATAACTAATTAAGGATTAAATGCATTTTTGGTCCAAAGAGAGTGGGTCTATTTCAAAATGATTTTTTTTACACTTTTAGTCCCATATTTTTTTAACACTTTTGATCTAAGAAATTGAAAATATTGCAGTTTTGTTCTCAAGAGAATATCTAAGTTTTCTAGTTTTTGTCCTGAAAATTAACATATGGGACCACAACTGCCAAAAAAGAAAAAAAAATTTGCACATAGATACCAAAAATATTTTGTACACATTCTCTTGAGACCAAAATGCCATTTTTCCAACTAATAATATGATGTATAATGTATTCATGTGCAAAACAAAAATAAAAGTTGTAGATTTTGAGATGCCAACAAAAAAAAAAAAAAAAAAAAAAGCAAAAGGGAAAGGAAAAACTAGCTCTCAATTGTTAAGATAACGATATGGTAGCTACCCAACTTTATTAATTGACTTTTAAAATTATTTATATAAATCTTTGAGTGTTTTGAAAGCAATTACAATTCAACCCAAAACCTTACAAATAAAAATAATAACAATAAATAATGTCTATATAATCTGTTCCATCTTGACTAAGAGGGAGATTAAGATGGGTAATTAATGAGTTTTGTACTAATTGAGAAAATATAAGTGGAGTATAGTCACCAAATTAGAAAATGTGGAAGGAGTTAGTAAAATTAAAGAGTTTTATTAATTTTAGGGTCGGAAATATAGATAAACTATCAATTTAGATTGCCAAAAGATTTTTTTCAATCAATTTAGGGCCTAAAAGATACAAAATTATAAATTCAAAACCTGAAAAATAAAAACTATTAATTCAAGAACCACCCACTTTAAGACCATGCTTGACCAATTATAATTTCTAACTATACAATTATATTTTTATGAATTATAATTCCAAAAAGTATAAAATATATTGATTTCACATGATTGGAAAATATGAGGAAAAAAAGTAACATGCAAGAAATAATAATATTTATAAATTTATAAGAATATAAATTATACTCCCTCCGTCCACGAGAAAGTTTTTCACTTCTTTTTGTTGAATAGTTTAAGAAAGTGTATTTGCTTATTAATATATGGTGGACCACATGTTGACTTTTGGTATAAAGTAATGAATAGTGTTGAAAAGTAAATTTAATGAGTGACACTTTTGGTAATATTGTGTGAGTTTGAAGGTTAAAGTTTATATATAGTGGAGTGTTCTGTTTTCCATTTATGGAATGAAAAACTTATTGGGGGACAGCTCAAAAAGGAAAGTGGGAAATTTACTCAGGGACGGAGGGAGTAATACGTCAAATATAGATTTAGTATTTTTAAGCTATATATTGATAGGTTCTATATTTCAAATCCTTTATTAATAGTTTTCTATTTTTCACTTACAAGAAAAATCTTTCAACCTTAAATTGACAGTTTTACTATCTTTTAGGCCTGAGTTAACATTAATTCGAAATTAATGGGTATTTTGTGCATGAACTTTTTTTTTTTTCTTTTTCTTTTATCCAGAAAGAAAAGGGTCGTACAATCGTACAAATTTTCATATCATTAAATAGAAATACTAGCCCGTCTCTGCTGTAAGACATAGAGTCGATTGCGATGTGAAACATCAACAAAATTAATCAGGAGTAATTAATATTAGTTGACATAACAACTATATTGAATTTACAATTTTCATAAAAATATCGAATTAAATGGCCTCAACTAAACTCAGTCGCGCAGATTAAAACAGGAACCCTTAAATTACAAATTAAAGAGGTAGTTAAAATATATTGCATACACATGTATATTATACTTAGATATATATATATATATATAACCTATATGTATTTAAGAAAAAAAACATATTAATCGTTACATAACCCTTACTCCTTAACAATGTAGAAGTCCCAATTTCTACCAAATAAAACTTATATTTCTTATTTATAAATAAATTTGATCATCTCTTTTTCATTGATGTACTTTTAAATATACCAATCTTTTCTCTTTTTCATATTAGTTTCTTGTTAACTGCATCACATGGCCATCACTCCACCGATACATTCACAATATATCGTTTAATTAAAACGGGTAAAAGGTAATTAATTTTCTAAAATAAATGTCTCACAACTTGTTTCACACCACCATTTAATTTCAATAATATGTCTAAATATTTTTTATGGGTAAAGTAACTTTTTAGTCTGACTAATTTATTTTTTTGGCTTCTGTCCCATCTTAACTTTTTCACTCTAAAATTAAGTAGTCTTCTAACTATACATTTTTGTTTGCATCGACGCTCGCTAAATAACTCTTAATTTTATCTCCAACTTGATCAACAAATACTCGCAACTATTCCGGGGAATACAGATATTGAAAATGGCCGTGACATGAAGGTGTTTGGCTGAGCTCGTCGGTTTTTTTACAACAACTTCTAAGTTGTTTAAGATTTTATAAGTACTATTAATGTGTTTAACAAAATAATATATGTAACAATTTATAAGATCACAAAATAAACTCATTACAGTTTATAAACTGTAAAAAAATAAGTTGGGATTTCCCAACTTATTTTCCTAACCAACTCCACCCACAACCACCCACTCCACCATGAAACCACCCCACACTTCAACATTAACAGTAAAAAATTAGCCAAACACTTTACCAACTTATAAGCTACTTAAAAGTTACATTTTATGAGTTCTTAATATTTCAAATAAATTTAGTTAAACGGATTTTAAAAAACGAATTTGTGCCGTTATGTTGACCGATGGACGACGCAAACTGAGACGGGTAAAAATAATCCAACACTTTATGATGGACATGAGGACGCGGATGAAGAAAAACAAACTTTGCTCAGGACGTGGCTGCATGGGTCAATGACCCTGTTACCATGCATGTGAAGAAAACAATATTGTTACTACTTAATTTTATTAATTGATTTTCAAGATTATTTATACAATACTTCTAACGACTCGACAAAAAATTACAATCCTTTCAAAAACATTACAAAGAAAATAGTATCAATAATAATTTGGAAATAGAGTATGTATAGAGTGAAACTGGTTCATACATTAATAATTCAGGGTATTAGTTGTTTTCACTTAAGTTTATTAGTTTTAGTTTGTTTTCAGTCTAATACTCTTCAATGAAAGCAACTAATACCCTTCAGTAAAAACATAATATTCTTCAATAATTCATGTATGGATCATTTTCACTATATACTTTGTTTTGGAAATAATAGGGAAACTAATTTTTTTCGTCCTATAAGTTTATCACTTTTTTATTTTCGTCCTGCTAACTTTCAAATTTTGATTTTAGTCCTATAACTTTGCCCTTTATTTATTTTCATCCTGTTGACTTTCAAATTTTGATTTTAGTCTTGTAACTTTACCTCTTTTTTATTTTCGTCCTGTAAGGGTTGGTAGGTTGTAGGACCAAAATAAAAAAAAATATGTAAGTTACAGGACCAAAATCAAAATTTGAAAGTCAGCAGGATGAAAATCAAAATTAGGTAAATTATAGGACTAAAATCAAAATTTGAAACTCAACAGGACGAAAATCAAAATAAGGTAAAGTTACAGGACAAAAAAAAAACAATTTTCCCGAAATAATATGTACATTCTTGACTATGATGTATGTGCATTTCGGAGGATTTCGTCAAATCTTCTTACTTAATAACCATATGCCTTACACCACTTATCTCTACACTATAAATACAGCCACTGGCCTTGGTATCTTTTCATCACATCCTTCAGCTTTAAAATTCGATAGCTAGTAAATCTACTACGTACGCAAAATGGCTGCTTTAATCGCCGTATACGGCAGTCATCGCCCTGCCAATTACTCTCCCAGCCCCAGTTTGTGGGGTGACCGTTTCATCAATCACAGTTCTCATTCTCAGGTTCATTTTCGCCATATAATTTTATTTCTGCCTTCAATGGATACTAGAAGCTGTAGAATTATAATAAATTGTACAATAATTTTTCTATTGTCCAATTTTAGTCTCATAAAATTTGACGATCGATTTAGTCTCTGTATTAAAAAAATTGTCCAAGTTTGACCTTAATATCCTAGAAAAAATTTAAATTGGTGTCGTTTTATAATATATGTGATTATTTATTTTGAGACCAAAAATTGGACAGTAGAGCCAAAATTAGATGTTAATTCCTGTTAAACCAAAATTCGTCCTCTATCTTTTCACCTTTATTAAAATGATCCTCTATTTATTTGTTTTATCAATTTAGTCCCTATCTATTCAAGTTTCGCCAAAACGATCCTAATTGGCCTAAAAATGTACAAAATCTCACCGTTTCGGTCCTCTATTTATTTTCTTTACCAATTTAGTCCCGTATCAATTTACGTTTCTCCAATTAGGTCTCAATTGAATGCAAAAAGCATAAAATGTCACCTTTTTAGTCATGTGCACAAAAAATAAACTTGAAATAAAACATAAAAAATCAATTAGGACTATTCTTCACCAAATTAGGACCATTTGGCGAAACTTGAACAAGTACAGGACTAAATCGATAAAGCAAATAAATAGAGGACCTTTTAGATAAAGGTGAAAAGATAGAGGACGAATTTGGTTTAAATCCCGACATAAAAAGATGTTTTTAATTTTCCAGGTGATTCAGTCAAAATTGCACCTTTTAAAAAAAATTAATAAGAATAAATTAAAATAGTAAATTTTTTTTTTTTGGGACAATCGTGTAGATATTTATCAGCAACATTATATAAATTAATGATCTGCTGACGCCTTGTAAACTCCAATAGGGAAATGTATTGTTTTGACATGATAAATTATTTCGATCCTTTTTGCTTCTTTGATGGTTACAAGAGCCATTTGTTGTTTCATATTATAGGTGAAGGAAAAATATACCAAGGAAATAGAAGTGTTGAAGAATGAAGTTAGGAGTTTGCTAACAGCTTTTGGAAGCCAAATGGTGGACACTATGAATCTGATTGACACAGTCGAGCGCTTAGGAATTTCGTATCATTTTGAAAACGAGATTGAAGACAAGTTACAACACTTTTTCAATCTCAATACCGATTATAAAGATGAAGCCTACGATTTGAACACCGTTGCTCTTCATTTTCGATTGTTCAGGCAACATGGTCACCGCATATCTTGTGGTACGTAGTTTGTTTGTTCTACAAGTAGAGTCTTCTTACATATATTAAAGATAAAAAAATTGTATGGGATGTGGGTGGTTGTTCAGGCAACATGGTTACCCTATTTCTTATGGTACGTACCACAAACACAGATTTACTTTATATATGCGTACATTCCATAATGATACGTCAATTACAATACAGATTTATTTTTAACATATTATTAATTTTTCATTATTATCTTTACACTTATTTAATGTATCTTGTTTTTTTTCCTTTTAAATTAATATCAAAATACTAATAATTTTTCATTTATTTGATTTGATTACATTTTTTAATTAGTTTGGGAATGGTATAAATGAAGTAATTATAAAAATCTTTACAAGTTAAACTTTTAGACGATTTCAAATTACTTAATGGTATCAGAATTTTTAGCTCTCACCTACGTTTTGAGCTCAAATCCATTTAAAGATAACTCCACTTATAAATTAAATTATCTACTAGCTGACCTCTTCTACTAAAAGGCGGACTAGGAATAAATATAAAGCTTAAATTAATTCACATCTCTCTTTAAATTTAACTTTTTTATACTAAATCTTTCATGGTGGGTTAATCTTAAAGCACTGTTATTTATAGCAGGCATGTAATAATTTAATTGTATTTTTGTTTACTTTAATAATAATTTAGATATAGTACGTAATTATGCATCATATAAACACATTTGTAGTTTATATAACCTCAAAAGTCATATAATTAAGATATTCAAAAAATTTGCCAATGAATGCATGTCTATTCAAGCAGAAATATTTTGTAAATGGACGGATGGGAAAGGAAAATTCCAAGAAAGCATAAAGAATGATGCAAAGGGTTTGTTGAGTTTGTATGAAGCGTCACATCTGAGAGTACATGGAGAAACCCTACTCGACGACGCTCTCGATTTTGCTACAGCCAATCTGAAAGCCATAGTAGTAGACCTCGGATCACCCCTTAGGAAACAAGTGGAGCATGCACTCGTTCAAAGTTTGCATTTAGGTGTTCCAAGAGTCGAAGCACGCCATTTCATCTCCATCTATGAAGAGGAACAACACAAAAACGAAACCCTCCTTAAGTTTGCCAAATTGGACTTCAATCTATTGCAAATACTGCACAAAGAAGAGCTCCGTGAAGTTTCAAGGTAAACATTATTAATTCTAGTGGAAACCCTATTCTTAACCAAAAAAAAAAAAAAAGAAAATCTTTTTTAATTTGTTGAGGTATTTACTTTCATTTTTATCCCCAAGTATTACCCTTTCATTTCTTGGGTAAACTTTAGCCCTACCACGATTTAAATAGGCATGTACCACCATTTAAATAAATAAGTACCACGATTTAGAGCGTGATTGGCTAACCTTATAAGTAAATAAATAGGTTTAGATTTCACAACTTATATACTTTCCTAACCATCTTTACCCCAATCCCCCACCCTAACCTGGAACCACCCCGTCACCCACCTTTATCTCAACATAAAAAATAAAAAAGAAATTGTATTAAAAATAAAATTTAAAAAATATTTATTATAAATTCTCAAAGATCTATTAAGTTGTAGTAGCCAAACACTTTAACAATTTATAAGCTACTTAAAAATTACATCTTATAAATTCTTAAAAAACTTACATGATGTTAAAGCTAATAAGATGTTTCAAATAACTTAGTCAAATGAACTCTTAATTCAGCCAGTTGTACAATCAATTTTAAGCTGGTACCACCAATTAATTTTGCCCATACCACAATTAAATTCAGTACGCACTACAAGAAAATAATGATTTGTTTACGAAATTAAATTGCCTACAAAAATTTTCCAACAAAAAAGTTATAGTAAGAATTACCTACGATTTGCTTACGGAATTCTGTAATTATGAAAGTAACATTTCTCAACCTAAAAAAACTTGCCTAAGAAATTAATTTGCCTACAGAATAAAATCCCTAGGTATAATTACCTACAAGTCATTTGCCTACAAAATATTACCTACAACACAATTTTGCATACGGAATTTCCGTAGGCAAATTATTTTATAGGTGGGGAAGGAAGATGCCTATACAATTAGAGATTTTTGTAGGCAATTCGTAGGAAATTCCCCCTACGATTTTTTTTATTGGTAATTCAGTAGCCATATTGACAATTTCCGTAGGCAATATTATATTTTCATTTAGTGACGTGTCACGGGATTTACACCAAATTCGTCCTCTATCTTTTTATCTTTATTCAAATGGTCCTCTATTTATTTGTTTTATCAATTTAGTCCTGTATTTTTTTAGGTTTCACCAAAATGGTCCTAATTTGGTGAAAAATTGTCTTAATTGATTTTTTGTATTTTATTTCAAGTTTCTTTTATTTGGCAAAGACGACCACCTAGCGTGCCACATTGAAAAAAAAAACACATCATAGGCTTTCACCGAAAAAACTAGTGCGCATGACTAAAAAGGTGGCATTTTATGCTTTATGCGTTTAATTAGGACCTAATTGGAAAAATGTGAATTGATACGGGACTAAATTGACAAAGAAAATAAATATAGGACCAAAACGGTGAGGCTTTGTACATTTTTAGACCAATTAGGATCATTTTGGCGAAACTTGAATAGATACGGGACTAAATAGATAAAGCAATAGAGGACCATTTTTATAAAGGTGGAAAGATAAAGGACGGATTTGGTTTAAGTCTCGACGTGTCACTATTTACGATTAATGATTTGTAATTGTAGGTGGTGGAAAGAATTAAACGTGATCTCGAAACTTCCATATGCAAGAGATAGGATGGTGGAATGTTACTTCTGGGCCTTAGCAGTGTACTATGAACCGCAATACTCCCTTGCACGTATTATGCTCGCTAAAACCATTGTTTTGGTGTGTATGCTCGATGACACCTATGATTCTTATGGTACTGTTGAAGAACTTGAGCTTCTTACCCAGGCAATTCAGAGGTAAATTAAGTTATAAGACGTCTGCTTAAAAAAAAAAAAAAAAGTTATAAGACATCAAGAAAACAGAATATAAGAGCTACTTCAGCCCAAAAACTGTTCAATACATTTATCATTTTGGTCAATTATAATAAATAATGCATACAGAGTCAATATTACACTTTAATTAAATATTCCCTCCATCAATAAAAAATAAACTCGAATGTACGGGCACAAATTTTAAAAATGGGTAAATAAAGTAAGGGTATAGTGGGGTATTGTGGGGTACATTTATGAATAAAGTAATTATATATGAGGGTAAAGTCAAAGACATGTGTACAATTAATGGTTGAAAAGTGAGTATAAAGTGATGGTTTCCCTAAATGAAATGTGCTTACTTTTAGTGGATGAACAAATAAGACAAGTGAGCATACTTTTGGTGGACAGAGGGAGTATATTTGTTCTATTTAAAAAATTCCTTTACTTTTCATACAATGTTTCGTTTAAATTTGTTTTTCTCCTTTTTTTTTTTTTTTTTTTTACTTTGAAAGAGTAATAAAGAAACTCTGGGCTCTAATAATATTTTTAAGACAGAAACATAAACAAGTTTAATAACTGAAAGATATAATCCTTAAAAATTAATTAAGCATGAGAACCATTTTGAGGATATAATGTAATTTGAGGGACACATTCGACTCTTTCGAGGAAATTTGATCATGCGTGACTCCGAAGTAGATGCATTTAGGAACAAATTCAAAGGTAAAAATACTAGTAGGTTGTGTTTGGATTGAGTCATTTCAAATTCAAGGGATTTGAAATTGAATGAATTTAAAAATCTATAGATTTCAAATGACATATATAGTTTTGCTAAGTCCTCCAATTTGAACTAGGATTAAAGTTAAGTATTTGAAATTCATCTATTTGAATATCTTATTCAAACAAATAAAGTGAATTTTAGGTTGTTGATGTAAAATTCATAGCTCAAATCTTCCTTCCAAACACAACTTTAGGTAATTCAATATGATTTTTACTAGTTTAATTGTTTCTTGCTTACTCAATTAGGTGGGATATTAAAGAAATTGATGGACTTCCCGAGTACATCAAAGCATTCTACAAGGCACAATTAGAACTGTTTCAGCAATTTGAGGAAGAATTAGCTAAGGAAGGAAAATCTTATCAAACATGTTATGCAATAGAAACGGTATAACCTATGACCTTTTAATTTTATGCCCATAAATATATATGTGGTGGCAATATAAGGATAGTAATTAGTTTTCAGATTAATTGGCAAATAAAAACTTCTTCGTTTGAGAAATGTAAGTCATTGACTTTCTATTTGCTTATCTGAAAACTGTGTCTTATATTTCCATGCACTCAGGTGCCTAAACACACATTCTTCCTTCCTTTGCTTGTGTCTTTTTACCAAACTTCTTAAATTTGATTATTGTGTGTCTTGGATATAGCTTAAGGAATTGGCGCTTAGCTATCTTGTGGAGGCCAAGTGGTTCATACAAGGATACTTGCCACCATTTGACGAATATCTTAAGAATGGTCATATTAGCAGCGGTGCTGGATGTCTCACTATGGCCTTGTTGATGGGGATGGAATCCACAACAAAGGAAGACTTCGAATGGCTAAGCACAACACCTAAAATGGTTGTAGCCTCAATGATCATAAATCGACTCATTGGCGACATCGCTAGTTTTGAGGTATGATCAACATAGGGATTTTTTGGTTTTAAATTTCCATCATAACTTTTTTGTTTGATTTTAATCCCTTAACTTTGTTTTTCTTTGTATAAAAAATTGTCCCTATATCCGCTAAGAAGGTACTCTTCTCACATATTTGTACGTGGTTTAATGGGGTTTTGCGAGGTTCTTTTATGAATAAAGTGATTGTTTATGCATGAAATATATTTGTGACATATTGGTCATAAACAAGAAAAAAATTTGGGAGGTCTTATTTCTGTACAATAGTTGATTGCGTCATTAAAAGAATTATATTCCCTCCGTCCCAATTTTGTTTACCCAAAAGCCCAAAAAATTAAAGTTTTTTTTTTGTTTACCCATTTTCTAAAATGGCAAAAAGCTATACCACCTTTTCAAAGTCAACCCTTAAAAAGTTATTTTATACTCAAAAGTATTAATAAACAATTTTTAAAAAGCTACTTTATAGTCAAAAGTATTAATAAACAATTCATTTTTTAAAAATTGTGTCATTTTGAAATGGGTAATCAAAATCGGGACGGAGGGAGTACAATATTTTTCCAAAAATGGAAAGACCACACAAACTTTAGCATTTTCAGCTCAAACTTTTCACAACTTTCCTGTGTTGTTGAAACTTTAGGTTGAGAAGGAGAGGGGTCAGATTGCTACAGGCATAGAGTGCTATATGAAGGAAAAAGGGGTGACAAAAGAAGAGGCAATGAACAAGTTTAATGAATTAGCCATAAATTCTTGGAAAGATACTACTGAGGAGGGTCTAAGGCCATCTCCCTATTCGAGGGATGTTTTTATTCGACTCCTAAATTTTTGTCGCATAGTCGATGTTTCTTACAAGAACAACCAAGACGGATTCACTAAACCTGAAAAGGTTCTTAAGCCACATATCATTGCTTTGTTCGTCAATCAAATTAATGTTTAGGCACTTCAAATCGTACCTCATTAACAAGTTTCTGTGGCTAAAATTGCCTCTTGGATTTAAGCATTACAAATCATAGAACACACTTTCATGGTGGTTGTTTTCCATATTATATGTTTGAGTCAAGAATAAAATTTCATGTGTATTCATACACGTGTGACGTCTGGTTAACAGTCTTTTACTGGTCTGTTTTAATTCATAGCGAAGTTTTTCTTTTTAATATTACTAGCTAGTTATTAGCCCGTGCGATGCACGTGTCTGTCATAAAATATATTTTTGTAATTTTTAAAAAATAAGTAAAACATTTTATCATATATAAAAAAATATTAAATTTATTTCTCGAAGAGAGAAGATTCTGTGAACATTAATTTTAATTAAATAAAACAAATGAAAGAGTAATTTTATAATATATAACCACATTACCTATATATTTTAGTCAAATATAGAGTAGTAAATAAAAGTGATCTCTTGTAAGATCCTGATAATGACATGTTGTTTGAATTTGCTTGTACTCTTCACCTACACATGTCCAACTTTCATCTCTCCTTTATTTCCCTCAATGATCACGCATTAAAATACTTGGTATTCACAATTGCAATAACACTTTGCACCATACCTTCCCTTTCCTTTTCTCTCTCACACAATCAATTCAAATTACACATGCATATTTTAACACACGATACACATATAATATAAGCAATGATGACATATATGAAGAATGGTTGGGATATGGTCATATGGGGCAACAACGATAGAAGACGGTTTGAGAATGAATTAATTTAGGACTTTTGTTGCTCTTGATATATATATGATTTATTTCTGTATAATGGTCGCCGCCTATCATTTGTCAGTGCGATCTAATTATTAATTTATTATATTAATAATTATGTCGAACATGAAGTTCATACATAATTATTTAAAATATTTATGGTTTCTCTTTTTTAGTTCTTCAATTTCTCCAAGTAATACTCTTCTCTCTTGCTTGACAAAAAGATATAGGTTAGTAATAATATAGTGCAAACTTATAACCTCCAAATGTCCAATCTTATATTATAAAAGTAGAACCTACCTACCCCAAATGCTGCCAAGTGTCGGCCTTTATAAATTGCCACATGTAATTTAAAAAAAAAATACACAATTTCTGAAAAAAAAAAAAAAAAAAACACTACAAATACCCATGCTTTCACTATAATTAATTATATGTTAATTGAAATATTAATGCCATTAAAACCATAACCCCTCCAAATCCTCCCCACAAACATTGATATGACATTAAATATAAAACTATCTATGTTTTTTCAAAATCCAATAGTAATAGCATAATAAATATTAGAACATTATGTTCTCATTAACGCCTCTGATCCATCTATTTGCCTTAAACATGATTATTTCTCAAAAATGCTTTAGAAGATGTTAGTGTCATGGAAGAGGATATATCGCGGGCAACATATTCTCCCTTCCTAGACAATACCACCTTGTGCAACGTCGCAACCTCTGCTCTAAGACATTATGTTCTCATTAACGCCTCCGATCCATCTATTTGCCTTAAACATTATTATTTCTCAAAAATGCTTTAGAAGTGTCATGGAAGAGGATATATCGCGGGCAACATATTCTCCCTTCCTAGACAATACCACCTTGTGCAACGTCGCAGCCTCTGCTCTAAGGGTATTTGTAGTTATTGTAACGCCCCGAATCCAGAATATATTAATTATATCGGATTCGAAGTGTTATTGTGATCAAAAGTCCGAACTATAAAATTTTTGAAGGAAATATAACGGAAATGAGAGATGATGAGTTTTTATGCAGCGGAAGAAATGGGTAGAATAATTTTAATAAGTATCTTACACACATATATGTGTATATAAAATATAGTATCGACAGTAATGTTTTATTTAAGTGGGGAATTCCGTGTCGTCTCTATTACTGTCCTTGCTCCACGAAATCATAATCTGCAAGGGGTTAGGAAAATGGGGCGTGAGAATTGAATTCTCACATATGGGTGATTTGCAACATCATGGGATTGGTAAATCCGAAATATATTAAGTTATACTCATTGATAAAGTGTTTATTTTATTTAATCAGTTTCATATAAAATTTAAACGGCATTTAAACATATTTCGCATAATATAATTGAAATAGCACAAGTTGGTTCACATTAAGGCAAAGCCCAACACATATTCACGTATTGTCACAAACTGTCAAACCACATTCGTACGATCGTTCCACTTCCAACAAAGTTACTCTTTTCAACTCCAACCATCAACAGTCTTGATTCCGAGGGCGTCCAACGACAGCGTCCTCGGAGACTGGAAAAATAATCAACAACCTTGATTCGGAGGGCATACAACAACAGCTCCCCCGGAGGTCGGAATATAATCTAAATCAACAACCTTTATTCCGAGGGCGTCCCCGACAGCTCCCCAGAGGTTGGAAATCAATACTCACATCACAATTCCGTACTTACTGACTTTCCATAAAACTGTCACAACAAACTTCACTGAGAAAAATACTTGATTGACAACAGAACTGATTCATGCTCACATAAGGTACTAAATCATACAATGGTGATCGATTCTCAAAACAACAGGCTAATATATAACATATATAGTTATATCACATAATCCAAACAGTTATATAGATAGGTGTTACATTTATGTTGGATTAGATATTTTTTATTTGATTTAATCGAGTTCAGAAAATACCGGCACGACGTTATTATTAGCAGATCAATCAACAGATCATCACCCACCTGATTGTTCTGAGTCCTGAGAATATTGTGTAAGCAGACGGTCGAGTCCTTCGTGCGTGTCCCGAAGAGTACAGAATCCTAATAAGGAGTATTCCGATTAAAAGATCGACTTTTGAATTTGAAAAACTTAAGCGTGTGAAACTCGAGGATTGAGTAGATTGTTGTCTTTAGAAAACTATTGAAAACTAAATTTTTCAAAGGTTGATTTCTAATTGATAAGTACACCCCTTTTAAAGAGGAAGTGTATTGGGGGTGTATTTACTAATTTCTGTGGTGTAACAGGGGGGTGTATTTACTGAATTCAGTGGTGTCCTTAACAAAAGCCTTTTATAAAATTAAAAGCATAAGAATTTATATTTTATAAAAACCTCTTATTAAAACTTATCTTTTTGTTTATAATTTTCTAACAGTCGCACAGGGGGAAGACGAGTTTCCCTTTAACAGTGTTTAAACAATAACTTTATCACCATTCAATTGAATACTAAACCACTAATCCAATAATACTCTTCAACTAAAACAACAATATTAAACAGCTAAACCAACAATACTAAACAGTTATTTCAATGACACTAAACAACTAATTCAATCAATACTAATCAACTATTTCAATAATACCAAATAACTTAATCCAACAACTAATAACAACAGTAGGAAATTCAACAACAAAAGTCCCTCTAAAAGGTAACAGGTTACAAACCAACAATAACTATTCTAACTCAAAGTCTCAACAAGGGATTGATCGATTCCTATCTCAACTAGTACAAGAATTTGAGAAAAGGTTAGGGATTCTTACGAGTCCCAAATCGGGCAGCCTAACGGCGTGATTTAAAAGGTTCGTGGATAAGTTCGAGCAGCCTAACGGCGTCGTTTCGATTCTTCCAAAAATAAACGGGCAACAGTTTCATGTAGCGTTCATCGGGCTCTTCATCGGAAAGACGGAGGAGACTACAACGTCTCGATTAAACAAGTAAATGAATGAAATCAGATTATTGAAAAAGGTTGTGGAATTTGATAGAACCGAGAAACGAACGAACGAAGCTTACACAAAGGGGCACGGCGGCGGATGGCGTCAAGCGGCGCTGCTTCGTGGGCGTCGCACGGCGGTCGCGGGAGGCACAGTGGTGGGCGGCGCTCCGCTGTTGGTGGCGTGTAGTGAAGAGGCGGCGGCGCTTTGAGCGGCTTCGGCTGGAAGCAGAGGCGCGACGGGCGGGAGGAGGGAGGCGGCGACGCGGCCACCGGAACGGAGGAGCGGCGGCGCTGCTCTGTGGCGCGACGGCGACAGCGTCGCTCCAGGGGAAGACGGCGGCGCTGGAAGCGGCTGGTTGCGGCGGCTCTACTCCAGCGGCGTCGCGACGGCGGCCGGAGAAGGGAGGTCGGCGGTCACTCGCCGGAAAGAAGAGGCGGTGGGCGGCGATTTTTAGAGAGAAGGCAGAGCAATTTTGCTTGGTAGAGAGAGAAGAGTAATTTGGGGGAAAAATGAAGAGGAAGACATATGCGTATTTTGGGATGGGGTAGTTTATAGGGAAATATTTTTTTTATTATTTAATTAAATTAAAGGAAGGAAATAAGTATGTGGGTGGGATTATTTCTCAAATTAAAATTAATTTTAAAGAAGGAATAAGCATGTGGGTGTGATTAATCCTCTTTAATTTCTGATATTTTCGTTCTCATTTGATATGGTTCAGGGATCGTTTGGTTCACGAGTTTAATCCCGATTCGATAATTAATACAGTTTTGAGATTCAATTAATATTTTATTGTATTTGAATTATAAATGTATATTTTTATCAATAAATTATACAGATCGAAATCCTTAATTAAACTTGAATATTTAATTTCTCGTAATCCTTTATTCGTTTGAAAGATTCGATTCTTTCTACGAATTTAGGAATTTGTAAAAAGGGTATATATTTAAATTACACAAAAGCACACAAAATAATAAAATAAAAAGAAACAAAGATAATAAAATAAAAATAAGGGTTCTAGGAATATAAAAGGTATAAAACGGGACGGGGTATTACAGTTATTTTCTTTTTTCAATAATTCTGTATTTTTTTTTAAATTACATGTGGCAATTTATAAAGGCCGACACTTGGCAGCATTTAGGGTAGGTAGGTTCTACTTTTATTTATTATTGGCACTGAATAATTAAATTGACAATTAAGTTAAAATCTTGATAAGAAAGCACAATATCAGATAATACCTCGCAAATATAGAATGACCAGAAGACTCCCATCATGCATACACGAGGCAACATATTCTCCCTTCCTAGACAATATCACCTTGTGCAACGTCGCAACCTCTGCTCTAGGGGTCCGCGATATATCCTCTTCCATGACACTAACATCTTCTAAAGCATTTTTTAGAAATAATAATGTTTAAGGCATATAGATGGATCGGAGGCGTTAATGAGAACATAATGTTCTAATATTTATTGTGCTATTACTATTGGATTTTGAAAAGACAGGGATAGTTTTAATTATATTTAATATCATATCAACGTTTGTGGAGAGGATTTGGAGGGGTTATGGTTTTAATGGCATTAATATTTCAATTAACATATAATTAATTATAATGAAAGCATGGGTATTTGTAGTTTTTTTTTCTTCAGAAATTGTGTTTTTTTTTTTAATTACATGTGGCAATTTATAAAGGCCGACACTTGACAGCATTTGGGGTAGGTAGGTTCTACCTTTATAATATAAGATTTGATTAATTGATTTGCTATTTGAGAATTAATACTTAGACATTTATATTCTTTTGTTTAACCAATAGAATAAATCTTTTTAATAAGTGCATATTGTAAGGTAAATAATTAAATTAATTAATTTCAAACTTCTCTATAAGTTCAGACTTTTAGCTGAGGCGATCCCTTCATGGTACTAGAGTCAATGAACTCAGCCCCGGATACAGAAACCTTGTTCGATTCTCGTTAAGAGCAACTCCACGCATATTACATTGTCAATTCATTGGGTCTCTTCAAAGAACAAAAGTCGAGGCTTGCGCATGAAAGGGGAGGAATGTGGGGAATAATTAAATGAATTAATTTCAAACTTTTTTATAAGTTCGAACTTTTAGATGAGAGGAAATTATTTCACATAGTATCACAAAAAACAAGTAAAAGAACAAATGCGAAATTCGATTTAATCATTACGAATCATGGAACACACTTTCATGTGTCAGAACCTATGTTGCACAGGTGCGGGGGCATGGGGGCGGGAACGATAAGATACGGGTACGGGGATACTAGTTTTTAAAAAATTTAGGGTGCGATCCGGCAAGAATACGGCTATTAATATATATATATATAATATATATATATATATATATATATAACTTATTTACTTAATAATTAAACAACAAATAAAATACCATTAACCCAACAAATAAATCATAAGCCCAACCCAATCAATTAAACCAACTTATCAAACACTATCAGTTTACCCATGAGTCCAATAACCTTAATGTATCACAAAATTCTCAATTAAGTTACACTGAATGGCACAACTAATTA
This sequence comes from Ballota nigra, assembly GCA_947034835.1. NCBI lineage: Eukaryota > Viridiplantae > Streptophyta > Magnoliopsida > Lamiales > Lamiaceae > Ballota > Ballota nigra. The sequence continues at coordinate 10,850,997 of OX344729.1, forward strand.
AAAGAAAAGGTATTTATTGCTTATTTAATAGAAATATCAAAAGACGCAGATCTACTTTACACTTAGCAAATCTCAAAAAATGAAAAAAGCTTATCAGCGGTGGGAAAGGAAGCTGGTCGGCGGCGGATTCTGTCCCTCCTCCCAAGCGTAATTGAAGTATTCCGACGGTGGAGTTACCGATCTGCATCTCCGATCTCCACCTCCGATCTTCATCTCCGATCTCCATAGAAAGCCGTTAAGAACCACATGATTCCAAATTTTTCGCCCAGGAAAGAAATTGCGTCTCTGTCTCGTAAAAATCACAAGGCGGGACACATATTCAAGCTGTCAAAAGCCCGATTCGCGAATTCTTGAGCGAGGATTCGCGTATCCTAATTTTTTTTTCTCAAAATTTGACAAATATGCCAGGTGGCGAATCGGGTGCGAATCTGAAGCGAATCGCGCCCGCCCCCTTCGCGTATAGGATACTGCATAGTTGTTGAATCCGACGAATATGTGCATTACTGGTCAGAACAAAACAAATAGGAAGGGAAGGACCTCACTTGAGTGGTCAAGCAACGTGGCGACTCGACCATCTCTATCTCCCCACTTGACTCGAGCTTTACAAAAATGTCATTGGTGCGACTCGACCGGTCCATTGGTGCGACTCGAGTCGAACGATATTTAATTAATGGAATTATTACTAATAGATATACCTTTAGGGCCTGTTTGTTTTGGAATTCACCCGAACAGGACTAGGACTTTCCGGCCATCGCCCCATTCGAGTTAGAGACGTAACATCCCGTTTATACATCCCATTCTACACCCACACCTATAAATACATATTATTACCTATTATTACTTATCCCAATACAATTCACTTTATACAATTTAAAAATATTATTATTCATCCCAATACAATTCACTTTATACAATTTAAAAATATTACTACTCTTCTCAATACAATTCACTTTATACAATATAATTTTTTATTAAAATTGTTACTATTCTTTCAAATACAAATAATTGTTTTAAATTAATTCATCAATTTAATTATTTCCTATAAAATATAAACACCCACTAATTTAATTTTATTACCTTTTTCTTTCAGAAATTAAATTTATACTTATAAATAAATCAACCTAATTAATTTTTCTACAACCATCTCCACCTCCCTCTCTGCACGCATTTAAATCAAAATCAATCAACCCTACCTCTGTAAAAACTAATATCTGGAAACGTGAAACCTTCCCTATTTTTTCATGAATTATATTGTTATTTAAGTATTGTTCTAATTATTTATTTAATTTATAGTGTATTTATTTGAAGTGTAATATATAGATTAATACAAATGATTAGATACCACAATCAACTAAGTATTAAAAAATATTTTCTCTTTTGTTTTATTCAATCATTACTTACATATCATTTTTCTCTTACTCAATCATACTCATATATCACTTTTCTCTCACTCAATCATTACTCATATATCACTTTTCTCTCATTCAATCATTATCCACATATCACTATTCTCTCACTTACACTCTCTTTCCTATTTTTCTCTTACACATACTACTTTTCTCTTACACATGATTTGACATAAAGTAAAATCACACCCTACTAAAATCCCAAAACAAACACACTCTTTTATTATCATCCAAGACTTTACATCTTGTGGTCGTAAAGTCATGACTTCACACGCCCACCTAAATCCCTAAACAAGCAAGCCCTTAGTTAATTTATTAGTGTTTAGTTCTAAAACTTTTTAAAATTGCTAAATGGTTCAAAAGTGGGTCCAACCCCTCAACAATTTCAGCCAACCCCCCTACCCTCCTCCATATATTTTTTCCCCACCGTCCGTAACCGTTTCACTCTCACTCTCTCTCTCTCTCTCTCTCTCTCTCTCTCTCTCTCTCTCTCTCTCTCTCTCTCTCTCTCTCTCTCTCTCTCTAAATTCTCTCCTTCACACCTCCAAACCCTCACCGTCCCTCTATCTCTCTATGGAACTCTTTGGCGACGCCCACCGACGTCTAACACGATAGAGACAACCACCGCCGACCCACCCCGCTCCATCGCCCTCAATCTAGCGGTGTGCCCTCCACCCACCAGCGGCGCCAGCTCCACCGCGCCTCCACCTAGCGGCGGCGCCCGCTCCATGAGAACGAGCGACGCCCCTCCGTCAACCGCCGCCGGCTTCCTTCATGTGCAACACCAAATCCGCCGCCACCGAATCCGATCACCATCGCTTTGAATGACGACCGCCACAACCGCACAGATCTATCGCCACCGAGCAGGGGAATAGCCACCGGACGGTGGCTTCACCCACGGTGGATCTGAGACAGACCAGTGTCGGATCTGAGCAGATTTACAAGGCTTCGCTCACGGCCGCCGCTGTCCATGTCTAAAGTGGTCTCACTTACGAAGGTGGGTGGACGATGGTGCAAACCCCCACCACCGATCTCGCAAAAGGTATTGATATTTTCACTTGATCTCAGTATTGAAGGTGAACCTGGTTTTCATGATTTTTTGTTGTGCATATTTGATTCTAATTTATAACAAATTGATTTTTTGACCAAATTGTGTGAAATAATTTGGCGCATTGTGTGTGCACGTGTACAGGGACTAGTTGGATGAAGTTTTGCTGGAGAAAGAGGCCCTGTGCATTTTTTTCCTTGTTTTGCAACAAAATATTAAAAATGTAATTGTAGTTTGTGTTGACTGTATTTTCATTTGAAGAAGATTAGAAAGGGAGATTTAAAGATGTAGGAGGAGAAGATTTGAAGATCGGGAATGTGTGCATTTTTTTTTTAACTTTTTGCATATAAGCATAAACACATAATTCAAGTTATAATTTGTCAATTTCAAATTTAAATATGTAATTGTAGAATTTTTAAATATAAACCATTCAATTTAGATTGAAATCCTTGTGCAAAGAATTATTGGATATGCATCTTCAATTAATATCTGAAAAAATCATAAAATACATATAAATTATTTATGTGCACAATATTATTAAATTTGCACATTCCGAAATACCTAGGAATTTCCATATTCGAAAATATAAGACAAGAAAATAATATTAATTGTTATATTTAAACTTTTGAAAATTTTAAATGGTATAAAATTGATTATAGAGAGAGAATATATTTAAATTGATTATAGAAATTGAATTTTGTATATTTTCAAAGAAAAACAATATTAATTATTAAATTTATTATTTGAAAATTTAGTATGAATATAAAAAAAATAAAGGTTAATTCAAAGAAAGGGGTGAGACAGCTGTGGGGGTGCGTGCAGCTGGCATAGGAGGGCGTGTAGGGTGGGGATAGAGTGGGGCAGCTGGCATTGGGTGCTGGAGACCCCACTTTATGAACCAATTTGCATTTGTAATAAAGTTTAAAACTAAAGCACGATAAATGCTCTTATTTTGAATCCAAATGTAAAAAGACCCTTAACTAATAAGATAACACGGTGGTTGGACATGGGTACCAACTACCAAATGACATAGCCAAAAAGGAAATTTCAACTTTGGAAAATGGAAAATATTGAGGATTGAAGATCAAGGCAAACACAACACTAATTTTTCCTACTTCTCCCTATATACTTGTTGTGTAAGATTAGAAATCATTTAGGTTGCGTTTTGATAGTCATTTCAAATATAAGGAATTTGAAATGGAATGGATTTCAAATAACATGGTTTTGCTAAGTACTTGAAATTTCTTCAATTTAAACTAAAATTATAACTAAGTATTTTAATTCATTTGTTTGAATATGTTATCCAAACAAGTAGAGTGAATTTAGGTTGTGGATTAAAATCCAATGCCCAACTTCCTTTATCAAAACGCCACTTTCACATGCACAATACACACACTAAAGAGTGTTTTTCACTTTTAAGAATTCCTTTACTACAAGAAAATTGACTTATAATGACAAGAATATCTACATTACTTTTTTTTAGCTAAAAGTTTTTAACTAGAATAATGATCTTCAACGACGAGAACCTCATCAAAGATGATTACCTGTCATTGAATTTTTTAACTGGCTAAAGAAGCTAAAATGACAGTTGTCTTGATAGAAAGTTTTGGGCAAATTATATATATATATATATATATATATATATATATATATATATATATATATATATATATTTATACATACAAGGGTGGTGTGGCGTATGATAACTTTACATTCAATATCATGATATTTAGTCGAGGTTATTTATATAAAGCTGAAACTTTGTTCAATGATGTGTAGGAAAGAGATATTGGGAAATTAAGTCACCGTTCATGTCAAGGGAAAACAAATCAAAACAAGAAATAAATAACAAAATCAACTAACAACACACGAATTTAACGTGAAAAATTTAAAAGAAATTAAGAACCATGTTCCACGAAAGGTATATCACTGTGTGAAAATAGACTATGTCTCTCTGGCCAAATTTTATAAAATGTGGGCCAAATAAAGTCCAATTATAATGAGACCAGTTGCCCCGAATTTTATAAAATTTCACATAAATTTGCCAAAATTAAATGATATTATCCTAATTTTGCAAGTTTGTAAAGATAATGTCCTAGTTTGTCAAGGTCGTAAAGATAGTGTCTCAATTTTGCTAGTCCATAAAAATAGGGTCCTAATTTTGCAAACACCCATATGATAATGTCCTAAAAATGCATTTTTTTCCTAAATATCATTCTTCGTCGTTCCTTTATTCGACTCTCAACAATATTAGTGTTTTACGGCAGTTTATACCCTCAATACAAAAAACGCGCTGATTACCGACGAAAATTAACGACGGACACGTAATCCATCGTTAATTTATACATTTAATACGGACTTATGACGGATAATAATCAAAGCTTGTCCGTTTTCAAAATTAACGAAATTATTGATTTTTATGAAGGTTTTGGCCGTCGTAAAACCAGCCGGACCCATACTTTAACAAAACCGCCAAAATTAACGACGAGTTGTCCGTCGTAGATTTTAATAAAGACATTAACGATGGGCTATCCGTCGTAAATTCCCGCCCATTTGACCGCGACCTTTTGTAATTGGTGCAACGTGTTAGTGGCCGACAATTTTACGACGGACTAACCATCGTAAAATTTAACTTTATATTTTACGACGGTCATTCCCGTCGTAAATTCTGGCGTTTGGGCCGCGACTCTTTGAGAAGCGGTGCAAATTTATTACCGGTGACTAATTAACAACAGCTAAGTCCGTCGTTAATTTTAAATTTAATATTTACGAGGGACTTTCCGTCGTAAATCAACAAAAATGATGCCATTTTAACATTAAAGGCAACAAATTTAACAATGGTTGTTGTCCGTCGTTAATTTTTTATGCCTATAAAAGACAGTGTCGGTGAGCTCATTTCTCACCCGAGGAAAAATTGAGCAAAATCGAAGAAGAAAAGGACGATTTCCGGCGAGCACTCAGGAGACAATTTCATCCCGATTAAAGTTCGTTCTTCATTGATCTCTACTCTTTAATTGTAAGTTTTTCAATTTTTTTACCGTTTAAATATCATTTTATAACATTTGATTAGTGTTTAGTTTTTTTATATGTGATATGTTAATTGGTTAGATTTTTATTTTATAGAAATCATATATGTTAATTGTTTAGAATTTTGTTATGAGTATGCATAAAAATGTTATATATAATTGGTTGGATTTTGAGTTTGTAAAAATAATGTTAATTGTTTAGAATTTTGTTTTGATATGAGTATGCAAAAAATATTAATTGGTTAGATTTTTGTTTATATTGTGTTTGTAGAAATCATGTTAATTGTTTAGAATTTTGTTTAGATATATATGAGTATATACGAATCATGTTGATTGTAAATATTTAATATATGTGGTTGTTTAAATATTAATTGATTATGCATAAAAATGTTAATTAGTTAGATTTTTATTTGTATTGAGTTTGTAGAAATCATGTTAATTGTTTAAATATGAGTTTGTAGAAACCATGTTAATTGTTTAAATATTAATTGTTATTATATATTGAATTTTTTAGATGAGTGGACAAGAAAGTGGATCGGTAGGTGGGAGTAGGAGAAGCCAGGAGAGGGGTCGAGGGAGAGGGGTTGAGCCTTGTGGGAATTCGTAAGTTTTAATCTTTTATATTCAACATTTATTAATTAAAGCCTAATTATATATATTATTAAATTTGTAATTTTAATGTTGCAGTTGGATCCCGGGACATGAGGCTACTACACACTTAGCCAATTCCTTCATGAGCGGTGGATTCGAGCCCACCGCTTACAGTTGGAGGTTGGTGTCTGAAGCGAAGAAACAAGATTATTTTGAGGAGTTTAAGGTATAATTTAAGTAATTTATTTAATTTATTCATTATTTATTAATATAAATTATGTAAATAAACTTATGTTTATATTTTAATATAATTGCAGAATTTCGTCGTGTGGAGACCGGAGCACGAGGCCCAGATGTGGAGGAACTTCTGTGAAAAAAGTGCCGAAAGATACAGGGACTTGATGTATAACATTCGGGAGCTCTGGTTTAAGCATGGAAAACCAACAAATATGGGGTCAAACAACAGGGGCCGGGAAGTTTGGCCCCAATTTCTCGCCTACTGGAACAGCGACGAGTTCAAGGAGAAGTCGCAGAAGAACAAGGCGAATCGCCTTAGCGACCCTTATGGAGAAGGGGTCGCACGACATCGGGCCGGTTCTCGGTTCATTTATGAGCACGGGTTGCATTTTATAAGTGGCCAGTTTTTATATATATATATATATATATATATATATATATATATATATATTTTTTTTTTTTTTTTTTTTTTTTTTATAAAGTTTTGGTAAATTTTTATTACTAAATATTTAATTGTAGGAGCAGGAGCATGGATGTGAGCCCTCTCATTTTGAGAGACTATAGTTTGCCCACCCGCTGGATGAAGAGACTGGAAGGTCCACCTACGGCCGCACCACCGAGATCCACGTACATATTATATTTAATTTTAAATTTAGTATTATTTTTAAAAAATTTATTTATTAATTTAAAGTATTGGTAATTTGCAGAGGAAGATGCGCGATGACCTTGCCTCCCAGTCTCAGCCTCAGGAAGAAGGGTCAGACTCTATGCTTCCCCCCCCCCCCCCTCCAGAGCCTTATGTAGACGTTCAAAATGAGCTCTACTTTAAGAACATTAAGGCTAAGAAGGGGCGGTTCACTGGATTGGGTGGTTATGGGAAGAGCCTACTACGATCTCGTGAACCCTGATCATCCTCCTCCCAGACCTCCATCGACTCTCATCCCAGCGACATCGAGAGACAGCTCTCGACTGTCGTCAAGCAGATGGAGCTCCTCCAGCAGCGAGAGGCTCAACTAGAGTACGATATGAGGCGACGAGCAGCAGAGGAGGAGGCGCAGCGGAAGAATAAGGACGAGATGAACAACTGGTGGAGGGCAGTTACATCCATATTAGGTGGATCGATACCACCACGACCGGTCCCAGTGCAGCCCATCATCCCGCCGCCCCTGCCGGAGCTCCGAAGGCCTAATCCGGAGGATGAAGAGAGGGAGAATTTTGATTCGGATGATTAGAAGTTTTTTATTATCTTGTACTGGACTTTTTTTTATTCGACATTACTTTTATAATATATTTTCGTGCAAATTTTATATTTTTATTATAATTTACATGTTTTAGTTTACAAACAAACCAAAATAAAATGAGCCCTCTCATTTTTCAAATTAAAACAAGTTAGAAATGAAAAGAAAATAATTTGATGAATAATAAAAAAAAGAATGACTCAATTTGGATACGTGTACAATTAATTATGTACAAGTGAACAGATTATAATATTAATTACACATTTTTCGAATTAAATAAATTTACAAAATAAAAAAAATAATTGGTAACAACATTTATTAAAACAAGTTAGAAACGAAAAGGAATTAATTTGATGAATAATAAAAAAAAGAATGACTCAATTTGGATACGTATACAATTAATTATGTACAAGTGAATGGATTATAATATTAATTACGCATTTTTTGAATTAAATAAATTTACAAAATAAAAAATATATAGTTGGTAACAACATTCAAATTAAAAAAAGTTAGAAACGAAAATGAATTAATTAGATGAATAGTAAAAAAAGAATGACTCAATTTGGATACATATACAATTAATTACATACAAGTGAACGGATTATAATATTAACTACGCGTTTTTTGAATTAAATAAATTTACAAAATAAAAAATATATAATTGGTAACAACATTCGAATTAAAACAAGTTAGAAAAGAAAAAGAATTAATTTGATGAATAATAAAAAAAGAATGGCTCAATTTGGATACGATATACAATTAATTACGTACAAGTGAACGGATTATACTATTAATTACGCATTTTTCGAATTAATTAAATTTACAAAACAAAATAATATATAATTGGTAACAACTTACGATTTAAAACAAGTTAAAAACAAAAATAAATTAATTTGACGAATAATAAAAAAAAAGAATGACACAATTTGGATACGGAGACAATTAATTACGTACAAGTAAACAGATTATACTATTAATTATGCGTTTTTTTGAATTAAATAAATTTACAAAACAAAAAAAATTGGTAACAACATTTATTAGAACAAATTAGAAACGAAAATGATTTAATTTGATGAATAATAAAAAGAATGACTCAATTTGGATACGTATACAATTAATTACGTACAAGTGAACAAATTCTAATATTAATTACGCATTTTTTGAATTTAATAAATTTCCAAAACAAAAAAATATCATTGGTAACAACATTTATTAAAACAAGTTAGAAACGAAAAGGAATTAATTTGACGAATAATAAAAAAGAATGGCTCAATTTGGATGCATATACAATTAGTTGTAAGAAATCGAACAAAAGAAGTAAGTGCCCTAACGGTTAATGCCCTCTCTATATGCAAGAGAGGCCACGGGTTCGATTCCCCTTGAATGCGAATTTGGAATTAATTGTTCCAAACCCAATTGGGCTAATATAGAAGTTGGGCCGAAATATATAGCTTGGGGGCTGATGACCCAGTGGTTCGCACCCGCCCCGATTGCCCGAATGGAGGCTGACGGCTGAGCACGCTCTGACCTCGACTCGATCATCCAATCTGACAACCATAAATCTCATAGAAGAAATCAGTCCAGATTCCTAACCAAAAAGGCCAAAACACCATTAGGTTAAAGACTTCGATCTCTTCACCATGAACTATGCAATGACTCGCAACTTCAGTTAAGGTAGCCCAAACGGAGATTGGCCCTCGAGTACAAAGGCGGACGAGGGCTTGACTACAAGACCCACCCGTCGAGCAGGGACGAAAGTCGGCCTTAGTGATTTGACGGTGCCAAGTGGAAGGGTCATCTTGTTATACCGAAAAGGAAGCACTACAATGCCTATGAACTCAATCCTTGCATTTTCACCTTTCCTAAAGCAATAAAGAGTGGTAGAGCAGTGGGTCTCGCCGGATGGGTTCTTCTCTTTCTTTGGCAGCTAGTGGCCTTATTGGCATAACGAGAAAATGCCCGACCCGCAAAGGGCTATAGAGAGAGGGTGTGGACTTCTATATATAGTTTTCATCTCCCCTGTGGTTAAGTATATAATCGAGGTCCATGACTTCTTTTATCATCCTCTCTTTGTCTGCGCTTAGCTCATCTACTTTCTCTTTATTCAGTGCGAATAGCTTATTCCAATAGGAGGAAGGAAGCCTGACAGCGGGGCACAGGATAAAGGAGGAGAATAGAAGGCTTGGCATTCTCGTAAGTGATATAAAACAGATGAAAAAATAAGGAGAAATCTAGTTTCATCGAGCAGAGGAACTTTCTGCTTTACTGGCCTCTCCCTGCCAACGGTTATCATTGTTATTTCTGGAAAATCTTCTCCGTTCTTCAATTGCGAGCCAAAGGTGCCTAGAGGACGGGCCAAATACAGCTGAGCGACGACCTGGGAGCGGATTTCCCACCGGCAGGGGGACAGGAGACGACCATCTCAAGGAGCATCACGACCTACAAGCTACACCGGCGAGACCTAGGAAGGCAACCCGATTGGGAGTGCCCGGGTTCGAACCACATTAGCCACTTTTTTTTGTTCTAGGTTCGGTATTTACGATGGACACGTGTCCGTCGTAAATCATAAATTAACAACGGCATTGTGTCCGTCGTAAATATTTTCTGAGAGATTAAAAAATTAAAAATCGGCTAATATTTACGACGGGATAAGGTTTGTCGTAAATTTCGATGCCTGACCGGGTCGGATTTACGACGGAGAAGTTCGTCATAAATTTACAACGGCATTCCAAAAGCCGTCGAAAATTTTAACTATGATTGATTTTACTATAGGTCCTTGTCCGTCGTAAAACCCATCGCTAATCGTGATTAGCAACGGATAATCTGTCGCTAATCCCGTCGTTACATACCACATTTTTTGTAGTGTCTAATCAAACAATATAATCACAAAGTAGATGTTTTTGTCTTCTTCACTTGAACATTGTAAGAGTTGTAGGTAATGTATCCAAACATTATTAATTTATTTATGTTTTAAAACAATGATTCTTGTACCTACTTACAAGTTATATCGTACAATTGATACATAGGAGATACACTTTTAAACTTTATTAGATATATAAATCAAAATCACAGTATTGTTATTTGTGAATGAAATTTTTAGTGAATACTCTTTTTTATTCGATATTTGAAAATAAAGTATCATCCTTGTAGCTAGATCAAGATTTGGATTGAGATCCAATCCAACAATTCATTACAACTACCGATTCCAATTATTTTATTCTTTCTTTGCTTAAATATTATGAAATCAGTAAATGTACGTAATAGTATTAATTTCAACCAAACATTATTAATTTATTTATGTTTTAAAACAATGGTTCTTGTACCTACTTACAAGTTATATCGTACAATGGATACATAGGAGATACACTTTTAAACTTTATTAGATATATAAATCAAAATCACAGTATAAAATATTATGATATCAGTAAATGTACGTAATAGTATTAATTTCAAACCAGTTTTAAAAAAAAAAACGAGTCATTCACTTATGTTATATAATTAATGAGTCTTACCAGACAAATTAGACGAACTTTTATTAAGTCGAGCTTCGAATACATTCACTAGACTTAATTAGACTTATTCATCTATTTCTTGAATATTGAAACTAGCTAATTGAAACATATATGCACTTCAATATAAACTTTTCTTTTAAAGTATTGAGACGTTGAGTAAGTTTGCACTTTGCACCACCAAAGTGATCACTTTGAACTCTTGGTCCTAATTAACTCCCCAAATGAAGTAACAATGTTTCAACTTCTCCTGCACCCATTTGGGCTATTGACTTATGTATGCCACATAAATATTATACTCCCACAAACTTATATATACCTGCATTTCACAATTCACCTCATCTTTAACATGCCTTTGTTTTCAAAATCAAAATCATTTTTCAATTGGAAAAAATATGCAAATCGCTATCTCATTAATTCACACAAACTCACATGCATGCTTTCACATTATTTTTTTTTTTGAAAGAGCATGCTTTCACATTATTAATTCCAATAATATCCAGCTACCAAATGAAGCCTTGTCCGTAACACTGATACATGGACCTCATGAAGTTTTCTTCTTGTTCATTCTTCAATGCCACCACACGTTCCATTCCTTCAATGAACGCAAACGACTCAGCATACCCACAAACAACACAATTGAAAACGTTAATATCATGATCCATTTCAATCACCTTAACCCACCCCTTCTCCGAATCAAACACAACCACATTATGATGATCATCCTTAGAGCAAAACCCCACAAACTTGACATTCTTCCAACAACATTCCACCCATTCATCAACTTCCAACCACCACAAAATATGTTCAATTTGAAGAGGAGTTTAGAGAGGGCTTTGGAGAGGGGAAGGGCTTTAGAGGGGGCTTTGGAGAGGGTTTTTAGCCCTCTCCAAAGTGCTGGTCGTTAGCATATTAGTGAGGGCAAAAGTGAGCCCTCTCTAAATAGAGAGGGCTTTAGAGAGGGTTCTGACACCATCTTTTTAGAGAGGGCTTAGGGCCCTCTCCAAATTAGTGAGGGCGGGGCCCTCTCTAAAGCCCTCTCTAAAGTTGCAGGTTTGACTCCCTCGGTTCTGCTGAAATTAACGAGGGCGAGGGGGCCCTCTCCAATTTGGTGACCATTTTGGTGAGGGCAGGACCCTCGCCAATTTTTTCCAAAAAAAAAATTTGTGGGCACCCGGATTCGAACCCCGCGACACTGGGGCACCACGAGCACCCCCCCACCACTGGACACCGCGGCACTGTAGCATTATAGGCGAATTTTCGCCTCCCATGAGATTCGAACACGCGACCTCCCGGTATGTGGAGGCCTTATGTGTTCCCGTCTAACCGATTGGGCTAGACAAGTTATTGCTTATCTTTTCTTTTTATTAATATATGTATCATATAGTATGTTTTCTTTATTTTTTTTGTTTCTCTCATTTAATTTAATTATTTGTTATATATGGTATCATATATTATGTTTTCTTTCTCTAATTTAATTTAATTGTTTGTTATATATGATATTATATATTATGTTTTCTTTATTTTTTTTCTTTCTCTCATTTAATTTAATTGTTTGTTATATATGGTATCATATATTATGTTTTCTTTATTTTTTTCTTTCTCTCATTTAATTTAATTGTTTGTTATATATGTTATCATATATTATGTTTTCTTTATTTTTTTTTCTTTCTCTCATTTAATTTATTTGTTTGTTATATATGGTATCATATATTATGTTTTCTTTATTTTTTTCTTTCTCTCATTTAATTTAATTGTTTGTTATATATGGTATCATATATTATGTTTTCTTTATTTTTTTCTTTCTCTCATTTAATTTAATTGTTTGTTATATATGTTATCATATATAGTAAAATATTATAAAACACTCACAAATAATCATAACACTCACATAATAATAATTAACACTCACATGCGCTATTAATTAATACATAATAAAATATTATAAAACAATGTTGAATTCATCAATCATATTCATCAAGACATAATTAAATTATCCGCATCATGTTCAAAAATTAACCTAAGACATAATAAAATATCCCGGTGATCATCATGACAAATTTTACATAAAACATTAAACATAACAAATAAAATAACATAACAAATTGTTCAAATATTCATCGATCATCATCATCATCATCAGCATCATGTCCTTGGGAATCATCAGCATCTCTTTGGCGAACCAATGAATTAGGATCATATGTGCCTGTTCTGAGAAGCTCAGTGAATAAAGCAGGGTTGTGAGTGGGATTGTCAATGGAATTACGACGACGATTGCGAGCGCTGGAAGCACTGGGACCTGAAGGAGCACGAAACTGAGGAGTGGGAACGGGAAAACCACCGGTGCCCTGCATCCCTAATAGGGAATTAAAACCCAACTGTTGGGAACCACCGGTTCCCTGCCACCCCTGTGGAGCAAAACCCCACTGTTGGGAACCACCGGTTCCCTGCATCCCCTGCTGTTGGGAACCAAGCATTCCCTGCATTCCCTGCATCCCCTGCTGTTGGGAACCAAGCATTCCCTGCCCCAGCATAGAAGTAGCACCTGTCGACTGGGAACCACCGATTCCCTGGAATAGCCCTAGAAATTGGCTCACCTGGCTCCATTGACTCTGCATGGTGTTTATAATCTCTTGTTGGGCTGCCACCTGTCTAGCCAACTCCTCACGTCGCAACCTTTCATTTTGGAGCTCACGCTCCTGTGCCTCCAAGCGCTCAGCGTCAATTTGAGAGTAGCCGCCGAAACTGGTGCCCCTAGAGCTCCCGCCTGGGCCAGATTGAATGCGCCCCATTTGCGCCATTTGACCCAAGCCCTTGTATTTCCCGTGGCTATAGGTCACCTCACTCGTATAAAACTGGCTGGCTTGTCGAACTCGCTCTAGCTCGTCCGCCTCCTCGGCTATCTCATTCAGGATGCGCTGATGAACACGTTCCTGACATATAAATATTTTGGATAAACAACGTTAATTCAAGCACTTACAAGTAAATAAGTTGTATGTTGGATAAAAAAAAAACGTAAATTCAAGCACTTACAAGTAAGGCTTCCATTTCCTCATATGTTTCTCCCTTCTTGTGAAAGCGCTTTACGAGCTCCCATGCACCTGGGAGGCGTCCATGCTGCTTGTACTGGTAATATTGAATATTTTTTGTTAATTATTATAATTAAGTTATTATATATGATGAACTAATGTAATTAAAATATAAATTTGTTAAATATGCAAAAAAATACTTACAAATTCATATGAATAATCTGCGGCTCCTTTTGAACCGCCTTTGTGCATAGCCCCTTTTGATGCACGATTTTTACGGCACTGATCGCTTTTGGCTTTTACGTCAGGCCGATTCCAGTAATCTTTCAGTGCCAACCACACCTTGTTGTCCCACGGGGGCACCCTTCCTTTCTTGGCATGTAACGTCTTCCATTTGTTGAGGAGATCTGAATATCGTTGGCTTGCCTTCCGCGTAAATAGCTCCTTTACATGCTGCGTATTAAACCTCCGCTGATCCCAGATAACATCCCTCTAATAAATTAAACATTAATTGATTAAATATAGGTAATTAATAATATACTGAACGATATACTTAAATTAATCAAACGAATATATATATACCTGAAAGGTTTCCCACCACCTTTCTTTTCTATCATCACTGACTGCAGCCCAATTAAATCCGCCCAACTCCATGTTCCGGGACATGATGTTCCGGATTATCCTTGAGCACTTATTAGATGGCACCAACCTGTAAATTAAATTAAAACAGTGTTACACATGTATATATATATATATATATATATATAAATCAAAGATAAAGAGATATAACATACTGATCCTGAAACACCTCGATCTGTAATTGGGTGGTTGGTGGACCATGGTTTCTGAGCTCGGCCTCGAGGGCATTCAATGAACTATTATCCCCTCATTCAGTAGACTCATGGTCCCCTCCTTCAGTAGACTCATCAGCAGTACTGGAAGGTGGGTCATCTTCATTTGTCTCCATCGAAGGAACCGGTACTTGATACCCCTGCTCTTGATTGTCTTCATCATCATTATCACGAAGAGACCTGGAGCCTGATCTCCCGCTCCCACTGTTAAATAATCGGCCAATACGCTTCCCGATGCCTTTGCCAGTCATCTGTAAGTTAAACAAATTAAATATATAAATATGAATAATAATCTAATTAAAACAATTACGTACGTATATCATGAAACAATTAATACAATTACGTACGTACACAACTAATTAATAATTAAACAAACTAATACTATATACATAAACAAGTAATACTTAATAATTACACAACTGATACTAAACAATAAGACAACTAATACTAAACAATAAGACAACTAATATTACACAACTAATACTAATATATAAAAATTAGTTTCACAATTATATTCTAATCTGAAGTATCATAATCTTCTTCCTCTTCTTCTTCCTCCTCTTCTTCATCTCCTTCTTCTTCAATTTCTTCATCTTCTCCTTCTTCTTCTTCTTCTTCTTCTTCATCTTCTTCTTCTTCTTCAACAAGTGCACCGTTCAAATCTGCCAAAATGACAGGATCATTATCTATTTGCACATTTATTTGGGGTGGTATGTCTTCCTCTTGCAATGGGGGAAGCTCCGGTGCGATATTTCTATCAAACTCCACTAAGGATCTCGGCTTGGTGGTGCAAACAGCCCACCAATCTCGGCCCCGCACGGATCCAGGGTACTTGCAATAATAAACTTGGCTAGCTTGACTTGCTAGCACGAATGGATCATACCGACCGTATCGTCCAATCGGATTAACGTCCACGAGTTTATAATTGGGATGTATTCTTGTTCCCGCTGGCACACTTGGATCAAACCACTCACACTTGAACAACACTACTTTTTTTTCAGTAAGTCCCGGATACTCCAATACCACCACCTCCTCGAGTATCCCGTAGAAGCCATTTTCATTTGAATCGTAGTTTGTTCCCTTAATGCAAACTCCACTGTTCATAGTGGCTTTAGATGCGCCATAAGCTCGTGTGTGAAATTTGAAACCATTCACGTAATATCCAGGGTACGTGGTGACACTACTAAGAGGACCGCTCGCAAGATTGCGTATAGACTCATCTGAAAAGCGATTGGTCTTCACCTATATATTATTGATGAGATACTTATTAGGATTGTGTATATAATTTTTTATACTATAGTATATTAACTGAAGTCTGCAACTATTTCACTTACAAGTTGATCAAACCACGATGCGAATTGTTGTTGAAGAACTTCATCTTTTTGAGCATTCGATAGATTCGGTTGAACGATATGCAGGTTCTCATAAAACATACTACAATTGTAAATATCGATGAGAACTTGCGATTGTAAATATCAATTAATGCATATTATTGAATCAACTTACGTAACATACGGTTGCACCTCGTTGCAATTCAATAGCACGTACGTATGAGCTGTTCGTTTCTCCAAGTCTACAAACGATCTTCTACCTCTCTTTCCAAGTGTATTACCAGGAGGCACAAATATCGAGAGACTACCTGCCACTGATCGTGGGACTTCACGAGGTACATTGCGAGGTATATTTTGTCGCCTCGTCAACACATGTTCCTCAAAGTAATGGGAACAAAACATTGAAGCTTCTTTTGTTAAATAGGCATTTGCAATTGAAGCTTCCACATGTGCCTTGTTGCCCACACTTAACTTCAAATTATGAAGATACCTAATTCGATTGAATGGATAAGTATAATTGTCTAATAATAAAGATTATCGAACAATTGAATGAGTTAATATAAATTATGTACCTCTCGAATGGATACATCCATCTATATTGTACTGGACCAGCAATCTTTGCTTCATATGCAAGATGGACAGGTAGATGCTCCATCGAATTAAAGAAGCTGGGTGGAAAAATACGTTCCAACTTGCACAAGATCACTGGGATATCATTGTCCAACCGAGTCATGTTTTCTACCGTAATGGTCCTCGATGTTAACTCCTTGAAGAACAAACTAATCTCAGTGATAGCTTTCCAAACGTTAGGCGGCAGAATCTCACGGAAGGCAATTGGGAGTAATCTTTGCATAAAAACGTGACAATCATGACTCTTCATCCCAAACATCTTCAATTTCTTCCAGTCTACACATCGAGACAAATTTGACACATAGTCATCGGGGAATTTCAACTGATCTACCCACTTTAACACCATATCCTTCTGTT
This sequence comes from Ballota nigra, assembly GCA_947034835.1. NCBI lineage: Eukaryota > Viridiplantae > Streptophyta > Magnoliopsida > Lamiales > Lamiaceae > Ballota > Ballota nigra. The sequence goes on from OX344729.1 coordinate 10,868,250, forward strand.
TCTTATCAAGGGAATAACTAGCTTTGGAGTACTTTCCTGTGACTAGACATTTCTGTAGTGAGGGTCGACGACAGTATTCATTAAGTTCATCCCTGGATTTAGTCGTGTCCTTTGTTTTCCCTTCGACATTCATCACCGTGTAAAACAGATTATCAAACACATTTTTTTCGATGTGCATCACATCCAAATTGTGTCTGATCAACAGTGTGCTCCAATACGGCAAATCCCAGAAAATACTTTTCTTCTTCCAACCACAGTCTAAACCTTTGTTGTGAGCATCAGCACCCACTTCCGTTACTTTCATCAATCCAGTCCAATCAATCTGCTGGAGGAGCTGAACACCTGTACGAATGGGAGGTGGATCGTCCTCAACTACTACATTCTTTCTGAATGCAGTTTTATTCCTTCGGTACGGATGATGTCTCTCTAAGAACTTACGATGGTTGTCAAACCAAGACTGCTTGCGACTGAGCTTTAGAGTGAAAGCATCAGTATACTCTACACAGTATGGACAAGCAAGCCTTCTAGCTGTGCTCCATCCAGACAACATCGAGTAGGCTGGAAAGTCATTGATGGTCCAGATTAGTGCAGCCCGCATCGTAAAATTATGCTTTGTAGCAACATCATACGTTACCACTCCATGTTCCCATAGAAATATCAAGTCACGGATCAGTGGTTGTAAAAATACATCCAATTTATCCTTTGGATTTTTTGGACCGGGCACCAGAACCGTCAGAAACATGAATTGATCCTTCATGCACAACCATGGGGGTAGATTGTACGGTGTCACTATCACTGGCCATGATGAGTACTGTTTCCCATGCGCCCCGAACGGTTGAAAACCGTCAGTGCTCAAGCCCAATCTCACGTTCCGAATTTCTAAAGCAAATTCAGGATGTGACTGGTCTAAGTGCTTCCAAGCCTGCGAGTCTGCAGGGTGACGCATAACGCCGGAGTGGTCATTAGAGCAACGTGCATGCCATGTCATATCATTCGCAGTAGCATTCGATTGATACAATCTTTGCAATCGAGGAATGATAGGAAAATAGAACATTTCCTTGAAAGGACGGTTCTTTTTCAATCGACCATTTGCATCACGTCTAACAGGTTTGAACCGTGGCAGACTGCAAAACTTACAACATTCAAGTTCACTGTCTGCACCCCAATATAGCATGCAGTTCTGTGCACAACAATGAATCCTCTCCACCGGAAGACCCATCTCACTCATCAGCTGTTTGCTATCAGAAAATTTCTTCGGCACCAAACTATTCGGACAAAGATCACGAATCGCCTGAACCATTTGATTATAGCCCCTTTCAGACATCCTATTTTCAGTTTTAATGTTCAACAATAGGGCATTGTATGACAACTGTGAGTGTGTTTCGCAACCAGGAAATATATCCTGATTCGCTGCATTAAGCATGTTATAAAAATGTGCAGCATGCTCATTAGGGGGTTCCTCATTAGGGGGCTCATCATCCACATTTAAGTGGGGACCAAAAGTTAAATCTGTCATCATGTCGTGGCACGAGCTAGATCCAAATGTCTTATCAACCCGCGGCCCGTGTGAAGTCGATGCAGACGCATGATCATCGTATAGACCCCATATTTCCTCACCGTGATCAATCCAATTACAATAATTGGGCATGAACCCATTTGTATACAAATGTGCTCTCACAGAATCAGGTTCATGATACATCTTGTTCCTACATCTAAATTTGTTGCAGGGACACCTAATCTTTCCCTCAATATTCATCCCATTACTAATGGCGAAATCTATAAATGACTGGAGTCCGTTGTAAAAATCGGGAGATATAATACCATTAATCGATCTTGGACCATACATCCAACTAAAACGGCTAGAATAATCCATATCATCAACCTGTTTTACATATACGAATTAATTAATATTCAAAAGTCTAATTAATAATTTTATTCCAACCAAAACATTAATTAATTAATTTATTTATAATTCCTAAAAATTTCGGCAGAGTTTCGTTTCATTTTATCGTGCTCCCCAATTAATCAAGATCCTACGTGCATCCATTTCCGACTTAATCAATTAAAATTAATTAAGTCGGAACGCACTAATATCTACAACAAGCAACCAATTCATCAACATCCATCCCTCCACTCCAACGTAATTAATTAAACTAATTAATACTATATATACACAAATAAGATAAATAAACATGCTAAATAATTAATTAAACAACTAATACTACACATAAATAAGATAAATAAAGCTAATTACCCTAAATTAAGCTAGGAAACAAGCAATAATATCCACGAGTTTAGACGTATTAGCTAGTTTAGACGTATAAGCTAGGAAACTAATACTATATACATAAACAACTAATACTAAATAATACACAACTAATACTAAATATGCATGCGCACAATATACAAACCACTACACATTTAAAAAACTAATACAAAACAATAAGACAACTAATACTAAACAATAAGACAACTAATACTAAACAATTACACAACTAATACTAAACAATTAAATAAACTAATAATAAATACATAAACAACTAATACTAAACAATTACACAACTAATACTAATTAATCAATATACTAATACTAAACAATATTGAAATAAATAATTCAACAAGCTTAATACTAATTAAATAGTTAATTAAAAAAAAAAAAAAACTAACCGTATAAATATACTTGTGAACGGAGAACGAACACCGGACGGCGAAGTTGCAACCCCCTCTTCTTCCTCCACTTTTTTCTCCTTTTCTTTCTTCTCTTTTTCCTCCTCTCCTCCTCTTTCGTTTTTGAGCAGAATGTGGAAATGGGAAAATGGTGAAGGAGTTTCGAATTTGTGCTGATGTTTTGGAATTAACGAGGGTCAAAGCCCTCGCCAAATGCCACTTCCACGGCCCCCCATGCGCTGACACACGCCGCTGACACACGCGCAGAACGGTCATGTTGACCTGAAAATTAACGAGGGCGAAGGCCCTCACTAATTCTGACAGCGCCTAATTAACGAGGGCGACGGCCCTCTCTAATTTTGATGAGGGTGCTCCCCTCTCTAATACCCTCGTTTTGTGCTCCCCTCTCTAATGCCCTCTCCAAATAGTGAGGGCTCCACTCCCCTCACTAATTGCCCTCTCCAAATGAATGTTTTTTTGTAGTGAACGCGGGCCCACCCACAACATTCAGATCCCACGCCTCCCTTTCGCCATCAAACGCCAAGACATGTATATCGTTTCCGGACTTCATAAGAACGCCAACCGATCCTCTCCAATCCACTAACCTCGAGTTCTTCACATTCTCCAACCCAATGTTGTCAACAAGCACCTTCTTCAACCCCATCTCCCTAACATCAAACAAAACCACACAAAGACTCTTATTCTCGGTACCCACCTCCGCAATCCAATACGGATTTCCATTCACAATAGCTTTGCTCGTGCCTTCAAACACTTCGAACTTGAACCGCAGTCGGACAGTCGCCCACTCGCCCGATTTGGAGGAGTAAACCTGAACCCAAACACGTTTCCTTTTGCGTTTATTAACTATCCTGACCACCTTATAATCGTCCCTTTCCTCGTCGTACCCAAAACCAACTGAAATCAGCCCATGGCCTTCATAAGGCTGTCCGGTTTGAGCCCTTTCATGAGGGACAAACTTGTACATTCTCGTGGAGGGATTCCACAACAGAATGGGGTCGAGGTGGTCGCCCAAACGGAGGCAGACGAGGCCGTTGCAGCTGCCCACAAGATACGCCAAGAAACGATGGGTCGGAAAGGGGAGGTCGAGAGTGGTGGGTTTCTGTTCGATTTCGAGAAGGGAGATTCTCTTCTTCCGGTGAGAGTTGAACAAGAAAGTTTGGTTGATGGGATCGTTTGAAAAGTAACGGCGGTGCTTTTGGAGGAAAGTGGGTAAGGAGAGAAGGGTTTGCCATGCCCTGCAAACGGACTTGAATCGGAGAAGGGATTTCACGGGGAGGCGAGCCAGGATCTCGGCTTTCACGTCGTTTCCCATAAGAGAGAGAGATGGAATAGTGCATACGATTACGTGAGGAGAAGAAGTATAGCTTGAGAAGAGAAGATAACGAAAATCATGTATATAATATAGGCATTTCTTGATTGAATATAGGCACAAGGAGAGATAACTGAATCTGTTACACAACAAATTAACTAACCTTTATACAAAAAAGAAGTTACTTTGAGCAGAAGAAGAAAGAGTTCAGTTTATGTTATATTAGTTATTTCGGATTTCTTTTTGTACTCTGTAATTTACTTCATTACGTATAGTGAATGATTTAATCCAAGTATGATTTGTATGAAACATCACTTTAGTCCAGTTATATCTATGGTATATTTATTCTGCCTATCTTTATATCTATAAAATGATTATGAGTAACTCTATTTTGCACTTGGTATATGGTGCACTCATTTAATAATTGAGATTTTACACTGAAATATATTATTTGATAAGATTAAAATTTGTAATTAAATTCCAGTGAAAATAAACTTTTCATTGTAATTTGACTACACGATTTTGTACTCATTAAGCATTATAATTACATTAATTTTTGGGAGAAACTCTTTTTTGCCCCATGATTGTAAAAAACTCTTTTTTGCCTTACAAGGGTAGCACCAAATGTTGTCTATCCCTCTTGATTATGTATCCCACAAACCCTTAAATGTTTTAGTTGCTTGAATTAAATGGAAACCTCACGTTGTTCCCTCAATGTTGGAGCCGTGTCTCCATTTTCAATTCAAAATCTACATCTATAGGTAGTTTTGCGCGCAGGAAGAACCACTTGACCCCGACAAAGTTTCACTCGGTCGAGTGGATTTGTGCCTAGTCGAGTACTTTGGCTTCGTAAAAAACAACTCGACCAAAAAATAGTTTAACTCGGTCGAGTGGTTTTATTTATTGTCAAGTAGATATGCAACGTAAAATACTACTCGGCCATGACCACAAACACTCGGCCGAGTTCCTTCCATCCTGGTCGAGTGATTTGAATTCTGCTATTTCTACTCATTTATTTTTTTTGGGAACCAATTTTTTAGTTTTTCTCAATTGACAGTTTAGCGAAAGAAGATATTTGAAGGTACATTATAATGGAGTATGGAATGGTAGTTCCTACATAGGTGGTTATCGCCAAGGAGTTCTCATTCCCGAAGGAGATATGGACTTAGCAACTCTTTTAGGGCTTGTTTTTAAAACTTTAGATATGATAGGCATCATTGAAAACGAGATTATGATTTATTACCTTGTTGAAATGGATAATGAATCGTTGATGGCGATTATAGGATTTATTACCTTGTTGAAGCGTGTAATAATTTATTTAAATTTACATTGCATTTCTCAATTTTAATGAATTATCAGAGAAAAATCGTATATCCTACTAAACACCATTTAAATTTATAAGATTTTTGTCGGAAATGTATCGAAATCTCTCTTTGGTGGATTTTATTTGGAAAAGTAAAGATAATATTTTATTTAAGGTGCGTCCTTATTTCTTTAAGTTTAAATTCCATTTCTCCATTTTAATTATTGTCGTAGAATTCTCGTATATCCATTAAACATCATTTAAATTTATAATATTTTTGTCGAAGATGTGTCAGAATCACTTGTTGGGTGAATCTTATTTAGAAAAGTTAAGCGAATAATTTATATAAGGTGCATCCTTATTTTTTTTTTAATTTACATTGCATTTCTCTATTTTAAATGAATTATCGAAGAAAATTCGGATTTTTTGTTGGAGATGTGTCGGAATCACTCTTTGGGTGGATTTGACCTAGAAAAATTAAGTTTCTAATTTTTTTGTGGTGTATAAATATTTTTTAAAATTTACATTGCATTTCTCCATTTTTATGAATTTTCGGAGAAATATCGTATTTTCCACTACACGCCATTTAAATTTATAAGATTCTTATCGGAGATGTGTCAGAATCAATCATTGGGTTGATCTTACCTATAAAAATTAACTTTATAACTTAGTTGAGGCTTATAACAATCTTTTTAAATTTACATTGCATTTATCCATTTTAATGAATTGTCGGAGAATTCTCGTATATTTCAATAAGCACCATTTAAATTTATAAGATTTTGTCGGAGATGTGTCGGAATCAATCTTTGGGTTGTTTCAACTAGGAAAAATTGACCTTCTAAATTATTTGTTGCGTATAACTATTTTTTTAAATTTATATTGCATTTCTCTATTTTTATGAATTGTCGAAAAAATATAGTATATCCTACTTAGTATCTGTTGATGATCTTGATTCAATATATGTGTTTAGTGGCTGTTTTAAGCTTAGAAGATCATCAAACAAGGTGTATATCTTGGGATTAAACACTAGATTAAGCTAAGTAGGGCTTGAGAAATAAATTTGCAAGAGTTTGGTCTTGTTATGAATATTTGAACTTATTTCTCCCTTTTCATGAATGGGTATATATAGAGTACAAGTAAGCATGAGGTGTCACCTCCCTAATCACTCTTGTTTACAACTTGAGAAACGTTTAGACACTTGTTATATCCTTAAGCTATTACATCTTTTACAATGACAAGTGTTAAGACACTTGTTTACTACTAATGTAATGCCTAATTAGTGGGATTCTTGGTGACCTTTCGAGGTGCCCTTCTGCTCGCTTGCTCGTCTTTTTTACTCTTCTTTGACTCTTCTTGGTCATGCTGCTCGCCTTATCCTTTACTTCTTGGCGACCAGTTGCTCGTCTGACCTACTGCTCGTCCAAACTTAATTTTGGTCTATCACCCAGCTGCTTGCCTCCTCAAGCCTTTTTCCTGCTGCTCGCCCTTCTTTAATTTTCACACTAAACGACTCCTTAGTTTTTTATTTTAATCTTTATTTACCTTAATCTCGTTATTCGGTTGTTCGCCTATCAACAATGCCCCCTATTTTGACCTTTTAGGATAGAATTTATCCTCTTAGGTCAAACAATAAGTATTAGGCGATATTTTTTGGATAGGAAGCGAGCAACAGGGTTTCAAAATTTCTGGGCCGGAAAATTTTGGGGGACCAACAGGGAACAACCCTTGGTCTGGCGACGGTTCACTTCTTGAGACGTGGGATACGAGGCGACGTGGGCGGCGGTGACGTCACCCCCGTCCACGCGTGCATCTTTTTTTTTTCTCGTAGGGGCCTACTATTCTTATAAACTTTCAATTAGGCCCCCTTTTCTCCCCCTATAAATACTTAAACCACCTTTCTTTCTTTCTTTTTCTCGATTCTCATACGAAAAATCCTCCATTGCTAAACATTGAAGCTTTTCTTCTCAATCTCTCTCAAAATTTAGCCGATTTCGCTCAAAATCAAAGGTAAACTCTTGGTTTCTTTTGTTTTTGCTCTTCAATCCTTTGCATTTCTTTCTTCAATTTTGTTCCGATCACCGTTTTCTCCAAAAATTCTGCCGCCGCCATTACCAATTTACCAGCGCCGCCTCCGCTCGATTACCTCCGCCACCGTATATTCACCAGTGCCACCACGCTTTCCTCTTTACTTCATTTTTTCGACCCTAAAAATACCCAAGTTTTTATCTCATGGCATCTCCTTCCTCAAGTCATACGATCTCCGACGAAAACATTGGTCGGAATCCTGGAAAATAGCCAATGGAAAATGAACCATCACCCCCTGCTCCTCGCCGCTCGCTCCGTCAAGCAATTGCTCGGAACCCACGGACTTTGCTTGTAGATGAAGATACGGGCTCGGAGGCGAGCTCCGTTGTTCGCTCCGTGGATGTCTTTTATGCCATAGATAGTTCGGGCGAGCAGGACGTCGTTCAACCTGTTGCTCACCACTCTCAAGGGGGAAACACTTCCTCAGAATTGGGTGAGGACTCTACCGAGGTTGCTGCTGAGTTCGAGGAGATGAGTGTACCTGAAATATTGGGGGCGAGCAGCAAGGACCCTGCTACCCTTGGTGTGACATGGAAGTTTCTTAAAGAGATTAACTTCCCTATCTCCAAGCCTATCCCTGAGTCCCTAATACCTGAGGTCGTCGTCTGTAGGCAAGAGTGGATTGACTACGCCAACCGGTATCACAATACCTTCCCTACTCCTGCAAGAACTATTATGAAAGCCCGAGAGTCCCCGTATATGATGAGCAGGGTAGCAAGCCTAATCACAGAGGATGGTCTGGCTTAGATTCGTTCCTCATTCCGCATCCCATATGATATTCATTTATATGCTCCGCCGAAAGGGGAGACAGCTGACAACCCGCCGCCTGGTTGTACCGCTATTAATTTGGATGTTCTAAATGTCGGGTTTCCATTGCCTCTTCACCCTGTAATTGGCCGGTTTCTTGAAGACACCAACCTGACAATAACTCAAATTACCTCGAACGAATGGAGCAACCTGCTGGCCTTCATAACCTTCTTTGGACTGGAGGGTTACAAGAACAAAATAAGCACCGTGGAGATACATTATGTGATGGTTATCTCTTCGGCTGCTAACGAGGAAGGACCAGGGTGATATTATATCAAGGCCCGCAGTGGCGTGAAACTGATCGAAGGGATGCCCAACAAAGTGAAGAGCTGGCACAGGCAATTTTTCTTTATTGGTGGCGACTGGCGAGCATCTTCGGATTTCTCTGGTGGACCTGGGCGTATTAACTCTCCTGCGGGCTTTGAAGAAATTCGGCGTAGGTTTCACTTTTGGCTTATTATGTCTAGGGTGAAACTAATTTTAATCTTTTACTTTTTGTTTTGCAGGTCCGCGCATTTTGAAGTGGGGACACCCTGGTCTTAATGAGGAGTTTCTATACGTCTTAACGGTGATTACCCTTCGGAGCGTGAAGGATCGGAGCATCGGACATTTATCCACTCCGCACTGCCGGAAGCTTGCCCTCTTGACCACAAGTGCTCATCACTTGGAGGCTCAAGCCGTTATCCCCAAAGGTATTCTTAAGTTCTTATATTTTCATATATGTGTGTCCTTGCCAGCTGGTTGGCTGGTCGCCTGGTCGTCCTTTTTATTGCTTTTAATCTAATTTTTGTTGTTTCTTATTTTCAGAACAAATGGTTACTATTGCTGTCCCGGTGATCCCCGAGTGCTATCATTTACTTGCTCGTCGGGTAAAACAAATGGTTGTCGTGGACCCTTCGAAGAAGAAGAAGTTTGATCCCCCAACTTCCTTCATCAAGTTGAGGGCCGAAGAAGATGAGAAGGAGGAAGCTCCTCAAGTCCAAGAAATTGCTCATCGCCCTTCTCCTCGCTCCTCGCCTGCTGGGGGGCAAAAAGATAATCGTGGGAAGAAGCGGCTGACTAAGGAGATGGCCCCCTCCAAGAAGGATGACGACCGCTCCAAGCGAGCAAGGGGTCAAGGTCAGGCGAGCAAGAATGCTCCTCGTTCCACCTCCATGGAAGAAGTGAGCGAACAGCAGGTCGTGGCGGCCATGGTTGGAGCCATAGGAAGGAGCTCTTCTCCAGACAGGTCCTAGTTGGGTTATGACCCAGTTAAGCTAAGAGAGTAAGTATTTCCTTGTAGCTCGGCTGCTCGCCTCCTTTTGGGTATTCCTGACTTGTATTTCCTTTTGTAGGTATAAGAAGGAGGAGTATCCGGGACGGGCTAAGGTACTCCATCAACTAAACTGCGTCAAGACTGCCCCTGCCTATAAGGATATTCCAGATTCTCATGTGCGGCGAGCAACTGAGCTCATCTCTCGTTCTTGGACTAAGACGGGTGCAGACATTTTGAAGAATCAGAGCTTGAGTGATAATGCTCGTCTGTTAAGCTACAATGTCAGTCACCAAACCATAGCCTCTCAAAGACTCGTCGACCAGGCTGTGGAGCTAGAGAGGACCAACAGGAGCTTGGGTTGAAAGATTGAGCAGTATGAGGCCGAGAGGGCTAATTTGCTGAAGCGGAAAGACGGTGAGTTGGCCAAGCTGAAGGTTAAGTTTGAGAAGGCCGAACTCAGTTGGGAGAGGAATCTCAAGGCTGTGGAAGATCGGGAGAAGGTAGCTTCCAATACCGCTGAGAAACTGAAACTTGATTTGGGAGTAGCTACCGATCGTCTGTAGACTTTGGAAACCGAATGGGTTGGTCTAGTGGAGTCAGTTGAGTCTCTCAAGGTCCATGTCACTCAGATCTAGAAGGAGAAAAAACGCGCCATCTCCTACACCCACTACATGCAGGATGTAACCGACAACACAAATCTTGGTTACATCTGCGCGTATGCGGATTGTGTAAGGTCCGTGAAGTATGCCTTTGACAACGGCCTCGATACTATGACTTCAGTCATTAAGGACTTCACGGACTAGGTTGTAGAGAATCCTCCGGCCACTGGCTTCGACATTCCTGTTGCCGACTTAGGGGACATGGGTGTGAACTTGGACATTTTCAAGGACAATATCCGAGTGATCGCCCCCAGGGAGAGGACTGAGGAAATAAACAAGGATGCAACAGTTTTCGATGCTCTGAGTCCTCTCTTCCCGGCCCCTTTGGATGAAGCTAGCACCTCTATTGTAGTGGGCGACCAGCAGGCCACTGAGGCGACCAACCTGGATGCTCCTTCTCTTGAAGCTCCTTCCGCTCCTCCGGCTCCACAGACTTGAAGACTTTCTTGCTTTTTAGTTTTTGTAATAGACGTTTATTTTGCAACTCTTGTAATTGTACTATCTTTTTGGCAATGAATGGAATGAAAAGTTTATATTTGCATTTGCCCTGTTGTTCGTCTTTTCTTTTTTGCTTCTTGCTTAAGTATTTCTTTCTATTTATTAATAGTGAAACACTTATATTTGCAAGCTTGTGTGCCTTTAGATGGGTCTTTTTGGTTCTTTAGGAATTTAACCTTCATTTGATTGGGCTTTCATGGTATTTATAAGACTTAGCCTTTTTCATTTTTATTTTTATGTCCTGTTGCTCGCCGCATGCCAAGCTTGTGCTTAATGCATCTAGCTTTTGGGCGAGCAACTTGTGTGTTTGGGGCAAACAGGTGGGTCTTTGTGACTCTTGAGTCCTGTTGCTCGCCTTATACTGAGCTTGTCTGGCGAGCAACTTTTTCTATTGGGCGAACAACTGGGTCTTGGTGCTTTCTATTCTACTTAATCACATAATACAACAAATGACTACTCTCGTTTCTCCTATTTACATACTTTTCTAGAAAAGTTTGAAATTTTCATCGAATTTACAATAAATAATCTATATTAACTCAATACAATAACGTAAAAAAGAACTTTACATTGATTTTTTTTACTACTGATAATATTTTTTCAATAAAACTGTGTTCCAGGAGTATTGGGCCGAGTTGCCTTCCATGTCCTCCAGATCGTATGTGTCGTTATACCATTTATGAGTTATCCTGAACGGGCCCTCCAAAGTCGGTCCAAATACTCCTGGCGGTGGTGCTAAAACTTTTCGGAGTACAAGATCTCCGACTTTGAATTCTCTAATTTTCACTTGCGAATTGTAGTATTTTGCAATCCTTTTTTTGTATATTGCATTCTTCATTTCTGCCGAAATTCTTTTTTCATCAATCAAGTTTATTTCTGTAGCTAATGCCTTGTTGTTTGACTACTCATCGAACCCTGATGTTCGTTCAGTTGGTACTTTGAGCTCTATAGGTATGACTGCTTTTATGTTCCAAACGTCATAGTAAATGGTGTTTCCCCGGTGCTTGTTCTATATGACACTCTGTAAGCCCAAAGTACTTTTGGAAGTTCCTCCGACCATTTTCCTTTCTTGTCGATCAGACGAATCTTCAGAATATGTTTAATTATTTTGTTAACCACTTCGACTTGTCCGTTGGATTGGGGATGATATGGAGTTGAAAAGTGCTTTTTGATTCCCCATTTCTTGCAAAAATATCTTATTTTATTTCCTTCGAATTGCTTTCCATTGTCTATTAAGATTGCTTGAGGGACCCCGAATCGGCACACAATGTTTCTCCAGATAAAGTTGACCATTTTTTCTTGTGTTATTGTCACCAGTTGCTTCAGCTTCGGCCCATTTTGTGTAATAGTCAACGGCCACTACCGCAAATTTTACGTTCCCCTTTCCCGCCGAGAAAGGTCCTATGATATCTATCCCCCACTTTGCGCATGGCTATGGACTATTCACTTAATCAGTTCTGTTGGTGGCTTAAGGATGCTGGGGGCAAACAGCTGGCATCTGTGGCATGTTTTTGCAACTTTGATCGCATCTTGCAGTAGAGTTGGCCAGTAGTACCCCTGTCTTACTGTCTTGTATGCCAATGCTCACCCTCCTGTATGATTCCCACATACGCCTTCGTGTATTTCCTTCAAAACCTCTTGACCTTGCCCCCTTGCTAGACATTTCAACAAGGGAAGTGAAAATCCTCTTTTGAAAAGTTGGTTATCCATGATGGTGAATCTTGCTTCTCGCTTGGCTATCTTGACTGCTTCTTGTGGGTCCTCGGGTACCTCGCCATTTTTTAGATATCTGTATATTGGTGTTCTCCAATCTTCTTCCGTCAATTCTTCTTCAGTCTGATTGATCTTGTAGTCATTGGTGAATGGATGAGAGATTCTTGTTATTGTAACTTCTGAAAGTTCTGCTGGTCCCGTGCTGGTAGCCAGGCGAGCAAGTGCATCTGCTTGTGCATTGTTGTCTCTTGGCACTTGTTCAATATAAATTTGTTCGAATAGTGATGCTAAGTGAGCAACGATTTTCTGATACAGGGCCATTTTTCATCCTTCGCTTTGTACTCTCCACGGACTTGGTTTACTATCAGCTGGGAATCTCCATAAATTTGGACTTTTCTTACCCCCACAGCTAGAGCTAACCGCAGTCCGGCAATCAGTGCTTAGTACTCAGCTTCATTATCTGTTGCCATGAACTCGAATCTGACAGCTGAGGTAAACACTTGTCTATCTGGGCTGATCAAGACTATCCCGGCCCCCGATGCCATGTTAGTTTATGACCCGTCGACATACATGTGCCATGGGTGATTATGACCTCTCGTAGGATTTTTTGGAAAGGTTAGTTCGACAATAAAGTCGGCTAACGCTTGTCCTTTAATCACTGTTCGAGGTGCATAAGATATCCCAAATTGGCTTATTTCGAGGGACCATTTGAGGAGGCGGCCAGCAGTATCCATTTTTTGTAAAATTTGCCTTAGTGGAAATGTTGTTAAAACTTCCACCTGATGATCAAAGAAGTACGACCGCAGCTTTCTTACACTCATCACTAGGGCATAGGCTAGCTTCTCCATTGGTGAGTATTTTATTTCTGCTTCATGCAAGGCTTGACTTACATAGTATATTGGCAGATGAAACTTTCCTTCTGCACAGACTAGGACCGAGCTGATTGCTACTTCAGAGGCAGCTAGGTATAAGTATAGCTTTTCTCCCAGGATAGGTTTTGATAAGATTTTGGTATCGTCGAGATACTCCTTCAGTTGTTCAAATGCTTGTTGACAGCTACTCATCCACTGGAATTTGTCCTTTTCTGATAACATCAAAGAATGGTCGACATTTGTCACCGAATCTTGAAATGAACCTGTTTAGGGCTGCTAGACATCTAGTGTGTCGTTGGACCTCCTTGACTGACCTCGGCGGCTTCATGTCTATGATTGCTTTCACTTTTGAAGGATTCGCCTCAATTCCCCGTTGACTGACCAGGTGCCCAAGGAATTTTCCAGAGTGAACTCCGAAACTACTCTTCTTTGGATTTAGCTTCATGTTGTAAGCTCGAAGTATCTCGAATGCTTTTGCCAAGTGCTCCAAATAATCTTCCTTCTTCGGGCTCTTGACAACTATGTCATCCACATATACCTCCATAGTCTTGCCTATATATTCATTGAACATTTTATTGACAAGTTGTTGGTATATGGCTCCAGCGTTAATTAACCCGAACGACATCCTCTTCCAACATAGCAAGTCCTTGTTGGTATAAAATGTTGTGTGTTCTTGGTCATCCGGGTGCATTGGAATTTGGTGGTAGCCTGCAAATGCATCCATGAAGGTGAGAAGTTCATGTCCGGCCATGTTGTGCACTAGCTGATCAATGTGTGGTAACGGGAGGTTGTCTTTAGCAGGCAGCATTTAGATCAGTAAAATCGATACACAACCTCCAAGTGCCGTTTAGTTTTCGGACCAACATTGGGTTCACCACCCATCTTGGACATAATGCTTGTTTGATAAGATCGTTGTCCAGCAATTTTTTCACCTCCACGTCTAACGCCTTGTACTTGTCGGGCCCAAATTTTCGTCTTTTCTGCTTTACCGGCTTCTTTGTTAGGTTGATGTTTAACCTGTGGCAGGCATGCTCTGGGATAATGTTGTGAAAATAGGGGTGCCCGGAATCTATTCGGGATGAATTTTAAATACGAATTTAAATACAATTATTACTAGCATGAATTAATCCTAATTAATTCAAATAATAATTCCAACAACTAATTATCATCATGCATGTTGAATTAATTTCACATATTTAATTAAGCGGAATAAACAATTAAATATGCGATTAACGTACCTCTTGTAGAATTGGCCTTTGAATAAACGGGACAATCACGATCTCGCTTTATCAACCCAAAAACCTTCTCAAGTATTTCCCTTTCGCCTTACTTGATCACCGGTGGGAGATGCTTTCAAGTAATTTAATAAACTAAGGAAAAAGAAAAATATCTATGCTCTTGATTTTTCCAACACATGGAATTATGTTCTTGGGGATGAAAATATCACCCCCTATTTATAAGCATAGTGGCCGAAATGTTTAGGTCTATTGGGCCTTGGAGAAAATCTTTTCTTAGACTCTAAGAAATCTTGAATATATCTCATATATTCTTTTCTCCACAATAAAATATTCCACAAAAATCTCACTTAGCTTATAAGGGTTGTTATTTTCGAAAATTATGAGTGTGAAATCCAAGATTTGGATCTTCTTGAATATATGAGATATTCTTGTACTTCTAGAATACATATCTTCCATAATATCTTTTCAAGAAAATCAACAAAATCTAATTTCTCCTACATATGCTTATTTTCGAAAAATAAGAGAGAAAAATCAGCAATATAATTTTCTTTTATTTTAATCACCTTATCATTATTGGGCTACTTAATGGGCTACTTGAGGGGCCTTAAGGAGAATTAAGATTGGACCTCCTAATGGACTTCTGAATTTCAATATTGAGCCCCAATATAATTCAATCTATTAATATTAATTATTACCACTAATAAATTAATATTGCACTATCCATCTTAATCCATATTACGATAATATGGGCTCCCGGTTATTATTTCCCGCGTTTAAGATTATCAAGTCCATTAATTAATTAAGCTTCTGAATAGCTCTAAATTAATTAATATATTTCACCTTGGAGTAAAGATAGCTCAACATTATTATTCGTACCGAAGAAACTAATTCTTCACTTGCAAGATTTGGTACAATAAAACTTCTAAGCCCACCAAGGGGACTAATCACACGAGCCGTACTCGCACGCGTTTCTCCGTATTAAATCTTAGCAACCGTCGTATGATTAATATTACTGCCCAAGACACAAAGTTCGAAGTCGCAATGATTCTCACCCAACATGAATCAAAGCAGTAACTACTAAGCACACACGGTCCTATTTAAGGGACGGAGATTAAGAAATCAACAACCACTGAGGTCTAATTCTTCACATTTCAGAACAGAAGAATTTATCCTCACTGTAGGTCCTCTTCAACACATACTAAATGTGCTAGCGCAATCTCTTAGTCAAGACAGACCAATCTGAGCCTTACACATCGACCTTTCGCGGCGGATTGTTCAATTCCACCTGGGTCGTGAAATTGTACGTTTAGTTACAAGTAAACTGTTAATGTTGTCTTCCGTGATCGGGTATCACCACATTAACTACAATGTAACATGTACTATATATTGAACGGTTTGCAATAGAAAATTCAACATTCAATCATAACTAAAGCAAATGTGATAAAAGAATTATTCTCATAAATCGAGTGTTTGATACACGAGTTATACAAAGTAAAAGCATACTTTCACGTATAACTCCAACAATCTCCCACTTATACTTAAAGTCTGCTTTTAGTATACATCACGCATGTCTTAGTGTAGTAGCTCTCCGTGACATCTCATGTCAACCTACACTAACCTAATAATTCCTCCCACTTATACTTAAAGCAGATTGGCAATAGTCTTGACTCTCATTCCATCCACATGTCTCTCGAATGTATTCAGAGGCAGACCCTTTGTGAATGGATTTACTAGGTTGTCCCCGACGCATATCTTTGCCACCTCTTCATCTCCTCTCTTAACGATTTCTCGTATAAGATGGTGTTTTCTTTCAATGTGTTTGCTGGCCTTGTTGGCTCTCGGTTCCCTTGAATTTGCAACTGCCCCGGCATTGTCACAAAAGATAGTAATCTTGTCGGGCAAATTCGGAATAACGTCCAAGTCCACTAAGAAGTACTTGAGCCAAACCGCTTCTTTCGCTACTTCACAAGCAACTACTTATTCGGCTTCCATGGTCGAATCTGCGATGCATTTCTACAAATCGCTTCTCCATGTCATGGCTCCTTCTCCCATGCAAAACACACTACCCGAGGTAGGTATTTTGGAGTCTATGTCTGATTGGAAATTTGAGTCCGTGTATCCCATGGGAATTAGATTGTCTGATTGTTAAATCAGCATTCCATACCAAGTTCTTTTCAGAAACTAAAGAACGCATTTAATTGCAATCTAATGTGCTTTCCCGGGGTTACTTTGATATCTTACCATCATGCCCACGGCAAAGCAGATATCCGGTCTCGTACACAACGTTGCATGCATAAGACTTCCTACGTCCGAAACGTACGGAACGTCTTTCATGTCATCTATCTGCACTTGGTCTTAGGGCATATTTCTTTAGATAGATGGATTCCGTGCCTAAAAGGTACAAAACCTTTCTTGGAATCTTGCATGCTGAAATGCTTCAAAACAGTGGCTTTGTATGAAACTTGCGATAAACCCAACATCCTCCTCTTGGATCTTGAGTGAACTTGATCCCAAGGATGTGACCGGCTTTTCCTAAGTCCTTCATATCAAACTGATTTGACAACCATACCCTTACGTCTGACAATACCTTTACATTGTTTCCAATGAGCAGAATATCGTCTACGTATAATACTAAGAATACCACGGCAGTTCCGTCACACCTTTTATACACACAACTTTCGAACTTGTTTTGATCACAAACCCATAAGACTTAATAACTTGATCAAAACACTGGTTCCAAGTACGTGACGCTTGCTTAAGTCCATAAAATGGATCTCTTAAGCTTGCATACGAGGTGCTCTTGGCCTTTTTCAACGAAACCTTTGGGTTGTTGCATATAGATCCCATCAAGACTTCCGTTAAGGAAAGCTGCCTTGACATCCATTTGCCAGATCTCGTAATCTAAGTGCGCAGCGATCGACAAGAGAATACGGATGGACTCAAGCATAGCTACAGGCCACAGGCCACAAACCTTGCTTTGAAGGTCTCTACCCTTCCGTCCGGTCCTCTTTTCCTCTTGTATACCCACTTGCATCCAATGGGCTCTACCCCATTAGGTGGATCAACCAACTCCCACACAAGATTATAATCCATCGAACCCACCTCGGTTTCCATTGCGGTTTGCCACACTTCCGCGTCTTTGTCTTGGATTGCCTCGTCGTACGTTCATGGGTCTGATTCATCGCCGGGAATCAAATCCAAAGATTCTCCAATTCCCATGAATCTCTCGGATTGCCTTGCAATCCTCCCACTACGATGGGGTTCCGGTTGTGAAGGTATGACGTGTGGTATATCATCTTGTATACTTGGTATATGAGTTTGCCATCTTAACTCGTCTAAGGTAATCTCACTTCTGGGCTTTCTTTTGTTCATATAGTCTTCCTCCAAGAATTTAAAGTGCGAACTAATCACGGTCTTTTAATCCTTGAGACTATAGAACATATCCCCTTTCGTTCCCATGGGATATCCTATAAACAACCTTAATTCTGAACGTGGATCCAACTTACCGGCTTCCTTGTCTAGCACGTTTGCCGGACAACCCCAAATCCGCAAGTATCTTAGACTGGGCTTGCGCCCGGTCCACAATTCCATTGGGGTTTTAGGAACCGATTTGGATGGCACCAAGTTTAGAATGTAAGTCGTTGTTTCCAAGGCATTACCCCAAAACGACTTGGGTAAATCCGAATAACTCATCATGGGTCTGACTATTTCTAAAAGAGTCTGGCTCCTTCGTTCCGCCACACCGTTCTATTGAGGGGTTCCCGATGTGGTCAACAGGGATACAATCCCTTCTTCCGATAGGTAGTTCAAGAATTCATTGCTAAGGTATTCGCCTCCACGAACAAATCGTAGAGACTTGATACTTCTTTCCCTATGCATCATAAGGTAGATGTATCCGTATCTTGAGTAATCATCAAATTACTCATACCTCTTCTTGCTATGATCGTCATTGAACCACACATATCAGTATGAACGAGTTCTAACACTTCCGTAGTTCTATTCCCCTTGGCTCCAAATGCCCTCTTGGTCATTTTACCCTCTAAACAGGATTCACAAGTTGGAAACGGTTCGACTTGGAATGATTCCAAGGATCCGTCTTTCACCAATCTCTCTATCCACTTTAGATTAATATGACCTAGTCTAAGATGCCATAGAAGTGTTTCGTTCATCTCCGAAGAACGCTTTCTTTTATTACTCGAAATAATCGATGTGTTATTAGATTCAATTTTGTGAGTGGTGTGCCCAAATAATGGTATAAAGATCATCCATTAAAGTTCCGGAACGGATAAACTCATCGTTTCAAGCAATAATAACATCCTTATTAAAAGAAACTGAGTATCTATTCAAACAGTTTATAAACTGAAGGTTGAGTTCTTTCTAAACTAGGAACATGAGGAACGTCTCTCAAGACCATAACTCTATCTTCACAAGATAGGCGCACTTCTCCCACTGCTTCAGCTGCCACTCTCGTAGCATTGCCCGATGTGATGGGGATCTCACTTCCGTTAAGTCGTCGGGTTAGCTTAAACCCATGAAACAAATGTGATCAGTAGCTCTCGTATCCACTATCCACGAATAGACAGCATACGCCACTTCACAAGTTTCGACGACTAAGATGTGTGAATTACCTAACTTTCTTAGCCTCTTAGGCTTGGAACAGGCAGACCTCCATTGTCCTCTCTCACCGCAACTAAAACACTTCCCCTTCGATGCTTGCCTTTGCATTTGCCTTTCGCAATAATTGGATTTGCTTGGATCCGGCCTTTGGTTCTCTTCCTCTTTTTCCCTCCCTTGGGACCAAAAGAGGTAGACGAACCATTAGCCACCATAGCACTAGACTGGTGCTCCATTATCACCTCCACCGAAACTAAAGCTTGCAAGAGCTCGGGCAAACGACTTGTCCGTTCATTCATCTGACAGTTCAGATGAAACTACTCAAAGCTTCTCGGTAGGGAATGGTATATGAAATCAATCAAAATCCGCACCAAGTACTTTCAACTTGTTAAGGTATGCTATTATCTCGAGAACGTGCTCCCTCACGGGCGTTCCTTCCACCATTTCCAACTTGACCGAGTCATGTTTGGTGAACTGATTAGTCATGGGATTCTGATGTGAAAACATCTCTTCAAGGTGTTCCATGACTTCAACAGCGGATACAATGTCTTCATGAACGCGCCTCTAATCCTCAGACAGAAATGTCAAGATGATGCACTTCATTCATTGTCACGCTTCCGATCATAAACTGCCTCTTCCCATTGCTTGACTTATCATTAGGCTTGCCGGGTATATTAACATAAATAACCCAATTGTGTTTTCGTGCAGTAAGGACAAATTTTAAAAAAAAACATTTCCAATCGATATAATTATTTCCAAAAAGTTTATTAACTTTAAGTATATCAAACAGTGGATTAAAAGGTTGCGACATGATGAAATGAGAATAAAACATACATTCATATCAATATCTTGAAAAATATGAAATTATCACATAATTCGATCACATCAATTATATTGAAACCTTAAAACAATATAATCATGCATCAGCCAACATCTCGAAACAATTTAAATGCGCCACGAGGGGTGTTCTATACATTTAAATACATTCAAGCAGATCACAAACTTAAAAGTTACAAATCCTTAATTCAAAATTAATAGTTGGCTCCCACTTTGACCACATAGAAATTGACAGGGACTCCGAGGGGAGTAAGTTAATATCAATTCCCTATGCCTGAGTAATAACCATAATTAAATACAGGATTATTATTTCGCTTTGAGCAAGCCACTCGTGGTGAGGGTCAATACCGCCACTAGTAATAATCCACAATCATCCTTTCGGAATTTATTCATGTGAAATCCGTTCTTTTGGCCGATCCGAGGGGGAAATGTATTCCAAAAGAATTTCACAAATAAATAAATTATGGAGGTCAAATTAATCCAATTTTAATATCCGGAATAAAATTGCGATTATAAAAACATACTTAGTAATTTTCGAAAGTAAGGTTTTTCTTGGACAATCAAATTCATGCAAACACATATTAACAAATAATAATAAGTGCACGAAATAAAACATCCATCAAAACAAAATTAAACACTTTGGAGCACTCAAATCCAATTGTCACGGTTTAATTTCTTCACGTCTTGATGCGAAAAAATTGTCCTTGTTGCTTTCCGACGTTCGTCTCGACGTGCTCCCACTCGAACAGCAACACTTCTTCAAAAACAGCATCGTTTGGGGTTCGGGACGACGTTTAAAATCATACGAAAAAAACACGAACCGAAAAAATTCCACGGCCTGAGATACAGCGCGCGTCGGCCCACAAAGTGGGCCCGCGCGCTTCCCGGCCCGAGAAGCGCTGGAAAAACGCCCGAGGCGCGCCGAAGCGCAGCCCCGAGGCGCAGCACAGAAGCGCGCCGAGGCGCTGCCCGGGGCGCCCGAGGCGCGCGCGCGCCGTGCGCGCGGCGCCGTGCGCCCGTTGCGCACGGTGTGCGCCGTGCACCCCCGTGTGCCGTTTTTTCACCGTTCGTCCTCGTTTTCTTCACCCCTTGCATGATTTTACCTCCATACACGCTCCACGCTTGTATGCGTCGTCCGGGTTCGCCGTTTTTTATTCTTCGTTCTTCGTCACGATCCGGTTACAATTTATTTTTACAAAAAAATAAATACTAGATCTAGACTAGTCTATTACAATGATCGAATCAAAATAAAAACAACTAATCTACTCGTGGATTTTCTCACGAGAAAAACGAATTCGAACGAATCGAATTAAAAACCAAATTAATTCACACGCATGAAATTAACAACATTAAAAACCATGACAATTGGATACCTGCAAAAAAGATCTAACAATTCTACTATCCAATTTCAAATTTAATGTTCAACAATTTAAATTCCAATTCAAAATTCAGAGCCCGAAACCGTGGCTTTGATACCAGTTGTTGTGAAAATAGGGGTGCCCGGAATCTATTCGGGATGAATTTTAAATACGAATTTAAATACAATTATTACTAGCATGAATTAATCCTAATTAATTCAAATAATAATTCCAACAACTAATTATCATCATGCATGTTGAATTAATTTCACATATTTAATTAAGCGGAATAAACAATTAAATATGCGATTAACGTACCTCTTGTAGAATTGGCCTTTGAATAAACGGGACAATCACGATCTCGCTTTATCAACCCAAAAACCTTCTCAAGTATTTCTGTTGGGATATGTTTTAGTTTTGATGATTTTCCAAAACAACATGTAATAGGTTTGAAAGCAGTCAGGATTGTATCTTTAGTTTCAGGTCAGGCTAGGTTATTTCTCAGTAGAATAGGCTGTTCAGTTGAGGGGGAACTCAGTGAGGGGGAACTCTGCAACACAGCCTGAGGATATCAAGAAGACACCAAGAAGAACTGACTGAAGCCAATGAAGAAAGACCTGAACCTGAAGAGAAGCCTGAAGGAAGTCTCACTGAGTGTAAGTCAGGCTGTTCTAAGCCAAGTCTGGCGGACCACTCAGTGAAGAGCCTGATCAGGTGGATCAGTGCTGCACCAAGTAGGCCCTGAAGGAGTCAGGCTACTGTGGTCAGGGAAGTTTGTCATTCAGCCTTATGACAAACTTCTTGGAGTGATCTTCAAACAGTCCTTGAAGGACAACTACACTGAGGACGAGTCAGTCCAACTGAAGATCATCCTGTCAGTGAAGGAGAAAACTACCTAAAGTCAGTGGGTCTTAGTCAAACCCACTGAGTCAAAGATCCGTGAATCCAGGCCACGTGGACCAATCAGGACGAGGCAGCAACTCTGACACTGACAAAGGCCGCATTCCAAGAAAAGTGGTTGAAACCATTTAATGCTGGATTCAAATGTATTTTCTCTCCAACGGATACATTTGAATCCCCATTATAAATACAAGCTCATGGCTTGTTGATAGAGCGTGTTGTGTTATGTTGTTGTAAGATTTGTAAGAAAACAAACACCTACGAGCTGTGAGGGTGTGGGTAGTAGCATACGTGCATGGGAGTTATAAGGAGGGTTTACTCACATCTTAAACACTGACCATTAGGGTCTTCGAATATACACATATGAGTGTTCAGCTTGTAACTCTAGGCTTAAAGAGGTTTTCCCTATCTTAGCTATTGGCTAACACATTGTAAAGGGAAAACCTCATCTAGTTGGAGAAAACCCTAACCAAACTAAACCCTTTCAGAAGATTGTTAGGTTTGTAGTGAGGTGAGGAGGGCAGCCCAGGGAGTGGCGTGAGTCCAGTTGTAAGTGCACCTTGGCACGTTAAAAACAAGAATCCAAAGGAGTGGATTTCCTGTTAAATCAGGTCGTGGATGTAAGAGCTTGAGTCTCTGAACCACGTTAAACCAAGTGTTATTATTTGGAATGTCTTTTCTTCTAAAGTATTGCGAAAATCTGCTCACTGAGAGCATTGTTTAAAAAGGAACTTTAGTTAAGCATTTCAGTCAGGAAGATCCATCTTACTGACTGAATCAGGCTAGCACTCGAGAGTTCAGTCTCTCGAGTCACTGCCTTGTTGAGAGCCTGAGCTTTCAAGTCTCATCACTGACTTGATAGCTCTGACTCTCAGCAACGCAGTGACTTGAGTATTCAGTCACTGAACTCGGTCAGGGTGCAAGCTGTGATTTGATAACGCACTCGAGAGTTCAGTATCTCAAGCCACTGTCCTTGCTCAGAGCATGAGTCTCCAAGCCTTCTCACTGACTTGGTAACTCAGTCTCTGAGCAGAGCAGTGACTTGAGTATTTCTCACTCTTGTTGAACTCTCTGAGGAAAAAGGTTTTTAAAAAAAAATTTATTTTGTGCTCCTGAATTCCCATTTTGCCCTTCGAAAAACGGGACCATCAATTTCCCTTTCGCCTTACTTGATCACCGGTGGGAGATGCTTTCAAGTAATTTAATAAACTAAGGAAAAAGAAAAATATCTATGCTCTTGATTTTTCCAACACATGGAATTATGTTCTTGGGGATGAAAATATCACCCCCTATTTATAAGCATAGTGGCCGAAATTTTTAGGTCTATTGGGCCTTGGAGAAAATCTTTTCTTAGACTCTAAGAAATCTTGAATATATCTCATATATTCTTTTCTCCACAATAAAATATTCCACAAAAATCTCACTTAGCTTATAAGGGTTGTTATTTTCGAAAATTATGAGTGTGAAATCCAAGATTTGGATCTTCTTGAATATATGAGATATTCTTGTACTTCTAGAATACATATCTTCCATAATATCTTTTCAAGAAAATCAACAAAATCTAATTTCTCCTACATATGCTTATTTTCGAAAAATAAAAGAGAAAAATCAGCAATATAATTTTCTTTTATTTTAATCATCTTATCATTATTGGGCTACTTAATGGGCTACTTGAGGGGCCTTAAGGAGAATTAAGATTGGACCTCCTAATGGACTTCTGAATTTCAATATTGAGCCCCAATATAATTCAATCCATTAATATTAATTATTACCACTAATAAATTAATATTGCATTATCCATCTTAATCCATATTACGATAATATGGGCTCCCGGTTATTATTTCCCGCGTTTAAGATTATCAAGTCCATTAATTAATTAAGCTTCTGAATAGCTCTAAATTAATTAATATATTTCACCTTGGAGTAAAGACAGCTCAACATTATTATTCGTACCGAAGAAACTAATTCTTCACTTGCAAGATTTGGTACAATAAAACTTCTGAGCCCACCAAGGGGACTAATCACACGAGCCGTACTCGCACGCGTTTCTCCGTATTAAATCTTAGCAACCGTCGTATGATTAATATTACTGCCCAAGACACAAAGTTCGAAGTCGCAATGATTCTCACCCAACATGAATCAAAGCAGTAACTACTAAGCACACACGGTCCTATTTAAGGGACGGAGATTAAGAAATCAACAACCACTGAGGTCTAATTCTTCACATTTCAGAACAGAAGAATTTATCCTCGTTGTAGGTCCTCTTCAACACATACTAAATGTGCTAGCGCAATCTCTTAGTCAAGACAGACCAATCTGAGCCTTACACATCGACCTTTCGCGGCGGATTGTTCAATTCCACCTGGGTCGTGAAATTGTACGTTTAGTTACAAGTAAACTGTTAATGTTGTCTTCCGTGATCGGGTATCACCACATTAACTACAATGTAACATGTACTATATATTGAACGGTTTGCAATAGAAAATTCAACATTCAATCATAACTAAAGCAAATGTGATAAAAGAATTATTCTCATAAATCGAGTGTTTGATACACGAGTTATACAAAGTAAAAGCATACTTTCACGTATAACTCCAACAGATAATGCCTACCATGTCGGCATGTGACCATGCGAACACATCGAGATTTAACTTTAAGAAGTTCTCCATTCTGGATTTGTATGGCTCAGGGAGCTCAGATCCAATGAATAGTTCTAAGTCTTCTCGGTTTAGGTCAACTTTTATTGACTCCAACTCCTCCACCGGCGTTGCTCTCCTCTTCTGACCTTTCCAACATGGGTCAATTATGGGGCCCTCCAAGTTAAGTTCATCATCGATCATCGGCTCCGCTCCTAGTCTTGGTTCAATATCTTCAACTTTGTTTGGTATAGGTACGACTTCTTCTCCCTGTTGTTCGTTTTGGACCTCCTGCTCGCCCTCGCCCTGCTGGTCGTCTATCTCCATCATTTCAGTGTATATTGACTCCATAATGTCATCTAGGATGGAGGGTTCATTTTCAACCCTGCTGCTCGGCTGCTCGTCCATCATGGACATTCTATTGTCTTTTGGCTGTAGCTGCAGGAGGCATTCTCGAGCTCTCTATTGATCGCCTTTTACCGTACCTGAACCTTTTGGAGTAGGGAATTTGGGGCAATAATAATACGTTGAAACAGTTGCTTTGAATACATTGATAAAAGGTCAATCGAGAAAACCATCATAGGCAGACTGTTGGTCTACGACTAAGAACTCTACCATTCTAGTTAGTCGACTATCATGGTTCTCGGTCGATACAAGTTCAACTGACAACGTTATTAGTCCTAGGGGGGTGGTTACAGCATCTCCAAACCCCACTATTTTATGATCACAGTCTTTCACATACTCACTGTAATCTCCTAGCTGATCTAAGGTACTCTTGAACAAAATATTTGTATAAGAGTCTGTGTCTACGAGTAGGCAATGGACTCGGGTCCCCAAGATGTTGGCACGTATAATCAAAGAATCATTATGAGGGGTGAGTATCCCGTCCAGATCCTTTTCTGAGAATGTTAATTCCCCGATTCTTTTGATAGCCGGATTGACTCCAACTTCCTTGACTTGAGCTACGGCTCTCAGTTCCGCCTTCCTTTTTCTTTTCGATGCGGGAGCCCTTCCGTCCGAACAACCACCAACTGGACATGCCGGTTCAAGCATAAAGAGTTCGGGAAGCGGATTTATGGGGGCTACCGGGATTTTTCTTTCTTGGTTGCTTTGCTTGGCTGTTCGTCATCCTCCTCATCCTCCGAACTGGACTGTACTGTTACTCGGGGTCTCTTGTCTGACTGCCTCTTGACAAATTCTGATAACTTCCCTTTCTCATAGAACCTCCAAAGTTGCTTTAACAAGTCCCGACATTCACTTGTAAAATGGTCAATGTTTTGGTGATATGCACAGTACTTGTTGGGATTCAGCTTTCCTCGCTCTTGTCGTATCTTCCTAGGTTCTGACAACATATCTTTATCTTTCACGTTGTTGTACACAGCTGCTGCTGATGCAGTTAAGACCTGGTTCAGCTTTTCCTTCAACTCCGCCTCTTCATTGAAAGCCTTCATATTCTTAGGGGCCTTGTATTCTCCTCCCGACTTTTTTCCCGGTTTCTTGGAGTCGGCCTTATCTCCCAACTCTTTCTGAAGAGTCTCTTGCATTGAGATGTATACACCAGCCTTGTGTCTAAATTCCAAATAAGTTTTGGGGAAAGCTAAGTGCATTTCTTTCCACAGATCGGTTCCTTTCTTGAGTCCTGCCATCACTGCCACGATCTTGGTGTCTTCGCTCACCATTTCTCCTTCTAGCAGAACTTTATCGAATCTTTTAAGGAATGCTCTATCCGATTCATCGTCTCCTTATTTCAAGTCTGCTAGCAGATGTCTTTGTGTAAGATATGACCCAGCTGTGGAAAAGTGAGACAGGAACTCCTTGCTGAGTTGGATGAACGAGTTGATGGAACTGGGAGCGAGTGCGGAAAATCATCGATGAGGATCATCACCAAGGGTTAATGGGAAGTTACGGCACTGTGTTGCATCTGATGCTCCTACTGACACCATGTAATCAGTGTATTTAGATAAATGCACTTTCGGGTCTGAATTTCCTTCATATAGATTGATAGCCGGGAATTGCACTTTCTTCTGGATTGGTGCATTCAAAATTACGGAGGACATGGGTGATGATGGTAGCACTGTTTGTCCCACGCCGTTTTGGGCTTCCAACTGCTTCTTCATTTCCTCGACCGCCTTTTTGAGGTCAAGCAACTCGTTTGGAGACGTTCTTCCGCTAGAAGGTTGTTCATCGTGGTTCAGTTCGATGCCTTTACCACGATGCAGTCTCTCACTAACGGGACATTTCTCCTGCGTAGCTCGTCGAGCTATGTTGCTAGCCCCTTTGTGACCCAAACGGCCAAAAGACGATCTCCTTAGTCTGTCGTGGACAGAAAGGCGAGCAGCAGGGTGTGCTCACTCCTCACTTCTTTGAGGAATCTCCCTTCTGTGCCCTCCATGGCTTTCTATTCTTTCTATTGTATGGGTGTGGCTCACACTCTTTGTTCCCCCGTTGCTCGACTCTTTGCCCAACCCCGGAGTGGACTCTCCTCGACTCCCAAATCGCTCACTTATGGGGACTTTACCTTTGGCCTTCCTTGCTTGGGCACTATCAACTTCATCCACCCTTATATCTTGATTTTGTTTAGTCCTGTGCTCAGCTGCCCTATATCTCGCCTCCTAGGCCCTTGATGGTCCGGCAGCTTCTTGTCATCTTTGTAGTGATTGTAGAACGACAATCATTTTTGCCAACTCCTCCGGGTTTTGGGCCAAGGCCTCGACTTTCGGTGGAAGAGTGTCAATTGTAACTTGCACGTTCCTCTGGGATGTCGTTCATACCGTCCGTGCATGTTCGCCCGTCGATGATACCCTAGTTCTCGACTTGCTTGACGGGTGAGAACTTGATGATTGTCGCTCGTTCAATCTTGCCACTTGTTGAATGTAGGGTATTTCTTGATCAAAAGTTTATTGTTGGGATATATTTTAGTTTTGATGATTTTCCAAAACCACATGTAATAGGTTTGAAGCAGTCAGGATAGCATCTTTTAGTTTCAGGTCAGGCTAGTTTGTTTATCAGTAGAACAGGTTATCAGTGGAGGGGGAACTCTACTGAGGAGGAACTCAGTGAGGGGGAACTCTACTGAGAGGAACTCAGCTGAGGGAAGAACTCTACTGAGGGGGAACTCAGTGAGGGGGAACTCACTGATATAGCCTGAAGAAGTCAAGATGACATCAGAAGGAGAACGACTGAAGCCATGTCAGAAGACCTGAACCTGAAGAGAAGCCTGAAGGAAGTCCCACTGAGTATAAACCTGACTTTCTAAGCTGGTCAGTGGACTACTCAGTGAAGAGCATGATCAAGAGGATCAGTGTTGTGCCTAGTAGGACCTGAAGGAGTCAGGCTACTGAGGCTGGGAAGCTTGACAAATAGCCTTATGTCAACTCCCCTGAGTGGACTTCAAGTCTACTGAAGGAAGTCCATTGAGAAGACTTAAAGTCCAATGATGGTTCCTAAGAGGACTTCAAGTCTACTGAAGGAAGGTATCCTGAGGATTACAAGTCAGCTGAAGACAAGTCGCCTGAAGTCAGGACTACCCTGATCAAGTACCCTGAACAAAAGAGCTGTTGGACTCAGTCCACGTGGACCAATCAAGTCAAGGCAGCGAATCTGACAAAAGTTGACAAGGCCATACTTTACTGAAAAGGAGGATTTCACTCCGGAGATAGTCTGGATTTGAATGTTACTCTCTCCAACGGTAATATTCAAATCCACACTATAAATACAAACTCAAGCTTCATTTGTGCAAGTGCGAATGCGAGAGCTGGTGGTGCGAGAGTGGTGCAAGTCATGAGGGAGTCATAAGGGTGCACCATCTCCATCAAGAACACTGACATTGAATTCTTCATAGTCATATTTGAGTGTTCCAGTTTGTATACTCGAGCCTATCATATATATCCTAAGCTTAGAGAGGTTTTCTCAACCTTAGCTCAGAGGTTAAAACCATGTAAGGGAAAACCTCACCTAGTTGGAGAGAACCAAACCAAACTAAACCCTTTCCAGAATAGTGTTAGGTGTTGCAGTGAGGTGAGGAGAGGCAGTCCCCGAGTGAAGAGGGATGTGAGGCCAGTTCGAGAGGCAGCTCCGCGGAGGGGTGTGAGTCCAGTTGTGAGTGCACCTTGGCACGTTAAAAACAAGAATCCCGGGTAGTGGATTTTCTGTTAAATCAGGCAGTGGATGTAGGAGCTTGAGCCTCTGAACCACTTTACATTGTTGTGCTCTTTATTGTCTTACATCAGTATACATCAGTGTTAAAATAAAATTTCTCCTAAATTCCCATATTGTCCTTGTTTGTGAAAGAAAACGGGACCAACAATTGGTATCAGAACGGGTTGTTCACATGACCACTGATCTAGTTTTGTTAAGGAAATTGGTCAACCGAGCAGATCTTAAATGTTTTTAACTATGGGAATTTCTGCATATTTCAAACTCTTACTTGTACTCTGACATTATTCTTGTAATAGAAAATCATTTAGTTAGAAGTTTTGGAATCATCAAAAAGGGGGAAATTGTTGGGATATATTTTAGTTTTGATGATTTTCCAAAACCACATGTAATAGGTTTGAAGCAGTCAGGATAACATCTTTTAGTTTCAGGTCAAGCAAGTTTGTTTATCAGTAGAACAGGTTATCAGTGGAGGGGGAACTCTACTGAGGAGGAACTCAGTGAGGGGGAACTCTACTAAGAGGAACTCAGCTGAGGGAAGAACTCTACTGAGGGGGAACTCAGTGAGGGGGAACTCACTGATATAGCCTGAGGAAGTCAAGATGACATCAGAAGGAGAACAACTGAAGCCATGTCAGAAGACCTGAACCTGAAGAGAAGCCTGAAGGAAGTCCCACTGAGTATAAACCTGACATTCTAAGCTGGTCAGTGGACTACTCAGTGAAGAGCATGATCAAGAGGATCAGTGCTGTGCCTAGTAGGACCTGAAGGAGTCAGGCTACTAAGGCTGGGAAGCTTGACAAATAGCCTTATGTCAACTCCCCTGAGTGGACTTCAAGTCTACTGAAGGAAGTCCACTGAGAAGACTTAAAGTCCAATGATGGTTCCTAAGAGGACTTCAAGTCTACTGAAGGAAGGTATCCTGAGGATTACAAGTCGCCTGAAGTCAGGACTACCCTGATCAAGTACCCTGAACAAAAGAGCCGTTGGACTCAGTCCACGTGGACCAATCAAGTCAAGGCAGCGAATCTGACAAGGCCATACTTTACTGAAAAGGAGGATTTCACTCCAGAGATAGTCTGGA
The DNA here is from genome assembly GCA_947034835.1 of Ballota nigra. Classification (NCBI taxonomy): domain Eukaryota; kingdom Viridiplantae; phylum Streptophyta; class Magnoliopsida; order Lamiales; family Lamiaceae; genus Ballota; species Ballota nigra. Next base: position 10,898,258 of record OX344729.1, read on the forward strand.
TTTGAATGTTACTCTCTCCAACGGTAATATTCAAATCCACACTATAAATACAAACTCAAGCTTCATTTGTGCAAGTGCGAATGCGAGAGCTGGTGGTGCGAGAGTGGTGCAAGTCATGAGGGAGTCATAAGGGTGCACCATCTCCATCAAGAACACTGACATTGAATTCTTCATAGTCATATCTAAGTGTTCCAGTTTGTATACTCGAGCCTATCATATATATCCTAAGCTTAGAGAGGTTTTCCCAACCTTAGCTCAGAGGCTAAAACCATGTAAGGGAAAACCTCACCTAGTTGGAGAGAACCAAACCAAACTAAACCCTTTCCAGAATAGTGTTAGGTGTTGCAGTGAGGTGAGGAGAGGCAGTCCCTGAGTGAAGAGGGATGTGAGGCCAGTTCGAGAGGCAGCTCCGCGGAGGGGTGTGAGTCCAGTTGTGAGTGCACCTTGGCACGTTAAAAATAAGAATCCCGGGTAGTGGATTTCCTGTTAAATCAGGCAGTGGATGTAGGAGCTTGAGCCTCTGAACCACTTTACATTGTTGTGCTCTTTATTGTCTTACATCAGTATACATTAGTGTTAAAATAAAATTTCTCCTAAATTCCCATATTGTCCTTGTTTGTGAAAGAAAACGGGACCAACATTTATGTTTATGAGTGTTGATTCTAAAAACAACTAGTCTTGTATGTGTGAATTTGGTTATTTACAAACCTTTACTCTCACAAACATGCATTCAAGTTTTCAAATCTTACTCAATTCTTCACAAATGGCTAATTAACACTTCTAAACCCAGTTTCAAGCAACCTCTTGCCGGATTTTGGCCTCAATTTTCAGATTTATGTGGCTTTTTACAAAATTTCTTCAAATCTTCAACCAACCGGATGTTTGTGCCCTCCTTCTAGCGCCAATTGTTGATGATCTTGATTAAATATATGTGTTTAGTGGTTGTTTTAAGCTTAGAAGATCATCAAACAAGGTGTATATCTTTGGATTAAACACTAGATTAAGCTAAGTAGGGCTTGATAAGTAAATTTGCAAGAGTTTGGTCTTGTTATGAATATTTGAACTTATTTCTCCCTTTTCATGAAGGGGTATATATAGAGTACAAGTATGCATGAAGTGTCACCTCCCTAATCACTCTTGTTTACAACTTGACAAGTATTTAGACACTTGTTATATCCTTAAGCTATTACATCTTTTACAATGACAAGTGTTAAGACACTTGTTTACTCCTAATGTAATGCCTAATTAGTGGGATTCTTGGTGACCTTTCGAGGTGCCCTTCTGCTCGCCTGCTCGCCTTTTTTACTCTTCTTTGACTCTTCTTGGTCATGATGCTGGCCTTATCCTTTACTTCTTGGCGACCAGCTGCTCGTCTGAACTACTGCTCGTCCAAACTTAATTTTTGTCGGAGGTGTGTCGGAATCAATCTTTGGGTTGTCTGAACTAGGGAAAACAGACCTTCTAACTTATTTGTTGTGTCTAACAATTTTTTAATATTTATATTGTATTTCTCTATTTTTATGAATTGTCGAAGAAAAATTGTATTTTTGTCGGAGATGTGTCAGAATTACTCGTTGGGTGTATCTTATTTAGAAAAGTTAAGCGAATAATTTATATAAGGTGCATCCTTATTTTTTTTAATTTACATTGCAATTTTCTATTTTAAATGAATTATCGAAGAAAATTTGGATTTTTTTTAAAAATGTGTCCGAATCACTCTTTGGGTGGATTTACCTAGAAAAATTAAGTTTCTAATTTTCATTGCATTTCTCCATTTTTATGAATTTTCGGAGAAATTTCGTATTTTCCACTACACGCCATTTAAATTTATAAGATTCTTATCGGAGATGTGTCAGAATCAATCCTTGGGTTGATCTTACCTATAAAAATTAACTTTATAACTTTGTTGAGGCTTATAACAATCTTTTTAAATTTACATTGCATTTATCCATTTTAATGAATTGTCGGAGAATTCTTGTATATTTCCATAAACACCATTTAAATTTATAAGATTTTATCGGAGATGTGTCGGAATCAATCTTTAGGTTGTTTCAACTAGAAAAAATTGACCTTCTAAATTATTTGTTGCGTATAACTATTTTTTAAAATTTATATTGCATTTCTCTATTTTTATGAATTGTCGAAAAAATATAGTATATCCTACTTAATATTTGTTGATGATCTTGATTCAATATATGTGTTTAGTGGCTGTTTTAAGCTTAGAAGATCATCAAACAAGGTGTATATCTTGGGATTAAACACTAGATTAAGCTAAGTAGGGCTTGAGAAATAAATTTGCAAGAGTTTGGTCTTATTATAAATATTTGAACTTATTTCTCCCTTTTCATGAAGGGGTATATATAGAGTACAAGTAAGCATGAGGTGTCACCTCCCTAATCACTCTTGTTTACAACTTGACAAGCATTTAGACACTTGTTATATCCTTAAGTTATTACATCTTTTACAATGACAAGTGTTAAGACACTTGTTTACTCCTAATGTAATGCCTAATTAGTGGGATTCTTGGTGACCTTCTGAGGTGCCCTTCTGCTCGCCTGCTCGCCTTTTTTACTCTTCTTTGACTCTTCTTGGTCATGATGCTAGCCTTATCCTTTACTTCTTGGTGACCAGCTGCTTGTCTGACCTATTGCTCATCCAAACTTAATTTTGGTCTATCACCCAGCTGCTCGCCTCCTCAAGTCTTTTCCCTGCTACTCGTCCCTCTTTAATTTTCATACTAAACGACTCCTTAGTTTATTATTTTAATCTTTATTTACCTTAATCTCGTTATTCGGCTATTCGCCCATCAACAATATCATTTAAAATTATAATATCTTTTTCAGAGATGTGTCGGAATCACTCTTTGGGTTGATCTTAGTTAGAAAAAATTAACTTTATAATTATTTGAGGCTTATAACCATTATTTTAAATTTACATTGCATTTATCCATTTTAATGGATTGACGGAGAATTATCGTATATCCCACTAAAAACAATTTTAAATTATAATATTTTTTCCAGAGATTTGTCGGAATAACTCTTTGGGCGGGTTAAACTTAGAAAAATGGTCCTTCTAACTTATTTTTTACGTATAACTATTTTTAAATATTTACATTGTATTTCTCCATTTTTTATAATTGTCGGAGAAAAATGGTATATTCAAGTAAAAACAATTTAAATTTATAATATTTTTGTAGGAGATGTGTCGGAATAACTCTTTGGGCGGGTTCAACTTAGGAAAATGGACATTCTAACTTATTTGATGTGTATAACTATTTTTAAATATTTACATTGCATTTCTCCATTTTTTGAATTGTCGGATAAAAATGGTGTATTCAAGTAAAAACTATTTAAATTTATAATATTTTTGTCGGAAATGTGTCGGAATAACTCTTTGGACGGGTTCAACTTAGGAAATTTGACCTTCTAACTTATTTGTTGCGTATAAATATTTTTAAATATTTACATTGTATTTCTCCATTTTTTTTTAATTGTCGGAGAAAAATGGTTTATTCAAGTAAAAACTATTTGATTTATAATATTTTTGTCGGAGATGTGTCGGAATTACTCTTTGGGCGGATTCAACTTAGGAAAATGGACCTTCTAACTTATTTGTTGTGCATAACTATTTTTAAATATTTACATTGCATTTCTCCATTTTTTTTAATTGTCGGAGAAAAATGGTATATTCAATTAAAAACTATTTAAATTTATGATATTTTTGTCGAAGATGTGACGGAATAACTCTTTGGGCAGGTTCGACTTAGGAAATTTGACCTTCTAACTTATTTGTTGCGTATAACTATTTTTAAATATTTACACTGCATTTCTCCATTTTAATGAATTGTCAGAGAAATATCGTATATCCAACTAAAAACTATTTTAAATTATAATATATTTTTAGAGATTTGTCGGAATAACTCCTTGGGCGGGTTAAACTTAGGAAAATAGACCTTCTAACTTATTTGTTACGTATAACTATTTTTACATATTTAAATTGCATTTCTCCTTTTTTTTTTGAAGTGTCGTATATTCAAGTAAAAACTATTTAAATTTATAATATTTTTGTCGTAGATGTGTCGGAATAACTCTTTGGGTGGGTTTGACTTAGGAAAATAACCTTCTAACTTATTTGTTGCGTATAACTTTCAGCTCTAGAGATTCAGTCCCCGTTTAGTAAACATTTTTCTACAAAACAATAGAGAAGTTGATTCTACGCATTCAAAGCTGGATGAAACAGTGGTTCTAAAGTCATACTAAAAAATATATAAATGAGTAAAACCAGGCAGCATTTTATACAAAGAGTTATGTCAAGGACAATCAATAGAAGATGGTAAATTAAGAGAGTGATCACAATTTGTATTTGTCATGTATCTCTGTGGCGTAAATTATGGTTCTTGAGTTTGTTTCTGCATTAAATTCTGATTGCTCATATCCTATGCCATAAAGTTTTTGGTATCTCCTTCTATGTTTTATTGACATGTGTACTGAGACTGGTCAAACATTATCAACTTTCACTAACCTGATGTTTACAGCTTGTTTGCGGACACAATTCAATCAACGAACATCCATTGATCGTTGGGTCAAGGACACGATATTTGGTAATCGCCTCTTGTGCAGCTTCTAAGCCTGAATTATGAGCTCGAATGACCTTTTCTGTTTTCATATCAAAATGCCTGGTAAGCATGCCATGATAAAATATTCAGGAGGTATTAAGCTTAATTTGGAGAAAAGACCTTCTTTGAGTGGTGCACTTATTAAGCCTTCTTTTTGCTTGGGTGAACCTATGACCAATGCCCAATATCTCTGATAAGTTGCATTGCAAGCATGATACCAGCCCTAAAAACACCAAAAATGGCAGGGCTATAAAGTACGGGTAGCACCACCCCTAGAATTAAAGGTTATCGGTAAAAGAACCAGCAACTTGCTTATCACATAATGGAAAGCTCTGCCTGAATTTAAGTACCCTAGACAAGGACTTCATCTTATTACCGAGCAACCACTGGAGATTGGAAATACGTTCTTCAGTTCTTCCCATTAGGAGGAGGCAACTACTCTCTCTATCAAATCGATGCACCTGGAAAAGGAGATGACATAAAAATACAAAGGTTCAAAATGATTACGTATGTATTCATGCAAATTAATTTTGTTTTCTCTTAAAACAATGAAAAAAACCCAAACTGATACAATTTAGAAGTAACTTACCAACTTTGGACCCTCATTGTAGTCATGTGACAATGCTGCAGCTGCCAAGGCATCTAAGCTATTGTGAACCGGCACAATCCCCTGTTTTACATACAAAGAATTAGCAACTAAAAAATGCACAACTTCATTTGCAAAGACATCTTATTTAGATGAATGTTGATGATGCTAACCTTTACGGGGAATTTGGGCAGTTTGTTCAATTCTAGCAAACCAGAGTCCTAAAATTGCAGCAATAATAAAAGATTATTGATTAGAAACACAATCAACAAACTATTTTGACCAATGAAACTATTAGCTGTAAAGTTGACCAAGCAGATCGCCCATACAAAGAAAATATCTAGTTGGTATAAATAGGTTCATCCATCATTTAAAAATAGCTAATATAAATTACTAGTTCTTAATTAACAAGCATACCTTGTACTTCACAAGTCTCTCAAATATGCAATCTCATTGAAATTTGGATTCAGCGTTCCACTTAGTATAATTTCAAACCTCTTGGATATTTTATTTTCAGCAACATATACTAGGACATAAACTCTGGCATCCACCTCCATGACGTCACTAGGTCTAATTTGCGCATTATACTTCCAGTTATAAAAAAGTAACTCTATTATAAGTAAGAGTTCGAACCCAAGGCAGTAAAGGGTTCCAACTCTGGCACTCTATTTGATGCATAATAACCTTCCTACATAGATTAATTGAGCATGTTAATCTATAACTATATAAAAACAGCAACAGCTGTCAAAAGGGCAAGAGCATCCTGCTGTCAAAGTGATTAGCACTCCCTCTCTGGTGAACCTGTGTAGTTGACACGCTACAAATCAAGTGAACACTGCTTACAATCTAATTTTTATATATTTATTTATTACTTTTGGTAAGGATCACCGGCGATTGGCTTTTCTATTTTATCATTATCGAGATAAAAAGCAATCCTTAGAATCAAATTAAAAACCAAATTGTATTAATTTATTATATTTCTGCAATCAACTCTTGTCAGAGATTTATATTAAAAGTTGTGTCAAGACAACAATATAACACGGTTTCTCAAACATCACGCCAAACTCAAATTTAAATTTAAATCCTAAAAAAAATTCAAATTTTAAGACTTTTCATGTAATAAATAGCCTTTTATTCTCCTTGTGTGTCAATCATCCCTTGCTCGAGCAATTTCCGCCGAAGCCACCACTTGACTTCACACTTTTCATCATTCGGCCGAGTAAAAATTCCCAAAGGTCGAGTGATTTTGTTATCCGAAACAACTTCGTTCTCTTAGTTGAAAAACCTGCACTAATGGCGACCACATCTGCTTCTTTCCTCTCCGATTTCTGACGATGGAACGACTTTCAATTCCCGGCGGTATTTCCTCCATTAGTACCGGTGTATAACAGCTTGAGGCTTCAATTCCGGATTGAGCTTCGTATTTCCAGCTTCCTTAATTCCGGCACCGCGGTACGCTGCAATTTCTTCCCTCCGGCTACTCGCGGATTGAATGTGGAAGGCTCAAGCGTTAATTGCTCTGACGAGCTTCTTCTTCAGTTTCCGTTGTGAATTCCCGGCATGAATTGCAGGTTTTCAACCTTGATTTTTGACATCAATGGCAATGTTGCAGCTGCTTGATTTCCGGCGACACGATTTGAAGCTTTTCGGCGTGAATAGCAGATTCCAGGCGCCATGGCGCTGCTCTCCTTTTGCCATTAATAGTTTGGAGCTCGATTTCTTTTCTATGAAATAACAAGAATGGATTGCCGAAATTATTTAGTGGGCAAGTGAGGGCCACGTCTTCTTCTTCCTATCCTACTGAAGATCTCCGCTCTACCTTAAACTTTAAATCACGATGTTATCCACTGAAAAAATGCATCGAAGTTTTTTTAATTTTCACGATTTTGGGGCAGGGTTATAGGAGAACAAGAATATAAATAGAGAAATTTGATATATATTGAGATTTATGGTTGGTGTATGATTTATGTGCACCAAAAATTGAACGAAGATGACCAAGACTCGAAAATCTGACCCAAAAGCAAAGAGATAAAAGAATAAAGAATGGTAGCTCTCATACTCAAGTGAATTAGGTTATAGTCCACCAGTGAGCATTTCTTTGGGCTTGAATGTCATTATTAGATGGATCTTTTGTTTATATGGATTAAGTTATTAGTTTGGGTTTCAATAAATTTTTCATTGAACATTTTTTTTTTTTTTGGCTCAAGTTCGTTTTTTTGATAAATTGATTGCTTTTTGAAACTTATATAGTCAATTAATGCATATTAAATTTATAATTATGTATTTTATTTCAAGTTATATTTCGTGTTTTGTCATGATTTTAAAATAATATTATAGTCTAAATAATCAAACTTCTTTAAAAAAAAAAAAAATTTGCTCTCTGTCCCGAATAAACTTCCCTTTTTTTTCAAGAATTTTTTTTTGTAGCTAACATGTTCATATTTTTAAAAAGTAATGAGTAGTTGTGAAAAATAAAGAGTAATTGCATAAAAATGTGTTTGTGTAATAGTATATAAAATGTCTGTCTTTCTCTATTTATAAAAGGAGAAATTTAGTGTTGAACAATCCAAAATAAAAAGTGAAATATTTGTTTATTACCTTTATCTCATAAAATAATACATGCTTCAATATTCTATATTTAATTATTTTAAGTACTTTCATGGTTGCACTCTTCAAATAATGATGTGTAGCTTCACTTATTTTTAAGAAAATCTTCTGTTCAAAGAGATTTAATGGAGCGTACTAATAAAATGTTGCATAGATATTTATATATAAACTGACTGACTTAGTTTGTAACCAAGCACCTTATTAATAAAATGCTGTCCTCTTCTCAAAAAAAAAAAAAACTGACTATGTATTTTATAATAAAGTTACGTGATATACATTAATAAATATTATAACTAATCTATATCTATAGGTATATATATATATAAATACAATAATTTGGACAAAATGGTAATTTTATCTTCCCCGCCCATTTGTCTGGTTTTTGCTGCAAAGTACACCACCTATTTCCTGCGTGAGACTTTGGGTAGCATTTTTTTTAACTAAGACTGCTGCGAAACTAATTAGACCACCATACACATAAAAAGTAGTTAGCCTTTGGGTATTCAACCCAATAAAGTTCATTTAAATATTTTGCAAACCCCGCAAATCGTTTAGTTATTTTATATGTGCATAAAATCTTTTATTTTTAAATATTAGAGCTTTCAAGACTTTTTAAATATTATTTTTTTTCTAAAAAAATGTTAAAGATAGCAATACAAATATTATTGGAATTTATAGTTAGTAATGCATTTTCGTTTCAGTTTTTATTAGTTATTTTCCAATTATCATCACTGTGTTTTATTTAATTTTTTTATTTTAGTTTATAAGATTTAGTTACTTTTTAGGTTGCGAGTAAATGATAGAATCTACAGTCCAATTTATTTGGCCTTAAAAAGAACATTTGTGAAGTTATATTCAAGTTATAACCAAGTGTTATTTTTTAAACAATATAGTAATAGCTAAAAGTAAGTTAATATTTTTCCAATAAATTTGTATTAGTATTGTTATTATCGGAACATTGTATTGTTTACATCAATTTGTACACATAAAATTATAAGTTTGTTAAAGAAAATGTCAACTTGAGCGAGTGTAGTCATGCTGCTTCATGGTGATCGGTGGGTATATGAACTTAACTATCTAACAAAGATAATAACTTAATTAATATCAATTTATTAATTTATTTTTTATATTATACTTTTCATTCACATTCTAAAAATTCAATAAATTTTTCATTTTAAGTATACAGTACTATGTGTCAAAGTAGTAATTGTCTTTCTACAATTTTTAATTTGGCATATATAACATGTTAAATATGTAAAAAGTAAAAATCAAATATAAAGTATGAGTTTAATATTTTTTTTATAATTTTACTTATTAATTATGAGACAATATAAGGGGTGTTTGCAAACTCAATACAAATGTGAAAATCACTTTTTTTAAGAAAGTCCTTAGCTTTTAGAAGGGATTCTCACTATTTTATGGTGGTTCAAAACACCAAAATAATATCATAAAATATTCATATATTGATAAAAAAGAATTAAATAAATAATGATGTAATGTGCAAATGAACAAATTAATTTTTATTTTAATTCTTATCACAATTTTTTGATGATAATATTAATTAAAAAAATTTGTACCGTCCATCGCACGGGAGAAATACTAGTAATCTAAGTTTGAAAGAAATCTGTGTATGAAATAAGAGAGCTCAAATAAATTATTACTACATAATGATCTAGAGATGAAATTTGTTAATTAAATAATCTATTACTACATAATGATCTAGAGTATAAATCAATTTATCATATCAGAGAACACAAATTAATAAACTATTGGTGCATTATGATCTGGAGAAAAGAATCTGTTTATTGCTTATAGTAATCTTAAGTGAACTGAATTTATAATCAAAACAAGAGACAGAAATGAAAAACCGTGCTTCAAAACTCAGAGATAAATGTCAAATATATGTCTTCTAAATAATCATCCTAAAAACCAAGAACAGAAAATTAAGGCTAACTCAGAAACAGTATTCCTTAGTAATGAGGATATTCCATCTCTAAATTTAATTATTATTTCTCAGTAAATAGCTAAACAAATAAATCTTGGATTCTTAGTTATAATCAAACAATGTAATATTTGTATGTTTTTAATTTGATTTCCCATTGTCATTAGTATAATCCGTCAAAGTCTGTTGATCCATCAATAGATAGACAAAAGCATACAAAAAAAGAACAAATCCGACTCATACCTGATAAATTTGAAGATGAGGAACTGAAACCGGAGGAGACGTCACGCTTGGCGGAGATGGCATCGCGGCTTAGGGCTGGCGCCTGGATATGACGGAGGTGGCGTTGCGGCTTAGGGTTCGTAGTTGGATATGGCGGAGGCGACTTTGGGGCTTAAGGTTGGCGCTTGGACGGGGCGGCAACGGGGCTATAAGGGGGGTCGGTGCTGGGTTGGGCGACGCGGGGCGGGGCTGGACGGCGACGGGACTGGGCGTTGAGGGGTTGAGAAATTCAATTTGTGTTGTTTAACTGTAAAAATCGAACTAATGGTTTAAATTTTCACTTAGGTTTTTTTTTTTTAATTAATTGAAATGATATGAATAAGGATGGGATTAACTATTGGTGGGATAACTAATGGAATGAGATTTAATTGAGGATTTGAGGGGTCAAAGGGTAGAAATGATATTTCAGGGCAAAAAAGAGTTTTTTTACAACAATGGGGCAAAAAAGAGTTTGCTATTTAAAAAATGGGCAAAATTGATAATCATGTGTTAATTTTTTTATCTTATTCACATTACAATTGTTGTGTTTTTAATCAAGCAGACCCTAATGTTTATGTGAAGTTAGGTGGAGGTGGTTGGGAAAATAAGTTAGAAAATTTCAACTTAATTTTTACAACTTATAAATTGTTAGGAAAATATATGTTTGCTTTGTTGAATTAGGAGGGATTGATATTTTAATCTTATCCAGTCATGCGTTTGGTTCATGTGATACCAACTCAAGATAAGTGGTCATAAAGATAATTGATACATGGAGGGGGATGAACTAATTGTCACATGACCAAAGATTAATTATTTATCAATTATATTCACCAAAGAAAACAAGTCCTTAATAAGGAACTTATTACACATAATTATCAATTTTGCCCATTTTTTAAATAGCAAACTCTTTTTTGCCTCATGGTTGTAAAAAAACTCTTTTTTGCCCTGAAATAACATTTCTACTCTAAATCCTAAATTGAATCTCATCCCACTAATTATCCCACCAATAGTTAATCACATCCTTATTCATATCATTTTAATTAATTAAAAAAAAACAACCAAAGTGAGAATTTAAACCATTAGCTCGAATTTTACAGTCAAACAACAAAAATCGAATTTCACAACCCCTCACCGCCCAGCCTTAGCCGTCACCGCCCAAACCCGCCCCACGTCCCCCAACCCAGCACCGACCCCCCTTCTAGCCCTGTCGCCGTCCCATCCAAGCGCCAGCCTTAAGCCTCAAAGCCGTCTCCGTCGTATCCAAATACGAACCCTAAACCGCAATGCCATCTCCGCCACATCTAGGCGCCAGCCCTAAGCCGCGACGTCTCCTCCGGTTTCGATTCCTCATCTTTAAATTTATCAGGTATGAGTCGGATTTGTTCTTTCTTTGTATGCTTTTGTCTATCTGTTGATGGATCAACAGACTTTGACGGATTATACTAATGACAGTGGAAAATCAAATTAAAAACATACAAATATTGCATTGTTTGATTTTAACCAAGAATCCAAGATTTCTTTGTTTAGCTATTTACTGAGAAATAATAATTAAATTTAGAGATGGAATATCCTCATTACTAAGGAATATTGTTTCTGAGTTAGCCTTAATTTTTTATTCTTGGTTTTCAGGATGATTATTTAGAAGACATATCACTACAAAAAAGACGCGGTTTAACGACGGAAAATTTGCGACGGCCAAATATCCGTCGCAAATTTCGTGTATTTGCGACGGATTTGGGCAAGCCGTCGTAAAAAATGTCGGTTTGCGACGGATATAAAATTCCGTCGCAACAGTTAGTGTTTTGCGACGGAAATGTCCATCGCAAATCCTAGGGCCCACCACCTTCGTTGTTCTCCTACTCATTTGCGACGGATATGTCGTCGCAAAGTCAAAATTGAAATTTGCGACGGAATTTTCCGTCGCAAAACGACCCGTTTAAAAGTAGCCACCCGGAAAATGACCCATTTGCCTGTTTTGCGACGGAATGGCCGTCGAAAATTTTAAATTCATATTTGCGACGACCACTTTTCCGTCGCAAAATTGAGTAGTTGAAGCTCGTCAGAGGGGTTGGTGACCAATAATTGACCTGGATCGTCGCAAAGCGTATTTGCCACGGAATTGCCGTCGCAAAATATAGAATTTGCGACGGAAAATCAGTCCGTCGCAAATTTGTGCAGATTTATAACAATCCCCTTCCTTTTCCTTCCCTTTCACTTTCACTCTTCTTTCCCTTTCACTTTCACTCACGAAAAAAATAAGAAATGATGCGGTTTTCATATGTTCTTCACGTATAATTGGTGTATTTGTCATTGCCTTCAACCTCATCGTACGTATTTGTCATTGCCTTCTACTTCACCGTACGTTTTCACATTTTTAACCGTTTAAATGTCATATTTTTATTGTTTCAATTTTTTAGTACACTGTTAGGTAATGAGCATGATATATGTTTATTTGATGGGTTTAGGTATTATTGATGATATATGTTTATTTGATGGGTACGTTAATTTTAGTTTGTGTGATATTTATACCTATTTTTAGTCGAAACTCTGCTCAATTTTTATGTACACTATTAGATAAATTGTGTGATATTTGTTTATTTGATTGGTTTACTATGATTGATATATATGGTTGTGTTGGATTGATTTGTGTGAAGGAAAATTTTGTATATCCTTATTTTTAGGCAAACTCTGCCCAATTTTTTATAACTCCCGTGATATTTACTTTTAATCTGTAACAGATGCAATTTCCAGATCGTGGTTGGATGTACTCAATACCTAGAATGATAGGAGGAGGCATTAACTCTGCCTTTTGCAATAAAATTGATGAGTTTATTGAGTTTGCACTACAACATCCATGCAGTATGGATTGTATGGGTAATATTAGGTGTCCGTGTAAAGACAGAAGATGCAGAAATATGAGATTCTTGAGTGTTGATGAGGTTAGAACTCATCTTGTGATTTCCGGTTTTGTTCCCCGTTATTACAACTGGACCAGTCACGGTGAACAACGGTGGAATGTTGACATCAAAACCGTAGAATACTGGTATACTGGGTGGAGCGGTGGTGGAAATTTTGATGTTGGTGGTTCAAGTTATGTTCCATATACTCAATTTGAACCACAAATAGAGGATGAACCTGATAGATATCGGATGATGATTGCAGAATCTGTTTTGGGTGGTCAACCACAATTCAATGAAACACTTATGGAGGAGGAACCAAATCATCGGTCAAAGAAGTTTTTTGATATGCTTAAAACCGTTGATCAAAAGTTGTTTCCTGGTTGTGAGACTGAGACGCAATTGTCATTCAATGTTCAAATGTTGAACATCAAAACTGAAGGCAAGGTCAGTCAAAAAGTGTTCAATCAATTTGCTAAATTGTTCAAACGAGCTCTACCTGAAGACAACATGGCGCCTGATAATTTCTATCAGAGCAAGAGGCTCTTGAAGGATATGGGTCTACCCTTTGAGAAGATTGATTGTTGTACAAACGGTTGCATGTTGTTTTGGGATGAGGATGAGGATGAGGATCATTGCAAGATGTGTGGTCACCCACGGTACAAACCATCTGGTCGTACAAAAAGTAAGAAGAAAGTGCAGTTGAAGGCTTATAAGGTAATGTATTACCTTCCCATCACTCCTCGTCTAGAGAGGTTGTATCAGTCCAGTGCCACGGCTAAAGACATGACATGGCATGCTGAGGAGTGTTCTGGTGAGAATTCTGGAGAGATGCGGCATCCTGCAGACTCGGAGGCATGGAAACATCTTGATAGGGAGTTCCCAGATTTTGCAAGGGAGACGAGAAATGTGAGGTTAGGCTTGTGCACGGATGGTTTTGCCCCATTTGGAATGCACGGAAAAAAGTATTCATTATGGCCTGTGCTGTTGACCCCGTACAATCTACCTCCTTGGTTGTGCATGAAGCCTCAACATATATTTCTTAGTATCTTGGTGCCTGGACCACACAACCCCAAGCATAAATTGGATGTATATCTCCAGCCATTGATTAAAGAGTTGAAATCTTTGTGGTCTACGGGGGTGGAGGCCTACGACGTTCATAGGAAGCAGAACTTCACGATGCGAGCTGCACTTTTGTGGACCATTAGTGACTTTCCAGCATTTTCTATATTGTCTGGGTGGTCAACAGCAGGAAAACTAGCATGCCCGTATTGCATGGACGGTTCTGATGCATTCTATCTTCCGTTGAGTAGAAAAGTGTCATGGTTCGACAACCATCGCAAGTTTCTTCCTCCTGATCATCCCTTTCGGAGGAACAAAACAGACTTTCTAAAGGGTAAAAATGCAGTAGGCCGCCCAAGACCACGGATTCGATCAGGTATGTGTCTGGGTACTGAATCACTACTGATGTCTATGTGTCTCATATATATAAGTTAACCATATATAAATTAATTATTTCAGGTGATTCGTTGTTGTATGAGGTTACAGTCACTGATTTGATGAAGACAACTGAGGCGGGTGCAATGGAGCACAATAAATGTATCCAGGGTGGTTGGAAGAAGAGAAGTATCTTTTGGGACTTACCTTATTGGAGCAAGTTGTTGATTCGATACAATTTGGATGTGATGCATATAGAGAAGAATGTTTTCGACAACTTGTTTCATACGGTCGTGGGTACTGAAGGGAAGACCAAAGACACTTCAAAATCCAGAGATGAGTTGAGGCTCTTCTGTTCTCGTGCTTCCCTACACAAGGATGAGCAGACAAGAACATATCCCCAGGCCTCTTACACAATTAGTAAAGCAGAAAGGAAGAATTTGTGTAAGTGGGTGAAAGAGTTGAGCTTCCCTGACAATTATGTGTCGAATTTGGGAGACAGAGTTGACACGGAAACCGGAAAGGTGTCTGGAATGAAGAGTCATGATTGTCACGTGTTCATGCAACGACTCTTACCTATTGCATTTCAGTACTCACTTCCCAAGAATGTATGGAGTGTCATCACGGAATTAAGTCTCTTTTTCAGACACTTAACAGCATCAACGATTACAGTTGAGGACATGAGGCGTTTGGATGAGGAGATCCCTGTTATTCTATGCAAACTTGAGCGGATTTTTCCACCCAGCTTCTTCGACTCGATGGAGCACTTACCCGTACACTTAGCGTATGAAGCCTCAATTGCTGGTCCCGTACAGTATCGATGGATGTACCCTTTTGAGAGGTAATTCTATACCATTTTTTAAATCGACTTTTAAGATCAATACTGAATAAATTTTCTAACACAAGAATGTTTTAGGTATTTGCACAATTTAAAGCTCAATATTGGAAATGCGGCCCACATCGAAGCATCAATTGTTAATGCATACCTTACTGAAGAGGTTGGAGCATTTTGTTCTTACTACTTCGGCGATCAAGTTCAAACCAGAATCAGAAATGTGCCTCGCAACTACGATGGTCGTGGAGTAGACCATCCCCTTCGTGATGTTGAAGGTATGTTATCTGTATTTTTGCATCCGGGTCGACCAATGGGTAAGGGCACCAAACGACCGTTCAGGGGCAGTATTGAAGAGGAAACAATACATTCATATGTTTTGATGAATTGTCCTAAAGTCCAACCGTATATAGAGTAAGTAATTTAATTTTATAGTTGAGTTTTTTACAATATGTATACTGTTGATATCTGAAAAGTAATTAATTTCTTTTTTCTGATATATAAGCATGTTCTGTGAGTATAAGCGTCAAGTAGAACCAGACATCACAGATGCAACAGTTTTTCAATCCATCCGCAATGATTTTATGTTTTGGTTCCAACGTTACGTGAGTACCACATAATTATATGATTTTTACCTTATAACAAATATGTTATTATTTTTATACATGATAATTTAATATTTACAGGGACAAAATGGCCTACTTAATAACAACTCACATCTTGAAGCTCTGAGCAAAAGACCACTACGTAGTGTGGTATCATACCACGGATATTACGCAAATGGATACAAATTTCATACTGAAGCGTATGCTTCAACGAAATTGACTACAAACAGTGGTGTTTGCGTTATCGGTGCAAACTACAACGAAGAACCCGTCGATTACTATGGAGTGCTGCAAGAAGTAGTTGAAATAGAATATCCGGGTTGGCCGAGCAGGACGATAGTGTTGTTCTTGTGTGAATGGTATGATCCAGGGAACCAAGGAACAAGAGTCGACAAAAACTACAAGATTGTTGATATCAACACCGGAAAGAAGTTTCCGGCGGCATACGATCCTTATATTTTTGCAACGCAAGCATCTCAGGTATATTATTGCAAATACCCCGGATCAAGTAGGCCCAACTTGAGGACAGTTTGCAAAGTAAAGGCAAGATCACTGGTTGAAGTTTCTAATCCGTCAAACAAAGACGGTGTAGAACCAACAGATCCATTTCAAACAGAGATACAAGAGGCTCAAACAGAGGTTGATCAAGCAGGTGTGAATATTTTTGTCGACTTACTTGCTGCAAATCCAGAAATGATAATGATTGAAAGTGATCATGAGGGTGATGGACAAGAGCGCGGTGGGGAGGAAGAAGAAGAGGAAGAGGAAGAGGAAGAGGAAGAGAAAGAGGATGAAGATGAGGAAGAGGATGAAGATGATGATGAGGATGATGAGGAAGAAGACGACGATTAGAATTACTAAATTATTGTATATATAACAAGTGAAAAACGAAAATGAATTAATTTGGTGAATTATGAAAAAAAAACGAGTCAATTTGGATACATACACAATTAATTGCGTACAAATGAACGAATTATAAATTTAAGCGGGAGTCGAAATAAATAAATTTACAGAAATAATAAAAATTAAATGGCCCCAATATTTATAAAAACAAGTTAGAAACGAAAATGAATTAATTTGGTGAATTGTAGAAAAAAAAAATGAGTCAATTTAGATACATACACAATTAATTGCGTACAAATGAACGAATTATAAATTTAAGCGGGAGTCGAAATAAATAAATTTACAGAAATAATAAAAATTAAATGGCCCCAATATTTATAAAAACAAGTTAGAAACAAAAATGAATTAATTTGGTGAATTGTAGAAAAAAAAATGAGTCAATTTGGATACATACACAATTAATTGCGTACAAATGAACGAATTATAAATTTAAGCGGGAGTCGAAATAAATAGTTTTACAGAAATAATAAAAATTAAATGGCCCCAATATTTATAAAAACAAGTTAGAAACGAAAATGAATTAATTTGGTGAATTGTAGAAAAAAAACGAGTCAATTTGGATACATATACAATTAATTGCGTACAAATGAACGAATTATAAATTTAAGCGGGAGTCGAAATAAATAATTTTACAAAATAAAAAAAATAGTTGGGCAAAATATTTTAATAAACAACTTAGATACGAAAAGAAATTAATTTGGTGAATTATAAAAAAAATGACTTAATTTGAATACATATACAATTAATTGCATAAAAATAAACGAAAGTAGCTTGTGCCCTAGTGGCGCGCGCCCCCTCCTCTTGCACAAGAGGTCCCGTGTTCGATTCCCCTTGGACGCAAAAAATGGATTAATTGTTCAAGGCCTAATAAGACTAATATAGAAGGTGGGCCGCATATAAAAAGAGATGGGTCGGTTGGCCCAGTGGTCCGCGCCCGCCCCGGCCGCCTCGGGTGCCCGGGCTCGAACCACGCGAGCCATTTTTTTTTTTGTATAGGCTCGGTAATTTGCGACGGCCAAATTCCGTCGCAAATATTGAATTTTGCGACGGAAAATAGCCCGTCGCAAATTATAACAGAAAAAAATAAAAAAAATATATATAAACATTTGCGACGGAATGTGGCCGTCGCAAATGTTGTTGACCCGAACGGGTCTGACCCGAAATATTTGCGACGGAATACTGTCCGTCGTAAATTCTGTGTGACCCGGCCGGGTCTGACCCGCCGATTTTGCGACGGATTTGTCCGTCGTTAATTTGCGACGGAAGTCGAAATCCGTCGCAAAAATTAGCTACGGCTGTTTTAGGGACGGATACGTGTCCGTCGCAGATACCGTCGCAAAACACTGTTTGCGACGGATTTTCCGTCGCTAATTCCGTCGCAAAACAGTGTTTTTTTTGTAGTGTATATTTGACATTTATCTCTGAGTTTTGAAGCACGGTTTTTCATTTTTGTCTCTTATTTTGATTATAAATTCAGTTCACTTAAGATTACTGTATATAATAAACAGATTCTTTTCTCCAGATCATTATGCACCAATAGCTTATTAATTTGCGTTCTCTGATTTGATAAATTGATTTATTTTCTAGATCATTATGTAGTAATAGATTATTTAATTAACAGATTTCATCTCTAGATCATTATGTAGTAATAATTTATTTGAGCTCTCTTATTTCATAGACAGATTTCTTCCAGACTTAAGATTATTAACAAGCTCAATTAATCTATGGAGGAAGGTTATTATGCATCAAACAGAGTGCCAGAGTTGGAACCCTTTACTGCCTTGGGTTCGAACTCTTACTTATATTAGAGTTACTTTTTTTATAACTGGAAGTTTAATGCGCAGATTAGACCTAGTGACGTCATGGAGGTGGGTGCCAGAGTTTATGTCCCAGTATCTGTTGCTGAAAATAAAATATCCAAGAGGTTTGACATTATACTAAGTGGAACGCTGAATCTAAATGTCAATTAGATTGCATATTTGAGAGACTTGTGAAGTACAAGGTGCGTTTATTGATTAAGAACTAGTAATTTATATTAGTTATTTTTAAATGATGGATGGACTTATTTATACCAACTAGTTATTTTCTTTGTATGGGCGATCTGCTTGGTCAACTTTACAGTTAATAGTCTCATTGGTCAAAATAGTTTGTTGATTGTGTTTCTAATCAATAATTTTTTATTATTGATGCAATTTTAAGACTCTGCTTTGCTAGATTTGAACAAACTGCCCAAATTCCCCGTAAAGTTTAGCATCATCAACATTCATCTAAATAATTTGTCTTTGCAAATGGAGTTGTGCATATTTTAGTTGCTAATTCTTTGTACGTAAAACAGGGGATTGTGTCGGTTCACAATAGCTTAGATGCCTTGGCAGCTGCAACATTATCATATGACTACAATGAGGGTCCAAAGTTGGTAATTTACTTTTAAATTGTATCAGTTTGGGTTTTTTCGTTGTTTTAAGACAAAACAAAACTATTTTGCATGAATACATACGCAATCATTTTGAACATTTGTGTTTTTATGTCATTTCCTTTTCCAGGTGCATCGATTTGATAGAGAGAGTAGTGGCCTCCTCCTAATGGGAAGAACTGAAGAAAGTATTTTCCATCTCCAGTAGTTGCTCAGTAATAAGATGAAGTCCTTTCTCGGGTACTTAAATTCAAGCAGAGCTTTCCATTATGTGATAAGCAAGTTGTTGGTTCTTTTACCGATAACCTTTAATTCTAGGGGTGGTGCTAACCGTACTTTATAGCCCTGCCATTTTTTGTGTTTTTAGGGTTGGTATCATGATTGCAATGCAACTTATCAGAGATATTGGGCATTGGTCATAGGTTCACCCAAGCAAAAAGAAGGCTTAATAAGTGCACCATCAATGTCACGCCCTAGTTTTCATGAAATTGACATCCTAAAAAGTAGTTATATTAACTAACTTGGGCGCAACTAAATTTGAAATTTAAATGCATAATGGTAAAGAAAAATAACTATAATTTAAAAACACTCTAACGGTAACCAGCAACGGCTTTCAAATTTGAATAAAATACTTTTAAATAAAAAGTGATAACACCCGTAGTTCGTAAGACTGAAGAAAGTAAAGAGTAAGACTAAGTACTTAAAAATAGTAGAAACTTAGTCAACTTTAAACTTGAGTAGTTCAATTTAAGTTTAGATAATATCTAAAATTTCATCTCCCATCACCACTCCTCGCCCTCCAACTTCTCAACCTAAAAGGGGGAAAATATTGGGGGTGAGCATGCATGCATACTCAGTGGAGTCACGTTATTCAGAGTTAATGTTAGAATTAAATAATTAAGTAATCACTTGTAAATCACTTTCACATTTACACATATACATTGTCATAATACTTTGCCTTTGAACATTGCCATAGAACTTTGCCATTGAACATTGGAGCACGATGGGTTAAACTCGAAGACCCATCGGTCCCGGACCACAAATAGGGCTCCTGGCTATTAGTAACTTTGCCATATAACTTCATCATTTGGATAACATTAGAAAACAATTCACATAGTAGATAACTTAAGCATTTACTTGAAACATAAAACACCGAATAACACATGCAAAAGAGCTCTACTAACCACTGTAGAGAATAGAGCAATAAAACCCCACCTCAAAAGAACGCGAGATGTGATACGTAGAAGCCTCGTACGAACTAGCCCTCGTAATTACCGTCACCTAAAATAGATAATTAAATCTATTTAAACGATAATATAAATATATCCTCAAATAAAACTATATAATTAAACTTTTCCGAACACAAATACTTGCTCTACTCCTAATAGATGAAATCTCTTTAAAAATAATAGGAACTAAACCTTAACTTAAGACTATAAGCTTATGTAAGCCCCAATTTAATCAACGAAACAATCCCAAATGAAAGAAACAACTTAGCAAATTCCAATAATTACAAATAAACTAATTGGAGAAATAAATAAATTATTTCTAATAGTGCTTGTTAGCCTAATCCTACACACAAGAAAATAATATTGCATACTTTGTACACTATGGCTTTTAGGTAATATATATGCATTTAACAGCTGCGAAGGAAAAAGACAGTCAAGGTTGAATTTTCCAAATAATATTTTCTCAAACCATATCTATGGGCAATGCCACGTCCCTAATTTATCAATTTTTCAAACTCATGTTAAAAAAAAAATCAAATAAATTGTAAGGTTTTCTACACCCCTACAAACCAAACCGATCATCCATCCATAATAATCTAACAAGGTCGCCCGTCTAAACTCAATACTATAACAAATAAGTTTATGAGGGCACAGCAAGAGATAATTTCTATACAACATATGGTTCGAAATCTAATTTGAGATGGTGAAGTCTAAGAATAATTAACAAAAAGAATAGAAAGGGGAAGAAGAAAAAAAAATATACCGTATCTTGTGCCTCGCAGAGGAGAACTAATTTTCTGTAATTTTCACTATAATGGCCGAACTGGGTGGTGAGAAAAAAGAAGAGAAAAAATGACTTTTAAGTGTTTCTAATGTGGTGAGGCTGAATGATGCTCCTACTATGCGTATAAACCCAAGTAGTGGGCATTTAAGCCCCAAAAGAAACTGCTGAAATAATGAATTTAGAGAGTTGTTACGGTTTCTTTTAAAATTTGAAAAGTCAGCAGCTGTTTTTTTTTTCCTTCTTCCTAACCTCCTATTTTTTGTAACGGGTGTTTACAATCTACCCCACTTAAAATAATTTCGTCCTCGAAATTTAGAAATCTTACCACGTGGAAAAAATTCGGGGTATTTTGCTTGAAACTCTTCTTCTCGTTCCCACGTGGCTTCGTCCACTCCATGGCGACTCCATTTAACTTTGACTAGCACCATGTCTTTGTTGCGAAACTTGTGGATCTTCCTTTCTAGAATGAGTTCAGGGACCTCCTCATACGTCATATCTTTGTTGATTTCCAAAGTTGCATGGTTGACAACGTGACTCAGATCATGTACATACTTCCTCAACATTGATACGTGGAAGACGTTGTGTGTCAACGCAAGTGTTGGCGGTAAGGCAAGCTGGTAAGCTAGATCACCAACTCGTTCTAAAATCTCGAAAGGGCCAATATATCTTGGCCTAAACTTTCCCTTGACACCAAATCTGGTTACTCCCTTCATAGGAGAGATCTTCAAGAACACCTTCTCACCTTGAGTGAACTGCAAGTCTTTCCTTCGTTTGTCGGCGTACGACTTTTGTCTATCTTGGGCAACCTTAATTCTTTCTCGGATCTTTTGCACTACCCCAACCATCTGTTCCACAATTTCGGGTCCCAAAATTTTCTTCTCTCCGACTTCATCCCAATATGTTGGAGATCTACATTTACTTTCGTACAACGCTTCATAAGGAGCCATTCCAATCGTTGCTTGATAACTGTTGTTGTAAGCGAACTCTACCAGCGGTAGGTAGGACTCCCAATTGCCACCAAGATCCAACATGCACGCTCTTAACATATCCTCCAAAATTTGAATAGTTCTTTCGGACTGTTCATCGGTTTGAGGATGAAAGGACGTACTGAATTTCAACTTGGTCCCTGACTTGGTCGGAGTTTTTCGAAAAATATTTTCCTACTCCCCCGCAAGAGTACGGGATCGTCGTAGTAGTGAAGTAGACTAGGACCAAGTAGTTATCGAACCCAAATAATTTAGGAGTGCAGTGGATCCCTAAAGTTGCACGTCGGCATGGTACTATACTGACGAGCAAGTTGACATTCGAAAATTAAACTAATGCAAAAATTAAATCTAGAAAAGCAATTAAACAATTAAACTAACTTTCAATTAAGAAAGTGCAAGAGAGAGAATTGCTTCGAGTGTCTTCACAATATAATCCACTAGTGTGTGTGACAAATTCACAACCTATCATTGCCTTTTTCTAGATGTTTGCTAAGAGCGATCACAAAAGTGTGTAGACCAATCCCTTTTGAGGCTTAGGTGAACAACGTGGACTAACTAGCAACTCCTAATTATGCCCCATAAGCTCCTAAGATTGCGAATATCTAAAAACACGCGATGCATCTCTAGAATTCCCCCTTCACTAAGTACCCGAATTATCAAATTAAGATCCCTAATGTCTAATGATGGGGGATCTAGCAACCGACCCCCTCTCGGGCAACCGATTACTATTTAACTCAAATTAATTAGTCAAAGCTTTCACCTAAATACCAATCATGTATATCCAACTCTCGTTGCAACACACAAAATTAAATACATAAGCTAATAAAATCAACTAATTAATTGAGACATACAAAGCCCATCAATAGAAACATTCACATCAAGAAATAAGCATAATCAAAGCTATAAATCCATCAACACACTAATTTCATACATTGATTCAACACTCAAAGCAAAGAGAATTAGCTCATGGTTCTAGAAGAGACACCCATGACTAATAAGCTAAAATAACAACTAAAAATGAAATTAACCATTAAAACTTGAAATAAAAGAAAGATATCACCTCTTGTGATGAAATGGAAATACAAATCTTCAATAGCTTCAATCCTTGCTTGAAATGTAAACACTACTAATGAAATATTAATCTAATCTAATCTAGAAATTAAAGGAAAAAATGCAAAAGAAAAAAAAAAAAAAAAACTATCTAGGGGTTTAGGGTTCTAGGCTTGTATTCGTTCTCCTAAATCTGAGAAATGAAGAATATATAGTGTGGAAATAGGGCTTGAGACGAATTTGCAATTAAATCCCTGAAAAATGATGAAAATTCGAAGTTTTACCCAAAATCACTGGGTTGACTCGGTCAACTCGGTCAACTCGAGCGAGTTGACCAACTCGATCGAGTACGTCAAAACTTGCTCCCAACCTTCTGTTATCACCGACCATGACTCGCACGAGTCGGGTGACTCGATCGAATTGCTTGGTCGAGCTGGGGAATGGAAAACGCGCTTCTGGAAATAAAGAAAGTGCTGGCCTTTTTCCTTTTCACGTGGGTCCCGCAACTGAAATGGCATCAGAGCTTTCATCTGCAAATCCGGCGGGTTTCCGGCGAGTGCGTGAACTTCAAGCGTGAGCGGCACGGTGGTTAATAGGTGGTGGCATCGTGAGCTTCGAACTCCGGCGACGAATCAAGCTTTCAGCGACAATGGTGTCTTCAAATTCCGGTGTCGCAATTTTCGGCATACGGTGGCTCTAGCTCTGCAATTCCGTCGAAGAATTAATTCGGATAACGCAGCTCAGCTCTTTTTGAATTTCGGCATCGAAGCTTTTCCGCGCTAGAATCTGCTGTAGCGAAGGTGGTAGCGCAGCTCAATTTCGGAGGAACTTGAAGCTTTCCGACGCGGCTTCCTCTGTAATTTCCGGTGCACAACTTCTCCAATAGCGGTCGAATCCTGCACGGCGACACTGTAATTTCCGGTGAGACTCCATGCGTGATTCGAAGCATGAGGTGAGGCACGGTGGCTCTGCGGTGGGCTTTAATTTCTTGAAGATGATCCAGCTTTCTCTCTCTTCGTTAAAATGAAATGGGTTTCTATTGTTTTTCTCTCTCCACGATTGGTAGCAGAAATGGGAACTTTGACCTTTCCTTTTAGACATGTGGGTCCCGCGCTGCTTTTGTTTCTTTCTATTTCAATTTGGAAATCACGTGGAGTAGCTTGCAGCCTGGAAGGAATTGGCTTTCATTTTAATTGCAAATGGGCTCTTCTTTAAATGGGCCGCACTCCTTTGGGCCTTATTTAAATAAATGGCCTCAACAATTTAATTGTTGGCCCAATCAATTTTCTTCTCGACTTTTCTCTTCACTCAACCTCCGATTATCTTCACAAAATTAAAGGCACGTGTTTTCTTCTAAAATTACTCAATTTCCTGCAAAAAATAACAAAAACATTTTTTTCGACGATTAAGCACAAGTGATCAAATTAATGTAATAAATGCAAGAAATTCAATTAAAATAGGCAAATTAAATGCATGAATTTCGAGCAATTTTCACACTAATCAGTCCCCATAGCTTCTTGTAAACTTCTCCAAAATTTGGAAGTGAATCTAGTGTCTCGGTCAGATACAATCGAGACAGGAACCCCATGTAGTCTTACAATCTCTCGAACGTACAACTGAGCAAATTTATTCATACCAAACGTCATCTTGATGGGTAGGAAGTGTGCTGATTTTGTCAATCTATCAACAATGACCTAAACTGTTTTATTTCCCTTAGTTGATGGGGGTAGACCCACTACGAAGTCCATCGTGATGTGTTCCCACATCCACTCCGGAATGTCAAGTGGCTTTAGTAGTCCCGAAGGTTGTTGATGCTTGGCTTTCACTTGTTGACACGTCAAGCATCGTTCCACAAAAGCTCCGATGCTTCCCTTTATATTCCTATACCAAAATAGTGTCTTCAAATCCCGATACATCTTCGTTCCTCCCGGATGGGCTGTATACGGCGTACAATGAGCTTCTTCCAAAATCTCTTTTCTCAACTCCTCGTCTTTTGGTACGCATAGTCGACCCTCGAAAACAAGTGTACCGTCAGGCGTCAACATGAATCCTTTTGCACTCCCATCTTATACACGCTTTCTCATCTTATTTAAGAATCCATCTCTGTCTTGTGCTTCTTTGATATGGTCGAATTATCATCGCCCCTACAAGTGTCTCAACACTCTTTGGCGTCCTTACAATCTTTATATTCATTTTGGCGAAGTCCTTCACTAACTCTTCTTGTTGTGTCAATAGATATGATAGCCCCCCTCGAACTTTGCGGCTTAGTGTGTCCGCCACTACATTTGCCTTACCGAGATGATATTGAATCGTGCAATCGTAGTCTTTTACCAGTTCAAGCCACCTTCGTTGCCTCATATTCAGCTCCTTTTGTGTGAAGAAATACTTCAAACTCTTATGATCGGTGTAAATTTCACACCTTGCACCGTATAGATAATGTCTCCAAATCTTCAAAACGTGAATCACAGCAGCAAGTTCCAAGTCATGAGTGGGGTAGTTCAACTCATGAATCTTTAATTGTCTCGACGCATATGCAACTACTTTACCATGTTGCATCAAAACACAACCCAAACCTTGCTTTGATGCATCGGTGTAGATAACAAATTCATTAGAACCATCCGGAATCGTTAATACTGGTGCAGTGACTAATCTTCTCTTCAACTCCTCACATTCCTTGGTCCACTCAAACTTTTCTCCCTTTCTCGTTAAACGAGTCATAGGTGATGAAATTTTTTAGAACCCTTCGATAAATCTCCGGTAATACCCTGCCAAGCCCAAAAAATTACGAACCTCGTTCACATTCGTAGGTGCCTTCCACTCGCTAACTGCTTCCACCTTTGCCGGATCGACTTCTATCCCGTGGGCGGTGATTACATGCCTAAGAAACAAAACTCGGTCCAACCAAAATTCACATTTCTTGAACTTCGCGTATAATTTCTCTTTGCGAAGTACCTCCAATGCAATACTTAGGTGTTCCTTATGTTGTTCCTGATTCTTCGAGTAGATCCATATATCATCGATGAAGACAATGATGAAATGATCTAAGTACGGATGGAACACCCGATTCATTAAGTCCATGAATACGGCAGGAGCATTGCTTAGTCCAAATGGCATTACTACAAACTCGTAATGTCCATATCGAGTTCTAAAATCCGTCTTCGGAATGTTGCTATCCTTGATCTTTAGCTAGTGATATCCGGACCTCAAATTGATCTTGGAGAAGACACTGGCACCTTTCAACTGGTCGAACAAATTATCTATCCTTGGCAATGGGTATTTATTCTTTATAGTGAGTCGGTTCAACTCCCTATAGTCGATGCACATCCTCATAGTTTCGTCCTTCTTCTTCACAAACAAAACAGGTGCACCCCATGGTGAAATGCTTGGCCGGATAAACGTCTTGTCCAATAGTTCTTGTAGTTGCACCATAAGTTCTTCCAATTCCTTCAGTGCCATCCGGTATGGTACCTTGGACACAGGTGCTGATCTAGGTGCCAAATCTATGGTAAACTCCACTTGCCTATCTGGTGGTTGTACCTGGCAAATCTTCAGGAAAAACATCTTTATAATCACGAACTACAGGTACGTCTTCAATATTCGATTCATGAGCTGGGGTACCCATTACATTGACCAAATACCCTTGACAATCGCCCCTCCGAAGCATCTTCATGGCTTTCATAGCGGTTATGATGAGGTTGTGAGTTCCGGGTCGAGACCCGAAGTATACTAATTCCTCTCCACTCAGTAATTTCAACACAACTTCCCTCTTACAACAGTCAATACTAGCTTGGTATCTAGACAACCAATCCATCCCAAAGATCATGTCAAAGTGATCCATCTCTATAACATATAAGTTAGCCTCTAAACTTCTACCACATATGTCTAAGTTCACATCCTTAGCTACCTTGTCAGCAACTATTGTTTCACCCAAGGGAATACTAACATCAAGTGCTTTTACCGTATTGGTTTCTTTGCAGCCAACTTTGGCACAACACTTCGTGGACACAAAAGAATATGTTGCACCCGTATCAAATCAAGCTACAACTGGAACCTTATTTAACGTTAACATACCTGTCAGAGTTTGATGCTCTTCATTCTTTTGTCCAATCATGGAGAACGCTCTAGCATTTCTCTTAGGGGCAGAATTTTGATTTCCAAAGTTGGGACAGTACGGAGCTGTGTAACTCGGCTGATGGCATTTGAAACATACTCCTTTCCCCACAAGACACTCCCTCAAATGGTTCTTTCCACAATTAACGCAGGTTGGCTTGACAGATTGAGCGTTAGCACCTGTGGCGCCTCAAAATCTGCCTGGTGCAAAGTTGTTGTTTTGGGAACGTGTGAATGATGAATTACCCTGGAATCTTGCTTGCTTACCCTGATTGTTGATCCGAGGTTGCTCATCCCACTTCCTCTTTCCCGAATTTTCAGCTGGCCTTCGAGTGACAATTTTATCTTGCTGACTCATAGCAATCTCTCCCGCTCTCTTGACCAAGTCACTGAAGGGCATGTCTCTGTGACTTGCAAGGATGCTTCGTATCTCCGGATGCAACCCCTTCTTGAACTTCTTAGCCTTCTTACGTTCTGTATCCACTGTGTCTGGGGCAAAACGGGACAACTTGCTAAATTGTCTTTCGTACTCCTCGATAGTCAGATTTCGCTGCTGCAAATTAGAGAATTTGGACTCCATCTGTTCATGGAAAGAATTGGGGAAATACCTCTCCATGATTATTTCCTTGAACTCGTCCCACATAAGTGCTTCACGTTCTGCTTCCGTCCTTGATCTCCAATAGCCTTCCTACCAATGGTCGGCATCCTCTACAAACTAAAACTCTGCACATGATACTCATTGCTGGTCTGTGCACCTGATAAGTCGGAAGACACGTTCAAGTGCTCGAATCCATTCCTCGACCGCAGAAGGCCCGGCCCATCCATTGAAAGTTGGTGGCTTGTATCGACGAAATTGCTCCACAACCTTGGCATTGTTTTGGAAATTTAGTTTCTCATTGTTAGCTTGATTTTTCCCTTGCTCCCCGTTGTTGATCTGGTTCACATTATCTACTTGGTTGTCCATAGTCTACGAAAAATTCAAAACTTTATTTTATTAATCGTCAATTCACCATTATAAAATCCAAAGAAGAACAAAAGTTTTAAAAGCACAGAAGTGCATAACACAATAGAAAATACTTATTCTTTATAAAGTGAAACCATTAACTCAAGTGGTACAAAAAGAAAATTTCAAACAAACAATATGGTCAAAATGGATTATGCTGAATTATTCAATATGGTCAACTTCTGGGTCCTCTTCGGGCTCCTCCTCCATCGGTTCTTCTTCTTTCCTCATTTCCTCCTCATATTCTATTTGGAGTTTGTCTTCGTGGGCTTGTGCTCTCTTTTCACTTGGTGTCCGCGTGTCATTTGTTAGACACATCGTTATAAATTATATTCAAAATGGATATAACTTCATCCGAATTCTGCTTCTTCATCTTCCATTTCCTTGTATAACCGTTCAGCTGGTTCCCTCCACTCGCTTGGAAGTGAACGAGATAAAATGTAAATTGCATATGATACGGAGGGTCCGCACTTTCGGTCCTTTACTTTCATCCACATACATCGCATACGTGCTAAGTGAGTCTCCAAGTCGTCTCGTCCATTATACTTGTAATGGAGGAATTTCTTAGTTTGCTCATCATAAGGGGAAGTAACCCTCTTCCTAGATGCCTTAAAGGAACTATATATCATCTATCAATATAGTTCACATATCAGATTGAGTATCCTCAACAATGTATAATTCTTTCATATGAAACATAATCTATTCTTGTTATTCAAGGGCAATTACACAATCATGTTCATAGCATATTTAGCTTGCTTGAAACATTCATATTACAACATAGCCACATAACTTGGTTGAATCCTTTGAAATGTGATATGTAAAGCAACATCATAACAATTTAAACCATATCTATGGGCAATGGCACGTCCCTAATTTATCAATTTGTCAAACTCATGTTAAAAAAAATCAAATCAAATAAATTGTAAGGTTTTCTACACCCGTACAAACCAAACCGATCAACCATCCATAATAATCTAACAAGGTCGCCCGTCTAAACTCAATACTATAACAAATAAGTTTATGAGGGCATAGCAAGAGATAATTTCTATACAAAATATGGTTCGAAATCTAATTTGAAATGGTGAAGTCTAAGAATAATTAACAAAAAGAATAGAAAGGGGAAGAAGAAAAAAAATATACCGTATCTTGTGCCTCGTAGAGAAGAATTGATTTTCTGTAATTTTCACTATAATGGCAAAACTGGGTGGTGAGAAAAAAGAAGAGAAAAAATGACTTTTAAGTGTTTCTAATGTGGTGAGGCTGAATGATGTTCCTACTATGCGTATAAACCCAAGTAGTGGGCATTTAAGCCCCAAAAGAAACTGCTGAAATAATGAATTTAGAGAGTTGTTACGGTTTCTTTTAAAATTTGAAAAGTCAGCAGCAGTTTTTTTTTTTTTTCTTCCTAACCTCCTATTTTTTGTAATGGGTGTTTACAATCACAGAAGGTCTTTTCTCCAAATTAAGCTTAATACCTCTTGAATTTTTTTTAGTGGCATGCTTACCAGGAATTTTGATTTTAGGTACTTCTCAATGATGGGAAAACAGAAAATGTCATTCTAGCTCATAATTCAGGCTTGGAAGCTTCACAAGAGGCGATTACCAAATATCGTGTCCTTGACCCAACGATCAATGGATGTTCGTTGATTGAATTGTGTCCGCAAACAAGTTGTAAACATCAGGTTAGTGAAAGTTGATAATGTTTGATCAGTACAGTACACATGTCAATTAAACATAGAAGGAGATACCAAAAACTTTATTTCATAGGATATGAGCAATCAGAATTTAATGTAGAAACAAAATCAAGAACCATAATTTACGCCACAGAGATACAGGACAAATACAAATTGTGATCACCCTCTTAATTTACCTTCTCTTAATTGATCTTAGCATGGTAATGCCTGTAAGGTGAATCCTGTAATACAAAAGTAGCATACCTTCTTCTATTGATTGTCCTTGACATGACTCTTTGTATCAAATGCTGCCTGGTTTTACTCATTTATATGATTTTTAGTATGACTTTAGAACCACTGTTTCATCCGGCTTTGAATGCGTAGATTCAACTTCTCTGTTGTTTTGTAGCAAAATGTTTACTAAACGGGGACTGAATCTCTAGAGCTGAAAGTTATACGCAACAAATAAGTTAGAAGGTTAATTTTCCTAAGTCGAACCCGCCCAAAGAGTTATTCTGATACATCTCCGACAAAAATATTATAAATTTAAATGTTTTTACTTGAATATACCATTTTTCTCAGACAATTAAAAAAATAGAGAAATGCAATATAAATATTTAAAAATAGTTATACGCAATAATTAAGTTAGAAGGTCCATTTTTCTAAGTTGAACCTGCCCAAAGAGTTATTCTGACACATCTCCGATAAAAATATTATAAATTTAAATAGTTTTTACTTGAATATACCATTTTTCTCCGACATAATTAAAAAAAAATGGAGAAATGCAATGTAAATATTTAAAAATAGTTATACGCAACAAATAAGTTAGAAGGTCAACTTTTCTAAGTTGAACCCGCCCAAAGAGTTATTCCAACACATCTCCGATAAAAATATTATAATTTAAAATAGTTTTTAGTTGGATATACGATGTTTCTCCGACAATTCATTAAAATGGAGAAATACAATTTAATATTTAAAAATAGTTATACACAACAAATAAATTAAAAGGTTAATTTTTCTAAGTCGAACCCGCCCAAAGAGATATTCTGACGCATCTCCGATAAAAATATCATAAATTTAAATAGTTTTTAATTAAATAAACTTTTTTTCTCCGACAATTCAAAAAATGAAGAAATGCAATGTAAATATTTAAAAATGGTTATACGCAACAAATAAGTTAGAAGGTCCAATTTTCTAAGTTGAACCCGCCCAAAGAGTTATTCCGACACATCTCCGACAAAAAATATTATAAATTTAAATAGTTATTACTTGAATATACCATTTTTCTCAGACAATTCAAAAAAATGGAGAAATGCAATGTAAATATTTAAAAATAGTTATACGTAACAAATAAGTTAGAGGGTCCATTTTCCTAAGTTGTACCCCGCCCCCCCCCCCCAAAGAGTTATTCCGACACATCTCCAACAAAAATATTATAATTTAAAATATATTTTTTAGTTGGATATACGATATTCTCCGACAATTCATTAAAATTGAGAAATGCAATGTAAATATTTAAAAATAGTTATACACAACAAATAAGTTAGAAGGTCAGTTTTCCTAAGTCGAACCCGCCCAAAGAGTTATTTCGACACATCTCCGACAAAAATATTATAAATATAAATAGTTTTTACTTGAATATTCCATTTTTCTCCTTCAATTAAAAAAAATGGAGAAATGCAATGTAAATATTTAAAAATAGTTATACGCAACAAATAAGTTAGAAGGTCCATTTTCCTAAGTTGAACCCGCCCAAAGAGTTATTACGACACATCTCCGAAAAAAATATTATAAATTTAAATAGGTTTTACTTGAATATACCATTTTTCTCCGACAATTCAAAAAAATGGAGAAATACAATGTAAATATTTAAAAATAGTTATACGCAACAAATAAGTTAGAAGATCCATTTTTCTAAGTTTAACCCGCCCAAAGAGTTATTCCGATACATCTCCGACAAAAATATTATAATTTAAAATTATTTTTAGTTGGATATACTATATTTCTCCGACAATTCATTAAAATTGATAAATGCAATGTAAATTTAAAACAATTGTTATAAGCTTCAAATAAGTTATAAAGTTAATTTTTCTAACTAAGATCAACCCAAAGAGTGATTCTAAGACATCTCCAAAAAAAATATTATAAATTTAAATGATATTAAGTAGGATATACTATATTTTTTCGACAATTCATAAAAATAGAGAAATGCAATATAAATTTAAAAAAAATAGTTATATGCAACAAATAATTTAGAAGGTCAATTTTTCCTAGTTGAAATAACCCAAAGATTGATTCCGACACATCTCCGATAAAATCTTATAAATTTAAATGGTGTTTAATGAAATATACGAGAATTCTCCGACAATTCATTAAAATGAATAAATGCAATGTAAATTTAAATAAATTGTTATAAGCCTCAACTAAGTTATATAATTAATTTTTATAAGTAAAATCAACCCAAGAATTGATTCCGACACATCTCCGATAAAAATCCTATAAATTTAAATGGCGTATAGTGGAATATACGATATTTCTCCGACAATTAATAAAAATGGAGAAATGCAATGTAAATTTTAAAAAATATTTATACACCAAAAAAAATTAAAAACTTAATTTTTCTAGGTCAAATCTACCCAAAGAGTGATTCTGACACATCTCCGACAAAAAATACGAATTTTCTCCGATAATTCATTTAAAATAGAGAAATGCAATGTAAATAAAAAAAAAATAAGGATGCACCTTAAATAAATTATTCGCTTAACTTTTCTAAATAAGATCCACCCAACGAGTGATTCCGACACATCTCCGATAAAAATATTATAAATTTAAATGATGTTTAATGGGATATACGAGAATTCTACGACAATTAATTAAAATGGAGAAATGGAATGTAAACTTAAAAAAATAAGGACGCACCTTAAATAGATTATTAGCTTTACTTTTCCAAATAAAATCCATCCAAAAAGTGATTTCGATTCATCTCCGATAAAAATCTTATAAATTTGAATGGTGTTTAGTAGGATATACATTTTTTTTTCCGATAATTTATTAAAATTGAGAAATGCAATGTAAATTTAAATAAATTATTATACGCTTCAACAAGGTAATAAATCTTATAATCGTCATCAATGATTCATTATCCATTTCAACAAGGTAATAAATCATAATCTCGTTTTCAATGATGCCTATTATATCTAAAGTTTAAAAAACAAGCCCTGAAAGAGTTGCTAAGTCCATATCTCCTTCAGGAATGAGAACTCCTCGGCGATAACCACCTACGTAGGAACTACCATTCCATACTCCATTATAATGTACCTTCAAATATTTTCTTTCGCTCATTTGTCAATTGAGAAAAACTAAAACATTGGTTCCCTAAAAAATAAATGAGTAGAAATAGTAGAATTCAAATCACTCGACCAGGATGGAAGGAACTCGGCCGAGTGTTTTTTGTCATGGCCAAGTAGTATTTTACGTAGCATATCTACTCGACAATAAATAAAACCACTCGACCGAGTTAAACTATTTTTTTGGTCGAGTTGTTTTTTACGAAGCCAAAGTACTCGACTAGGCAAAAATCCACTCAACCGAGTGAAACTTTGTTGGGGTCGAGTGATTCTTCCTGTGCGCAAAACTACATATAGATGTAGATTTTGAATTGAAAACGTGAGGTTTCTATCTAATTCAAGCAATTAAAACAACATTTAAACCACATTGTAATGCATTTTTTACGAAATTTTTGTGTGTGACATTTCATCGAGCATGTGGTGTGCATATTACTATGTGTTCATGAAAATAACTTGAAAAAAAATGAGAATGTCATTTTTGTTACCAGGTTTTTAACTACAAAAACACCATTAACACATGTCCATTATCAAACTAAAATCGTTAAATTCGAAAAAAAAAATTAATTTTGAATCAAACATACCGTGGATGGGATGGTGGTTTCCGTCGAATACTTGGAGCTTTATATAATGGCAAGTTTTGTATTTTAGGATATTTTCAATTCTGGTGTTCTTCAATTTTGGTGTTCTTGAGAGGTATGTGTTTTCTTGGATAATGGATGAAAGGGGGGTGGATACGTTTTTTTCAATGAGTAAAGAAGTGAAGTTAGTTGTTAGGATAAGTTTGTATTAGAGTGGGATAGATTTAATATTAGTGTTAATTAAGCATCTGTTTGTTTGTTGTACTAAAATATAGAAGAAAAATGAGATAAGTTAAGGATTTGTTTGTTTGGGGTTATGGGATACATAATCAAGAGGGGTAGACAACATTTGGTGATACCCTTGTAGGGCAAAAAAAGAATTTTTTTACAATTATGGGGCAAAAAAGAGTTTGTTATATAAAAAATGGGCAAAAAAGAGCTTCTCCCAACTTATTATATTAATTTTATAAACTGTTAAACAACTTATTTTATCAAATACTTATAAACTGTTTTAAAGAGTTTATAAGTTGTTTTAAAAACTTTATAATAACTTGATTTATCTACTCTCTTAAAGTGGATAACTTGTTTGTGAATGTAAAATTAGAGTAATTATTGACAAATAAGGAAATGACACAACCAAATTAAGAAAGTGAACATTCTTTTGATTGATAGAGAGGACATTTTATTGAACAGTAAATAAAGATAGGATTGTGGTGGATATTGTGGGTAGGGGTGAGAAGAATAGCCCGAACAGTAAATAAAGTTAAAATTTGTGTATTTTGTTCTATTTTAACGTTATTTAGGATTCATTTATGTATGAGTTTATTAAATCGATTTTTTTAATATAATTATTATATGCTATTAATAATATGATTTTTAATTGATATTAAAAATAATTAATAAATATATACTCTCTCTGCCCAATATTACTAGGTCTATTTTATTTGAAATGAATTTTAAAAAAATGGATATAATATGTGTAAAAGTAAAGTAAATTGTAAGTTGAGAATATAAAATATTTCCTTTTAAGAAAATAAACTTAGTAAAATTGGACATAAAAAAAAAACATGCCTAGTAAAATTGGATGATATGAGTAATATACATTGGATAATATATAATTATGCACTTAAACGAGCTGATCTATTGAGTTTAAAAGACTTTTATAAAGGTCTATGTCTAACCTATTTAAATAAATAGGGTTTTAAAAAAAGCTTAAGCTTACCTTGATTATTAAAAAGGCGGAGTCAAGCCGAACTTTAGTAGGTCGGACCGTAGGCCCTTATCGGGTATCAACCCTAATTGTAGGAGTTAATTATTTGTTTATGAGTGTTGTGTATTTCCAAAAGGTGAATGAGAATAAGTTTAGTGGACAATCAAAAATAGAAAAGTGGGAATATACGTCGGAAAATGTTGGTTATGACCACATTTGATTATGATTAGATATTAAGCGATAATTTAATTATCCATTTTGCGTAAGTAGATTTGGTTGAATCGATCTCTGAAAACCAAATGTGGGTGAATGAGAAAATAATGTTATTTAATGTGTGTATAAATACTTTGGCGAATCTATATATTTATTTGTGAATCAACCCCCACCTCTCTCCATCTTCTATTTCAAAATCCTACAATTCTATAACTTTATGATATTTTTGGTAATATTTATATCTATTATACATATTTGTAAATCACCCTCTATTCACTTATTTTTACTATATAAGCCACCTTTTTTAATTTGCATGAGTTAGTTAGAATAATTTATGATATTTTTTTAATTAAAAATTGATGTTTTAATTTTTTTTTGTTATGATGGATTAATTGACCATTTGAATTTTAGGTAATTGAAAATTATAATTTAAAATTAATTTTTAATTTTTTTTATTATTGCAATAGGTTAATTGACACAACATATTTAGGTCATTTTAAGTATTGTTAATTGGAAATTTTAAATATTTTAAATTAAAATTGAACGGAATTCATAGCTAAAAAACATAATAAGTGTGTCATTACTATATAAGTAAATTATAACAAAAAAAATCAAACACAGTGTAAATTTTAATAATTATTTTGAAAACAAATTTATTGTTTATTATAATTATACATTCACATTCATATTATTCAACGTAATTTTATAATTACAATACATACATACATACATACATATATATATATATATATATATATAATGTTTTTGTAAATGGTAATTGAAGAAAACATATGTATTTTATTCAAAAAAAGTGATCAAAAAATGAAACCATATATGTTCTTAATTATTCAATTAGTCGAATTAATTACACATTTAAAATTATTGGAATTAGTTATACACCTCTACAAAATAAAATTTACATCTCTAATTTATATTTAAAATAAAGTTGCTATAAATTAAATAATATAAATAATACTCCCCCTGTCTCTTATTATCTGTCTCATTTTATCCATTAACACAAACCAATTTTCTCATTTATTAGGGTATCAAAAGATACTTATACCCTTATTTATTATTCCTATTTATTACAAAATGATGAATAGTTTTACATTTAATTAAGGGTATTATTGGAAAAAGTAGGTAAAAGATACATTGATAAATGTGGAGTGACAATTAAAAAGAGACATCAATTTGGATAAAATGGTACAATTAAAAAGGGACGGAGGGAGTATTCAACTTGCTTTAATATATTTAAAAATAATCAACTTAACTTAATTCACACACACAAAATATTAAAAAACTATATTGTGATTGAATTAATATTTAAAATATTTAATCTAAACAGTTTATATATATATATATATATATATATATATATATATATACACACACTAGTACGTACCCCTGCGAATTTCACGGACTGGAAAAAATATTTATTATTATTATTTTAAATTATAAATATTAATTTTTTTTTTCAAAATATCTTGTCATTTTGATATAATTTTAAAATTGTAATAATAATTCAACAAATAATAATAAATACTAAACATGAATAAATAGAACATTTGAAAAATATTAAATAATTCACACATTCAATCTCAAATTAGTATAACACAATATTACTTAAAATTACAGTTATTGTATACTTGCATGCCCAATTTCCCCCCATGATATAAAGATACAATAACAATCGAATGCAAAAGTTTAACTCTAAAGATAAAATTCCACAGATCTAAAGGTATCATTTGACAAAAAAAATATCATTATTAAAATAAAATATTGTGTAGATGTTTGTGTGGGAACAGTTGATTAATGTTTTGGTATTTATAATACACAATTCAATAATAAGAATTGACCTTTAGGCGAGAATTAACATTTAGGCGTCAATCTTAATTTTTTTAAAGTGCAATTTTCCTCCTGGACATTTCACGTTTACATATTTTGCAAAAAAAAAAAAAAAAAAAAAATTAAAAAAATTGAAATTGTTGAAATAATCGAAATCCTACTTTTCAGTGACAATATATCTTGGCTAGTAAAATATTGTAAAAAAAAATTAATGTTACAATCTATTATTCATGGTAAGATATAGTACAAGATTCTCTTTTACGTGACAATATCTTTTGTAAAATGTTTCAATACCCTCCTACAAAAATTTATTTATTTTAAAAAAATTCATAAATAACTAGTTCTTGTTTTATGAGGTCCCTAAACTATAAACTTTTATTCCTCCATTCCATTCTATCCAACATCCTAACTTCATTCAGAACCTCAATTTCCCATTTAATCCCAACACAATTCACCAATTCTTTCAACCAAACGATCGCGTTAACAATTCCGATACTCACCAACCTTCTTCAGCTAAAAACAAACAGCCCTTTCTCAACCCACCCCACAACAATGCGTGTTGCTGTCTCGACTACCATCCTCTTCTACGCTGCCTACACAGCCCTCCTCCGATTTCCCCTGCGCCGCCGTCTCACCAGGATCGCCGATCACTGCCTGCTCTCAATCGGGAATGCATCCATTGCGTCTCTGTCATCCATTCTGTTCCCGGATTCTTACTGCCCTTTCGTTTTCGCTCTTTTCGGATTGCTTTCCACAGCCGAATTGCTATACTGGTTGTATAACGAACTTGTTACAGAGAACACCGATGATGATGATGATGAGGAGGAGGAGTTTGATGCTTGGAGAATGAGTATTTCCGAGTTCTTCAATTACTTATGGACAACATTACTGGCTAACCCCACCCGATTCTCCCACTATGAATGAAGAAAGAAGAAACAGGGCTTTTTTTTTTTTTATATTCCCATTTGTAATCTGCAATTTATTTTGTATTGTATTGTATTTTAGTTCACTAAATGATTTAGTGAAGCATGATTAAGGTATGGAACATCATTTTAGTTCTGTTATGTCTATGGTATATTTGTTATGTCTATGCAGATCTCTCCTTATACTTAAAGTGTCTTTAGATTTCTTTTACAAATTCATGGTTAAGGATTTTAAATATGACTCCAAAATAACATCCATAGGTTAAGTCAAACAATATGTGCAGTTCTTAACTTAAAAGATATTGTATTAAATTTATACAATTGACAAGATTGTTATTTGATAATTAAATGCACGATACGAAAGTTAAAAAATGATCCATGTGCTGTGGGGGGGATTTTTTTTTTATCAATTTATGATATGTACATTAAATCAATTTGTAATATGGTAAAAAAACAAAAAAAAATCGGTTGCAACTTATAACATACAACCCATGCAATAGTTTAGGTTTTAATCAGTCCCTTATATTACATATTGTATAGATAACAAGTTACAAATTAATAAAAGACCATACTACATATTGCAAATAGATATTACATGTAAGAACTAAGGTTGTGTTACACAGGTACAGTGGTGAATTTGATGAAGATGAAGATAGAAAAAAGAAGATGTGAGTAATTCAATGAATATTAAATTTTTGTTTGACTAGAGATGTAAAAATAGAGTTGAAAAGTATGAGAAAAACTGCAGGAGAGAATGAATGTTTATGAAAATATAGGAGAAATAGTGAAAGGAGTAAAAAAAAATAGAAGAGAAGATGAGTGAGTAAGAGAAAAATAATGAGATTATATAAAGTAGAATAAAAATAAATGTGTAAATATATAGCACGGTTAATAAATATTTGGATGGAGAATAAAATGTGTCGCTCAAAATCGAATGGATTGGACTACATCTTTAAGTCTAATGTTATTATTTAAAAAATTCATATTATTATGGGTGGTGCAAGCTACAAAAGACAAAATGTACTTTTATATATATATTTAAATCAATTAAAAACTTTTCTTTATTGGCTATGTGCTCGTAAATTAATAAAATAATCAAGTGAATAATTTATAATTTGAAAATATTTCATGTGCTATTTTTATATGTTAAAGGGACTTTGTCATTTTCAGTTTTCTCTCACCGCGTTTATTCCTCACGGCCAAGTGAGCAAATATATTGTAGTGCAATGCTGTAGAAAGGGTTCAACCTTTGATGCCCCTTTGAACCTTTTCAAATTACAGGTGATACAAGATAATATTAAGTACAGGTGACATTATAGAATATTAAGACTACATGTGATATAAGATAATATTAAGACTATATTTATCGGTGATAGTTTTCCAATTCAATTTTTTGATATAATATTTATTTCTAATTCATTTATATATACAATTTAATTAAATTTAATTTTTTTTTACTTTATTAATGATACCAATCCAACCTAAAATTATTATTATATTTTCATTATCTTTTAAATACTTGTCATGTTTCCCTTTCTCATCTCCATCACCAATACACTTCGGAGTATATATATGAGGTAAACAACTGATTTCATAAGAGAACCTGGAGAAATTAATTTTAAAGGTGACATTTTCATTCCTAATTTATGACTTAACTTTCATTTAGCATTTAGTTACATTGTGGATTAAGTTTATCCTGCAAATTTGTTTCTTAATTATATGATACCTGCACTATTTTTTCAGGTGAGTCTTATTGAGTATGAACATCCGGTTCTGATTCCCCAAGACCTTGATGGTTTAACATCTTATAATTAGTTGTTGATATACTGTAAATTTAATTCAATACAAAGAAAAGTATTTGTTTAAAAAAAGGCTTTGGAATCATGTTAAAGGTTTAAATGGAATATAAATCTTTGTAGGAATTTTATTCCTAGGAAAGAGCTATGTAGAAAAAAAAAAAAAAAAGAGTCTTAAAGGAACAAATCACTATAAAAAATATAAAATTCCCGTCCGTCGTCCAATATTATTAGGTCTATTTGATTTGACATGAGTCTTAAGAAAGTGGATATACTGTTTGTAAAAGTAAGAGAAATTTGATTTTTTAAGACACTGTCTTATGGATATTTGCAAAATAAGGGCACTATTTTTATGGGCTTGCAAAATTGGGACACTATTTTTTATGAATTTGCAAAATTAGGACATTATCTTTATAAACTTTCAAAACTAGGACACTATGATGGTCCCATTTTTCGAATACCAAAATGGGAATTCAGGAGCAAATTTTTTTTTTTAAACTTTTTACTCAGTGAGTTCAGCAAGAGTGGAGAGTTCTCAAGTCACTGCATTGCTAAGAGGCTGAGCTACCAAGTCAGTGAGAAGACTTGAAGGCTCATGCTCTTAGCAACACAGTGACTCGAGAGGCTGAACTCTCGAGTGCGTTGCTTGAACTGGTCAGTGAGAGAATTCTCCCTGACCTGAATGCTTAACCAAAGTTTTCTTTTAACAAAGCTCTCAGTGAGCAGATTTTCACAATACTTTAGTAAATACTTTAAAAGAGTAAACGCTCAGTTTAACGTGGTTCAGAGACTCAAGCTCTTACATCCACGGCCTGATTTAACAGGAAATCCACTAACTGGGAGGGATTCTTGTTTTTAATGTGCCAAGGTGCACAAAACACTGGACTCACGCCACTCCCTGGGCTGCCCCTCCTTTCTAACTCACTGACAACTTACTCCCAACAAACCTAACAAGAGGGTTTTGGTTTCGGTTTGGTTTCTCCAACTAGGTAAGGTTTTCCTTCACAATGTGTTAGCCTAAAGCTAAGATTAAGAAAACCTCTCTAAGCTATGAGTTACAAGCTGAACACTCATTTGTGTATATCTATGAACTCTAAAGTTCAGTGTAAAAGATTGTGAATCGTGCCTCCTTATAACTCCCAACATAATGCACTAAACACTCACACCTTCACAGCTCGTAGGTGTTGGTTTTTTTCGTACTTCACACACACTTGAATACGCAGCTATGAGCTTGTATTTATAGTGTAGATTCAAATGTAACCGTTGGAGGAAATTACATTTGAATCCATACAATTAATGGTTTCAACCACTTTTCTTGGAATGCGGCCTTATCAGTGTCAGAGTTGCTGCCTCGTGCTATGTTTTAAAAAGCGGATCGGACCGGCCGGTCGGACCGGTCCGACCGCTACTCGGCAAGCTTGCCGAACGGGTCAATAACGTTGGGCCGGTCTCCTCCCGAAGCGGCTGTGAACCGGCCAAAAGCGGCAAAACCGGGTTGAACCGGTCATCGGTCGGACCGGTCAACCCGGCGGTTCACCTAAATTGAAAATAAAATAAAATTTAAGGGTCTTTTTTACAATTATTTTTAGTGAAGCCCTAGATCAAGATGTCAATTACATATATTTTTTTTTTCTCTTCTTCGTACATACCCTTAGCGCGGAAATAGCTTGATATCACGTCTCTCCTCTTCCCTCCGGCGAGCGGTCTCCCCTCCTCTGGCTGCGTCTTCCGGTGGCGAGCGCACGGCCTGTTCCTTCCGGCGACAGCGAGACGCGCTGCTGCTGCTATTTTTAAACTAAACAATAACTTTTTTTTCTAATCCTAGTTGCGAAGAAGAAGGGGGAAGATAGATTTCTAGTGCTAATTTTTAATTTTTTATACTGAGAAGATGATTTTTATACAATAGATTTTTTTTTTAAATCTTATTTCCTAGTTGCAGAAG
Source organism: Ballota nigra (assembly GCA_947034835.1). Lineage (NCBI taxonomy): Eukaryota > Viridiplantae > Streptophyta > Magnoliopsida > Lamiales > Lamiaceae > Ballota > Ballota nigra. The sequence continues at coordinate 10,940,045 of OX344729.1, forward strand.
TGACTACATACCTAGTGCTTATTTTTTATAGTATATATATCAATGACGTGAAATGCATTTAAGATATATATCTAGTTCTTATTTTTATACAGTATGTTAAAATGAATGAATACAATATGTTCATTTTGGTGGAATTTGTAGTATGTTGACATTTGATTAATATTGTTAATATTGAACTTTAATTTGCAATGTTAGATGTATGTTTATTTTTTATTTTTTTGTCATAATTTGAACATATGATTTATTATTACAAGTGAAAAATATTTATGATATTTATAAATTTTATATTTAATTATTTATTATGTAATTATGACGTCATAACGGCTCGACCGCTTTACCAACGGTCAGACCCCGATCCGACCGGTCCGACCAAAAGCGCTGAGGCTGTCCGGTTCAACCTCCGCTTCCGCTTTCAAAACATAGGCCTCGTGCTGATTGGTCCACGTGGACTGCATCCAACGGATCTTTGACTCAGTGGGTTGACCAAGATCCACTGACTTTAGGTAGTTTCCTCCTTCACTGACTGATGATCTTCAGAGGACTGAATCGTCTTCAGTGTAGTTGTCCTTCAGAGACTCTTTGAAGATCATTCCAAGAAGTTTGTCATAAGGCTGAATGACAAACTTCCCTGACCACAGTAGCCTGACTCCTTCAGGGCCTACTTGGTGCAGCACTGATCTTCCTGATCATGCTCTTCACTGAGTGGTCCACCTGACTTAGCTTAGATCAGTCTGGTTTACACTCAGTGGGACATCCTTCAGGCTTCTCTTCTGGTTCAGGTCTTTGACTTGGCTTCAGTCTGTTCTTCTTGATGTCAACTTGATTTCCTCAGGCTGTGTTGCTGAGTTCCCCCTCGCTGAGTGTTTCCTCAACTGAGTTCTTCTCAACTGACAGCCTATTCTATTGAGACATAACCTAGCCTGACCTAAAACTAAAGATACAATCCTGACTGCTTTCAAACCTATTACATGTTGTTTTGGAAAATCATCAAAACTAAAACCATATCCCAACACACTACCTTTTAATTTTTGCAAATATAGGCCAACTTTATAAAATTCGGACCAACTGAACATATCATAATTGAGCTTTATTTGACCTGCATTTTATAAAATTTGGTCTAAATTTACTTAACATAAAAGATAGTGTCCTAATTTTGCGAGTTCATAATGATACTAGTGTCCTAGTTTTGCAAGTTCGAAAAGATAGTGTCCTATTTTTGCAAATACCAATAAAACACTGCCCTAAAAAATTCCGCTAAAAAAAGTGGATGGTAATAGAGTGGATTGTAAGTTGAGAGGTTAAAAATATTTCATTTTTAGGAAACATGCTTAGAAAAATTGGACAAAGGGAGTAATATCTATATTGGATGACATATCATTATAAACTTAAACGAGCCGACCTATTGAGTGTCAAAATGCTTTTGTAAAGGTCCAAGTCTAACACCTATTTAAATAAATAGACTTCTAAAAAATTCTAAGCATGTCTTGATTATGAAAAAGCCTGAGTCAAAACCAGGCTTTAGTAGGCCCCTATCGGATAGTTTGACTTATTCCCATCCATAATTGTAGGAGTCATTTATTTATTTATGAGTGTTGTTTTTAAAGATGAATGTGAATAAGTTTAGTAGACAATCGAAAAAAGAAAAGAAAAGTGGGAATATACGTTGGAAAATGTTGGTTTTTACCACATTTGATTATGATTAAATATTAAGTGACGATTTAATTATCATTTTTGTGTAAATGAATTTGGTTGATTCGATTTATGAAAATCAAATGTGGGTGAATGAGAAATTAATGTTAGTTAATGTGCGGATAGATACATTAATGAATGTATGTATTGTAGTAATAATGAAGTGTTGTAACTAATAGACGTGAAACGTCATGTATTTTTCAAAATTCTATTCTAGTGGTTGTATCTCTAAAAATAATTTAAAAGATAACATTTGACGAATATTTGTCTATTTCTACAGGTTGCCAGAAAAATGAAATTAATAGGATAGAGCCACAACTATTACTGCAACTCTTGCAAATATATTAATAGAAACACCCCACCCTCTCCCACACATATTTTATTCACACTTATTCCGGAATTTGATTTTATACAATGCTATTAAGTGCATACATGCATTCTAGTGATCCATTGTAGTCTTGTATTAGAGTCGTGTCAAGAAAGTTATGAATACCCTAGTCCGTTCAACAATAGCTTCTGTTTCGTAGCGTAGCAGATGGAAAACTCTAAAATCAATTATATTTTGGGAACGATTGCCCTGGAACCGTATTGAAGCTGAATATGGGACAATATCATCTTTATGGATAGCGAGTCAAACTCACGCTCCGACTTTCCCGTATTATGCTGGTCTTGTATAAATTATATTCGTCTACACACCACGTCAATTTCTTTCAAGAGAGTATTATTTTGTACGTAATCCAATATAACATATATATATACTTTCAAAAATAAACTCTTTGAACTCTTTGGTCCCAAATGAAGTTATAACAAAACCTCAGTTCTTGGAAGAGAAACGAAAAACTAGTTAATTAATGTAATTGTATATTAAGTATTGACCCAGTCCATTGAGAAAGATATATATATGCCCTCTCTCTCTCTTTATTTTCTTACTCTGCAACACCATTTTAGCAAGCTCTAAAAATCCAAAATTTAAATGGTAGAAAGAGCAAGAAACATCCTATCTTCATTCCTCAATCGGATTTTGAAGTTCTTTTTAAGTATTGGGACGTTATGTAAGTTGCACCCCCAAAGTGAACTCTTTGGACTCTTTGGTCCTAAATTAACTCCCCAAACTATGTTTCAACTTATTCTGCACCTATTTGAGACTGACTTTTGTATCAATATGGCCCACCACAATGCAACCCCCCTCCCACCCCCAAAAAATGGAAAACTTATATATACTCTCCATTACCTTACTCTGCAACGCTATTTTTCAAACTCCAAAAATCCAAAAAAAACAAATGGCAGAAACAGCAGGAAACATTGTATCTTCAATCCTCAGTCGGATTCAATTCCAAACTCACTTCAACATCTTATCTTCACGCCTTTCTGCCTTCGTTTCCACACAATTCACCTCATCTTTAAGAGCCTCTGTTTTCTATTTTACCCGAATGCGATTCATCAATTCCTTCAATCAAACCATCGCCTTAACAATCCCAACACTCGCTAACCTTGTTCAGCTCAAGAAAACCGACCCTTTCTCAACCCATCCCAAAACAATGCGAGTTGCTGTCTCCAGCACCATCCTCTTCTACCTAGCCTACACCGCCCTCCTCCGCTTTCCCCTGCGCCGCCGTGCAGCCATGTTCGCCGATCACTGCTTGCTCTCAATTGGAAACGCATCGGTTGCGTCTCTTGCCTCTGTTCTGCTGCCAGATTCTTTGAGCCCTTTCGTTTTCGCCGTATTCGGATTTCTATTTGGGGCAGAATTATTGTACTGGTTGTTTCATGAACTCGTTATAGAGGAATTTGATATTGGGAGAAATCGTGTTTCGGAGTTGTTGGACAATGTACGGACGTTTTTCACCGTCCAATCCCACCCGGTTCTCCCATTATGAATGAAGAAGAAGAAGAAGAAACAACAGAGTGCCTTTTTTATATTTGAGACTAAATTTTTTACTACTCATGTTTTGCTGATTTCGAATTTCTTACTTTGTATTCTGTAATTTAATTTATACTTGTGTCTTAGCTCAACAGTCCGCGTATTGTATAGTGAATGATTTAATGAAGTACGATTGAAATTATGGAACATCGATCATTTTTGTTCTGTTATATTTATGGCATATTTATTGTGCTTAAACTGTTATCCAGATATTTCCTTGTATCTAAAGTTTGTTTTACAAACCCTTTAGTTAGTACGGTACAAAATTGATTCTTCTGTATAAATTTTTTTTTGTCAAAATTTGAGAATAATTTATTTAGGGCTTAGGTTTGTAATGCACTAAATGCACTGTACAATTTAAGTGTATTTTTAAAAAGTTACTCCTACTATCACCAAAAAAATACTCTTTTTAGTATTGAAAAGTTATCCCGTCTTAAATTCACTTTTCAATACAAATAAGAATAACATTTTAGATAGTGAAATAAAATTTTAAAAAAATACTTAAATTACACGGTGTGCCTGATTTACAAGAAACTTACTCTTTATTTAGAGATGTTTGGATCAAATTCTCAGCTATGAATGAGAATTTATTTTTGCTCTGACAAAAGAGATTTAGAAGTGGAAATAATAGATAATTGAATAATGATTAGTGTTTGTTAAAATTTTAATGTAAGGATGACAAAAAATAATTAAAGAAAATGATTACTCCATCTCTCCCATAGCCGTATTAAGAATTTTTTATAGACCAAAAAATATCATTTGTTAGTGATTGGAATTCTCAATTTTATGATATACCCTATTGAATATAAAAACAATATAATAAAATAAACATTAAATTAGGGCATTTTAAAAATGTCACTTTAAATATAAAAATTATTATATTTTTGGACAAAAAAAGTGAAAATCAAATGAAAAACTTTAGTTGATTTATAAAATGAAATTGGTTCATACATTAACCACTTTGAAGAATTTGAGTTGTTTTACTAAAATGTATTAATTATTTGCACTACATAGTATTAATTTTGAAGGGTGTGAATTAATTTTAAAGAGTATGAGTTGAAAGCTGCAAGTTATTTCACTGAAGGGTATTGATAATGTCCTGTAAAAGGTATTAGATGTTCTGCTAAAAAAATATTACAAAATAGTTTATATATAAACAAGTTTCACACTATATACATACTCAGGCGCTTGGTTCTAATTTTTCAATAATAATGATAGTGAAAATTAATAAAAACTCTTATTGCGAAAAAATATCCAATAATGGTTGTATTGTTAATTTTATGTTCTAATTTTTTAATAAAAGTGAACAACAAATGGTTGTTGAATGAGGAATTAAAGAATTGATTAAGATAATTGTAGGAGTGAAAACTAATAATCAAAATAATATAGTAACTACTTTATTTAAAAGGGGAGGTAAATATTTATTCTAATGCATTATAATTTCACTAACTATTATTTTTTTCTCATTACATTGAAAATCGATTACCAATCGTTCTTCAAAACTTATATCATCACATTCAGAATATGGTGATGTATATTCCATCTTAGGTTGATAGAGAATTGAAGGAGATTGATCTCGGTTTCTTATTATTGGCCGTGCCATAAATAGCACAAAAGAACCATTTGAACCATCTGAACCCTCGTCACTTAAAAAAATATTTTCCTCTTATATAACATGTACGTGGTTGTGTATATTTATTATTTTTATAAAATTAGAATTTGGAACGGATTTAATATTTGGGCCTTCTACTTTTGCAAAAAAGGAAGAGTAGTTTTCTTTTGTGAACTTAGGGCCCGCTTGGTTGAGGTAGTGATTATAAGGTAATGGGAATTAAAGTGATTGGGGAGTCATTGAAGTAGGAAGTAATGAATGAGGAGTCATTTAATAGGTAAATTATAACTCATTTTCAATCTTATTACAATATATTGATAATACCAAGCACTACTAATGGATTCATTCCCATTATCTTATACTCATTACCCCCAACCAAGCGGACCCTTAGTTTATGTGGATTTTTTGTGTGAATGTAGCTTAAAATGCAATTTCTGAAAAATCATAATTTAAAATACAATTAAATTTTAAAGTTATTTTTCACCCAATTTATATTTTTTTTGGGCGGTTGCCACGTAGACGCCACACTAGCAATGGACAAAGGTAAATCTGCTTGTAAGTCTTAATTGCCAAAAAAAGATAAGTTGAAGTTTTTTTTTAACAAGATCCAAAAGTTTAGATTAAAATACAATTTTGGAAAAAGTCGTGATTTAGAATGTAATTGAGCCTTAAATAAATGTTTAAATATGTCAAATATGAGGCAGAGTTATAACATGACAAAATGCATTTTTAGGTACCTAAGTTATTAATTTTTATTTAGAAAGCTTCTTAAATTATTTATTTGTTTTAAGAAATTCATAAAACATTGGTTTTTGTTTTATGATGTCCATAAACTATAAATTTTTATTTTGAAAAGAACTTAAACTATTTTGTTTGTTTTAAAAAGTTTTTAAACTTTTTGATTTTGTTTAACAATGTTCCCGAGATGAAATTTACTTTTAAAATGGAGAATTGAGAATAACATTTTGAAAAACTGATATATATCATGTGTAAATATTAATTCAATTAATAAATAATGAAGTGTATATATTATTTAAGGCCTTTATTAGGAAAATCATGAGTTCCGTCGTTTAAATTGGGAGATGAACATACCGTTAGCTTTGTAAAAACACTTGAATTTAAATTCCACTTCCAAACACAAATAAATCAAGCAATAAAACAAGGCCAAAAAGTTGTAAGGAAAAAAAAAGAGTAGTTAATATTTGATACAAATCAATAAGTCTAAATGTACTATACAACATAAGAGATATATATATGACACAAATTCATACAATTTGGTGGTCCCCACCAGTAACCATAACTAGAAGCTCATACAATTTGGTGGGTCCATGCTTAAAATTAGATTCTTGCAAAATTTGACACACTATTGACTGATTGACACTTTTTTGCACAATTTTCGAGGCAAAATTATGTTCGCTAATTTTTATTATTTTCGGATGTTTATTAATTTTGAACATAAACATAAATTTTATGAGCACAAGTATAAAATAATTTTCTAACATAAATATAAATATTTGAGTATTCAAGCAAATTCAAATTCAAAAATATTTTTTTCATTATTTATTTGAGAATTACATATAAAAAATTTCAAATGTATTACATATGCAAAATTAGGCACAAATAACCCAAAAATTTATGAACAGACTACTAAAAAAATGTGTACAGACGCACAAAAATAATGAACAAACACTTTAAAATTATGAACAAATGCAGCTAAATTGTGAACAAAAGACGTTTTCATGTTTTTCTCCAGAAAAAATCATTTCATATTTTGATACCTGAAATCAATAACAAATAAAAAAATAGAGCAAATGAATCAGTTTAAGAGGAAAATTCATCAACAAAATTTCTCAATCAATCTTCAAAATCCATTAATACCCCATCCCCAATACAAATTTGATGCAACCCACACACTACATCTACCCCACACTAAACACACTTTTACCATCCCTCCCCCTTCTTCTCTCCCCCCGCACACACGCTCAGTACCCACAAAAGTACAACTTCTCTTTAGTGTATAATTCATCAAGAAATCACATAAGAGAGGTAAACATGGAGTTTACACACAAAATTAACAAGGCCAAGTACTAGGGATACTCTGCAATCCTAATACAACAAAGAACCAAAATACAACTAAACCCTCCATCGAAATAACCACAGTACTAAGAATTGATATCAATATTACTCCAGTTGTCTTTTCTTCTCTTTGTTTTAAGTTAGTGCTTGCATTTACAATGAGATGTGGTGTTCTTACGGGAGAAATGATATAAACATTTTTTGAGATTATGTGCATTTCTTACAATCAACTACTTGTGAACCTGGTATGGCGTTTTCGACGTGGTTAGCGGTGGCCAATTTTACGATATGGTGGCAACTTCAAAGATCGCTACGGCGGCGCTCCAGATCGGTGACGATTTTTTTATGTAGGTTGTGGTGGTGCACTCCATATCGCGATAGTAGGCTCCATCGAGACTCTTTCTTGTGATGGCGGTGGACGGATTTATTCCATCGGAAGTTAGAGAGAGACGAGAGACGAGAGAGATTGGAGGTGGTGGTGGCTTATAGATCTTTGACAGTGGATTCATCTTTTGTCTGTCGGATTTCTTCAATCGACTACCACCGCACTGTCAAATTTGGAATATTTGTTGGTTACTTAAATCGGTGGTGGTGGTGGTTGACGTTGAGTTCTTCCTTCGGTGGCCATGAATTTCTCCCAATTACAAGGGAAGGGGGGAGGGGAGGAGGGAGAGAGAGAGACAGAGGAGAGAGGTGAAATGAATTTTTTGAAATGGAAAATAATTATTAAAAGACCTAAGGAGCGAGAAATATGGGTCATACCCTTTAAAATACAATTTGTCACACAAATGTATCAAATCGCTCCATGGAATTTTTAATGCTTTATGGTGCATTTAAGGGTTGAGGATTGTAGTAGGGGAAATTTAATTGAAAAAAAAGGTAGCATTTAAATTCTTCAAATAGTGCCTTCAACTGAATACATGATACGTATATGAACTTTGAGTACAACAAAACACAAAGACATATAGTTACGTAAGTAGTCAACCCCATTAATTGAAAAACTTTTCAACATTTTGCCATATATATATATATATATATATATATATATATATATATATCTTTGGCTGATTAAGTATAATGCCCCATAGGCAATAACTAGGACGAAACAAAGAGTGAGCCATATGAACCCTTTGAACCCTCATGATTAGTGTTAATTGGTTTCAGATTCACAAGAAACTTGTAATCAGGGAATCAGAATTATGGAAACAATAAGCACAAAATTGAAATCACACAAGAACACCAGTTTTACGTGGTTCGGAGATGAATACTCCTACGTCCACGGGATCCGAGAGGATATCTTTTCACTAAGCAAGAAATGGAAGAAGTTACAATTCTCTCAATCTCACAAACTCTCTGTGTTTGCACTCAAATGTTCTTACTTGTGAATCTGTTTCTCTCAGCTAAGAAACTCCTTTTATAGTTACAGAGATTGAGATGAATCTAGACTCGATTCAGTTGTAACAAACTCATAGGTAAAGTAGTTATCCAGCTGGCTAACAAACTCCAATAACTGCTTCAGTTGATTCAGTTGGAACCGCCTACGCATTAGCTCAATCTGGTATAGTTCGCGCCACTTTGTATCAGGTGACTTGACACATCAACAGATAGCCTCCAGTCTAAACCTCCTCTGATAGAACTCCACTGTCAGACCTCATCTGATGAACCTCACCTGATGCAACTCCACTGATATCCAATTATGACTAATACCTATGGCTAACACTTCATCAACATAGCTCCTCATTGAATTAAGCTCAGTAGACTTCATACTTCACATATGACACTTCACTATTCTCCACCTCAGATGAGAAGTATAAATCCTCTCTTCCTCTCCTCCATACTCCAGCTTGGGCCTAAGGAACATCACATACACTCATCTTTACCAATTCAACACAGAACTTGAATTTAGTACCTGGTAAAGACTTTGTACACATATCTGCAACATTGTCCTCTGTAGATATCTTCTGAATCAGAACCACTCCTTTATCAATTATTTCCCTCACAAAATGCAACCTTACATCAATGTGCTTTGACCTCTCATGGAACACTTGATGTTTAACCAGATGAACTGCACTCTGATTATCACAATGAATGACCACAGCCCTTTGATTTATTCCAAAATCCTTGATAATGCCTTTCAACCACAAAGCCTCCTTAACTGCCTCAGACACTGCAACAAACTCTGCTTCTGTAGTAGATAAAGCAACTCCACTCTGCAGAACAGATCTCCAGCTCACAGCAGTATTGTAAAGTGTAAAAATATACCCTGTTAAAGATCTTCTGGTATCCAGATTAGCAGCAAAATTAGAATCTACAAATCCTTCCAGTGGACTCTTCTGGTCAGTCACCCTTTCAAACATCCAACCCAGATCAGATGACCCTTTAAGGTATCTGAATATCCATTTCAAAGCTTCCCAATGTAACTTCCCTAGATTGGACATATATCTGCTTACCATACTCAATGAATAAGCTAAGTCTAGTCTACTGCACACCAGAGCATACATCAAGCTTCCAACCCCATTTGCATAAGGTACTTTCATCATAGCCTTCTTTTCTCCTTCAGACTTTGGTTCCATTTCCTTAGATAATTTGAACTGTTGTCCCAGAGGAGTTGATACAGACCTACTCTCATGCATGTTGAACCTCTTCAGGACCTTCTCAATGTAACTCTTCTGAGACAAGAATAGTCTTCCAGCTACTCTGTCCCTAAGAATATCCATTCCAAGAATCCTTTTAGCATTTCCCAAGTCCTTCATATCAAATCTGGCACTGAGTTTCCTTTTGATACTCTGAATCTTCAGAAGACTCTTACTAGCAATAAGCATATCATCCACATATATCAGAAGATAAGCTATCACATCACTCCCTTGTCTTTCCAGATATACACAAGTATCATACTTGCTTCTTACAAAACCAATGGATAGCATCACTTCATTGAACTTCTTGTGCCACTGTCTTGGACTTTGCTTGAGGTCATACAGTGATTTCTTGGGTAGACACACCTTTCCTTCTCCCCCTGGTTCAACAAACCCTTCTGGCTGGTGCATGTATAAACTCTCAATAAGATCCCCATGCAGAAAAGATGTCTTGACATCAAGTTGCTGTAGCTCCAGATCTTCTTGAACAACTCTACTGAGAGGTAGTCTGATTGAACAATGCTTAACCACAGGTCAGAATACCTCATTGTAATCAATTCCTTCTCTTTGAGTAAATCCTCTGGCAACTAACCTGGCTTTAAACCTCACTTGATCCTTCACACCAGATTCAAGCTTCCTTTTAAAAAGTCATTTACAACTGATTAGCTTCTGCCTTGGTGGCTTATCAACAAGAATCCAAGTATGATTCTTCTTAAGAGAATCCATCTCTTCTGTCATAGCTGTAATTTATGACTCCCTATCATCACACTCAAGGGCTTCCTTGTAGTTCTTAGGTTCTTGGTACTCTATGGCTTCTGCTGTAACAAGTGCATAAGAGACCAGGTCAACATGGCCAAACCTTACTGGAGGATGTATTTGTCTTCTAGTCCTGTCTCTTGTCACGCTATAATTTCTCAAGTCTGCTTCTGACACTCCTTCCTCCTCCTCTACTGGTGCACTATCCTCATCTGATGACTCATTCTCTCTTGTTCCCTGCTCTGGTTCAGAACCAGATGCACTATCATGTTTATCATGATCAGGCTCCACCTCTACTTGAGTAATTGGCTCAGAAATAACACCATCCATCTCTTCAGCTGATGACCCATTATCACCTCCATCAGACTTGTATCCCATCTGTGATTCATTGAACACTACATCTCTACTGGTAATACACTTTTGAATTCCAGGCTCTAAACACCACAGCTTATACCCTTTAACCCCCTTTGGATATCCAATGAAAACACATTTTAAAGCTCTAGGTTCAAGTTTGTCTTGTTTCACATGAACATAAGCTAAGCATCCAAATACTTTCAGTTTAGAGTAATTTGAGATCTTCCCATACTAAATCTCATCTGGGGTTTTAAACTCAATAGCAGATGATGACACTTTATTAATGAGATACACAGCTGTGTTAACAGCTTCCCCCAAAAAACTCTTAGGTAAGTGAGCATCAGATAACATACACCTAACCCTTTCCAGAATAGTTCTATTCATTCTCTCAGCTAGACCATTCTGCTGGGGGTTTGAAGGAACAGTTTTATGCCTAGTAATACCCTTCTCCCTACAAAATTGTTGAAACTCCTCTGATAGGAATTCAAGCCCATTATCAGTCCTTAAGTGCTTGATAGTTCTGCCTCTCTTATTTTCAAGTTCAATCAACCATTCTTTGAACTTAGAGAAGGCATCACTCTTCTGTTTAAGAATGTAAACCCACACCTTTCTGGAATAATCATCAATAAGGGTAAGGAAATACCTGCCTCCACCATGAGTGGATACCCTTGTTGGTCCCCATACATCAGAATGTATGTAATCCATAACCTCCTTGGTGGTATGCTTCCCCTTCTGGTATGCTTGCTTCTTTTATTTACCAAGAACACACCTCTCACAGAATTCCAGCTTACATATCCTATTCCCTGGGATTGCTCCCTTCTTGGATAACTCCACCAGACTCTTCTCACCAACATGTACCAATCTCTTGTGCCACAAATTGACCTCAGAAGACTCCATGGTAACATCAGCTGACCCTGCTACTGTCCTTCCAATCAAAGTATACAAACCATTCTTGATAATACCCTTCATGACAATCCTTCCAGACTTGGTTATTTACAGAACTCCCTTTCTGTCTTGAATTCAAACCCCTTAGAATTCAATGTACCAAGAGAAACAAGATTTCTCTTCAACTCAGGAACAAACCTGACATCAGATAAGATCCTATCAACTCCATCAAACATCTTGATCTTGATAGATCCAGATCCTTGTACTCTACAACTCTCATCATTACCCAAAAGAACAAGGCCTCCATCAATCTTCTCAAGATTCAGAAACCAGTCTTCATGTGGACACATATGAAAAGTACACCCAGAGTCCAGGACCCATTCTTGACTTAGTCTCTCATGACTAACCATCAAGACTTCTGCACTATCATATCCTTCAACCTCCACCACAGCTGCATTTCCATCTTGATCATTTTGGTTGTCTTTCTTCATTCTTTCAGGGCAATTCTTTCTCAGATGACCTTCCTTGTGGCAAATGAAACACTTTCTCTTCTCAACAAAATCAGATTTCTTCCCACCCTTATTCCCTTTTCCACCATCCTTCTTCTTGGACTGAAACTCCTTCTTCTTCTTGGATTGCACATTCAATCCTTCAGCAGACTTCTTCCTTTCAGTCTGGATCTGTAGAAACTTGGTTTTCAGGGCAGTTTGAATGTCATCAAACATCACCTGATCTTGTCTTCCAAACAACAAGACATCTTTGAAATTTTCCAGAGACTTAGGTAGAGAATTCAACAACATCAATGACTTGTCTTCATCATCAATTGTAACATCCAAACTCTCCAGATCGTCCACCAATCTGTTGAACTCGTCCAACTGATCACCAAGGTTCTTATTTTCACTCATCTTGGAGACTTGAAGCTTCTGTTTCATGTATAACTTGTTTGTAACAGACTTGGTCTGGTATAACTGCTCCAGCCTATGATGCACGGATTCTTCTAAAAATATCACAATATAGTATCGAATTCGCACCCGCCCCCTAAAAGGGGTGAGATTATTGAATCCGTGAATCGGATTCTCCACGTGGCGAATCCGGCTGCCACGTGGCGAATTCACTAACGGATACCCGAATCCTCCTTGCGTATCCTACTTATTAAGCATTAAATGTGTTATTTCAATTGAATTTTATTATATAATATAATTCAAATTGACAATGTAACACTTTTTTTATATTGTAATCACTGTTATGACGTATATATTAGGCTAATTGAATTTAAATTAATTTTTTGTTACTCAATTATATTAAATTATTGAATATGTTTAAGTTTTGGGTCAGAGAAAATGTGAATTATATACATTCGATTTACAAAATTTTAAAATATATTTAATTTTTTAGGTTTTATATATAATAAAATATAAATAAATAGACATATCCTTAACGAATCGCACCCTAAGTTTTTTGCAAATTCGTATCCCTGAACCCGTATCGTATCGCCCCCGCACTCCCGCACCCGCACCTGTGCAACATAGGCTCCAGCTTATTCCAGACTTCAAGAGCGGTTTTCTCCTTCGATACTTCCCTCAATGGTTTATCCCCAAGACACAAGATAAGAGCACTGTGTGCTTTCCTCTTGTTCTCCTCCACCCTCACCGGATTAGTTCCAAAAGCCACCTGATCTGGTGGTAACAGGGCTTCGTACAAACCATTGTGTACCAGGAGAGCCTTTATCTTAATCTTCCATAAGCTGAAATCGTTCTTCCCCGTGAACTTCTCAATATCGAACTTAGTTGCAGCCACGATTGCTTCCCACAGACGGCGCCACATATTAATTGGTTTTAGATTCACAAGAAACTTGTAATCAGGAATCAGAATTATGGAAACAATAAGCACGAAATTGAAATCACACAAGAACACCAGTTTTACGTGGTTCGGAGATGAATACTCCTACATCCACGGGATCCGAGAGGATATCTTTTCACTAAGCAAGAAAAGGAAGAAGTTACAATTCTCTCAATCTCACAAACTCTCTGTGTTTGCACTCAAATGTTCTTACTTGTGATTCTGTTTCTCTCAGCTAAGAAACTCATTTTATAGTTACAGAGATTGAGATGAATCTAGACTCGATTCAGTTGTAACAAACTCATAGGTAAAGTAGTTATCCAGCTGGCTAACAAACTCCAATAACTACTTCAGTTGATTCAGTTGGAACCGCCTACGCATTAGCTCAATTTGGTATAGTTCGCGCCACTTTGTATCAGGTGACTTGACACATCAACAGATGCCCTCTAGTCTAAACCTCCTCTGAGAGAACTCCACTGTCAGACCTCATCTGATGAACCTCACTTGATGCAACTCCACTGATATCCAATTATGACTAACACCTACGGCTAACACTTCATCAACATAGCTCCTCATTGAATTAAGCTCAGTAGACTTCATACTTCACATATGACACTTCACAATTAGGAAGCTCATGATCTTTTGTTTTTTCTCTTTTATATATGCACTTCTTTAGGAAGCTCATGTTTTCTTTTGTTTTTTCTCTTTCATATATACACTTTTTTACAAAGGCAAAGTTTTATTTGAATGATAATCATGATAATTAATATCATGAATAACAATTTACTAATATTTTATGTTGAAACAATTAATATTTTTAGCGAAATTAACTAATACTACTTCAATTAATATTTTCAGTTATAATAACTAACACCCTTCGAAGCTGATGTCTTTAGTTCAATTCGCTGATGCTTTTAATTAGTGCTCCCTTCGTCCCAAGGGTATTTGCACTCTTGGGATTGCACGTGGAATAGAAAATAGGTAAAATAGTGGCATATGAGTAAATATGAGTGTATTATTGTAAGAGTGCATGCAAATCAATGTTTTCTTTTTACGTAGAGTGCAAATTGATGTGAGAAGTCCAAATAATGAAAGTGTGTGAATTCCTCTAATACGAAGGGAATATAATTTATTAATACCCTTTAAACATGTTTCACAGTAAATATATTTCACAAAATACTTCTCTTTTACCAATTGAAGAGTATGAAGAGGATGTATTCAAAAAAATTGGAGAAAAAAAATAGAAAAATGAATAGACGAAACAAGTTTCCCAAGGAAAATTGATATGGAAAAACAAGGTTTTTTTTTTTTTTTTTTTTTTTTGAAGGAGGAAAAACAAGTTTTTTATTTTAGAGTTAGACGCTGTCGTTTAAGAGGCCAACAGTGGGTGTTACTACCCATCCCCCATCTAAAGTTGGAACCTCTTTGAACCTTTAGAACTTTTTCTTACAACCATCGTCACTTAAAATATTACAGTATCAGTTAATATATCATCAATTTCTTGAAAATTGAAACAAGTACTCCCAAAATATTTATTATGTGGAATTTTCAAGTTCTTTTTAAGTATTGGGATGTTATATAAGTTGCTCCCCCAAAGTGAACTCTTTGAACTCTTTGGTCCTAAATTAACTCCCCAAACATTGTTTCAACTTGTCCTGCACCCATTCGAGATTTTGACTTTTGTATTAATATGGCCCACAATGCAACCCCCCTCCAAAAAAAAAAAAAAAAGGAAAACTTATATATACCCTCCATTGCTCTCGAGCTCCAAAAATCCAAACAAACCAAATGGCAGAAAGAGCAAGAAATATTGTATCTTCAATCCTCAATCGGATTCAATTCCAAACTCACTTCAACATCATATCCTCACGCCTTTCTGCCTTGAACACCTTTATTTCCACACAATTCAATTCATCTTTAAGAGCCTCTTTTTTCTATTTTACCCGAATGCGATTCATCAATTCCTTTAATCAAACCATCGCCTTAACAATCCCGGCACTCGCCAACCTTCTTCAACTCAAGAAACCGACTCCTTTTCAACCCACCCCAAAACAATGCGAGTTGCTGTTTCCAGCACCATCCTCTTCTACCTAAC
This sequence comes from Ballota nigra, assembly GCA_947034835.1. Classification (NCBI taxonomy): domain Eukaryota; kingdom Viridiplantae; phylum Streptophyta; class Magnoliopsida; order Lamiales; family Lamiaceae; genus Ballota; species Ballota nigra. The sequence goes on from OX344729.1 coordinate 10,955,905, forward strand.
TTACACCGCCCTCCTCCGATTTCCCCTGCGCCGCCGTGCAGCCATGATCGCCGATCAGTGCTTGCTCTGTATCGGGAACGCATCGGTTGCGTCACTTTCCTCTGTTCTGTTTCCCGATTCTTTGAGCCCTTTCTTTTACGCCGTTTTTGGATTTCTATCCGCGGCAGAATTATTGTATTGGTTGTATGATGAACTCGTTACAGAGGAATTTGATATTCGGATAAATCGTGTTTCGGAGTTGTTGGACAATGTACGCACGGCTTTCACTGCCCAACCCCACCCGCTTCTCCCACTATGAATATTGAAGATGAACAAGAAACAGAGCGCCTTTTTGGATATTTGCGACTATACCTAATATTTACTACTCATGTTTTGCTAATTTCGAGTTTCGTACTTTGTATTCTGTAATTTAATTTATACTTGTATCTTAAGCTCAACACTCCACGTATTGTATTTTCCTACTTCGTCTACACCCATTTGCGCATTGATCTATGTGCTAATATGACAAATTTTAGATTAAGTTGTTGGAAATTGGTTATATATTGACTTACTTTTTTAGGAATGAAAATGTTAATTTTTTGGAAAACAAAATTAATGAGGTTGTTCTACTCGCGGAGTAGATGAACGTGGTATATTTAATATCTCAAAATCGATTTCCGGTGAGTGAGAAATTAATTTGGGAAGTTGGATAATTATTCACTTGCGGTGAATAATTCAATGGAAAGGAACAATTGGGTTTCATCCCACATAAAATAATTACAAGTGTTCCTTGGATATAAGAAGGAAAGTTTTCATGTTCTTCAACTTGGTATATAAGGACCCTAACCATAGACCACACGCGCGCGCGCCCCGCCCCTCCCGGGTCCGTGGTTCTTGGCAATTGGGGTTTGGGGCCTACCTATATTTTTAGAATACAAAAAATATGAAAAGACCCAATACTTCTTTTGGGCCGAATCGGTTTGGATGACCCATCGGATTTTGGTCGGTCCACGAACATGATTAATACACTCGCAGAATGATTAACACACTCCAGATTTCGAATTTGATTTTAAATTGAAATATTCGGAGGAATATTCTGTTCTTGCTTCCCAAGAAAGAGATAACGTCTCTATCCACTTATTTTTTGGTTATTCCACGATTTCCTTAATCGATCGTCCTCATCTGCAGTGCAGATTTCCGCCTATATATACCCCTTCATATCCAGACTTTCGTACTCACCTTTCAGTCTACGAATCTTAGAGTTTAGAAAGTCTTTCGCATATACTTATTTCATTCAGTTCGAAATTTCGATTTCGTTCGCCAAGAGTTTATACACGGTGGTGCTGCCTGTGTAAACTGTTAAACCGTTTTACCTTTAGAGACTCATATGCACAATACCGTAAGCACTATCAGGGCGTATTCAGTCTTGCTGGAAAAGGATTTTCCTTGACTCGATTTTTCATACAAATTCGTTTCGTATTTACTTTGTTCGTGCAGTGTTCGAGACACACTCCCTAATAAACAACAAGTTTTATATGAAAATGATTTATAAAAAAATTATCATAAATTGTTTTAAAAATATTGAATATTTAACCAGGAGTATTGATAATTTCACCAGGAGTATTATTAATTTGGGTTAAGAAAATTTACAACAATTATAATATAATACCACCGATTCAGATTAATGATACTTCTGGTGAGATTATCGACACTCCGGATCAAATATTCGATACCTTAAATATAGTTTTATAATAAAATTATTATAAACTATTTTCATATAACACTTTGCCCAAATTTTATAGTCATTTATTTGTCAAGATGCAACTAAGACCTGAGTTATATATAGGAAATAAAATCATGAGTTCCATCGTTTAAATTAGGAGATGAACAGACCGCTGGCTAGGTTAAGTGCGTTAGTGCAATTTTATAAAAATACTTAAATTCAAACTCCACCCCAAACAAACAAATCAAGCATAAAACAAGGCAAAAAAGTTTTTAAGAAAAAAAATATGTATATTGCATAATTGCATTTAAATTCTTCAAATTGTATCTTCAACTGTTTACATGAAGCGTATATGAACTTTGAGTACAATAAAACACAAAGACATATAGTTACCTAAGTAGTCAACCCCATTAATTAAAACAATTTTTAATATTCTGAAAATACCCAAATCTGCCGTATATATATCTTTTAGTTAAAATTTAATTTAGCATGGAGGCTGGGAGTATAAGTTGTCTTTGATTTGTATTTTTCATATCTTCTTTATAATTTTGTCATGGTAAGGATTGGATACCCTTTGTACTCCATTGTTACAGTGAATTTTCTCCAATAAAAAATAAAATAAAATGACCCATGGGCAATAATGAGCACAAAAGAATGAGTGAGCCATATGATCTGAACCCTCATTAATTATTAGGAACTCGTGTGTTTTTTTTTCCTCTCTTTTCTATATGCACTTTTTTTAGGATGACAATATATTATGTGAATAATACTCATGATAATTATTATTGTAAAAATAATTTATTAATATTCTATGTTGAAATAATTAATACCTTTGGCGAAATTAACTAATACCACTTTAATTAATATTTTTAGTGAAAACAACTAATACTCTTTGTAGTTGATGTCTTTAGTTCAATTCATTGATATTTTTAATTAGTACTCCCTTCGTCCCAGGGGTAATTGCACCCATGAGATTGCACGTGAAATAAGAAAATTGGTAAGGTAGTGACATATGAGTATATATGTGTATATTTTTGTAAGTTTGCATGCAAATCAATGTGTATTTTTTTAAGTGTGCAAATTGATGTGAGAAGTCCAAATAAAGAAAGTGTGCAAATATCCTCTAGAACGGAGGGGGTATAATTTACTAATATCCTTCAAACAAGTTTCACAGTAAATATCGTTCACAAAATCTCTTTCACAAATTGAAAAGTATGAAAATGATGTTTTCGAAAAATAAGAAAAAATAGATGAAACAAGGCTATTTGTTTTTAAATATTGTAGTTTATAAAACAACTTATGAAATTATGGTGGTTTTGAAAACTATTTTCAATTAAGTGCAAACTCACTGGAAATGGATACTGGCTTGCAACCTCCCCTGGAAATGAAGACTGCCTGAGTTGATCAACTGTACTCGACAAAAAATGACATCTTTTGCAGTCTCCACCGGAAGTAAAGACTGCAAAAGACTTGATATGCCAAACTCAAATTAACATGCCTCGTTAAAGTATTAAAAGTAGACATCAACTACAGTGTGGCGCGGGAGGTCATAAATAGTGATTGTATATAATAATGAACTAATCTATTGATTTTAGGTGATAGTTTATTTTGTGCATGCAATTTTAAATTTTTACATGTATGAAAATCGATTAAACTTGAAATTAAAAAAATATTCAAGAAAAATTATATTTTCAAAATGTATCCATAAAATATCACTATAGTCAAATGCAATATATTTACAAATTATTAAATTATTATCTCATTATTAAAACCAATCGTTTTATTATTGAAAAGATCATTATTTTATAATTATGATAAATAATTTGCACCATCTGCATAATTAATTTTGAGTGACAGATTTCTAAAAAGAAAAGAACTTCAGGCAGCCTCCATTTCCAGTGGAAACTGTAAAAGATGTCAATTTTTGTCGAGTACAATTAATCAATTCAGACAATCTCCACTCTCAGTGGAGATAGCAAGCAAGTTTCTACTTTCAGTGGTATTTGTATTTAACTTTAAATAGTTTTAAAAACCATAATGATTTCATAAGATGTTTTATAAATTACAATATTTTAAAAAAATTAGCCGACGAAACAAGCTTCCAAAGAACTTGATATGGAAATACACGTCCTTTTTTCTATAGTTAAACGCTGTCGTTTAAGAGATCAATATGCGGTGTTGGGTGTTATATACCCATGCCCATGGACCAAAGTTGGAACCTTTGAACCTTTAGAACTTTTTCTTACAAATTCCCTAGTTAGGACCAATGTGACAAATCCCACGTCATCACTACAGTACCGGAAATTTCCTAAACAACCCTAAATAGACCATCAATCAAACTTTCAGAAACAGAGCAAAACAGGAGTCAGAAACCTCTTCCTTTTCTTCTCAAAATTCAATCCAATGCCACTAAATGCAACAAACTTCCTATCTTCATTTCTTTCTGCTTTTCCCACCCAACTCAATGCATTCAGAACCTCAATTTCCCATTTAATCCCAACACAATTCACCAATTCTTTCAACCAAACAATCGCGTTAACAATTCCGATACTCACCAACCTTCTTCAGCTCAAGAAAAACACCCCTTTCTCAACCCACCCTACAACAATGCGTGTTGCTGTCTCCACCACCATCCTCTTCTACGCCGCCTACACTGCCCTTCTCCGATTTCTCATGCGCCGCCGTCTCGCCATGATCGCCGATCACTGCCTCCTCTCAATCGGAAACGCATCCATTGCGTCTCTGTCATCCGCTCTGTTTCCGGATTCTTACTGCCCTTTCGTTTTCGCCCTTTTTGGACTGCTATCTGCAGCCGAATTGCTCTACTGGTTGTATAACGAAGTCGATGATGAGGAGTTTGATGCTCGGAGAATGCGTATTTCCGAGTTCTTCAACAACTTGTGGACGGCTTTCGGCAACATTACTGGCCAACCCCACCCGATTCTCCCACTATGAACCAAGAAAGAAGAAACAGAGCTTCTTTTTTATATATATATATATATATATATATATATTCCTATTTGTATTCTGCCATTTATTTTGTATTTTATTGTATTTTAGTTCACTGAATGATTTAGTGAAGCATGATTAAGGTATGGAACATCATTTTAGTTTTATGTCTATGGTATATTTGTTATGTCTATGCAGATCTTTCCTTATGTGGTTTTTGGTTGGATAACAAACTATAATTATGAGGTGATTGAAGATTAATTGCTTGAGGTTTTATAATAATAAATGAAGAACACAAAAACAATAAATGCAAAAGAATTGTCAAGTACTTATGTAGGCTTGGGCTTGAAGTTGGTGATCCTTTATTAAATGCTGAAAAACATGTATTTATAGTCCAAAGATATACCATTGAGCTCTCCTAACTCTATCCGGGCAGCCTAGCATTTAATGCCCTAGCTCGGCACAGTAATGGTCGGACACATGGAAAGTGGGTTGTACTTCTCCCTGAGATCGTGGGATTCACTGTCGGAAGAGTGGCCTGTCCATCTGGGTTAGATGGTGATTTACTGTTCATCGTACTTGAAGATTAATGATTGTCTGATGGCGTCCAAATTTGACCTTATCTCGAATAAGACCAAATATGTGGCATCCTCGTCCTAAAGATTGTCGAGGATCCTTCTTTCCTTTATCATTTGTCCTTGCCTTGCCTAAAGCGGTGTTGAGGTGGCCGAGAAGCCGTCTTTGTCTAACGCGTAGTCAGGACAGCTGAGGCCACTGGTGAGGCGGGGGCCTCATCTGCCTTGCCCAGATCCTGTATGACGAGATGGAACCTGGTCCTACTTGTTCGCCCTTCGTGTTCTGGGCCATGACGAGGTGATAACCTCGTCTCTTTGCCTTCTCTTCGGGACGACAACAGACGGGCCCACTGCATATGTGTGGCTTATTCGGCCTCGTTCGTTCTCTGGTGGTGTGGGTCGTTGTCTAAACATTTCTGACTTGACCTCGTCGAACGCGGATTATTCGTCACACAACAATACCGACCCGACATAAATGGTCATAGGAATAACTGATATATGGAGGAAGTTGGACTAATTTTCTCATGACCTAAACATAATTATTTATCAATTATATCTATCAAAGCAAACAAGCTACGAGCTTATTTTATAATTTTATAAACTGCTAAACATTATATTTTGTCAAACACTTACGATTTTAAAATTTTCATAAGTTGTTTTAAAAACTTATAAACTCATCCAAACATTAATTTCCTAAATAGTCTTGAGTTATCTATTCTCTTAAAGTTGAAACCCAACAAAGTAATATGTCAAGACACCCCCACTGTGAACTCTTTGGTCCCAAATGTAGCCATCAATAAAATAAACTCTCCTTGGAAGAGATATGATATATATCTAGAATATTATAAATAAAAGTGATGGAATTCATTAATGATATCTTGTAAACAAATGTTTTGTTTATTTTAAACTCTTGGAATTCTTTAAATAAATGTCGACGACAAATTCTAGGGTGCATCCAAGTGCATAGTATGCACTTGGATTTTGCACCCAATTTGAAATTGATTTTAAAATCAATTTTGACTAAATTCGCGGGTCGGTTGCGGGTCGGTTTGTGGGATCCAACAAAAAATTCGCGGGTCAGGCACAGCCCGACCAAAATTCGCGGGTCTGGCAACAATCGGAGTCGCAAATTGGTCGCGCGCGCTTTGTACCAATACCCAAAGTTATATCACCAATACCCGAAGTTATATCACCAATACCCGAAGTTATAATCACCAATACCCGAAGTTATAATCACCAATACCCGAAGTTATATCACCAATACCCGAAGTTATATCACCAATACCCGAAGTTATAATCACCAATACCCGAAGTTATAATCACCAATACCCGAAGTTATAATTACCAATACCCTAAGTTATAATAACCAATACCCCAAGTTATAATCACTAATACCTCAAGTTATATCCCTAAAAAATTATTTACCAATATCTCGAGACTTAATCACCAATACCCCAAGTTATAATCACCAATACCCCAAGTTATAATCACCAATACCATAAGTTATATTCTCCAATACCCTAAGTTATAATCACCAATACCCTAAGAATTACTCAATAATAATGTATCAAATAATTATTCAGGATTACCCCAAGAGTTAATTACCAATACCCCAAGTTATAATCAACAATACCCCAAGATTTGATCCACCAATACCCGAAGTTATAATAACCAATACCCCAAGTTGTAATAACCAATACCCCAAGTTATAATCACCAATACCCCAAGATATAATCACCAATACCCCAAGATTTGATCACCAATACCCGAAGTTATAATCACCAATACCCCAAGATATAATCACCAATACCCCAAGATTTGATCACCAATACCCGAAGTTATAATCACCAATACCCCAAGTTGTAATAATCAATCACCAAGATATAATAACCAATACCCCAAGATATAATCAACAATACCACAAATTGTAATCACCAATATCCCAAGATTTGATCACCAATACCCGAAGTTATAATCACCAATACCCCAAGTTGTAATAAGTCTCAAACAGAAAAAGTAGGTTCAGCACTGTCAAACGTTGGAATTTGGACCCAGGCTTCCGTACATCACCGCGCGGTGCGCGGTGAGTTCAACTCGAATCGTCGATCCGCTTTCAAAAAGGTATCACAATAAAAATTCTGAGTCTGACTCCAAAAGTTATGTCTGTTTTGATTTCTACCGACGAGCACCAGGTACGGAGGTCAATTTGGTTCATCACAAAAACTGTCAAGTAAACTGGCGAGAGGCTTCTGAGATTTGGAAACGTGGGCGATGAAGGTTTCCTGGCCGTCGGATTCAGAGAAGAAGAAAGCGGAAGGGAGGAGGAGAGAGATGCGGGTTAGTCTGACCCGCGAGTTTTGGTCGGGTTGGGCTGACCCGCGAATTTTTACTTGGTCAAAATTGATTTTAAATTGAGTGAAAAATCCAAGTGCATAGTATGCACTTGGATGCACCCTAGAACTACTCAATGTCGACATATGTCATATATGAGTGGGAGTTGCAACATTTAGATACATTATTCGGATAAAATTTTAAATCACGATGTTTCAACTTCGTCTACACCCATTTGAGTTATTGATCTATGTGCTAATATGGCAAATTTTATAGTCATTTGTTTTTTCAACATGCAACTAAGGCCTGAGTTATGTACAGGATTAGGAAATAGAATCATGAGTTCCATCGTTTAAACTAGCTAAGTGCGTTAGGGCAATTTTATAAAAATATTTAAATTCAAACTCCTCTTCCAAACAAACAAATCAAGCATAAAACAAGGACAAAAAGTTTCCTTTTTTAGGTGATATCCAAATTAATATTTCCTTTTTTTAGGTGGTATACAAATTGATATGGAAAATCTAAATAAAAAAAGTTCGCAAATTTTTCAAGGAGTATAATTTACTAATACTCTTCAAACAAATTTCACGGTAAATATCATTCACAAAATACTTCTCTTTTACAAATTGAGTCATTTTTGGCCCGACGGGCTACGGGCGGCCCGCTTGGCCCGATTGATTTTTTTTTAAAAGACCAAAATTATTATTTTTACTTGTTATAAATTAAAGTAGATTAAGATATAAAATATATGTGGATTGTGAAAGTGTAATGAGTTATGTTTTATAGTACTTCCTCTATCCACCAACTTTTTACATACTTTTCTTTTGGGTTGTCCACCAATTTTTTACTCATTCCGTTTTTTTTAATTAAATATTACTCCCTCAGTTCCCTCTTAATATTCACACTTTTCTATTTAGAAGGTCCCACAATAATATTCGCACCTCAAATATGAAAATAAAACACTCTTACACTTCCTACTTTAATTCAAAATAATCTTCATTCATTGGCTCAATAAGTCAATAAAACAATTTTTCTTAAAACATGTGCACACACAAGTGTTGTTGGTGATCAATTTTTATCGAGTGGATTAGTGACTATTGAAGTTCGGTTTAAAGATCATCAATCAATTACGTGTGATTGGTTACCACCGTAAATGGTAAATCGAGGTTCGGGTTATGAAATCGAATATACGAAAGTCGAAACCGAAATAATTTCGTATGTGTGCACGTTTAGGTGAGTTAGTGTGTATTTTGGGAGTATTATTTTAATTTGAACTTGTATTTCGTAAGCTGGAGAACAACTATTTATAGAGACTAGCAAGCATGAGGTGCTCCTGACTCTTGGTCTCCCTAGCCTGCATGCTTGACATGTGTCATTTGACTCTAGTTTGACCTTATCTAAGCTAAATCTTAGTTACAAAGTCTTCTTTGGTCTTATCTCGGACTTCATTGTTGTTCGTCCATGTCGGTTTAAATTGATCCAGGATAGTTCTTTCATAGAAGTTGTTCGCCGTTTGGGTGTATGGCTCAGAAGTTGTTCGCCTTTGTGTCTTGCACAGATTGGCTTTGGAATCTTGGTCCTTTGTTCGTCAGCATACACCTCTTAGGCTGATAACTGTAACACTTTTACCAATGTTGTTCGTCATTATAGTTGTTCGTCAGTTTATACACTCCCTGGATTGATTTACGCACCCCCATCTTGGTTTTCTTTGTTAATTCCGAATTAATTCTTCGTAATCTCTATTTAGGTCGTAATCTTTGTTCGCCTATAATTAAAAGATGTTCGCCTATCAACAATTGCCCCCTATCCTGGCTATACGTTGCCCCAGACAAGCAACTTTGTGGCGAGCAACTGTAGTTAGGATATTATACTGGTGAGGATTTGGACGAACATCTTTGATTTGGGCGATCAACTTTGGGTCTGTCTCTTCACCTTCCCACGATTTGTGGGGATGTACGAGGATGACGTGAGCGGCATGATTGTGCGCCGCTCACGCGCGATCAATCCCGAGGTCACGCGCCCATACAATTGCACATAAGTCCTCCAATTTTTGAACTTGGTCGAAATTGACCCCGTTTTTCTTCAGTTAAGTCCTCATTTTGTAGGAAATTATGCTCTGTACCCCGTTTTTTGCTTGGGGTATAAATAGAAGGGGGAAACAAATTTTTCCCACTTTTTCATCTCTTGCTACAGTGCTCCGGCGATTCTTCCTTCTCCGGCGATTCCAAGCTTCTCCGGCGTCTGTTCTTCCAGTATTTGGCTCCAAATTCTACTCCCCAGGTAGTCATTTTTCTTATTTCATCTTTTTAGTTCCTTTTTTCTTCGAAAAGCCTTCATCGCCACCGTGTGGGATCGCGCGCCACCGTCTTCTCCGAGAAATACGCCGCCGTCTGCATTTTTTCCTTTTCTCTTCCTATGTCTTCGCATTCGAGCAACAAATCCGAAGAGACTCTTGATCCACTTTTCCCAATCGCGGCCCCCGTCAATCAACCTCCCTTCAAGACTTCCTCGGCGTCAGATCCTCACGTTGATTCGGTGGTTCGTTCAGTCGAGGATACTGGTGCGCGCCCATCTGGGAGGGAAATAGTGGTCGCGGCGAGCAGAAATTCAGAAGGAAGTTCTTCATCTAGTGCCGAATCAGAAGATCCCTTTTTTTACGAACTCACTCGTGAATTTTTGGAGAGCATTGGCTTCCCGTCCCCCAGGATGTTGGAGAATGTAATCCCAACGGGAATTGCTCGGCCATTTGAATGGCGAACATATGCCGAAGAGCACGCGAACAGCTTTCGCTGCCCCGAGAGATAAATAATGAATCTGGTGAAGATCGAATATCAGGCAAGCAGGATCAAAAGCGTTGTTCGCGAGGATGAATTGGACTCGATCCGGGAGACTTACAAGATCTCCTATAATATTCACATGTGGGCGCCTCGGAGGAAAGAGAGAGCTGATCGACCCCCTCCAGGATGCACGGCGATCAACATTCATACCCTGATCGCTGGATTGAAACTGCCTCTTCCACCCATTGTTGGTCGCTTCCTAGAGGCGACCAACCTTGCTATCACCCAAATCACCCCAATTGGATGGATGAACTTATTAGGGACGATGTGTTTGTTCGCATTAGAGGGGTACGTTGATCGTATAACTGCAGAAGAGATCAACTACCTTATGACGATCACGAGATGTCCCCCTGGAGAGGAAGGTTACTTTTATCTCAAGGCCAGGACTGGATTGAAGATGGTAGAGGGGGTGCCGAACAAAATTCGCGATTGGAAACAACACTTCTTCTTCATCGGGGGTGATTGGCGAGCATCTTCTGGTCCACACGGTGGTGATGGACGAATAAATTCCCCTGCCTCTTATGGGAAATTTAAACGTAAGACTATTTTCTTGTTCGTCCTCGAACTGTACTGTTCTAATTTAACTTTTCTTGTTTGTTCGCAGGCCCTCGTTTACCTAAGTGGAACTCGGAGGAAGAAGAGATCGGCTCAGAGTGCCTATTCACCTCCTGCTTGGTCGGCCTCCGTAATATATTGGAAAGGACCACTGAGTATTTGTGTGAGAGAAAGTGCCTGAGAGCTGCTCGCTTGCTTACGTACCCCCATCACTTGGAAGCTCAAGCTGAGGTGCCCCCAGGTACGTAAATTCCTAACTCCTAAAATCAACTTTGCTCGTCATTTGACTTTTACATCTTGCTCGTCTAACTCTTTTTTTTTTTTAGCCGAGCAAGTCACTGTTGTTGTCCCACCTTGTTTTGCCCTCTTGGAGCATAGAGTCTTTGAGATGGCGCCTCCAAAGGGAAGGAAAAGGTGAGGTGACCCGCCTACCAAAGTTCTGGCGATGACGAACAAAGTTGAGGGAGCCAAGGTTCCGCGACCAGCTGCTCCCCCTGGTCCTGCCCAGCCATCTTCTCCAATTTCTCCTCCTCGCGTGGGGAAGCATTTGAAGAAAGCTGATGGGACTCCATTGGCTCACGATGTCCCCGTTGGTGGCAAGGGGAAGGAGAAGGTGGGCCACAGTCATGCTCGTCCTGAGGGGTATGCTGTTCGCCGCTCCACTGAGCCTGCAGAAAAAACAGGCAAAGCGGGCAAGGATTCCACTTCTGTCCGCGGCCCCGAGGACCTCACCCATCTGGGTTGGGATGATCGGAAATTTAAGGAGTAAGTCTACCCCTGCCTTTGCCGAGCAAGATTCATTTTTTTTCTAAGTATCATTTTCTTTCTTGTTCGCAGATATCGTGCTGACGATCATCCCGATCGAGAAAGTGTTGTACATCAGTACGCTTGCTCGAAGACTCCCGTCGACATAAGGGAGATTCCTGGCGACCATGTCCGCAGAGCGACAGAGCTGGTCGCGCCCTTTGGACAAGGCTGTTTTTCAATAGGGGCTGGTGGACAACGTCCATCTCTCCATGATGCTCCATGCTAATGGTCTCGTCACGGCCCAGAGGGTGATGGCCCAGATCGCCGAGCAAGAAGAAACTGCTCGCCGCTATGCGAGTACTGCTCGGCAGCTTACGGAGGAGAAAGATGGCCTGGTCGGCCAATACGAGGCTAAACTTGCTCGCCTCAACAACCAGATCAATGTTTACATTGATACTGAAAAGAAGCACCTTGAAGAAATTCAGGGCCTGTCTGGTGAGTTGAGGGGCAAGGAGGCCATGCTCGGCGAGGGGGAGAGAAAATTGTTCGCGACCAAACAAGAGATTGCCGAGCTCAAAGCTGAAAATGCTCGTCTTCGGGAGGCAGAAGCCAACCTCTTCACACGCGAGCAACTTGAAGATGAAGTTCAGGCTCGGACTGGCCCCATTTCCAACCTTGGATATATCTGCGCCTATGCGGACAGCATCCGCACGGCCGATGCTTATGACTTCAAGGATCTGGTGGAGGAAATGGGTAAAGATTTGTCCGAGTTTATTGAACATTATCCACCGCCGAACAACATTGAAATCCAGCTGGCGGACTTGGCTGAATTAGGAGTTAAACTCGACAAACTTGACCCCAGCATTGTCGTCACTCATCCTCCGCCTCCAGTTGATGAAGGCGAGCAAGAAGAAGAGGCGGCTGTCGCTGACGAGCAAAATGCTAAAGAGGCGGAGGATAAGGCAGCTGAAGACCTGGCCCGAGATATGATCGCTGATCCTCCCGCCGAGCAAACTCAAGACCCTTCTCCTGCCGAGCAGCAATAGGCTTTAGACTTAGCCTTTTTTTTTGTAATAGTTGTTCGTTCCTTTTTGTAGTACTTGACTTCTAGGATCATTGTACTATTTTTTAGGCTTAATGCCTTTTGATTAATGGAATGTCTTTCTCATATTCGCTCTTTTTCTTTATATATTAATTGCCTTTACATTTTTGTCAATGCCTTTGCAATTATAACATATAGTATTGGGCCTTTGTTCGAATTGAACTTTGCCTTTAGTGGAATCAGGGCTTAGCCTTAGGTTCTGTTCATTTTAAAAAACAAACAACCTTTAAATGGCTTTGGTCCTTAGATTCTGTTCATTTTAAAAACGAACAACCTTTAAATGGACTTGTACCTCGAGCTTTGGACTTTTTCTCTTTGACGAACAACTACTATATTTACATTATGAAAAAATTACAAGTGTTGTAAGACTGCTCGTCACTAACATATACAAATCGACGAACAACTTTGAACACTAATTAAAACATGCTCCCTCATAATATTTTTGCCGAGCAACTTTATCTAAAAACGATATAAAACAGCACCAGGCTATACAATGTGCCGAACAACATTAAATTCTATACTTAGCAAAAATTTTAAAAAAATTAGGCAAGTTTTTGGATATGCCTTACTTGGTTTTCCTCTGCCCCCCAAGACAGTTGTTCGTCCAATTAAGAACTTGTTCGCCTTATTGATAGTATTTCTTTAGATGTATGGCGTTCCAGGAGTATTGGGCCGGCTTGCCTTCCATATCTTCGATATCGTATACACCGTTAACGAATTTTTCGGTTATACGATACGGGCCCTCCCAAGTTGGTCCCAATACACCTGGAGGTTGGGCGAGCAACTTTCTTAGAACCATATCTCCCACTCTAAATTCCCTGACTTTAACATGGGAATTGTAATAGCGTTCTGCCCGCTGCTTATACGTAGCATTTTTTAGCTCGACATTTAATCTTTTTTCTTCGAGCAAATCCATTTCCGCATCCAAAGCAGAGTTGTTCGCCTGCTCATCAAAATTGGTCGTCCTGAATGTATTGGTCTTTAACTCAATTGGTATTACAGCCTCTGTCCCGAAAGCCATTGCAAAAGGTGTTTCTCCGGTGCTTGACCTGGGAGAAACTCTGTATGCCCATAGGACTTCCGGAAGCTCTGTAGACCAACTACCTTTGCTTTCTGCTAGCCGTACCTTTAACGTATGCTTGATAATTTTGTTTACGGCTTCAACTTGTCCATTCGATTGGGGATGATAGGGTGTAGGGTAATGTTTTTTGATCCCCCACTTAGTACATAAATCTCTCAACTCCTTTCCATCAAACTGTGGACCATTGTCTGTCACGATGGTTTGTGGAACTCCAAAACGACAGACAATGTTCTTCCAAATGAAGTTGATCATTTTCTGTTGCGTGATTTTCAACATGGCCTCTGCTTCTGCCCATTTTGTATAATAGTCGACTGCCACAATGGCAAATCGAACTCCTCCAACTCCTGCTGGGAAGGGACCAATAATGTCCACTCCCCACCTGGCAAAAGGCCACGAGCTATAAACCGATACGAGCTGTTGAGCCGGGGTATGAATGTTTGGTGCAAAAATTTGACATTGGTGGCAAGTCTTTGCTTTTTTTATTGCATCTTGGCGTAAAGTCGGCAAGTAATAGCCTTGTCTGATAGTTTTGTACGCCAAGGCTTGCCCCCCAGTGTGATTTCCACATACTCCGGCATGTATTTCTTCGAGTATTGCTCGTCCTTGCCCCCTAGGCAAACATTTGAGAAGTGGGAGTGATATTCTTCTTTTGTAAAGTTGCTCGCCTACCAGAGTATATCTGGCGGCTTGCTTAATTAGTTTGGCAGCTTCAAAAGAGTTGTTTGGTTTTTCTCCACTTTTCAAGTATTTGACTATACTTGTTCTCCAGTCTTCTTCTTCACTGGTTTGATCGTCAAGTTGGTTGACATTATAACTCGTGGTTGATGGGTCATTCATCTTTGTAATTATAATGTCGGCCAACTCTGCAGGCCCCTCGCTTGTTGCTAGTCGGGCCAACGCATTTGCTTGGGTGTTGCTCGTCCTTGGGATTTGTTCAATGAATACTTGATCTAATAAGGACATCAGGTGAGCAACAATCCGTTGATATTCGATCATATGGTCGTCCTTCACCTCGTATTCACCTCGGACCTGGTTCACAATCAATTGTGAATCGCCGAATATTTGCAACCGTCTGACACCTACTGCCAGGGATAGATGGAGACCAGCAATGAGAGCTTCATACTCGGCTTCGTTGTTGGTTGCCATAAAGCCAAACTTGATTGCCGAAGTGAATACTTGTCTGTCTGGACTGATTAGAACCACTCCCGCCCCCGAGGCTATGTTAGTCGAAGATCCATCAACATAAAGATGCCAGGGGTGATCAAGTCCTCTCGTCGGATCTGGTGGGAAGGTCAGTTCGACTATAAAGTCGGCTAACGCTTGCCCTTTGATCGCTGTTCGAGGAGCATAAGTCACCCCGAATTGGCTAATCTCCAGTGACCATTTTAATAGACGACCAGCTGTGTCGGGGCGATGGAGAATTTTTCTGAGTGGGAAAGTTGTTAGCACTTCAACTTGATGATAAAAAAAGTATGGCCGTAACTTCCTCACACTCATGACTAGCGCGTATGCCAGCTTCTCGGTTTGGGAATATTTGATCTCCGCCTCATGCAAAGCTTGGCTGACGTAGTAGATAGGTTGATGGAATTTGCCATCTTCCCGTACCAGAACGGAGCTGATGGCCACTTCTGACGCTGCCAAGTATAAATATAGCTTTTCTCCTGGGATGGGTTTTGATAGGATTTTTACATCTCCCAGGTAGTCTTTGAGTTGGTCGAACGCCTTTTGACAGTTGTTAGTCCATGTGAACTGTCCTTTCTTGATGGCTTCAAAGAATGGACGACACTTGTCCCCCGATCTGGATATGAACCGGTTTAGTGCTGCTAGACATCCCGTGAGTCTTTGCACTTCTTTTATTGAACGTGGTGGTTGCATATCCACTATGGCTTTAACTTTTGTTGGATTAGCCTCAATTCCCCGTTGACTAACAAGATGACCCAAGAATTTGCCTGAATGAACTCCAAAGCTGCTCTTCTTTGGATTCAGCTTCATGTTGTAGTGTCGAAGAATTTCGAACACTTGGGTCAAGTGTTGGAGATGGTCTTCTTTACGGGGACTTTTGACTACAATGTCATCAACGTAGACTTCTACTGTATCTCCAATTTGCTGGTCGAACATTTTGTTCACTAGTCTTTGATAAGTTGTTCCGGCGTTGATGAGGCCAAAGGGCATTCTCTTCCAACACAGCAAGTTTTTGTTTGTATAAAATGCTGTGTTCTCTTGATCATCTGGATGCATCGGAATTTGATGGTACCCGGCAAAGGCATCCATGAATGTTAGCATTTCATGACCTGCAGTGCTGTCCACCAATTGGTCAATGTGAGGAAGAGGAAAGTTGTCCTTCGGGCATGCTGCATTCAGATCCGTAAAATCTATGCATAGCCTCCAGGACCCGTTTGGCTTCCTTACAAGGACTGGGTTTGCTACCCATTGTGGACAGAGAGCTTGTCGGATTAGGTCATTGTCTAACAACTTCTTTACTTCTTCATTTAAGGCCTGATACTTGTCTGAGCCGTATTTCCGTCATTTTTGATGGACGGGCCTCTTTGTATGGTTGATGTTTAGTTTGTGGCAAGCATGTTTCGGATCTATTCCCACCATGTCTGCATGAGACCAAGCAAAGACATCTAGATTTTTACAGAGGAATTCTTTCATTCGGGATCTATAAGGTTCAGGGAGCTCAGATGCTATGTATAACTCAAGATCCTCGTTTTCAGGATTAACTTTGAACGCTTCCAGTTCTTTAACTGGAGTTGCTCGTCGTTTTTATCCTTTCCAACGAGGGTCAAGTACTGGTCCCTCTGGATTGAAATCATTTTCGATGTTCATGGGCTCTGCTCCTAGGTGGGGTTCTAGATCGTCTGTTGGTTCCGACCCATTGTTGTTAGTCAAAACCTGGCCCTCCAAGTCACTTGTTGGACGTTGCTCGCCACCACCCCTGTGTTGTTCGCCAGGTGGAAGTCCTCTCTGGGTGGTGATGAGTTGTTCATCCAGCACTTGCTCGTCCGGATGTTGTTCGTCCGTATCCATGTGGTCATCTTCTATGTCCATCATGTTCTCCAATATTGATGGTTCATCAACTGGATAGCTGGTGGTGGCTTCCATCATGGATACTTGCGCATGTATTGCTTGCAGTTGTAAGAGGCATTCCCGAGCCTTTCTTTGATCTCCTTTAACTGTGCCTGCTCCACTTGTTGTTGGAAACTTCAAACAATAATGGTAAGTTGAACAGGCAGCTTTAAATTCATTCAATAAAGGTCGACCAAGGAACCCATTATAGGTCGATTCCTGGTCTACGACCAAGAAATCTACCATTCTTGTAATATTCTTTTCGGGTTCCTCGATCGTTACAAGTTGTACAAGCAAAGAAATTTCTCCCAAAGGGACTGTTACTGCATTTCCCAAAGGTTCCTCTATGGTTTGAGTCCCGGACGTGGGCTGAAAAGTCCCCAAGTTTATCGAGTGTACTTTTTGAACAAGATGTTGGTATAGGCTCCAGTGTCTACCAACAATCTATGCACTCGAGTCCCCATGATCTTTGCGCAAATTACAAGCGAATCATTGTGTGGGGTCAAAACTCCTTCAAGATCTTTTTCAGTAAAAGTCAACTCCGCCGTCTGCATGATGGTCGTTTTGACCCCCATTTGTTGTACCTGGTTGATAGCCCGTAGCTCGGCTTTTCTTTTTCGATTGGAGATTGGGGGTCGTCCATCAGAACACCCTCCTGCGGGGCCTGCAGGTTCCATCATGTATAGGTCCTCCAACGGACGGGCAGGGATGGTAGGACCTGATCGCGCCGGTTTATTGTTCTTCTGAGGTTGATCATCCTCGTCCTCAGAGTTGTTCTCCCGGACTCTCTTTCCGGGTTGTCTTTTAACAAAGTCGGAGAGCTTTCCGTCCTCGTAGAAACGCCATAGTTGTTTGAGCAAATCTCTACACTCACTTGTAAAGTGCCCCACGCTTTGATGGTAGGCACAATACTTGTTAGGGTTGAGTTTGCCAGTATCTTGACGAATCTTCCGGGGAGGGGAAAGCAACTCCTTATCCTTCACATTTTCATAAACAGTATCGACTGACACTGTTAACACTTGGTTCAACTTCTCTTTGAGTTTTGTCCCTTCAGTGAACGCCTTCATGTTTTTAGGGACTCGGTAGCTTGTTGCACCAGGTTTCTTGTTGTTCTCCTTGGGGTCGGCTTTGTTCTCTCCCAAGTTTGACTGCAGGGCCTCATGCATAGAAACGAATATGCCGGCCTGATTTCTAAACTCGGCGTAGCTTCTTGGGCACTTCAGATGTACCTCCTTCCATAGCTTTGACCCTTTTTTCAGTCCTGCCATAATAGCAACAATTTTTGTGTCCTCGCTGACGGGCTCACCCTTCAAAAACACTTTGTCGAACCTTTCCATGAATGCTCGATCTGACTCGTCGTCATTTTGTTTTAGGTCTGACAACCGGTGTTTCTGGGACAAGTACGATCCCGCCGTTGAGAAATGAGACAGGAACTCCCGACTCAGCTGAGTGAATGAATGGATAGATGCTGGTGGCAATGCCGAGAACCATTTGTGCACCCGGTCCCCCAAGGTTAATGGGAAGTTTCGGCATTGAGTGGCATCGTTGGCTCCCACCGAGACCATATAATCTGAGTATTTTGTTAGATGAACTCTGGGATCAGCAAGGCCGTCATACTGTATGCTTGCTGAGAATTGGACTTTCTTCTGAATCGGGGCTTTCAGAATGTAGGTTGATAATGGTGATGATGGCAAGCTGGTCGTCCCCACTCCTCTTTGCTGGTCCAACTGTCCCTGCATGCTTTCTATCGCCCTCCTCAAGCTTGATAGCTCATCCAGAGATGCCCCCTGACTTGGAGGCTGTTCGGCGAACAAAGGTACAAACCTTTCTGCTCGTCGCAGTCCCTCGCTTGGAGAAGGCAAATCCTGGAGCTGCTTTTTAGGATTGCTCGCCGCATTAGGTCCCAAACGTCTGAAGGCAGATTGGGAAAGTCTTTCATGGACCGAAGGGCGAGGCTGTTCAAATGTTGCTCGCTCATGCCCTGCTTCCTGGCGAGCAACTTTCTTCTGGTATTGAGGTTGGCCAAGTCTGTCTTGAGCACTGGTACGGGTTATCCCGTGACTTGACATTGCTGTTCGTCCGCGAGCAGACTCTGCTTGACCTTCCCTTGGTTCGACCATCGGGGCTTTACCCTTGTCCCGCCTGACCTGGGCGCTGTTCACCTCACGTTGTTCGCCCCTAGACGATCTGGCCCTAACAACTTCTATGGGTCTATCATTCGGTCTGGCCTGTGAAGGCATATTATGTTCTTGTTGTCTCTGGAGAGCTTGGAGAGCAGCAATGGTTTTAGATAGTTCGTTAGGGTTGTTCGCCAGGGCCTCCATTTCAGGTGGGAGATTATGGGTTATGGCTGTGTGTTGTGATCTATTCACATGTCTAGGGTTACGATCTTGGTGATCGGCCGACGAAGCTCGAGTAGGAGATTGTCTCCTTGACAAACGTGATGCTTGAGTTTCCTTTGATTGAGGCATTTCAATTAGATTGTTCTTTAGTTTTTTATACTGAAGAACACCAAGAACACCAAGAACACCTTTGCTTGAATCTTCAAATATTTCTTGAGGTTTTTTTTGAATCTTCAAGTTTTTAACTTGAAGTTCTTGAGTAATCACACTAAACCGGAGGTTCGATTCCCTCCTTCTAGCGCCAAAATTGTTGGTGATCAATTTTTATCGAGTGGATTAGTGACTATTGAAGTTCGGTTTAAAGATCATCAATCAATTACGTGTGATTGGTTACCACCGTAAATGGTAAATCGAGGTTCGGGTTATGAAATCGAACATACGAAAGTCGAAACCGAAATAATTTCGTATGTGTGCACGTTTAGGTGAGTTAGTGTGTGTTTTGGGAGTATTATTTTAATTTGAACTTGTATTTCATAAGCTGGAGAACAACTATTTATAGAGACTAGCAAGCATGAGGTGTTCCTGACTCTTGGTCTCCCTAGCCTGCATGCTTGACATGTGTCCTTTGACTCTAGTTTGACCTTATCTAAGCTAAATCTTAGTTACAAAGTCTTCTTTGGTCTTATCTCGGACTTCATTGTTGTTCGTCCATGTTGGTTTAAATTGATCCAGGATAGTTCTTTCATAGAAGTTGTTCGCCGTTTGGGTGTATGGCTCAGAAGTTGTTCGCCTTTGTGTCTTGCACAGATTGACTTTGGAATCTTGGTCCTTTGTTCGTCAGCATACACCTCTTAGGCTGATAACTGTAACACTTTTACCAATGTTGTTCGTCATTATAGTTGTTCGTCAGTTTATACACTCCCTGGATTGATTTACGCACCCCCATCTTGGTTTTCTTTGTTAATTCCGAATTGATTCTTCGTAATCTCTATTTAGGTCGTAATCTTTGTTCGCCTATAATTGATAGATGTTCGCCTATCAACAAGTGTGAATATTAATAGGGGACGGAGGGAGTAGTATATTACTAATAAACAAATAATTAGTCTCACAATATCCCTACAATATCCATACCTTATCTACTTTTTCAATAAAATACTAATTAAATTTTGTGCCCAACAGTAATGATACAAAATTTCGTGGACGGAAGGAGTATAAGTTTTTATAAAAATAAAAACAAAAAATTTAAAAGAAAAGGGTTGGGCTGGCCTGTTAGCCCCCGGGCTAGGCTGGGATTTTGTAGGCCCGACTTGCGAACATTCCGGCCCTGCCCATGAACAGTGTTTGTCCCGACTGGCCCGGCATCCCGTTTTGCCAACACTAATTAAAAGGTCTGGGGAGAGAAAAATATGGGTCCTACCCTCTAAAATACAATTAGGGACACAAATGTATCAAATCGCTCCATGGAATTGTTTACTCCCTCCGTCCCGAGAATTTGTTCACACTAGGATTTGACACATTTTTTAAGAAAAATGAGAGTATGTGAGTGTGGAGTTGAATAAAATAATGATAAATTTATGCTTTGTTGACTTTTGTAAGAGGGAGTTATTTCCTTTTTTGGGGTGTGAACAAATTCTCGGGACGTCCATATAAGGCAAGTGTGAACAAATTCTCGGGACGGAGGGAATATGTTTTATGGTGCATTTAAAAGTTGAGGATTGTAGTAGGGTGCATTAAATCCAAAAAAAAAAAAAAAAATTGCATTTAAATTCTTCAAATAGTTCCTTCCAACATGATGGTATATAAACTTTGAGTACAACAAAACACAAAGACATAATAGATTCATTAGTAGTCAACCCCATTAATTGAAACACTTTTCAACATTCTGAAAATATCCAAACCTGCCGTGTGTATATCTTTGGCTGATTTAAGTATAATGCACCATAGCCATAGGCAATAACGAGCACAAAAGAAAGAGTGAGCCGTATGAACCCTCTGAACCCTCCTTATAATTAGGAAACTCATGTTCTTTTGTTCTCTCTTTTATATATACACTTCTTTTACAAAGGCTTAGGAAGCTCATGTTTTGTTTTTTCTCTTTTATATATACACTTTTTTACAAAGGCAAAAGTTTTATGTGAATGATATTCACGATAATTATTATCAGAAACAACAATTTACTAATATTTTATGTTAAAACAATTAATTATATTTTTAGTGATAACTAATACCCTTTGGAGCTGATGTCTTTAGTGCAATTCACTGATACTTTTAATTAGTACTCTTTACTCCCTTCGTCCACAGGACATTTATACCCTTGAAATTGCACGTGGAATAATAAAATAGATAAAATAGTGGCATGTGAGTAAATATGTGTGTATTATTTTAAGTATGCATGCAAATCAATGTTTTTTTTTATGCAGTGTGGAAATTGATGTAAGAAGTCCAAATAATGAAAATGTGTGAATTCCTTTAGGACAAAATTAATATAGTTTACTAATACCCTTCAAACAAGTTCCACAGTAAATATAATTCACAAAATACTTCTCTTTTATCTATTTAAGAGTATGAAGAGGATGTATTCGAAAAAATTTGGAGAAAAAAATTGAAGAACAGACGAAACAAGATTCCCAACGAAATTGATATTGGAAAACAAGTTTTTTTAATTTTATTTTAGAGCTAAACGCTGTCGTTTAAGGAACCAACATGCGGTGCTGGGTCTTATATACCCATGCCCATGGACCAAAGTTGGAACCCTTTAAACCTTTACAACTTTTTCTTACGACTTCCCAATTAAGAGTTGGGACCACCGTGCCAAATGCCACGTCAGCACTACAGTATCCTGAAATTTCTTCCGAAAATTCCCCCCTCATTTATAAATAGACCATCAAGTCATCAACCACTCTTTCAGAAAAATAGAACAACACAAGTCAGAAACCTGTTGCTTTAATTTCTTCTCAAAATTCATTCCAATCCAATGCCACAAAATGCAACAAACCCCCTGTCTTCATTCCTCCATTCCATTCTATCCAACATCCTAACTTCATTCCTTGCTGCTTTTCCCACCCAACTCAACGCATTCAGAACCTCAATTTCCCATTTAATCCCAACACAATTCGCCAATTCTTTCAACCAAACGATCGCGTTAACAATTCCGATACTCACCAACCTTCTTCAGCTAAAAACAAACAGCCCTTTCTCAACCCACCCCACAACAATGCGTGTTGCTGTCTCGACTACCATCCTCTTCTACGCTGCCTACACAGCCCTCCTCCGATTTCCCCTGCGCCGCCGTCTCACCAGGATCGCCGATCACTGCCTGCTCTCAATCGGGAATGCATCCATTGCGTCTCTGTCATCCATTCTGTTCCCGGATTCTTACTGCCCTTTCGTTTTCGCTCTTTTCGGATTGCTTTCCACAGCCGAATTGCTATACTGGTTGTATAACAAACTCGTTATATTGAACACCGATGATGATGATGATGAGGAGGAGTTTGATGCTCGGAGAATGCGTATTTCCGAGTTCTTCAACAACTTATGGACGGCTTTCGGCAACATTACTGCCCAACCCCACCCGATTCTCCCACTATGAACCAAGAAAGAAGAAACAGAGCTTCTTCTTTTTTTTTTTTTTATATATATATTCCTATTTGTATTCTGCAATTTATTTTGTATTTTATTGTATTTTAGTTCACTGAATGATTTAGTGAAGCATGATTAACTATGGAACATCATTTTAGTTCTGTTATGTCTATGCAGATCTTTCCTTATATTTAAAGTGTGTCTTCAGATTTCTTTTTCAAATTCATGGTTAAGGATTTTAAATATGACTCCAGAAGTACATCGATAGGTTAAGTCGAAAAATATGTGCATTTCTTAACTTAAAAAATATATTGTACTAAATTTATACAATTGACTAGATTGTTATTAATTTGATGTGAACTTGAGTTCAACTAATTAAATGCATGATAAGAAAGTTAAAAAATTATCATAAAAATATGGACTATAATATCAATTTGAGGATGCGTTATGGGTTATAATTTTATTTTTTAAATTTATGAGACGTACATTAAATCAATTTGTAATATGTAAAAAAAATAAAAATCGATTGCAACTTATAACATACAACCCATGCAATAGTTTAGGTTTTAACCAGTCTCTTATTGTATTGATTGCAATTAAGTAAAAAAAATTGTACAATTTACAAATTAATGAAAAGTCATACTATATATTGCAAATAGATATTAAATGTAAGAACTACAATTGCGTATAGTTAGGTACAGTGGTGAATGGAATTGAGATGAAGATAGAAAAGAGAAGATGTGGGTAATTCAATGAATATTAAATCTGTGTTTGATTAGAGATGTAAAAATAGAGTTGGATAAATGTTTATATCAAACAAATTGATACCGTAATATTTAATTATTGTAAGTTAGTAAGATAATAATTGGGTGGGAGAAAAGTAAGAGAAAAAATGCAAGAGAGAATGAATGTATAGGAAAAAATAGGAGAAATAGTGAAGTGTGTAAGGAAAAAAATAGAAGAGAAGATGAGTGAGTGAGATAAAAGTGATGTCATTATATAAAGTAGAATAAAAATAAGTATGTAAATGTATAATATAGGTTAATAAGTATTTGAATGGAAAATGAGATGTGTCGATGCAAAATGAAATGGGTTGAACTACAACCTTAAGACTAAATTATTATTTAAAAAGATTTATATTATTACGGGTGGTGCAAGCTACAAAAGGACAAAATGTATTTTATATATATATATATATATATACTTAAATATTAAAAACTTTTTTTTTATTGGCTATGTGCTCGAAAATTAATAAAATAATCAACTGAATAATTTATAATTTGAAAATATTTCATGTCCTATTTTTATATGTTAAAGGTACTTTGTCATTTTCAGTTTTCTCTCACCGCGTTTATTCCTCACGGCCAAGTAGACAAAATATATTGAAGTGCCCTGCTGTAGAAAGGGTTCAACCTTTGAGGCCCCTTTGGACCTTTTTAAATTACAGGTGATATAAGATAATAGTAAGAGGTGACATAATTATAATATTAAGACTATATTTATCGGCGATAGTTTTCCAATTCAATTTTTTAATATAACAATTTAATTTTAATTTTTTATACTTTATTAATGACCCCAATCCAACCTAAAGTTATTATTAATTTTTCATTATCTTTTAAATACTTGTTGTTAATCACGTTTTGGATTCACAAGAAAACTTGTTTCCGGGAATCGGAATCAAATAAGTAATAAGAACGGAATTGAAAATCACACAAGAACACCAGATTTACGTGGTTCGGAGATGAATACTCCTACGTCCACGGGATCCGAGAGGATAGACTTTTCACTAAGAAAGAAAACGGAAGTTACAAGTTACAATCTCACACAATCTCTCGTGTATGCTCTCACAATGAATTCACAAGTCTAAACTTAGTTCTCTCAGCTGAGAACCCCCTTTTATATTACAGAGATTGAGAAACGAACCCTAGATTCGATTCAGTTGTAACAAACTCAATGTAAGCAGTTATCCAGCTGGCTAACGACTTCAATAACCGCCATGGTTGATTCAGTTAGAACCGCCTTCGAATTAGCTTCAATTTGGTGTACTTCGCGAATAACGGACTTCAGGATCAGATGACAAACCTCCTCTGGCTCTGGTCCTTTTTCACCAGATGACCTCTGGTCCCAGACCTCCTCTGATAGACCTCCTCTGATGACTTATCTACCAGACTCGTCTGACCAGACCTCACCTGATGGACCTCCTCTGGTAGCTCACCTGCCAGACTCTTCTGGTCAGGCTTCTCTGGTCAACCTCATCTGGTCCATCTCCTCTGGTACTCCAAATTCACTAACTCCCACGGCTAACACTTTACCAACATAGCTTCCTATTGAATTAAACCCAGCAGATTACATACTTCACATTTGACCCTTCACAATTCTCCACCTCAGATGAGAAGTATCAATCCTCTCCTCCTCTCCTTCATGCTCCAGCTTGGGCCTAAGGAACATCCCATACACTCGTCTTTACCAATTTAACACAGAATTTGAATTTCGTCCCTGGTAAAGACTTTGTACACATATCTGCGGCATTGTCCTCTGTAGATATCTTCTGGATGAGAACCACTCATTTATCAATGATTTCCCTTACAAAATGCAACCTTACATCAATATGCTTTGATCTCTCATGGAATACTTGATGTTTCACCAGATGAACTGCACTCTGGTTATCACAATGAATGACCACAGCCCTTTGACTTATCCCAAAATCCTTGATTATGCCTTTCAACCATAAAGCCTCCTTAATTAGTCTCTGACACTGCAACAAACTCTGCTTCTGTAGTAGATAAAGCAACTCCACTCTGCAGAACAGATCTCCAGCTTACAGCAGTATTGTACAGAGTAAAGATATACCCTGTTAAGGATCTTCTGGTGTCCAGATTAGCAGCAAAATCAGAATCTACAAATCCTTCCAGTGGACTCTTCTGGTCAGTCGTCCTCTCAAACATCAGACCCAGATCAGATGACCCCTTAAGGTATCTGAATATCCATTTCAAAGCTTCCCAATGTAATCTCCCAGGATTAGCCATGTATCTGCTCACCATACTCAATGCATAAGCTAAATCTGGTCTGCTGCAGACCAGAGCATACATCAGGCTTCCAACCCCACTTGCATAAGGTACTTTCATCATAGTCTTCTTCTCTTCATCAGACTTTGGTTCCATTTCCTTAGATAATTTGAACTGTTGTCCCAGAGGAGTTGACACAGCTCTACTCTCATGCATGTTAAACCTCTTCAGGACCTTCTCAATGTAACTCATCTGGGATAAAAATAGTCTTCCAGCTTTTCTGTCCCTAAGAATATCCATTCCAAGAATCCTCTTAGCATTTCCCAAGTCCTTCATATCAAATCTAGCACTTAGCTTCCTTTTGATACTCTGAATCTTCAGAAGGCTTTTACTGGCAATAAGCATGTCATCTACATAGATCAGAAGATAGGCTATCACATCACTACCTTGCCTTTCCAGGTATACACAAGTATCATACTTGCTCCTTACAAAACCAATGGATAGCATAACTTCATTGAACTTCTTGTGCCATTGCCTTGGACTTTGCTTGAGGCCATACAATGATTTCTTGAGCAGGCACACTTTCCCTTCACTCCCTGGTTCAACAAACCCTTCTGGCTGGTGCATGTACAGATCCTCAATAAGATCACCATGCAGAAAAGCTGTCTTTACATCAAGTTGTTGTAGCTCCAGATCCTCTTGGACTACTCTGCTCAGAAGTAATCTGATTGAACAATGCTTAACAACAGGTGAGAAAACCTCATTGTAATCATTTCATTCCCTCTGAGTAAATCCTCTGGCAACTAACCTGGCCTTAAACCTCACCTGATCTTTCACACCAGATTCAAGCTTTCTTTTAAACAACCATTTACAACTGATTAGCTTCTGCCTAGGTGGCTTATCAACAAGAATCCAAGTTTGATTCTTCTTAAGAGACTCCATCTCTTCTGTCATGGCTGTCACCCATGACTCCCTATCATCACACTCAAGGGCTTCACTGTAGCTTTTAGGTTCCTGGTACTCTATGGCTTCTGCTGTAACAAGTGCATAGGAGACCAGATCCACACGGTCAAACCTTGCTGGAGGATGTATTTGTCTTCTGGATCTGTCTCTTGTCAAACTATAATTTCTCAAGTCTGCTTCTGGCACTTCTTCCTCCTCTTCTGCAGGTGCACTATCCTCATCTGATGACTCATTCTCTCCTGTTTCCTGCTCTGGTTCAGAACCAGATGCACTCTCATGATTATCATGATCAGGCTCAACCTCAACTTGAGTAATTGGCTCAGAAATAACCCCATCCATCTCCTCAGCTGATGGCTCCCTATCACCTCCACCTGACTTGTATCCCATCTGAGATTCATTAAACACAACATCTCTACTGGTAATACACTTCTGGTTTCCAGGCTCCAGACACCACAACTTATACCCCTTAACACCTTTTGGATACCCAATGAAAACACATTTTAAAGCTCTAGGTTCAAGTTTGTCTTGCCTCACATGAACATAAGCTAGGCACCCAAAAACTTTCAACTTTGAGTAATCTGATATCTTTCCATACCAAACCTCATCTGGGGTTTTAAACTCAATAGCAGATGATGGCACTTTATTAATGAGATACACAGCTGTGTTAACAGCTTCCCCCCAAAAACTCTTAGGTAAATGAGCATCAGATAACATACACCTAACCCTTTCCAGAATAGTTCTATTCATCCTCTCTGCTAGACCATTCTGCTGGGGGTTTGAAGGAACAGTTTTATGCCTAGTAATACCCTTCTCCCTACAGAAATGTTGAAACTCCTCTGATAGGAATTCAAGCTCATTATCTGTCCTTAAGTGCTTGATAGTCCTGCCTCTCTTATTCTCAAGTTCAATCAACCATTCTTTGAACTTAGAGAAGGCATCACTCTTCTGTTTAAGAATGTAAACCCAAACTTTTCTGGAATAATCATCAATAAGGGTAAGGAAATACCTGCCTCCACCATGAGTGGATACCCTTGCTGGGCCCCATACATCACAATGTATATAATCCATAACCTCCTTGGTGGTATGCTTCCCTTTCTGGTATGCTTGCTTCTTTGATTTCCCAAGAACACACCTCTCACAGAATTCCAGCTTACATATCCTCTTCCCAGGGATTACTCCCTTCTTGGATAACTCCACCAGGCCCTTCTCACCAACATGTGCCAATCTCTTGTGCCACAAGTTAACCTCAGAAGACCCCATGGTAACATCAGCTGACCCTGTAACAGTTCTTCCAATCAAAGTATACAAACCATTCTTGATAGCCCCCTTCATGACAGTCCTTCCAGATTTGGTTATTGACAGACTTCCCTTGTCTGTCTTGAATTCAAACCCCTTTGAATTCAAGGTACCAAGAGAAACAAGATTTCTCTTTAACTCAGGAACAAACCTGACATCAGATAAGATCCTATCAACCCCATCAAACATCTTGATCTTGATAGAACCAGATCCTTGCACTCTACAGCTCTCATCATTACCCAAAAGAACAAGACCTCCATCAATCTTCTCAAGATCCAGGAACCAGTCTTCATGTGGACACATATGAAAAGTACACCCAGAGTCCAGGACCCACTCTTGACTTAGTCTCTCATGACTAACCATCAAGACCTCTGCACTATCATATCCTTCAACCTCCACAACAGCTGCATCTCCATCTTGATCACCTTGATTGTCTTTCTTCTTCCTTTCAGGGCAATTCTTTCTCAGATGTCCTTCCTTATGGCAAGTGAAACACTTCCTCTTCTCAACAAAATCAGATTTCTTCCCACCCTTATTCCCTTTTCCACCATCCTTCTTCTTGGACTGAAACCCCTTCTTCTTCTTGGATTGAACATTCAATCCTTCAGCAGGCTTCTTCCCATCAGCTTGGATCTATAGAAACTTGGTTTTCAGGGCAGTTTGAACATCATCAAACATCACCTGATCTTGTCTTCCAAATAACAAGGCATCTTTGAAATTTTCCAGAGACTTAGGTAGGGCATTCAACAGCATCAATGACTTATCTTCATCATCAATTGTAACATCCAAACTCTCCAGATCATCCACCAATCTGTTGAACTAGTCCAACTGATCACCAAGATTCTTATCTTCACTCATTTTGAAGACTTGAAGCTTCTGTTTCATGTATAACTTGTTCGTAACAGACTTGGTCTGGTATAACTGCTCCAACTTATTCCAGATCCCAAGAGCGGTTTCCTCCTTTGATACTTCCCTCAATGGCTTGTCCCCAAGACACAGGATAAGCGCACTGTGTGCCTTCCTCTTGTTCTCCTCCACCTTCGCCGGATTAGTTCCAGAAGCCACCTGAGTCGGTGGCAACAAGGCTTCGTACAACCCATTGTGTACCAAGAGTGCCTTCATCTTGATCTTCCATAAGCTGAAATCGTTCTTCCCCGTGAACTTCTCAATGTCGAACTTAGTTGCAGCCATGATTGTTTCCCACAGACGGCGCCACTTGTTAATCGCGTTTTGGATTCACAAGAAAACTTGTTTCCGGGAATAGAAATCAAATAAGCAATAAGAACGGAATTGAAAATCACACAAGAACACCAGATTTACGTGGTTCGGAGATGAATACTCCTACGTCCACGGGATCCGAGAGGATAGACTTTTCACTAAGAAAGAAAACGGAAGTTACAAGTTACAATCTCACACAATCTCTCGTGTATGCTCTCACAATGAATTCACACGTCTAAACTTAGTTCTCTCAGCTGAGAACCCCCTTTTATATTACAGAGATTGAGAAACGAACCCTAGATTCGATTCAGTTATAACGAACTCAATGTAAGCAGTTATCCAGCTGGCTAACGACTTCAATAACCGCCATGGTTGATTCAGTTAAAACCGCCTTCGACTTAGCTTCAATTTGGTGTACTTCGCGAATAACGGACTTCAGGATCAGATGACAAACCTCCTCTGGCTCTGGTCCTTTTTCACCAGATGACCTCTGGTCCCAGACCTCCTCTGATGACTTATCTACCAGACTCGTCTGACCAGACCTCACCTGATGGACCTCCTCTGGTAGCTCACCTGCCAGACTCTTCTGGTCAGGCTTCTCTGGTCAACCTCATCTGGTCCAACTCCTCTGGTACTCCAAATTCACTAACTCCCACGGCTAACACTTTACCAACATAGCTTCCTATTGAATTAAACCCAGCAGATTACATACTTCACATTTGACCCTTCACACTTGTCATGTCACCCTTTCACATTTCCATCAGCTATGCAGTTGGAGTATATGATGTAAACAATTGATTTCATATATAAGAGAACCTGGAGAAAGTAATTTCAATTTAAAGGTGACATTTTCATTCCTAATTTATGACTTGAACTTTCATTTAGCATTTAATTTACATTGTGGATTAAGTTTATCCTGCAAATTTGTTTCTTATATGATATTTTCATTCCTAATTTATGACTTGAACTATTTTTTCAGGTGAGTCTCATTAAATACGAATATCCGGTTCTGATTCCCCAAGACCTTGATGGTTTAACATCTTATAATTAGTAGTTGATAACTGTAAATTTAATTCAATACAAATAAACCCACATGCTACTGGTATTTGTTTAAAAAGAAAAAAAAAAAGGCTTTGGAATCATGTTAAAGGATTAAATGGATATATAAATCTTTGTAGGAATTTTATTCCTAGGAAAGAGCTATGGAGAAAAAAAAAGAGTCTTTAAGGAACAAATCACTGTAAAAAAAAAAAAATTGTCAATGAAAATTGTCTTTATACTCACTCCGTCCAATATTACTAGGTCTATTTGATTTTGCATGGGTCTTAAGAAAGTGGGTTTACTGTTTGTAAAAGTTAGAGAAATTTGATTTTTTAGGACACTGTCTTATTGATGTTTACAAAATAAGGACACTATTTTTACGGGCTTACAAATTTGAGACACTATCTTTCCAAATTTGCAAAATTAGGACATTATCTTTTTAAACTTTCAAAACTAGGACACTATCTTTTAATTTTGGCAAATGAGTAATTTACACTTTTGGTCCCATTGGACATGTAATGTTTTACTTTCAGTCCCACCCAAAACACTTTTGGTCCCATAGGAATATTTTTTGGCACTTTTGGTCCCATATGAATATTTTTTGGCACTTTTAGTCCCAAACGTTCCAAAACTTGCAAAATTAGTCCCAAAGTTAACGGACACTTAACGGACTTGCACTTTTGGTCCCATAGGATAGGATACACTTGCAGATTTGGTCCCATAGGATTAAAAAATTCACAGTTTTTACCTTTTTTTACCAAAATAACTTTATAAAAAGAAATATAATTACAATATATATGCAAATTTATTTTTATTTTAAAATATATATATACATATACAATAATATATATATATATATATATTATATATATATACAATAATATATATATTATATTTTAATAAAAAAATTAATTAGAATAATTTAATCTATATTAATTATTTTAAAATTAGAACAATTTTTTTTTAACTTTTGTGCCATCTTTTAAATAATAATAATAATA
The DNA here is from genome assembly GCA_947034835.1 of Ballota nigra. Classification (NCBI taxonomy): domain Eukaryota; kingdom Viridiplantae; phylum Streptophyta; class Magnoliopsida; order Lamiales; family Lamiaceae; genus Ballota; species Ballota nigra. Next base: position 10,987,298 of record OX344729.1, read on the forward strand.
ATTTTTCCACATCTTATTTAATTAATAGTTCACTAATTATCACCTATAAAAATCTCTAAATTACATATAATTTCATTAACGATTACACACAAGAACTTCTTTCTTTTAATTTGTTTCATTCCTAAAACTTAACAATGCACCCACATAAAAACTATATTGTCCATTTTTATACCGATTGTTCAACAATAATAATTTACCCTATGTTTTATTTAATTAAAAAACAAATAAATATTTATTTTTAAAATTAGAATAATTTAACATTATTTTAATCTAATTCAATTTAATTTTTAATAAGGTTTTATTGATTATTGTAATTTTTAGATATATAATAAATAAAAATTATTATAATTGTTACAAAAATATTACTCACTCAGTCCCATAATAACTTGCACATTTTCTTATTCGAACATTTCAAAATAATTTGCATACCACAAAGTTAGAAAAATCCTCCACAGACTTCACCTTTCAATTTTCCATAGACTCAACCATAGAAAAATTTAGATAATTTAGAATAAGAGTGTCCGTATTCGAACCAAAATTTCAGTAAATGTTAGTACCAATTTTTGTACGGTTCGGTATTTATAACATAGCGAAGATTTTGTACATGTTAATACCAATTTTCGTACAAATTTTTGTTCAATTTTATTTAATACGTACCAAATTTTGAATGATATCAACGTACCAATTTTTATAACATACCAATTTATAAATATTTTTTATAACGTAGCAATTTTTGTACATGTTAAAAACCTTATTAAAAATTAAATTAAATACAAATTAAATTAAATAAAAAAATTAAATTTTTCTATTTTTTAAAGAACTATTTATTTGTTTTTTAATTAAATAAAACATAGGGTAAATTATTATTATTGAAAAATTGGCAAAAAAATGGATAATATAATTTTTATGTGGGTGCATTGTTAAATTTTAGGAATGAAATAAAAGAAAGATGTTCTTGTGTGTAATCGTTAGTGAAATTATATATAATTTATAGATTTTTATAGGGGATTATTAGTGAACTAATAATTAAATAAGATGTTGAGAAAATTATTATTATTATTAAAAAAATGGCACAAAAGTTAAAAAAGAAATTCTAATTTTAAAATAATTAATATAGATTAAATAATTCTAATTAATTTTTTTATTAATATATATATATATATATTATTGTATATGTATATATATATTTTAAAATAAAATAAATTTGCATATATATTGTAATTATATTTCTTTTTATAAAGTTATTTTGGTAAAAAAAAGTAAAAAATGTGAATTTTTTAATCCTATGGGACCAAATCTGCAAGTGTATCCTATCCTATGGGACCAAAAGTGCAAGTCCGTTAAGTGTCCGTTAAGTGTCCGTTAACTTTGGGACTAATTTTGCAAGTTTTGGAACGTTTGGGACTAAAAGTGCCAAAAAATATTCATATGGGACCAAAAGTGCCAAAAAAATATTCCTATGGGACCAAAAGTGTTTTGGGTGGGACTGAAAGTAAAACATTACATGTCCAATGGGACCAAAAGTGCAAATTACTCTTTGGCAAATATAGAGCAACTTTATAAATTTTGGGCGAACTGAACATATCATAATCGTGTTTTATTTGACCTATATTTATAAAATTTGGCCTAAATTTACATAACATACACAACAAAAAAAGTCAGGTTTTTTACGACCGCCTGGAAGTCTGTCGCTAAACAGTGTGATTAGCGACCGATTTACGACCGACGAACCAAAATGGTCAAAAGTTTTAGGATTAGCGACCACCAGGCAAATCGGTCGCTAATCTGAGACCAAATTTTGCAACCGCTTGACCGTTGTTGTACGACGATGTCGTATTTTGGAGATTAAAGACCGATATCGGTCGCAAAATTGGAACCACATTTAGCGACCGCTCTAGACGGTTGCAAATCTCGAATCCCGATGTGAGCAGATGGGCAATAATGACCCGATTTCGGTCCGTTGTTTAGTGACCGCCTAATTCCTTTTAGGCGGTCGCTAAATATCTATTACAGAACAGATTCTTCTCGTGTTCAATCATAATTTTCTACGAAAAAAACTCTATTAAACTCATTTTTCGTCCGTTTAATCTACGACGAAGATCTTTTTGAAGTGGTGGTAGCAATCGGTTGGTTCTATATCACATTGTGCTCGTTGCTTCAACTTCACCGTACGTTTTCACACTTTTACCATTTAATTTTGTTGTATATATTTTCATTTTTGGTAAGTTTTTAGTATACATGCTTAAATGTATAGTAGTGATTTAGTATATATGATTTTTATGTTAGATTTATGTGAAAAATAAATATGGATATATCTATTTATAGTCAAAACTCTGCCCAAATTTTTAGAATTAATTAATGTGTTGTATTTGGTTAGTTTACACTACAAAAAACTCGAGGATTAGCGATCGATATTAGCGACCGCCTAGTAATTGGTCTCAAAATCATATATTAGCGACCGATTAGCAATCGAAATTGACCGGTAGTCTCTAAAAAAAAATAGCGACCGCCTATAACATCGGTCTCAAAACCGACTAATTAGCGACCGCCTAGGAAGGCCGGTAACTAATCTTGTGCGATTAGAGACCGCATTTGCGGTCACTAATCCCAAAGGTCGGTCAAAAGGACCGATTAGTTTTAACCGCCCGATTAGCGACCGCCAAGACGGTCACTAATTTCAATTTTATAATTAGCGACCGCCAGGTGGCGGTCGCAAATCGATAAATTTGACCCGTTTTTTTAAAACGAGTAATATTCATTAGTAACCAAAAATTAGCGACCAAAATTAGCGACCGCCTTGGCGGTCACTAATCCCAAAGGTCGGTCACTAATTTCAATTTTATATCGATAAATTTGACCCATTTTTGAAAACGAGTAATATTCATTAGTAACCAAAAATTAGCGACCGCCTCTGGCGGTCATTAATCCTAAAATTGGTCAACATGACCAAAAAGTTAAAAAAAAATTCAAAAATAAAATTCTAGATTTTTTTTTTAAAATGTGAATTTTTTTGTAAATTGATACATACTGAACAAATTAATTTGTTGAATTTAAAAAAAGATTCAATTTGAAGTTATATACAATTAAATGAATAAAAACTAATAAATTAATAATTTATATTAGTGTAAAATATTAAATTTGCAAAATAAAGAAAAATTTAGTATTATATATATATAAATTAATTACAAACATAAAAGAATTAATTTGATGAATTTAAAAAAAAATGGACTCCAATTTGGAGTAAAATAAAATAAGGGGCCTCAAAATATATTAAATTTATAAAATAAAATAAAAAATTAGTGTATGTATATATATATGAATTATAAACATAAAGGAATTAATTTGAAAAATTCAAAAAAGAAGGTACTCAATTTGGAGTTATATACAATTAAATACATAAAAATAAATAAATTAATAATTTATAGTAGTCTAAAATATTAAATTTACAAAATATAAAAATTAGTGAATATATATATATATGTATGTATAAATAAATTCGAAAAAAAGAATTAATTTTATGGATTTAAAAAAAAAAATGGGACTCAATTTGAAGTTATATACAATTAAATGCACAAAAATGAATAAATTAGTAATTTATATTAGTGTAAAATATTAAATTTATAAAATAAAAAAAGTTAGTAAATATATATATATATATATATATAAATGAATTAAAAACATAAATAAATTAATTTGATGAATTTAATAATTTATAGTAGTTTAAAATATTAAATTTACTAAATAAAAATATTAGCGAATATATATATATATATATATACATATATATATATATTAGAAATTAAAAAGAATTCATTTGATGAATTTAAAAAAAACGGGACTCAATTTAAAGTTATATACAATTGAATGCATAAAATTAATAAATTAATCATTTATATTAGTGTAAAAGATTAAATTTAAAAAATAAATATAAAACTTAGTAAATATATATATATATATATATATATATATATATATGAATTAGAAATAAAAAGAAATTAATTTGGTGAATTAAAAAAAAAAGGAGTCAATTTAAGGTTATATACAATTAAATGCATAAAAACGAATAAGTTAATAATTTATATTAGTGTAAAATATTAGATTTACAAAATAAAAATAAATTTAGTAAATATATATATATAAATGAATTAGAAACAAAAAGGAATTAATTTGATGAATTAAAAAAATGGGAGTCAATTTGAGGTTATATACAATTAAATGCAAATAAACGAACAACAATACCATGTGTCCTAGTGGTTCACACCTCTTCCGAGCTACCCGAAGGTCGTGGGTTTGATTCCCCTTGGGCGCATATTTGCCCATTTATTTCTACAAGCCTCACAAGGGCTTATATACTCTATGTCTCGCCTAATATAAGCTAGTGGGTCAGTGGCTCAGTGGTTCGCGCCCCGTCCGGACCCCAATGGACGCGGGTTCGAATCCACTGAGCTTTTTTTTTTCCACAGGTTCGACGATTAGCGACCGTCGTCATATTAGTCGCTGATCGTAAATTTTAAATTAAAAAAGTTATTTTTATTAAAAATAAGATTAGCGACCGACCATGATCCAACCGGATCATACCCGGGCGGATTAGAGACCGACCTGAAGCGGTCACTAATATTAGACACCGCCTGTGGCGGTCGCTAATTAGTGACCGACCTAATAAGGCAGTTGCTAAATTAGCTACCAGCGTTTTAGCGGCCGACGTGTATCAGTCGCTAAATCGGTCGTAAATCCTGTTTTGTGACCGAAAATTGGTCTCTAAATCGGTCGCTAATCTGCATTTTTTTTTGTAGTGTTATTATGTTTGATGGATATATGTTTGTTTACAGTTAAAATTCTGCCCTTTTTTTTATAATTAACTTGTTATTTACTATTAATTTGAAATTTCCATATCATGGTTGGATGTACTCAATGCCTCGTATGATAGGAAGGGGTATGAATCTTCAATTTTACCGTAAAATTGAAGAATATATTGAGTTTGCATAAAGTCATTCACACTTTCTTGATCGTTTCAATCGGCTTAGATGCCCGTGTAATGAAAGAAAATGCAGGAATATGCAATATTTGAGCATTGATGAGGTTAAAGCTCATCTTTTTAGGATTGGTTTTGTTTCCCGCTACTACAATTGGACCAGTCACGGTGAAGAGCGTTGTAATATTGATATTGACACACTTGAAAACTTTTATACTCAGTGACTTGAACCAAACTTTACTAGCAATACTAGAAGTTACGCGCAAGCGTACGGGTTCACTGTAGTATCAGCAAGTATAGGGACCAAGTATATCGTACCTCGGGATAGGTTGTATGCGAATAGAGCCCTGGGGATCTACGCGTCGTAATTAATATGAGTGGATGTTTTTGGCTTTTTGAGAATTATTAAATCTGAACTATATTATTCAAAGTATGCAAAAGAAAGAATAAAATTAATTATCTAAAGTTTGGTTTTAAATATAAAGAAGGTGATGCTCAGGATAGGAATCCCTACGTATACTAACGGAGTTGGTACGATAATCAAAATAACTGTGATGTGCAAGAAATAACCCTAAGTATTAGATTGTAAGATTAAAAGCCCAAGAATTAAACCCTAATACTTTGTCATATCAATCGACTTCACTAATCCACCAAACAAGTTAATAGATTGTGCTTAATTAAAGAGACCCTAATTTAACTCAGGTGATGCGGTCGTGCTTAACTAAGAATTCGTATGAAAAACCTCAACAAAACGTAAGTAAAGCTTTCTCGTTCTTCTCCTCTTCCTCTCTCTAAAAACTAAGTCTAAAAGTGATTTCTAAAGTTCGGGGTCCTCTTCAAAACGTGTTTGGAAGAGGTATATATAGGCACCGGGTCGAAACGGGATCTCATGGGCCGAAAAACGAAATTTGGCATATAAGCCTCGGAGGCGCTCGAGTCGTCCCGGTCGAGCGGGGCGCTCGACCCTTTTTGGTCGAATGATTCAATAGCTCGAGCGGGGCGCTCGAGCGGGGCGCTCGAGCTGCGTTGCTCGAATGGTTCAAGAGCTCGAGCGCCCTCGAGCGGCAAAAATGTGAGTTAAATTAGGGTCTCATTAATTAAGCACAATCTATTAACTTGTTAGTAGATTAGTGAAGTCGAGTGTTAGGGTAAAGTATTAGGGTTTAGAATCTTGAGCTTTCACCTTGCATTCTTAGACTTAGGTTATTTCTTGTGTGTCACAGTTATTCTGATTATGTACCTGCTTCGTTAGTATACGTAGGGATTCCTATCTTGAGCATCACCATCTCTCATTAGAACACAACCCTTAGTTAATTTGATTTCTTCAGTATTTAAGTTTACTTAGTTAATTTTAGTCTTTTAATTAATCTTTCCAAAAATCCAAAAACAACACACTCATATTAACTACGACGCGTAGATCTTCAGGGATCTATTCGCATACACTCCATCCCTTGGGTTCGATACTACTTGGTCATTATACGTACTTATACTACAGTGAACCCGTCCGCTTGCGGGTGAGCGATTAGTAGAAGTTAGATAATTCGCTTCAAGTCATTCACCCACCCAAATTTTCAAAAAAACGTTTAATCCAAAATAAGGCATTTCGCTCTTGTATTAGCGTTATAAATCAAAATCCAATCTCAGACGAATATTAAGACGAGGACTTTGCCCGAAGATCATATAAGTCAAGGTCATCATCGATGAGAAGAATTAAAGGAGCATATCTAGAGTTTAGGACCCACGCTAAGTTTTTTTGTTCGATCTGAAATAAATTAAAGTTGTCATCGTTTTTGTGTTTATATTATTATAATATGAAATTTGCAGGTACAGTAATTGTTGTAAAAAGATTTGAACCCAGACTAATAATACTCCAGATAAAATTAATGATACTCCTAATGAAATTAATGATACTTTAAAACAGTTTTATGATAAGCTTATCATGAACAATTTCATATAAAACCTACTCCGATTTTTTCTCACTAACTTTTTTTATTTGATTGCAACTTATAATATACATCCCATACAATATTTTAGGTTGTAATCAGATAAAAAAATTGTAAAAATTGCAAATTGATAAAAAAAAAAAAATTGACTATATATTGCAAACTGGTATTGTTTGTAAGAATAATATTACTGCTGATAAGACTAATATTATTATTTATAAAAACTTATATTATTACTGGTAGTGCACGGTACATAAGACAAAAGCTTATATTATACAAAGAAGGACCTACGTTTAACCTTGTGGGGGCACAAGCCCCCACAAGCTTTTTTTTCACTACTATATATTATATATAATATTATATGTTATTATTATACTCCCTTCATCTCAAAGTTAATTTTTACTTTACTATTTATCACTCTAAACTAAATTGAATTTAATTAGTAAATGTGAATTAATATTGTTGATAGGCGTGCAGAAATACCATTTGGGCAGAAGAATTATTCAAAGAACCTATGCTTAAAACAAGATTAAGCCAACAAAGCCAGACCAAGCTGGAATCATCAGACGAACAGTTCCAGCTCGACGAGCTACATTGACTAGGCGAACAACTTTAGCCCAAGGACCACGTGGACCCAAATGATGACCAGGCGAACACATCTAGCCCATAGGCGGACAGATCTAACCAGAGTATTGTGATATCAAACTAGCAAAAATGACCATCAAAATCAGGCTAATGACTCCTCAAGGACAGATCCAAAAGGACGAATAGCACTCAAACACGAGCAAATCCAGCATTAGGGGATAATAATTAGTTTAGATAAGGTCAAATAGTCAACTCTCCAAGTGTCACACATGCACACTTGGAAGATCAAAGGTTTAGTACACCTCCTGCTAGGAAACTTGTATAAATACCTCTAATTTTAAGTTAATAAAATAAGCACAAATTCACATACACGTCCAAACTTCGATTATTTATCTAAAGCACCTCGATTATTAAACATACAAATTAAATACAAAATCAACTTACGTATTTATTTCTAATATATCCAGTTTTCGTATTCACTAATTACGTTAGTGATCAATCACACGTAATTGTTTGGTGATCTAATTAATAAACAAAAACAACCACTAATCCTTGCGATTAGAAAAGATTATCAACAAGTATGTATAAAAGTAGTAACATGAGATGTAAGTTATTAGTGTAGGAAAGATATAACTGTAAAAAATAATGTTGTTACATTGTCATTTATTGAAATATCGATTGAACAAGGGGAGGTATAGTTTCACTAAATAGTAATTAAGTTTGAGACCGATGGAATATATATAATTCATCTTTGGATTAAAATAAAAAAATACTTCTCCACAATTAAAATTGTTGTAATATTTTTAAAATGTTATATAATGAAAATTTTGATAATGTATTTTTATATTTTGTATCTCTGTTTAAAAAAAAAAAAAAAAGCATACAAAGTACAAACAAGTTTTACAAAAAATATTGGTAAATAGTATGCTTTGTTTCTATATTTATATTTATTTTGTGTCCCCGCTACGTGAAATCTTGGATTCGTCCCTGACATTTATATATAATATAAATCATTCTATAAATTTCTTGTAGCAAAAAGGTAAAGTCCTCGCTCCTGGCCCGACAGAATTGGGTGGAGGTGGTTAATTATAGTGACTCGGCGGCCCATTAGGTGGGAGGACTAGTGTCTGGTGCCCACAAGGAGCATGACTTGATCCTGCGTCTTTGTAGCAAACTGTCACCTAGAAACCAATTGAGCTATGTCCATGCGGGCCATTCTATAAATTTCTAATTTGCTATGTGCTTGTAAATTAACAAAATAATCAAGTGAATAATTTAAAAATTCGAAAATACATCATGTGCTGTTTTTATAGGGCAAAGGGGCTTTGTCATCTTCAGTTTTCTCTCATCGCATTTATTCCTTACGGCCTAGTGAACAAACATACACTGAGGTGCCCTGTTATGGAAACGGTTCAACCTTTGAGGCCCCTTTGAACCTTTCATGTTACAAGAGGATTCTATGTCATGACCTAATAAAACCTGATGAGTTCAAACTTTCAAATATAATTAGAAAATATTAATAAATTAACGAGTAGGTCTCCTGCAAAGTAGTTTCATTGTGTAACTAAATTCTATTAGTTGTTTTATTATACATTATAACTGTGAAACTAATACGTATTTACTTTAAGTCATGCAACATTTACTATTGGCATGTGTTTTGATGTACGGATTGATTTTTAAAGTTGATACAATGATTTGTTATTGAGAGTAGTTTAATTTGTTATTCTAAAGTAGACCCATGTATGAAAAATAATACTTCCTCCGTCCCATAATTGTTTGCACACTTTCCTTATTCGTCCGTCCCACAATTGTTTGCGCACCCAAAAAATGAAATACTTTTATAAACTCCACCCTCACAATATTCACGTATTTACAAGAATTGTCATTACTTTTTGCCTTTGGGCCCACATTATACTTAATTCAATCAATTTCTTCACTTTATACCCCACAAAACACTACTCATTACACTTTTTTCTTAAAAGTAGTGTCCATTTTATGGTGTAAACATTGGTGGAACGAAGGGAGTAGCATATAGTGTAATGTTGAGGACTATAGTTAAAGATGATAAAGTTATTTTATGTTTGAGAGACGAATCAATTTGATAAATGTTGTATAAATTGATGAATGAATTGAGTACATTTTGATAAAAACAACTAATAGTGTTAAAAAGAAAAAAAAAATGCAAACAAGTTCACAACAAAACTGGTGTACAATATACTTCATATGAATTAAATGAAGAATTTTGACTTGATTGTTAGTTAGAAATGCAAATTAAAAGATTGTGATATATATTCTATCTTAGGTTGTAAGAGAATCGAAGGATATTGACCTCAAGTCGCATGTCAAATGAAAAGAAAAAAAAAAAAAAAAACAAACAAACAAACCATCTGAACCATCTGAACTCTCAATACCAAAAGAGTTCTTTTGTTGTGTTTTGTCATTTGTGCTATTGGATTATATGAAAGGGTGTCTGGGGTAGAATTTTTCAATAAGGATGAGAGTGAGACTAAAAATTGATATAACTATAATAATTTATAAGAGTGTTATTATTATTACTTTTTTTTCTTTCTATAATTCTCTTTTTTTCTCAATCGTTATTCATTTACCAATAATCATTTGTTGTACGTTTTTATTTTAAAATTAAGGTATATATATAACACTAGTAATACAACCATCATGAGGTTACTCTATCTCCCAACATATCATTTTTATTTTATGGGATCATAGATTAAAAATATATTTTTATTATTACTACTATTGATGAATTTGAACCCTATACCTCCTAAATATTACTTTTAGAGCACCCACAATGGGAGTGAGGACTCTCATGTGGAATACTACCCCTCACCCTAAATCAAGGAAGGAGTGAATGGGGAGGTAGTGATGTGGCATGGGAAGCAAGTTTGGGGAAGGACTGCTACTACCCGGGTAGTGCTGAAAAAAGTGAGGAAAGACTTGTGGTCCCCATGTTTTTGTGGTCCCCAAATCATAAATAAAAAATTGTTAATGAAAATAGTAGAATTAGTGGGACCATGAATAAATAGTTTTGAGGTAGGATGCATTGGAAGGGGTAGGAGTTTTTTGAGTTAGAGGTATTAAACTTTTGAGGTGGCACCCATGTGGCACACATGTGGCACTTTCCTCGCTCAAAATTTATAACTTGCACTGTAGATGCTCTTATGAAGTTAGAATCTAGAATGGATACATTCCGGACATACTATGGGTGTGTTTGCAAAAACTTTTTATAGCTTATAATTACTTTTTGACTTTTAAAAAACATTTTTTAGTGTTTTATTTCTCTTTTAAGTGATTATATAATCTAATAAAAGTTATAATCTATAAGTTGGTATTGGGGTGCTTTTAGGAGATTGTAAGCTTTTATTTAATTCTATCAAATTTTTTTACAAATACTATCAACTTTTCTTGAATTTTTTTGCAAACATTATCAACTTTTACTATTAAACACTTTTTTCATAATCACTAATTTTAATTAATTCTTCAAAAGTATAATTTTTTGTAAACACACCCTATATCTACATAGATAAATATACAGAACTCATCACTTGAGTTGATTTCTTATCACTAGTGAATAGTATATCGACTAATTAACCTCAGTTTAGGCTTTCTAATGAAACTGAAACAAGAGATCACCCTCCCATGAGATTTTTGCACTAAAGACTCCATTGTTTGATATTTAAGATTGATGTAGTAAATGGGAAGGGGTGAATTACATCAAATTAGATTAATTGCCTTTGTGCAATATTATTGAGTGAATCTAACTGTTTTTTTTTTTTTTTCACTTCTCCCACTTTTATCCATGCTCCAACTCATAACTTCACAACGTAAATAGTAATACTCTAACAACTTATATTCGTTGGGAGTTGGTGTGAAGTGGCGGTCTATTGTAAGCTTTTTTATTAAGACGTGATGTACTTTGTTACTTTAAACGAACTGAAGTAAATGATTGTAACAAAAATATTTTAAAAATTAGAAAAATAATAGAGTGGTGAAATTGAAACTTGGTCATCTAATTCTTCCATGTAATTATAAAATAACAATTAATAGTTAAAATAATTCTAAAATAACAGATGATCAATAAATCATAATTTTGGCGGGGGAGATTAATTCAAAGCAGGGATAAATATTTTTGTAGAAGGAGTTCCATGTGAATTCGGGAAACGCCACTCCTCATTTTCAGTATGGCAGACGAGTTTTGAAAGAACCCTCTGAACCCTTTAAAACATTTTTCTTATATACCTTCCCAATTAAAACCAATGTGACGTCATCATTAGAGTAGTAGGAAATTTCGATGTAATTACTGTTTTCTCTCTCTCTCTCCCACGCAAACACAAACATATATATATATATGCCTTCAAAAAAAAGAGCCCAAGAAACCTCTCTCTGCTTTACAAGCGCAGAAAACCCAACATACAATGCCAGAAACTTCATTCTTTGATTGGATTCAAATCCCAACTTTTCTAAACACCCTATCTTCATTTCTTGCGGATTTCCCCAGCTTCATTACAAGAAAACTCAACTCATCTTTATCCGCTCTCACAACATCCAATTCCCATTTAATCCGAATGCAATCCTTCATTCAGAACATACTCACCAACCTTCTCCAGCTGAAGAAGGACAGCCCCTTCTCAACCCACCCCACAACAATGCGTGTCGCCACCATCGTCTTCTACACCGCCCTCCGATTTTCTCCACGCCGCCGTTTCAAAATGATAGCCGATTATTGCTTGCTCTCGATTGGAAACGCATCGGTTGCATCTCTGTCATCCGTTCTGTTGCCCGCTTCCTTGAGCCCTTTCGTTTTTGCCGTTTTAGGATTGCAATCCGCGGCGGAATTGATGTACTGGTTGTATCATGAATTCGTTTCGGAGAATAACATATGGACCGCTTTCAGCAATTTAACTGGCCAAATGCAGCCGATTCTCCCACTATGAATGTAGACACAGAGTCTTCTTTTTTATACTCCCTCCGTTTGAGTAAGTTTACCACTTTTTTTTTTAATGTTTTAAGAGAGTGTATTTATTTATTAATATATGGTGGGTCACATGTTAACTTTTTGGATAAAGTAATGATTAGTTTTGAAAAGTAAAGTGAATGAGTGACACTTTTGGTAATATTATGTGAGTTTGAATGTTAAATTTTATATACAGTAGAGTGTTGTTATTTCCATTTATGGAATGAAAAACTTATTGAGGGACGGTCCGAAAAAGAAAGTGGGAAGTTTACTCATGGACGGAGGGAGTATTTGAGACTGAAAATGTATGTACCGTTGTGTTGTATATCTATTACTCCCTCCGTCCAATATTAGTAGCCTTATTTTTTGGGCTGTTAATTTTGTCAAAAGTTGGAGGGTATTATGAGATATTGTGATGTCTATATAACAATAAATTTATTGTTTATAGAAAATATAAGTAAAATATTTTTCATAAACAATCACTCTATTTATAAATGGACTTCACAATACCTTATAATAGCAAACAACTTATGATAAAAAATAACAGCTAAAAAAGTAGGACTATTAATATTGGAAGAGAGGAGTACTTGGTATATTAATTTCAAAAGTTTTGGTTGTTTTCTTAAGTTTAGTTCATTTTGTCGTACAATTTTTGTGAACTTGCGGAACATGATCGAGTGCATGGAATATCACTTTAATTTTGTTGTATTGGTATATTTATTTATTATGAATATATAGATATTTCATAATATCTATAGTTTGTCTTCAGATTTTTTTTTAAGGCAAAGTATTATGCAAATGATACACGCGGTTAATACCTTATATTAAAACAATGAATATATTTAGTGAGAATAACTAATGCTACTTAAATTAATATTTTTAGTAATAACAATTAATTTCTTACACAGGTTATATCTTTAGTACAATTCATTAGTATCTTTCAAATATGTTTCATCATAAATATCATTCACATACTATATTCTCTCTTCATTATTAACTTATGATGTTTTTTTTTCTTTTAGACCATGTTTATCGGCCATTTGACGCCCAGGGCATCCGGATGCGACAAAAAAAAAAAAAAAAAAGATAAATTAAATAAAAACTTATGACAATGGGCATGGCATGACCAAGAACAACCAAGTGAATGGGAGAATTTTTTTTATCCCAAGAAATATATGAATGACACGTGTCAAATTGTTATTGGTCGGTCATATTTTATTTAAATAATTTTCGATTTTCACTTATCTACTTAATTTTTTTTTTTAAATACCAAAATTCATGAAATTGAATTCTCTATAAATAGAGATCAATCTTGATATGTTTTGGATCACAATTTCATACACTCCATTTTCTCTTCTCCTATATTTTTTCTCTTCTAAATTGTGTTAATTATCCTCAATTCCCTAAATTGAATGTTATAATTTTTTAAGTGTATGTTTATTTTTTATTATAGTTATTAATTTTTTTAATATTGTGTAAATATTATAAAAAATTAATAATAGATATAAAAGAAATAATTTATTAAATGTTGGTTGTGGTTGTGGTGGTTATGGATAAAGTATGAAAAAAGATAAGTTTGGGTTGTGGTGTAAAATGTATAGGTGGAGGAGTGAGAAATGAATTTTATATTTGATGTCCCGGTTGTAACCGGGCATGGATAAAGATGGTCTTAGTAATTGATAGTACTTAAATTGATTTTTTTATAATCTAATTTAAAGTAGGCGCTAGTGTTCTAAACGAAGTGTTTTTTTTTTATCGACAAAAGCAATTTTTATAAAAAAAAATAGAAAGTAGGGGTATAAGACTTTTTTTATAGGTAATCAATTACTATAGTTTCCTAATATAATCAACTACAATAGTTCCTTCGAACATCGGGTACATGACAACATCTTTTCATCTCACTATAGACCGGAACCGCAATCACCACAAGAGGGAGACCACCGCAACCACCACAAGAGGGGAACACTACACCAGTACAAGAGGGAAATAAATTCCCTCTTCATGTCTCGAACCCAAGACCTCTAGGGTTTTAGATGGTGGATTCAACCAATTGAGTTACCAACACTTAACAGTAGGGGTTTGTTTGATAGGGGTTATTATTTGTATAGACACTACAAAAAACACCTTCTTAGACTAGGGAATTTCTCGAGGGAAATCAAACCCTCAACATTGAAGAGGGTTTTAACGAGGACTTTGGCTCAACAAGGGATTTGACGAGGGTTTCCTTTCCCTCATCTTTCACGAGGGAATTGCCGAGCAAAAATGGGGCCCACAAACGTCAGACGAGGGAATGGACGAGGGTTCTGCCCTCTGCAGTGTCACGAGGGATTCTTCCCTCGACAAATTCTGACGCATGCAGGTAGACGAGGGTTTAGGGTTCCCTCGGCAATTTCACGAGGGAAATAACCCTCTTCCCGTCATAGGATACCCTTCACGAGGGTTAAATTCCCTCGAGAACTTTGCAGAGATTCTGAATATGCATGCAGGCTTTACGCAGGTTTGAATTTATTAGGCGAGGGTTAATCCCTCTTCAAAGCCCTCGTCCAAGTTAAATTAGTTTCAGCATTATTCCTACCCATTTCGACAGAAACAATTAAACAGAAGAGAGGAGAAGAAGACAGGAGAGGAGAAGAAGAAAGAAGAGGAGCTCCGGTCGCCCGTTTTCCACCACCACCGACGTAAAAAACTTGTCTCCGGTTGCTACACACTTGCAAAAACGTTTATACGGTAATTTTTTTTTAATTTTAAAACGGTTATAATTGATATATAAATATTATTGCATAATATATATATATATTTCATGTATATATATGTGTGTGTATGTACTCAAATATATATGTATATAGGTAATTAGTCATATAATTAATTTATTTAGTATTAGTTGTTAATATATTATGCATGCATATATAGGTATATTTAATTTGTTGATTAGTAATTATAATATAAATATTTGTGTAGTTAATATAAATAATTATTTAGTAGAATTTAATTTGATATATATATTTAGTTGTTAATTTAGGTGCTAATTGATTTGTTAATGTGTGTATATATTCATGTATGTATTATTATTCATGATGTATATATATATTTATTAATTAACTAATTATATATATATATATATATATATATACATGTTGAAGTTGAAGGAGGGGTTATTGATATATTGTTTGTTGTAGAATATGTGCGTTCCGACTTGATTAATTATAATTAAGTCGGAAATGGATGCACGTAGGAATTTTGATTAACTGGGGAATACGAAAAAACAAAAAGAAACTCTGCCGAAATTTTTAGAAAATATTAATTAATTAATTAATTATAATCTAATAATAAATTAATTAATAGGAGAATACAAATGATAAATTGTAGGGTTTTGAGTATTAATTCATTAATATGAAACAGATTGATATGGATTATTCAAGTCGTTTACGTTGGATGTATGGTCCAAGATCGATTAATGGCATGATAGCTCCTGAATTTATTAGTGGACTCGATTCATTCATAGACTTCGCCACTAGTAACCCGAATTGGATGAATCGAGGAAAGATTAGGTGTCCCTGCAACAAATTTAGATGCAGGAACAAGACGTTTCAGTACCCCGATGACGTGAAAGCTCATTTGTATAGAAATGGTTTTATGCCAAATTATTACAATTGGGTTTTTCACGGTGAGGAAAATTGGGGTCAAATTCCACATCAATACAATGATCAGGCGTCGGCTTCTTACGGGCCGGTTGATGAGACAGCAAGATCTAGCTCGTACCACGATATGATCACGGACTTAACTTCCAGTCCCCACTTTGGAAATGTGGATGACGAGCCGCCTGTTGAGGAACCCCCTAATCAGTATGCTGCACAGTTTTATGATATGCTTCGTGCAGCGGATCGGGATTTGTATCCTGGATGCGAATCACACTCGCAACTGTCATTCAATGCCCGCATGCTGAACATTAAAACTGAAAATAGACTATCTGAAAGGGGTTATAATCAAATCGTTGACCTGGTTCGTGAGATATGTCCTCCTGATAATTTGGTACCCAGAAAGTTTTCCGATAGCAAACAGTTGATGGGTGAGATGGGGCTTCCTGTGGAGAGGATCGACTGTTGTGCAGGGAATTGTATGTTATATTGGGGTGCAGACAGCGATCTTGAATATTGTAAGTTTTGCGGTCGGCCACGGTTCAAACCCGCTAGACACGATGTGAATGGTCGACTGAAAAAGAAGAGCCATTTCAAGGAGATGTTCTACTTTCCCATCATCCCTAGACTGCAAAGATTGTATCAGTCCAATGCAACTGCGAAGGATATGACATGGCATGCAAGTTGCTCTAATAATGATCAGTCTGGTGTTATGCGTCATTCTGCAGACTCGCAGGCTTGGAAACACTTGGACCAGTCGTATCCTGAATTTGCATCAGAAATTCGGAACGTGAGGTTGGGCTTGAGCACCGACGGTTTTCAGCCGTTTGGGCAGTCGGGGAAACAATACTCCTCATGGCCCGTGATACTAACGCCGTACAATCTACCGCCATGGATGTGCATGAAGGATCAATTCATGTTTCTTACGATTCTGGTGCCTGGTCCAAAAAATCCAAAGGATAAATTGGATGTATTTTTACAACCATTAATCCGTGATTTGATAATTTTATGGGAATATGGAGTGGTAACGTATGATATTGCTACAAAGCAGAATTTTTTGATGCGGACTGCACTAATCTGGACCATAAGTGACTTTCCAGCCTACTCGATGTTGTCTGGATGGAGCACATCTGGAAGGCTTGCATGTCCATATTGTGCAGAATACACGGATGCTTTCACTTTGAGGCTCAGTCGAAAGCAGTCGTGGTTTGACAACCATCGTAAGTTCTTACCCAGATATCATCCGTATCGAAGGAACAAGACTGCATTCAGAAAGAACAAAACAGTTGATGATGATCCACCGCCCATCCGTACAGGTGTTTCGATCCTTGAGGAAATTAATTGGATTGGATTTATGAAAGTTACGGAAGAGGGTGCTGATGCTCACAACAAAGTTCTAGATGGGGGTTGGAAGAAGAAGAGCATTTCTGGGATTTGCCGTACTGGAGTACATTGTTGATCCGACACAATTTGGATGTGATGCACATCGAAAAAAATGTGTTTGATAATCTCTTCTACACGGTGATGAATGTGGAAGGGAAAACGAAGTACACAAATAAATCTAGGGATGAGCTCAATGAATATTGTCGTCGACCCTCGTTGCAGAGATGTCCAGATACAGGAAAGTACCCCAAAGCTGCTTATTCACTTGATAAGAGACAGAGAGATATTGTTTGCAAGTGGGTAGATGAATTGAAATTCCCTGATGATTATGTGTCCAACCTGTCTCGTTGCGTAGACTGGAGCAAATTGAAGATGTTTGGGATGAAGAATCATGATTGTCACGTGTTTATGCAGAGACTGCTTCCAATTGCTTTTCGTGAATTACTGCCGGCCAACATTTGGAAAGCTATCACTGAAATTAGTTTGTTTTTCAAGGAGTTAACATCTAGGACCATTACAGTGGAAAACATGACTAGGTTGGACCATGATATCCCAGACATCTTATGCAAGTTGGAACGAATATTTCCACCCAGCTTCTTTAATTCAATGGAGCATCTACCTATCCATCTTGCATATGAGGCAAAGATCGCTGGTCCAGTACAATACAGATGGATGTACCCATTTGAGAGGTAATCTATTAATTTACCTATTTATTTTTAATATAATCTCGTTCGGGAATTACAGTAGCTCATCCGTGGACCTTGAATTAGGTATCTTCACAATTTAAAGTTAAGTGTGGGTAACAAGGCGCATGTGGAAGCTTCAATTGCAAATGCTTATTTAACAAAAGAAGCATCAATGTTTACGTGAATGGTCCTAGCAGTACTGTCACCACGTACCCTGGGTATTACGTGAATGGTTTCAAATTTCACACACGAGATTATGGTGCCTCTAAAGCAACCATGAACAGTGGAGTTTGCATTAAAGGAACAAACTATGATTCCAATGAAAACGATTTCTATGGGATACTCGAGGAAGTAGTGGTTTTGGAATACCCTGGACTTACTGAAAAAAAAAGTTGTTCTGTTCAAATGTCAGTGGTTTGATCCTACTGTACCGAGGGGAACAAGAATACATCCTCAGTATAAACTCGTGGACATTAATCCAAGAGGACGGTACGGTCGTTATGATCCATTCGTGCTGGCAAGTCAAGCTACTCAGGTTTACTATTGTAAGTATCCCGGTGCATCTGTCCAACCGGGTTGAGAGTGGTGGGCAGTTTGCACCACCAAGGCGCGATCCTTAGTGGAAGTCGATAGAAAGAGTGAACCAGAGCTTCCCCCATTTCAAGAGGATGATATAATATCTCAGATGAATGTGCAAATAGATGATGATCCTGTCATTTTGGCTGATTTTGACGCTGCACTAATTGAGGTAGAGAATGAAGAAGAGGAAGAAGGTGAAGAAGATGTTGAAAATGATGAAGAAGATGATGAAAATGATGAAGAAGATGAAGAAGATGATGATGAAGAAGAAGATGAAGAAGATTGATGAATTCTGTATTTGTTGTGTTTGTTTGATGTATTGATGTGTTTGCTTGTTTTAATTAATTAATGGATTCTGTATTTGTTGTGTTTGTTTGATGTATTGATGTGTTTGCTTGTTTTAATTGTTATGTACATACATATTTTAATTTTACATTATATTGTTACTTAATGTATTAATTGCTATGTATATAGATGGCTGGAGGAACGAGTCTCGCAATTGCTATGTATTAATTGCTATTGTTACATAATTTTGTATGTCTAGGGCTCCGTGGAGGAACGAGTCTCGCAATTACCGCCTTCAGCGGACGAAGATGAGCGCTTGAACCGATTGAGTCAAGCGTATGCTGAGACAGTGAGGCCAGAACACGAAAATGTTAGGGGTCTCGGTCAAATGAAGACGATGCGCATACAATCTGGCCCAGGCGGGACATCATCTGGCACACACGTTGGCGGCTATGACCAAAGAGATGTTGATCGCTTGTTGGCTGAAGAGCGCGCGAGATATGAAAGAATGCTGGCAGAGCAACAGAGACAGTATAACGAAAATTTGCGTCAGGAAGTGCACAGCCAGATGATGGCGTGGATGCAAGGACATCAGGGAAACCTACCTAGTGGG
This sequence comes from Ballota nigra, assembly GCA_947034835.1. NCBI lineage: Eukaryota > Viridiplantae > Streptophyta > Magnoliopsida > Lamiales > Lamiaceae > Ballota > Ballota nigra. The sequence goes on from OX344729.1 coordinate 11,006,951, forward strand.
TTTTCCCAACCAGCTACTTCATATCCTCCTTACCCAGCTTATCCTTCTTATCCTCCCGCCCCTGGTTACGCCCCTTGTCCTCCCACCGGTCCTTCTAGTGGTGTTCCTCCCGTTCCTCCTAGTGGTTTTCCCGCCGCCCCTTATCCTCAGGTCTCTCCTGCTCGTCCTCCATCTTCTGGTCCTTCCCCATCTCGTCGTAATTCCATATCTCCAACTGGATTTATAGACCTACTTGAAAGAGGTGCATATTCTGGTTACCCTCCGAGGGGTAATTATTCTGGAAATGAAAGAGGTGGTGATGATGATGTGAGATAGATGTCAAGAATATTTGATCGTATTTTTGAACTATATATGTTGGTTTAAGATTTTACTGTTTATTTAGATTTAATTGTCTGGATATTTGAGCATGTGTGGATATTTTAATTGTTATGTCTGGATATAATTGGAACTATATATGTTGGTTTGTTATTATTTATTATTATTGATTTTAGTGAAAAAAAAATTCAAAAATATTTATTTTAAAATTTTATTGATTTAATAAAAAAATAGACTTTATATGTGTATATGTGTACACATATATATTAGTAAATAGTGAAAATAAATATATGTGTATTAGTGTACACATAATAGTAAATAGTGAAAATGAATTTAAAAAGTACTTTATTTTATTTTATTGATTTTTAAATAAAATAACGATCAATATATGTATATATGTGTACACACATTAGTAAATAGTAAAAATAAATTAAAAAAATATTTATTTTTAAAAACAAAAACAATCAATATGTGTAATAGTGAAAAATAATAAAAAGATATTTATTTTAAAGTTATATTGATTTTTAATAATATATACAAGTGATAGTTTAATTTTATATGTAATAATAATTTTCATATAAAATATAAAAAACAATTAATATTAAGTAGTATTATATTTAAAATATATAACAGAAAATATATTAAACATATATATTACATCCTAAAACATAACAACTAAATAGCCTTGTCCAAGCGGCACGGCGAAACACGTAAGGTCTCCGCATACATGGAGGTCGCGTGTTCGAAACTTGAGGGGGGCGAATTTCGCCCAAATTAAGCTTAGAGTGAGGTGGGAGGGTGCTAGCCTAGTGGATTCGCGGGGAGGGATTGGGCTCGAGGTCGTGGGTTCGAAACCCGCGAATTACATTTTTTTTCGGAAAGGACTTACACGAGGGAATACACGAGGGAATTTCCCTCGCCACGTAAGACGAGGGAAAATTCCCTCGCCAAATGCAGGTTGTCACGTCAGGTTTAAAGAGGGAAGTTTTTCCCTCGCATGCATTTCCCGAGGGATATGAAGAGGGATTTTTCCCTCGTTCTCCGTTCCCGAGGGAAAATTCCCTCGCCTTTTACGAGGGCTTAGACTAGGGTTTTTTAACGAGGGAATATTTCCCTCGTCTTATCCCACACGAAATCCCTCTTCAAAACCCTCTCCATTTTTCGAGGGATTCTTTTTCCCTCGTGTACAGGTTGGCGACGAGCATTTTGGAGAGGGAATAAATCCCTCTTTAATACCCTCTCTATCTTCGATTCCCTCTTTAAAACCCTCTCCAAAACCCTCTTTAAATCAGCTAATTTTTGTAGTGAGGGTAGATTGATATAAAATAGTATGGAGTATAAGAAGTATAGGGAAATGTAATATGGAGTCGGGTGTTTGATAGATTGTAAATACAGGTCCATACAATTTTATATTGTGTTTGATAGGGTGTACAAACACCCTATAAAACATGTAGAATTACCATTTTAACCCTGTTTTATTTGTATCATACACTTGTTTGACAGGGTATTTAGGCATGCATTCTCATTTGCCAAATTCAGCTTCGTCCAGAAAAAAGATGGGTAAAAACTCAATCCCCGCTGAGAAATAGGCCGCCGTGGGGAGAAGCCGTCTTCTGCGTTTCCCGTCAACTTGCACGCCGCCGCCGCTGAAGCCACCCGCACGCCGACCGCCGCTGAAGCCACATGGGAAAATGCATTTGAGAATTAGTTAGAGCACTAGAAGAAATAGTGATTACTACACAAATTTAATTGTAGAAAAAAATATATGCATATCTTAATTTCTTACATATGAAATCCTAGAAGAAAGTCATGCATCTGAAATTACTTCAATCAATTTCTCGTCACAGAAATTGAAAAAATCTTCCTACAATCCAAATCAACAAGAAAACTAGTCAAATTTTGCTAAACCAGAAATCAGTATATATTCTACCAAAATTACAAGGTATCCATCCACCACATTCAAAGACTCGCAAAACTCAAAAGTCTGCCCTTATTACGCAAAAACTATACAAAATAATAGGGGAGACAAGCAAAATTGCCCAAAATTTAAGGGGGCACTTGTTTTTTTGCCCCCTTTTTTTCAAAAGATGTATTATGCCCATTTTGGACCTAAATTCTCCACACTACCCTTACTCATTCATTTTGTATTTCAGTTTTTTTTTTCTTCTTTCAATATTAGGTTTGCCTTGCATCCAAACACTAACTAATCCTAATATTAAAAATTCTGAAAAAAAAGAAAAAGAAAAAGAAAATCGAAAACAAGAACTTGAAGAACCCATTGACGGGTTGGGTTCTTCCTCACTGTTTCTTTAGACGCCCCTCTTCGAAGTTGCACAGTTTCTTCCCAAATTCAAAGGGGTTCTTTCAAAATCCGCGCGAGCCTCCCTTGTTCTTCCGTAGCTTCGTCCAATTTAGTCTACGGGAGTGGGAGGAAAATTCATGTGGAAAACATTATAGTCCAAGATCCAATTTTTGTTGAAGGAAGTAAGATTACAGTTCATGTCATTCAATTTATGTCTATATGGTAATGGAAATTCACTCTTTTGATTGTTTATCTTGAACTATGGTGTTAATGAAACATGAATTACTCAATAAAATTCTGAAAAAAATTCATTCATGTAATGCCCACCAAGTGTTTGACAAAATTCCTAAATGAAAGAGTATAATAATTTGATGTGCTAATTGAATTCAATTTATGTTAATAAGGTATGAAAATTCACTCTTTTTATCATTGATTTTGTATTATGGTGTTAATGAAACATGAATTACTAAAAAAAAAATCTCAAAAAATTTCATTCATGCAAATGCCCACCAAGTGTTTGACAAAATTCCTAAATGAAAAGTATAATAACTTGATGTGCTAATTCACTTCCTTGGTCATGTATTTTTGCAATAAATGTGATCTCATATTAACCACAATAGTTAGGGTTTGATATAATGTTCAATAATTTTATATTAGTACATTCATATATGGTTCACAATTTTTTGCCAACTATATTCAACTCAATGCCAACTGTTTGCCAACTCTCACAGCACTATTGATGTTGGAAAGAAAATATTGGAGTAGGATCAGTGAGCTTTGAGCTTTGATTGAATGATTATTTTTCACATTTATTTTTTAATGTATGTAAATTTTGATTTACTTGAATGTTGTATCCAGTTAAATGTCACCTCCTCCATGTGCATGTGGAAATGGGCCCATGCTCATAAAGTGTGCGGGTAAAGAAAGACCTAATGCTGGAAGGTACTTCTATATTTGCCCAAAAAATGGGAGTCACAAGGGTCGCTTCATTTGGTGCGATGAACATCACAAGCATGATCCACCAGAATTAGTTCCTGCATTTTTGTATTATCAAACGTACAAACATCCAAACTCCTTCACAAATTCATATGCTAGTGAGTCTAGTAGAAGCTTTGTCAATCGTCGATTGAAGCCAATCATGTCGTGGGAATACAACCGATCAATCTTGGTCTCTTGCAAATGAAAATGGAACGCCGTCGAAATTTCTCACCTGGTTGCTAGTTGTAATTTTTATAATATTTGTGTTGTTTGTTGCTGTGTTGCTTGGTTTTATTTTAGGTCGTGCTGTTTAAAATTATTCAGTGTTTTGGACTATTGTTTCTCGTTTTGTTCATTTAGGACTAGACTTGTGGTCCATGTACTATTTCATTATAATGTATGTTGAATCATTCAATTTCATGTCCTTGTCTTTTACATAAAGATAGTTTTGTTACATTAGTTGCTAATTATAAAATAATTCAAAGCTAATTCAACATGTTCGTTATTTATGAGGAAGAAGGTCGTTCAAGAAATACACGAGTTGTCATTTCAAAATTAAAGGCCTGCTTTGCAAACACTTCTTTCGAGATTAGTACAGCTTCAACTCTACTTTTCAGATTCCTGACCATTATTTTGAAATTTTAAAATTCATTGTGTAGTGCTCTCAAGTATGTTGGCCTCAACTTTTCAGATTCTCTAGTTCGTATTCTTACGTAATGTCATTAAGATTCCTGACTCAAAATAGTATACTAAACTCTAGCATTGAATTGTCAGCTTTTAAGTGATGGCCTCGTTTGGATCATTCACAAAGTATTACATATTCACGTCTATATAAAGCCATTTTCCATTTCATTTCTCTTGTAATTGTGCATCATGGATCTTACTGAAATTACACCACAAGAAACTTATTTCTATGATAAGATTTGGAGCTACGAAATGGACAAGGTGTTCATTAACACCCTGGTCACTGAAAAAAAATTTGGCCGGTGGTATGGAAGAGGGAAGGTCAACTTCAATGCAATGATTACTGCTATTGCTAAGGTCAATGAAGTTTGTTTCAAAAGTCTCACATTGCACGATGCTATGGAACGACTATCTGATCTTGAAAATCGTTACGATTTGTTCAAGTTAATAACTGAGCACCCTCGTGTGTGGTGGAATCGTGATGCAAACACCATCCACACTACTGATAAGATTTGGGGTCGAATAATAGCGGTTTGCGGCTTTTTGTTGTTTTTATTTATGCTTTATAAACAATTAATTTGTACTACTTAGTTAAGTTGTTGCATATTCTATGTTTAAATCAGGAGAATGAACTTGCAAAAGCTATGTGCATGAAGGAGAGCCAGAATACATGAAGCTCCGTTACTTGTTTGCTAGTGAGGGGGAGTTAGGGCCAGAAGAGGGGAATTTTGTTGCAAATCTTGACAACCCCGTCGAGATTATCAACATTACTGATAGCCCTGTTGTATCTGTTGAACGTCATCATGGATTGAACGTTCCAATTGTCATTTCGGATGATGAAGCAGAAACTATGCCAAGTGGATGCAATCGTCGTTCCACTCGAAGAAATCTGTTTGCCGAGGATGGCGAAACTATGGCAAGTGGACGCAAGTGGTCAGGTGCGTCTTCTAGCAAGTCAAAGAAGGGCGACTACTAAGCATACCGTGGCTTTAACCTCGTTTGAATCTAAGTGATGACCTTGTTTCCAATATGTTTACTATGTTGATGTTTTTATGTTTACCTGATGATCCTATGTAATGGTTTAGGTTTTGTGTCGATAGGGTTTAGGGTTCTCTATTTTGTTCTTGTAATTTTCTAATTTCCATTTGTCTACGCTATGGCATGTTTAGGTTATTATGCCGTATTAAGTTAATTTAATGGGTTTCCTAAGCATGAAATATGTTTAATATGAGCATCATGTTTGCAAAAAATGCCAAATCATAAGCATGAACTGAGGAATTAGATAAACAAGATCCTAATAAATTTAAACATGCTTACAAACATCGAAATACTACTAAGCATATCATTAAGTTAACAAAAGCAAACATCCAAATCCTACCACCATCTAGTTAAGTTCTTACATGCCGACATAAATAGATAATAAGTTTGGCATAAAGCCCAAATGTCTAACAAACAACAAGGAATTAACACGAAGGAAATCAAGGAAGATCCCTGTTTATGAAACGGGTCACGTAACGGGCACGAGGTTCCTCAGAAAAACCCAAAACTGCTCCAAAGTACCACTGTCTTTGGCTAGCACTTTTGGCTAAAACAAACTAGATTTACTTCACGATAAAAAAACAATGTGGACCAAATGAGGATGCAAACCAACCTAACTTGGCCTACTTTTGGAATAGAAATGCATACTAAGAAAAGGTGAAAACAATTCATAATACAACCAACTTTTTCAATCTTGTCTACGGGAAGAGAAGGACCACTTGTAGAAGTTTTTTGAAGCAGAAGAGCTAGAAGTGTCAGCATTGGCTGAGCTAATACTTGAAGTTGGAAAGATATTTGTCGGTTGAGAGAGATTGCGTGGAATGGTTGTAGATGCATTTGAGGTGCGAACTGGTTGGCAGTTAGGAATTTCATGGGTATCATCAAGATTTGGAATAGATGATGTTGACGATTTATGAAACAACCTTCTTCGACTGGAAGCGTGCCTGGTGGCAGTAGAAGACATGTCTTCTTCATCTTCCGAGTCAGGAACAATCATGTTGTGTAGGAGTTGATTGTTTGGGTCTTGTTGATGATTTTGTGTTTCATCACTTGTCTCAATCTCACCAGACTCCTTGAATAGAAATGACAGGGACGAGAAGAATGGTTCTCCTTCACGGACGTAGGCCATTGCAAGACGATCACTCTATATAACAAAAGCAAGATGTATATTAATATTTTGAACTCAGTAAATATCACATTTACCACCTTCCAAATTTTTAAAACCTGCTAGAAAAAACAAACCTTGACCATCTGAATCCAATCTTTCTTGCCTGCTTTTAGCTTGTTAGTATTTGGATCCCAAGTGAACCCCTCAGCCCCTTGACACTTCACAAACGTGTCATACCTTTGTCGTAAATAGTTCAGCTGTAGACGCCCCTCTTCGAAAGACAAAGACTTATGGAACACCTCATTCACAGTGTTGATTGATGTTGAGATTGCATTAAAGTTTAACGCATCACGACCTTCCGAGTTACCTTGATGCTTTTGCATCAACAATGTGTTTATGAAACATGATTCCATTTCGAAGGTCCATATTCCATCATACAATATTTCATTTTGAAGGGGAATTTTTTTCAGTGGAGGCATTTTTTGTGGAACTCTTGAGATAGTACATTGATGTTTGGTGCATAACCTCGTTTATATACTACTAAAGTATTTTATTGTTGATGTGGTCCATTTACTAGAAGACAAATATTTGAACTGGATAAAAACTCCCGTGACTAGAGGGGATTTGACTGATGAGTCACTGAAAAATTGACCTCTCATAACGTGTTGTCAATTTTCACTGAATACTACAGTGTTTTAGTGGGTTGTCAAGTCACACTGCAACCATACATACAAAATGTGACAATCCCTATTCAATAGATACCTTTTTTTGGCCCCCAATTTTTCATTTGATGTTCACCTTAATCCAAAACATCATCAAATAGAGATACTATATGCAAAATGATGATATTTTAATCCATAAGTATGCAAAAGTAATCTACATCATCCTTAACTAAGCAAAATTAAACAACATCATCTATAACTACACAAATTAAAAGTCCAGTTCAATGTTCTAAAAGTTCTAGTTAGAATGCAATACCACCCACATCATCAATGAAGTTAGCACACATCACTTCATTGTGGCGGGTCTTCATATTCAAAATTTCCTTGTTGGATGTGCCAATTCAACATGGCTTGTTGGCGCCGCTCCATATTTTCTTCTCTCCGACTCCGCTCCCTAAGTATTTCTTCGATCGTTGTTTGTCTTGTAACCACATCTTCAATTTTAGTAGTCAACCTATCATTGCTAGAACGGAGTCCTTGAATATCCACCCTAAAGCTCTCTATAGTAGTGATTAAACTTTCAATGTCGTTTCTCCGTCTTGAATACACCAATGGTTGTTGAGTCGGTTGGACTTGCGGTTGTGATCTGTCCACTTGTTCTTCTTCTTTCTCCATTGTTTCCTCCGTTCCAACTTGCTCTTGACCTCTACTCGTTCCTTCTCCCGCTCTCGCACGCTTCCTCGCTCTTGCTCGTTGTACAGCAACATTATCATGAAATTCTTATCGAAATCGAATGTGCTCCTGAGATTGCATGAGCCAATTTCCTGCCTCCTCTCTTCTCCATGTTATTAGAGACCAGTTATTCAATGGAAATCCAAGTTCATCCTTCAACTTCACGCAATACTGATCTCCCACCTTCTCTATTACTTCACTCTTTAACAGATAAGGGATGTCAATATACACCTCAACAATGCTTTCCATGTCATCGGGTCTCCAACCGACATTTTCAGCTATATGAGTAATCATCCCTCCTACTGCACATTGCTTGATGTTAGATGAACACCGACTCCCTAGGTGTGCCATTAGGTAAGCACCGAAGTTGGCATGCATATCATGGATCATAGAATAAATCAAATACAACTCCTCACCCCTCATTGCCCCAGCTTCATGCCTAGCAAAAACAGTGTTCATCATCACTCTATGGACCATTTTGAACATGGGATTACGAATCCTCGATGCTTTTGACTTCCCAGCAACAAATTCCACTTGCTTCGGATTTTTAGTGGAGATCGCATCCCATGTTTTTTGCTCCTCCTTATAACAGCCCCTTTCGTAATGATTCCTGTTGTGTACATGAGTTGCCGTCTTGAAAATCTCATTCAAGCGCTGACAAGTGATCGAGCGATCCACATTTCCAGCTCTGAACGTCATCGTTGTTGGCACTTTACCGGCATCGGTTAAAACTTCTGCCGTGCTCAGGAACTCGATGGCCAAATCCTTGTAAAGAGGCTTATGGATTGAAAGCATCTCTTTCCATCCAATCCTTTCGAATAGCTCTTCTACATCTCTTCTAGTGTTCAATACATCCATTGTTGTTGAGTCGTAGAACCTTGTGGGATGGAACGTCATGGTGCTAGCTTTGATGAAGTTATTGTAATACCTCGCCTCATCGCCGAAATATAACCTAAGATCGGATGGCCTCTTTTGACACTGTTGGAAGCAATGAATTTCATTATTTTCATTATTTACCCTTGGAGCTTGATTCCTTCCTCTTCCACGGCGTTGACTCATCTCTCTACACAAAAAGGCCAAAAAAATATACGGATGAGTGATGGGAGACCATTAATCAAAATATAACACATTATACTTAACAAGTAATTCACATTAAAGCAAGTAATGCCAACTTTCGTCAGTATTCACCACAAGAATTTCAAATCTTCAATTAAAAAAAAAACGACAAATTAGGCCTTCAATTGAAGAGGTATTCACTTACCCATCCCTAATATGCCTAAAACAATTCATATTGGGCATGCCCATTGTTTTTACATAGCATAAAACTCAAGGAATAAATTCTTAAGGATTAACACAATAATGCAATTCAAGCCAAATTTCGTCACTATTCACCACAATAAAAATTTAGAATTTGAAATTAATGAATATTCCCAACAATTGGCAATAAACTTGAAGAGAAATTGACTTACCCATCTCTAATAAGCCTAAAACAAGAATAAACATCAAGGAATCTAACAATTAGTTAGGGCTTAGAAGTTTAATTTTTTAAGCACAATGCACCAAAACTCTATAATAATCCGAAATCATGCTTAAATCTTGCTAAGTAAGAGAGTGTAGAGCAAGAACTTACCTTGGATGTGGAGAATATGCCAACAAATTGAAGGCCCTAAGTTAGGAATTGAAGAGATGGAGGAAGAGTTTGTGTATGCGTGCTTGTGTGATAGTCCTAGAGGGAAAGAGTGAAAATTGAAAAGTTTATTAGTATTTGGATGTTAGGGTTACTTATATAGGTAAGAAAATGGGTATTAATGTTAATTCGGGTTGAAAATTCGACCCATATTTAGAATACGAAATTTCAATTCGATATTTCACTCGACCAGGACATTTTGTACTCGGCCGAGTGACTATAAAACTTGGTCGTGTGATATTAGCCGTAGCGGTTACCTGTGCAGGATGATATTGGCTCGGTCGAGCGAAAATAATTGCCTTGGTCGATTGAAAATTATCTTTTGTTTTGAAAATAATAAACGATTGAAAGACCGCCATACCCTTCTCGACCGAATTAAGTCGTCGAGGCATTCCAATTTCCCCCAAATTAAAAAAGAAACCCTAGCCAGTAGCCCGACCGTCTCCGTCCACTCCACGGTCCGAGTCTCCCAGCGGTGGCGTCGTGAAGTAGATTACGGCGCGAACCAGTGGAGGTCCGAGTCTCCTATATTGCGTTTTGAAAGCGGCGTCTCTATTCAGAGTGCATCGTCAAGGTAATCGAGGAACTTTATTAGGAAATTATGCAATTTAATTCAATGTTAGGTTGTTCGATGTGCACGAGTTTAAGTGTGAACTTGTTGAGTTATGGAGATTTTTACTTTTGATCGAAAATAGTGCTTGATTTGTCTGAATACTGGCGATTTAAAGTTATTATTGAAACCATTATCGGTATATATTTCTCATTTTTTATGAAATTCACAGCTGAGGTATCATTCTGAAACATAAAATCTGGGTAGATATTGAGGAGTTTCAGCTGTAAATTATTGTTTATTTTTTGTCATTTTCTATACCCTCTGAATCCTAGGAGAACAGTAAATATTAATTTGTTATGTTGAGTTAAGAGGGTTTTTGGCTGAGTTTATAAGTTCACTAAACTGGTTGGGTAACTTTTTTCTACGAGATCTTAAAGCTGATTTCGTATAAGTAATGTCTGGAAAGGGCTTATTGGAGATGTAATAAATAAATGACTATTTCATTACTCTTGTTATTGGAGATGTTTAGTAGAACATGTGTAGAAGTATGATTAGGTGGTAAACACAATAGGTGAATTAGATGTACTAGATTACAGTATACTCTTCCAATGGACAAGATGAATTAGATTCTTGTGTGTTGATCACTCTTGTAATCTAGGTGAATTTGATGGTTTAAATTACATGATTACTTGATTACTTTCGTTAACTACATGCATTCTATTTACTTGACTACTCTTGTTAACTACATGCATTAATAAATCTTGATTACTTGAGGAGAACCGTAATGCCATCTAATTTAATTTACTCTCTAAATGATGATGGTGCAGGTTTCAATGGCTAGAGTCAATTCTTGGGCTGATATCAAATGCGTTGTCGATGCCATTCAAACTCATTTGGATGAGGATAACCTGACAAGGTTCCAGGCATCATGTTTTGGGAAGTTCTTGGAATTGCATCCACTTCAATTTCAAGGCCAAGTTGTACACCACCTTTTATTGAAACAAGATAACTCTGGATCCCGGAAGAAGATTACATTTGATGTCAATGGTTGCGATGCAGAGTTTGGACCAGCCGAGTTTTCATTGATCACCGGATTGAGTTTCGGCGAGGTTCCAAATACACCCTATGCTTCAGAGTTCTTCACTAGTGTATTTCCCGGAAAGAACCACCTGTTTCTTAACGACATATTCGAAGCTTTGGAAGCTCAAAACGGGGGTTCTGAAACTGCATTAAAACTGTCCATGCTACTGGTTGTGTATGGCTTGTTGTTAGTACGACACCGAACTAACAAGAAGCTTGACCTGCAGTACATTCACCTGCTCGACGACTTGGATTCATTCAACCAATTCCCATGGGGTTCCATAGCGTACGAGTTTCTCGTTGATAACCTGCGTAACATAATGGACAGGCAAGATGCGAAGGACAGGAAAGTTGAGAACACAAGACGGAGAAAGAAAGCCAAGCAGAGGGACGTAGAGTAAACCAAGAAACCGTGGTTCGATTGTTACGGTTTCGTACACGCGCTTCAACTGTGGGCGTATGAAGCTACCCCTAAGTTGGCAAAACTTGGCGCAAGTCTTGTTGAACCGTCGAAGCTTCCTAGAATGTTGAGATGGACATGCACAAACAGTTTGTCCAAAAAAGATTTGGAGAAGCATGTCTTCCCCGATAAGATTTCTTCTAGAAATGTAAGTTAATTTACTTTTTACTTTCTCATAATTACTATGCAAATTATATATTTACTTAACACTAAGCTAATGTAGTTTGTAACTTTTAATTGTTTTGTTTTAGGCCACCCATACTGTACATCAGAGATTGGAACCAACTGAGGCTGAGATTACTACCCCCTGTTATTTGAGTGCTCTTCATTGGGAGCAAGATCATCCAAGTACTCCGATTGATAGTTCCAGAAAGCGAAAGTTGGAGGAGATGGACTTTGAAGATGAAGAGGAGGAGATCAAAGACCGCCCTGAAGATATTGCCGGGTCCAGCAACAATCCTTGCATTCTCAAGTTGGAAAGAAAAATAGATGATTGTGCACTTCAGTTGTCCGCGGTCCGCAAGAAGCAGGATTATTTTGAAGTGCTAATGAAGACACTTTTTCACCATTTGGGATGCACTTTGCCAGAAGGGCCGGATGAAACCAACAAGGAAGAGGTTAGCTTTGATTTCACTATTTTGCGTGGAATTGTGGTATTATAAATAACGTAAGATTCCTTTGTTAATATCTTGATGATGTTTATTATTGTGCTTGATCTGCAGAATGTTAGTGGTCCAGGTTTAGGAGTACATGATGATTCTATCTTTGATCATGGGAGGGGGAGTGTAGGGAGAGATGCAGAGACGATTGAGAAAGATGAAGGGAATGATAGTGGACACAAGATTGTGGACCCTGAAGTTGAGGGAGAGGTTGGAGTGGATAGCGGAGGTACGGCTAAGGAACCGGTTGAGAGAGATGGAGGGAAGGAGAGTGGAGCAATAGTTGTGGAGCCGATTGACAGACACGAACAGGAGGAGAATCTGGATAGAGATGCAGAGAAAAAGTTGGAGGTATTGGTGGAAGAACCTGAAAGTGAAGGAAAGGAAAAGACGGAAGAAGAGGTTCAGGAGGTTGTGGTGGAAAAGGTTAGACGCTTTAGAACAAAGGTTAGATCAAAGCGGGTCATGAGGTCGGGGCCTTCGAAGATTAGTCCGTTCACAGACCCAACTCACTACCCAAAACCAAGGAGCAAAAAGGTTATCGTAGCAACGGAGGAGAGATCAAAACCACAGTTCGACCCTATGTCCCTATTTGATGACGTTGTCATTCAAGAGTTTGAAAATTGGTGGAAAATGGCACTGGAGAAGAGGTTGAAAACCGCGGTTGTCACCCCGAATATGCATGATGTGGACGCTGAATGGTTCAAGAACTTGTGGGAATTTAACGGATGGCTGGAAGATTCGGTATTTTACTTTCCTTGTATTTCATCTTGAATTCGTATGGCAGCATATTGATTCACCTGTATTCGTATGACAGCATATTGATTCACTTGTGTACCTCGTGGCGCATAAATTCAAGACGATGCCTGATAGCTTCCTGAACAATTGGACTTTTGTGGACTTTTTTTTCACGGTAATTCATATGCATATATGTATTTTAACTAGGTTCTTGATAACTTTTTTGCTGAAACCTTCTCATAAAAAATCTGTTTGACGACTTTGTAGAGCCAGTTGACATCACTTCATACAATATGGTCAAAGGCAAAGAAAAAGAAACTACCGTGGGATTGGAAGGTAGAGTGTAAGAGTGCATTAGAGTACGTCGCTGGAGTCCGGCCACACAACGCCCGTAATAGGCCGTGGTCAGAGGTATCCACTGTATACGGTGTCGGGCACGTGATGGGAAAACATTGGGTGCTATATGAGATAAACCTGAAGAGTTTCCATATCACGGTGTACGATTCCATGTCAGAATGCACGCGTTAGACCCAAATGGCTAGGTATTTTGAAAATTTCGGTTCAATTCTATTTTCCCTATGCGAACAGGGGATGGTTTGGGGTGAAGATCAACCGAGGATGAATGCAAAGAAGTTCTCAGTGGGGAGATTTGACAAGCCTCCTCAACAGAATAACGGAAGCGACTGTGGCATTTTATGCATAAAGTTCATGGAGTGTTTGGTCACAGGTCGACCCGTATCATACATTGATCCTTCTATGTGTCGCTTGTTTAGGAAGTCCTATTGTGTTGATTTTATTTCTAGGGAACTCGTCAGCAGATTATATTCGTAGTGTTGTACTGTTTCACTTGTTTTCGTATGACAGAAGAATGTACCTCGGTGAAGGATGTACCTCGGTGAATTGCTATTTTGTTGGATTTAAATTTGGTTAATTCACTTGTTTTGTAAAAGTATATGCATGATACCATTACAAGGAATATAAAATCATCACTAGTAGCAGGACCAGTTTCATCACAAACCAATGACAATATATTTTTGCATGACTTTCAAAATCTTCATGCAAGCATAACTTGTATCTATGATCTTTATTTTAGTAGTAAATTTACTCAAAACTTTAAATTGAACACATATATATCGCTTTGATACTTCCATAGGTTTTCATTTAAAACAGATGAATGCACCTACATAGCACAAATAAGCTAAATATATGTCTCATTTTCAATACAATATTCAGAAGGACGATGGGAGAGAATAACTACCAGTTACACCACAAACCCTAAACTAATACATATAAAAGAAAAACAAACGACCCAATTTAAAAACACAATTAGATAATTAGGCACTCAGGCCACAACAACAGTGACAACCGAAAAGGACATTGCCCTAATCCTTATCTTCTTGCGTCTTCGACCACGATGCATATTCCCTTGCACATTTAGACTCAATATCTCGTACTTGTTGAGGTATATTATCCAGAAACTGTTTGAACTGGATAACACCAAAAGCATGAAACATATCTTGTACAAGAGGTTCGCCTTTTTCTTTAAGTCTCTGTGCGTACGGATTGGCCTACACAAATTGGATTGTTGAATTTATAATAAAGACTTTTTTTCGTGAAGAAATAATATACGTTTAAATACCTTTATGATTGCATCCCATGTAGCTTCATCAGCAAGAAGCATCCCAGTATTATCAGGGTCCGTCTTCATTCCTCTATGCATCTTCACCTTGTCGAATTTATTCCATCTCTCGAGTAGAGAGTAGAACTTTTTCGAGACTTTCTTGGATGAGAAATCCTTTCGAAGTGTTGAACAAAGTTGTTGGGTAACATGCTCCAAAAGTGCACCCTCAATTCTGCACTCCACCATATAGCCATCATGTCTTGCCTTCATCAAAAGGAATAACAAAGTCTCTTCCTCCTTTTGTGTCCAACTCACCATGTCGAACATTTCATCTACACGTTTTTGGATCTTAGCCATTTGACAAGAAATTTGGTTGCTGGTGTTTCCAATTGGTAATACTGAACTATATTTATACTGATTTTAGGGTAGAAAACGACAAATACACATATGCCAACTCATTCACAGATAACCTGAGGAATTCCAACTTATTGCCAATCAGTCTGCCAACATCACCCAACAATAAATGACACCATGCTTAAAAAATTTGAGAAAGGGAACCCAAGGTACATCAGTAATTTATTCACTGTAGGCTAATAGCCCTGAAAACGTGTTGCATCAACAAGACAATTCAATTAAATATTGTGGAATATTTTAATTGGATGAGTAGTACTAAATGATTCTCATGCTAAAAAAAGGAAAGAATATGGTTGTGCCATGAATACTGAAAGGATACTATGAAAATATACTAATTTTGGACATTATAAAACGACAAATACACATATGCCAACTCATTCACAGATAACCTGGGGAATTCCAACTTATTGCCAATCATTCTGCCAACATCACCCAACAATAAATGACACCATGTTTAAAAATTTGAGAAAGGGAACCCAAGGTACATCAGTAATTTATTCACAAGTAGGCTAATAGCCCTGAAAAAGTGTTGCATCAACAAGACAATTCAATTAAATATTGTGGAGTATTTTAATTGGATGAGTAGTACTAAATGATTCTCATTCTAAAAAAGTAAAGAATATGGTTGTGTCATCAATACTGAAAACATATCTGAAAATATAGTGATTTTGGTGTACAAAATGACAAATAAGCATATGCCAACTCATTAAAAGCTAACGAGAGGTATTCCAATTTATTGCCAATCAATATGTCAACCACGCTATTGTCAATAAAGGACACAATGTTTAAAAAAAATAAAAACCATACTATATGCAAAGTAAATCACTAATTTTTTCACATGTAGGGTAAGAACTAATGGTCAGTGCACTAAACCCTGAAAATATTTTGCATCAACAAGACTAGTCAATGACACCTCGTGGGCCATTTTAAAGGAATCTTACCTATAAAAGAATGGAGTTTAGGTAGGCCTTAAAATGAATAAAGTTACCAGTACTCCTACTTATGGTGGGATAGAAGACGACAAAAACACTATTGCCAACTCCATAAAGTTAACAAAAGTAATTCCAACAATTTATCAAACACTATGCCAACCCTCCCGTGAATCAATTAGAGCATTTAGTGAATCTTGTGAATTGATATGAAATGGCTTGTGACAAAAAAGAAATCAAGAATATGTCATATTATTTTCAAAGCATCACTGTTGTGTTTGTCTTGTTTATTATTTTAAAAAAAAGTACGACACGTACTACGATGTATTCAAAAGCACTCGACCAGATACATTATCACTCGACCGAGTGATATACTTTTTGCTCGAGTGGGCATTATACTCGACCAGATGATTAATCACTAGATCGAGTGAAATCCAGTCTGGTCGAGCAACTTAGGCCGTGGGCACACCACTCGATCGAGGAGTTATCACTCGACCGAGTAAAATCCAGTTTGGTCGAGCAAGTTAGGCCGTGGGCACGCCACTCGATCGAGGAGTTATCACTCGGCCGAGTCTTCTCCTTTTTGGTCGAGTGAGTGTCTTTACAGTTTTAAAATTAGAATTTAGCTTAGATAACTCCTTTTTGGCCGAGTCAACTTCTTTTTGGTCGAGTTTATTATCACTTTCTTTGAATTTCCTTCTATTCTAATATAATTTGTTTAAGATTTTTTCTAACAATACTTTTCTTGTTTAAAATACTGTTGGAAAAATAAAATTCGATTTTGGACATTATATTACAACATATTAATGCATTACGATACGATACATGATGCTTCAGAAATACAGATACACGTCTAAAGTTAAAGTTTACAACAATAACAGTAATACACGTCACAAAGGTGGACAATACTTCCATAAAAATATAAGTAGAGTTCATAATCCTAATATCACTACAAGCTCACCACACCTCAACCGTACAATTCAGACATCAATAGGTCTTGGACATTTTCTCTTTGTATGACCGAGATCACCACACATTGAACACCTGCGTGGTTGACGTCCAGGAAGATTGTCCCTATTCGATTGTGGCAAATCGGATGCTTCTGCATCAGGAGTTCCAGATGGAATGTAAACGTCACAATTTATTCGATTGTGGTTGGGTTGTTTGCATCGTGAACATTGATGATTTGTACGCCTTGAGGAAGACCCTTCCTCGAAATGTGAACGCTTCCTGCTTTTCCTAGGGCGTCCAGCTTGTCGGGGACAAGGTGGAGAATGACAATTAATGGATTTGATGTGAGGAGGCACAACCCATTCTTTTGGATGAGGTACGGGCATGACTGATCCACCCCACATTTTCTTCAAATGAACAGAGGTGTAACATTCCTCAACAAAATTTTTTACATCATAATTTGCGTGCCTATAGACAAATTGAAAGTAAAAAGAGTGGATTAATAAGGATATTGGAATAACAAAACATGATAAACAGAATCATTCTCGGGGTATTTATCATTCTTACCTAATTGCAGCAAGGGCATGAAGACAATGAATCCCTAGGGACTGGAATTCACAGCATTCACAACTACGTTCAGACAAATCAACTATGTAGCTCTTAACACCGTGAAGTACCTTATACCTATCGAATGACAATGACTCAACACGAAGCTTATCACAAAACTTGGTAAGCTTTGACAATTTAGATGTAACTTCAGTAGATAAATCCCCCTGTGAAGATTTGGCATCTCTTGATCGAGTATGAAACCATTGTTGAATGATTTGTCTAACACATTCCAACACATACACAATGGGTTTGTCACGAGCCCATAAAATTGTTTTGTTCCAAGACTCAGCGGCATTGGAGGTCATGAACTCGTACCGCCTAACAGGACAATGCACTCGAGACCATCGCTCGGGACCTATACTACTTAAACTATCCTTGAAATTGCCATTGTCAAAACGTCCGATGGAATCCATTATTCTGTTAATTGTACATATGGCGATGATCAACATAATGAGAAATGTGAAACAAAACAAAATTGGATATAAACATACCTGTCGTATTCCGACTCTCGATAAGTGTATGCAGCGCTCTTGAAAGAACGAATAATGTGCCGGCCGTACGATGCAAACTTCTTCTGTATATGATAGTAACAAAATCCATGCTTTGCTTCAGGGTAAACGGTCTCCACGGCATGGATTATGCCTTTGTGTTGATCGGAAACAATCAACAAATCATCAGGACAACTATATGCTTCTCGTAATCTATCAAAAAACCACGTCCACGACTCATTACTCTCCACATCACCTATGCCAGTTGCAAGTGGAAATACTTGACTATTGGAATCCTGAGTAACCGCAACAAAAACTACTCCCTTGTATTTACCCTTCAGATGAGTCCCATCCACAACAATAACA
Source organism: Ballota nigra (assembly GCA_947034835.1). Lineage (NCBI taxonomy): Eukaryota > Viridiplantae > Streptophyta > Magnoliopsida > Lamiales > Lamiaceae > Ballota > Ballota nigra. The sequence continues at coordinate 11,025,325 of OX344729.1, forward strand.
GGTCTGCCATAATTCATGAAACCGTTAATTGATGCACGAAGCGCAAAGAAACAATACTTGAATCTATCTTCATCATCAGTGTGTAACTTTATATGACTCCCGGGGTTTGCAGTAAGAAGCTGATCCAAATAAGATGGTAACATGTTGAAAGACTCCTCAGGATCACCATATATCATATTCATGGCCCGTTGTGCAGACCTCAGCGCTTGACTGTACTGCAAATTCATCCCATGATTTAATTTTAAATCTCCCAAAATATCGGTAGGGGTCATTGATGTTGATTTCTCTTGCTGTCTAGCGGCATAAAATGATCCAACCACTTTTGAGGGCAATGACCGTGGTGCATTCCGATTTGGATCGAAAGCACATGTGTGAGGGGTCAACTTTGTTGTCTTCCAAAACCCATGTTTTCCACCTGCACGGAATGAAAATTCACAATTTGCATGCTTGCACTTCAAAACCCATCTGCCTGGATCCGATTTTCTTACACGGTACTCCACTTTATTCGTCAAATGGTAAAAACCAACAGAAGTACACATCTCTTCTTTGCTATCAAATATGTCGTCTATCTTGAGTACCCCGGGAGTGAAGTTCACATTTGGAACATCCACAGGAGGAGGAGGTAAAATTGAAGGCATACACGGAATGGACCATGGACGAGCACATTCGGGAAGAATTTCAGGATTAATTTCGGTGGGATCCTCAAAGGACTCATAATCACCATAAGACTCATCAGAAGAATGATCAACTTCTATACCAATATCATCATTGGATGTGGGGCTGTCTTCACCCAATTCTGGAATATTTTGCGAAGGATCATTAAATAGATGGGCATCCTTCAAGGCATTGAATGTATCCATCATCTTCAAAAAGCCCCCCGGTTGTGTGAAAGAAGAACAGCTACCGACAACTCCATCAATGAAGGGTTCAATTATTTCCGGTTGTGCACCTAGACGGGACACGTAAATCACAGGTGAATGTGTTGTGCAAAATAGTGACTCGACATCGTCATTAGTATCTATATTAACAATAACCGAATCTCCCTTAACGTTAGCAACTTCAACGATTTGATAATCACTTGCACTCGTGTTAGCATCTTTCAAAACACTATTAACCAAACTTCTAAGACTTGATAGGTTGATATGTTCATCATGGATAACTTTACCACGAGAAATACCACCCACGTAAGAAGTGCCATCCCATTTTCCGTTAAAATGGATCACCAAAAATCTTCGTTCACTCATCTGGGAACTAGACAAAAGGGTGCGGGTAAGAGTATAAACTAATAAAATCACAAAAAATAAAATCATACACATTCATAACTTTCACAAAAGGTGCTGTTGCAGTTGGCAAATTGTTGGCAATAAGTTGGCAAGCGGTTGGCAAGCTTCGTTAGCACAAATTCCCTTCAATTTTTAAACATCACACTCAAAAGAGATATCATAGCTGAACATTCTGAGAAATTCATGTTTCATTCTCACCATACCACAAAATACATGGACAAATGAGTGAATTAAATACAAAAATATATCATGTTCTTTCATTTAGGACTTTTGTCAAACACTTGGTGGGCATCTACATGAAAGAAATTTTACTTAACAAATGCTTTGAGTAATTCCATACCTTATCACCACAATACAAAATAAATGGTCAAATGAGTGAATTTAACACACAAACATATCATATTCTTTCATTTAAGACTTTTGTCAAACACTTGGTGGGCATTTACATGAATGAATTTTTTTGAGAATTTTTTTGAGTAATTCATGTTTCAATAACACCACAATACAAAATAAATGATCAAAGGAGTGATTCCATACCTTATTGACGTAAATTGAATTGAATTGGACACCTTGGCCAACCAAACAATGGTGTTTGATTTCTTGAAGGGTGTAATATGATTGAATGAAAATTGACAATTCTCAAAGTCTTGATTTAAGCAATAATGTGTTGTGTAAATCGATTTGGACCACAGTAGCGAAACAGAAGCATGATTTCGCTTGAAACCTTGGCCAACACCACCAACGCCCGCCGCCCAATTTCTTTTCTCTGCTCCACCCGCTTCTCTGCTAACTCACGAAAATGGAATGTAAGAATGGGAGTGTTTGGATATTGAATTGGAGTGTTTGGTAACAAGAATGTTAATTTGTGAAATAAGAATTATTTTGTGAAAATGGAAAATGAATGAGTAAGGGTAGTGTGGACAATTTAGGTCCAAAATGGGCAGAATACATCTTTTGAAAAAAAGGGGGCAAAAATCAAGTGCCCCCTTAAATTTTGGGCACTTTTGTGTATTTTCTCAAATAATAATACCCATCCATATTCCAGATTAACCCCCGAAATTACAAGATTCTACTGAAAAATAAATTACCTGGTCGTCGCGGTAGCTTGCGGAGGATTGCGGTGCTCGGATTCTGTGGTAAAAACGGTATCTTACAGTGGTCGTCGGAGGTAGCGGTGGTCGTCGCAGCTAGCGGCGATGTCGACGACCTTGGATTCGATTTGGAAGAGAGCGGAATCGAACTCGGCGACTTCGACGACTCCAGGGACAGCGAAATTGAAATTGGAGTTTGACTTCAGCGACTCCAGGGACAGTGGATTTTGGCTTCGGCGATCGCGGATCTGGCTTCAGTGCTTCCGGCTACTTGGTGACCGCGAGCTTGCAATTGGAGATTAGGGTATTTGTTTTCGACCGACAGAGGGAGAGAAAGAGGTACACGGTTTTGGCTAGGGGCAAATGGGAATTGAGATCTTTAAATAAGTCATGAGTTATAATATAGGGGGAGAGACTATACTTAATTGAGAAAAATAGTTTTTTGGTCCCGCAACTTGTCTAGTGTCCAATTTTGGTCCCAAAAATATTAACCTTTTAATTTTGGTCCCATAACTTATTGAATCGTCCAAATTTGGTCCCAAATGGGACCAAAATTGGACAATTCAATAAGTTACGGGACCAAAATTGAATAATTAAAATTAATGGGACCAAAATTGGACACCAAACAAGTTAGGGACAAAAAATTATTTTTTCGTATTCATTATTTTTTTCTTTCTTTTCTCACCTTATATGTATATATATATATATATATACATACACATATATCAAACACTATTTAATTAATTATACTCTAAAATAATCTTTGTAATAATCATGTATATATTATTGGTGGAGACGAGATCACGATAGCAATTTGGAATTATTTTACGAAGATATGGAGAATCAAAATTTATATGAAAATTATTAATTTATTATTTTATTTACTCTATCGCAATTTAAATTCTTAGTTAGTAATTAAAATTTAATTATTAGTATTTTATGGGAGCTTTGTAATTCATCTTAAATAATAATTATTGGAATTGAAAAATAATGGGTTTTTATTTTTTATGTTTTATAGATGTTTTTCAAATATTTGTATTTATATTCATGAAAAATAAATCCATTGATATATATATATATATAATATATATATATATATATACACGCACACATACACATATACCAAACACTATTTAATTAATTGTACTCTAAAATAATCTTTGTAATAATCATGTATATATTATTGGTGGAGACGAGATCACGATAGCAATTTGGAATTATTTTACGAAAATATAGAGAATCAAAATTTATATGAAAATTATTAATTTATTATTTTATTTACTCTACCGCAATTTAAATTCTTAGTTAGTAATTAAAATTTCGTTATTAGTATTTTATGGGAGCTTTGTAATTCATCTTAAATAATAATTATTGGAATTGAAAAATAATGGGTTTTTATTTTTCATGTTTTATAGATGTTTTTCAAATATTTGTATTTATATTCATGAAAAATAAATCCATTGATGTATATATATATATATATATATATATATATATATATATATAAAAGGTGAGAAAAGAAAAAAAATTAATGAATACGAAAAAATAATTTTTGTCCCTAACTTGTTTAGTGTCCAATTTTGGTCCCAAAAATTTTAACTATTCAATTTTGGTCCCAAAAATTTTAATTATTCAATTTTGGTCCCGTAACTTATTGAATTGTCCAATTTTGGTTCCATTTGGGACCAAATTTGGACGATTCAATAAGTTATGGGACCAAAATTGAAAAATTAATATTTTTGGGACTAAAATTGGACACTAGACAAGTTGCGGGACCAAAAAACTACTTATCTCATACTTAATTTGTAAAAGAAAATGACAAAGCCCGGTAAAATCCAATAATAAAAAAATGGGCCAACTTTATTTTTACGGGCCTTATATAGGGTATCAAACACCCATATAAGACCCACTTACAAGTGGTCTAATATATGCTATCAAACACGCCCTAGGGGTATAAGACTTACCCTATACAATAACAATTACGTTCCATGTCCTAATACCAATCTAGGATTACTAAGCAATCATCAAAAGAAAAAATAGAAATAGTTGGATCCTTTACACTCAACCAACAATATACTCTAGCTAGTGTTTTTAAACGAAGTGTTATTAGTTATAGGTAGGACTGTTCATGGAGTTCATAGATTACCGAACTCGTACTAAAATTCGCATCGAGAAAGAGTCGAATCGAAAAAATTTGTTGTCCTTTTGACTTTAACACCGTACTGAAACTCAAATAATTCAATCTTTCTTCAAACTCATGTTTAAAAAGTAACACCCTAATTAAATAAGGATATCAAACCTTTTACGGGTCGAAAAGAGATGAAAATCTGAAATGAATAGGGATCATTCTTAGACAACAGCTTGAACAGATAATTCTATTTCTAAAAGACAACAATCTTTGACGATGAACCCTTTTTCAGGATCACCAAGATCAGCAAGCTTAATGAACTTATTCCATCCCCAGTCTTCAGAAGGTGGAAACCAATGGGAAGAATCTGCATTAAATATGTTGTTTGATGTTATTTATCCATTCCGTACGTAGAATACATTCTATGGAAATTGAAAAGTTAGATGTGAGCGGGAATGGAATTACATTAAGAATAGATCAGATAAATTAGATTTTGGAAAATTTTAAAAAAAATGATGGTTCCATAAATATTAATTCTTTTTATAAAAAAAAAAAAAAAAAACTTTCGTTTAGAGAGTATTAACTTGGTATATTGTTCAATGAAAAAAAGAAATATTGTAGAATAAAAACAACTGATGCATTTAAATAATTTAAAAAGGCGCAAACTGAACATAAATTTATTAGTTGTTTAAAATGATGCAAATAAATGTAGGAGCATATACTTACCAGTTTTTTTCACATGGCTAGTATTGTTCTGGTCTTTGACGCATATAGAAAAACATGCTTTCACCCTTCTGGAATCAACCAGGTTAAGAAAGACTCCAAGCCATCGCCCTTCCTCAGAACCATTTCCTTTAGGGAATAGTTTAACTTCCCTAGTTTTGGCAAACGAAATTTTAAATCAGTCAAGTAAAAACCAGAAATACGAAGCAAAGCTTACAAAATTTCAAGTTTATAAAGTGGCTTCTTTTCTCATGTAATATGAAATAACCGCCTTTTCTTGATTATAAACTAAAAATACACAATTAAGATATTGCAAATCAATCACTAAAGAGGCGCTTGGTTAGCAATGAAAATTATTTTCCATCTATTAAATGGTTGTTGGTAAAGGAATGAGGGAGTGATTGAGAAGTAAGATTGTGGGAAGAGGTAATCAAAATAGAGTAGTGATTACCTTATTTAAGAGAGGAGGGAGTGATTTTATTCTCTTTAACCATCATAATTATACTAATTTCAATCTCATTTCCATTACCATTGAAGAGTTGCTAATCAAGCACCCCTAAAAAAATAAAAATAAATTCTTTTGCAATTTAAGCTTACAAACAGTCCCTTTATGACTGTTTTTCACGAAGGAATTTTAATTTACCATGCCAAACACTAACACAAAAAGGGTGGTCGGTAAGCCTAAATTAACAAAAATAGTTAACGGAATTGATCATATGCCCATCGATGGACACAATATTATATATCCACCGCGAATGCGTTAATGACATATAAGCAAGAATAAGCAATCAACTAAAATAATAGTAGGTCCCCTGCTTAACACATTCGCGGTGGGTATATAATATTGTCTCCACCGGTAGGCATGTGATCATTTCTGTGATTTGCAATATTCCAATTGTTTTTTTTTTTTTTTAATTTATGCTTTATAATATTGGTAAAATACTTTAAATATATTGGTAAATAATGTGAGTTTATAGAGGTCCAAACCATGTAAGTCCTTCCACAACAAATTTTTCAGAGGTCCAGCGGTTTCCCAATGTAGAGAAGTTTGAAATTTTCCAATTGCGCGTGTAAGGAGTAATAACATTCTTTATAGAAAGACATTCTGACGGTGCAGACTTTTCTAGGATAAATACTTCAGCTCCAAACACACATGTATTGTTGATTATGAATCCGTTTAGTGGATCCATTAGGGTTTTCTTGGAGATAAATTTGGGTATGCCCCATTCCGACTTCATTGCTTGGAACCGTCGTGTTCCTCCTGAGTAATATTTATGTGCATCAATTGCATCAGGCAATTAGGTCATACGGATATTATTAGATAGACATAACTAATGATATATGTTTAGTGTCAATTTATATTGTTCAATGATAACTAATTAATAGCACCATATAGTATGGTGCAATTGGTGTATACAAAATTGTATCATATAAGAATTCGTGACTATATTATTCATAAAAGCATCCTTATAATTTAATTAAAAGATTTAGGGAAATTTGTTTCATGCCAAAATTGAAAACCGTAATTAGGCCCTTCAATTTAAACCACAAAGGTATGTATTGAATTGATTCATCATGTAATTGTTTGCATACTCTACTCTTTAGTTTTTACAGGTAGGATTGATTTTTCATTTTTTTTTTTAAAAAAAATCACTTCTACAATACTTGCAATTACTATTTTAAGCAATTAAAATCAATTCTGCCAAAGTAGGTTTTACCTGCTTTGGATTCTCTAAAATCCATTCTGGCATTAGCTACCTCACAAATAGGCAAACACATTACACTTAAAATCTAATTTAAAATCACATTATTTCCAAACACTTAACACTTTTAATTTTATCAGAAAAATTAATTAATATCGTAGAGTTTGAAAACACACTCCAACAATTGATCCACCTTATATAAGTTTTGAATCAAGAGACATAAAAATGAGTAAACTCACCCCTGGGTCAACTCCTTATTTTTTACTGTGCCTAACCCTCAAAGCGCCCCGTGCATAGAAAATTAGAGATACCTGAGTAATGATAATTTCCTGAATTTTGATTTAACAGAAAAATGGAGAAGACAGCATTGATCTCCCAGTTTGCTGGTCCCAGGGAAGCTGTATCTGATATTGTCAAGTGCATTGATATATATTTGCTATCAATTCCATTCTTGTCTTCATTCGGATCGAGTATTAGTCTCCTAATAAGAAAAGGCCATTAAAATAAATAAATTATGAAAAAGAAATAGAGAGAAAAAGGAATGAATAAGTAATACTCATATATACCATTTGTTCCCTCCAGCATTAAATTCTCCTGATTCATATTTGTGAATTCCATTCTTCCCAAGCAACGAAAACGACTCGATTTTCATCAGAAAATGTGAAGGCGGTGCCTCTCTAATTTCCAATATCGACACTTCTGCACCCACCTCTAAATTTTATAAACAAATTCATTCAAAAAATGAAAAAGGAAAAGTGGAAATATACATACATATATATATATATATATATATATTTTTTTTTTTTTACTTTTATCACACAAAAAAAAAAGTTTTATTCACAAAATAAAGGGGTACAAGTGATACCCAAGGTATACAGTACTTACTTTACAAAATCAATAATCTAGAACCATTGTGTGGTTTGCTAACCAATCAGAATAAGAACAACTAGAACATATTAGTCTTTTAATATTAAACAAACTCCACAATCTAGCTTTATTTTCCTTCACTGCCTTTTTCTTTATGAAAGGAGTATTAACAAAGATCTAGAATTTCAGTATTTCCATAGCACCCAAACAATTAATACAAAACCAAATTGAGATTGCAATGTGTCCACCATTTTTTCCTCTCAAAATTCGTTTATGACCAAGCAAGTTAGTGCAGAGCAGCAATGACACTCGACCAATTGAAACAATTCACCAATACCTTGTGTATATAAAGCTTCACATTCGAATAAAAGAAAGTGTCTCCCTACCTCATCATTTCACAAAATACACATCTCACATCAAGATATACATACATATATATAATAATAATAATAATAATAAAATACGACATTGAGGTTATGGTTCGAGTCACCATTTATTCGGGTAAAAAAAATAACACACCATACTGCATTAACACGTGTACAGACGGCAGACATAATTAAGTTTTGCTAATTAGTAATTTAGGCATACCATCTGCGGTACTTTTATGGGACATGTTATCTCCGGCGCGGTGCAATTTTTTTGTTTGTTTTCCTGAGCGAGGGTATTCTTCTTAGCAATGTTTTATAGACGAAGAGGTTTTTGATTTAGGAAATGAATTAGTTAACCTAGCTAATTCATCAATATGTAAATACCACTAAATCTCTACTTAATAAATCAAATAGAGATATTTTAGATTTTATAAAATTTAAATTACAAAATTTCCTCCTAACTTGTTATAAAATTTACAAGAGATTTTCTTTTAAATCCTTGTTCAGTTTTCCTCACCCCTAGTTTTCAAATTTACAAGAGATTCTTTCTTTTTTGTTTTCCCAATTTTCAAGTAGTTTATACCCATTATTAAATTAGTTTGTCCAATAAATATTTTATATAAGGCTTAATGCCTTAATTTTTATATATTTTTATTAATAAAATTATCAGTTATTAATTAATTTCATCACCGTCATCTCACAAAACATTAAGGGCATGTTTGTTTTGAGACTCATCCGGGTAGATTTATAATTTTATGATTTATGCTTCATACGAGTTTGATATTTGAAATGCAATTTTTTTAATCTCAAATTTAACCAATACCTAAAAATACTAATAAGCCTATTTTTAGTCCTAATTTGATAGGTTCTAACAAGTCCTGGATTGGTAATTCAATATATTTTAGACCCTAAACCAATAGAGAAAATCTTTTAGGCTTTAAATTGATAGTTTTACAATCTTTCAGGCTCTAAATTAACACTATTCAAACTTATTACTATTACTTCTCACAAAATCCAATATAATCACACGTTATCACTTTTTTTTTTAATCATCCTTACTCCTCAACTTTTATAATACAATATAATAATACATCATCTATTAGACTATCACTAATTAAATATTGATTTGACATAAAATATAACATCACCCTTTCAAAATCTCAATACAAACACATATTTATATTATTTATCTAGATTTCACATCCTAGGATTTCAATATATAGTCGTGACTTCCCCATTCACCTGAATTTCATAAAAAGTAAAAAACATATCACAAGGAGTATTTAGTATGATTTTATTTTTTCAAAGCTTTACAACATGGACAATTCACGAGTAAATCGCAGATCGAAATCTTTGAATTTTAATTTAAACATAAGTGTGTTTTTTTAATATTGTACAATATTAGTTTCATACTACTTTTGTCCCAAAACACTTTGCACATTTTACTATTTTTTTTTTCTTAAAAAAACCCTAAATTACCCCATATTCCACTAATAGTTACACACTAAAACAAGTTTTTTTTTTTCATTTACTTAAATTAAACAATAAACTCTTATAAATTAAAAAATATTTTATCCATTTAAATGTCACAAGTCAACTTTCATAAAAATTCCTGAAAAGTCAGTTGTGAAGAATGTTATACGGAACGAAGGTATATAGACACTTATTGTCTTTAACTTAGTATAAATTGAAATATTTGGGGCCCCAATTTTTTTCTTGACTCAGGCTATGTACTTCCTAGATCGACCCTGGGTATTATTATATACATATTTATATGTATGCTAGCACGAGACCGTAATTTTGCAAGTTATAGTGATACTTCTAAAATTTAAGACGTCTCATTAGTTTAATGATGATATTGTTTTAGTTTTAATCACTTTGTTGTGCAATATATATCTCTCATGTCTTAAAAATGTTACGGGTCAAATTTTTTTTTTTTTTATAATTTACATTTAATCCGAGGAGCCAACATAAATTATTCAACTAGTTAGGGACTAAAACTTGATGCATGAGTTCATAAATATCCTTGCAACAAGCATCAATAATAGTAAAATAATTTCATGACAGGATTCAAATTTTAAATTATTCTGAATTTAAGTTTTCATTTCAGCTGAATTCATTTTTTTTTATCAATTCATGATAAAAAAAAAAAAAAAATCAACATAAAACATTTTTAAACAAAGTTGTATAGCTCAAGTGGTTAGACTTCCACTACCTATAGCCGAAAAATCATGACTTTGAATTACAATTTTATTGATAAAAAAAATATACAAAACATTCTTAGTTGGTCATGCACCCGTTAGGCCGTTATAGAATTTTAGGAGTTCTAAATAACAAACCGCTAAGTAGTTTATACTCATCAGATAACTATTCAATCTAAGGTAATTTTTTGCGGAGAAACACGTTATTTTGATGAACCCATTTTTTAAGTTAAAGGTTTAAATGTTGACAAAATGAAAATGAGTTTCCTATAACTTATAGACAAAGATAGTAATTTCAAAGTATTTGTTATGGGATTAGTAACTACATGGGTTAGATATATGTGGATTATTATTAGTTCGGGTGAATAGTGTGACAAAGATAATTGATTAAAATGGACAGTGAGTGGGTAGTAATTGTTATTATTATTATTTTCTCGGTATAAAGACAAATTAAATTAAACAAAAGAAGCTAGGTACAAGAAATACCAACCCCAAATAAAATTTAATACAGCAAGCCACAATTAAAAGTTGAAACCAATAGCTTTACAGGGATTAAGAAGCCAATCTTTAAAAGAAGAAGAACTCAAGTTTATGAAATGCGCCGAGCACCAACTCCACATCCTTCCCTTTATTTTGTCCACCACTTTTTCCTTGTCCCACATGAGATTCTAAAAAATTCCTTTGTTTCTCCACTCTCACATTACCCACACCACACAAGTCCATAGAGCACCTAGTTTCTCTTCATTCTTACCAACAAGCAAACTTGAGAATTGAATGAAATGCACCTTTATGTATTTGAAGCACTAGAGGAATGTGCAGTCAATTAATGATGTCAGCCCATATGGGATGAGCTGCCTTACATTCCAGAAAAAAATGATTAGCAGATTCAAGATGATCCCCACATGTTGTTCAAGAAGCTTCCTCATCCAATAGAATTATTCCCCTCCACAGATTTGTTCTAAAGGGTAATCTATTTCATAAGAGCCTTCATGCCATCGCAACGGCCTTGAAAGGAGTCAAGTTCTTCCACACCCTCTGAAATTCCTTCCCCGGCACCTGCTCGACAAGACCTGCAAAAGACATCTTCATTAAGGTCATGTTTGTTTTGGAATTCACCCAGACATGACTAGAACTTTCCGGCCCCCGTCCCATTTTAGTTAGAGATGTAACATCCAATTTTTACATCTCATTCTTCATACACACCTATAAATATATATTATTACTCATTCCAATACAATTCACTTTTCTCTCACTCACACTCTCTTTCCTACTTTACTTTTACACATGATTTGACATAAGTAAAATCTCACCCTACTAAAATCTCAAACCAAACACATACTTTTATTATCATCCAAGACTTTACATATTGTGGATGTAAAGTTATGACTTCACACTCCCACCTAAATCCCGAAACAAACAAGCCCTAAGGTTTTTTATGTATCTTTCGTTGTGTATTTTCCGTCCACTGCTGCCCTCCACCTCCAGCCATCCCTCTCGCCTTCCTTCAAATGGTACCTGTGTAATAAAGATAACAGTTGATTAAGAGACTCCTACTCCCGATCAAACAAATCCCTTCTCCATGTCCAAGACCATTCCCATCTACCCCCATTCAATTACCCATCTCTGAAATGTTCGATTCCTTATGTGTGAAGTGTCATATGTGAAGTATGAAGTCTACTGAGCTTAATTCAATAAGGAGCTATGTTGATGAAGTGTTACCCGTGGAAGTTAGTCTGTTTGGGGTATCAGCAGAGTTATATCAGATGAGGTTGATCAGATGAGGTTTAAACAGTGGAGGTCTAGACCGGAAGTCATCTGATGTCAAGTGACCAAGTCAGCTGAGGTCAAGTCATCTGATATAAAGTACAAAGACGCGAAACACCAAGTTGAAGCTAACTGAAGGCGGTTCTAACTGAATCAACTGAAGCGGTTATTGGAGTTTGTTAGCCAGCTGGATAACTACTTTACTTATGAGGTAGTTACAACTGAATCGAGTCTAGATTCCTCTCAATCTCTGTAAATATAAATAAGTGCTTCTAGCTGAGAGAAGCAACTTAGAACTAAGAACTTGAGATCATCTTTGAGAGCAAACACTGTGAGATTGAGTGCTCTGTAACTTGTAACTTCCATTTCTTGCTTAGTGAAAAGTCTATCCTCTCGGATCCCGTGGACGTAGGAGTATTCATCTCCGAACCACGTAAATCTGGTGTTCTTGTGTGATTTTCAATTTTCGTTCTTACTGCATTTGATTCCGATTCCCGGAAACAAGTTTTCTTGTGAATCCGAAACCGCGATTAACAAGTGGCGCCGTCTGTGGGAAGCAATCATGGCTGCAACTAAGTTCGATATTGAGAAGTTCACGGGGAAGAACGATTTCAGCTTATGGAAGATCAAGATGAAGGCACTCCTGGTACACAATGGGTTGTACGAAGCCTTGTTGCCACCGTCTCAGGTGGCTTCTGGATCTAATCCGGCGAAGGTGGAGGAGAACAAGAGGAAGGTGCATAGTGCCCTTATCTTGTGTCTTGGGGACAAACCATTGAGGGAAGTATCGAAGGAGGAAACCGCTCTTGGGATCTGGAATAAGCTGGAGCAGTTATACCAGACCAAGTCTGTTACGAACAAGTTATACATGAAACAGAAGCTTCAAGTCTTCAAAATGAGTGAAGATAAGAATCTTGGTGATCAGTTGGACGAGTTCAACAGATTGGTGGATGATCTGGAGAGTTTGGATGTTACAATTGATGATGAAGACAAGTCATTAATGTTGTTAAATTCTCTACCTAAGTCTCTGGAAAATTTCAAGGATGCCTTACTATTTGGAAGACAAGATCAGGTGATGTTTGATGATGTTCAAACTGCCCTGAAAACCAAGTTTCTACAGATCCAAGCTGATGGGAAGAAGCCTGCTGAAGGATTGAATGTGCAATCCAAGAAGAAGAAGGGGTTTCAGTCCAAGAAGAAGGATGGTGGAAAAGGGAATAAGGGTGGGAAGAAATCTGATTTTGTTGAGAAGGGGAAGTGTTTCACTTGCCATAAGGAAGGTCATCTGAGAAAGAATTGCCCTGAAAGAAAGAAGAAAGACAATCAAGGTGATCAAGATGGAGATGCAGCTGTTGTGGAGGTTGAAGGATATGATAGTGCAGAGGTCTTGATGGTTAGTCATGAGAGGCTAAGTCAAGAGTGGGTCCTGGACTCTGGGTGTACTTTTCATATGTGTCCACATGAAGACTGGTTCCTGGATCTTGAGAAAACTGATGGAGGTCTTGTTCTTTTGGGTAATGATGAGAGCTGTAGAGTGCAAGGATCTGGTTCTATCAAGATCAAGATGTTTGATGGGGTGGATAGGATCTTATCTGATGTCAGGTTTGTTCCTGAGTTGAAGAGAAATCTTGTTTCTCTTGGTACATTGAATTCTAAGGGCTTTGAATTCAAGACAGACAAGGGAAGTCTGTCAATAACCAAATCTGGAAGGATTGTCATGAAGGGGGCTATCAAGAATGGTTTGTATACTTTGATTGGAAGAACTGTTACAGGGTCAGCTGATGTTACCATGGGGTCTTCTGAGGTTAACTTGTGGCACAAGAGATTGGCACATGTTGGTGAGAAGGGCCTGGTGGAGTTATCCAAGAAGGGAGCAATCCCTGGGAAGAGGATATGTAAGCTGGAATTCTGTGAGAGGTGTGTTCTTGGGAAATCAAAGAAGCAAGCATACCAAAAGGGGAAGCATACCACCAAGGAGGTTATGGATTATATACATTCTGATGTATGGGGCCCAACAAGGGTATCCACTCATGGTGGAGGCAGGTATTTCCTTACCCTTATTGATGATTATTCCAGAAAAGTTTGGGTTTACATTCTTAAACAGAAGAGTGATGTCTTCTCTAAGTTCAAAGAATGGTTGATTGAACTTGAGAATAAGAGAGGCAGGACTATCAAGCACTTAAGGACTGATAATGGGCTTGAATTCCTATCAGAGGAGTTTCAACAATTCTGTAGGGAGAAGGGTATTACTAGGCATAAAACTGTTCCTTCAAACCCCCAACAGAATGGTCTAGCAGAGAGGATGAATAGAACTATTCTGGAAAGGGTTAGGTGTATGTTATCTGATGCTCATTTACCTAAGAGTTTTTGGGGGGAAGCTGTTAACACAGCTGTTTATCTCATTAATAAAGTGCCATCATCTGCTATTGAGTTTAAAACCCCAGATGAGGTTTGGTATGGAAAGATATCAGATTACTCAAAGTTGAAAGTTTTTGGGTGCCTAGCTTATGTTCATGTGAGGCAAGACAAACTTGAACCTAGAGCTTTAAAATGTGTATTCATTGGGTATCCCAAAGGTGTTAAGGGGTATAAGTTGTGGTGTCTGGAGCCTGGAAACCAGAAGTGTATTACCAGTAGAGATGTTGTGTTCAATGAATCACAGATGGGATACAAGTCTGGTGGAGGTAATGGAGGACCATCAGCTGAGGAGATGGATGGTGTTATTTCTGAGCCAATTACTCAAGTAGAGGTGGAGCCTGATCATGACAAGCATGATAGCTCATCTGGTTCTGAACCAGAGCAAGCACCAGGGGAGAATGAGTCATCAGATGAGGAAAGTGCACCAGTAGAGGAGGAAGAAGAAGTGCCAGAAGCAGACTTGAGAAATTATAGTTTGACAAGAGACAGATCCAGAAGACAAATACATCCTCCAGTAAGGTTTGGCCGTGTGGATCTGGTCTCCTATGCACTTGTTACAGCAGAAGCCATAGAGTACCAGGAACCCAAAAGCTACAGGGAAGCCCTTGAGTGTGATGATAGGGAGTCATGGATTACAGCCATGACAGAAGAGATGGAGTCTCTTAAGAAGAATCTAACTTGGATTCTTGTTGATAAGCCACCTAGGCAGAAGCTAATCAGTTGTAAATGGCTGTTTAAAAGGAAGCTTGAATCTGGTTTGAAAGATCAGGTGAGGTTTAAAGCCAGGCTAGTTGCCAGAGGATTCACTCAGAGGGAAGGAATTGATTACAATGAGGTTTTCTCACCTGTTGTTAAGCATTGTTCAATCAGGCTACTTCTCAGTAGAGTTGTCCAAGAGGATCTGGAGCTACAACAACTTGATGTAAAGACAGATTTTCTGCATGGTGATCTTATTGAGGATCTGTACATGCACCAGCCAGAAGGGTTTGTTGAACCAGGGAGTGAAGGGAAAGTGTGCCTGCTCAAGAAATCATTGTATGGCCTCAAGCAAAGTCCAAGGCAGTGGCACAAGAAGTTCAATGAAGTTATGCTATCCATTGGTTTTGTAAGGAGCAAGTATGACACTTGTGTATACCTTGAAAGGCAAGGTAGTGATGTGATAGCCTATCTTCTGATTTATGTAGATGACATGCTTATTGCCAGTAAAAGCCTTCTGAAGATTCAGAGTATCAAAAAGAAGCTAAGTGCTAGATTTGATATGAAGGACTTGGGAAATGCTAAGAGGATTCTTGGAATGGATATTCTTAGGGACAGAAAAGGGGGAAGACTATTCTTATCCCAGAAGAGTTACATTGAGAAGGTCCTGAAGAGGTTTAACATGCATGAGAGTAGAGCTGTGTCAACTCCTCTGGGACAACAGTTCAAATTATCTAAGGAAATGGAACCAAAGTCTGATGAAGAGAAGAAGACTATGATGAAAGTACCTTATGCAAGTGGGGTTGGAAGCCTGATGTATGCTCTGGTCTGTAGCAGACCAGATTTAGCTTATTCATTGAGTATGGTGAGCAGATACATGGCTAATCCTGGAAGATTACATTGGGAAGCTTTGAAATGGATCTTCAGATACCTTAAAGGGTCATCTGATCTGGGATTGATGTTTGAGAGGATGACTGACCAGAAGAGTCCACTGGAAGGTTTTGTAGATTCTGATTTTGCTGCTAATCTGGATACCAGAAGATCTTTAACAGGGTATATCTTTACACTTTACAATACTGCTGTGAGCTGGAGATCTGTTCTGCAGAGTGGAGTTGCTTTATCTACTACAGAAGCAGAGTTTGTTGCAGTGTCAGAGGCTGTTAAGGAGGCTTTGTGGTTGAAAGGCATAATCAAGGATTTTGGCATAAACCAAAGGGCTGTGGTTGTTCATTGTGATAATCAGAGTGCAGTACATCTGGTTAAACATCAAGTGTTCCATGAGAGATCAAAGCACATTGATGTAAGGTTGCATTTTGTGAGGGAAATCATTGATAAAGGAGTGGTTCTCATCCAGAAGATATCTACAGATGACAATGCTGCAGATATGTGTACAAAGTCTTTACCAGGTACTAAATTCAAGTTTTGTGTTGAATTGGTAAAGATGAGTGTATGGGATGTTCCTTAGGCCCAAGCTGGAGCATGGAGGAGAGGAGGAGAGGATTGATACTTCTCATCTGAGGTGGAGAATTGTGAAGTGTCATATGTGAAGTATGAAGTCTACTGAGCTTAATTCAATAAGGAGCTATGTTGATGAAGTGTTAGCCGTGGAAGTTAGTCTGTTTGGGGTATCAGCAGAGTTATATCAGATGAGGTTGATCAGATGAGGTTTAAACAGTGGAGGTCTAGACCGGAAGTCATCTGATGTCAAGTGACCAAGTCAGCTGAGGTCAAGTCATCTGATATAAAGTACAAAGACGCGAAACACCAAGTTGAAGCTAACTGAAGGCGGTTCTAACTGAATCAACTGAAGCGGTTATTGGAGTTTGTTAGCCAGCTGGATAACTACTTTACTTATGAGGTAGTTACAACTGAATCGAGTCTAGATTCCTCTCAATCTCTGTAAATATAAATAAGTGCTTCTAGCTGAGAGAAGCAACTTAGAACTAAGAACTTGAGATCATCTTTGAGAGCAAACACTGTGAGATTGAGTGCTCTGTAACTTGTAACTTCCATTTCTTGCTTAGTGAAAAGTCTATCCTCTCGGATCCCGTGGACGTAGGAGTATTCATCTCCGAACCACGTAAATCTGGTGTTCTTGTGTGATTTTCAATTTTCGTTCTTACTGCATTTGATTCCGATTCCCGGAAACAAGTTTTCTTGTGAATCCGAAACCGCGATTAACATTATGTATGCTCAATTGAAAAAGCCTAGAAAATTGAGCTTTTAACGATCTCTCTCCAACCCATATCCCTTCCCAAAAATTTATAGATGCCCCATCCTTAATAATTGTCTCCAGATTTCCCCAAAGCCATTTGCCCTCATTTCTCACCCCCAAAGCCACCACGTCTCTCCACCAATTAGACTGACCCTCCCCTGCTCAAAGAATACACGCTTCGTTCCCCAAATTCGTATTCCCCAGCAGAAGATCTTACCACCTTAATCCAAAGACTATCATGCTCGTTAAAAAAACGTCATAGCCATTTACCCACTAATGCTTTATTGAAAAGCCCCAAGTCCCTCACCTCCAACCCGCCCTCAAGTTTCGGTTTGCAAAGAGATTCCCACTTGACCCAAGTCCTCTTTCTTTCCCTGCAATTATTTTTTATCTCTGACAGAAAATGCAATTACAAACATCACATTTCTATTCCAACATTGCATCAGCATTCATGTTCTTTTTAATAAATTTTCCTATTTTATTTCTAAACAATTCAGTGCAGAGAAAGATGAGCAGAGTTTTAAGACTCCACCTTTAACAAATAGGCCACTATATGGATAAATTTACTACACTTAGGATGAATACACTATATTTTAATCCTAAAATACCCCAATTAACTATCAGCAAACTCTTCGAATTCTTACCCATATTTTGAATACACTCCATCTTCAACATCCTTCACCGTCTACATCCATAGCCACAACACCGCCATCCGCTGTCTACGCCCATAGCCATAGCACCGCCGTCCACTGTCTACGCCCATAGTGTTGGAATTTATAAGCACGTAAACATGCGCAGCGGAAATAAACGTTCTCCAACAACGAACAATTTAATTGCATAATTAAATACGAGATATCTTAAACAAGAAATCTTACAGCGCTTCGTACGCGGAATCCTCTACTACGGTATCCACGCAACAGCTATTCACCGATTTGCACCGAGGTGCCAGCTTTGAATCTCTAGACAAACTTGCTAGGAAAACTCGAACAAGAGATTTTATGGAGAAATTATATTTCTTGTGTGTATTTCTGAATTCCCATATAACACATATTTATAGGGATTACCTTAGCTTAACTTCTAAGCAAGATAATATGCTAGATATGCATAATATAATCTCTACGAATTATATCTCCCTATATATGTTCCTACGAATAATATATTTACCAAATCTATTATTCTTGTATAATAATATTCCAAATATTATTATTGGGATTTCATATTTAATTAAATCTAATTTAATTAAATAATAATAATAATTAATTCCAAATATAATTATTATTATATTCTCCATAAATTAAATATTATATCCAATATAATACTTAATCAACTAACTATAATCGGCAAACTGCCATTGTTTGTTGTGTGACCCATAGGCCCTCGTATATCGAGCAATTAGTCAAACTAACGGTCTTAATTGAACCCTAGACAATAAATCAGACATTCTCAATATACGAGGTACGTTGAGAGGAAATTTTGCAACTACTTGTAATATTGTATGCTATTGTGATATCTTCCTTTCATTCGCGAATACTAGATTAAGTCTTGAACATGATGAAGTGTCTATTCAAATAACTTAATCATATTATCTCAAATCACTAATTGATCGCTCGCATCGCACTTGGCCACAAAGTCCAAGTCGACTTGCATCGGCCGATGTCTTAGATCAAATTATGATGAGAAGATGAGTATTCTCTCTTAAATCCACATTGAGGAATGAATCTTATTCTTGGCTCAACTACCACGCATATGAATTTCGTGATGAACCCAATCCATCATATCTACTCTTGGAGGGTGAAAGCATCGGTCATGGTCAAAGTTCATCACTCCGCACATGTCGTGCGTATTGACCTCAAGTCTGAGGAGTATCACATCTCTCCCACTAACCGAGACACCCGTAGACACATTATGTGGAATTACATCAAATGGTTTCTCGGATGGGTATACCAATACCCTCTAAGGTACTTGTGCATCCATTATGAGATATCTAGTATCTCGTAGTAAGTGAGATCTTACTACACTCTCACCATAGAGTATAATGCAAATCGCACACCAATCTCCATTGCATCATCAATATCTCATTCTTGATGATCCTTGATCGAGGCTATTTGAGAATCGTACTTCGGTCATCTGAGTTCTCACTCACTCAATGACAGTATCTATTCAAGGGAACACATATATGAATAATACAAACAATCAAATATAATATTCAAATAAGTGTAAAACCATACATTTAATATTAAACCACACAATAATATATATTAAACCATAAATTGAATATCATCTTAGTATCATGTCCTCACAAAGGATTGTCTCTAGGACACTAACACTAACAATCTCCCACTTGGACTAGAGCCAATCACCCGTATGTTTAACCCCTAGACCATCAAAATGTCTAGTGTGTACATGAACACTCAAAGCCTTGGTGAATGGGTCAGCCAAATTATCATCTGTGGGAATGCGCTCTAATTCTATTTCCTTGTTTGCGATCATCTCTCTTATCAAGTGATAATGTCTTGGTACATGCTTGTTTTTGTTGTTGGATCTCGGTTCCTTTGCTTGTGCAACCGCACCAGTGTTGTCACAATACAACTTTATTGGACTACGGGCACTTGGAACTACCCCTAGTTCAGTTAAGAACTTTCTCATCCAAACAGCTTCCTTGGCAGCCTCTGCCGCAGCTATGTACTCAGCCCCAGTTGTTGAATCTGCGGTTGTCTCTTGCTTGGAACTATTCCAACACACCGCACCTCCATTGAGAGTGAAGACGTATCCTGACTGTGATTTGTAATCATCACAGTGGGACTGGAAACTTGCATCAGCGTAGCCGGTGACGACTAACTCTGATTGCCCACCGTAGATAAGAAAATATTCTTTAGTACGCCTGAGGTACTTTAGAATATTCTTGACAGCAATCCAGTGAGGCTCACCTGGATTCTGTTGATATCTACCTGTGATGCTAACAGCGTAGGTCACATCAGGCCTAGTGCAAGTCATGGCATACATGATGGATCCAATTGCAGATGCATATGGAACATCTTTCATGTGCTTGATATCAGCTTCACTAGAAGGACAATCCTTCTTCGACAGCTTTATCCCATGATTTGCTGGAAGATATCCTCTCTTAGAGTTCTCCATTGCAAAACGCTTCAACACCTTATCTACGTAAGTGGATTGTGACAGCCATAACATCTTCTTGGATCTATCCCTATTAATCTTGATGCCTAAGATGTAGCATGCTTCACCAAGATCCTTCATCATGAAGGACTTTGATAACCAATCTTTCACGGACTGCATGAGCGGGATGCTATCTCCTATAATCAATATGCCATTGATATATACGACTATAAAGACAATACTCTTCCCGCTGCGTTTACAATAAATGCATGGATCTTCCGAATTTCTAATGAAGCCAAAAGACTTAACAGATTCATCAAATTGGATATTCCAACTCCTAGAAGTTTGCTTCAATCCATAGATGGATCGTTTAAGCTTGCACTCGAGATTAGACTTTGGCTTAGATATGAAACCCTCTGGTTGAGTCATAAATACGTCCTTATCAATGTTTCCATTGAGAAAGGTTGTCTTGACATCCATTTGCCAAATCTCATAATCATAGTGTGCGGCTATCGCAAGTAAAATACGAATGGACTTGATCTTTGCAACCGGCAAAAAGGTCTCGTCATAGTCAATGCCTTCACGTTGATTATACCCTTTCACCACCAACCTAGCCTTGTAGGTTTGTACCTTGCCATTTGCATCGGTCTTCCTCTTGAAGACCAACTTGCAACCTATGAATTTTACCCCTCCTGGCAATTCAACCAAGTCCCAAACTTGATTGATGTACATCTAGTCCATCTCGGATTTCATGGCTTCATGCCACTTCTCTGAGTCAACATCTAATGTCGCCTCAGTGTAAGTCTTAGGTTCGTCCTTATTCGGTATTTCCACGCCATCGTGTTCCTCCACGAGAAAACCATAATACCTATCAATTGGATTACGAGTCCTAGTTGACTTACGGAGTTGTGGTTGTGTAGGCTGTACATTCTAATCGTGAAAATTTTATGGTGCAGCGACTTCATCGTTGACCGGAGAGTCCTCAAGAGCGACACTTTCAGATGCCTCTTGGGCGGGAGTTTGAACTATGCTATTCTCATTCAGCCTACTTGGAGGTTGTTGCGAAGGCAAGACGACTCCAATTATGCTCCCACTGGCTGAAAGAGGATCACCTAGTGATAAACTTCCACCATGAGAGTCGTTGAATGCTCCCACTGATTCTTTGTCATGTTGCTTTGACAAATCATCAGTCTTTATGTTAATTTGTGGTTCTTGAATTTCTTCAAGTTCTATCTTCTTACGGCTTTGTTCCTTAAAGACATATTTGTCTTCTAGGAACCTTGCCTGCCTAGAAACAATCACTGTTTATTTCTCCGGTAGATAGAAATAATATCCTCTAGTCTCCTTAGGATATCCCACAAAATAACCCTTTTCACCCTTGGATTCCAACTTATCAGTTTGCATTTTCTTCACAATTGCGGGGCAACCCCACGTTCTTATGTGTAGAAAAGTTAGTTTCTTGCCATACCACAACTCGTATGGAGTTTGCACAACTGATTTAGACGTAATCCTATTCAGAATGTAGATTGAGGTTTGCAATACGTGTCCCCATAAGAATGTTGGAAGAGAGGAAAAACTCATCATGGACCGCACCATGTCCAACAGGGTTCAGTTTCTCCTTTCGGATACACCATCCATCTGAGGTGTTCCGGGAGGAGTCCATTGTGACTGGATCCCATGAAGCTTCGAGTAATCCATGAATTCATGGCTAAGGTACTCACCTCCTCGATCTGATCGAAGAGTCTTGATACTCTTACCAAGATGTTTCTTTACTTCGGCCTTGTACTCCTTAAATTTCTCAAATAATTTGGATTTTTGTTTCATAAGATACACATATCCATACCCTGAGTAATCGTTTGTAAAGGTGATGAGGTAGCTGAATTAACACCTAGCTAGAGTGAGCAATGGTTCACAAACATCGTTGTGGATCAACTCTAGAACTTCTTTGGCACGCACCCCTTTCCCGGAAAAGGGTTTATTGGTCATCTTGCCCATGAGACAAGATTCACAATTTCCATAAGACTCTAAGTCAAATGAGGTTAAGTAGTCCAACTTTCTTAGCCGTGCGATTCTTTTTTCGTTTGCGTGACCAAGTCTACAATGCTACAAGTAAGTCGGGTTTTCATGATTACTAAGCTTGAGTCTTTTATTTTGTATATTAAGAACATTATATCCACAATGTAACAAGTATAAACCATTCACAAGAGGAGCATTTCCATAAACATCACCATTAAGCGAAAAATAACAAGTATTATTTGTAAAACGGAAGGAAAATCCCTCAATGTCTAACATAGGAACGGAAATAATGTTACGAGTAATAGACGGAAAAAAATAACAATTATTTAATTCAAGTCTAAAACCAGAAGGTAAGTCTAAAATATAAGTCCCAACGCATTCAGCAACAACTCTTGCTCCATTCCCCACGTGAAGGGCGACTTCACCCGGTCTAACCGCTCTGCTGTCCTTGAGCCCCTGCACATTTGTACAAATGTGTGAGCCACAACCGATATCCAATACCCAGCAGTTAGAATCATTTGTGGACATGTTTATCACAATAACAAACATACATGTTCCAGTGGCTGAAGCACTTTGTGCCTTCTTTTCAGCTGCTAGAACCTTGCAGTCCTGCTTCCAATGCCCCTTCTGCTTGCAGTGGAGGCATACATCCTTATCTACCCGCTCCTTCTTTTGAATTCCACCTTTCGACTTGAGGAAATTAGGCTTAGAGCCTTTCTTAGCCTTGCTTCTATGCTTCTTCTTCCCTTTTGAGGCAGAGGAACTAGAAGCACCCACCATGAGCATGGGCATTTCCTTAGCAGTGGAAGACTCAAAAGTCTTGAGCATGTTATGAAGCTCATGCATGGTCGAAACCGTCTTATTCATATTGAAGTTTACTACGAAACTCGAATATGAATCTTGGCATAAATAGCAACATTGGTCTGCAGCTCAATGCCCAAACGACCAAGTTTCTCGATTAGCCCTGTCATCTTCAAAACATGAGGGGAGACTTTCCCTCCTTCAGATAGCCGACATCTAAACAGATCTCTCATCACCTCATAAATCTCAAAACGAGACTCAGAATCAAAGAGATCCTTCAGATGTCTAAGCATCTCATAGGGAAGCATCCTCTCGTGTTGCCTTTGTAACTCGGGAGTCATGCCGAGCAACATAACACACTGAGCCTGAGAAGCATCATCTTGATGCTTCTTTTGAGCTTCGGCATCAAACGCTTCGACTTCCTCAGAACCAGCCTCAGGGGTAACAGGGATTGACGTGTCCAACACGTACTCAATCTTTTCTTGCCTAAGCACCAAACACATGTTTCGGTGCCAGACCAGAAAATTTGGCCCAGCCAATTTGTTTGTTTTCAAAACACTTCTCAACGACAAGTTATTCATTTCAACAATCCTAGGAAATAAAATTTAAACGGGAATTAAAACACATAATTCCTATGATCAATATTCAGCAATCAAAATAAACATGGCCTTTTATTTATTTTGTCTCCATTATTTTCACATACTTGACGACCTCATCGGAAGAGTAAGAATTTATATCCAATATAAATTGTAATGGACTAGGATCCACATTCCTACTATTACAATGATTGCTAGGGCTGAACATTGCAACAGCAGAACTGGTAGGTCTCTAAACCAATTGCCTCACGCAATTACTAGTTGATTGAACCTAGTTCAATCGGATGTCACCTAATTCTCGTTTCCCTGCTAGGGCTGGTGAAATAGAATTAAGTTGGTTTACAACCATTAAGCGACGATAAACATGTCCCTATAAAAGTCTCGTTAGATGTAGATCCGAGCAAAAGACTAGGTCTTAAATACTCATTGGAACGAAATCTCTAGTTTACTTTTAATTTTAATGGAAGACATCTTTCAATTTAATTGAAAAACCATATATTAGTGAGGATTATTTTAAAGGCGGGGTATTAATTACTTAATCGAGATCCGACATGTTAATCTATATCACATTTGAGCAATTATAGGGCGTCGCCTACCCAAACATGATTTTATGCGGACTATCATTTATTTGGGCGCCGTCTACCCAAAACATATATAACGGTCCGACAATTATTGGGCGCCGCCTACCCAAACAATTATAATGCGGACTATAAAGCATTAACAATTAATGCTAACCAAGTGGGAAAAATAATTAACAAATTATTAGAGAAAAATTAAAATTTAATTTTAAAATAATAATTTTAATTATCAAAAATCTAATTAATCCAATTAATTTTAATCATTTTAGTCCAACCAAAATTTCTTTTAAATATTAAAACAGCTTTTAATTTCTGGCTAAAAAATGCAGCCAAAAACAAATTTATTTTACAGCCCACAACTGATTTGGACTGCTTCAATTCAAAATCGGCCCAATTCATGGATTTGCGGCCCAACGCGCGGCCAGTCGCGCCTCCCAAATGCGACCTACAGGCCAGTCGCGCTTCCCAGAAGTGATCGACTGGCCAGAAGAGGAGACAAGCCAGTCGCGCTTCCCAGAAGCGATCGACATGGCAATTGAGCAGTCCAGTAGCGATTTTCGAGCATTTTTTTTATCCAGCAATCGACCGAAAAAGACAGATAAATCCAATTTCCCAGAAAAAAACGATCGAAAAATCAGTTTTTCAATCTAACAAAAGTCAAATCAAATTTGCAAATTAAATTGAATAACTTATGGGCAATAGAAGGCAAAAATAAACTACACATAACTATTTACCCATGATAAACAAATTATGCAATTAATCAACAGTCTGAGCTCTGATACCACTGTTGGAATTTATAAACACGTAAATACATAAACATGTGCAGCGAAAATAAATATTCTCCAACAACGAATAATTTAATTGCATAATTAAATACGAGATATCTTAAATAAGAAATCTTACAGCTCTTCGTATGCGGAATCCTCTACTACGGTATCCACGCAATAGCTATTCACCGATTTGCACCGAGGTGCCAGCTTTGAATCTCTAGACGAACTTGCTAGGAAAACTTGAACAAGAGATCTTATGGAGAAATTATATTTCTTGTATGTATTTCTGAATTCCCATATGACACATATTTATAGGGATTATCTTAGCTTAATTTCTAAGCAAGATAATATGTTAGATATGTGACTTGGACCGAACTTTACTAGCTTTCTACTAGTAGTTTCCCCGCAAGAGTACGGGTTCACTGTAGTATAAGTAAGTATAATGACCAAGTATATCGAACCCAAAGGATGAAGTGTATGCGAATAGATCCCTGAAGATCTACGCGTCGTAGCTAATATGAATGTATTTTTTGGATTTTTTGGAAGAATTAATTATAACTAAAATAAACTAATTAAACTAAAGTGCTGAAGAACACGAATTAACTAAGGTTTGTATTCAAATGAGTGATGGTGATGCTCAGGATAGGAATCCCTACATATACTAACGGAGCAGGTACATAATCAAAATAATTGTGCCGCGCAAGAAATAACCTAAGTTAAAGATTGTAAGATGAAAGCTCAAGACTTAATACCCTAATACTTTATCCTAGCAATCGACTTCACTAATCCACTAACGAGTTAATAGATTGTGCTTAATTAACGAGACCCTAATTTAAACTAAGGTGATGCGGTCGTCCTCCTTAGATAAACCGGTAGATTAATTAACCCTTTCTAAACCCTTTTATTAAGTCTACTCGTTGTTAAAGAGTGATAAGATCGTCCTCTCTCTAACACTTTTCGAACGAAATTCAAGAATAAAGTTAAGACTAATTTTAAGAATTCATTAGTTAAGAGAATTAAAACCCTAACGTCACGAATTACCCTAATTACGTACCCACAACCTACTTCTACGAGTTCATCCTACCTTAAGCATGCAAGGGTTTTAGCTAGACATGGTTTTGACAATAATAAAAGCAATAGAGGAAGTGACGAACATAAACATGATGATTAGAACGAATAAAAGATCAAACATAAACTAGGGTTTAAATAAATACTTGCAAAGAACTGAAATTTAATTAATAAAAATGAAGTTTAAAGTGTTTAACGTAATCGAACTAATGAAAAGAAACTGAAAAATGAGAATAAACTAAGAATTCGTGCTAAAACCTCGATTTAAATGTAAAGTAAAGCTTGCTCCTCTACTTCCTCTCCAAAAATGAACTCTAAAAGTAATTATCTATCAAGTGGTAAGTGGTCGTCTGTAAAAACGAGCTCGGGACGAGTATATATAAGCATTGGGCCGAATCGGGAACTCGTGGGCCGAAAAACGCATCCGGAAGCATAAAAGTTGGAAGCGCTCGAGCACACATGCTCGAGCGGTGGCGCTCGAGCAGTGTAGCTCAAATGGTGCAATCGCTCGAGCGCCTCCGCTCGAGCTGGTCGAATGCTTAAATTTTGGGGCGCTCGAGCAACACGCTCGAGCGGTGGCGCTCGAGCTGTTCGAGCGCGAGAAATCTTCTGTATGTTTTTAGCGTTCGAGCAACATGCTCGAGCGCTAGTGCTCGACCTGAGCCACTCGAGTGACTCCAAAATTTCCCAAAGTAACACTTTTCTTCTTCCACACTAATACCAATCGTATTTCTTCGATATCTTCTCATCCGGGCATCCGTTTGAGTCGATTCAAAGTCCTACGAACTCCGTTTTTCATCCTCGATTCACCTATGAGCATCAAAGAGACAAATTTAGCAATGTATAGAAATAATGCTCAATTAACTCTAAATACTCGACAAAACCGACCAAAACTAGGGTATTCCGAACGACGAATCATGACAATTTTACGCCTAATCAATATGCATAATATAATCTCTATGGATTATATCTTCCTACATATGTTCCTACGAATAATATATTTATCATATCTATTATTCTTGTATAATAATATTCCAAATATTATTGTTGGGATTTCATATTTAATTAAATCTAATTTAATTAAATAATAATAATAATTAATTCCAAATATAATTTTATTATATTCTCCATAAATTAAATATTATATCCAATATAATACTTAATCAACCAACTATAATCGGCGAACTGCCATGGTTTGTTGTGTGACCCATAGGCCCTCGTATATCGAGCGATTAGTCAAACTAACGGTATTAATTAAACCCTACACAATAAATCAGACATTCTCAATATACGAGGTACGTTGCGAGGAAATCTGCAACTACCTGTAATATTGTAGGCTATTGTGATATCTTCATTTCATTCGCGAATACTCGATTAAGTTTTGAACATGATGAAGTGTCTATTCAAATAACTTAATCATATTATCTCAAATCACTAATTGATCGCTCGCGTCGCACTTGGCCACAAAGTCTAAGTCGACTTGCATCGACCGATGTCTTAGATCCAATTATGATGAGAAGACGAGTATTCTCTCTTAAATCCACATTGAGGAATGAATCTTATTCTTGACTCAACTACCACGCACATGAACTTCGTGATGAACCCAATCCATGCCATATCTACCCTTGGAGGGTGAAAGCATCGGTCATGGTCAAAGTTCATCACTCCGCACATGTCGTGCGTATTGACCTCAAGTCTGGGGAGTATCACATCGCTCCCACTAACCGAGACACCCGTAGACACATTATGTGGAATTACATCAAACGGTTTCTTGGATGGGTATACCAATACCCTCTAAGGTATTTGTGTATCAATTATGAGATACCTAGTATCTCGTAGTAAGTGAGATCTTACTACACTCTCACCATAGAGTATAATGTAAATCGCACATCAATCTCCATTGCATCATCAATATCCCATTCTTAATGATCCTTGATCGGGGCTATTTGAGAATCATACTTCGGTCATCTGAGTTCTCACTCACTCAGTGACAGTATCGATTCAAGGGAACACAGATATGAATAATGCAAACAATCAAACATAATATTCAGATAAGTGTAAAACCATACATTTAATATTAAACCAAACAATAATATTAAACCATAAACTGAATTTCATCTTACTATCATGTCCTCACAAAGGATTGTCTCTAGGACACTAACACTAACACGTAGCCGCCGTCGTACGCCTTCGTCAGCCATCGCTAAAATAATGCAAACCAAAGCCATCACCAAAGTCGTTGGTCGTCGCCATCGCAGAGAGGACTCATCTCTTGCCCCACTGCCTTCCGCCGTCGTTCACTTATCGTCAGTCAAAATAAAAAATTACAATGACCGTTGTTCGGCTCTGGTTATGCGAACATGACCATAATGTTTGGAATTTTTTTATCAAACATGACCATAATTTTCGGAAAATTTTTTGGAACACTTTGTTCAATTTTTTTTCGAAAATTGTGTTCATGTTCACATAAATTTTCCGAATATTTTGGTTGAGGTCATATAACCAGAGCCGAACAAGTGCAATCGCGATTTTCAGGAAAAAAATTGTTCGAAACAAGCAAACAACAATAATATTATCATATCAATACAAATGTATACACTCAATGAATAATATGCATAAAAAACATCATAACACCAACAAAAAACATACTATTCAATATTTAAAAAACCTAGTTTCTAAAAAATACCAAAACACATATATATACGTATTCCGGACTTGGAGGACCGTTCATCCTTACAATGTAGGTCATCACAACACGTTTCAAGCGCCTAGTGGTCGATTGATGGTGGGTCACATTCTTGAAGTATGGAGCTTGTTTGTATTTGTTCGAAATTACTATGTGACTTGAACCGAACTTTACTAGTTATACTAGTAGTTACTCCACAAGAGTATGGGTTCACTGTAGTATTGGCAAGTATAGGGACCAAGTATTATCGAACCCAAGAGAAGGTATGTATGCGAATAGATCCCTGAAGATCTACACATCATAGTTAATATGAGTGTATGTTTGGAGATTGAATATTATTAAATCTAAACTATTTTACTATACTAATGCAAAAGAAATATATGAATTAATTATCTAAGGGTTTTGTCTCAAATATGATACTAACTTCTACTAGTCGCTTACCCGCAAGCGGACGGGTTCACTGTAGTATGAGCAAGTATAATGACCAAGTATATCGAACCCAAGGGATGGGGTGTATGCGAATAGATCCCTGAAGATCTACGCATCGTAGCTAATATGAGTGTAATGTTGTTTTTTTTTTTTGTGTTTTTAAAAGATTAATTAAAACTACACCAAACTAATTAAACTAAAGAATTAAAGAAGCGGATTATCTAAGGGTTGTTTTCTAATGAGAGATGGTGATGCTTAGGATAGGAATCCCTACGTATACTAACGGAGCAGGTACATAATCAAAATAATTGTGACACACAAGAAATAACCTAAGTCTAAGAATGCAAGGTGAAAGCTCAAGATTCTAAACCCTAATACTTTACCCTAACACTCGACTTCACTAATCTACTAACAAGTTAATAGATTGTGCTTAATTAATGAGACCCTAATTTAACTAAGGTGATGCGGTCGTCCTCCTTCGCTAAACTGGTAGATGAATTAACCCTTCCTAAACCTTCTCGTTTAGTCTACTCGTTGTTAAAGAGTGATACAGTCATCCTCTCTCTAACACCTTTCGAACGAAATTCAAAAGTAAAGTCTAGATTAATTTTACTAATTCATTAACCAAGAGAATTAAAACCTAACGTCACGAGTTACCCTAATTACGTACCCACAACCTACTTCTAAGAGTTCATCCTACCCCAAGCATACAAGGGTTTAGCTAGACATGGCTATAACGATAACGAAAACAATAAAAGAAACAACGAACATAAACATGATGAATTGAAGAAAGAAAATATTAAACATGAACTAGGGTTTAAAAAAATAAATACTAAGAACTGAATTTAAATTGATAAAAACGAAGTTTTAAAGCGGTGAAAGTAATCAAGCTAATTAAAAGGAACTAAGAAACGAAAAGAAACTAAGAATTCGTATGAAAAACCTCAAGAAAATGTAAAGTAAAGCTTGTTTGTCTCTTCTCCTCTTTCTCTCCCTAAAAACTAAGTCTAAATCTCGTGGTGGTCAGCGGTTCTCCCCAGAACGAACTTGGGATGGATATATATAAGCGTCGGGCCAACTCTGACTTGCATGGGCCAAAATTCCCGTCGAGCTCGAGTAGAGCTCGAGTAAAAAGTGCTCAAGCAATGCAAGCTCGAGTGTTGAAATTATCCAGAACCCGAAAAGTACTCGAGCTCCTTAGCTCGAGTAGTTCTACTCGACCGGCCTCAGCTCGAGTAGTCTACTCGAGTGCCCGAGTAATGGCTACTCGACCAAGCCCTGCTCGAGTGCACTACTCGAGTGCCCGAGTAATGTCTACTCGACCAGGCATGGATCGAGTGCTCTACTCGAGTGCTTGAGTAGTAAGTACTCGAGCTCCTCCATCTTGAGTGTTTCAATGACACTTTTGCTCGCTCGAACTAATACTTCTCGTATTTCTTCCATATCTTCTCATCCGGGTATCCGTTTGAGTCGATTCAAAGTCCTACGAACTCCTCTTTTCACCCTCTATCCATCTATAAGCATCAAAGAAACAAATTTGTTAGTTTGTGAAAATAATACTCAAATGACTCTAAATACTTATATGAATCCATCAAAACAAGGGCGTTTCGAGCGACGAATCATGACAATTTCACGCCTAATCAACCCCCCCAAACTTACCATATTGCTTGTCCTCAAGCAATGAAATAATAAGTCAAGTGAAATTGTTAGGAATGAGTCAAAGAATCAAATCATGCAAGCAAATGAACTCGAGCTTCAACGATCGATCACACATATACTCACTCATTTTCCTTCATCATACTCATGCAACAACAGCAAGGACCATCAAGATCAAACATGGATGTGCACTCAACGATGTGTTTCACTCCCTCACAAGTGTATAACAATGATCAAGGGACTCACTCAAACAATCAATCACACAAATTGGCAGCCATAGGCTTGTAAGTGCTCTTAACTTCGACCATACTCTAGAAATCAATGCCGAATCAAAAAGGACTTTTCTCAAGGTTGTAATGTAGGCTCTTTGGACAGGTGAGAATCAATTTGGTAAAGTGACTCAAGTGAATGGAGAATAGAAAATCAGACTTCGGTACTTCGAGATTAGGAACAGACTACTTCAAGCATATTCAACCAACAAACTTTCAATTTCAATTCTCTCAACACTTCAATTTCTTTTTCTTTTCTTTCTCTTTTCATTTTTTTTTCAATCACTTAATTTTTTTTTCTTCTTTTTCGCACAAACACATGAGCTCATTTTTTTTTCTTTTGCTCATTCTCAATTTTTTTCTCTTTTTCCCACATCTCATAACTTCATCACTCCTTCTTCTCATATTCACTCACAAACAACCTTTTCCTTTTTCAACTCAATTCACTCCCTTCACATTCACACTTTTCCTATTCTCCACTCAAATTGGGACAAAAAGGCTTAGGAACTTGGAATAGTGTTTAAATGTGCTAGCAAATAAAATTAGGCTTAAAGGCTCAACGGGGCTAGCAAGGGATACATGTCATTGGTAAGGAAAATTTTGGCTAAATGACTCACTCAAATCAAAGATGACCTAAGATCCTATTCGGCATATCAAACTAGACACAATCAAGAAGCAAGAGCACGCACAAGTTCTAGCATCCTCTAAGGTGATGATTCACTCACAAACGAAGAGATTAAAGCATGTATTTAAATCTCATAAGGCTCAAATCTCACGGCTTTCACATCCATGCTAGTCCTAGTGAATTTTCACTCTCTTCACACAAGTACTCAAAAGGAAAAACTTGCAAGCATATTAGTTCTCTCTCAAATCGACTCTAACTCAAACACTCACATAACAAAATTTCTAACTCAACCTTCACAATTCACCCTACTCATCAAATCATACTCAAAGATAGCAATCAACAAGCATAAGATGATTGATAGGTAAGAAATATTGAGTAACAAAACAAATCAAAATCAGCCCAAGGAGCATCTTAAGGTACCAAATAACCAAACACACTCAAAGATAAGGGGTGCTCCAGTGCAATGTAACTAGAAACATAAAAAAACTCCACCTCCCCAAACTTCGACCTTGCGAAGAGGTCTAAGTTTGGGGTTGTGGGTTACCTCAACCAAACAATTCAGTTTCTCTTCATCAACTTGGCACACTCCCTTGCTTGAGTTGGTCCCTTCAATCTGAATAACTCCATGATACCTTTACTCCTTTAGAGACAAGCCTACAAGCAACTCACTCAAATACGAGGTTAAACATACGACTCAAAATAACTCCCTAATAACTAAAAAAAACTCAAAGCGAATAAAAAATAATGGGTTGCCTCCCATTCAGCGCTATTTTTAAGGTCATCTGTCGGACCAAGCTCAAAGGAGCTTATGGGACATCATACTCAAATTTACCTCCCTTACTCTCATAAGAGTGGTGTTTGAACTCCTTTCCTTGATGCCCTTCCATCATGAGTTCCTTTGCTTCCTTCCCCACCTCAAGTGGTATAGGTCTCAACTCCTTCTCACCTTTATCTGGAGGAGTCTTACTAATCAATTTCTTGAGTTTGGACTTTTTCTTCTTAACTCCTCCTTTCCCTTCTAACTGGACCACACCCACTTTCTTCACCTCTTCATCCTTCAACTTCTTCACTTTATCCCTATCAACATAATCAAGATCATAATGCTCATGGGTTAAATAATCAAGTGAAGGACTAACAAAATCATGAATATGAGAAGGATTAGGGATAGAAGGTGTGTCTTCAACACGAGGATCAATGACATCCATGCAATACAAACTCTCATCCTCCTTCGGGTGCTTCATGGCTTCATATAGAGAAATCTTCACTTCTTGATCATCAACCTTCAATGTAATCTTCTCATTTGCCACGTCTAGCACCATCCCCGCCGTAGCTAAGAACGGTCTTCCCAAGATCAGGAGCACGTGCTCATCTTCCTCCATCTCTAGCACTACAAAGTCGGCTGGAAAAATGTGATCTCCAACTCTCACTAGGACGTCTTCAACCACACCTTGAGGTCTAGTAATAGACCGATCGGCAAGTTGAAGCGTCATCATTGTGGGTTGAAGTTCTCCACCTTCCAACTTCTTGAAAAGCGACAAGGGCATGAGATTGATGCTCGCCCCTAAATCACATAGCGCTCCTTTCTTGATCCTGTTCCCAATGTCACATAGGATCGTGAAGCTCCCGGGATCCTTCAGCTTCGGTGGAAGCGCCTTGTGCACTAATGCACTCACCTCGTGGTTCAGCTGCACCAACTTCGGCTCATCCACTCGCCGTCTTTTTGCAATCAAGTCCTTCAGAAACTTTGCATAATGCGGCATCTGTTCCAAAGCATCATAAAAAGGAATGTTAATGTGAAGTTGTTTAAAAACATCAAGAAATTTTGCAAATTTTTCATCAAGCTTCTTTTTCATGAAGCGCTGTGGATACGGGACTGGTATCACAAATTTGGGTACCCCCCATTCATCTCTTTATGTTTCTTTCACTTTATCCCTTGTTTCCTTTGTCTTCTTCCACTTAGGAACTCTCTCACCCTTCTCAATGCCTTCCTCTTCAAGCTCTTTGCTCGCTTGAGTGCTTTCACCCTCAACCTTCTTCTCAATCCCTTCACTTTTTATCCCCTTCTCAACTTGAGGCGTCTCAGAATCAGCAGGCATCTGAGGACCTTCATAGTTGGTTCCACTTCTTAACTAGATAGCCTTGCAATGCTCTTTCGGGTTCCCCTCCGGCATGGAAGGATATTTTCCCGGCTCTCTAGTCAACGACTTTGCAATCTGGCTCATCTGGAACTCTATAGAAGTGAACCTTTGATTGTTCTCTTGTTGAGTTCTAGTCCACTCAACATTCATCTTCTGGAGCTCTTGATCACGTTGATCACCCTTTTTATGCAACTCTTTCACATCATACTCCAAGGATGACAACCTCTTAATTCCTTCCTCCACCTTCTGCAGAATCGCTCTCAACATTTCCTCAGTCGATGCACCGCCTTCTCCATCTGGAGGCTTTGAACCTGGATCAACACCTGCAGGAACAATAATACCAGCTTTTGGGTTAGAATATGAGAAATTCTCATTCTTTCTCCATGTGTTTTGAGGATGTTGCTGGCCTCCTTGAAATCCTTGTGTGTTCCTCCATTGATTTTGAGGCGGCTGTGGACCTAGAAGTACAAATGGTTGGCCATAAGAGGGTCTTCCAAACTGATTTCCACCTTGGTAGCCATTCTGATTGTAATACGGACCTCCCATGTAATTGGCTACCTCTTGCTGTCCACTTGGCTGGTCTACTCTATCATTCTCTGCTGCATGCTCTCCAACCAAATTCTTCCCCAACTCGAGGTTGTTGATCTTCTCCATCATGGCCATCAATAGCCTTCTCGTTCCTTCACCCTCTTTCTCCTTCAACTTGCAAACTCTCTGGAACTCAGGATCCTCGTTCCATGCCTCGGCATTTGTGACAATGTTGTCCACGATCTCTCTACATCTCTCTATGCCTTGATTCAGGAATGCTCCGCCCGCACAGGCGTCTAAATGGTCTTGCCCCGCCTTGTTGGCACCACTGTAGAAGAATGCCATAATATCTCCCTCATTGTACCCATGCTGCGGGCACTCAATCAACATGTTTGAGTATCTCTCCCACGCTTGACGTAGGTCCTCTCCTTGCTTCTGGCGGAAGGAAGAGATCTCAATCCTTGCTTTAATTGTCCTTGATGGAGGGTAGAAGTGCTCGAGGAACAGACGCTCGAGCTCGGCCCAAGTGGTAATACCTCCCCGTGGAAGCGTATTATCGTACCACTCTTTAGCTATTCCCGTTAGTGAGAATGGGAACAGCCTAAGCCTCTTGGCATCTTCAGACATGCCATTGTAATTGAATGTGGAGGCTATCATGAGAAAACTTCTCAGGTGAGTGTGAGGATTCTCCTTCCCGATCACCCCCTTGAACTGATTCTCGGTCAGCAGCTTTAGAATTCTTGGGGAAATCGAGAAGTTATTTGTTGAACCGGAGGCAATGCCACTCCATCATAGTACCACTGTGGTTGCGCTGCAAACCTCCCTCGAATAGCCATATTGTGATCTGCGTTCTGGGGCACAGGCTGAGGAGCAACAGGTGGTGCTGGTACTTGTTGAACTGGAGGTGGTTGGTACACAGGGGTTGGTTGTAAACAGGAGGTGGATGATATGGGTATGGTGGGTATGGGTAATGTTGGTATACTGGGTTGTTGAAAGGGTTATTTGGGTTTTGTGGGTAAGCAGGGTTGTTCAGAGGATTTTGGACAAAATTTTGAGCTGGATTGATAACGTTTTGTGCACCCGGGTTTTGGCTCTGACTATCCCCTAACGGATCTTGGTTCTTACTGGTGTTGCCATCAGTGCCGTCAACCCGGTTCAACCCCTGGTTAAACTCATTCTCGGCATCTTCCAACTCATTAGTGATGTCCATTGGTTCTTTCCCTAAGTCGGCAGCGTTCATCCTTCTCAAGAAAGCTCGGTTCCATCTAGCTATTGTCTCAGGGTCCAACGGTATTCTCTCTTCGCTCGTATTGCCTTGTGAGCGTGTTTTCATATACCTGACACACTAGCAGAAGGATCAAAACGCAACTGCCGAATGAATAAAAATAACAATAAGAAATAAAAACAGAAAATAAGCACTCACTACTAACTACTAAGCTATCGACAAGTCCTATTCAAAAAGCATAACGCCATCCCCGGCAACGGCGCCATTGACTTTGATGCGATGATACTAACTTCTACTAGTCGCTTACCCGCAAGTGGACGGGTTCACTGTAGTATGAGCAAGTATAATGACCAAGTATATCGAACCCAAGGGATGGGGTGTATGCGATGTTGGAGTTATACGTGAAAGTATGCTTTTACTTTGTATAACTCGTGTATCAAACACTCGTTTTATGAGAATAATTCTTTTATCGCATTTGCTTTAGTTATGATTGAATGTTGAATTTCTATTGCAAACAGTTCAATATATAGTACATGTTACATTGTAGTTAATGTGGTGATACCCGATCACGGAAGACGACATTAACAGTTTACTTGTAACTAAACGTACATTTTCACGACCTAGGTGGAATTGAACAATCCGCCGTGAAAGGTCGATGTGTAAGGCTCAGATTGGTCTGTCTTGACCAAGAGATTGCACTAGCACATTTAGTATGTGTTGAAGAGGTCCTACAGCGAGGATAAATTCTTCTGTTCTGAAAGGTGAAGAATTAGACCTCAGTGGTTGTTGATTTCTTAATCTCCGTCCCTTAAATAGGACCGTGTGTGCTTAGTAGTTACTGCTTTGATTCATGTTGGGTGAGAATCATTGCGACTTCGAACTTTGTGTCTTGGGCAGTAATATTAATCATACGACGGTTGCTAAGATTTAATACGGAGAAACGCGTGCGAGTACGGCTCGTGTGATTAGTCCCCTTGGTGGGCTCAGAAGTTTTATTGTACCAAATCTTGCAAGTGAAGAATTAGTTTCTTCGGTACGAATAATAATGTTGAGCTGTCTTTACTCCAAGGTGAAAGATGTTAATTAATTTAGAGCTATTCGGAAGCTTGATTAATTAATGGACTTGATAATCTTAAATGCGGGAAATAATAACCGGGAGCCCATATTATCGTAATATGGATTAAGATGGATAGTGCAATATTAATTTATTAGTGGTAATGATTAATATTAATGGGCTGAATTATATTGGGGCTCAATATTGAAATTCAGAAGTCCATTAGGAGGTCCAATCTTAATTCTCCTTAAGGCCCCTCAAGTAGCCCATTAAGTAGCCCAATAATGATAAGGTGATTAAAATAAAAAGAATATATTATGCTGATTTTTCTAAGTAAAAATCGAAAATTGCAAGATAAGAAGAAAAAAAGATTTTGTTGATTTTCTTGGAAAGATATTATGGAAGATATGTATTCTAGAAATACAAGAATATCTCATATATTCAAGAAGATCCAAATCTTGGTTTTTCATCTTATTATTTTCGAAATTTACCCCATAATTAGGAGTGTGAGATTTTTGTGGAATATTTTATTTTGGAGAAAAGAATATATGAGATATATTCAAGATTTCTTAGAGTCTAAGAAAAGATTTTCTCCAAGGCCCAATATACCTCAAAATTTCGGCCAACACCACCTATAAATAGGGGATGATTATTTCATCCCCAAGTACATAATTCCATGTGTTGGAAAAATCAAGAAGCATAGATATTTTTCTTTTTCCTTAGTTATTAAATTGCTTGAAAGCGTCTCCCACCGGCGATCAAGTGAGGTGAAAAGGGAAATACTTGAGAAGGCTTTGGGTTGATAGAACGTGATTACAAGTGTCCCGTATATCCAAAGGCCATTGCTACGAGAGGTACGTTAATCGCATATTTACTTGTTTAATTCCGCCTAGTTAAATATGTGAGATTAATTTAACATGCATGATGATAATTAGTTGTTGGAATTATTATTTGAATTAATTAGGATTAATTCATGCTAGTAATAATTGTATTTAAATTTGTATTTAAAGTTCATCCCGAATAGATTCCGGGCACCCCTATTTTCCCAACAACTGGTATCAGAGCCACGGTTTCGGGCTCTGAATTTTGAATTGGAATTTAAATTGTTGAACATTAAATTTGAAATTGGATAGTAGAATTGTTAGATCTTTTTTGCAGGTATCCAATTGTCATGGTTTTTAATGTTGTTAATGTCATGCGTGTGAATTAATTTGGTTTTTAATTCGATTCGTTCGAATTCGTTTTTCTCGTGAGAAAATCCACGAGTAGATTAGTTGTTTTTATTTTGATTCGATCATTGTAATAGACTAGTCTAGATCTAGTATTTTTTTTTTTTTGTAAAAATAAATTGTAACCGGATCGTGACGAAGAACGAAGAATTAAAAACGGCGTACCCGGACGACGCATACAAGCGTGGAGCGTGTATGGAGGTAAAATCATGCAAGGGGTGAAGAAAACGAGGACGAACGGCGAAAAAACGGCGCACGGGAGTGCACGACGCACACCGTGCGCAACGGGCGCACGGCGCGCGCGCGCCTCGGCAGGCAGCTGCAGCGCCTCGGGCGCCCCGGGCAGTGCCTCGGCGCGCTTCTGTGCTGCGCCTCGGGCGCACCTCGGGTGCGCCTCGGGGCTGCGCTTCGGCGTGCCTCGGGCGCTTTTCCAGCGCTTCTCGGGCCGGGAAGCGC
The DNA here is from genome assembly GCA_947034835.1 of Ballota nigra. Taxonomy (NCBI): domain Eukaryota; kingdom Viridiplantae; phylum Streptophyta; class Magnoliopsida; order Lamiales; family Lamiaceae; genus Ballota; species Ballota nigra. The sequence goes on from OX344729.1 coordinate 11,064,020, forward strand.
GCGGGCCCACTTCGTGGGCCGACGCGCGCTGTATCTCAGGCCGTGGAATTTTTTCGGTTCGTGTTTTTTTTCGTGTGATTTTAAACGTCGTCCCGAACCCCAAACGATGCTGTTTTTGAAGAAGTGTTGTTGTTCGAGTGGGAGCACGTCGAGACGAACGTCGGAAAGCAACAAGGACGATTTTTCGCATCAAGACGTGAAGAAATTAAACCGTGACAATTGGATTCGAGTGCTCCAATATGTTTAATTTTTGTTTTGATGGATGTTTTATTTCGTGCACTTATTATTATTTGTTAATATGTGTTTGCATGAATTTAATTGTCCAAGAAAAACCTTAATTTCGAAAATTATTAAGTATGTTTTTATAATCGCAATTTTATTCCGGATATTAAAATTGGATTATTTTGGCCTCCATAATTTATTTATTTGTGAAGTTCTTTTGGAATACATTTCCCCCTCGGATCGGCCAAAAGAACGGATTTCACATGAATAAATTCCGAAAGGATGATTGTGGATTATTACTAGTGGCGGTATTGACCCTCACCACGAGTGGCTTGCTCAAAGCGAAATAATAATCCTGTATTTAATTATGGTTATTACTTAGGCATAGGAAATTCATATTAACTTACTCCCCTCGGAGTCCCTGTCAATTTCTATGTGGTCAAAGTGGGAGTCAACTATTAATTTTGAATTAAGGATTTGTAACTTTTAAGTTTGTGATCCGCTTGAATGTATTTAAATGTATAGACCACCCCTCGTGGCGCATTTAAATTGTTTCGAGATGTTGGCTGATGCATGATTATATTGTTTTAAGGTTTCAATATAATTGATGTGATCGAATTATGTGATAATTTCATATTTTTCTTGATATTGATATGAATGTATGTTTTATTCTCATTTCATCATGTCGCAACCTTTTAATCCACTGTTTAATATACTTAAAGTTAATAAACTTTTTGGAGAGAATTATATCGATTGGAAATATTTTTTTTAAATTTGTCCTTACTGCACGAAAACACAATTGGGTTATTTACGTTAATATACCCGGCAAGCCTAATGATAAGTCAAGCAATGGGAAAAGGCAGTTTATGATTGGAAGCGTGACAATGAACACATGAAGTGCATCATCTTGACATCTCTGTCTGAGGATTTGAGGCTTGTCCATGGAGACATTGTATCCGCTGTTGAAATCATGGAACACCTTGAAGAGATGTCTTCACATCAAACCCATGACTAATCAGTTCACCAAACATGACTCGGTCAAGTTGGAAATGGTGGAGGGAACGCCCGTGAGGGAGCACGTTCTCAAGATAATGGCATACCTTAACAAGTTGGAAATACTTGGTGCGGACTTTGATTGATTTCATATACCATTCTCTACCGAGAAGCTTTGAGCAGTTTTGTCTGAACTGTCAGATGAATGAACGGACAAATCGTTTGCCCGAGCTCTTGCAAGCTTTAGTTTCGGTGGAGGTGAAAATGGAGCACCAGTCTAGTGCTATGGTGGCTAATGGTCCGTCTACCTCTTTTGGTCCCAAGGGAGGGAAAAAGAGAAAGAGAACCAAAGGTCGGATCCAAGCAAATCTAATTGTTGCGAAAGGCAAATGCAAAGGCAAGCATCGAAGGGGAAGTGTTTTAGTTGCAGTGAGAGAGGACAATGGAGGTCTGCCTGTTCCAAGCCTAAGAGGCTAGGAAAGTTAGGTAATTCACACACCTTAGTCGTCGAAACTTGTGAAGTGGCGTATGCTGTCTATTCGTGGATAGTGGATACGAGAGCTACAGCTCACATTTGTTTCATGGGTTTAAGCTAACCCGACGACTTAACGGAAGTGAGATCCCCATCACATCGGGCAATGCTACGAGAGTGGCAGCTGAAGCAGTGGGAGAAGTGCGCCTATCTTGTGAAGATAGAGTTATGGTCTTGAGAGACGTTCCTCATGTTCCTAGTTTAGAAAGAACTCAACCTTCAGTTTCTAAACTGTTTGAATAGATACTCAGTTTCTTTTAATAAGGATGTTATTATTGCTTGAAACGATGAGTTTATCCGTTCCGGAACTTTAATGGATGATCTTTATACCATTATTTGGGCACACCACTCACAAAATTGAATCTAATAACACATCGATTATTTCGAGTAATAAAAGAAAGCGTTCTTCGGAGATGAACGAAACACTTCTATGGCATCTTAGACTAGGTCATATTAATCTAAAGTGGATAGAGAGATTGGTGAAAGACGGATCCTTGGAATCATTCCAAGTCGAACCGTTTCCAACTTGTGAATCCTGTTTAGAGGGTAAAATGACCAAGAGGGCATTTGGAGCCAAGAGGAATAGAACTACGGAAGTGTTAGAACCCGTTCATACCGATATGTGTGGTTCAATGACGATCATAGCAAGAAGAGGTATGAGTAATTTGATGATTACTCAAGATACGGATACATCTACCTTATGATGCATAGGGAAAGAAGTATCAAGTCTCTACGATTTGTTCGTGGAGGCGAATACCTTAGCAATGAATTCTTGAACTACCTATCGGAAGAAGGGATTGTATCCCTGTTGACCACATCGGGAACCCCTCAATAGAACGGTGTGGCGGAACGAAGGAGCCAGACTCTTTTAGAAATAGTCAGATCCATGATGAGTTATTCGGATTTACCCAAGTCGTTTTGGGGTAACGCCTTGGAAACAATGACTTATATTCTAAACTTGGTGCCATCCAAATTTGTTCCTAAAACCCCAATGGAATTGTGGACCGGGGCGCAAGCCCAGTCTAAGACACTTGCAGATTTGGGGTTGTCCGGCATACGTGCTAGACAAGGAAGCCGGTAAATTGGATCCATGTTCGGAATTAAGGTTGTTTATAGGATATCCCATGGGAACGAAAGGGTGTATGTTCTATAGTCTCAAGGATTAAAAGACCGTGATTAGTTCGCACTTTAAATTCTTGGAGAAAGACTATATGAACAAAAGAAAGCCCAGAAGTGAGATTACCTTAGACGAGTTAAGAGGGCAAACTCCTATACCAAGTATACAAGATGATATACCACACGTCATACCTTCACAACCGGAACCCCGTCGTAGTGGGAGGATTGCAAGGCAACCCGAGAGATTCATGGGAATTGGAGAATCTTCGGATTTGATTCCCGGCGATGAATCAGACCCATGAACGTACGACGAGGCAATCCAAGACAAAGACGCGGAAGTGTGGCAAACCGCAATGGAAACCGAGGTGGGTTCGATGGATTATAATCAAGTGTGGGAGTTGGTTGATCCACCCAGTGGGGTAGAACCCATTGGATGCAAGTGGGTTTACAAGAGGAAAAGAGGACCGGACGGAAGGGTTGAAACCTTCAAAGCAATGCTTGTGGCCTGTGGCATGTAGCTATGCTTAAGTCCATTCGTATTCTCTTGTCGATCGCTGCGCACTTAGATTACGAGATCTGGCAAATGGATGTCAAGACAGCTTTCCTTAACGAAAGTCTTGATGGGATCTATATGCAACTGCCCAAAGGTTTTCATTGAAAAAGGCCAAGAGAATCTCGTATGCAAGCTCCAGAGATCCATTTACGGACTTAAGCAAGCATCGCGTACTTGGAACCAGTGTTTTGATCAAGTGATTAAGTCTTATGGGTTTGATCAAAACGAGTTCGAAAGTTGTGTGTATAAGAAACGTGACGGAACTGCGGTGGTATTCTTAGTATTATACGTAGATGATATTCTGCTCATTGGGAACAATGTAAAGGTATTGTCAGACGTAAAGGTATGGCTGTCAAAACAATTTGATATGAAGGACTTAGGGGAAGCCGGACACATCCTTGGGATCAAAATCACTCGCGATCGCAAGAAAAGGATGTTGGGCTTATCGCAAGCTTCATACATTGACACTGCTTTGAAGCGTTTTCAACATGCAAGATTCCAAGAAAGGTTTTGTACCTTTTAGGCACGGAATCCATCTATCGAAAGAAATGAGCCCTAAGACGCAAGCGGCGATAGATGACATGAAAGGTGTTCCGTACGCTTCGGCCGTAGGAAGCCTTATGTATGCAATGCTGTGTACGAGACCGGATATCTGCTTTGCCGTGGGCATGGTGGCAAGATATCAAAGTAATCCCGGGAAAGACCATTGGACTGCCGTAAAGTGCATCTTGAGGTATCTGAAAAGAACTCGGGAGCGGATGCTGATTTACCAGTCGGATAGTCTAGTTCCCGTAGGATACACGGACTCGGATTTCCAATCAGACATAGACTCAAGAAAGTCAACCTCGGGTAGTGTGTTTTGCATGGGAGAAGGAGCCATGACATGGAGAAGCGGTTTGCAGAAATGCATCGCAGATTCGACCATGGAAACCGAATAAGTAGCTGCTTGTGAAGCAGCGAAAGAAGCGGTTTGGCTCAAGTACTTCTTAGTGGACTTGGACGTTGTTCTGAATTTGCCCATCACAATCATTGTGCCGGAGCAGTTGCAAATTCAAAGGAACCGAGAGCCCACAAGACCAGCAAACACATAGAAAGAAAATACCATCTGATACGAGAAATCGTTAAGAGAGGAGATATAGAGGTGGCAAAGATAGCGTCGGGTGACAACCTAGCTGATCCATTCACAAAGGGTCTGCCTCAGAGTACATTCGAGAGACATGTGGATGGAATGGGAGTCAAGACGATTGCCAATCTGCTTTAAGTATAAGTGGGAGGAATTATTAGGTTAGTGTAGGTTGACATGAGATGTCACGTAGAGCTACTACACTAAGACATGCGTGATGTATACTAAAAGCAGACTTTAAGTATAAGTGGGAGATTGTTGGAGTTATACGTGAAAGTATGCTTTTACTTTGTATAACTCGTGTATCAAACACTCGTTTTATGAGAATAATTCTTTTATCGCATTTGCTTTAGTTATGATTGAATGTTGAATTTCTATTGCAAACAGTTCAATATATAGTACATGTTACATTGTAGTTAATGTGGTGATACCCGATCACGGAAGACGACATTAACAGTTTACTTGTAACTAAACGTACATTTTCACGACCTAGGTGGAATTGAACAATCCGCCGTGAAAGGTCGATGTGTAAGGCTCAGATTGGTCTGTCTTGACCAAGAGATTGCACTAGCACATTTAGTATGTGTTGAAGAGGTCCTACAGCGAGGATAAATTCTTCTGTTCTGAAAGGTGAAGAATTAGACCTCAGTGGTTGTTGATTTCTTAATCTCCGTCCCTTAAATAGGACCGTGTGTGCTTAGTAGTTACTGCTTTGATTCATGTTGGGTGAGAATCATTGCGACTTCGAACTTTGTGTCTTGGGCAGTAATATTAATCATACGACGGTTGCTAAGATTTAATACGGAGAAACGCGTGCGAGTACGGCTCGTGTGATTAGTCCCCTTGGTGGGCTCAGAAGTTTTATTGTACCAAATCTTGCAAGTGAAGAATTAGTTTCTTCGGTACGAATAATAATGTTGAGCTGTCTTTACTCCAAGGTGAAAGATGTTAATTAATTTAGAGTTATTCGGAAGCTTGATTAATTAATGGACTTGATAATCTTAAACGCGGGAAATAATAACCGGGAGCCCATATTATCGTAATATGGATTAAGATGGATAGTGCAATATTAATTTATTAGTGGTAATGATTAATATTAATGGGCTGAATTATATTGGGGCTCAATATTGAAATTCATAAGTCCATTAGGAGGTCCAATCTTAATTCTCCTTAAGGCCCCTCAAGTAGCCCATTAAGTAGCCCAATAATGATAAGGTGATTAAAATAAAAAGAATATATTATGCTGATTTTTCTAAGTAAAAATCGAAAATTGCAAGATAAGAAGAAAAAAAGATTTTGTTGATTTTCTTGGAAAGATATTATGGAAGATATGTATTCTAGAAATACAAGAATATCTCATATATTCAAGAAGATCCAAATCTTGGTTTTTCATCTTATTATTTTCGAAATTTACCCCATAATTAGGAGTGTGAGATTTTTGTGGAATATTTTATTTTGGAGAAAAGAATATATGAGATATATTCAAGATTTCTTAGAGTCTAAGAAAAGATTTTCTCCAAGGCCCAATATACCTCAAAATTTCGGCCAACACCACCTATAAATAGGGGATGATTATTTCATCCCCAAGTACATAATTCCATGTGTTGGAAAAATCAAGAAGCATAGATATTTTTCTTTTTCCTTAGTTATTAAATTGCTTGAAAGCGTCTCCCACCGGCGATCAAGTGAGGTGAAAAGGGAAATACTTGAGAAGGCTTTGGGTTGATAGAACGTGATTACAAGTGTCCCGTATATCCAAAGGCCATTGCTACGAGAGGTACGTTAATCGCATATTTACTTGTTTAATTCCGCCTAGTTAAATATGTGAGATTAATTTAACATGCATGATGATAATTAGTTGTTGGAATTATTATTTGAATTAATTAGGATTAATTCATGCTAGTAATAATTGTATTTAAATTTGTATTTAAAGTTCATCCCGAATAGATTCCGGGCACCCCTATTTTCCCAACATGCGAATAGATCCCTGAAGATCTACGCGTCGTAGCTAATATGAGTGTAATGTTTTTTTTTTGTGTTTTTAAAAGATTAATTAAAACTACACCAAACTAATTAAACTAAAGAATTAAAGAAGCGGATTATCTAAGGGTTGTTTTCTAATGAGAGATGGTGATGCTTAGGATAGGAATCCCTACGTATACTAACGGAGCAGGTACATAATCAGAATAATTGTGACACACAAGAAATAACCTAAGTCTAAGAATGCAAGGTGAAAGCTCAAGATTCTAAACCCTAATACTTTACCCTAACACTCGACTTCACTAATCTACTAACAAGTTAATAGATTGTGCTTAATTAATGAGACTCTAATTTAACTAAGGTGATGCGGTCGTCCTCCTTCGCTAAACTGGTAGATGAATTAACCCTTCCTAAACCTTCTCGTTTAGTCTACTCGTTGTTAAAGAGTGATACGGTCGTCCTCTCTCTAACACCTTTCGAACGAAATTCAAAAGTAAAGTCTAGATTAATTTTACTAATTCATTAACCAAGAGAATTAAAACCTAACGTCACGAGTTACCCTAATTACGTACCCACAACCTACTTCTAAGAGTTCATCCTACCCCAAGCATACAAGGGTTTAGCTAGACATGGCTATAACGATAACGAAAACAATAAAAGAAACAACGAACATAAACATGATGAATTGAAGAAAGAAAATATTAAACATGAACTAGGGTTTAAAGAAATAAATACTAAGAACTGAATTTAAATTGATAAAAACGAAGTTTTAAAGCGGTGAAAGTAATCAAGCTAATTAAAAGGAACTAAGAAACGAAAAGAAACTAAGAATTCGTATGAAAAACCTCAAGAAAATGTAAAGTAAAGCTTGTTTGTCTCTTCTCCTCTTTCTCTCCCTAAAAACTAAGTCTAAATCTCGTGGTGGTCAGCGGTTCTCCCCAGAACGAACTTGGGATGGATATATATAAGCGTCGGGCCAACTCTGACTTGCATGGGCCAAAATTCCCGTCGAGCTCGAGTAGAGCTCGAGTAAAAAGTGCTCAAGCAATGCAAGCTCGAGTGTTGAAATTATCCAGAACCCGAAAAGTACTCGAGCTCCTTAGCTCGAGTAGTTCTACTCGACCGGCCTCAGCTCGAGTAGTCTACTCGAGTGCCCGAGTAATGGCTACTCGACCAAGCCCTGCTCGAGTGCACTACTCGAGTGCCCGAGTAATGTCTACTCGACCAGGCATGGATCGAGTGCCCTACTCGAGTGCTTCAATGACACTTTTGCTCGCTCGAACTAATACTTCTCGTATTTCTTCCATATCTTCTCATCTGGGTATCCGTTTGAGTCGATTCAAAGTCCTACGAACTCCTCTTTTCGCCCTCTATCCATCTATAAGCATCAAAGAAACAAATTTATTAGTTTGTGAAAATAATACTCAAATGACTCTAAATACTTATATGAATCCATCAAAACAAGGGCGTTTCGAGCGACGAATCATGACAATTTCACGCCTAATCAGGTAACTAAAATAATCATGATGTGCACGTATTAATCCTAATTGCACTAAAACTAAGCAATCAACTTCCTTAATCTAGCACGAGATTGAAAGACTAAAATCTCAAAAATTACCCCTAATACTTCGTCAAATCAACCTACTTCACTAATCCACTAAACAAGTTATATGGATCGTGCTTAATTATTAAGACTTTTATTTACCCAAGATGATGCGGTCGTCCTCCCTTGATAAACCGGTAGATTATAAACCCCTTCTAAAACCCTCTCTTTAAGCATATTCGTTATTAAAGAGTGATATGGTCGTCTTCTCTCAAATAATTTTCGTACTCAATTCCAAGATAATTCTAGGGTTTATTTTAAGAATTCAATTAATTAAGAGAATTAAAACTAAGCATCACGAGTTATCATAATTATGTACCAACATCCTACTTCTACGAGTTCATCATATCCTAAACATGCAAGGGTTCTAACCTAACATGGTAATTGAAAGAACAAAAGCAATAATGATGATAAGAAACATAAGCATACTTGAATTGACAATTAAATCTAAGAACATAAATAAAGAATAAATTAAAGTCTAAAAAATAATCTTATATAATCTGAAAAACTAGGGGTTTTAATCACCAAGAACAAAGAAAGAAAGAATTAATCTAAGAAATTCGAAAGAAATAATTAAACAATGAATTCGTAAGCTAAAACCTCGATTACAAAGTATAAAACTCTTCCAATCTCTCTCTCAAGCTTTCTCCTTCGAAAAACGAGTGTAAATATGTGTAGATATGTCTTGATATGTGAAAATATGCTTGGAAGGGGTATATATAGTCTTTGGGACGAATTTGGGCGATTTTGGGCTAAAAACACGCAAAAACGCTCGAGTGCTAGTGCAGCTCGAGCGCTAGTGGTCGAGTGGTTCTTCCGGTCGAGCGGTGGCGCTCGACCGCTGGCTATACACATGTTCGTAAAACCTTTATAACTTCTCAACCGAGAGTCCGTTTTGGCCGATTCAAAGTCCTACGAACTCCTCTTTTCGCCCTCTATCTATCTATGAGAATCAAAGAGATAAATTCATAAGTTTATAAAAATGATACTCAAATGACTCCAAGCACTCATAAAAACACTCAAAACATGGGCAAATCGGGCACCAAAACATAACAATTTAACGCCTATTCAACCCCCCCAAACTTACCATATTGCTTGTCCTCAAGCAATGAAATAATAAATCAAGTGAAATTGTTAAGAATGAATCAAAGTACCAAATAATGCAAGTAATAATGTTCAAGCTTCAAAGATTGATCACTCACACACAAACTCACCCCCTTCATCCTACTCATGCATAAACAATAAGAACAACCAAAATCAAACATGGATGTACTCTCGACAATGTATTTCTCTTTCTCACAAGTGTTTAGCAAAATTAAGGGACTCACTCAATCAATCAATAACACATATAAGCAGTCATAGGCTTGTAAGCACTCTCAATTTCGACCATACTCTAGAATCCATGCCGAATCAAAAAAGACTTTTCTTAAGGTTGTAATGTAGGCTCTTTGGACAAGTGGGGTAACTATATAGGATAAGTGAATGGAGAATAGAAAATCAAACTTTGGTACTTCGATACAAGGAACACACTTCTTCAACATCTTCACATAATGTACTTCAATTCCTTTACTCTCAACACTTCAATTTTTTTTTCTCAACTCTTTTCACTTTTCAATCACTTCACTATTTTTTTTTTCTCTTTTCACAACTCACATGAGCTCATATTTTCTTTTGCTCATTCAAATTTTTTATTCTTTCCCACAACTCAAAACTTCATCACACCCTTCTTTTATCACAACTCAACCATCATAATTCCATTTCTCAACTCAATCCCTCCTCAGTCACAACTTTTACTATTCTCCACTCAAATTGGGACAAAAAGAGTTTAAGAATTTGGATTAGTTTAAATGTGCTATCAAATAAAAAGGCTCAGGCTCAAACGGACTCACAAGGGATAAGTGTCATTGGCAGGCTTATTTTGGCTAAGTGACTCAACAAATCAAAGATGACCTAAGATCATTTTCAACATATCAAACTAGACACAATCAAGAAGTGAGAGCACCACACGTTCTAGCATCCTCTAAGGTGACGATCCACTCACAAACGAAGAGATCAATTTATGCATTTTAATCTCAAAAGGCTCAAATCTCACAGCTTTCATATCCATGCTAGTCCTAGTGAATTCTCACTTTTTATCACACGAATATTCAAAAGGAAATTTCGTAGGTATACGATTTCCCTCTCAAATTAACTTTAACTACTACACTCACACAATATAGTCCCCAACTCAACTCCACAAATCACCAACTCATAAAATCACACTCAAAGTCAACAATCAATAAGTAGGGTGAGTCAATAAGCATGAAATACGCAGTAGCACCCAATAAGTTCACAATAAGGCAGCTCAAGGAGTATCTCAAGGCATAATATATAATCTAACTCAACTCAAAGAGAGGGTGTGCGCCTGTGCAATGTAACCATAAAAAACATATATAAAAACTCCACCCCCCAAATTTCGACCTTGTGAAGCGGTCTAAGTTTGGGGTGGTGGTTACCTCATCCAAGTAATTCAGTTTCTCTCAACAACGTAGCATACTCCCTTGCTTGAGTTTCTTCCTTTTGAATAACTCCATGATACCTCTACTCCCTCGAGACAATCCTACAAGCAACTCACTCAAATACGAGGTTAAAACATACGACTCAAAACAACACCCTAATAACATATAACACTCAAAAGCAAATATAAATGGGTTGCCTACCATTCAGCGCTATTTTTAAAGTCCTCATGCCGGACCGAGCTCAAAGGAGCTTATAGGACATGATACTCAAAATTACCTCCCTTACTCTCATAAGAGTGGTGGGTGAATTTATTTCCTTGATGTCCCTTCATCACGAGTTCCTTTGCTTCCTTCTCATCCCCAAGTGGTGGAGGTCTCAACTTCTTCTCACCTTTATCTGGAGGAGTCTTACTAAGCAATTTCTTGAGTTTGGACTTTTTCTTCTGCACTCCTCTTTTCTCTTCTCCTTTGGCCACATCTACCCTTTTCAATTCTAAACTGACTTCCTCCATAGGGTACTTCATGGCCTCGTATAGGGAAATCTTCACCTCTTCATCATCAACTTTTAACGTGATCTTCTCATTCGCCACATCTAACACCATCCCGGCCGTAGCTAAGAAAGGTCTTCCCAAAATCAGAGGTACATGCTCATCTTTCTCCATGTCTAGCACCACAAAATCGCCTGGGAAGATATGATCTCCAACTTTAATAAGGACGTCTTCAACCATACCTTGAGGTCGAGTAATAGACCGGTCGGCTAGTTGAAGCGTCATCATTGTCGGCTGAAGTTCTCCACCCTTCAACTTCTTGAATAACGACAGGGGCATAAGATTTATGCTCACTCCAAGGTCGCACAACGCCCCCTTCTTGACTCCATTCCCGATATCACATAAGATAGTGAAACTCCCGGGATCTTTCAACTTCGGGGGAAGCGCCTTGTGCACTAATGCACTCACCTCATGGTTCAGCTGCACCAACTTGGGCTCATCAACTCTCCTTCTCATAGCTATCAAGTCCTTCAGGAACTTGGCATAATTAGGCATCTGTTCCAAAGCATCATAAAAATGAATGTTAATATGTAGCTTTTTAAATACATCAAGAAATTTAACAAACTTCTCACCTAGCTTCTTTTTCATAAAACGCAGCGGATATGAGATGGGTATCACCGATTTGGGTACCCCCCATTCATCTTGCTCGGTCTCCTTCATATTCTTCCTTGCTTCCTTTGCCTTCTTCCACTTTGGGACTCTCTCAATCTCCTCAATGCCTTCCTCTTCAGGCTCTTTGCTCTTTTGAGTGCCTTCACCCTCAACCCCTTTCTCAACTTCTACCTCCTCAATCTCATCTCTATCCTCCTTATGCTCTTTCCCTTCTATCTCAACCTCTCCTTGGAGCGTCTCCGAGTCAGCATGCATCTGAGGACCATCATATTTGGTTCCACTTCTTAGCTGGATCGCTTTGCATTGCTCTTTTGGGTTCCCCTCCGGCATAGAAGGATATTTACCCGGCTCTCTACCCAATGATTTCGCGATCTGACTAATTTGATACTTCATCGAAGTGAACCGCCTATTGTTCTCTTGCTGAATTCTATTCAGATCCACATCTCTCTTCTGGAGTTCTTGATCACGCTGATCGTCTTTCTTGTGCAATTCTTTCACATCATACTCCAATGAGGACAATCTCTTGCTTCCTTCCTCCACCTTCTGGAGGATCGCTCGCAATATCTCTTCGGTCGAGGATCCGCCTTCACCACCTGGGGGTTTTGAACCTGGATCAACACCTGGAGGAACTGTGATTCCGGCCTTCGGATTGGCATATGAGAAATTCTCGTTCTTCCTTCATTGGTTCTGAGGATGCTGCTGGCCTCCTTGATAGCCTTGGTTGTTTCTCCACTGATTCTGAGGAGGTTGTGGACCTGGTGGTACAAATGGTTGCCCATAAGTTGGTCGTCCTTGATAATTTCCACCTTGGTAGTCATTCTGATTGTAATAAGGGTCTCCCATATAGTTGGCTACCTCTTGCTGACCTGTGGGCTGGTCCACTTTCTCACTCACTAACGTATTCTCTCCAACCATATTTTGCCCAATCTCAATATTGTTTATCTTTTCCATCATCGCCATCAACAACTTCCTCGTTCCCTCACTCTCCTCCAACTGATATGCTCTCTGAAATCCTGGGACCTCGTTCCATTGCCCGGCATTCTTGATAATGTTATCAACGATCTCTCTACACCTAGCTGTATCATAATTCAAGAATGCTTCACTCGCACATGCATCAAGGTGAGCTTGACCTGCCTTGCTGGCTCCACAGTAGAAGAAAGCCATAATATCCCCCTCGTTGTTTCCGTGCTGCGGGCACTCAATGAGCATGTTAGAGTATCTCTCCCAAGCCTGACGTAAGTCCTCTCTTGGCTTCTGCTGGAAAGATGAGATCTCTATCCTTGCTCTCATTGTTCTAGATGGAGGGTAGAATCGTTCGAGGAACAGACGCTCGAGCTCGGCCCATGTGGTTACACCTCCTCGTGGGAGCGTGTTGTCATACCACTCCTTTGCTATTCCAGTTAAAGAGAACGGGAACAACCTGAGCCTCTTGGCATCTTCATATATGCCATTATGGTTGAAGTTGAGGCAATCATCAGAAAATTCCTCAAGTGAGTATGAGGATTATCCTTTCCGACCTCCCTCTTGAATTAATTCTCTACTAGAATCTTCAGGATCCCTGGGGAGATAGAAAAGTTGTTTGCCTCTACTGGAGGCAATGCTACTCCATCGTAATACCATTGCGGCTGTGCCGCAAACCTTCCTCTGATTGTCATATCCGGATCAGCGTTCTGAGGAACGTGCTGAGGATAAACTGGCGGTGGAGGTATATGCGGAATAGGTGGTTGATTATAATTGGGTTGTGGGGGATAGTATGGTGAATAAGGGTATGGTGGGTATGAGTATGGGTGGTATGGGTTATTATGTTGGTACACAGGGTTATTAAATGGGTTGTTTGGGTTTTGGTGGATGACTTGATTCTGGTTTTCAGCGGGGTTGCTCTGGCTATGTGGGTTTGGGTTTGGGTTTTGGTTGGTTCTTTCCCCTTGGGGTGCTAGCTTTGGATTATTGACTCCCTCAGTTCCCTCAACCCTCTTCACATTCTGATTAAACCCTCCTGTCTCAAGACCCAAATCTCCGCATAACTCCAAATTCATGTCATCACCTCCTGCGGTATTCATCCTTCTCTGGAAGGCTCGATTTCTTCTGGCTATAGTCTCAGGGTCTAACTTTGTTCGATCTTCGCTTGTTTCTCCCATCGAGCGTGTTTTCATATTCCTGAGTACTCAACAAGAAAGATCAAACGCACCAGACTACAATAGAGAAATACTGATTAGGCATGAAATTGTCATGATTCGTCGTTAGAAATGCCCCAGTTTTGGTCGATTTTATTGAGTATTTAGAGTCAATTGAGTATTATTTCTACACATTGATGAATTTATCTCTTTGATTCTCATAGGTGAATCGAGGGCAAAAAACGGAGTCCGTAGGACTTTGAATCGACTCAAACGGATGTCCGGATGAGAAGATATCGAAGAAATACGATTGGTATTAGTGCGGAAGGAGAAAAGTATCAGTTGAAGAAGAGGGAGAGCCATTCGAGTGGATCCACTCGAGCACCACCGCTCGAGCATGCCACTCGAGCGTCCAATTTGTCCAGAGAACTTTTACCACTCGAGCTACTCGAGCACCAACGTTCGAGCATGTTGCTCGAGAGCTCAAAACTTATAGAGAAATTCCAGCACTCGAGCAACTCGAGCGCTACCGCTCGAGCATGTTGCTCGAGCGCCCCAAGACTTGCAGAACATTTCGGCCACTCGAGCAGCTCGAGCACGAGCGCTCTACCCCTTGCATCATTCGAGCTACACAGCTCGACCGCCCCTGCTCGAGCGGGTCTGCTCGAGCACTTTCAAGTTTCTTACTTCCAGATTTATTTTTTCGGCCCATGAATTCCCGATTCGGCCCGATGCTTATATATACTCGTTCCGAACATGTTTTTACACACCACTTGATACCACATCACTTTGAGAGTTAGTTTTTGGAGAGAGAAAGAGGAGAAGAGACGAGCAAGTTTAATTTTCACTTGTAATCGAGGTTTACTTACGAATTCATAGTTCGGTTTTGATTTTTAGTATCTTTTCTTCAGTTCTTTGTTTTTGAATACTTGAGACTTCGTTTTATTAATTTAATTTCAGTTTTTAGTATTTATTTCTTTAAACCCTAGTTTATGTTTGATAATTTCTTAGTTAAAAGCATTATGTTCATGTTCGTTACTTCTTCAATTGTTTTCGTTTCCGTAAAAACCATGTTTAGCTAAAACCCTTGCATGCTTGGGGTAGGATGAACTAGTAGAAGTAGGATGTGGGTACGTAATTAGGATAATTTGTGACGTTTAGTTTTAATTCTCTTAATTAATGAGTTCTTAAAATCAATCTTAATTTTACCTTCGAATTTAGTTCGAAAAGTGTTCGAGAGAGGACGATCTTATCACTCTTTAACAATTAGTAGACTTAATAAGAGGGTTTAGAAAGGGTTAATTAATCTACCGGTTTATCTAGGGAGGACGATCGCATCACCTTAGTTAAATTAGGGTCTCGTTAATTAAGCACTATCTATTAACTTGTAAGTGGATTAGTGAAGTCGATTGTTAGGATAAAGTATTAGGGTTTTAATTCTTGAGCTTTCATCTTTCAATCTTTTACTTAGGTTATTTCTTGCACGTCACGGTTATATTGATTATGTACCTGCTCCGTTAGTATACGTAGGAATTCTTATCCTGAGCATCTTCATCTCATATTTGAAAACATACATTTTCGTTCGTAGTTTAATTTTCTTTTTCGCATTCATAGAGTAATTTAGTTTAGATTATATTTTATTTTCTTCTAAAAAACCCAAAAACATACACTGGTATTAATTACGACGCGTAGATCTTCAGGGATCTGTTCGCATACATCCCTTCCCTTGGGTTCGATAATACTTGGTCCCTATACTTGCCCATACTATAGTGAACCCATACTCTTGTGGGGAAACTACTAGTAGAAAGTTAGTGTTTTCGCTTTAAATCAAATACTAAACTCAAAATAAAAATAAAAACACTCACTACTAACTACTAAACTATCTCCAAGTCCTACTCAATGAACATACATCGCCTTCTCCGGCAACGACGCCATTGACTTGAACCGAACTTTACTAGCTATACTAGTAGTTACCCCACAAGACTATGGGTTCACTGTAGTATTGGCAAGTATAGGGACCAAGTATTATCGAACCCAAGGGAAGGTATGTATGCGAATAGATCCCTGAAGATCTACGCATCGTAGTTAATATGAGTGTATGTTTGGGGATTGAAAATTATTAAATCTAAACTATTTTACTCTACTAATGCAAAAGAATAAAATGAATTAATTGTCTAGGGTTTTGTCTCAAATATAAAAGGGTGATGCTCAGGATAGAAATCCCTACGTATACTAACGGAGTTGGTACGGTAACTAAAATAATCGTGATGTGCAAGTATTAATCCAAAGTGCACTAAAACTAGGCAATCAACTTCCCTAATCTAGCACGAGATTGAAAGACTAAAAGCTCAAGAATTACCCCTAATACTTCGTCAAATCAACCTACTTCACTAATCCACTAAACAAGTTATATGGATCGTGCTTAATTATTGAGACCTTATTTACCTAAGGTGATGCGGTCGTCCTCCCTAGATAAACCGGTAGATTATAAACCCCTTCTAAAACCCTCTCTTTAAGCCTATTCGTTATTAAAGAGTGATACGGTCGTCTTCTCTCGAATAATTTTCGTACTCAATTCCAAGATAATTCTAGGGTTTTTTTTTAGGAATTCAATTAATTAAAAGAATTAAAACTAAGCATCACGGGTTATCATAATTACGTACTAACATCCTACTTCTACGAGTTCATCCTATCCTAAGCATGCAAGGGTTCTAGCCTAACATGGTAATTGAAAGAACAAAAGCAATAATGATGATAAGAAACATAAGCATACTTGAATTGACAATTAAATCTAAGAATATAAACGAAGAATAAATTAAAGTCTAAAAAATAATCTTATATAATCTGAAAAACTACGGTTTTTAATCACCAAGAACAAAGAAAGAAAGAATTAATCTAAGAAGTCCGAAAGAAATAATTAAACTATGAATTCGTAAGCTAAAACCTCGATTACAAAGTATAAAACTCTTCCAATCTCTCTCTCAAGCTTTCTCCTTTGAAAAACGAGTGTAAATATGTGTAGATATGTCATGATATGTGAAATTATGCTTGGAAGGGGTATATATAGGCTTTGAGACGAATTTGAGCGATTTTGGGTCAAAAACACGCAAAAACGCTCGAGTGCTGGTGCAGCTCGAGCGCTAGCGCTCTAGCTATGGTGGTCGAGTGGTTCTTCCGGTCGAGTGGTGGCGCTCAACCGCTGGTTGTACACATGTTCGTAAAACCTTTATAACTTCTCAACCGGGAGTCCATTTTGGCCGATTCAAAGTCCTACGAACTCCTCTTTTCGCCCTCTATCCATCTATGAGCATCAAAGAGACATATTCATAAGTTTATAAAAATGATACTCAAAATGACTCCAAACACTCATAAAAAACACTCAAAACATGGGCAAATCGGGCACCAAAACTTAACAATTTCACGCCTAATCATTATGTTTGTTCGAAAATGGAGTATGAAAATGAGGGAGAATGTATTCACTAAAATTAGTTTTGGAGGGAAGGTTAGAAGGGTAATATTGTCATTTCAATTATTTGCCTTAGGTATTAAATTTTGTATAGTGTATTTATTCCTTATTATAGTGTGAATAACCTGGACCTAACAAATATTGGGTTATTTGGGCCCTGGAAAAGTACGAAGACTGGACCATAAAAAGGCCCATATATATATAGGAATTGCCATTGGCCCAATTATATACACTCAAAAGAATTGGAATTTTTAAAAAAAAAAGTTTAATAAATTTTTAGATTTATTTTTATTGGAAAGGAGTATTTTCTTTTCAGGACCATTTTTTAAAAAATCATTAAATTTTTAATTTCTTTTTCCAAATATTTTTTTAGTAGAGTGTATTAACAAAAAATGAGACTATATATAATATTTCATGAATAAGCAAACTACATATTTATTTTAAGTGCAACTCTCGTATGCACTCGGTGCACTCACTCAACAATTGAGGTTATTTACACTAAAAAGTGTAGGCTGATTACACTGAAAAGTTTACACTGAAAATCGACATTTTTCAGTGTAATCAAATCATACCTTTCGGTGTAAACAATTTCAACTATTGAATTAGTGAATCATAAACTAAGTGCAACTCTTATTTTATATTGTTAATATATTTCTAATTTTATTAATAATTCTACATAACCAGATGACTTTTTCGTATTTTTGCAAATCTATATAAACACGTAAACACGACCCAAAAGCATATGGGATCGTTGTTGCAATGCAAGTATACGACCAAGTTTTATCGATCCAAGAACTTAGTTGATCGGTGGATCCCTAAGATTACGAGTTTTGTAAAATTGTAGAGGCTTGTTTTGGTTTTTAGACTAATCAAATTAAAAGACAATAAGTGAATTAAGCAATAAAATTGAAATGAACAACTAAGCTAGAAAGCGATGTAAAACTTCGTTTAGAAGTGCAAGGTTGAGGGTAATGCTTCGGGTGAAATCCTTATGTCGGAATCAATGCTACGTAGTTAATTTCACTTATCTTGTACTACTTCGTTGGTTCGAACTAAGAGCTATCACTTAAGTTTTGAATACCGATCCCTTTTGAGGCTTGGGTGATCAAATGAACTAATTAGCACCTAACTAGTTACCAAAAGAACAAAAGATAGTGAATGACTTTAAACACGCGATGCACTTAAAGCATTCTCTCTTCACTAGGCCCCTAAACCCATAGATTAAGGTTCCTAATGTCTATTAATGGTGGTCTAGCCATCTACCCTCTCTCGAGTTAATAAACGACTAATTGAATCCGATTAATTAACCAAATTCCTCACCACAAGTTCGATTAACTCACACCCAACTCTCGATGTAGCACAAATTAACCTAACAAGAGCTACTAAACCTAGTCAACCAATCTAATCAAGAAAAACACATTAATAGAAGCAATAGAACCAACTCAATAGCACAATCAAAGCTCCATTAACAACATAACACTAATTCCTTCATAAATCAAACACCCAAAGCATTAGGGGATTAGCCCATGGCTAATCTAACACAAACAATAGATAAACAAACAAATGAAATCAATAAACCCAATAAGCTCATAATAATGAAATTGCAAGAAAGCATAAATGAGAAAATTATACCAACTAAATTGAAAGATAAAGGATAGAAGTCACCTCAATAGAGTGATTACAACTTGAAATTGAAAATTGTTCTCCAAATGCTAGCTAAATTGTTCTACTAATTGAAAGAAAATTGAAATCTAAAAATTGAAGGTGAAAATAAACTATAAAGGTGGGTGGGGTGTGTTTTTCTAATTAGCTCTCCCCTTTTCTTTTTTTTTAAAATCTGAGAATGAGGGCTTAAATATTGGGGAAGGAATGCTTGAAACGAAATTTGCAAAACAACCCCTCAAAATAAGAAAATTTCAAAAATTTCCAAAAAATCGTGCGCTACTCGACCGAGTAGATCCACTCGACCGAGTGGCTCGGTCGAGTACGCTTCATAGAGTCGTTAACACTTTTTCGCTACAGGTGACTCGAGCGAGTAGCTCGACTCGACCGAGTGCATCGGTCGAGTAAGGCAAAATGGGCTCGAGCGCACTGGAAAAAACCGACATTGACTCGCACGAGTCACTCGACTCGACCGAGGCAATGTCGGTCGAGTACGCTTTTAGAAAACGCTCCCCGCTTTCTCCCCAGGCTACTCGAGCGAGTAGCTCCACTCGACCGAGTGGCTCGGTCGAGTAGCCTGTTTTGCCTCCGCCTCTTCTCTTTTTTTTGGGCCAACTTTTTGGGCTGTCTTTTTCTCTCATAATGGGCTTGCTTCTTGGGCCAATTCTTTGCTAATAATTATATTCCTTTCGGCCCGATTCTTTTTCTTCTACATTTTTCTCGTTTTCTTCTCGATTTTTCTCCTCGCTCGACCTCATAAAATTATAGGCTCGTATTTTCTTCTAAAATTCATTCAATTTCCTGCAAAAATAACAAAAATGCCTTTCTCGACAATTAAGCACAAATGGTCAAATTAATGTGAATAAATGCAAGAAATCCAATTAAATTCGGCAAATTAAATGCACAAATTTCGAGCAATTTTCACACTAATCACCCCCCCAAACTTAAAGTGTTGCTCGTCCCCGAGCAACGAAAGAGATAAACAAGTGGGAGGATTGCGAGAAATGAGTGTCAAAAAGAATAATGTAGCAATTGTCAAGTTCCTTCAATCTAATCAAGCTTTTATGTACAAAAATCAACTAGCAAATTCACAAGTCATGTTCAAATCAATGCAAGATTCAAGTGCTCAATCCACAATATCCTTTCAAGTAAGTGTTTCACTCATCACTCAAAGTGTATCAAGGAATGTATGCACTCATCAATCAATTCACACAAATGCACTACCATAGGCTTGCCAATCATCTAAGTTCTCCACCACTTTCTAAGTGGTCAATCTAAGAATCAATGAGGACTTGCATTTGGTTGTGATGTTGGGCTCTTTGGTCGAGGTGGGGAAATTTGGATAAAGTGACTCGTAAACTAGTGGAGTGAGAGGTCAAAATGCCATGGTACATCTCTACACTCTCAAAGATAGAATCGCAAGTGATCAATTTGCAACTCAAATTACCAAACTCCAACAATTTACTAGTTCTCATTTTTCAAGCACATTCTCACCATCAACTATCAAGCACCTTTTGAACTTGTAACTCTACCAAATTCTTGTACACAAGAGAGTTTCCTTCACAATTTTCTTCTATTCACAAATCAACTCAATCTTTTCTTGTACAATTTCTCACTCATCTTTTTCTCACTTTTTCACTCTTTTCACTTTCACACCAACTCATCCACCAAATTCACATTTAAGCTCAATTCAACCTCACTACCCTCATTCAAGCTCCACTAGCTCATAGGAAAAATTAGGCTCACAAAAGGATAATTAGGCTAAATTTGTAGGTTGCCAAGAAAAATAGGTCAATAGGCTCAAAAGGGCTAACTACGGAAAAATTTCATTTGGTATGGAAAATTTGGCTAAGTGACTTTTCAAATCAAAGATGGCCTCATATCACTTTCAAAGATTTAACACTCAATGTAGCCTCAAACAAGACAATTGGCAAGTTCTAGAGCACACAAGCATGAACGATACTCACAAGAAAGAAATTAGACCAAAATATATGCAAGTCTAAAGGCTCTAAAGCTCACAGGCTTGTCTAATCATGGATCGAGCACAAAATCAAGCACAATTATCACATGAACAAGTAAACAAGCAAGTCTCAATCAATACCATCAAGCTTAACTAAATCTCAAAAACCAAACAATCACCATCAATTGATTCTTCAACACCAAGCCACACAATCTTAACTCCAAAAAAAATATACTCAAAGATTTTCAATAAGCCCACAATTAAGCACAAAATTTCAAAAATTAAGCAAAGTAAGTTGGTGCAAATAGAATTGCAAAACGAACATACCCCCCCAAACTTTTTCATTGCTATGCAATTAAAAAGTTTGGAAGAAGAGTGCCACAATGAAATTTGCAACCAACTACTCACCAAACAATTCATCACATTAAGCAAGCCACTAAAAAATTCGACAATAAGCTCACAAACCCCTTATAAAGCATATCACCCTCAATTCTCAACACGTATATCAAGTACTCGAATAAGCAAAACTCTATAAAAATGAGGCGTGCGCCTGTGCAATGTAAAAGTGAAGCCTCAAGTGCGCCGGTGCAATGTAAAATATGAAAATCAAAATAAATAACCCCCCCAAACTTAGACATTGCTAAGCAATTCTAAGTTTGGGGTGTACTACCTCCAATTAGCACCAAGCACATTCTTCTTCTTCAAGGCACGATCACCTCACGTTAAGCTCCTTGAGTATGCTCACCTTTCCTATTAAGCACGTCTCTTGAAAAACATCACACCCTCAATTCTTCGTATGTCAAGACAAAACTCATGTACAAGTATATGTAAGCAATTAAATCCAAAATTCCCAACAAAAATGATCATCAATAAGCTCTAATCAAATGGGGGTGTATCGGTGCAATTCAAAAAATTATGCATAAAAAGACGAACACCCCCCCAAACTTAGACTTTGCATAGCATGTCTAAGTTTAGGAAGAGGTGTTTGTACCTAAAGCTTCCTTCAAGCACGTGTCCTTCCATAGAGCTCGAAATCCTCACCGAGCCTCAACACACGACCCCAACACCTAAACAAAACAAAAGCAAAGACAATTAAACTAAACAATGCAAAAACTAAAGAAACAAGCAAAAATGATGGGTTGCCTCCCATTTAGCGCTAGTTTTAACGTCCTATGCCGGACGGAACTCTACGAGTTCAAGGGTCTATAACTTTGAGCTCATGTACTACTCCCTTCTCACAAGGCGAGTAGTAATGCTTGACACGATGACCATTGACCTTAAATTCTTCACCCTTTTCATTCTCTAAATCCAAGAAACCCGATGGGTATACTTTCTTCACACGAAATGGTCCACTCCATCTTGATTTCAACTTCCCGGGAAACATACTCAAACGTGAGTTGTACAATAGGACTTCATCCCCTTCGGTAAAAATTCTCTTAGAGATTCGAGCGTCATGCCACCTCTTTGTCTTATCCTTGAAAAGTTGAGAACTTTCATATGCATTTTCCCGAAATTCTTGAAGCTCATGAAGTTGAAGAACCCTCTTTTTACCACTCAAAGCACTATCAAAGTTCATCTTCTTCGTGGCCCAAAATGCACGATGCTCCAATTCCACCGGTAAGTGGCATGCTTTGCCAAACACTAATTGAAATGGAGACATTTGAAGTGGTGTTTTGTAGGCGGTTCGATAGGCCCATAGAGCATCATTTAGCTTCTTTGACCAATCCTTTCTTGTTGAGTTGACCGTTCTTTCAAGAATCTTCTTCACTTGCCTATTAGACACCTCGGCTAGCCCATTTGTTTGTGGATGATACGGAGTAGCCACCTTATGATTTACCCCATAACTTGCCAACAACTTGTCGAGGAGTTTGTTCACGAAATGGCTTCCTCCATCACTTATCAACACTCTTGGCACTCCAAATCGAGAGAAAATGTGACTCTTCAAGAAATCAATCACTGTTTTTGAATCATTTGTTCGAGTGGCTATGGCCTCGATCCATTTCGACACATAGTCAACGGCCAACAAGATGTACTCGTTTCCATAAGATGACGGAAACGGTCCCATAAAATCTATTCCCCAAACATCAAACACTTCCACTTCTAGAATCCCATGCAATGGCATCTCGTTCTTCTTAGAGATGTTTCCACTCCGTTGACATTTGTCACACTTCTTCACAAACTCGTGACAACTTTGGAACAACCTTGGCCAATAAAAACCCGATTGAAGGATCTTGAGTGCAGTCTTCTCCCCTCCATAATGTCCTCCACATGGAGATGAATGACAATGAGTCATTATGCTATCCCATTCTTCCTTGGGAACACACCTCCTTATTATGGAATCCACACCTTTCTTATACAAGAAAGGGTCATCCCAATAATAAGAGGTAGCGTCCTTAAGGAATTTCTTCTTCTCATATGGAGTCATTCCATAGGGCAACCTCTCACACGTTATGTAATTGGCTAAGTCCGCGTACCATGGGCCCTCATCTACCTTGCTCACCAAGTTCCCATTAATAAAGAAAAGATGCTCATCGGGAAATTCTTCCTTCACTTCTTCAATTGGCTCCTCAAAACCTTCCCCTCTTTCCAAGCGAGACAAATGGTCGGCCACCACATTTTCACTTCCTCTCTTGTCCCGGATCTCAATATCAAACTCTTGTAGCAACAAAATCCAACGGATGAGCCTCGGCTTGGAGTCCTTCTTCCCCATCAAATATCTAATCGCCGCATGATCCGTGTAAACCACTGTTTTTGCCCCGATCAAGTATTGCCTAAACTTGTCAAAACCATACACAACGGCTAGCAACTCTTTCTCCGTGGTTGTGTAATTCACTTGTGCGGAGTTAAAAGTCTTTGAGGCATAGTATATTGCTCGAAATCTCTTCTCACGGTTTTGCCCCAAGACTACCCCCATTGCGAAATCACTAGCATCACACATTAGGATGAAAGGTTCACTCCAGTCCGGGCTTATCAAGATGGGTGATGATATCAATGCCTCTTTGAGAGCCCTGAAACAAGATAGACATTCATCAGTAAACTCAAACGGGACATCCTTTTCTAGTAAATGTGAAAGAGGCTTAGAAAGTTTAGAGAAATCTTTTATAAACCGCCTGTAGAAACCCGCATGCCCTAAAAATGAGCGAATTCCCTTTTCATTGGATGGTGGAGGAAGCTTTTCAATTGCCACCACCTTTGCACGATCAACCTGCAAACCCTTCACAGAAATATGATGACCAAGCACAATACCATTGGTGACTATAAAGTGGCATTTTTCCCAATTCAAAACAAGGTTTGTTTCTTGACAACGTATAAGCACTTTCTCTAAATTTTCTAAGCAATTATCAAATGAACTCCCAAACACAGAAAAATCATCCATGAATACTTCCATTATCCTTTCAATCAAATCATAAAAAATCGACATCATACATCGTTGGAACGTGGCGGGGGCATTGCATAATCCAAAAGGCATTCGCCTCCATGCAAACGTTCCATACGAGCTTGTGAATGTGGTTTTCTCTTGGTCTTCGGGGGCAATCATTATTTGATTGTACCCGGAATAACCATCGAGGAAGCAATAAAACTCATGTCCACAAAGCCTATCTAACATTTGATCCATGAATGGAAGTGGAAAATGGTCTTTACATGTGGCTTTGTTCAATTCCCGGTAATCAACACACACTCTCCAACCGGTGGCCACCCGTGTGGCAATCACCTCGTTGGTATCGGTGGTGATCACAGTCATACCCCCCTTTTTGGTAACAACATGAAGAGGTGACACCCAAGGACTATCACTAATGGGGTAAATCATGCCCGAATTTAAAAATTTCAAAATTTCTTTCTTGATTACTTCTTGAATGATTGGATTCACCCTCCTTTGAGGTTGCACAACACTCTTAGCATTTTCATCGATCCTAATTCTATGCATGCAAATTGATGGGTTAATCCCCTTGAGATCATCTATAGACCATCCTAAAGCATTCTTATTCCTAGCAAGCACCACAACTAACTTTTCAATCTCAACACAAGTTAAAGAAGATGAAACAATTACGGGATACCTCTCCTCCGTGTCTAGATATACATACTTGAGGTGCTCCGGTAGAGGTTTCAAACTCTCCTTCTTGCTTTCCTTCTTTTCCACATCCTTCTCGTTCTCATCATGCAATGGTAGAAATTTCTCCTTCCCCCAAGCTTGATTCATTCCTTTTGCACTCTCCATTCCATACCTATCAAGAGAAAATTCATCCACATTAGCACAATCATCATTCAATGATAAATTTTTACTTAAAAACGAATTAGAATCTAAAGACAAGGTTGAGTTATAGAATTCTTCCCATTCATGTTGAATGATGCTCTTGACTTCACTCACGAAACTACAACTCTCAACTTGATCGTGCCTCTCAAGAGTGTTGTATATCGAAAATTTGATCTCTTCATTGTTGAAGCTCAATTTCAACTCCCCATCCTTCACGTTGATCATGGCTTCTCCGGTTGCTAGAAAGGGTCGGCCTAGAATGAGAGGCACGTGCTCGTCCTCTATCATATCTAGTATCACAAAATCGGCCGGGAAGATAAACTTGTCCACTTTGACAAGTACATCTTCAACTATCCCTCTTGGACGAGCCACCGATCGATCTGCAAATTGAAGGGTCATAGAGACGTCCTTCACATCCCCCAAGTCCAACCTCTTATAGATTGAATATGGCATGAGATTTACACTAGCTCCCAAATCACATAGAGCTAGTATAATCTCACTACCCCCAATTTCACAAGGCAAGTTGAAACTTCCGGGATCTTTGAGCTTCTTAGGAATGTTCCTTTGCAAAAGGGCACTACATTCTTCGGTCAAGTTCACTGTTTCGTGCTCTCCCAACCTTCTTTTCTTTGACATGGCCTCCTTTAGGAATTTCATGTAGTGGGGCATTTGCTCTAATGCATCAACAAAAGGTAAGTTGATGTGAATCTTCTTGAAAATCTCCAAAAATTTTGCAAACTTATCCGCCATTTTCTGCTTCATGTACCTTTGTGGAAAAGGTGGAGGTATTGGAGTCATAGGAACTCCCCATCGATCACAAGGGACATCCTCACCTTTCTTCTCTCTCAATTCCTTAGCTCGCTTCCACTTTGGTACCCACTTTTCAGATTTTGTCTCTTGTTGAGCTTCTTTTGATTTGTCTAACTCTTTTTTATCCTCTTGCATGGTCTTCTTCATTTCTTCTTCCTCTTCATCATCCTTTCCTCGATCGAATTCATTTTCTACCTCAAGCTCCTCTTCTTCTTGGAGTTTCTCATCACCTTCACGACCATCACCCTTCTTCTCACCCTTCTCTTCTTCTAAATCTTCGGGCATTTGAGGACCATCATATCTCTTTCCACTTCGCAATTGTATTGCTTTGCAATGCTCTCTTGGGTTCACTTCGGTTGTGGAAGGAAATTTTCCTTTGTTTTGCATTCCACTCACCGTCGTGGATAATTGCCCCATTTGGAATTCAAGATTTTTGAGTTGGGCACCAAATTGAGCTCCTTGTTGAGCTATAGTAGCATTCAATTGAGAATTTTGTTGAGCTATCGTGGCGCTCAATTGAGAATTTGTTTGAGCCACTAACTTAGCTAGCTCCTCCATTCTTACTTCCATGGAGTCACATCTTTCCGTCCTCTTGACCAATAGTTGGAGTAGCTCATCCGAAGTTGATTTCCCTTCTCCACTTGGTAACTTGGATCCCGGGTCCACTCCCGGTGGAAGTTGGATGACTCCTTTTTGATTGGCATAAGAGAAGTTCTCATGCTTTCGATTGTTTGGATAATATCCTCCTCCTCCTTGGGAATTCCCTTGGAATGAGGAATTTTGTCCCCATTGATTTCCATGAAATGCTCCTTGCGGTTGAGAAGAGCTCCCCACTTGATACCCTTGATTTGGTCCTTGTTGGAATAGAGGTCTTGGTTGACCTTGACCTTGAGGTCCTTGATACTCTTGCCCTTGTCTTCCACCTTGAAAATTTTGTGAATATCCTCCTTGGTTTCCCCCTTGATAAGGCCTACCCATGTAATTCACATCCTCAAATTGGGTCATCGGGTTTTGGACATTGTTGTTAAGCTCCAAAGATGGAGGAGGATCTCTTCCTTGGCCAAGAGAGAGAGCATTCATCTTTTCCAAAATAGTTGTCATGAATGTTTGCAACATCACATCACGATCATCAACTCGATTAACACGATTCCTTTGAATTGTATCCACGTTCCATTGAGAAGAATTGCTAGCCACAACATCAAGAATTTTCATAGCCATTCCCGCCGGAAGATCCAAAAATCCTCCACCCGCACAAGAATTTAAGAAATTTTGTGCTTCGGCGTCCATCCCACAAAAGAATGAAGCTAGAATCTCTTCATCGGGATACCCATGTTGTGGACACGAAATCAACATGTTATTCATTCGCTCCCATGCATCTTTAAGGCTTTCATTGGGCTTCCTTTGAAACTTTGAAATCTCATGTTTTGCCTTAACCGTTCTTGAGGGGGGATAGAATTTGAGTAAGAACTTGTTGCTAATCTCATCCCACGTGCTTACACTACCCGGAGGTAACACCTTGTCTAACCAAGCCTTCGCTTTCCCCGTGAGTGTGAATGAGAACATCCTCAATCTTTTGGCATCTTCGGGTACCCCGTTCCTCTTGAACGTATCGGCTAAGTTGAGAAAATTCCTCAAGTGCATGTGAGGGTCTTCCTTCTCAAGCCCCTCGAATTGATTCTCCATTAACAACTTGAGCATAGCCGGTGCTATCTCAAAATTGTTGGCTTCTACATTTGGCCTAGCGATGCCATCGTAATACTCTCTTTGCCTTGGCTCAAAATGTTCTCTAATTGGCCTTCCCTCAAATTGCATGAGTAAGGGAATAGCCGGATATCTTTGCTCTTGGTTTGGTGGATTTGGATTTTGTGGTGGTGGTTGTGGTGGATTTGGAGGTAGTGGGTGATTTTGAGGTTGGAAATATGGTGGTATAGGATATGGATAGTGTGGTGGAGGTGGATTGGGTTGAGGTTGTTGACCTTGGGCTTGTTGGTTTTGAGGAAAATTTGGGTAGAAGCCATAATATGGAAATTGGTAAGGGTTTGGGTATTGGTTTGGTTGAGCTCCCACTTCAAGTTGGTGATGAACCGGTAGAACGACTCCCCCTTGAACCGCTTGTGCACCTTGCACATTTTCTCCATTCCCTTCTCGAGCTTCATTCCCATGGTTCGGATTATCCGCCTCCGGATTGTTTCCTTCCATTGCTTGATTTCTTCCTCCTCGATTCCTTCTTCGGTTTCTTCTTCTTGCGTGTGCCTCGATCTCGTGGTCAATTGGTTGAACTTGTCCTCCTCTTGCTCTCGTGATCATGCACCTACAACAAGTACCAAGTATCAAACTCAAACAAAAACAAAACAAAAATAAAGAAAGTAAATGCAACTACCAACTCTACTCAACAAATCCTAAGTCCCACCTAAAGCAATCAAACTAGGTCCCCGGCAACGGCGCCATTGACTTTTTCGTATTTTTGCAAATCTATATAAACACGTAAACACGACCCAAAAGCATATGGGATCGTTGTTGCAATGCAAGTATACGACCAAGTTTTATCGATCCAAGAACTTAGTTGATCGGTGGATCCCTAAGATTACGAGTTTTGTAAAATTGTAGAGGCTTGTTTTGGTTTTTAGACTAATCAAATTAAAAGACAATAAGTGAATTAAGCAATAAAATTGAAATGAACAACTAAGCTAGAAAGCGATGTAAAACTTCGTTTAGAAGTGCAAGGTTGAGGGTAATGCTTCGGGTGAAATCCTTATGTCGGAATCAATGCTACGTAGTTAATTTCACTTATCTTGTACTACTTCGTTGGTTCGAACTAAGAGCTATCACTTAAGTTTTGAATACCGATCCCTTTTGAGGCTTGGGTGATCAAATGAACTAATTAGCACCTAACTAGTTACCAAAAGAACAAAAGATAGTGAATGACTTTAAACACGCGATGCACTTAAAGCATTCTCTCTTCACTAGGCCCCTAAACCCATAGATTAAGGTTCCTAATGTCTATTAATGGTGGTCTAGCCATCTACCCTCTCTCGAGTTAATAAACGACTAATTGAATCCGATTAATTAACCAAATTCCTCACCACAAGTTCGATTAACTCACACCCAACTCTCGATGTAGCACAAATTAACCTAACAAGAGCTACTAAACCTAGTCAACCAATCTAATCAAGAAAAACACATTAATAGAAGCAATAGAACCAACTCAATAGCACAATCAAAGCTCCATTAACAACATAACACTAATTCCTTCATAAATCAAACACCCAAAGCATTAGGGGATTAGCCCATGGCTAATCTAACACAAACAATAGATAAACAAACAAATGAAATCAATAAACCCAATAAGCTCATAATAATGAAATTGCAAGAAAGCATAAATGAGAAAATTATACCAACTAAATTGAAAGATAAAGGATAGAAGTCACCTCAATAGAGTGATTACAACTTGAAATTGAAAATTGTTCTCCAAATGCTAGCTAAATTGTTCTACTAATTGAAAGAAAATTGAAATCTAAAAATTGAAGGTGAAAATAAACTATAAAGGTGTGTGGGGTGTGTTTTTCTAATTAGCTCTCCCCTTTTTTTTTTTTTTTAAATCTGAGAATGAGGGCTTAAATATTGGGGAAGGAATGCTTGAAACGAAATTTGCAAAACAACCCCTCAAAATAAGAAAATTTCAAAAATTTCCAAAAAATCGTGCGCTACTCGACCGAGTAGATCCACTCGACCGAGTGGCTCGGTCGAGTACGCTTCATAGAGTCGTTAACACTTTTTCGCTACAGGTGACTCGAGCGAGTAGCTCGACTCGACCGAGTGCATCGGTCGAGTAAGGCAAAATGGGCTCGAGCGCACTGGAAAAACCGACATTGACTCGCACGAGTCACTCGACTCGACCGAGGCAATGTCGGTCGAGTACGCTTTTAGAAAACGCTCCCCGCTTTTTCCCCAGGCTACTCGAGCGAGTAGCTCCACTCGACCGAGTGGCTCGGTCGAGTAGCCTGTTTTGCCTCCGCCTCTTCTCTTTTTTTTGGGCCAACTTTTTGGGCTGTCTTTTTCTCTCATAATGGGCTTGCTTCTTGGGCCAATTCTTTGCTAATAATTATATTCCTTTCGGCCCGATTCTTTTTCTTCTACATTTTTCTCGTTTTCTTCTCGATTTTTCTCCTCGCTCGACCTCATAAAATTATAGGCTCGTATTTTCTTCTAAAATTCATTCAATTTCCTGCAAAAATAACAAAAATGCCTTTCTCGACAATTAAGCACAAATGGTCAAATTAATGTGAATAAATGCAAGAAATCCAATTAAATTCGGCAAATTAAATGCACAAATTTCGAGCAATTTTCACACTAATCACCAGACTATTAAATTATTAATTAGTTACGGTCTCTTTAAATTAAGGTATATACAGTATACTCCACAAGATAAAAGAGGAACTCTTGGGAATAATTCCACACCAAAAGTTAATTTTAGGTTGATTTTCAATATTGGTCATTATTTAATAATTACTTCAATTTATGGTTCAATCTTTTAGTTTTTTTTTTTTCAATTCAAGCTTGATTTAATTAATTCTTTTATTCAAAATCATTTTCAAAATGATACTAATGTCCTTTATAAATTCGGTATGGAAAATTTTCGATAGGATATCTATAAGTACTTTTAATGTATCGATTTCTCACTGAATTTTTTTAACATAAACTTATAGTTTTAAAAGAATGAGTAGGTTTTATATGAAAACGCTTCATAATAGGCTTAACATGAAATAGTTTTAGAGTATCATTAATCTCATCAGGAGTATCATTAAAATCTGTTAAGGGTATCATTAATCTGAGTTCAAGAAAATTTAAAATAATTTTTCTTGAACTCAGACTAATGATATCCCTGATGAGATTAATAATACTCCCGATGTGATTAATGATATTTTAAAATTGTTTTATGATAAACTTATCATGAACTATTTTTATATAATACTTTGTCTAAAAAGGATAATCTTGATAACATCTATAGTCAATGAACAATAAATCCAATCCCCAATAATTCTTCACCCTCTATTTTTACTTGTACTGTTCTATGACATTTATGATCACCTTCCTTCAATTTCGATCGTCAGTTAGTTATACAAGAACGTTATAAAATTAAGTCATTGATGCAATTAAAGACACTTAATAAACTATCAATATGTATTTTAAAGGATTCTTTGACTATTTTTATTTTAGAAGAAACCCTTAGAGTTTTAAATTTTATCACAGTAGTCCCTTAAACAAAATAAACATATAATGCACTAAAATAAATTTTATTTCACTAAAATAGGAAGGTTTAATCCAAAAGATCCTTAAAAGTTAAAAGGAGTCCCAAAAAAGAAGTTTTAGTGTTATAAAAAAAGATATAAATAAGAGTAATTCGTGTATCATACCAATACTATGTGATTCATTTTTAACTTAAAATGTGTTACTTATTAATTAAAAAATTGTCACTTTTAAAAAGAGATAAAATTTTAGCAAAAAATGATACTCTCTCCGTCCCATACTTGTTTGCTACTTTATTGTTTACACAAATTTAAAAAAAAAAAAAAATTGTTTATTAGTATTTAAAGTAATAAAGTAGATGTTTTTAGTTAGGAATGTGTGGAGAATATTATATTAAAAAATATTGTTGTTTTTTTTTTTTTTTTGCCAAAAAATGCATGTAACAAACAAGTATGAGACGGACTTTTTTGGCAATGTATGAACCAAGTATGAGACGGAGGGAGTAAAATATTTGTTAAAAGTGATTAATCATTTTTTTTTAAAAAATATTGTCACATTTTATTATAATTCTATCACTTTCTTGAATTTGGTCGGTCTACACGATCTCACACAAGTTTTTGTCATAAAATAAATTAAGAATTTTTTGAAATAAATGTAGATCATTAATTTTAAGAATTTTTAAATAAATGTTGATCATCTTTAGATGTAATTAATATGTTTGATAAAATATCCCTTTTAATGGAATGGAAATTTTCCTTTGAAGTAGGCTCTATCCATATAAAGCACTAGCCACTAGCATACGACTTATTCAATTTTTTTTGTAAGAATGCAAAATTCAAACTATTCATTAAAGTCTTTTAATCTTGCATTCTAATTATAGACTAATTCAATTAGAATATATTTAGTTACTTTTTCGGTAAATTTGACTGAAACAATTGATCACTTAATTTTAAACGTCTCAAAAAATTTAAATATGCACAATTGGTGTTTCATTTAAAGACTGTACAAATTTGCAAAAGTCATGTATTTTCTTTTTCTTTTTTAAAAATAAAATGATTTTTAATATAAAAAAATAAAAAAGACAAAATATCCAATAAAATTAACTCCTCTAATTTAAAACTAAAATATTCCTCACCAAAATTGATTAAAAAATATTACAATTCAAGACGATATCAATATTTTCATTGCAATATTATTATTAAAATAATATATTTTAACAAAATAATTAATTTTATTATAAAATACAATTAAAATACATATAAATTTTATGGCAAAATGGGTAAGAGAGTATATTTGGCATGTTATTATTAGTATGACACCCACTTGAACTTCATTTACAAAATTGGATTTTTAGATATAAATTTATTTCTTAATTTCACCCCCAAAATAATGGAAAAGAAAAAAAAGAAAGGAGAAGAAAAAGAAACTATCTTGGTGCGTTAATGGCGTCTTTGGTCATACACGCCCTTCTTCGATCTCTGTTGGTCAGAGATTATTCAGTCTTCTCGTTTTGCCCCTCAGGTGCTTTCTCTATCCTCTCGCGTAGGTTACGTTCCTCAATCATCTGATCATATCTACTTGTGCGACTCCAATTTCTGTTTAGATGATTGTTTCTGTAATCGGTGAATCAATACAACTTATTATCATTTTTTGATTTGTTTAGAATTGGTGGATATGTGTAGTTTGTAACTATCAATTTTTTGTTTCTATTCGTGAAACTAGATCTGATTTTACTGTTGGGACGCAGTTTAGTCTGATCGGGGAGCCTTATATTTGTTTTGTTTCAGTTTTTTATTTTAGGTGAACGTAATTAGCGATTGACTATTGAATATTTACATCTTATGATATTTTATTGTTCTCATGTAACTTATGAATTTGATGATGGATAGTTGATGACTGGAACGCTTTATAGAGGGTGAGTAGCTGAAGATTTGGTAATTGCATACATAGGGCAGTGGGGTTTAGGTGATGTCTTTTGACGGGGACGGGAAGCAATGGAAATGTGTAAAGAGAGGCTCAGTGAATTTTCTAAAAGTGAGTTCGATTGTTCGCGATATTGGGGAGCCTTGTCTTCATCAGTCGCCTATAAAGGTTGTATCAGCTGTAAGACACTCAATACTTTTTATCCTGTTATATTTAATTCGACAATCTAATGTGTTGTTAATACTTAATGAGGCATCTTTTATTTTATAAGTAATACTTTTTGTTTCCTCTTGGGATATAAGGATCATCTATTTTTAGTTTTCCATAATTCGATAAACATGTAAACTATCGAATTTTGAAGGTCATCTTCAGTCTTTAAACTTCATGCTGTGAATGGATTCTGTTGTATTGAATTAGGATATGAGGTCACGTGTGTCAGTTCTTGTTGGTGGATTATGGTATTAGATTCTTCAATAAGACGTATCTGTAGGGTATCTGAAGGCTAATGTTTGTAGTGGTTATTGTGTGTGTATTCATGTTTCTGGGAACATGTTACTGCAGGGAGCTGGGTATATGTAGGGGCCTTATTGCAGTAGTCATGTGCCTTTCTCGGTTGAATAACTAAAATGGATTCATCTATCTTTTTGGGCTCATTGCATGCTTCTGTGCCTGTTTCTGCTCGTGCAGTTGGAATGAATTTTTAAGATAGAAAAAATAATCTGGATGATTGAATCATGCCTATAAAGACACACATCCACACACACACATTTATGCATATGACCACAGGGTTAAGGAGGAATCTCCATGCACTCTCAAGTGTTCGACTTCTGATCAATTTAGATTTTGAAGTTTCTGAAATAGAAAAGTCCAGATAGCTGAATAATCTTTGAGTTTTGTAACATAATTTTGAAAGTGATCTGTAATGAATATGGCTTTAGTTATTGTGTTCTCACTTTGGCCAGTGTAATTTTATTTAGAATTATGGTCTGCATGATATCTATTCTCCTTTAATTGGTCTGAAATGTCTTGTGGGGAAAATGGTCTTCAGTTATGAGAAATCTATTTCTGTAATTCTGTTGTGTCAAGTGTGTTGATCCTCCCTGAGTTACTGTTTCAGATTGGGAACTCTCTCGAGGTAAGTGGCTGATTGATAATGCAAATGATAAACAGTAAATTCCGTTTAATTCACAATACAGTCTTTTCTTTATCGTATTATGACTTCAGCGACCAAATGAGAGTGTTGGAATTTCTTTTTCCGGTATGGTAGTAGAATATATTTTGAAGATTGTTATCATATTTATATAGACTTCTCCCTTTCTGATTTTTTGGATTCATACAGATAGGAAAAATGCTTAAGCCTGATAAGTGGCAGTCAACCTTTGATAGTGATGGAAAGATTTTTGGTTTCCGGAAAGTGCTGAAGTTGATTATTCTGGGGGTATGTATTTTACAGTAGGTTTCCATCTTACATTTTGGCTGTTTTATTACACTTGTTGTCATGCCAGAGTTCAGACTTGTAGCAGATGTGAAAATAAGGATTTTATCTCGTTATTACCTCAGTCTCAATGGTCTTATACAATATTTTAAGCTTATTATTCCTTGTGTTATTCTATGTATACCTAATGGTTTTCCATGTAGTGGTTCAATATTGTTGATTATTTGATAGCCTGATTTGTTTGTATATAGTTTTTGACTAGAAATTTATGTCACGCCTTCTCTTAATTGACTTTTGGGTGGTGTATCTTAGCTGCTTGGTGAGTGGCTATTCAGTAGTCTTCAATTCAGCATTAAGTGAGGAAATAGTTGGATAGAACTATACGATAAGTCTAAATGAATAGCTGGATTATAATACTCCCATCTTGCTTCATATGTTTCTATCTATGCATCTGTACTATAGTGTAGAATGTCGACTGGTTAAAGATACAATATATTTGTCAAGACTCAATGTGTATGTAACTAATTAGTTTCTTTAAAACCTATTTAAATTATCAATGAGTTTTTTGATAGGTTGGCTGTTCGTTTGAATTGTTATCATCCATTTTAAAACCATCATGAAATCATCTTTGAAGCCCAAAAGGATAAAGTCTATAATGAATAAGTGCAGAATTAATCAATTAATAACATAAGTTGCTCTCAAATCGTGGGGCTCCAAGTTTCAAATGCGTAAAGCCAATTGATTTATTGATTTTTGAAAAGTAATCTCACAAACCTAAAACTCATCCTATGTCATTTTATCTTTCACCTGGAACTCATATATGTTGTTATCTTAGTCATAAAAGGAATCTAGGCAAAATTCTTGTTAGGTTGTTAAGTTTCCAAACTACAGATTCAATAATAGCCAACCAATATCCTGCTAAAGCCAATTGTACCTTTGGGAATGTTTCTTGGCCTTCTATGGTACCCGTTCTAGATATATGCAAATTGTTGGATCAGATCCCAAGCTTGAATGCTGTATCAGCAATGCCTAAGTTAAATTGTTCTACAATAAAGATTTATACTAGTCTATTTACTCTAGTTTAAAATGAAATTTGATCATTAGAACTTATACGTAACTTAGAAACCAATATTAATATCCATTACTTAAGTTTCAAATCAATTAATTTACCATGAATATTGTTCTGTATTCAAATTTCGATCATGGCTCTATTTTATTCTTTTTATTCTAGGAATGCTTTGTGTGTGTGTGTGTTTTTTTTTTTTTTTGTGATAAGAAACAAACTTTTATTGCAAAAATATAGGGACGAGAAATCCCTATAAAGTACAGCAGATTTATAAATTAGCGAAGCACCAGAAGAGCCGTTTTCAAATAGTGTTCGACCGATTACGTATTAATCAATATTCGATTCCTAGTTACTTCCGATAACAACAGACCTTAAAAATATGATGACTCACAGACCATAAGGCAACTTTATGTTTAATTCTATACCAAATCTCATCTATAGACGCACTAGAATCCTCTAGGAAAGCTTTCTTAATATTAGCATATAGTTAATTGTACTTTTAGTTATGTTTATGGCTGCTTTTGGTGGTAGCTAATTCATGGTCCAATCAAAACTTGAAACTTTTAGTGCTAAAAGTGCCTTTTTTGAATTCAGGGTGTTGATCCATCCATAAGAGCTGAAGTCTGGGAATTTCTTTTGGGCTGTTATTCGTTGAGCAGCACTGCTGAATATCGAGAACAATTAAGGACGGCTAGGAGGTCATTCTCCATTTCTCCTTGCTTTAGTCGCCTTACTTCTTATTCAATGTTTTTTCTGCTCCGCTTGCAAATAACCTTAACACGATCTTTTATCTATTTCCTAAATCTTTCTTCATGTAGTTCATAGCTTGTCCGTGTTGTGCACTTAAAATCAAACATTACTGGAAAGTAAAACTGAATGCATAATCAACAAACATTTTAGTGTGGAAAACTTGAAGCATATTTTTTTTCTAATTATCTCTATCTCTTATTAAAGAGCATTCTGCAGCAGAGTGTTTTAGAGAGGCAAGACGAATAATTACCAAGATTTTAATTTAACTTAATCTGTAGGCATTTGAATAGATCATTATCTTGCCCAGTTTTGCTAATATAATGTAAGGTTGAACTGGGAGCTTAGAAGGCCATTTCGTCATATTGCTTGATGCTGGTACATGGTTGCAGCACAGCTCTAGAATGACTGCCTCGTCTCTTTTTATATTTGTTAAAACATGTTAGCAGTCCAACTTTAGCCATAGTCAAATTTTTTCCAGCTCTGTAGTTACCGTGAGACACTGTTACTTTGAAGTAATATTTCAGCATACCTTTTGCAGAGAACGTTACAGGGACCTTGTGAAGGAATGTCAAATGATGCACTCAAGTATAGGAACGGGTTCCCTGGCTTATGTTGTAGGGTCTAAAGTTATGGATATGAGGATGAGTTCCAAAGAAGATGGAAAAAAGGATGCTGATGTCCAAAGCACCCGAGGTTCAGAATCTAGTACCAACAAAAAAGATGATAATTATGTTATTAATAGTAACTGTACAGATAAATCTATTACAAGTCAAAAGAAAAGCTCTAGTGATTATGGTGATCTTGTATGTGTACGAGGAAGCACCATGGGAGGAGCATATGATTCCTCTGAACTTCTGCCTTCTCCTGATTCGTACAAATGCAGCTCCCCAACTGCTGATGGAACAAATGAGTCAAATTTTGGATCTGGAAGTTACTTGGATTTCCCTGCTTTACCTGTTACAGATTTGTTTGAAGATAATAACAAAGATAGAGAAGTAGTTACTTCCCGCAAGGAGAAGTACTCGACTCGGCGTAAATTGAGATACAAGGATGGACGTATGCACAGTTTTCAGATCACCAATAATGCAGATCTTGTTGTGGAGTCAAAAAGTTTTGCATCCAATGACCTATCACTATACGCTAACTCAAAGAGTGAAACTATTCCTCCTGATAAGCATGAGTCTCCGCGGTCAAATAATATGGAATGTGAAGCAGAAATGCAGGAAATTAGAATATTAGATGCACCAGAAGCACCATTGAAATATGCAACAACAGCCCCTGGATCTTCCAGTGAAGACAGAGTATCTGAATGGCTTTGGACACTGCATCGAATAGGTATTGTTTGCATTGATATATTTGGAATCTAGTTACCATAACCCATGATTGGTATCTCCATTTTGGTGATAATATCATTTTTAGCCCTTAAAATTTACATTTTTCCAGTTTTGGTCCCCCCTCTTTCATTCACTATCAATCATGGTCCTAGAAGTACACACTCCCATGTTTGGTCCCACTATTAGTTGGCCATCCATTGACTGATGGAATCAACTATTTTGGTGGTGCCAAATGTAACTATTTGGGCGGTCAACTAACCGAGGGACCAAATGTGGGAGTATAAGTGTGCTTCCAGGACCAAATTTGCTTATGAGTGAAAGAGAGGGGACCAAATCTGGAAAAAAGGAAACTTTAGTGACCAAAAATGATATTATCCCCTCCATTTTCTGGTGGTAAATTAAGTCTTTTTTCTTTTTCAGTTGTTGATGTAGTCAGAACAGATAGTCATCTTGAATTTTATGAGGACAAAAAAAATTTGGCTCGGATGTCGGATATTCTTGCAGTCTATGCATGGGTCGATCCTGCAACAGGATATTGCCAAGGTCTTACATCTTTTATTTTCTAATTGTGTGATGAACGTTATATTAGATTCAGAACCCTGTTACCTTGATGATCTGCAGGAATGAGTGATTTACTGTCCCCTTTTGTGGTTCTTTTTGATGATGATGCTGATGCTTTTTGGTGTTTTGAGATGCTTATAAGGAGAATGGTATATACATATTGTTGAATTCATTCCTTTAGTCACTTTCTGTTTTCTTTAGTTTGCTAACATCATTTATTTTCAGCGTGAAAATTTTAAAATGGAAGGGCCAACAGGTGTCATGAAGCAGTTGGAAGCACTCTGGCATATATTAGAACTTACAGACAAGGAAATGTTTTCTCATTTGTCTCATATTGGTGCCGAAAGCCTTCACTTTGCTTTTCGTATGCTGCTGGTACTCTTCCGTCGGGAACTATCTTTCAATGAAGCTCTTTGTATGTGGGAGGTTTGTTGCTAAAATTATACATCTCTATTCCTTTTCCATCATCCTATGAGTCAAATACAGGACAGTAGGCTTTAGTGGTCTGTATGTTGTGGGCTAGCACGAGGATACTGCAATTTTCTGACTATTGCTTAACCATGATATCATTACCAAGACTTTGACTGATAAGATTGGTTGATAGCATGGTTGAGGCAGTTAAGTCCTTGTTATTTAGAGATTCAAATCTCTATAATGTTAAAGAAAATGTGACTCAAAAAGAAGCATTGCATTTCATTCCATCTTCAGTGTCATTATTCCTTTTCATTACTATTCATGACCCAGTCGAATTGATGATAAACATGGTTGCATGTGAGATACTTGAGTTTATGATTGTCAATATGTGACATACAACATTTAGTAAAAAATTAAGGTGCTATGTTTTTTGCTGTGTTGTAGCCACAAGCGATCAATCGGTTTTTTTTTCTTTCTTTTTTTTCCAATGACATTTGTTATTTTTTTCAGCTCATCTTTTGCAATGTTAATCTTTACTACAAAGAGTTGAATGTGTGTGTGTGTTTAGGAAAGAAAAGCTACACATTTTACATGCAAATAATGATCTTTTTGTTAGATCAAACTGAAGTATTTATTAGGGCTTTTCAATTTTAGCTTAGTTCTCTCTTTCGGTCTTGCATCTTTGCATCATCCATTCGTATGTGATAAGAAGTACTTACCAGATCAATAGTAGCTTATACAGTTATACTGTAAGGGAAGATATCATGCTTATAATATAATAATAGTTCTTAAGTGGTATAACAATATAAGCCAGACCCAATTCAGTGGAATGGATCATAGCAAAATAACCAGCTCACCATATCTGTCTTCCATCTTTACTGATAATACCTAATGAACTTACCCACTGTGTCAGCGCCTTGATGTGTAATCAGGTTTCATCTTTTATCAGGAAAGAATAAGCCCTATAGTAAGAAGACAGAGAGCTTGGTTTAGAAAATTACGTAGGATTTCGGGCAAAATGTTTTGAGCTTTTTCATTCTTTTGCCTGTGGCTTTAGAAACTCCCTAACTACAAGTTGGAAATATTTTTGTTTATCTGTTAATGACAAAAGAGTATTGCTTGTTGAACATGAAATCATTCAATTTGCAAAATTATCTAGGAAACCTGCTAGTTTTTTCCCACGAAATGTGCATGTTTGTTTGCCATCTCTGGTAGAAAAAGACAGATAGGGTCTTTGGCCATGCAGTAGAATTATTGATGTGCTGTAGTGGCTCCCCTGAGATATACAGTTGTTTTTTATGATAATTATGGCATTGCCTATCTAATTTGGTCTCAGAAGCTAGAAGAGTAAAGGATATATCATCCATGAGTTCCATCGTGTTAATAGCATAATTCCAACGGCTCGCATTTTAAAGTTTTGAGCGCATCTTTTGATATTTCTTCTGTACAGGTGTAAATATATTTGGAAAAATAGTCTTAAAAAATGAATTTAGTCACCGTATGTTGTGTTTTCCATGCAGATGATATGGGCTGCTGATTTTGATTTATCTTTGACCTGTCTTCTGGATGAGAACTGCCCTGAGGTACTGTCTATACAATTACCTAAGGAAACGGAAGCTGAATCAGGAGAAGAAAGCACAGATAGTAACAGCGTTAGCCCCAAGGCTGAGGTTCCAGCAAAATCTGGGACTGCAGACCAGTCCATTTCTGATAATGCAGGAACTAAAATTATGAAATCAGGATCAACTACAGCATTTTGTGGCTTGACTAGAACTTTCTGGTCGAGGAATGATCATTTTCATGCCCGTACACTTGTATCTTCATCAGGAAAGGGTGATGATGAATTGCCTGTTTTTTGTGTAGCAGCTATTCTCATTATGAACCGTCAGAAAATTATCAGAGGAACTCATTCAATTGATGACCTAATAAAGGCACGTGGGTTTATTTTTGTTACTAATTCGTCTTTCTTCAAATATTATAGATGAATTCCTGCTTTTGCATAACATATAGTATTTGGAAATAGTTATTGTTTAATTGTTCTTCATATTTAAGTTTTAAAATTAGTCGATGAAATGAAATTCATGGGATTTACCGTCCCATGTTACGTATCATTGTACTAGACTAATTCACCTTTCTTAAAATATTATAGATAGAACTCCTGCCATTGCCTAGAATGTATTTGGAAATAGTTTGTTTTTCAAACCTGCTTATACTACGGGAACTATAAGTTTTACCCTTTTTGAAGTTACAACATATCCATTCAAATGCATATTCTGAGATTTCAAATATTAGCACCACTTCTGATGGAAACCACACCATTACGAGTTTTTCTATTTGAGTTGTTATTTATGCTTATTTCTTTGAATCAACATTTTTCTCTAATTCATTTCTTCCGGTTTTGGATGGATACTAGCATTGCATACTCATTCATGCCTTTTTTTCACTTTCTTTTCATATGATTCTTTTCCTCAGCATTATGCTTACAGTTCTGTGATTTTCTGCTGCATTACTGTTTGGATGCTGGGATAGGTTTTTTTATCCATTAAATATCTATAGTCTATGAAATCAGTCACCAATCTCTGTTTACTAACTAACTTTTCACATCCTATTTGAAACACTTTGCAGATATTCAATGATAATATATTAAAGATCAGAATCAAGCGATGCGTACGGAGTGCAATCAAACTGCGAAAGAAGTATTTTTATAAGGTTTGTTCAGTTAATTATCTGCTTTCTTTGTTCCTATACTGTGGCACTTGTGCTGGGGAATTATGGTTTCTTTTATCTTTATTTGGGAACCTATCCATTAAACATACTATTGATATTATTCTAAAGCTGTATAATGCCTAATGATGTACTTTTAATCCCGCCTCGACGTTCATATTGATTATACTCAATTGTAAATGTGAACTATATGACCTCTGTGTGTTTCCGCTCTTCCATTCATCCGTAATGTGCTAATGATTTTATTTTTCTTGAAACAGCTTATCAGGAGTAGGAGTTCAGTTGCTCAAAATGGCAGTTAAGTTCTGAACTTCGATACACAATTAGTAGACAGATGTTCTTTGAAACAAAGAGACTGCTGATTATAAAGAGTGAATTTTTGAACGGGATATATTTGTCATCATAGACTATTTCTGATAACATATAACTAAATCCTCATGGCATCTGAAAAGGTCATGGTTTTTGTCCCTCGAAGGAAACATCTTTCTGGAGGTAATTATAGTTTTTATCTTCTTCCAAAAGTCATATTATTCTTTTTATGTTAATAGTAATATTCTGTGCATTAGGAACCAAATCATTAATTTCACATTTGTTCTCCTGCTCCTGAATAATGTTAATAAGTTTCCTCCTCTTGGAGACTTGGTCACCTATGGGCTACATAGTGTTTTTTCTTCTTCTTAATGGGTTATTACGGTTTACTAATGCTTAAGTGAGATTTCATTGGATCGACTTTATAAGATTGCATTTCTGTTCAAGTCGAAGTTTGTGCAGTTTCATAATTTTGTACATAGAGTGTTGATGCTAAATGGCCATAAAAAAAAAAAAAATTAAAAATGAAATTTCGTTAAAACTTAAAATATAACATGTTAAGTTAATGGATACACAATAATATAGTTAGTGTTATGTTAATTATATTATATCATATCATCCAATTTTTTTAAAAATAATGTATGATTGAAGAAACAGCATTATTTACTCTATAACTATATATTTTTATTTGTATTTGAATGAAATGTTATTTTTTTTAACTCATTTCATTATAATATTTATAAAATTAAAAATAATATATTAAAATTAAAATTATTAAATAGGTTGACTCTTACCTATAGGGTTTAGCGGATTTCAGGCTAAATGGTCAAAACAACCCTTATTTAAATGAGTCTAATATTTTTTAATCTTAACCATTGTTTTTATTGGTTTAAACGAACTGATCCTATGGGCCAGTTCCATTTAACATTTGTATTTATATAGATATACATACATAGAACCATGATGCATTTAACATTTCTATTTATATACGTATAAATACATAGAACTCAAAACTTTGGGGGCAGCAGCCCCATTTGGATAGGCCACTGCATGAATGGCAAGACGTGTGCATCTCTTCTTTTAAAAAAGTACTTATATTTTTCACAATAGTATTTATAAATCCAATAATACTAAATGATTAAATTTTCCATTATTCTAAGACATTACGAGCACAATATTACTCATTAATTAAGACAGTATATTGTGCAATAATTTCATAGTAAAACTAAATTATATTTTGTATGTATTTTTTTAACAATATTAGTTATTTTATTAAAATATATTAATTTAATAGTATAATTTATAATAAAAACTATGAGTTGTTCGGTGAAATTAATTTACAATAGACAAACTTTTAAATTAATAATACTGAACTGAATCCAACTTGACCACATAACCTGGACTTCGATCCAGTATCCATAAAAATAGTAGACATACATAAAAAAAAAAAGAAGAAGAAGAAAAATCCCTCCATATTATTGATTAAATCAAGGTAAGAGCTAGCTGTGACCAAATTATGTTAGTACTATTATATACAAGTGAGATCGATGTTAGATGTAGTAACATAGAGAATGGTGTGTTTATTTATAATGCAGTTTCTCAGGAGAATGGGCATAACTTTTAATTAAGGATTGAGAATTGTGCGAGCATCGAACTTTGCATCCCATGATTCGATCCAATCCTGTTTAGCTTTCTTATATCATCATATGTTAAAATAAAAAAATAAATTTGACCAAGTGGGTCTCGTATTTAATATTCTTATTCTCTTTCTTTATATCTACAAATTAAAGTGTATTATTTTAAATTAGAGTTTCGAAAACTAGTTGTTACTAGGCAATGTTGTAATATAACTGCTTTATTGGGCCCATTAAGACTTGGATTTAAAGATGAGAGCTTTTTTTTTTCTATATATAAATAAATTAATTTAAGTCACATTATAATAAATGTATATATGTTTATTTTAATTAGTATTAGACAAAAAAATTTAAAGGGCGACAATAAGAAAGAACAAAATTTGAGAAACGTTTGTATCTAAAAAATGAGCAAAATCATGATTATCTGGTAAAATATACGTGACACATAATATTTAATTTCTTATATTTATTTAAACTTTAATACAATAAAAAAATGCAGCTTATAAAAAAATTTAATCAATGTCGTTTTAAAAGTTGACTTCATAAAAAGATAAATATGTTGGATTTCTTATTACGAACTCCTCCTCCATTATTATAAGAGCATATTCTATATTAAAAAAAATTATACACACCAATGGTATATATTTTTAAAAAGTATAATTTGTTTCGCAGAAAGTATTAATTTATTTTAAGAAATAATGTTCTCCACCGTCCTAGCTAGAGTAAATAATTTCACGTTCGTTTTCAGACCGCCAATAATAAGTTTTCCTTAATAAAATCAACATTCCATATATTAATAAATAATTTTTTAAACAGCCATCTTTTTATTTTTTCACAACTATTCATTATTTTTCACAAAATTAATTTAAGTATGTTGGTCCATCATATATTAAATTATTAATATATATTTTTAAACAAAAAAAAAAACTTACTTTGAAATAAAAGGATAATTATAAAGTAGTTATAAATTGATTTACTAAATATTTTAGTTAGTTGTCCATCAATTATATAGTACAAATGTACAATTGATGTCAAACTTTTACTCTGTGCCAAAAAATTGAAATAAGACCATTATTGAAAAGATACGCAATAATTCTAGGAATTTTCGTAAGAGTTAATTTTATATGTCAACCTGTCTCAAATCGAGACAACTTGTAAATGAGACAAATGTCTATGGAGATGCATGGGACGTACATAGATAATAAATTGAAAATGAAATATATATATTTTATCGTGACAAGTGCTAAACACAATATTTCCAAAAGCAAAAACACAAAGACATGTAAATAAAGGGACAGGGACATTCTCCAAGGATATAAATAATTAAATAAGAAGATAGATATGCACATATTTGTTCATTTATTTGGTCAATTATGAATTTTACCTTAGTAATATTTTTTATATTAAAAAATTA
Source organism: Ballota nigra (assembly GCA_947034835.1). Lineage (NCBI taxonomy): Eukaryota > Viridiplantae > Streptophyta > Magnoliopsida > Lamiales > Lamiaceae > Ballota > Ballota nigra. Next base: position 11,108,875 of record OX344729.1, read on the forward strand.
AATGCTTCAATAATAATGACTTTTAATCCTAATTCTTTTAATATGATGTTTATATTAATTAACTAATTGGAAATTGCATAAGAAAATAATATTGTGCCATATTATGCAATCACCACAGGCACTTTTTTCAATTTCTTATTTTTCAATAAATGAACATATAAAAATTAGGTTACATTTGGGAGTTAGGTAAATTAGTTATAGTGTCAACCACTATAATTAAAGTGGAAAATAGCTGCGAAATTTATCGCAGAATAAATTTCATTGCTAAAGTTTATGTTTTGGGAGGAAAATATAAAATTAATTATGATTTTATATCTTTGCTTTCCGTAAAATATAAGAATAATACTCTTAATTAATGGATTGACTTTTTCTGATCCATCTCACATATCTCACTTATTTTGACTAATATTAGCATTACTTTTATCAATTTACGGAAAATTGAATGTGACTTTGTACTAGTTTGCCAAGATTTAAGGAACTATGTGCATGTATGCAGGAGACAAGAGTTGTCAGGAAACGAAGTGCGACATTTACTTTGATAAACGGTGCTATTTTAAGCATCTTGGTTTAGATATTTTTTTTTTTTTTCTAAAGAATAAATATAAAAATTCCCTACCCACATTCTGTGAATAGTGATGCTCTAATCATCTGAAATATATTTCAAATTCGTCCTTAGTTAGACCAGTTTAGCTGCTAGATTACTTAGCCTTCCCAAGAAAGAAACTTTTACCCCTAAATTAAGCACACAAATTATGAAAAATATTTTTTTTCTGAGTAAAATAATAATATATAAATAAATATGTGTATATTTTTGTAAATGTCCACACAAATCAAATTTTTTTTAGAGTGCAATTTATTGTGGGACGGATCGAAAAGATAAGTGTGCAAATTATCTATAGAGATCTCGTCATTTCATCTGAACTCACCGTATACGACCTACTATAGCTAGGTCAATCTTACCTAGCTCTAAAAAACTATATCATTCATTATTTTATTTTTTTGGTTTGACAATGAAAAATTCATCCATTTTGTTTTGTTTTGTTTGTGATACCACTTTTTAGTTCATAAGAACCTCAATCTTCATAATGGTAATGGTATTATCCATTTTGAATTAAGCCCACACAAATTTATTTTGAATATTACCAATTTAATTTTATATCAATGCGAAAATTGAAGTCTAAAAAAACAAAGACCAACATAATATCAAAATCTCCTTTCAGACATATTATCAAAATCTTTTCCTTATTTTTGCTTAGCTTCAAATTCGAAAATTTGTGCTAAATTTGGGTCGTTCTATTCTTCTATCTGAAAAATACTAAAACAACATGTAAGAGATTTAACTTGTTTAAAAAATTGTGCAAGCATATACATTGGTTCTTCGTCTCTGTGTTTGTTGATCTTTTAACATGTAAAAAACCACATTATAAAGATTTACTATTAGTTAAAAAATGTCAAAAATAAAATTGTTTTAACTAAGTATCTAAAAAAATAGTTGCCTAAAAAAAGAAGTTGTCTAAAAACAAATTACTCCATCCGTCAAACGATAATAGGCAACATTGAATATATATTACATTTTTCAATACCCCTATTTAAGTCCATAAAGTGTCTCTATTTAATTTCATAGTTTAATGTAAATAAGGGTGAAAGAGAAAATTTGCTATGAATTAAATGAATTGCTCATGAATTTTATACATATATATCTGTGAAAAGAAACTTGTTTATTATTGTTGGACGATTGGATCGATAATCCTAGAAGAATTTTTGAATGCTAGAATGATTGCTTTTAGTGATCTTGTATAGTTTCATATATTCTTTGTAAGGGTATTACTATACCCTGGATACTTTCGTTTGATTTTAATAGAAGTTTTTTTTTCCGATAAAAAAATATTAATATTGTTGAACGGAGGAAGTACTCTATATTATGAAGTAAGTGTGGTGCCTAATCATGAAATTCCATAATATCTTCTAGGATTATCGATTCAAGTGTTCAAGTAATACCATCAAATCAACACCTTCACCAAATCTTTATACTCTCTCAAGTGTCCTAAATTATATAAGAAATTTGACCTTTTTCATAATATTATTAGTATAAATAATTAATTAGTAATAAGTGATGATCATTAATAAAACATGCAGCTGCAATAACTGCATGACGCTACCTCATTCATTCTACAATTGGTGTTCCCGAGAAACTCAATGTTTAGATCTACTTATTTATATTATATGATCAAAATATTGATGGATGGACTTTTTTAAGATTCAAGATTCCAAAATTCACATGCTTACATATTCAATACACGAAAAATGCGACATCCGAGTTGCCCATCAAGACATGTAGATAAAAAATATATAATTGGATGGCCATAATAATTTTATTATAAAAATATATGACTGCCTAGTTAATTAGGAATTCGTCTCATTGAACAGATATAGATTTCATCCCTACGAATTAAAGAAAATTAAAAGATTTTTTGTGCATAAAAATGGCCGGCAGAAAGAAAATACGATGATGTGCATCTCATGTTTCATTACATTCAACATATGCAATGTCTTAATTAATAATGTCATTCCATATACACTACAAAAAACTCGCGTTTTAGCGACCGATATTAGCGACCGCCTAGAAATCGATCGCTAAATATAGTATTAGCGATCGCCGTAGACCACTAGTCTCAAATCAAATTATTTTGCAACCGATTAGATAAGCGGTCGCTGAATCGAAGGATTAGGCGGTCGCAAAAACTCAAAGGTTGGTCAAACTATTTACCGCCTGTTTAGCGACCGCCTAGGCGGTCGCTAAATTCAAATTTTTGATTAGCGACCGCTTGTTAGCGGTCGCACATCAGTCTAATGACCCGTTCTTGGAAACGGGCAAGGGTCATTTAATGCTGGGGAATTAGCGACCGCCATTGGAGGTCGCAAATTTTTTTTGGGACCGTCCATATACATGATTAGCGACCGCCCTAATTTTTTTAACCCTCTTTAGTCAAATGTCGTACTCACTTTTGGCCTACGTTAAAAAAAAAACGTCGCCGCCGTATCTATTTAGATGTGGTCGGAGTCAAGAAGGGGAAGGTCGTGGGGCAAGACGGTCACAGTAAGACCATCCTGCAGACCTACCGCCAGAGCAGTGGATCGTCCTCCTCGATCGACTCCACTCTCTCTCAGGTAGAGCGCGAGCTGAGAGCCATCCGGAAGCAGATGGATGCCCTCACGAGCTACAACGTGAGTCTTCAGAATTGGTTCACCAGCATCACTCAGCAGATGGACATTAACGCCCAACCCCCACTCCCACCACATTTTGATGCTGGGGTGAGCGGTGTCGGGAGGAGCGGTGCTGGGGGGAGCGGACATGGAGGTGATGAGGGCGAGGGCGATGGTGGGGATGTTGATATTGATATAAACGAGTTCCTCTCTGAGGAGGAGTGACGAGAGAGAGATGAATTTTTTTTCATTTTTTATTGAATATTTTATTTGTTGAATATTTTATATTTTTTATTGAATAAAAAAGTTAGTATATATATATAAACGAATTAGAAACAAAATAAGATTTAATTTGATGAATTAAAAAAAAAACGGGAGTCAATTTCGAATTATATACAATAAATTGAATAAAAACAAATGAAATTAATAATTTAGAATAATCTAAAATATTAAATTTATAAAATTAATAAAAAAGGTTAGTAAATAAATATATATAAACGAATTAGAAACAAAAATAAATTAATTTGATGAATTTAAAAAAATGGGAGTCAATTTCGAATTATATACAATTAAATGAATAAAAACAAATGAATTAATAATTTAAAATAGTTTAAAATATTAAATTTATAAAATTAATAAAAAAAGTTAGTAAATACATATATATAAACGAATTACAAACAAAAAATATTGAATTTGATGAACTCTCGAGAGAATCGATGGCTGCATCTTTAATTTTGATACAGTGCTAATACATCTGAGAATTCTTAATTGACTAGTTGTAAATAGCCCCAGGGTTGTGGCTACACCAAGGTATTGATAGTTAATTTCAAATCTCGAAAAACGGAATGATCTACGATAAAGTAAGCTGGGCAAAGAGCTCAAACGCGTAATAGAAACCCAAAAGAAAAGAAATGAAGAAAGACCGACCGACCTCTCTCTCTCTCTCTCTCTCTCTCTCTCTCTCTCTCTCTCTCTCTCTCTCTCTCTCTCTCTCTCTCTCTCTCTCTCTCTCTCTCTCTCTCTCTCTCTCTCTCTCTCTCTCTCTCTCTCTCTCTCTCTCTCTCTCTATTTATTATATTACAAAACTATTCGTTTGCACAAATTTGTAGACATACACTCAAGTGTATGACATAAACTCAATTTTGACTTCAATTTTTATTTTTTTCAAAATACATATTAACATGCTGAACTGTGTATGTGTGTGTGAGTGTTTTTTTTTTTTTTTTGTGCAATTGAGATAACTGATTATTTTTTGGGGTATTACAATTTTTTGCTTGTAGTATTATTTTTTTCAAAATTCAAGTGCATATCATGCACTCAAGTGTTCACTAGAATTACTCTATCGTTATACCATGAGCAAAGTAATTTATACATACAACAATGCATTATGTTGAAAAAATTATTTTTCTTACATTTTGTAATATGTGGGGTCTCATCTGTGTGTATAAATTTAGCCAAACAAATTAAGGTTTGACGGGTATACCTCATATTATAAAAAAGAATTAATTGCTTTATTAAAATAATAAAACGTCGCAGTTACACAAACTAAAAAAATTATAAACACTAATCCAAATGAATTGTATGCGGAGGAATCCATGCAGTGGATATTTATATTCGCGTACATCTAGTCTAGGAAACTAGAGGCACTTAATTTTTTATTCTGAGATATCTCGTACATGTCAATTTTATGAAAAATATGATTAATACTCTCAACGAAAGGGAGGCCACATACTAATTAGTTTCGTCCAGTACACACTATTCTATATTTTCCTTGAAGAATTTTATGATTTAAATTTTATATTATTTTTACAAATATACAGCAATGACACGAAACTGCATATAAAGTTTCAGAGGAGATTTTTACTTGAGATGATTTTATATACATGAGATGGGAGTTTCATTATAATATTTGAGCTATATTTTCTTTTAAAATTATTGGGGTGTCAAATAATATACCACATCACGTGAACAGGGGATCATGAGATATATAAAGGTGCACTTTTTTGAGGTAAACTAAAAAATAAATTCATACTAATTCAATCCAAATGAATAATATTTTTTTTTTTTTTTGAACAGCAAAAGTAAAACTTTCATTAAAACAAATGGGCATAAGGAATACCCTTCACAGCAGTATAAAGTTACAGATTATCCATCAAGAATCATCCTAGGCTCTGCTAACCAATCTCTATAAGAGAAATTAGAGCATCTTAACCCCTTTACGTAGAACCAACTCCAAAGTCTAGCTTTCAAATCATCAACTATTTTTGCAACGGAGAACACAGTCTCGTTGAAGACTAATTCATTTCTTCCTTTCCAAATTGCCCAAATTACACCAAGCCAAATTGAAATTGCCACTTGTTTACCTCTCTTGCCTCTAAAGATTCGGCCAAAACCGAGGACATTGCGGACGGGATCGTTGTGCATGACCATCGAGACTCCAAGCCATCTAAAACATTCCACCCAAATATTGTATGCTATCTTACACTCAAAGAAAATGTGTTTACCGTCTTCATTCTTCTCCTTGCACAATGGGCAGCTTGTATCTCCATTCGGTGAGATAATATTTCTTCGTTGTAGATTCACTCTTGTAGGTAATCTATCCCATAATACTCTCCATGCATGGGCAATGATCTTCACCGGCGTTAGTTTGTTCCAAATAATCCTGAAGCTTTCCTCCACGGCAGCATTAATATGAATGTTTCCATCTTGATGTTTTAGAATGGTGTAAGCTGATTTTGTTGAATACCAGCCTTTTGGATCGCCACTCCACTTCCAAAAGTCTCTACTTCCTCTTTTCAACGGAAACCTGTTAATCCAAGAAGTAAACTCATTAAACAAAGCAAATTCTCGATCGAAAAAGTCTCTCCTCCAATTCCACCTCCACTCCCACATCGCCCCCCTCCAACACCCCAACTCACTCACCCTCTTCCCTTTGTCCCCACTAATCTGAAATATTCTCGGAAATTTCAGCTTTAGCGGGGTCTCCCCCACCCATTTATCCTCCCAGAAAAAGGTGTCCTCACCCTCACCGATTTCCATCCTCACCCTACTCCTAAACCACTCTCCTTCCCTCCCTAGCGTCACGCTCACTATATCTTTCCACCAATTCGACCATCTCCTTCTAACACCCTCCATTAGTATCTCGTCCCCCCGTACCCAATCTCTCCCATACCTAGACTCCACTACCCTCGCCCACAAGCATTCTCTCTCATTTAGAAAGCGCCACATCCATTTTCCTAATAAAGCCCTATTAAAAAGCTCCACGTTTTTAACCCCCAAGCCACCTTTTTCCTTAGAGTTACAAATCACTTTCCAATCGACCCATGCAGTTTTCCTATTCCTCTCCCCACCCCCCCCCCCCCCAAAGAAAATTACGTTGCAAGCACACTATCTCACTCAAGACTTTTTTTGGTGGTTTGAAAAAAGACAGGTAGTACGTCGGTAGAGATGCAAGCACTGAGTTTAGCAAAGTAATTCTGCCCCCTAATGAGATCTTCTTGTCTTCCCAGCTTCGTAATCTATTTCTGATTTTTTGGATTACACCGGACCATTCCGCTATAGTTCGGTGATTCATGCCCACTTTCAATCCCAAGTATGGAATTGGAACCTTTCCCACTTTGCATTCTAGTATTTCTGCCATATCCCTGAGCCTTTCTTCGCCCACATTTACTCCGAACAACCCACATTTGTCAAAATTTACTCTCAGGCCTGACAGTAATTCCATATTTTTCAAGACTCGCTTCATTGTCCAGGCATTCTCCAAGCTTGCTGCCCCAATGAATATTGTATCGTCCGCGAATTGGAGGTGCGAGATACGAATAGAGTCTCTCCCAATAAACGCTCCTTCAAAAAAGTCCAAGTCAGAAGCTTTATTCATTAGTATGCTCAATCCCTCTGCTGCAATAAGAAACAAAAAGGGAGATAACGGGTCTCCCTGTCTCAGACTCCTCTCTAATTTGAACTCATCTGTTGGGCTGCCATTTACGAGGATCGAGGCTGTTGCGCTTGAGATACATTCCATAATCCATCTATGCCAAGTAAGACTGAACCCAAACCCGGCCATCATCGTATCAATGAAGCTCCATTCCACCGAGTCATATGCCTTGGCGAAATCCACTTTGAAGAACATTCTCTCAATATTTCTCTTCTTGGCTTCATCGATGGCCTCATTCAAGATTGCAATGCTATCCATAATCTGCCTTTTTCCAATAAATGCACTTTGGGTTTCAGAGATGATTGAATCAAGCACCAAGCTTAGTCTGTTTGCTAAGATCTTTGAAATTATTTTGTAAATCCCACCTATCAGTGAGATAGGCCTGTAATCATTTAACCCTGTTGCCTCCTCCTTTTTTGGTATTAGCACCATAAAAGACGAGTTAATCCCCTTGACCAGCTTCCCGTTCTTATGGAACTCCTCACACATTCTAAGGACATCATCTTTTATATCCTTCCAAAAATCTTTGAAAAAGCCAAAGTTAAAGCCGTCCGGTCCGGGGCTCTTCAATCTGTCGCACGACCACACTGCTTCTTTTATTTCCTCTTCACTGAAAGGAGAGATCAACCTTATATTCTCCTGTTCTGAGATGCTTCTTCCCGTGAAATTTGGTCCAATCGTCGGTCTGTGCCAGAAATCTTGTCGAAAGTGGTTCTTAAAAAATTCGAGAATTCCTCCTTTGACATCAGCCACTTCCTCCAGCCATTCCCCATTAATATTTACCCCCAGAATCTCATTCTTCTTCCTCTTCTTATTGATGTATTCATGAAAAAACTTGGAGTTTACATCCCCATCCCGAATCCATTTGCATTTTGATTTCTGAAATAACATACTATCCTTCCATTTAAGGTCTCTTAAAAGCAATGCTTTATTTGCGTTCCTCTGAATAATTTCTGATTCTTCAAGACCAAATGAATCATCGATTATGTCCAGCCTGTGTATTTCATCCCTCAGCTCCTTAATCCTTACATCAATTGCACCAAAGACTTGCTTACTCCAAGACTTGATATCATTCTTTAGGCACTTGAGCTTCTCCTTCAGCACGTAGCCACCCAAATGAGTAAGTGTGTAGCCACCCAAGACTTGCTTACTCCAAATGAATAATATTATACTAATAAGAGATTGAGGTATATCACGGACCCAACAAAAATATATGGGATAATTAGTGTGTAGTACGTGAAACAACAAAATATTACTCTCCACTACATAAAAATATTGTATATAATTAAAAATTGTATATATAATCATTAAAATGTACAATGTACTAGAGCGTTATTGCCCCAAAATATATTCTATATACAAATTTATGGATCATATAAGTATATGATTCCGTTTCATATATGAAATCATGTTCGCCCACATTTTATTTCACTTTCTTTATATACATGCATAGTAATTTGTATCACAATTAGTTTTATCAGAAAAATATTAAGTTGCGTATGCATGATTTTTACAGTAAAAATAAAGTATTGAACTAATGCATTTAAGAATAAAACGTGTCGGGTTTCATATGTCAACGACCATATAATGGAAGTAAGAATTGATTCGAATTCCCCTATATGTAAATTAGGGTTCTCAATTTATTGCCCCAAGAAAATCCATTAATTCCAGCAATCGTATTTTTTTTTCCTTCGTTTTATGAGATTCCACACAATAGTTAGCTTGTAATTTTTTTTTTTTTTTATAATTGATAAAAATTTGTGCATAAGCAACTTCAAGTGTACTCGATTTCTTCAAATATCAATGTTATATGTATATAATATAATTGTTATATATATTTACTATTACTGTTATTAAGGATGCAAAAGTCGGAAATCGATTGATATATAATCGGCTGTTTTTTTGCCGCCTAGACGGCGCCTAGAGATTTTTTATTTTTTATAATAAAGGCCGCCTAGAGCCGCCTACGTCCGAACCGCATAGGGTTGCCTAGGTCCGCCTAGGCGGCGCCTAAGTTCGAAAATGCCTAGAATCACCGATTTTACAGAAATCGGGCCTGGAGGATGCCACCTAACGCCTCCGCGGCCACCTACTGGTATACGTTTGTATTATTATTGTTTGAAAAATTAATCTAATTGTTTTTAAATAGTGATAGTGGCGATAAGTCAACTTTCTATTTTTTGGGAGATTTAATGAGTGAACAATTTAATATGATCTTTGGATTTGGGCGTGAGTCTGTTGTCTCTGATAGCATGAAAAAAATTTAGCTTCATCTAAATGTTCGAACGTGTAGAAAGAATGTCAAATTAATTTGTTTATATAATACTGTACCGTGATCACAGAGCTAATCTTTATAATCTCGGTGGGGCATCATAGCATTATATTTTTTTCTTTTGGATTTTTTATTATAATACTGTACAGTGTAGTCTTAGCATTAGCTAAAAGCCTAAAATGCGAAAATTATAAGAGTATCACTTTATAATTTTTACTATCTTCAACCATTATATTTTTTTCTTTTGGTTTTTTTATTATTTTTACTATCTTCAAAATTATACGTTTTCTTTAATATGATTTTTTTTCTTCATCTTAGCACATTCGTGATTTCCCACAAGACTTGCCTTCATATACGCCTCGTTTGGTTTGATGAGGTTAAGCTGTGAAAGAATATGTTTTTTTACTGAAAGATGGTCCTAAGTCCTCTAAGTAACCTCATCTTGGTTGGATTGAGTTAGATTTTTTGTCTAATTAAATTAATTTGGGCGAATCATTTCTTTCTTTGAGCCTTGCATCATTAACTTATCTATGAAAAATTGCAAAAATTTATTGTCTTATTAGAAGTAGTGAAAATTGTCATTCATGTTTGGGGTAGCAAATATATTCCTCATTTATTAATTTATTGCAATTTATGTCAAATATCGGAAAAAATGTAAATTTCACCGATATCGTCCCTGCCACCACAATCTTCCGAGAATTAAACGATGTGTGATATATCAAATCGTTCATCTATCTGAACAGTACCTCCTTTTATAATATATACTTTGGGCATAAATTACAAAAGAAATTGATAATTGTAAACATAAATTATTTGTCCATCCAAGCCCGTAACACAAGACTCCCTCTTGAATTAAACACTATACTATCATAACTTGTACGGATGTAGCATCAATATTCGAAAATGATCATCACATGTGCATCTTACCTTCCAAACCAAATCCTTGCCTTTCAAGGAATTATGCCTTAATTTGATCCATTATTGCAAACCCCCACCACCACAGTGGAATGTGGATACTTTACCACATAAAGTACATTACAAGTTTTTTTTTTGTCCAATAAATTTTTAAAATGAGTAACTTTTGTGTTCAACAGTTATATCGTGCAATTGGCATAAATAATTTATTATTGTTATTAAAAATAACTAATCAATTAATATTATTCAATAAAAACAACTAATATTATTCAGTGGAAAAAATTAATATTGACTAATACTATTAAAAAAAATATGCACCAGTTACACGATTGCAATTGGTATATACAAGAATTTTTGTATTAGAGAAAAAACTTGTGTAAACTAATTTTATCGTAGAATCGATTTACATTTTTTGTGTATTATTATATGGACTTGTCTATCAACTACAAATTGGTTGAAATTGAAACCATTTAGGTTAAACTCATAGTGTTGAATTGTTGATGCATGAAGCGCACAGTTGACAAATATCCACTGCAAACCTTTAACAATTATAAGTTTTTCATTGAAATATATTTCACCCTCCGTTTGTCAAATGAGCAGGTTTTATATGAAAACACTTCATAACAAGTTTAACATGAAATAATTTTAGAGTATCATTAATCTCATCAGAAGTATCATTAAATCTGTCAATGGTATCATTAGTCTGAGTTCAAAAAAATTTAAAACAATTTTCTTGAACTCAGACTAACGATATCCCTGATGAGATTAATGATACTCCCGATGAGATTAATGATATTTTAAAATTGTTTCATGATAAGCTTATCATGAACTATTTTCATATAATACTTTGCCTTATCGAATAGTCCCTTTATTAAAAGTATGCACATTTTTTTTAATGGAAACAATCACTTTATTATCATCCTCCAATCATTATTTAATTACACACATATTATTGACTTTACACTATTACCAATTACTTTATTTATAAATAGAATCACAAATATTTTTATTTTATCCGTTTTGTTTTAATACTTGTGTTTATACATATAAGTATAGTTTTAATGGACGAAAAGAGTAGTTAATTTTAAAATAAAGTAATTACAAAATAAGTGTACCATAAAACTGGTCTAATAAACCAACTTCAATGTTAAATTTGAACCACAAAATTCGTCCCAATTTATTCAACTAATTACCTTAGGCAAAAGTATTACTCCCTCCGTCCAATATTAATAGTCCTACTTTATGGGCTGTTATTTTTTGTCATAAATTGGAGGGTATTATAAGGTTCATTTATCAATATAGTTATTTGGGAGTATATGAAAATAGTTTATGATAAACTTATTATAAAAAAGTTTTATAGTATCATTAATCTCATCAGGAGCATCATTAATCTCATTAAGAGTATCATTAATCTGGATCAGTGATATTATATTGTAATTATTCTAAATTTTCTTAAACTCAGATTAATAATAATCCTGATAAAATTAATGATACTTCGATATTGTTTCATTATAAACCTATATAAAACATTTTCATATAAAATCTACTAATTATTTTTTCGGTAATTCTTGGTGACAAGAATCTGCCCAGGCAGAATTTGGGTTTTTTTGTCTTTTCACTGATAATGAATCTTTAAAGTGTCTAATATACCCTTAGTAAAAGTCAGCCGCATTATCCTCATAAATTATTTCTTTTCAGTTTTTCTAGGCTAATTACACCCAAAACCCATTAAGTTTTTCGAGACTAATTAATTACTCAATAAATATCTTTTAATAACTCGCTATTGAACGCCAAATAATAGTAACTAGTCGAATATCACTGTAGATTAACCATTGATCTTACTTAACGCCATTTTGACACATAAATTATTTAACTCTTTAATAATAAAATTAATTAGAAAAGCCTATGTTATTAAATTGGAAAATAGCAATTGAATTTATAATTAAAAATTGGTCTGCACGGAACTTTATTCAGAAACCAAGAACAATGAACTTCATTCTAAAAATTTAAATATTTTCAATTAATATTAAGTATTTTAATTTAAATGGTTTTAAAAATTGTTTAAAAAATAAAAAAATTAATATTTTTTATCTAATAATTCCAAATAGTGAGTTATAATGTTTAATTTTTTTTTTCATATTTAATTGTAATTTTAGTAAGATTCTGAGAAATTAAACAATTTGAACATATTTAGTTATAATCTAGATATAATTTCGAGTGGTACAATAATTTTTTTGGTTTTCAATATATGGTTTGATGGTTTGAATAATGAACCGACACTCACAAATTAGTTATTTATGAGAAATTATTATGGGAACGACATCCACGATAAAACTTGTTTGAAGGGTAATTACTAAATTACATTAAATGTATTAGTAAATTGTATTAAAGGTATCAATTCCAAAGGGTAATAGTCGTTGTCATTGAATGTATTAGTTGAAGTGGTATAAATTAGTATCACTAAATATATTAGTTGTTTTGATAAAATATATTAGCAAATATATTTGAAAATGTCCCCTTAATTTGCATGAAAATAGGAACAAAGAAGGTCTGTTAACGTAAATTGCATGAAACTAGGAACTTTTAAAAGATAAGTATAACTACACCTAATTTTTAAAATATTTTTTAAATACTCAATTAATTTATGAATTTTCTTTTCTTAATTTTATCTAAATTTCCTAGGCAGAATGGCTACACCACGATCTTTTTTAGTATGCAAGTTTGACTGGGTTTCCTATTTTTAAGTGACTACACATATCTTAATCTTATTATACTATATTTCCAAACCTCTTCAAAATGATGTGTCAACACCACCTTATTCTTAGGGTGATGTGGCATGTCCAAAATCTCTCTATTTCAAAATACAGAATTCTCATTAAAAGTTATTTTAGGCATTGTTTAATTTTTACTAAGACTTAATCTACACAATATATTTTACACTTTTAATCTCAACCATACATTTCATTTTGTATTTTCTATAAATGTCAAATCTCTCTTTAGTTTCATTCTAATTCACAACCCTAATCCTCATCTCTTCTCTTCATTTTCTCATTTGTTGTGTACTATGTGAAGAAATATAATTTTATTTTTTGTTCGTTTGTTTGGATTATTTCTGTAATTTTTTGTGTAGATCACCATCCCTCTTTTTTTGCAGGTAAACAAATTTATTATGTACATGGAGATGATTAGGCTCACATTATAAGAAAATTATATGTGCATCTTGAAGATAATTCGAACGTATTCAGAAATTATTTGTAAGTTTCTAAAGTATATTTATATTCATATCTTTACATTTGTGTTTTTTTAGAATCCACCATCAATAATTTTTTCTCTTTCAATAAGAAAATTCTCTCATCACACGTCTACGATTTTGATCCAACTATTATTCTTTCCCGAATAAGGTGTGCGTTATTGTTTTATATTTTTTCGTTTTGTATTGCAGGTAACCTAAAAGTGATGTAGAGATATTTTTTCATGGTCGAACGATATCTCTTCTTAGATATTTTTGGAAGTTATTTTTGTAAAGTATTGATAGATGTGAAATTTTTGTAGGAGAAAAAAAAAATATTTTGGAAAAGATATTGTTACCAAAATGATGTATAATACCAAAAATATTCTGCCATCAAATATAATATATTGCCTTCAATAATAGATTGTAATAAAAAAGTATATTTTTGGATAAAATTATGTGGCCAAAATAGACTATTAAACTGAAAGATATAGATATTTTTTCTATACTCGGATATCGATTTTTCTTTAATATTTTTAACATAAAAATATTTAAAAAATATTGTAATTTATAAATAAGTAAAATGTTGTTATTTCTTATATAATTAATTTATATATTTTTTCTTAAAATATGTTGAATAAATTTTTTATGGATTGAAAATTATAGTGTTGGGAAAAAAAGGACATTAAATTTATTTACTAACAATTTCAGTACTATAACTTTTAAAGTATCTTACTCTAAAATAAAATAAATCTGAGTATATTTTAATCAATGAAAACATAACATTTACCTAAAATATGGAATATTATTTTAAATATTATATTAGTGCAAGTTGATTTTTTTCACGGTTGATTTCTCTTCTAAAATATTGATAGATGTGAAATTTGTAGGAGGGAATTGAAATATTTCATAACAGATATTGTTACCGAAATAGTGTATGATACTAAAAAAATCTTGACACCAAATATAATATCTTGCCTTTTAATAATAGATTATAATACAAAAATTTATTTTTGGATATAATTGTGACGCCAAAATAGACTATTAAACTGTAAAGTACATATACTCTTTTATAGTCTAGGATTTCAATTTTTCTTTTATATTGTTTTAACATACAAATATTAAAATACTTTTTTCGAACGATTTTTTTCTTAGATATTTTTAGAATTTATTTTTGCAAAATATAGGTAGATGTAAAAGTTGCAGAAGGGAATTGAAATTTTTCTGAAAAGATATTGTCACCGAGATAGCATATAATTCTCAAATAATATTGCCACCAAATGAATATACCTTCAATAATAGATTGTAACACAATTTTTTATTTTGGATAAAATTCTACCTGCAAAATAGAATTTGAAACGGTAAAATATAGATATTATTTTGTAGAATAGGATTTCAATTTTTTTTTAACAATTGATTTTTTTTTAACTTTTTTTATTTTCAAAATATCTATATGTAAATTGAATTAAAAAAAGACTAAGATTAATACCTAAACGCCATTTTTATTGTTGAATTGTGTTATAAATACCAACACATTAATCAATTGTTCCCACACAAACATCTACACAATATTTAATTTAACTATGACATCATTTTTGTCAAATGTTACCTTTAGATTTGAAATGTGTGATTCTATCTGCAGATTTAAACTTTTGTGTTCGATTGTTATTGTATCTTCATACCATGGGGAAAAACTGGGCATGCAAGTATACAACAACTGTAATTTTAAGTAATATTTAATGTGAGTTTGAATGTGAATTAGTTAATATTTTTTAAATGTTCTATTTATTCATGTTTAATATTTTTTTTTATTGTTCATTGAATTATAAGTACAATTTTAATATTATATCAAAATTACAAGATATTTAAAAAAAGTTAATGTCTATAATTTGAAATAATAATAATAGTTTTTTTTTCTAATCCGCGAAATTCGCGGGGATACACACTTGTATATTATAAAGACAAAGTTTTGGAATCCTATGTGGCAAGCTCTCAAGCCTCTATTTTAAAAATACTCTCCTCTCATTCACCAAATTCATTGACTTTTAAAACTATTTTCAGCCATTGAATCTTAATATCTAATCTAATCTAATCTTGACCATTGATTTTTTCACATTTCCTCTATATATACCATGTATCTCACACAACAAAAAAACAATTACAATAATTTCTCCACATCCTATTCCAATTCTTCTTCTTCTTCTTCTTCTTCTTCTTCTTCTTCTTCTTCTTCTTCTTTTCAATTTTGCTATGAAGTTTTATATTATATTTCTTTTCATCTAAATCTTCATGTTTTTCTTTTCTTGCAAGATGTTCATCCCAATATATTCAATCTTAATATTTCTTTTTTTGCAGGATCTTCATCTTAAGGTATTTACTTTTTGTTTTCTATTTTATTTTATAGATTTGGTGTATGAATTTAATCTTCATATTTTGTCTAATCTCTTCTACCAATGATCATTTTCTTAAACTCACTTTTTTTTTTTTGGTGATTTGGAGGAATACAAATTTCTACGTGTCTAAAGGTATTTACTCTATTTACTAATTATTTGATTTTTGTTTTTTTATTAATTATTGTTTAATTTTATGTTATTCGTATGAAAATGATTATTGTGTGATTTTTTTAATTATATATTTAGGATTGAACATCAACAATGAAGATGAAGTGGATGATCAATTTTTCATATGAAGACGAAGTGGAAGATCAATTTTATTGTGAAGATGAAGAATCATTGATTATATGTTAAAAATTAGATTTTTTTAACATTATAATGTATTAATTACTATTCAATGTATTATTTAAAATTCTATAAATAATATTCTTTATGAGAAGTTATAATTTTTATTTTTATTTAATTCTATAATGATGAAGAATCGTTCAAATTTGGATGATGATGAATATATCTTTCGAAATATATTATGTAATTCGAAAATATTAATTATACGAATATTCAAATAATATCTAATATTTTATGTAATAATTATACGAATATATATTAGGAATAATTAAATATACGAATATTCAATATTTTAATTAATTATACGAATATTTTAAAATATACGAATATATCAAATATAAGAATATATATTGGAATAATTAATTATACGAATATTTTAAAATATACGAATATATCAAATATAAGAATATATATTGGAATAATTAATTATACGAATATTAGGAATATATCAAATATACGAATATTCAAATATTTTAGGAATATATATTAGACTCTTTATAAAATATTAATTATTCGGATCTTTAACAAATATGGATGATGGATATATTTTATATATTATTTTAAAATATTAGATTTGAAATAATTATATTAGGAACAATATATAAATTTATAATAATTATAAACTTTACTTATTTAATCAATTTTAAATTTCAATTTGAATATATTAGGAAAAGTTGACTAATTTTGAATGATAATTTAGTAAGATAATTTATTAGGTAATTTTATATTATCCTACATTCCTAAATCCTAAATTTTTGGTTAGTGGTATCTTTAAAAATAAAATAAGTAAATAATGTATTCTTCAAACTATTTTTCAACTATTTTTGGATGGTGGATATCTTTTTAAAAAAAATTTGATCATGATTCATTAATAATAAATAATTTTTTGTGTATGAATTTGAATGTTATATATACAACCAAAATATGCCTTTGATAAATTCAACTGAGTAACAATTCTAATTATTTTTTAAATTCAAAAATAATTTAATGTCTTCAATATTTTTAGGGAAATTTGATCTTTTTAAAACATGTGATTTAACTATAAAGTCATACACCAATCAATATATAAATTTAAACTAATTATATACTTTACTTATTTACATCAATTTTAAATTTATTGATAAAAGATTAATTGTATTAGAAAAAATTGACTAATATAATATGATGATATAGTCCCTAATTTCGAAATTACATTCCAAAATATTAAATTTCAAAATACTACGTCATGTGATCTTTTATATATTAAAATAATAATATTTTCACAAAGATTCTCAACTTACAATATACATTCATCTAATTTAAAAAAAAAAAAAAGGTTGAATCTCTTTATATCACTATGCAACATTATTTATAAGCTATGAAATCCAATTGAAAGGAAAAAATTATGACATCTATGAAATCTATATTTAACTATTCATAAAAATAGAGTGTATTTAGACAAATTATAAGTTGAGATTGATTAAAACACATATTTTATAAAGAGTCAAATTTACCTAATATTTTATGTA
This sequence comes from Ballota nigra, assembly GCA_947034835.1. Classification (NCBI taxonomy): domain Eukaryota; kingdom Viridiplantae; phylum Streptophyta; class Magnoliopsida; order Lamiales; family Lamiaceae; genus Ballota; species Ballota nigra. The sequence continues at coordinate 11,126,675 of OX344729.1, forward strand.
ATTCGAAAATATATGACTTAAACCATACTATAAAAAAGTAGTCTACTTTTCCTAATATAATTAGTCTATATTTATGTATTCATAAAAATGGGATGTATTTAGATAATATATAAATTAAGATTAATTAAAATACATGTTTTATAAAAGAGACAAATTTACCTAATATAAGTAATCTTATTCAATGATACAAAAATAATAGCATAAAATTAAATTTAAAATTAATATAAATAAATAAAGTATATAATTAAGATAAATTTATATATTGATTGATGTATGAATTTACAATATTAAATCACATATTTTGAAAATAGTCATTTTTTCCTTTAAAAAAAACTAAGAGCAACAATATTAACATATTTAATAAATATTCGAATTTAAAAAAAAATCAAAATTTTACATAGTAGAAAGTATTCAACTATTAAAAATATAAAAAATATAAATTATTTTCGAAATGATTCATCATATTAAAATTTATTCTCCAAGGTTCGATGCTTATGTTTTATCTATAAAGAATGATTAAGAAAGTTTTCATCATATTAAAAAAATATTCAAGAATTTACATTATTATCGATTAAAAAAAAACAGATTTGTTAATCAATTGAAAATATCAAAGGTATATTTTGATGTATCTATAACATTCAAATTAAATTATAATCAACATAAATATTATTATTTATAGAAATATAAATAAACATAAAAATTATTATTTAAAGAATTATAATAATATACATTGAAATAATCGTTAGTAAAAGAGATTAAGCAAAAGATGCGGATTAAATTAATACAATTAAATGATCAAAAACATAAAATAAAATATAAATACCTTGACAATTATAGATTCATATCCTGTAAAAAAGAAATACGAATTCACACGAAAGATGAATTGATGAAATTTACAATACCTTGAGATGTATAGATTCTTATCCTACAAAAGAAAAATATAAACAGTATATTGAGATGTATAGATTCACCAAAAAAAATAGAAGACTTAGACGAAATGAGAATCAATAAAGGAAAAAAAATTCTCGCATTGTGATGAGTCTGATTCTTACTATATATTTTATATTTTGTATTATTTTAGTTGAACAAATTATAAAATATAATAATTATAATTAATTTTTTTAATCAATTCAATTATTTTATTTGTACTTGAGGAGATTGAAGGATAAACTGAATGATAGTAGTGTTGGTGAACTTAAGAGGATGGTGGATACTTTCAATCCATTTGCAATGTAATTTCGCAAGGAAAAGTATTATGTCTGGAGGTGAGCCAAATTTGTGATTAAATTTGCTAGAAAGAAGGAGTTCAGTTGGAAGAGTTTATAACCTTCCTACTGCTTCTGAAGTTGTAGCTCTTATTCCAGGGGACATGATGCAACTATGAAAAAAAGAGATGTGATACTAAAAGACCCAGAGCGGTGAATTGTAAAGAATAAGTGAATTACATCCATCTTATGTTCCATTACAGTATCATTTATTGTTCTTGTATGACGAGGATGTTTATAGGATTGATGTGGTTCTTAATGATGCTGGTTTTACAACAAGAAAAAAAATCAGACTAACAATGCGAGAATTCTTTTCATTTAGGATACACGAGCATAATAATGAAACAAACTTTATTCCCATCTAAGAGACTTTTCCAGCAATTTTTGGTGGATTCATATACTATGATTGAGTTGGAAAGGTTGTTATTTATAAAATTTAATCAAGTTAAATTTGAGGTCTAGCAGAGTGAATGATATGAAAATTGCAGTTGATAGAGGTGATGTGGATCCATCTTCTACGGGTAAAAGAATAATGTTTGCATCCTTCACAGACAGGCCTAGGTATATGATTCAAAATTTTCATGATGTCATGACACTTTGCAAGTGTTTTTCTTACCCAGATTTATTTATCACAATTACTTGCAATCTAAAGTGGCCCCAGATTACAAGATACTTAAATGAGAAAGGTCTTGAATCTGTTGATAGGCCATATATTCTCTACAGAATGTTTAAGATGAAACTTGATCGTATTGTGAAGGAGTTTAAGGAACTTCAAATATTTGAAAAAATTGATGCATGTAAGTTTATCTTTTTATATTTATTAAATTTTTAGCTCCATAATATTTATCTTTCATGAATAAAATAACTTTATATTTCTATTAAATTATTTTAGTATATAACTTGATTCAAATATTTTCAATCTGTAGTGTTATACTCAGTGGAATTTCAAAAAAGAGGATTGTTACATTCTCAAATTCTTTTGTTTCTAAACCATGAAAACAAAATTCCAAATCCGAAGGATGTTGACCGTATCATATCTGTAGAAATACTAGATAAAGATGATGATGTATTTTGTATGATTTGGTAAGTGACTACATGATTCACTAACCCTGTGGACTGGTGAAAATAAATTCTCCTTGCATGGTCAACAACATTTGCTCAAAGAATTTCCCAAAGAGTTATAATGAGTTTACATATGTTGATGACGAAGGTTTCCCACTGTATAGAAGAAGAAGTGCAGGGGTCACTGTTCATAAAGGAATTGTTCATTTGGATAACCATTTTGTAGTTCTTTACAGACCAATATTGTTGCGAAGGTATCAAGGTAATATAAATGTTGAGTGGTGCAATAGGTATAAATTCATCAAGTATTTGTTCAAGTATATCAATAAAGGAGTCGATGAGTTATAGCTAATGTGGAGAAGTAAGGGGCCACTAAAGGTGAATAAAAATCAAAAGGCGAAGTGGAAAATTTCGTAAACTGCAGATACATATCTCCGTGTGAAGCAGTTTGGAGAACTCTTCAGTTCGATATACATTATAGGTATCCAGCGGTTATGAGATTGGATTTCCATCTTCCTAATCAACAAAGAGTTGTTTTTCGAGATGAAGATTACATTGATGATGTACTCGAAAGACCATCTTCAGGTAAATCAATGTTCTTGGCGTGGATGGATAAAAATAAAACTGATGATGAGGATGCAAAAAAGCTGACTTATCTGGAATTTCCAAAGATGTATGTTTGGAGTAGAAAATAATATCAGTGGGAAAAGAGAAAGTACAATAGATTTTCTCTGGGAAGACTATACAGTGTTCTATTGGGGGCTGGTGAAGAGTATTATTTGTATCTCTTATTGTCTTATAGTAACGAATCAACATCTTTTGAGATGATACAAACCATTGGTGATATTGTGTATGTTACCTTTAAGGATGCTTGCTATTCAATGAGATTGCTGAATGATGATCTTGAGTACATTGATGGGATAACAGAGACAAGTTATTGGACAAGCGCTCATCACGTGAGGAACTTATTAATTATTCTTCTCATATCATCTTCAACGAACTCACCAGAAACCGTGTTCGAAAAGACGTGGGAGTGTATGCAAGATGATATACTCTATAAAAAAAGATGAACATTGAATATTACAGGTATAACATCTTTAAAAAAATTAATTGATTTAGATTGTAAAAATAATTTACAATTATATTTTTTTGTAATTTTTTTTTTTAGATTTATAGCTTAACAGTGAAAAGTTGAACAAGTTGACTTTAATTAAAATTGATAAGCTACTGCAGATGAATGGATCCACTTTGAGTAGATTTACATCAATGTCAGTACCAGATTTTGAGTTTGAGAAAGATGTAGTAAATAACAAGAATTGAATTACGATCGGCCTGAACAAAGAGAAGAATATGACAAGTTAAGTTCAACTCTAACTCAAGAACAAAAATTTGTGGTTAGTGAAATACTTGAAGTTGTTTGGTTGCAAAAAGGAAGAGTCTTCTTTTTATACGGATATGGTGGAACTGGAAAGACATTCATTTGGAGAACGATCTCCGCAACAATACGTTCGGAAGACAATATAGTTCTTAATGTTGCATCAAGTGGAATAACATCACTCTTCTGTCCGATGGACGTACTGCTCATTCAAGATTTGTTATACCGCTTAATATTGATGAGACCTTCACGTGTAACATAAAGCTGGGGACACATTTGTCCTAACTATTATTGAAGACAAAGCTTATTATATGAGATGAGACACCAACGATTAACAGATTTAGCTTTGGATAGAAACTTGAGGGATATTGTTAGATCTCTAGATGGAACCATGAGTGATATGTCTTTTGGTGGTAAAATCATTGTGCTTGGAAGGGATTTCAGAAAGAGACTCCATGTTATACCCAAAGGAAGTCGAGAGGATATTGTGCACTCAACTATCAATGCTTCATATTTGTGAGATCATTGCAAGGTATTTTATGCATCTTTTATTAAATGATAATATTTTTTAAAAAAAATTATTATTGAAAAACTAAATACATCTTATTTGTTTTCAATATTAAGAATTTAAGATTGACGAAGAACATGAGATTACAACGTTCTGATCTCAATACGTCCTCAAATGATGATGATATTGTTAACTTCTCAAGGTGGAATTTGAAAGTTGGTGATGAGAAAATTAGAAATAGGCAAGATGATGTCACTGAGATTGAGATTCTGAAAGATGATTTAATTTGTGATGTTGTTGCTCCAATTGCATCTATAATAAAAAATATTTATCCATCCTTGATTGATAATTTAAGGACACATAAATACTTTGAGGATAAAACAATACTTGCACCTACTCATTGAGATGTGGAGTTTATAAATGATAAGTTTTTATCTGATTTCGGGTGATACTAAAGTATACATAAGCTCAGACAGTATTTGTGTCTCTAAATTTCGAGAAGGAGGTAATGGACAAATGATTATAATTGAATTTTTAAATTCTGTTAGGTGTTCTGGAATGTCAAATCACCGTCTGATCTTGAAAGAAGGAGTGTCTATAGTGTGTTGGGAAAACTCCAACATAGTGTTACTAAGAAGTATTGATCACAAATCCGATTTGTGCAATGGAACAAGATTGATCGTCACAAAACTTGATAACCACATTCTCTAGACTGAAATAATATCTGGAAGGAATATTGGAAATAAAGTCTTCATTTCAAGAATTACATTGACAAATTTTGATCCTACAATGCCGGTTTATTTTACAAGGTGACAATTTCCAATTCTACTGTGTTTTGTCATGAAAATAAATAAAAGTCAAGGGCAATCGCTTTCTACTGTTGGATTGTATCTTCCCAAGCCTGTTTTCACTCATGGTCAACTTTATGTTGCAGTATCCGGAGTTAGTTCGAGTAGAAGATTGGAGATTTTGTCACTTGATTCTAAAGGAAATCCTTCCAAATACACCACAAATGTTGTTTATAGATAGATTTTCCGCAATTTGTAAGCATTATTTTCTAAACATTTGATCAATAATAGATGTCATGAATTTATAGTTTATTGTCATTGAAATAGAATTATTTATTACTCCCTCCGTCCACGAGTAAGTTTCCCACTTCTTTTTGTTGAATGGTTTAAGAAAGTGTATTTGTTTATTAATATATGGTGGGCCACATGTTGACTTTTGGGATAAAGTAATGAATAGTGTTGAAAAGTAAAGTGAATGAGTGGCATTTTTGGTAATATTGTGTGAGTTTGAAGGTTAAAGTTTATATATAATAGAGTGTTGTTATTTCCATTTATGGAATGGGAAACTTACTCGTGGACGGCCCGAAAAGGAAAGTGGGAAGTTTACTCATGGACGGAGGGAGTATTAGCTAACATTTTAAAAAATACAATAAAAATATTGAATAATTAAAATAATAATAGTAACCACATTTATAATACTTAAAATAAATTAATTAATAACTTTACCATAAATTTTATATACAGTTCCGCGATAATCGCGGGTTTAGCACTAGTTATCAATATAGCCAAATTATAAAAAAAAAAAAAAAAATTAGGAAACCGTAACAACAAAATTATAAAAACCAAACCAAACCAAGTTTCTATGAACATCTTCACGATGTCACTATTTTTATGGGTGTTGAACACACTTTTTATTTTTTGCAAGATGCAGAGTAAATTTAAAGTTAGGAAGGAAAGTAGGCAGCTTAATCGAACAAATAAACCAACCTGCTCAACTTCCAGATTTTCACCAACAAATGCAGGTTCCTGAATATTTTCATTTTCATCATCAATGTTCTCTGCTTGAGGATTTTCATATTGTTCATCGCCCTCTGAATCACTACCAAATAGATCATAAAGAAGAGCATCTCTGTTGGTGTCCATGTTCATGTGCCAAAAGTTTCAAAGTAGAAAAATCACAGAACAAGAATTGAACTAAAAAAATTCAAAATACAAAATTAGCCGTTAGTATGTTTATTAACTCAGGAATTTGAAGAGTTTTTTTGAGTGTTATGATTAAAGATTGGTATGCGTTGCCGAACAAGAAGAGAGAAAAATGGACGATACTTTTCAATGGGGGTGGAGCCAGATTAATTAGGGATAGAAAAGTCATTTATTAATATTAATGATATTATTAATTATATTTTATTCATTCTGCCTGGACAGAATCTTGCCAAATAGCACGATCCTTATTTTTTTACATTAGCTTAAAAGAAAAAAAAGAAAAAAAACTAAAGTAGTCAAAATCAAATGAGCATGTGAAAGTCTGAAACAGAGAAGACCTCAGTTCAAAGCTGAACCTAGTTCTCTAACTTCTAGGACTGTAGAAAGAAAGAAGTCGATAATTTCCATGAAATCTAAAGTTCAATGATGTTCATATCATTACAGATACTGTAAATGTCAATTTTTGAAGCACATTAATACTTAAAGTGAAATGCAGACGACTTTAAAGTGAAAGCCTTTTCCCGTGGCCAATTACCAAGCAAGACAGAGAGTATAAAGAAGGTCCAAAATCTTTAAAGCCCAAAAAAATGAAGAAAGAAATAACAAAGATGCTGGCAATGCGTCACACCCCACTTGCCTTTTGCCAAAAAGGAAAAATCTTTTCCCTGTTCTCTCTAAACCCAGATATATTTCAACTCTCCACTCTCAATTTCCTATTGGAAAACAACAAAATACGTACATATATATATATATGTATAAGCATGATACAAAAAGTAGGTGTAATTACACATCCTTTGAACACTCTGTGTAGAGTGCTTAATCATTATAAATCAAGGTTAGGGGCCACACATGATGTATACTCCCCTCCTATAGCCTATTTTAAAAATATATACTTTCTCCATGTCCTAAATATATATATAGGCTTGTTTGATTTTTTATTTTTTTACGAAGATTAAGAATTTTATAAAAAAAATTAGATACAATTAAATTTTATAGTATAATCTTATAATAATATATTTTCAAATCACTCCAAGATGATGTGTCAATACCATCTTATTTTTAGGCTGATGTGACATGTCTCAAATCTCTCCATTTTGAAATACTGCGCTCTCATTAAAAGTTGGTTAAACTTTTAATCTTGACCCTTCGTTCTATATCATTAAATCTAACTCATTAATTTATATCTGCATAATTAATGCAAATAGATATTTTTTCCATTTTCTTATTTAGTTATTTTTAGAATTTATTATAAATCATATTTTTTCTAAACCCTAATGTAATTAAATATGGTCTATTTATTGAATGAATCTAAATTTATCATTTCTAAGTTTGAGTTAGTATATATAGTATAATATAATGTTCGATTATTTTTTCCTAAATTAAAAGGTATATAGTTATATATTCCAAAGAATATTCTTATGTGATATATTCTTATTATGGACAATTTATAATATTGCATACATTTTTTTTATTATAAATAAGAGCATATTGTATTTTATTTTTTCACATCAAAGTTTAATTTGTTCCACTCTTTTGCTGAGATTTCTTCCATCAATTGTTGGTTAGCTATATATTTATTGTTATTAGTATATTTATTTTATAATTAAATTCATCATTTTAAGTGCTCACAATTTGATTAGATTTAAATATCAATATCAATATGAATGTAATAATGATTGTTGATTTATGATATACATCGTTCAGTTTAAATATTCTTCATGTGCAAAAATAATAGATTTAACTATACCTTATATTTTTATCTGAATAATTATGATGGTTTAATTGTTGTAATCTAAATATCATTTTAGATTTCAAGAGTATGACACCTCAATTTTCTCTGATTCCTAATATCAAGAGTAGGGGTGGCAAAATGAGCCCGGCCCGATGGGCCGGCCCGGTTGGCCCGCCTTTTAGGACAGGCTGGGCCTAGAAAATAGTGGCCCGAAAAGAACTGGGCCGATTTGGCCCGGCCCGATAGGCCCGGCGGGCCGACAGGGCTTGGGCTGGGCCGGCCCGGAACTTTCGATTGGCCCGGTTTTTTTTTTTTTTTTAATTTTTTTTATATATCATCTAATATGTTAAGTATACCTATTAACATGAAAAGAATCTCATGTGATATTTAAAAGTGTTTGTTGAGTTAATATTACTATTTTCTTTTTGCAATAGCTTTTTCTAGAGATTAATACAAGTTATTTATTGGAAATGAATAATAAAATCATATCATAAACTAATATTAATTGTCATTATAATTCATATATTGATCACAAAAATAGGATTATAAGATTTGTTTAAAAATAAAATTATTTTATTGAATATAAATAATTTATTTGATAAATTTAATTTTTTTAATAGACGGGCCATTTTGGCCCGGTGCCCCGGTGGCCCGCCTAGGGCCAGGCTGGGCCTCTAAAATAGTGGTCCGGTTGCAACCGGGCCGAGCCCGGCCCGGCCCGCAAAATGAAGATGGCCCGGCGGCCCAGTGCCGGGCCAGCCCGGCCCGGCCCATTTGCCACCCCTAATCAAGAGTGAGAGCCAAAAATTGACCGTTAAAGTTAGGATTGAAAAAGTTGGACAATATTTTTTAATGATTTTAATAGAGACAAGTTCTACTTGGAACTCATTTTGATCGATGAACAGATATTTGTAACGTTAAAGTTTATTTCAAATTTTGTATTGTTTCTTATATAAATTAATTTCTTACCGTATACTCCCAATAACTAATAATGTTGATTAATTTATAAATTATTCAATATTGAAATGAAAATTGATTATTATTAAATTATTAGTCTAAGCAATGTTATTCAATAATTGTTATTAATTTATGTGAATTTTGATTTTTTTTAAAATTATTTAGTTTGTAGGATATACCTATAGGGTTTAGTGAAGGACACGGGCCACAGCTAAACAAACCCCATAATTTATTGTATATACCTCGGAATTTTTTAAACAAAAATACTCTTATATTAAATGTATACAGAAAATAAATATAATATATTTTTTCAGTACTCGAAATTCGCGTGGTTACACTTTAGTGTCTTTTATAAAGTGTTAATACATTCCAATTTAATAAGTGCAGGGAATCATATTCACTCCCTCTACAAAAAATGGTTTTATAGGCTTTTACACGAATTTTTTAAAAAATAGACATTACGTGTAAAAAGTAAGAATATTATGGTCAAATCAATTACAAAATAAATTATTGTAAAAATGTTGTGTGTAAATTTTAATGACAAATAATGTATATAAGTGTATATTGAAGGGTGTAAATAAAGATAATTATTTCCATTTTAGGAAACAAAATTATTTTTCAAGGACGAGCTATGGGACAACTTGAAGATTTTTTCACAATAGGAGAGAGTATTAATTGATGAATGAATTAAACAATATTAACTTTTATAGAATAAGTCTATATTATTGGAATACTTATAAAAAAAAAATAGGTATATAATAGGAAGGAGGGAGGAAATATGTCATTTGAATCAATGACACGTATCAAGAAAATTATTGACTCCATTCCTTTAATTAATAATTTTGGAATTCTATAAAAATGGGATATTTGAGTTATAGTTACCTTTATAATTAAGCTTTATACGAATCAATTTTACCATATAATTCAAAATGTTATTAGTTATTTTAATTATACACTACTATTATTAATTTAATATTTTTCAATGAAAAAATACATATAAAAAATTAGAAAATTACCTATGGAGTACACACTTTTAAAACATTTTACTCTAAGGTAGTCAAATTTTTTCAACTTATCTGAAACACAATTTTTTTATTTTTATTTTAACTTAAATTATATTAAAGTTGAATTTACGAATGTTATTATTGTATTTTATATCCGAGATTAATTAAATATTTGAACTTTGTTCCTTCCAATAATATATTGTTCAATTTTATTCCTCCCAACAATTCACCCAAAGTTTTACAGTAAATTTGATTTTTTTTTTCCAAAAGCAGTCTCTCACCAACTTAAAAAAAAAAAAAAAAAAAAAAAACAGTTTTCACTGTTGCAAAACACCCATATAATTTATCTTTGTTTTTTTGTCATCATTATTAGAGTATATGATGTTGTGCATTCATTCAGAGGCGTGCAACCAAAATATATAAATAGGCACACAAAAAAGTTGCTCCCATTTGTATACTATTTCCTTCTTCTTTTTCCATTCCTACGTGCACTTCAGATTCCTCCCCTCCCTACTTTTTCCCCCTTCCTTCTTCACCTTCTCCCCACTTCAATCTTCAAATTCCTCTGTTTCTCCTCCAAAGGCCCTTCTTTTTCCATCACATATTTCGATTTCCCCCCCTTTTCTTGGCCCCAAAACCAGCTCAAAATCCATGATCACCTGATACGAAACTTCAATCCTATTGGTGCATGTTTGTTTTTTGATGGCTAGCTCGAGCGGGGTTTATAAAGAAGGTGTTAATAAACAGAGCCATGGCTCTGCTTCTTCTTCCTACAATGGCAACTCTGTGCATGGAGAATGGGGGGTGCCAACTTTTCAGCATCAGCAAACGATTTCCATGGATTGGACTCCCGAAGAACAAACTCTATTGGAAGAGGGCTTATCTAAGTGAGTCACTTTCTTGATTTCTTGATTTTTTTGAAAAGATTTGGATTGATTGATTTTGTGGGTTTTGATTTTATGGATTTTGATTCATGTAGAGGTGAAAAAGATTGTGTTTTATGTGAATTTTTTGTGGGTTTGGGATTTTCTTGATTGGTTTATTGCCCAAATAAAGAAGCTAGCACATACTCACATGGGTATTTCACTATTTCTTGCTTAGTTTGGAGACTTTATGTGTAATTAATCTTTGCTTTGGAATTAAGCAAAGTTTTTTTTCCCAGATTGGTTAAGTAGGACAACGAGATTTTCTCTCTCGAGTGTTCTAGTGGTTTCTTTCGTCGTCGTTGGGTCCCAGTTTCGCTTTATGTCGAATCTGCATTAGTTTGATTTGATGTTATAAGCTTTAGATCGAACCTCGGAATGAAAGATTGGAGATGTTGCTTTTATTGGATTTCAAGGCTTTATGGAGAAGTTTTTGCGTATTCAACTGATAATTGATTGATCTAATAATTTAGAGATGACATTTTCCTGTTTATTTTCTCCCTGGGGGTTGGTGGGTAGGACAGGGGTGGGAATTAAGATGGGTAGGTAAGATACTTCTTACAATCATTGTTTTGTCCTTTCGAATTCTTATGGGCCTCCAAACTTGCAATCTCTATACATTAACTCTCCATGTAGATTTTGTTGGTAGTATTCATTACTAACGATTTAAATTTGTCGAACACTTTTCAATTTTTACAGTTAATAATGCCTGGAAAATGTAGCTAAAGCAAGACCATTATGATTAATCTTTATGGTCTTGAGAAAACTCTTTTTTAGGGTTAATTAGTTGTGTTTCATATACAATTATCTTTAAACTATCCAGCTTTACTTACACCTTCGGTAAACACAAAAATGTTTTTTAAATACTAGTTCTTTCGGTGATTGCAATCATATCTCGATTCATACTTTTTCTTGTGTTTAGATTTTTTTTCTCATAATTAACTTTTTGTGTCATTGCCTTAGATATGCCTCCGAGTCGAACATTATTCGCTATGCAAAGATTGCGGTGCAATTGAAAAATAAGACTGTAAGAGATGTGGCATTGCGTTGCAGATGGATGACTGTGAGTTTTCTTTTATATATATATTGAGCCTTTTTCAATTGCATTTTCAATTTTTTTCTTATATTTTACGTCTACGAATAAAAGCCAAGAAATGTTTGATTAGTTATCGAAGTCAAAATATATATACGATAGAAAACATAAACGTGTAATATAAAGAATTTCAATCTCGTACATGAAAAGTTTCCATTATGATAGGAAATTAAATTGGGTAGATTATTGAGGCAACAACACACTGCATAGAAAATCAATGCTTAGTGGATATCCATAAGTTAGTCATAATCATTAGTTATTGGTAATTGATTGGTAAACTGTTTATTTTAGTGTAGCTATCTTGAGTGATTCATTCGACTCTGCAGAAGAAGGAAATTAGCAAGAGACGTAAAGAGGACTTCAATGCAAGGAAAAGTAAAGATAGAAAGGTATGTAGTCTCATTGCCTCTAAAAAATATGTGAAAACTAGATTATGCCTTGATAAATTTCTTGTCTATTTTCTATGAATAGAATAAATGAAGAGATATAAGTTGGCTGCTCTTAATTAATATTTATATATGTGTATCCATGGATTTCTCATGTTGCTTCTAAAAGATTATTGATAACTTAAAATGACATATATTTTTAGTTTAATCTCCTCCATTTCTTGATTTTGGTAACTTTATTTCAACCCACCATTAACTTTAGAATCCAAAAACAAATCGCGAGTTTCACCATTCAAACTTTTTTCCATAACACAAGCTACCAAATATTAGATTTTTCCTAAGTGACATAGTCGCATAGAGTTTTAATCATAAACGTCCCCGTGAATAATTATAATACAAAATAGTCAATAACATTCAAGTTTAGCTCTTCTTACTATTATTATTATGACAATCGGGTCTATAATGGCCTTTTTAATTTAAGTATTCTTTTGTAAGAAATAGTCCATGAAGTTTATTATTAGTGGTGTAAGTTGGGATTGTGTTCTGAGTATTATTTATATTGGTTTTATGTGTTTGAGCGTCCATAGGATCATAGAATTTGGGAAAGCAAGGATTAATCCTGTAAAACCTTTTACATAACTTTTTTTTTCTTGTTTCTCGACCCTCTTAGTCCTTCTATAGTACACTATATGAGTGCTTCTAGAAAGCTTTAGAATCATGTATATTCATTTAATGTTTTGGGCTGATCAGCTGCTATAACACAAGTTGGCATCATCTGTTCTTTTCCAATTACATCAGTACTACTTCCAATATGCATCTTCCATTAATATATGTTTCATGTAGCTAGATTTCTGAATCATACGATTGCATTCTTTTGCCAGGAAAAGCTGATTGATTCTTCAGCAAAACCTTCTCGTTTGTCCATCCAATCGGGTCTAACTCAAACTCCAGGAATGATTTCTAATTGCAACGAAGACAGCGTCTCATACAACGGTTGGCTCATTTTCTAAAACATTACCTTGGCGTGATTTATATACGGGGTATCTGTTAACTCACATTAGCATGTACATAAAGTACATGCTTGATTGAATCTTGGTTACTATGAATTCTTAAACCAAATGGTGTTTAATATGTGATACTTTAGATTTCTACGACTTCAATTTGTTTTAACTTCTTAGGGATCACGTGAACCCCACCTTGTTAGTTCATAATAAACATATTAAACATTGGTTACTGCAAGTGCATTATTAGTTGGCCAATCTCCACATTAGCTATATATTTCCTTGAAATTTCCTGTTAATGTAAAATTATTTCACGTGATCTATAATCGGGATAGAAAGAAGTAATGCAATACTTTGATTAGCTGTTCAATAAATATGATTTTTGGTTCACGATTTCGTATCAGCACCTCATGTGTCGGTATTCTGATTGCAGATATAGGTGGAGCCACTCGGCAGCTTCTCCAGCAGAATTCTTGGGCTTTCAAACAGATATCAGCAAACATTGCCACTCACCATGTAATATTTCCTGATCATCTGATTTTTTGATCCTAATGTCTGCACTTTTTTTGATGATTGATTCACTCCTTCTTCGTCTCTAAAACAGAATTTATACATGGGAATTGTAAAGCATTCATAGTTATAATTTGTTCCCAATGGGCACAGCTAGAGAATCCACATACTTACATTGAAATTACATAAAAGCATTCTCTACCTATCTGTTTCTATACAAGAGTACTATGCTTTGCTTAACTTTAAATTGTCTCATTTGTATATACTTATCATTTCTTGTGGCCCGGAGTTTTTTTTTTTCATGATGGCTACTGCTATCCTCTGTGTGTTGTCGATGGATGTAATTGACTCTCGTTCTCCCTCTCGTTTTTCATTTTTTTTTTTCAGATACATGAAAACATCGGACTTCTGAGTCAAGCTCGAGATAACATCTTCAAGATATTGACCAAGTACGTCATCAGTCCCCAAATTATGCTATTTTCTTGATTAAGGATATTATAGTTTGAACTAGATGTATGTACTCCAATTGATGCATTAGCTTCTTTGCTCAATTGTTTCTTCTTATAATTCGACATTCTTCGTTTTCTCTTTGTTAGTCTCTATGTTGCCTTGTTACTAACTGTGGATTGCATCAAAATTCAGCTTGAACGACATGGGGATGACGATGAAGAAAATGCCTCCGCTTCCTAAAGTGAACGAAGAGCTAGCGAACTCCGTTCTTCCTCCTACAAATTTCCCAATCCAACTGTGATCAATCAACAACTTCTTGCAGATATCGTGACCAATATATATAGCCTGACCCTGCTGATATTCGGGACGAAAGAACCGAGTTGTTGCTACCTTGTCTGAAGGTGAGAACTCAAATGTATTGAAATAGTGATTGTTAGTTATCTTTGAGAGGGATGTTTTGTACCTTAAAAGTCCAGAAATTTCAGTTGATTCGTAGTAGAGTAACATGGTCCCAGCATTGAATCACCATAAAGCACTTCAGTTGTAAAACAACATCATATCCTATTCCTGGAAAAAGAAGCATCTAGTTTGTAGTTTTGTTATTTACCCACAACTTGATTCTTGCTCTTTAGTGTTGAATTTTTGACTAAAGATATAGACGTACATATATAGTGTGGATGTGAATGTCCATTGATGATGATTCTTATGTCATTTTTAATTACACATATTATAAACTCCCTCGTCCCAAAATAAGAGTTTACACTTTCTTGAATGTGTGAGGAAATTGCAAAAATGTCATGTAAAGATTATTCTGTGGCAGAGAAATACGATATGTATACTTATTAGTAGAAAGAATTTCAGCTCATCTATTCAAACTTGAAGAGAGGTGTGAAATTAATGTGTTTATATTATTTTTCTAACACTCCTCCACGGGCAAAAGCTCTGATATCTTAAAATAATTGCATTTTGTCTCAAAGTCCAAACTTATGGAGATGTGTATAATTAGTTTGTTTTTATTATTTTTCTAACAAGAGTTTTTTAATTTTTTATTTTTCAATGGGATATCTTTAGTTATGCGAGATGAAAATTTATATTGATCTTGTTAAAGAAAATTCTTGGTATCACATTTCTCTCTTGAAATTACATACTACTGTATGATATGTTAAATTTGAGACAATTTTATGTCTAGAAGGGAATTTCAAAAGTCCAGACATTTGTTTTTATTTATTTCGAGGGTGTTGTTGGTGGGATACAAAAGATGCAATTTGCTATTAATCTCAGTATATTGGGTAAAGCGTGCATTGAAGGCTTTAAGTGACAATCTTCAATTATGATTAATATCATGCAGTGATTTAGGTATAAACCAATTTTATTTTACATACACTCAAATATAAATACCTCATCCTTATAATCAAATATGCCCTTGAGCCTATTCAAAGATCAGATGAGAAAAATATTCATTTTTTCTAAAATTATCTTTTCTGATCAGTTGAATTATTTTATGACCAAGAACATCAATTACGTTAGGTAAAACAGTTGAAGAACAAACTGTTATTCTAGTTAATGGTTTTTTAAGAGGGTGATTAATAAATATGACTTCACAAAAAAAAAAAAAAGTGATTAATATATTACCCTTCACTCAATTTTCAATACCTTTTTTAATATATTGACTTTTCCATTTCTAACTAAAATACTATTTTTATAGCTCCCTCATACAAACCAAACAAACACTAAATTACCTACCATTCAAAATATATACTTTTCACTTTCATTTTTGTCTTTGAAAAAATAAAAAATAAAAAATAAAAGAACAAAATACAATATGCAGATTCACCACGAAGAAGGTAGAGAACATCATGATTCCTTTATTTTACAGAGACTGCATGATCCCCACACAATCTATTACAAAATGAGTTGGTAAGGTTATCTGTATATTATTATTATTATTATTATTATTATTATTATTAATATTATTTTCAAAATTACTCTTCGTTAGATATCTATGCATGCATTCATACGTATGATTTCCACATCTGAAATCCAGAAAATACCATTATCATGGAAAAATTGTTCCTCGTTCAATTTTAGGTGGCTATATTCGATGCGATATGTTAAATCTAATTTTGATTCATTCGTGATCTACTTCCTATGGTAACAACATATTTTGATCTGAAAAGAGTTATTATTTCCTGTGTTTATATGTTCTACAATGTTTCACAATTAACTAATAAAAGAATTTCTTTTTTTAAGGGTTAATTGCAAATAAAATCACAACCTTTTTGCAAATTGCAATCTAATCTAAATTTTTTAATCTTTGCAAACAAAACTCCAACTTAACACTTGGTTGCAAGCCGAACCAACAAAAAAAAAATTTATTGTCCGAAATGAAATTTCACATACTCGACAATGAATAATTAATTGTATTAATATGTTTAGATTGGTTTGAATGACAAAACATAATTAATCATCATTTTCAGGCAGATTGAAAGATGTCATTTGGTTAAAATTGCAAAAAAAATTAAAGTTGAAGTTTTATTTGCAACATATCAAATGTTTAAATTAAATTGCAATTCGCAAAAAGATCGTGATTTTATTTGCAATTAACCCTTTTTTTAAACGAAAATAAATTGTATTAAAAGAGCTGGAATTAGCCATCATTTATTGACAACTTTGATTGTATTGAATATATTTACGTTGCATTTGGATTGCAGGATTTGAAAAATCTATATTGGCAAATCATTTGAGATTTTGTTCAGATTGACATGAATTTGATATTCTGAACCATTTTTTTTTTAAGGCTTTTTAATATCAATTTTGAAAGTATTTCACCTCAAATGCTTACATTCAAATGTAGGTCACTTTTTTGCGTCTGAATCACGAACACTTTCCAAAATAATATACTTCTTCTAGCATCGTTTCATGATCTTTAAGTTACAGAGGATTAATAAACAAGGAATGGAACACAATATGTACGTTTAATTCCAACACTAATAATCAAAAAATTGATTTTGAGGCAGATATTAATTTCATATATTTTATTAAATGTATTGCCCTGTCCCATTTGATTTCCATAGCTGCTTTAATTCATTGAGCGTCTTGCATCTAGATAACATATCTTTTAGTGGATGTTTAGCTAGAGTTAGAGTTTCTTTAAAAAACAATATAATATTTGAGAACTTAATTAATAAGCTCTTTTTAGCTTCTTTTAATTCTGTGGAGAGAAAATTGATCATAGATGCTCATAAAGTACGATATTGAGATAATTGAAAAAAACGAGTTTAAGAAGAAAAATACTCATTACTAGTTAAGAAAAATAAATACCATGACTTTGCCCAACAACTTTTTTTTTTTCAATTACAACCTTAACGCATTTGTAGTTTTTTCGTGATATGTTCCCATTAATCATTTGGTGAGATGTATATAGATTGTAGATACACAATTAAATGTATTCATAAGATATAGTATCTAGAAGATGAATACATGCATAACATTCTATAATTAAAAAAGTATAATATAAAAAAAAACAAGATATCACTCTGCAACAAAAATTCAGCTGAATAGGAGTTGATTTTGTATCTTACATATTTCAATTAAAAAAAACAGGGGCAATATTTTTTTCTTGCGACTTTATTCATCACTTTCACAACTTTCTTCATCATCTTTCTTGAACTTGTCAACTTTCTGGGGCTTTTAGAACACTGGTATAAGGGCCCGACTATTAACACTAACGAAATTACTCTATGAACCCTCTTTAACTAGATTTAATTGTGGAAGTTGATAAAAAAAAATTGTACATAAAGCAATTCAGTAGGTGTTAATATCGTGCCTTCTATTAAAACATGTTTTAAGATGAATGTGAACTTTACTACATATTGAAATGGACCCTTCTAGAAGATCATAGCCAGTACTAAAAGAACATAGCCACCATTTTCACTTGATAGAGTAGGGCTATTCCCAACTTACTCCTTGACCAATAAATACATAATTTATTCCTCATGCAAAATGTGTATGTGCATTCATGCATACTCAGGCTAGGGCAAAAGCAGGCCTGACTTGTGCTCGTCGTTATGATCAATAAGGTATAGGGACATAGTGATAGGTTAGGCACATCTATGTATCTAATCATCTAGCAAAGAAGGTTTTGTTAATTTCATAACCAGAAATTACATATAAAACATCGATAACAACCTGTTTAACAGGTAAAAGAAATGGGAACCTTACGTGGAATATGGATGGCAAAGCATGCCATTCTCATAGCAGCAATCTTGGCCATAAGCTTCACAGAAGTTGCAGGACTACTTATCTTGTCCAGTGGTTCTGAAGCAGGTGGCTGGTTTATCTCTTCATCTTCGATTTCTGCCAATAGACGCTTTCAGGAGCTGCAAGGAATTTGATTAGATGGCTTTCGAATTTTCAGGACGAATTTTAACAGAATCAGGGGTTATCTCAGAAGACGAAACTGCAAGAGTAGACCCTCTGAACAAATTAAAGAAATACCGAGGAGGATATGACATAAGGAACAAGCATTATTGGAGTGTAAGTATTTGTATTGTTATATACTCTCTCAGCTTACACTTATCACATTCACTATCACAGAAAAGAAGTGCAAATTATGTAAATACTCTCATGTTCATGTGAACAGAGAGGGGAATGATTATTTTTAAGACCGTACTTATAGGGGGTAGCACTTGTAGGATAATATGCTTACGAACTGGCACAGTTAGACCCCTAAAGTTTATTTTGGCAAAAAGGCCCGTGGATTATAATATTTTCACATTTAGGCCAAATTGGGTGTTTCAGGCTGGCAAATTCAGGCCATTATTTTCTAATTTTCGCACATTTAGGCTAAATTTTAGCCCGAACTGGGATGTTCCTGGCCAATTTGGCCTAAATGTGCAAAAGGTAAAATATAATGTCTTAAATATACCAGCCACAAACATATGTCCTATAATTGCTACCCCCTATGTTACGGGCATAAAAAAGAATATTCCCGGAAAATAGAGACATAAGTCATAGCACAACCAGTTGAATCAGATCACTTACTGTATCCGTTCTATTGTGCAGTCAACAGCTTTTACAGGCATATATGGATATGCTATAGCAGTATTATGGCTCCTACTTGGTCTGGGGTTTGGAGTATTTCTTATAACAAGAAGTTGTTGTAAGAGAAGCAGAAAGCTTAGGAAGATATCATTCTTTCATAATCATTGTCATCTACAGCCACTTCTCTTGGCTATTATCTTTACAGTTCTTGCAGTGTACGTATAAGCATTTCATGTTTATCACACAGCAACAAGAAACTTTATAAGTGAAGCAGCAGAAAAAATCCCCTCATTCAAATAGGAAATTCACGCCTCGTGATCATTTATCTTAAAAAAGACAAATAATAGATTGAAGTTGCATAAAACATCCAGAGAAATTACTTAAAATGAAAAATTGGTTTTCTTTAGTCCAGTAAGTTATCCTTATTTCAGTTCCGTCTTATCGATTTTCACGAATTGAAAATAATTCTATAACTTTAATTTTTTAGACATTTTGGTCTAGTAACCGGATGTAGGAGGTGAAACATCCGGTTGATGTTGACGTGACAGAGTGTAATTTTCCACGTGACAGATTTTGATTGGCCAACAAGATGTTTCACCTCCTATAGTCGGAAACCGGACAACAGCATTGTAAAGGTGAAAGTTATAGTATCATTTTCAGTTGGTGAAAGTCGGCAAGACTGAAACCGAAATAGAGGTTTCTTACAGTGCTGAAAAACTATTTTCCCTTGCTCATAAGCAATAAGTACAAAAGCATACATAGCATATTAAGAAAGCTGCAAAATGAAGAAAACTGGGTTTAAGCATTTGTTAAATGTTAATTATTCCTATCATTTCAGAACGGCCTGTGGCCTGATTTTTGGAGGTAATTCAAAGTTCCATTCCAGAGCAAAGACAGTGATAGACGTTATTATTAATGCAGCAGATGAGGCATCAAACACAATATACAACATAACTGGTGCTATGAAGAATATGAACAGCAGTTTGACAGAAGTTGAAGGAAGTTCTCAGGCCACAAACTTCTTAACTTCCACATCTCAGAGGCTCGAAACTCAGGCTACTGATATAGAAACAAATGCTTCGAAAGACAGGGGCTTAATTAACAAGGGCATGAAAATAGCGTATGTTTTTTTCTCAATGCTTTTCATGTTTCTGTTCGCTATGTGTCAGTGCAGAAGAATGACTATTTCCTTTTTATATTGGCAGGTATGTGATAACAACAGTGGTGATTGTATTGACACTACTTATTGCAGTTTCTCTACTAGGTAAGGTCAAATGAATATCTTCCCTCTACTCTCATATAAAGAAAAAAAAAAGTGGTATCCAAATTAACCTTTCTTTTGTTGAAAGAAACTGCCAAATAACTTCGGTCTTTTCACCGGCGCAAAATGCTCTTATTAATACAGCACTCGGGGTTCTAAAGTTTCAGAGATCTCTTCAAGTGTGAGTACACAGAACTAGCAACTAGCTTACAATTTTATTAACTGAAATAAGAGTTCCTCAATGATTTACCCCTCCTGCAGACTAGTTGCATTTTGCTGGATTTTCATTATCTTCTGCTGGTTGTTTTTTGGGATTTATTTCTTCCTACAAAAGTACGTCTTACCTTTTCCCAGCTCGAAAGGAAAAAAATATTTTGTAGCAAAGAAAAGCATGGTTATATATATCTATTCAAATACAAAACACACATTAATAATTTAACATATATGTACCAACCCGATCAATTAAAGGGACATAAATTTCCAGCTTTGCGGGAGACACATGCAGAGCACTTGAAGGCTTCCAGAAAGATCCCTACAACAACAGCTTAAGTTCCATACTACCCTGTGACGAGTTGCTTTCTGCAAAACCAACCCTGATTGAAGTTAGTGCAGGGATACACAACTTAGTCAACAAGGTATTTGTTTAATACAAATACACTAGTATTTCAGTTCATCTATTAGTCTTGATTCTTTTGAATTTCTCCAATATCTAATTGAAAGGGTTGCTTAAATTTGTTAGGCTAACTCTCTGTAGATCAAGTTATCAAATTACTCTTCTTATGAAACTTCAGAATGAAAGAAAGATGGAAAGAAAATCAACTTAAAAATATTATTTGCATCAATCAGTAGTATGTCTGCTTGAATCCATAACTGACTTAGAGAAGCTAGAGAAGAACACCAGTGAAGTTGATAAACTAACTAAAAATTTCATATTTTTCTCCTTCAGCAATAAAGAGTGTTATTCTGAATGGGTTTGACAAAGTGCAGATCTGTGCTTTTAGTAAACAGTCACCTAATTGTCCCTACAGCAGCCACTCTGCAGTGCTTGACTAGACGACAACAAGAACACAAAAATTACTCCAAAAGCTAAACTGTTCCTGAGTATGCATGATGAAGTAAATCTGTAAAGTATTATAAAGAGATGGTCATAGTTCATGGTGAAAATTAAAGCATAAAGGTCTCATGGAATCCACTGAACAAAACTTTCATTTATAGATTTTTTATTCTTGATATTTTACTACAAGAAAGACAAAATTTATAAGTTTCTAAAGTTTGTACTCATAAAATAATGATTATAGGTGAATGAAATCATATCTACATCATATGGAAACATTGTCCAGATTTGCAATCCTTTCTCTCAACCACCAATATATGCATACCAGCCATGGAACTGCCCAGCAAACTCAGTCCGAATAGGAGACATTCCTAAGGTAAAGAGATTTCAAGAAAAAAGCTACTTGGGGTAAAGATATTATTTTGTCCTTTAACATTCACCAATTTTGACTAGAGTGCGCTAATGTTTTCAAACTTTGAAATACTCCCTTAAGTTTACCAAATTAAACTTTTCGGTCCTCTTACTGGTTAAACAGGATAACAAAATTTAACTTTTTCGTCACTTAATCCGGCTAAAAGGACAAAAAAGTTGAATTAGGTAAACTTAAGGGACTGAAAGTAATAAAAAAAAAGTTAGCTGACTAAATCAAAATTGGTCCAAATTAAGGGGGGGAAGTTCATTAATCCAGCTACTTGACACACACTGGCATCACAGCCTACACTACATGTACTTTCAATTTCTGGAGTGTGTGTGAGTGAGAGAGAAAGAGAGCACAAACACTCACCAATACTAACAAACTTTCTGACATTGATCTCAACTTAACATGACTCTTTTGGTTCTGAAGCTACTGAGAATGCTGGCCTGTCCTGATTCCATACTTACCTGTAACGGAGGAATCCTGGTTCCTGCGAATTACTACAAGATAGTAGAAGCATACTGCACTTCGATACAAACATTACTTGATGCATATCCAGGCATAGAAAGCCTAGTTGAGTGCCAGACAGTAAAGAATGCGTTCTCCATAATCCTTCACAAACACTGTAAGCCAATAAAGAGATACATACGAATGGTATGGACAGCACTGGTGTGTCTCTCGGTGGTGCTAATGGCCTTGGTTCTCATTTGGACATTTGGACACCATCACGAGCAAAGTCATCAATCTTCAGGTGGATCAATAGAATGTGGAGCAACTATGCAGACAATTGATCACACAGAACACAGTCCAGAAGTGTAAGTAGAGATCTTAGAAAACAGTAGAAAATCCCATAATCTTTATGAAACCTGATGAGTGTACATAGAGGTATATAAACATACAAAGTTTTTCTCTTTTATACCCTGCAGCAGGATTAAAAGGATTGCTAATATGTGGGGACAAACCCCTTAAATGGAGTGTAATTGTAATTTATTTCCCCCACAAATGAATATAAATTAATGGAATCATCTGAATGACAGTGTGAAGATGCACTGCAGATACCAATGCACTTGTAAATAATTTATTGTATTTACTTTTGTAATTCATCTTAATGATTGTTACAATATTAGTAAAAAAGTCAAAGCATGTTTTTTGTCCTATAATCACCAAGTTCAGCAGCCTTTAATTGGAGATATTGTCAATGTACTATTTGAGTGGGTCAATACTTTATAGGATATTCAAATAAAGATTCAAATAGCCTTATATCAATAATGCCGTGCTGGACTTTGACATCATTTAGACCATATGAGCTGGCAACTGCAGAATGTTAGTTTTGAGTGGGTTCATTGAATAAGAGCTATACAATGTACAAAACATTTTGATTTAGAATAATTCAGATGATGTATATTATCATAACTGTACATGACTGTAGGGGTTAGGGGCCTAGGGCTTCAAGCCTACAAGTTACTCCACACCACTGTACCATCAGAGAGCCACTAATGGTAATTAAACACACCAAAATTTTAATATTTACTGATACAGAGATTTATAACAAACTATAACTTAATAAATGGCATTATTAATAAAATAAAATTGACAACAATGAATTTTGGATAGAGGGTATATCTAGAAAGTATTGCCTCATAAAACAATGTTACTCTTACAAAGACGGGAAACATAATATGTTTCCCACTTAATAGTATGATCTTCCAGAAGAAACATTGCCATATCAGTTAAAGTCGAGGCCTAAAAGCCATTTAATTGCATAATCTATCTAAAATAGCATATCTTCAGAACAGAATAATGGGGCAGCTGTAGGATCATATGCGTACACAGCAAGAAATTTGAATCTTCATCCAAGATTCTCTTCATCCTACAAGAAGAAGTACAGCTGTGCCTGTAAGTTTCATGCACAATCTAAAAATACACAAATTATGCAGATGAGAAAAATGTTCCAGGAAAACTAATCCACATGACTGATAAAAGAACTCTAAACTTAAGCGAACACAACAAAAAAGGGTTGTATGATTCCAAAAAAGAAAAAGTGCTCCAACTAAGAGGATCTTCATTCTTCTCAATATCCCACTTACTTTACATGCCTGCTGCAAGAGGCTTCATAAATTATGGGTAGATTCCTTTGAAAATAGGAGCAAGTAGGAAGTTTTATTTTGGATAATGGAATACAGGAAAGGTCCTATAGGTGGTTCTTTGTTACTGTGAGGATGCCAGTAGTCTTTATTTTGGCCCTACTATGTGATTAAGGAGATATTCCATGAGAAATAAAAGGTATAGCACAGAATGGATTGAAAGGACATCTGTGTATGCAGTTGGAGAAGATCATATGAAATTGGCTAATACCTCGGAAAATAAAAATTCCTGGAGCACTATGCAATACCTAATCCTTCTACGTATTGTCATGAAGGGCACCTCTTGGGCTTGGGGATCAAAAAAACTTTGAGGATTGGAAATGCATGGAGAAGCAACAATTTCAGTTCCATTTCCATGGAAAAGCATGATGAGTTTTATTGCTTCAAAAAAGCATGACAGAGTAAATAAGATCTTAGTTTGAACTACTACTAGGACCGTGCCCTTAAAGCTAACACTGGAGAACCTCTGGTGTTCTATTCTTAAATGACAAATTGAAATATCTACTTTTCTGATGGAAAGGTTCTAAGGTAATTTGCAATTTCTACAATCACATAGTGGAGTTAACCCAAAAACAAAATTTTCCCTCTTCCATTCCTTTCGCCTTACTCAGGGTGTTTCCAAACCACATGAAAAGGTGTACTAGAATCAACAGCTCCTTCTAATGGCTTTTGAAAATAAGTGATTCTAGAAGCTGTCATTTGTGTTTTCAAACAAACCCTCGGTAAGACCCAATCACCTCTTCAAAAAGTGGAATTGAAGACCATTTAGAAATATCCTTACACATAATTCTACTTATTCCGTTCCAATTATTTTCTTCATTCCAGAACCTTAAATGCAGTGGGGAAAAAAAAAAACCAAAAATCAAATAAGAAATTGCAGAAATAATACCTGAGATGAAATGGGTGTGTTCGAGATAGCAGATTCCAAATTGGAGACTCGGGTATCCAACGAATTAAACTTTTCCTTCAGCTGCACATACAATAACAGCAACAAAAACTCAGAAACTCCACACGCATCCATATAAAGCATAACATTTTGATAAATTTCATGAAAATTGTAGAGGATTTTCTATGACGGGAAACTACACCTGAGAAGTGATGGAATTGCGATCCATCAACAGATCTTTGAAAACAAACTGGGCGATTGCTCCAGAAGTAGAAGCAAACCCTACTGTGAACCATAACAATCTCATTCGAATCATTTTCTGAGTTTATTTTTTCCTGATTTTTTTCTCCCTTGATTTTCCGATAGTAAATGGAGCTTGTGTTCTGGTTGCGGTGCGGGCTGGACGTAGCGGAATGCCTTATGGAAAATTACCTTTTCGTCCTCGGGGGTTGACTGAAATTACATGTAATTTTCAAGTCTAATTTTTTTTAAGGAACTTTCAAGTCATAATTAAGAGAACATAATATTGTGACAACCAGTTTCACCTAAAACTTGTCTAAACAGTTTCATTAAAGGTACTCCCTTCTGTCTAGAATAGTTTCCTTAAAGGTATTCCCTCCAGTTAATTTCAATTTTATTATATACTGTTTAAACTAAATTGAATTGAATTAATAATTGTGAATTAATAAGTGTAAAATTAATGACATGAGATGTAAATATAATAGTGTAGGAAATATATAATGGTTAAAAGCAATGTTGTTATATGTCATTTATGGAAATATTAATTGAGTAAGGGGAGAGATAGTTTTGGTAATTAACAATTAAGTTTGGGACAGATGAAGTATCAATTATTTTCAAAAGGTATTTGTTTTGAAGCGAAGTATAGAGTGAAGTTCATACATGAACTACTTTGAAGAGTATAAGTTGTCTCACTAAAAAACACTATTATTTATTACTCTCTCCGTCCCAAACTTAAGTTCTCATTTACTGTTTGCACGGATTTTAAGAAAAAAATTGTTTAATAGTATTTAAAGTGATAAAGTGATAAAGTAGATGATTTTGGTTATTAGCGTATGGAGAATAAAATATTAAAAAATATTGTTATTTTTTTGCCAAAAATAGATGTAGCAAATGAGTTTGGGACGGAGGGAGTATTACTTAAGAGTATTAGTTTTGAAGGGTACAACCGCACAAGATGTCTTCACTAAAGAGTTTGAAGGGTACGAAAAGGGTATGAGTTGTTTCACTAAAAGATATCAGTTGTTTATATTAAAAAATATGAGTTGTTCTACTAAAAAGTATTGTAAAGTGGTTTATGTATGAATAAGTTTCACACTATACATACTCTTGTTTTGAATGATTTAATTGTTTTCACTAAAAAATATTAATGGAAGGGTATTAATTGTTTTATTCAAATATATTAGTTGAAAATCTATTTTACCATAAACAAATTTCACACTTTACATCTTATCATCTATTTGTAGATCACTCCCATCCTCCACAACTCCTTATTTTGACATTCTACAATCCTATGCATTTGAGTTATTTATGGTGATAAATTTTATTTTATTTTCAATCTAAATCGTTAATCTACTTACAAATGATCCAGACCTTACAAATTAATCAATTCAAAAACCAATTTGTAATTTTTTTTCCAAGTTTAGGCTGGAAAATTTTATGGACCGTCCATTTTTCTTCTATCAATTATCGTAATTTGTCCAAAAATAAGGATTGAATTTGGCTCATAATATAAGTCAAATTCTTTACATTTGACTAATTATGTTGAACTTATTTCTATTGTCAAATATAATTTAGGTTATTAATAGTATTTCTAAATATAAAGTTACTAGATAAGTACCCCGCATATTATGCGGGTTGTTCGTAAAATTAATTTAAAAATTTATATTTTATTAACACGTCACATTATTCAATATTATAACATTATATAATACAATCTATTTAAAAAATATGATTCAGTCGAAATAAAAAAAAAACACCATAGATATAACCTTAAAATTTTCCTTGAAAATCTTCACCCGTCAATTTACAATACATAGAAAATAAACATAATATTGTCAAGATAGAAGAAGAGGGAAAGAAAGTAGAGTTTATATGAATAAAAATATATGGGAAAATTGAGTTTTTTGTCCTCTAAGTTTGGTCAACTTTGTTTTTCGTCCTCTAACTTTTGACTTTATTTTTTAGTCCGATAACTTTCAAAAAATTAACGTTTTCGTCCTAAAACATAAGTTATCGGACTAAAATGTTAATTTTAGGACTAAAAAATTATCGGTTTTAGGACGAAAATGTAAATTTTTTAAAAGTTATCGGACTAAAAAATAAAGTCAAAAGTTAGAGGACGAAAAACAAAATTGACCAAACTTAAAGGACAAAAAAAAACAATTTTCCAAAAATATATCTTTAAAAATAAAGTAATCGTCAAATATTAACAATTAGACATTTATGTGTGGACAAATAATCGAGGAACAACTAAAATATTGTGAAAAGAAAAGGACAAAGAAGGAATAAGAAAAAATATAGAGTTTAGAATAATAAAATTGCAAATAATTAAGAGTCTTTTAAAAGATATATATACATAATATATATCTAAATTTCATAATAATTCATAGTTGGCTTAATTGGTAAATATAATATAAAATATTCATGAGGTCCTTGATTCAAACCCAACTAAAATCAATTTTTTTTATTAGACTTCTTCTTATGAAATGACACAATGCCACATGAATGACACGACTTGACTAGGGGTGGAAATAGGCCGAGTCGAGCTAGGCTTCTCGTTGGACGGCCTGGACCTGCTATTTAATCTTTGGGCCTAAGCCTGGTCTGTTATCTGTCATAGGCTTTTTTCAGAGCCTTGGCCTGACCTTTTTAATAAATAGGTCTGACCTGAAAGCCTTTTAGGGGCCTTTTTAATCATGTTTACAAAATTATATTCAATAATTATTTTATTATTAAATCATAACAATTAACTCTTTAAATCTTAAAATGAAGATTAAAAATAATTTACCAAAGAATTATCAAATAATAGCAAAATAAAAAATTCAAATAATATTTAGCAATATTTTTACATATATATATATATATTAAATATTTATTATATTATATTTTATTATTATATATTACATTATATTATATATATATATATATATATATATATATATATATATTTAGTATAGTTAAATAGGCCGGCCTGTTGGGCTTAAAAGGCTTACAGAAAAGCTCAAGTCTGGCCTATTTAAATAAATAGGCTTTTAAAAAAGCCTGAGCCTGGCTCATTTGTTAAACGAGCCGAGCCGAGCTAGGCTTTAGGTAGGCCGAGCCGTAGGCCCCTGTCGGGTAGCCTGGCCTATTCCCACCCCTAGACTTGACACATAAGCGAAATGCACCAGAAGTCGATACATAAGCAAAACGCACCAGAAATTGACATATCAGCAAAAAAAACTCCCTATTAGTATATAGAGGGATTTGGCATAGAGCAAATGTAATAATTTAATATATAGGGATCTGGCATAGAGCAGATGCAATAATTTAATATAGAGGGATTTGGCATAGAGCAGATGCAATAATTTAATAAATGCGATGTATAATTAAAAATACATGTTATTTATAATTTAAAAATACATTTGATAAGTGGAAAATAAAAATCCAAGGACTCTCAAACAAGACACCGCCCAACCTGCAAACAACAACATCAACGAGCCATGGAAGAGCCATTCGACCCCACAGAAATAGGAAACGAACCCGAACATCAGAAAACACTCATGCTCTCCAAGTGTGGTCAGGGGCAGAAAAGAAAATCTGGATACTGATGGAAATGTAGCCAATAAGAGTAGAGCTCAACATGGTGCAAAACAAGGGCAAGTTCTGGGAAGATGAATGCTGGAGAGATTCATGAACGTGCGTGTTTCCAACGCTGAAGGAAATCAAGCAAAGTTAAACAAGGATGGATCGATGAATGAAAGTTCATAGAAAAAATAATCATGTATGGACTTGTCAAGTTAACACATAATTCACTAAATTAATTTGATACTCAGGGAATTAAATTGCAATTTAACTCTAAAGATTTAATAACTTGTTTAAATAAATGAAGTATAATCCAGGACACGACAAAGTGAAATTTACATTTTTTTTTTTCCGAAAGAAATAATATTTGCATCAATAAAGAGATGGAATCAGCCAAGAAGCATTACTAGAAACTAGTTATAGCCCCGCGAAATTTGCGGGGTTGAATGTTTTTTTTACAGTTTTTAAGTAAAATAATTTTTAAGTTCCCAAGACGGATAAATAATTCTAATTATATATACCTACTATCTCCAAGTTTGTCGTCACCAATTCTAAGAATTGAATTAGAAAATTCAGCAATTTCATTATTGTTTGAATTGACACGTGAATTTCCATTGTTCAACCTCATATTTTTTGTCAACTTCATCTATGTAAAAATAAGAATTGCTATGTAATAACATAGTACTAATAAATTTAAATTGTAACGCCCCGAATCCAAAATACATAAATATCTCAGGTTCGAGGTGCCACTTGTGACTAAAATCCGAACTATAAAATTTTTGATATAAAAATGAGATAATACAATGAGAGATGAGTTTTATGCAGCGGAAGGAATGAGCAGAATAATTTTAATAAGTATCTCACACACATATATTCATATATAAGGTTTAGTATTTAATGAAAGTACATGCAGGGTTTTAGTTTACGAAATTCATAGGAATTATATCGTCTGAAAAATAGTAGCGATGACATTTATTTTAAGGGTAGCATATTATTAATAGTAACAGTTTATTTAAATGGGGAACTCCGTGTCCTCCCTATTACTGTCCTTGCTCCACGAAATCATAATCTGCAAGGGTTGTAAAAAGGGGGGCGTGAGATTTGAATTCTCACGTATCTGTGATTTGCAACGTCATGGGATTGGTAAATCCGAAATATATTAAATTGTACTCATTAATAAAATATATCAAAATCCATTAATCAATTGACAAGTAAACATGAATATCATATATCACATAAGTAACAAGATCAATATAATAATTAGTTGGGCATAGCAAGTTTCACATCATATAATTAATATATCACAAGTTGATTCACATCACGGGGCAAAGCCCGAAACTATTTTCACGTATTGACCCAATCTGCCAAAATTATTTTTCACATATTGTAAATCTCCCCAGAACCATTTCCGTACAACCTCTTTTTTTTCCTTCTACTAATCTTTCAACCTCCGTACACACAAGAAAAACAGTAAGCAGATAAATCAATGGTCACATTTCCAGTGCGCACGTAGGCAGCTGACCGGGGACCAGATTTTCTGAAATCAACGACCTGTCCCGAGGGCGTCACAGACCGCTCCCCGAAGGTCGGATATCCCTTCGTTAAACACTAGTCTACCACCTCTTTCCGCAAACCAGTCATTCTCAAATTGTGGGGAGAATTTACGTAATTCGTACTTGTATTAATTCATACTCACAAAATGCCCTTTATCATGCAATGATGATTGATTTGAATAAAACAATAGATATTTTGTATCATATATAAATATATCACGTAATTCAAACAATTATATAATAGGTGTACATTTATGTTGGATTAGTTGTTTTATATTGAATTAGTCGAGTTCAGAGTATACCAGCACAACGTATTATTAGCAGATCAATCAACCGATCATCACCCACCTCTTAACTTTAAAGCTAAGTTACAACTGTCTTTGAATTCTTTCGGAAGATAACTTGCGTTGTAGAGACGTCCCGAAAGTGATGTTGTAATAGACCCCTCGTGCGTATCCAGTCTAGCACAGAGTCCTAGTACGAAATCATTTGATTAATAGATAGCTCTTGGATTATCGAAAAGCCTAGAAATTTGTGTTATGAAAACGAGAAAGTTGTGGTCTTATAAACTCATTGAATATACTTGTTTAAAGATCACACCCTACTTTGGTAAATACACCACTTCTAAAAGGGTTGGTGTATTGGGGTGTACTTACTAAATTCCTTGTTGTAATACTATTTCGATTTTCATAAAAAAGATCTTCTAATTTCCTTTGCCCTTTTATAAATAAAAGTTTCTAAATTTTAAAAGTATATCTATATATATTTTTCTTGAAAATAATTAAAAGAATAAGAAATTTAGTTAAATAATATTAATAAAATAAAAGTCCCAATTTAATATTTTCTTTAT
This sequence comes from Ballota nigra, assembly GCA_947034835.1. Classification (NCBI taxonomy): domain Eukaryota; kingdom Viridiplantae; phylum Streptophyta; class Magnoliopsida; order Lamiales; family Lamiaceae; genus Ballota; species Ballota nigra. Next base: position 11,157,942 of record OX344729.1, read on the forward strand.
AAAAAATCTATTTTATTTTAAAAGAATTCTTGGATAAAAATTTATGTTTTTTATAAATAAAACCCTTTTATTAAACTTATTTTGCTTATCATTAATATTTTTAATCAAGTTAACTTGTGTTACTTTTCTTAAATAATACTACCTCCGTCCAATATTAGTAGGCCTACTTTTTGGGTAGTTATTTTTTGTCATAAGTTGGAGGGTATTATGAGGTATTGTGAGGTTCATTTATCGATAAAATTATTGTTTATGGAAAATATGATACTTATATTTTCCAAAAACAATAACTTTATTGATAAATAAACCACACAATACCTCATAATACCCTACAACTTATGACAAAATATAACTGCCCAAAAAGTAGGCCTACTAATATTGGACGGAGGGAGTATAATATATACTTTTCTTATCATTAATATTTTTAATCAAGTTAACTTGTGTTACTTTCAAAACAAAATAATAATACTTTTTCTAAAAATAACCTTTTTCATTTGTTACTAAATTTTGGATATGAATGACTTTTGTCTTTTTCGATCCTTTTTCCAAACTCGATCAATATAATAATTTTGATAACCCAAAGTACTACTTTTAAAGCCAACCGTATTAGTCTTTTTTTTTCAAATAAACCAGAATTTGAATATAAAGAATATAAAGTTTCTCCTGCCCCTATTCGAGTAGTAGGCAGGGGAGAAGAAGGATTAACAAGGACCTCAACTAATAGTACTATACACATCTAACATCATCACCATACAGCTAAACCATCAATACTACTAAAACAACTGATTCAATCTCACTACAGGATTTAATAAACAATATGAAAACTAACAATATCAAAACTCCATCTACCAAGCTCCAAAAGATGAATATTCCAACCTCTCCAAAAGTCTAAACAACTCGAATTAAAACAATTCGTTCCTAATCCAATTACTATGAAAATTAAAGAGGAGATTAGCAATTATTACGAGTCCCAAATCGGGCAGCCTAACGGCGTAATTTGGTGATGCGTCGGATGGATCAAGCGCCCTTGATAATAAACGGCACCAGCGTCTTTGTCGGAAAGGGCGAAGAGGGCAACAACATCTCAATTTCAATTGAAGAGGAAGACAAAATTGTGAGATTTAGAATATGTTAAATCAAAGAACTGTGAATTCGAATGAATTCAGAAACGAACAAAAGGGGACTCACTTAAGAAGAGAGGCTGACGGAGGTGGCGCTTGGTGCGATATACGGCGGTGCGACGGCGGCGGAGGGAGAGGAGCGGTGGCTCGCTAGAATCGAGACGATGGTGTGACGGTCCGAGCGACGGCGGCGTTGCTTCGTGGCTGGTGGCGCTGTTCGTTGCTTAGAAACAGGGAGGCGGTGCGAGGGCTGGAAAGGGGGGGGAGGCGTCACGGCTGTTGGCTCCGTACGGGAGGCGGTGGCTCTCGGCTGGAGATGAGCGGCTGCTCTGTGCCTGTTATGGCGGCGCTGGAAGGGGTAGCGGCGCGACACGAGGCGGTGGCGCCGTTCGAAGAGGCGGCGCTTCGCGACGTCGTACGGAAGAGAGAGGGGAAAGGCGTCGGCCGGAGGCGGTGTTGCGCGAAGGAGCGGCCGTGCACGGTGGTGCAGTGGCGAAGGCGACCGGGGGCAGAGCTTCGCCGATCGGAAATGAGAGCGGCGGCGCCAAGGAGGCGCTCCTATTTCTGATCGGAAGAAGGGAGGAGGAAGGCGTCGCGACTTCGATCGGAGAAGAGGCGTGAGCAGCGGCGGTTGGGAAGGAGGAAGAAGACGCGTTGAATTCTTCTTTGAGGAGAGAGGAAGAAAACGCGTGAGGCTTATGAGAGAAGGCAGAGGATTTTGAGGAAACTGACTTGGGATACTGTGAACGCGGTTTGGGAAGGGATATTTTATAGGAATTATCTTCAATTAATTAATTAAATTAAAAGAGAAAGGAAGGAGTTAATGTTTGTGGGTGTGATTAATTCTCTAATTAATTTAATTAAAAAAGGATAGTAATTCATGTGGTTAGGGTTTAATCTCCTTTAATTCTGATATTTTTGTTCCTATTTGATACGGTTTGGGATCGTTTTTGGTTCACGAGTTTAATTCCAAATTACAAATTAATACAGTTTTAAAACTTAATTAATATTTTATTGTATTTTAATTATTCTCAATAAATTATACGCATTGAAAACATAATTTTAAATTTTGGATAATTAATTTCTCGTAGTTCTTTATCCGTTTGAAATATTCGATTTCTTTCTTCGAACTTGGGAATTTTAAAATAGAGTATATATTTAAATTACACAATAGCACACCAAAAATAATAAAATTAAAAGAAACAAAGATAATAAAATAAAATAAGGTTTCTAGGAAAATAAAAGGTATAAAACGGGACGTGGTGTTACATCCTCACCCCCTTAACAGGAATTTCGTCTCCGAAATTCAGTTTCTAGGTATTGCTTAGGTATTAAGGGTACTTGGTTTGGACTTCAACAAAAGATTTCCTAATGTCTGGGGTAGTACTCTAATCCGATCCTCAATTTTCATATCGCCTCCAAATGAAATACTCATATTCAAAGTCCTTCATTTTTGTTCTACTAATCCTAACTCCTTTCTAAAGTTTGCAGATATAAGGAAGTGAGTTGTTCCAGTATCAAACAAAATTCACACGGGCCTTTGAGTATAGAGATAGTATCCGCTTAGTACTTCGTGTTGCTCGGGCACCTGAGCTTTTAATAGGGGCGTCCTCCACTGCTTTCTCCCTCTTCCAGGATAGTGTTCACGTGGCCCGACCACCTCTGATCTTGGTGAGGTGGACCTCTGATTGGTGGTACCAATTAACGGTTGTTTAGTGCAGACGACTGACGAGTCGGGTAGTCGTTCACTTGCTGCGGGTAGTACTGTTGTGGCCATTTTGTGCCACAGGTCGGCACCGACCTGAAACAAGCCGTGAGCGAAAGCAACGCGTCCCCGACGATGCCGACCTGGCCGGACAGCCGCCGACTTCCTCAGTCCCCAACCTTCACGGTCTCCGACCTTCGCGGTCCCTGACTTTAACGGTCTCTGACCGGACGGTCCCCGACCTTCGCGGTCCCCAGACCTTCACGGTCCCCGACCTTCAGAAACAGCTCAAGACGCTCAACTAACTTATCCAGGAGATAGGACAAGAGGGTCGGGTCCGGACTGATCCGGCCCCGATAAAAGAGGACCCGGCCTACGTACAGGAGGGGTTCCCGACCACGTAGCCCACCAAGAGGCCGACCTCCGACCTCGAATCGCCTCCGGCCTGCAAGAAGAAATTGGAGCACGTGATGGAATCTGGCGAGATCTTCCCCCAAGAGGCAAAAGGCCGCCTCCGTACTCAGTGGCAGAGAGAATATTTCATCCAAATGAGGAAAGTTCTCAGAGAATTGTCCTTTTTGGACACGTGTCAACACGCTAGTGGTCGGCCGCCTGCTGACCCTGGCGTATCAGTGCCCGCGCATCCTCAGAGGCTGGGGGCATTTAATGTTTCTGTCCCCTGGGAGGTCGAAAAAGACCAGTATACCCCTGTAGTGAGAAAACTATAAATAGCCCCACATTTGTAACAAGAAAGAGAGTTCAATTCAATCAAAGAAAAGCAATATCATTTGCATTCAAGTCCAGGGATTAAACACCCCTGGCAATTCTTGGTGTTCTTATTTTTCCAGTTCATCTTCATCATTAAAGCTTTCATTCAGCATTTATTACTCAAATCATTTGATGTTTTTGCCAATGCACGCTTAAATAGCCATTAATAACCAGAACCATTATTTGGCAAACAACATTTGGCGCTAGAAGAAGGGTATCAACCCATCAAACTCATTTTCTCTCCACTTCTTTGAAGAACACTCATTGTTCTTCAAAGCTCCTTACCTTCAAATCTTCAAATCCCCAGGTTACCAACCTTTCCCCCACGAAAAGAAATGACAAACCAAAATCGTCTCAGGTCCATAGAGCCGTTGGGGCTCCGGCCACGCCGCAGGATCCTGCAGCCCGAGCCTCGGAGGAACCGACCCCCGCTCGCCATGGGAAGGCAACTCGTGTGGCCTCCCCAATCCGTTTCCCTGAGAAACCCCTCCCTTCCCAGGGCAGGAATTTCCTCACTCCTGACCAAGCCGAGTCAGGACGACGCCGCCAGGCGGAAGAGGCTAGGGGGTGCCAAAGCGACTCCTCCGCCTCCAAGAGAAGAGCCCACGACCGTGCTTTCAAAGGAAATGCGAAAGCCTTGGAGCAACAAGGCGAAAGCCAATGCCGAGCAGACTCCGTCTCCGATCGGTCGCATGGTTCCACGCACCCGATCTTCGACCGGTTGGGCACGATGGACCCTTCCTGGTACCCAAGCCACCTACCCAGTTACGATACGGGGTATGGCAACACCGAGTCCATCTCCAACTCGTGGAGGACGGCCCAAATGCCCCGTAAACGGGCGGCTGAGGTCAGCTTAACCCCGACCAACTCTGCCAGGCGCAAGCTGAGCTTCGCCCAAAGTGGCTTACTGGGGTGCGGAGTCCCCCGAGTGGCTGTTTTTTACCGAATCGGTCCTTTAGCCGACGCTGATGACCGAATAGTCGAAACTCCGAGCCCGGAACTCATCAAAATGCAAAAGTAGCTTGATGAGATGAAGGCACTTCTAGAGGCGCAGGGACAACCGAAGCCTCGGCCGGTCGCCAACGAGCCTCTGGCTGCCGATATTGAGCTCGCCCCGGTTCAGCTCAAGATCGCCCCTCCGCCGACCCCACTCTACGAGGGAAAGACAGATCCGGAGACTCACCTGAGCAAGTTCCGGATCTAAATAATCGGGCACGGTGCAACGGACGCCACAAAATGCAGACTATTTCCCCTCACTCTGGGCGATCTCGCCCACAGATGGTACGTGTCTCTCCCGGCCCGATCTATCGACTCATTTGCCACCCTGAGCGCGCAGTTCACATCTTACTTTGCGGCAAAGATCGCCCGACCGGAGAACTGGCACCATCTGATGCGGATTCACCAGGAGAAGGATGAATCCGACGAGGATTATGTGGCCAGGGTCGACGAAGTCATGCTGACCTGCGAGCCCGTTAGCGACCAGCTGGCTTTGCATGCAACTCTGGGGGGATTCCATGGCCGATCTCCAATGTTCAAACACCTCACTAAGAAATTCCCAAAGACCTACGTTGAATTCCGCACCCGGGCCGGAGATTATCTGGCTCGGAGGAAATTACTAGCGCTCGGGCTTGGAGAGTTCGAGCCAGCACCAAAAGAGGTCGAGGCCACAACTCAGGCCTCCCCCAAGAGCGGCCCCAAAGCAAGGAAAGTGGCAAAACCGCCCGACAACTTCAAGTCCTTTGAGGACGTTGAAGTACACCTTACTCAGGCCATGAGGCAGTCTCCCGCACATATCTTCAATGCGACCCAACATCGGGACGTGCTTCCCCGGCCAAGGCCCTTTTCTGGAGACCGGTCCCGGCTGGACCCTAAAAAGTTATGCGCCTATCAAGACTCAATCGGCCATAATATGAGCCAGTGTCGTGATCTCCTCAAGCAACTTTAGAAGCTGTTTGACGAAGGGCATTTGAACGACCTTCTACAGAGGCCAGCCGGCCGTTAAGAGAACCCGCAACAGCAGCAACGTCCCCCTCAAAGAAATGAGGAAGGAGGCCGACCCCTTAGGCCGGTCGCGGCTTTAGAGGAAGACGATGATGAAGACAACCTTCCGCCAATGAACCCTGGCGGTCGGATCAACATGATCCAAGCCGGCGGAGGGAATTTAGGCGGCCTCACTTCCATCCCAACGCAGTCCAACCGGAAGCGCAAAGCTGAGGTCCGGGCGGTGACCAACGCCAACTTGGTCACCCCTCCAGAGCAAAAAAATCATAAAGATCTGGAGATAACTTTCTCCAATGGGGACCGGATCGGGGTTTTGTATCCCAAGGGTGATGCGTTGGTGATCGCCGCCCACATCTTGGGCAAGGAGGTTCAACGGGTCCTGATCGATAATGGGTGTTTCTGTAACATCATCTTTAAAGCAACCCTAGATCAACTCGGAGACCTCGTCAACTTCATCAAACCCATCGATCTTCAGCTGAAGGGCTTCGGGGACGCGACGGTCGCTGCTTACGGGAGGATCAAGCTCTCGGTGGAGCTTATCTGTTGCTATAACAAGGACGTCAAGATAACAAGACCACTAGATTTTGTAATCGTAGATCAGCCAAGTTCATATAATGGCTTTCTAGGTAGGCCCTTTCTAGAGGTTTTTGAGGCAGTTGCCTCCTCTTACTATTACTGTATTAAGTTTCCCACCCCCGAGGGGGTGGTCGGCACCGTTAAGGGTGACCAATCAATGGCTAGGAGATGTTTGAACTACTCCGATTCTAGCTTATTTACTATTTGTAACAATCAAACGATAGATAGATCGCATACCGGCCCCGAGGGGACCTCTCCGACCACTGAAGTCATAATGGAGGTCGGGTCCACCTCAGCCGGCCTCGATAGTGATCCCGACTTACAACCAACACAAGTTAACGACCTCGAGCCCAGGATCGGTTTCGAGCCCTCCGAGCTTGATCTCGACCCAATATTTGAATCAAGCGACCGGCGAAGCTACCAACAAGCCACGACCTTGGAGGACTTGGAACACATTCCAGTCGATCCTTCGAGGCCGGAATTGGAAGTTCTGATCGGCTCTCGCATACCGACCGAAATGCGGGGGGAAGTGATCGAGTTCCTCAAGGCCAACATAGGAGTCTTCGCTTGGTCTCACCAAGACATGGTCGGAATAGATCCAAAACACGTCTGCCATCGATTTAAGATCGACCCCAACAAGAGGACGGTCCACCAGAAAAGAAGAAAGTTCGGCCCGGAAAAATATGAAGCGCTGGCCCAAGAAGTCAAAAAGTTGTTGGACAACATACTGATCGAGCAAGCCAAAGACGAGCCCCAATGGGTCGCCAATGCCGTCCTAGTCAAGAAGACAAACAACACTTGGAGATTGTGCATAGACTTCACCGACCTCAACGCAGCTTGCCCGAAAGATCATTTTCCGATGCCGCACATTGACCACCTAGTGGATAGCACGGCCGGCCACGAGATGATGTCCTTCATGGACGCCTTCGCCGGCTACCACCAAATCCCGATGGCCGTCGAGGACATCAAACACACCTCTTTCCATACGGAAAATGACATATTTTCTTGGCTCCGAATGCCGTTCGGCCTGATCAATGCCGGGGCAACCTACCAATGGTTGGTCAACAAGATGTTCGCAGATCAGATCGGAAAGACCATGGAGGTCTATATCGACGACTTTGTGGTAAAAAGCCTAAAAAGGAAAGACCACCTCAGAGACCTCGAGGAGACCTTCAAAATCCTCAAGGCATACAACATGAAGCTAAACCCGAAGGAATGTAATTTTGGGGTGGAGGCTGGGAAGTTCCTGGGGCACATCATCAGCCAGCGAGGGATCGAGGCCAATCCAGCCAAGATCAAGGCCGTCCTTGACATGCAAGAGCCCAGGACGATCAAACAAGTGCAACGCCTGACCGGGTGCCTTGCTTCTCTTAACAGATTCATATCTCGGCTCGGAGACAAAAGTAAGCCTTTCTTCTCGACCATAAAAAATGGAAATTTTTCTTGGAATAGGGAAAGTCAAGTAGCCTTTTCAAAACTAAAGGAGTACTTGGCGAACCCACAAATTTTGGTTAAGCCGGTCCCAGGGGAAAAGCTTTACTTATACCTCGCGGCCTCCGAGGTCGCCCTGAGCGCGGTACTTGTCCGAACGGACGGTCAGAACCACCTTCCGATCTACTTCGTGAGTCAAGCCCTACACGACGCCGAGCTCAGGTACACCCCACTCGAAAAATTGGCTTACGCTCTGGTCATGAGTGTAAGAAAAGTAAGGCCCTACTTTTTCGACCACCAAGTGGAGGTCCTCACCACCCTACCATTGAGGCAAGTCTTACACCGGCCGGACACCAGCGACGGTTGTTAAAGTGGTCTTTAGAGATAGCTCAGTACGGAGTCACTTACGCCCCGAGAACAGCCATCAAGGGCCAGGCACTGGCCGACTTCATAGTAGAGCTTACCTTCCCTCCGAAGTTCACGAGGATCGATCATCCCCCGTGGAAACTCTACGTGGACGGATCGTCAACCAATGCTTGCACCGGGGCCGGAATTGTTTTGGTCGGACCGGAGGGCCAGAGTTTCACTCATGCGGTCCGTTTCGGATTCCCGGCCACTAACAACGAAGCGGAGTATGAGGCCTTGGTCGGGGGTCTCGAACTCGCAATTGCCATTGGAGTATGTCGACTGCACGTCTTCATGGACTCCCTGCTCATAGTAAATCAAATAAAAGGAGAGTACGAGGCTCGGGGGAGCAAATGGTGAAATACCTCGACCTGGTCACAACCTTGTGCGAGAAATTTCACCAAGTTTTTATAGAACAAATCCCGAGGGAGCACAACACCCAGGCCGACGCCCTTTCGAAGCTTGCAACCGTAGAAGGGGCCGCCGACCTTGCTAACATCCAGCTCTCCACGCTCGGGACCCCCACAGTGATCCGTGCACAAGTGTCAACCATTCTAAGCACTGACGAAAACTAGATGACTCCGATCGTAAAATATTTGAAGATCGGCACTCTCCCAGAAGATAGGGTCCGGGCCCGGCAACTGCAACTCCGGTCATCGAGGTACACTCTCATTGATGATCTTTTGTATAAAAGAAGTTTCACCCTCCCACTCCTAAAATGTATAACCCCGGAGCAAGGCCAGAACATTCTGGCCGAGATCCATGAGGGAGTGTGTGGAAATCATGCTGGAGGCCGGGCCCTAGCCCATAAAGTGATCAGACAAGGATATTTTTGGCCGACCCTGAACAAGGACGCGGTCAACTTCGCAAGGTCGTGCCACAAATGTCAGATCCTGGGACCCAACATCAAGTTATCCCCCGAGCAGCTCTCCTCCATGTACAGCCCTTGGCCTTTTTCTCAGTTGGGCATCGACCTGATCGGACCGATGCCCACTGCGCCTGGGGGCCACAAATTCACCGTCGTGGCCGTCGACTATTTCACAAAGTGGGCGGAGGCTGAGCCGCTCAACAAGATCAACCAAAATCAAATCATAAAGTTTATTTGGAAGAATATCATCTGCCGTTTCGGCCTACCTCAAGTGATCATCTCCGACAACGGAAAGCAGTTTGACGGCCTCCAGATGATCTAGTTTTGTGAGAAGTGGAAAATCAAGAAAGTTTTCTCCACCCCCTACCACCTGCAGACGAACGGCCAGGTGGAGGCCGTAAACAAAATCCTCAAGCACACTATAAAAGCTAAGCTTGAGGATAAGAAAGGGAAGTGGGCGGCCGAGCTACTAGACGTGCTTTGGTCGTATCGAACAACTACAAGAAACTCAACGGGCGAAACACCTTTCGCTTTAGCCTTTGGGACCGAGGCCGTCATCCCATCAGAGGTCTCTCTCCCAAGCCACCGGACAGCCCAGATGATCACTGAGGACAACGACACCGCCCAGATGATCGATTTGGACATGTTGGAGGAAAAAAGACTCAACTCCGACCTCCGTAATGCGGCCTATAAGAAGAAATCCGAAAAAAAATTCAACTCCAAAGTGAAGGCCAGGCAATTCCAGGTCGACGACCTCGTCCTCAAGAAGGTTCAAGTTCCCAAAGGGGTATTCGGCCCGAACTGGGAGGGCCCATTTAGAATATCCAAGTGGCTCTCCAAGGGAGCTTACGAGCTGGAACTCATGGATGGCACTCCGGACCAATACCCCTGGAATGCAGTTCACTTGAAGAAGTACTATCAGTAATCAAGTTGTACTATGTAATCGAAGTTCTCATCAATACAAAGTTCTACGCACAGCTCAAATTCCATTAAAAAACCAAGCTCAGTTCAAAAGCATATGCCGACCGCATCGAGGTCGGCATCTTACACTTGAGCTCGGGAAGGCCGTCCTAGGCCATCTAAAAACCGAGCTCAAGTTCAAAAGCATATGCCGACCGTATCGAGGTCGGCATATCACACTTGAACTCGGGAAGGCCATTATAGGCCATCTAAGCGCCGGGCTCAGTCCAAAGCATATGCCGACCATGTCGGGATCGGCGTATCTCACTCGAACCCGGGAAAAACCCCATTTATACTTGTTAAAATTCCTTAACACTTTTAACAGGGATAAAACAACAAGATAAATAGCAACGAAATAGCATTAATAATAAAAAAAAGTAATATTCATAATGAAAACTGGTCTAAAGCCGGAAAGAAGTACAGTAGTTCAAAATAAGGGAAGACATAACCGGTCGGAGGCCGGTTACATTCAAAAAGCAACAAAAAACTGAAACAAAAGAAAGTTCAGGGGTCGCCCGCCCCATCTGCTGAGCCCGCCCGCCCTTCGGTTCCGGCAACAAAGTCAGCCACTTCATCAACGCAGGCCTCCGCAACACTTCCTCCCGGCTCCTGGGAGACCTCCGGAGGGGCCTCTTCTTCTTCCTCCTCTCCTTCTTCTTCGTCGACGGCCGGGGGATTTTGACCCGGTTTGATCAGCCTGTGCCGATGGGGGAACCATGAAAGGTCCACCCCATAGTCAGTCTCGAGATCGAGGAAGGGAAGCCAGTAGCTCTCATGAATCGGACTTTTTGCCACATACTCTCGAAAGTAGGTCTCCTGGGCTTTAGTGTCGACTCCGGCCTGGCGTCCAACCCGTATCATATTGGCGGCGGCCATGTAGAAGCAGAACTCGGAGAAGAGCACTGGGCTGGTGGCCGGGTTATTCGGATCGTAGGCTAGCCGACTCAGAGCGGCAGGCAACTCATCAGTTTTCTTCCGGAGCTCTCCTTCTAGCTCGGCTTGCCGGGCGCGAGCCTGATCGGCGTCCCCTCGGTCCCTGTGCGCCTCCAGTCGCAACTCAGCATTAGCGTCCTCCATCTCACCGACCCGGTTCCGGGCATCTGCCAGAGCTTTATACGCCATCTCCGCCCGGCCGAGAGCGTAGTCCCTCTCCTTTTTTAGCGCGGTATTTTCGCTCTCAAGGCCGGCTTTCTCTTCCCGAGCCCGGGTCAAGTCAGCCTCCGCCCTCCGGAGTGAGTTAGCTGTACTGTTGAGCTCGCTCTCCACGAAGTTGGCCATGATCGTCGTCTGGTTGGCCAACGCAATGCAGGCTCGGCCGGCGTGTCGAGGACGGCGCTTGGGTATATTGGCCGGCTCTCGAGTCTAGGCTTGGGGCAGATAATTCACTGCCCAGCTCATATATTCCGGCATGTCTACGATGGAGCCCGGAGCCCGGGAGGACAAAAAGTCCAACACTAGTGGGGGAAGGTCAGAGTCGTTTCGCGTCAGCCTATAGAGAGAAATAATCAAGTCAGGTATGTTTAGAATTTGACTAAGGAATCTCAAGAGTTAGAAAACTTACGCTTGGAAGCGGGCTGGATCACGGCCAAAGTAGGTTCTATCATCCTCCAGGCCGGGAGCTGGCGCTGCATGAGCCACAGTCTCCGTCACGACCGGCTCGAGCCCGGGAGGAGTGTCATCAGAAATATCGATCGGGGCCGGGCTCGACCCATGCAGGCCGGCCTCCTCACTTTCGGTCTCCTCTTGACCCCTCTTCCGGCCGGTGAGTGGAGAGGAGGTAGGCGCTTCAGTAGCAACAGTCCCGTCGGCCGGAACTGACTGGAGGGGGAGAGGCTCTTCGATCACGATCCCGGTCCGGGCACCGGTCCCTTTCTTCTTCTTGGCCCCTTTGGCCGTCTTCTTCACCGCACAGGCACCGAGCAAGGAGAACATTTTCGGACAGCGGTCGAGAAGATCTGGAGGGCACTGTCTCACGATCGGAAAGTCAAGCACTGCAATATCAAAATTCGAGGTGTTAAAAAAAACATACTATAGGTCGAGACCCGGTCTCGCCCTGATACTTACCCGTCAACTTTAAATGACGGGGAAACTGGAAGAATCGGTTGGAAAGTCAGGCTTGCCGAGTCCGGAGGATGGCTTGATTCCTTTCCGTGGCTGGGAATGATAATATCCACTCCCTGATGACCGCGAAGTCGAAATTCAGCTCTCGATCGGAAGGACAGGGGTAACCTGCAAAGAGAAGTAAAAAATTAGATCAGTACTCTTAATTCAAATTTAAACTAAAAATTCCTTACTGGGATTTTTAAGGCGGATGTCGGTCGGAACATCGATCTCCGTTCCATCCGGGTATCCGGTCTTCCACGCCCCACCAACGAAAAACTATTTTTCCGATCGTTGTGGGCTTTACTTGGCAGGCCGGTCACCAACTTCTGCCCTTTTGTTTGAATGAAGACCTCGCCGGTCCCACTCTTTTCGCTTTGAACCCGGTAGAGATAAGTCATCTCGCCGGGGGTCGGCATCCGGAAAAGTCGATTCTGGCCGAACAACGCCATGACGCTCACTATGATCATCCATGCATTCGAAAGCAATTGGATGGGTGCCTAGTTCCAGTAATTCAACAAATAAGAGACGACCGGATGGAGGGGGAAACAGAGTTCGACTTCCATCATATCCTGGGTCACGGCCGTCATCCCATAAGGAGGCTGGTCCGCCCGTTCGTTTGGTTTTGGGGCATAAAGTTGCACGTCATGGGGAATGTCCCAGTCGGTCCGGAGTTCGTCGAGAAAGTCTTGGGACACGCGACTCTGCACCCGACCGATGGTCCACCTTTGAGACTCCTCCAAATTCGCAATCCGAATCATGGCCGGATCACGAACGGTCGGTCCCCGCCGATAACGTTCTTGGTATACCTCAAAATCGAAGTTGATGGAGTCAAATTCATCTTTTTCCTCCACGTACGCCAACCAAAGACGGAAGGCTCGTCGGACCTGGTCCCGCCGATCTCGGCTGACGCTCCGACCTCCGCCAGGAGAACCTCCAGCCTTCGACCCCGAGGCCTCATTCGCCATCCCGAGCCTTTGTTTGATTTGCTCGGCCGCAAGGTTTTAGAGCAACAAGTTGTTGGCCAACTCGTCACCATCGCTACGACCGCCGTCCTCTTCATCTTCCTCCAGGAGGTCGTCCAACGGATTCCTCTCCTCCAGAGGACGAGCCGCCGCCTCGGTGTGGGATCTCTCTGCCGCGGCCGGAATCCCCTCCCGGGCACCTTCACCCAACAGTGACCGACCCGGATTCGGGAATAGTGCGTCTAAACCATCATCATTGCGAGCCCAGATTAAGCCCGCCAGACGGGAAGAAGAGGCACCACTATCGCCGCGGGAGCTTCCTCCCTCGTCAAATAACCGCCGATTGGCTCCACCACCTTCTCCGCCACTCGAGAAGGCACCTCCCCTTTGCCCTGGCGGAGGACCCATCCACCGTCGTACCATAATACAAAAAAGAAGTTTTTGAGTTTCGAAAATTTGAAATTTACCTTCCTAAACCACCAGTCGCCGCCGTAAGAAGCTCACCGGAAATCGCCAAGGAGGTGTTGCGCTTGCTAAGAGATATCGATTCGCTCGAAGAAGTAAAAAGCCAAAAATGGGGAATGATTCCCCTATTTATAAGAAAGGGGCAGGGACCTACTGTGCAAATAAAATTCTAGGATTAGGGGCCTAGTTGCAAGAATTCAAAACGACTGTTCACGCGTCAGGCACCTGCATACGACATGCATTTAATGCGTGAGGTTTGAGGAATCACATCACGTCACACACGTCAGAAATTAATGCACAGAATACGAGGCGACGTCTGACGGGACGCACACCTTCCTAGGCACACATTACAATATGCGTCTTCTCAAACGTCACACAGCCAATAGCCGAGCTCCGATCACATCGGGCAGTTCAAGGCCGGCGCCAACGATGAATGACAAACGATCATCTCGCCCCTCATTAACTCTGAGAGCCGAGCTGGGGGCAATTGTTGTGGGCATTTTGTGCCACAGGTCGGCACCGGCCTGAAACAAGCCGTGAGTGAAAGCAATGCATCCCCGACGATGCCGACCTGGCCGGACAGCCGCCGACTTCCTCAGTCCCCGACCTTCACGGTCTCCGACCTTCGGGGTCCCCGACTTTAACGGTCTCTGACCGGACGGTCCCCGACCTTCGCGGTCCCCGACCTTCAGAAACAGCTCAAGACGCCTAACTAACTTGTCCAGGAGACAGGACAAGAGGGTCGGGTCTGGACCGATCTGGCCCTGACAAAAGAGGACCCGACCTACGTACAGGAGGGGTTCCCGACAATGTAGCCCACCAAGAGGCCGACCTCCGACCTCGAATCGCCTCCGACCTGCAAGAAGAAATTGGAGCACGTGATGGAATCTGGCGAGATCTTCCCCCAAGAGGCAAAAGGCCGCCTCCGTACTCAGTGGCAGAGAGAATATTCCATCCAAATGAGGAAAGTTCTCAGAGAATCGTCCTTTTTGGACATGTGTCAACACGCTAGTGGCCGGCCGCCTGCTGACCCTGGCGTATCAGTGCCCGCGCGTCCTCAGAGGTTGGGGGCATTTAATGTTTCTGTCCCCTGGGAGGTCGAAAAAGACCAGTATACCCCTGTAGTGAGAAAACTACAAATAGCCCCACATTTGTAACAAGAAAGAGAGTTCAATTCAATCAAAGAAAAGCAATATCATTTGCATTCAAGTCCAGGGATTAAACACCCCTGGCAATTCTTGGTGTTCTGATTTTTCCAGTTCATCTTCATCATTAAAACTTTCATTCAGCATTTATTACTCAAATCATTTGATGTTTTTGCCAATGCACGCTTAAATAGCCATCAATAACCAGCACCATTATTTGGCAAACAACAAGTACTGGATGTTGTTAATTGGTTGGTAGTTGGGATTTGATGGTAGAGCGCATTCATTAATCTTGTGGCCCGGTTGGTTGCAATGGTAATAAGTTATGTCACCCTGGTTGTATTGTCCCCAATGTACCTTCCGACATCTTGGACAGTTTGGATGGTTTCGAGGGATATTGCGGTGTTGATCATTGTTGATTGGTTGGCTGTCGGCACTTGGTGGTTGAGTGCATTCATAAGATTTGTGCTCTGGTTGGTCGCAACGGTAACAATTCTTTCCCTCCGGATTATATTTTCCCCAATGTTTCTTCCCATAACTTGTACATACCGGTTTGTTTTTAGTAATCTTGTGGCACTGGTCATTAGTAATGGGTTGGCTGTTGACATTGGATGGTTGAGTGCATCCTTTAACTTTGTGTCCTAGTTGTTTGCATCTGAAACAAGTTATTTCAAACCGTTTACATCGTCCCTAGTGTCTCTTCTTACAACTCGGACAGTCTGGGCTTTTTCAAAGAACGTTGTAGTTATTTTCCTTAGGTAGTGGAACCAGATTCCTCTTAAAATTTGGCTGCCAATTATGATTGACAGGGACAGTCGTCGAAATCTGCTTGTACTCCAAATTATGACTGATCGAAGCTAGTAGCGCTTGACAGAAAACTTCTCCATAACTTGGCATCTGAAGGCCTATCACAACTCCTGCTAATTCGGGCCTCAAACCCTGTTCAAACCTCCGGGCTTTCTTATAGTCATCATCCACCAGATGTGGAGTATAACATGACAGCTGATTGAATTTTCTCTCATACTCTATCACTGAGAGGGTTCCTTGTTGCAGATTGATAAACTCTTGTTCCTTTTGATCTCCCAGTACCTGTGGAGAGTACCACTCCAGTAGTGCTCTCTTGAAATCCTCCCAGGTGAGAGCTTGTCTTTCCACTTCGTCCCTTGTTTGCTTATAGAATTCCCACCATTGAGCTGCATCTTCCACCAATTGGGATTGTGCACAAGAGAATTTTTGTGCATCGGTTAGTGCCATACGTCGGAATATACATTCCAACCCGACTATCCAATTCGAGTCTCGAGGGGGCTTTCTCTCCCATTCAGCCCATATGGATGTAGTCGTCAAATTTGTTCAACAAAGTCACTCGTCCTGGGTGTTGTCTGAGGAATAGGTACATACTGTGGTGGAGGAGGTGGCGAAACTTGCTGCTGAATGTAGTTTAGAAAGGAGGTCAGTAATTCGCTTGCGATATCATTCTCAGGTGCAGCCTGCTGGGGTGGTTCAAGTCCAGCCTGAGGGAGTGAGTCATGTTCCATCTCTTGGGGTTTGGATAAGGTTAACACGGGGTCGTCCACATCTACGGCACTGTGCTATCCTAGTAGTGGTTCTGAAAATAAAAGAATAATATTGCTAAGTTATATAGGTATGAGAAAATTAGAAAAAATAATCGAATTACGTAATTAACACAACGCTAGTACTGAAATACACGTGAGTACGTGGTTCACCGCAATGCACTGCGGCCGCAAATGGTACAGTGATCACATACGCACCATATAATAGAAACCAGTGACATGTCATTTATCGATAATCAGATAAAATATAACAGTTAATATAGAGCAAGTAACACACACTGCCAAGTAGCAATTTCATAACATATATATATCATATAAAAGTCTCGACTTCTATGTAGGTCAGTCTACTTACGTCATATCCGAAAATAAAAATAAGTCTTCTAAGTATCGAGCTACCACTATCTTAGGTGGATTCTAACATCGAAAGGAAAATTTCTAGTCAAAATTTTAGTCATGTAGAAACATAATTTAAACAATTAAAGCACATAATTTAAACAATCAAAGCATATAATTTAAACAATTAAAAACACATAGTTCAAATAGTCATATAACAACATTTATGAAATTTATAAACTTAAAACAAATTTATTAATTTATGCAATTCACTAATTATTCATAATTCAATAGGAATATAAACGATGTTTTGTGGTTCTTTATACACCATGTATGTACTGTTTTGAGTTCTCGATCTTTTGATTGGAGTTTTGTTATGAAAGTAAACTTGTCGTAATATCATAAACTTTTAGGCACATTTAAAAATAAAACAAGAACATACCTTCGAGGAGCTTCTGGCGGTAATAGGAGACACATTTCCCCTCAAAAGATTTAATTAGTGATCTATACTTATATGATAAGAAAATTTTAAGTAAAGGAAAAGATTTTGGTTTAAAGAAAACAATAATTTGGTTTTAGGTCCGAAAGTTTTGAACCTAGGCTCTGATACCACCTGTAACTCCCCGAATCCAAAATACATAAATATCTCAGATTCGAGGTGCCACTTGTGACTAAAATCTGAACTATAAAATTTTTGATATTAAAAGGAGATAATACAATGAGAGATGAGTTTTATGCAGCGGAAGGAATGAGAAGAATAATTTTAATAAGTATCTCACACACATATATTCATATATAAGGTTTAGTATTTAATGAAAGTACATGCAGGGTTTTAGTTTACGAAATTCATAGGAATTATATCGTATGAAAAATAGTAGCGATGACATTTATTTTAAGGGTAGCATATTATTAATAGTAACAGTTTATTTAAATGGGAAACTCTGTGTCGTCCCTATTACTGTCCTTGCTCCACGAAATTATAATCTGCAAGGGTTGTAAAAAGGGGGGCGTGAGATTTGAATTCTCACGTATGGGTGATTTGCAACGTCATGAGATTGGTAAATCCGAAATATATTAAATTGTACTCATTAATAAAATATATCAAAATCCATTAATCAATTGACAAGTAAACATGAATATCATATATCACATAAGTAACAAGATCAATATAATAATTAGTTGGGCATAGCAAGTTTCACATCATATAATTAATATATCACAAGTTGATTCACATCACCGGGCAAAAGCCCGAAACTATTTTCACGTATTGGCCCAATCTGCCAAAATTATTTTTCACATATTGTAAATCTCCCTCGAACCATTTCCGTACAACCTCTTTTTTTTCCTTCTACTAATCTTTCAACCTCCGTACACACAAGAAAAACAGTAAGCAGATAAATCAATTATCACATTCCCAGTGCGCACGTAGGCAGCTGACCAGGGACCAGATTTTCTGAAATAAATGACCTGTCCCGAGGGCGTCACAGACCGCTCCCCGGAGGTCGGATATCCCTTCGTTAAACACTAGTCTACCACCTCTTTCCGCAAACCCGTCATTCTCAAATTGTGGGGAGAATTTACGTAATTCGTACTTGTATTAATTCATGCTCACAAAATGCCCTTTATCATGCAATGATGATTGATTTGAATAAAACAATAGATATTTTGTATCATATATAAATATATCACGTAATTCAAACAGTTATATAATAGGTGTACATTTATGTTGGATTAGTTGTTTTATATTGATTTAGTCGAGTTCAGAGTATACCAGCACAACGTATTATTAGCAGATCAATCAACCGATCATCACCCACCTCTTAACTTTAAAGCTAAGTTACAACTGTCTTTGAATTCCTTCAGAAGATAACTTGCGTTGTAGAGACGTCCCGAAAGCGATGCGTTAACAGACCCCTCGTGCGTATCCCGTCTAGCATAGAGTCCTAGTACAAAATTATTTGATTAATAGATGGCTCTTGGATTATCGAAAGGCCTAGAAGTTTGTGTTATGAAAACGAGAAAGTTGTGGTCTTATAAACTCATTGAATATACTTGTTTAAAGATCACACCCTATTTTGGTAAATACACCACTTCTAAAAGGATTGGTGTATTGGGGTGTACTTACTAAATTCCTTGTAATACTATTTCAATTTTCATAAAAAGATCTTCTAATTTCCTTTGCCCTTTTATAAATAAAAGTTTCTAAATTGTAAAAGTATATCTATATATATTTTTCTTGAAAATAATTAAAAGAATAAGAAATTTAGTTAAATAATATTAATAAAGTAAAAGTCCCAATTTAATATTTTCTTTCTAAAAATTCTATTTTATTTTAAAAGAATTCTTGGATAAAAATTTATGTTTTTTATAAATAAAACCCTTTTATTAAACTTATTTTGCTTAAATATTTTTATATAATAAATACTAAAATAATATAATATATACTTTTCTTATCATTAATATTTTTAATCAAGTTAACTTGTGTTACTTTCAAAACAAAATAATAATACTTTTTCTAAAAATAAACTTTTTCATTTGTTACTAAATTTTGGATATGAATGACTTTGGTCTTTTTCGATCTTTTTTCCAAAATCGATCAATATAATAATTTTGATAACCCAAAGTACTACTTTTAAAAGCCAACCGTATTAGTCTTTTTTTTTTCAAATAAACCAGAATTTGAATTTAAAGAATATAAAGTTTCTCCTGCCCCTATTCGAGTAGTAGGCAGGGGAGAAGAAGGATTAACAAGGACCTCAACTAATAGTACTATACACATCTAACATCATCACCATACAGCTAAACCATTAATACTACTAAAACAACTAATTCAATCTCGCAACAGGATTTAATAAACAATATGAAAACTAACAATATCAAAACTCCATCGACCAAGCTCCAAAAGATGAATATTCCAACCTCTCCAAAAGTCTAAACAACTCGAAATTAAAACAGTTCGTTCCTAATCCAATTACTACGAAAATTAAAGAGGAGATTAGCAATTCTTACGAGTCCCAAATCGGGCAGCCTAACAGCGTAATTTGGTGATGCGTCGGATGGTTCAAGCGGCCTAACGACATCGTTCATGTTCCTTGAAAATAAACGGCACCAGAGGCTTTGTCGGAAAGGGCGAAGAGGGCAACAACATCTCAATTTCAATTGAAGAGGAAGATAAAATTGTGCGATTTAGAATATGTTAAATCAAAGAACTGTGAATTCGAATGAATTCAGAAACGAACAAAAGGGGACTCACTTAAGAAGAGAGGCTGACGGTGGTGGCGCTTGGTGCGATATACGGCGGCGGAGGGAGAGGAGCGGCGACTCGCTGGAATCGAGACGACGGTGTGACGGTCCGAGCGACGCGACGGCGGTGTTACTTCGCGGCTGGTGGCGCTGCTCATCGCCTAGAAACAGGGAGGCGGTGCGAGGGCTGGAAAGGGGGGAGAGGCGTCGCGGCTGTTGGCTCCGTGCGGGAGGCGGTGGCTCTCAGCTGGAGATGAGCGGCGGCTCTGTACCTGTTACGGCGGCGCTGGAAGAGGTAGCAGCACGACGCGAGGCGGTGGCGCCGTTCGAAGAGGCGGCGCTTCGCGACGTCGAACGGCGGAGAGAGGGGAAGGGCGTCGGCCGGAGGCGGTGTTACGCAAAGGAGCGGTCGTGCACGGTGGTGTAGCGGCGAAGGCGACCGGTGGCGGAGCTTCGCCGATCGGAAAGAAGAGCGGCGGCGCCAGGGAGGCGCTCCTGTTTTTGATCGGAAGAAGGGAGGAGGAAGGCATCGCGACTTCGATCGGAGAAGAGGCATGAGCAGCGGGGGTTAGGAAGGAGGAAGAAGACGCGTTGAATTCTTTTGTGAGGAGAGATGAAGAAAACGCGTGAGGCTTATGAGAGAAGGCAAGGGATTTTGAGGAAACTAACTTGGGATACTGTGAACGCGGTTTGGGAAGGGATATTTTATAGGAATTATCTTCAATTAATTAATTAAATTAAAAGATAAAGGAAGGAGTTAATGTTTGTGGGTGTGATTAATTCTCTAATTAATTTAATTCAAGAAGGATAGTAATTCATGTGGTTAGGGCTTAATCTCCTTTAATTCTGATATTTTTGTTCCTGTTTGATACGGTTAGGGATCATTTGGTTCACGAGTTTAATTCCGAATTACAAGTTAATATAATTTTAAAACTTAATTAATATTTTATTGCATTTTAATCATTCTCAATAAATTATACGCATTGAAAACATAATTTTAAACTTTTGATAATTAATTTCTCGTAGTCCTTTATCCATTTGAAATATTCGATTTCTTTCTTCGAACTTGGGAATTTTAAAATAGAGTATATATTTAAATTACACGATAGCACACCAAAAATAATAAAATTAAAAGAAACAAAGATATTAAAATAAAATAAGGTTTCTAGGAAAATAAAAGGTATAAAACGGGACGGGGTGTTACATAAATAAACCTATATTCATAAGAAATTGTCATATATGACATTACCTTGTAGTGTTTTCATATGTAGGATGAGTTAATTGTCGAGTGAACAATATCTTTCCTACTTTATTTTGGTATAACTGGAATAATCTTTCTGAAATCTCCACCAAGAATAAGAGTCTTTCCTCCAAAGGCGAATCATTCATTGAACCACTAGAATTTTTAACAATATCTCTCAAACTACAATCAAATGCTTTAAAACTAAATACGTTAATCATCGGAGACTCATTCCTTATAATTAGCTTGACTCTTTATCAAAAGTTCTGGTAGTTCAAATCCAAGACTTATGTTACAGGTGGACGACGCATCAATATTGAAAGTGTTTTCCAAATGAATGTCTTTCCAGTACCACCATATATCTATATAAGAAGAAAATTCCTCCTTTGTTCAACACAATAGTTTCAAGAATTTCTTCAAAAATAATTTTTTGTTCAGTTGTGACCATTAAACTCAAGTTTATGTATTTATCTCCAACAGTGTACGATATGCAACTCTTCATGTATCAGCTTGTTAATTCTATCCGACATCATCTATTGATTTGGAAAAGACATTAAAGAAAACATCAAATTACTACTAACATCTTTTCGAACCTCATTCTCCAGATAATTTATTCAACCATAAAAATTGAAAGAAAATATCGACAACATGATGAACCTGTAGTTGGTTGTTGTCACGCACCACTTCCATCAAACTCAACAGAAAGTTAAAGGGAATGAGATACATAAAGAAAACACTTATATGCTCCTAAAATTACATTAAATGCACATTTAATTTTTGAGCAACATTATTTGTATATTTGGTATTAAAGTTATTTAGACATTTAACATAAAAACTATGTTAGTTCGAATATTTTTTGGTGAAAAGTAGATTTGATGTTTAATTTAGGCATGACCTTAGTTAAAATTGAACATATTTACTTTTTGTTTTTGCTTTGATTAAATTGCAGTTATTCCATCTGGAAAAAGACCAATATAAAATTGTACGAATTTAAAAGGAAAATAACGTTCTTTCTTTAATTTTTCTATTAGAAGTATAACTCCCAACATATATCTACAGGTTATCAATTACAACATATTTTTTCTTTGCAATTCGATACATCACCTATTTAAATTTTATAATTCAGTTTATCGGTTCATTTTTTAATCTAATTTGATCACATGTTGTCGTAGGAGCTACTACCTTTGTCACGTGGATTGTCATGCTTAAAATCATATTTTAAATTTAATTCATGTTTACATTTTTTAAAAATGTAATACCCAAAGCGACTGACCTTACATAAAAAATTGCAAGTCTTCAATAAATCTCCATCCCTAAAACGCAGGTAAGTAAATCTAATCGAATTAAAATAAAATACTATCTTCTATGAGGTGAAAAGTCATTCATTATCAGTGAAGGAACAGTACCCAAGTACCAAAGAGTTGTATCAAATTGAGAATGAATTGAAATGGATGTATTATGTGCAACATGTATGGACTCTCACGTGGTAGAGACGACGGTTTGGGCGACCACTGTATGCTATGAGTATACAAACTATTGTTACATATTATCATTATTAAATTAAAGTTATTAGGAGTATATTATTTTCTACTAAAATTTCAAGTGACAGAAATACTTACGAAAATTTAATAATCCATAAGATTTGCCCATTAAATTAATTTTATTGTATGATTGGTCTAAATTATCCTAAATCTACAGAGTATACAGTTTAGAAAGTTTTTCAATCAATAAGTTCCTATATAATATATATGCATGTATACGGTTACAATGAGAGAAATAATTAATGCTGATTTAAAACATAATAAATGAAATGTTAAAATTAGTCAACAAATAATTCTAGGCATAATAATTTAACATATGTAATTTTGAATTCAATATGAAACTTAATAATTGATCGTTTATAAAAAGTTGACAATATATTTGATAATTGCTATAGTATATGTTTCGGTGAAATAAATAAAAATATTCATAATGTAAAATTATCTAATCATAAATTGAATTGGGATATAGGAAATTTATATTATTTATAGTAAATTGTGTTGAATATAACAGAAGAAAAAAAAATCAAAATTTAATAGTCACTATATTAATTGACCATTAATAAAATTTTAAAAACAAATGTCATGATTACTAAATTAAATATAGTTAATTATTTTGTATATGTCATCATGACTAAACTAAAACACATGTAAATTTTATTTATAATTAATTAAAATATGATATACATCGTTTCTATTATATATAGTAAGTGGTTAGGAATAAGAGTTCTGTAAGGATATATAGTTCAACAATTTTTTATAACGGTCTGAATATTTTTTTTTTATAAAAATCGAAATATATGTAGTTTGAAATATGTAAAAATTAATGGCAAAGAAAAAAATAACAAAAAAATTAAAAGGCCCCAATCAAAACTTTCTTAAAGTAAAATAAAAAAATCAACATTTCATTATAGAATTCAAATTATTTATCTAGATAATTGTATTAAATAAAAATAACCAATTGAGTTTAAGATAGTGAATAAAGTTTGAACATTAAATGTGATGAAAAAAATTGGCATTGTAACATGCAATACATTAATTCTAAACTGCATTAAAATCAGCAACATACAATTTTTTTAACTATAGATCACATGTGTTAGATGTATTATATTAAGCATTGAAGTTTACATAGGTTAGGAATCATATTAATGTTAAATTTATATTCAATTAGCACAAAATTAATTAGTCATCATCTATTAATTACATACAATATTCAAACTTTATATGTATTTTTATATCAAAATACAACAATAATGAAAATAATTAATTTTTAAATTGAATGAATTCAATATAAATAACTGACTTTAAAGGTTTGGGATTGCAATGAATAATACATATTCCTAAATATATAGTAATCATAATAATTAAAATGTGTTTCATTAGAAAAAAAAATCAACTAATATAATTAATTAAAATAATTATTTATATCTAAGTCAAACATTCTTTTATTAGTTAACAACCAAAATTTAATTATGGGAGACGTAAAATACATGTAAATTTGATTATTTATCTAGAATATTTATCCCAAATATGAAATAGGAGTACTATAAGTATTGTTTGGTTTTAATTGTAGTATTTATAACAATAATCAGGGGCTTATGAATTGCAATTCTAAATTATTGAAATAAAAAAAAACTTATGTAATACACGTTTTATTTATTAATTTAAATGATTCTAAATACAAAAATTAATATATCAAAATGGAGCAAATATGATAAAGTATACATTCAATGATTCTTCATGGAAAAGACTCCATTAACGATCAAGGAGAAAATCTAAAAGAATATAGGAAAAAGGAAAAAGAACACGTCCATAAATAATCTTCAATCCTAAATATGATCTTCAAGTTCCAATGAAGATGTACACACAATTGTGCTATGAAATCTTCAATGTATAAACCCCCTAGAAATCTGAAAAATAACAAATAGATAGAATTATTAGAAAAAGATATACAAAGAAGCAACAAAACTAAAGAATACAAACAAAAATTAACCGCCTAACAATGAATCAGCAGAATTAACCGTCAAATAAACAATATGCACAAAACATAGAAATTGACAACAAATATATCATAACATATATAAACCGTTTATAACATATAATGAAAATATTAGTATGATAGATATGGGTCTTGTTTAATGCCTGCAAAAAAATAAGAACATTAATTTGATTCATCAAATATTATCAAAAAGAAAAGAAGAAGAAGAAAAATGGAGTGGTATTACAAAAAAATAGATAAACAATAAAATTATTGGTATGAATCCTCTAATGCTAGCAAATTAAAACATAATTTTAGATAAGTTTGAAATGAAACCTAAGGTTTGAGATGTGATTGAGATCAGTAATGAATTCTGAAATTAATATAAAAGTTTTAATGAAATAAACAATCAAGATTAAAAGTTTGAATTAAATGGTTTGGATCAAAAGTAAATATTTGACTAAATGAGAGAATAAGGATTTTGAAATAAGATGGTCTCACATTTGCCACATAGGCACAAAGTGCTTGGTATATATATAAGTATTGATTACATGCGAAAACAAAAGAAAAAAATTGTAAAACAATGATTTGTAAATTGCAATGAGATTGTGATGAGAGATTGGAGTATAAATAGGACACAAATATTTGTATCAAATGATGGAGAAAATTAACTCCAATTTATTATTAATGCTAGACAAAACAAATGAACGGTTATGATCTATTAGAAAAAAGATGATCAACTGACCAAAACCATTCCCGCCAAAACTATTAAAAGAAATGGAGCTTGTATTATATATTTATAGATGTTCGAAGTTGGGTAGAAAGTCAGTAAACCGAATGACTGATTTTTATAAGTATATCTTTCCTTACACTGTTATGAAATGTCATCACAAAACACCAGTTCTTATTTACTTAAAAGTTTCGCACTTGAAATCCAAGAAAAGAACAATACTATCAAAATTAAACTAACGAAGAGAATGCAAGCAACATTTATGTGGTTCGACACTCAGAGTTAATTTCCTCACAACAGTAATTAAACCCTAACCTCATCAATTGAGTTTAAATATCGAACTACTAAAAGGGAAATCAATATGGTTACAATCGAAAATTGATCAATGCCCAACACAAATTGTGACTGAATTCTGTTGAAAACCGCCCTAAAAACCTTCTTCAAGCTTGCAGCCTCTTCTGCGTAACAAACTGGTAGTTTAAGTCATAACTACCGGTTTTGAACCTTGAAACCGGTTCAGTACTAATAAGTCGATTCGAGTAAAGAATAGACCAGTTTCTTTATCCTTCATTAGCAAAGTATTAGATCAATCATCTAATAGTATCACTTGATCATTTCGCAATTTGCATTGAACCACAACAAACTCTCCACCTCAAAACAAATGAGATGCTCCAACACTCTATTTTTAACCAATGTGAATTAAGGTACCTTCCAGGACTCCAACTTTATCAACTTCAAACAATAGCTGAACTTCGAACTTGGCAAGACTTTTGTTAACATGTTAGGCGCATTATCTTCAGTAGAAACCTTCTTTACTGATACAATTCATTTCTCCACCACATCTCTCACAAAATGCAATCTAACATCGATATGTTTTGAACTTTCGTGAAAGACCAGATGCTTCACTAAATGTAAAACACTTTGATTATTACACTGGACAATAACATCCTTCTGTGATATGCTAAATTCTCTGATGATGCCCTTAAGCCACATAACCTCTTTCACAACTTCTCTAATTACAAGGTACTAAGCTTCAGTGGTAGAAAGTGCCACTAGGCCCACTACTGATTGGAGTACAACTCTCCAACTTATTGCAGTACCATAAAGAGTAAACACATATTCTGTAAGTGACTTTCTAGTGTCTACATTCCCAGCAAAATTTAAGCCTACATAACCTTGCAAAGGTTGTTTCTCACTGCCATCCTTCTCAAACAATAATCCCAGATTAGCAGAACCTTCTAAGTATCTCGTAATCCACTTAAAAGCCTCCCAATGATGCCTTCCAGAATTTGACATGAACCTACTGATAGCACTAATGGCATAGGCAAAATCTGGCCTGTTACCATAGCATACATGATACTTCCAACCCCATTTGAATTTGGAATTCTACTCATTTACCTTTTCACCTGCTCACTCTTAGGACAATAATTTACTGACAACTTAAATTATTATGCAAGTGGTGTCGATACAGCCTTTAATTCATGTATGTTGAATCTCTTGAGGATTTTCTTAATATAATCCTCTTGAGATAAAAATAATCTTCTATTTTCTTTGTCTCTGAGGATATCCATCCCTAGGATTCTTTTTGCATCTCCAAGGTTCTTCATATCAAATGTTGAGCTCAATTTCGCCTTAAGATACCAAATTCTGCTCATACTTTTGCTAGCTATGAGCATATCATCCACATACGGGAGCAAATATATCAGTAACTCTTTTCCTGGTTTCTCAAAGTACACACATTTGTCATATCTACACCTTATGAAGCCTATGGAGATCATAAAGCTATTGAACTTCTTGTACAATAGTCTTGCGCTCTACTTCAATCCATAAAGAGATTTCTTTAGTAAGCACACCTTCTTTTGATTCCCAGGCAATACGAAACCTTCTGGTTGTTGCATATAAAATTTTCAATTAGATCTCCATGTAAGAAGTTGTTTTGACATCAAGTTGCTGCAATTCTAGATCATCTTGATTCACTTTAACCAATAGGATCCTTATTGAACAATGGTCGACCACGAGAGAAAGCACTTCATAAAAATCGACTCCCTCTCTGTGTGTAAATCCTCTAACCACCAGTCTGGCCTTGTACCTTGTAACTCCTGTTTTGCTGACCTTACTTCAATCTTTCTCTTGAAGATCCACTTGCAGCTCAATGTCTTCTGGATTTTAGGTCTTCTCACAAGAGTCTAAGTGTTATTTTTCTCAAGTGACTGTATTTCTTCTGTCATTGCTAGAATCCACTTGTCCTTATACTTTCCTGAGATAGCTTCATTGAAATTCTAGGGCTCATGAGCATATAAGACCATATCAACTTGACCAAATCTAGTGGGAGGATGAACTTGTCTTCTGACTGTCTCTGGCCAAACTATAATTTCTCAGATCCACACCTTGATCTCCTTGGTCCCCATGGTCTGAATACAATTCAATTTCATTGTTCTCAGGTTCATTGTGGTATCATCTTGATTCCCAGATTTATCACTTCCATTTTTAGTGCCCTCTACTTCCTGATTTCTTGTTGAGGTCTCCACCTCAACTGGTGAGTGTTCATATGTGAGATTGCCATCTAGATCATGTATATTACCATCATGTTTGTACCCCATGACTCTCTCATTAAAGATTGTACTCTGCTTGTGATGCACTTCTTATGACCTGTTTCCAGATACCACAGCTTGTAGCCTTTTACCCCCTTTAGATATCCTATGAAAATGCACCTCAAAGCTCTAGACTCAAGTTTATCTTACCTTATATGAGCAAATGCCAAAAAACCAAATACTTTTAATTTATCATAGTTTGAAAGTTTTCCATACCACATTTCATCAGGGATTTTGAACCCAATTGCTGAAGATGGGGACTTCTTGATCAGATAACAAACATCGTTAACTGCTTCTCCCCAGAATACCCTTGGTCGTTTAGTATCTGCAAACATGCATCTAACCCTCTCCAAGATTGTTATGTTATTCTTTCAGCTAATCCATTTTTCTGAGGATTAGCTGGAACATTTTTGTGCCTAGTTATCCCTTTGGTCTTGTAGATATTCTGAATTCCTTCTGACATATACTCAAGTCCATTATATGTCTTCAGGTGTTTCAGAGACTTGCCTTTGTTGTTTTCCTATTCTGCAAGGCACTCCTAAAGTATTTCCCTCCACCATGAGTTTCAACCCTTGATGGCCCCCATATATCAGAATGTACATAATCCAGCGACTCTATTGTGGAATGAGTACCTTTAGGATATGAGGGTTTCTTGGATTTACCTAGCACACAGTGATCATAGAAATCAAGTTTCACAGATTCAGAATTTCCAAATACCTTCTGTTTTGACAGTTCATTAAGCCCTCATTCACCAATGTAGCTTAATCTCTTGTGCCATAACATTGTTTCTAAAGTACTCATACTTACTGTTAGGATAAAAGTTGTATAGTTTTGATGAGTTAAAACAAACCAGAAGATGTAATAGGACCATCTGGACCTGTTAGCCAGATGAGGAAATAGATTAGGACTTAGTCTAGGGGAAACTGCCAGACCAGAAGACTTCACCAGAAGACCCCACCAGAGGACTTCACCAGAAGACTCCACTAGAAGACTTCACTAGATGAGATCTGACCAGAGGCAGAAGACCTTCCCAGACCAGACGAGTCTGGTGAACCAAAAGATGCTCAGAATTATCTCTAGATTCTACTGAGTATTCTGGTTCTTAACCGACTCTGGACCAGAGGACATCGAGGTCATTTAGTGTCTGGTCCTGCCTTCTCTGGAAGATTCAGAGTTGGGCAATGGAAGCATTTGACGTTGGTAATTCAAATCAAGTCAAATAAGATCAGATTGGAAAGTATTTAAAGTCAATCAATCCAAGGATCTCACCAACCCGATCAATTAATTAGGGAATTGATTGATTGAAGCTTCCTTAATTAGAGATCTGATTAGATTAGCTCTCCAACGGCTAAACCCTAATCATCTCTATAAATACAAGAGTGCATCATTGAAGAAAGGCTCTAGAGATACACGCGCATGAAGTTAATATCCAAACCTCTTGATTATCACGCTTTAGCACTCTTACTTTGTTCATATTCTTATTCACTCTTTAAGGAGTTGTTGGATACTCAACCTGTTCATCTTATTAAGATAGGGTTGTCGTAAGATCGGCTTTAGATCGAAGTTAGATCTAAAGGCTGCTGTAAGAAGGATCTGGTACTTCTTAATTCCAGAAAGATAGTTGTTGGTCGGTTAGTTAGTAAGACCCCTTTGATAAAAAGGGAGAGTGGACGTAAGATCGTTATATCCGAACAACTATATATCTTATCTTCATTATCGCTTTCATTCATATTGTTTTATTGTGTGCTCTTGAAAAAGGATTTTGAAAATGACTTTAATTTAAGTTTAAGCTTCCGCAATTAATCTATCTAGTGGGACCAATGACTTGAAGCGAATATACTAGCTTTCTACTAGTAGCTTCCCACCAAACAACTTCATCCTCGAATTGAATACAAGGACTTGATCACCTACCTTGAACTCCTTTTTCTTCAATCGTGCATCATGCCACTTCTTAGTCTTCTCCTTGAAAATTCGGGCATTCTCGTAGGTATTGTCTCGAAACTCCTCCAACTCATGCAATTGGAGTAATCGCTTCTCACCAACCAAGGCACTATCAAAATTCAGCTTCTTGATCGCCCAATATGCCTTGTGCTCCAATTCCACGGGCAAGTGGCATGCCTTTCCAAAAACCAATTGATACGGAGACATACCAAGAGGAGTTTTGAAAGCTGTCCTATACGCCCAAAGTGTGTCATCAAGCTTCGTTGCCCAATCCTTCCTACTAATGCTCACCGTCTTCTCAAGGATCTCCTTGATTTGACGATTCGAAACCTCTGCAAGACCGTTAGATTGAGGATGATAAGCAGTAGAGACTCGATGACTTACCTCATATTTTGACAGCAGCTTTTCCATCCACTTGTTCACGAAGTGACTTCCCCCATCACTAATCAAAGCTCTTGGAACTCCATATCTTGCAAAGATGTTCTTCCTCAAGAACTCGATCACCACTCGGGAATCATTCACTCTAGTGGGGACAACTTCAATCCACTTCGATACATAATCAACGCACACGAGAATGTACAAGAATCCATTACTCGGAGGAAATGGACCCATGAAATCAATCCCCCATACATCAAATATCTCGACTCCATGAACACGTGCATCGGCATCTCGTCCCTCTTAGTAATGGAGCAAATCCTTTGGCACTTCTCACAGCTCTTAAC
Source organism: Ballota nigra (assembly GCA_947034835.1). Taxonomy (NCBI): domain Eukaryota; kingdom Viridiplantae; phylum Streptophyta; class Magnoliopsida; order Lamiales; family Lamiaceae; genus Ballota; species Ballota nigra. Next base: position 11,188,336 of record OX344729.1, read on the forward strand.
CCATTCTATGCAATCTCTCAAAAGAGTTGGCCAATAAAAGCCAGATTGAAGCACCTTCCTTCCGGTCTTCTCTCCACCCAAATGTCCTCCACATGGCAAGGCGTGAAAATGTCTTATGATGTTACTCCACTCCTCCTCTGGCACACACCTTCTCAATACATGATCAATCCCTCTTTTGAACAAGTAGGAATCGTCCCAAATAAACTCCTGAACTTTCTTCAAAAATGCCTTCCGATGCACCGAGTCTATCTCAACGGGTAACTCTCCACTTGCTAAATAATTAGCATAATCTGCAAACCAAGGCGCCTTCCCTTCAACTCGATATACCGGAATTTCTCCTAAGCCAAAGAGCTTCTCGTCCGAAAATTCATCGTTCACCTCTCGATCTTCCACGGTGTTCTCCTTTGTAAGCTCCAATCTCGAAAGGTGATCGGCTATCACATTCTCACATCCCTTCTTGTCTTGAATCTCGACATCGAACTCTTGGAGTAACAAGATCCAACGAATGAGACGGGGCTTTGCATCCTTCTTACTCATAAGGTACCGAATCGCTGCGTGGTCTGTATATACAATTGTTTTCGTCCCTACTAGGTAGGATCGAAATTTATCAAAGGCATACACGACCGCTAACAGCTCCTTTTCGGTTGTCGTGTAATTCACTTGAGCAGAATTCAGCATCTTCGAGACATAGTATATAGCGTGAAAACGCTTCTCATGAATCTGTCCCAAAGCAACTCCCATCGCAAAGTCACTAGCATCACACATCAGCACAAACGGGCTAGTCCAATCCGGTGTCACAAGTATCGGGGCATTCACCAACGCTTCTTTCAACCTGTTAAAATCCACTAAACACTCATTAGTAAACTCAAAGGCGATTCTTTTTCAAGAAGCCGCGAAAGGGGTTTAGAAATTTGTGAAAAGTCTTTGATGAAGCGTCTATAAAACCCCGCATGTCCTAAAAATGACCGAATCCCCTTCTCGGTCGAAGGTGGTGGAAGTTTCTCAATAGCAATCACTTTCGCCTTGTCAACTTGGATACCTTTCGAGGACACATGATGTCCAAGAACAATACCCTCTCTCACCATGAAGTGACACTTCTCTCAATTAAGCACCAAGTCCGTCTCTTCACACCTGCTCAACACAACTTCAAGATTGATTAGACATTTATCAAACGACTCCCCGTAGACGGAGAAGTTGTCCATGAAAACCTCCATAATTTTCTCAATCAAACCATGAAAAATAGCCACCATGCACCTTTGAAAGGTGGCGGGTGCATTACACAACCCAAACGGTATCCTCCTAAAAGCAAAAGTTCCATAATAACAGGTGAAGGTGGTTTTCTCTTGATCCTCGGGGGCTATCATAATCTGATTATACCCCGTATACCCATCTAAGAAATAGTAATACTCAAAACCACCTAATCTATTAATCATTTGATCAAGGAACGGTAGAGGAAAGTGATCCTTACACGTTGCCTTGTTCAACTCCCTATAATCTACACACACACGCCATCCCGTCACTAATCTAGTGGCTACCAATTCATTAGACTCCGTCTTAATCACCGTGGTACCCCCCTTCTTAGCAACTACGTGTAACAGACTCACCCATGGACTATCAGAAATCGCAAAAATCATGTTGCTATCTAACAACTTCAAAACCTCCTTATGTATAACCTCTTGAATTACCGGATTAACTCTACGCTAATTTTGCACTATCGGTTTCCTACCCTCTTCTAATCTAATCCTATGCATGCAAATCGAAGGGCTAATTCCCTTAATATCCGCGATCAACCATCCTATAGCAGATTTGTGCTTATGAAGCACCACTAAAAGTCTCTCAAGCTGATCATCAGATAAAAGGGCAGATACAATTACCGGATACTTGTCGGTCTCATCCAAGTAGGCATACTTGAGGTGGTCGGGAAGTGGCTTCAACTCCTTTTTTGCCTCCAATGGTGGCGCCTTATCGAACATCTTCTCAAAAGTTGACTCCTCGGCTTCCAAGTTGTCCTCATCCTCTACTTTCTTCATCTCCAAGAACTTGACATCTTCATTATCTTTCAAGCTGTCAAAATAATCAAGATCATAAGAATCATAAGATAGATCGTCAAGGATAGGATAATCAAACTGATGAACGTAGAAAGAGCAAGGGTCTAGAAGTGTGTCTTCAATATAAGTGTCTGTGATGTCAATGAAGTGGCAACTCTCATCTCCCAATGGGTATTTCATAGCTTCATAAATTGCTATATTCACTTCTTGATCATCAACTTTGACCGTAATCTTCCCATTCGCTACATCAAGTACCATCCCGGCGTAGCTAGAAACAGTCTTCCTAAAATCAACGGTACATGCTCATCTTCTTCCATCTCGAGTACGACGAAGTCGGCTGGAAAAACGTGATTCTCCACCATCGCAAGAACATCCTTCACTACTCCTTGGGGTCTCGTGATGGACCTATCAGCAAGCTGGAGCGTCATCATCGTGGGTTGAAGCTCAACCCCCTCTAACTTCTTGAACAGCGAAAGAGGTATCAAATTAATGCTCGCCCCGAGATCACACAAGGCTCCTTTCTTGATCTTGTTGGAGTTATACGTGAAAGTATGCTTTTACTTTGTATAACTCGTGTATCAAACACTCGTTTTATGAGAATAATTCTTTTATCATATTTGCTTTAGTTATAATTGAATGTTGAATTTCTATTGCAAACCGTTCAATATATGGTACTAGTTACATTGTAGTTAATGTGGTGATACCCGATCACGGAAGAAAACATTAACTGTTTTCTTGTAACTGAACGTACATTTTCACGACCTAGGTGGAATTGAACAATCTGCCGTGAAAGGTCGATGTGTAAGGCTCAGATTGGTCTGTCTTGACTAAGAGATTGCACTAGCACATTTAGTATGTGTTGAAGAGGACCTACAGCGAGGATAAATTCATCTGTTCTGAAATGTGAAGAATTAGACCTCAGTGGTTGTTGATTTCTTAATCTCCGTCACTTAAATAGGACCGTGTGTGCTTAATGGTTACTGCTTTGATTCATGTTGGGTGAGAATCATTGTGACTTCGAACTTTGTGTCTTGGGCAGTAATATTAATCATACGACGGTTGCTAAGATTTAATACGGAGAAACGCGTGCGAGTACGGCTCGTGTGGTTAGTCCCCTTGGTGGACTCAGAAGTTTTATTGTACCAAATCTTGCAAGTGAAGAATTAGTTTCTTCGGTACGGATAATAATGTTGAGCTGTCTTTACTCCAAGGTGAAATATGTTAATTAATTTAGAGCCCCCTCTCGGGTAAACCGATTACTATTTAACTCAAATTAATTAACCAAATTCCTCACCACAAGTTCGATTAACTAACACCCAACTCTCGTTGTAGCACGAATTAACCTAACAAGAGAGCTACTAAATCTAATCAACCAATCTAATCAAGATAAACACATTAATAAAAGCAATCGAACCAACTCAATAGCACAATCAAAGCTCCATTAACACCATAACACTAATTTCATCATAATTCAAACACCCAAAGCATTAGGGGATTAGCCCATGGCTAATCTAACAAAATCAATGGATAAACAAACTAAAGAAATCAATAAACCCACTAAGATCATCATAATAAATTTGCAAGAAATCATAAATGAGAAAATTATACCAATTAATTGAAAGATAAAGGATAGAAGTCACCTAGATAGAGTGATTACAACTTGGAATTGAAAATTGTTCTTCAAATGCTAGCTAAATTACTCTAATAATTGAATGAAAACTGAAATCTAAAATTTAAGGTGAAATCTAACTAAAATGGTGTGTGGGGTGTGTGTTTCTATTATGTCTCCCCCAAGAAATCTGAGAAACTGAGTATTTATAGTGTGGAAAAAAGGCTTGAGACGAAATTGCAAAGAGATCCCTAAAAAAATGGTGAAAATTCGAATTTTTCAAAATTTCAACTGAGTTGACCCGGTCAACTCGGTCAACTCGAGCGAGTTGACCAACTCGAGCTGACTACCCGGTCGAGTACGGCCAAAATTCTTCCCAACTCTCTGTTAAAACCGACATTGACTCGCACGAGTTGGGTGACTCGACCGAGTTGGCTGGAAATGCGTTTTTGTTAATTGAGAAAAAGTGCTGATCCTTTTCTTGCATTTCTTTACTTTTTCCCGTGTGGGTCCCACAACTTTCCTTTCTATTTCTTGGATAGCACGTGGACCCCACTGCACTGAAGAAAGCTTTTCCAGTATGACTTCGAATTCCGGCGACTTGCAGCAGTGGCGTGGCTTCTTTGGTGCGAGCTTGTTGCTACTCCGGCGCAACGAACATGTGATAACGGGGGCTACTTCAATTCCGGTTCGGCGGCTTGAAAATCTGGCGAGAGAATGATGGCTCTTCTTTCCATCTTTTCAGGTGACTTGAGCTCGTAATTCCGGCGACAAACAGCAATTTCCGGTACTGAGCTTTTTCCGGCGCGAGTTTCGAATTTCCGGCGTTGAATGGTGGAGTGAACAGCGGCTTCAAGGCGTGAGTTTCTCTTCATCTTCCTCCACGAATTTCCGGCGAAGAGAGGTGTGAGCTTCGAGACTCCATTAATTCCGGCGAGGCGGCTCGATTTCCGACGCAACTGCGAGCTTTTCCGGCGCGGCTCGTTTCCGGCGTACATGGCTGTGGTCGAGCTTCGATTTTGGAATGGCGTGGGGCGCTGCTTCTCCGGCGACAGCTTCAGGCGACCTAAATTCCGACTCTTTCCTCTTCTTCGAATTAAAATGGCGTGGATAATACCCAGCTTTCTCTCTCTTAATTGCTATGGAAGAGGTCGGTTTCCAATTTAAAAAAACCAAGTTTGACTTCTCTAAAAATAGTAGTGGGGCCCGCCTGATGCTTTTGTTCCTTTCTCCAATTCTTTACTTTGCTGATGGACTTGGGCCTCCTTTCAAATGGGCCGGGAACTATGAATGCAAAAGGGTCTCTTGTACACTCCAAATTAATTGCAAATGAATCAAATTGTTGGGCTCAAAATTAATTAAAGAGCCCATCTCAAATTCTTGTCCTCTTCTCGATTTTTTTTCTCCTCGCTCGACCTCAATAAATTAAAGGCTCGTATTTGCTTCTAAAAATACTCAATTTCCTGCAAAATAAACACAAAATTCCTTTCTCGACAATTAAGCGCAATTGGTCAAATTAATGTAAATAAATGCAAGAATTCAATGAAATTAGGCAAATTAAATACATGAATTTCGAGCAAAAATCACACTAATCAGCTATTCAGAAGCTTAATTAATTAATGGACTTGATAATCTTAAACGCGGGAAATAATAACCGGGAGCCCATATTATCGTAATATGGATTAAGATGGATAGTGCAATATTAATTTATTAGTGGTAATAATTAATATTAATGGATTGAATTATATTGGGGCTCAATATTGAAATTCAGAAGTCCATTAGGAGGTCTAATCTTAATTCTCCTTAAAGGCCCTTCAAGTAGCCCAATAATGATAAGGTGATTAAAATAAAAAGAAAATATAATGCTGATTTTTCTTGATGATTTTCGAAAATAGCAATATTAGGAGAGAAAAGATTTTGTTGATTTTCTTGAAAAGATATTATGGAAGATAAGTATTCTTGGAATACAAGATTATCTCATATATTCAAGAAGATCCAAATCTTGTGTCTTGGTCCTATAATTTTCGAAAACTACCCTATATTTAGGAGGGTGAGATTTTTGTGGAATATTTTATTTTGGAGAAAATAATATATGGGATATATTCAAGATTTCTTAGAGGCTAAGAAAAGATTTTCTCCAAGCCCATATACACATAAAATTTCGGTCCCTACCCTCTATAAATAGGGGATGATTATTTCATCCCCAAGTACACAATTCCATGTGTTGGAAAAATCAAGAGCATGTATATTTTTCTTTTTCCTTAGTTATTTAAATTGTTCGATAGCATCTCCCACCGGTGATCGAATAAGGCGAAAGTGAATACTTGAGAAGGCTTTTGGATTGGTAAAGCGTGTACGTGTTAGTCCCGTTTATTCAAAGGCCAAGTTCTACGAGAGGTACGTTAATCACATATCATCTTGATTATTTCCGCCATAAATTATATGTGAATTAATTCAACATGCATGATGTAAATTTTGTTGTTGGAATTATTATTTGAATTAATTAGGATTAATTCATGCTAGTAATAATTGTATTTAAATTCGTATTTAAATTTCATCCCGAATAGATTCCGGGCACCCCTATTTTCCCAACAGATCTCGTTCCCGATGTCACAAAGAATGGTAAAGCTCCCGGGATCCTTCATCTTGGGAGGAAGCGCCTTGTGCACCATAGCACTCACCTCGTGGTTCAAGTGCACTAACTCGGGTCCATCTACTATCCGTCTCTTTGCTATCAAGTCCTTCAGGAACTTGGCGTAGTTAGGCATCTGTTCCAAAGCATCATAAAAAGGAATGTTAATATGTAGCTTTTTAAAAACATCAAGGAATTTAGCAAACTTTTCATCAAGCTTCTTTTTCATGAAGTGCTGTGGATATGGGACAGGTATCACAGATTTGGGTACCCCCATTCATCCTTCTCAGTTTCTTTCACATTCTTCCTTGCTTCCTTTGCTTTCTTCCACTTTGGGACTCTCTCAATCTCCTCAATGACCTCCTCTTCAGGCTCTTTGCTCTCATTGGACTCATCCCTATCTTTACTCTTCTGAATGCCTTCACCCTCAATCCTCTTCTCAACAGTAACACCTCCATCTTTCTTGTGTTCTTGTCCCCCCATCTCAATCTCTTCTTGGGGCGTCTCAGAATCAACATGCATCTCAGGACCATCATATTTAGTCCTACTTCTCAACTCAATAGCCTTGCAGTGTTCTTTTGGGTTATCCTCGGGCATTGAGGGATACTTGCCTGGCTCTCTCAGCTGAGACTTTGCAATTTGACTAATTTGATACTCAATGGAAGAGAATCTGCGGTTGTTCTCTTACTAAACTCGATTCCACTCTATGTCTCTCTATTGGAGTTCTTGATCACGCTGATCACCTTTCTTGTGCAACTCCTTTATATCGTACTCCAAAGAGGACAATCGCTTGCTACCTTCTCCACCTTCTGCAGGATAGCTCTCAACATCTCTTCGGTCGAGGCACCGCCTTCACCACCTGGAGGTTTTGAACCTGGATCAACACCTAGAGGAACTGTAATACCAGTCTTCGGATTAGTATATGAGAATTTCTCATTCTTCCTCCATGTGTTTTGAGGAGGCTGCTGTCCTCCTTGATATCCTTGTGTGTTCCTACATTGATTTTGAGGCGGCTGAGGACCTGGAGGTACAAATGGTTGGCCATAAGAAGGCCTTCCAAACTGATTTCCACCTTGTGGATACCCCCCTTGTGGGTAGTTAGGCCTTCCCATATAGTTGGCCTCTTCTTGCTGACTCGTGGCTGGGTCCACTTTCTCATTCGCTGCTACATTCCCTCCAACCAGATTCTGCCCCATCTCAAGGTTGTCGATCTTCTCCATCATAGTCATCAACAGCTTTCTTGTACCCTAATTCTCCTCCAACTTACAAACTCTCTGAAATTCTGGGTGATCGTTCCATGCACCGGCATTCGTGACAATGTTGTCCACGATCTCTCTACATCTCGCTATCCCTTGGTTCAGAAAAGCTCCACTAGCACATGCATAGAGATGGGCTTGACCAGCCTTGCTAGCTCCACTATAGAAGAATGCCATGATATCTCCCTCGTTATACCCGTGCTGCGGACACTCAATCAATATATTTGAGTATCTATCCCACGCCTGACGTAAATCCTCTCCTGGCTTCTGGCGGAAGGAAGAGATCTCAATCTTTGCTTTAATAGTTCTCGAAGGAGGGTAGAATCGCTCAAGGAACAGACGCTCGAGCTCGGCCCATGTGTTTACACCTCCCCTCAGGAGCGTGTTACCACTCCTTGGTTATTCCCGTCAAAGAGAATGAGAACAGCCTGAGCCTCTTGGCATCTTCAGACATGCCATTATAATTGAATGTGGAGGCTATCATCAGGAAACTTCTCAAGTGAGTATGAGGATTCTCCTTCCCAACCTCCCCCTTAAATTGATTCTCGGTAAGCAGCTTAAGAATTCCAGGGGAAATCGAAAAGTTGTTTGCCTCAACAGGAGGTAATGCCACTCCATCATAGTACCTCTGCGGTTGTGCCGCGAACCTTCCTCGAATAGCCATATTCTGATCTGCGTTCTGAGGAACGGGCTGAGGAACCACAGGTGGTACGGGTACTTGTTGAACTGGTGGTGGTTGGTAAACAGGAGGTGGAGGATACTGGTATGGTGGATAAGGATTAGGTGGGTATGGGTAAGGTGGATAAGGTAAGTTGTTTTGTGGCAAGTTAGGATGTGGGTAAGCAGGGTTGTTCTGAGGATTTTGGACAATGTTATGAGCTGGACTGTTTTGATTCTGTGTACCCGGGTTTTGACTCTGACTTTCTCCTGACGGATCTTGGTTCTTACTGGTATTCTCTTCAGTGCCATCAGCTCGGTTCAATGCCTGATTAAACTAATTCTCGGCATCATCCAACTCATTAGTAATGTCCATTGGTTCTTTCCCTCCTCCGGCAGCGTTCATCCTTCTTAAAAAGGCTCAGTTTATTCTTGCTATTGTCTCAGGATCTGATTGTAGTCTCTCTTCGCTTGTATTACCTTGCGAGCGTGTTTTCATAAACCTGAAACACTAAAAAAAGAATCAAAACGCAACTGCCGAATACGTACGAAATAAAACAGAAAAGTAAAGCACTCACTACTAACTACTAAGCTATCGACAAGTCCTATTCAAAAGACATACAACGCCATCCCCGACAATGGTGCCATTAACTTGAATCGAAAATACTAGCTTTCTACTAGTAGTTTCCCCGCAAGAGTACGGGTTCACTGTAGTATAAGTAAGTATAGCGACCAAGTAGTATCGAACCCAAGGGATGAAGTGTATGCGAACATATCCCTGAAGATCTACGCGTCGTAATTAATATGAGTGTATGTTTTTTTGTTTTTGAAAATTAATTAAAAGAAACTAAATTATTCTACGAATGCAAAAAGGAAAATTAAACTACGAAAGTAAAAATGTGTTTTCAAATATGAGATGATGATGCTCAGGATAGGAATCCCTATGTATACTAACGGAGCAGGTACATAATCAAGATAGCCGTGACGCGCAAGAAATAACCTAAGTAAAAGAATGCAAGATGAAAGCTCAAGATTTTAAACCCTAGTACTTTATCCTAACAATCGACTTCACTAATCCACTAACAAGTTAATAGATTGTGCTTAATTAATGAGACCCTAATTTAACTAAGGTGATGTGGTCGTCCTCCTTCGCTAAACTGGTAGATGAATTAACCCTTTCTAAACCCTCTCATTAAGTCTACTCGTTGTTAAAGAGTGATAAGGACGAAATTTAAGAGTAAAGTTAAGATTGATTTTAAGAATTCATTAATTAAGAGAATTAAAACCTAACGTCACGAATTACCCTAATTACGTACCCACAACCTACTTCTACGAGTTCATCCTACCCCAAGCATGCAAGGGTTTTAGCTAGACATGGGTTTTACATAAAAAAGATCAATTGAATAAATAACGAACATGAACATAATGATTAGAACGAAGAAAAGATCAAACATAAACTAAGGTTTCAAGAAATAAATGAATAAACTGAAATTTAAATCAATAAAACGAAGTTTCAACGGGTTCAAGAACAAAGGTCTGAAGAAACGAAACTAAAAAGTAAAATCGGACTAAGAATTCGTAAAGAAAACCTCAAAAACGTAAAAGTAAAGCTTGCTCGTTCCTTCTTCTCCAAAAACTAACTCTCTAAAATGATCTCGTATCAAGTGGTGTCAAAAAAGTTGTAAAAACGAGCTTGGGACGAATATATATAAGCGTCAGGCCGATTCGTGAACTCATGGGCCGAAAAATGCATCCGGAAGCTCAAAACTTGAAAGTGCTCGAGCACACATGCTCGAGCGGTGGCGCTCGAGCAGTGTAGCTCGAATGGGGCAATCGATCGAGCGCTCCCGCTCGAGCTGGTCGAATGGCTCTGGTCTCTGGGTGTTTAGGGGCGCTCGAGCACCATGCTCGAGCATTGGTGCTCGAGTTGATAGCTCGAATAACTCTGAAATTTTCCAAAGTAATACTTTTCTTCTTCCACACTAATACCAATCGTATTTCTTCGATATCTTCTCATCCGGGCATCCGTTTGAGTCGATTCAAAGTCCTACAAACTCCATTTTTCGCCCTCAATTCACCTACGAGCATCAAATAGACAAATTCATCAATGTATAGAAATAATGTTCAATTGACTCTAAATACTCAACAAATTCGACCAAAATTGGGGTATTTCTAACGACGAATCATGACAATTTCACGCCCAATCTGCCAACAAGTGGTATCAGAGCAGTGTGTCTAAGACCACTGCTTTGAAAAGCTTTTGGTGGTCACCGGGCAGATCCATTGCTCTTTGTTATTCGCATTGTTGTAGAAATTACTCTAATAGGCTATGAATATTCTAATTAAGTACATGGATTTTGAGTTTATGTTTTCAATGGATTTTTATTTTTTTTTGAGTTCAGCTGCTGGGAATTGGTCTTTCATGGTGGACATAATTGAATTCTTGGTTGAGTACGAAGGAAGAAGAAGGACAGAATAGTAATTTGTATATTTTTACCTTTTTTTTATGCTTTGTACCATTTTTATTACTCCCTACCAAGTAACTGTGAGAATTTTTATAAATTAATACTGTATTTCCTAATATGATGTACCAAGCAATGTATTATATAAAATCAATACTAAATTTATACTCCCCCTCTTAAATTATGAATGACTACCAAGTGGACACTAATAACAAAAAACATATATTTTATCACTTTAAATACTATAAACAAATCTTTTCTTAATAACCGTGCAAACAGTAAATGGGAAGTTGAGTTTGGAACGGAGGGAGTATTTTTTATGGTGTTATTGATTTAATACATGGATAATTTTTTATTTTTTTTGAAAGTTTTAATATATGGATAATTAACCATGTAGTTATGTTATTATTTTTCTTAGAGAGTGTATCGCTGAATATATAGTACAAGCTTTGGTGGAAGGCTGCGACTACTATTTATGGAAAATTGATGCATTGTCGTGCAGCAAATTGCCTGCACAGATTCTGAGTCTGCTTTTTTAATTTGTACTCTTACCTAATCTCATTATGAAATTAACACTGGTATTCTTCACTTTCATTTTTGCATAAATGCTTGAATTTGTTAACTAGTTTTACAGATATAGTCATTCATGACGAACAGGGTAAACAAATTTGTGTCTCCGCGTTCTTTATTTTACAGCATTTATTAACCACGTAACCTACTTCATCTTTAAACAAAAATCCTCTAAAATTAATCCCAACAAACCATGCCAAATTGGATTACTTCGACCTCTATAAATAATTATTTAAACGAAAGCTACTATGAATGTTCTTCTTTTTTCATAAATTCGAAGTAAGATATACAAGAAAAGAAAAATGGAAAAGTACCGCAAATTTGCAGCAGAAAAACCGTGTCGTGAAAATTATGATTTGAGTAAGAAATTTCTAGGGTAAAATATCTCATATATATATAGATTATTAGAAAAGAATTTAGGCTAGATCTTGGAATTGAATGAAATAAGACTATAATTCTAAAAGATGTAAAATATTTATCTAGGATTTAAAATAGAAAATAAAAAGGGCAACACTCATGTGAAATATTTCATATGTGAAATATACCTAAAATAAGCAAATATTGAAAACGGGCCGCTCCAGGAAAAAAATTCGCGGATCTTGGCCGGGTCGGGTCGGGTCGAATTTGGAGGGTTTTTTCCAAAATCTCGCGCAGGCCATGTTTCAGGATTTTCTTTCCCAGTTTGTGTTACAGGATAGACAAAATGTATGTTACAATATGGGCAAATGTGTGTTACAAGTCATTAAAAAACAGGTTTTTTCTACTTTAAAATAATAATACTTACAAATATATATTTTTACAAGATCAAATATGTGTTTTTAATTTATTTCTCATCCCTTTAAATTTAAATTTATGGTTTTATATATTAAAATATATTTGTTCCAACAATAACTTACATTTGCTTTAACATCAAATACATTTTTTTTCTCCAACATTAAGATACATTTGCAATAATACACATTTTTACTCCCAAATTGTGTTACAATATAAGCAAAATGTATGTTACAGAATAGGCAAAATATATGTTACAATATGGGCAAATATGTGTTACAAGTCATTAAAAAATAGGGGTTTTCTACTTTAAAATAATAATAATGACAAATATATATTTTTACAAGATCAAATATGTGTTTTTAATTTATTTCACATCCCTTTAAATTTAAATTTATGGTTTTATATATTAAAATATATTTGTTCCCACGATAACTTAAATTTGCTTTAACATCAAATATATTTTTTTGCTCCAACATTAACACACATTTGCATTAATACACATTTTCGATTCCAGATTGTGTTACAATATAAGCAAAATGTATGTTACAGAATAGGCAAAATGTATGTTACAATATGGGCAAATGTGTGTTACAAGTCATTAAAAAATAGATTTTTTCTACTTTAAAATAATAATAATGACAAATATATATTTTACAAGATCAAATATGTGTTTTTAATTTATTTCACATCCCTTTAAATTTAAATTTATGATTTTATATATTAAAATATATTTATCCCAACAATAACTTACATTTGCTCTAACATCAAATATATTTTTTTGCTCCAACATTAACACACATTTGCATTAATACACATTTCCTATAACATTAACACACTTTGCTTCAATAGTAACATATATTTCCTCCAACGGTAACACACATTTGCTCCAATAGTAACACATATTTTTAGTAACATACATTTACTCTAACATTAACACACATTTGCAGTAACACATATTTACTCTAATAGTAGCACACTTTGCTTCAATAGTAACATATATTTCCTCCAACGGTAACACACATTTGCTCCAATAGTAACACATATTTTTAGTAACATACATTTACTCTAACATTAACACACATTTGCAGTAACGCATATTTACTCTAATAGTAGCACACTTTGCTTCAATAATAATACATATTCCTCTAACAGTAACACGGATTTGCTTCAATGGTAACACATATATGTTCCAATAGTAACACACATTTGCTCCAATAGTAACATATATTTTTAGTAACAAACATTTTCTCCAATAGTAACACACATTTGCTCCAATAGTAACACATTTGCTTTAATAGTAACATATATTTTTAGTAACATACATTTTTTTTCCAATAGTAGCACACATTTGCTCCAATAGTAACACACATTTGGTCCAATCGTAACACACATTTTCTCCAATAGTAACATATATTTTTAGTTACCCACACTTTCTCCAATTGTAACCCACATTTGCTCCAATAGTAACATATATTTTTAGTAACACACATTTTCCCCAATAAAAACACACAATTGCTCCAATAGTAACACATATTTTTAGCAACACATTTGCTTCAATAGTAACATATATTTTTAGTAGCACACATTTGCTCCAATAGTAACAAACATTTGGTCCAATCGTAACCCACATTTGTTCCAATAGTAACATATATTTTTAGTAACACACATTTTCTCCAATAGTAACATACATATGCTCCAATAGTAACATATATATTTAGTAACATACATGTTCTCCAATAGTAACACACATTTTCTCCAAAAGTAATACACATTTGGTCCAATTGTAACATATATAATTGTGAGACATTTTCATCCCTATTAATATATTGGAGATTGATTTGCAAAAAAAAAATGAATTTTAGAGTAAGGATGGGGTGGAACTGACCAAGAGGAATTTGTTGTGTGTATGGATGGGGGGAGGGGGACGTGAGGTTGTGCAGGGCGTGGGGCTGGGGGAGAGGAATCTGGTGTGTGGGTGGGTGGGGTGGTATGGGCGAGGGGGCGTGGGGCTGTGAGGCATTGCGCAGCTTGGAGTTGGGGAGGGGGTGGGTATGGGAATTGCAAGGCTGTTGTCGGTCCAAGGAAGAGAGAGGGATACCTTGGGGTTGGGGGATTTGAGCAGCGGGAACTTGACGGAGGAAAAAGGAAGAGGATGCATTTTCTAAATATGGATTATTCTACGGATCTGGATCTAAGATTCATAGCATATTTCATATAACAATTTGTGAAATAAAAATATTCTCTAGTACGAAGGTGTTCATAATTGGAAAATATGTTTGTTAATTTGATCATCATTCATAACAACTAAGAAAAAGAAACCAATTTAATACACAAACTACTAAAACAATTAAAATAAATATAAACTAACACTTGTAAAATTTCAAATTCAACCTTTTTCTGTACCCGAGTCCGTATCGAATTCTGTAACCGTGTTCTCATCTTCGTCCTCGTCCGTTTCCGTGTGTGCATCCGTGTCCTCATCCGTTTTCGTATCTTCAACTTTCGATTCCAAATTCACGATTTCTTTCTTTTCCGCTTCATCCTTTGATTTAGTCAGAGCATCGATCAATCTTTCCAAACATTCATCTCGGCCGATTTTGGCATCAAATTCTCCGCAACATTTGCAGGACTCATCTCAACTTCCGACAACAAGCACCTAATCTTGTCAAACTTGTCATGAGACTCCAAATCTAAGTAATTTTTAGCAAGCACTTTGAATCCTTCATAGCAACAATAAGACATCTCTATGTGCTTGTCCATTCTTCCTGGCCGCACGAGGGCTTTATCTTTGTAATTCGTCGTGACTATGAAGATTCTTTCTCCTCCGCAGCCTGACCATATACCATCCATGAAATTCAATAGCCCTGATAGAGTAACCTCACTTTTCTTCTTATCCACTTCTTTATCATCATTCTTGCTCTTATTTTTTATGCGATTTTTGCTTCTTCTCTTCCCCGTGATCTCTAGGGAGCAATCGATGTCTTCCATCACTATAATTGCCCTATCCAAAGAAATTAAATTGTGGATAAAGACTTTTACCACGAAAGACAACGGCATAATGCTTACACATTTTTACAAATCCATTGTTGTATTTATAAATCAAATCAAATTTTATTAAATTTACATATGTATATATTGTAAACATCTATTTAAAGAAAGTGGATAATCTATATCTATAATAATATATAAAACACACTACCTTCCTATAATTAGTTTTCGGCGGGAGATGTTATTGACCTTGTGATTGTGTTAATTTTTTCATTCTGACCGTTGATATTGTCATTAGGTACGTGCAGTTTTTGTGGTATTGATGTGCTTCAATGTAGGGGCCGTTACGTTTTCATTGTCCTTTATATGTGCGGTTCATTCCAGTGTACTCTTTCATCGTGGATTATGTCTGTATTTGTAATATCGTTGTTTCGTTGTTCTCCTTTTCTGCTTTTTGTTTTTCAATTGATGTTGTTTGCTTGCAGTTTAATGGCGTCAGGCTGGAGTTTCTGAGAATCAATCCGCCGGTTCCGGTGGTTCGTCGTCGTCTATTGTGTATATAACGTCGATCGAGAGTCCGTCGAAAATTGAAGAAACTTTGGTCCTCATTTTATTTGTAAATCGATTTGGTTGTTCTGAATTTGTAGCCTATATAGATGCCCCTGTTTTTCGTGATTCAGTTCTGGAGGGATTTTTTCCCCGATTTTTCCTTTTTCTTATTGATGCTTGTGGTTTGAATTGATTTTGATAAGAACAGTTAATAATATAAATAAATAAAAAAATTGTGATTTATTGTTTTCTGTAGCCATAATCCCCGATTTGTTGGAACTCGCCGACTCGGGTCTACCCGAATTTCATATCTTCCCGAACCAGAAGACAATTAAGCAGAAGTACCCTATGCTGCAGAAGTATTCTGTAATTTTATTATTATTTTAAGTTTAATTTAGGTTTTTTTTCCTTTTTCTTTTTTGATATATCGTGAAAGTTAGTTGAGATATATAGGGGTGAGGATGATGCGGTAACTGGTAAGTGCATAAGACTATGTTTATGGACCGATTTTAAGCTAAAGACATAAGAAATAAAAAAACAAAAAAGCATGATAATTCTACAATATGTTCGGCACCGATCCGGAATTGTGCTGGTTTTTCAAATTCATTTCACTATTTTGCTTCAATTATGGTAATTTGTTTATTTGAAATGGTATATATATATATATATATATATATATATATATATATATATATTTATAGTTTATAGTTAATTCAATACCAATAGAAACAACATGATATTTATTGTAACTTATTTTAAAACGTAATTTCCAAAATTATTTACACTCTAAAATAGAAAATATTAACAAAAATATACGTATAATTTTCTATTTTAGAGTGTGTCCAATTTTGTGTGTCTAATTTAGTGTGCAAAAAATATTGGGACAAAGAGAATTGTAATTTTTTTTTAAATTATAGTTACAAATTTTGAGTATCAAATAATTTAATATATTACTTTATAAATATAATATAAATTGATAATAAAGAATACAAATTATTTTAGATTGTGTTGGGTTGTTCAATAATGAAAAAATAAAATTTGATTGAGTTGTAGATTGTATATGTGGAGGAGATGTAAATGAATTATTTATTAGGAGTTTGGGTTATAAGATATCATGGATAAAGATAGGCTAATTTTGTTACGATTGGCTGAAAAATATGTATATTTTTAATATTGGATGTGAAATGTTAATGTATAATAACTAAAAAGGATATATGATGGCTAATTAGGAGGATTCTGTGTTAGCCAAATTATTAAGTTTATATTTCCATTCTTTATTTTCACCATTTTTATATATAATTTTTTTTGTAAAATTCAATTGGCGTATTCCACATTTTTTTAATAGTAAGAAAAATATCTTTAATGGAGTTATATATATACTTTGCAAAGTAATTCGGCCTATGAATCGTTAATGGTGCACTTTTTATGGTGTATTTTTCTTTCAGCTTTTTGGCATAGGAAACTTTGATTAGGCCAATTTCAGTTTGGGCGGGAAATATTTTAGGCCATTGACAGAAAACTTGTGTACATGATGTATGTGTATATTAAAACTTATGTTCGGATTTATATTGTTCGGAAGAAATCTCAATATATTCTTTAGAGGGTTGAAGACAGTGTGAAGGTTTGGAGATGTTCAATGGAGTTTTTATGTTGGCAAGAGATTTACAATTTTTATATTAAGAGTGAAGTGATCTAATAATTTGTGTATAGTTACTTTCATTTTTATATATAAAGTTGAGATGATTTTTTTAATGAATGGGTCTCATTTTATGAGAAAGAAATATTGAATTGTTTCTCTTTCTGCAACTAAATTCTCAAAGATGGCTGTGATGATTTTTAGAGATTGTAACTCATTAATTTATTTATTTTAAGAAGGCACACAGATAATTGTGAAATATCTTAGATAATTCATAGAGAAATAAAATTTCATGTATACTTTTTAATTGATGATTTGATTTTGGAATCCTTATAGATATAACAACCTAAAATAAATCCATGTTCATCGAATTATCTACTACCATAAAATATGTGAATAATACTCATGTATTTATTATCGTGAACACCAATCTATTTATATTGAAATAACTAATACTTTTAATGAAATTAATTAATACAACTTAAACTAATTAATACATTTAATTAAAATAACTAAGACCTTTTTAATCTAATACGTTTAGTGCAATTCATTAATAATTTTAATATAATTCACAAATATCCTTCAAATAAGTTTTACTGTGAATATCATTTACATAATTTTTTTTTTCATTCAATTTGTTCATTAAATACAAATACTGTACGTAGGGTTATGTTTAGTATAATCCTTATTAATGTATTATAGTTTAGTAGTCATACCACTACGATTGTTTTTGTTCATATTTTTTAATTAATTTTTAATTATTTACAAGCTCATATAAGTATTATTAGTGAAGTTTATATAATTATAATATTATAATATAGTAATTCAATATGTTATGTGAATGATATTCACTGTAACTATTATCGTGAACAACAATTACTAATACTTAATATTGAAACAACTAATGTCTTAGTGAAAATAACTAATATTTCATCAATTAATACTTTTAGTGAAACTAACTAATACACTTTGCAGTTGATACATTTAGTGCAATTCACTGATATTTTTGTTGCAATTTACTAATATACCTTCAAACAAATTTCACCGTATACCTCCTCATCTAATATAGATAGTTTTAAATAATATTAAGTTTAATCCATATTTTTTATTTAGTAATAAATATATTGTTTATTTTAGTTGGTTTTAGTGAAGAAAAATCTTTTTATTAATGTATATAGTTACACTTTCATTTTTGTTTAATTATGGACATTAGCTTAGCATTAACGATTTCAATATCAAATTATGGTCATCAACTTAGTCCATTAGTTTTTCAATAAAATAATTTGAATGTCAATTAATTTTTAATTATGCATATTAGCGATGACCCATAATAGGCCCCTTATTATAATGATAACCCATAATTGGCTCTTTATTGATGTGCAATCCATAATATTTTTTTTACAACGTGTTATTTGTTAATATAATTAATAAATATTAAATTGGTTAATAATAGAAAGATTTCAATCATATTGCACCGTCACATCCCATAAATTTAGGGAACACACTTCCTTAGCCAACCTTACACGTATCTTTTAATTTTTTTCATTTTATTTTTTCAATATGATTTTACTCATTATTTTTTAATTTTTTTAATTTATCTTTCTTTATTAAAGAAAAATGCATATATTGATGTAGAAAATCACGAAAATATTTGAAAAATTAAGAACAAATCTTCTCACTTTACTTCAGACATAAATTTTAAATTATGTCAATTTGAATTCTTACAATAAAAATATTTAATTAATAAAAAAATTAATAATTATTTCAATACACATTTTCTAGGAAATTTTTTATTTATCTAAAAAAACATTAATATAGAAAGTCATGAAAAGATTTGAATCTACCCCAACGTAGGAAACAAATCTTTCATTCTAATTTGCAACTAAATTTTAAACTATTATCATCACAAATTATAGCATGCACTCAAGTGTGTGACATGCATTTGAATTTTAAACTAAATTTTGACTTCAATTTTTTTTTTTTTTAAAACACACACAAAATCGCCAAACTGTATATTTTTGCATTTGGGGTATTATTGATTACTTCTTAGAGTATTACTGGTTATTTCTTGGGGTATTGTTAATTACTTCTTAGGGTATTACTGATTTCTACTTGGAATATTTTTTGCAAAATCAGTGAGTGCA
Source organism: Ballota nigra (assembly GCA_947034835.1). Lineage (NCBI taxonomy): Eukaryota > Viridiplantae > Streptophyta > Magnoliopsida > Lamiales > Lamiaceae > Ballota > Ballota nigra. The sequence continues at coordinate 11,207,661 of OX344729.1, forward strand.
CACTAGAACTATTCTTATATCATACATCCATGATTATGTCAATTTCATATTAACCTAAGGAGCATAATATATTATGTATATCTATTTTTGTTACACAAAACCTTCTATAAATAAGTTTTATAGTATAAAATTAATACTACCACATGTATTCACTGATATCATTAAATTTATAATTGAAATTACAGAATATTTCAAAATATTATAGGATTTGTAAATGCATAAATAATATCAGTAAATATATACAATGATATCGTTTTTCTACTATGAACAAATTTCACATGAAACTAATTTTTTTTTTTTTGTTAATAGTTGCACTAATTATGGTGCTCAATTTTAATGGACTCGATTATAGATTATTCACTTTGTAGTCAAAAAGTATTTATAACTTAAATTTTCATTTACATATTTAGGACAATCGGTGCAAAGTATGTAATGCTTACAAATTTTAAAATATAATGGTCTATTTTTATAGACCCGTGAAATTATTGTCCTTAAAAGTCAACCACAAGTTGCGTGCATATTTTTTTCCATAAATTTCATTAGTCAATTTCTCTAAATACCGCGCACGACCGTTGCACCGCCCTCAACGTGCGCACCACCTTCTCCGATGTGACTACACTTAATAGCTTCGTCTTGCTCCTTGAATTTTTTCTCCAATTCAAATTCATATTTTTGTGACATCTTTACCGTCAATATTTGGAATTTGAAATTTAACAAAAATATTACTTTTTTCAATCCAAATATGTGCAGTCCTTCGTCCGGCTATTTTTCGATGACCAAAAGTCAAGTTGTATGTGAATTTGTTCGTTATCATGTCATTTCCCCTAACTTAATTTCATTATTTTATTTTATCTTCATCGATAATTTTGAATTTGAAAAATAGCCCTAAATTGTGAAGTGTTTCCCATAAGTATGTCAAATAAAAAAATATTTTTTTAAAGAAGTATAATGGTATTTATTGCCAGAGCAAGAATGATTTCCGTAAGGACCATAACTAGGGGTGATACGAAAATTAGAACTTTAAATCTTTGGATGGACAATTTAATAACATTAACTTTAGTCGAGATTTGCATGTGCTCATATTATTTACTACGAAGACACATATCATCTGGAAAATATAAGCCATGTAAACTTCACAATTTGAGACAATTTGGTGATAATTATTTTTAGCTTCCATAGGAATGATATACCATTTTAAGTCATAAATGATCTCTAATTTTAATGCACTTAAAATTTACATAAAATTAGTCTGGATTATAATTGTTAGGAAGTTTTTTTTTTTTTTTTGAAAATAGTTAATATCATTCAATATGTTCGGCTTCATTTTTCTATTATATATACCCATGGATACATATCATCATACATGCAATATATTTTGTAGGACAGTTTATATTATTATTTTGCCATCATGATTACACCATTATAATTTATTTATCTGAAATGTGTTCCTTAATGATTCATCTAAGAATTCTTCAGACATGGATTACTGTTGGAAGGAACAACATGAATATAGTGATGATGGATTCCCAAATTATAGTTGGCAATTCTTTTGATTTTCATATATCAAATTATGTATCAATCAAATTTGTTGAATTTTATTATTTTACATATTTTTGTTAAATCTGAATAATAATTAATAGTTGACGTCAGAGAAATTTTTTTTGATTGACATGTTTCACGTTCTTTGATAATAAGGTTTGAAGGCTTTGTCATCAAAGACAAAGAATATTATATCAAATATTATGGTGTTATTCGAAATGCTATACCAATTAAGTACACCAAAAATGAATATATGATGAAATTTATCCATTTGACGGAGACACAAGAGTGTTTTGCATCGAGTATTACAAAATCAGTATTTGACTTCATTAGTTTTGAGAAAATTCTAAATCATAATATTGATGTTTCAATATTGCGTGGTAAGAGTTTGCGTGGTTAATAATTGTTCTTCAATTATACATGTACAAATTTGGTTTCCAGGTTGTGCTGTTTTGTAATGAATTTTTTTATTATGTATATTTTTTTTACAAATATACGTGTCCATTTGCTACATATTGGTCCAGTTCGTATTATTGATTTACCGATGTATAGGCGTGTTCGGTTTGTTCAGCTTCAACTTCAAGACGATAGGGTTGTTATAATGATTTTTTTAAAGACATTTATATTCTCTTACCATTATTTGTCTGATATTTTTTTCCTCTTTTGTAGTGATTCTGAGATGCGATGTGTTTTGGTAAATGAGTCTTGTGGTCAATTCATAGACTCAGTTATTATGGATCTCCTTGCTCCATTAACCATAATTTTACAAAATGCAAGGATATTCATTTCTAACGGAATTTTTTATTTTATTTTTTTGTGGCTAAGGTTGATGGTTGTCTTTGTCTATTTATTGTGAAAATTAAGGATCATTTTTGTTAAAAAAAAAAAACAGATTGGTGTTCTTTCCCAGGCTATGAAGATATTTTTATTACATTTTACTCCATGTGCAAATGGGCCGCCACCTCCTACACCAAAGTAAAATTGGAGTGTATGTATGTGTACTATTAATTTCCTAAGCACGATATTTTATACAGAAAATGCATCTTAACATCTCACCAAGGGATTTATGGAGTAATTTTGTTTGTGTTACAAAATCTCTAAACTATTAAAACTTCGATTTTTTTTTTTTAGATTTTCTTCTACACAAATATTTTTAAAATACATTGTGCATTACTATATTATATTATTTTTATCAATATATATATATATGTGTGTGTGTGTGTGTGTGTATAATATGTTATTGTTTCACATGTATCATGCAAAGTATAATATATTCAATTCTTGGTTGCTTTTTTACTGTCACGAAAAAAAGCAAAATAAAAATAAAAATGGTAGCTATGTACTAACATTTGATATATCTCTTTTTATGGATATATTGAATTTGTTCGTTATTCCGCCATTTTCGGCTATTCCCTGACGACCACAAGTCAAGCTGTATATGAATTTGTTCGTTATTCTTTCATTTTCCCTATCTTAATTTCATGATTCTATTTTGTCTTCATCGATAATCTGGAATTTGAAAAATGACCCTAAATTGTGAATTTTTTTCCCATAAAAATGTCAAATAATTTTTTTTAAATTTTTTTAAAAGAAGTATAATGGTATTTAATGCTAGAACAACAATGATTTTTGTAAGGACCATAGCTAAGGGTGATAGGAAAATTAAAAAAAAATCGAGATTTGAGGGCAAATCAGACTGAACTAAAGCACGTCGGACTAATTGGCCTGACTTGGCTTGAAATTCACGCTTATTGGTGTGATTTGACTTGAATTCGGATTGAATTTGTATCCAATTCTAATTGATTTGAGTTGATATGAAAAAAATACACTACTTTTAAAAGTTAATGTCCTTAGATTGTCAGTTCGGAGGGTTACGATCCTCAATTTTCCAGCCCGAAGAGTCTTTGTCCTCATTTTGCCCCTTTCTTCTATAAATTACACTTCGAAGAGTTAATGTCTATCACTCAATCCTTAAGGTGAAAGATAATATTTTGAAATTTTGTAAGGACCGTAACTTTAGGGTTGACAATTTAAATGCTGTAATTTCTAGGAGTTGCAAATTTAGGCACAATTAGCCCTAATAAATCCAAAAAAAATTAATCCCTCCGATTCATTTTTTATTGTACATAAGAAAATGACACAGATTTTAATAAAGAGTTGTTTATTAGTATTGTGGGTATAAAATTGATTCTTGAAAGGGGCAAAAGAGTCTTTTCAACTTTATGGAAGATATTTTTGGGTATAAAGTTGATAAAGTAGTGTAAGTGTAAATAAGTGATATTTTTAAGGGGTACGTTAAAAAGGGTAGTGTTTGTTTTTTGCTATTTTGAGTAAGGGGAAAAAAATCTTCCTTTTATGGTAAAATGAATAGTAAAAATTGAATTGGAGGGAGTACTATTTTTAAAAGTTAATGTCCTTAAGTTATTAGTTCAAAGAGTTACGATCCTCATTTTTCCAACCCAAATAGTTTTTGTCCTAATTTTACCCCTTCCCCCAACTAAATAACACGTTGAACAGTTAATGCATGTCTATCACTCTATCTTCAAGGTGAAAGTTAATATTTTGAAAATATTTTTTTAGGACCGTAATTTTGGGGTTGATAATTTAAGGACTCTAATTTCTAAGAGTTGCGAATTTAGGCACAATTAGCCCTAATTAACCCAAAAATTCACTTCTTTTAAAAGTTAATGTCCTCAAATTATCAATTCGGAGATTTACGATTGTCATTTTTCCTGCCCTAAGAGTTTTTGTCTTCATTTTGCCCCATTCTCCAGCTAAATAACACCTCGAAGAGTTAATGTCTACCACTCAATCCTCACGGTGAAAGTTAATATTTTGAATTTTTTTTAAGTACCGTAACTTTGGGATTGACAATTTAACGATTGTAATTTTTAAGAATTGCAAATTTAGGCACAATTAGCCTAATAAACCCAAATTGGGCCCGAATTTAGCCCCCAGTCAAACAAAACAGTGTTGATTAGCCCAAATTTTAGATCGAAATCAGCCCAAACGGGCCATGTAGCATCGTCCGATTTGGATTTATTTGGGATGGTTTAACCTCAATTCATGAATTTTAAAAATTATTGTCCTGAATTACAATCTCAAAAGTTATGTTCCCCATTTTGTCACTCACTAAGTTACAGTCCTTAAAAAATATTATCCCATGACTTGAGATACTTATTTTTGTTAACTTTGACTTAATTATTTATTTTTAATTTTATTTGTGTGTTTTTACGATTATATTGTAGATTAATTTTTATTTATAAATAAAATTTAATATTATTTAAATATCTTAAAAATAAATAACATTGTTTTTGTTTATATATCTAAAATCAAATATGAAAAAATGTTAATTATTAATGCAGAGAAAAATACGATATTTTTTATAGATAATTTTTTTAATATAGAATGTAGTTATCTTAGCACTCTATTTTAATAAGTTCACACACTTCTTAACTCACTCACTTTTTTTTTTTTTTACTAAATATACAACTTTAAAATTATAATTTTATTTAACATATAATACTTGCACCTATGTCTCTAAAGATATTCACTCGCCAATCTTCTTTAATTTTAATACAACTACCAAATATACTTACTACCTCAAATTTCTACTCTAGCAGGAAAAAAAACTATTAGTGCCTTGCACAATTTAGTATGAAAGAAACCAATAAAACAAGATAATTTGTTAATATGTAATATATGTTTTTAATCTTTACTTAATAAACTTTTATTTTTTGTATTATATAATATATTTTATTATTTTCTATTTAAAAGTGATGAAAAATTTAATTAGATCATCTATAAGCAATTTAAGTTTTTCTCGAAGTATTTTTGCTAAAATTAATCTCATTCAATTTCAATACCATCAAACATATCGATTCCCCCACTTCTTTAAAACAGCGGTGGAAAACATTATTAACGTCACTGTACAAGAGTCTTTATAAGTCAGAGAGATTTAGAATTGAGTATGAAAGAATCCAACAAAAAAAGTAATTTGTTCAAACATATTTTTTTAAGGAAATGTAATTATCTTTTTTTTAATTGCAATTTTTTTTGTTACTTTCTATTTGAACAATGAAGAATGTAATTGAACCATTTAAAGACAATTTAAGTTTTTCTCCAAATGTTTTAACTGAAAGTCAAATTGATAATTTTAACGATTATTTTAAAGGAAAATTATAACCAACGAATGTGGTGAAGTAATTGAATTTTCTGTTAAATGCAATAATATTGTATTTAAATGTCTTCTGGTGATAGTTATATATCTTCGGATGCATTTTTTTTTCATTACTGAAATTGTAAATCTAATATGTGTATCATTTTTTTGTTGTTTTATTCGTACATACCAATGTCAAGTGTAAACTTAAATGAACTCGGGTTATATTGTGTTGAAGTGCGTTAGAACTTAAGATTTATTCCCAATTTATTATGAATTCAGATTTATTGTTGATATGGATTATCACATTCTTTGTCTAGCTAAAACTTGGTATAAATTTATTAGAAATATTGAACTGTGTAAATATTATTTTTATTTTTTTGAAGAAATATAATTGTGTTGATGTTTGAGCAAGATTGATTTCCATTGTAAGTGTACAAAGGTTGAATATTTTATGTTGATTTTTTTAAATTAATTTCATTCGTTGATTCTTTTATTTGTATTGCAATATTTTAACTTTTTTTTTTTAATTTTATCAAAAAAATATTATTTCATGTGAATGTTAATGTTTAAAAATAGTTGATTGTCGGGTTATAGAGATTCGAATTTAGTGATTTTTATTATGGTTTGAAGTTTTCTTTATAGTTTACTTAAAAAAATAATTTTTAATTTTGTTTGTATGTTTGTTCCTTTATTAATATAAAATAATATTTTTTAAAATACTTTTAAGGATCGTAATTTTGGGGGTGATAAAGAGAGGACCATAATTTTTTAGACGAACAAAATTAGGACCGTTACTTTTCGTGCCGACAATTTAAGGACTATAATTTTTAAGAGTCCCGAATTTAGGCACAATCGGCCATAAAAAATTCAAATAGGGCAGACAAAATGAGGACTGTAATTTATTTGAAAAATACTCCCTCCATCGCACTATTTCTTTCACATTTAAAAGTGTCACGTTGTTAAAAAAAAATGTGTTATGTGAGTGTAGAGTTGAATAAAATAATAATAATTTTATACTTTAATCACTTTTTGTGATGCAAAATTATTCTTTTTATGTGGCATGAAAATATTTGGGGAATATCTTAATTAGACAATATCAAAGTAATCACGAAACAGAAAAATAATATCTTTCAATCACCATTTATTTATGTTTCATTGCACAGTATTTTTCAATTAACTCTTTATCAATTAACACAAATTTATTTAATAAAAAAATGATCTAATAAATTCTCAAATTTTCACTTTGTAACAGTAAATAATAATTTGTGTATTATATTTGTCTTATTGAACATATATAATTTAAATCTTATCAAGGACTACTTTTTAAATGAAAAATTAACGAATTTTTTTAGTGTTATTGTGTTAAAAATTAAAGCAAACCTGTAAATGCATTAGTAATTTTATTTATAATAAAAAAATTAACGATAACATTTTATCACGCTTTGTGAATATAAATGACTTTTCTGTAACAATTAGTTTTAGTTATTTTTGTTAAAGAAAAAAATGTCAATTTTAAAATCATTCAATTGTATAAATAAATAAATAAATAAATATATATATATATATATATATATATATATATATATATATATATATATATATATATATATATATAATACTCCATAGAATAAAAATTGAAAAAAAAAATGACTTCTGTTCGTAGCACGGGTGAGTCTGTTACTAGTATGAGTAAATTTTATATGAAAGTGAATAATGATAATCTTATAATAAAACTGTTTTAAAGTATTGAATATAATAAATGAAATATAAAAATTTAATGAGAAGTATCGTTAATTTGAGTTCAAGAAAAAATTTAGGTATATTTTTTTTTAAAATTGTAGCTTTTTAGTTTTATAATTAAAATTTGGTAATTATAATAGTTTAAATAATGTAACAAACTCCAGTCGTGCGAAGCACGAGATTTACGATCACTAGTTTACTATTACAAACAAAGTAATTATCCCTATACCAAATTCACAGAATACCTTTTTGGATGATATAATCCTCCATTTCTATATAAAATCACAATCCACGCGGGAAAGAGTGGGAGTAAAAACACTAGTACAAATTATGGTCGGTGGGACTGGTGGAGTTGGATTGGGCCATCAGCCACGTACCTCTTTAAAAGCCCACTTATGAAGGTTATGGGCTTCTACTACTTATGGCCACTCATTTTACTTCTGACCACGGTTATTTGTTATTTGCACTAGCCTCTATGTTAAATAGACTACCTGGATAAATACACTACTTTTTTTCCGAAAATTTGCAACATTTTCGGAAAAAGGTTCCGAAAATAAACAAAAAATTCGAATTTTTTTTCCGAAATATTGTTCATTTCATTATGTTCGGAAAAAATGTTCGAAAAAATGAAAAAAAAATCGAACAAAAAATAGTGTATTCATCCGGTTAGTGTCTTTAACATAGAGGCTAGTGCAAATAACCTGGGCCTTTACTTATAAATTTCTTATAAACAAAATATTTTACCAAATTCATTGATACATTCTAAAAATTATTTTTTCTCAAAAAGAGAAAAAGTCTTTGGAACGATTTAAATTTGATGACCTTAATAGGGAAATTAACTTAACATCTCTATCCATAAGCTAAGATCAAATTAATCTTAATTACGTAGAGTTCTTATCATAAGGGAAGAAATCGAATAAACAATTTGTTATCAATTCCATACCTTTTAGAAATATCCATAATCAACCCACGCAATGCGGTGTTAGTCTCAACGGCAGTGAGCTCAAGATCAAACACGTCGTAATGGAGAAAGTTGGCCATTGCAGCAATCAACGTGGACTTCCCCGTCCCCGGAGGTCCATACAACAAATAACCTCGTTTCCACGGTTTCCCAATTTTCTTGTAGTAATCCTTTCTCTTTGTAAACGTAACCAAATCATCAATAATATCCTTCTTCTTCTTCGGATCCATGGCCAGAGTATCGAACGTTGCCGGGTGCTCAAATCCTGAGTAGCTCCACTCCATTTGGTGTAGATCCTCTGCCCTCTACACCTCTTCATAATAATCTCCCCCTCACTAAAAACATGCTCTAAATATGACCCAATGATGCAATTGATATCATTTCTACACGTAAGCCCTCTTCTCGATGTTTCCACCACTTTTACTGATGACTTTAGTCTTGGAGACCGTCTTGGTCCTCAACCATGAAGCCTTCAGGCCTTCGTAAACATCAGTTACCTGCAATGGCGGGGCCGGGATTAAAAAATAGGAAGGGCTAGAGAAATATATATATATATATATATAAGGAAAAAAATACTTCAATCTCAACTCAAAAGGTAAGTTAATTACGACAAAAGAAAAGAAAAATGCTCAACTCAAAAGAATTGACGAGGCACTAGAGTAAAATATACAAACACGCGCGAGGTTTTTCAATCATGTTATACCCAAATGACCACTCTTTCATTAAAATACATAAAAAGAAAAACCACCTAAGACATACATAATATAATGTGTAAACAAATAATCTACCAACCTAACAAAATCAATAAGTTTTATCCTAATGTCCTTTTAATTTAATTTTAATTTTAATTGGTATAAAGGATTAACTCAGTTTTCTTTTACAATTATGTACACAAAAACATTGTTCGTGTCTTGAAGCACAGGCTTATTTCTTCTCTAAATCTTGGATGGGCTGTTGAATAATTATTTTATATTTTGAAGCAAAAAAATTCAAAGCTTGACGGGATACAGCCCGTCCCAACCATATATAAGATACGCCATTGCATAGAAAATTAAAATAAATGAATTAATTTCAGCTGTAAATTTGACCCTTCGAAGTCATCCATGCTCGATTGCATAGAAAATTAAAATAAATAAATTAATTTCACCTATAAATTTGAACATTTAAATGAGGTAATTTTTTTTTACCCCTTCGAAGTCATCCATGGTGAGCTCGTCTCTGGAAATGTTTCCCCTGAGACGCTCGGCGTGGAGGGAGAAATTGGTAGCTCTGGATTGCGTTGTAAGCTTTGCTACGCCCGTGACACTCCGGTGGATGCTCGTCGAAGGTGATTTGAACATAGGGATTGAAGTAGTTAACAAGATTATTGTAATATCTCTCTATGGTGTCTCTTATTGAATAAGGGATGATTCTATCTAACACCGTGATTAGAAACAATAGGCTGCTAACCCTAGCACCGAGAGAATCCAAAAATCTCATCATCATCTTTTTTTCTTTCTTTCTCTTCTCTTCCTTTGTTTGGATTGTTAATCATGCACATGTGTATTTATAGATGTTGCAATGTTCCTGTTAGCGATAAATAAAATTCCTAAAAGATATTCCAAGATTTTCGTGAATAGGACATCTTTGAAAGATTTTCCTTATGGGTAATAACTAGTAAGTTATAAGTCTTGATTACCAAGTATATGATAAAAAAAGGAAATTAACTTATTACTATATTCATAAAAAAAATCTAACTATTGATCCTTTATTTTTAGACGACGTGAAATTCAAATATAGAGATATTTTATTTATTTGGAATCTGACAAGAATTAATTTGTTTTTTTTTTTTTTTACGGAAATCTGATGAGAGTTAATATTTAATATACAAGATTAAGGGGGAGGGAAAATAATAAGTTTTTTAATTTAATCTGATAAGAATATTTAATAGTATACAATATTAAGGGAAATAATAATAAAGATATCTATAGTAAATCCTGGTGATAAAATAGATATAGAAAATTTTCCTTTTTAAAAGATTTTACCGTATTTATAATAAATCTTGGAGTGATCAGATAGATACTACCGTGAAAGTAAACATAGTCCCGAGATAACCGCGGGATTAGGTTATTTTGTATGGGGGTTGGGATTGTATATTTTATTTTATTTACCCTTTAAGAATATTTTACATTGATCGACTACTATAATTTTTATATGCGTACGGATTTTAAGGGAATTTAGGTGGGATTATATATTTTATTTCATTTTATATTATTTTCCCTTTAAGATTTTATATGCAGTACAAATTTTAGGGGAATATATATATATTTTCGTTTCGTTTTAGGTATGTAATTTAATTAGGGGTATCTTTGTAGATCATTAAAAAATACAGGCCCAATGTTCTTGATCAAATAGGCCATACTTTTTAGGCCCGCGGCAAAAACAGGCAAGGGCAAATATAATCCAATTTCTCGGAATAGCTATATGACCCAACAATTTAATTTAAGAGTATGCATGTGCAATGGAGTGAAAGTGATTAATTATGGAAGGGTATTAATGTTTTCACTAAATTGTATTAGATTTTTTTTTTTTACCGAAGAATATTACTTCCTCCGATTCAAAATGCTTGAAGTTTTAGGAATTCTTGTGAGAATTAAGAAGTGGTGTATAGTGACTATTATACCCTTATGATTTATTGATTTTTTTTTAATTACAATTTTAATTGTAGTCCCTTCTCTACCCTAAATATTTCTTCCCTTGTTTAGTTTTTCAATATTTCTTTAATTAAAATAGGGGCATAATGGGAAAATAAGGGGCAAAATACTCTAAAACATCAAATATTTAAAAAAAAAAGCACCCTAATACTTTAAACATTTTGGATTGGAGGGAGTAGTTGTTTCCACATAACAGTTTTAGTAGTTATCACTAAACAATGAAACACGCCGATATAAAACATAATTTTTTTTTTTAATAGTAAAAGGAAAATATATAGTTACCACTTACCACTTCATAGTGGATTTATTTAAAATTTTACTCCCTCCGTCCCCAAGCTTTCTTTTCATTTCTTTTTGTTGAATGGTTTAAAAAAGTGTATTTATTTTATTAATATATGGTGGCCCACATGTTGACCATTTTAGATAAAGTAATGAATAGTGATGAAAAGTTAATTGAATAAGTGACACTTTTAGTAATATTGTGTGAATTTGAAGGTTAAAGTTTATATGTAATAAAATGTTATTTTTGTCATTTATGGAATAAGAAGTTTAGTGGGGACCCGAAAAGGAAAGTGGAAAGTGGAAAGTTTACTTAGGACAGAGAGAGTATATTACACTGAGCCTAAATTATCATTATAATTTTTAAGTTATTTTATTGAAATTGTAATGTATTGCCTACTTAGTAATATTTTCCATTTAATAACCACCTATTTATGCCCTGCTTTAAATTGTAATGTATTGCCTACTTTAGTAATATTTTATGCCCTGCTTTAAATTTCACCAATTCAGATGGAGTCGTTAATTGCTAAATTTTTCTTTGGTCAGAAGGGGGACGAAAGTAGGACTTTTTGGTTGAAGTGGGACATTTTGTGTAGTTCGAAAAGTGAAGGGGATTTGGGTTTAAGGGATTTGTCATACATGATGACGAGTCTTCATTTGGTTCGGGTTCTTAAGGCTCGATTCTATCCTAAGAGCTTGTTCAGGACTGGCTCGGAGGGTGCAACTACTAGCAGTTGCAGTTGAGGCGGATTCACAGATTGTTATACATGCTCTACCGAGGGGGACACTGACTTGTCTTATCGTGCAAGATGATGTTCCTATATTGATGAGATCTCGTTTTTTTTTTTGTCAGGAGAATGGTGACTCGAACCTATGATATATTAGTTATAGGTAGTAGAGTTCTAACCATTTAAGTTATATCGTTTCATTTTAACGAGATCTCCTTTAATTGGGCTTGAAGAACGAGCAATGGTGTAGCTCATAGGCTTGTAAGGTTTGCTTTCTCTTGCAATCTAATTTCGTTTACAAAGTTTAATCCCAATGTTATTGCACCTTTTGTTGAGGCCAAGTTCACGGTCGATCAATTTATGTTAGTTCTTTTTGGTCTGAATAAATGATGGTTCTTATAAAAAAAATATATAATCCTTAATAAAGAACAGTTGGTTTTGGATATTAAAAGTGTTATAAATCTAGCACATTTATTATACCAAATCTTAAAATTTTATGTGGACATTAATAATGGACTTATAACCTAAACGGGCTTTAATTTTAGACTAGTTTTTTTTTTATTATAAATAGATCATTGTACTCAAAATTGTATATATGCATACACACTTATTAGTGAAACTCCTGGCTTGGTACACCCCCAAACGTAGTCGTTATCGACGAACTGAATGAATAAATTCGCGTTTCTATTTTACGCTCTCGATTTACAACACGTTATCAGCACGAGTCTCCAACCAACTGAGGCATATTAATCGTATTTATATTTCTACACCATGATTCCATGTGCATATGGATTCCTATGAATTTATGATCGAATAATTTTCTGAAATTGATATATTATGTGTCCGATTGTTTCAAAATATGCTTTGCCATGAGCTTTCATGTTTTTCGGAAATTTATTATCAATATTTGTAACATGTGTTCTGCCATATTTGTAATCAAATTCATATGCTCGGATGCATGAAATTTCATATCCATACACGAACAAACGATGTATTTTTTTTAGATGATCCTGCCCCTTTTCTTTACCTGGGCCTTTACTTATTTTCCTAGGCCGGATCTTTTTTTTTTTTTTTTAATTAATTAACATGGCCGATTTTCTATGAAAACGGAATGTTGGTTTTCTTTTACTTGGGACTTGTTCATGCGAAAGGAAAAGATTCCTTTTGGGCCTTTTAATTTAAGGGACCGACTATATACGCCTCTTAGATACACCCATTCAATTTATATACTATTATAATATATTTATTAAATGATTTTAATTCCTTAATTATTCAATTTTTTTTTTACATATTTGATATATCCACCAAAAATTTCAAGAGTCACCACCATACGTGAGAAATTAGTGGAGAATCGGAGCCGACATTGCAACACGAACATTAATTGAAAACCTTCTTGTGGCGGCACCACCATTTTATCATTCGTATGGTGGTTATTGCAACCTTATAAGCTCACTAATAAATGTGTTACTGTTATTCCCGCATTTTGAAAAAAAAAAATTCCGACACTATATTTTCGAAACTGGTTTTTCTATAAAATTATTTAATAAATATATTATAATAATATATAAATTGAGTGGGTGTATCTAATAAGTATGGAGGGGTATATAGTCAGTCCCTTAATTTAATTAATGTGAGCCTTCTTAAATATATTAAATGGGCCTTTCAATTTATTAACTTTGAGCCTTTTTAATTAATTAATCCCCTGGGCCAATTTTCCTGAAAATGAAATTAAAAGGTAATAATTCTTGCATATTAATTAAGCCAGAAAATTTTTGGAATTAATTTTAATATTATTTCTCAATAAATTTATTATTTTATATGCTTAATTGATATATGCGCATGCTTTTATGATTTAATTATCTTGCATGCATTATTACTTTTGCACATAGTCTCCATATTGTAGTCCGCATATATTGCCCGGGTAGGCGGCGTCCGGTACTTGTCGGACCGTAAATCATATTTTGGGTAGACGACGCCCAATTCTTGCTTCTATGTGCTCTAGAATAATCAAATAAATCCTTATTTCTCTGTTGTCAATAAATTGGTCACAATTTTTACCATGTCACTTTAAAATTGAATTGTATAATGTCTGATATTACCAAAAGAGAATTCGCTGAGCTTGCTCTTGATGGTAGTAACTACCTGACATGGGCGCTAGATGTTGAGATCCATCTAGCCTCAACTAATTTAAGCGGTGCTATTGTCGATGATTCAGAATCAACTAACGCCCAGAAGGCGAAAGCATTGATTTTCCTTAGACATCATCTTAATCAGGACCTGAAAAATGAATATCTCACTGAGAAAGACCCCGGAACGTTGTGGAAGTCCCTGAAAGACCGTTTCTAAAGACAAAACGATATACTCCTCCCTCAGGCTCAATACGACTAGTTGAACATCCGTTTCCAAGACTTTAAGTTTGTGACGGAGTACAACTCAGCTCTAAATCGTATTGTATCTCAATTAAAACTATGCAAGCAAGATATAATTGAGGCCGAGTTGATCCAGAAGACGCTATCAACTTTCCACGCTAGCAACCTTGTACTCCAGCAGCTGTATAGGGCTAAGAACTACATTGTACACTCTGAGCTAATTTATGCACTTTTAGTGGTAGAAAAGCACAACAAACTCCTTATGAAAAATCCTAACTCGAGACTGGTTGGCTCACAAGCAGTGCCCGAAGCACGTGTTGTAGCTCAAGGTGGTACAAGTAGTCGCAAGCGTGGAAGGGGGAGAGGAAGTAAATGAACTCGTAGCAAAGGCCGAGGTCGTAGTAAATCTGGTGGTCTAGGTACCTCGAATGACAATCAAGCTCAGACTCGTGGAAAGGCTGCACCTAACATGAATCCCGCTTCTAAAAAATCTGACACTCAAGATAAGGTTGAGCAGTCCTGCTACAAATGCGGATGCAAAGGCCATTGGTCTCGCACATGTCGCATCAAAAGCACTTGGTTGAGGCTTATCAAAAGCAGCAGAAGGATGACAAGGGGAAGGCTCCTAATGTCGAATCTCACCATGCCAGCCAGTCTGAAGCAGACTTTGACCATAACAACGACGATCATTTGTGTATTTGATTATTTTAGTACTTTGGATCCTATCTTTCGGATATTTTATTTTATGGATGATATTATATTCATGTTTTAACTTTGATGTGTTTACCTTAATGTTGTCCATTAAATTTACTAGGATATTGTTATTCTTATACATGACTTGTAAACATATCAGCTATTAGGTTTTGACTTTTTCCTCTGGCATGGTGGATGCAAATAGCGATTTATGTTTGGTAGATAGCGCCGCCACACATACAATCTTAAGAGATATGAAGTATTTTCATAACTTGGTAGAACGTAAGGGGAGTGCAACTACGATAGCCAATGATAATATTATGATAGTGGGCTCTGGAAGAGCTTCCATTGTCCTCCCCATGGGTACCGAACTCATAATTGATAATGCTTTATTGTTTCCACAATCTAAGCGTACCCTTCTCAGTTTTAAAGACATAAGATCTAATGGCTATCACATTGAAACTGAAACTGAGAATAATAACGAATACCTTTTGATGACTATTACTTGAGGTAGTCGTAAACAAGTTATAGAAAAGCTTCCTTCCTTCTCTTCCGGATTGTACTATTCCTACATCCGGCCGTCCAATCTCCATCTAGCTATGAGTATGAAATTTCATGACCCGAACTCCTTTAAATTATGGAATCAGCAGTGAGGTCATCCAGGACAAACTATGAACGTAGGATTTTATCCAATTCCATTGGTCATAATATTTCGAATAATAGAATCCCTCATGTTGATGAATTTATATGTGATGCATGTTCTAAGGGTAAGTTACCGTCGCGCACCAAGGTGGGACTAGAGTCTTCAGTTTTCATTGAACGGATTCAGGGAGACATTTGTGGATCGATTCACCCAGCATCAGGACCATTTCGGTATTTCATGGTCCTAATTGACGCCTCCACTAGGTGGACATATGCCTGTTTGCTGTCTACCCGCAATCAAGCTTTTGCAAAGCTCATTGCATAAACTATCGAGCTTAGAGCTTAATTCCCAGATTATCCAATTAAATTAATTCGCATGGATAATGTTGTTGAGTTTACCTCAAGGGCCTTCACAGATTACTGTATGGCCCTGGGAATTAAAGTGGAGCATTCAGTCCCCTATGTCCACACCCAAAATGGTCTTGCTGAAGTGCTAATAAAGCGTATCAAACTTATCGCTAGACCATTACTTATGAACTCTAAACTACCCACTTCATGCTGGGGGCATGTAGTCCTACATGCATCACACTTGATATAAATCCGTCCAACTGCATATAATGATCATTCCCCCCTACAGCTAGTGCGTGGGAAAGAACTAAGTATTTCCCATCTGCGTATTTTTGGATATGCGGTATATGTTCCAATAACATTACCAAAGCGGACCTCTATGGGCCCACAAAGGAAGCTAGGTATTTACGTTGGATTTGACTCTCCATCCATCGTGAAATACCTAGAACCTTTGTATGGGGATCAATTAACTGCCCGGTTCGCTAACTGCACGTTCGATGAAGATCACTTCCCGGCATTAGGGGAAGATCCGAATTTAAAATTGAATGAATGCCGGGAGATTACATGGAACGTAAGTAATCTTCAGTGTCTAGATCCACGCACTAGTCAATCTGAACTGGAATTTCAGAAGATCATTAACTTGCAAAATTTAGCAAACAATCTGTCAGACGCGTTCACTGACCATAGAGGTGTAACTAAATCGCATATACCTGCAGTAAATGCTCCATAAAGGGTTGAGGTCCCAAGTAAATCAAGTATACATGCCCCCACACGCCAGAAGCGTAAAGGACCTACAAAAGATACAAGTACACCGAAAAGAAAGGCTAGCAAAAGTGGTCAGTGTTGATGATCAGTTCTAATCACAAGGATTAGTGGCTGTTTTTAATCGTTAATTAGATCACCAAACAATTTCGTGTGATTGATCATTAACGTAATTAGTGAATACGAAATCTTTGGTTTAAAGTTGATTAAGAACGTTTATAAGCTTACGTGATAAATTCAATCGTTAGATAAACGAGCTGCTTTGGGTTCGTAGACGAAGTTTGGACGTGTATAATAATTTGTGCTTATTCTATTAGCTGAAAAAATCTAAGTATTTATAGACATTTGCTTAGCAGGAGGTGTCGTGACTTTTGGCCTACCAGGCCTGCATGCACGACACCTGGACTTTGACTAAGTTGACCTTATCTAGACTAAATTCTATCCTTATCTGTTGGACTTGCTCGCAGTCAAGAGCTGCTCGTCATATTGGACTTGTCCTGGAGGAGTCTTTAGTCTGATTCTGTTGGTCTCTTGTTTCACTTAGTTGCCGTTTTGGTATTGTGGACTGATTTTGTTCGCCTAACCGTCTTGGTGTAACACGCAGGTTCTGCTCGCTAGATATCTTGGGTGTATCTTGAGTCAATTTCGCCTTAATCTTTAAGTATTTTGTGCTAATCCTAGTCGCCCAAATGCCGATTCTGCTCGCCTATCAACAGTCAGCCGAACGTAAAATCTCTAGAAGGGATTCGTCTAGATAACTCAAAGTCTCTAGAAGAAACTCGTCTAGAAGACGAGCATCCTAGTGATGAAGCACGTGCACAAAATATTCAACGCACTAGGACCGCAGAACAACCAGACCTAGATACACTGGGAAATAAGGAAGGTCTGGTTGACATAAATGTTGAAGTCTCTATGAATTTCATAGATATGGGAGAAACATATAATAGAAATATTACTGTCGTCGATGACACATTTGCAGCGACAATTGCTCTTTCCGTTATAAATAACGATCTAGATCCAGAACCCAAAACTATCGCTGAGTGCCGGAAGCGCTCCGATTGGGTAAAATGGAAAGAGACAATTGAAGCAGAGCTCGCATCGCTAAACAAAAGAAAAGTATTTGGCTCTATCATTCGTACACACACGCGCGCTATCCTTGTAGGATATAAATGAGTTTTTGTACAAAAACGAAATGAGAACAATAATGTGGAGAGGTATAAAGTGAGGCTGGTAGCTCAAGGGTTTTCACAGAGACCCGGTATTGATTTTGATCAAACCCATTCTCCCGTAATGGACACAATAAGTTCCGCCACTTAATATCTTTGGTAGTTAAATTGAATCTCCAGATGAGGTTAATGGACGTTGTAACCGCATATTTATACGGATCACTAGATGCCGACATCTATATGAAAATCCCTGATGGATTTGAGATTCCCCAGATGAGGAATGGAGAAAATCGCAGTATGTATAGCATAAAACTGCAGAAGTCGTTGTATGGCCTAAAGCAATCAGGTCTCATGTGGTACAACCGACTTAGTGAATTCCTCTAGAAGAAGGAATACACGATTGATATAGCTTTGCTATGCATATTCACGAAGAAATCGCAAGGCGGTTTTTGCATCATGTCCGTATATGTTGATGATCTAAACATAATCAGAACATGCAAAGAGATTGAAGAAGCCAGTTCAATCTTGAAAGCTAAATTTAAAATGAAAGTCTTGGGTAAAGCCAAGTATTGCCTCGGCCTGCAGATCGAGCATCTCCCAAAAGGAATCCTTATACATCAGTCAACCTACGTGAAGAAGGTATTGGAGAGATTTCATATGGATAAATCTCATCCACTAAGCACACCTATGGTTGTCCGATCCCTCGAAGTGGATAAGGACCCATTTAGACCAAGAGAAGATTCAGAAGAAATTATGGGGCCAAAAGTTCCTTATCTTAGCGCTGTTGGAGCATTACTCTATCTCGCAAATTGCACTAGACCGGAATTTGCATTTGCAGTTAATTTGCTTGCGAGATATAGCGCTTCTCCTACTAGGAGACATTGGAATGGTGTTAAGCATGTTCTACGGTACCTCCAAGGGTCTCAAGACCTTGGACTGTTTTACCGTAAGAACCAAGATAAAACCTTGGTAGGTTATGCGGATGCTGGCTATTTGTCTGATCCCCACAATGTCATATCCCAGACTGGTTACGTTTTTCTCTTTGGTGGTACTGCAATCTCATGGAGATCGGTCAAGCAAATCATGGTTACCACGTCTTCAAACCACTCAGAGATAATAGTTTTGTTTGAAGCCGCACGAGAATGTATTTGGTTGAGATCCTTGGTAAAACACATCGGTGACTCGTGTAGTATCGCTAAAGGCGATACGTCCCCCATTGTTATATTCGAAGACAACGCAGCTTGCATCGCACAAATGCGTAATGAGTACGTCAAGGGAAACCTGACGAAACATATTTCACCTAAGTTTTTCTACCCATACGAACACCTGAAGAGTTGCGTGATTACCATTCAAAAGGTGCAATCTAGTGACATTCTAGCAGATCTGTTCACTAAGTCCTTACCTACATCTACTTTTGAGAAGTATGTTCATGGTATTGGGGTGCGAAAGCTCAAAGGGTTGTTGTCTTCAGGGGGAGTGGTAACCCCGAAGTAAATCCAGAAGATCAATAAAATTACATTCCTCCCTAACTTAATATTTGGTCGCTACCTAGCCCGTGAAATTTTTATGACAAGACATATATATTATGTCGTAATGTCCAAGGGGGAGTGTTATAAATCCAGCAGATTTATTATACCAAATCTAGAAGATTTGATGTGGACATTACTAATGGACTTATAACCTAAACGCGCTTTAGGTTTAGACTAGGTCTTTTCTATTATAAATAGATCATTGTACTCAGAATTGTATACACGCATACACACACTTATTAGTGAAACTCCTGGCTTGGTACGCTCCCAGACGTAGTCGTTATCGAATAACTGGGTGAACAAATTTGTGTCTCTATTTTACGCTCTCGATTTACAACAAAAAGAATTATGCCTCATCTAAAAGTCGAACTTCTAGAAGGGTGTGAAATTAATTCATTTAATTATTTTCTTTAACAAATATGATAAAAATTTAGGTGAGTGTTAATGTGTTATATCCAATTTGTACTTCATCTCACCGTTTCATGGTATAAAACAATCTCATTCAAAACTAACTCTTGGGATACAGATTAATAAATCTTGAGATATATTTTACCCCATAATGAGATAACGAGGGGTATTACAATACCATCTTCCCAATAATATATATAATCAATTGAAATTGGGTAATAAAAGTATGAACTTGTGAATTTTATCAGGCATTCAATAAACAAAATTAATTTTAACAAAGAATGAAATTTGAAAAAAACAACCAATATTGAAAAGGCAAACATATATGTCTATTTTTTAAATTTTTTATTCAGACCAAAGTGATATATGTACAATGAAATCATAAAGGATATAATGATGTATATATAATTCAGGACATGACAAACTGAAATTTACGTTTTTCTTTACTTTCATTTAGTTACCTGAAGAAGTCAGATACTTGAAGCAATTACTCTATACATATATGTGAATCAAGAGTGCACTGTTGGGTTTTATATACATATTGGGTGAGGCGACATGCCTACTTGAAGCCTATTGAAAAGTATGTATACTATAAGACCATCTTTATTGAAAAGAAGACGCCCTGGGCGTTGAGGAAGAGGACAAAAAATAAAAAATAAAATAAAAGAAAAATTGGAATTAATCCCATGACCATGGGTGATGAACAACCATGAACAACGGGATAATAATATTTTTAGTCCCATAACTTTTTACCTTTTTCGAAATAGTCCCAAAAAAGATAAATGTACAAATTCAGTCCCAATTTTTTCTGCATTGTACAATTTACATCCCAAATTTCGCCAAATTGATAAAATATCATCGTTTTTTAACATGAGCCCGGCACATACATGTTCAATTTGAAGATTTTCGGTGAATATTCATTTTAAGAATGTAAATCAAACTTGAATAACCCTATAAATCCATCCCCATTTTTTTTTACCATAACGTTAAAATCCTTCTTAAATACAATCTTCCAAAACATAAAAATTATTTATTAATAACCTAATCAATATGTTTGTCTAAGTTGAATGCTCACGCGCACGACACATGTCAAAAAACGATGATTTTTTGTTGTTTCCAGCAAATTTGGGATGTAAATTGTACAATTTGTAAAAACTTGGGACTAAATTTGTACATTTAACTTTTTTGGGACCATTTCAAAAAAGGTAAAAAGTTATGGGACTAAAAATATTTCTATCCCCATGAACAACCAATGTTTTAGTGGAGTATTTTTTATCCCAAAATATCTATGCATGCCACATGTCAAATTTTTATTCGTCGGTCATATTTTATTTAGATAATTTCCGATTTTCACTTATCTACTTAAAATATACATATATATATATATATATAAATTCTCTATAAATAGAGATTAATCTTGATATGTTTTAGATCACAATTTCATACACTCCCTTTTCTTTTCTCCTAAATTCTTTCTCTTCTAAATTGTGTTAATTATCCTCATTTTCTCTTCTAACATGAATCCAAATGATCCTAATTATCATCACTACTCCCAAAACCAGTCAAATTCACAAAATTTTCAATCGTTTTTTTAATACTGATAATTCCCAATTTACTCAGTATTATCAAAACTCTCATTTTTCTCCGAATTTGAACCAAGTTGTAATTCGATTTATTTATTTTCAGTTGTATTTCAATTTTTGTAATTTTAATTTTATTATTGAATGTTATAATTTTTTTAAGTGTATGGTAATTTTTTTTATTATAGTTATTAATTTTTTAATATTGTGTAAATATTATAAAATATTAATAATAGATATAGTTATTAAATTATAAAAAAATAACTTATTAAATGTTGGTTGTGGTGGTTATAGATAAAGTAAGAAAAAAGATGAGTTTGGGTTGTGGTGTAAAATGTATAGATGGAGGAGTGAGAAATGAACTTTATATTTGATGACCCGGTTGTGGCCGGACATGGATAAACATGGTCTAATATGCAATTGATTATTTTATTCTTTTTGATAGACTTATTGATGTGCAGTTGATTATTTTAATACATATTGAATTAGCAATTTAAATATGCCATCAGACTTTTTGACAGAAGTACTCTTCACTCATTTTTACCGTGCGTGTAGCCTACGAATTCTCCAGCGGGCGAATGCCTAACACGTTGAAACATGAATTTACTTCAAATTGGACAGCGGCTGCTGTTTTTATATAATTATAGATTTTTGTTGTTGATAGGCTAGCAGTTAAGCAGGGATTAGTGCAAAGGAAGAGTAATTAAGACAAGAGGTTAACATGCGAGCAGCTGAGTAAATGATGCACAAGGTAAAGAAGAGCGAATAGTTGGTCAAAGTGTTAACCACCTAGACGAGCAACTGGTCATAACACAAGAGGAACTGAGTGAGCAACTAAGAAGGAGGAGGTTCAAATACCCACCACATATGCATTTAGGGGAGCAGTTGAGCATCTCGAAGAACAACCACAAATTCCACTAACTGAGCATTGTATTAGAAGCAAACAAGTGTCAACACTTGTCATTTGTATAAAATGTAATAACTTAGGGATAAACAAGTGTCCTAACACTTGTCACAATTTAAATTAGGATGGCTAAGGAGATGATACCTCCCACTTGCTTGTATATCTATAAATACCTCCTCATATGAGTAAGAAAATAACTTCCAATATTAAAAAATACACTAAAGTGCTGCCAATTTCTCTCCTTGATTATCACTTATCCAAATTTAGCATCTTAGAACCTGTTTGGTGACCTTCTTAACCTAAAAAAACAAGCAAATCTTTAATTTGAATCAAGGTCATCAACATGTGTCATATTTATTTATTTGATAGATTTAGTATAATTGATATATGGTTGTGTTGGATTGATTTTTGTGAAGAAAAAAATTGTATATCCCTATTTTCAGTCGAAATTTTATCTAATTTTTTACAACTCGTGTGATATTTACTTTTAATTTGTAGCATATACAATTTCCAGATCGAGTTTGGATGTATTCAATACCTAGAATGATAAGAGGAGACATTAACCCTGTCTTTTGCAATAACATTGATGAGTTTATTGAGTTTGCACAACAACATTCATACTCTATGGGTTATAAAGGTAATATCAGGTGTCCATGTAAGAAAGAAGATGCAGGAATATGAGATTCCTGAGTGTTGACCTCATCTTGTGATGTCCGGTTTTGTTCCCCTTTATTACAATTGGACCAGTCACAGTGAAGAATGGTGGAATGTTGACATCGAAACCGTAGAATATTATTGTAAATTAGAACTGTGGAATGTTGACATCAACCGTGTCTTAACTCGACAGATCTGCTACGGATGTCGTCGTAAATTTGCGACGGATGACAAAAATCCATCGCAAATATTAGCTACGACTGTTTTCTCAACGGCCACATGTCCATCGTAAAATTCGTTGCAAACAGTGCTTTGTGACGGATTTTCCTTTGCAAATTCTGTCATTAAACAACGTATTTTTGTATTGATTCTTCATTGATTAACCAAAGCATTACTCTTTCTTCAACTATCCCTTTCTTTATTCCACTCTCTCCCTCTCTCTTAATTTATCCTGTTAAGCCCGACTTCCATTGAAATTCCAAATCAACAGTTACAATCTTTAATTTTACAATAGAAAAAAAATTCATTCGAATTGGAAACCTATAGAAATCAAAATCATAGAGTAAAATTTCTTATGAGATTTAAGATAGATTTCACACCTTCAAAGTGTTTATAATTTTTTTCTTCAACATCTATATATATCTTCAAAGATGCAGATTCCACCAGAAAAAGGATCCGTCTCCGATTGTCAACTGCTTGATGGATTATGAGCGATTTACAAAAGCATAGTTCTAATTCCTTCGAACAGTTCGGCTGCATGCACAATTGCAGGTGATTTATCCTGTCAAATTTTATTGTTTTTACTAAATATTGTATTTGTTTAATCTTATTTCAATTTTAATTCTTTAACGACATTAAAATTCTTCCTATATACAAAGTAGATCATCTCGATCAATAACTAATCCAACCAGGATCGATAGTCGCTCACTAAATTATGAGAGGTTTGCACATTTGTTTGTTTAATTTAATTCCTTTGAATATTTCGGTTGCATGCATTTTTTATTTTTTATATTAGACTTTTTTAAACAACAAACCTTATAAATGACACATAAGCATTTTATATAACTTTCACATTCATTGTCACATAGACAAAATTAACCAAATAACAATATATGAGACAAATGAACCACAAAACATTATATAGCTGACTTAAAGCGAAAATACTAACTTCTACTAGTAGATTCCTCGCAAGTGTACGAGTTCACTGTAGTATAAGTAAGTATAATGACCAAGTATATCGAACCCAAGGGATGGAATGTATGCAAATAGATCCCTGAAGATCTACGCGTCGTAGTTAATATGAGTGGAATATTTTTAGGTTTTTGAAAGATTAATTATAAGACTAAAATTATCCTAGGAATGCAAAAATCAAAATTAAACTAAGAATCGAAGGGTTGTTTTCAAATGAGAGATGGTGAAGCTCAGGATAGGAATCCCTACGTATACTAACGGAGCAGGTACATAATCAAAATAACTGTGACGCGCAAGAAATAACCTAAGTAAAAGAATGCAAGGTGAAAGCTCAAGATTCTAAACCCTAATACTTTTCCCTAACACTCGACTTCACTAATCCACTAACAAGTTAATAGATTGTGCTTAATTAATGAGACCCTAATTTAACTAAGGTGATGCGGTCGTCCTCCTTCGCTAAACTGGTAGATGAATTAACCCTTTCTAAACCCTCTAGTTAAGTCTACTCGTTGTTAAAGAGTGATACAGTCGTCCTCTCTCTAACACTTTTCGAACAAAATTCAAAAGTAAAGTTAAGATTAATTTTAAGAATTCATTAATCAAGAGAATTAAAACCTAACGTCACAAGTTATCCTAATTACGTACCCACCACCTACTTCTACGAGTTCATCCTACCCCAAGCATGCAAGGGTTTTAGCTAGACATAGATTTTATGTAAATAATAGCAATTGAATAAGTAACGAACATAAACATGATAATTAGGACGAAGAAGAGATCAAACATAAACTAGGGTTTAAAGAAATAGAAGAATAAACTGAAATTAAATCAATAAAAGAAGTCTCAATGTGTTCAAGAACAAAGATATAAAGAAACAAAACTAAAAAGTAAAATCGTAATATGAATTCGTAACGAAAACCTAAAAAACGTAAACGTAAAGCTTGCTTCTCTCCTTCCTCTCCAAAAACTAACTCTAAAAGTCAAAATCTATCAAGTGATCTGTGGTATCCCTAAAAAACGAGCTTGAGACGAGTATATATAAGCAACGGGCCGAATCGTGAACTCATGGGCCGAAAAACGACTTTTAAAGCGTAAACCATGCAGGTGCTCGAGCAGACCCGCTCGAGCGGTCGCGCTCGAGCATGGAGCTCGAATGACACAGGCGCTCGAGTGCTCGCGCTCGAGCTGCTCGAATGGCGAAAAAGTTCTGTATAATTTGGGGCGCTAGAGCAACACGCTCGAGCGGTGGCGCTCGAGCTGCTCGAATGCTCGACTTTTTCTGTAAGTTCTGGGCGCTCGAGCGCTAGTGCTCGAGTGGTTCACTCGAATGCTCCCAAAATTGCTCCAATTAGTACTTTTCTTCTTCAACACTAACACCAATCGTATTCCTTCGATATCTTCTCATCCGGGCATCCGTTTGAGTCGATTCAAAGTCCTACAAACTCCGTTCTTCGCCCTCGATTCACCTACGAGCATTAAAGAGACAAATCCATAAATGTATAGAAATAATGCTCAATTGACTCCAAATACTCGACAAAATCGGCCAGAATTAGGGCATTTCGAGTGACGAATCATAACAATTTCACGCCTAATCAATAGCAGAATGAAGTCCTTTTAGTATAATAGGGGTCCTAATAGGATACATCAACAACAAATTGACATAATTCATTTTACCTTATAATGTTAACAATTGTTAGTCAACAACATAGTTATTAAATGTTACTATTGTACAGAGCCGGTCCAATAATTTTAGGGGCCCTGTTCGAAAATAATTTAAGCATTTTATATTTGTACAATAAATAAAAAATTGTAATTATTAATATAAAGACTATTTCATTAGTTATTAATCAAATAAATGAGATGTATAAAATCAAATATGCTATATTAGAGTATAACTCAAACAATAAAAAAAAATATTTCTATATTTAGATAAAATTAAGTAAATTGCCTATTAAAAATTTATTTTTTAAAATATATAATTTTATATTGAAATTGTACAAATAATTAAGAAAAAAAAAGGAAAAAGTAATTACGAAAAAGGATTTATTTACCAAAAATAAAAAAGAGATATATAAGAACAAAATATGTCATGTTATAGTAGAATTATATATTTTCAAACTTAAACAATTAAAAAATAGTTTCATGTATAGAAAAATGAAATAAATTAGTATACACATTTATAAAAAATTAAAGTACTAACACGGTTTAATTTTAAAAAAGAAGACACAAATGTTTAGTAGGAGCAGACGAAATTTGTAAGACATTAATCATAAAATAATAAAAATAATTTAGTAGACTATTAGAAATTAGAACTCGAGACTCTAAAAAAAATACACATACCTAAATCATCAACTCTACTAGCTAAAAATGACAAAATAGAATGTAATATATATTTATATATTTAATTATATATATATATAATTGAATCACAACCATAAACAATAACTATACATCTACACATACTGGCTCTGATACTATATTTTTTCCTATGAATTTATTGCGAATGAAAGACAATGTCCAGAACTCAATCATTCAGGAGTATGATATTCCTGAGAATCTTGATCTGTTAAACAGATGGAATATTCCTAAAATTGAACCTAAAAAGGTTTATAAAATCGGAACTTTTAAAAAAATATGTTTAAAACAAATTGTTAAAACCACGGAATCGTCGATTTCTCTTAATGAAGAAGAAATGGTTATTAAATTACTTAGTGAAGGCGATATTTTACCTTTTAAGAACACTCATAAGTTTCTTCATATTGGATGTGTTCAAATTGCTTTTAGAACTCTTACCCTTAAAGGTCTCCCTGAAAGCTTTCTTGCTGCTCTTAGAGATGACAAAAACTGTAACTGGAAACAATCCCTTATAGGAGTCATTGAGTCCAGTCTTGCGTTAGGACCTGTTTATTTCAATGTTTATCCTAACTTATCTCTTTCTTTATCTGATGAAAATATTCTTAATGCTTTGACATTAAATGTTAAAACACATGGCTATAATTATATGCCAGGGACTCAGGTAATATGTATTTGTTATCGTATTTACTATAAATCTCTCTTTACTCTTAATCCTAGGTGTAAAATCAGTGAGAATGATAATAATGAAACTATTCTTATTGAAACTAATTTTGGAAAATCTAGTATTACTAAAAGAAAACACATAAAATGGGAAGAAATCAACTTTCCTGATAATTGGGTTTTGGAACAATCTGTGCCAAAAATTCCTTTTATTAACAGTGATTTAAGTCACATAAAACATGACAATAATGGAGTTATCAATATTGGTTTTAATAGCCAAAGAAGACAAGCTTCTCTTTCAAGGTCCTGCTCAGGACACTCTTATATTTCCCCTTTAGATTATGAGGTTAACTTTCCCTCTACATCTAGAGCTTCTACTTCTCATTACAAAGAAGACATATTTTCTAAAAACAATAATTTTGATGATAATGATATTATTATTAATAAAAATAATATTATTCACAATGCTGAAAAAGAACCCGAAACAATTTCGGAATGCAATTTCAAATTATGATTTATGGATTTAAAACTTACCCTAGATTTTTCTAAGGGTTCTTCTACAAGAGCCTATATAAATAATAAGTTTAATGATCCTAAATGGGATGATTTTAGGTTTTGGTATTTCAAAACATTTTCTAAAGATGATCTTGACTATTTTGTCAATAGTTTTTATAAATTTTGTGAAGAACATAATGAGATCACTTACTATGTTCCTTGATTTATAAAAACCTTTTATATTGATTATATATCTGTAATTGAACGTGATTATAAAATAGTTGCTGGAGGGATTCAAAGATCTGTCTTTCCTCCTCATATCCCTTTCCAAATGGAAAAGAATGGCATAACTTTTAATTTTCTTCCATTCCCTAAAATCATTGAAAATGATACTCTCCAAATCACCGCTAAGCATATCAATCATATGAATGAGCAAAATAATTTTTGCAATATTTATCTCTCTATTCTGGGAGAAGAAATAATTTCATTACATGATAAGACCGACATGATTATTTCCTTACATGATAAAATTGATGAGATCAATAGGATTATTTCTCAGACTAAGTCTGAAAATAAGGATGATAATGTCGATACTGTCATTAAAACTGCTTCTTCTATACAATCACCGATTGAAATAAAAGATTTCAAAATTGAAGCTCCTATTTCTGAATTTGAAAAAATTATTAATGAAAAAATTGAAAAAATGAATATTTCTGTGTTAGATAATAATCTTGAAGAAGACTCTTCTTGTTCCTATGAACTTGACAATCCAAGTATTAATAAAATAAAATGGGTTGATAGGCCTACTTTAAATAAACACTATTATCAAAGGCCTACTCCTTTAGATGTTCTCCATGAAGAACAGGAAAACTTTTTCAATACCTCTTATTCGGGAAAAAGTATTTATGAATGGAATATTGATGGCGCTAGTGATAAGCATATCTTCACTCAGTGTCATAGAATGCTCATGTATAGTTCTGCTTGCAGAAATTGTGGTAATAATGATCTACAAACTGCTCAGGCTATAACTGTTGGATTTACTGGCCAACTCAAAGGTTGGTGGGATAACTATTTAAGTCCCCATAATAGAAATAAAATTCTTTCCTCTGTTAAAACCGAGAATAATGAGGTTAAAACGGATGCTGTTTATTCTCTTGTGTGTACTATTTTAGAACACTTTACTGGCAGATTTACTAATAAATCTGAGAATACTAAAACTCTTACTGATTTCAGATGGTACAAAGATACCTTTTTATCTTGAATTTATGATATTCCGGACTGTAATCAGGATATTTGGAAGAATAAATTTATTGATGGTCTTCCTTATTTATTTGCTAAAAGAGTCAAGAAAATTTTGAGAAAAGACTCTGACTCGATCCGTTACGAGTTACACTCTTTTGAAAAAATTATCAGTATTTGTGTGCAAGAGGGATTAAATCTTTGCAACGAGCTTAAATTAAGGAATCAAATGAAAAGAGATAATCTCTTAGAAAGAAAACAGTTGGGTCAAATTTGTGACCAATTTGGTTTAGATAATTCTAAACTCAAAAATAGTATTAGTAAAAGAAATAAAAAAGAGATTAATTATAAACCTAATTATAGAAAGCGTAAAAAACATCTTGTTAATAAACGAGATAATAATAAAGAAAGAAGCCATGTTTATAAGCATGGAAAGGATAAAAGAAATTCTTTTAAAAATAAAAATTATCTTGATAAGATTATTTGTAGAAAATGTGGCAGAAATGACCACTATGCTAACCAATGTTATGCTAAAGATAAAATTAATAATCTTATTGATAATGATTTAAAAGAAACTCTTTTTAAAATCATTATGGATTCAGACAATAATATGTCTGAAGAAGAAAATATTTCTGAAAATTCTGACACTGATTTCTCTGAAGAGTCAAACTCTGATGATGAAAAAAAGTGCGAAAATTGCTTAAATGACAAACCTTGTCTTGATTGTATCAATGACACTAATAATGATGATGATTATTATAGACTTATGAGTCAATTTCAAGACATGAATATAAATGTCTTAGATAATAA
Source organism: Ballota nigra (assembly GCA_947034835.1). Taxonomy (NCBI): domain Eukaryota; kingdom Viridiplantae; phylum Streptophyta; class Magnoliopsida; order Lamiales; family Lamiaceae; genus Ballota; species Ballota nigra. The sequence goes on from OX344729.1 coordinate 11,237,565, forward strand.
TAATAATATTATTGATTTTCTTAAACAAATCAAGGATTCCAGTTTAAGAGACAAAATTATTGAACAATTCGAAGATTCTTCTAATAAGAATAAAACTAGCCTTACGAATAAGGTCAATAATAATTATTATTATAATATGGGAGAATTAGAAAAAAGTCTAAAACATAAAAATATTAAACAAAACCCTATAACTATTAATGATTTAGTTCAGGAAATTGATAAAATTAAAACTAATGTTAAAATCCTACAAAAACAGAACATTGATCTTTCTCTTCGTCTTTCTCTTATGGAAAAAGGAAAAAAAAATTGATGATTTTGATACTAACACCACTACCCTTTCTCAATTTTTAAACTCTAGTGGTGATCTCAATATCGATAAAAACCATCTTTCCGCCATTAATGTGATTATGTCTCGAAAATGGTATACAAAAATCTCTCTTCTTATTAATAATTCTTATAAAAAGGATTTTATTGCCATGATAGATAGTGGAGCCGACCAAAATGTTATCCAGGAAGGCATTATTTCCACCAAGTTTTTTGAAAAAACTACTCAATCTATTTCACATGCTGGAGGAGGATCTTTAAAGATTGAATACAAACTCAGAAATGCTTCTATTTGTATTGATAATTGCTGTATTCCCAATTATTTTCTGATTGTTAAAAATTTAACTAGCCAAATGATTGTTGGCCTTCCTTTTATTAAAAAAATTTACCCTATACAGGTTAGTGAAGAAGGAATTTCTGGTGTTTATAAGGAAACACCTATTTCCTTCTGATTCATTACTAAACCTATTAATAGTATTCTTGATATCAAACAGGATCAAATCAATTACGAAAATTGCCAAATCAATTTTCTCAAAGATGAGATTAATTCCTTCACTATTGAAGATAGAATAAAGAACTCCAAGCTTCAGGATAAAATCCAGCTCTTATATAATAAACTCTCCATTGATATTTGCAATGATTTTCCAAATGCTTTCTGGAACAGAAAGAAACATATTATTTCTCTTCCTTAGGAAGAGAATTTTAATGATACTGATATTCCTACTAAGTCAAGGCCTTGTCAGATGAAATCTGATTATTTAGAATTTTGCAAAAAAGAAATTGAATCTTTATTACAAAAGAAACTTATTACTCCTTCTAAATCCCCCTGGTCTTGTACTGCTTTCTATGTTAATAAGCATTCTGAGCAGGAACGTGGTGCTCCGAGGTTAGTCATTAATTATAAACCTCTTAATAAAGCTTTAAAATAGGTTAGACATTCTATTCCCAATAAAAAGGATCTCTTAGACAGGTTAGTTAATGCACTTGTCTTTTCCAAATTTGATTTAAAATCAGGATTTTGGCAAATACAGATTAATCCTTCTGACAGGTATAAAACTGCCTTCAATGTTCCTTCTGGACATTATGAGTGGACTGTCATGTCTTTCGGTCTGAAGAATGCTCCCTCTGAATTCCAACAAATTATGAATGGCATTTTTAATCCGTATAGTGATTTTATTATTGTTTATATTGATGATATCCCTGTTTTTTCTAAGGATATTGATATACATTTCAAACATCTTGATATCTTTAAAGAGATTGTCATCAAGAATGGTTTGGTAATTTCAAAACCAAAAATGGTTTTATTTCAGACAAAAATCAAATTTTGGGTCATTTCATTGAAAATGGGAGAATTATCCCTATTCAAAGAAGCATTGAATTTGGAAATAAATTTCCAGATATCATTAATGATAAAACTCATTTACAAAGATTTCTTGGAAGTCTTAATTATGTCTCCTCTTATATTAAAAATCTTGCGGATGACTCTGCCATCTTATATGATAGGCTTAAAAAGAATCCTCCTCCTTGGAATGATAATCATACTAAGGCTGTTATAAAAATTAAAGAAAAGGTTAAAAATATTCCTTGTCTTACTATTGCAAATCCCTTATGGGAAAAGTCTGTTGAAACAGATGCCTCCGAGTTAGGCTATGGTGGTATTTTAAAACAAATAAATCCCAATAATAAACATGAATATATTGTCAGATTTTACTCTGGAAAATGGAGTAATTATCAAAAGAATTATTCTACCGTTGCTAAAGAAATTTTAGCTATTGTTAAAAGTATTCTTAAATTCCAAGATAATTTATACAATAAAAAATTTACTATAAAAACTGATTGTAAAACGGCTACTTTCATGTATACTAAAGATGTTGAACATAATGTGTCCAAGCAAATGTTTGCCAGATGGCAATCACATCTTGTTTACTTTGATTTTGATATTGTCCATTTGAAAGGAAATGATAATCATATTCCTGATTTTCTAACCCGAGAATTTATTTCTTAAATGACAGAAATGAGCCAGTCCGGCAGAAGTACCTATTCCTCTTATAGAGGAAGAGGAGGCAGAGGAGGAAGACCTCCTATCATTCAAATGGGACAAAGATCCCTTTATCACCAGAATATTTCTGGTGAAAGCTCTTCAAAAGACCAAAAGGAATTCCAAGAATTCCTTAAACAACGTGGTAAAGCCACATCAACGGAGAAGGGTTCTCTTGATCCCGAGGAAGTATCATATGCTTCAACAGTACAGACAGAGACTAAGTTCTTTGATTCTCCTAATAAGGAATTGATTCTTCTTTTAGAAGACGATGATGAAAAGCTCAGAGAATCTCCATGAACTCTCATGGAGAAATATGTCCCAAATAATGGTTGGGCTGTTCAGACTTATAAGTCTAGAGGTTTCTATGTAAACATTCTTATTGAATTAGGTAGTGTTGATATTCAACATTATTCGGTCAAGAATAGTATAAATTATTCAAAATTTATTATTAAAAAGATTTTCTCCATCCAAGAATGGGGAATTTCGCCTTTTGCTGAAAGAAAAGTGACTAATAAAGTTAGTCAAAGTACTTTCCAGTATAATTACTGGGATTATGTAGAAAGTTTTTATAGAACTCTTTTCCACCAAAATACTAAGCATACCCATACTTGGTTGTATAAAATTTGTGAAAATATTGGAAGGAATCAAATTCCTAACTGGTTCACCTCTTGGTGGAATACTTTCGGGGCTTCGGTAGATATTCTACCCGACAATTTGAAAGGCCTCCTTGAAGATTACTCCATTGCCTCTTCCTCGTTTAAAACACATAATACAAGTGGTAAAACCATTTTCATGTTTTTTGTTGACTCAGGTATTCCATGGGTCTGGAAATGGAGAGCAAAATTTAGTTATACTGAATTCGATTTACCCTGTCTGTGGAGAAGGAGTGCCACAAGATTTTGGGGCAGCTTAAATGTTGTCATTCCTGGCTCCGAGGACCCCCCACATACAGGAGAATATTGATAGAATTCAATCTAAGATTGAGGAATTTAAAAAAGACATTCCCTCTGATACTCTTCCTTCACTATCTGATTATACCAAAAAGTATCAGGGAATTATCCCTAAGGGAAGGATTATTGATCTTTATATGGATCACCTCAAGAAAGATCTTTTTAAAGATATTGATTTTTCAGATTTAAAATCTGATTCCTCTATGGCTTTTGGGTCTGATATGCAAGACTCCCAAGACCCCAATGAAGATTATCAAGATTTCTCTCTCCAGGAGAGTTTCGATCTTCTGAAGAATTCTCTTAAAGAGAAATTCAAAGAAAGAAAACAATGATGTAGGAAAGAACTCTTGAAGAGTGGAGGAGGTTCAGAGTAGGACTGCATCATGAAATCTGGCAGATTCCTATTCATATTAATTTTGATCAGAATCAAAATATAATTAGAGATAAAAATTATCTTAAAGGACTCAAAAAGAAAATCAGAGTTCTTGAAATTTTTATCCCTATCCTTGAAGGTTCTTACTATGGACAAACATATAATTTCCGACAATTGGAAAGATTCAAGAAGACTTTAAGTCTTCTACAAAAGCAAGCTTCCGTAATGGCAATCTAACCAAGAAGAAATTCAGGGAAAAAAGACGAATCAAATTTCGTCATTGCATAGGTCACCAACAGACCAAGCTCTGTTCATGAATACTATTTACTATTCACTTTTGACTTTTTTACTATTCACTTTTTTGTTTTGGAATCCGGGGTTTCATGTCCGGCTCTTCTTTTTCTATAAATAAGTCTTTTTTCCTTTGAGAGAAGCACGCTTGAGTTTAGACTCGCTCTCTCTTTCTCTCTCTATAACCCTCTGTTGCCTTTAAACTGCAACCTTGTAAATTTCCTGTATAACATTTTGCCCTGGTGGTTGTTTAAGGTATATTGTTTATTTTAAATTCTGAATTTAAATTTTTATTTTATTATCGCCGCCTTAATGGTTGGCTAAATTACTTGTATTGAATCATGACCTAACATAGCTATACTCTACTTTCATATGCATTTGGGAACTTATTTCTATTGAATCTGTTCGATGTTATATCAAAAGGTAGCGTTGGTTTAAGCAATAGGTATGAACTTCCTTAAAATTTATAAGTTGACCATGTGGGCTTGCCCTTGTTGCCATTTTGCCAAGATTAGGCGCATGCATTTCTGGGTATAAAAGCTTTTTTCAGGTGAACTTATAAAGTAAGAGGATTTCTCAATCAGATCCTATTGTTTGTAAAAGAGCCATTGGATACTATTGATATAATAAGATGCACAATCCGATAAAAATATGGTGTATATATATATATATGCAAAAAATATCGGGGGCCCTCGCTGGGGTGGGGTCCTATGCGACGGCACCGGGTGCGCCACCCCAGGCCGCTTATGCTATTGTATAATTAGTGTCCAAAGGACAATTCGTTGTTTATATATTTTGTCCCCCTCAACCGCAACTACGTACCATTCCTGGCTTTGCCCCTGCTTTCGATATAATGCCTCTTCCAATGTGTTTCTTTTATCTTTTGTGACTTTTTAGGATAAGATTGAGTTTTATGTGGTATCTGCCTAACTGGTATACATGAAACTTGTGAGAAGAGGAATAATGATCACCAATGAATTAGGTGATTAGAGATCTCCACTATAAATTATGTATGTACAATGATTTACAAGGAAACAAATCAATCTAAAAGATACACAATATATTTTACAATATACAAATTGATTTGGTCAATCAATATCCTTAATATCCCCCCTCAAGCGATGCAAGGGATGTGGTCCTATGCAGAGCTTGGATCGAAGAAACTCGAAAGCGGGACGAGAGAGACTCTTAGTGAAGATATCAGCTAGCTGGAGTGGAGAAGGAACGAACTTGGTGTAGATGCGCCCACTGGAAACCAACTCACGAACGAAATGGAAGTCTATGTCAATATGTTTGGCGCGTTTGTGGGCAACGGGATTCTGGCTCCAAAAGATAGCACTCTTGTTATCGCAAAGAAGAGTGGGACGAGCAGATGGCAGAGCACGGATTTCCGTGAGAAGATTCGTTAACCAGATAATTTCAGAGGCGGTATTTGCCAAGGCCCGGTATTCTGATTCGCAACTGGATCGAGCAACAGTAGGTTGTTTCTTTGCACTCCAAGACACTAGATTGCCAAAGAGGAAAATGGAGTAGCCATAGGTGGAACGACGAGTGTCAGGGCATCGTGCCCAATCGGCATCAGAGTATCCAAGAATGGTGGAATCAGAGCGAGAAGCAAAGGTCAACCCAAAATGGATGGTGCCTTTAACATAACGGAGGATTCGCTTAACCGCAAAAAAAATGATCTTCAGTAGGCGAATGCAAAAATTGACTAACCACATTCACGGAATAGGATAAGTCAGGACGAGTGATTGTCAAATACTGGAGAGCACCAACGAGGGATCTATATAACGTTGGATCAGCAAACGGCTTGCCCGAACGAGTGAGAGATTCTCCAGGAGAGAGGGGAGTGGCAATAGGTTTGGAATCAAGCATGGAGGCTCGTTGCAGGATGTCATGTGCATACTTGGCTTGACCCACGAACAAACCAGTGGAAGTGTAAGAGACCTCGAGACCCAAGAAGTAGTTAAGACGACCCAAGTCTTTGATCGCAAACTCCTTCTGAGCTCTAGAAATAAAACCACGAACCGAAGAAGGGTCATTCCCGGTAACAATGATGTCATCAACGTAGAGAAGAAGATAGATAACCGTATCCCGATCATGAAGATAAAATAAGGATGAGTCAGACCGGCTCACCTTGAAGCCAATCTGAAACAGAAAGCTGCTGAAGCGATGGAACCAAGCCAAGGGAGCCTGACGGAGACCATAAAGCGCCTTCTTAAGACGACAGACGTGATCGGAAAAGCGTGAATCAATAAATCCAGGGGGTTGAGCCATAAAGATAGGCTTGGAGAGTAAACCATTGAGAAATGCGTTCTTCACGTCGAGCTGATGAAGATCCCATTTGTGACGAACAGACAGAGCCAGAATAACACGAACAGTGGATGCCTTAACGACAGGACTGAAGGTATGACCAAAGTCAGTGCCTGGAATCTGTGTAAAGCCCTGAGCAACCAGACGAGCTTTATAACGCTCAACAGAGCCATCAGAGCGAAATTTGGTACGAAACACCCATTTGGAACCAACGATGTTAGCATTCGGAGGACAGGGAACCAAATCCCAAGTGTCATTTGAATGAAGAGCATCGATTTCTTCCTGCATTGCAGAGAGCCAATGTGGAGATTTGGCAGCGGACTTGAAACCACGAGGCTCAGAACAAGTAACTAACGCAGATAATAGAGCCGTAGAAGCTATATCAAAGGGATAGTGTGGTTTAAAAATACCTGATTTGGCCCGAGTCTGCATAGGATGTGAGGGCTCCGAAACTGACGGAGGCAGAGCAATATGAGTAGGTGGGGGTGGCTCCGGAGCAGTGACCGGAGGCGGATGTGTAGAGCAAGCATGACACATAGGTGCAGGAGTGGAAACAGGAGCAGGAGCAGGAGCCAAAGTGGCTGACTGACTGGGAGGAGCCACACGACGAACCTCGGGCTCTAGAAAACTGGAAACGTCTAGAGACGAGAGCTTGGAGACCTCAGGAAGACCAGAGAGCGGAAAATAAGATTCATCAAACTGGGCGTGGCGAGTAACATAAATCCGACCGGACGCAGGATCGTAACACTGAAATCCCTTATGTTGACTACTGTACCCCAAAAAAATACACGGACTACTGTGAGGAGCCAATTTGTTAGCAGCATAGTCACGTAAGTAGGGAAATACCCGACAGCCAAATGGCTTGAAATTAGCATAGTTGGGGACAGAAGCATAAAGCAACTCAAAAGGTGATTTATTACCCAAGACAACAGAAGGAAGCCGATTAATGATGTACACCGCTGTGGCAAAGGCATCAAACCATAAAGAGGCAGGGGTGTGAGCATGAAACATCATGGATAACCCGGTTTCAGAAATATGCCTATGCTTTCTCTCAGCACGACCATTCTGTTGAGGAGTATAAGGACACGAGAGACGGTGATGAATACCGTGTAAGGCCATAAACTCCCGAACGCGATGGTTTACAAACTCAGTTCCACCATCACTCTGAAAAGTCTTAATAGAAGTTGAGAATTGGTTGCAAACAAAGCTGTGAAAGCGTACAAACACATCAAAAAATTCTGACTTTGCACGCAGTGGGTATATCCAGGAAAAACGAGAATAATCGTCAACGAATGCAACATAATATCGAAAACCATCAGTAGTAGCAACGGGTGCAGGACCCCACAAATCACAGTGTACTAAATCAAGCATAGAAGTAGCACGTTTGTCATTCAAGTCAAAGGATAAGCGTTTACTCTTTGCCAACTGGCAAGAGGAACATAATTTAGGATCCGGCAACAAAGAAGTAACGGATAAGTGTCCTAACTTATTCAAAAGAGAAATCACAGAAAATGGGACATGCCCCAAACGCATATGCCACAAATCAAAGCTAGCCTTTAAACCCTTGGAACGAAGAGCAGCAACTAAAGCAGGAGAGCCTCGTTCCAAAACATACAAACCCTGATCACGCCGTCCTTGAGCCAGAATAGCCTTGGTTACTCGGTTCTGAATTTCAAAGAATTTATCAGAAAAGACAACATCAACCGGGTAATCAGCAGTAAGCTTACTTATGGATAACAAATTCTTAGTCAGATGAGGCACAACCAATACGTCAAGTAAACGAACATCCTTAGATAACGAACGAGTGCCAATATGAGTAATAGGGAGAGAGTTTCCGTTACCAACAATAACTTGACCATTACCGGTGTATGGCTCAATGGAATCCAGTAGCGATGGTTGAGAAGTCATGTGGGCCGACGCGCCGGAGTCGACATACCAATCTGGAGTGGGGTCCGAAATGTTGCACGAGGTGTGGAAAGCTTGTGCAAGGTTGGCAGCCGAAGACACCGGAGCCCGAGCCTGGAGATAGAGCGGACACTTATCGGCATAATGGTCTCTCTTGCAGATTTGGCACCGAGGGACATAAGGCTTGCGAGTACCGCCCGAGCTCGAGGATGATCCGCGCCCACTACCTGCGGAGGAGCCACGGCCGTACCTGGAAGAAGGCGGGCCACCACGGGAAGGGGTGGAGCCCGACGAAGGAAGATGGCGACGGGAACCCCCTGTAGCGGCAGAAGGACCAGAAGCGCCACGATCCATGGCCACGAACGCCGGCTGAGAGGGGGATTGGACATCCAAGGAGCGGGTGAAAACATCGAATTGCTGCGCCTGGTGAAGAAGTTCCCGAAGTGTTGGAACCTCACGCATGGCCATGCGGGTATCAGCAAACCCGGCGAAACTCGGTCCTAATCCACGGAGGAACCAGTGGCTTTTGTCGGCATCATCCACCGGACGGCCGATGGCCGACAATTGATCACAGAGATTTTTGAAGTTGCGCCCATATTCAGCGACAGAAGAAGATCCACGACGGAGGCAAAGTAATTCCTCGCGTAATTGATTTGCACGAGAGACTGACGAGTGAGAGAAGGCGCTCTCAAGTGCTAACCATGCGTCTCGAGAAGTGGTGCACCCCACCACTTCGGTCATTGATTCTTCAGTAAGGGTGGAATAGAGAAACCCTAGGACTTTCTGGTCTTTCATCCGCCACTGAGCAACAGGAGAATCGGCGGCTGTTTCTGCGGCGGTTGACGGAGGCGGAGAAGATGACCCATCAACAAAGGCCGTGAGATTAAAAGCAGCAAGGGTTGGCAGAACCTGGTGCTTCCATAGGAGGTAGTTACCGGAGGAAAGTTTGATCGACACCATATGAATCATAGTGGCAATCGGCACAGGATCAAGAGGGGAGGAAGTAGCCGCCATGGAGTAGAATAGACGGAGGAGTCTGGTCCGTCGAGAGAAAGAGAAAAAAGAAAAGAGAAGTGGCTAGGGTTCGTGTGTTTAGGGATTTAGGTGTGAAAGAGTGATACAATGTGAGAAGAGGAATAATGATCACCAATGAATTAGGTGATTAGAGATCTCCACTATAAATTATGTATGTACAATGATTTACAAGGAAACAAATCAATCTAAAAGATACACAATATATTTTACAATATACAAATTGATTTGGTCAATCAATATCCTTAATAAAACTACGTGTAAAACAAGGAATATCATTAGTTTCAATGGCTATGATCCATTTTTAACTTTAAGCATAAAAGTATTCATTTTGACGAATTCTCCGGTAACACGGATTAACGGTAGTGTGTCATAGACAGATCAGGAAACTGGCCTAGATTAAGAGCATCTTATATAACATTCACTAATACAAATTGTTTTTTTTATCTCTATTACTAATTACTTAATGAACTTTGACCATACCACGTGAAACGATCTTGTTTCTCGTTTGTATCGATTAGAGAGTCACCTGCACATGTCAATAATATAGTCAATTTATTTGAAGACTTTATAATACATACTTCCTCAAATAAATTTCACATAACTTTTTTTACTTTATTAAAAAAAAAATATTTATTTATTAATATATAGTGGACCACATATTAACTTTTGGAGTAAAATAATGAATAGTGCTGAAAAATAAAGGATTGGATGGCATTGTGGTAATAATGTGTGAATTTGAAGGTTAAAAATGATACATAGTGGACTATATTTTTTGTAATTTATGGAACGAAAAATTTATTATGGACGACCCGAAAAGGAAAATGAGAAACTTACTCAAGCTAGGGAGTATATCCTATCATTTCAATAAGCAATTTGTTTGTAGGCAATTTGAGGAAGAGTCTCACTACTCAAACCCCAAATTCCTCTAAACAAATCCCATAATTTTATTGACAAAAATAGACATAAATAAAATGACTAAGTTATCCTTATATATATATGGAATGAATTATACTCTAAATTTATATTGATTTTGACTTTAGTCATTTAAGTCATTTAATTTCAAAATTAGTATTTTAACTTTTAATTGATCAATTGTTTTTCTTAAAAAGTTTTAAACCCTAAAAATAATGTTTAAAAATGTATTAAATATTTAAATAATCAAATTAAATGAAATTAAAAAAATCCTTAAAAATTTGGAAAACAAAAGAAAATACATCAACTAAATCTTCAAAATAATTTAATTAAAACAAATCCAAATTTCTTTAAAAAATAAACTAAAAAATAGTTAAAAAAATTAATTAAATCTTAAAAAATTAACTAAATTAAGAAAATTATTTAAAAAAACATCTTAAAAATTCAATTGAAGCTAAATAAAAATAAATTTTTAATTAATTATTTAGTTTAATTATTTACGACAATTTAATTATAATTTATAAAATATTTTTCTGATTTTATTTATCTTTAGCCTTTTCCCTTTTGAATATTTTTTATTTTTTTTTATTTTTTAAATTTAATTTGTTTAGTTTTAGATACTTTTCTTATATTTATGTAGTTATTTTATTTTTCAAATTTTCATTTTAATTGATTTTTTTATTATTTAATTTTTGTCAAATTTTATTTAGGTTTAAATGATTTTAAAAAAAATTAACTAGACTTTTTTTAAAATTATTTTATTTTCTGAATTATTTAAAATAATTGTCAAATTTACTTTTAATATTTTATTTAAATATATTATACACTTTAATTGATTATTAAAATTATCTTTATATTTATTTTATGTTTTTTTTTATAAATACCTATTTAGAAGAGTTAGTTAATTATTTATAAAAAAAATCAAAATATGTTTAATTTTAATATTTTTTTTTTAAATTTTGATTAAAACCAAAGAATATGAAGAAATAAAAAAATAAAAGAAAGATTTTAATGAGAATATGGAATGGTGAGAATTTTTAGTAAGTTATGTAGATTTAATGGAATTGTGGTAATATTAATGGAGGAAGGATATTATAGGAATGAAATGGGGTATGTTTAGTAATATATGTTGATTTTTAAATTTTAATGGGGTATGTTTAGTAGGTGGGGTAGATTTAGAGGATTTTGGGGTTTGAATAGTGATACTCTTTGAGGAATAGATACACCTATATGATTACAAAAAAATTTAGGCATTTGCCAAGTTAATATACAATTTCCATTATTTAAGGATGAATTATTTTTATTGAAAATTTTGACCATATTAAAAAATTCTACAATTTTTATTGTATGGACAAATTTTTCAAGTCTCGCATCGACGTAGCCATAGTTCTTGTAGAGATGATAGGTTCCCAAGCCATTCTTCTATTACAAAATTAATCTTTAATTGCATAACAACAGTAAGATGTTGAAGCATCAAGGAGAGACTTCCCGTTTTCGTTCCTTGTAACTTTTTTTTCCCCATAATTTATTTAGTATACACTTTTGATCCAAAAAAAAAAATTAAATATCAATTTTGGTCGGGTTGCGTCAAACCCCCCTATGATTTGAAATATCGGCATGAAACCTCCTTGTGTTTTAAAAAGTGCGTCAAACCCCCTTATGGTTTTAAAAATATAGAATCAAACACCCCCATGGTTTATAAATATAGCATGAAACCCACTGTGTTTTATAAATATAGCATTGAACTCCCAATTCTGTTAAGATTAATATAGGTGTGCAATTCACGCACACTTCATGCGAATTTTAGTGATTTTTTTATTTTATTTTTAATATATTGACACAATTATCCCTCAATTAACTAAATTAAATGCTCCGTCTATTATGTATTATTTTAAGTTTTTATTTTATTTTTTATAATCTTATTTTTTTATAGTTAATTTATTTAATAATTATTGTCTATTAAATATTATAAATAGATCAAAAGCGAAAATACTTTAAAAAAATCATCATTTTATCTAATTATATATTAATATATCATTTAGTAAATAATTTGTAGTTAGAAATATTAAGAAAAGTACAAATAAAAAATAAAAGAAATTGGAACCTATACCGAACACTTCTCGTTCTAAAGAAAATCAGCAACAACAAATTTTTCCTTGGTCAAGTTTTTGTATGTTCACAATAAGCAAGTTTTTTCAAGAAATCCACATATTTAATTTTTAAAATGTATAAATTTTGAAATTTTACTTGGAGATAAACTCTAGTTTGCGTTTAGGTGTTTTATGAAAGAACGTCAACATGTCAGAAGTATATAATAGGTCATACGAGTTAAAAATTAACGCTATTAATTTTTTACGAAAAAAAGGGGATCTTGCGCTATATTTATAAAACCACAAGGGGGTTTGGTGCAATTTTTAAAGCATAGGGGGGTTTCATACCGATTTTCCAAACCACAGGGAGGTTTGGCGCAATTTACCCAATTTTGGTTTTATAACTTATTGAATTGTCCAACTTTAATCTCAATTTTACCGAAATATAAAAAATGACGTAGTTTTTCGCTCACGTGCCAATAAAAATTGGAAATTTCTAGCGACTTTGCTAACATGACACACCTGCATTATTTTGAAAAATAAAAAATCAATTAATTTTAAAGTAAAAAGTCCACCACATTTATTAAAAACTATAGAATATTATTTAAAATTCTTAATAACTACTCCCTCCATCCCCTAATAACTTTCACACTTTTCTTTTTGGACGTCCCGAAATAACTTTCACACCCCAAATATGAAAATAAAACACTATCACAATACCTATTTTAATTCAAAATACTCTCCATTCATTGGCTTAAAATGTCAATAAAATATTTTTTCTTAAAATCAGTGTCACCCCACCTCTAAAAGTTAAGAGGGGACGGAGATAGTGTTTCTTAACAAATTCAAATTATTAAAAATTTAAAAATGAAAAAATCACATTGTTATTGATATTATTATAATTATAATGTAAACAATACTAAGTAGGGTTTTTCTACGGGTAAACCAATAAGTACCGTTGGATCTTCAATCCAATGTATAATATTATTTTTAAGTGATTGCACTTTGCATTATAGCGTTTGCACTGTGCATATTACAATCGCACTGTACCGCCCTAGTAATAAATTAAATTAATAATTATAAAATTACAAATATACCTTTTTTACTTTAAAATAATTTAAAAAATTAATTAATTAACATTTAACATGTACTGCAGTGGTCATGTGTAATACAATCAGAAACCCTCGACGTTTTTTCCACGAAGGTGGGTGAAGAGTGATTGACGGTGAGAAAAGAAGAATTATCAAAGCTATAAGGTCCGCCATTTTTGTTGCATCCAGAATCTTCTCCGCTGCCCAGCACCGACCTCGCCATGGTAGAGATCTCCATCGACGAAGCAATTCTTTGCAGGTGGATGTACTCCTGATCCTTCAATCCAATTTCAATTCGCCCTTCCCACATCATCCAATTGCAATATGCCCTTTCTACTGCACCGCAAGTCAACCATCCTCCTATGTCATGGAAAATTTGATCGGACGATGTGATTCTCTCTCTTGTTTATTATATGACGTCACCTTAGATTTTCCTCCTTTGACATGGAAAATTTTGATGAGGACGTCGTGAAGGATGATTTCATCGGTAGAGATGCCTTCAAAGTCCTCGATATCCCGAGAAGGGTCCCATCGGATAGCCCCTGGCCCCACAGTGGTACAGGCAGCTGGAGGACAAGAGGGGTGAGAAGCTGAAGAAGAGGGAGATCATGCTTGCTCTGTGGAAGGGCACTCAAGCTGATGAGGCTTTCTCCAATGCTTAGCATTCTGATGCGGCCACTGTTGCTAGTGGGGGGTGTCGAGGATTCGGGGGAAGGTGTACCTGTAACGCCCCGAATCCAGAATACCTTAAATATCCCGGATTCGAAGTGTTATTGTGACTAAAATGCGAACTATAAAATTTTTGATATAAAAAGGGATAAAATCAGAGATGAGTTTTATGCAGCGGAAGAATGAGTAGGATAATATTTATAATATATTTCTCACACACATATATATAAAACTTAATATCAATAGTATCATTTTATTTAAGTGGGGAACTCCGTGTCGTCTCTATTACTGTCCTTGCTCCTGTTGGGAAAATATAGGGGTGCCCGGAATCTATTCGGGATGAATTTTAAATACGAATTTAAATACAATTATTACTATCATGAATTAATCCTAATTAATTCAAATAATAATTCCAACAACTAATTATCATCATGCATGCTAAATTAATTTCACATATTAACTATGGCGGAATAAACAAGTAAATATGTGATTAACGTACCTCTTGTAGAACTTGGCCTTTGAATAAAACGGGACTCTCGTACACGCTTTATCAACCCAAAAACCTTCTCAAGTATTTCCCTTTCGCCTTACTTGATCGCCGGTGGGAGACGCTTTCAAGCAATTTAATAAACTAAGGAAAAAGAAAAATATCTATGCTTCTTGATTTTTCCAACACATGGAATTATGTACTTGGGATGAAATAATCAACCCATATTTATAGGTGTAGGGTGATCGAATTTTTATGTTTATTGGGCTTGAAGAAAATCTTTTCTTAGACTCTAAGAAATCTTGAATATATCTCATATATTCTTTTCTCCACAATAAAATATTCCACAAAAATCTCACCCACCTAAGTAAGCATGAAATTTTCGAAAATTATAAGGAATGATTCCAAGATTTGGATCTTCTTGAATATATGAGATATTCTTGTACTTCTAGAATACATATCTTTCATAATATCTTTCCAAGAAAATCAACAAAATCTAATCTCTCCTAAATATGCTTTTTTCGAAAAATCAAAGGAAAAATCAGCAATAATTATTTTCTTTTTATTTTAATCACCTTATCATTATTGGGCTACTTAATGGGCTACTTGAGGGGCCTTAAGGAGAATTAAGATTGGACCTCCTAATGGACTTCTGAATTTCAATATTGAGCCCTAATATAATTCAGCCCATTAATATTAATTATTACCACTAATAAATTAATATTGCACTATCCATCTTAATCCATATTACGATAATATGGGCTCCCGGTTATTATTTCCCGCGTTTAAGATCATCAAGTCCATTAATTAATTGAGCTTCTGAATAGCTCTAAATTAATTAATATATTTCACCTTGGAGTAAAGACAGCTCAACATTATTATTCGTACCGAAGAAACTAATTCTTCACTTGCAAGATTTGGTACAATAAAACTTCTGAGCCCACCAAGGGGACTAATCACACGAGCCGTACTCGCACGCGTTTCTCCGTATTAAATCTTAGCAACCGTCGTATGATTAATATTACTGCCCAAGACACAAAGTTCGAAGTCACAATGATTCTCACCCAACATGAATCAAAGCAGTAACTACTAAGCACACACGGTCCTATTTAAGTGACGGAGATTAAGAAATCAACAACCACTGAGGTCTAATTCTTCACCTTTCAGAACAGAAGAATTTCTCCTCGCTGTAGGACCTCTTCAACACATACTAAATGTGCTAGTGCAATCTCTTGGTCAAGACAGACCAATCTGAGCCTTACACATCGACCTTTCACGGCGGATTGTTCAATTCCACCTGGGTCGTGAATTGTACGTTTAGTTACAAGTAAACTGTTAATGTTGTCTTCCGTGATCGGGTATCACCACATTAACTACAATGTAACATGTACTATATATTGAACGGTTTGCAATAGAAATTCAACATTCAATCATAACTAAAGCAAATGCGATAAAAGAATTATTCTCATAAAACGAGTGTTTGATACACGAGTTATACAAAGTAAAAGCATACTTTCACGTATAACTCCAACAATCTCCCACTTATACTTAAAGTCTGCTTTTAGTATACATCACGCATGTCTTAGTGTAGTAGCTCTACGTGACATCTCATGTCAACCTACACTAACCTAATAATTCCTCCCACTTATACTTAAAGCAGATTGGCAATAGTCTTGACTCCCATTCCATCCACATGTCTCTCGAATGTATTCAGAGGCAGACCCTTTGTGAATGGATTTACTAGGTTGTCCCCGACGCATATCTTTGCCACCTCTTTATCTCCTCTCTCAACGATTTCTCGTATAAGATGGTGTTTTCTTTCAATGTGTTTGCTGGCCTTGTGGGCTCTCGGTTCCCTTGAATTTGCAACTGCTCCGGCATTGTCACAAAAGACAGTTATCTTGTCGGGCAAATTCGGAACAACGTCCAAGTCCACTAAGAAGTACTTGAGCCAAACCGCTTCTTTCGCTACTTCACAAGCAACTACTTATTCGGTTTCCATGGTCGAATCTGCGATGCATTTCTGCAAATCGCTTCTCCATGTCATGGCTCCTTCTCCCATGCAAAACACACTACCCGAGGTAGGTATTTTGGAGTCTATGTCTGATTGGAAATTTGAGTCCGTGTATCCCATGGGAATTAGATTGTCTGACTGTTAAATCAGCATTCCATACTAAGTTCTTTTCAGAAACTAAAGGACGCATTTAATTGCAATCTAATGTGCTTTCCCGAGATTACTTTATTATCTTGCCATCATGTCCACGACAAGGCAGATATTCGGTCTCGTACACAACGTTGCATACATAAGACTTCCTACGTCCGAAACGTACGGAACGTCTTTCATGTCATCTATCTCCACTTGCGTCTTAGGGCATATTTCTTTGGATAGATGGATTCCGTGCCTAAAAAAGGTACAAAACCTTTCTTGGAATCTTGCACGCTGATATGCTTCAAAACAGTGGCTTTGTATGAAACTTGCGATAAGCCAAACATCTTCCTCTTGCGATCTCGAGTGAACTTGATCCCAAGGATGTGACCGGCTTTCCCTAAGTCCTTCATATCAAACTATTTTGACAGCCATACCCTTACGTCTGACAATACCTTTACATTGTTTCCAATGAGCAGAATATTGTCTACGTACAATACTAAGAATACCACCGCAGTTTCGTCACATCTTTCACACAACTTTCGAACTTGTTTTGATCACAAACCCATAAGACTTAATCAATTGATCAAAACACTGGTTCCAAGTACGCGATGCTTGCTTAAGTCCATAAATGGATCTCTTAAGCTTGCATACGAGGTGCTCTTGGCCTTTTTCAACGAAACCTTTGGGCTGTTGCATATAGATCCCATCAAGACTTCCGTTAAGGGAAGCTGTCTTGACATCCATTTGCCAGATCTCGTAATCTAAGTGCGCAGCGATCGACAAGAGAATACGGATGGACTTAAGCATAGCTACAGACCACAGGCCACAAGCCTTGCTTTGAAGGTCTCTACCCTTCCGTCCGGTCCTCTTTTCCTCTTGTACACCCACTTGCATCCAATGGGCTCTACCCCATTAGGTGGATCAACCATCTCCCACACTTGATTATAATCCATCGAACCCACCTCGGTTTCCATTGCGGTTTGCCACACTTCCGCGTCTTTGTCTTGGATTGCCTCGTCGTACGTTCATGGGTCTGATTCATCGCTGGGAATCAAATCCGAAGATTCTCCAATTCCCATGAATCTCTCGGGTTGCCTTGCAATCCTCCCACTACGACGGGGTTCCGGTTGTGAAGGTATGACATGTGGTATATCATCTTGTATACTTGGTATAGGAGTTTGCCCTCTTAACTCGTCTAAGGTAATCTCACTTCTGGGCTTTCTTTTGTTCATATAGTCTTCCTCCAAGAATTTAAAGTGCGAACTAATCACGGTCTTTTAATCCTTGAGACTATAGAACATACACCCTTTCGTTCCCATGGGATATCCTATAAACAACCTTAATTCCGAACATGGATCCAATTTACCGGCTTCCTTGTCTAGCACGTATGCCGGACAACCCCAAATCTGCAAGTGTCTTAGACTGGGCTTGCGCCCGGTCCACAATTCCATTAGGGTTTTAGGAACCGATTTGGATGGCACCAAGTTTAGAATGTAAGTCGTTGTTTCCAAGGCATTACCCCAAAACGACTTGGGTAAATCCGAATAACTCATCATGGGTCTGACTATTTCTAAAAGAGTCTGGCTCCTTCGTTCCGCCACACCGTTCTATTGAGGGGTTCCCGATGTGGTCAACAGGGATACAATCCCTTCTTCCGATAGGTAGTTCAAGAATTCATTGCTAAGGTATTCGCCTCCACAAACAAATCGTAGAGACTTGATACTTCTTTCCCTATGCATCATAAGGTAGATGTATCCGTATCTTGAGTAATCATCAAATTACTCATACCTCTTCTTGCTATGATCATCATTGAACCACACATATCGGTATGAACGAGTTCTAACACTTCCGTAGTTCTATTCCCCTTGGCTCCAAATGCCCTCTTGGTCATTTTACCCTCTAAACAGGATTCACAAGTTGGAAACGGTTCGACTTGGAATGATTCCAAGGATCCGTCTTTCACCAATCTCTCTATCCACTTTAGATTAATATGACCTAGTTTAAGATGCCATAGAAGTGTTTCGTTCATCTCCGAAGAACGCTTTCTTTTATTACTCGAAATAATCGATGTGTTATTAGATTCAATTTTGTGAGTGGTGTGCCCAAATAATGGTATAAAGATCATCCATTAAAGTTCCGGAATAGATAAACTCATCGTTTCAAGCAATAATAACATCCTTATTAAAAGAAACTGAGTATCTATTCAAACAGTTTAGAAACGGAAGGTTGAGTTCTTTCTAAACTTGGAACATGAGGAACGTCTCTCAAGACCATAACTCTATCTTCACAAGATAGGCACACTTCTCCCACTGCTTCAGCTGCCACTCTCGTAGCATTGCCCGATGTGATGGGGATCTCACTTCCGTTAAGTCGTCGGGTTAGCTTAAACCCATGAAACAAATGTGATCAGTAGCTCTCGTATCCACTATCCACGAATAGACAGCATACGCCACTTCACAAGTTTCGACGACTAAGGTGTGTGAATTACCTAACTTTCCTAGCCTCTTAGGCTTGGAACAGGCAGACCTCCATTGTCCTCTCTCACCGCAACTAAAACACTTCCCCTTCGATGCTTGCCTTTGCATTTGCCTTTCGCAACAATTGGATTTGCTTGGATCCGGCCTTTGGTTCTCTTCCTCTTTTTCCCTCCCTTGGGACCAAAAGAGGTAGACGAACCATTAGCCACCATAGCACTAGACTGGTGCTCCATTATCACCTCCACCGAAACTAAAGCTTGCAAGAGCTCGGGCAAACGACTTGTCCGTTCATTCATCTGACAGTTCAGATGAAACTACTCAAAACTTCTCGGTAGGGAATGGTATATGGAATCAATCAAAATCCGCACCAAGTACTTCCAACTTGTTAAGGTATGCCATTATCTCGAGAACGTGCTCCCTTGCGGGCGTTCCTTCCACCATTTCCAACTTGACCGAGTCATGTTTGGTGAACTGATTAGTCATGGGATTCTGATGTGAAAACATCTCTTCAAGGTGTTCCATGATTTCAACAGCGGATACAATGTCTTCATGAACGCGCCTCAAATCCTCAGACAGAAATGTCAAGATGATGCACTTCATTCATTGTCACGCTTCCGATCACAAACTGCCTCTTCCCATTGCTTGACTTATCATTAGGCTTGCCGGGTATATTAACATAAATAACCCAATTGTGTTTTCGTGCAGTAAGGACAAATTTAAAAAAAACATTTCCAATCGATATAATTCTCTCCAAAAAGTTTATTAACTTTAAGTATATTAAACAATGGATTAAAAGGTTGCGACATGATGAAATGAGAATAAAACATACATTCATATCAATATCTAGAAAAATATGAAATTATCACATAATTCGATCACATCAATTATATTGAAACCTTAAAACAATATAATCATGCATCAGCCAACATCTCGAAACAATTTAAATGCGCCACGAGGGGTGGTCTATACATTTAAATACATTCAAGCGGATCACAAACTTAAAAGTTACAAATCCTTAATTCAAAATTAATAGTTGGCTCCCACTTTGACCACATAGAAATTGACAGGGACTCCGAGGGGAGTAAGTTAATATCAATTTCCTATGCCTAAGTAATAACCATAATTAAATACAGGATTATTATTTCGCTTTGAGCAAGCCACTCGTGGTGAGGGTCAATACCGCCACTAGTAATAATCCACAATCATCCTTTCGGAATTTATTCATGTGAAATCCGTTCTTTTGGCCGATCCGAGGGGGAAATGTATTCCAAAAGAACTTCACAAATAAATAAATTATGGAGGCCAAAATAATCCAATTTTAATATCCGGAATAAAATTGCGATTATAAAAACATACTTAGTAATTTTCGAAAGTAAGGTTTTTCTTGGACAATTAAATTCATGCAAACACATATTAACAAATAATAATAAGTGCACGAAATAAAACATCCATCAAAACAAAATTAAACACATTGGAGCACTCGAATCCAATTGTCACAGTTTAATTTCTTCACGTCTTGATGCGAAAAAATCGTCCTTGTTGCTTTCCGACGTTCGTCTCGACGTGCTCCCACTCGAACAACAACACTTCTTCAAAAACATCATCGTTTGGAGTTCGGGACGACGTTTAAAATCACACGGAAAAAAAACACGAACCGAAAAAATTCCCCTGCCTGAGATACAGCGCGCGTCGGCCCACGAAGTGGGCCCGCGCGCTTCCCGGCCCGAGAAGCGCTGGAAAAGCGCCCGAGGCGCGCCGAAGCGCAGCCCCGAGGCGCACCCGAGGCGCGCACGAGGCGCTGCACGGAGGCGCGCCGAGGCGCACCCGAGGCGCCCCGAGGCGCTGCAGGGAGCTGCCGAGGCGCGCGCGCGCCGTGCGCGCGGCGCCGTGCGCCCGTTGCGCACGGCGTGCGCCGTGCACCCCCGTGCGCCGTTTTTTTCGCCGTTCGTCCTCGTTTTCTTCACCCCTTGCATGATTTTACCTCCATACACGCTCCACGCTTGCATGCGTCGTCCGGGTACGCCGTTTTTAATTCTTCGTTCTTCGTCACGATTCGGTTACAATTTATTTTTACAAAAAAATAAATACTAGATCTAGACTAGTCTATTACAATGATCGAATCAAAATAAAAACAACTAATCTACTCGTGGATTTTCTCACGAGAAAAACGAATTCGAACGAATCGAATTAAAAACCAAATTAATTCACACGCATGAAATTAACAACATTAAAAACCATGACAATTGGATACCTGCAAAAAAGATCTAACAATTCTACTATCCAATTTCAAATTTAATGTTCAACAATTTAAATTCCAATTTAAAATTCAGAGCCCGAAACCGTGGCTCTGATACCAGTTGTTGGGAAAATATAGGGGTGCCCGGAATCTATTCGGGATGAATTTTAAATACGAATTTAAATACAATTATTACTATCATGAATTAATCCTAATTAATTCAAATAATAATTCCAACAACTAATTATCATCATGCATGCTAAATTAATTTCACATATTAACTATGGCGGAATAAACAAGTAAATATGTGATTAACGTACCTCTTGTAGAACTTGGCCTTTGAATAAAACGGGACTCTCGTACACGCTTTATCAACCCAAAAACCTTCTCAAGTATTTCCCTTTCGCCTTACTTGATCGCCGGTGGGAGACGCTTTCAAGCAATTTAATAAACTAAGGAAAAAGAAAAATATCTATGCTTCTTGATTTTTCCAACACATGGAATTATGTACTTGGGATGAAATAATCAACCCATATTTATAGGTGTAGGGTGATCGAATTTTTATGTTTATTGGGCTTGAAGAAAATCTTTTCTTAGACTCTGATTAGGCGTGAAATTGTCATGATTCGTAGCCAGAAACGCCCTAGTTTTGGTCGAGTTTATAGAGTATTTAGAGTCAATTGAGCATTATTTCTATACATTGATAAATTTGTCTCTTTGATGCTCATAGGTGAATAGAGGACGAAAAACGGAGTTCGTAGGACTTTGAATCGACTCAAACGGATGCCCGGATGAGAAGATATTGAAGAAATACGATTGGTATTAGTGCGGACGAGGAAAAGTATCATTTGGAAGGATTAGAGATCACTCGAGCGCCTTACTCGAGCGCCACCGCTCGAGCGCCTTACTCGAGCGCGCAAACGTACAGAACAATTCTTGCGCTCTAGCAGCTCGAGCGCTACCGCTCGAGCGAATCGCTCGAGCGCCCAAAACATACAAGTCATTTCAGCGCTCGAGCAGCTCGAGCGTGACCGCTCGAGCGAATGCATCATTCGAGCTACACTGCTCGAGCGGGACCGCTCGAGCATTTTGCTCGAGCGCCCATATACTTTTGCCTCCGGATTCGTATTTTCGGCCCATTAACTCCCGTTTCGACCCGTACCTATATATATCTCATCCAAACACGTTTTGAAGGATCCCCAACTTTTAGAAATAATTTTAGACTTAGTTTTTGGAGAGGAAGGAGACGAGCAAGCTTTATTTATGCTTTGTTGAGGTTTTTCATACGAATTCGGAGTTTCTTTTCATTAGTTCGTTACTTTAAACGCTTTTAATTTCGTTTTAGTCAATTCAATTTCAGTTCTTCGTATTTATTTTCTTTTTAAACCCTAGTTCATGTTTCTTATTTTCTTCGTTCAATTCATCATGTTTATGTTCGTTGTTTCTTTAATTGCTTTTAGTTTTGTTAAAACCATGTCCGGCTAAAACCCTTGCATGCTTAGGTTAGGATGAACTCGTAGAAGTAGGATGTGGGTACGTAATTAAGGTAATTGGTGACGTTAGTTTTAATTCTCTTAATTAATGAATTCATATAATTAATCTTAACTCTACCTTTGAATTTCGTACGAAAGTGTTAGAGAGAGGACGACCGCATCACTCGATAACAATTAGTAGTCTTAACGAGAGGGTTTAGGAAAGGTTAATTCATCTACCGGTTTAGCGAAGGAGGACGACCGCATCACCTTAGTTAAATTAGGGTCTCATTAATTAAGCGCTATCTATTAACTTGTTAGTGGATTAGTGAAGTCGATTGCTAGGATAAAGTATTAGGGTGAGAAATCTTGAGCTTTCATTCTACGATCTTTTACTTAGGTTAATTCTTGTTTGTCACGATTACTTTGATTATGTACCTGCTCCGTTAGTATACGTAGGGATTCCTATCCTGAGCATCACCATCTCTCATTAGAAAACAACCCGTAGTTAATTCGTTCTTTTTCATTCTTTAGTTAATTAGTCTATTTTAGTCTTTTAATTAATTTTTCAAAAACCCAAAAACATCACACTCATATTAACTACGACGCGTAGATCTTCAGGGATCTATTCGCATACATACCATCCCGTGGGTTCGATAATACTTGGTCCCTATACTTGCCCATACTACAGTGAACCCGTTCTCTTGCGGGGTAGCTACTAGTAGAAGCTAGTGTAGTCGCATCAAGTCAATGGCGCCGTTGCCGGGGATGGCGTTGTATGCTTTTGAATAGGACTTGTAGATAGCTTAGTAGTTAGTAGTGGGTGATTTAATTTCTGTTTTTATTTTTATTTGTATTCAATCGGCAGTTGCGTTTTGACCTTTCTGCTAGTGTGTCAGGTTTATGAAAACACGCTCACAAGGCAATACGAGCGAAGAGAGAATACCGTTGGACCCTGAGACAATAGCCAGAAGGAACCGAGCCTTCTTGAGAAGGATGAACGCTGCCGACTTAGGGAAGGAACCAATGGACATCAATAATGAGTTGGACGATGCTGCCAACGATTTCAATCAGGCAGTAGACCGGGTTGATGGCTCTGGAGGGAGTGGTGGTCAGAATCAAGACCAGTTCGTGGATAGTCAAAGCCAGAACCCGGGTGCACAAAATGTAAACAATCCAGCTCAGAACCTAGTCCCAAATCCTCTGAACAATCCTGCTTACCCACAAAACCCAAATAACCCTTTCCACAACCCAGCATATCAACATTACCCATACCCACCATACCCTTATCCACCATACCCGTATCCTCCACCTCCTGTCTATAACCAACCACCTGTTTACCAACCACCACCCCAACAAGTACCAGTACCTGCTGCTAATCCTCAACACGTTCCTCAGAACGCAGATCAGATGACTATTCGAGGGAGGTTTGCAGCGCAGCCACAGCGGTACTATGATGGAGTGGCTTTGCCTCCTGTTGAGGCAAACAACTTCTCTATTTCCCCAGGAATTTTAAAGCTGCTGACAGAGAATCAGTTCAAAGGAGTGATCGGGAAGGAGAATCCTCATACACACTTGAGGAGCTTTCTCATGATAGCCTCAACATTTAATTATAATGGCATGTCTGAAGATGCCAAGAGGCTTAGGCTGTTCCCATTCTCACTGACGGGAATAGCCAAGGAGTGGTACGATAATACGCTCCCGCGGGGAGGTATTACCACTTGGGCCGAGCTCGAGCGTCTGTTCCTCGAGCGATTCTACCCTCCATCTAGGACGATCAAGGCTAGAATTGAGATCTCGTCCTTTCGCCAGAAGTCCGGAGAGGATTTACGCCAAGCGTGGGAGAGATACTCAAACATGCTGATTGAGTGCCCGCAGCATGGGTACAATGAGGGGGATATTATGGCATTCTTCTACAGCGGTGCCAGCAAGGATGGTCAAGCCCATTTAGATGCATGTGCGGGCGGAGCATTCCTCAATCAAGGCATAGAGAGGTGTAGGGAGATCGTGGACAACATTGTCACGAATGCCGGTGCTTGGGGAGTGGATGCAGATTTGCAAAGAGTGCATCAGGTGGAAGAGGGAGAAGGAACGAGAAGGCTACTGATGGCCATGATGGAAAAGATCAATAACCTTGAGTTGGGGAAGAGTTTGGGTGGAGAGCATGCAGTGGAGAATGAGAGAGTAGACCAGCCCAGTGGACAGCAAGAGGTAGCCAATTACATGGGAGGTCCTTATTACAATCAGAATGGCTACCAAGGTGGTAATCAGTATGGAAGGCCTTCTTATGGCCAACCATTTGTACCTCCAGGCCCTCAGCCACTTCAAAATCAATGGAGGAACACACAAGGAGGCCAACAGCCTCCTCAAAACACATGGAGGAAGAATGATAACTTTTCTTATGCTAACCCAAAAGCTGGTGTTACTGTTCCTGCAGGTGTTGATCCGGGGTCTAAACCTCCTGGTGGAGAAGGCGGTGCATCAACCGAGGAGATGTTGAGAGCGATCCTTCAGAAGGTGGAGGAAGGGAGCAAGCGGTTGTCATCCTTGGAGTACGATGTGAAGGAGTTGCACAAGAAGGGTGATCAACGTGATCAAGAGCTCCAGAAGATGAACGTTGAGTGGACTAGAACTCAACAAGAGAACAATCGAAGGTTCACCTCTTTAGAGCTCCAGATGAGCCAGATTGCAAAATCAGTGAATAGAATGCCGGAGGGGAACCCGAAAGAGCAGTGCAAGGCGATCCAGCTAAGAAGTGGAACCAACTACGAAGGTCCTCAGATGCCTGCTGATTCTGAGACGCCCGAAGAAGAGATTGAGCCTAAAGGAGATGAAGTTGAGAAGGGGATTGAAAGTGAAGGAAGTGAGAAGGGTGAGAGAGTTCCTAAGTGGAAAAAGGCAAAGGAAGCAAGGGAGAAAGTGAAAGAAACAGAAAGAGATGAGTGGGGGGTACCCAAATCTGTGATACCCGTCCCATATCCACAGCGCTTCATAAAAAAGAAGCTTGATGAGAAATTCGCTAAGTTCCTTGATATTTTTAAACAATTGCATATTAATATTCCTTTTTATGATGCTTTGGAACAGATGCCGCATTATGCGAAGTTTCTGAAGGACTTGATTGCAAAAAGACGGCGAGTGGATGAGCCGAAGTTGGTGCAGCTGAACCACGAGGTGAGTGCATTAGTGCACAAGGCGCTTCCACCAAAGCTGAAAGATCCCGGGAGTTTCACGATCCTATGTGATATCGGGAATGGGATCAAGAAGGGAGCGTTGTGCGACCTTGGGGCGAGCATCAATCTCATGCCCTTGTCGCTGTTCAAGAAGTTGGAAGGTGGTGAACTTCAACCCACAATGATGACGCTTCAACTAGCCGATCGGTCTATTACTAGACCTCAAGGTGTTGTTGAAGACGTTCTAGTGAGAGTTGGAGATCACATCTTTCCAGCCGACTTTGTAGTGCTAGAGATGGAGGAAGATGAGCACGTACCCCTGATCTTGGGAAGACCGTTCTTAGCTACGGCGGGGATGGTGCTAGACGTGGCGAATGGGAAGATCACGTTGAAGGTTGATGATCAAGAAGTGAAGATCTCCCTATATGAAGCCATGAAGCACCCGAAGGAGGATGAGAGCTTGTATTGCATGGATGCAATTGATCCTCGTGTTGAAGACACACCTCCTATCCCTAATCCTTCTCATATTCATGAATTTTATAATCCTTCACTTGATGATTTAACTCATGTGCGTTATGATCTTGATTATTTTGATAGGGATGAAGTGAAGAAGTTGAAGGATGGAGAGGTGAAGAAAGTGGACGTGGTCCAGTTAGAAGGGAAAGGAGGAGTTAAGAAGAAAAAGTCCAAACTCAAGAAATTGTTTAGTAAGACTCCTCCAGATAGAGGGAAGAAGGAGTTGAGACCCATAACACTTGGGGATGAGAAGAGAGCAAAGGAACTAATGATGGTGGGGCATCAAGGAAAGGAGTTCAAACACCACTCTTATGAGAGTGGGGGAGGTAAATTTGAGTATGATGTCCCATAAGCTCCTTTGAGCTTGGTCCGGCATGAGGACCTTAAAAATAGCGATGAATGGGAGGCAACCCATTTTTATTTGCTTTCATTTATTTTTAGTGTCTTTTTATATTATTAGGGAATATTTTGAGTCGTATGTTTAACCTCGTACTCGAGAGTTTTATTTTGTAGGCTTGTCTCTAAAGGAGTAAAGGTATCATGGAGTTATTTAGATTGAAGGAACCAACTTGAGACAAGGGAGTGTGCAAAGCTATTGAGAGAAACTGAATTGTTCGGTTGAGGTAACCCACAACCCCAAACTTAGACCTCTAGCAAGGTCGAAGTTTGGGGGGGTGGAGTTTTTTATTTGTTTTATTATTACATTGCACCGAAGCACCCCTTATCTTTGAGTTGAGTTAGTTATTTGGTGCCTTGAGATGCTCCTTGGGCTATTATTAATTTGCTTTGTTACTCAATATTTTATGCCTATCAATCACCTTATGCTTGTTGATTGCTATCTTTGAGTATGATTTGATGAGTAGGGTGAATTGTGAGGCTGAGTGAGGAGTTTTCTTGTGTGAGTGTTTGAATTTGAGCTGATTCGAGAAAGAACTTGTATGCTTATGAATTTTTCTTTTGAGTGCTTGTGTTATGAGAGTGAGAATTCACTAGGACTAGCTTGGATGTGAAAGCCGTGAGCTTTTGAGCCTTATGAGATTTTGATGCATTAATTAATCTCTTCGTTTGTGAGTGGATCGTCACCTTAGAGGATGCTAGAACTTGCATGTGCTCTTGCTTCTAGATTGTGTCTAGTTTGATATGCCGAATAGGATCTTAGGCCATTTTTGATTTGAATAAGTCACTTAGCCAAAAATTTCCTTACCAATGACATTGATCCCTTGTTAGCCCCGTTGAGCCTAAAGCCTATTTTATTTGCTAGCACATATGAACACTATTCCAATTCAGCCTTTTTGTCCCAATTTGAGTGGAGAATAGGAAAGTGTGAATATGAAGGGAGTGAATTGAGTTGAAAAAAGGAGAAGGTTGTTTGTTGAGTGAATATGAGAAAAAAGGTGTGATGAGATTTGAGTTGTGGGAAAGAACAAAAAAATTTGAGAATGAGCAAAGGAAAAAAATGAGCTCATGTGTTTGTGCGAAAAAAAAAAATGATGAAGTGTTTGAAAAAGTGAAAAAGTGAGAAAGAAAAAAAAAATTGAAGTGTTGAGAGAATTGAAAGCGAAAGTGTAGTGATTGAACATGTTTGAAGTAGATCGTTCTTAATCTCGAAGTACCGAAGTTTTGAATTTCTATTCTCCATTCACTTGAGTCACTTTACCATATTGTTATCCCACCTATCCAAAGAGCCTACATTACAACCTTTTGAAAGTCCTTTTTGATTCGACATTGATTTCTAGAGTATGGTCGAAGTTGAGAGCATTTACAAGCCTATGGCTGCCAATTTGTGTGATTGATTGATTGAGTGAGTCCCTTTATCATTGTTAGACACTTGTGAGGGAGTTAAACACATCGTTGAGTGCACATCCATGCTTGATCTTGGTGTTTCTCATTATTGTTGCATGAATACGATAAAAGGAATTGAGTGAGTATACGGGTGATTGACTTTTGAAGCTTGAATTCATTAGCTTGCATGATTGATTTTTCCTACTCATTCCTAACAATTTCACTTGACTTATTATTTTATTGCTTGGGGACAAGCAATATGGTAAGTTTGGGGGGGTTGATTAGGCGTGAAATTGTCATGATTCGTAGCTAGAAACGCCCTAGTTTTGGTCGAGTTTATAGAGTATTTAGAGTCAATTGAGCATTATTTCTATACATTGATAAATTTGTCTCTTTGATGCTCATAGGTGAATAGAGGACGAAAAACGGAGTTCGTAGGACTTTGAATCGACTCAAACGGATGCCCGGATGAGAAGATATTGAAGAAATACGATTGGTATTAGTGCGGACGAGGAAAAGTATCATTTGGAAGGATTAGAGATCACTCGAACGCCTTACTCGAGCGCCACCGCTCGAGCGCCTTACTCGAGCGCGCAAACGTACAGAACAATTCTTGCGCTCGAGCAGCTCGAGCGCCACCGCTCGAGCGAATCGCTCGAGCGCCCAAAACATACAGAGTCATTTCAGCGCTCGAACAGCTCGAGCGCGACCGCTCGAGCGAATGCATCATTCGAGCTACACTGCTCGAGCGGGACCGCTCGAGCGTTTTGCTCGAGCGCCCATATACTTTTGCCTCCGGATTCGTATTTTCGGCCCATTAACTCCCGTTTCGACCCGTGCCTATATATATCTCGTCCAAACACGTTTTGAAGGATCCCCAACTTTTAGAAATAATTTTAGACTTAGTTTTTGGAGAGGAAGGAGACGAGCAAGCTTTATTTATGCTTTGTTGAGGTTTTTCATACGAATTCGGAGTTTCTTTTCATTAGTTCGTTACTTTAAACGCTTTTAATTTCGTTTTAGTCAATTCAATTTCAGTTCTTCGTATTTATTTTCTTTTTAAACCCTAGTTCATGTTTCTTATTTTCTTCGTTCAATTCATCATGTTTATGTTCGTTGTTTCTTTAATTGCTTTTAGTTTTGTTAAAACCATGTCCGGCTAAAACCCTTGCATGCTTAGGTTAGGATGAACTCGTAGAAGTAGGACGTGGGTACGTAATTAAGGTAATTGGTGACGTTAGTTTTAATTCTCTTAATTAATGAATTCATATAATTAATCTTAACTCTACCTTTGAATTTCGTACGAAAGTGTTAGAGAGAGGACGACCGCATCACTCGATAACAATTAGTAGTCTTAACGAGAGGGTTTAGGAAAGGTTAATTCATCTACCGGTTTAGCGAAGGAGGACGACCGCATCACCTTAGTTAAATTAGGGTCTCATTAATTAAGCGCTATCTATTAACTTGTTAGTGGATTAGTGAAGTCGATTGCTAGGATAAAGTATTAGGGTGAGAAATCTTGAGCTTTCATTCTACGATCTTTTACTTAGGTTAATTCTTGTTTGTCACGATTACTTTGATTATGTACCTGCTCCGTTAGTATACGTAGGGATTCCTATCCTGAGCATCACCATCTCTCATTAGAAAACAACCCGTAGTTAATTCGTTCTTTTTCATTCTTTAGTTAATTAGTCTATTTTAGTCTTTTAATTAATTTTTCAAAAACCCAAAAACATCACACTCATATTAACTACGACGCGTAGATCTTCAGGGATCTATTCGCATACATACCATCCCGTGGGTTCGATAATACTTGGTCCCTATACTTGCCCATACTACAGTGAACCCGTTCTCTTGCGGGGTAGCTACTAGTAGAAGCTAGTGTAGTCGCATCAAGTCAATGGCGCCGTTGCCGGGGATGGCGTTGTATGCTTTTGAATAGGACTTGTAGATAGCTTAGTAGTTAGTAGTGGGTGATTTAATTTCTGTTTTTATTTTTATTTGTATTCAATCGGCAGTTGCGTTTTGACCTTTCTGCTAGTGTGTCAGGTTTATGAAAACACGCTCACTTCTAGAATACATATCTTTCATAATATCTTTCCAAGAAAATCAACAAAATCTAATCTCT
This sequence comes from Ballota nigra, assembly GCA_947034835.1. Classification (NCBI taxonomy): domain Eukaryota; kingdom Viridiplantae; phylum Streptophyta; class Magnoliopsida; order Lamiales; family Lamiaceae; genus Ballota; species Ballota nigra. The sequence goes on from OX344729.1 coordinate 11,267,976, forward strand.
CCTAAATATGCTTTTTTCGAAAAATCAAAGGAAAAATCAGCAATAATTATTTTCTTTTTATTTTAATCACCTTATCATTATTGGGCTACTTAATGGGCTACTTGAGGGGCCTTAAGGAGAATTAAGATTGGACCTCCTAATGGACTTCTGAATTTCAATATTGAGCCCCAATATAATTCAGTCCATTAATATTAATTATTACCACTAATAAATTAATATTGCACTATCCATCTTAATCCATATTACGATAATATGGGCTCCCGGTTATTATTTCCCGCGTTTAAGATCATCAAGTCCATTAATTAATTGAGCTTCTGAATAGCTCTAAATTAATTAATATATTTCACCTTGGAGTAAAGACAGCTCAACATTATTATTCGTACCGAAGAAACTAATTCTTCACTTGCAAGATTTGGTACAATAAAACTTCTGAGCCCACCAAGGGGACTAATCACACGAGCCGTACTCGCACGCGTTTCTCCGTATTAAATCTTAGCAACCGTCGTATGATTAATATTACTGCCCAAGACACAAAGTTCGAAGTCACAATGATTCTCACCCAACATGAATCAAAGCAGTAACTACTAAGCACACACGGTCCTATTTAAGTGACGGAGATTAAGAAATCAACAACCACTGAGGTCTAATTCTTCACCTTTCAGAACAGAAGAATTTCTCCTCGCTGTAGGACCTCTTCAACACATACTAAATGTGCTAGTGCAATCTCTTGGTCAAGACAGACCAATCTGAGCCTTACACATCGACCTTTCACGGCGGATTGTTCAATTCCACCTGGGTCGTGAATTGTACGTTTAGTTACAAGTAAACTGTTAATGTTGTCTTCCGTGATCGGGTATCACCACATTAACTACAATGTAACATGTACTATATATTGAACGGTTTGCAATAGAAATTCAACATTCAATCATAACTAAAGCAAATGCGATAAAAGAATTATTCTCATAAAACGAGTGTTTGATACACGAGTTATACAAAGTAAAAGCATACTTTCACGTATAACTCCAACAGCTCCACGACATCATAATCTGCAAGGGTTGTAAAAAGGGGGCGTGAGATTTGAATTCTCACGTATGGGTGATTTGCAACGTCATGGGATTGGTAAATCCGAAGTATATTAAATTATACTCATTAATAAAGTATTTAATTCATTTAATCAATTGACATAATAATATAAACATCATATATCATACAAATAACAAGTTCACATAATAATTAAATGGGCATAGCAGGTTTCACATCATATAATTGAAATATCACAAGTTGATTCACATTAAGGGGCAAAGCCCAAAACCATTTTCACGTATCGGCCCAATCTGCCAAAATCATTTTTCACATATAGTAAAATCTCCCCCAAACTATTTCTCACCATCAATTCATCCATTCATGTGACCATGAATCTGAATAATTATTATCACTCATGGCCACCACAAATAATATCAGCGACCATGAATCTGACCTATTATCACTCATGGCCGTACGTGTCAATCCACAAACAAAACTGCTGCACATCAAAACAATAATTACTCGCTTTCCTCTTTCCCATAAAACTGTCATTTCAAATTGTGGGGAGAATTCACATAATTCATACTTAAACAGATTCATGCTCACAAAATGCCCTTATATCATGCAATAGTGCTCGATTTAAATAAAACAATAGACATGTTGTATCATATATAAGTATACCACGTAATTCAAATATTTATATTATAGGGATACATTTATGTTGGATTAGTTGTTTTAGATTTATTTAGTCGAGTTCAGAGTATACCAGCACAGCATATTATGAGCAGATCAATCAACAGATCATCACCCACCTGTTTGCTCCGGGTCCCGAGAATGATGTATAAACAGAATGTCGGATCCCTCGTGCGTATTTCGATTAGCACAGAATCCTAGTACGAAATCATTTGATTAAAAGTTGACCTTTGAATTATTAGGAAAACTTGAGAGTTTGTGTTACGAGAAATCGAGAAAGTTGTGGTCTTATAAACTCAAAAGGACTTGCTTAAGGGTCACATCCTATTTTGGTAAATACACTACTTCTAAAAAGGTGAATGTATTTACTAGTATACTTGTGGTATGACTATCTCGATTACTACAAAAACAATCTTTTGATAAGTACACCCCTTTTTAAGAGGAGGTGTATTAGGGGGGGTGTATTTACTAAAAGCAGTAGTGTAACAGGGGGGTGTATTTACTGAAAGCAGTGTGTAACAGGGGGAGTGTATTTACTGAAAGCAGTGGTGTAACAGGACGGTGTATTTACTGATTTCTGTGGTGTAATAGGGGGGTGTATTTACTGAAAGCAGTGGTGTAACAGGACGGTGTATTTACTGATTTCTGTGGTGTAATAGGGGGGTGTATTTACTGAAAGCAGTGGTGTAACAGGACGGTGTATTTACTGATTTCTGTGGTGTAATAGGGGGGTGTATTTACTGAAAGCAGTGGTGTAACAGGACGGTGTATTTACTGATTTCTGTGGTGTAACAGGGGGGTGTATTTACTGAATTTAGGGGTGTCCTTAATAAAGGCCCTTTAAGAAAGAAAAATATAAGAATTCGTATTTTATAAAAACCTCTTATTAAAACTTATTAATAATTTGATTTTTCTAAGAAAATTTATATTATAACTAATATTGTTTATAAAAAGTATTCTTATTTTCTAATATTAGTGATACTTGATTTAAAGAAGTTTTTATAACAAAATAATAGAATAAATATTTTTCTATATTACTAGTATTACTAATTGAGTTGACTTGTGTCACTTTTCAAAACAAAGGAATAATTTACGTTCTAGCAAGTCATTTTTCATTTGTTACAACCATTTAACTTGAGACAAGGGAGAAGACGAGTTTCCCTTTGTCTCAACTAACACTAAAACGAACTAATTTCATCATCAATCAGCTAATTCAAACTAAACTAATTCATTCATTCAAAAAATACCTTCCAACTAAAACAACAATACTAATTCATCCATTCAATAATATTAATTAACTAATCCAACAATACTCTTCAACTATTCCAATAACACTAATAAGAAAAATCATCAATCCAATAACACCAATCAATTAAACCAATAATACTAGACAACTAAATCAACAACACTAAACAACTAAAACACTAATACTAAACCACTCAACTAGTGATACTAAAACACTAACTCAAAACCAAAGTAATTAAAACACCCTCCAACAACTAGTTCAAAGAAGAACAAAATGAGGACAATCAATACTTAGTTCATAATTTCTTTTCCGCTTTCTTGTTACACGGATTCGTTTCTGGGATTTACGAGAAGGAAAGGAAGAAGGTAGAAACCTTACGATTCCGGTTCGCGGTGGTAAACGGACGGCCTAACGGCGTCGTTCGGGAATTCGGAAAAATGAATTGGACAGCCTAACAGCGTCGGTTGGAATTTCCCGAAATTTCGGCAACATCAATCGGTTCAAACGACGTCAATTTCAATCGGAAATTAAACGGAAAGAAAAAGTTACGGGTGAAATTGAAATTAAGCTTCAAAGATTGAAATTGAAAGGGGGTTTCTCACATACTGGAAGAGGAAAATAGAGGCGGCGGCGGCTTCGACTGGGTTTCGGTGGTGCTCGGCGGCGGAGGTGCACGAACGGCGGCGCTGGAAGAGGCGTCGCGGCGGTTCCGATCGAAGCTGAGGCGTCGCGGGTTCGAACGGAGGAGGAGAGGCGTGAGCGGTGTGGCGGCGGGAGGATATCGTGACGGTGGTCGCTGGGCGAAGAGCGGCGGTGGCGCTGCGTTGGTGGTCGAGCGGCGGCTGAGGCGGTGCCCTTGTGAAGGAGGCGACGCTGGCTGGTGGCGAAGAGAACGACGGCGATCTGCTCCAGCGTGGCGTCGCGACGGCGGCCGGTCGGAGCAGGGAGGCGGCCGGAGAGGGGAGAACGAAGGAGGAGGCTGGAGGTGGAGGGATGGCGTGGAATCGAAGAGTGAGAGAGAGGGACGAGTGAAATTTTGGGGAAAAATGATTTTTGGGAAGGGATGGATACGCACGGGTTTTTTTTTTTTTTGGGATAAGAGAGAGAAAGGAGATATTTACTTGGAAATTAATTCCTTTATTAATTAATTTTAAAAGAAAGAGATATTATGTGGATGAGATTAATTCTAATTAATTTAATTAAAAAGGGATACTAAAACATGTGGGTAGGGTTTAACCCCTTTAATTCGGATATTTTCGTTCCCAATTGATACGGTTTAGGGATCGTTTGGTTCACGAGTTTAACCCCGATTCGAAAATTAATACAGTTTTAAAACTCAATTAATATTTTAAAGTATTTTAATTATTCTCAGTAAATTAAACGGATCGAAAACATAATTTAAGACTTTGAATAATTAATTTCTCGTAATCCCTTATCCGTTTGAAATATTCGATTTCTTTCTTCGAACTTGGGAATTTGAAATAGAGTATATATTTAAATTACACAGTAGCACACAAAATAATAAAATTAAAAGAAACACAATAATAAGAATATAAAATTATATAATTAAGGTTTCTAGCAAAATAAAAGGTATAAAACGGGACGGGGTATTACAGTACCTTTCACCTCGGCTGTGGTACCTCCGAGTCAATGTTATTCAGTGCCAGGATTTGCTCCCTAGTGATAAGAGCAAACCCCCTGAGGTCTGCGTGAAGGCCATCCTTGGAAACCAGGCTTTGAGAACTAAGATTTCTTTGGTGAAAAGTGTGAACCCTTCTTGGAATGAGGACTTGGTTTTCGTTGTTGCGGAGCCGTTGGTGATCAGCGTGGATAACAAGGATGAGATGTTGATACTATTGAACTTTGTTCATAAGCGGCTCTGCGGCTGGACAACAAGGCTGTGCCGGCTAAGTGGCACAATCTCGAGAAGCATTCATTGGTCGAAGGAACGAAAAACGGAGGCAAATTTTTTTACCAAGATTCATCTGAGGCTGAGCTTGGACGGCAGTTGTCACGTGCTGGAGTCCACTTACTATAGCAGCAGTTATGGACAAGGTGACGTCATTTTATAATAAGCCTGTTGTTGGCGGAGATCATTGTCGTGCATATAGAGAAGGTCGTCGAGGCTTATTATATGCTGATATGTTTGCCCCAACAAGAGAGAATATCACATTGCTTCATGAAGTCTTTATGGGTTCTCAACCTAATAATTCAAGTAATCAATCATCCGCCCTAAAAAAAAGAAAATGTAGTAGTAGGAGAAATCGAAGGCCAATTCTGTAGGGGAACACCCTCCTCATATGTAAAACTTAAAACTAATTCATGTGTGTCCTAAAATGCAGCTGTGAAAAAATTCCAAATTGTTTGGCTTGCTGCATTGAAGTGTGATCGGATGGTTATACGAATTATCTACATGTGAATTAAATTTCGTTATTTTAATTTTAATTTTGTTCTTTTTACTCTATTATACTTGCATTGTATCTGTTATTTTTATATTTTTGCTGTTTTCCTAAATTATGTGGTGTAGTTTGCATTCTAATCACTCTGGAACCATGTCATATTAATTGGGTTTCCAAGGGGGCTCATTTTATTTGAATTGTAGTATGGATATGTGTAGTTTTCACCGACGTTTCCAATGAGAATGTACAAAAAGATTGATCAAATAAAACTTGCTGCAAATTTGTCCAGATTAGGTTTTTAAATATTTATCCTCCCCTTGGTAACTTTGAAAGGATATCAACCCATAAAAAATTTTCCAGATTCAAGTCCTGCTTATGAGACATATTTTCTTACCCTGTTTTGTACAATTGAAAAACAGTCTGATGTAAAGTGCACAGGAAACCAATGTCTCCTGGTAGTTTTGAGAGCTTTTTTGCTTGATTTCTGATGCTCTTTATTGTATTTAATGATTATAATTTGTTGTTTATAAAAAAATTAAATAAATAAATAAAGCACAGTCAAATGAAAATAATTAGAGATGTCCTTGGTTGTAATTAATATATAGGATATCCAACTACTGAAGAGTTAGAGTAGTTGTCTGCAGGCTTTATAATATTTGATATCGAGTTGAAACTTGGTGTGAGACTAATGCACAAAAAATAGGTTAAATTCGTAAATCCACCTGTATCATTATCCAAGTTCAAGTTAGTCATTTTTCTCTGTTAATTTTGGTTTTCTTTTTCATGCCAATTAAACAATTGGGTGTACTCTTCTCAGTCCTTATTTACAAATTATCTATTAGAGTGCATGTATTGTATAAAAAAAAAAAAGAATTCTAAGTTGTAATAGAAAAAGAACTTCTTTTTTTGACATTTAACAATCAGTATTCCAAATTTAAAATATTTAATTGTTATTATCAAACATATATTAATAAACGTTGAAAATTACAGGCCCACACACAAAAAATAATGGCTCCTCCCTAGCAGGGCATGTTTACGAAAAGTTATGATTTATTTAAGCCAACTACATTTTGCATAACCTGTTGCAAATGGGGCTTTTTCTGTAGTGATATGAGATATCACCAAAACTTATGATCCAAAAGTTTAGCTTAGCATACAATTTCAGAAAAGGTCACGATTTAAAATGCAATTAAATTTTAAAGTTATTTTCCATCTAATTTAAAAAAAATTTGGGCAGTTGCTACGTAAACGTCATATCACTAACGGACAGAGGTAAATTTGCTCACAAGTCTTAATTGCCAAAAAAAAAAAAAAAAAATTAAGTTAAAAACTTTTTTTAACAAGATTCAAATTTTTAGCTTAAAATGCAATTTTGAAAAATGTCGTCATTTAATTTGCAAGTCTTATTATTATTATTATAATACGAGAATAATAACATGAATAGGGCAACCCTCAATTCAAACTATAATAGCCAGCAAGTGCCCTTCATATAACAAAATAAGTGGTGTTCATGTATTAAAATATAGTTGATAATTTTAAAAAAATAGATAATACATTTCCTAAATTTCATGAGACACACCGATCAACAGACATACAAATAAAAACTTAAAAAGCATGATTGATATTTGCTATAATTCAACTTAAAAATAAACCATGATTGATCGGTATCTCCATAGGAGTGAAAACATCAGAGGTTGATGCTCTTCTCCAAAGCTTTTAGTACTCCGCAAGCTAGAAAATTTTGCAAGCCATAAATTTTTCTATGCCAAACAATTATCTGTCTTATGCGGATGCACAACGTGATTGAAGTACTATATACAATGGAATACTAGCAAAAGCTTGAACCCTTTCTCTCATTAACTGGTTCGCATGGCCTCTATTTTACCCAACACTGAAGGGGCAAATCTCATCTTTATTTGATAAAATGAACCACAAATGACCTGTACCCTCATACCCACACATAAAGCTCATTCAAACTTCATCAGTATGCTCCATAAAAAGCTGAATTTCAATGAGAACACAATATCATAGTCTAAGAAGATCAACTAACAATAAGCTGGGAAGATGAAAACAAACAGATACTTGATCACAAAAAAAGTTAAATAATGCATATAAGTAATAATTCTGACTTATAACACATCAACCAAAAGCCTATAGAAGAAATGATGTAAAATCCATGTTATTTTTCAGCCCTTAGACTACAACATATATTTCCGACCAAAAAAAAAGAAATAGTGTAATCTGAAACAAAGGAACATTCTTAATGTAAGTTCCTTTATATGACCATAAATCTGCACCATTGATTACCCTAAGGACTAAGGATGCTCAATTTTTTACAATGCTATTTGTCCTAACTATGTTACCAAACACTTGATAATTAATATTCAACTTGTGTACTACCTTCATCTATGTTTATGCATGGTCACTACAGAAACTGCAATTTAACACTTCCAAATACATGTAGATAAAACATGAGTTGAGTAATTAATAATTTGGACTATGGCCTAATATACATAACGCTAAAAACATGGAGTGAGAAATGCTTTTGATATAGCTAACATAAATTTAGGGTGGATAAAACAATAAGCGGATATCAAATATCATGCAATTGAATTAATACATACATACAATAGTTAGTGAAACCAACATTGTGATATTTTCTCCTAAAAAATTCTAATTAGATGAACAATAGCAAGCAAACGTGAGTTGTTATGCCGAATTGCGTTATAGGAAGCAGAACAATTCATTGAATTTCAAAATCAAGAATATTCATATTGGTATAAAAAAAGGTTCGAACCCATCCAATCAAATATCAATAATCCTGGTTTTTGCAATTTCTACCCTTTTTTAGCTTCTAGGATGTATCATAAATGTAACAGTTAGCCAAGAAATTAGAGGGCATTCCTTTGCAAGCAATATCAAACAGTGAAACAGTAACAAAATTACCACACACTACACATATGCAATTAAGCAAAAAATGATGTAGTGTATTGGGTTTAGAGTACTATCCAACCGCAATCGACATTTGCCATCTTGTGGATAAAATAAACAAAAAAATTATTAAAGTCGATCAAACTACAAATGGATCAGTCATAAACCCGATACATTACCCATGATGTGGTCTATCAAACTAAAATGGACCAGTCAATCTAACTTCCGCTTTTAGGGAAAGAAAAAAAAGCAAAGAAAAACAGAGGCCTAGCGCATAGGTCTATCAATGAAACACAAAGAACAGAAAATGAGAATTATTAAAATATTAATGATACTTTTGATCATCTATACAGGAAATAATATGGAAAAATGAAAAATTAAAGGAAGAAGAGCAATAAACATTTTAAAACACCCATCATCATAAATATATATTAGAAGCAGACGATTGCTGATAAAGACCTCCTTACATTTTATAGAATTTGAACCCACCAAAATGCAGAGTTAGAAAAGAGAACATCAAATTTCATGATAATATAACAAACAATTTCACTGTAACCTAAAGGATTCATACTTATTGGCAAGGATGAAAATATCGCTATCGCAAGTAATATCGCAACCTTAAATTTACGGATATATCAATGGATATATCGATATCGCATATCGATATCGCAATTTTTTTGAAAAAAAGACGAAAACCTTATTAAAATTTTGAAAATTTAACATGAAATTTTAGGGAGTATTATAATATGATATTATGCATATATTCCATTTAAAATCACTATAAAAATTACATGTTTAAAGTAGGCATATAGATAATAGACTATATAAACACTGTTTAACGTAAAAAAAAAAATTTGAAAATATAATATTTAATACTATACAATACAATACAAGATATAAATACATAATATAATACAATATAAGATTATGAATATTACATGATACAATACACTTAGTACCAAAATGATGACCTATTAGGTTCAAGTACAGAGTATGTTTTTACTACATGATATTAGTTTTGGAGGGTATTATTTGTATTCACTGAAGGGTACGAAGAACAATATTTATTTAACTAAAGTGTATCAGTTGGTTACACTAAAGAGTATTAATTGATTACACTAAAAAGTATTGTAAAGTAATTCATATATGAACCAATTTCACTCTATACATACTCACTTTAATGCTAAGTCAACTTAGAAAAATAACAAACATATAAACACTTAAAAACAATAAACACAAAAAAATCGCGATATTTTTATATATCCGCGATATTTTGCGATATATCTGCGATATTTGCCGATACTCATTCATTTTTGTACTACAAGTGAACCGATATCGATAACTCGCGATATATCGCGATATATCCGCGATACGCTGTAAAAAATACATTGCACCCCAATATCCGTATCCCAATCTCAAAATTTGCGATATATCCGCGATATATCGCGATATTTTCATCCTTGCTTATTGGCATCAAATGATTACTCTCATCTAGATTTTGGAGGGTTATGCCACAAATTATTAATTCAAGACCATAATAAAATTGTCAACCAATACTATTCAAATCAAAGCCTTTATAGAATTTATAGGTGTTTCATCCAGGACATAAGACCTATAAATTTTCTATACAGTTTACATATTTGCTGAGAGTGCAGACATGTGAATGAACTGAACAAAATATAATTTTCACTAACTACCATGGTTCAAAACCTTTGACACGAGCGAAACAGAGATCGGAGAAGAAACCCACAACTTTCACTGACGGCATCGAGACATGTGTGGAACCGTGAGAATTGAAAATACGACCAGTATTCAGAATCCTGAAAATTCAAAATCTTAAGAGAAATACAGTAACAAATTACTAATTACCTTTCTCTTGATAGGAGAAAACGCGATGGAAACAGAGAACATAAAGATATAAATGAGATAAGTTCCACCGGCTTCTCTCTCGATTTGGACACATTTAAGGAAGAGAAACCGAATAAAATGAGGAAACCCTCATCTTTGCAATTAAAGTTTTGATTCATGGGATGAACAAACTGGTCTGGCGAAACTTGCAAATGATAACTAGGGATTTTCTTTAATTAATTGCATAATGGAAATACAAAGTGGTAGTCAAATTTATATATTCATTAAAGACTTGTATAAGGGTACGTATGTAATTACCTATATAGTTTTTATAAAAATTAATTAATTTATTCATAACGAAATTGTATTGCTCTGGGCGAAGTTACAAGATGTGTCAATTATTTATTGATTTACTGACGTCAGGAAGGGCGAAACCCTTCCTGACCGTAGAAAAAATCCTGCTAAGTATCTATCATTTAAAGTTTAAACCCCAGTAAATGCCCTTTATAAGTTACTAGTGTTAGACCCGCGAATTTCGCGGGATTGTAAATAAAATTATTTATAGAATAAAAAAATTATATGAAAATATATTTTTTGATGTTTTAATATATTTACAAACAAAGAAATATTTAGTTTAATTGAAATTTAAATACTTAATCATGTAATTGTGTATTATTTGCTTCAATATTATATAAATTATAAAATACGAATAAAGCTTCAATATTTATCTTTGCTTAAAAAATAATAATACTAATTATAATTTTTGGAAAATTTCTCTATATACAACTTTCATTGTGTATTTGAAAATCAAGAAACTAATTTAATATATGTATCAAGAATCTCACGTCTTAAAAATAAGTTAACCACTCATTAAGGAGGTATATTTTAAACTCTTAGTTGTAAAACATTAGTTTTCAATGTTAATAACTATAGGTTGAAAATCATGGGCTAAAATTCCACATGTCATTTGATTTGTAGACCACCACGTACTCATACTCTCATAGGAATAATTAAGTACACCTTTCAAAAGAGTTATCTATCATAAATCTATCCAATCAACTTTCATTATACTGGATGCACTAAATTATAATTAAGAAAAAATATATATTTGATTAAAAAATCTTAGAACATAAAAAGTTCATATGATTATCTATAATAATTTGAGCATTCAACACTAAAATATTCGCAACAAAAAGCTACCACTACTATGACAGCAAGTACTCATATTTTACATTTTTCCTAAACCATTACTTTGTCAAAAGAAGAATATAATGTTTAATTACAAAATAAAAAATTTAACTATGATAAATTGTTATTACATGAGTCTTTCTATAAAGTCTTATTGAAACATGGAGATAGAAAATATTATAATATATAAGCCTCATTATAAGTTGAAATTCATCTGAATGAAAAATATTTAAATACAAAGGTATATCTTCATTATATACAAAAAATCCTCAATAAATGTATCTTATGCAATTTGGTGTAAATAACGTCAAACACAATTATTGAATGAGATTATTATATATGCTAAAGTTTTTTTATCTACTAATTGCTACTAATGTTCAGTAAGTGAAAATATTTTTTCTAAATACATTCAACAATGTCAAATAAAATAAAAATAAATTATATAGTAAGAATATTGAGAATCTAACTCAACATATGTATTTATGACTTCATATGAGGCCTCAAACATTAGAAAAAAGTTTAAATATTTTATTTTATATTTATCATATCAAGACTTTGGCCACGTCTTAAAAATAAGTCAACAAAAAATTAAATATATAAATTATAAACTCTTAATCGTAAAATATTAGTTTTCTATGATAATAAATATAGGTTAAAAATTATGATGTAAAATTTCATATGACATTTGGTTTGTAGACCACCAAATACACATAAGATTGAGCATATCTTTTAAAGAGTTATATATCGTGACTCTATTGCACTTAACTCTATTATATTGGATCCATTGTATTAATAAGACACTAAATAAAAATAATTAATTAAAAAAACTTAGAACATAAGAATTAAGTAAAGTACATTTTTTTAATCTTTTAACTTTGGTTAATTTGAGTTTTCGTCCTGTTAACTTTTAACTTTCAAATTTTGTCCTACAACTTACAAAATTTATGTTTATTGTCCTATTACCTTCTATACCACGTAACTCTTTCAGTAAATCTGGCATGACATTTTGAATTCATCAAATAAATATGCTTGCATGTAATGATTAATTATGCATTGTCATTCGAACCAATCTATACATGATTACTTATTCATTGTCGAGCAGGTGCAATTTCATTTTTTGAACAATAATCTCTTTTATTGTTGGTTCAAATTGCAACCAAACATTAAATTGAGATTTTGTTTGCAAAGATTCAAAAGTTTAAATTAGATTGCAATTTGTAAAAAAGTTATGATTTTATTTGCAATTAACCCTTTATTTTAATGCATTATATCAATAATTTTATCACATCTTAAAAATAAGTCAACCACAAATGAAATATATAATTATAAACTCTTAATTGTAAAATATTTGTTTTCCATGATAATAAATATAAGTTGAAATCATTATATAATATTTCAAATGACATTTCATATATAGACCACCAAATACTCATAAGATTGAGTATATTTTTTAAAAGAGCATGTCATAAGTCTATTGCACCTAACTTTATTTTATTTGATGCAATGTATTAATAATATATAGTAATTAATTAAGAAAAACTTAGAACATAAGAATTAGGGAAAATACACTTTTTATCTTTTAACTTTGACTGACTTTGGTTTTCGTCCAATTAAATTAGAACTTTTGAATTTCGTTTTATAACTTACAAATTTTTTATTTTTTGTCCTATTACTTGCTAGACCAGGCAACTCTTTCAATAAATTTGATATCGCATTTTGAATTTCAACCTATAAATCACAAAAAATTGGTGTTACGTGATATTTATCATAAGAGTTACATTGTGTAGCAGGTAACAGAGTAAAAAAAAAAAATTGTAAGTTATAAAACGAAATTCAAAATTCCAAAGTTAACATGAAAACCAAAGTTAAAGGACAAAAAAAGTGTGATTTTTCTAAGAATTATATACAACTATCTCTAATAGTTAAGACATTCCACCACTAAAATATTGACAAATATAAATGCACCACTACAATGAAAGCACTGGAGTTCGTCTTTAAAAATGCTCACATTACAACTTTTTTCTAAATCACTATTTTGTCATGTAGTGAATAGAAAATGTAATTACCAAATAACAACTTAAATTATGAAAGTCCATGCCTATATTCTTGCATGAGTTTTATTTTTATTTTTATATAGCGTCTTATTACGGAGGTGGAAAATATTGGAACAAATAAGCACCATTAAAAATTGAATTTCATTTGATTGAAAAATATCTAAATACAGATATTTATCATCTTATACACGGAGAAGCTTAAATAAGATTAACTTATATATTGGTGTAAACAACGTCAAACGCAATTCCTGAATAAAAATATTATATAAGCTAAATGTTTTATTTACTAATTGTTATTGTTCACTAAGAGATAATGTTTTTTCCTAAAGATATTCTCATCAATGCCAATTTATAAAAAAAAAACTCATATAGTAAAAATATCGACAAATAGGGTGGAAATATTATACACTTCCCATCTTGAGATTACTTGCACACCTCAATTTTTCATCCGTTACAGATAGAGTTGTATTCATACATTGTGTTTATATTATTTTTATATAAAATATATTATTAACAACGTTAAAGATTAAGTCTTAAGTAGTACTCCCTCTGTCCCAAACTTAAGTTCCCATTTGCCAAAAAGGTCCTTCCCATACTCATTTGCTACATCTACTTTTGGCAAAAAAGTAACAATATTTTTTAATATTATATTCTCCATACACTAATAACCAAAATATCTACTTTATCACTTTATCATCACTTTAAATACTAATAAATAATTCTTTTCTTAATAACCGTGCAAACAGTAAACGGGAATTTAAGTTTGGGACGGAGGGAGTATATTTTATATAATAAAATGATAAACACGACGTATAAATACAATCCTATTTGTGAAGGACGAAAATGGAGGTGTGCAAGTAATCCCAAAACGGTGGGAGTATTAAATAATTATCATTATAAGTTAAATTTCATCAAAATAAAAAATATTAAAAATAATGATTTCTCTTCCCTATATATTAAGAATCAACAAGAATAGTATCTTATACACCTTGGTGTAAATAATGTCAAACACAATTACTAAATGAGATTATTATATATGCTATGGTTGTTTATCTACCAATTACTCCAAATGTTTAGTAAAAGAAAATATTTTTTTCTAAATAAATTCAACAATGTCACTTTAGAAAGAACTCATACAGTAAGAATATTAAAAACCAAACTTAATATATGTATTTGTAGCCTCATATGAGGCTTCAAACATTAGAAAAAGGTTCATCTTTTATTTTATATGCATCATATCAAGAATCTAATCACATATTAAAAATAAGTTAACCACAAATAAAATTTACAAATTATAAAATATTAGTTTTCCATGATAATAAATATAAGTTGAAAATCATGATGTAAAATCTCACATGACATTTGGTTTGTAGACTACTAAATACTCATAAGATTGAGTATACCTTTTCAAAGAGTTTTATGTCATAACTCTATCACACTTAACTTTATTATACTGGATGCACTGTATTAATAAGATATTAAGAAAAAAATTAGAACATAAAAATTAGGGAAAATGCACTTGTTTATCCTTTAACTTTGGTTATCATTGGTTTTTGCCCGGTTAATTTTGAACTTTTGAATTTTATCCTAGAACTTACAAATTTTGTGTTTATTATCCTATTACCTGCTATACCAGGTAACTTTTTTGGTAAATCTGACGTGACATTTTGAGTTTCATCCTATAAATTACAAAAAAATTGTGCCATGTGAGATTTACTGGAATAGTTACTTGGTGTATCAGGTAACATGATAAAAAATACAAATGTGTATAAGTTATAGGACGATATTCAAAATTTTAAAGTGAACATAAAACCAAAGTTAACGAAATATTTATCTAAACAATGTTTAAACAATTTAACATAAATTTTATTTAAACAATTTTTTTAATAACTAAAAACACATCAGCTATATCAAATCAATTAAACATGTGTAAAATATTGTCGATATGGATAACTTTGAATAAGATAAGTAGATATATTTATTATTTATTTATTTATTTATGAGACATTAATATAAACCATTGACTTATCCTTTCTATAAAAATCTCAATTTCCTAACCTATTTGAAGGATGAAATTGAACTTTTAAATATTATATAATTATGTGTTCAATGTACATTAAAAACATATCTTGACCTGCATTTTCAAATTTTGATTAATTATACCTAAAAATTCACGACCCCTATATCTCGAGAAAAAATAATCGATCAACCTCGTTTCTACACAATACAATTATTTTTCAACAACTAACCTAGACCAAATTCATATAGTTATTATATTAATAATTTGGATAACATTACGTACATAAATGATAATGTCTTACAGAATTAATTATTCTATAACTAATGACTAATATCATCAATCAATAATATATTACAAATGAGAAATAATTGTATTTAGATGTTACATATTGTAATCTATCAAGGTTGTTGTAGTAAAGATGAAACGACTTAATAAAAATTATTATTCATATAAATTATTTATGCAGAACGCAAAGTCAGTGCACTACTTTCATTTATATAGGTAATTCAAATTAGACATTAGTACCAGGTAACGTCTAATCACAACAATTTATAATTATTTCAAATATCTAATTTCATGCTAAGCAACGTCGTTTTTTTGGCTTCTTCAAGTGGACATAAAAAAAATTATAAGAAACAAAATAAAACATTCATCTGCTTAGTATATAGCGACATTAATACTATAATTATGTTATTAATTATAAATAATAAGAAATATTGCTTACTTCACAAAATATTATATTTCTTAATCTTATTAAATTAAACATGATTAGTGACAGATAATCATATTATATGAATCAATGGATTTTAACCCCAGTAAATTATATTGAAAAAATAATATTTCATAAAGTCCATATAGAGTATTAATTAATAGTTTACTTATTGTATTACTGATTGAGCATCACTATACCATGATTCCTATATAAAATTTTATATTCTTCACATTATAATAAATATATTAATCATATATGTTTGAGTTCTATGCAATATATGGAGTATCTTTTAGTCATAAAATTTCATTCATCAACATTGTACATATATGCATTGATAGTGGTAAAGATCTAACATGAACAACAATATTTTCATGTGCAGACTTTTTTTTATTTATATTTCTTAAAAAATTACTTATAAGATAGATATTAAGATGATATATTTAATTATTATAATAAATCTTTTGGCAAATTATTCATATATTATAATTATGTACAAAATATTAAACTACTAATTTAATGAATGAAATGGAATATACATAGATTATGCATTCACTTTTAATTTATAAATTAGTGCCTCTAGGAGTTTAGTTTGGGTTTTTAAGGTATGTATGTGTAATATAGTGTATGATGGTGACAACATATGAATATTACGTTTTATTTTTTTTAAGGTATGCATGTATGTGTAATACACTTTCATGCTAATATTTTTTTTTAACTAAGTATACTAATAATTATTATATTCTCAAATTTTTTATAACAGTTGCACAAACACTAATTAATTTAAAGGATGGATTGCAACATAAACACTCTTAGAAATGAGTTTTAGGAGTATAAAGATATTGTACACTACTACATCATTAAAATAGAACAAATCAATAAAACGAACTATAGACTAAAAATTGATATAGAGTGCAATCTCATTATCACAATATTACTACTCTTTACTTTGCCTTTGAATAAATCCAGTCCAAACACCACAGTCTCCTCCATCTTCGTGACCTTTGTTTTTACATAAAAATTGAACAAAAATCTGCATAAGGAACTAATTAAGAATTAGAAACAAAACAATAATTAGGAAAACAAAATGAAAAATTCTGATAAAATTAATTAAGTTTAAAAAATGAAAATCAATGGAAGAAGAATATTTTTCCTCCAAAAAACAAAGGCAAGTTATGTTCACCCAATTTCCACAGAGCATGTTGAAAGGTGATTGTTGACGATGTCCTTCCACATCTAAATACACCAAGATGAATAATAAAACGGTGTATCGCTGAAAATTGCAAATTCTCTATTACCGAATGAAATTAACGCGATTTAGTGAACACAGAAATCATGCATCCCTAAACTTCAATGGAAATAAAATGATCATATTGAATCAATTACCAACAAAACATTTGAATCAATGAATAGCTAGATGAGAAAAAATCTAAATAAGTAGAGAAGCAAAAAATCGTGACAAACTACTAATAAACAATAAACCTAAACAAACGAAAATACAAGAAAGAAGAAGAATAAGTTGGATTGTGACACACTTCAAATTTTTGTGGAGTATTTATACTGCAAATTTTACAAATTACAAATAAAAAGAAGAATTTGTGAGAAAAAAAGATTTTGAAATAGAGTGTTGTGACTTTGCCACATAGGATAAAACACACTTGTCTTTATAGTTGTTAATCGATTTTGGATTCACAAGAAAACTTGTTTCCGGGAATCGGAATATGAAAGCAATAAGAACGAAATTGAAATCACACAAGAACACCAGATTTACGTGGTTCGGAGATGAATACTCCTACGTCCACGGGATCCGAGAGGATAGAGTATTCCACTAAGAAAAGGAATTGGAAGTTACAAGTTACAATCTCACAATCTCTCATGTTTTTCGCTCACAGATGAAGTTCTGTTTCTCTCAGTTAAGAAACCCCCTTTTATAATTACAGAGATTGGAAACGAACCCTAGATTCGATTCAGTTGTAACAAACTCAAAGTAAAGGTAGTTATCCAGCTGGCTAACAACTCCAATAACCGCCATGGTTGATTCAGTTAGAACCGCCTTCGAATTAGCTCCAATTTGGTGTATTTCGCGAATAATGGACTTCAGGATCAGATGACAAGACCTCCTCTGGCTCTGGTCACTTACATCAGATGACCTCTGGTCCCAGACCTCCTCTGATGACTTATCTACCAGACTCGTCTGACCAGACCTCACCTGATGGACCTCCTCTGATAGCTCTCCTGCCAGACTTCTCTGGTCAGACTTCTCTGGTCAACCTCATCTAGTCCACCTCTTCTGGTACCCCAAATTCACTAACTCCCACGGCTAACACTTTATCCACTTAGCCTCTTATTGAATTAAGCTCAGCAGACTACATATTTCACATTTGACCCTTCACAATTCTCCACCTCAGATGAGAAGTATCAATCCTCTCCTCCTCTCCTCCACACTCCAGCTTGGGCCTAAGGAACATCCCATACACTCATCTTTACCAATTCAACACAGAATTTGAATTTCGTCCCTGGTAAAGACTTTGTACACATATCTGCAGCATTGTCCTCTGTAGATATCTTCTGGATGAGAACCACTCCTTTGTCAATGATTTCCCTTACAAAATGCAACCTTACATCAATGTGCTTTGATCTCTCATGGAACACTTGATGTTTCACCAGATGAACTGCACTCTGATTATCACAATGAATGACCACAGCCCTTTGACTTATGCCAAAATCCTTGATTATGCCTTTCAACCACAAAGCCTCCTTAACAGCCTCAGACACTGCAACAAACTCTGCTTCTGTAGTAGACAATGTAACTCCACTCTGCAGAACAGATCTCCAGCTTACAGCAGTATTGTAAAGAGTAAAAATATACCCTGTTAAAGATCTTCTGGTATCCAGATTAGCAGCAAAATCAGAATCTACAAATCCTTCCAGTGGACTCTTCTGGTCAACCATCCTCTCAAACATCAAACCCAGATCAGATGACCCCTTAAGGTATCTGAATATCCATTTCAAAGCTTCCCAATGTAATCTTCCAGGATTAGCCATGTATCTGCTCACCATACTCAATGAATAAGCTAAGTCTGGTCTGCTGCAGACCAGAGCATACATCAGGCTTCCAACCCCACTTGCATAAGGTACTTTCATCATAGTCTTCTTCTCTTCATCAGACTTTGGTTCCATTTCCTTAGATAATTTGAACTGTTGTCCCAGAGGAGTTGCCACAGCTCTACTCTCATGCATGTTAAACCTCTTCAGGACCTTCTCGATGTAACTCTTCTGGGATAAGAATAGTCTTCCAGCTTTCCTGTCCCTAAGAATATCCATTCCAAGAATCCTTTTAGCATTTCCCAAGTCCTTCATATCAAATCTGGCACTAAGCTTCCTTTTGATACTCTGAATCTTCAGAAGTCTCTTACTGGCAATAAGCATGTCATCTACATAGATCAGAAGATAGGCTATCACATCACTACCTTGCCTTTCCAGGTACACACAAGTATCATACTTGCTTCTTACAAATCCAATGGATAGCATAACTTCATTGAACTTCTTGTGCCACTGTCTTGGACTTTGCTTGAGGCCATACAATGATTTCTTGAGCAGGCACACCTTCCCTTCTCTCCCTGGTTCAACAAACCCTTCTGGCTGGTGCATGTACAGATCCTCAATAAGATCACCATGCAGAAAAGCTGTCTTGACATCAAGTTGCTGTAGCTCCAGATCTTCTTGAACAACTCTACTGAGAAGTAATCTGATTGAACAATGCTTAACAACAGGTGAGAAAACCTCATTGTAATCAATTCCTTCCCTCTGAGTAAATCCTCTGGCAACTAACCTGGCCTTAAACCTCACCTGATCTTTCACACCAGATTCAAGCTTCCTTTTAAACAACCATTTACAACTGATTAGCTTCTGCCTAGGTGGCTTATCAACAAGAATCCAAGTATGATTCTTCTTAAGAGACTCCATCTCTTCTGTCATGGCTGTAATCCATGACTCCCTATCATCACACTCAAGAGCTTCCTTGTAGCTTTTAGGTTCTTGGTACTCTATGGCTTCTGCTGTAACAAGTGCATAGAAGACCAGATCCACACGACCAAACCTTGCTGGAGGATGTGTTTGTCTTCTGGATCTGTCTCTTGTCAGACTATAATTTCTCAAGTCTGCTTCTGGCACTTCTTCCTCCTCTTCTGCAGGTGCACTATCCTCATCTGATAACTCATTCTCTCCTGTATCCTGCTCTGGTTCAGAACCAGATGCTCTCTCATGATTGTCATGATCAGGCTCCACCTCAACTTGAGTAATTGGCTTAGAAATAACACCATCCATCTCTTCAGCTGATGGCTCTCCATCACCTCCACCAGACTTGTATCCCATCTGTACTTCATTGAACACAACATCTCTGCTGGTAATACACTTCTGGTTTCCAGGCTCCAGGCACAACAACTTATACCCCTTAACACCCTTTGGATACCCAATGAAGACACACTTTAAAGCTCTAGGTTCAAGTTTGTCTTGCCTCACATGAACATAAGCTAGGCATCCAAAAACTTTCAACTTTGAGTAATCTGATATCTTTCCATACCAGACCTCATCTGGGGTTTTAAACTCAATAGCAGATGATGACACTTTATTAATGAGATACACAGTGTGTTAACAGCTTCACCCCAAAAACTCTTAGGTAAGTGAGCATCAGATAACATACACCTAACCCTTTCCAGAATAGTTCTATTCATCCTCTCTGCTAGACCATTCTGCTGGGGGTTTGAAGGAACAGTTTTATGCCTAGTAATACCCTTTTCCCTACAAAATTGTTGAAACTCCTCTGATAGGAATTCAAGCCCATTATCAGTCCTTAAGTGCTTGATAGTCCTGCCTCTCTTATTCTCAAGTTCAATCAACCATTCTTTGAACTTAGAGAAGGCATCACTCTTCTGTTTAAGAATGTAAACCCAAACCTTTCTGGAATAATCATCAATAAGGGTAAGGAAATACCTGCCTCCACCATGAGTGGATACCCTAGCTGGTCCCCATACATCAGAATGTATGTAATCCACAACCTCCTTGGTGGTATGCTTCCCCTTCTGGTATGCTTGCTTCTTTGATTTCCCAAGAACACACCTCTCACAGAATTCCAGCTTACATATCCTCTTCCCAGGGATTGCTCCCTTCTTAGATAACTCCACCAGGCCCTTCTCACCAACATGTGACAATCTCTTGTGCCACAAGTTAACATCAGAAGACTCCATGGTAACATCAGCTGACCCTGTTACAGTTCTTCCAATCAAAGTATACAAACCATTCTTGATAGTCCCCTTCATAACAATCCTTCCAGATTTGGTTATTGACAGAACTCCCTTTTCTGTCTTGAATTCAAAGCCTTTTGAATTCAATGTACCAAGAGAAACAAGATTTCTCTTTAACTCAGGAACAAACCTGACATCAGATAAGATCCTATCAACCCCATCAAACATCTTGATCTTGATAGAACCAGATCCCTGCACCCTACAACTCTCATCATTACCCAAAAGAACAAGACCTCCATCAATCTTCTCAAGATCCAGAAACCAGTCTTCATGTGGACACATATGAAAAGTACACCCTGAGTCCAGGACCCACTCTTGACTTAGCCTCTCATGACTAACCATCAAGACCTCTGCACTATCATATCCTTCAACATCCACAACAGTTGCATCACCATCTTGATCACCTTGATTGTCTTTCTTCTTTCTTTCAGGGCAATTCTTTCTCAGATGACCTTCCTTATGGCAAGTGAAACACTTTCTCTTCTCAACAAAATCAGATTTCTTCCCACCCTTATTCCCTTTTCCACCATCCTTCTTCTTGGACTGAAACCCCTTCTTCTTCTTGGATTGAACATTCAATCCTTCAGCAGGCTTCTTCCCATCAGTTTGGATCTGTAGAAACTTGGTTTTCAGGGCAGTTTGAACATCATCAAAATTCACTTGATCTTGTCTACCAAATAGCAAGGCATCCTTGAAATTTTCCAGAGACTTGGGTAGTGCATTCAACAACATCAACGACTTGTCTTCATCATCAATTGTAACATCCAAACTCTCCAGATCATCCACCAATCTGTTGAACTCGTCCAACTGATCACCAAGATTCTTATCTTCACTCATTTTGAAGACTTGAAGCTTCAGTTTCATGTATAACTTGTTCGTAACAGACTTGGTCTGGTATAACTGCTCCAGCTTATTCTAGATCCCAAGAGCGGTTTCCTCCTTCGATACTTCCCTCAATGGCTTGTCCCCAAGACACAAGATAAGCGCACTGTGTGCCTTCCTCTTGTTCTCCTCCACCTTCGCCGGATTAGATCCAGAAGCCACCTGAGCCGGTGGCAACAAGGCTTCGTACAAACCATTGTGTACCAGGAGAGCCTTCATCTTGATCTTCCATAAGTTGAAATCGTTCTTCCCCGTGAACTTCTCAATATCGAACTTGGTTGCAGCCATCATATCCTTCTTCCCACAGACGGCGCCACTTGTTAATCGATTTTGGATTCACAAGAAAACTTGTTTCCGGGAATCGGAATATGAAAGCAATAAGAACGAAATTGAAATCACACAAGAACACCAGATTTACGTGGTTCAGAGATGAATACTCCTACGTCCACAGGATCCGAGAGGATAGAGTATTCCACTAAGAAAAGGAATTGGAAGTTACAAGTTACAATCTCACAATCTCTCATGTTTTTCGCTCACAGATGAAGTTCTGATTCTCTCAGTTGAGAAACCTCCTTTTATAATTACAGAGATTGGAAACGAACCCTAGATTCGATTCAGTTGTAACAAACTCAAAGTAAAGGTAGTTATCCAGCTGGCTAACAACTCCAATAACCGCCATGGTTGATTCAGTTAGAACCGCCTTCGAATTAGCTCCAATTTGGTGTATTTCGCGAATAATGGACTTCAGGACAGATGACAAGACCTCCTCTGGCTCTGGTCACTTACATCAGATGACCTCTGGTCCCAGACCTCCTCTGATGACTTATCTACCAGTCTCGTCTGACCAGACCTCACCTGATGGACCTCATCTGATAGCTCTCCTGCCAGACTTCTCTGGTCAGGCTTCTCTGGTCAACCTCATCTGGTCCACCTCTTCTGGTACCCCAAATTCACTAACTCCCACGGCTAACACTTTATCCACTTAGCCTCTTATTGAATTAAGCTCAGCAGACTACATACTTCACATTTGACCCTTCACAATAGTATAGTAGGATAACATCAAAGTCTTTCATGTCGATAACATACAATCAAAATTTCCATCGATATAATATTCTTATCAACGGCAATATTTCTTACTCAATAGCATACGTACCTCAAGAGCTAGCTTAACTGTATTATTTTCCTCATAACTATATATTTTTCATGAATACTAGTAACTAAATTCATCCACCATTATGCGAGGTTTTATAGAATTTAATATGCATGTTGCGTATGTACTCATGAAAAATCATGATTCATGTGTAAAATGTGCTAAATGTTTATGAAAAATTCATATTTCAGGTGGTAACTTTGTAAAAAAGTAAGGTGATTGTTGACAAATAAGAGAAACATATTTTTATTGGACAAATAAATAAATTAAAGTGTGGACACACGTTTGGTACAACGAGTAAATATTGCAAAAACTTTTGGAAAATGAAGCTACCCACATCAACCACAATAATTTAATTGAGAAAAAAATTATAAAGGCCTATCAACTTTGCTTATTTTATTGAAGACCCCATTCCGTCCAATTAATTGATGGATAACCACTACGCAGCAACCACAATAAATTATGTCTCATCCTTATTTTATTGTATTATTACTTCGATTAACGAGAATGGGTTTATTCGTGTAATGATCCTAAATTAAATGTTATTCATGTGATACCCGTACTGATATCTCTCTCCCTCCCCACACACACAATTAAAAAAAGAAAAAGGAAAAATGGAAGGAGAAGCAATTGCAGCTACCATTGGAGTCCTGGTTCAAAATCTGGTCAACGTTGCAAAGGAAGAGAACTTACTCATCCAAGGCCTTGAAGAAAACGCCGAAAAGCTGCGGAGCACTTTTGGCATGATTCAGGGTTTCCTGGATGACGCCCAGGACAAGTTCATCCGGGATGCGGCTGTCAAAAACTGGCTAAAATCGCTGGAACAAAAGGCGTTTGATGCTGATAATGCTTTGGATAGGCTCAACTATCAACTCCTCTCTGAAAAGGTACCCTCATGTTTCCCATCATTTAATCACTGTGTTGATCGTCGAGATCTGGCTCTTGAGATCAACAAAATCAATACTAGTTTTGAGTCAATTAACAAAAATGCTGCGGAGCTTGGCCTTCAAGAGAAACTTGCCGTTGCACCTGCTGCTGCTTCTGACGCTGTTCTGGAAACTGATTCAGTCACCGTCGACCCAATTTTTATTGGAAGAGATGATGATGTGTTGAAAATTGTTGAGATGCTGACGACTCCAACTGAAGAAGCGGTGTCCATCCTTCCGATTGTTGGAATGGGTGGACTGGGGAAGACTACTCTGGCTCGAAATGTCTTTAATCATGAAAAAACTAAGAAACACTTTGGCCAATGTATTTGGGTCCATGTTTCTCAAGATTTTAATGCGGTGGCTCTTTTGAAAAAGATTCTTAGAAATGTGAAGGGAGGAAACATTGAAGATCAAAAAGCTCAAAATGATGATGCATCAAAAAAGATGCTTACAAGCGGGAGCATTGAAGACGATAGCAAGGATGTTGTCGTGAAGAAGATTCAAGAGGCTTTGAAAAACAAAACTTATCTGCTTGTTCTTGACGACGTCTGGAACGAAGACCAGCATAAGTGGGAGGGTTTTATAAGATCGTGGTCAGGAATTACTTCTACCAAGGGAAATAGCATCATTGTTACAACAAGGAGTAAAGAGGTCGGTGCGATTGCAAGAACACTTGAAATGCGTCTCTTGAATGGCTTATCAGACGAACAATGCTGGTCTATAATTAAAGGCAGAGCATTTAAAGGAGGAGTTATTACGCCGGGTCTAGAAGACATCGGAAGAAGTATTGCAGAAAGATGTGGAGGCTTGCCATTAGCTGCCAACGTGGTCGGGGGCGTACTACGTGGTAAATCGCAAGATAAGTGGAGTGCAATCAAAGAGAGTTGGCTATCAGATGTTGGAGGAGATGAAGATGATATCTCAAAGATATTGAAATTGAGCTTTCATCATTTGCCTTCACCATCGCTCAAGAAATGCTTTGCGTATTGTTCCATTTTCCCCAAAGGTGCTTGGATTGATAGGGAAGAATTGATTCAGCTTTGGATGGCAGAAGGATTTCTTCAACCTTCTCAAACTAGTGATATGGAGACGGTTGGCGACCAATTTCTCACGGTTCTTCTGAACAACTCTTTATTGCAAGTTGTGGAGAAAGATGGATACGGCAATACAGGGTATTGTAGCATGCACGATCTAGTGCATGACGTAGCAGACTCTATTTCCGAGGTAACCTATTACAAAAGAGATGAATCGCATAAAAATCCAAAAGAGCGGGCAAAATGGCACACATGTTGGGGATACAATGGTGGTCAATCAAGTCGAATCCCAAAAGTGGAAGCAAAATTGTTGCGGACATTGATCTACAATGGTAGAGTTTCTGATATCTTATTCTCAGACTTCAAAAGCCTTCATTCACTAAAGATGACGGGTCGCAGATTCGAAGCATTGCCAGATTCAATCGGAGAGCTAATGCACTTGAGATATCTTGATATTCAAGAATCATATATTGAGTATTTGCCAAATTCGATTGGTAAACTCTATCACTTGCAGACAATTAGAGCACGTCTGGTGAGAAGCTTACCAAGTACTTTAAAGCACTTGCTTAACTTAAGGCATATTTACATGTCACTCGAGGATGTTTTATTGCCTGCTCATTTGGGAATGTTAACTTCACTCCAAACATTACCATGCTTTAAGGTGCATAACAAAGAGGGCCACCGGATTGTAGAGCTTGGAAGTCTGAAAAATCTGAAAGGGGAATTGAAGATTTATAATCTTCAAAAGGTGCAAGGTGAAGAAGAGTCTGAGAAAGCATGTTTATCTCAAAAGTCTGGCATCGTGAGGTTAGTGTTGAGGTGGTACGGTCGAGGCAGAAATGGTAAAATAAATGATGAGAATGTGTTAAAAGGCCTCCAACCTCACCGCAATCTAAAGATGTTAGAAATTAATGGATTTAATGGAGCTAGTTTTCCAACGTGGACTTCAAAGATGGCTGTATTTCTTCAAGGTGGCTGGGTAGCATTGAGTAGCTTGATGGAAATTACACTTCAAGATTGCTCCGAATGTGAAGAAATCCCAACGCTGGGGCATTTGCCACATCTTAAAATGTTGCGCCTGTTATTTTTGGGTAAAGTAAAATGCATTGGTGCTTCCTTCTACGGCATTGAAGAGTGTAGCTCCACTAATGGAGTGACCATCACCGTGTTTCCGGCTCTTAAAAGGCTCGAGTTAATCTATTTGTCGGAGTTGAAAGAGTGGGAAGAAGTAAAAGTTCCTCAAGTGAATGCATTCCCTTGCCTTGAACACTTGGAGATCAGGGGTTGCAATCAGCTGAGGAGTGCTCCAAGTCAGTTCACAAGCATTAAAGAGTTGATTATTGATGGGATGGATAGTGAGTTACCTTTGGCAAGCATATGCGGTATCGAATTAAAGACGCTTACGAATCTCCAAATTGAGAGAATAGAAGGACTGATATGTCTGCCAGATTGGTTGTTCCATAACAATCAACATCTCTCGGCGTTCAAGATAGAGAAATGTCACAAGCTGATAGAGTTGCCAGATGGTATGAATAACCTCAATTCTCTGGAGGAGCTGACCCTATGGGAGTGCAATAATCTCAAGTCAGTTAGTGGGGGGAAATTACGAGGTTTGACCAGTTTGACAATTTCTAGATTCCCGGGGCTGATGATTTTTTTAGTTGAGATGGGGGAGTCATGTGCGCCGCTGCTCAAGTATGTAAACATTGACGCTGGTTGTTCATATGGATTGGATAGTGCGTCCTTTAATAATGCTGCTAATGGAGTATTGCTATCAGGATCTCACTCACTTCGTACGTTAGAATTGACAGGGATGGAAGATTGGGAGTCCCTCCCGGACCAGCTTCAACATCTCACTGCTCTTGAGGAATTGACTCTATCTTATTTTGGAATGGAAGAATTGCCAGAATGGTTTGGGAACCTCTCTTCTCTACAGGAATTACAACTAAAATACTGCAGAAAATTAAAGCATTTACCCACTGTGGAAGCCATGCGACGCCTCACAAACTTAACAAAATTGGTTATTCTCAAGTGTCCGGTACTAATAAAAGAGAGAGATTATAATAAACAAACTGAGTGGTCCCATATCCCCAGGATAGAGGTGGATTGGCACAACATTCGAATAAATGGTCGGTAAGGTAAGAGTAATTACAATTTTTTTATCTTCCCCTCTATCTAGTAATTACAATATTAATCCGCTTTATCTCACTGCAGATACTACCATTTGATATGTGATATTGACAAAAGAAACCGAGTTAGTGTGGTCGACATGATGATCCCAAGAGTAATTACCTTTTTTCTTTTTACTTTTCAAATTCAATGTTTTTCACTTGTATTTTTTTATTAATCTTTTAATTTTCTTTAATCCATTTTGTCTTACTCTCATTCACGTGTGAAATTATATACTACCGGTATGCTATATGACTAGTTTTTATTTTTTATTAATACCCAATCTCAGTTATCACTAACTGTTTTTTCTTTTAAGTAATTTTGTTGAAACTGTGATGTATAACATGCTATTCCCTCTATTACAATTTAGATTATGCATATGAAATAGTGCATGTTTTAATGAAAAAATTGTTCATTAGTATTAATAGGTGTAAAGTTGATGATATATTGATTCTTTCTACTTTATTGAAGGAGTTTAGTTCATTATTAAGAAATATATAGAAAAATGTACAATAATAAGGTAAAAATAAGTGATGTTTGGAAGTAGTTAGTTTTAGAGAGTCGTAAAATTAATTTTCGTAGTTTGAATTGTAATGGAGAGAGTAATATATATCACTTAATACCCACCTATTTGATGACCTCCTTTGAATTTTCCCAGAGAATTATCCGTCAGATTGAGTAGACAATTGTAAGATTTTAATGGGGCCAGAAGAGGGACGAGAGGAGGACACGCTGGTGAAGTGGGACGTTTTGTGTCGTCCGAAGAGTGATGGGGTTTGGATTTAAGTAATTTGCCATCTTTTATCAAATCCTAGTTAGTTAAGCAGGGTTGGAGATTATTGCAGGATGAGCAGTCCTTGGGGGAATGAAGGTGTTGGAGGGTGGCCCGGTGTGGGTATTGGGGGATGGCCGCTCTATTAAGGGTATGGTGGTTGTACGATGGCGGAGTTCATAGGTTTGCAATGTTTGCTTTTTCTTGAGAATCTAGTTTCTTTTTAGAGTTTATTAATTCCGGATGCTATTGTACCTATTTTTGAGGTCCATTTTTTGTCCGATTGATAGATGAACAGGCCCATTTCCTCAAATTTGAGTTTGATTTGCGATTTCGATTGTGTATAGTGCTATAAATCTGGCTTTAATTTCGATTTTGCTTATGCTGGCGTCTTGTTATGGCTAAGATTTAGCACAAATTTTGTTAATATATGTTTGGTATAGTTTAGATTTAGTGCAGTTTCTTTTTTTTTTTTTTTTTTTTTTTTTTTTTTTATATAAGGATTTTGGTAAATTTTAGTGTGGTATATTCTATGAGATTTCTGAATTCTGAGATTTTAGTGTGAATTTTTAATTGGTGGATTTTTCTTTTCCAGATTTTTGCGCTCTATATATATATATATTTTTTTTTTGACTTCTGATCTTGTTTGTATTCATGGATTTTTCTGATTCTTGTGTCGATGAATTTGTCTCACGGTCTGAAAAACTGAATTTCTTTTTACTTATCTTGCTAAACAAATATAAGTATGTGTAGAGTAAAATTGGTTTATACATGAATTATTCAAAGGGAGAAAATTTAAAATACCCATTTTCATAAACTTAAAATTTATTTTGCCCACTTCAAATATAAAAAATCTTTTATACCCACTTTGACACAAAAATACTTTAATACCCTTCTATAAAATAATTTATTTTACCCATATTGACCCACCATTACCAAAAAAATTAATTTACATCTTACCTTCATTTTACTCATTGAATAATTAATTATTAATTTTAATTTGGTGATTATAATAATTTTATTCATTGTTGATAAATTTAAAAATTAATAATTATTTATATATTTTTACTAATTAATAATTACACATGATTTTCACACTATTAACACTAAAATTAATGAAAAATTAACATATTAATAGAAGTGTTGTGGAAGTAAGGGTGAAGTGTGTGTCTAGTGGGGGACCACCTCAACTTGTAAAAATTTATTCTACCCACTTTGAAGGGTATTTGTGTCTCAAATATATTAAAAAGGTGAAAGTGGGTAAAATAAATTGATTTCATGCAAAGTGGGCAAAATAAATTATTACAAGTTGAAAGTGGGTATTTTGTGGTATTCCCACTTATTTAAATGTATTAGTTGTTTTTACTGAAGGGTATTAGTTGTTTTCACTAAATATTATTAATTATTTTCACTGAGTAGTCTTAGTTTGTTTCAATAAACAACTAATACATTTCAGTTTAATCAACGAATACTCATTAGTAAAAATAAATAATACTCTTCAATAATTCATGGATGAATCATTTTCACTCTATACTTTGTAAGTCTCACTGGGACAAAATGTTTATCTTGATAGGAAAATATTTTTCTACTTGGTATAAATGTTTGTCTTGTTAAGAGAAAATGTTTATCTCGATGGGAAAAATATTTGTCACGCTAGTGAAATTGATTAGCTCGGTGATAAATTGTTATTGTCTCGTTGGTAAAAAATTGTTATTTCGTTAAGTGAAAAAATTTATCTCGCTACGGAAAAAGTTGGCTCACTAGTAAAAAATAGTTATCTGAAAAAAAGAATTGTCTCGCTGAGAAAATAGTTGTCTCATTGGGGAAAAAATTATTTCGTTAGCGAAATGTTGTCTCGATGGACGAGAGCTATACTAATCTGTTGATAGGCGAGCTATTTAACACTTGATGCGAACATGTTTAAGCAAATTAATCACATCAAAGTCAAGTTTAAGTAAGCTAAAGCAAACCAAGCCGAGTTGGAATAGCCAGACGAGCTACTCCAGCTAGGCGAGCTACTTCAGCAAGCCGAGCTACTTGACAGCAAAGGTCATCCGATTACAAATAAGACCTTGGCGAGCTACTCTAGCCAAAGCACCAAGGCAGAAGATAAGTTGACCAACAAAATCAAGCTAGTGACTCCTCAAGGACAAGTCCCACGAGACGAACTGCTCTTATATACGAGCTAATCCAGCTTAGAGGATAGAAATTAGCTTAGATAAGGTCAAATAAGTCAACTCCCCATGTGTCAAGCATGCACACATGAGAGAGCAAAGGTCAGACCACCTCCTACTTGGAGGACTTGTATAAATACCTTGATTTTTAAAAAATAAAACAGGCACAAATAACCAAACTTTGCCTACACACACTCATACACCTAAGTCTACACACACTTACGAAATACATACGAAACGGGGTACCTTGTAAGAGAAATGAAAAATTCGAGGACCAACGAGCAAATACGGGGTGCGTGTGGACTCTTTCCAAAAACTATTGGAGAGCGCAGCACCTAGGGATAACGCGCGCGTGGGCCCACATCATGCCTCGAGCCTTGCCAAGAGACTCGGAATTCTAATTGTCGCCCGTCCAGTGCAGCTCGTCCAAGGTAGTCCACCCCAAATAATGCAGTTCGCCCCTGATGATGCATCTCGCCTTCGAAACACAAGATCATAGCCAACCCATAAGTAGTTTGCCCCATTTCTTCAAAATATAAAGGCAAGCTAGGGGGCAATTATTGATAGGCGGGCTATTTAACACTTGAGGCGAACATGTTTAAGCAAATTAATCACATCAAAGTCAAGTTTAGGCAAGCTAAAGCAAACCAAGCCGAGCTGGAATAGCCAGTCGAGCTACTCCAGCTAGGCGAGCTACTTCAGGAAGCCGAGCTACTTGAAAGCAAAGGTCATCTGATTACAAATAAGACCTTAGCGTGCTACTCTAGCCAAGGCACCAAGATAGAAGATAAGTCGACCAACAAAATCAAGCTAGGGACTCCTCAAGGACAAGTCCCACGAGACGAACTGCTCTTATATACGAGCTAATCCAGCTTAGAGGATAGAAATTAGCTTAAATAAGGTCAAATAAGTCAACTCCCGATGTGTCAAGCATGCACACATGGGAGAGCAAAGGCCAGACCACCTCCTACTTGGAGGACTTGTATAAATACCTTGATTTTTAATAAATAAAACAGGCACAAATAACCAAACTTTGCCTACACACACTCATACACCTAAGTCTACACACATTTACGAAATACATACGAAATCAATACTCGTATTTGTTGGGAAAATATGGGTGCCCGGAATCTATTCGGGATGAAATTTAAATACAATTATTACTAGCATGAATTAATCCTAATTAATTCAAATAATAATTCCAACAACTAATTTATCATCATGCATGTTGAATTAATTCACATATAATCTAGGCGGAATAAACAAGATAATATGTGACTTACGTACCTCTTGTAGACTTGACCTTTGAATAAACGGGACTAACACGTACACGCTTTATCAACCCAAAAGCCTTCTCAAGTATTCACTTTCACCTTGTTCGATCACCGGTGGGAGATGCTATCGAACAATTTAAATAACTAAGGAAAAAGAAAAATATCTATGCTCTTGATTTTTCCAACACATGGAATTATGTACTTGGGGATGAAATAATCATCCCCTATTTATAAGTAGTGATGGCCGAAATTTTTAGGTATATGGGCTTTGGAAAAAATCTTTTCTTAGACTCTAAGAAATCTTGAATATATCTCATATATTCTTTTCTCCAAAATAAAATATTCCACAAAAATCTCACACTCCTTACAATAAGGCAATTTTCGAAAATAATTAAGAGAAGAATCCAAGATTTGGATCTTCTTGAATATATGAGATAATCTTGTATTCCAAGAATACTTATCCTCCATAATATCTTTTCAAGAAAATCAACAAAATATTTTCTCTCCTAAATATACAATTTTCGAAAATTAAGAGAAAAATCAGCAATATATTTTCTTTTTATTTTAATCACCTTATCATTATTGGGCTACTTGAGGGGCCTTTAAGGAGAATTAAGATTGGACCTCCTAATGGACTTCTGAATTTCAATATTGAGCCCCAATATAATTCAATCCATTAATATTAATTATTACCACTAATAAATTAATATCGCACTATCCATCTTAATCCATATTACGATAATATGGGCTCCCGGTTATTATTTCCCGCGTTTAAGATTATCAAGTCCATTAATTAATCAAGCTTCTGAATAGCTCTAAATTAATTAATATATTTCACCTTGGAGTAAAGACAACTCAACATTATTATCCGTACCGAAGAAACTGATTCTTCACTTGCAAGATTTGGTACGATAAAACTTCTGAGCCCACCAAGGGGACTAATCACACGAGCCGTACTCGCACGCATTTCTCCTTATTAAATCTTAGCAACCGTCGTATGATTAATATTACTGCCCAAAGCACAAGGTTCGAAGTCACAATGATTCTCACCCAACATGAATCAAAGCAGTAACCATTAAGCACACACGGTTCTATTTAAGTGACGGAGATTAAGAAATCAACAACCACTGAGGTCTAATTCTTCACATTTCAGAACAGAAGAATTTATCCTCGATGTAGGTCCTCTTCAACACATACTAAATGTGCTAGTGCAATCTCTTAGTCAAGACAGACCAATCTGAGCCTTACACATCGACCTTTCACGGCGGATTGTTCAATTCCACCTAGGTCGTGAAAATGTACGTTTAGTTACAAGGAAACTGTTAATGTTGTCTTCCGTGATCGGGTATCACCACATTAACTACAATGTAACTAGTACTATTATGAACTGTTTGCAATAAATATTCAACATTAAATTATATCTAAAGCAAATGCGATAAAAGAATTATTCTCATAAAACGAGTGTTTGATACACGAGTTATACAAAGTAAAAGCATACTTTCACGTATAACTCCAATAATCTCCCACTTATACTTAAAGTCTGCTTTTTAGTATACATCACGCATGTCTTAGTGTAGTAGCTCTACGTGACATCTCATGTCAACCTACACTAACCTAATAATTCCTCCCACTTATACTTAAAGCAGATTGGCAATAGTCTTGACTCCCATTCCATCCACATGTCTCTCGAATGTACTCTGAGGCTGACCCTTTGTGAATGGATGTACTAGGTTGTCCTCCGACATTTATCTTTGCCACCTCTTTATCTCCTCTCTTAACGATTTCTCGTATAAGATGGTGTTTTCTTTCACTGTGTTTGCTGGCCATGTGGGCTCTCGGTTCCCTTGAATTTGCAACTGCTCCGGCATTGTCACAAAAGATAGTTATCTTGTCGGGAAAATTCGGAACAACGTCCAAGTCCACTAAGAAGTACTTGAGCCAAACCGCTTCTTTCGCTACTTCACAAACAACTACTTATTCGGCTTTCATGGTCGAATCGGCGATGCATTTCTGCAAATCGCTTCTCCATGTCATGGCTCCTTCTCCCATGCAAAACACACTACCCGAGGTAGTTATTTTGGAGTCTATGTCTGATTTGAAATTTGAGTCCGTGTATCCCATGGGAATTAGACCGTCTGACTGTTAAATCAGCATTCCATACCAAGTTCTTTTCAGAAACTAAAGAACGCATTTAATTGCAATCTAATGTGCTTTCCCGGGGTTACTTTGATATCTTGCCATCATGTCCACGACAAAGCAGATATCCGGTCTCGTACACAACATTGCATACATAAGACTTCCTATGTCGGAAACGTACGGAACGTCTTTCATGTCATCTATCTCCACTTGCGTCTTAGGGCATATTTCTTTGGATAGATGGATTCCGTGCCTAAAAGGTACAAAACCTTTCTTGGAATCTTGCATGTTGTATCGCTTCAAAACAGTGTCTTTGTATGAAACTTGCGATAAGCCCAACATCATCTTCTTGCGATCGCGAGTGATCTTGATCCCAAGGATGTGACCGGCTTCCCCTAAGTCCTTTATATCAAATTGTTTTGACAGCCATACCCTTACGTCTGACAATACCTTTACATTGTTTCCAATGGGCAGAATATCGTCTACGTATAATACTAAGAATACCACCGCAGTTCCATCACACCTTTTATACACACAACTTTCGAACTTGTTTTGATCACAAACCCATAAGACTTAATAACTTGATCAAAACACTGGTTCCAAGTACGCGATGCTTGCTTAAGTCCATAAATGGATCTCTTAAGCTTGCATACGAGGTGCTCTTGGCCTTTTTCAATGAAACCTTTGGGTTGTTGTATATAGATCCCGTCAAGACTTCCGTTAAGGAAAGCTGTCTTGACATCCATTTGCCAGATCTCGTAATCTAAGTGCACAGCGATCGACAAGAGAATACGGATGGACTTAAGCATAGCTATAGGCCACAGGCCACAAGCCTTGCTTTGAAGGTGTCTACCCTTCCGTCCGGTCCTCTTTTCCTCTTGTACACCCACTTACATCCAATGGGTTCTACGCCATTGGGTGGATCGACCAACTCCCACACTTGATTATGATCCATCGAACCCATCTCAGTTTCCATTGCGGTTTGCCACACCTCCGCGTCTTTGTCTTGGATTGCCTCATCGTACGTCCATGGGTCTGATTCATCGCCGGGAATCAAATTCGAAGATTCTCTAATTCCCATGAATCTCTCGGGTTGCCTTGCAATCCTCCCACTACGACGGGGTTCCGGTTGTGAAGGTGTGACGTGTGGTATATCATCTTGTATACTTGGTACAGGAGTTTTCCATCTTAACTCATCTAAGGTAATTTCACTTCTGGGCTTTCTTTTGTTCATAGTCTTCCTCCAAGAGTTTAAAGTGCGAACTAATTACGGTCTTTTGATCCTTGGGACTATAGAACATACACCCTTTCGTTCCCACAGGGTATCCTATAAACAGCCTTAATTCCGAACGTGGATCCAACTTACCGGCTTCCTTGTCTAGCACGTATGCCGGACAACCCCAAATCCGCAAGTATCTTAGACTGGGCTCGCGCCCGGTCCACAATTCCATTAGGGTTTTAGGAATCGATTTGGATGGCACCAAGTTTAGAATGTAAGCCACCGTTTCCAAGGCGTTACCCAAAACTATTTGGGTAAATCCAAATAACTCATCATGGATCTGACTATTTCTAAAAGAGCCTGCTTCCTTCGTTCCGCCATACCGTTCTATTGAGGGGTTCCCGGTGCGGTCAACAGGGATACAATCCCTTCGTCCGATAGGTAGTTCAAGAATTCATTGCTAAGGTATTCACCTCCACGATCAAATCGTAGAGACTTGATACTTCTTTCCCTATGCATCATAAGGTAGATGTATCCATATCTCGAGTAATGACAAATTACTCATACCCCTTCTTGCTATGATCATCATTGAACCACACATATCGGTATGAACGAGTTCTAACACTTTGGTGGCTCTATTCCCCTTGGCTCCAAATGCCCTCTAGGTCATTTTACCCTCTAAACAGGATTCACAAGTTGGAAATGACTCAACTTGAAGTGACTCCAAGGATTCATTTTTCACCAACCTTTGTATCCGTATTAGATTAATATGACCTAATCTAAGATGTCATAGAAGTGTTTCGTTCATGTACGAAGAATGCTTTCTTTTATTACTCAAAATAATCGATGTGTTATTAGATTCAATTTTATGAGTGGTGTGCCCAAATAATGGTATAAAGATCATCCATTGAAGTTCCGGAACAGATAAACTCATAGTTTCAAGAAATAATAACATCCTTATTAAAAGAAACTGAGTATCTATTCAAAACCAGTTCAGAAACTGAAGGTTGAGTTCTTTCTAAACTAGGAACACGAAGAACGTCTCTCAAGACCATAACTCTATCTTCAAAAGATAGGCGCACTTCTCCCACTGCTTCAGCTGCCACTCTCGTAGCATTGTCCGATGTGATGGGGATCTCACTTCCGTTAAGTCGTCGGGTTAGATTGAACCCATGAAACAAATGTGATCAGTAGCTCTCGTATCCACTATCCACGAATAGACAACATACGCCACTTCACAAGTTTCGACGACTAGGGTGTGTGAATTACCTAACTTTCCTAGCCTCTTAGGCCTGGAACAGGGAGACCTCCATTGTCCTCTCTCACCGCAACTAAAACACTTCCCCTTCGATGCTAGCCTTTGCATTTGCCTTTCGCAACAATTGGATTTTCTTGGATCCGGCCTTTGGTTCTCTTCCTCTTTTTCCCTCCCTTGGGACCAAAAGAGGTAGACGGACCATTAGCCACCATAGCACTAGACTGGTGCTCCATTATCACCTCCACCGAAACTAAAGCTTGCAAGAGCTCGGGCAAACGACTTGTCCGTTCATTCATCTGACAGTTCAGATGAAACTGCTCAAAGCTTCTCGGTAGAGAATGGTATATGAAATCAACCTGAGAAGGTACATCAAATCCGCACCAAGTACTTCCAACTTGTTAAGGTATGCCATTATCTCGAGAACGTGCTCCCTCACGGGCGTTCCTTCCACCATTTCCAACTTGACCGAGTCATGTTTGGTGAACTGATTAGTCATGGGATTCTGATGTGAAAACATCTCTTCAAGGCTTTCCATGATTTCAACAGCGGATACAATGTCTTCATGAACGCGCCTCAAATCCTCAGACAGAGATGTCAAGATGATGCACTTCATGTGTTCATTGTCACGCTGTCAATCATCAACTGCCTATTCCCATTGCTTGACTTATCATTAGGCTTGCCGGGTTTATTAACGTGAATAACCCAATTGTGTTTTCGTGCAGTAAGGACAAATTTAAAAATACATTTCCAATCGATGTAATTCTCTCCAAAAAGTTTATTAACTTTAAGTATATTAAACAGTGGATTAAAAGGTTGCGACATGATGAAATGAGAATAAAACATACATTCATATCAATATCTAGAAAAATATGAAATTATCACATAATTCGATCACATCAATTATATTGAAACCTTAAAAAAATATAATCATGCATCAGCCAGCATCTCGAAACAATTTAAATGCACCACGAGGGGTGGTCTATACATTTAAATACATTCAAGCGGATCAAAAACTTAAAAGTTACAAATCCTTAATTCAAAATTAATAGTTGGCTCCCACTTTGACCACATAGAAATTGACAGGGACTCCGAGGGGAGTAAGTTAATACCGCCACTAGTAATAATCCACAATCATCCTTTCGGAATTTATTCATGTGAAATCCGTTCTTTTGGCCGATCCGAGGGGAAAATGTATTCCAAAAGAACTTCACAAATAAATAAATTATGGAGGCCAAATTAATCCAATTTTAATATCCGGAATAAAATTGCGATTAAATAAACATACTTAGTAATTTTTGAAAGTAAGGTTTTTCTTGGACAATTAAATTCATGCAAACACATATTAAAAAATAATAATAAGTGCACGAAATAAAACATCCATCAAAACAAAATTAAACACATTGGAGCACTCAAATCCAATTGTCACGGTTTAATTTCTTCACGTCTTGATGCGAAAAATCGTCCTTGTTGCTTTCCGTCGTCCGTCTCGACACGCTCCCACTCGAACATCAATACTTCATCAAAAACATCATCGTTTAGGGTTCGGGACGACGTTTAAAATCACACGAAAGAAAAGGAGAACCGAAAAATCCCACGGCCTGAGATACGGCGCGCGTCGGCCCACGGAGTGGGCCCGCGCGCCTCTCGGCCAAGCAGCCGAGGTGTTGTAGGCCGGGCCGGAGGCGCGCGCGCGCGCATGCACGCCGCCGGCCACCCGTCGCGCACGGGTCGTACGTCGTGCACCCCGTGCGCCGGGTTTTGACTTTCGTTCTCGTTTTTCTTCACCCCATGCACAATTTCACGTCCATGCATGCGCCGCGCATGCATGCGTCGTCTGGGTACGCCATTTTTAATTCTTCATTCTTTCGTCACGATCCGGTTACAATTTATTTTACAAAAAAAATAAATACTAGATCTAGACTAGTCTATTACAATGATCGAATCAAAATAAAAACAACTAATCTACTCGTGAATTTTCTCACGAGAAAAACGAATTCGAACGAATCGAATTAAAAACCAATTAATTCACACGCATGAAAATTAACAACATTAAAACCATGACAATTGGATACCTGCAAAAAAGATCTAGCAATTCTAATATCCAATTTCAATTTAATGTTTAACAATTTAAATTCCAATTTAAAGATCAGAGCCCGAAACCGTGGCTCTGATACCAGTTGTTGGGAAAATATGGGTGCCCGGAATCTATTCGGGATGAAATTTAAATACGAATTTAAATACAATTATTACTAGCATGATTTAATCCTAATTAATTCAAATAATAATTCCAACAACTAATTTATCATCATACATGTTGAATTAATTCACATATAATCTAGGCGGAATAAACAAGATAATATGTGACTTACGTACCTCTTGTAGACTTGGCCTTTGAATAAACGGGACTAACACGTACACGCTTTATCAACCCAAAAGCCTTCTCAAGTATTCCCTTTCACCTTGTTCGATCACCGGTGGGAGATGCTATCGAACAATTTAAATAACTAAGAAAAAATAAAAATATCTATGCTCTTGATTTTTCCAACACATGGAATTATGTACTTGGGGATGAAATAATCATCCCCTATTTATAAGTAGTGATGGCCGAAATTTTTAGGTATATGGGCTTTGGAAAAAATCTTTTCTTAGACTCTAAGAAATCTTGAATATATCTCATATATTCTTTTCTCCAAAATAAAATATTCCACAAAAATCTCACACTCCTTACAATAAGGCAATTTTCGAAAATAATTAAGAGAAGAATCAAAGATTTGGATCTTCTTGAATATATGAGATAATCTTGTATTCCAAGAATACTTATCCTCCATAATATCTTTCCAAGAAAATCAACAAAATATTTTCTCTCCTAAATATACAATTTTCGAAAATTAAGAGAAAAATCAGCAATATATTTTCTTTTTATTTTAATCACCTTATCATTATTGGGCTACTTGAGGGGCCTTTAAGGAGAATTAAGATTGGACCTCCTAATGGACTTCTGAATTTCAATATTGAGCCCCAATATAATTCAATCCATTAATATTAATTATTACCACTAATAAATTAATATTGCACTATCCATCTTAATCCATATTACGATAATATGGGCTCCCGGTTATTATTTCCCGCGTTTAAGATTATCAAGTCCATTAATTAATCAAGCTTCTGAATAGCTCTAAATTAATTAATATATTTCACCTTGGAGTAAAGACAGCTCAACATTAGTATCCGTACCGAAGAAACTGATTCTTCACTTGCAAGATTTGGTACGATAAAACTTCTGAGCCCACCAAGGGGACTAATCACACGAGCCGTACTCGCACGCGTTTCTCCGTATTAAATCTTAGCAACCGTCGTATGATTAATATTACTGCCCAAAGCACAAGGTTCGAAGTCACAATGATTCTCACCCAACATGAATCAAAGCAGTAACCATTAAGCACACACGGTCCTATTTAAGTGACGGAGATTAAGAAATCAACAACCACTGAGGTCTAATTCTTCACATTTCAGAACAGAAGAATTTATCCTCGCTGTAGGTCCTCTTCAACACATACTAAATGTGCTAGTGCAATCTCTTAGTCAAGACAGACCAATCTGATCCTTACACATCGACCTTTCACGGCGGATCGTTCAATTCCACCTAGGTCGTGAAAATGTACGTTTAGTTACAAGGAAACTGTTAATGTTGTCTTCCGTGATCGGGTATCACCACATTAACTACAATGTAACTAGTACTATTATGAACTGTTTGCAATAAATATTCAACATTCAATCATATCTAAAGCAAATGCGATAAAAGAATTATTCTCATAAAACGAGAGTTTGATACACGAGTTATACAAAGTAAAAGCATACTTTCACGTATAACTCCAACAGTATTTACATTTCCTTAACCCCGATCTATCGTATTTACTAATTATGGTAGTAATCAATCACACGTTATTGTTTGGTGTTCTTCATTTGAAAACTCAAGCAAGACTGCTCTTGGTGTTCTACATTTGAAGATTTGAACATTTGAAGATTCAAACAACACCCTAGCTAAGGATGCCCTAGTCTCGTGAAACGTAACACTCCCATCAATCTAGAAGGGCCTCACCCACTAGGGGCTCCACAGCTGGCCGGCGAGCTCAAATAGCTCGGCCTGTGGAGAATAATAGGCCAACAGCTGGTCAACTTATGCCCCCATAGCTGGAGGATCTAGCTCGCACGATAGCAATGCTTCAAGCATTGCAAAAGCAACAAGGGCAACCTAGTTCTTCTCATATCAGAGCAATGCACAGTCCAACAAGAGCTCACAGGCATGAGAAAGTACATGATGAACGGCCAAACGAGGCGGACAGTACCCAAGCCCAGAAAGAAAAGGGCAAGGCAAAGCAGCAAGAGGAGCTCGCCAGCCATGGAGAGTCTACCCTAGGCCAAGCAGCGGAAGTTAGCCATGGGACTATGCGCCAGAGCGTGTAGAATAGACTTGGTCGATCAGACCATGGTGGAGAAGCAGCTCGACCAAGAGCCGAAGTAGGTCGACCTGGCCATCATCCAGCTCGCCAACCAGTCCATGAGAGATTGACCAGGTCGGCTTTTGTTCATCTGGGTCTGAATGGGGTGGAGAACCCCAGAATGCCAGCTTATGAGTTTCCCCTCCAAGTGAGGGACTGCGACGGACTGACGGCCAAAACAGCCTCCAAGTCACTGGGGGTCTCTCGATGATCTGGTGTCAATGAGGAAGGCCATTGAGAGCATGCAAGGCCAGCTGGACTTGCAAAGGGATTTCGGGGCAACTATGTAACGCTCTGAATCCGGAACGCAACCCACCTTGACTTTGACGCTTCGAACTCGAGTCGTTACTTAGTAATATGAGAAAACTAAGTTTTTTTTAAATGAAACAAATAAATATATTTTCACTTAGATTCTTATTGTAAAACTAATTACTTAAAATTGCAGGATAATAAATTGCATCGAAAAGAAATTCTAAACGTGCAAGACCTAAATCTATAATTAAGAGTTAAGCATACATCACTAATACAGTAGCACAAGAACGACAAGTTTTTAAACATAAGTATTGAGCATTAAAAAGGGCAGTCACTTGAATCAAAACATAATATCCGAAATGCAGTAAACATAAGTAGCAAAATAAGTTTTATCAGGTAGTGGTGGGGAGGGTCGTGCCTACAGCTTCTTCCAGTCCTTCATATCGATACCTGAAAATATTTTGTAAAAGAGGGATTGAGATTTGAATTCTCAGTGTGGGTGATTTGTATGCTATTATGTAAATCGGGCATATTTCAAGCATCTTTATACCATATTTTTCCAACCATAAAAATATTTTGGCACGACTATTTCATCAATGCCTATGGGCAGTCTTTATTTCAACGTACCCTATGAGCAGTCTTAATTTCAACATACTCTACAGATATATATTAATTTCAACATATCCTATGATGCAACTTTTCATTGCACCCGTATTGATACAACTTTTCAATGTACCCGTAATGGTACAACTTTTCATCGCACCCGTAAAGTAACAACCTTCACCAAATAAAACCGTATAAACTCAACTAAAAAATCAGCACATAATGTTCAAGCAATACAGATATGAACCACCCACCTTTGAAAGAGCTTTTCATAAAGGTCGAGGACAG
Organism: Ballota nigra; assembly: GCA_947034835.1. Lineage (NCBI taxonomy): Eukaryota > Viridiplantae > Streptophyta > Magnoliopsida > Lamiales > Lamiaceae > Ballota > Ballota nigra. The sequence goes on from OX344729.1 coordinate 11,310,029, forward strand.
CAAGACTTCCGAACCCACACACGAACCGCACTTAACCTAGCAAGAATTATTATTCACGTTTTAGTCCATTATCCACTTATAAAGATTTTCTCGCATTCTTATACATAACAAGTTGGTCCTAAAAGGACTTTTGACATAATTAGTATTTTTGTTTCTTTTAGTGCAAGTTTTCAATATTTAGTCTTAGTGAAATTTTTCACTAAAATTACACAATAGCACACTTCCAAAGAATAAATCATTCGCTTTAAGATCAAAACTCCTAAACATGAAATTCATTACCAAACTCCTATCCACATGATACTAATGTATTCTAAGTACTTATTCTATCATGCAAGACAAGTACGAGAATTTAAACAAAAGTAAACACTTCAAGTTACTAAGTTGAAAATGATGCAGTTTGTTCTCCTAGGTCTTCTACTTACAACTTTGGGTATTTTTTTCAAAAATACTTAGACACATTAAAAAATCATGAAATTTATACATTAGCTTCAACTTGAAATTAAAAACGCACATAAAAATAGTACATGTGCATTTGGTGTGTTGAAAATACGGTTTTTGGTCCGTTTTCAAAACTAGTACATAAACTTTTCATGTGTCAGAGTAGGTTTACAGCAGTGCATCATTAACAAGAATATTTTGGTAAAATTACTTAGACACCTCCTAAAATCATGAAAAAATTCATAGACGTAGCTAACAACCCATAGTATTTTAATATGAATTTTAAAAAAATCATTCTATTGCCGATTAGTACCGGATTCTTTCTAAAGACGAAGTAGTTGCAGATTGTCACGTTTTCTTTAAAAATTCATAGAATATTGAATAAAATTCCAAATAACATGAGACCAGTGGAAAATGAAATCTAATTTGACCTAATTTTCAAATAAGTAAACACATTCCGTAAATAACAAGTTTCACGAACGTCATTTTGTTCCAGAAAGCACAGACAGTGTCAACTTCTTCATCTATACATGCTCACACACATATATCTTTCACCTCTACGTTTATCATGCCATAAATCATTCTTTAAACATATATCTAGAAAATAACACATCATTTAACATATGTTCAACCATCCAAAAGAACATTTAAATCTAGGTATCATGTCTTTCTAAGAAAATACTAAACATGCTCAATAAGACAAGATATTAGAGTTTTGAGTTGTTGGTTGATAAACCTTTGTAGTTTCTTTCTTGTTAAGCTAGGGGGCCTTATAACTCTTCAAGTTCTCTTCCTTTGGAGGTTATGAATGACTCTTTGGATGAAAAGCTTTTCTTTGGAGCCCTATGATGAAGATGCAAAATAAGTTAGAATTTAGGTTCTTGGAAAGAAGATTCATGAGAAAGAATAGAGGAAATAGAAGGTTTTCTATCCATGAAAGACCTTAAAAACTTCAACCCTTGGCTATATATGAACTTAGGATGAAGAAAATGGGACTTCATCCTCAAGAAAATGGGGAGAATATGGTTTTTCTCCCCAAGTATGGTGGATGGCCGAAAATGGCTTGTAGGGGTAGGGAGATGGCTTGTGTTTGTTCTTTGTGAGAATGAGGATGATGGAGTGTGAAGGGGTATTTGAAGACAAGAGTGTGGGAGTCTTCTTGGTGGATGAAGATTTTATACTAAAATGAGAGGGTGTAAGAAATGAGAGATCAAGAAAGGGGGTTTTGGTCTTACTTGATTTTAGTTCCCAAGTGATAGTGATATGTGCATGAGATGAGTGGGGAGGAAGAATCCTCCCCCTCATGGACGGTCAATGGCTGAATTTTGGGCTTGGGGGCTGCCTTTTTGTGGCCCCCAGTGTTACGGGACGCGGTTTGGTCGAAACTATATTTTTCGGCGTTGATTTTGTGGCCCGAAAATTAGGGTTTTCGTTTGACAATTATACCTAATTTTTGAATGCGTGTTTTATTTATTTGGATTGCATTTTACTTACTTTTGAGCCTTTTACCACTTATTCGATTCGTATTTTAAGTGCTAGGAGTGCCTCCGGTTCGGTTTGTTCGTACGTCGTTTGAAATTTTTTAAAAAAAATTTAAACATGTAGTCCTCATTTTGACAATAAAATTTATAAGTTTGCATGAAGATAAATAATTAAACATATTTAACATACTATTTTGGGTCGGGGTATTATAAACTACACTTCCTTCCTCCCCATTATCAACCATTATTCTGAAAGCCCCGATTCAGAAGAAAATACAATTCCCTGCTAGTATCTAATAAGAAGGAACGACGGATCTCCGGGTGCATCTGAGCAAGTATTCTGACTACATGATTTCCATGGGAGCAAGTGATGCTACACAATGTCGGAACTTTCCCCTAACCCTGGGGGATCGTGTACACAAATGGTTTTCGGCTCTGCCACCGGCTTCCATTCATTCGTTTGCCCAGCTAGGCAAAGAATTCTTGTCCCACTTCTCCACGGCTAGGTCTTACCTATCCCAGAGGCATCGGTTGTCCAATTTGAAACAAGCTAATGACGAATCTGACCGGTCATACTTGGAGAGGTTCGACAAGGTCTTGCTGGAAGGGGAGTCAGTAAGTGAGGACACCAAAATTATGGCAATCCTGGCAGGATTGAAAAAGGGCACTGAACTCTGAAAGGAGGTACATCTCAAATGCCCAAAAACTTATGCCGAGTTCCGCAATCGTGCGAGAGTTTATGTCTCCTTGCATTAGACACTACAAAAAGACATGGGAGACAATAAAGCAGACCCGAAGGAAAACACGAAAAAATATGGCGGACCTGGCTACAGGGTCCCCAAGAACATGAAAGCTTTTAACGAGGGGACGGAGTTAAAAGACAAGCTTAACCAGGTGCTGACCATATCAATTGATACGATATATAACAATGTGAAAGCGGAAGAGCTGCTTACCCCACCAAGGAAGATTCGTCAGGATTCCAGCAAGTTAAACTCGAACAAGTATTGTGCCTACCACCAGAGCGTGGGACATTTTACTAGTGAGTGCAGAGACTTGATGAAGCAGCTCTAGCGATTTTATGAGGAGGGTAAGCTGTCTGACTTTGTCAAGAGGCAGCCTGGAAAGAAACCTCGGGCGAATAATCCTCAAAGCTCCAATGAGGACGAGGACGAACAACCCACCAGGAGCAACAAAAGAGAGCGGCCTAATCCAGCTGTTGCGGTCGGACCTCCCGCAGAGATTTTAATGATGGAGCAGTCAGGGACTATAGGGGGTTGCTCAGATGGGCGACCTCCAGTTTCAAATAGAAAAATGAAGGTTGAGTGACGTGTCGTAGCTCAGGTACAAGAAATGGGGATCAACCCATCTATTCTACAAACATCGGAGTTGACTTTCACTAAGAAAGACCTGGATGGAATCATGACTCCCCATAGTGATTCCCTCGTAATCTGTGCGAAAATAATGGGGACCAAGGTACACCGTCTGCTGGTGGATACCGGAGCCTACACCAACATCCTCTTCAAGAAAACGCTCGAACAACTGGGAGACTATGCGAGCTACATTGAAGGCTCTAATCACCGGATCTTAGGCTTCGGTAATGCTATAACAGTCCCAATAAGGATATTTAGTTTGTCTATACAACTCATATCAACTAAGGATCCCGAGAAAAATATAACTAGAATGGTGGAGTTTTTGGTTGTAGATCAAGAATCCACCTACAATGGGTTCCTTGGCCAACCGTTTTTAAATGAATTCAAAACTGCAGTTTCAACTTATTACTATTGTGTTAAATTCCCCACTGCAAGTGGAGTTGGGTCATTGAAGGGAGACCAAAGAAAAGCTCGAGAGTGTCTCCTTCAACTACAACCAAATGAAAGACGGGTGTCAATGATAGAATCATCCACCAGTCATCCCGCAGATGAACCATCCGTCCTTGATGACATCCTGGAATCTCAGGATGACCAAATGGAGATCGACGAACAGCCCCAGCCTTCCGACGAACTACTATTGCCCAGGGGCAAACTATCCTTGTCAGTGGGGGAACTACCTATAACAGCTGACGAGCTACCTTTGAATGATGGCCTGGAAAACTCTGACCTGATGAACAATATTAACCTAGGGCCAACTGAAGATGTCGAACCTTGCCTGAGAGTTGTCCCGATGGACATTGAGGATGAGCTAAATCTAGAGGGACCAATCATCGATCCACGGTAGAAGGGATAAAAACGGCGAGCTACTCCAGTCGAAGAACTGGAAGTCCTCAAAGTTAACCCTGACCGTGATGATCTTGAACTTTACATCAGGTCTGAGCTCCCCGAACCTTATAGGACCTGGATGACAGAGTTCCTCAAAGCTAACCTTGATGTTTTTGCCTGGTCACATGTCGACATGGTGGGGATCGACCCGAAACATGCTTTTCATAGGCTAAACATTGACCCGGCCCGGAGACCAGTCCATTAAAAAAGACAAAAATATGGGCCGGAGAAATATCAAGCACTCAATTAGGAAGTAAAAAGGCTGCTAGACAACGACTTGATCCGAAAGGCATTGTGTCCTCAATGGGTGGAAAATTCGGTGTTACTGCGGAAACCAAATGGAACTTTGAGGCTCTGCATAGACTTTACAGATCTCAATGCAGCCTGCCCGAAGGACAATTTTCCACTTCCACACATTGACCAACTGGTGGATGGAACAGCTGGACACGGAATGTTTACTTTCATAGATGCACCCTGATGATCAGGAAGACACAGCTTTCTACACAAATAAAAATTTACTATGCTGGAAAAGAATGTCATTCGGACTAATCAATGCAGGGGAAACCTACCAGAGGCTCGTAAACAAAATGTTTGACGAACACATCGGAGAGATAGTGGAGGTGTATGTTGACGACATAGTTGTAAAAAGTACCAAAAAGGAAGACCACCTCCAACATCTCACCCAGGTGTTTGACATTCTCCGGAAATATAACATAGAGTTAAACCTGAAGAAAAATAACTTCGGGGTACATTCGGGGAAGTTCCTGGGTCATCTGGTCAGTAAACGGGGGATTGAAGCTAACCCCATAAAAGTTAAAGCTATCGTGGATATGCAACCACCTCGCTCAGTGAAAGAGGTACAAAAATTGATGGGGTGCCTAGCTGCCTTGAATAGGTTCATATCTCGATCGGGAGACAAATGCCGGCCATTCTTTGAAGCCATTAAAATAGGCAATTTCCTATGGACAAGCAGCTGCCAGAGTGCTTTCAAAAAACTCAAAGACTATCTGGGGGACGTAAAAATCTTATCAAAACCTGCCCCAAGAAAGAAGCTATACTTGTACCTGGCAGCATCGGAGGTGACCATCAGCTCTGTACTGGTCCGGGGCAATGGAAAGTTTCACCAGCCCATCTACTATGTCAGCCAAGCTCTACACGAAGCTGAAGTGAAGTATTCACCCACTGAAAAGTTAGCATATGCGCTGGTCATGAGTGTTAGGAAGTTAAGACCGTACTTCTTCGATCACCAAGTTGAAGTGCTAACAACTTTCCCACTCAGACAAATCTTACACCGACCTGGCACAACTGATCGCCTATTAAAATGGTCCATAGAGATTAGCCAGTTTGGAGTGACTTATGCACCTCGAACAACGATCAAGGGTCAGGCATTAGCCGACTTTACAGTCGAACTAACCGTTCCCCAAGATCCGACGAGAGGGCTAGATCACCCATAACATCTTTATGTGGATAGTTCATCTACAAATACGGCCTTGGGGGCAGGAGTAGTTCTCATCAGACCCGATAGGCAAGTATTCACCTCTGCAGTCAGATTCGAATTAATGGCCACCAATAATGAAGATGAGCACGAGGCCCTCATAGCAGGTCTCCACATATCACTTGCTATTAGAGTTAGCCGACTCCAAATCTTTGGAGACTCTCAGCTTATTGTAAATCAAGTACGAGGAGAATACGAGGCCAAAGATGAACACATGATGGAGTATTAGAAAATAGTTGCTCACTTGATATCAATGCTAGATCAAGTATACATTCAAAAAGTACCACGGTTGAGAAACCACAAGCTGATGCACTAGCTAGACTGGCCACCAGTGAAGGGCCAGCAGAATTGACAGACATCATCATCACCGGAAGAGCTAATCCATCCACTTTAGATTACAAGGTCAACCAGATGGGCGAACTACTTTGTGATGATGACTGGTGAACTCCTTTAGACAAATACTTGAAAGATGGTGAACTGCCAAGCAATCTTTTTAAAGCTGCCAAAATAACAAAACGAGCAGCCAGGTATACCCTGGTGGGCGAGCAACTTTACAGAAGGGACTTTTCAGTCCCACTTCTCAAGTGTTTGTCTAGGGGCCAGGGGCGAGCTACTTTGGAGGTCATACATGCAGGAATCTGTGGAAATCATGTCGGGGGGCAAGCTTCAGCCTATAAAATAATAAGGCAGGGCTACTATTGGCCAACCTTACGAAAAGATGCAATCCAGATGGCCAGAGCTTGTCACCAGTATCAAAGCTTTGCCCCGAGCACCTACACACCAGCCCAAGAGCTCGTCTAGGTTTTCAGTCCTTGGCCATTTGCACGATGGGGGGTGGACATCATTGGACCCTTTCCACCTGGAAAGGGAAACGTACGATTCATCGTCGTAGCTGTGGATTATTTCACTAAGTGGGCAGAAACAGAAGCCTTGGTCAAAGTCACCCAAGAAAAAATGATCGATTCCATCTGGAAGAACATTGTCTGTCGATTTTGAGTTCCTCAAACAATTGTGACAGACAATGGTCCTCAATTTGATGGGAAGAAACTAAGGGACTTCTGCACTAAGTGGGGTATCAGCAAACACTATTCGAGCCCTTATCATCCACAGTCAAATGGTTAAGTGGAAGCCGTCAATAAAATAATAAAAAATGTTCTTAAAATACGATTGACGGAAAGTAGAGGAAAGTGGTCTTTAGAACTCCCAGATATTTTGTGGGCATACAGGGTTTCTCCCAGGTCTAGCACCGGAGAAACACCTTTTGCGCTAGCATTCGGAACTGAAGCAGTTATCCCCGTTGAATTAAAGACCAAGACTTTGAGAACTAACAACTTTGATGAAGAGGCGAACAACTCTGCCTTATCAGTCGAACTAGACTTGCTCGAAGAAAAAAGAATCAAGTCGAGCTAAAAAATGCAACATATAAGCAAAGAGCAGAGCGTTACTATAATTCCCACGTCAAGCTAAGGGAATTCGAAGTTGGCGACCTTGTCCTAAGAAAAAAGCTTGCTCCACCTCCAGATGTATTTGGACCGACTTGGGAGGGCCCATACAGGATAATAGATAGGTTACCTAATGGTGCTTATGATATTGAAGACCCAGTTCGTCGGGAACGACTACGTCTGGGGACGAGCCAAGTCAGGAGTTTCACTAATGATCTTGTTTTTTAGTATATACAATTATGAGTACAATAGTCTATTTATAAGAATAAAACCCTAGTCTAAGATATAAAGTCCATTGGGTTATTGGTCCATTAGTAATGTCCACATCATATCTTTTAAATTTGGAATAATAAATCTTCTAGATTTACAACAAATTTAATTGAGAATATATTAGAAAGGTCTAACAACTTTTCTTATTTTATTGAAAACCCTATTCCAATTAATTGATTGATAGCCCATACCCAGTAACCACAATAAAAAAATGGCCGCGACTAATTAAACGAATACCCGATTCTCCTATACATACTCCAATTACTATACAAACCTCATTAAAAATATAATTATTTTAAAAGATTACTAAACATATCCCAAGTTATTCAGTTATGATCTTTTAAAAAAATTAAAAGAAATTTAAAACACAAAAAAGAAAAGTAAATAATTATAAACTCACAATTTTATTCATTTAAACGTATAAACGATCAAAACAGAAGTGAAGAGTTCCAAGATTATAAAGGTAGAACAACGAATTTGACCTTCTAAATCATTCAAACACAAAAAAAAAAAAAAAAAAAGAAGTGATTCGTAATCTAAAAATAAAAAATGAGAAAAAAAAATCTGCAAAAATAAAATATATAAAAAAAAACACAACGTAGGCTAACAAAGTGTGTTTAAATTTTATTCCAAGTACGCTGAATTTTTTGCCTTTACAAATCTTACTATAATTTAACTTCTTTTAATTTTACTCACCCGTGCTAAAAAAGAAAAAAAAATGCGAACAAAATCTCACACAAAATAATACTAATGCACTACGGATACATATTAATTTGTTACTTAGCATAAGAAAATTAATACTTACATTAATGTGATACTTTGTGTCGTTTGACTCCATTAATTAGACACTATAAACTTGAATTATCTTGTGTTAATTTGAATGAAAATAATCCAGGAAATTGACTTTTAGGGATTTAATGAAAAATAATCCAGAAACATGGTTTTTCTGAATTTCAAATGGTTAATTTTGCGACGCTGAAAATGAGAAAAGTGAGTGAAAAAATAAAGAAAATTTATTTCATAATTTAAATAATATTTATAAATAGATAATCTTGACTTTTAACTTAAAACTACTTTTGACAAAAATAAATTGAGGTACTTATAGGAGAATCGGGGGTTTATTTAGACGGGGCCCTAAGAAAATGTCTCATCCTTAATTACTTTATTGTATTACTTCGGTTACACTCGGTTAATTGACTCGGAGTAGACTTGACTTGTTCAACGCGGGTTGACTCGTACGAGAACAGGGTTATTCGTGTAATGATCCTAAATCAATTGCTATTGAGATACCCCTACTGATTCAGTGAAATCTCTCTCCCATCACACACACGCCAAAATTATAAAAGAAAAATGGAAGGAGAAGCAATTTCCGCTACCATTGGAGCCCTAATTCAAAATCTAATCAACGTTGCCAAGGAAGAGAACTCACTCATCCAAGGTCTAGATGAAAACGCCGAAAAACTGAGGAGCACTTTTGGCATGATTCAGGGTTTCCTTGATGACGCCCAGCAGAAGTCCATCTGGGATGCGGCTGTCAAAAATGGGCTAAAATCGCTTCAACAAAAGGTTTTCGATGCTGATAATGCTCTGGATGAACTCAACTATCAACGTCTTTCTGAAAAGGTTGTTGGAAATTGGTTTTAATAAAGGTTCATACCCTGACTTTGACCAATTTTTTTAGGAGTAAAAACGTTAGTTTTTGGGAAAATAAAATTAACGATGTTGTTCTACTCGCGGAGTAGATGAGCGTGGTATATTTAATATCTCAAAACCGATTTCCGGTGAGTGAGAAATTAATTTGAGAAGTTGTAGTATTAACCATGAGTACCACTATTCAAACCCCAAAATTCTCTAAATCTACCCACATACTAAACATACCCCATTAAAATTTAAAAAATCAACATGTATTACTAAACATACCTCACTTCATTCCTATCATATCCTTCCTCCATTAATATTCCCACAATTCCATTAAATACACATCACTTACTAAAAATTCTCACCATTTCATATTCTCAATGAAATCATTCATTTTTTACATTTTAATTTTTTCATATTCTTTGGTTTCAATAAAAAAAATTATATTGAAAAATAAATATATATTAAAAAATATAATAATTAACTAAATTTTCTAAATAAGTATTTATCAAAATAAAATTTTTAAAAAATATCAAAAAATAAAATAAATATAAAGACAATTTTAATAATCAATTAAATTGTATAGTTCAATTTAAATAAAAAAATTAAAAGTAAATTTGAAAATTATTTTAAAATAATTCAGAAAATAAAAAATTTAGTTAACTTTTTTTTAAAAACATTTAAACCTAAATAACATTTGACAAAAACAAATAATAAAAAAATCTAAAAAATCAATTAAATAAAAAATCAATTAAAAATAAAATTTGAAAAATAAAATAACTACATAAATATAAGAAAAATATCTAAATCTAAACAAATTAAATTTAAAAAAGACTAAAAAAATAAAAAATATTTTATAAATGTTAATTAAATTATCATAAATAATTAAACTAAATAATTAATTAAAATTTTATTTTTATTTAGCTTCGACTGAATTTTTAAGATTTTTTAAAATAATTTTCTTAATTTAGTTATTTTTTAAGATTTAGTTGATCTTTTTAACTATTTTTTTGTTTATTAAAAAATGGATTTGTTTTAATTAAATTATTTTGAAGATTTAGTTGAGTTGTTTTCTTTTGTTTTCCAAATTTTTAAGGATTTTTTAATTTGATTATTTAAATATTTAATATATTTTTAAACATTTTTTTAGATTTTTTTAGGGTTTAAAAATATTTAAGAAAAAGATTAATTAAAAGTTAAAATAATAATTTTGAAATTAAATGGCTTGAAGGAGTAAAGTCAAAATCAACCTAAATTTAGAGTATAATTCATTCTATATATATATAAGGATAACTTAGTCATTTTATTTATGTCTATTTTTGTCTTTAAAATTATGGGGTTTGTTTAGAGGATTTTGGGGTTTGAGTAGTGAGACTCATTAATCATTTGTGTTGAATAAATCCATGGGAAATGGAAAATGAAGTTCCATCCCACATTGGAAAATTACAAGAAGATTGTCTTGTATATAAGTAGGAAAGTATTCATGTTCTTTAAATTGGGACATGGGGACCCTAACAATGGACCACATACGCGCGCGCGATCGGGACCGGGACCGGGTCCGGGTTCTTGGCAATTGGGCTTTGGGTGGGCTTTGGGGCCTTACCTATATTTTTAGAGTACCAAAAATATAAAATGGCCCAATACCTTTTTGGATCCAATCGGTTCGGGTGGCCCATTTGAACTTGGGTCGACCCACTTCGGTTGGCCCATTTAGAATTGGGTCAGCCCACAAACTTTCTTAATACACTACGAATTTGATTAATACACTCCAGAGTATCTGGAATATTCCGTCTTGCTTCCCAAGAATGTGAAACTGCGTTTCTCTCCACTACAGAACGTGGGTGATCCATGATCACCACATACTCCACTCCAGCAACCTTCAGATGGGTCGGATTTCCACCTATATATATCCCATTTCGTCCATTCTTTCGAACATACTTTCAAACCCAAAAATTCCCGAAATCCTTTCGCTCCAGAATTCTTTTTACGCTAATAATTCCGATTTAGTTCGCCGGAAATTCATACTCAGTGGTGCTACTAGTGTGAATTGATAAACCGTTTTACCTTTGGAGACTTGTACGCATTCACCGTAAGTACTATTCGGGCGTATTTAGTCTTGCGGGAATAGGTTATTCCTAGACTCGGTTTCATCACGAATTCGTTTCGTGTTTCTTTTCATAATTCCTTCAGTGTTTCGAAATACACACACACACACCCTTTTTTTAACAATCGCAAGACTAAATATCATTTCGATACACTGATATGTCGAACCATAACTCTGACAACGAGATGGACGTGTCTTCACCGACTAAGGATGATCCTTCTGACACTAATAAGGTTGGTAATCCTGATCCTACCAAGGAAATCACCTCAGGTAATCCAACTACAATCCCTCCTTTCGATTTTGGAAATTTTGGCAATTTTTTTGCTGAATGGATGAAGAACCAAGCTAATGACAATCCCTTCGTGGGAAATGCTAATCCCTTTGTGGGAACCTCTAGCACTAATCCCTTTGTGGGTAGTTCAAGTACTAATCCCTTCGTGGGAAATGTTGGCGGCAATCCTTTTGTAGGAAATGCCGGAGTCAATCCACTTTTGGCTACCAACCAGGCCTTCCTTCAAGGGGCTGTTAGACCGGTGGTAGTGAAAGGAGAAAAACCCAAAAAGTTTTCGGGTAGTGACTTTAAAAGGTGGCAAAAGAAGATGCACTTCTATTTGACCACCATCTCTTTGGTGAAATACATCAAGGAGGATAGTCCGAGTGCTCCTGCTGATGATGCTACTCGTGAGACAAGGATCGCTTATGACACTTGGATCCACGATGACTATCTCTGCAGGAACTACATTCTGAATGGGCTGTCTGATGCCCTCTGTGATGTGTACAATGAGTACCCGACTTCCAAAGCTCTATGGGAGTCCTTGGAGAAGAAGTACAAGACTAAAGATGCGGGAACTAGCAAGTTCATCGTCTCCACCTTGTATGACTTCAAGATGGAGGACAACAAATCTGTTGTCGAACAAGTGCAGAAGCTGCAAGTGATCTTCCACAATATTGCAGTGCAAGGGATGGAGCTTCCTGAAGCTTTTCAGGTGGCTACTGTGATAGACAGACTTCCTCCTTCTTGGAAGGAGTTCAAGTCCTACCTCAAACACAAGCGAAAGCAAGTGACGATGGAGGACCTTGTTACCCGACTCCGGATCGAGGAGGATAACAAGAAAAGGGAAAAGAGGGGCTCGACTGCTTCAATCGAGGGCAAAGCTAACCTGATGGAGAAAGGCGAACCATCAAAGAAAATGAAGCGTCAAGATGACAAGGGCAAAGGCAAGGCTGTTGCTGCTGCTCCTGCCTCGAAGAAGTTCAACGGGAAGTGCTACAACTGTGGCAAACCCAACCATCGAGCAGCTGATTGTCGTCAGCCCAAGAAAGAAGACAAAGGGAAGAAGAACTCCGTGAACGTTGCTGAACGTGAGCTTACGGAGATGGACATGTCCGCTGTGGTGACCGAGGTCAACTTGGTGGACAACAAGAAAAGTTGGTTCGTGGACACTGGCGCCACTTGCCATGTTTGCTCGGAGAAGTCTGCCTTCTCCACTTATACTCCTGCTGAGGGGAGAAAGCTCTACATGGGGAACCAAGCCTCGTCTGAAGTGGCTGGTGTCGGAATGGTGATAATCAAACTGACTTCGGGAAAGCAGCTGAAATTGAAGGACGTGCTGCATGTCCCGGACATCCGGAAGAATCTGATTTCGGGGTCTCTTTTAGTTAGTAGTCAGTTTAAACTAGTGTTTGAGTCAAACGGCGTTGTACTTAGCAAGTTTGGCATCTTTTTAGGAAAATGTTACCTCGAGAAGGGCCTTTTTAAGATGTATGTCATGACTGTAAGCCGTGATGGCAAAAACATTATTATGAATAAGAATGCTTCTACTTCTGCTTATATCGTTGAGTGTTCCTCTTTATGGTATTTTAGATTAGGACATGTTAATCTAAAATCTATAAAACGTTTAGTAAATTTGGATTTACTTAAAATTGAAAATGTTGATACATCCAAAAGATGTGAAATTTGTGTAGAAGCAAAGATGACTAAATTACCATTTAAGTCAGTTGAAAGGAATGTTGATGACCTTTTCTAACTAAGAAGATTAGTGGCTGTTTTTCATCTAATGAAGATCACCAAACAAGAATCAAGATCATAGAATTTGACTAAGTAAAGCTTGAGAAATAAATTTGCAAGAGTTGGGCTATTTTCTTGAATTGTTCTCCCCCATTTTCATGTCCTCTAGGATTAATTCACACAGATGTGCATGACTTAAAATTTGTGCAAACTAGAGGTGGAAACAAGTATTTTATTACTTTTATTGATGATAGCATAAGATTCTGCTACGTTTACTTACTACGAAGTAAAGATGAAGCTATTGAAGCTTTAAAAAATTATAAAAGTGAAGTAGAGAATCAAATGAACACTACAATTAAAGTAATTCGTAGTGATAGAGGTGGAGAGTATGTGGCTCCGTTTGAACAATTATGTGCCGAATTCGGCATCATACATCAAACGACAGCTCCCTACTCGCCTCAATTGAATGGTATTGCGGAGAGGAAAAACCGAACTTTGAAAGAGATGATGAACGCAATGTTAATCAGCTCGGGTTTACCTCAGAACATGTGGGGGGAAGCTATTCTATCAGCTAACCACATTTTAAATAAAATTCCACTTAAGACTCAAGATAAGACACCTTATGAGTTGTGGAAAAATCGTAAACCTTCAAACAAATACCTCAAAGTGTGGAGGTGTTTGACTAAAGTTGAAGTGCCACTTCCTAAACAAGTGAAAATCGGACCTAAGACGGTCGATGGGATCTTCATAGGATATGCCTTCAATAGTAGTGCCTATCGGTTCTTGATTCATAAATCAGAAATACCCGATATGACAGTAGGTACTACAATAGAATCAAGGAACGCTGTGTTCTTTGAAAATGTGTTCCCGTGTAGGGACAAAGAAGAAGTGAGTTCAAATAAACGAACTCATGAAGAATCAAGTGAAGCTGCAGGCCCTTCCACTCAGCAGAGTGAAGAACCAAGACGCAGTAAATGAGCTAGAATTGATAAGACCTATGGTCCAGACTTCATCACGTATGTGTTAGAAGAAGAACCTAGGACTATCAAAGAAGCACTTTCCTTACCAGATGCATCTCTCTGGAAAGAAGCAATAAACAGTGAATATGATTCAATTCTGCAAAATCATACATGGGAGTTGGTTGACCTTCCTAAAGGTTGCAAGACCTTAGGATGTAAGTGGTTCCTTAAAAGAAAGTACAAAGCAGATGGATCTATTGACAAGTATAAAGCCCGTTTGGTTGCAAAGGATTTTAAACAAAGAGAAGGACATGATTTCTTTGACACCTACTCTCCGGTTACAAGAATTACATCCATTCGTGTATTTATTGCGATTGCTGCTTTGCATAATCTCGAAATACACCAAATGGATGTAAAAACTGCTTTTCTTAATGGAGAGATGGATGTTGAGATATACATGGATCAACCAGAGGGTTATGTTGTACCCGGGAGCGAGAAAAAGGTTTGTAAACTCGTTCGGTCGTTGTATGGACTTAAACAAGCTCCTGTACAATGGCATTTGAAATTTGACAATATTATGTTGTCAAATGGATTTCGAATTAACGAATGTGACAAATGTGTGTATGTGAAAGATATACCAAATGGATTTGTTATCGTATGCTTATATGTTGATGACATGTTAATCATAGGTAATAATTCAAATGTGATCGTTAATACGAAAAACATGTTAAAAAGAAATTTTGACATGAAAGATATGGGTTTAGCAGACGTGATTCTAGGAATAAAGATAGAAAGAACTTCAAATGGAATTTGTTTAACACAATCTCATTATGTTGAGAAAGTCTTGAAGAAATTCAAAGCATTTGATGATCCACCTGCTAAAACATCATTAGACCCGAATCAGTTAGAGTATGCAAGGATCATTGGAAGCGTGATGTACATTACAAATTGCACACGTCCTGATCTTGCATGTTCTGTGAACAAAATTAGCAGGTACACGAGCAATCCAAGTCACGAACATTGGAAGGCTCTGAAAAGAGTCTTGAGATACTTGAAGTATACTCTTGACTTTGGGCTACACTACACTCAACATCCAGCTGTACTTGAAGGGTACAGTGATGCTAATTGGATATCCGACAGTAAAGATTCGTTCTCAACTAGTGGATACGTATTCACTATTGGAGGAGCTGTTGTATCTTGGAAATCCACAAAGCAAACGTGTATTGCCCGTTCCACAATGGAATCTGAATTCATCGCTTTGGATCAAGCTGGTGAAGAAGCTGAATGACTTCATAATTTCTTAGAAGACATTCCTTGTTGGAACAAACTAGTACCATCTGTAATGGTACATTGTGACTGTCAAGCTGCTATTGGTAGAGCTTTGAGCAGTATGTACAACGGAAAGTCGAGATATATTCGTCGTCGACATAACTCCGTTAGACATTTGATCTCAATTGGTATTATAACAATTGATTATGTAAGATCAATTGATAACATAGCGGATCCGCTCACGAAGAGCTTGAATCGAGATCAAATGAATAAGCCGATAGAGGGAATGGGTCTGAAATCCACAAATAAAACTGAAACAGTGGTAACCGAACTATGATGACTGGAGATCCCAAGAACTTGGTTCAAAAGGGAAAACTAAGCTGTGAATGTTAGTTGTACAACACTTGAAAATCATGACCGTTCCTGACAGCACTGTGTCAAGTGTTAGTAAACCCGTGAGTTGTGGTAAAGGATAAGTCATTGACTTTTAATGATCCCTATAAGTCCATGTGGGACTGAGTATGACGGGATACTCGAAAGGGGATCGCCTATATAAATGAGAAGTGAGGGCCGCTTCGACCAAACATTTATGAATACAAAGGGCATCCAGGGCCAAAATGGACAAAAACGTGAGAACAAATCGGAATCGAGACTGACTTGTGTCTACACTGTCTGTAAGGTATACGCTAAGGAGGATTAGTTCAAGGCATCGTGTCCACTAAGCCGCCGGTATACCCGATGGTGTCGGGCTACGGAAAGTTCAAAACCATTGGTTACTTATTCAGAAGCAATGAGGTCTCAAATGAGCTAAACGAAGAAGCTTGACTCTGTATAGGTGCAATTCTCACTCATGTGGAGGATTGTTGGAAATTGGTTTTAATAAAGGTTCATACCCTGATTTTGACCAATTTTTTTAGGAGTAAAAACGTTAGTTTTTGAGAAAATAAAATTAACGATGTTGATCTACTCGCGGAGTAGATGAGCGTGGTATATTTAATATCTCAAAACCGATTTCCGGTGAGTGAGAAATTAATTTGGGAAGTTGTAGTATTAATCATTTGTGTTGAATAAATCCATGGGAAATGGAAAATGAAGTCCAATCCCACATTGGAAAATTACCAGAAGATTGTTTTGTATATAAGTAGGAAAGTATTCATGTTCTTTAAATTGGGACATGGGGACCCTAACCATGGACCACACATGCGCGCGTGCGCGCGCCCCGCCCCGCCCGAACCCGCGACCGGGTCCGGGTCCGGGTTCGTGGTTCTTGGTTCTTGGCAATTGGGTTTTGGGTTGGCTTTGGGGCCTTACCTATATTTTTAGAGTACCAAAATATAAAATGGCCCAATACCTTTTTGGATCCAATCGGTTCGGGTGGCCCATTTGAACTTGGGTCGGCCCATTTAGAATTGGGTCGGCTCACGAACTTGTTTAATACACCTACGAATTTGATTAATACACTCCAGAGTATCTGGAATATTCCGTCTTGCTCCCCAAGAATGAGAAAATGCGTTTCTCTCCACTACAGAACGTGGGTGATCCATGATCACCACGTACTCCACTCCAGCAACCTTCAGATGGGTCGGATTTTCACCTATATATATCTCATTTCGTCCATTCTTTCGAACATACTTTCGAACCCAAAAATTTCCGAAATCCTTTCGCTCCAGAATTCTTTTTACGCTCATAATTCCGATTTAGTTCGCCGGAAATTCATACTCGGTGGTGCTACCAGTGTGAATTGATAAACTGTTTTACCTTTGGAGACTTGTACGCATTCACCGTAAGTACTATTCGGGCGTATTTAGTCTTGTGGGAATAGGTTATTCCTAGACTCGATTTCATCACAAATTCGTTTCGTGTTTCTTTTCATAATTCCTTCAGTTTTTCGAAATACACACACACCCCTTTTTTAACAATCGCAAGACTAAATATCATTTCGATACACTGATATGTCGAATCATAACTTTGACAACGAGATGGACGTGTCTTCACCGACTAAGGATGATCCTTCTGACACTAATAAGGTAGGTAATCCTGATCCTACCAAGGAAATCACCTCAGGTAATCCAACTACAATCCCTCCTTTCGAGTTTGGAAATTTTGGCAACTTTTTTGCTGAATGGATGAAGAACCAAGCTAATGGCAATCCCTTCGTGGGATATGCTAATCCCTTTGTGGGAACCTCTAGCACTAATCCCTTTGTAGGAAATGTTGGCGGCAATCCTTTTGTAGGAAATGTCGGAGTCAATCCACTTTTGGCTACCAATCAGGCCTCCCTTCAAGGGGCTGTTAGGCCGGTGATAGTGAAAGGAGAAAAACCCGAAAAGTTTTCGGGTAGTGACTTTAAAAAGTGGCAAAAGAAGATGCACTTTAAAAGGTATCCTCATGTTTCCCTTCCTTTACTAACTGTGTTCATCAACGAGATGTGGCTCTTAAGATCAACAAAATCAATACTGGTTTCGAGTCCATTAACAAAAATGCTACGGAGCTTGGCCTTCAGGAGAAACTTGCCGTTGCACCTGCTGCTGATGCTGTTCTGGAAACTGATTCAGTCACTGAAGAAGTTATCACCATGCATGCATTCATTACCTTTCATCATCCATGATTCATGCACGTGAGAAGAGGCGGTTATAACTAACTTTTATAACTAAATCTTCTTGCTTTCATTGATTAGCATGCACGCGTGAGTTTGTTAGGAGGTTACAACATCCATAGGTGGTTCTAGATTCATTCTCTAAGCACATATAAATAGGTACAATGCTTAGATTGTAATACATGATTTGAATCATATTTTCTTAATGAGATTTGAGCTATCCTCTACAATGAAGTCTTGCTATTATCATATATCTACTATCACTAAATCGAACAGTCACCGTCAGACCCAATTTTTATTGGAAGAGACGATGATGTGTTGAAGATTGTTGGGATGCTGACGACTCCGACTGAAGACGCGGTGTCCATCCTTCCGATTGTTGGAATGGGTGGATTGGGGAAGACTACTCTAGCTCGGAAAGTCTTCAATCATGAAGAAACTAAGAATCACTTTGGCCAACGTATAGATTTTAATGTAGTGGCTCTTTTGAAAAAGATTCTTAGAAATGTGAAAGAAGGAAACGTTGAAAATGAGAGCAAAGAAGTTGGAAAGAGAGCTCCGGAATCCCAAAATGATGATGCAGAGATTATTTTGAAAAGAGATCTTACGAAGTTGGAAGGAGGGGACGTTCAAGATGAGAGCAGGGATGTTCTCGTCAAGAAGATTAAAGAGGTTTTGAAAACCAAAACTTATCTGCTTGTCCTTGACGACGTTTTGAATGAAAACCAACAAAAGTGGAAAGATTTTATAAAATCGTGGTCAGGAATTACTTCAACCAAGGGAAATAGCATCATTGTTACCACGAGGAATGTGAGATTGTAAAGACACTTGATATGCATCTCTTGAATGGCTTATCTGACGAACAATGCTGGTCTATAATCAAAGGCGGAGCATTTGAAGGAGGAGTTATTACTCAGGATCTAGAAGATTGGAAGATGTATTGCAAAACGATGCACAGGCTTGCCATTAGCTGCCAACGTGCTGCGTGGTAAATTGCAAGATGAGTGGACCAAAATCAAATAGAGTTGACTATCAGATGTTGGAGGAGATTAAAATTATATTTCAAAGATATTGAAATTGAGCTTTCATCATTTGCCTTCACCGTCACTCAAGAAATGCTTTGCATATTGTTCCATTTTTCTCAAAGGTGCTCGGATTGACAGGGAACAATTGATTCAACTTTGGTTGGCAGAAGGATTTCTTCAACCTTCTCAAACAAGTGATATGGAGCAATCATTTTCTCCAAGTTCTTTTGCACAACTCATTATTGCAAGTTGTGTACAGAGATAAATATGGCGATGTAGAGCATTGTGGCATGCACGATTTAGTGCATGATGTAGCGGACTCTATTTCAGATGTAACCTTCTACAAAAGAGGTGAATTGCGTAAATGGTACGCGTGTTGGGGAAGTAATGAAGGTGAATCAACGCAGATCCCAAAAGATAAAGCCGGACATTGATGTACAATTAAAAAATTTGTGATCAGATTCCAAAAAGCTTTCATTCACTAACTCTGGGGGGATGACACAACAAAAAAATTGGTTCAAAGAGTCAATATAATATATATATATATATTTTAAAATGTATCAATTCACATATGAAAATTAATGGGGGATGAAGGAGTATAATTTATTTAACATCATTTTTTTTTACCGAATAGAGTTTATAAGCTTATACAGTAAAACCTCTATATATTAATAATGTTGGGACCGGAGGATTTTATTAATTTATAGAGATATTATTATATCGATAAATTAATAATTTATTAATTTAAAGAGGTTTTAACGTATATGCACAGTTGACCTTCAAAGTTCCAAATTCTTTGAATAACTTTAAGTATACATGCATCGTTATTGATTAAAATTGAAATACAAATGTACTAGTAGAATTCCATGAACACAAACTCACGTGGAAGTTGGAATGACTTGTTTAAATTAATTGGTTTTGGAAAATACAAAAATATGGTTCATTGGACTAATATTTGTGCATTGAATCATGGATAGAAGTCAGCACTATATATTTATCCATTGAAATCTTGGTAAATCACACACAAAAATGGCCACTCGTCTAAAAGGAATTCAAAAATCAACCATGATCAACCAACAACGAAAGATGTTATGTGAGTATAAGAGAGATCAACCTGGATGCACTCAGAATGATTTGATGAAATGGGTTGAAAAAACTTTCAATTTGAAAGTTAGCCAAGCAATAATTTCGAACACTCTTAAGAGATCTGCAGAATTCCTATCATCTGACTTTGAGAAAGATGGGTCGTCTAAGCATCAGAAATTAGCCAAGTATCCGGACCTTGAGAAGGTTGTTTATGAGTGGTTTCTCCAACATCAAGAGTGTGTGAATATAATCGGGGAGCTAATCTTAGAGAAGGCGAATGAGGCGCTTAAGCTTTTACATCCAGAGGATCCCGCAGATCATCGCCTTTCACAAGGTTGGATTGAGAAATTCAAATCAAGGCATGGTATCAAATCATATCGCCGTTTCGGAGAGAGTGGATCAGTCGACATACATGATATGGAGAATAAATTGGAGTCCATTAGGAAAAAAAATTGATCAATTTCCAAGGAAAGATGTTTTTAATATGGATGAAACTGATTTATTTTACAGGTTACAGGCTGATCATTCACTTGCAACAAAGCAACTTGAAGGTAGAAAACAAGATAAGGAGAGGTTGACAATTGTTATTTGTTGCAATGAAGATGACTCTGAAAAAATTCTTCTATGGATTATTGGTAAGTATGCAAAGTCCCGTTGTTTTAAGAATGTCAATATGAATAGCTTGAACTGTCAATACCGTGCCAACAAGAGAGCTTGGATGACTGGAGTGTTTTTCGAAGAATATGTTAGTTGGTTGGATGAACAAATGCATGGAAGAAAAATTCTTTTGGTAGTTGTCCAGCTCATTCAAACAATATTCAAGGTTTACGAAACATCGAGTTATTTTTCCTACCCCCAAACATGACCTCAAAAATTAAATCATGTGATGCCGGCATAATAAGAGCCTTCAATATGTATTACCGCAAAAGATTTTACCGTAAGATTTTGGAAGGCTATGAGTTAGACATACCATCTCCAGAAAAGATCAATGTTTTAGATGTTATCAATATGACAGTGTCAGCTTGGACCGAAAATGTTCATCAAGAAGCAATAGCAAATTGCTTTCGACACTGCAAAATTCGCTCAGAAAATAAAAGCGACTCAAGTGCAAATGATGCAACTCCTGGAGAAGACATTCGTGAGCTTGAGAATTTGATCACCGGTATGCAATATCACCACAAAATGGATGTGAATCAGTTGCTCGACTTTCCGGGTGAAAATAATCAATGTCACGAAGTTCAGAGTCTAGAAGAGATAGTGACCAATGTCATTCATAATTCGGAAGATGATGAAGCAGAGAATGATTCAATAGCTTTGCAACCGGTCACTCTAAAAGAAGCATTGCAAGCATCAATAACTCTTCATAACTTTTTGTTGCAGTACGAGAAGACAACGCCACAACTATTGGGTGCAGTAAGGAGATTTAAAGATGAGATCAACATAGATTTGAAGTTCAAGGAAAAGCAAGTTACAATAGATTATTATTTTAATAAGTTGTCTTAAGAATATTCAAGTGCATCATATATATATATATGGATTATTTTTAATAACTATTAATTTATAGTTTCGTCGGGACCAATATATATACACTGGGATCTCAAAAAAATTATTATCTTATAATTTTATTGATTGGGTCCCAAATTTGTACTGGTCCCAACTTGGGACCGGATAAATTATTAGTTTTAGCGAGGTTATTAATTTATCGAGTATTAATTTAACGAGATTTTACTGTAAACAAAAGTTATAAACTCAGCTCTAGATCATCCCTTCTTCGAGTTTAAACATTTCATAGTCTTTTATTAGATATTTTCACATATATCTATAATTAATAATTTTTTTTAAAACTATAAATAATAATTAACTAGTAAAATGAAATATACTAATGATGGGTATTGGATTAGGATTTCACAGGATTTTAAATGATTTTTTTTCATAAAAAAAATCCGCTGGTAATCAGGATTTATGTCACTTAAAAACAATCAACTGATATTCAATCCGAATTTTCAAGATTTTTTAGAGAGTCCATTAAAATTTATTGGTATTCATTCAAGATTTTATACTACTTAAAACAAATCAAGTGGTATTAAAAAAAATATAAGGACTTTAAAGGATTATTGTGTTGGATGGATTTTGAAGAATTTTTTGGTTGTTTTTGTAAATATCAACAATCCCATCCAAACCCATAGGATTTTAAAGGACTTTTGAAATGACTCTTGAAGTGTTTTCTCCGGTAATGTCTTCACCTTTGTCTCTTCACTTTTGAATATGATTCATTGTCAAATTGTCGGGTAGATTCATGCATGATTTTTCTATATTTTATTTTGACAATTGATAAGTCGGAATTTGTGCACAAATTATGTTTGTTTTATAATAATAATTTTATTTTACTCGTACTTAACCAATTTATGCTATTATGTCTCGATGAATTTCAGGATATTTTGGAACTTTTTGAGTTAGAGGAGAAAAATAACTAGGGTTGATACAGTGGATTTATGAAGAAGAGACTTGAACCATGTGAAGCTTCTTGATCAAAACCGGAATCGCAACAAAAAAAAAGAATCGAGTCAATCGGAGTTTGAGAGCTCAAGATATGGACGTAACAAAATTGATGTGCAACATCCCAATACACTCACAAAAAATTGTGCGAAAATTCCAAGCTCAAGTCCTGATACCCAATAGTTAGATTACTTGATGAAAAATAAAATTATAATTAAAATGACACTACTATATTTATATTTTTCATACGAAATTTTTTATATTAGGATTGTATTGGAACTATTGACGAGACACATATTCCAGCAACGATAAAAGACGAGATGTAAGCAGTTATCGTAATCGTCATGAAAAAATATAACAAAATATATTAATCGCTTGTAATTTTGATTTGGAGTTCATGTACATTTTTAGTGGGTGGGAGGGTTCGGCTCATGATTCTAAGATATTAAATGATACTATAACAAGGAGGAATAGACTTAAAGTGTCACAATGTAAATACTTATTTTTATATTAATATTAATAGTATTAATATAATATTAATATTATTATTCAAATCCAAGAGCAAGAGCGACAAAACGCTAATGCTTGGAGGACTAGTATAACTACGTGGTAAATCGCAGGATGAGTGGCACTCAATCAAAGAGACTTGGTTGTCAGATGCAGGAGGAGAAGAAAATTATATCTCAAAGATATTGAAATTGAGCTTTCATCATTTACCTTCACCACTCAAGAAGTGTTTTGCATACTGTTCCATTTTTTCCAAAGGTGCTCGAATTAATAGGAAACAGTTAATTGAGCTTTGGATGGCAGAAGGATTTCTTCAACCGATATGGAGGCTGTTGGCAGTCACTTTCTCAAAGTTCTACTGCACAACTATTTATTGCAAATTGTGGACAAAGATAAGTATGGCGATGTGGAGCATTGTGGCATGCACGATCTAGTGCATGATGTAGCAGCCTCTATTTCAAATGGCTCCTATTACAAAAGGGATGAATCAAGTCGAATTACAAAAAAGCAAGCAATATGGTTTTTTTGTTGGGGATGTAATGGAGGTGAATCAAGTCAAATCTCGAAACTGGAAGCAAAATCGTTGCGGACAGTAATCTACAATGGTAGAATTGCTGATGTCGTATTCTCAGACTTCAAAAGTCTGCATGCTGTAACTCTGACGGATGATGATGTAAAAAAGTTGCCAGATTCAATCAGGGAGCTGATACACTTGAGATATCTCGATATTTCAGACACACGTATTAGATATTTGCCCAAGTCCATTGGTGAACTCTATCACTTGCAAACAATTAGAGCACATCCGAATCGGGGGTCCGGTTTGAAGAAGTTGCCGAGTACTTTAAAGAAGTTGTTTAACTTGAGACATCTTTACATAGCTGATAAGACAAAATTGCCTCCTCAATTAGGAATGTTAACTTCTCTCCAAACATTACCCTGCTTTAAAGTGCTCAACAAGAAGGGCCACCGGATTGTAGAGCTGGAAAGCTTGAAAGATCTGAAAGGGGAATTTAAGATTTATAATCTTCAAAAAGTGCAAGGTGAAGAAGAGACTGAGAAAGCATGTTTATCTCAAAAGTCGGGCATCGTGAGGTTAGTGTTGAGGTGGGATGAATACAGAGAAGGTGTTCAAATAAATGATGTGAATGTGTTGAAAGGTCTCCAACCTCACCCCAATCTAAAGAAGCTAGAAATTTATGGATTTAATGGAGCTAATTTTCCAAGGTGGACTTCAAAGATGGCTGTATTTCTTCGAGGCTGCTGGGTAGGATTGAGCAGTTTGATTGAGATTAGACTTGAAAATTGCCCAGTATGTGAAGAAATCCCAACACTGGGGCATTTGCCTCATCTCAAAATATTGTGTCTGTTTAGTTTGAATAAAGTAAAATCCATTGGTGCTTCCTTCTACGGCATTGAAGAGTGTAATGGAGTTTACAAGGAGACCATCACTGTGTTTCCGGCTCTTAAAAGGCTTGTGCTGATGTATTTGCGGGAGTTGAGAGAGTGGGAAGAAGTAAAAATTCCAAGTGATGCTCAAGTGAATGCATTCCCATGCCTTGAACACTTGGAGATCGAGGGTTGCTATGAGCTGAGGAGTGCTCCAAGTCAGTTCACATGCCTTAAAGAGTTGATTATTTGTGGGATGGGCAGTGAGTTACCTTTGGCAAGCATATGCAGTATCAAATTAAAGACGCTTACGAAGCTCAAACTTTTGATGATAGCGGAATTGATACGTCTGCCAGATTGGTTATTCTATAACAATCAACATCTCTCGGTCTTGCAAGTATGGGATTGTCCGAATTTGATAGAGTTGCCAGATGGTATGCATAACCTCAATTCTCTAAAGGATCTGCAAATATATAGATGCTATAATCTCAAGTCAGTTATTGGGGGAAAATTACAAGGTTTGACCAGTTTGATAATTTCTGGATTCTCGGGGCTGAAGAATTTTTTAGCTGAGATGGGAGTCATGTTCACCGTTGCTCAAGGATGTGAACATCGCTGCTGGCTGTTCAGATGGATGGGATTGTGCGTCCTTTAACAAGGCTGTTGATCGAATATTGCTATCTGCATCTCACTCGCTTCGTTCCTTTGAATTGAAAGGGAATGGAGATTGGGAGTCCCTTCCGGACCAGCTTCAATATCACTCTGCTCTTTCTAAGTTGGTTCTATCTGATTTTGGAATGGAAGAATTGCCAGAATGGTTTGGGAACCTCTCTTCTCTACAGGAATTACAACTAAAATACTGCAGAAAATTAAAGCATTTACCCACTGTGGATGCCATGCGACGCCTCACAAACTTAACAACATTGGTTATAAGCGGGTGTTCAGTACTAGAGAGGAGAGGTTATGACAAAAAAACCGAGTGGCCCAAGATTTCCCATCTCCCCATCATAAAGGTTGATGGGTACTACATTCGATATACAAAATGGTCGCCAAGGTTAGAGTAATTATCATTTTTTTTTTATCTTTCATTTATCAAGTAAAAATAATTAATCCGTTTTATCTCAATGCAGATGCTACCATTTGATTTGTGATATTAACGAAAGAACCTGAGTCGGTATGGTTGAATGTCACATTCGACATGATAGTCCCCAAGAGTAATTACCTTTCTTTTTTTTTACTTTTCAAATTCAATGTTTATTCACTTGTATTTTTTATTTATCTTTTAAATTTTTTTAATCCATTTTTTCTTCACTACAGGTACTCTCATTCACTTGTCAAATTAAATACTACCGGTATGCCACATGACTAATTTAAAATTTTCTTTAAAGTAATTTTATTGGAACTGTGATGTATATTATGCTACTTCCTTCGTTACAATTTAGATTATTAATGTGGAATAGGGAAGGTTTTAATGAAAAAGTTGTTAATTAGTATTAGGGAAAATACATTTTTTTGTCTTTTAATTTTGATTTTCATCCTGTTAACCTTGAAATTTTGAATTTCATCCTATAACTTTCAAAAATTGTTTTTTTCGTCCTGTTAACTTTGAAATTTTGGATTTCGTCCTATAACTTACAAAAAATTGTGTTTTTTCCTCCTATAAATTACAAAAAAATTATATTTTTTGTACGGTTAAATTTGACGTGGCACCAATTTTTTGTAAGTTATAGGACAAAATTCAAAATTCCAAAGTTAACAGGACAAAAAATACAATTTTTGTAAGTTATAGGATGAAATTCAAAATTTTAAAGTTAACAAGACGAAAACCAAAATCAACCAAAGTTAAAGGACAAAAAAGTGCATTTTTCTTAGTATTAATTAGTAGGAAGTTGAGGATATATTGGTTCTTTCTACTATTTTTTAAGGGGGTTTAGTTCATTGTTAAATGATATATTGAAAATGTAATGCAATAGGGAATAAATAAGGGATGTTTGGAATTAATTAGTTTTAGAGAATAGAACTATATTTTCGTAACTTGGGATAATCTATATTGTAATGGAGGGAATAATATTTTTCACTTAGTAGTACCCACCTGTCTGATAACTTGCTTTGAATTTCCCCAGGAAATTATCCGTGAGATTGAGTCGACAATTGTAAGATTTTTATGGGGGTGGAAGAGGGACGAAACTAGGACTCCTTGATGAAGGACGTTGTGTGGTGGTTGTATTAATGTTTGCTTTCTCTTGAGATTCTAGTTTCTTTTTATAGTTTATTTTGCTGTTGTACCTATTGTTGAGGCCCATTTTTCGGTCCGTTTGATTGATGTTTGTTAGTTCCTTTTGGGAAAAATTAATGATGCTTCTTATAAAAAAAGTGTAATCCTTAAAAATGTAGTATGTGAACAAATATATCTACTTTAGCCGAATAAAGTGGTGCACAATGGAATGAAATCATAAAGGTGTCCTGATTAAGAAAAAAGTGTACATGAATCAAAATATTTAATATTTGTTGATAATTGATATAAAATTAAATGAGAGATTATGTAAATATTATGTTTAAAATTATATAAGTTTAACTTTTAAAATAAGACAAAGAATATATGTAGCGCGAATTGTTGAAAATGACTTGAGTGTACTATAAACTCTATAATAGTGTAGGGTGAAGTTCGCAGAGGATCTAATATAGCAATAGCGCTATCTTCACAATGTGTGTGTTTGATAAGAAAGGAGGAATGGAAAATCCCATGACTTTGATTAAAGAGTGGAATGAAAATCATTTCTCAATAAATCAGGAGAAATGGTAGATTTCACAAAAATAGGAAATTATTTTTATTTCTAAATTCTACCAAACACTATTTTTTATTTTATTTCATTCCTTCATCCTCGAAGTGTCCAACCAAAAACACCAGAATGAACTTTCCAACACAGCTGTAGACAGTATCTCTGTTAATCGATTTTGGATTCACAAGAAAACTTGTTTCCGGGAATCGGAATATGGAAACAATAAGAACGAAATTGAAATCACACAAGAACACCAGATTTACGTGGTTCGGAGATGAACTCCTACGTCCACGGGATCCGAGAGGATAGAGTATTCCACTAAGAAAAAAATTGGAAGTTACAAGTTACAATCACACAATCTCTCAGTGTTTGCGCTCACAAATGAAGTTATCTTCTTAGTTCTCTCAGCTAAGAACCCCCTTTTATAGATACAGAGATTGG
This sequence comes from Ballota nigra, assembly GCA_947034835.1. NCBI lineage: Eukaryota > Viridiplantae > Streptophyta > Magnoliopsida > Lamiales > Lamiaceae > Ballota > Ballota nigra. The sequence goes on from OX344729.1 coordinate 11,337,705, forward strand.
AAACGAACCCTAGATTCGATTCAGTTGTAACAAACTCAAAGTAAAGGTAGTTATCCAGCTGGCTAACGACTTCAATAACTACCATAGTTGATTCAGTTAGAACCGCCTTCGAATTAGCTCCAATTTGGTGTATTTCGCGAATAACGGACTTCAGGATCAGATGAAAAAACCTCCTCTGGCTCTGGTCACTTACACCAGATGACCTCTGGTCCCAGACCTCCTCTGATAGACCTCCTCTGATGACTCATCTACCAGACTCGTCTAACCAGACCTCACCTGATGGACCTCCTCTGATAGCTCTCCTTCTAGATGTTTGTCAATTTCGTTTAAGTACAAATTGATCTACTCGCAAGTGAACGAGTTCGTCGTATTACAAGCAATTGACCAAGTTAAAATTTATCGAACCCACAGGAGGTGGAAAGTGTTCTTAGGAATCAATCTCAAAGTTGACATGATGTTACAAATTAAAAGTTTTCGGGGTTTGGTCTTAACTAGATAAAATGTAAATGACAAGTAATTTAAATCAAATAACTACTAAACAAGAAAGTAAACAATTATTCTAACTTCGGGCTACGAAGTGCAAGGGGGAGATATGCCTCAAATGGTTTCTATTATGTGATCCTTAGGTTCAAAAGTCGACTTATGCCATAATCCTAATCATTCATGGACTATACCAAGTAACACTTCACTTAAGCATTCAACGGACTATCAAATGCTTAAGGCTCATTGATGGATCCTACGTTTTAACTCTCTCTCGACGAGTTAAAACGAGATAAACGCATCTAAACACTCCTTGTTCATATACGAAGGTTTCATCAAGTCAATGTAATTCTCATCTACACCAAAACGAATTCACACATCAATATGAACAATTCATGCATAGAGCAATGCATAAACTCCAATCAATAAGGGTATAAATCCACAAACAATCAAAATTAGGCATAAGTCAACACCCAAACCTAATTCTCACATAATTTCCACCATTCAAGGCATAAAGAAGTTAGCCCATGAATTTAAGAGAACAACCCATGGCTAAACAAGAACAGCACATGAAATCCATACCACTATCAATTGAAATTGCAATAAAAAGGAACGAAATCACCTCTTGGGTTTACAACTGTATGAAACTTCAACCAATTCTTCACTCTTACTTGAAATTGAAAGCTACTTCTATGAAAATTGAAAATCTAAAGCCAAGACTAAGCTAATTAATGAGAAAACTTGTGTGTGAGAGTGGGTGTTTCCATGAGAGCTCTTCTATCCTTCAAAATCGGGGGTCCTCCTTCTAATTACCGAATTTTCTCCTTATATACTCTTCCCTCTGATCTTTGACACGTGTCCCGCTCTAAAAATGTGAAAATCTGAAATTCTACTTTGCACGACCGTGCAGATTGACACGACCACTCCTCTTGGTCGTGGACGTCTTCAAACCGAGCTTAAAAACGTTAAAACGCAGGTTCTGCACGACCGTGTAGATCTGCACGAGCAAACATGGTCGTGCACTTCCCCAATTAATCGGCTTCGCACTTTTCTTAAGGCTGCACGACCGTGCAACATTGCACGACCACTAGCTCATGGTCGTGCACGACCACAAAAACCATTTTTCCATTTTAAATCGTGCACGACCTCAATTCTTGCACGACCATGTTGCACGACCAAGGTGTATTTTCATCTTTTGCTCGAGTTGACTCCCGGTTTTGATTCTTACTTCTTTTTCTCTCTTTCTCCTTGATCCCTTGTCTTCAACAATTCTCTCTTTGAGTTTGTTTTGACCATTTTACCTCGAATTCCTGAAAAAGAATGAGATGTTTCCGAATTAAGCACTTGTTATGCATTTTCACCAAGACTTTTGCAAAATCCAAACAATTGTTCATGAATCGACCTTAAATCTCAAGAAAATATGCACAATGTTATCACCAATCACTAGACTTCTCTGATCAGGCTTCTCTGGTCAACCTCATCTGGTTCAACTCCTCTGATACCCCAAATTCACTAACTCCCACGACTAACACTTTATCAACTTAGCCTCCTATTGAACTAAGCTCAGCAGACTACATACTTCACATTTGATCCTTCACAATTCTCCACCTCAGATGAGAAGTATCAATCCTCTCCTCCTCTCCTCCACACTCCAGCCTGGGCCTAAGGAACATCCCATACACTCATCTTTACCAATTCAACACAGAATTTGAATTTTGTACCTGGTAAAGACTTTGTACACATATCTGCAGCATTGTCATCTGTAGATATCTTCTGGATCAGAACCACTCCCTTATCAATGATTTCCCTCACAAAATGCAACCTTACATCAATATGCTTTGATCTCTCATGGAATACTTGATGTTTAACCAGATGAACTGCACTCTGGTTATCACAATGAATGACCACAACCCTTTGACTTATGCCAAAATCCTTGATTATGCCTTTCAACCACAAAGCCTCCTTAACAGCCTCAGACACTGCAACAAACTCTGCTTCTGTAGTAGATAAAGTTACTCCACTCTGCAGAACAGATCTCCAGCTTACAGCAGTATTGTAAAGTGTAAAAATATACCCTGTTAAAGATCTTCTGGTATCCAGATTAGCTGCAAAATCAGAATCTACAAAACCTTCCAGTGGACTCTTCTGGTCAGTCACCTTCTCAAACATCAAACCCAGATCAGATGACCCTTTAAGGTATCTGAAGATCCATTTCAAAGCTTCCCAATGTAATCTCCCAGGATTAACCATGTATCTGCTCACCATACTCAATGAATAAGCTAAGTCTGGTCTACTGCAGACCAGAGCATACATCAGGCTTCCAACCCCACTTGCATAAGGTACTTTCATCATAGTCTTCTTCTCTTCATCAGACTTTGGTTCCATTTCCTTAGATAATTTGAACTGTTGTCCCAGAGGAGTTGACACAGCTCTACTCTCATGCATGTTAAACCTCTTCAGGACCTTCTCAATGTAACTCTTCTGGGATAAGAATAGTCTTCCAGCTTTTCTGTCCCTAAGAATATCCATTCCAAGAATCCTTTTAGCATTTCCCAAGTCCTTCATATCAAATCTAGCACTTAGCTTCCTTTTGATACTCTGAATCTTCAGAAAACTTTTACTGGCAATAAGCATGCCATCTACATAGATCAGAAGATAGGCTATCACATCACTACCTTGCCTTTCCAGGTATACACAAGTATCATACTTGCTTCTTACAAAACCAATGGATAGCATAACTTCATTGAACTTCTTGTGCCATTATCTTGGACTTTGCTTGAGGCCATACAAAGATTTCTTGAGCAGGCACACCTTTCCTTCTCTCCCTGGTTCAACAAACCCTTCTGGCTGGTGCATGTACAGATCCTCAATAAGATCACCATGCAGAAAAGTTGTCTTGACATCAAGTTGTTGTAGCTCCAGATCCTCTTGGACAACTCTGCTGAGAAGTAGCCTGATTGAACAATGCTTAACAACAGGTGAGAAAACCTCATTGTAATCAATTCCTTCCCTCTGAGTAAATCCTCTGGCAACTAACCTGGCTTTAAACCTCACTTGATCTTTCACACCAGATTCAAGCTTCCTTTTAAACAGCCATTTACAACTGATTAGCTTCTGCCTGGGTGGCTTATCAACAAGAATCCAAGTTTGATTCTTCTTAAGAGACTCCATCTCTTCTGTCATGGCTGTAATCCATGACTCTCTATCATCACACTCAATGGCTTCCTTGTAGATTTTAGGTTCTTGGTACTCTATGGCTTCTGCTGTAACAAGTGCATAGGAGACCAGATCCACACGGCCAAACCTTGCTGGAGGATGTATTTGTCTTCTGGATCTGTCTCTTGTCAGACTATAATTTCTCAAGTCTGCTTCTGGCACTTCTTCCTCCTCTTCTGCAGGTGCACTATCCTCATCTGATGACCCATTCTCTCATGTTTCCTGCTCTGGTTCAGAACCAGATGCACTCTCATGATTGTCATGATCAGGCTCCACCTCAACTTGAGTAATTGGCTCAGAAATAACACCATCCATCTCTTCAGCTGATGGCTCCCTATCACCTCCACCAGACTTGTATCCCATCTGTAATTCATTAAACACAACATCTCTGCTGGTAATACACTTCTGGTTTCCAGGCTCCAGACACCACAACTTATACCCCTTAACACCCTTTGGATACCCAATGAAAATACATTTTAAAGCTCTAGGTTCAAGTTTGTCTTGCCTCACATGAACATAAGCTAGGCACCCAAAAACTTTCAACTTTGAGTAATCTGATATCTTTCCATACCAGACCTCATCTGGGGTTTTAAACTCAATAGCAGATGATGGCACTTTATTAATGAGATAAACAGCTTTGTTAACAGCTTCCCCCCAAAAACTCTTAGGTAAATGAGCATCAGATAACATACACCTAACCCATTCCAGAATAGTTCTATTCATTCTCTCTGCTAGACCATTCTGCTGGGGGTTTGAAGGAACAGTTTTATGCCTAGTAATACCCTTCTCCCTACAAAATTGTTGAAACTCCTCTGATAGGAATTCAAGCCCATTATCAGTCCTTAAGTGCTTAATAGTCCTGCCCCTCTTATTCTCAAGTTCAATTAACCATTCTTTGAACTTAGAGAAGACATCACTCTTCTGTTTAAGAATGTAAACCCAAACCTTTCTGGAATAATCATCAATAAGGGTAAGGAAATACCTGCCTCCACCATGAGTGGACACCCTTGCTGGTCCCCATACATTAGAATGTATGTAATCCATAACCTCCTTGGTGGTATGATTCCCTTTCTGGTATGCTTGCTTCTTTGATTTCCCAAGAACACACCTCTCACAGAATTCCAGCTTACATATCCTCTTCCCAGGGATTGCTCCCTTCTTGGATAACTCCACCAGGCCCTTCTCACCAACATGTGTCAATCTCTTGTGCCACAAGTTAACATCAGAAGACTCCATGGTAACATCAGCTGACCCTGTTACAGTTCTTCCAATCAAAGTATACAAACCATTCTTGATAGTCCCCTTCATAACAATCCTTCCAGATTTGGTTATTGAAAGAATTTCTTTTTCTGTCTTGAATTCAAAGCCCTTAGAATTCAATGTACCAAGAGAGACAAGATTTCTCTTCAACTCAGGAACAAACCTGACATCAGATAAGATCCTATCAACTCCATCAAACATCTTGATCTTGATAGAACCAGATCCTTGCACCCTACAGCTCTCATCATTACCCAGAAGAACAAGACCTCCATCAATCTTCTCAAGATCCAGGAACCAGTCTTCATGTGGACACATATGAAAAGTACACCCAGAGTCCAGGACCCACTCTTGACTTAGTCTCTCATGACTAACCATCAAGACCTCTGCACTATCATATCCTTCAACCTCCACAACAGCTGCATCTCCATCTTGATCACCTTGATTGTCTTTCTTCCTCCTTTCAGGGCAATTCTTTCTCAGATGACCTTCCTTATGGCAAGAGAAACACTTTCCCTTCTCAACAAAATCAGACTTCTTCCCACCCTTATTCCCTTTTCCACCATCCTTCTTCTTGGACTGAAACCCCTTCTTCTTCTTGGATTGAACATTCAATCCTTCAGCAGGCTTCTTCCCATCAGTTTGGATCTGTAGAAACTTGGTTTTCAGGGCAGTTTGAACATCATCAAACATCACCTGATCCTGTCTTCCAAATAACAAGGCATCTTTGAAATTTTCCAGAGACTTAGGTAGAGCATTCAACAACATCAATGACTTGTCTTCATCATCGATTGTAACATCCAAACTCTCCAGATCATCCACCAACCTGTTGAACTCGTCCAACTGATCACCAAGATTCTTATCTTCACTCATTTTGAAGACTTGAAGCTTCTGTTTCATGTATAACTTGTTCGTAACAGACTTGGTCTGGTATAACTGCTCCAGCTTATTCCAGATCCCAAGAGCGGTTTCCTCCTTCGATACTTCCCTCAATGGCTTGTCCCCAAGACACAAGATAAGCGCACTGTGTGCCTTCCTCTTGTTCTCCTCCACCTTCGCCGGATTAGTTCCAGAAGCCACCTGAGCTGGTGGCAACAAGACTTCGTACAAACCATTGTGTACCAGGAGAGCCTTCATCTTGATCTTCCATAAGCTGAAATCGTTCTTCCCCGTGAACTTCTCAATGTCGAACTTAGTTGCAGCCATGATTGCTTCACTTCCCACAGACGGCGCCACTTGTTAATCGATTTTGGATTCACAAGAAAATTTGTTTCCGGGAATCGGAATATGGAAACAATAAGAACGAAATTGAAATCACACAAGAACACCAGATTTACGTGGTTCGGAGATGAACTCCTACGTCCACGGGATCCGAGAGGATAGAGTATTCCACTAAGAAAAGAATTGGAAGTTACAATCACACAATCTCTCAGTGCTTGATTTTTTCTTAATTCAAGTACAAAAAAATGAAAATTGAGTTTAAACAAGTAAAATTTTATTGTATTCAACTTTCAATATACAAAACAAAATTACAATATAAATAAATAATAACTAAGGTTTATAAGTTTAAAAAATATGTAATACAAAGTTTACAAATTACAATTTAAATTTTTTACATGATAATAACTAAATATTTAGTACTTACAACATACATTACAATTAAAAAAATACAATAACGAATTTTTTTATAAATTATTAATATTATCATAGGTATTAAAATTATATGTATTTATATATTAGCTCGCCGGTTCGAACCGTGGAACCGGCGGTTATGGTTCTCGATTTAGTATAATCTAAACCGAACCTTGTAATACACGTTTAAGTTTCGGTTTAGTGACGGTTCCACTATTACTGGTTATGGTTCTGGTTAGAACCGTCGGTTAGAACCGATGGTTCCAGTTCATTTGGGCAAGTCTAATGAAACCTACGTGTAAAACAAGGAATTTCAATATTTGAAATGACTATGATCCTTTTATAACTTTAAGCATAGTATTCATTTTAATTTGACGAATTCTCTGGTATCACGGAATAATGCTAGTATGTCATATATAGGTCAAGACACTGGTCTAAGATCTGGGTGGGAAAAAATACCGAAATACGCGCACATCGTATCGAAAAGATAAAATATCGAAAATTTTAGTATACAGAAAATTTCGGTACAATATGATACCGTACCAAAATTTCGGTACAGTAACTGTATGAATATTCCGAATTTTTGGTATTTTGATATATACCGAAATACCAAAATAATATCGATCTATCGGTATTTATACCGAATACCGTTAAAATTAAATAGTAATTAAGAAAATTATGTATGGAATGGTGTATGTTGGTATTTTGATATGGAATGCTATACCGGTTATTGGGTATGGTACGGTATAAGTTTTTAGGCATACCAAAATTTTGATATACCGATTTTGGTGTCAGGGTAATAGCTATAAATAGTCATCGACCTCCGGGAAAGGATAGAAGAATGAGACCGATTATGAAACATACAATGCATTACAGGCGTATGATCATTACGCTTCAATAGGGTTTATTCTATTCCACCTTTTAAAAATAAAAGAACTTAAATCAAAATACTTAATAGCATAGCGATATATTTATACAAAATTTCTACCCTGAGCACACGCAATGAGTATACTGAAAATTTTGCTACAGAATCGGTATGACATTTTACTATACCAAATTTTTCGGTACAGTATACTATATGCGATTTTCGGTATGGTGTACCAACCCGGCCTAGTCTAGATTCAAAGCACCTTATTTAGCTTATTCACTGATACAAATTGTTTTTTATCCATATTACTCCCTCCGTCCCAGCATTATTCGCATAGTTGGGACGACACACATATTAAGAAAAAGTTACTTTTTGAGAAAAGTAGTGGCATATGGGTAAATATGTGTATATTATTGTGAGTGTGCACGCAAATCAATGTTTCCTTTTTTAGAGTGTGCAAATAATCTTGGGACAGACGAAAAAAGAAAGTGTGCAAATAATGGTGGGACGGAGGGAGTACTAATTACTTTTTTTTTTTTGAAAGACATATTACTAATTACTTAATGAACTTTGACCATATCACGTGAAACGATCTTGTTTTTCTCATTAACTTGACTAGATTTAAAGCATCTTATTTAACTTATTAACTAATACAAATTGTTCTTTTTATCCATATTACTAATTACGTAATGAACTTTGACCATATCACGTGCAACGGTCTTGTTTTTCTCGATCAGCGAGTTTCCTGCACACGTTAATAATATAATCAATTTATTTAATTATAATAACATACTCTCGAAATAAAATTTTCAAATTTTTTATTATTTTATTTTAAAATGTGTACTCTCTCTGTCCCTTTTATCAGTCTCATTTTATTTAAAATAGTGTCCATTCTTTAATTATCACTCTACTAATATCAATAAACATTTTATCTACTTATAAAAATAGTAAATAAGGATAGAAGTATCTTTTGATAGCCTATAAATAAAAATATTGATTTGTGTGAATGGATAAATTAAATGGGACAGATAATAAGGGACAGAAGGAGTATTTGTTTATTATTTCCTCTATTCTGCCTTTTTTTTACATTTATTTTATTTGAACGTCCCACAATTAATTTGACACACAAAAAAAAAAAAAAAAATAACTCTTTCTAACATATTCCTCTTTTTCTTAAAAAAAGAAAAAAGAAAAATGTCATTTACTACTATGAAAGAATTCAAGGGACTGAGGGGTAATATATGATATGGTGGGTCACATGTCAACTTTTAAGGTAAAATAATGAACAGTGTTGAAAAGTGGAGTGAAGTGATAATAATGTTTAAAAAAGTACTCCCTCCGTCCTACTATTATTTGCACACTTTCTTTTTTCGTCTGTCCCAAAATTATTTGTGCACTCTAAAAAAGAATACATTAATTTACATGCACACTCATAATAATATACACATATTTATCCATATGTCAATATTTTACTCAAAAGAATAACTTTTTCTTAAAATTATGTCTTTTTTTAGCTCATAATTAATAATTTTACTTTGAATATCTATTTACATGGAGAAATGTAGCCTACCTTGAAATTTGTATGTAGTTCAAGAGAAAATATCACACTGCCCATGAACTTATTGTTATTTAATGTGTTTCTTAATTTATGTGAAACTTAAGAAATATAAAGATTTGGGGTTGAGGGAGTAAACTTTTCTTACGTTACTCCCGAAAATAATTGACAACCACGTAATGCAGAAATTTTAATAAAAAAAAGCAACATATTTAAAATAATAGGACACATAGTAAAGGAAAGTTCATCAACTATCTCCATCCTTACTTTACTATAGCCCCCCTCCCCCGACTAATTACTCCCTCCCTCAATTAAATTAAATTGTGTCATATTAAGTTAAAAAAAAAATAGATACAGTAAAATAAATTAATTATTTGAGAGTAAAATTAAAAAAATGTTGACAAATAAAAAAAGTGCACAATTTTGATGGACAAAGAAAATACAAAGAGTAAATGCAAAATATTTTGGAAAATGAACCGAAAGTTTTTTCCAAGTACTCGTCCCTTTTAATTTTGTACACAAATCAATAAACTATTGACAAAGTACAAAGTGAAAATGGTTCATACATTAACCATTAAAGGAAATTAGTTGTTTTCGCTGAAAAGTATTAGTGGTTAACGAAAATAAATTAAAAAAATTCAGTGAAAATAACTAATACTCCCTCCGTCCCGGTCTAAGTGTCTCATTTCTTTTGGTTGAATGGTTTAAGAAAGTGTATTTGTTTATTAATATAGGGAAAAGGGTCATTTAAGCCCCTCAACTTTACCATGAGGATCAAATATGACCCTCAATTTTTTTTTTGTACACCCATGCCCTTTTATTTTACAATTGAGATCAAATAAGCCCTTCTACTCAATAAGAGGGATCAATTAAACACTTTTGAGAAAAAAATAAAAGAAAGGGGAAACGGACGTTAATAATGATCCACCATTGAGGATTTGAGATTGCTTATTTCCATTTACTGCCAGGCACCATAAGTCCCCCTTCTTCTCCTGGGTTTAGTAAAGAACAAAAATTCACTCTATTATCTCCCATAAAAAATCTCACTTTCTTCTCCATTTTAAACAAATGGTTTAAGCCGTACCAATATTTTTTAAAAAGGTTAATTTTCTATTTGTTATTATTTATTTGATTGTGTTTATGAGGTGAGTGGGGTATAATTGGTGGTGGAGGTATTTGCAAATTTCTATCATTTTTATATGCCAAAATATGTAATTCCTCCAGAAAAGTCAATCATTGAAGAAAATGTAAGCGTTATGCAGAAAATGGAACTGTAAACTGTTATGCTATGCTAGAAACTTAGATATGATGGAAAATGTTATGCTGAAAACAAAAATATTATGCTAATCAGTGTACATTTCCTTGTGTTGTGGAAAATTGATGCCGAAGGATTGTGAAAATGAAAACAAGAAAGCTTGCAGAGAAAATGGAAGAAAAATTTAGGGAAGAAAAATAAACTCAGCCCTAATTTAACAAGATAATACGCATTGTAAATGTGAAAAACAATCTTAATGGTGGGTCTAAATTGAATTATGCGATTTCCTTTTTTGATGGAAGGGTTCAATTGATCCTTTTAGTGAGGGGAGGGGCTTATTTGATCTCAATTATAAAGTAAAAGGGTATGGGTGTACATAAAAATAGTTGAGGGTCCTATTTGATCCCCACAGGAAAGTTGAGGGGTTTAAATGACCCTTTTCCCATTAATATATGGTAGAAAAGTAATGAATAGTGTTGAAAAGTAATGAATAGTGTTTAATAAAGTAATGAATACTGTTGAAAAGTGGATTGAATGAGTGGCATTTTTGGTAATATTGTGTGAATTTGAAGGTTAAAATTTATATGTAGTGGAGTGTTGTTTTTTCCATTTATGGAATGAGACACTTAGTGTGGGACAACCAAAAAGGAAAGTGAGACACTTAGAGTGGGACGGGGGGAGTACACTTTAGTGGGAACAACTAATACCCTTCATTTCTTCATGTATAATGCAAATCAATTTCACTCTATATATACTCTAAAATATTATATATTGTGATATTCCGTATTTACTTATAAACTTTTAAATATATCCTTATTTATTTAACATAAAATTGATAAACATGATAATTCCATTCATTAAATAAGTATATTTTAAATATTTTACACATTTCGAAATGAAAATGGGACTATATTTTGGGATTTTGAAAAAAAAAAATTGGGGACCAGTTTTTGGGACGGAATTGATGAAGAAACCTACCCATCAACCACGATAATTTAACTGAGTAAATTAGAAAGGTCTATCAACTTTGCTTACTTGTGGCCTTTTTTTAGGGATAGAGTTATAAATAGTCATTTGTCAAAAAAATAAATTATTTTATGTCATTAAGTTTTAAATTGTTCTATTTTAACCAAAAGAATAATTATTTGGACAAGTATACCCTTAATGAATTAACTAAATAAATTGAATAAAATAAGCTCGTACCACTATTAATTCATCTCGTACCACACTTAATTCACCTCGTACCACACTTAATTCATCATGTACCACAATTAATTCACCGCCATACCACACTTTATTTAAACTTGTATCATCATATATTCAATAAATACATTTAAGCTCGTATCATCATATATTTAGTCTGTACTACAATTAGTTCATCTTTAACCCACATTGTTTAAGCTCGTACCACCATTAATTCATATCATAAAATACTTTTTTAAGCTCATATCACACTTTATTAATGTTAGTACCACCATTAATTCACCTTATACAACAATTAATTCACATTGTATCACACTTTATTAAGTTTGTAAAATAATTTATTTAAGTCTGTACCACAATTTATACATCCCGTACCACCACATATTTAACATTTATCACACCTAATTCAACCACGTACTGTGTTTTATTTAATCTCGTACCGCCATTAGTACTTCTCGTGCCACAATTCATCATACATTATTATATTTTATTCTAGTACCACTATTAATTCACCCCGTGCCACTATGAATTCATGTCATACTACAATAAATTAACACCATACCATACTTTATTAAGTCCGGACCACCATTGATTTCACCTCGTACCACACCTTATTATGCATGTACTATCATATCCTAAGTACGTACCACAATTTTAAAGACCGTATGATTTTAGTGTTTACCTCTGTACCACGATTTTGAAGACGTATAATCATAATTTTTAATGTCATACCACCATGTTAAACCATATATAATCATCTATTTAAACGCATACCACACTATATTCTAAACTCTAATTTTAGAAAAGAAAAATGAAAAAGGTGAAGGGAACTTAGGGAAGAAGACGCGCCTGATATTGGAGAGGGAGAAATTGAGAGATTGATAGCAACACACATATGAAAAACAGATGGGAGTGGGGAGAAGATCAACGTATAAAAAAAAAGGAGAAAGAATAAATAAAATATTATTAGATTTAAAAAAAGATGGATAGGGGTAGAGTTGGTAAAAAATATATTCTCTTGGCTAAAAATGAATAAAATTAAAATTGACAAAATAGAACTTTTTTAAGTAGAATTGGCTAAGGTTGGGGTTTTCCACCCTTTATCACATTAAAAAAATATACCTACTTTGCTTAATTGAGATACCCCTACTGATATTGTGGGATATATCAAATATGGCCGGATAACCCGGTCCATATTCAATTTTAGCCTTATACCCCTTTGACCATTATATATTTTAAATAAAATTAATAAAAAAAGTAAAAAAGAAAAAGAAAAGAGATTTCCTCCCACGAAAGAAAGCCCTGCGAAGAAAAGAAAATAAGTTCCCTTCATCTTCTTCTTTTGAAAACTGGCGATAACGGAGGAGGGAAACCGCGGCAACGGAGGAGGGAAACTGGCGGCTGCGGCAGAGAGAAACCGACGGCAGTGGAGGAGGAAAACGGCGACAACGACTGTGGAAGTGAAAATTGCAGGTTAGGTTAGGGATTTTGTGTGCAAAAGTGAAGAATTTCCAGCGTAACCTACCATAGATTTTCATTGTTTAAGCTTCAATTTCTTATCTCAGCTACTGTTAATTTGTCTAGTTTTGGTTGTTTGATGATTTGAACCAGTTTTTTTTGTTGATATTAAGTCCTCTAGTATTCATACTCACTCTTTTTTTATGCATTACTTTCCAAATTAAGACATTGAGCAACTGATTATTGTGCTAAAATCACGGCTTCAAGCATTGAAGTGGTGATTTTGGGTATTATTTCCTCGGCTCTCTTTATGTATTAGTTTTCGGTTGAACCACTAAAGAAGAGTAACGCATTTCAATTGTCATGAAATTATTTATTCCTTAAGCTGAAATCACACCGATAATTGTGAATTCTAATTTTGGGGGCTGTTTGAGAGGTGTGTTTAGTTTAGAAACCGGTAATCTTATTAATTATGAAATAGTTCTATTTCTTTTTCGAAGCTTAATAATACAAATGTCTTTGCACATGTAGTGTTAAAGTATCCCGTGACAGTATTCCTGCATGATGGAGTATGATATACCCGTAGCAGATTGGTTTGATGCAAAAGTAAGTGCACGAAGCACTCCATCAATTGTTGACACGGTTTATAATAAGCTAGACGATACACACAAGAAGATGTTGGAAGATTCTTGTTTTGGCCAGTTTCAGGGAATGGGAGACATACAATTTTCTGGGAAGTTGGTGCATAGTCTATATTTAAGAAGAAAGTCACCTAAGAAGACTCGCACCAGTTTTACTAGTGATACATTGTGGTTCGGCTTTGGTGATAAGCTTTTATGTTTCTCCTTGTTGGATTTTACACTCATCACAGGTTTAAAGTCTGATGATGAAAAGGACTTTAAAACTCAGATACCCAACAAAAAAAGGATGTTAAAAGAGTATTTTAACGGTGCTAAATCAGTCCTACCACGAGAGTTAAAAGAAGCATTTGAGAAACGAGCTAAGAATGAGGAGGACAGATACAAATTAGGATTGGTTTATATTTATGAGAGTGTGTTAAGAGCCAAAGGGCCTAACACGTCAATTGAGGTGGTGAACTTGGATATTGTCGATGATTTAGACCTTTTTAATAGATATCCATGGGGAAGAAGGTGTTATGATTTCACATTATATGGATTTCTTAAGAAGATGACAAGTAAAGAACAATACTCATTTTGGGGCTTTCCGTTAGCATTACAGGTACACTCAAATTTATACATTAAATGATTTTTTATTTGTTATAATTATTATGAATAACTTCATTCATTTATTTTATTTGTAAGATTTGGGCGTTTGAGTGTATCCCTGGCATCATAGAGTCATTTGGTGCATCAAAGACTATATGTAAATTTCCAAGAATGTGTTCTTGGAAATCAGTACTCACACCTATTTATGATCAGGTGAATGTTGTCTTGGAAAATTCAGAGGTAAATTGATTATTATGAATATCTTAATTTTATAAAACTATTACAACTCAAGTTGGATTTATATAAATAACACATGTTGTTGTTAAAAAATTAGATCGAATTCACATGCATGGAAGCTACACCTGAGGAGATTGAAGAACCTCATATGAAACTTTTCTATGAGGAGTTTGATCATGGAAGTGGGGAATACATTAGGGAAGCAAGAGAATCCCCTCGGAGAAATGAGACAAATGAAGCATCAACGAAGAGAATGAGGAAGGAAGTAAGTTTACTTATCTAATTTTTTCTAAAATGTAATCTTCAAAATGTTTTTCTAAATTGTTAATTTATGCTATATTTTTTCACAGAACGTGTGCCGTCCTTCTTCTCTTCTTCCAGATGTTATATCTCCTCGACCTCAACCAACTCAATCATGAGTTTTGAAACAAATATTGGATGACATAGGTACGCTCGACAAGGAGGTTGATGCCCTCAACAAGAAGGTCGATGCCCTTGACAAGAAGGTTGGTGCGCTCGACAAAAAGGTCGGTGAGTTATCTAAGGATGTGGTGATACCAACAAGTGATCAAGTGGAGACCACAACTCTTGATGGTGGAGATGATGATGCCCCTATAGTGGATACTACTATTTATGTACCTTTAGAGGTTGAACAACCATGTGGGGATAAAAACACTTCAAATGTTAAAATAGACATACATGAAAAAGAAGAAGATTGTACAAGAGACGATTAGTTTGTTGAAGTTAGTGAGGAAGATGATCAATCAGCAAAAGAGAATGATGCAGGTTTGTGAGTTTAAATCAATCATTCGTGAAAATAATAAGCTCATATTACTTGGACATTTTTAGTTAATACACAACAAAATTTGTAGGTTTATTGGGACGCGGTTGCAGAAAGCGTAAACCTAGACCCTCTAAGTGCACGCCTTACACGGATCCTTCAAAACGAAGAAAATTGACAAATATCACTGAATTTGATCTGTATAGAGTTGTTGACAATTCTAAAAAAGATGCTCTTAACGGATGGCTAGAAAAAGCTGGGGAAAGGTAATTGCATGTGCAAATAAATATAAATTGTGGTATTTTATTTAATATTTCTAATATTAAGTGTGTTGTCATTTGCATAGTGAACAATTAAGGTTGACATTTTGCGATGTGTCGAGGAAGTTTTTGATAACGTCTTGGGTGAAGAGTGGCTTACCTCTGATGTAAGTTTACCATATGAGATATTAATTTACGTTCTTTTAACCATTATATTTAATGTCTGATTCATTTTGTACAGCATATTAACACTGCCATGTATCATATAAGAGAGTGGATTGTCCAATACCCACATTTGTTTGATCAAACTTCATGCATTTTGGATACGTATTTTCTTGGAGTTGTGAAAAATGTTGGAGAGGTTGTTTATGAGATTCCTATAAGAAAGAAATTGGAGAAAATGGCTGCTATGGTTTCTTATTTGAAGGACAATGACGAAGAGCACAAAAAAATAGTAGATCCATTGGTTAGATATGTTGATGGTGAGTCACCGATGCTAGGTAAAGCTTGGAAGGATTGTAGGTTCCTATACATCCCTTGTTGTATAATCAGTCATTGGATTGCACTTAGAGTGAATATACTAGAACGAAAGATTGAAGTTAATGATAGTTTGGGAGACTACATCAAGCGTAACAAGATTATTGACATAGCAAATATTCTCCCGAAGTTGATATGCGCAAAGTTGAATGAGAGTTATGGTATGGAAAATCCTAGCATCGAAAAAATGAGTTGTCCTAAACAACTTAACGGGTTAGTATTTTGGAATATTTCCCAAGTTTGAGTAATATTTTTTTCCCTTAAACTAACACTCGATTTAATGCAGATCTGAATGTGGCATGTTTACCGTAAAGTATATTGAGTTTTTGCTTGCTGGAAAAGACGTTGGTCTTATTCGTCCAGATTATATCAAAGAATGGGGGAGAAATTAGCAGCAGATATCTTTTCTGGATATTTTGATCCATAGGTGAGTGTATTTTATAACTTTTAGAATTTTATAACTAATGTAAATTACTACTATTTTTTTGGATTTTCTGTTTTGTGGAAATTACTACTTCTAATATTTATATTCTCCTACAGTTTTAAATTGACACAGTAAAAGATGACTTTTTGGGTGTGATCAGCGATCCAGATGCAACCTTTTGATGAGTTGGACATATGTACAATTTATTGCAGATTACATTGTTATTAGAATATGTAAATTTGCTATTATGGTCATGTAAATTTAATATTATGTTTCAATGTATTTTGTAAATGGAGTGGATGAATATTTAATGATGAAGTTGTTTAAATTTGTTTACATTTGTTCAAGTGTCTAGTTTTTCATTGATATGCATTTGAGTTGTGTAAAACAGGGTTGTTCAACAACAGAGTTGTTTAAAATAGGGTTGTTCAACAACGGAGTTGTTCAACAACAGGGTTGTTCAACAATCGGGTTGATTTTATTTTATCAAGGTTGTTCATGTAAAAATTTAAAAGATCAGTAAATAATTAGTTTTTTTTTAGTAATGTGCAATGGAGATGTTTAAGGTTGGAAAAATCATATGAAAAACTTATTTTCAATGATGTACAGTGGAGATGTTTAAAACTAAGTTGTTCAACAGCAAGGTTGTTCAACACCGGGTTAATTTTATCTTAATAAGGTTGTTCATATAAAAGTTCCCATCAATAAGTAATTTCTTTTTTTTAGTGAAAAAACATCAATTTTGACCTTTAAGGTTGAAAAAACCATATGTAAAACTTATTTTAAATGATGTACAATGGAGATGTTTAAAACTGAGTTGTTCAACAGCAGGGTTGTTTAACACCGGGTTGATTTTATTTTAATAAGGTTTTTCATATAAAAGTTCCCATCAGTAAGTAATTACTTTTTTTTAGTGACAAAACATTAATTTTGACTTTTAAAGTTGAAAAAAACATATGAAAAACTTATTTTCAATGATATACAATGGAATTATTTAAAACTGAGTTGTTCAACAGCAGGGTTGTTAAACAACCCGGTTAATTTTATTTTATTAAAGTTTGTTCACGCAAATGTTCAAATCAATGAATAATTACTTTTTTCAAGTGAAAATATTGATTTTGAGTTTCGAACCTTAAAAATTAAAGAAAACTTATTTTTCTAGCGATATACGATCGAGTTGTTCAATATTTATTTGTTGAAACAACTAGGTTGTTTAAATGTTCGGGGTATTAATGTGACTAAGTTTGTTCACGCAAATGTTCAAATCAATAAGTAATTACTTATTTCAAGTGAAATAATTGATTTTGAGTTTCCAACCTTAAAAAATTAAATAAAATTTATTTTTCTAGCGATATACGATCGAGTTGTTCAATATTTGTTTGTTGAAACAACTAGGTTGTTCAAATGTCCGGGGTAGTAATAAGACTAAGTTTGTTCATGCAAATGTTCAAATCAGTAAGTAATTACTTATTTCAAGTGAAAACATTGATTTTGAGTTTCCAACCTTAAAAAATTAAAGAAAACTTATTTTTCTAGCGATATACGACCGAGTTGTTGAACTCTTCTGCTGCTCTCATAAAAAGTGAATAGGTGTCACTTTTTCTAGTTTTGGTTCTCAAGTTGCCCTTTATATGATAGATGCAATGTCCATGACGTGCATTTTCATATACCTCGGCCACAACACTTATAATACTTTGATGACGATCTGATATAACAACAAGATCTTCTCTATCACTAGTTACTTCTTTCAATTTCATGAAGAACCAATACCACGAAGCATCATTTTCAGAATCAACAACACCCCAAGCAAGAGGATATATCTGCTGATTTCCATCTTGACAAGTAGCAACAATCAAAGTACCTCTATATTTTTCCAGTCAAGAATGTGTCATCCACAATAACTACGGGTCTCATGGAAGAATGAAACCCACGAATACAAGCCCCGAATGATAAAAAAAAAAGTATTTAAAACGACTTTGGCTATCAATCTCCAAATGGTATATGGTACCCGGATTAGGAAGAAACAAGTTATGAGCATATGCGAGCAACTTAGCATAATTATCCTCATGTGAACCCATCAAACTTTCTAGAGCAAATTCTCTACACCTTCTTGCCTTTTGATAATTCATCCGAACCCCAAATTCTTTAAAGACATCACCTATGATATATGCGGGTCTGTAAATCTTCTTTGGATCCTCAAAATGACCTTTGATGTAATTTTCGATGATCCACGATTTTGATTGTCTATGATCACTGCGAGTCATAGATATAGAACAAGTACGCGCTGCATCATATCTTCGAACTTGAAATTAATTGCTCTCATTGAACTTTACTGCTCGCAATATCCATTTGCAATTTTCATCAATGCACACAACAGTATAAACCTCCTGATTTGATTTTGTTACCTTGAATTCAAAGTTGCACATCAAAGCAAGAATGTGAACACTTTCTTGAAGATCTTTCTTAGAGCTAAAAATTTGACCTTGTTGCAAGTCAAAATTGTGGGCACCATGTCTGATGCACGACTACTTGAAGAAGAAGCAAGGTGCTCGCTTGGGAGGTGATTTTTTTCTCTATTATGATGTACAAACTCTATTTGTGTTGGTAGGTGAAACAATCTCCAATGTATTCCAGTCCACACCTTGATCCATCTCATTGACTTCATTTGCTTGCATCTCAAAATTAGAATCATCCCTTTCTTGTTGCACTTGTGATGTAACCTTGTTCACAATGGTAACACAAATAGAACAATAATGACCTTGTTTATTGAGACCCACAAGTCATTGCAAATGTCCAGTAGAAACTATTCGAATTGGAACTTGAATTTTTTTTTTCAGGGAGAAAAAACCACATCTCCACATCATGCAATGTAGAATCAACATTGCACAAACTTAGTACTTCTGAATGGAGCTCATCAAATGTCATATTTGAAGATATTGGAAGTCCTTCTACATTGACACCACGACCACCCTCGTCTTTTTTCCATTCCCATTGACCATTTTCATCAACAAACTCGCCAAAATAAATTACATTGACCCAATATTGAGGTGAATTCATATCTACAATTAAATAAGAACAAAATTAACTATTAGAAAGCAACTAAATAAATTAAACAACTTAAACAATTGAACAACTAAATAATTTAAACAACTGAACAACTAAACAACTATGATATTTAAAAAGAACAACTGGACAACTTAAACAACTAAATAATCTAAACAACATAACAATTTAAATAATTGCACAACTAAGCAACTAAAATAATTAAACATCTGAACAACTGGACAATTATGTAATTTTAAAAACTTAAACAACTGAACAACTATTTAATTTTAAAAAATGAACAACTGAAAAATTGAACAATTGAACAACTGAACAACTATTTAATTTTTTTAATAACTGAACAACCGAACAACGGAACAACTGAAAACCGAACAACTGAACAACTCCTGCGCGATTAGGGTTTACAAATAGCTAAAAAAAGGTTTTTCATCATAAAAACTATAATAAAAATGGTTCATCAACTATAAAATAATAAATACTAACAAACTAAATAAAAAAACACATGTCCTTACCTTCAATTCAAGCTTTACACATCATTGTAAGAAGAAAAAAGAAAAAAATTGAGTGTTGTAAAAAAGATGAATGAATGAATGAAAAATAGATATGAAATGTGTAGATGAGAGAATGTGGTGAGGGTATTTTTGTAATTTAATAAATATATAAACTAAGCATAGTTTTATATTATTTAATAAAAAAAAGGCTACTTTTATATAAAATTGATAAGTTGGGCTATTTTTGTATATGAGGGGTTTGACTAGGCTATTCTTGTACAAACCCCTACTGATATTTCTCTCCCACCATACACGCGCAAAAAAAAATGGAAGGAGAAGCAATTTCCGCTACGATTGAAGTTCTTGTTCAAAATCTGATCAACGTTGCCAAGGAAGAGAACTCACTCATCCAAGGTCTTGAAGAAAACGCCGAAAAACTGAGGAGCACTTTTGGCATGATTCAGGGTTTCCTTGATGACGCCCAGCAGAAGTCATTGTGAAGAAGATTCAAGAGGCTTTGAAAACCAAAACATATCTGCTTGTTCTTGACGATGTCTGGAACGAAGACCCACAGAAGTGGGAGGGTTTTATAAGATCGTGGTCAGGAATTACTTCTACCAAGGGAAATAGCATCATTGTTACCACGAGGAATGCATCACTTGAATAGCTTATCTGACGAACAGTGCTGGTCTATAATCAAAGGCAGAGCATTTGAAGAAGGAGTTATTACGCCAGATCTAGAAGATATCGGAACAAGTATTGCAGAAAAATGTGGAGGCTTGCCATTAGCTGCCAATGTGGTAGGTGGAGTGCTGCGTGGTAAATCAATCAAAAAGAGTTGGCTTTTGGATGTTGGGGAAGATGGCAACTACATCACAAGGATATTGAAATTGAGCTTTCATAATTTGTCTTCACCATCACTTAAAAAGTGTTTTACGTACTGTTCCATTTTCCCCAAAGGTGCTCGGATCAATAGGAAACAATTGATTCAGCTTTGGATGGCAGAGGGATTTCTTCAACCTTCTCAAACAAGTGATATCGAGACTGTTGGCAACCAATTTCTCAGAGTTCTTCTGAACAACTCTTTATTACAAGTTGTGAACAATGATAAATACGGAAATATAAAGCATTTTAGCATGCACGATCTAGTGCATGACGTGGCGGACTCTATTTCTGATGTTACCTATTACAAAAGAGATGAATCGTGTCAAAATCCAAAAGATCAGGCAAAATGGTATACATGTTGGGGAAATAATGGAGGTGAATCAAGGCGAATCCCAAAAGATAAAGCAAAATGGTTGCGGGCATTGGTCTACAATGGCAAAATTTGTGATATCATATTCTCAGACTTCAAAAGCTTGCATTCTCTAACTCTGGCAGATGATATAGCGAAAATATTGCCTGATTCAATTAGAGAGCTAATACACTTAAGATATCTTGACATTTCAGATACAGATGTTGAATATTTGCCAAAATCGATCGGGAAACTCTATCACCTGCAGACAATTAGAGCAAGTTGGTTGATAAGATTACCAAGTACTTTAAAGCACTTGCTTAACTTAAGGCATCTATACGTGCACAAGAATGTATTATTGCCTGCTCATTTGGGAATGTTAACTTCACTCCAAACATTACCACACTTTAAGGTGCGTAACAAAGAGGGCCACCGGATTGTAGAGCTTGAAAGTCTGAAAAATCTGAAAGGGAAATTGGAAATTTATGATCTTGAAAAAGTGCAAGGTGAAGAAGAGTCTGAGAAAGCATGTTTATCTCAAAAGTCAGGCATCGTAAGGTTAGTGTTGAGGTGGTCTCACCGAGATGCAAGCAGAGAAGGTGTTCAAATAAATGATGAGAATGTGTTGAAAGGCCTCCAACCTCATTCCAATCTAAAGATGCTAGAAATTAAGGGATTTAAAGGAGCTAGTTTTCCAACGTGGACTTTAAAGATGGCTGTATTTCTTCAAGGTGGTTGGGTAGGATTGAGTAGCTTGATGGAGATTACACTTGAAGATTGCTCCGGATGTGAAGAAATCCCAACGCTGGGGCATTTGCCACATCTTAAAGTGTTACGCCTGATGTATTTGGAAAATGTAAAATCCATTGGTGCTTCCTTCTACGGCATTGAAGAGTGTAAGGAGACAAAAATTGTGTTTCCGGCTCTTAAATGTCTCGTGCTGTTCTCTTCGCCGGAGTTGAGAGAGTGGGAGGAAGTAAAAATTCCAAGTGATGCTCAAGTGAATGCATTCCCTTGCCTTGAAAACTTGAAGATCAGTTTTTGCAATCAGCTGAGGAGTGCTCCAACTCAGTTCACAAGCCTTAAAGATTTGGTGATTTTTGAGATGGATAGTGAGTTACCTTTGGCAAGCATATGCAGTATCAAATTAAAGACGCTTACGAAACTCCATATTCAGAGGATTAAAGGATTGGTAAGTCTGCCAGATTATTTATTCCTTAACAATCAACATCTCTCCGCTTTGAAAATACGAGAGTGTCCAAAGTTTATAGAGTTGCCAGGTGGCATGCATAACCTCAATTCTCTGGAGGAGCTGCAATAATGTGACTGCGATAATCTCAAGTGAGTTAGTGGGGGGAAATTACAAAATTTGACATAGCTCAGATAATTCTCTTGAGTACGTACTTTTTTTTAAAAAAAAATCTATTCAAATTCAATGTCATGTCACTTGTTTCTTTTATTTATCTTTAAATATTCTTTAATCCATTTTGTGAAATTGTATACTACAGGTATGCTACATGACTAATTAATTTTTTATTTACACTTAATCTCAGTTATCACTAACTGTTTTTATGTAATTTTATTGAAACGGTAGTGTATTACAATTTAGATTATTTACATACAAATAGTGTAAGTTTTAATGAAAAAAGTGCAATCCTTAACTTTCATTTAGCTGTAGTCAGTCAGGTATATTCATCAGAACTATTTGGGTATGCTGAGTCGTGACGTTATTACTGTTCCAAATCTTTCTCAGTATATGTAAATTGTAACTAATTGTGAAAAAAAGCAGAATATTATACAGAGCTGAAATTTCTGGGTGGGGTAGGATTCATGTGGAGCTTGTTCATGATATAAAATAGATATCATTAGATTTATCTATTGATACTATTATATGCATTTATTGATACCATAATATTTTATATTGTGATTTTAGTTTACAAGTTTAATGGTATTAGTGAATACATCTAATAGTGTTAATTTCATACTATGAAACTTGTTCATAGGAAAATTTGTGTTCCAGGTTTAGTTTTAAATAAATTTTGTTTTACAACTATCTCAACTAAGGATTTGACTCGGGAGGTAAAACGTGGAAGACAAATGTTCATCCTACGAAAGATATAGATAATTTTTTAATGTTTAATTTGCAAAGTTAATGAATGAAAAGTCATTCAAAGGAATTAAAGCAAAATTTAAATTTTGAATGAAAATAAAAGAAATGGTCAAAAGTCCCTAAAGACGAATGAATTTGGCCTCTGAACCTTATGATTCACAACATTGTGGTTTCCTTCTTGAAAATGTATTATGAGAAAAATTCTGGGTTTAGAGTCAAAAGTTATGCTTGTTTCGATATTCGTCGAATCTTGACCGCCCCTTAATCTTCTATGTGTCCCACGGGATTTGTTTTGCTTAAGTAAATATTTATTTATTTGGTTCCGTGTCAATTTAAGGTCAGATATTTATTTTTTCGAAATCTGATATTTTTCTTCAAATCATATCATGCATAACGACAATAAAAAAAGGTCGCGGCTAAACGAACCCCCGATTCTCCTATACATACCCCAATTACTATACAAAGCCCATTAAAAATATGATTATTTTAAAAGATTATTAAACATACCCCAAGTTTAGACAATTATGCCCTTTTAAAAAAAATTAACCTAAATTTCAAACACAAAAAGAAAAGTAAATAATTATAAACTCACAGTTTATTCACTTAAACGTATGAACGATCGAAACGAAAGTGAAAAGTTCCAAGATTATAAAGGAAGAACAACGAAATTGACCTTCGAAATCATTCAAACACAATAAACAAAAAGTAATCTTCTTAATCTAAAAATAAAAAATGAGAAAAAAAATTTGCAAGAAAAAATTTGTTTCAAAAAAAAAAATGCAATGTAGGCTAACAAAGTGTGTTTAAATTTTATTCCAAGTACGTTGATTTTTTTGTCTTTTCAAATCGAACTATAATTTAACTTCTATTAATTTTATTCACCGGTGCTACAAAAAAAACGCGAACAGAATCTCACACAAAATATTATTGATGCACTACGAATACATATTAACTTGTCATTTAGCGTTAATACTTACATTAATGTGATACTTTGTGTCGTTTTGCTCCATTAATTAAAATTATAAACTTTGATTATCTTGTGTTAATCTGAATGAAAATAATCCAGGAATTTGGGTTTAAGGAATTTAATGAATAATAATCCAGAAACTTGGTTTTTGGGTAATTCAAATTGTTGATTTTGCGATGCTGAGAATGAGAAAAGTCTTGCAAAAAATTGTGAGATCAACACATATATATTTTTTGTATTTAATTATAAAAACTTCGTACAAAGTAAATTCATAAAATACAAAAAATATCTTACTAATTTAAATCAATACTTATATATAGGCAAAACATTTTATGCCTATGTGGCAAGTGTCTTTGGCTTATATTATAAAATCCTTTGTCTTTCCTTTGCTCAAATACAAACTTTTGATCCTGACCATTGTTTCATATACTTTTAATCTTATCCATTTATTTTGATCCAAATATTCTATAAATTTCTCAATTCTTTAATCTCTTTCATTTGTCTACTTTTCATGCACCTTTGATTTCTTCAATTCTCATTTCTCTCATCACTTTCAATTTCTCTATTCAATTCCCTCATAATTTTTTTAACGCCGTGAATTATGTTTTGTTCTGATTTTGATAATTATATTCTTAATCACTATTGTTTTTTGCAGGTTTTCTTTCCATCGGTTTGTTTTGTTTGGTGATAAATATTCTAATAATACTGATTTTCTTATTTCTTTTTCGTTTGTGTTTTCGCAGGCTTCTTTTTTTCCAAGGTACTTACATTTGAGAAGTACCATTTTCTTTCGTTTTGTTTATGTTTGTATATATACTAATTAATCATATTGATTCTCTTTTTTCATTTTCATTATATTTCTTTGTAGGGTTTTATTTAATCAGGTTCTATTGTTTGGGACGTGTATTGTTCGTCTGAGTTGAAGATTTTGTGTTCTATGATCGTTAGTTTTGAAGATTATATATTATAACTTTTTTAGTAAAATTTTGTTTGTAGTTTTAGTTAGATTATGTACTTGAAATTGAAGACATGTATCATGCTAGAGATGTATTTGGATGCGTTTATATATTTGTATTATGGGGTAGTGACATATACACTATAGAGAAAATTATTACCTAGAACTCTGTATCACTTTATTTGTTTACAAGCACTACATTGTAGTGTGGTGTAATTTCGTGAATAGTAACTGACACGTTACACTGTTCACTGACAATTTACACTGTTCATTGACATTGATTTGACAACTGCAGCAACTTTATCGACCATAGTATACTATACTGTTTTTTTAGTGTACTATAGTGTAATTTTAAATATCATTGTTGTGTTGAGTATACTATGGTTATGTTCAATATAATATACAATAAAATATATACTATTCAATAAAAAAAATATACCATTCAATAAATATCATTGTTATGTTGAATATACTATGGTTTTATTCAATATACTATACAATAAAATATATACTATTCAATAAACACCCTTTCCGCCTTATTTTTTCAATTCTAACTCCCCTGTTTTTTTTTTTTTTTAGTTTACTTAATTTCCTCTGTAGGCTTAGAATATATACCACCGACTAAAAATCATCACATGTATGATAAACAAGACGAAAAGAAAATGAGAAAAACAAGATAAGTTATCTTTTGCTTTTGATTTTTTTCCCAAGGAAATCATATGCACCACTTCTCAAGTAATCCTTGCACAAAACAGATAAATAATCCAACAGATACCTCATTAAAAATCCACTGCTATGACCTAACATTTCACCATTCTAATAAACGATTAGTTCAAAAATTGAGCTTAACACTAGTTAAAATTCCAACATAACTGAACAATTTAACATCATTTTTCATGAAAAAAAACATAAGAGAAGCGCAAGAAATATATAAATAGGTTAACAAAATTTAAGTTTGAAACAGGCGGGACAACGACGGATCTCTGTTGGGTCGACGAATTGGCGATATATTTCGCCGGATTCGAACACCTTCCATCGACGTCCACCTACAATTTCTGATCGAGCTCTCCTGGGCCGTCAATGACGAATCTGCCGCCGATTAGGGTTAGAGGCGGTACAGATTATCCATGGAGGCTGAATCGAAAAGCCCACGGGGGGAACCGTCGGATTCATTCAGCGCGTGGATGAACCACGTCACTGATTTTCGCATCGTCGAGCAGAGACCCTATCGACGCAGTGGTTTTCGGCTTCGTGGTGAAGAGGAAAAGACGGAGGCCGAGGCGTGAGGGTTTCGATGTTGGTGGTGGCGGTCTTCTCCTCAGCAGCGGCGGCGGCAACGCCTCTCCTCTGTCACGATACTTGGGAGAGGGGTGGGGGGTTGAGAGGTGAGAGAATCTGATTTTTTTTGTTTTGGGTTATGAGAGTGAATGGTGGAGATAATGGAAAAGAAAAAATATATATTTGAATTAAAGTAAGAGAGAGAATGGGGAGGAAGAGAGAGAATGTCATGTGTAGTGGGATGAAAGTAAAATGTATTAATTGTAAATTAAATTTGTAATGGTTAGTGGAATGGAAAAAAAGTTGTTATGGTGTATTAGAGGGCAATTAATTCTTGTATTATTGGCATTCTTTTGTCAAAAAATCAAATAATGTTCATAATTTAGGACAGTAAATTTTGCATTTTGTTTCATTAGTCCCTTTATATTAGCAACCATTTTGTAGTCAATGCTTATTTATGAGTCATCCTTACCTCTCCATATTTAGCATTTGTCTCAAAAAAAATTTATGAATTTCAATCCAATAACGTGTGATATCAATTTCTTAACTATGTTGATAGTTTTTATGCTACAAAAATAGTTTTTATGTAAATTTTGCATACATGTTGAACATTTCACTGATCTAAATAATTTTTATGCCACAAAAATTAAGACTCAAAATAAATATCCTAAATTGACTTCGAGTTTATGTCATAACATAGAATCTCATTAATGCAGTAAATGGGTCGAATGTTGTAGTTGAAATAAATTTAAATTCAGGGTAATTATTAACGAGTGAAATGGTAAAGTTGACATAATTTAAATGAGTAAGGATTTGCTCATTTATTAAATTTAATCCTCATCAGTGATTATAATTGTAGTTATTCGATTTCTTTTTTTAGTTGTGCTGAGTTAATTTCTTTTTTTTTTTTAGGTAACACTACCATATTGATTATTATATTGATAATCAATTTAATACAAGTATATATGGTACAGTTGACTAAAATTTTGTGATAATAATCTATTTTATATTATATAAATTAGTTTGTTATCAAAATAATAAAATTTTCACGAATCTGCATTTATTGGTTGGTGTTTACCAATCGTAATATTCATGGATTGAAGCGTGTATTGTGTGTGTTTTTCGTTTATAAAAATTAACACTATATTCATTTTTTTATCTAACTAATCATCATTCAATTGATAATTAAATAAATAAAATAATATTGTAGTATTTATTAATTATGAATAGAAAAGTATACTAATTATAGATACTTTTGATCCATCATATTTATTATTATAATATAATTAAACTTAATAAATATAAAGAATTCTCCCAATATTATGCATCTTCCAAAATCTTGATTTGGAATGGTCTTCACAATAATTCTAAAGATATTATAATCAATAATAGATTTGCTAATTACACGTTTTCTCTCCTAATATATATTGTGCATCTCCTAAAATAATCTAAAGATATGATAATCAATAACAGAATTGTTAATTACACGTGTTTTTCTCCTAATATTTTGCATCTTCCAAAATATTGATTTTATTCAAAATTTGTTTTTACTATTTTTATTATTATTACTTAATTAATAATGTATAGTATTTTATCATTAATAAGTTAACCAATTAGAGTTGATACCATATTTATAAATAATTTTTGAATAATTAATACTTTTTCTGTTGTCAAAATTTATTTGGAAGAGAAATTATTTAAATGAACATATGTTTTAGATGATAAGAGATAAATAATAAAAAATTATTTGTTAAAATTGTGTAGTTATTTTATCATCCTGTAGATAAGTTGCATAACTATACATTAATATTTTTAAGATGATTTAAGTAGCATGATTAGCACAACTATTAACTAAAATAAATCTTAATTTTTATTATATTTTATCAATGCTCTATATTCTATTACATTCCTCAATCTACATTAATTAAAAGACAAAACGCACACGTATAAAATAGTATGGAAAGTGACATAATCATTGTTATAAGTTTAGTGAAATAACATATGCAAGATATATAGTAAATCCTGAAAGTGTGTAAATATTAATGTATCTTAACAAATACTAGAAAATTTAAATCCTTAATTTCATCATTTTTTTTAGAAATAAGTGAGGTTTATTCTCATTTTTATGGATGCTATTAGTAAATAATTATGGGTGGGTGTATGATGGGTAAATATATACAATGACGGATCCAGACATTTAAATTTGGAGGTACAAAATATAATTAATATATTTTAAGACTATTTTTTTGAATAAATTGGGGTACAAATATATTTTTTTACATAGAAAATTAAAATGAAAAAAATTAGGGGTACAGTTGTGCCTCCAAAAACCTCCTACATCGGCCACTGGATTTATGTTTAAAAATATGATTATATTAGACTTAACATGGTGGTACCAGAATAAAGAATATGCATGATTACATTATCTTTAAATCGTGGTGCGCGGCCAAACAATAAAAATTTTGTAGTATTTAAGATGATATGTAGTTGTGGTGCGAGGCAAATTATAATGGTGTTACATATTTAAATAATTTATATTCAATGTTAAGTAATTGTGGTACGGGTGAACTAATTATTATATAAATTTAAATAAAGGGTGAGTTGTTGAGGAGTACAAAATTGAACTAAATATTGTTAGGAGGGAGAAAGTTATCAAAATTTTAATTATCCACGGGTACAAAGTGAAATAATAACATATGCAAGTTCAACTTTAATACAACATATATTCAACAGAAAAATTAAAATTTTGCACCTCATGGTAAATTATTTAAAAGTTGATAATTTTACCACAAAATATGAAAAAATTATGTACCTGAAAGGCAATTTCCTTAAATAAATTGTTGTAAGATCTTAATAAAGTGTGGTGCGGTGTGAATTAATGGTAATACATGCTTATATTGATTGTGGTAGGAGATGTATTAATAGTGGTACAAAATAAATATTTGGTTGTACAAGTTTAAATAAAATGAGTACATGGTAAATTAATGGTGGAAAAGGTTCAATAAAATGATAGTATGAGCTAAATATAAAGGTAAGGTATTATATGAAAATAGTTCATGATAAATTTATCATGAAAATATTTTAAATTATCATTAATCTCATCAGGGTGTCATTAGTCTAAGTTCAAGAAAATTTAAAAAAAAAATTCTTGAACTCAGACTAATGATACCCCTGACAGATTTAAAGATACTCCCGATGAGATTAATGATACTCTAAAATTATTTCATGTTAAACTTATTATGAAGCATTTTCATATAAAACCTACTCAAATATAAAATGATACATGATTACATAAATGGTGGTACAAGCAAATAAAATATGGTACATGGTGAATTGTTGGTGATACGGGTTAATCATATTACTTACCTCTTTTTGGAGGTCAACTTCCTCCTTTATTTCTCCATCATCTCCATTGTCCATCAATTCTTCCTTTTCAAATTCTTATATTTCAATTAATTTTTTTCAAGAAAATTGATTAAAACTCCATGAAATACATAAAATTCTACCTTTGTTGAAAATTATCTCAGATTCATGAAAGTGCTATGTGTGAGGAAAATAATTAAATTAATTAATTTAACACCTCTCTTCAAGTTCGGACTTTTAGTTGAGATGAAGTTCTTTTACTATGGAATAGAAATTGATGATAAAATTTATTTTATACTCCTCAACATAACCAATGAATTATTGATAAGAGTGTTTATAACTGATGACATGCTACAACAATTTGGTTGAATAATTTCTGATTCCAAATTTTCGGAACACTTATGGTTAGATTCTATACATTTCTTTTATACTGTACATTTAATTTTTTTCGGAATTTACCCGACCCCTTTACAAAGAAATTTGGTAAATAATTTCCCCTAAATCCATGTTCAAAATAAGTACCGAAAGAATTAATGATGGATTTTGTTATATATAGAGCTGTTACACGAAACGAGCTGCTCGTGAGCTCGGCTCGGCTCGACTCGTTAAGGCTCGACTCGTTAGGTTAAACGAGCTCGAGCTCGAAAAATACTCGATTTCTTAACTAGCCCAACCGAGCTCGGCTCGTTAGGCTCGATAACTAAGATTTTTCTTAAAATTACATTAGGCTCGGCTCGACTCGATGAGCTCGATAGGCTCGTTACACTCGTTAACGAGCCAAGCCGAGCTCGAATTATTACTCGTTAATGTTACCGAGCCGAGCTCGGCTCGACTCGATAAGAGCTCGAGCCGAGCTCGAGTATCAAGTACTCGAGCTCGCTCGGCTCGAATAACAGCACTAGTTATATAGTTCATGAGAAATGAGTGTTGAAGTGTAATTTATGCAAACTTTAAACTATTATGTGAACTCAAACCTTAAATTCTCAACATGTCTCACTTATGCAAACTGAATTGAGTAATTTATATGATACATTCAATTTGATTCAAAGTATAATGTTATTGTATTACATAAAAATCTTTTGAAAATTTAATTCAAACCCGCAAAATTCGCGGGACTATAGCTAGTAGGAATATATATATATATATATATATATTAATATATCGCGGTACTATAATAATTCTTTACGACAACGTGTATTGACTGTTATAAATTCACAGAACCGTTGTCATAAAATCTTACAACAATGGGCTTTAACTGTTGTCAAAGGTCTTGAGCTGGGAAAACGAGTCGATCAACAACAATGCAAAAACACCCAAGACAATGAGGAATCTCCATTGTCATAAATCCCTAAGACAACAGTAGAAAAACACCTAATATAACGGGGACTCCCCGTTCTATTTAACTGGTTATGGTAGATGTTCATTTTTTTTTTTTTTTGGATAATTTGAAAAAAAAAAATTTCGCAAACTTTACAATTTTTATCAATTACAACATGAATTTTTAAAGTTTACAATTTTATACACAAATTAATTTAACAAAGACATGTCAAATTCCAAATTTGCAAAATAATAATAAAGTTACAAAAAAATTAAAAACCTTTTTTTTAATTAAATTCCCGGCAGCGTTAATTATAAACCCAAACCAGATTGCAATTGCACGTTCTCCTTGCGATTTTGATGGAAATGAGATCGTGATAACGATCTCAAATAATTATATGAAAATTTGGAGAATCAAGAAGATTATATTTTATTTATTATTTTATTAGAATAGATTTATTTATATATTTGGTTATTATATTTCTTGTCCTTTAAATAGCTAGTATTATAAATAGGAGTCTCATAATTAATTTAAGGCAGTTAATTATTGAATTAAGAAAATATTGGGTTTATCCCTTTCATCGTGTTTTAATTGTTGTTATTCTAGTATTCATGTGTGAATCAATAGATTAACACGTTAATCGCGTATTCTAAGAATCAACGGATATTACGTTCCCGCTGCATCAGTTGGTATCCAGAGTCAGTAACGATTCTTGTGATGCCTCCGAAACGTGATTCTAGGCATCACGATATTGCTCTCCTTCTTCTCAGGGAGCAATTGAAGGTTGTCTCTCAAGAATTAGAGGATCTACGACCCAAGTTGTTGGAGCGAGCAAATCCCCTTCAACGTCTTCACAACTTGAGCCAAGGTACTCGTTCTGTTAGAGAATATTCTACCGAATTTTGTCAAGTTCTTATGCAGATGCGCAATATGGAGCCACAAAAACAGTTCGTATCTCAGTATATTCGGGGCTTATAAGTGCAATTTCAAGAACAAATGTATTTATTTGCGCTCAAATCGCTCGCCGCAGCACATGATTACGCGGCTAAACTGGAACGTAGGTTCTCCCGCCGCCAATCCACCACCACGGCTCCATCACCTGCACGAACTGACGCAGCGGGAATGTAATATCCGTTGATTCTTAGAATACCCGAATAAACGAATACGCGATTAACGTGTTAATCTATTGATTCACGCATGAATACTAGAATAACAACAATTAAAACACGATGAAAGGGATAAACCCAATATTTTCTTAATTCAATAATCAAATGCCTTATAATAATTATGAGACTCCTATTTATAATACTAGCGACTTAAAGGACAATAAATATAATAACCATATATATAAATAAATCTATTCTAATAAAATAATAAATAAAATATAATCTTCTTGATTCTCCAAATCTTCATATAATTATTTGAGATCGTTATCACGATCTCATCTCCATCATTCTCTCCCTCTTCGAAATGATTCGTCCTCGAATCGAAACTGATCTCATCTCCATAGGAATAAAATAATGCCTCTAAATATGTAAGCTCGAAAATATCAGCAGTACGAACATGAACCAAAATTTTTAGTCGGTAGGCAAATTGAATTTTTGGAATATCACCAACAAAATAACTATCACTATTAATAAAATAATAATAATTATTTTGTGAGGAATGTTGATAGGTGAGCAGAAATACCAAATTGGCGGACAAGATTACCCAAATCAAATCCTCTTAAGATCAGGCAAAACCATGATTAAGCTATGGAAAATTGGCGAACAGATTCAACTTGGCGAGCAGCTTTATACCCAACTACCCTGTGAACCAAAGGGATATCAGGCGAACAAATCTTGCCTATAAACGAACAAGATTGATCAAAGTCTCAACACATTCGCCCATCAAATCAAATGACCAACAAAATCATACTAAAGACTCCTCAAAGATAAGCCCAACTGGACGGACAATTCCTGAATTCGAGCAAATCCAAAGTTAGAGGATATAATTTAGTTTAGATAAGGTCAAATAGTCAATATTCCACATGTCAAACATGCACACCAGGAAGGTCAAAGGTCATGTACACCTCCTGCTAGGTAAACTTGTGTAAATACTTAGATTTTTCAGTTTATAAAAAAAGCACAAATTCACATACACGTCCAAAATTCGATTATATAACCAAAGCACCTCGATTCTCAAATATACGAATTAAATACGTAATCAAATTACGTGTTTATTCCAACTCAATTCAAATTTTCGTATTCACTAAATACGTTAGTGATCAATCACACGTAATTGTTTGATGATTCGATTAACAATTAAAAACAGCCACTAATCCACTTGATTAGAAACAATCATCAACAAGGGATAACCGGCAACACCATTGAGGTTTTTACTTTGGGACGGTTTATCTTCAAGCTCAATGTCATAGATGGGTAGCACAAAATTAATCATGGGCGGCTCATCCACAACGGGTTCTTCATCAAAAATTGGTAGTCCATCATAATCCAGCCCATTTTCCAAATCAATAATGTGTGGATCCACATTAATGGGCCCACCAAAGAAAATATTCCGCATGCAATCTCTAGGTCCATTTCTTCCAAGATCATCATAAAGAAATGACCCAAGTTGACCACTCCAAACAAAAGGCTCAACATTTGGAATTAGGGCAGGCCCAAAAGAGTAGTCTTCTTCGGTTTGATGTGCCGCAGGGTACACTCCACTTTTCTCGCCGACAAATGCGACAATGATGTTTTCTTTACTAGAATCGGTTGTCATATTATTCAGCCGGAATTCGGCTTCATCGAAAATGGCATAGGAGACATCGGCAATATCATTAGGAGGCTCATATGGGAATATCTCTGCATCACGCTCCAATGATTCGCATCTGTTCTTTTCGTCCATCTTCTGAAAATCATCATCTATTGGGCCGAGATGACCAGCAAAATTATCAAACCCATCACATTCTTCCAATTGCAACAATAAATTAATTCGTGTATCGAATTACAAACCTTAGAAGTTCATGTTATAATTGATAAAGACTATAAAATTCTTTCTTTTTTTCTTTTTTTTTGCAATTAACCCTCTTTTTTTTTTTTTTGCAATATCAAATTTTATATAAGTTTAACTACTAACAAGATAATAATCATTATATTATAAATAATTAAAATAATATTCAATACATTATTAAACTTTATAATACATCAAGAACCAAATTCTTGATAATATAAGTATATAACAATGTATAATTCAATAATGCAACTTACGAACATATTATAAAAACACTAAAACCTAGACATATTCTAACATCGTCTCCTCCCATGTTTCGTTTTCTATCAAAGTCACATTATTCTTACAAAAAAAAACTCCATAAATGATTGACCACATCAAAATTAGCAATATAAAAAATAAAGAATGTTGCAGTGATATGTGAAAATTAGCAACAAAATATAACCACATGATAAGTTAAGAATTCAAAGCTATGGAAATCACACTGACTCCCAATTGGATTGGAACAGAAAAACTTGAGTATACTCTACTCTAGTCTCCCCCCCTCAAATAAGGGGAGCAAAAAGTTGTAGTTGGGAAAGCAACTACTTTCTTAAAGCTTCAAGGGATTCCAAGGGATTTTCATACTTCTTTTGTTTGCAGAAGAAAAAGCGCTAATTATAGATCGTGTTGTGCATAACAAATTAACTTTTAATTACAATACAGCAGCTCCTCTTAGAAATATTTAACAAGTACCATAATTATGGTGTACTCATTGTATTAATAGCAAAACCATAAGCATAATGTAGAAAATAGGAATTCATGGAAGATATATATGAAAATATGATTTATATTAATTAGTAGTAGTAAAGTGATTACAGAGTGAACCTTATATAGAAGACCTATCACGTGAGCACTACTACTCAGCATACTAACAGAAAAGGAAAGGAAAGTTGTTGAAGGGAAATAACAAAAATAACAAAATGGATAAGCATGACTCATAGGCTGTGATATGGTGAGATGCGGAGCACGTGTGTAGCATGAATCAAGGGGACACGTGTATGAATCTCTACATCCCCCCCCCCCCCCCTCAAGTTGGAAGAGATGGTAGAGAGAACATCTTCAACTTGAGACAGAAGTCATGAAATGCTGGACGAGCTAGAGATTTTTGTGAACAAGTCCGCCAGTTGTTGAGTGGACGAAACATGATGAAGTGTGAGAAAACCTTGCTTATATAAGTTGCAGACGATGTGGCAATCAATGTCGATATGCTTGGTGCGTTCGTGAAATACCAGATTCTCCGTGATGTGAATAGCTGCTTGATTATCACAAGATAAACTGAGAGGTAGCGGAAGTGAAATGCCCAAATCTGCAGCAATGTATGAAATCCATTGTAATTCCATGGAGGTGGAAGCTAGAGCTCTATATTCAGCCTCCGCTGACGATTGGGACACGGTATTTTGCTTCTTAGACTTCCAGGATATCAAAGAAGGTACAAGAAATATGCAATATCCTGTGATGGACTTGCGTGTATCAAGACAACTTCCCCAATCTGCATTACTGAAGGCTCTAAGTGTGTAGTCATCAGTGGACGGGTAAGCCTAAAGAGAAGGTACCTTTAAGATACCGAAGAAGGTGTATAGCAAGTTCCCAGTGAGAAGAACGAGGTGTGGTAACATGTTGGCTCAATTGTTGGACAGAATAAGTGATGTCTGGTCTTGTAAAACTGAGATACAACAATCGACCCACAATTCATCTGTAAGTATCAGGTTTGGCTAGAAGTCTACCTTCATCAGCTGTGATTTTAACACCTGGGGGCAGGGGTGTCTTCATAGGCTTACAGTCTGTGAGTTTAGTGTCCAGAAGGAGATCAAGTATATACTTCTTTTGCGTCAAGATGGTGCCCGAAGCACTACGAGCTATTTCCACGCCCAAGAAGTATTTTGCAAATCCCAAGTCTTTGATAGTGAACGCTGCATGTAAATGAGCTTTGAGTGCATTGATATCTTGTAAACTCGAGCCGGTGATAAGAACATCATCCACATAGACAATAAGGGCCATGAATGAAGAGTCCGTCTTCTTAAGGAAAAGACAATGATCTGAGGAAGACTGTACAAAACCATACTTGATCAACGTAGTACAAAACTCCACATTCCATTCCCGGGAAGCTTGTTTCAGCCCATAGAGACTCTTCTTAAGTTTACAAACTTGCCCGGGTAGAGCTTTATCATAACCTTGAGGAAGAAACATGTATACCTCGTCATTAAGAAAGCCATGGAGAAAAGCATTGTTGATGTCGAGTTGACATAAAGGCCTGTGGCCAGAGCTATAACCATCCTAACTGTGACCAGCTTAGCAACAGAAGAGAAACTCTCTTCGTAATCAACCCCGTGGATTTGGTGATACCCTTTTGCTACTAAACGTGCCTTGTATCGTTCCACTGTGCCATCTGGATTCATTTTAACCTTATACACCCACTTGCAACCAATAGGGACCTTATGAGAAGGCATAGAAACCAAGTCCCAGGTGTCATTTTGTTCCAATGCTTGTAACTCTTGTAACATTGCTCTCTCCCAGTTTGGGTTGCCTAGTGCCTGATGATATGATTTAGGCTCCTTGAAACTATATATATTAGTGACAAAAGACACATAAGCAAGATCATAATCTATGGAAGGAGAAAAATGAAAAGGGGAAAAAATCTGACTTACAAGAAGGACCACCGGTAGAGAGAGTCGTTGTGGGAACTGGTTGAGTAGCTATACAATTAGAAATAAAATCTGACAGCCAAGTAGGTTTGTGTATAGGACGACCTCTTTGTGTGCGAGGTATAGACGGAACAGGGGATGTTTGAGGTAACTCAGTAGTAGAGACGGGATTTGTATCTGGGATAATTTGGGACAAAGTATGAGGTAGAGTGGGGGCAGAAATATCAGAATGACCAGCAGCTGTAGGAGAAGAGTGATGGGAAATATCAGGGGAAACATCATAATGATCAGCATCTATAACAGGTGGAAGAGATAAAATCTCAGGCACAGGATCAGGATCTGGAAAATGAAGGTATGGAATGGGTGAAGGTGTAGATGTAGATGTAGATGTAGAATTAAAAGGAAATATATGCTCATAGAACCTTACATCCCGAGAACTAAAAATCTGATGAGTGTGAAGATCATATAGTTTGTAACTCTTTTGGCCAGATACATATCCTAAGAGAACACACTTGATAGCTCTAGGTGTGAATTTGGTTTTGTTGGGTGAAGTGTTTGTGGCAAAGCATAAACAACCAAACGTCCACAATCTAGTATAATCGGGTAGCTTGTTATAAAGAAGCTCATGAGGTGTTTTCCATGAGAGAAGAGGACTTGGTATTTTGTTAATGAGGAATGCAGCAGTAAGAATAGAATAAGGCCAAAGAGATGAAGGGAGATTTGACTCAAACATCAATGCTCTAGCTGTGTTAAGTAAATGCCTATGTTTTCGTTCTACTACTCCATTTTGTTGGGGTGTGTAGACACAACTTTTCTGGTGTATAATGCCAAGAGAGTGAAATAAGGATTGACAGGTTTGACTGAGAAATTCTGATCCATGATCATATCTAACAGCTTTTATGCGCTTACCAAACTGAGTATGAATCAGTGAAAAAAATGTTTTAGGGTGATGGCGACTTGCCCCTTATGTTTGAGCAGATATACCCATGTGGCTCGTGTGTAGTCATCAACAATGGTTAAAAAGTAAGGAGTATCAGTGATAGATGGATGATTATATGGTCCCCAAATATCAGTATGTATGAGATCAAATGAGTGTGAAGATTGTATGGAACTTGTAGGAAAAGAGAGCCTTGTTTGTTTAGAAGTATGACAAACAGTGCAAGGTAGAGAAACAGAAAAACCATCTTTATTAAAATACTCATCAAAGAAGCTAAGATGCTTCAATACAGTTGGGGATAGATGGCCTAGTCTCTTGTGCCAACATCAAGAGATGGAACAAGTCCAGAAGCTAGTAAAGAAGTACAAGAAATGAAAGGGGCGGGCTGCAAGATGTACAGCTTCCCAACCAGAGTTCCAGCAGCTACAATCTTCTTAGTCAGTGGGTCCTGCAGCTCACAGGTAGAAGAAGAAAAGATAAATTTCAGAGAAGTGTTATGTAACAGATGAGAAATAGATAGTAAGTTGTATTTGAAACTAGGCAAATAAAGTACATCAAGGAGAACAAGTGAGCTGCTAAGTTTTATGTTTCCAGAATGAGTGACTAGTTTATGACTACCGTCTGGTAGAAAAACGGTTATAAGACGAGGAAGAGGTGTTAAACCTGGATCAAAGAGAGTATGATCAAAACTCATGTGCCTACTTACACCAGTATCTAGAATCCATGAATCCTTATTCAATGCATCAGACACTAATAAACCTTTATGAGAGAGAGAAACATTACTCATACCTACATATTCCACCATATGAGCAAAGTTCTCAACATAAGTAGAAGATCTACCAGATTCAAGAGAAGACCTCCCCATATACTTAGCTATCTCTTGCTGAATAAGAGCAGAAATATTAGGCCCGGAAACAGAAGTATTAGAAGAGGCAGAGTCCCTAAGACAATTTGCTGCTAACACCTTTCTCTTGTCCTTCAACTTATGAAACCACTCAGGGTATCCATGAAGTTTGAAGCAATCGGCCATCACATGACGTGTACCCCCACAATGACGACAAACAAGTTGGTCATTATCCGCTTTACTCCTGAAGGTAGATCCTGTAGCAGAGTCAAGGTTCTTTTGCCAGGGAGATGTATTAGAAGGCTTAGAATGAGAATAGCCTGTGGTGGATTTGGAAAAGAACACGGGTGCATCAATGTTCTCAGTGTGCAATTCCTTCTGTTGTTCCACCCGAACTAGGATAGAGTATGCTTTGTTCACTGTAGGAAGTGGATCCATAATCAAAATATGATTTCGAATAGCATCGAATTCATCACCCAAACCCATCAGAAACTGCACAAGGCGACCATTCATGTCCCTCTCAGCATATTGCTTCTCAATATGGCAGTCACACTTGCCACAAGTACAACCAAGCAGAGTGTTAAATTCATCTAACTCTGCCCAATAATGCACCATTTTCCCGTAAAATACGGCAAGAGAATCATGACCTTGTTTCAATTGATAGACTAATTTTTTCAATTGATACAATTAGTGCCATTACTAACGTTATAACGTTCACAAATATTTCTCCATAAAATCCTAGCAGATTTGGCAGAGATGAAGGACTCAACTAATTCCTTAGACATAGAACCCAAAATCTAGGTAAACACCATACAATCCACCCGCTTCCAAGACAAAAACTCAAGGGAAGAAGTATCATCGGGTGGGAGCAAAGAGCCATCAATGAAACCTAATTTTGCACTAGATCCCAAAGCAAGGTAAATAGCCTTACTCCAGAGTACAAAATTCTTACCCGTGAGGAGAATCGGGACCAAAGGCCTCCCATGGAGATCAGAGTGATCCGATTTGGGTTCAAACCCACCAAAAATGAAGGAATCCTCCACCGGCGTAGCCAAAGCGGGCACGGGAATCCGTCGATCAGCCATACTAATTATCTTCATGTCGTAAAAAAACCGTGATGCTCTGATACATGTAGAAAATAGGAATCCATGGAAGATATATATGAAAATATGCTTTATATTAATTAGTAGTAGTAAAGTGATTACAGAGTGAACCTTATATAGAAGACCTATCACGTGAGCACTACTACTCAGCATACTAACAGAAAAGGAAAGGAAAGTTGTTGAAGGGAAATAACAAAAATAACAAAATGGATAAGCATGACTCATAGGCTGTGATATGGTGAGATGCGGAGCACGTGTGTAGCATGAATCAAGGGGACACGTGTATGAATCTCTACATCCCCCCCCCCCCCCCCCCTCAAGTTGGAAGAGATGGTAGAGAGACCATCTTCAACTTGAGACAGAAGTCATGAAATGCTGGACGAGCTAGAGATTTTTGTGAACAAGTCCGCCAGTTGTTGAGTGGACGAAACATGATGAAGTGTGAGAAAACCTTGCTTATATAAGTTGCGGACGATGTGGCAATCGATGTCGATATGCTTGGTGCGTTCGTGAAATACCAGATTCTCCGTGATGTGAATAGCTGCTTGATTATCACAAGATAAACTGAGAGGTAGCGGAAGTGAAATGCCCAAATCTGCAGCAATGTATGAAATCCATTGTAATTCCATGGAGGTGGAAGCTAGAGCTCTATATTCAGCCTCCGCTGACGATTGGGACACGGTATTTTGCTTCTTAGACTTCCAGGATATCAAAGAAGGTAGAGAAACAGAAAAACCATCTTTATTAAAATACTCATCAAAGAAGCTAAGATGCTTCAATACAGTTGGGGATAGATGGCCTAGTCTCTTGTGCCAACATCAAGAGATGGAACAAGTCCAGAAGCTAGTAAAGAAGTACAAGAAATGAAAGGGGCGGGCTGCAAGATGTACAGCTTCCCAACCAGAGTTCCAGCAGCTACAATCTTCTTAGTCAGTGGGTCCTGCAGCTCACAGGTAGAAGAAGAAAAGATAAATTTCAGAGAAGTGTTATGTAACAGATGAGAAATAGATAGTAAGTTGTATTTGAAACTAGGCAAATAAAGTACATCATGGAGAACAAGTGAGCTGCTAAGTTTTATGTTTCCAGAATGAGTGACTAGTTTATGACTACCGTCTGGTAGAAAAACGGTTATAAGACGAGGAAGAGGTGTTAAACCTGGATCAAAGAGAGTATGATCAAAACTCATGTGCCTACTTACACCAGTATCTAGAATCCATGAATCCTTATTCAATGCATCAGACACTAATAAACCTTTATGAGAGAGAGAAACATTACTCATACCTACATATTCCACCATATGAGCAAAGTTCTCAACATAAGTAGAAGATCTACCAGATTCAAGAGAAGACCTCCCCATATACTTAGCTATCTCTTGCTGAATAAGAGCAGAAATATTAGGCCCGGAAACAGAAGTATTAGAAGAGGCAGAGTCCCTAAGACAATTTGCTTCTAACACCTTTCTCTTGTCCTTCAACTTATGAAACCACTCAGGGTATCCATGAAGTTTGAAGCAATCGGCCATCACATGACGTGTACCCCCACAATGACGACAAACAAGTTGGTCATTATCCGCTTTACTCCTGAAGGTAGATCCTGTAGCAGAGTCAAGGTTCTTTTGCCAGGGAGATGTATTAGAAGGCTTAGAATGAGAATAGCCTGTGGTGGATTTGGAAAAGAACACGGGTG
The DNA here is from genome assembly GCA_947034835.1 of Ballota nigra. Classification (NCBI taxonomy): domain Eukaryota; kingdom Viridiplantae; phylum Streptophyta; class Magnoliopsida; order Lamiales; family Lamiaceae; genus Ballota; species Ballota nigra. The sequence continues at coordinate 11,379,121 of OX344729.1, forward strand.
CATCAATGTTCTCAGTGTGCAATTCCTTCTGTTGTTCCACCCGAACTAGGATAGAGTATGCTTTGTTCACTGTAGGAAGTGGATCCATAATCAAAATATGATTTCGAATAGCATCGAATTCATCACCCAAACCCATCAGAAACTGCACAAGGCGACCATGCATGTCCCTCTCAGCATATTGCTTCTCAATATGGCAGTCACACTTGCCACAAGTACAACCAAGCAGAGTGTTAAATTCATCTAACTCTGCCCAATAATGCACCATTTTCCCGTAAAATACGGCAAGAGAATCATGACCTTGTTTCAATTGATAGACTAATTTTTTCAATTGATACAATTAGTGCCATTACTAACGTTATAACGTTCACAAATATTTCTCCATAAAATCCTAGCAGATTTGGCAGAGATGAAGGACTCAACTAATTCCTTAGACATAGAACCCAAAATCTAGGTAGACACCATACAATCCACCCGCTTCCAAGACAAAAACTCAAGGGAAGAAGTATCATCGGGTGGGAGCAAAGAGCCATCAATGAAACCTAATTTTGCACTAGATCCCAAAGCAAGGTAAATAGCCTTACTCCAGAGTACAAAATTCTTACCCGTGAGGAGAATCGGGACCAAAGGCCTCCCATGGAGATCAGAGTGATCCGATTTGGGTTCAAACCCACCAAAAATGAAGGAATCCTCCACCGGCGTAGCCAAAGCGGGCACGGGAATCCGTCGATCAGCCATACTAATTATCTTCATGTCGTAAAAAAACCGTGATGCTCTGATACATGTAGAAAATAGGAATCCATGGAAGATATATATGAAAATATGCTTTATATTAATTAGTAGTAGTAAAGTGATTACAGAGTGAACCTTATATAGAAGACCTATCACGTGAGCACTACCACTCAGCATACTAACAGAAAAGGAAAGGAAAGTTGTTGAAGGAAAATAACAAAAATAACAAAATGAATAAGCATGACTCATAGGCTTTGATATGGTGAGATGCGGAGCACGTGTGTAGCATGAATCAAGGGGACACGTGTATGAATCTCTACACATAAGCATAGGGGACGTGGAGGAATTTTACTAGATCTTTTTTCTGTCTAATTTGGGAACATTAAAATTAATTAACATTTTTTTGTGAAATAATAAACTTATACATATAATAAAATGAAAAGATAAAATATGCAGAGTTTAGCTTACGGTTTCAAACAGTATCACTAGAGTTAGGCAGTCTTTAATTAAATAAGATATACAGACCTCTACATTGATGCATTATGTTATAGAGATATTTGTTTTGCTTGAAGTCTCACCTGCAATAGAACAAAAACTCATTAACTATTCAAAAAAGCAAATAACCAACCACAATAAATGGAATCAATACCATCTGTTTCAAATAATATGTCAATTATTTGCAACACAAATTTTCATGCTTCACATGTATAGAAACTATTAGGCACCCGCTAAAATCAATAAATATGTTGAGTGTAGAGCAAAAAATTATTATTAACATAAATAATCAACTTATTCCTCTAATTTTGTCTTAGCTTTTGATTAAAAAGAAAAAACAGAGGAAAAGGAAGGTAATCAGTTGTTACCTAAGAGAACATTATTATAATGTTACATCCAAATGTTTCTCAAGAAATCCATGGTCCCATCAGTTTTTCTGTGAATAACAATTTATGTATATAATTAACCTTTTTAAATCACGGCGTAAATGAATTATATAGATTCCAATACATCACTATTGACTTTAGCTACTCCAGCTCATGATGTAGAATCTTTAATAGCTCAAATGGCTTTCTAAAATTTTAGTGGCTGCTCCCAGAAGCCATTTTGGGAAGAACCTAGACCCAGAGAAATCCAAATGATGTTAAATCATCTCGATGTGAGAATATAGGGTTAATTGCAGTTTTGGTCCCAAGAGGACGAATTTATTTCAAAACATTCATTTTTTTACACTTTTAATCCCGTCATTTTTTGATACATTTGGTCCCAAGAAAATATGAATAAATTGTTGTTTTGGTCCCAAGAGAATGAATAAATTCCAGTTCTGATCTCGAGAGAATGGGGTAAATTTGCAATTTTGGTCCTGAAAATTAAGGGATGTGACAAAAATTGCTTAATAAAGGTAAAAGTGTTTTGCACTTATTCTCTTGTGATCAAAATTGTTTAATAAAGGATTACTTTCGCACATAGGTAAAAGTGTTATGCACTTAATTCTCTTGGGACTAAAAGCACAATTTTTCCGAAATTTTTCGACACTTATCAAAAATCACAGACTGAAAAGTTAAAGGACATCAGAAATGATATTGACATCCATATTTCTCCACTACTTTCATTGATCAATATTAGTACATTTAACTCTTGAACATTTACGAGAAACTAATCTTATAGTGGGTTATTGATTATACTTAAATACACCCCTCGCTGTGGTTAATGTTTTAATGCGTAAACGTCAATCATCAATTGAAATATAGTAATGTTTCTTGTAACTCTGATTATCAAGAATTAAACTCAAAAAAAATTTATCTGGAAAAAGATGCAAGAGAGGTGGGATTCATTTAATAAATTAATGTAGTTAACACTTCTGTGACTTCAACTATGCCCCTAAAAATGATCAGATGCAGAGCATCTATTTCGTATGAATTATAATACCTTCCCACATATGTATTATAAAAGTACTATAGAAGTACTGAATATTGATGGTATATATGTTAATTTTCTTCTACATTATGCAGTTCAGAAAACAATATAACAGTTTTCTCTAGTCAACTAAGTCTTCCATCAAACTCTGAGTCAACAATAAGATAAAGCGGTAATTTTTTTATTTTTCTTTGAAGGGGTAACTTTTTGCAAATTAGGCCCCATCCCGCTGAAACTAGAACTTTACTTTACCGATTCTCCTGGGATCAAAGGAATCGAAAATACTATAAGAAAAAAACTATCCAAAAAGAATCGTTCAGTAAACAACTCATTCTTTTGGGATCAAAATGAGTTTTACACTGAAAAATCATGAGATCTCATGTGCTAATTAGCACTTTAAGTTTAATCAACTAAAATATAATACAAGGTAAAATATATCATAATCACAATCGGAATTTGAGTGGTTGCTTTGCGTGATTAGTCATACAATCTAATTAAGCCAAACGAAAAAAAAAAGAAGGTAAAATTGGCGTTGGCGTGTCACATGAAAAACATATAGCATATGGTGCTAAATTGAGAGAAGTTATACAAAGCAGGAATAATAGTTTTCTTTCGACATAACCAAAGCATAAAGAGAGCTGTATTTAAATATATTGCAATGGTGAACCAAAGGAATATAATGCGTACCCTATGGCAGGCAAAATACCTTTCTTTTTCAAAAGGAAAAGCATATACACGATTGGTATATTCAATAATTATAAATAATATTTAAAATTCTTAATGAGTACTCCCTCCCTCCGTTTCACCTTTAGTTTCACATATAAAAATAGCACATTTAAAAAAAATGGGGTATGTAAATATGAGGTTGAATAAAATAATGATAATTTTATGTTTTATTGACTTTTGTAAGATAATTATTTCCATTTTGGGGTTTAAAAGTGACTGTTAACGTCCAAATAAGAAAAGTGCGAAAGTAATCATGGGCACGGTGGGAATATTACTTAAGAAGTCCAAATTATTAAAAATTTAAAAATGAAAAAATCACTTTGTTATTAATATATTATAATTATAATGTAAACACTAGGTATCATTTACTTTATTAATTGTAGACCCTATTGCAATTAACACCAAATGTTATTCATGAGATACCGTTAGAGCCTTCAAACGTTACTGATATCTCTCCCACCACATATATACCCAAAATTAAAAAAAAAAAAACAAAAAACAAAAAAAGAAGAAGAAAAATGGAAGGAGAAGCAATTTCCGCTACGATTGAAGTCCTTGTTCAAAATCTAATCAACCTTTCCAAAGATGAGATTTCACTGATCCAAAGTCTGGACGAAAACGCCGAAAAGCTGAGGGACACTTTTGGCATGATTCAGGGATTCCTGGATGACGCCCAGAAGAAGTTCGTCCCGGATGAGGCTGTCAAAAAGTGGCTAAAATCGCTTGAAAAAAAGGCGTTTGATGCTGATAATGCTCTGGATGAACTCAACTATCAACTTCTCTCTCAAAATGTATCCTCGTGTTTCCCATCCTTTAATCATTATGTTGATCGGCGAGATCTGGCTCTTGAGATCAACAAAATCAACTCGAGTTTTGAGTCTGTTAACAAAAATGCTATGGAGCTTGGCCTTCAAGAGAAACTTGCCGTTGCACCTGCTGCTGCTGATGCTGTTCTGGAAACTGATTCATTCACCGTCGATCCAATTTTTATTGGACGAGACGATGATGTGTTGAAAATCGTTCAGATGCTCACCACTCCGACTGAAGAGGCCGTGTCCATCCTTCCGATTGTTGGAATGGGTGGACTGGGGAAGACTACTCTGGCTCGAAATGTCTTCAATCATCAAAAAACTAAGAATCACTTTGGCAAACTTATTTGGGTCCATGTTTCTCAAGATTTTAATGCACTGGTTCTTTTGAAAAAGATTCTTAGAAATGTGAAAGAAGGAAACGTTGAAGATGAGAGCAGAGAAGTTCTTCTGAAGAAGCTTCAAGAATCTTCGGAATCCCAAAATGATGATGCTGCAATTCTTTTAAAAAGAAAGCTTACCAATTTGGAAGGAGGGAACGTTCAAGATGAGAGCAGGGATGTTGTCATGAAGAAGATTAAAGAGGCTTTAAAAACCCTAACTTATCTGCTTGTCCTTGATGATGTCTGGAACGAAGACCGGCAGAAGTGGGAGGATTTTATAAGATCGTGGTCAGGAATTACTTCTACCAAGGGAAATATCATCATTGTTACCACGAGGAATGTAGAGGTCGGTGCGATTGTAAAAACACTTGATATGCATCTCTTGCATGAATTATCTGACGAACAATGCTGGTCTATTATCAAAGACAGAGCATTAGAAGGAGAAGTTATTACGCCGGATCTAGAAGACATCGGAAGAAGTATTGCAAAAAGATGCACAGGCCTGCCATTAGCTGCCAATGTGGTCGGCGGAGTGCTGCGTGGTAAATCGCGAGATGAGTGGAGCGCAATCAAAGAGAGTTGGCTATCAGATGTTGGAGGAGATGAAAATTATATTTCAAAGATATTGAAATTGAGCTTCCATCACTTGCCTTCACCATCACTCAAGAAATGCTTTGCATACTGTTCTATTTTTCCCAAAGGTGCTCGGATCAACAGGGAACAATTGATACAGCTTTGGATGGCAGAAGGATTTCTTCAACCTTCTCAAACAAGTGATATGGAGACTGTTGGCAACCAACTTCTGAAAGTTCTTCTGCACAACTCTTTATTGCAAATTGTGGACAGAGATGAATACGGCAATATAGAGCATTGTAGCATGCACGATCTAGTGCATGACGTAGCAGTCTCTATTTCTGATGTTACCTATTACAAAAGAGATGAATCGCGTGAAGATCCAAAAGAGCAGGCAAAATGGTACACATGTTGGGGAAATAACGGAGGTGAATCAAGGCGAATCCCAAAGGATAATGCAAAATGGTTGCGGACATTGGTCTACAATGGCAAAATTTGTGATATCATATTCTCAGACTTCAAAAGCTTGCATTCACTAACTCTATCAGATGATGTCGTGGAAAAATTGTCCGATTCTATCAGAGAGCTAAAACACTTGAGATATCTTGACATTTCAGACACAAATGTTGAATATTTGCCAAATGCGATAGGTAAACTCTATCACTTGCAGACAATTAGAGCAGGTTGGTTGCTAAGCTTACCAAGTACTTTAAAGCACTTGCTAAACTTAAGGCATATTTACGTGAAGTTCGAGTATGTATTATTATTGCCTGCTCATTTGGGAATGTTAACTTCACTCCAAACATTACCATGCTTTAAAGTGCATAACAAAGAGGGTCACCGGATTGTAGAGCTTGGAAGTTTGAAAAATCTGAAAGGGGAATTGAAGATTTATAATCTTGAAAAAGTGCGAGGTGAAGAAGAGTCTGAGAAAGCATGTTTATCTCAAAAGTCGGGCATCGTGAGGTTAGTGTTGAGGTGGGATGAAAACAGAGAAGGTGTTCAAATAAATGATGAGAATGTGTTGAAAGGCCTCCAACCTCACCCCAACCTAAAGAAGCTAGAAATTTATGGATTTAGTGGAGCCAGTTTTCCAACGTGGACTTCAAAGATGGCTGTCTTTCTTCAAGGGTGTTGGGTAGGATTGAGTAGCTTGATGGAGATGACACTTGGAAATTGCTCCGGATGTGAAGAAATCCCAACGCTGGGGCATTTGCCACATCTCAAAGTGTTGTGCTTGTATCGTTTGGATAAAGTAAAACTCATTGGTGCTTCCTACTATGGCATTGAAGAGTGTAGCCCCACTAATGGGGTGACCATCACTGTGTTTCCGGCTCTTAAAAGGCTCGAGTTGCGAGAGTTGCCAGAGTTGAGAGAGTGGGAAGAAGTAAAAGTTCCTCAAGTGAATGCATTCCCTTGTCTTGAACATTTGAAGATCAGGGAATGCAATCAGCTGAGGAGTGCTCCAAGTCAGTTCACAAGCCTTAAAGAGTTGATTATTGGTGTGATGGATAGTGAGTTACCTCTGGCAAGCATATGCGATATCAAATTAAAGACGCTTACGAAACTCGAAATTCAGTGGATAGAGGGATTGACAAGTCTGCCAGATTGGTTATTCCATAACAATCAAAATTTCTCGGTGTTGACAATACGAGACTGCCCCAAGTTGATAGAGTTGTCAAATGGTATGCATAACCTCAGTTCTGTAGAGGAGCTGCTATTATCCGACTGCGATAATCTCAAGTCAGTTAGTGGGGGGAAATTACAAGATTTGACATCGCTCCGAAAGTTGACAATTTCTGGATTCCCGGGGCTGAAGAATTTTCTAGTTGAGATGGGGGAGTCATGTGCGCCGTTGCTCGAATATGTGCACATTGATGCTGGTGGTCCACATGGATTGGATCGTGCGTCCTTTAATAAGACTATCAATAGAGTATTGGTATCACGATCTCACTCACTTCGTACGTTAGAGTTGACAGGGAATCTAGATTGGGAGTCCCTCCCCGACCAGATTCAACACCTCACTGCTCTCGAAATGTTGCAGTTATACGAATTTGGAATAAAAGAATTGCCAGAATGGCTTGGGAACCTCTCTTCCCTAAAGGAATTATATCTATTAGGCTGCAGAAAGTTAACAACATTGGAAGACATGCGACGCCTCATAAACTTAACAACATTGGTTATTCGGGGGTGTCCACTGCTAAACAACAGAGGTTATATAAAACAATGTGAGTGGCCCAAGATTTCCCATATCCCCAACATAGAGCTTGATTGGCACGACATTCAAAATAATGGTCGGTGAGGTAAGAGTAATTAATTTTTTTTTTTTTTTTTACTTTTCAAATTCAATGTTTTTTCACTTGTATTCTTTATTTATCTTTTAATTTTTCTTTAAAACATTTTTTCTTCACTACAGGTACTTCCATTCACTTGTGAAATTATCGTACATTGGCGGAGCTCATAGGCTTTCTCTCGAGATTATAGTTTTTTGTAGAGTTTATTGATTCCGCATGCTATTTTACCTATTGTTGAGGCCGATTTTTCGGCTCGATTGATTGATGTTTGTTATTTTTATATAAAATTCTATTTTACAAATATCTCAACTAAGGATTTGTTTTTTTTATTCAACATCTTATTTTTTGTTTTCGTCCCAATTTAAAGTCCGATATTTATTTTTTCAAAATCCGATAGTTTTTTTTTTAAATCATAGCATGCACCACAACAATAAAAAAATGTGGCACACGTTTAATTTTTTTATCATCTTGTATGATTTAATTTAGTTGATGAATTTTATATCGACCATGGATTGTGACCAAAATAATTAAATCAAGTATTTGAATTGAGAAAGAAATAAAAATTGAATCCTGTTGGGAATACATTTATAAAGTTGAGACTTATATATAGTAATATTCAACCTAAAAATTACTTCTCGTTGTGAAATTCTTCCATGCTGAAAATTCCGACAAATCGTTTACATCATTGGGAGGATGCTGTTTTTTTACAAGAAATGTGAATTATAAATACGAAAAGTCGAAAAAAATCTTTACTAATTTCAACGGGGATAAATAAATATATATCGAAGCTACTACAATTGTTCAAGGATTATTTGACGGCCTGCGTACACTGCTTACAAATGTGACAAATGTGCTAATGAAGAATCTGTACCTGTTCTCCCCTACTATACTAATACAAAATATCCCCTTTTCATTATATTTTTTCCTCAAGGCCGGCAATAGCTAAGGCTTGTCTCATCATATGTTAACACATATATAATTAAATATGTCTCTATTCCTTCTTCAAGGATTTTAAGACACGTTCATCAAACATAGTTAGATCCGACATCCTATAAGTATTCGAGAAATAGAGGTAAAAAATAATCCGACATCCTATAAGTATTCGAGAAATAGAGGTAAAAAATAAAAATTGTAAAGCTTGTGAAAATGAATAGAAGAGAAGTTGGTGAAGGTTTTGGAGCGTCTAAGTTTTTCAAGGATAGAGAAGAGGAGCTATCCTTCTTTCGAGATTTGAAAAAACGTGAAAAGGTTCAGTTTGTTAGCCTTCTTCAGCCCGTTTCCGATGAGTTTGATGCAAACAATGGTTAGTGAAAGAATTCCGTCTAAAAATACAAATTTGAAGAGAGATGTGAAATTAATTTATTTAATTAGTTTTTTACACTCCTCCCCTTTACTAATGGGTCCCAATGAGAGGAAAATTTAATAAGAGTACAATTGGTTTTAGCGGAAATCGAATTCAGGATATTTGTCCAAGTGTGAGCCTTTTTAGCTATAATACTATGAAAGAATTTCATCTCATTCTAAAAATTCAAATTTTTTGAAAGGTGTAAAATTAATTCATTTAATTATTTTCTTTACCATTAGTCCGTAACGTCTCATACTAGATGCATAATGCATGTACTATTAAAAAATGTTTTAACGTTCCATATAAATTATATGTACACGTGTTAAAGATTCAGATGGTGAATCTGACTGAGTCCTTACCTAGTGTCATTTTTGTACATGGTATGTGTGTGTGAGAATATGTCTATGTTTTTGTGCAGGAAATCATGGACTCTACAGAATGGATTCAGGAGGAAGAAAAGGGACAGGTCTTGGATTTCTCGCTGAGAGTGGGAAAAATGACTACAATTGGTAATTATTGATACAACATTGTCCAAATTTATCTATGAAAATTACTATTTATTTACATATATAATCGAGTCAATGTTGACAGTGCACTTTTAGTTGATTTTGTTTCTTTTCCAACAACTTGATGAAGGCTAAAAACACCACCGGCAACACCTCTATTTCCATCACTTGAGATGGAAACAAATGGCCAAGAATTAGTCATTCAAAGGGAGATACCAATCATCCAGCCCCTTTCAAGGGTAATTCTCCTAAATCAAACTTCATATATTTCTTGATTGAAATAAATCTAGACGTACATAATAGAGTGATTTCTGACTTAGACTAGTGGAAGGAATTTTTCCTTTTCTTTTTTCTTATTTTTTTTTTTTTTTTTTTTGTAAGGCGCAATTTATGGACAACAGGTTTAAAAGTTCACAAATTTAGGTAAAATTGATGCAAATTGGGCTAAAGTGTCAGCCGATTTGGCCTCAATTACAATTTTTTTTTAATCTGATGTCCTTAAATTGTCAACCATATTTGGGTTGATTCAGGTCAATTTGATCTCAATTTACGAATTTTGGCCCGATTTGAATTGACTTGGCCTCAATCTACAAATTTTTAAACCTACTGTTCTTTATACCAGAATTTATTGTTCTATTTTTGCAATCCCTTAAATTATCGACCTTAACAAAAAAAAAAAAAAAAAAAAACCGACTAGTGTTATGTTCATCTCATAATTTAAACCAAGTTCTTACTCGAAAAATTGATTGATTGTATCTCGTTAACTTGCATTAACCTAAGATCGGATCAAGAAACTGAAATTAAAAGGGAAAAAAAGACCAATTTTTCTCTTTATATTATGGTCATTGAATCATCAGATGACAAAAAATCAATACATGATCAGTTTGCAGGAAATTCAGAAGGTAACAAGAAAACATCACCATCGCCTCCAAATCCGAACCCAAGACCTCCTCAACGACACAAGACCCCTACAGGGAGGCCAAATTTACCATCGTCGCTCGACAAAAAAAACACGAAAAAGGAACCAACTATGTCCCAAAAAACGAGCCAAACATGTACTGATAAAATAAAACACAACCCAAAAAAAACTCAACCGATTTTCCCACCTACAAAAAACCTCTCAAAGAGCATAGAAACAGAAAGCAGAGGAGTATCGCCTCTCGTAAGGACAAATATCGCAGGACTCTCAAACGAGACGCCACCCAATCTACGAACAACGAACACGCCAACATCAACAAACCGCGGAAGGCCAACGAATCAGAGCCTTTCGACCCCACAGAAACAGGAAACGAATCCGAACATAAGAAGACAATCATGCTCTCCAAGTGTGGCTAGGGGCAGAAAAGGAAATTTGGATATCGATGGAAATGTAGCCAATCAGAGTAGAGCTCAACAAGGTGGAAAGAAAGGGCAGGTTGTGGGAAGCAGAATGGTGGAGAGGTTCATGAACGCGCGTGTTCCCAACGCTGAAGAAAATCGAGCAAAGATTAACAACATATCTAAGGTTTCAAGTAGTGAGAAGAGAGAAGATAATAAGATTGTTAAGCTGAATGGATCTTTGAATGAGAATTCTGGGTTTGGGAGAGCGATGTCAAAGAGTTCATTAGACATGATGGTGAGAATACATATACCATTTTATTTCATCAAATTTATGCACATATACTATACTAGGAATTTTATTTTTGAATCTTGATTTTGTTATTATTAATGAATTGCCGTTTGAAATACAGAGTTTTCGACGAGACTCGAGTAATAATCGTGAGCATGGCCATGGAGTTGTTGCGGGACGAAAATCTTGAGTCATCAATATGGAACCTATGGAATTGAATATGAAAGGAGGCCTATAATGTTAATGTATCATGTGAATGATATGTGTCAAGGTGAAACTATACCAACTGATTAAAATATAATAACCTTTTACATTATTCCACCTCTTATATTTTGATATATAAACATTTTCATTGATAGTGGACTATATATCATTTCAGATATTACTAGTTAGCTGTCTTTTATGTACTAATATAATTTTTTTTGCTGTACTTTAAAAGTTTTTTAAGCTTGATTCTATGTTATTTATATTCTTGTATATTACCTTGAGTACATAAAACAAAAATATACATTTTCATATAGTTCTTTGTATTTCTATTTCACTTCTTTTTTATTTATATTGTCTCTCATAATTTTTTAGCTAACTATTGTCTCTCGTATTTTGAATTGGTGTAATTTAGTTCATTGACTTATAATTTACTCATTTTTTATCTTTTGGGCAGAAAATTTGAAAAAATATACAATTAATCCTAACTAAAAATTCAAAACAATCACTTGTCTACCAATAATTAAAATGTAAAATTGTTACCTTTAATTATCAATTTCCAATTGCGGTGTTTATATAAATATTTTCACCTATGATTTTGTTCTACCGTGAATTTAACTGCAAAAAAAAAAAAAAAAAAAAACTGTTCTATGTGGATGAAGAGGTGGAAAAAACTCGTTGTTTTTAGATCGGGGTGAGTATAATAATATAGACTATATTTTATTTTTTAATAAATTGCAGTATCTGATATGAGTAGGGGGCGAGTGTGGGCGCAATTCACCTCAAATTCGCACCAAAATCACGACTTGGCGTATCCATTATTTTTTGAAAAAGAAATAGATACGTGAATCGATTTTTTGAAAAATGTAGATAGCTTTGTGATTTTTACCGACCGGTGGCGCCCCTTCCTTTTGAGACAAAAAATACTTTGGAATCGTGATGCTGGTAAACTTTAACACCCAATTTCATCACTTATTGCTCTTGATGATAACTTTCTTGTGGACTTTTGAGATTACATATGTTGTTATTTGTCTCTATGTGATCCTCCGTTCGGATCGGTTCCTCCACCGTCAGGTTACTTCAACTTCGCTTGGAAAGAATCAAAAAAAATTTCAATAGGATTTGAACCCAGGACGTGTGGACGGCGTGAGCCTATTGACTTTGATACCATGAAAGAATTTTGTCTCTTCTAAAAGTCGAACATGTTGAAAGGTCTTAAATTAATTCATTTGCATAATAGTTCCCAATAGTTTCGACTGCATATCCCACCAACTGGCAAACCACTTTTCAATGTTTTGAAATCTGCGAAGTATGATAATTTTTATTAACTACTTGTGCAATAAATCCTTATTCAATCAGTTAATTAGTTGGGTCAAACCGTCAATGTAATATACTTGGTGAGGGGATTAAACTCCTCCTTTATTGTCCTTATTCCAAAAAAGGACAACAGCTTGTCCTTAGATGATTACATGCCAATTTCTTTGATTGAGTGTTTATACAAAATTATTGCAAAGACATTGGCCAATCGTTTAAGCAAGGTGCTCGATGGTGTTATTTCAGAAAATTAAACCGCATTTGTTGGCGACAGACAAATTTTGGAAGGAATTGTAATTCTCAACGAGTTGATTGATGAAGCTAGAATGAAGAAACTCGAGAGGATTATTTTTAAAGTCGATTTTGCAAATGCTTATGACTCCATTGATTGAGAGTTCTTGGAGGAAATGATGATCGGGCTTAATATTTCATCGAAATGGAGGAAATGGGTAATGGAGTGCGTATCTGCGGCCTCTACATCAGTCCTTGTAAACGGTTGTCCATCGGGAAACTTTAATTTGGAACGGGGACTGAGACAAGGTGGTCCATTGTCCCCATTTTTGTTCTTAATCGTGGCCGAGGGATTGAGCCTCTTTATAAAAAAAAAGGCGATTGAGGAGGGGATTCTTGAAGCAGATTGGTGGGAAAAGATAAAATTAAAGTGTCTCACCTACAATACGCCGATGACACAATCTTTGTGTGCCCAGGTAAGATGGAAAATGTTGTTGCAATTAAATATCTCCTTCGCAATTTTTGAATTAATGTCAGGCTTGAAGGTCAATTTACATAAATGTGGAATTAAGGGTGTGAATATGGTAAAAAATACAGTGCAATCGATGGCTGATTTTGTATGGTGTGAAACTAGTAAAAATCATTTTTCCTACTTGGGAATAAATGTTTGCATCAATCACAAAAAATTTCATCGTGAGGAAACTTGATAGACCGAGTAAGACACCGGTTGAAAATCTGGGAAGGAAAGCACATGTCTATTGGAGGTCGCATTACGATGATTCAGGCGGTTCTCTCTGCTCTACCGATCTATTGCCTCTCTTTTTACCGAATGCCAAAGAAAACTATCAGAGAGCTCATTAGTGTGCAAAGAAAATTCTTATTGGGGGATGTGTGGATAGAGAAAAAATATCTTGGGTTAGGTGGGGTGATGTCTGTAAAGAAAAGAAGAATGAGGGTTTGGGGATTCGAAATTTAAATGTCTTTAACCTGGTTCTTATGGAAAAATGGATTTGGAGAGTGTTAAATAATCAGGAGAGATTGTGGGTTCAAGTGATCAAGTCAAAATATGTGGAAGATCCCTTTAATTATGGTGGAAAAAAAATCGGGGTTCAGGTAGAGTTAGAAGGAGAGGAGGATCATACGTGTCGGGATGGTGGAAAGACATTTGTGATCTTTTTTTGGGGAGTGAAGGGAGAAGTTTGAGAGGAGAATTTCATAGGGTGCTAGGTAGAGGAGATAAGACCTCTTTTTGGTCAGATTGGTTGGTTGGAGAGGGACCTTTGAAAGAGAGATTTCCTAGAATATTTAGAGTGAGCGATCAACAAGAGGCACAAGTTAGTGAGATGGGAATGTGGGGGGAAGATGGGTGGAGGTGATCGTTGTTATGGCAGCGGGAACTAAGGGAAAGAAATAGGGTTTCTTTTAATGATCTTATGTCTTGTTTAAATAGGTGCAAATTGGATCGCGAGGGGGAGGATACATGGAGATAGATACACGCTTCCAACGGGATATATTCGACAAGTGCAACATACAAGAAGGCAGTGGAGAGTGAGGATGTGGAATATGGGGCTTTGGAGTCGAAGGCTTGCAAGAAATTGTGGGATTGTTACGCACCTAAAAGAGTTCAAGCCATTGTTTGGAAGGTTATTAAACTGCGATTACTAACAAAAATAGGGCATCTAAGACGTGGAATATTACAGGTAAACGTGGATATCCATTGTGTACTTTGTGGAGAGGTCGAAGAGAATATTCCACATGTTTTTTTCACTTGCAAAAAGTAGCGCAAATTTGATCTTGTTGTTATGAGTGGACAAAGACGAACATAGCGCCACATATCAACCCAGCTCAACATTTATTACAACACGGTGACTTGCTCGGATCTTCAAAGAAATCCAACTTATTTACTACACTTTGGGCTGCTATCATTTGGACAATCTGGAAGGAGAGAAGCGAGGTAATCTTCAATGGGAAAGAAACTCATAATACTAAATTATTCTCTGACATCAAAGCAAGAGTATGGTCTTGGATAGTAGTTAGGGGAGAATTCGTGAACAAATTTTCTTTTGGTGAATGGAATTTTGATCCTAAACGTTGTTGCTATAATATTTGAGAAGTTAGAGGCATAAAAGATATCTTGTTATTATTGTAAGGATTGGAGTACCCCTTGTACCCCAATTTTTATAATAATATTTTTTTTACTGATAAAAAAACATAATATACTTGAGAATTAGTTGGGCCCGAGGATGAAAATATCGCGGATATCACAAATTGTGAGAGTGAAATATGGATATTGGGGTGTAATGTATTTTTTTTACAGAATATCGTGGAAATATCATAATATAACGAAAGATATCATTATCGATTCGATATTTGTTGATCGCAATTTTTTCCATATAAATTTTACACGAATTATACAAATATAAATATTTTTCCCCTTTTTTGTTTATAGTGATTGTAAGTTTATTATAAGAATATATTCTCTTTTATAGTAATTAAATAACTCATATAATTGATATAAGCATAATTGTTTACAAGATTAATCTAATACGATAAGTTGATATCAATATTTTTTGAAAAAAGAAGTGAGTTATTATAATAAGAACATTAGAGTTTTATTTTATTTTCTCATTTAGCCTCTATAACTACTTATTCTCGAGAAAATTACTAGTAACAAGATAAAATAATAAAGACAGAGATGAAAATGCAAATTTAATGATATCTTAAATTGTAACACCCAATTTTAGAAAATTACATTTCATATGTTAAGCAATTTAATTTTTTCTTTAAACATTAAAATTGTGAATTATTTTCTAGTTTTTCAAAAGCTTATGATTTATTAAATTGAAAATCTAATATTTTCAATGAAGTTTAAAAAGTTTTGCAGGATAGTCTACTGAGAAGGTCAAACTCGATTGTGACTCACTTGACACAAGCAAGTAAGAAAAAGAAAACTAAACATGTATTAAATATATATAAATTATTATTATATGTTTATAATTAAAATTTTAAATATATTTATGATATTAATCATAATTAAATTTAGCAATAATAATATTTCAATATTTATTAAGAAAATATGTATCATATAAAAAAAGATTTATCATATATTACTTAGTCATAGGAATATATATATTCATGGGATTTATGTAAATTTAAATAATAATAATAATCATAATACATAATGAATTATATGAGTGTGCATATATCATATTGCCTCGTGTACTCATCCTTCATGCAGGAATTGGAGTGATTTTAGGTCTAAAATGATGAAGAACTGAAGAAAGGATGAAGAATGGAGTTAAAAGACTAAAAATGAGTCAAAACAAGACTCATTCGCCCAAGAAAATAGGTCACTCGGCCGAGCAAGAGGGAAAAGGCCGAGTGGAAATCTCTGGAAGATCCACTCGGCCAAAACGGGATTTCACTCGGCCGAGTAAAGAGGTTTTGGCCGAGTGGAAATCTTTGGAAGATCCACTCGGCCAAAATGAAGTTTCACTCAGCCGAGTAAGGTTGAAAATGGCCGAGTGAAGTAAAATAGACATGACTCGGGCAAAAGAGGAAGCACTCGGTCGAGTTGAGTTAGCACTCAGCCGAGTGAGTGAAGACTCGGGCGAGTGAAATAGGATTGGCCGAGTGAAAATGCTGACAAGTCCGAAAAGTGCGATTTCTGGAAGATTCGAGGGTTTAATTGCAATAACCGACTTATGGCCATTTGGGTGTGAGTATAAAAGGCTTATAACTGATTTTGAGAGCAGTTATGACTCATTTTATCAGAATTCCACACGAGAGTTGAGAGCTCCAAATTTCATCAATATCTCTTAGAAATTCTTAGATTAGGTTTACTTTTCGTAAATTCTTCCATTAGAAGTCAATTGTATCTAGAGTGGAGCTTGAAGAACAATCAATTTGTAGATTTCATATTTGTTGAAGTGTTGATTGAAGATGTTTTCTACATTTTCTTCCTCTTAGGTGATATTCCTCTAATTTCAATTCTTAGAAGTTAATTTCTCAGCTTTTCTATGGATTTTTATATGATTGTTGCTACCTTAGCTAGAGCTAAACTCTTTATGCTTCGAATGATGAAGATTATGAAGGAATTAGAGCTTTGCTTGAATAGATGCTTTGATTTTGTGAAATTGAATGATGAACTTCTTTGATTATGGATTATTTGAGCTTTGATAGTCTATCTTCATTAAATAGAACAATTCATGAAAAGAGCAATATATGAGAGTTGAGCTCTTCTTAATGAAAGTCCCATTGAAAGAGATTAGCTATCAATTGCTATTGTTAGATGTTCTAGGTTTTCGAGAGAAGCTTAGAGCATTAAGAATACTCCTAATCGAGCATTGAGTCTTTGAAACGAGAGTTTCAAATGATAAGATGAGGTTTTCTTAGCTTGGGTTTATCATGAGATTGAGCTTAAGAAGAGCATGTATTCGAGTAAGCCTTAATACTTGCATAATTGGATTCATTCGAAGCATAACCTCAACCTTGCACTTCGAAAGAAGTTAAAATAGTTTTTCGTATTGCATTTGAAAACAATTAGTAGATAAAACTAACCAAGACCTTTTACTTTTTTGAAATTTCTTTTGTAAGCATTCAATTGTGTAGATTTCTTAGTACTAAAACTGTTGTCTTAGGGTTCGATAATTGTAAACTTGGTCACCTATCGTTTCTACAATAGACCCCATACACTTGTGGGTGTACTATACAAAAAGTGCAATCACAGTCTTACATGCATCACAATTAATACAAATCCGTCCAACTGCATATAATGTTCATTCCCCCCTACAGCTAGTGCGTGGGAAAGAACCAAGCATTTTCCATCTGCGTATTTTTGGATGTGTGGTATATATTTCGATAACATTACCAAAGCGGACCTCTATGGGCCCACAAAGGAAGCTAGGTATTTACGTTGGATTTGACTCTCCATCCATTGTGAAATACCTAGAACCTTTATCCGGGGATCAATTAATGACTCGGTTTGCTGATTGCACGTTCGATGAAGATCACTTCCCGGCATTAGAGGGAAATCCGAATTCAAAATTGAATGAATGTCAGGAGCTTACGTGGAACGTAAGTAATCTTCAGTATTTCACGCACTAGTCAATCTGAACTGGAAGTTCATAAGATCATTAACTTGCAAAATTTAGCAAACAATCTGTCAGGCGCGTTCACTGACCATAGAGGTGTAACTAAATCGAATATACCTGCAGTAAATGCTCCCAAAGGGTTGAGGTCCCAAGTAAAATAAGTATACATGCCCCCACACGCTAGAAGCGTAAAGGACCTATAAAAGATACAAGTACACTAAAAGAAAGGTTAGCAAAACTGGTCAGCCGAACATAAAATCTCTAGAAGAGATTCGTCTAGATAAATCAAAGTCTCTAGAAGAGACTCGTCTAGAAGACGAGCGTCCTAGTGATGAAGTATGTGCACAAAATATTCAATGCACTAGGACCGCGAAACGACCAGACCTAGATACACTGGGAAATGAGAAAGGTCTGGTTGACATAAATGTTAAAGTCTCTATGAATATCATAGATACAGGAGAAACATATCATAGAAATATTACTGTCGTCGACGATACATTTGCATCGACACATGTTCTTTCCATTATAAATAACAATCTAGATCCAGAACCCAAAACGACCGCTGAGTGCCGGAAGCGCTCCGATTGGGTAAAATGGAAAGAGGCAATTGAAGCAGAGCTCGCATCGCTAAACAAAATAAAAGTATTTGGCTCCATCATTCGTACAGCCGCGCGTGCTATCCCTGTAGGATATAAATGGGTTTTTTTATGAAAACAAAATGAGCATAATACTGTAGAGATGTATAAAGCGAGACTGGTAGCTCAAGGGTTTTCACAGAGACCCAGTATTGATTTCGATCAAACCTATTCTCCCATAATGGACGCAATAACGTTCTGCTACTTAATATCTTTGGCAATTAAAATTAATCTCCAGATGAGATTAATGGACGGATCACTAGATGCCGACATCTATATGAAAATCCCTGATGGATTTGAGATTCCTCAGATGAGGAATGGAGAAAATCGCAGTATGTATAGCATAAAACTGCAAAAGTCGTTGTACGGCCTAAAGCAATCAGGTCTCATGTGGTACAACAGACTTAGTGAATTTCTCTAGAAGAAGGGATACACGATTGATATAGCTTTCCCATGCATATTCACGAAGAAAACACAATGTGGTTTTTGCATTATATCTGTTTATGTTGATGACCTAAACATAATCGGAACATGCAAAGAGATTGAAGAAGTCAGTTCAATCTTGAAAGCTGAATTTGAAATGAAAGTCTTGGGTAAAACCAAGTATTGCCTCGGCTTGCAGATCGAGCATCTCCCAAAATAAATTCTTATACATCAGTCAACCTACGTGAAGAAGGTATTGGAGAGATTTCATATGGATAAATCTCATCCACTTAGCACACCTATGGTTGTCTAATCCCTCGAAGTGGATAAGGACCCATTTAGACCAAGAGAAGATTCAGAAGAAATTCTGGGGCCAGAAGTTCCTTCTCTTAGCGTTGTTGGAGCATTACTCTATCTCGCAGATTGCACTATATCGGACATTGCATTTACAGTTAATTTGCTTGCGAGATATAGCGCTTCTCCTACAAGAAGACATTGGAATGGTGTTAAGCATGTTCTACGGTACCTCCATGGGTCTCAAGATCTTGGAATGTTTTACCGTAAGAACCAAGACAAAACCTTGGTAGGTTATGCGGATGCTGACTATTTGTTTGATCCCCACAATGTCATATCCCAGTCTGGTTACGTTTTTCTCTGTGGTGGAATCGTGATCTCATGGAGATCGGTTAAACAAACCATGGTTACCACGTCTTCAAACCACTCAGAGATAATAGCTTTGTTAGAAGCTGTACGAGAATGTATTTGGTTAAGGTCCTTGGTAAAACACATTGGTGACTCGTGCGGTATCGCTAAAGGTGATACATCCCCCACCGTTATATTTGAAGACCAAGGGTGAAAATATCATTATCGCAAGTAATATCGCAACATTAAATTTACGGCAATATCGATGGATATATCGATATCGCATATCCATGTCGCAAATTTTTGAAAAAAATGACGGAAACTTTATTAAAATCTTGAAAATTTAACATGAAATTTTAGGTAGTATTATAATATGATATTATGCATATGTTCCATTTAAAATTATTATAAAATTACATGTTTAAAGTAAGCATATAGATAATAGACTATATAAACACTGTCTAACGTAATACAATTGAC
The DNA here is from genome assembly GCA_947034835.1 of Ballota nigra. Taxonomy (NCBI): domain Eukaryota; kingdom Viridiplantae; phylum Streptophyta; class Magnoliopsida; order Lamiales; family Lamiaceae; genus Ballota; species Ballota nigra. The sequence goes on from OX344729.1 coordinate 11,399,028, forward strand.
AATATAATACAATATATATATTACATAATACAATACAAAATATAGTGCATGATACAATACAAGATGACTAATATTACATGATACAATACAATTAGTATCAAAATGATGACCTATGAGGTTCAAATACAAAGGATGGAATGTCATCTTTGTCTAAATAATATTGATACCAACTCATCACATTAAAATAATCCTAGACAAAGGGTATTAGTTGATGACATAATAGTTATTTGTACTAAAGGATACTACTTTTGAAGAGTATTAGTTGTTTTCACTGAAGGGTGTGAAGAACATTAATTATTTAACTAAAGTGTATCAATTGGTTACACTAAAGAGTATTAATGGATTACACTAAAAATATTGCAAAGTGATTCATGTATGAACCAATTTCACTACATACATACTCACTTTAATGTTAGGTCAGCTTAGGAAAATAATAAATATATAAACACATAAAAAATAAACATAAAAACAATAAACATAAAAAATGCGATATTTTTATATATCTACGATATTTTTCGATATGTTACAGCAGGAAATATCCTCGCCTGACAAGAGGTCAGATTTCTGAAGATACACTGACCCGACAAGATCGAGGGTCTACATCAGAAAAGAGTATTTAATGTATTATAGGTCTACGGTTGATTGGTAGATTAATATTGTAATAAATCCCTAAAATAAAGGGTTGAGACGAATTTAGGGCCACTTTTGGGCCTTTGGGGGTGAACCTCTATAAATAGGGGGCCACCCCCTCATTGTAAAGGATTCACTTTTCTCTCATTTCTCATATATCCAAGAAGCTCTCATATTCGTGGGAAGAACGAAAGTTCTTCCCCAACCGTTCGTATTCGTTTATTATTGATTGTTTGTCGGGCATAACCCCAATCGCCACATATATCTACCCGTACGAAAATGTCTGTCAACAATTTGGCACTAGAAGAAGGGTAAATTCGGGTTCATCTCGATGGATGAACACGAAGATCCTCCCATCAAAAAATCAAAAAATCAAATTCCTCACCCCGCGAGCCTTTTCGATTCATACAAACAAAAATTCAAGCAAAGAATCTAGTTCAACCAATAAGTTCAGCAAACCCATTTCCTGGGTACAGGAGGAGGGCACGTAGCAAGCAAGAAGAAAAAAAAAATTCAAAAATCTCAGTTTCATTACACGGATATCAGAAGGCTTCAAGCCAAGAATCCATCAACTAATCTCATTCTACCTACAAAGAAAGAAAGCTCACGGAGCTAACAAAAAGAAGAAGAAATGTATTCGGAGCTCCCGTGTCCAGTCACGGCAGAGCTCCGATGCCGATCTCGCCGCCGTCCCTCTCCGTTCTGTCGCAACAGGGTGTCGTGCCGGCACAGCCGCGGCCCGGGCCCAACCACCGCACCGTCGCCGCCATTGTTCCGCTTTTATCAGGCGAAATCTCCATATTTTTTCCAAGTAAAAATATTGTTTTCTGCGTTGAAAACCCCCTCCTTAGTTTGCCTTGGGTGGTGTGCCAGCTTTTCCACAGCTTTGTCAGTATGCTTTTGGCGCATTTCCCAACACGTTGAAAAGTCAAAAGACTCCGGCCTCGATCCGCGCACCGCCGAGGTCGATACCCGTCACCCCGTGTCTTCCCGGGGAGGCCCGGCAGCCTCCAACCGTCGCTCACCGCCCAGCGGTTACCCGCAACCCGCCAACTTCACTCGCAGGCTCCCCGCGCTATCCGTCGGGCGGCAACCGATGTCGCCCACGGCGCCTACCCGCTGCCCGCGGCGCTCCTCAAACCAGCGAGGCTCGGCGCCTCCCCTCCCTGAGCAGAGCCATCACCGACACGCCTCCCGCCTCGTGCGGCCCTCGGGCTGGAAGCCCTTCTCACTGCTGCGGCCGAGCCGCCGCACCGAACTCCCCGACCAGTTTGTCCGCGCCGCCCCAATCTCCAACCCGCGTCGACTTTGGGCAGATCCGCCACCTCGCCGCCGCCCGTGGTTCCTCGCCGCCTCCCCGTCCACCGCCGGCGCGAGTTCAAAAGCGCCGATCTGTCCCGACCAGTTTACTCGCCGCCACTCCGCCGCACTCAACCGGTCGGGTACACCTCCCCACGCCTACCCGCACCACCAGTCGCGCCTCTCCGCGCCAGATGTCGCCCCTCGCGGCCAGCCTTCCCGCCGCCCGCAGCAAATCGCGCACAGAGCCCGCGGACGCTGCTCGCAGCCGCCCCTCCCCGCGGCGACCGTCGCCTCATCTCGGCCTCCCCGCAGCAGCTGCCTAACCGCCGCCCGTCGCTTCTCCCGGTGTACCCTCGCCGGTGCCTATCCGCGTCGCGAGCGGCCACCGCCTAACTCCAACACCGCACGTTGCCTAGGTGTGGGCGTGTTCTCATTTGTGGGCTGGGAGTTCCAGTCAAATCTGTTGGGAATATAGGCCAAATTCCCAAGGCCCAGTCAAACCTATTAGGCCCAATCTTATTTCAGTTTTAAGCCCAGTTTATTCAAGAGGCCTAGATCCTTTGTAAAATTCTGCAGCCCATTAAAAAAAAAAAAAAAAAAACAGCAGCTTCTGAGACGGGCATCCAGAGCCTCTTCGACAACGAAAAATCTACGGGCAGTCCTTTGCCCACTCGAATCAGGTTTATTTCGATAACTTGTTTTTAATATATATATCACCACTCGCAAATTTTCATATAAATTAAAAGCGGGGTCAAATACAGTCAATTATTTAAAACTTCGAATATAATTTTTGAAATTCAATTTTCATCTGGTAACTTCCTTTTAATATATATTGTAACTCATTGGTTTTCATATATATTAAAAGCGGGGGCATATATTCATATTTCGAAAATTTAAAGCGGGGGCAATTTTTGAAATGCAATTTCTATTTGATATTTCCTTTTAATATATATTGTAACTCATTGGTTTTCATATATATTAAAAGCAGGGGCATGGATATACATATCCTAAGATCATTTTGTGATATCAAAAATAAATTATTTAACACCGAATATTATTAAATATAATCAATTATTTAAAACTTCAAATATAATTTTGAAAAAATCATTGAGGTTGCCCACCGGGTAATTAACTCATATTTAAAACATGGTAACACCTTTCGACTACAAACATTAATCCGCCTTTTAGTCGTCGACAATCCGCCTGGAGTGGCAAAGTAATCCGTCTTCTCGACGTTGATTAGTTCGCTTTTCAGGCGTAGACGTATTGATTAGTTCGCCTTCACAGGCGTCAACTAATCTACTCGAGTTAATCCGCATTTTAGGCGTCGACAATCCGCCTGGAGTGGCGAAGTAATCCGTCTCCTCGACGTTGATTAGTCCGCTTTTCAGGCGTTGACGTATTGATTAGTTCGCCTTCACAGGCGTCAACTAATCTACTCGAGTTAATCCGCCTTTTAGGCATCGACAATCCGTCTGGAGTGGCGAAGTAATCCGTCTCCTCGACGTTGATTAGTCCGCCTTTCAGGCGTAGACGTATTGATTAGTTCACCTTCACAGGCGTCAACTAATCTACTCGAGTTAATCCGCCTTTTAGGCATCGACAATCCGCCTGGAGTGGCGAAGTAATCCGTCTCCTCGATATTGATTAGTCTGCCTTTCAGGTGTAGACGTATTGATTAGTTCGCCTTCACGGGCGTCAACTAATCTACTCGAGTTAATCCGCCTTTTAGGTGTCATCAATCCGCTTGGAGTGGCGAAGTAATCCGTCTCCTCGACGTTGATTAGTCCGTCTTTCAGGCATAGACGTATTGATTAGTTCGCCTTCACGGGCGTCAACTAATCTACTCGAGTTAATCCGCCTTTTAGGCGTCGACAATCCGCCTGGAGTGGCGAAGTAATCCGTCTCCTCGACGTTGATTAGTACGTCTTTCAGGCGTAGACGTATTGATTAGTTCGCCTTCACAGGCGTCAACTAATCTACTCGAGTTAATCCGCCTTTTAGGCGTCGACAATCCGCCTGGAGTGGCGAAGTAATCCGTCTCCTCGATGTTGATTAGTCCGTTTTTCAGGCGTTGACGTATTGATTAGTTTGCCTTCACAGGCGTCAACTAATCTACTCGAGTTAATCCGCCTTTTAGGCGTCGACAATCCGCCTGGAGTGGCGAAGTAATCCGTCTCCTCGATGTTCATTAGTCCACCTTTCAGGCGTTGACGTATTGATTAGTTCGCCTTCACAGGCGTCAACTAATCTACTCGAGTTAATCCGCCTTTTAGGCGTCGACAATCCGCCTGGAGTGGCGAAGTAATCCGTCTCCTCGACGTTGATTAGTCCGCCTTTCAGGCGTAGACGTATTGATTAGTTCGCCTTCACAGGCGTCAACTAATCTACTCGAGTTAATCCGTCTTTTAGGCGTCGACAACCCGCCTGGAGTGGCGAAGTAATCTGTCTCCTCGATGTTGATTAGTCCACTTTTCAGGCGTTGATGTATTAATTAGTTCGCCTTCACAGACGTCAACTAATCTACTCAAGTTAATCCGATTTTAGGCGTCGACAATCCGCCTGGAGTGGCGAAGTAATCCGTCTCCTCGAGGTTGATTAGTCCACTTTTCAGGCGTTGACGTATTGATTAGTTCACCTTCACAGGCGTCAACTAATCTACACGAGTTAATCCGCCTTTTAGGCGTCGACAATCCGCCTGGAGTGGCGAAGTAATCCGTCTCCTCGACGTTGATTAGTCCGCCTTTCAGGCGTAGACGTATTGATTAGTTCGCCTTCACAGGCGTCAACTAATCTACTCGAGTTAATCCGTCTTTTAGGCGTCGACAATCCGTCTGGAGTGGCGAAGTAATCCGTCTCCTCGACGTTGATTAATCCGCTTTTCAGGCATTGACGTATTGATTAGTTAGCTATCACAGACGTCAACTAATCAACTCGAGGTAATCCGCCTTTTAGGCGTCGACAATCCGCCTGGAGTGGCGAAGTAATCCGTCTCCTCGACGTTGATTAGTCCGTTTTTCAGGTGTTGACGTATTGATTAGTTCGCCTTCACAGGCGTCAACTAATCTACTCGAGTTAATCCGCCTTTTAGGCGTCGACAATCCGTCTGGAGTGGCGAAGTAATCCATCTATTCGACGTTGATTAGTCCGCATTTCAGGCGTTGACGTATTGATTAGTTCGCCTTCACAGGCGTCAACTAATCAACTCGAGTTAATCCGCCTTTTAGGCGTCGTCAATCCGCCTGGAGTGGCGAAGTAATCCGTCTCCTCGACGTTGATTAGTCCGCTTTTCAGGCGTTGACGTATTGATTAGTTTGCCTTCACAGGCGTCAACTAATCTACTCGAGTTAATCCGTCTTTTAGGCGTCGACAATCCGCCTGGAGTGGCGAAGTAATTCGTCTCCTCGACGTTGATTAGTCCGCCTTTCAGGCGTAGACGTATTGATTAGTTCGCCTTCACATGCGTCAACTAATCTACTCGAGTTAATCAGCCTTTTAGACGTCGACAGTCCGCCTGGAGTGGCGAAGTAATCCGTCTCCTTGACGTTGATTAGTCCGTCTTTCTGGCGTTGACGTATTGATTAGTTCGCCTTCACAGGCGTCAACTAATCTACTCGAGTTAATCTGTCTTTTAGGCATCGACAATCCGCCTGGAGTGGCGAAGAAATCCGTCTCCTCGACGTTGATTAGTCCGCTTTTTAGGCGTTGACGTGTTGATTAGTTCGCCTTCACAGGTGTCAACTAATCTACTCGAGTTAATCCGCCTTTTAGGCGTCGACAATCCGCCTGGAGTGGCGAAGTAATCCGTCTCCTCGACGTTGATTAGTCCGCCTTTCAGGCGTAGACGTATTGATTAGTTCGCCTTCACAGGCGTCAACTAATCTACTCGAGTTAATCCGCCTTTTAGGCGTCGACAATCCGCCTGGAGTGGCGAAGTAATTCGTCTCCTCGACGTTGATTAGTCCGCTTTTCAGGCGTTGACGTATTGATTAGTTCGCCTTTACAGGCGTCAACTAATCTACTCGAGTTAATCCTCCTTTTAGGCGTCGACAATCCGCCAGGAGTGGCGAAGTAATCCGTCTCCTCGACGTTGATTAGTCCGTTTTTCAGGCATTGACGTATTGATTAGTTCGCCTTCACAGGCGTCAACTAATCTACTCGAGTTAATCCACCTTTTAGGCGTCGACAATCCTCCTGGAGTGGCGAAGTAATCCGTCTCCTCGACGTTGATTAGTCCGCTTTTCAGGTGTTGACGTATTGATTAGTTCGCCTTCACATGCGTCAACTAATCTACTCGAGTTAATCCGCCTTTTAGCCGTCGACAATCCGCCTGGAGTGGCGAAGTAATCCGTCTCCTCGATGTTGATTAGTCTACCTTTCAGGTGTAGAGGTATTGATTAGTTCGCCTTCACGGGCGTCAACTAATCTACTCGAGTTAATCCGCCTTTTAGGCGTCGACAATCCGCCTGGAGTGGCGAAGTAATCCGTCTCCTCGACATTGATTAGTCCGTCTTTCAGGCATAGACGTATTGATTAGTTCGCCTTCACGGGCGTCAACTAATCTACTCGAGTTAATCCGCCTTTTAGGCGTCGACAATCCGCCTGGAGTGGCGAAGTAATCCGTCTTCTCGACGTTGATTAGTCCGCCTTTCAGGCGTAGACGTATTGATTAGTTCGCCTTCACAGGCGTCAACTAATCCACTCGAGTTAATCCGCCTTTTAGGCGTCGACAATCCGCCTGGAGTGGCGAAGTAATCCGTCTCCTTGACGTTGATTAGTCCGCCTTTCAGGAGTAGACGTATTGATTAGTTCGCCTTCACAGGCGTCAACTAATCTACTCAAGTTAATCCGCCTTTTAGGCGTCGACAATCCGCCTGGAGTGGCGAAGTAATCCGTCTCCTCGATGTTGATTAGTCCGCTTTTCAGGCGTTGATCTATTGATTAGTTCACCTTCACATGTGTCAACTAATCTACTCGAGTTAATCCGTCTTTTAGGCGTCGACAATCCGCCTGGAGTGGCGAAGTAATCCGTCTCCTCGACGTTGATTAGTCCATTTTTCAGGCGTTGACGTATTGATTAGTTCGTCTTCACAGGCGTCAACTAATCTACTCGAGTTAATCCGCCTTTTAGGCATCGACAATCCGCCTGGAGTGGCGAAGTAATCCGTCTCCTCGATGTTGAATAGTCCGCTTTTCAGGCGTTGACGTATTGATTTGTTCGCCTTCACAGGCGTCAACTAATCTACTCGAGTTAATCCGCCTTTTAGGCATCGACAATCTGCCTGGAGTGGCGAAGTAATCCGTCTCCTTGACGTTGATTAGTTTGTCTATCAGGCGTAGACGTATTGATTAGTTCGCCTTCACAGGCGTCAACTAATCTACTTGAGTTAATCCGCCTTTTAGGCGTCGACAATCCGCCTGGGGTGGCGAAGTAATCCGTCTCCTCGATGTTGATTAGTCCGCTTTTCAGGAGTTGACGTATTGATTAGTTCGCCTTCAAAGGCGTCAACTAATCTACTCGAGTTAATCCGTCTTTTAGGCGTCGACAATCCGTCTGGAGTGGCGAAGTAATCCGTCTCCTCGACGTTGATTAGTCCACCTTTCAGGCGTTGACGTATTGATTAGTTCGTCTTCACAGGCATCAACTAATCTACTCGAGTTAATCCGCCTTTTAGGCGTCGACAATCCACATGTAGTGGCGAAGTAATCCGTCTCCTCGACGTTGATTACTCCGCTTTTTAGGCGTAGACGTATTGATTAGTTCACCTTCACAGGCGTCAACTAATCTACACGAGTTAATCCGCCTTTTAGGCGTCGACAATCCGCCTGGAGTGGCAAAGTAATCCGTCTTCTCGACGTTGATTAGTCCGTCTTTCAGGAGTAGACGGATTGATTAGTTCGCCTTCACAGGCGTCAACTAATCCACTCGAGTTAATCCGTCTTTTAGGCGTCGATAATCCGCCTGGAGTGACGAAGTAATCCGTCTCCTCGAGGTTGATTAGTCCGCCTTTCTGGCGTAGACGTATTGATTAGTTCGGCTTCACAGGCGTCAACTAATCTACTCGAGTTAATCCACCTTTTAGGCGTCGACAATCCGCCTGGAGTGGCGAAGTAATCTGTCTCCTTGACGTTGATTAGTCCGCCTTTCAGGAGTAGACGTATTGATTAGTTCGGCTTCACAGGCGTCAACTAATCTACTCGAGTTAATCCGCCTTTTAGGCGTCGACAATCCGCCTGGAGTGGCGAAGTAATCCGTCTCCTCGAGGTTGATTAGTCCACTTTTCAGGCGTTGATGTATTGATTAGTTCGCCTTCACAGGCGTCAACTAATCTACACGAGTTAATCCGCCTTTTAGGCGTCGACAATCCGCCTGGAGTGGCGAAGTAATCCGTCTCCTCGACGTTGATTAGTCCGCCTTTCAAGCGTAGACGTATTGATTAGTTCGCCTTCACAGGCGGCAACTAATCTACTCGAGTTAATCCGTCTTTTAGGCGTCGACAATCCGCCTGTTGTGGCAATGTAATCCGTTTCCTCGACGTTGATTAATCCGCTTTTCAGGCGTTGACGTATTGATTAGTTAACCTTCACAGGCGTCAACTAATCTACTCGAGTTAATCCGTCTTTTAGGCGTCGACAATCCGCCTGGAGTGGCAAAGTAATCCGTCTTCTCGACGTTGATTAGTTCGCCTTTCAGGCGTAGACGTATTGATTAGTTCGCCTTCACAGGCGTCAACTAATCCACTCGAGTTAATCCACCTTTTAGGCGTCGACAATCCGCCTGGAGTGGCGAAGTAATCTGTCTCCTTGACGTTGATTAGTCCGCCTTTCAGGAGTAGACGTATTGATTAGTTCGCCTTCACAGGCGTCAACTAATCTACTCGAGTTAATCCGCCTTTTAGGCATCGACAATCCGCCTGGAGTAGCGAAGTAATCCGTCTCCTTGACGCTGATTAGTCCGCCTTTTAGGAGTAGACGTATTGATTAGTTCGCCTTCACAGGCGTCAACTAATCTACTCGAGTTAATCCGCCTTTTAGGCGTCGACAATCCTCCTGGAGTGGCGAAGTAATCCGTCTCCTCGACGTTGATTAGTCCGCTTTTCAGGTGTTGACGTATTGATTAGTTCGCCTTCACAGTCGTCAACTAATCTACTCGAGTTAATCCGCCTTTTAGGCGTCGACAATCCGCCTGGAGTGGCGAAGTAATCCGTCTCCTCGATGTTGATTAGTCTTCCTTTTAGGTGTAGACGTATTGATTAGTTCGCCTTCACGGGCGACAACTAATCTACTCGAGTTAATCCGCCTTTTAGGCGTCGACAATCCGCCTGGAGTGGTGAAGTAATCCGTCTCCTCGACGTTGAATAGTCCGTCTTTCAGGCATAGACGTATTGATTAGTTCGCCTTCACGGGTGTCAACTAATCTACTCGAGTTAATCCGCCTTTTAGGCGTCGACAATCCTCCTGGAGTGGCGAAGTAATCCATCTTCTCGACGTTGATTAGTCCGTCTTTCAGGCGTAGACGTATTGATTAGTTCGCCTTCACAGGCGTCAACTAATCCACTCGAGTTAATCCACCTTTTAGGTGTCGACAATCCGCCTGGAGTGGCGAAGTAATCTGTCTCCTTGACGTTGACTAGTCCGCCTTTCAGGAGTAGACGTATTGATTAGTTCGCCTTCACAGGCGTCAACTAATCTACTCGAGTTAATCCGCCTTTTAGGCGTCGACAATCCGCCTGGAGTGGCGAAGTAATCCGTCTCCTCGATGTTGATTAGTCCGCTTTTCAGGCGTTGATGTATTGATTAGTTCACCTTCACAGGTGTCAACTAATCTACTCGAGTTAATCCATCTTTTAGGCGTCGACAATCCGCCTGCAGTGGCGAAGTAATCCGTCTCTTCGACGTTGATTAGTCCGTTTTTCAGGCGTTGACGTATTGATTAGTTCGCCTTCACAGGCGTCAACTAATCTACTCGAGTTAATCCGCCTTTTAGGCGTCGACAATCCGCCTGGAGTGGCGAAGTAATCCGTCTCCTCGATGTTGATTAGTCCGCTTTTCAGGCGTTGACGTATTGATTTGTTCGCCATCACAGGCGTCAACTAATCTACTCGAGTTAATCCGTCTTTTAGGCATCGACAATCCGCCTGGAGTGGCGAAGTAATCCGTCTCCTTGACGTTGATTAGTCTGCCTTTCAGGCGTAGACGTATTGATTAGTTCGACTTCACAGGCGTCAACTAATCTACTCGAGTTAATCCGTCTTTTAGGCGTCGACAATCCGCCTGGAGTGGCAATGTAATCCGTCTCCTCGACGTTGATTAATCCGCTTTTCAGGCGTTGACGTATTGATTAGTTAGCCTTCACAGGCGTCAACTAATCTACTCGAGTTAATCCGTCTTTTAGGCGTCGACAATCCGCCTGGGGTGGTGAAGTAATCCGTCTCCTCGACGTTGATTAGTCCGCTTTTCAGGCGTTGACGTATTGTTTAGTTCGCCTTCACAGGTGTCAACTAATCTACTCGAGTTAATCCGCCTTTTAGGCGTCGACAATCCACCTGGAGTGGCGAAGTAATCCGTCTCCTCGACGTTGATTAGTCCGCTTTTCAGGCATTGACGTATTGATTAGTTCGTCTTCACAGGCGTCAACTAATCTACTCGAGTTAATCCGCCTTTTAGGCGTCGACAATCCGCCTGGAGTGGCGAAGTAATCCGTCTCCTCGACGTTGATTAGTCCGCTTTTCAGGCGTTGACGTATTGATTAGTCCGCCTTTTAGGCGTCGACAATCCGCCTTGAGTGGCGAAGTAATACGTCTCCTCGACGTTGATTAGTCCGCCTTTCAGGCGTTGACGTATTGATTAGTTTGCCTTCACAGGCGTCAACTAATCTACTCGAGTTAATCCGTCTTTTAGGCGTCGACAATCCGCCTGGAGTGGCGAAGTAATCCGTCTCCTCGACGTTGATTAGTCCGCCTTTCATGCGTAGACGTATTGATTAGTTTGCCTTCACAGGCGTCAACTAATCTACTCGAGTTAATCCGCCTTTTAGGCATCGACAATCCGCCTGGAGTGGCGAAGTAATCCGTCTCCTTGACGTTGATTAGTCCGCCTTTCAGGCGTAGACGTATTGATTAGTTCGCCTTCACGGGCGTCAATTAATCTACTCGAGTTAATCCGCCTTTTAGGCGTCGACAATTCGCCTGGAGTGGCGAAGTAATCCGTCTCCTCGACGTTGATTAGTCCGTTTTTCAGGTGTTGACGTATTGATTAGTTCGCCTTCACAGGCGTCAACTAATCTACTCGAGTTAATCCGTCTTTTAGGCGTCGACAATCCGCCTGGAGTGGCGAAGTAATCCGTCTCCTCGACGTTGATTAGTCCGCCTTTCAGGCGTAGACGTATTGATTAGTTCGCCTTCACAGGCGTCAACTAATCTACTCGAGTTAATCCGCCTTTTAGGCATCGACAATCCGCCTGGAGTGGCGAAGTAATCCGTCTCCTCGACGTTGATTAGTCCGCTTTTCAGGCGTTGACGTATTGATTAGTTCCCCTTCACAGGCGTCAACTAATCTACTCGAGTTAATCCGCCTTTTAGGCATCGACAATCCGCCTGGAGTGGCGAAGTAATCCGTCTCCTCGATGTTGAATAGTCCGCTTTTCAGGCGTTGACGTATTGATTTGTTCGCCATCACAGGCGTCAACTAATCTACTCGAGTTAATCCGCCTTTTAGGCATCGACAATCCGCCTGGAGTGGCGAAGTAATCCGTCTCCTTGACGTTGATTAGTCTGTCTATCAGGCGTAGACGTATTGATTAGTTCGCCTTCACAGGCGTCAACTAATCTACTTGAGTTAATCCGCCTTTTAGGCGTCGACAATGCCTGGAGTGGCGAAGTAATCCGTCTCCTCGATGTTGATTAGTCCGCTTTTCAGGAGTTGACGTATTGATTAGTTCGCCTTCAAAGGCGTCAACTAATCTACTCGAGTTAATCCGCCTTTTAGGCGTCGACAATCCGTCTGGAGTGGCGAAGTAATCCGTCTCCTCGACGTTGATTAGTCCACCTTTCAGGTGTTGACGTATTGATTAGTTCGCCTTCACCGGCATCAACTAATCTACTCGAGTTAATCCACCTTTTAGGCGTCGACAATCCACATGTAGTGGCGAAGTAATCCGTCTCCTCGACGTTGATTAGTCCGCCTTTCAGGCGTAGACGTATTGATTAGTTCGCCTTCACAGGCGTCAACTAATCTACTCGAGTTAATCCATCTTTTAGGCGTCGACAATCCATCTGGAGTGGCGAAGTAATCCGTCTCCTCGACGTTGATTAGTCCACTTTTCAGGCATTGATGTATTGATTAGTTCGCCTTCACAGACGTCAACTAATCTACTCGAGTTAATCCGCCTTTTAGGCGTCGACAATCCGCCTGCAGTGGCGAAGTAATCCGTCTCCTCGAGATTGATTAGTCCACTTTTCAGGAGTTGACGTATTGATTAGTTCGCCTTCACAGGCGTCAACTAATCTACACGAGTTAATCCGCCTTTTAGGCGTCGACAATCCGCCTGGAGTGGCGAAGTAATCCGTCTCCTCAACGTTGATTAGTCCGCTTTTCAAGCGTTGATGTATTGATTGTTCGCCTTCACAGGCGTCAACTAATCTACTCGACTTAATCCGCCTTTTAGGCGTCGACAATCCGCCTGGAGTGGCGAAGTAATCCGTCTTCTCGACGTTGATTAGTCCGTCTTTCAGGCGTTGACGTATTGATTAGTTTGCCTTCACAGGCGTCAACTAATCTACTCGAGTTAATCCGTCTTTTAGGCGTCGACAATCCGCCTGGAGTGACGAAGTAATCCGTCTCCTCGAGGTTGATTAGTCCGCCTTTCTGGCGTAGACATATTGATTAGTTCGGCTTCACAGGCGTCAACTAATCTACTCGAGTTAATCCGCCTTTTAGGTGTCGACAATCCGCCTGGAGTGGCGAAGTAATCCGTCTCCTTGACGTTGATTAGTCCGCCTTTCAGGAGTAGACGTATTGATTAGTTCGCCTTCACAGGCGTCAACTAATCTACTCGAGTTAATCCGCCTTTTAGCCGTCGACAATCCTCCTGGAGTGGCGAAGTAATCCGTCTCCTCGACGTTGATTAGTCCGCTTTTCAGGTGTTGACGTATTGATTAGTTCGCCTTCACAGTCGTCAACTAATCTACTCGAGTTAATCCGCCTTTTAGGCGTCGACAATCCGCCTGGAGTGGCGAAGTAATCCGTCTCCTCGATGTTGATTAGTCTGCCTTTCAGGTGTAGACGTATCGATTAGTTCGCCTTCACGGGCGTCAACTAATCTACTCGAGTTAATCCGTCTTTTAGGCGTCGATAATCCTCCTGGAGTGGCAATGTAATCCGTCTCCTCGACGTTGATTAATCCGCTTTTCAGGCGTTGACGTATTGATTAGGTAGCCTTCACAGGCGTCAACTAATCTACTCGAGTTAATCCGTCTTTTAGGCGTCGACAATCCGCCTGGAGTGGCGAAGTAATCCGTCTCCTCGACGTTGATTAGTCCGTTTTTCAGGCGTTGACGTATTGATTAGTTCGCCTTCACAGGTGTCAACTAATCTATTCGAGTTAATCCGCCTTTTAGGCGTCGACAATCCACCTGGAGTGGCGAAGTAATCCGTCTCCTCGACGTTGATTAGTCCGCTTTTCAGGCGTTGACGTATTGATTAGTTCGTCTTCACAGGCGTCAACTAATCTACTCGAGTTAATCCGTCTTTTAGGCGTCGACAATCCGCCTGGAGTTGCGAAGTAATCCGTCTCCTCGACGTTGATTAGTCCGCTTTTCAGGCGTTGACGTATTGATTAGTTCGCCTTCACAGGCGTCAACTAATCTACTCGAGTTAATCCGCCTTTTAGGCGTCGACAATCCGCCTTGAGTGGCGAAGTAATACGTCTCCTCGACGTTGATTAGTCCGCCTTTCAGGCATTGACGTATTGATTAGTTTGCCTTCACAGGCGTCAACTAATCTACTCGAGTTAATCCGTCTTTTAGGCGTCGACAATCCGCCTGGAGTGGCGAAGTAATCCGTCTCCTCGACGTTGATTAGTCCGCCTTTCATGCGTAGACGTATTGATTAGTTCGCCTTCACAGGCGTCAACTAATCTACTCGAGTTAATCCGCCTTTTCGGCGTCGACAATCCGCCTGGAATGGCGAAGTAATCCGTCTCCTTGACGTTGATTAGTCCGCCTTTCAGGCGTAGACGTATTGATTAGTTCGCCTTCACGGGCGTCAATTAATCTACTCGAGTTAATCCGTCTTTTAGGCGTCGACAATTCGCCTGGAGTGGCGAAGTAATCCGTCTCCTCGACGTTGATTAGTCCGTTTTTCAGGTGTTGACGTATTGATTAGTTCGCCTTCACAGGCGTCAACTAATCTACTCGAGTTAATCCGTCTTTTAGGCGTCGACAATCCGCCTGGAGTGGCGAAGTAATCCGTCTCCTCGACGTTGATTAGTCCGCCTTTCAGGCGTAGACGTATTGATTAGTTCGCCTTCACAGGCGTCAACTAATCTACTCGAGTTAATCCGCCTTTTAGGCATCGACAATCCGCCTGGAGTGGCGAAGTAATCCGTCTCCTCGACGTTGATTAGTCCGCTTTTCAGGCGTTGACGTATTGATTAGTTCGCCTTCACAGGCGTCAACTAATCTACTCGAGTTAATCCGTCTTTTAGGCGTCGACAATCCGCCTGGAGTGGCGAAGTAATCCGTCTCCTCGATGTTGATTAGTCCGCCTTTCAGGCGTAGACGTATTGATTAGTTCGCCTTCACAGGCGTCAACTAATCTACTCGAGTTAATCCGCCTTTTAGGCATCGACAATCCGCCTGGAGTGGCGAAGTAATCCGTCTCCTCGACGTTGATTAGTCCGTTTTTCAGGTGTTGACGTATTGATTAGTTCGCCTTCACAGGCGTCAACTAATCTACTCGAGTTAATCCGTCTTTTAGGCGTCGACAATCCGCCTGGAGTGGCGAAGTAATCCGTCTCCTCGACGTTGATTAGTCCGTTTTTCAGGTGTTGACGTATTGATTAGTTCGCCTTCACAGGCGTCAACTAATCTACTCGAGTTAATCCGCCTTTTAGGCGTCGACAATCCGTCTGGAGTGGCGAAGTAATCCATCTATTCGACGTTGATTAGTCCGCATTTCAGGCGTTGACGTATTGATTAGTTCGCCTTCACAGGCGTCAACTAATCAACTCGAGTTAATCCGCCTTTTAGGCGTCGTCAATCCGCCTGGAGTGGCGAAGTAATCCGTCTCCTCGACGTTGATTAGTCCGCTTTTCAGGCGTTGACGTATTGATTAGTTTGCCTTCACAGGCGTCAACTAATCTACTCGAGTTAATCCGTCTTTTAGGCGTCGACAATCCGCCTGGAGTGGCGAAGTAATTCGTCTCCTCGACGTTGATTAGTCCGCCTTTCAGGCGTAGACGTATTGATTAGTTCGCCTTCACATGCGTCAACTAATCTACTCGAGTTAATCAGCCTTTTAGACGTCGACAGTCCGCCTGGAGTGGCGAAGTAATCCGTCTCCTTGACGTTGATTAGTCCGTCTTTCTGGCGTTGACGTATTGATTAGTTCGCCTTCACAGGCGTCAACTAATCTACTCGAGTTAATCTGTCTTTTAGGCATCGACAATCCGCCTGGAGTGGCGAAGAAATCCGTCTCCTCGACGTTGATTAGTCCGCTTTTTAGGCGTTGACGTGTTGATTAGTTCGCCTTCACAGGTGTCAACTAATCTACTCGAGTTAATCCGCCTTTTAGGCGTCGACAATCCGCCTGGAGTGGCGAAGTAATCCGTCTCCTCGACGTTGATTAGTCCGCCTTTCAGGCGTAGACGTATTGATTAGTTCGCCTTCACAGGCGTCAACTAATCTACTCGAGTTAATCCGCCTTTTAGGCGTCGACAATCCGCCTGGAGTGGCGAAGTAATTCGTCTCCTCGACGTTGATTAGTCCGCTTTTCAGGCGTTGACGTATTGATTAGTTCGCCTTTACAGGCGTCAACTAATCTACTCGAGTTAATCCTCCTTTTAGGCGTCGACAATCCGCCAGGAGTGGCGAAGTAATCCGTCTCCTCGACGTTGATTAGTCCGTTTTTCAGGCATTGACGTATTGATTAGTTCGCCTTCACAGGCGTCAACTAATCTACTCGAGTTAATCCACCTTTTAGGCGTCGACAATCCTCCTGGAGTGGCGAAGTAATCCGTCTCCTCGACGTTGATTAGTCCGCTTTTCAGGTGTTGACGTATTGATTAGTTCGCCTTCACATGCGTCAACTAATCTACTCGAGTTAATCCGCCTTTTAGTCGTCGACAATCCGCCTGGAGTGGCGAAGTAATCCGTCTCCTCGATGTTGATTAGTCTACCTTTCAGGTGTAGAGGTATTGATTAGTTCGCCTTCACGGGCGTCAACTAATCTACTCGAGTTAATCCGCCTTTTAGGCGTCGACAATCCGCCTGGAGTGGCGAAGTAATCCGTCTCCTCGACATTGATTAGTCCGTCTTTCAGGCATAGACGTATTGATTAGTTCGCCTTCACGGGCGTCAACTAATCTACTCGAGTTAATCCGCCTTTTAGGCGTCGACAATCCGCCTGGAGTGGCGAAGTAATCCGTCTTCTCGACGTTGATTAGTCCGCCTTTCAGGCGTAGACGTATTGATTAGTTCGCCTTCACAGGCGTCAACTAATCCACTCGAGTTAATCCGCCTTTTAGGCGTCGACAATCCGCCTGGAGTGGCGAAGTAATCCGTCTCCTTGACGTTGATTAGTCCGCCTTTCAGGAGTAGACGTATTGATTAGTTCGCCTTCACAGGCGTCAACTAATCTACTCAAGTTAATCCGCCTTTTAGGCGTCGACAATCCGCCTGGAGTGGCGAAGTAATCCGTCTCCTCGATGTTGATTAGTCCGCTTTTCAGGCGTTGATCTATTGATTAGTTCACCTTCACATGTGTCAACTAATCTACTCGAGTTAATCCGTCTTTTAGGCGTCGACAATCCGCCTGGAGTGGCGAAGTAATCCGTCTCCTCGACGTTGATTAGTCCATTTTTCAGGCGTTGACGTATTGATTAGTTCGTCTTCACAGGCGTCAACTAATCTACTCGAGTTAATCCGCCTTTTAGGCATCGACAATCCGCCTGGAGTGGCGAAGTAATCCGTCTCCTCGATGTTGAATAGTCCGCTTTTCAGGCGTTGACGTATTGATTTGTTCGCCTTCACAGGCGTCAACTAATCTACTCGAGTTAATCCGCCTTTTAGGCATCGACAATCTGCCTGGAGTGGCGAAGTAATCCGTCTCCTTGACGTTGATTAGTTTGTCTATCAGGCGTAGACGTATTGATTAGTTCGCCTTCACAGGCGTCAACTAATCTACTTGAGTTAATCCGCCTTTTAGGCGTCGACAATCCGCCTGGAGTGGCGAAGTAATCCGTCTCCTCGATGTTGATTAGTCCGCTTTTCAGGAGTTGACGTATTGATTAGTTCGCCTTCAAAGGCGTCAACTAATCTACTCGAGTTAATCCGTCTTTTAGGCGTCGACAATCCGTCTGGAGTGGCGAAGTAATCCGTCTCCTCGACGTTGATTAGTCCACCTTTCAGGCGTTGACGTATTGATTAGTTCGTCTTCACAGGCATCAACTAATCTACTCGAGTTAATCCGCCTTTTAGGCGTCGACAATCCACATGTAGTGGCGAAGTAATCCGTCTCCTCGACGTTGATTACTCCGCTTTTTAGGCGTAGACGTATTGATTAGTTCACCTTCACAGGCGTCAACTAATCTACACGAGTTAATCCGCCTTTTAGGCGTCGACAATCCGCCTGGAGTGGCAAAGTAATCCGTCTTCTCGACGTTGATTAGTCCGTCTTTCAGGAGTAGACGGATTGATTAGTTCGCCTTCACAGGCGTCAACTAATCCACTCGAGTTAATCCGTCTTTTAGGCGTCGATAATCCGCCTGGAGTGACGAAGTAATCCGTCTCCTCGAGGTTGATTAGTCCGCCTTTCTGGCGTAGACGTATTGATTAGTTCGGCTTCACAGGCGTCAACTAATCTACTCGAGTTAATCCACCTTTTAGGCGTCGACAATCCGCCTGGAGTGGCGAAGTAATCTGTCTCCTTGACGTTGATTAGTCCGCCTTTCAGGAGTAGACGTATTGATTAGTTCGGCTTCACAGGCGTCAACTAATCTACTCGAGTTAATCCGCCTTTTAGGCGTCGACAATCCGCCTGGAGTGGCGAAGTAATCCGTCTCCTCGAGGTTGATTAGTCCACTTTTCAGGCGTTGATGTATTGATTAGTTCGCCTTCACAGGCGTCAACTAATCTACACGAGTTAATCCGCCTTTTAGGCGTCGACAATCCGCCTGGAGTGGCGAAGTAATCCGTCTCCTCGACGTTGATTAGTCCGCCTTTCAAGCGTAGACGTATTGATTAGTTCGCCTTCACAGGCGGCAACTAATCTACTCGAGTTAATCCGTCTTTTAGGCGTCGACAATCCGCCTGTTGTGGCAATGTAATCCGTTTCCTCGACGTTGATTAATCCGCTTTTCAGGCGTTGACGTATTGATTAGTTAACCTTCACAGGCGTCAACTAATCTACTCGAGTTAATCCGTCTTTTAGGCGTCGACAATCCGCCTGGAGTGGCAAAGTAATCCGTCTTCTCGACGTTGATTAGTTCGCCTTTCAGGCGTAGACGTATTGATTAGTTCGCCTTCACAGGCGTCAACTAATCCACTCGAGTTAATCCACCTTTTAGGCGTCGACAATCCGCCTGGAGTGGCGAAGTAATCTGTCTCCTTGACGTTGATTAGTCCGCCTTTCAGGAGTAGACGTATTGATTAGTTCGCCTTCACAGGCGTCAACTAATCTACTCGAGTTAATCCGCCTTTTAGGCATCGACAATCCGCCTGGAGTAGCGAAGTAATCCGTCTCCTTGACGCTGATTAGTCCGCCTTTTAGGAGTAGACGTATTGATTAGTTCGCCTTCACAGGCGTCAACTAATCTACTCGAGTTAATCCGCCTTTTAGGCGTCGACAATCCTCCTGGAGTGGCGAAGTAATCCGTCTCCTCGACGTTGATTAGTCCGCTTTTCAGGTGTTGACGTATTGATTAGTTCGCCTTCACAGTCGTCAACTAATCTACTCGAGTTAATCCGCCTTTTAGGCGTCGACAATCCGCCTGGAGTGGCGAAGTAATCCGTCTCCTCGATGTTGATTAGTCTTCCTTTTAGGTGTAGACGTATTGATTAGTTCGCCTTCACGGGCGACAACTAATCTACTCGAGTTAATCCGCCTTTTAGGCGTCGACAATCCGCCTGGAGTGGTGAAGTAATCCGTCTCCTCGACGTTGAATAGTCCGTCTTTCAGGCATAGACGTATTGATTAGTTCGCCTTCACGGGTGTCAACTAATCTACTCGAGTTAATCCGCCTTTTAGGCGTCGACAATCCTCCTGGAGTGGCGAAGTAATCCATCTTCTCGACGTTGATTAGTCCGTCTTTCAGGCGTAGACGTATTGATTAGTTCGCCTTCACAGGCGTCAACTAATCCACTCGAGTTAATCCACCTTTTAGGTGTCGACAATCCGCCTGGAGTGGCGAAGTAATCTGTCTCCTTGACGTTGACTAGTCCGCCTTTCAGGAGTAGACGTATTGATTAGTTCGCCTTCACAGGCGTCAACTAATCTACTCGAGTTAATCCGCCTTTTAGGCGTCGACAATCCGCCTGGAGTGGCGAAGTAATCCGTCTCCTCGATGTTGATTAGTCCGCTTTTCAGGCGTTGATGTATTGATTAGTTCACCTTCACAGGTGTCAACTAATCTACTCGAGTTAATCCATCTTTTAGGCGTCGACAATCCGCCTGCAGTGGCGAAGTAATCCGTCTCTTCGACGTTGATTAGTCTGTTTTTCAGGCGTTGACGTATTGATTAGTTCGCCTTCACAGGCGTCAACTAATCTACTCGAGTTAATCCGCCTTTTAGGCGTCGACAATCCGCCTGGAGTGGCGAAGTAATCCGTCTCCTCGATGTTGATTAGTCCGCTTTTCAGGCGTTGACGTATTGATTTGTTCGCCATCACAGGCGTCAACTAATCTACTCGAGTTAATCCGTCTTTTAGGCATCGACAATCCGCCTGGAGTGGCGAAGTAATCCGTCTCCTTGACGTTGATTAGTCTGCCTTTCAGGCGTAGACGTATTGATTAGTTCGACTTCACAGGCGTCAACTAATCTACTCGAGTTAATCCGTCTTTTAGGCGTCGACAATCCGCCTGGAGTGGCAATGTAATCCGTCTCCTCGACGTTGATTAATCCGCTTTTCAGGCGTTGACGTATTGATTAGTTAGCCTTCACAGGCGTCAACTAATCTACTCGAGTTAATCCGTCTTTTAGGCGTCGACAATCCGCCTGGGGTGGTGAAGTAATCCGTCTCCTCGACGTTGATTAGTCCGCTTTTCAGGCGTTGACGTATTGTTTAGTTCGCCTTCACAGGTGTCAACTAATCTACTCGAGTTAATCCGCCTTTTAGGCGTCGACAATCCACCTGGAGTGGCGAAGTAATCCGTCTCCTCGACGTTGATTAGTCCGCTTTTCAGGCATTGACGTATTGATTAGTTCGTCTTCACAGGCGTCAACTAATCTACTCGAGTTAATCCGCCTTTTAGGCGTCGACAATCCGCCTGGAGTGGCGAAGTAATCCGTCTCCTCGACGTTGATTAGTCCGCTTTTCAGGCGTTGACGTATTGATTAGTCCGCCTTTTAGGCGTCGACAATCCGCCTTGAGTGGCGAAGTAATACGTCTCCTCGACGTTGATTAGTCCGCCTTTCAGGCGTTGACGTATTGATTAGTTTGCCTTCACAGGCGTCAACTAATCTACTCGAGTTAATCCGTCTTTTAGGCGTCGACAATCCGCCTGGAGTGGCGAAGTAATCCGTCTCCTCGACGTTGATTAGTCCGCCTTTCATGCGTAGACGTATTGATTAGTTTGCCTTCACAGGCGTCAACTAATCTACTCGAGTTAATCCGCCTTTTAGGCATCGACAATCCGCCTGGAGTGGCGAAGTAATCCGTCTCCTTGACGTTGATTAGTCCGCCTTTCAGGCGTAGACGTATTGATTAGTTCGCCTTCACGGGCGTCAATTAATCTACTCGAGTTAATCCGCCTTTTAGGCGTCGACAATTCGCCTGGAGTGGCGAAGTAATCCGTCTCCTCGACGTTGATTAGTCCGTTTTTCAGGTGTTGACGTATTGATTAGTTCGCCTTCACAGGCGTCAACTAATCTACTCGAGTTAATCCGTCTTTTAGGCGTCGACAATCCGCCTGGAGTGGCGAAGTAATCCGTCTCCTCGACGTTGATTAGTCCGCCTTTCAGGCGTAGACGTATTGATTAGTTCGCCTTCACAGGCGTCAACTAATCTACTCGAGTTAATCCGCCTTTTAGGCATCGACAATCCGCCTGGAGTGGCGAAGTAATCCGTCTCCTCGACGTTGATTAGTCCGCTTTTCAGGCGTTGACGTATTGATTAGTTCCCCTTCACAGGCGTCAACTAATCTACTCGAGTTAATCCGCCTTTTAGGCATCGACAATCCGCCTGGAGTGGCGAAGTAATCCGTCTCCTCGATGTTGAATAGTCCGCTTTTCAGGCGTTGACGTATTGATTTGTTCGCCATCACAGGCGTCAACTAATCTACTCGAGTTAATCCGCCTTTTAGGCATCGACAATCCGCCTGGAGTGGCGAAGTAATCCGTCTCCTTGACGTTGATTAGTCTGTCTATCAGGCGTAGACGTATTGATTAGTTCGCCTTCACAGGCGTCAACTAATCTACTTGAGTTAATCCGCCTTTTAGGCGTCGACAATGCCTGGAGTGGCGAAGTAATCCGTCTCCTCGATGTTGATTAGTCCGCTTTTCAGGAGTTGACGTATTGATTAGTTCGCCTTCAAAGGCGTCAACTAATCTACTCGAGTTAATCCGCCTTTTAGGCGTCGACAATCCGTCTGGAGTGGCGAAGTAATCCGTCTCCTCGACGTTGATTAGTCCACCTTTCAGGTGTTGACGTATTGATTAGTTCGCCTTCACCGGCATCAACTAATCTACTCGAGTTAATCCACCTTTTAGGCGTCGACAATCCACATGTAGTGGCGAAGTAATCCGTCTCCTCGACGTTGATTAGTCCGCCTTTCAGGCGTAGACGTATTGATTAGTTCGCCTTCACAGGCGTCAACTAATCTACTCGAGTTAATCCATCTTTTAGGCGTCGACAATCCATCTGGAGTGGCGAAGTAATCCGTCTCCTCGACGTTGATTAGTCCACTTTTCAGGCATTGATGTATTGATTAGTTCGCCTTCACAGACGTCAACTAATCTACTCGAGTTAATCCGCCTTTTAGGCGTCGACAATCCGCCTGCAGTGGCGAAGTAATCCGTCTCCTCGAGATTGATTAGTCCACTTTTCAGGAGTTGACGTATTGATTAGTTCGCCTTCACAGGCGTCAACTAATCTACACGAGTTAATCCGCCTTTTAGGCGTCGACAATCCGCCTGGAGTGGCGAAGTAATCCGTCTCCTCAACGTTGATTAGTCCGCTTTTCAAGCGTTGACGTATTGATTGTTCGCCTTCACAGGCGTCAACTAATCTACTCGACTTAATCCGCCTTTTAGGCGTCGACAATCCGCCTGGAGTGGCGAAGTAATCCGTCTTCTCGACGTTGATTAGTCCGTCTTTCAGGCGTTGACGTATTGATTAGTTTGCCTTCACAGGCGTCAACTAATCTACTCGAGTTAATCCGTCTTTTAGGCGTCGACAATCCGCCTGGAGTGACGAAGTAATCCGTCTCCTCGAGGTTGATTAGTCCGCCTTTCTGGCGTAGACATATTGATTAGTTCGGCTTCACAGGCGTCAACTAATCTACTCGAGTTAATCCGCCTTTTAGGTGTCGACAATCCGCCTGGAGTGGCGAAGTAATCCGTCTCCTTGACGTTGATTAGTCCGCCTTTCAGGAGTAGACGTATTGATTAGTTCGCCTTCACAGGCGTCAACTAATCTACTCGAGTTAATCCGCCTTTTAGCCGTCGACAATCCTCCTGGAGTGGCGAAGTAATCCGTCTCCTCGACGTTGATTAGTCCGCTTTTCAGGTGTTGACGTATTGATTAGTTCGCCTTCACAGTCGTCAACTAATCTACTCGAGTTAATCCGCCTTTTAGGCGTCGACAATCCGCCTGGAGTGGCGAAGTAATCCGTCTCCTCGATGTTGATTAGTCTGCCTTTCAGGTGTAGACGTATCGATTAGTTCGCCTTCACGGGCGTCAACTAATCTACTCGAGTTAATCCGTCTTTTAGGCGTCGATAATCCTCCTGGAGTGGCAATGTAATCCGTCTCCTCGACGTTGATTAATCCGCTTTTCAGGCGTTAACGTATTGATTAGGTAGCCTTCACAGGCGTCAACTAATCTACTCGAGTTAATCCGTCTTTTAGGCGTCGACAATCCGCCTGGAGTGGCGAAGTAATCCGTCTCCTCGACGTTGATTAGTCCGCTTTTCAGGCGTTGACGTATTGATTAGTTCGCCTTCACAGGTGTCAACTAATCTATTCGAGTTAATCCGCCTTTTAGGCGTCGACAATCCACCTGGAGTGGCGAAGTAATCCGTCTCCTCGACGTTGATTAGTCCGCTTTTCAGGCGTTGACGTATTGATTAGTTCGTCTTCACAGGCGTCAACTAATCTACTCGAGTTAATCCGTCTTTTAGGCGTCGACAATCCGCCTGGAGTTGCGAAGTAATCCGTCTCCTCGACGTTGATTAGTCCGCTTTTCAGGCGTTGACGTATTGATTAGTTCGCCTTCACAGGCGTCAACTAATCTACTCGAGTTAATCCGCCTTTTAGGCGTCGACAATCCGCCTTGAGTGGCGAAGTAATACGTCTCCTCGACGTTGATTAGTCCGCCTTTCAGGCATTGACGTATTGATTAGTTTGCCTTCACAGGCGTCAACTAATCTACTCGAGTTAATCCGTCTTTTAGGCGTCGACAATCCGCCTGGAGTGGCGAAGTAATCCGTCTCCTCGACGTTGATTAGTCCGCCTTTCATGCGTAGACGTATTGATTAGTTCGCCTTCACAGGCGTCAACTAATCTACTCGAGTTAATCCGCCTTTTCGGCGTCGACAATCCGCCTGGAATGGCGAAGTAATCCGTCTCCTTGACGTTGATTAGTCCGCCTTTCAGGCGTAGACGTATTGATTAGTTCGCCTTCACGGGCGTCAATTAATCTACTCGAGTTAATCCGTCTTTTAGGCGTCGACAATTCGCCTGGAGCGGCGAAGTAATCCGTCTCCTCGACGTTGATTAGTCCGTTTTTCAGGTGTTGACGTATTGATTAGTTCGCCTTCACAGGCGTCAACTAATCTACTCGAGTTAATCCGTCTTTTAGGCGTCGACAATCCGCCTGGAGTGGCGAAGTAATCCGTCTCCTCGACGTTGATTAGTCCGCCTTTCAGGCGTAGACGTATTGATTAGTTCGCCTTCACAGGCGTCAACTAATCTACTCGAGTTAATCCGCCTTTTAGGCATCGACAATCCGCCTGGAGTGGCGAAGTAATCCGTCTCCTCGACGTTGATTAGTCCGCTTTTCAGGCGTTGACGTATTGATTAGTTCGCCTTCACAGGCGTCAACTAATCTACTCGAGTTAATCCGTCTTTTAGGCGTCGACAATCCGCCTGGAGTGGCGAAGTAATCCGTCTCCTCGATGTTGATTAGTCCGCCTTTCAGGCGTAGACGTATTGATTAGTTCGCCTTCACAGGCGTCAACTAATCTACTCGAGTTAATCCGCCTTTTAGGCATCGACAATCCGCCTGGAGTGGCGAAGTAATCCGTCTCCTCGACGTTGATTAGTCCGTTTTTCAGGTGTTGACGTATTGATTAGTTCGCCTTCACAGGCGTCAACTAATCTACTCGAGTTAATCCGTCTTTTAGGCGTCGACAATCCGCCTGGAGTGGCGAAGTAATCCGTCTCCTCGACGTTGATTAGTCCGCCTTTCAGGCGTAGACGTATTGATTAGTTCGCCTTCACGGGCGTCAATTAATCTACTCGAGTTAATCCGTCTTTTAGGCGTCGACAATTCGCCTGGAGTGGCGAAGTAATCCGTCTCCTCGACGTTGATTAGTCCGTTTTTCAGGTGTTGACGTATTGATTAGTTCGCCTTCACAGGCGTCAACTAATCTACTCGAGTTAATCCGTCTTTTAGGCGTCGAAAATCCGCCTGGAGTGGCGAAGTAATCCGTCTCCTCGACGTTGATTAGTCCGCCTTTCAGGCGTAGACGTATTGATTAGTTCGCCTTCACAGGCGTCAACTAATCTACTCGAGTTAATCCGCCTTTTAGGCATCGACAATCCGCCTGGAGTGGCGAAGTAATCCGTCTCCTCGACGTTGATTAGTCCGCTTTTCAGGCGTTGACGTATTGATTAGTTCCCCTTCACAGGCGTCAACTAATCTACTCGAGTTAATCCGCCTTTTAGGCGTCGACAATCCGCCTGGAGTGGCGAAGTAATCCGTCTCCTCGACGTTGATTAGTCCGCTTTTCAGGCATTGACCTATTGATTAGTTCGCCTTCACAGGCGTCAACTAATCTACTCGAGTTAATCCACCTTTTAGGCGTCGATAATCCGCCTGGAGTGGCGAAGTAATCCATCTCCTTGACGTTGATTAGTCCGCCTTTCAGGCGTTGACGTATTGATTAGTTCGCCTTCACAGGCGTCAACTAATCTACTCGAGTTAATCCGCCTGGAGTGGCGAAGTAATACGTCTCCTCGACGTTGATTAGTCTGCCTTTCAGGCGTAGACGTATTGATTAGTTCGCCTTCACAGGCGTCAACTAATCTACTCGAGTTAATCCGCCTTTTAGGCGTCGACAATCCGCCTGGAGTGGCGAAGTAATCCGTCTCCTCGATGTTGATTAGTCCGCTTTTCAGGCGTTGATGTATTGATTAGTTCACCTTCACAGGTGTCAACTAATCTACTCGAGTTAATCCATCTTTTAGGCGTCGACAATCCGCCTGGAGTGGCGAAGTAATCCGTCTCCTCGACGTTGATTAGTCCGTTTTTCAGGCGTTGACGTATTGATTAGTTCGCCTTCACAGGCGTCAACTAATCTACTCGAGTTAATCCGCCTTTTAGGCGTCGACAATCCGCCTGGAGTGGCGAAGTAATCCGTCTCCTCGATATTGATTAGTCCGCTTTTCAGGCGTTGACGTATTGATTTGTTCGCCATCACAGGCGTCAACTAATCTACTCGAGTTAATCCGCCTTTTAGGCATCGACAATCCGCCTGGAGTGGCGAAGTAATTCGTCTCCTTGACGTTGATTAGTCTGTCTTTCAGGCGTAGACGTATTGATTAGTTCGCCTTCACAGGCGTCAACTAATCTACTCGAGTTAATCCGTCTTTTAGGCATCGACAATCCGCCTGGAGTGGCGAAGTAATCCGTCTCCTCGACGTTGATTAGTCCACTTTTCAGGCATTGATGTATTGATTAGTTCGCCTTCACAGACGTCAACTAATCTACTCGAGTTAATCCACCTTTTAGGCGTCGACAATCCGCCTGGAGTGGCGAAGTCATCCGTCTTCTCGAGGTTGATTAGTCCACTTTTCAGGCGTTGATGTATTGATTAGTTTGCCTTCACAGGCGTCAACTAATCTACACGAGTTAATCCGCCTTTTAGGCGTCGACAATCCGCCTGGAGTGGCGAAGTAATCCGTCTCCTCGACGTTGATTAGTCCGCTTTTCAGGCGTTGACGTATTGATTAGTTCCCCTTCACAGGCGTCAACTAATCTACTCGAGTTAATCCGCCTTTTAGGCGTCGACAATCCGCCTGGAGTGGCGAAGTAATCCGTCTCCTCGACGTTGATTAGTCCGCTTTTCAGGCATTGACCTATTGATTAGTTCGCCTTCACAGGCGTCAACTAATCTACTCGAGTTAATCCACCTTTTAGGCGTCGATAATCCGCCTGGAGTGGCGAAGTAATCCATCTCCTTGACGTTGATTAGTCCGCCTTTCAGGCGTTGACGTATTGATTAGTTCGCCTTCACAGGCGTCAACTAATCTACTCGAGTTAATCCGCCTGGAGTGGCGAAGTAATACGTCTCCTCGACGTTGATTAGTCTGCCTTTCAGGCGTAGACGTATTGATTAGTTCGCCTTCACAGGCGTCAACTAATCTACTCGAGTTAATCCGCCTTTTAGGCGTCGACAATCCGCCTGGAGTGGCGAAGTAATCCGTCTCCTCGATGTTGATTAGTCCGCTTTTCAGGCGTTGATGTATTGATTAGTTCACCTTCACAGGTGTCAACTAATCTACTCGAGTTAATCCATCTTTTAGGCGTCGACAATCCGCCTGGAGTGGCGAAGTAATCCGTCTCCTCGACGTTGATTAGTCCGTTTTTCAGGCGTTGACGTATTGATTAGTTCGCCTTCACAGGCGTCAACTAATCTACTCGAGTTAATCCGCCTTTTAGGCGTCGACAATCCGCCTGGAGTGGCGAAGTAATCCGTCTCCTCGATATTGATTAGTCCGCTTTTCAGGCGTTGACGTATTGATTTGTTCGCCATCACAGGCGTCAACTAATCTACTCGAGTTAATCCGCCTTTTAGGCATCGACAATCCGCCTGGAGTGGCGAAGTAATTCGTCTCCTTGACGTTGATTAGTCTGTCTTTCAGGCGTAGACGTATTGATTAGTTCGCCTTCACAGGCGTCAACTAATCTACTCGAGTTAATCCGTCTTTTAGGCATCGACAATCCGCCTGGAGTGGCGAAGTAATCCGTCTCCTCGACGTTGATTAGTCCACTTTTCAGGCATTGATGTATTGATTAGTTCGCCTTCACAGACGTCAACTAATCTACTCGAGTTAATCCACCTTTTAGGCGTCGACAATCCGCCTGGAGTGGCGAAGTCATCCGTCTTCTCGAGGTTGATTAGTCCACTTTTCAGGCGTTGATGTATTGATTAGTTTGCCTTCACAGGCGTCAACTAATCTACACGAGTTAATCCGCCTTTTAGGCGTCGACAATCCGCCTGGAGTGGCGAAGTAATCCGTCTCCTCGACGTTGATTAGTCCGCCTTTCAGGCGTAGACGTATTGATTAGTTCGCCTTCACAGGCGTCAACTAATCTACTCGAGTTAATCCGTCTTTTAGGCGTCGACAATCCGCCTGGAGTGGCAATGTAATCCGTCTCCTCGACGTTGATTAATCCGTTTTTCAGGCATTGATGTATTGATTAGTTAGCCTTCACAGGCGTCAACTAATCTACTCGAGTTAATCCGTCTTTTAGGCGTCGACAATCCGCCTGGAGTGACGAAGTAATCCGTCTCCTCGACGTTGATTAGACCGCTTTTCAGGCGTTGACGTATTGATTAGTTCGCCTTCACAGGCGTCAACTAATCTACTCGAGTTAATCCGTCTTTTAGGCGTCGACAATCCACCTGGAGTGGCGAAGTAATCCGTCTCCTCGATGTTGATTAGTCCGCTTTTCAGGCATTGACGTATTGATTAGTTCGTCTTCACAGGCGTCAACTAATCTACTCGAGTTAATCCGCCTTTTAGGCGTCGACAATCCGCCTGGAGTGGCGAAGTAATCCGTCTCCTCGACGTTGATTAGTCCACTTTTCAGGCGTTGACGTATTGATTAGTTCGCCTTCACAGGCGTCAACTAATCTACTCGAGTTAATCCGTCTTTTAGGCATCGACAATCCGTCTGGAGTGGCGAAGTAATCCGTCTCCTCGACGTTGATTAATCCGCTTTTCAAGCATTGACGTATTGATTAGTTAGCTATCACAGACGTCAACTAATCAACTCGAGGTAATCCGCCTTTTAGGCGTCGACAATCCGCCTGGAGTGGCGAAGTAATCCGTCTCCTCGACGTTGATTAGTCCGTTTTTCAGGCGTTGACGTATTGATTAGTTCGCCTTCACAGGCGTCAACTAATCTACTCGAGTTAATCCGCCTTTTAGGCGTCGACAATCCGTCTGGAGTGGCGAAGTAATCCATCTATTCGACGTTGATTAGTCCGCATTTCAGGCGTTGACGTATTGATTAGTTCGCCTTCACAGGCGTCAACTAATCAACTCGAGTTAATCCGCCTTTTAGGCATCGTCAATCCGCCTGGAGTGGCGAAGTAATCCGTCTCCTCGACGTTGATTAGTCCGCTTTTCAGGCGTTGACGTATTGATTAGTTTGCCTTCACAGGCGTCAACTAATCTACTCGAGTTAATCCGTCTTTTAGGCGTCGACAATCCGCCTGGAGTGGCGAAGTAATTCGTCTCCTCGACGTTGATTAGTCCGCCTTTCAGGCGTAGACGTATTGATTAGTTCGCCTTCACAGGCGTCAACTAATCTACTCGAGTTAATCAGCCTTTTAGGCGTCGACAGTCCGCCTGGAGTGGCGAAGTAATCCGTCTCCTTGACGTTGATTAGTCCGTCTTTCTAGCGTTGACGTATTGATTAGTTCGCCTTCACAGGCGTCAACTAATCTACTCGAGTTAATCTGTCTTTTAGGCATCGACAATCCGCCTGGAGTGGCGAAGAAATCCGTCTCCTCGACGTTGATTAGTCCGCTTTTTAGGCGTTGACGTGTTGATTAGTTCGCCTTCACAGGTGTCAACTAATCTACTCGAGTTAATCCGCCTTTTAGGCGTCGACAATCCGCCTGGAGTGGCGAAGTAATTCGTCTCCTCGACGTTGATTAGTCCGCCTTTCAGGCGTAGACGTATTGATTAGTTCGCCTTCACAGGCGTCAACTAATCTACTCGAGTTAATCCGCCTTTTAGGCGTCGACAATCCGCCTGGAGTGGCGAAGTAATTCGTCTCCTCGACGTTGATTAGTCCGCTTTTCAGGCGTTGACGTATTGATTAGTTCGCCTTTACAGGCGTCAACTAATCTACTCGAGTTAATCCGCCTTTTAGGCGTCGACAATCCGCCAGGAGTGGCGAAGTAATCCGTCTCCTCGACGTTGATTAGTCCGTTTTTCAGGCATTGACGTATTGATTAGTTCGCCTTCACAGGCGTCAACTAATCTACTCGAGTTAATCCACCTTTTAAGCGTCGACAATCCTCCTGGAGTGGCGAAGTAATCCGTCTCCTCGACGTTGATTAGTCCGCTTTTCAGGTGTTGACGTATTGATTAGTTCGCCTTCACATGCGTCAACTAATCTACTCGAGTTAATCCGCCTTTTAGGCGTCGACAATCCGCCTGGAGTGGCGAAGTAATCCGTCTCCTCGATGTTGATTAGTCTACCTTTCAGGTGTAGAGGTATTGATTAGTTCGCCTTCACGGGCGTCAACTAATCTACTCGAGTTAATCCGCCTTTTAGGCGTCGACAATCCGCCTGGAGTGGCGAAGTAATCCGTCTCCTCGACATTGATTAGTCCGTCTTTCAGGCATAGACGTATTGATTAGTTCGCCTTCACAGGCGTCAACTAATCTACTCGAGTTAATCCGCCTTTTAGGCGTCGACAATCCGCCTGGAGTGGCGAAGTAATCCGTCTTCTCGATGTTGATTAGTCCGCCTTTCAGGCGTAGACGTATTGATTAGTTCGCCTTCACAGGCGTCAACTAATCCACTCGAGTTAATCCGCCTTTTAGGCGTCGACAATCCGCCTGGAGTGGCGAAGTAATCCGTCTCCTTGACGTTGATTAGTCCGCCTTTCAGGAGTAGACGTATTGATTAGTTCGCCTTCACAGGCGTCAACTAATCTACTCAAGTTAATCCGCCTTTTAGGCGTCGACAATCCGCCTGGAGTGGCGAAGTAATCCGTCTCCTCGATGTTGATTAGTCCGCTTTTCAGGCGTTGATCTATTGATTAGTTCACCTTCACAGGTGTCAACTAATCTACTCGAGTTAATCCGTCTTTTAGGCGTCGACAATCCGCCTGGAGTGGCGAAGTAATCCGTCTCCTCGACGTTGATTAGTCCATTTTTCAGGCGTTGACGTATTGATTAGTTCGTCTTCACAGGCGTCAACTAATCTACTCGAGTTAATCCGCCTTTTAGGCATCGACAATCCGCCTGGAGTGGCGAAGTAATCCGTCTCCTCGATGTTGAATAGTCCGCTTTTCAGGCGTTGACGTATTGATTTGTTCGCCTTCACAGGCGTCAACTAATCTACTCGAGTTAATCCGCCTTTTAGGCATCGACAATCTGCCTGGAGTGGCGAAGTAATCCGTCTCCTTGACGTTGATTAGTTTGTCTATCAGGCGTAGACGTATTGATTAGTTCGCCTTCACAGGCGTCAACTAATCTACTTGAGTTAATCCGCCTTTTAGGCGTCGACAATCCGCCTGGAGTGGCGAAGTAATCCGTCTCCTCGATGTTGATTAGTCCGCTTTTCAGGAGTTGACGTATTGATTAGTTCGCCTTCAAAGGCGTCAACTAATCTACTCGAGTTAATCCGTCTTTTAGGCGTCGACAATCCGTCTGGAGTGGCGAAGTAATCCGTCTCCTCGACGTTGATTAGTCCACCTTTCAGGCGTTGACGTATTGATTAGTTCGCCTTCACAGACATCAACTAATCTACTCGAGTTAATCCGCCTTTTAGGCGTCGACAATCCACATGTAGTGGCGAAGTAATCCGTCTCCTCGACGTTGATTAGTCCGCTTTTCAGGTGTAGACGTATTGATTAGTTCACCTTTACAGGCGTCAACTAATCTACACGAGTTAATCCGCCTTTTAGGCGTCGACAATCCGCCTGGAGTGGCAAAGTAATCCGTCTTCTCGACGTTGATTAGTCCGTCTTTCAGGAGTAGACGGATTGATTGTTCGCCTTCACAGGCGTCAACTAATCTACTCGACTTAATCCGCCTTTTAGGCGTCGACAATCCGCCTGGAGTGGCGAAGTAATCCGTCTTCTCGACGTTGATTAGTCCGCCTTTCAGGAGTAGACGTATTGATTAGTTCGCCTTCACAGGCGTCAACTAATCTACTCGAGTTAATCCGCCTTTTAGCCGTCGACAATCCTCCTGGAGTGGCGAAGTAATCCGTCTCCTCGACGTTGATTAGTCCGCTTTTCAGGTGTTGACGTATTGATTAGTTCGCCTTCACAGTCGTCAACTAATCTATTCGAGTTAATCCGCCTTTTAGGCGTCGACAATCCGCCTGGAGTGGCGAAGTAATCCGTCTCCTCGATGTTGATTAGTCTGCCTTTCAGGTGTAGACGTATTGATTAGTTCGCCCTCACGGGCGTCAACTAATCTACTCGAGTTAATCCGTCTTTTAGGCGTCGATAATCCACCTGGAGTGGCAATGTAATCCGTCTCCTCGACGTTGATTAATCCGCTTTTCAGGCGTTGACGTATTGATTAGGTAGCCTTCACAGGCGTCAACTAATCTACTCGAGTTAATCCGTCTTTTAGGCGTCGACAATCCGCCTGGACTGGCGAAGTAATCCGTCTCCTCGACGTTGATTAGTCCGCTTTTCAGGCGTTGACGTATTGATTAGTTCGCCTTCACAGGTGTCAACTAATCTATTCGAGTTAATCCGCCTTTTAGGCGTCGACAATCCACCTGGAGTGGCGAAGTAATCCGTCTCCTCGACGTTGATTAGTCCGTTTTTCAGGCGTTGACGTATTGATTAGTTCGTCTTCACAGGCGTCAACTAATCTACTCGAGTTAATCCGTCTTTTAGGCGTCGACAATCCGCCTGGAGTTGCGAAGTAATCCGTCTCCTCGACGTTGATTAGTCCGCTTTTCAGGCGTTGACGTATTGATTAGTTCGCCTTCACAGGCGTCAACTAATCTACTCGAGTTAATCCGCCTTTTAGGCGTCGACAATCCGCCTTGAGTGGCGAAGTAATACGTCTCCTCGACGTTGATTAGTCCGCCTTTCAGGCATTGACGTATTGATTAGTTTGCCTTCACAGGCGTCAACTAATCTACTCGAGTTAATCCGTCTTTTAGGCGTCGACAATCCGCCTGGAGTGGCGAAGTAATCCGTCTCCTCGACGTTGATTAGTCCGCCTTTCATGCGTAGACGTATTGATTAGTTCGCCTTCACAGGCGTCAACTAATCTACTCGAGTTAATCCGCCTTTTAGGCGTCGACAATCCGCCTGGAATGGCGAAGTAATCCGTCTCCTTGACGTTGATTAGTCCGCCTTTCAGGCGTAGACGTATTGATTAGTTCGCCTTCACGGGCGTCAATTAATCTACTCGAGTTAATCCGTCTTTTAGGCGTCGACAATTCGCCTGGAGTGGCGAAGTAATCCATCTCCTCGACGTTGATTAGTCCGTTTTTCAGGTGTTGACGTATTGATTAGTTCGCCTTCACAGGCGTCAACTAATCTACTCGAGTTAATCCGTCTTTTAGGCGTCGACAATCCGCCTGGAGTGGCGAAGTAATCCGTCTCCTCGACGTTGATTAGTCCGCCTTTCAGGCGTAGACGTATTGATTAGTTCGCCTTCACAGGCGTCAACTAATCTACTCGAGTTAATCCGCCTTTTAGGCATCGACAATCCGCCTGGAGTGGCGAAGTAATCCGTCTCCTCGACGTTGATTAGTCCGCTTTTCAGGCATTGACGTATTGATTAGTTCGCCTTCACAGGCGTCAACTAATCTACTCGAGTTAATCCGTCTTTTAGGCGTCGACAATCCGCCTGGAGTGGCGAAGTAATCCGTCTCCTCGATGTTGATTAGTCCGCCTTTCAGGCGTAGACGTATTGATTAGTTCGCCTTCACAGGCGTCAACTAATCTACTCGAGTTAATCCGCCTTTTAGGCATCGACAATCCGCCTGGAGTGGCGAAGTAATCCGTCTCCTCGACGTTGATTAGTCCGTTTTTCAGGTGTTGACGTATTGATTAGTTCGCCTTCACAGGCGTCAACTAATCTACTCGAGTTAATCCGTCTTTTAGGCGTCGACAATCCGCCTGGAGTGGCGAAGTAATC
This sequence comes from Ballota nigra, assembly GCA_947034835.1. Lineage (NCBI taxonomy): Eukaryota > Viridiplantae > Streptophyta > Magnoliopsida > Lamiales > Lamiaceae > Ballota > Ballota nigra. Next base: position 11,432,926 of record OX344729.1, read on the forward strand.
CGTCTCCTCGACGTTGATTAGTCCGCCTTTCAGGCGTAGACGTATTGATTAGTTCGCCTTCACGGGCGTCAATTAATCTACTCGAGTTAATCCGTCTTTTAGGCGTCGACAATTCGCCTGGAGTGGCGAAGTAATCCGTCTCCTCGACGTTGATTAGTCCATTTTTCAGGTGTTGACGTATTGATTAGTTCGCCTTCACAGGCGTCAACTAATCTACTCGAGTTAATCCGTCTTTTAGGCGTCGAAAATCCGCCTGGAGTGGCGAAGTAATCCGTCTCCTCGACGTTGATTAGTCCGCCTTTCAGGCGTAGACGTATTGATTAGTTCGCCTTCACAGGCGTCAACTAATCTACTCGAGTTAATCCGCCTTTTAGGCATCGACAATCCGCCTGGAGTGGCGAAGTAATTCGTCTCCTCGACGTTGATTAGTCCGCTTTTCAGGCGTTGACGTATTGATTAGTTCCCCTTCACAGGCGTCAACTAATCTACTCGAGTTAATCCGCCTTTTAGGCGTCGACAATCCGCCTGGAGTGGCGAAGTAATCCGTCTCCTCGACGTTGATTAGTCCGCTTTTCAGGCATTGACCTATTGATTAGTTCGCCTTCACAGGCGTCAACTAATCTACTCGAGTTAATCCACCTTTTAGGCGTCGATAATCCGCCTGGAGTGGCGAAGTAATCCATATCCTTGGCGTTGATTAGTCCGCCTTTCAGGCGTTGACGTATTGATTAGTTCGCCTTCACAGGCGTCAACTAATCTACTCGAGTCAATCCGCCTGGAGTGGCGAAGTAATACGTCTCCTCGACGTTGATTAGTCTGCCTTTCAGGCGTAGACGTATTGATTAGTTCGCCTTCACAGGCGTCAACTAATCTACTCGAGTTAATCCGCCTTTTAGGCGTCGACAATCCGCCTGGAGTGGCGAAGTAATCCGTCTCCTCGATGTTGATTAGTCCGCTTTTCAGGCGTTGATGTATTGATTAGTTCACCTTCACAGGTGTCAACTAATCTACTCGAGTTAATCCATCTTTTAGGCGTCGACAATCCGCCTGGAGTGGCGAAGTAATCCGTCTCCTCGACGTTGATTAGTCCGTTTTTCAGGCGTTGACGTATTGATTAGTTCGCCTTCACAGGCGTCAACTAATCTACTCGAGTTAATCCGCCTTTTAGGCGTCGACAATCCGCCTGGAGTGGCGAAGTAATCCGTCTCCTCGATATTGATTAGTCCGCTTTTCAGGCGTTGACGTATTGATTTGTTCGCCATCACAGGCGTCAACTAATCTACTCGAGTTAATCCGTCTTTTAGGCATCGACAATCCGCCTGGAGTGGCGAAGTAATCCGTCTCCTTGACGTTGATTAGTCTGCCTTTCAGGCGTAGACGTATTGATTAGTTCGCCTTCACAGGCGTCAACTAATCTACTCGAGTTAATCCGTCTTTTAGGCATCGACAATCCGCCTGGAGTGGCGAAGTAATCCGTCTCCTCGACGTTGATTAGTCCACTTTTCAGGCATTGATGTATTGATTAGTTCGCCTTCACAGACGTCAACTAATCTACTCGAGTTAATCCACCTTTTAGGCGTCGACAATCCGCCTGGAGTGGCGAAGTCATCCGTCTTCTCGAGGTTGATTAGTCCACTTTTCAGGCGTTGATGTATTGATTAGTTTGCCTTCACAGGCGTCAACTAATCTACACGAGTTAATCCGCCTTTTAGGCGTCGACAATCCGCCTGGAGTGGCGAAGTAATCCGTCTCCTCGACGTTGATTAGTCCGCCTTTCAGGCGTAGACGTATTGATTAGTTCGCCTTCACAGGCGTCAACTAATCTACTCGAGTTAATCCGTCTTTTAGGCGTCGACAATCCGCCTGGAGTGGCAATGTAATCCGTCTCCTCGACGTTGATTAATCCGTTTTTCAGGCATTGATGTATTGATTAGTTAGCCTTCACAGGCGTCAACTAATCTACTCGAGTTAATCCGTCTTTTAGGCGTCGACAATCCGCCTGGAGTGACGAAGTAATCCGTCTCCTCGACGTTGATTAGACCGCTTTTTAGGCGTTGACGTATTGATTAGTTCGCCTTCACAGGCGTCAACTAATCTACTCGAGTTAATCCGTCTTTTAGGCGTCGACAATCCACCTGGAGTGGCGAAGTAATCCGTCTCCTCGATGTTGATTAGTCCGCTTTTCAGGCATTGACGTATTGATTAGTTCGTCTTCACAGGCGTCAACTAATCTACTCGAGTTAATCCGCCTTTTAGGCGTCGACAATCCGCCTGGAGTGGCGAAGTAATCCGTCTCCTCGACGTTGATTAGTCCACTTTTCAGGCGTTGACGTATTGATTAGTTCGCCTTCACAGGCGTCAACTAATCTACTCGAGTTAATCCGTCTTTTAGGCATCGACAATCCGTCTGGAGTGGCGAAGTAATCCGTCTCCTCGACGTTGATTAATCCGCTTTTCAAGCATTGACGTATTGATTAGTTAGCTATCACAGACGTCAACTAATCAACTCGAGGTAATCCGCCTTTTAGGCGTCGACAATCCGCCTGGAGTGGCGAAGTAATCCGTCTCCTCGACGTTGATTAGTCCGTTTTTCAGGCGTTGACGTATTGATTAGTTCGCCTTCACAGGCGTCAACTAATCTACTCGAGTTAATCCGCCTTTTAGGCGTCGACAATCCATCTGGAGTGGCGAAGTAATCCATCTATTCGACGTTGATTAGTCCGCATTTCAGGCGTTGACGTATTGATTAGTTCGCCTTCACAGGCGTCAACTAATCAACTCGAGTTAATCCGCCTTTTAGGCATCGTCAATCCGCCTGGAGTGGCGAAGTAATCCGTCTCCTCGACGTTGATTAGTCCGCTTTTCAGGCGTTGACGTATTCATTAGTTTGCCTTCACAGGCGTCAACTAATCTACTCGAGTTAATCCGTCTTTTAGGCGTCGACAATCCGCCTGGAGTGGCGAAGTAATTCGTCTCCTCGACGTTGATTAGTCCGCCTTTCAGGCGTAGACGTATTGATTAGTTCGCCTTCACAGGCGTCAACTAATCTACTCGAGTTAATCAGCCTTTTAGGCGTCGACAGTCCGCCTGGAGTGGCGAAGTAATCCGTCTCCTTGACGTTGATTAGTCCGCCTTTCTAGCGTTGACGTATTGATTAGTTCGCCTTCACAGGCGTCAACTAATCTACTCGAGTTAATCTGTCTTTTAGGCATCGACAATCCGCCTGGAGTGGCGAAGAAATCCGTCTCCTCGACGTTGATTAGTCCGCTTTTTAGGCGTTGACGTGTTGATTAGTTCGCCTTCACAGGTGTCAACTAATCTACTCGAGTTAATCCGCCTTTTAGGCGTCGACAATCCGCCTGGAGTGGCGAAGTAATCCGTCTCCTCGACGTTGATTAGTCCGCCTTTCAGGCGTAGACGTATTGATTAGTTCGCCTTCACAGGCGTCAACTAATCTACTCGAGTTAATCCGCCTTTTAGGCGTCGACAATCCGCCTGGAGTGGCGAAGTAATTCGTCTCCTCGACGTTGATTAGTCCGCTTTTCAGGCGTTGACGTATTGATTAGTTCGCCTTTACAGGCGTCAACTAATCTACTCGAGTTAATCCGCCTTTTAGGTGTCGACAATCCGCCAGGAGTGGCGAAGTAATCCGTCTCCTCGACGTTGATTAGTCCGTTTTTCAGGCATTGACGTATTGATTAGTTCGCCTTCACAGGCGTCAACTAATCTACTCGAGTTAATCCACCTTTTAAGCGTCGACAATCCTCCTGGAGTGGCGAAGTAATCCGTCTCCTCGACGTTGATTAGTCCGCTTTTCAGGTGTTGATGTATTGATTAGTTCGCCTTCACATGCGTCAACTAATCTACTCGAGTTAATCCGCCTTTTAGGCGTCGACAATCCGCCTGGAGTGGCGAAGTAATCCGTCTCCTCGATGTTGATTAGTCTACCTTTCAGGTGTAGAGGTATTGATTAGTTCGCCTTCACGGGCGTCAACTAATCTACTCGAGTTAATCCGCCTTTTAGGCGTCGACAATCCGCCTGGAGTGGCGAAGTAATCCGTCTCCTCGACATTGATTAGTCCGTCTTTCAGGCATAGACGTATTGATTAGTTCGCCTTCACAGGCGTCAACTAATCTACTCGAGTTAATCCGCCTTTTAGGCGTCGACAATCCGCCTGGAGTGGCGAAGTAATCCGTCTTCTCGACGTTGATTAGTCCGCCTTTCAGGCGTAGACGTATTGATTAGTTCGCCTTCACAGGCGTCAACTAATCCACTCGAGTTAATCCGCCTTTTAGGCGTCGACAATCCGCCTGGAGTGGCGAAGTAATCCGTCTCCTTGACGTTGATTAGTCCGCCTTTCAGGAGTAGACGTATTGATTAGTTCGCCTTCACAGGCGTCAACTAATCTACTCAAGTTAATCCGCCTTTTAGGCGTCGACAATCCGCCTGGAGTGGCGAAGTAATCCGTCTCCTCGATGTTGATTAGTCCGCTTTTCAGGCGTTGATCTATTGATTAGTTCACCTTCACAGGTGTCAACTAATCTACTCGAGTTAATCCGTCTTTTAGGCGTCGACAATCCGCCTGGAGTGGCGAAGTAATCCGTCTCCTCGACGTTGATTAGTCCATTTTTCAGGCGTTGACGTATTGATTAGTTCGTCTTCACAGGCGTCAACTAATCTACTCGAGTTAATCCGCCTTTTAGGCATCGACAATCCGCCTGGAGTGGCGAAGTAATCCGTCTCTTCGATGTTGAATAGTCCGCTTTTCAGGCGTGGACGTATTGATTTGTTCGCCTTCACAGGCGTCAACTAATCTACTCGAGTTAATCCGCCTTTTAGGCATCGACAATCTGCCTGGAGTGGCGAAGTAATCCGTCTCCTTGACGTTGATTAGTTTGTCTATCAGGCGTAGACGTATTGATTAGTTCGCCTTCACAGGCGTCAACTAATCTACTTGAGTTAATCCGCCTTTTAGGCGTCGACAATCCGCCTGGAGTGGCGAAGTAATCCGTCTCCTCGATGTTGATTAGTCCGCTTTTCAGGAGTTGACGTATTGATTAGTTCGCCTTCAAAGGCGTCAACTAATCTACTCGAGTTAATCCGTCTTTTAGGCGTCGACAATCCGTCTGGAGTGGCGAAGTAATCCGTCTCCTCGACGTTGATTAGTCCACCTTTCAGGCGTTGACGTATTGATTAGTTCGCCTTCACAGGCATCAACTAATCTACTCGAGTTAATCCGCCTTTTAGGCGTCGACAATCCACATGTAGTGGCGAAGTAATCCGTCTCCTCGACGTTGATTAGTCCGCTTTTCAGGCGTAGACGTATTGATTAGTTCACCTTTACAGGCGTCAACTAATCTACACGAGTTAATCCGCCTTTTAGGCGTCGACAATCCGCCTGGAGTGGCAAAGTAATCCGTCTTCTCGACGTTGATTAGTCCGTCTTTCAGGAGTAGACGGATTGATTAGTTCGCCTTCACAGGCGTCAACTAATCCACTCGAGTTAATCCGTCTTTTAGGCGTCGATAATCCGCCTGGAGTGACGAAGTAATCCGTCTCCTCGAGGTTGATTAGTCCGCCTTTCTGGCGTAGACGTATTGATTAGTTCGGCTTCACAGGCGTCAACTAATCTACTCGAGTTAATCCGCCTTTTAGGCGTCGACAATCCGCCTGGAGTGGCGAAGTAATCTGTCTCCTTGACGTTGATTAGTCCGCCTTTCAGGAGTAGACGTATTGATTAGTTCGGCTTCACAGGCGTCAACTAATCTACTCGAGTTAATCCGCCTTTTAGGCGTCGACAATCCGCCTGGAGTGGCGAAGTAATCCGTCTCCTCGAGGTTGATTAGTCCACTTTTCAGGCGTTGATGTATTGATTAGTTCGCCTTCACAGGCGTCAACTAATCTACACGAGTTAATCCGCCTTTTAGGCGTCGACAATCCGTCTGGAGTGGCGAAGTAATCCGTCTCCTCGACGTTGATTAGTCCGCCTTTCAAGCGTAGACGTATTGATTAGTTCGCCTTCACAGGCGGCAACTAATCTACTCGAGTTAATCCGTCTTTTAGGCATCGACAATCCGCCTGGAGTGGCAATGTAATCCGTTTCCTCGACGTTGATTAATCCGCTTTTCAGGCGTTGACGTATTGATTAGTTAACCTTCACAGGCGTCAACTAATCTACTCGAGTTAATCCGTCTTTTAGGCATCGACAATCCGCCTGGAGTGGCAAAGTAATCCGTCTTCTCGACGTTGATTAGTTCGCCTTTCAGGCGTAGACGTATTGATTAGTTCGCCTTCACAGGCGTCAACTAATCCACTCGAGTTAATCCACCTTTTAGGCGTCGACAATCCGCCTGGAGTGGCGAAGTAATCTGTCTCCTTGACGTTGATTAGTCCGCCTTTCAGGAGTAGACGTATTGATTAGTTCGCCTTCACAGGCGTCACCTAATCTACTCGAGTTAATCCGCCTTTTAGGCATCAACAATCCGCCTGGAGTAGCGAAGTAATCCGTCTCCTTGACGCTGATTAGTCCGCCTTTTAGGAGTAGACGTATTGATTAGTTCGCCTTCACAGGCGTCAACTAATCTACTCGAGTTAATCCGCCTTTTAGGCGTCGACAATCCTCCTGGAGTGGCGAAGTAATCCGTCTCCTCGACGTTGATTAGTCCGCTTTTCAGGTGTTGACGTATTGATTAGTTCGCCTTCACAGTCGTCAACTAATCTACTCGAGTTAATCCGCCTTTTAGGCGTCGACAATCCGCCTGGAGTGGCGAAGTAATCCGTCTCCTCGATGTTGATTAGTCTTCCTTTTAGGTGTAGACGTATTGATTAGTTCGCCTTCACGGGCGACAACTAATCTACTCGAGTTAATCCGCCTTTTAGGCGTCGACAATCCGCCTGGAGTGGTGAAGTAATCCGTCTCCTCGACGTTGATTAGTCCGTCTTTCAGGCATAGACGTATTGATTAGTTCGCCTTCACGGGTGTCAACTAATCTACTCGAGTTAATCCGCCTTTTAGGCGTCGACAATCCTCCTGGAGTGGCGAAGTAATCCGTCTTCTCGACGTTGATTAGTCCGTCTTTCAGGCGTAGACGTATTGATTAGTTCGCCTTCACAGGCGTCAACTAATCCACTCGAGTTAATCCACCTTTTAGGTGTCGACAATCCGCCTGGAGTGGCGAAGTAATCTGTCTCCTTGACGTTGACTAGTCCGCCGTTCAGGAGTAGACGTATTGATTAGTTCGCCTTCACAGGCGTCAACTAATCTACTCGAGTTAATCCGCCTTTTAGGCATCGACAATCCGCCTGGAGTGGCGAAGTAATCCGTCTCCTCGATGTTGATTAGTCCGCTTTTCAGGCGTTGATGTATTGATTAGTTCACCTTCACAGGTGTCAACTAATCTACTCGAGTTAATCCATCTTTTAGGCGTCGACAATCCGCCTGCAGTGGCGAAGTAATCCGTCTCTTCGACGTTGATTAGTCCGTTTTTCAGGCGTTGACGTATTGATTAGTTCGCCTTCACAGGCGTCAACTAATCTACTCAAGTTAATCCGCCTTTTAGGCGTCGACAATCCGCCTGGAGTGGCGAAGTAATCCGTCTCCTCGATGTTGATTAGTCCGCTTTTCAGGCGTTGACGTATTGATTTGTTCGCCATCATAGGCGTCAACTAATCTACTCGAGTTAATCCGTCTTTTAGGCATCGACAATCCGCCTGGAGTGGCGAAGTAATCCGTCTCCTTGACGTTGATTAGTCTGCCTTTCAGGCGTAGACGTATTGATTAGTTCGCCTTCACAGGCGTCAACTAATCTACTCGAGTTAATCCGTCTTTTAGGCGTCGACAATCCGCCTGGAGTGGCAATGTAATCCGTCTCCTCGACGTTGATTAATCCGCTTTTCAGGCGTTGACGTATTGATTAGTTAGCCTTCACAGGCGTCAACTAATCTACTCAAGTTAATCCGTCTTTTAGGCGTCGACAATCCGCCTGGGGTGGTGAAGTAATCCGTCTCCTCGACGTTGATTAGTCCGCTTTTCAGGCGTTGACGTATTGATTAGTTCGCCTTCACAGGTGTCAACTAATCTACTCGAGTTAATCCGCCTTTTAGGCGTCGACAATCCACCTGGAGTGGCGAAGTAATCCGTCTCCTCGACGTTGATTAGTCCGCTTTTCAGGCGTTGACGTATTGATTAGTTCGTCTTCACAGGCGTCAACTAATCTACTCGAGTTAATCCGCCTTTTAGGCGTCGACAATCCGCCTGGAGTGGCGAAGTAATCCGTCTCCTCGACGTTGATTAGTCCGCCTTTCAGGCGTTGACGTATTGATTAGTTCGCCTTCACAGGCGTCAACTAATCTACTCGAGTTAATCTGCCTTTTAGGCGTCGACAATCCGCCTTGAGTGGCGAAGTAATACGTCTCCTCGACGTTGATTAGTCCGCCTTTCAGGCGTTGACGTATTGATTAGTTTGCCTTCACAGGCGTCAACTAATCTACTCGAGTTAATCCGTCTTTTAGGCGTCGACAATCCGCCTGGAGTGGCGAAGTAATCCGTCTCCTCGACGTTGATTAGTCCGCCTTTCATGCGTAGACGTATTGATTAGTTTGCCTTCACAGGCGTCAACTAATCTACTCGAGTTAATCCGCCTTTTAGGCATCGACAATCCGCCTGGAGTGGCGAAGTAATCCGTCTCCTTGACGTTGATTAGTCCGCCTTTCAGGCGTAGACGTATTGATTAGTTCGCCTTCACGGGCGTCAATTAATCTACTCGAGTTAATCCGCCTTTTAGGCATCGACAATTCGCCTGGAGTGGCGAAGTAATCCGTCTCCTCGACGTTGATTAGTCCGTTTTTCAGGTGTTGACGTATTGATTAGTTCGCCTTCACAGGCGTCAACTAATCTACTCGAGTTAATCCGTCTTTTAGGCGTCGACAATCCGCCTGGAGTGGCGAAGTAATCCGTCTCCTCGACGTTGATTAGTCCGCCTTTCAGGCGTAGACGTATTGATTAGTTCACCTTCACAGGCGTCAACTAATCTACTCGAGTTAATCCGCCTTTTAGGCATCGACAATCCGCCTGGAGTGGCGAAGTAATCCGTCTCCTCGACGTTGATTAGTCCGCTTTTCAGGTGTTGACGTATTGATTAGTTCGCCTTCACAGTCGTCAACTAATCTACTCGAGTTAATCCGCCTTTTAGGTGTCGACAATCCGCCTGGAGTGGCGAAGTAATCCGTCTCCTCGATGTTGATTAGTCTGCCTTTCAGGTGTAGACGTATTGATTAGTTCGCCTTCACGGGCGTCAACTAATCTACTCGAGTTAATCCGTCTTTTAGGCGTCGATAATCCACCTGGAGTGGCAATGTAATCCGTCTCCTCGACGTTGATTAATCCGTTTTTCAGGCGTTGACGTATTGATTAGGTAGCCTTCACAGGCGTCAATTAATCTACTCGAGTTAATCCGTCTTTTAGGCGTCGACAATCCGCCTGGAGTGGCGAAGTAATCCGTCTCCTCGACGTTGATTAGTCCGCTTTTCAGGCGTTGACGTATTGATTAGTTCGCCTTCACAGGTGTCAACTAATCTATTCGAGTTAATCCGCCTTTTAGGCATCGACAATCCACCTGGAGTGGCGAAGTAATCCGTCTCCTCGACGTTGATTAGTCCGCTTTTCAGGCGTTGACGTATTGATTAGTTCGTCTTCACAGGCGTCAACTAATCTACTCGAGTTAATCCGTCTTTTAGGCGTCGACAATCCGCCTGGAGTGGCGAAGTAATCCGTCTCCTCGACGTTGATTAGTCCACTTTTCAGGCGTTGACGTATTGATTAGTTCGCCTTCACAGGCGTCAACTAATCTACTCGAGTTAATCCGCCTTTTAGGCGTCGACAATCCGCCTTGAGTGGCGAAGTAATACGTCTCCTCGACGTTGATTAGTCCGCCTTTCAGGCATTGACGTATTGATTAGTTTGCCTTCACAGGCGTCAACTAATCTACTCGAGTTAATCCGTCTTTTAGGCGTCGACAATCCGCCTGGAGTGGCGAAGTAATCCGTCTCCTCGACGTTGATTAGTCCGCCTTTCATGCGTAGACGTATTGATTAGTTCGCCTTCACAGGCGTCAACTAATCTACTCGAGTTAATCCGCCTTTTAGGCGTCGACAATCCGCCTGGAGTGGCGAAGTAATCCGTCTCCTTGACGTTGATTAGTCCGCCTTTCAGGCGTAGACGTATTGATTAGTTCGCCTTCACGGGCGTCAATTAATCTACTCGAGTTAATCCGTCTTTTAGGCGTCGACAATTCGCCTGGAGTGGCGAAGTAATCCGTCTCCTCGACGTTGATTAGTCCGTTTTTCAGGTGTTGACGTATTGATTAGTTCGCCTTCACAGGCGTCAACTAATCTACTCGAGTTAATCCGTCTTTTAGGCGTCGACAATCCGCCTGGAGTGGCGAAGTAATCCGTCTCCTCGACGTTGATTAGTCCGCCTTTCAGGCGTAGACGTATTGATTAGTTCGCCTTCACAGGCGTCAACTAATCTACTCGAGTTAATCCGCCTTTTAGGCATCGACAATCCGCCTGGAGTGGCGAAGTAATCCGTCTCCTCGACGTTGATTAGTCCGCTTTTCAGGCGTTGACGTATTGATTAGTTCGCCTTCACAGGCGTCAACTAATCTACTCGAGTTAATCCGTCTTTTAGGCGTCGACAATCCGCCTGGAGTGGCGAAGTAATCCGTCTCCTCGACGTTGATTAGTCCGCCTTTCAGGCGTAGACGTATTGATTAGTTCGCCTTCACAGGCGTCAACTAATCTACTCGAGTTAATCCGCCTTTTAGGCATCGACAATCCGCCTGGAGTGGCGAAGTAATCCGTCTCCTCGACGTTGATTAGTCCGTTTTTCAGGTGTTGACGTATTGATTAGTTCGCCTTCACAGGCGTCAACTAATCTACTCGAGTTAATCCGTCTTTTAGGCGTCGACAATCCGCCTGGAGTGGCGAAGTAATCCGTCTCCTCGACGTTGATTAGTCCGCCTTTCAGGCGTAGACGTATTGATTAGTTCGCCTTCACGGGCGTCAATTAATCTACTCGAGTTAATCCGTCTTTTAGGCGTCGACAATTCGCCTGGAGTGGCGAAGTAATCCGTCTCCTCGACGTTGATTAGTCCGTTTTTCAGGTGTTGACGTATTGATTAGTTCGCCTTCACAGGCGTCAACTAATCTACTCGAGTTAATCCGTCTTTTAGGCGTCGACAATCCGCCTGGAGTGGCGAAGTAATCCGTCTCCTCGACGTTGATTAGTCCGCCTTTCAGGCGTAGACGTATTGATTAGTTCGCCTTCACAGGCGTCAACTAATCTACTCGAGTTAATCCGCCTTTTAGGCATCGACAATCCGCCTGGAGTGGCGAAGTAATCCGTCTCCTCGACGTTGATTAGTCCGCTTTTCAGGCGTTGACGTATTGATTAGTTCCCCTTCACAGGCGTCAACTAATCTACTCGAGTTAATCCGCCTTTTAGGCGTCGACAATCCGCCTGGAGTGGCGAAGTAATCCGTCTCCTCGACGTTGATTAGTCCGCTTTTCAGGCGTTGACCTATTGATTAGTTCGCCTTCACAGGCGTCAACTAATCTACTCGAGTTAATCCACCTTTTAGGCGTCGATAATCCGCCTAGAGTGGCGAAGTAATCCATCTCCTTGACGTTGATTAGTCCGCCTTTCAGGCGTTGACGTATTGATTAGTTCGCCTTCACAGGCGTCAACTATTCTACTCGAGTTAATCCGCCTGGAGTGGCGAAGTAATACGTCTCCTCGACGTTGATTAGTCTGCCTTTCAGGCGTAGACGTATTGATTAGTTCGCCTTCACAGGCGTCAACTAATCTAATCGAGTTAATCCGCCTTTTAGGCGTCGACAATCCGCCTGGAGTGGCGAAGTAATCCGTCTCCTCGATGTTGATTAGTCCGCTTTTCAGGCGTTGATGTATTGATTAGTTCACCTTCACAGGTGTCAACTAATCTACTCGAGTTAATCCATCTTTTAGGCGTCGACAATCCGCCTGGAGTGGCGAAGTAATCCGTCTCCTCGACGTTGATTAGTCCGTTTTTCAGGCGTTGACGTATTGATTAGTTCGCCTTCACAGGCGTCAACTAATCTACTCGAGTTAATCCGCCTTTTAGGCGTCGACAATCCGCCTGGAGTGGCGAAGTAATCCGTCTCCTCGATATTGATTAGTCCGCTTTTCAGGCGTTGACGTATTGATTTGTTCGCCATCACAGGCGTCAACTAATCTACTCGAGTTAATCCGCCTTTTAGGCATCGACAATCCGCCTGGAGTGGCGAAGTAATCCGTCTCCTTGACGTTGATTAGTCTGCATTTCAGGCGTAGACGTATTGATTAGTTCGCCTTCACAGGCGTCAACTAATCTACTCGAGTTAATCCGTCTTTTAGGCGTCGACAATCCGCCTGGAGTGGCGAAGTAATCCGTCTCCTCGACGTTGATTAGTCTACTTTTCAGGCATTGATGTATTGATTAGTTCGCCTTCACAGACGTCAACTAATCTACTCGAGTTAATCCACCTTTTAGGCGTCGACAATCCGCCTGGAGTGGCGAAGTCATCCGTCTTCTCGAGGTTGATTAGTCCACTTTTCAGGCGTTGATGTATTGATTAGTTTGCCTTCACAGGCGTCAACTAATCTACACGAGTTAATCCGCCTTTTAGGCGTCGACAATCCGCCTGGAGTGGCGAAGTAATCCGTCTCCTCGACGTTGATTAGTCCGCCTTTCAGGCGTAGACGTATTGATTAGTTCGCCTTCACAGGCGTCAACTAATCTACTCGAGTTAATCCGTCTTTTAGGCGTCGACAATCCGCCTGGAGTGGCAATGTAATCCGTCTCCTCGACGTTGATTAATCCGTTTTTCAGGCATTGATGTATTGATTAGTTAGCCTTCACAGGCGTCAACTAATCTACTCGAGTTAATCCGTCTTTTAGGCATCGACAATCCGCCTGGAGTGACGAAGTAATCCGTCTCCTCGACGTTGATTAGACCGCTTTTCAGGCGTTGACGTATTGATTAGTTCGCCTTCACAGGCGTCAACTAATCTACTCGAGTTAATCCGTCTTTTAGGCGTCGACAATCCACCTGGAGTGGCGAAGTAATCCGTCTCCTCGATGTTGATTAGTCCGCTTTTCAGGCATTGACGTATTGATTAGTTCGTCTTCACAGGCGTCAACTAATCTACTCGAGTTAATCCGCCTTTTAGGCGTCGACAATCCGCCTGGAGTGGCGAAGTAATCCGTCTCCTCGACGTTGATTAGTCCACTTTTCAGGCGTTGACGTATTGATTAGTTCGCCTTCACAGGCGTCAACTAATCTACTCGAGTTAATCCGCCTTTTAGGCGTCGACAATCCGCCTTGAGTGGCGAAGTAATACGTCTCCTCGACGTAGATTAGTCCGCCTTTCAGGCGTTGACGTATTGATTAGTTTGCCTTCACAGGCGTCAACTAATCTACTCGAGTTAATCCGTCTTTTAGGCGTCGACAATCCGCCTGGAGTGGCAAAGTAATCCGTCTCCTCGACGTTGATTAGTCCGCCTTTCATGCGTAGACGTATTGATTAGTTCGCCTTCACAGGCGTCAACTAATCTACTCGAGTTAATCCGCCTTTTAGGCGTCGACAATCCGCCTGGAGTGGCGAAGTAATCCGTCTCCTTGACATTGATTAGTCCGCCTTTCAGGCGTAGACGTATTGATTAGTTCGCCTTCACGGGCGTCAATTAATCTACTCGAGTTAATCCGCTTTTAGGCGTCGACAATTCGCCTGGAGTGGCGAAGTAATCCATCTCCTCGACGTTGATTAGTCCGTTTTTCAGGTGTTGACGTATTGATTAGTTCACCTTCACAGGCGTCAACTAATCTACTAGAGTTAATCCGTCTTTTAGGCGTCGACAATCCGCCTGGAGTGGCGAAGTAATCCGTCTCCTCGACGTTGATTAGTCCGCCTTTCAGGCGTAGACGTATTAATTAGTTCGCCTTCACAGGCGTCAACTAATCTACTCGAGTTAATCCGCCTTTTAGGCATCGACAATCCGCCTGGAGTGGCGAAGTAATCCGTCTCCTCGACGTTGATTAGTCCGCTTTTCAGGCGTTGACGTATTGATTAGTTCCCCTTCACAGGCGTCAACTAATCTACTCGAGTTAATCCGCCTTTTAGGCGTCGACAATCCGCCTGGAGTGGCGAAGTAATCCGTCTCCTCGACGTTGATTAGTCCGCTTTTCAGGCGTTGACCTATTGATTAGTTCGCCTTCACAGGCGTCAACTAATCTACTCGAGTTAATCCACCTTTTAGGCGTCGATAATCCGCCTGGAGTGGCGAAGTAATCCGTCTCCTCGACGTTGATTAGTCCGCTTTTCAGGCGTTGACGTATTGATTAGTTCGCATTCACAGGCGTCAACTAATCTACTCGAGTTAATCCTCCTTTTAGGCGTCGATAATCCGCCTGGAGTGGCGAAGTAATCCGTCTCCTCGACGTTGATTAGTCCGCTTTTCAGGCGTTGACGTATTAATTAGTTCGCCTTCACAGGCGTCAACTAATCTACTCGAGTTAATCCGCCTTTTAGGCGTCGACAATCCGCCTGGAGTGGCGAAGTAATCCGTCTCCTTGACGTTGATTAGTCCGCCTTTCAGGCGTAGACGTATTGATTAGTTCGCCTTCACAGGCGTCAACTAATCTACTCGAGTTAATCCGCCTTTTAGGCGTCGACAATCCGCCTGGAGTGGCGAAGTAATCCGTCTCCTCGACGTTGATTAGTCTGCTTTTCAGGCGTTGACGTATTGATTAGTTCGCCTTCACAGGCGTCAACTAATCTACTCGAGTTAATCTGCCTTTTAGGCGTCGACAATCCGCCTGGAGTGGCGAAGTAATGCGTCTCCTCGACGTTGATTAGTTCGCCTTTCAGGCGTAGACGTATTGATTAGTTCGCCTTCACAGGCGTCAACTAATCTACTCGAGTTAATCCGCCTTTTAGGCGTCGACAATCCGCCTGGAGTGGGGAAGTAATCCGTCTCCTCGACGTTGATTAGTCCGCTTTTCAGGCGTTGACGTATTGATTAGTTCGCCTTCACAGGCGTCAACTAATCTACTCGAGTTAATCCGCCTTTTAGGCGTCGACAATCCGCCTTGAGTGGCGAAGTTATACGTCTCCTCGACGTTGATTAGTCCGCCTTTCAGGCGTTGACGTATTGATTAGTTCGTCTTCACAGGCGTCAACTAATCTACTCGAGTTAATCCGCCTTTTAGGCATCGACAATCCGCCTGGAGTGGCGAAGTAATCCATCTCCTCGACGTTGATTAGTCCGTCTTTCAGGCGTAGACGTATTGATTAGTTCGCCTTAACAGGCGTCAACTAATCTACTCAAGTTAATCCGCCTTTTAGGCGTCGACAATCCGCCTGGAGTGGCGAAGTAATTCGTCTCCTCGACGTTGATTAGTCCGCCTTTCAGGCGTTGACGTACTGATTAGTTCGCATTCACCGGCGTCAACTAATCTGCCTCTCAAGACGATCCGTCACTCGGCCTTGATAAGTTCGCCTTCACCGGCGTCAACTAATCCGCCTCTCGGCGTGGATCCAGTCCGCATTTTAAGCGTTGAGTTTCCGCCTTAATAGGCGAGGTGTTGTTTAGTTCGTCTTCACCGGTGTTAACTAATCTATTCTCTGCTTTGGTTTATCAATGTTAACGGCATCGACCAGTCTGCCTTCACCGGCATCGACTGACCCGCGTCGCTTTCGCCCACTTGTGGCCATAATATATCGCGTCCTAGACGTTTTGATTAATCTTTTAAGCGGTTGTTAGTTCAATCCCATCATCGTGAAGTCGCTGCCCGTCTATCGGCTAAAACACTTCACTCATTAATCTGTTGATTAATCTTTTAAGCGGCTGTTAATTCAATTCCATCATCGTGAAGTCGCTGCCCGTCTATCGGCTAAAGCACTTCACTCATTAATCTGTTGATTAATCTTTTAAGCGGCTGTTAATTCAATCCCATCATCGTGAAGTCGCTGCCCGTCTATCGGCTAAAGCACTTCACTCATTAATCTGTTGATTAATCTTTTAAGCGGTTGTTAATTCAATCCCATCATCGTGAAGTCGCTGCCCGTCTATCGGCTAAAGCACTTCACTCATTAATCTGTTGATTAATCTTTTAAGCAGTTGTTAATTCAATCCCATCATCGTGAAGTCGCTGCCCGTCTATCGGCTAAAGCACTTCACTCATTAATCTGTTGATTAATCTTTTAAGCGGTTGTTAATTCAATCCCATCATCGTGAAGTCGCTGCCCGTCTATCGGCTAAAGCACTTCACTCATTAATCTGTTGATTAATCTTTTAATCGATTGTTAATTCAATCCTATATTCGTGAAGTCGCTGTCCGTCTATCGGCTAAAGCACTTCACTCATTAATCTGTTGATTTATCTTTTAATTGTTTGTTGAGTCAATCTGTTGTCCGTGAAGTCGCTACCCGCAAGCGGCCTAAGCACTTCATTAATTTATCATCGCGGTCCTTACCGCCCTATTATTAAAATCAATGTCAGCCAGTACAAGAACTCTTTATTAATTGAACATCACTATTCTCGACTCGGGGGCACGACTGAAGATCGTACCCCACCTAACCTATCCAGTTTCAAAAGTTTGACAATACGAAGATGACTTGAAAGATTCGCCCATCAAGGACCCTGTCGTCGAAGATTCCTCCGGGGCATCCGAGCTATCTTGTTTTCAGGCTCGGGGGCAAAACCTATTTGAAGCACAAATCAAGATCGAACTCTGGCCGCATTCAGAGCCCAATCTTGGGGGCAATTGTTACAGCAGAAAATATCCTCGCTTGACAAGAGGTCAGATTCCTGAAGATACACTGACCCGACAAGATCGAGGGTCTACATCAGAAAAGAGTATTTAATGTATTATAGGTCTACGGTTGATTGGTAGATTAATATTGTAATAAATCCCTAAAATAAAGGGTTGAGACGAATTTAGGGCCACTTTTGGGTCTTTGGGGGTGAACCTCTATAAATAGGGGGCCACCCCCTCATTGTAAAGGATTCACTTTTCTCTCATTTCTCATATATCCAAGAAGCTCTCATATTCGTGGGAAGAACGAAAGTTCTTCCCCAACCATTCGTGTTCGTTTATTATTGATTGTTTGTCGGGCATAACCCCAATCGCCACATATATCTACCCGTACGAAAATACCTGTCAACACGATATATCTGCGATATTTCCCGATTCCTATTCATTTTTGTACTACAATTGAAGCCCAATATTCGTATCTCAATCTCAAAATTTGTGATATATCCGCAATATATCGCGATAGTTTCATCCTTGTTGAAGACAACGCAGCTTGCATCGCACAAATGAGTAATGGGTACGTCAAGGGAAACTTGACGAAACATATTTCACACGAGTTTTTCTACCCATACGAACTCAAGAAGAGTGGCGTGATTACCATTCAAAAGGTGTAATCTAATGACAATTTTGCAGATCTGTTCACTAAGTCCTTACCTACGTCTACTTTTGAAAAGTACGTTCGTGGTATTGGGATGCGAAAGCTCAAAGGGTTGTTGTCTTCAGGGGGAGCGGTAACCCCGAAATAAATCTAGAAGATTTGATCTGAAATATCAATTACATTCCTCCCTAACTTTCGCTACCTAGCACGTGGAGTTTTTATGACAAACCTAATGAAATTTAGGTTTAGACTAGGTCTTTATTCTTATAAATAGATCATTGTACTCATAATTGTATACACTTATACACACACATATTAGTGAAACTCCTGGTTTGGTACGCCCCCAGACGTAGTCGTTATCGACAGACTGGGTGAACAAATCTCTCGCCTTTATTTTACGCTCTTGATTTACAACAAGCTTAGTCAGTTTGAGTCAAAGAGTTAGCGGACGGGATTTAAAAATAATAGAAAATCTCCAAAAATATTTTAATATTGTGTTTGAATTTTAAATTTAAATTTGATCCATTTATTTAGCTAATATATTCAAATGAATATATTTAAAATCTTAGCTTTAATTTTAATTTAATATGAAAGAATTTGAAATCTATTCATTTTTAAATTAAATAATATTATTAAAAAGTGTATTTCTCTCTAAAAATAAAGAGTCCCACTACTCAAACCCCAAAATTCTCTAAACAAACTCCATAATTTTAAAGACAAAAATAGACATAAATAAAATGATCAAGTTATCCTTATATATATATATGGAATGAATTATACTCTAAATTTATGTTGATTTTGACTTTAGTCATTTAAGTCATTTAATTTAAAAATTATTATTTTAACTTTTAATTGATCAATTGTTTTTCTAAAAAATTTTAAACCCTAAAAATAATGCTTAAAAATGTATTAAATATTTAAATAATCAAATTAAATGAAATTAAAAAATCCTTAAAAATTTGGAAAACAAAAGAAAATAAATCAAATAAATCTTCAAAATAATTTAATTAAAACAAATCCCATTAAAAAAAATAAACTAAAAAATAGTTTAAAAAATCAATTAAATCTTAAAAAATTAACTAAATTAAGAAAATTAATTAAAAAAATCTTAAAAATTCAATTGAAGCTAAATAAAAATAAAATTTTAATTAATTATTTACGACAATTTAAATAACATTTATAAAATATTTTTATGATTTTATTCCTCTTTAGCCTTTTCCCTTTTGAATATTTTTTATTTTTTTATTATTTTTTAAATTTAATTTGTTTAGATTTAGATATTTTTCTTATTTATGTAGTTATTTTATTTTTAAAATTTTCATTTTAATTGATTATTTATTTAATTATTTTTTTTAGATTTTTTTATTATTTAATTTATTTAGGTTTACATGATTTTAAAAAAAATTAACTAGACTTTTTTTTAAATTATTTTATTTTCTGATTATTTAAAATAATTGTCAAATTTACTTTTAATATTTTATTTAAATATATTATACAATTAATTGATTATTAAAATTATCTTTATATTTATTTTATTTTTTGATATATTTTTTATATTTTTTTTATAAATACTTATTTAGAAGAGTTAGTTAATTATTTATAATAAAAAAAATCAAAATATATTTAATTTTTAATATTTTTTAAAATTTTGATTAAAACCAAAGAATATGAAAAAATAAAAAAAAATAAAGAAAGATTTTAATGAGAATATGGAATGGTGAAAATTTTTAGTATGTTATGTAGATTTAATGGAATTGTGGTAATATTAATGGAGGAATAATATTATAGGAATGAAATAGGGTGTGTTTAGTAATATATGTTTGATTTTTAAATTTTAATGAGATATGTTTAGTAGGTGGGGTAGATTTAGAGAATTTTAGGGTCTAATAGTTAAAAATAAATCCAGTTAGCTTTATTGTGAATGCAGTAGTGTAGTAGCACGCCTATGGCTATGGCACCACCACCATCGTCGCCGGGAGTTTCGCCGGTTCAACTGAAAGACTGCATAGAGGAGCTGATGAAGTTCACACTCTTATCCTCCATACAAGCCAAACTCCAGACCGGCCTCTCCAGCGAATACTGCGCCCATCTTCTCAGAGACGATCCCTCCAACTCCCTTTCCACTGACAACGGTATTACGCTGTTCCTTTTCGCAGAAATTTTTGTGTTTTTATGGTTGTGCGTATTCTGCCGGATGTTGTACACTTTGCATAGCAGTTGTACCTTGATGATTGGATTGGATTTGAATTGTAGAGCTTTTACCCTAGCAGTTGTACCCTGACGAATGAATTTGAATTATAGAGCTTTTACCCTACACTTTGAATATCAGTTGTACCTTGATGACTGAATTTGAATTTCAGAGCTTTTACCCTAAACTTCGCATAGCAGTTGTACCTTGACGGCTGAATTTGAATTGTAGAGCTTTTACCCTGCACTTTTTTTATATCAGTTGTACCTTATGACTGAATTTGAATTCTAGAGCATTTACCCTACACTTTCCATAGCAGTTGTACATCGGAATTTGCGTTGTAGAGCTTTTACACTTTTTTCCTCTGCCTTTCGAGTTCCATTGTGATCCTGGGCATTCCCCTTTCACTGGCCTGTGGTCTGTATTATGGTTTATTTACTGTTGCGCATACTCACATAGATATATACATCTATGCATATACTATCTATATCCATATACATGTGGTGGCCTTTTCGACTTCACAAATTTACAATCTTTTTATGGTTGCACTTTGCATAGACATTTGCACCTTGGCTACTGAATTTAAATCGCAGAGCTTTGATCTTCCTTTTTTGCAATTGCCTTTAGAGTTTCCATGTAATCGTTGATTTGGGATCCATTTCTGCGTTATTAAAAGCTGAAAATAGAAGTGCAGCTATGTTTTCATTCTGATCTTCAGTGCTTATGAGATAGGCCATGTTTCTAACTCATTACATCTGTGCAAAACCAAGTTTCTCATTCCAGGGTTTAGGACTCATTTGTATAACGAAAAAGATGGAGTAAATTTTATCTCCATTAGGCATCATATGTTAATTTTACGTTTCCTTGCATTCAGGACACCTACAAGATATTCATAACCAACCCCCCCCCCCCCCCCCCCATCCCCACCCCATTTTTTTAATATACATATTGAGAGGATTCAATTAATTGTTGCTCCAAAGGGATGAATATGAATCTAGTATAAATGATATTATATATAACTGCAGTTGGTATTTCTTTAGTTTTATGTTGAGTTTCATTAACTCTACTTCATGGATATATTATCAGTGCCATTCAGTTACGAATGTTTTAGTGCAATTGTAATCAGAAATGTCTAGAGGAGTTCCACCATATCCTTTATACAAGCGTCTAGCATCATCTCTATATCAATCCATACATTCTGGAGCCTTGTGTACATCACACAGAGAACTCATACCAGTGCATGAAGATCTTGTCTTAAGGATGAAAGACGAAGAATGGAATAAGATGATTTTGGAAAAGGGTTCTGCATTACAGAGAGTAAGATTATAAATATAGTATAATATCTTTTTCATATGGTTGCAATGCTCCCTATTTATTCTGTGCTGACATAATGACATGTCTCTATAGATGCTGAAAGAAGTAGACTTTGAGCTTCATGTTCAGGAGCCTTTCTTTTCTGAACTAAATGGTATTCATCTCTTTATTTTGACTTTTCTGTATTGTATTCTTCGTGGAGAATTAATAGATTACCATCTCCTATTGCAAATTTTTGATGTATGCAGATGGAGTCAAAACGGTTGAAGGAAGGTGTGCAGTTGGTGATTACAAGAGGTATAAACCTTAACCTTTATAGGTACTTGCTACACTGAGTACTTTACCATGATGAAAATAGCATCTGTAATAAAAAAATATCAAAACGAGAAATAGGGTAATAAAGACTTTTAGCCGTCACAAGCAACATCCTTAACTACAAAATTCATCCTTATTAGTTGTTAATGTAAATAAATTCTTCAAGCAACATGCATGGGTGAACGTGATTTAATGCCCAAATCTCAGAATGAGAAACATGCACATTTCAAATAATTTCTGAAATAATTCTTTCAACTAATATGACCTGAAAAGTATTTAAATCTCTGCTGGTTTCAAGGGAAAATGTAAAATGTTTGGAGTTAACGGGCTTGATGGCCGAGTTGTGGGCCAAACCTGGTTTTTAGTATCATTGGCATAATAAACTGAATGCGTCATCACCATAGTTGTGCTAATGGGCAGTCATTGAGGTTAATATTTTACTATAAATCAATGTCATCTATGGTGTATGGGAAAGAGTTTGAACAATGATTTTCCAAAAGAAAAGTATTCAAGAAGTCATTTAAATGGAGATCATGTACTGTTGCTATTATTGTTGAAGGTGATCACCAATCATTGTACAGAAACAAAACATCCATTATCAGAAAATTAGGGAAGAAGCAAACCAATACTTCATTGGATAACTAGATAACTTACCATACGAATTTATGAATTTTCAAATTATGCTTCTAAGTTAAGGTTTTGTTCTTAGCATCTCTATTTATTGCTGTTATGGTGTGTTTTATTTTGTTCCAGAATCCAAGCTGGGCATATACTTCTTGTCAACAAATGCCTGATGCTTCAAGTTCAGGTGCTAGGATGTTCCATACAGTTCCTCTATTTAACCATAACTTTTACGGGAATTTTCTTTTATAAGGAACATAACTATGGGGATAGCAATTGTAGGACAATATATTTACTTGCTGGCACATTTTGGCCATTAAATTTTAATTTGGCACCTTTAGGCAAATTAGGGTGTTCGGAGCTGACGAATTTAGGCCATTATATTTTACTTTTCGAACATTTAGGCCAAACATGTGAGCAACACGCTACATTTTAGCCCGAATGGGGGTGTTTTGGGCCAATTTGACCTTAATGCCCAATAATTAATATATAAAGGCCTAAATGTGATTGCCCTGACACATAATGTCCTACAACTGTTCCCCCCTAAGTTACGGGCCTAAAATTAAAATACCCCCTAACTTTTACTGAATTAAACCTCTAGTCTTTCCAGGATGTCAGGCAATATTCATCATTTCATGAGATGTTGGAATCAGAAAGTCTTGCAAGCGTTCTTCCAGGAATAACAAGTGTTGAAGAAGGTAGTAGTGGTACTGGATATGTTTTCAGAAAATAACTATTATTGCTATGGACAGTCGTGCTCTTGGTTTAAACTTTGAATGGGTTGTGTTCTTGCGTATAAATGTTTCCTATATTATGAGACCTGTAACTATGACCAGTACTCTTATGAACTATCATGATTGTTATTGGGGGTTTTCCAGGTGTCCAAGTGTATAGAAAATTTTATTCAGAAGAAAAAGAAACATCTAAGGGTGTTCTTGCTATATGTGTTCAATTGCCAACTTCTCAGCTTTATTTGATAGTGGCCTCCATACTTTCGGTGAGTGTTATGTTCAGCTTGGAATATTCTTCATTAGATTCTGTACTTCTTATTCCCATCATAAACCAGGGTTGCATGCGTATTTTTCTTGTGGTTGAAATTCCTGACCTATATAAAGTGGAAATACTTTAATAGTAAATGCTCTTTATGACATTTCCACAATCTTCTATAAGGACATATTATATCCTCATTTTTGCATTTGGATGGAGGGGTTTGGGTTTGAGTAGAGGATTTGAGGGAAGGTTTTTAAATGACTACATATTATGTAGATTTCAAATTCAGGGAAGCTAAAAAAATGCAGTAATTTAACAATTTTATAGAGTAAAATGCTCATGGATTTTGTTATTATGGATTTTAAACCATTGCTACAAATCCATCTTCTTGTTAGAATTCTGGTAATCGGGAAGTTGATGGTGAAAGATGCCTGCCCTTGCTGATGGATAAATCTTGAAAATTGACTTCCTATGTTCTTATATTGCAAAATTTACATATATCACCTCTTGGTATTCTCAGAATCTGGCACGCCAAATAATGTGTTAAGAGAATCCAAGTATGACGTGTCAGTATAACTCATGCATCCAAGGTTAATAGGAGGCCATCCTCTGACCCATTTTTGTTTTACATTTTCCATATATTGTACAATATATAACTCTTGATTTTGCTTAAGTGGTGTCTTTGAGCCACTTATATTTTAAGCTTGGTTGCATACTTTTATATAGGGGTTGAGCTACAGTGGAGTTCAAAAACTTCTGGGCTTTGTAGAGACTGTGGGGACAGATCCAAAAATACTTCCTCCCTCAACATCAACTCTGCTCTCCACGTTTTTGGCACCACATAATCCTGATGTAAGTTTATACTTAATGATTTTTTGCCTGGATTTTCATGTTATATTTAATGATATCTTCTTTCTTTTGATTGTTTTCTTAGCTAATGATCCTTATTGTGTTCTTGGCTAATGATCCTTTGGCATGATATATCTTAGAAGCTTTAAAATAATCTTAGAAAAATTAGCAGAAAAAAGCTAAAACTTGTTTCTCATAAAATCCGGTCCCTATAGTTTTTTTTTTGTTATTGTTCTACACCAGATTATTGCAGTTTATTTGAGTTGACCATGCCAAAAATTGAACCAATCGAGCAATTCCCATTTGTAGTTATTTATGTAAAAGGGGTTAAATTTTCAAGATATTATTTTTTTCAATGATCTGCTTCATAATATAATATCACTTGTTACAAGTGTGGTTATTGTTTAATGGGACTGCATCATTTCGTTGCTGATTATATATTCTCTTTTGTTTGGCTTGAGGTTAAAGGTTCGACCTTGACAACTGGTGCAAGGGCTCTAGCAAAGCACGTCGATAGAAGCAGTGAAGGATATTGGGGTCCATTGCATGGAAGTGGTGAGTTCATTGATTATGGCTCTTTCAAATTAAGGTGTATCCTGTCGATGCTGGTGAAGATATTGATAACAGACCAATTCAACATTATGCGGTTTTTTTTTTCATCTTTTACTGCATTACTAACTATACCTACCAATATGAAGAGCTTTAAATTAAACTTGATTGTAATATTGTGAAGCAATTGACAATAAGTGGTGAGATATTGAGGGGACTTGGTTAAAAAATTCCAATGGGAATAAGTATGAGAATGAGTATAGGGCAATTGTGGTGTTTAATGAGAATAAAATGATCAATTAATCTTAGTCATACTCCATATGAGGTTATGAGACTCAAATTAAGCTAATCATTAACTTGATCAACTTGATTTGAGTCTCATTACCTCATAAGAAGTTTGATGAAGGTGAATTGATCATATTTTATTCTCATTAACCGTCACAATTACCTTATTCTCATTGAAGAATTTTGAACCAAGCTCCACACCTCCCCCACCTCGGAATTTTTACCTTTCTGTCAACCAAAAATCATTTTTCATCGCCACTTATTCCTAGTTATGAGCAAAACAGAGATAATGTAACCACCATTCTCATTGAAGAATTTGAACCAAGTGCCCCTTTAAATTGTTACAAACAGGGCATTTGTCGTCTTAACGTCTGTGTGAAGTGTTATTATGTTGATAGGCTAACAGTCAGGATCCACTCTTTAACTAACAAGCATCCCTTAAGTGTTGGTTATACCATGGATATAGAGGTTCTATGAAGTGTATACAGCCTAATACCTTTCAGCTTATGCCTACAGATTGTGAGAAGAATAAGCATGCTGTGGATGTCATCAATCGTCTGTTGAGTTGTTGTAGGTGGATGAACTTGCATGTTGTTCGACCTCATGGCACCGTCTTTGAGATCAGGAATGACGATGGTTATGGTGCACGGTGGTCTGCGGATGGAACTAAGGTACTGTGTTTGTGAATTTTTTTTTCTTCTTAAAACCTCCTGGTCAGATTTTGACTTTTTTTTTTTTGGTCGAATATTGAAAAGTTTATAGGATTCCTCGAGCCGTACGTGGTGGACGGGCACTCAAAGGGCTGGAAACATTAGTTTTACTCCCGTAACTTTGCCATAGTCCATAAACAGTCCTGTAACTCTTTACTTTATCAATTTTAGTCCTTTGGGTATCAATTTTAGTCCTTTTCGCCGGAAAAGTTACCGGAAATTTATTGTAGCTTACATAATGAACCGAAAAAAAGTATCAAAATGACGAGCTCAACGAGAAGATGAGAATAGTATATGTCTTGACCCAAATATTATCGTAAATTGCTCGATATATGTAACAACTCAGCATCCAACATATGCTCTGTTAAGTGGAGGAAGAACACACAAAATCAGATAAAACAAGAAATAAATTTAAGTCTATCATCTAAATAAGAAGCATATGAACAATTCAGGATGAAAAGAAGAGTCCTTGAATTTTGAAAAGCTAATGCTGGCTATGAATGATAGCTCTTCGAGCAGTGCAAAACGGGGCTTAGTAACATGGCAGTTAGAGATATATTCTTGCATCCAAATAAGAGAGAAATTATACAATTCAGCTTTGAGAATTTATCATAATCGATGGATTTCTCGGAAATTCCGAGCAATTTACGATAATATTTGGGTCAAGACATATAGTATTCTCATCTTCTTGTTGAGCTCGTCATTTTGATACTTTTTTTCGGTTCATTATGTAAGCTACAATAAATTTCCGGTAACTTTTCCGGCCAAAATTTAAATTTTCCGGTGAAAAGGACTAAAATTGATACCCAAAGGACTAAAATTGATAAAGTAAAAAGTTACAGGATTGTTTATGGACTTTGACAAAGTTACGGGACCATTTGTGATTTTTTTCCTTAGATATGTAAGAAAATGAAGTGGAATTAGTTAGAACTAGTGTTTCATGTATCAGAAGTAATCTGGTATCAGTTTTTATATTCCATTTATGCATGACATGTGTACTAGTAAAAGGCAAAGTATTATATGAAAATAGTTTGTGATAAGTTTATCATAAAATAGTTTTAAAGTATCAAATATTTGAAAATGACTATCATTAATTTGGGTCAGTGGTTTTATATTTTAACTAGTATATCTCCCGTGCGATGCACGGATTGAATATTATAAATTTTAAAAAAAAGTATATAATGAATGAATTATAAAAAGGAGAGTTTAAATTAAATTTATTTTATCCATAAATCAATTAAGATATAAGAATAGTGTATATATGTGAGTATTATTATATTTAATTGTATACTAAATTCATAAAATTATTTTAACATTTAAAAACCTTATATAGTCTAAATAAAAATTATTTAAATTCGATCAATCATATAGTTAAAGTCAATAGAAAACACTTATTAATAAAAATAAATATTTTAAATATAATTTTTTTATATGTACAATATATATAAGTTAAATTAAAAATGTTCATAAGTCAATATAATTTGATATATCTAATGTTGGTGATCAATAATTTTCGAGTGGATTAGTGACTGTTTAATTTCGGTTTAAAGATCATCAATCAATTACGTGTGATTGGTTACCACCGTAAATGATAAATCGAGGTTCGGGTTATGAAATTGGATATATGAAAGTCGAAATCGAAATAATTTCGTATGTGTGCACGTTTAGGTGTGTTAGTGTGTGTTTTGGGAGTGTTTATGAATTTGAACTTGTATTTCATAAGCTGGAGAGCAACTATTTATAGAGACTAGCAAGCAGGAGGTGTCCCTGACTCTTGGTCTCCCTAGCCTGCATGCTTGACATGTGTCCTTTGACTCTAGTTTGACCTTATCTAAGCTAAATCTTAGTTACAAAGTCTTCTTTGGTCTTATCTCGGACTTCATTGTTGTTAGTCCAAGTCGGCTTAGTTGATCCAGGATGGTTCTCTCATAAAAGTTGTTCGCCCTTTGGGTGTATGACTCAGAAGTTGTTCGCCTTTGTGTTTTACACAGATTGGCTTTGGGATCATGGTCCTTTGTTCGTCAACATACACCTCTTAGGCTGGTAGCTGATACTTTCACTAATGTTGTTCGTCATTATTGGCTTGGTGGTGAGTCCATATTTGGTCTTGGGTCTTTAAACTTGTTCGCCAATATTTTGTTCGCCGGATAGTTGTTCGTCAGTTTGTGTACTCCCCAGATTGGTTTATGCACCCCGACTTGATTTTCTTTGTTGGTCATCCTTGATTGGAGGTTGGCCCTTCATAATCCTTGATAAGGCTTTAACTCTTGTTCGCCATTTATTAATACTTGTTCGCCCATCAACAATTTCCCCCTATCCTGGCTATATGTTGCCCCAGATGAGCAACTTTGTGGTGAGCAACTATAGTTAGGATATCAAAATGATGAGGATTGGGGCGAACATCATTGGCCCGGACGAGCAACATATGGTCTGTCGTTTCGTCTCCCCAAGGCCTGGGGGTTGTACGAGGATGACGTGAGCGTCATGATTGCGCGTCGTTTACGCGCGAGCAGCCCCGAGGCGACGCGCCCCTATATTTACAACTATGCCCTTTGATTTTCGATCTTGCTCGGATTTGACCCCGTCTTTCTTCAATTTGGCCCACACTTTGCTGGAAATTACGTTCTGCACCCCATTTTTTTGCTTGGGGTATAAATAGAAAGGATAAACAAAATTTTCCCACTTTTTCACTTCTTGCTACAGTTTCTCCGGCGATTTCCTCCTTCTCCGGCAATCTCGAGCTTTCCGGCGTCCGTTTCTTTTGCATTCGGTCTCAAATTCCATTTCCAAGGTAGTTATTTTCTTATCTCTTCTTCTATTTCTCTTTTTCTTCCATATTTCTCCATCGCCGCCGTGAAGGACCTTGTGCTACCATCTTCTCCGGTGAAGCGCCTGTTGGGAAAATAGGGGTGCCCGGAATCTATTCGGGATGAATTTTAAATACGAATTTAAATACAATTATTACTATCATGAATTAATCCTAATTAATTCAAATAATAATTCCAACAACTAATTATCATCATGCATGCTAAATTAATTTCACATATTAACTATGGCGGAATAAACAAGTAAATATGTGATTAACGTACCTCTTGTAGAACTTGGCCTTTGAATAAAACGGGACTCTCGTACACGCTTTATCAACCCAAAAACCTTCTCAAGTATTTCCCTTTCGCCTTACTTGATCGCCGGTGGGAGACGCTTTCAAGCAATTTAATAAACTAAGGAAAAAGAAAAATATCTATGCTTCTTGATTTTTCCAACACATGGAATTATGTTCTTGGGGATGAAATAATCATCCCCTATTTATAACAAGGGGTGGCCGAAATTTTTATGATTTATTGGGCTTGGAGAAAATCTTTTCTTAGCCTCTAAGAAATCTTGAATATATCTCATATATTCTTTTCTCCACAATAAAATATCCCACAAAAATCTCACTCTCTTATTATGCCTTGTGATTTTCGAAATTCTCATGAAGAGATCCAAAGATTTGGATCTTCTTGAATATATGAGATATTCTTGTACTTCTAGAATACATATCTTTCATAATATCTTTCCAAGAAAATCAACAAAATCTTTTCTCTCCAATACAAGCAATTTTCGAAAATTACAAATAAAAATCAGCAAGATATTATCTTTTTATTTTAATCACCTTATCATTATTGGGCTACTTAATTTGGGCTACTTGAGGGGCCTTAAGGAGAATTAAGATTGGACCTCCTAATGGACTTCTGAATTTCAATATTGAGCCCCAATATAATTCAGCCCATTAATATTAATTATTACCACTAATAAATTAATATTGCACTATCCATCTTAATCCATATTACGATAATATGGGCTCCCGGTTATTATTTCCCGCGTTTAAGATTAACAAGTCCATTAATTAATTAAGCTTCTGAATAGCTCTAAATTAATTAACATCTTTCACCTTGGAGTAAAGACATCTCAACATTATTATTCGTACCGAAGAAACTAATTCTTCACTTGCAAGATTTGGTACAATAAAACTTCTGAGCCCACCAAGGGGACTAATCACACGAGCCGTACTCGCACGCGTTTCTCCGTATTAAATCTTAGCAACCGTCGTATGATTAATATTACTGCCCAAGACACAAAGTTCGAAGTCACAATGATTCTCACCCAACATGAATCAAAGCAGTAACTACTAAGCACACACGGTCCTATTTAAGTGACGGAGATTAAGAAATCAACAACCACTGAGGTCTAATTCTTCACCTTTCAGAACAGAAGAATTTATCCTCGCTGTAGGACCTCTTCAACACATACTAAATGTGCTAGTGCAATCTCTTAGTCAAGACAGACCAATCTGAGCCTTACACATCGACCTTTCACGGCGGATTGTTCAATTCCACCTGGGTCGTGAATTGTACGTTTAGTTACAAGTAAACTGTTAATGTTGTCTTCCGTGATCGGGTATCACCACATTAACTACAATGTAACGTGTACTATTTATTGAACGGTTTGCAATAGAAATTCAACATTCAATTATATCTAAAGCAAATGTGATAAAAGAATTATTCTCATAAATCGAGTGTTTGATACACGAGTTATACAAAGTAAAAGCATACTTTCACGTATAACTCCAACAGCGCCGCCGTCTGCAACTTCCTTCGCTGCCATCTGGATTTTTGTTCTTCTCCTCCCATGTCTTCGCATTCGAGTAATAAATCTGAAGAAACTCTAGACCCACTTTTCCCAATCGCGGCCCCCGTCGATCAACCTCCCTTCGAGATTTCTTCGGCATCGGATCCTCACGTGGATTCGGTGGTTCGTTCAGTTGAGGATACTGGTGCCCGTCCATCTGGGAGAGAAATAGTGGTCGTGGCAAGCAGAAATTCAGAAAACGATTCTTCATCCAGTGCCGAATCAGAAGATCCCTTATTTGACGAGTTGACTCGCGAATTTCTAGAAGGAATAGGGTTCCCATCACCAAGAATGACGGAAAATGAGATCCCAACTGGAGTTGCTCGGCCTTTTGAATGGCGAGCATACGCTGAGGAGCATGCGAACAACTTTGCTCGCCCAGAGAGAGAAGTATTGGATCTGGTGAAGACTGAGTACCAGGCGAGCAAGATTAAAAGCGTTGTTCGCGAGTATGAACTGGATTCGATCCGGGAGACCTACAAGATTCCCTATGATATTCATATGTGGGCTCCCAAGAGAAAAGAGAGGGCTGATCGCCCACCTCCAGGATGCACGGCGATCAACATTCATACTCTGATCGCCGGATTGAGACTTCCCCTTCCACCCATCGTTGGTCGTTTCTTAGAGGCGACCAACCTTGCTATTACCCAAGTCACTCCAATTGGATGGATGAACCTGTTGGGGACAATGTGTCTGTTCGCACTAGAAGGGTACGTTGATCGCATAACTGCAAAAGAGATCAACTACCTTATGACGATCACAAGATGTCCCCCGGGAGAGGAAGGTTATTACTACCTCAAGGCCAGGACAGGATTGAAAATGGTGGAAGAAGTGCCGAACAAAATCCGTGACTGGAAGCAACACTTCTTTTTCATTGGGGGTGATTGGCGAGCATCTTCTGGTCCACACGGTGGTGATGGACGAATAAATTCCCCAGCCTCTTATGGGAAATTTAAACGTAAGATTATTTTCTTGCTCGCCCTCGAACTGTTCTGTTCTAATTTAACTTTTATTGTTTGCTCGCAGGCCCTCGATTGCTCAAGTGGAATTCGGAAGGAGAAGAGATTGGGGACGAGTTTCTGTTCACCTCTTGTTTGGTTGGCCTTCGCAACAAAGCAGATAGGACCACCGAGTATTTGCGTGAGGCAAAGTGCTTGAGAGCTGCTCGCTTGTTTCCTTATCCTCATCACCTGGAAGCACAAATTGAAGTGCCCCCAGGTATGAAAAATTTCTAACTCTAAGACCAACTTTGCTCGTCACTTGACTCTTATAACTTGCTCGTCTAACTCTTTCTTCTTTTTTTTTTTTTAGCCGAGCAAGTCACCGTTGCTGTCCCACCTAGCTTTGCTCTCTTAGAGCATAGAGTTTTTGAGATGGCACCTCAAAAGGGACGGAAAAGGAGGGGTGATCCGCCCACCAAAATTCTGGCGATGACGAACAAAACTGAGGGGGCCAAGGTCCCGCGACCAGCTGCTCCTCCTGTTCCTGCCCAGCCGTCTTCTCCAATTTCTCCCCCTCGCGCGGGGAAACGCTTAAAGAAGGTGGATGGGACTCCGTTGGCCCATGATGTCCCCATTGCTGGTAAGGGGAAGGAGAAAGTAGGCCACAGTCATCCTCGTCCAGAGGGGGATGCTGTTCGTCGCTCTATTGAGCCTGTGGAAAGAGCAGGCAAAGCGAGCAAGGATTCTACTTCTGGCCGCGGCCCCGAGGATCTCACCCATCTGGGTTGGGATGACCGAAAATTCAAGGAGTAAGTCCATATTAGCTTCTGCCGAGCAAGTTCCATCATCATCTTTTATTATTCTTCTAAGTATCCTTTTCTTTCTTGTTCACAGATATCGTGCTGACGATTATCCCGGTCGAGCAAGTGTTGTACATCAGTACGCTTGCTCGAAGACTCCCGTTAACATAAGGGAGATTCCTGGTGAACATGTTCACAAGGCGACGGAGTTGGTCGCCCGAGCCTGGACGCGTCCCTTGGACAAAGCCATCCTTCAACAGGGGCTAGTGGACAATCTCCACCTCTCAATGATGCTCGTCGCCAACGGCCTCGTCACAGCTCAAAGGGCAATTGCCCAAGTTGCCGAGCAAGAAGAGTCTGCTCGTCATTATGCGAGTACTGCTCGGCAGCTTACGGAAGAGAAAGATGGCCTGGTCGGCCAATACGAGGCTAAAATTGCTCGCCTCAACAACCAGATCAATGTTTACATTGATGCTGAGCACAAGCGCCTTGAAGAAATTCAAGGCCTGTCCAAAGAGCTGAAGGACAAGGAGGCCCTGCTCAAGGACAAAGAGGTCCTGCTCGGCGAGGGGGAGAAAAAGTTATCTGCGGCTGATCAAGAGAACGCCGAGCTGAAAGCTGAAATTGCTCGTCTTCGGGAGGCGGAAGCTAACCTTTACACTAGCGAGCAACTCGAAGCCGAAGTTCAGGCTCGAACAGCTCCCATCTCAAACCTTGGATATATCTGCGCCTATGCGGACAGCATCCGCTCAGCCGATGCTTATGATTATAAGGACTTGGTGGAAGAAATGAGAAAGGACTTGAATGAGTTCATCGAACAATATCCTTCGCCGAACAACATTGAAATCCAGCTGGCGGACCTGGTTGAATTGGGGGTCAAGATTGATAAGCTTGACTCTAGCATTACTGTTACCCACCCTCCTCACCATGCTATTGAAGACGAGCAAGAGGGAGAGCCGGCCGCTGCTGACGAGCAAACTGCTAAAGAGGCGGAAGATAAGGCAGCTGAAGACCTTGCCCGAGACATAATTGTTGAACCTCCCGCCGAGCAGGCTCAAACTCCTCCCCCCGCCGAGCAACAATAGTTCTCAGGACTTAGCTTTTTCCTTCACCCTCTTCTCTGTAATAGTTGTTCGTTTCTTTTGTAGTACTTGACTACTTGAATCACTGTACTATTTTTGAGGCTTAATGTCTTTCTCATGTTCGCTCATTTTCTTTACATGTTAATTGCCTTTACATTTTTGTCAATGCCTTTGCAATTATAACATATAGTGTTGGGCTTTTGTTCGAATTGAACTTTGCCTTTAGTGGAATCAGGGTTCAGCCTTAGGTTCTGTTCATTTTTTTAAAAAACGAACAACCTTTAAGTGGCTTTGGTCCTTAGGTTCTGTTCATTTGTAAAACGAACAACCTTTAAATGGACTTATACCTCGAGCTTTGGACTTTTCCTCTTTGACGAACAACTATTATATTTACATTTATTAAAAATTACAAGTGTTGTAAGACTGCTCGTCACTAACATATACAAATCGACGAACAACTTTGAACACTAATCAAAACATGCTCGCTTATAATATTTTTGCCGAGCAACTTATTCTAAAAAACAAAAGATGAAACAGCTCCAGACTATACAATGTGCCGAACAACTTTACATTCTATACTTGGCAAAAATTAAAAAATTAGGCAAGTTTTTGATTCATCTTACTTGGTTACTTGGTTCACTGGCCCCCCAAGACATTTGTTCGCCCAATTAAGAACTTGTTCGCCTTATTGATAGTACTTCTTTAGATGTACGGCGTTCCAGGAGTATTGGGCCGGCTTGCCTTCCATATCTTCGATATCGTATACGCCATTAACGAATTTTTCCGTTATACGATATGGGGCCTCCCAAGTTGGTCCCAATACACCTGGAGGTTGGGCGAGCAACTTTCTTAGAACCAAATCTCCAACTCTGAATTCCCTAAGTTTAACATGGGAATTATAGTAGCGTTCTGCTCGCTGCTTATAGGTAGCATTTTTTAGCTCGGCACTCAATCTTTTTTCCTCGAGCAAATCTATTTCAGCAGCCAGAGCATAGTTGTTCGCTTGCTCATCAAAGTTGGTCGTCCGGAATGTATTGGTCTTTAACTCGATGGGTATTACAGCTTCTGTTCCGAAAGCCATTGCAAAAGGTGTCTCTCCGGTGCTTGACCTAGGAGAAACTCTGTATGCCCATAAGACTTCCGGAAGCTCTGTTGACCAACTGCTCTTGCTTTCTGCTAGCCGTACTTTTAACGTATGCTTGATGATTTTGTTTACGGCTTCGACTTGTCCATTTGACTGGGGATGATAGGGCGTAGAGTAATGTTTTTTGATCCCCCATTTTGTACAGAAATCTCTCAACTTTTTTCCATCAAACTGTGGACCATTGTCTGTCACGATGGTTTGCGGAATTCCAAAACGACAGACAATGTTCTTCCAAATGAAGTTGATCATTTTCTGTTGCGTGATTTTCAACATGGCCTCTGCTTCTGCCCATTTTGTGTAATAGTCGACTGCCACAACGGCAAATCGAACTCCTCCAACTCCTGCTGGGAAGGGACCAATAATGTCCATTCCCCATCTAGCAAAAGGCCATGGGCTATAAACCGATACGAGCTGTTGAGCCGGGGTATGAATGTTTGGTGCAAAAATTTGGCATTGATGGCAAGTCTTTGCTTTTTTTATTGCATCCGGGCGTAAAGTCGGCCAGTAATAGCCTTGTCTGATAGTTTTGTACGCCAAGGCTTGCCCCCCAGTGTGATTTCCACATACTCCGGCATGTATTTCTTCGAGTATTGCTCGTCCTTGCCCCCTAGGCAAACATTTGAGAAGTGGGAGTGATATTCCTCTTTTGTAAAGTTGCTCGCCTACCAGAGTATATCTGGCGGCTTGCTTAATTAGCTTGGCAGCTTCAAAAGAGTTATTTGGTTTTTCCCCACTTTTCAAGTATTTGACTATACTTGTTCTCCAGTCTTCCTCTTCACTGGCTTGATCATTTAGTTGGTTGACATTATAACTTGTTGTTGATGGGTCATTCATCTTCGTAATTATAATGTCTGCCAATTCTGCCGGTCCTTCGCTTGTTGATAGTCGGGCCAATGCATCTGCTTGAGTGTTGCTCGTCCTTGGGATTTGTTCAATGAATACTTGATCTAACAAGGACATCAGGTGAGCAACAATCCGTTGATATTCAATCATATGGCCGTCCTTCGCTTCATATTCACCTCGGACTTGGTTCACAATCAATTGTGAGTCGTCGAATATTTGCAATCGTCTGACACCTACTGCAAGGGATAGATGGAGACCAGCAATGAGAGCTTCATACTCGGCTTCGTTGTTGGTTGCCATAAAGCCAAATCTGATTGCCGAAGTGAATACTTGTCTGTCTGGACTAATTAGAACCACTCCTGCCCCCGAAGCTATGTTAGTCGAAGATCCGTCAACATAAATATGCCAGGGGAGATCAAGTCCTCTCGTCGGATCTGGTGGGAAGGTTAGTTCGACTATAAAGTCGGCTAACGCTTGCCCTTTGATCGCTGTTCGAGGAGCATAGGTCACTCCGAATTGGCTAATCTCCAGTGACCACTTTAATAGACGACCAGCTGTGTCGGGGCGATGGAGAATTTGTCTGAGAGGGAAAGTTGTTAGCACTTCAACTTGATGATAAAAAAAGTATGGCCGTAACTTCCTTACACTCATGACAAGTGCGTACGCCAACTTCTCAGTTGGGGAGTATTTGATCTCCGCCTCATGCAAAGCTTGGCTGACGTAGTAGATAGGTTGGTGGAATTTACCGTCTTCCCGTACCAGAACGGAGCTGATGGCCACTTCCGACGCTGCCAAGTATAAATATAGCTTTTCACCTGAGACGGGTTTTGATAGGATTTTTACATCTCCCAGATACTCTTTGAGTTGGTCGAACGCCTTCTGACAGTTGTTAGTCCATGTGAACTGTCCTTTCTTGATGGCTTCAAAGAATGGACGGCATTTGTCCCCCGATCTGGATATGAACTGATTCAGTGCTGCTAGACATCCTGTGAGTCTTTGCACTTCTTTTATTGAACGTGGTGGTTGCATATCCACTATGGCTTTGACTTTTGTTGGATTAGCCTCAATTCCTCGTTGACTAACAAGATGACCCAAGAATTTGCCTGAATGAACTCCAAAGCTACTCTTCTTTGGATTCAGCTTCATGTTGTAGTGTCGAAGAATTTCGAACACTTGGGTCAAGTGTTGGAGATGGTCTTCTTTACGGGGACTTTTGACTACGATGTCATCAACGTAGACTTCTACTGTATCTCCAATTTGTTGGTCGAACATTTTGTTCACCAGCCTCTGGTAGGTTGCTCCGGCGTTGATGAGGCCAAAGGGCATTCTCTTCCAACACAGCAAGTTTTTGTTAGTATAGAATGCTGTGTTCTCTTGATCATCTGGATGCATCGGGATTTGATGGTACCCGGCAAAGACATCCATGAATGTTAGCATTTCATGACCTGCAGTGCTGTCCACCAATTGGTCAATGTGAGGAAGAGGAAAGTTGTCCTTCTGGCATGCTGCATTCAGATCTGTAAAGTCTATGCATAGCCTCCAGGTCCCGTTGGGTTTCTTCACAAGGACTGGGTTTGCTACCCATTGTGGACAGAGTGCTTGTCGAATTAGATCGTTGTCTAACAACTTCTTTACTTCTTCATTTAAGGCCTGATACTTGTCTGGGCCGTATTTCCGTCGTTTTTGATGGACGGGCTTTTTTGCATGGTTGATGTTGAGCTTGTGGCAAGCATGTTCTGGATCTATCCCCACCATGTCTGCGTGAGACCAAGCAAAAACATCTAGATTTTTGCTGAGGAATTCTTTCATTCGGGATCTGTAAGGCTCAGGGAGCTCAGATCCTATGTATAATTCAAGATCCGGGTTCTCAGGATTAACTTTGAACGCCTCCAGCTCTTCAACTGGAGTTGCTCGTCGTTTTTGTCCTTTCCACCGAGGATCAAGTATTGGTCCCTCAGTGTTGAAATCATTTTCGATGTTCATTGGTTCTGCCCCCAGGCGGGGATCTAGATCATCTGTTGGCCTTGATTCATTGTTGTTAGTCAACACCTGGCCCTCCAAGCCATCATATGAATGTTGCTCGTCACCACCCATTCGTTGTTCGTCAGGATGATGTTCCTTATGGGTGGTAAGGAGTTGTTCGTCCAACACCTGTTCGTCATGATATTGCTCGTCAGTATCCATGTGGTCTTCCTCTATGTCCATCATGTTTTTCAGTATTGATGGTTCAGCAGGATAGCTTGTTGTGGCCTCCATCATGGATACTTGCGCATGTTTTGTTTGCATTTGTAAGAGGCATTCCCGAGCCTTTCTTTGATCTCCTTTAACTGTGCCTGCTCCACTTGCTGTTGGAAACTTCAAGCAATAATGGTAAGTTGAACAGGCAGCTTTAAATTCATTCAAAAAAGGTCGACCAAGGAACCCATTATAGGTCGATTCCTGGTCTACGACCAAGAAATCTACCATTCTTGTAATATTTTTTTCAGGTTCCTCGATCGTTACAAGTTGTACAAGCAAAGAAATTTCTCCCAACGGGACGGTTACTGCATTTCCGAAGCCTAGGATTCTATGGTTTGAATCCCGGATGTGGGCTGAAAAGTCTCCAAGTTTATAGAGTGTGCTTTTGAACAAGATGTTGGTATAGGCTCCAGTGTCGACCAACAATCTATGGACTCGAGTCCCCATGATCTTTGCACAAATTACAAGCGAATCATTGTGTGGGGTCAAAACTCCTTCAAGATCTTTTTCCGTAAAAGTCAACTCCGCCGTCTGCATGATAGATGGCTTGACCCCCATTTCTTGGACCTGATCAATTGCTCGTAATTCAGCCTTCCTCTTTCGATTGGAGATTGGCGGCCGTCCATCTGAACATCCTCCTGCTGGGCCTGCAGGTTCCATCATGTATAAGTCTTCTAGCGGACGAGCAGGGATGGTAGGACCTGGCCGCACCGATTTATTGTTCTGAGGTTGATCATCTTCGTCCTCAGAGTTGTTCTCCCGGATTCTTTTTCCGGGTTGTCTCTTGACAAAATCGGAGAGCTTTCCGTCCTCGTAGAAACGCCATAGCTGCCTGAGCAAATCTCTACATTCACTTGTAAAGTGCCCCACGCTTTGATGGTAGGCACAATACTTGTTAGGATTGAGTTTGCCAGTGTCTTGGCGAATTTTCCGGGGAGGGGAGAGCAACTCCTTATCCTTCACATTCTCATAAACAGTATCGACTGACATTGTTAACACCTGATTCAATTTTTCTTTGAGTTATGTCCCTTCAGTGAATGCTTTCATGTTTTTAGGGACTCGATAGCTTGTTGCACCAGATTTTTTGTTGTTCTCCTTGGGGTCGGCTTTGTTCTCCCCCAAGTTTGACTGCAGGGCTTCATGCATAGAAATGAAGATGCCGGCCTGATTTCTAAATTCGGTGTAGCTTCTTGGGCACTTCAGATGTACCTCTTTCCATAACTTTGACCCTTTCTTCAGTCCTGCCATTATAGCAATAATTTTTGTGTCCTCGCTGACGGGTTCACCCTCCAATAGCACTTTGTCAAACCTTTCCATGAATGCTCGATCTGACTCGTCATCATTTTGTTTTAGGTCTGACAACCGGTGTTTCTGGGATAAGTATGATCCCGCCGTTGAGAAATGAGACAGGAACTCCCGACTCAGCTGAGTGAATGAATGGATGGATGATGGTGGCAATGCTGAGAACCATTTGTGCACCCGATCTCCCAAGGTTAAAGGGAAGTTTCGGCATTGAGTGGCATCGCT
Source organism: Ballota nigra (assembly GCA_947034835.1). Lineage (NCBI taxonomy): Eukaryota > Viridiplantae > Streptophyta > Magnoliopsida > Lamiales > Lamiaceae > Ballota > Ballota nigra. The sequence goes on from OX344729.1 coordinate 11,471,482, forward strand.
AGCTCCCACCGAGACCATATAATCTGAGTATTTTGTTAGGTGAACTCGGGGATCAGCAAGGCCGTCATATTGTATGCTTGCAGGGAATTGGACTTTCTTCTGAATCGGGGCTTTCAGAATGTAGGTTGATAATGGTGAAGTTGGCAAGCTGGTTGTCCCTACACCTCTTTACTGGTCCAATTGTCCCTGCATACTTTCTATCGCCCTCCTCAAACTTGATAGCTCATCCAGAGATGCCCCCTGACTTGGAGGCTGTTCGGCGAACAAAGGTAGAAACCTTTCTGTTCGTCGCAGTCCCTCGCTTGGAGAAGGCAAATCCTGGAGCTGCTTTTTAGGGTTGCTCGCCGCATTAGGTCCCAAACGCCTGAAGGCAGATTGAGAAAGTCTTTCATGGACCGAAGGGCGAGGCTGTTCAAATGTTGCTCGCCCATGTCCCTCTTCCTGGCGAGCGACTTTCTCCTGTTGCTGGGGTTGGCCAAGTCTGTCCTGGGCACTGGAGCGTGTTGTTCCGTGGCTCGACATTGTTGTTCGCCCGCGAGCAGACTCTGCTTGGCCCTCCCTTGGCTCGTCCATCTTAGCCTTGCCCTTGTCCCGCCTGATCTGGGCGTTGTTCACCTCACGTTGCTCGCCCATTGTTGACCTGGCCCTAACAACCTCCAAGGGTCTATCTCTAGGCCTTGCTTGTGAAGGCTTATTTTGTTCTTGCTGTCTTTGGAGAGCTTGGAGAGCAGCTATGGTCTTTGATAATTCGTTAGGGTTGTTTGCCAAGGCCTCCATTTCAGGGGGGAGATTATGTGTTATGGTTGTATGTTGCGACCTGTTCACATGTCTAGGATTTCGATCCTGGTGATCAGCCGACGAGACTCGGGTGGGAGATGCTCTTCTTGACAAACGTGATGCTTGAGTTTCCTTTGATTGAGGCATTTCAATATAAATTGTTTCTTTAATTTTAATATTGAAGAACACCAAGAACACCAAGAACACCTTTGCTTGAATCTTCAAATATTTCTTGAGGTTTTTCTTTGAATCTTCAAGTTTTCAACTTGAAGTTCTTGAGTAATTACACTAACCGGAGGTTCGGACCCTTCTTCTAGCGCCAAAATTGTTGGTGATCAATAATTTTTGAGTGGATTAGTGACTGTTTAATTTCGGTTTAAAGATCATCAATCAATTACGTGTGATTGGTTACCACCGTAAATGATAAATCGAGGTTCGGGTTATGAAATTAGATATATGAAAGTCGAAATCGAAATAATTTCGTATGTGTGCACGTTTAGGTGTGTTAGTGTGTGTTTTGGGAGTGTTTATGAATTTGAACTTGTATTTCATAAGCTGGAGAGCAACTATTTATAGAGACTAGCAAGCAGGAGGTGTCCCTGACTCTTGGTCTCCCTAGCCTGCATGCTTGACATGTGTCCTTTGACTCTAGTTTGACCTTATCTAAGCTAAATCTTAGTTACAAAGTCTTCTTTGGTCTTATCTCGGACTTCATTGTTGTTCGTCCAAGTCGGCTTAGTTGATCCAGGATGGTTCTCTCATAAAAGTTGTTCGCCCTTTGGGTGTATGACTCAGAAGTTGTTCGCCTTTGTGTTTTACACAGATTGGCTTTGGGATCATGGTCCTTTGTTCGTCAACATACACCTCTTAGGCTGGTAGCTGACACTTTCACTAATGTTGTTCGTCATTATTGGCTTAGTGGTGAGTCCATATTTGGTCTTGGGTCTTTAAACTTGTTCGCCAATATTTTGTTCGCCGGATAGTTGTTCGTCAGTTTGTGTACTCCCCAGATTGGTTTATGCACCCCGACTTGATTTTCTTTGTTGGTCATCCTTGATTGGAGGTTGGCCCTTCATAATCCTTGATAAGGCTTTAACTCTTGTTCGCCATTTATTAATACTTGTTCGCCCATCAACATCTAGAATAAAAAACTTAAAGAATTTTAAAACTATTGGTGCAAAATAAAAAAGAAAAGAAATTAGCAAAATTAATTCACTCTCTTTAATGGAGAGTGAGAGTCACTATTGCACCATAAAGCAAGTGCGTTTCATTTGTTCCAATAAATGCAACTTTTTCTCTCTCCTCACTTCTACTTTTATATATATATATATATATATATATATATATATATATATATATATATATATATATATATATATAGATTGTTGTAAAATTTGTTGAACCAAGATTAATAATATTCCTGGTAAAAAAATTTATAATTCTAATTAAATATTTAATACTTTAAAATGATTTTATGATAAATGTGAACAAGTTTGATATAAAATTTACTCTTAGGTAAATATCAATCATCGACTTGTACTTATCACAGTTACATATGTTAGACTACCTTTATCGGTGGTGATACGCCCTGGTTGTGGCACAACATACAAAAAAAGTAAGAAAAAGAAAAAGAAAAATGGCAATTAATCCCATGACCATGGTTGAGCAACAACCATGAACAACCATTTTTAGTGGGGTATTTTTTATCCCCACATGTCAAATTTTTATTCGCCAGTCGTATTTTATTTAGATAATTTTTAATTTTTATTTATTTACTTAAAAAAAAGAAATATATATATATATACATACCAAAATTTATAAAATTAAATTCTCTATAAATAAAGACCAATCTTAATATGTTTTGGATCACAATTTCATACACTCCCTTTTCTCTTCTCCTAATTTTTTTCTCTTCTAAATTGTGTTAATTATCCTCATTTTGTAATTTGTGCATTTATTTGTAATTCGATTTATTTATTTTCAGTTGTATTTCAATTTTTGTAATTTTAATTTTATTATTGAATGTTGTAATTTTTTTAAGTGTATGGTAATTTTTTATTATAGTTATTAATTTTTTAATATTGTGTAAATATTATAAAAAATTAATAATAGATATAATTATTAAATTATAAAAGAAATAATTGATTAAATATTGGTTGTGGTTGTGGTGGTTATGGATAAAGTATGAAAAAAGATGAGTTTGAATTGTGGTATAAAATGTATAGGTGGAGGAGTGAGAAATGAATTTTATATTTGATTACCCGGTTGTGGCCGGGCATGGTATTAAATGAAACATAAATTTTGGTCTGTGATGATGGGCACTGTAGAGATTCTGTACGTTTTGGACTGTTGCTAGGTTTATCATCTTTAATTTTGAAATTAGCTAGTGCTGTAACATTTATTGCACTTTAACGTGGCAGTTATGTCTAAACATATACAAATTACTAGAGTGTACCCACGCGAATTTCGCGTACTGAATAATTATATTATATATATTTTATATAGACATTTAATATAAGAGTATTTTTGTTTAAAAAAATTCAAGGTATATACAATAAATTATGGGGTTTGTTTAGCTGTGGCTCGTGTCCTTCACTAAACTCTATAGGTATATCCTACAAACTAAATAATTAAAAAAAATATCAAAATTCACATAAATTAATAACCATTATGGAATAACATTACTTAGACTAATAATTTAATAATAATCAATTTACATTTCAATATTGAATAATTTATAAATTAATCAACATTATTAGTTATTGGGAGTATACGGTAAGAAATTAATTTTATATAAGAAACAATACAAAATTTGAAATAAACTTTAAAGTTACAAATACATGTTCATCGATCAAATTGAGTTTCAAGTAGAACTTGTCTCTATTAAAATTATTTAAAAATATTGTCCAACTTTTTCAATCCTTACTTTAACGGTCAATTTTAGTATTATTTAAATTTTTAATATTAAAAATATTTTTTATATTTTGTGTTCAATTTAGTTAATTTTTTGTATAATTAATTTGCAGAGAAAGATGCTCGAGGACCTTGCTCTCAGCCTCAGCCTGGGGAAACGGCAGAGGGGTCGGGGTCGATGCCCCCCACACAGTCTTCTGTTGACGTTCAAAATGAATTGTACTTCAAGAACGTCAAGGCTAAAAAGGGGCGGTTCGCTGGATTGGGCAGCTTCGGAAAGAACTTTTTCCGACCTCGTGGCTCAGGCTCATCCTCCTCTCAGTCTTCCATCGACTCTCATCCCAGTGAGGTCGAGAGGCAGCTTGCCACGGTGGTGGAGCAGATGAAGAACATGCAGAGGCAGCAGCGAGAGAAGGAAGAGTATGAGAGGCAGCAGCGAGAGGCGCACGACCGGTATACAGTCGAGATGGAGCGGTATCGGGTCGAGGTGCAGGAGTATACAGCCACCATGCAGGCGTCGTGGCAGATATTCGCCTCTGATTCAATGCCACGAGCGCAAATGCCTGCGCCACCGATGCCGCCGATCCCGCAGACCCAGCCATCGATGCCGCCGATCCCACCGACCCAGCCATCGATGCCGCCGATTGTTAACCTGGGCGAGGATGAGGAGGAAGAGAAAGACGGATTTAATTCCGATGGTTAAAAAAATTTGATTTTTAATAACTATGAAGTACAATTTTTTTTAGTTTGAATTGTTACTTTAATTTAATTTTTGAATTGTTACTTTAATTTATAATTTTGTGAATTTATTTTAGTTTGAACTTACTTTTATTTAATGGACACAACATTTATAAAAACAAGTGAGAAACGAAAATGAATTAATTTGGTGAATTATAGAAAAAAAACGAGTCAATTTGGATACATATACAATTAATTGCATACAAATGAACGAATTATAATTTTAAGCGGGAGTCGAAATAAATAATTTTACAGAAATAATAAAAATTAAATGACCCCAATATTTATAAAAACAAGTGAGAAACAAAAATGAATTAGTTTGGTGAATTATAGAAAAAAAATGAGTCAATTTGGATACATATACAATTAATTGCGTACAAATGAACGAATATATAAATTTAAGCGGGAGTCGAAATAAATAATTTTACAGAAATAATAAAAATTAAATGGCCCCAATATTTATAAAAACAAGTTAGAAACGAAAATGAATTAATTTGGTGAATTATAGAAAAAAAATGAGTCAATTTGGATACATATACAATTAATTGCGTACAAATGAACGAATTATAAAATTATGCATTGTCGAAATAAATAATTTTATAAAATAAAAAAAAATAGTTGGGCAAAATATTTTAATAAACAACTTAGATACGAAAAGAAATTAATTTGGTGAATTATAAAAAAAAATGACTTAATTTGAATACATATACAATTAATTGCATAAAAATGAACGAAAGTAGCTTGTGCCCTAGTGGCGTGCGCCCCCTCCTCTTGCACAAGAGGTCCCGTGTTCGATTCCCCTTGGACGCAAAAAATGGATTAATTGTTCAAGTCCTAATAAGACTAATATAGAAGGTGAGCCGCATATAACAAGGAATGAGACGGTTGGCCCAGTGGTCCGTGCCCGCCCCAGGTGCCCGGGCTCGAACCACGCGAGCCACTTTTTTTTTTGTATAGGCTCGGTAATTTGCGACGGTAATATTCCGTCGCAAATATTGAATTTTGCGACGGAAAACAGCCCGTCGCAAATTATAACAGGAAAAAAAATATATATATATAAACATTTGCGACGGAATATGGCCGTCGTAAATTTTGTTGACCCGATCAGGTCTGACCCGAAAGGTTTGCGATGGACTACTGTCCGTCGCAAATTCTGTGTGACCCGGCCGGGTCTGACCCGCCAATTTTGCGATGGATTTGTCCGTCGTTAATTTGCGACGGAGGGCGAAATCCGTCGCAAAAATTAGCTACGGCTGTTTTAGGGACGGATACGTGTCCGTCGCAGATGCCGTCGCAAAATAGTGTTTGCGACGGATTTTCCGTCGCAAAACAGTGTTTTTTTTGTAGTGTATATCACATAAGAATATTCTTTGGAATATATAACTATATACCTTTTATTTTAGGGAAAAATAATCGAACATTATATTATACTATATATACTAACTCAAACTTAGAAATGATAAATTTAGATTCATTCAATAAGTAGATCATATTTAATTACATTAAGGTTTGTAAAAAATATGATTTATAATAAATTCTAAAAATAACTAAATAAGAAAATTGAAAAAAATATCTATTTGCATTAATTATGCAGATATAAATTAATGGTTTAGATTTAATGATATAGAATGAAGGGTCGAGATTAAAAGTTTAACCAACTTTTAATGAGAGCGCAATATTTCAAAATGGAGAGATTTGAAACATGCCACATCAGTCTAAGAATAAGGTGGTGTTGACACATCATACTGGAGAGATTTGATAATATATTATTATTGTTGATAGGCGAACATCATCTAAATATGGAGCGAACAATTATTGAAGCCTAAACAAAGAAAATCACGATTCGGGTGCATTAACCAATCTGGGAGGTGTATGAAGTGACGAACAACTCCCCTGACGAACAACTTGGTCAAACTATGATACAACAAATAGCCAAGGAGGTGTGTACAAGTGAACAAAGGATAAAGATCCCAAAGCCAAGCTGAACAAAGCCATAAGACGAGCAACTTCCAAAGTACAACCTCAAGAGGCGAACAACTTTCAGTTGTAGAATCAACAAGATCAATCAAGCCGACCTAGGAGAACAACAATGAGTCCGAGATAAGACCAAAGAAGACCTTGTAACTAAGATTCAGCTTAGATAAGATCAAAGGGACACATGTCAAGCATACAGGCTAGGGAGACCAAGAGTCTTGGACACCTCATGCTTGCTAGTCTCTATAAATAGTTGTTCTCCAGCTGTGAAATACAAGTTCAAATTCATAAACACTCCCAAAATACACACAAACACACCCAAACTTACACGTACACGAAATAATTTCAATCTTCATATTACCCGAATTCGATAATCCAAACCCCGATTTACCATTTACGGTGGTAATCAATCACACGTTATTGATTGGTGACGTAAAAACGGATTAAAACAGCCACTAATCCTTACGATTAGATTCGTTCACCAACAATTTGGCGCTAGAAGGAGGGTTCGAACCTCTGGTTTAGTGTGATTACACGAGAACTTCAAGTTGAAAACTTGAAGATTCATAAGAAATCTCAAGAAATATTTGAAGATACAAACAAAAGTGTTCTTGGTGTTCTTCAATTTTAAAATTAAGAAATAATTTAAATTGAAATGCCTCAATCTAAAGAGACCCAAGGATCACGTTTGTCGAAAAAAGCATCTCAGACCCGAGCCACGTCGGCCGACCACCAGGACCACGACCCGAGACATGCGAACAGGTCGCAACATACAGCCATAACACATAACCTCCCCCCTGAGATGGAGGCTTTGGCGAACAACCCCAGCGAGTTGGCTAAAACCATAGCTGCTCTCCAGGCCCTCCAGAGACAACAAGAGCAGGTCAGGCCAACACAAGCAAGGCCAAGGGACAAGTCCCTCGAGGTTGTTAGGCCCAGGACTACCAGGGGCGAACAGCGAGAGGTTGATAGTGCCCAAGTCAGACGGAATAAGGGAAAGGCCAAGGTGGTCGACCAAAGAGAAGTACAGGCTGAGTCTGGTCGCGGACGAACAACTATGTCTAGCCATGGAACAACACGTTCCAGTGCCCAAGACAGGCTTAGCCAACCCCAACGGGAAGCTGCTCGTCGGGGAGCAGAAGATGGGCGAGCAACTTTTGAACAGCCTCGCCCATCCGTCAATGAAAGACTCTCCCAGTCAGCCTTCAGGCGCCTAGGGCCAAATGCGGCGAACAACATTAGGAGGCAAGCCCAGGAAGTGCCCACTCCAAGTGAGGGACTGCGACGAGCAGAAAGGTTAATGCCTTTGCTCGCCGAACAGCCTCCAAGTCAGGGGGCACCTCTTGATGAATTATCAAGCCTAAGGAGGGCTGTGGAGAACATGCAGGGGCAACTAGACCAACAGAGGGGGATGGGAACGACCAGCATGCCATCCTCACCTTTGGCAGCTCACATTTTGAAGGCCCCGATACAGAAAAAGATTCAATTTCCGGCTAGCATTCAATATGAGGCATCGCCGACCCCCGGGTCCATTTAACGAAGTATACGGACTACATGGTTTCCGTGGGAGCCAGCGATGCCACCCAATGCCGGAATTTTCCTTTAACATTGGGCGATCGGGTTCACAAGTGGTTTTCATCAATGCCGCCGGCATCAATCCACTCGTTCGTCCAACTAAGTCGAGAATTTCTTTCTCACTTTTCAACGGCGGGGTCGTATCTTTCCCAAAAACACCGGCTGTCAGATTTGAGGCAAAATGATGATGAAACTGACCGGGCGTTTATGGAAAGATTCGATAAAGTTTTGCTAGAAGGAGAACCGGTGAGCGAAGATACAAAGATCGTCGCTGTGATGGTCGGGTTGAAAAAAGGGTCGAAGTTATGGAAGGAGGTACGTCTGAAGTGCCCAAAGACTTATGCCGAGTTCAGAAACCAAGCTGGCATTTTCGTTTCCATGCACGAGGCCCTACAAACAAATTTAGGGGAGAACAAAGCTGATCCTAAGGAGAATAACAAAAAGCCCGTCGGGACAAGCTACAGGGTCCCAAAAAATATGAAAGCATTCACCGAAGGATCGGATTTGAAGGAAAAACTGAACCAAGTGTTGACAGTATCAGTTGATACTGTGTATGAAAGCGTAAAGGAGAAAGAGTTGCTTTCCCCGCCACGTAAAATCCGTCAGGATACTGGCAAACTCAACCCAAACAAGTATTGTGCCTACCATCAAAGTGTGGGGCATTTTACAAGTGAGTGTAGAGATTTGCTTAAGCAACTCTGGCGATTTTATGAGGAGGGAAAGCTCTCCGATTTCGTTAAAAGGCAACCTGGGAAAAGAGCTCGGGAGAACAACTCAGAAGACGAAGAGGATGGTCAACCTCAGAGAAACAACAAACCCGGGCGACCAGTTCCCAGTATGCCAGCTCAACCTTTAGAAGATCTGTTCATGATGGAACCCGCAGGTCCCGCGGGAGGGTGTTTTGATGGACAACCACCCGACTCTAATCGGAAGAGGAAAGCGGAGCTACGAGCGATTGGCCAAGTACAAGAAATGGGAGTTAAGCCGTCTATCATGCAAACGGCAGAATTAACTTTCACCGAAAAAGACCTTGAAGGCGTCTTAACTCCGCACAATGATTCACTCGTAATCTGCACCAAGATTATGGGGACCAGAGTCCACAGACTGTTGGTGGACACCGGAGCCTACACCAACATCTTATTCAAGAAGACCCTCGATAATCTGGGAGATTATTCGGGTTATGTTCGGAATACAACACATAGAATCATAGGCTTCGGGAATGCTGTGACAACACCGTTGGGAATTGTAACATTAGCAGTACAACTTGTAACGGCTAATGAACCCGAAAGAAATATAACAAGAATGGTAGATTTCTTGGTTGTAGACCAGGAGTCGACCTATAACGGGTTTCTTGGCCGACCTTTTCTCAATGAATTCAAAGCTGCGTGTTCCACTTACCATTATTGTTTGAAATTTCCAACAGCTAGTGGAGCGGGCACAATTAAAGGAGACCAACGGAGAGCACGAGAATGCATTCAACAGCTACGAGCAAAATTTGTACAAATGTCCATGATGGAAACAACAAGTTATCCCGTCAACGAACCATCAATACTGAACAATATGATGGACATGGACGACCACATGGATACGGACGAACAACACTTGGACGAGCAAGTGTTGGACGAGCAACTCGTTACCACCCGCGAGGAACCTCCATCTGACGAACAACAAAGGGGTGATGACGAACAACCCTCAGTGGGGGACTTGGAGGGCCAAGTACAAACGAACAACAATGGGACGGAGCTAACTGATGATCTAGAACCCCGCCTGGGGGCAGAGCCCATGGACATCAAAAATGATTTCAACCCTGAGGAACCCATACTTGATCCCCGTTGGAAGGGATAAAAATGACGAGCAACTCCAGTCGAAGAGCTGGAGGCGTTCAAAGTTAATCCCGACAACGAAGATCTTGAATTATTCATAGGATCTGAGCTCCCAGAGCCTTACAGATCCCGAATGAAAGAGTTCCTCACCAAGAATTTAGATGTCTTCGCTTGGTCTCACGCAGATATGGTGGGGATAGACCCGAAACATGCTTGTCATAAGCTGAACATAAATCAAGCAAGAAAGCCCGTCCATCAAAAACGAAGGAAGTACGGCCCAGACAAATACCAAGCCTTGAATGAAGAAGTTAAAAAGCTGTTAGACAACGATCTGATCCGTCAGGCACTTTGTCCACAATGGGTAGCAAACCCTGTGCTGGTGAGAAAATCGAATGGAACCTGGAGGCTATGCATAGACTTTACAGATCTGAATGCAGCATGCCCGAAGGATAACTTTCCTCTCCCGCACATCGATCAATTGGTGGACAGCACTGCGGGTCACGAAATGCTAACATTCATGGATGCTTTTGCAGGGTATCATCAAATCCCAATGCATCCTGACGATCAAGAAATCACAGCTTTTTATACTAACAAAAACTTGCTGTGCTGGAAGAGAATGCCGTTTGGCCTCATAAATGCTGGAGCAACATATCAAAGACTGGTGAACAAGATGTTTGATCAACAAATTGGAGACACGGTTGAAGTCTATGTAGACGATATCGTAGTCAAAAGTCCCAAGAAGGAAGACCATCTTCAACATCTGACTCAAGTGTTCGAAATTCTTCGACACTATAACATGAAGTTGAATCCAAAGAAAAGCAGCTTTGGAGTTCACTCAGGAAAATTCTTGGGTCATCTTGTTAGCCAGCGGGGAATTGAGGCCAACCCTTCAAAAGTTAAAGCCATCATGGATATGCAACCACCACGTTCGGTGAAAGAAGTGCAAAGACTCACCGGGTGCCTAGCAGCATTGAACCGGTTCATATCCAGGTCGGGGGACAAGTGCCGTCCATTCTTCGAGGCCGTCAAAAAAGGAAAGTTTGCATGGACTAACAACTGCCAAGCGGCCTTCGATCAACTTAAAGAATACCTGGGAGATGTCAAAATCCTATCAAAACCAATCCCAAGAGAAAAGCTCTTTCTATACTTAGCCGCATCAGAAGTTGCCATCAGCTCCGTTTTGGTGCGCGAAGACGGCAAATTTCACCAACCTATATATTACGTCAGCCAGGCTTTACACGAAGCAGAGATCAAATATGCTCCAACCGAAAAGCTGGTGTATGCTTTGGTTATGAGCGTGAGAAAGTTACGACCATACTTCTTTGACCATCAAGTCGAAGTTCTAACAACTTTCCCGCTCAGGCAAATTCTCCATCGCCCCGACACTGCAGGTCGTCTCTTAAGATGGTCACTGGAGATTAGCCAATTCGGGGTGACCTATACTCCTCGAACATCGATCAAAGGGCAAGCATTAGCCGACTTTATAGTCGAACTAACTTTCTCACCAGATCCGACGAGAGGACTTGATCATCCTTGGCATCTCTATGTGGACGGATCATCAACCAATATAGCCTCGGGGGCAGGAGTAGTTTTAATCAGCCCAGATAGACAAGTATTCACCTCGGCAATCAGATTTGGTTTCATGGCAACCAACAACGAAGCTGAGTATGAAGCTCTTATTGCTGGTCTCCACCTATCTCTCGCAGTTGGTGTCAGACGCTTGCAAATATTTGGCGATTCACAATTGATCGTGAACCAAGTCCGAGGTGAATACGAAGCAAAAGATGATCACATGATCGAGTATCAACGGATTGTTGCTCACCTAATATCCATGTTGCAACAAGTTTTCATACAACAAATTCCAAGGACGAGCAACACTCAAGCAGATGCACTTGCTCGACTAGCAACAAGTGAAGGACCCGTAGAGTTGGCAGATATTATAGTTACAAAGATGAAAGATCCATCAACAGTAAGCTATAATGTCAACCAACTCGACGATCAAACCAGTGAAGAAGACTGGAGAACAAGTATAGTCAAATACTTGAAAAGTGGGGAAAAACCAAACAACCCTTTTGAAGCTGTCAAGCTAGTAAAGCGAGCCGCCAGATATACTCTGGTAGGCGAGCAACTCTTCAAAAGGGGAATATCAGTCCCACTTCTCAAGTGTTTGCCTAGGGGGCAAGGGCAAGCAGTACTCGAAGAAATTCACGCCGGAGTATGTGGAAATCACACTGGGGGGCAAGCCTTGGCGTACAAAACCATCAGGCAAGGGTATTATTGGCCGACATTACGTCAGGATGCGATCAAGAAAGCAAAAACTTGCCATCAGTGTCAGATTTTTGCCCCGAATATTCATACCCCGGCCCAGGAGCTCGCGTCAGTATACAACCCATGGCCTTTTGCAAAATGGGGGATGGACATCATTGGTCCTTTCCCGGCTGGAGTAGGAAATGTTCGATTTGCCGTTGTGGCAGTCGATTATTACACTAAATGGGCAGAAGCAGAGGCCATGGTGAACATCACGCAGCAGAAGATGATCAACTTTATTTGGAAGAACATTGTCTGTCGTTTCGGAGTTCCACAGGCAATTGTGACAGACAATGGTCCACAGTTTGATGGACAAGAGTTGAGAGAATTCTGTGCGAAGTGGGGGATCAAAAAACATTACTCCACACCTTATCATCCCCAGTCAAACGGACAAGTTGAAGCTGTGAACAAGATAATCAAGCATACATTAAAAGTAAGACTGGCGGAGAGCAAAAGTGGTTGGTCTATCGAACTCCCGGAAGTCTTGTGGGCATACAGAGTTTCTCCCAGGTCTAGCACCGGAGAAACACCCTTTGCTATGGCTTTCGGAACAGAAGCAGTAATACCTATTAAGTTAAGGACCAGTACGATTAGGACGACCAACTTTGATGAACAAGCAAATAATTCTGCTCTAAGTGCTGAAATGGATTTACTCGAAGAAAAAAGATTAAATGCAGAGTTAAAAAATGCAACATACAAGCAACGAGCGGAGCGTTATTATAATTCCCGTGTAAAAGTCCGGGAATTCAGAGTTGGAGATTTGGTTCTAAGAAAACTGCTCGCCCAATCTTCAGGAGTACTGGGACCAGCTTGGGAGGGCCCATATCGTATAACGGAAAAATTCGTAAATGGCGTATACGATCTCGAAGATATGGAAGGCAAGCCGGCCTCGTACTCCTGGAATGCCGTACATCTCAAGAAGTACTATCAATAAATGGGCGAACAATTATCTTGGGGGCAAGTATGGCGAATGAAGTAAATCAAGCAAAAGGGTGAATCAAGCAAATGGAATGGATCAAGGATAAAAAACTTGCATAATTTTTTGAAAATTTGGTTAAGTATATTAAAAAAGTTGCTCGCCACATTTGTATAGTCTGGTGCTGCGTCTTGAATAGAGTTACTCGGCAAAAATTTATAAGCGAGCAAGTTTTTAGTTTATGTTCAAAGTTGTTCGTCATATTGTATATGTAAGTGATGAACAGTCTTATAACACTTGTAATTTGTTCAAAATGTAAATACAGTAGTTGTTCGTCAGCGAAGGAAAAAGTCCAAAAGCTCGAGGTACAAGTCCATTCAAAGGTTGTTCGTTTTACAAATGAACAGAACCTAAGGACCAAAGCCACTTAAAGGTTGTTCGTTTTTTAAAATGAACAGAACCTAAGGCTGAACCCTGATTCCACTAAAGGCAAGTTCAATTCGAACAAAAGCCCAACACTATATGTTATAATTGTAAAGGCATTGACAGAAATGTAAAGGCAATTAACATATATAAGAAAATGAGCGAACATGAGAAAGACGTTCCATTAATCAAAGACATTAAGCCTAAAAAATAGTACAAGCTGGAAGCAGCCATTACAAGTACTACAAAAAGGAGCGAACAACTATTACAAAAAAAAAAAAATTAAGTCTAAGGCCTATTGTTGCTCGGCGGGTGGAGGATCTTGAGCCTGCTCAACAAGGGGTTCAACAATCATTTCACGGGCCAGATCTTCAGCAGCTTTATCCTCGGCCTCTTTTGTATTCTGCTCGTTAGCCGCGGCCACCCCTTCCTCTTCTTCGCCTTCATCAACTGGAAGAGGAGGATGAGTAATGGAAATACTAGGGTCGAGTTTGTCAAGTTTGACCCCTAGTACTGCCAGATCCGCCAGCTGAATCGCAATATTGTTCGGCGGAGGATAGTTCTCCAGAAATTCATTCAGATCCTTGCTCATCTCTTCAACTAAATCCTTGAAGTCATAAGCATCCGCCGTGCGAATGCTGTCCGCATAGGTGCATATATAACCCAAGTTTGAGATGGGCCCACTCCGAGCTTGAAATTCTTGCTCGGCTTCTTCCCTTGAGAGCATCTCAGACATTTGCTTCTTTAGCCGAGCAACTTCTTCTTCTGCTCCTTCTCTCCTCTTCCTCTCTTCATCCAGCGCAGTCTTAGAGGAGAGCAGCTCGGCCTTTGTATCCTTAAGCTCGCCGGAGACAAGCTGATAGTCCTCAATGCGCTTCTTCTCCAAGTCATCAGCCAACTTCAATTGATCCTTTAGGCGAGCAATCTGGCCATTGAAGTTGTTCGCCATTTTATCTTTTTCCTCAGTGAGCTGGCGAATGGAGGCGGCATGATGACGAGCAGTCTCCTCTAGCTCGGCTACTTGAGCCATTCCCCTTTGAGCTGAGACAAGGGAGTTTGCAGCTTGGACCATTGATAAGTGAAAATTATCAATGGGGCCCTGGGCGAGGACCGCTTTGTTCAACGGCCGTGACCAGGCACGAGCAACAATTTCAGTTGCTCGGCGAACGTGGTCGTCCGTAATATCACGGAAGCTCGTCGGCGTCCTAGAGCAGGCAAACTGGTGAATCAGATCTGCTCGCCCTGGATAATCGTTGGGCCGGTATCTGCGAACAAAAAGAAGGTCAACACTTGAAAGATTTGGCAAATAAAAAACTTGTTCGGCAAGAAAGTAGAAACTTACTCAGAAAATTTTCGCTCATCCCGGCCTAAGTATGTGGTGTCCTCGGGGCCTCTGGGGGAACCTATATCTTTGCTCGCCTTGCCGGACCTCTCCGTGAGCTCGACAGATGAACGGCGAACAACGTCCCCTTCTGGGCGAGCATGGCTCGAACCCACTTTCTCCTTCCCCTTGCCAGGGACATCGTGGGACAAGGGAGTCCCGTCAGCTTTCTTTAAACGTTTCCCCCCATGAGGAGGGGAAACGGGAGGGGACCGGATTTGGACTGGGGGGGCAGCCTGTCTCGGAACTCTAGCCCCCTCAGGCTTGTTCGACATGGCGAGCACCGCTTGAGGAGGGTCACCTCTCCTTTTCTTCCCTTTTGGCGGCCCCATTACAAGGACCTTTTGCTCAAGGAGAGTGTAACTTGGAGGAACGGCAACTGTTACTTGCTCGGCTAAAAAAAAAAAAAAAAAAATTAGGCGAGCAAGTTAAACAAGATAATGACGAACAAAGTTTGAACCGAGAGTTAGAAATTTTCATACCTGGGGGCACCTCAGCTTGAGCCTCCAGGTGGTGAGGGTAAGTCAAGAGACGAGCAGCTCTTTGACACCTTGCTCGGCAAAGATAGTCAATAGTCCTATCTGCCCTATTGCGGAGGCCGACCAAGCACGAAGTAAACAAGAACTCGGAGCTCAACTCCTCCTCTTTCGAATTCCACTTGGGTAGACGAGGGCCTGCGAACAAACAAGAAAAGTTAAATTAGAACTACTTAGCCCAAAGGCGAGCAAGAAACAAATTTCAGTTTTCCATAGGCTGCTGGAGAATTTATTCGTCCAGGGCCGCCGTGTGGACCAGAAGATGCTCGCCAATCACCCCCAATCCAGAAGAAGTGTTGCTTCCAGTCACGAACCTTGTTCGGCACCTCTTCCACCATTTTCAACCCAGTTCTTGCCTTGAGATAGTGATAGCCTTCTTCTCCCAAGGGGCAGCTTGTAATTGTCATCAAGTAGTTGATCTCTTCCGCAGTGATCCGATCAACATACCCCTCTAAGGCGAACAGGCACATAGAGCCTAGAAGGTTCATCCACCCAATTGGAGTAATTTGGGTGATGGCCAAGTTGGTCGCCTCCAGGAATCGACCAACAACGGGTGGAAGAGGCAGCTTTAATCCGGCAATCAAGGTGTGAAGGTTGATCGCCGTACATCCGGGGGGTGGGCGATCAGCTCTTTCCTTTCTCCGGGGGCCCACAGGTGAATATCGTATGGGATTTTGTAGTCCTTCCGGATAGAGTCCAGTTCATCTTCGCGAACAACGCTTTTTATCTTGCTCGCCTGGTACTCAGTTTTCACCTTATCCATTATTTCCCTCTGGGGACGGGGAAAGCTGTTCGCATACCTTTCAGCATATGTTCGCCATTCGAATAGTCGAGCAACCCCGGCTGGGATCTCGTTTTCCCGCATCTTTGGGGATGGGAAATTGATACCCTCCAAGAACTCGTGAGTGAGTTCGTTAAGGTCTGGATCTCTAGATTCGGCAGAAGACGAGAGCTTACGTCCAAATTGTTGTTTGCCGCAACTATTAATTCTCTCCCAGATGGGCCCGCACCGGTGTCCTCCACAGAGCGAACAACAGAATCCACGTGAGCGTTTGACGCTGAAGAAACTTCAACTGGCTCTAGATCGCGAGCAACAATGGGAAAAAGGGGATCTAGGGTCTCCTCAGTTTTATTGCTCGATTGCAAAGACATAGAAGAGGAAGAAAAATCCAAACGGTGGTAGAAAGAGTTGCAGACGGCGGCGCTATCCCGGAGAAGACGGTGGAGCTCGAACCCACACGGCGGCGATGGCGTTTTCGAGAGAAAAAGTAAAGAAGAAGATAGGAGAAGAAGAGTAACTACCTGGGAGTTGAAATTTGAGGCCAAATACTGTGGAACGGACGCCGGAAAGCTCGAAATCGCCGGAGGAAGGAAGGATTCGCCGGAGCACTGTATCGAGAGGGGGAAAAGTGGGAAAATTTTCAGTTTCCCCACTACTTATACCCCAAGAAAAAACGGGGTCCCAGGCGTAATTTCCCAAAAGCCCCAGGGATAAAATTGAAAGAAAACGGGGTTAATTCCTAGCTAACCCACAAATTGAAGGGCCTATAAACAATTATAGGAGCGCGTGGCCTCGGGGTTGCTCATGCGTGAACGGCGCGCAATCATTGCGCTGGCGTCATCTTCGTGATCTCCCCAGACCATGGGAAGACGAAACGGTTATTCCAATGTTGCTCGCCACAAAGATGCTGTTCGTCCAAATCCTGGCCAAGACGATATCCTAACTACAGTTGCTCGCCACAAAGTTGCTCGTCTGATGTAATATCTAGTCAGGATAGGGGGCAATTGTTGATAGGCGAACATCATCTAAATATGGAGCGAACAATTATTGAAGCCTAAACAAAGAAAATCACGATTCGGGTGCATTAACCAATCTGGGAGGTGTATGAAGTGACGAACAACTCCCCTGACGAACAACTTGGTCAAACTATGATACAACAAACAGCCAAGGAGGTGTGTACAAGTGAACAAAGGATAAAGATCCCAAAGCCAAGTTGAACAAAGCCATAAGGCGAGCAACTTCCAAAGTACAACCTCAAGAGGCGAACAACTTTCAGTTGTAGAATCAACAAGATCAATCAAGCCGACCTAGGCGAACAACAATGAGTCCGAGATAAGACCAAAGAAGACCTTGTAACTAAGATTCAACTTAGATAAGATCAAAGGGACACATGTCAAGCATACAGGCTAGGGAGACCAAGAGTCTTGGACACCTCATGCTTGCTAGTCTCTATAAATAGTTGTTCTCCAGCTGTGAAATACAAGTTCAAATTCATAAACACTCCCAAAATACACACAAACACACCCAAACTTACACGTACACGAAATAATTTCAATCTTTATATTACCCGAATTCGATAATCCAAACCCCGATTTACCATTTACGGTGGTAATCAATCACACGTTATTGATTGGTGACGTAAAAACGGATTAAAACAGCCACTAATCCTTAAGATTAGATTCGTTCACCAACAATTATAAGATTTCAAGTCATGTGAGATTTTTATCGTCTGTTGTTTCATCAATGTACATGTCCCTGGTGTTGATGGGCGAACAACTTTGCATTTAATCAACGAAAGATTATCATTAAACTTGATAACAGGATAATGAATGGAAAAAGATAACAACTTTGTGGAGCTAGCAGCTTTGTAAGGCGAACAGTTTTGCAGAACAGCTCTAACATGGCAAGCAGGATTGGGCGAGCAACCTTGCAAAGAACAGCTGTGCAAGCGGCTCAAACCAAGATCAATTCGGGCGAACAACTTCGCAATGGAGCGAGCAACATTGTAAAACAATCCCAAGCGAGGAGCGAACAGCTCGGAACGCAAAGGACCATGACATCTAACGAAGACGAACAAGCGAGCAACTGGTCACCGTCGAGAGCATCTCAGTAGTGCCAAAGACCATGTACAACATTGGGAATCCCAAGAGTCACTAGCCTAGATATGGTCCAAGTGTCCTAACACTTGGCACCCATCCAATGAGCAATAGTGTAGATGTTGTACAAGTGTCCTAACACTTGGCAAAGATCCAATGGTTAAACCACCAAGATGGTGACACATGGCCACTTTGTATGTCTATAAATACTCCCTTCATGTACATGAAAAAAAGAGAACAATTCAATACAAGTCAAAACTCTTGCAAAATTATTTCTTGAACATCACTTAGCCAAATTTCATGATTTCTTGATCTTGTTTGGTGATCTTAGTTATAGAAAACAGCCACTAATCACCTTAGTTAGAAAAGGTCATCAACACCTGGCACATATAGCAATTATGCGAGGTTTCACTGTAACAACAAATTTTAATTTTTTGGGTGTAATCCTAAATGTAAGCTGGTAGAAATTCATTTTTCACAAATTTTACCAAAATTAATAATTAATGGTCTACATTTGAGGCCAGAAAAAAATTAATTGTCTACTTTTATTATAACAAGAACAAATATTTTCTTATATTATTATTACCAAAAATAATAGGAACGAATTTCACTAGTCTTAACATAATGTGAACGGTTTTGAAAAAAAACATGAAAGTTAAAAAAAAAAGGAGGAGTGACTTGGACGCAAAAAACTAGTTTGACTAGTAGTTATCCCATAAGAGTATGGGATCCCTGTAGTATGAGCGAGTATATGGACCAACTATTATCAAACTCAGGGGAAAGTGTATATGCGAGTAAATCCCTGAAGATGTACGTCTCGTTGCTAATATGAATGTAACGTTGGATTTTAAATTAATTCTAAACTATCTTATACTAATTATATGTTATCAATGAAATTAACTAAATGACTTTTGATTTTTATGCAAATATGAGATGATGATGTTTGGGATAGGAATTCCTACGTATACTAAAGAGTTGGTACAATAACTAAAATAATTGTGATGTGTAAGTAATAACCCTAAGTGTATTAAAACTAGGCAATCAACTCCCTTAATCTAGCACAAGATCGAAAGACTAAAAGTTCAAGAATAAACCGTAATACTTCGTCATATCAACCTACTTCACTAATCCACTAATCAAGTTATATGGATTGTGTTTAATTATTGAGACCCTAATTTAACTAAGGTGATGTGATCGTTTTTCTCTAACAATTTTCGTACTCAATTCCAAGATTATTCTAGAGTTTATTAGAAACATTAAATAATTAAGAGAATCAAAACTAAACATCACGAATTATCCTAATTACGTACCAACGTCCTACTTCTACGAGTTCATCCCATCCTAAGCATGCAAGGGTTCTAGCCTAATATGGTTGTTTGAACAACAAAAGCAATAATAAGAACGATAATCATATGCATACTTGAATTAACAAAAGAAATCAAAATCATAAACACAAGAACAAATTCAAGTCTCAAAAGTAATCCTAATAAATCTGGAAAAACTAGGTTTAGAAGTCTCAAGTACCTAAAAATCAAGAACAAAAACTAATCGGTTCAAAAGTAACGTAATTAATCTATGAATTCGTAAGCTAAAACCTCGATTACACGTTGCAAAACCTTGCTAAACTTCTCCCCAAGCTCTCTCCTTAAAAAACTATCTAATGGTATCAAGGTGTGTCAAAATATGCTTGGAAGTGGTATTTATAGACTTGGGCTCGAATTTGGGCTTGATTTTCCGAAACCACTCGACCTGGGGTACCGCTCGAGCGACTAGCGCTCGACCACATCACGGTCGAGCGCTCCTTCTTTCCAGTGAGCAACACACGCTCGACCTCCTACATTCGAGCGACTAGTGCTCAACCAAAGCTCTCTTGAGCGCCTTCGGGTTCCAGAACAAGAGAGGTGCTCGACTGCCCACCACTCGAGCGCCTAGGCTCGCTCGAGCGGTCCCTCTCTCCAGAAATACATATGCGCCCGACTTCTATTGCTCGAGCACCTAGTGCTCGACCTAGGCTTGCTCGAGCACTTCCTCCTTTGAGCCAAGTAATACTTTTGCTCGCCTGAACTAATACTATTCGTATTTTTTTAGTATCTTCTCATCCGGGAGTCCATTTGAGTTGATTCAAAGTCCTACAAACTCCATTTTTCACCCTCTTTCCTAGTATGAGCATCAAAGAGATAAATTCATTATTTTACGAAAATAATACTTAAATATCTCCAAATACTCATCAAATACGCTCAAAACATGGGCAAATCGGGCTACAAAATATAACAATTTCACGTCTAATCAAGGAGGAGGAAGAAAAGAAGGTTGAGACACAATATGTGCGATTGGAATATAGTATTGATATCGATTTATCAGATTGGATGAAGGAATTAATGTAGCTATAAAATAAATCCGATTAACAACTATCAAACATGAAATGAGTATATAAACAAGAACAATGGGTTATAAGTTCTTGCCTCGAAATGGTTTTTGTATATAATGTATGTGTATGTTGATGAACGTGGGAATTCTCATACAATGTGGTGGACCACCCTTAAATGCCTAATAGTGCTACAAACTCATCTCAATCCTTTATTTTAGTGTTTTATTATAATCGTTAATCTAAAGATTGACACTAGATCTACTCTACATCAAATGCTCTTGTTTTGTCCCGTAAAATTGATGGTACTTCGAAGTCCTCTCTGATATCGACTCTTGATCTTGTTGAATTCGCGTATCTTCAGATATCTGATCTCCTATTGGGTGAGGTCGATTCGGGCTCAAGTGGACCCTATTGACATGTTGAGTTTCAGGCATATTAATGTATAATTAGTACATAACAATTGCCTCTAAGGCTGGATTTTGATCTTGGTCGGAGTTCGATCTTGATTCCTGTTTCAACTAAAACAAAAACAAAAACTCATTACTGCATATGAGATTACACTCTTTGCCCTCGAGCTTGCTCGGGTGTTCTAGGAGGTGCTGACTGTTCAAACCTTGATGGAGATATTTCATGTTTTGTATTTGGCTTAATCAAATTTGGAATACATTGTGTTAAGTGGGGTTTATCCCTTCACCGTGCCCCCAAGTTGAGGGTCTTCCATGTGGTCGCTGTTCGTCAAGAGTCTAAACTTCGTCTAGAATTTTGGTTGCTTGTCGAGAGTCTTGGTCATCTTATTTAGGTGCGACTTTGAGAGTTTTGCGATTTTTTTTAAAGGTTATTTGTCATCTTATATATGTTGTGACATTTGAGAGTTTTGTGAATATTTTATATGAAGGGCTTATTGTTGTCTTATTTATGTTGCGATATTTGATCGCCTTATTTGATCGCCTTTTCCGTACTCATCGTCGACCATTTGTTGTCTATTTTGCAACTTTTACCCTCCCAGTTTGTGTTATTTAGGTGCGACCTAGATGAGCGTGCATTTAGTAGAATAGAGAAAAAAAATTAGGGAATAGAATAGTAATAAAATGGAGTGAGCTCAATAATATAATCTAATTTTTTAATTTTAATGTAGTGAAATTAGTAAATAGAGTGTGAATGGAGGAATTTGAGGTGAGTTTAGTAGCTCCCTTCTAAAAAAAATTTACATTTAAAAAAGAATGCAACAATTTAATTAATTTCAATTCTTAACTCATTCTCGCAAATTCTAGTTTATGTTCTCTGATTTTGCCTTTTATCCGTTTGAACCTTGAAACATGGGAAAAAAGTCAATTTAATCCCTCAATTTTTCCTCAAGGATCATATAGGAACCTCACCAACTTCTTCTAAACACTCAAATCCTACTATTTTTTCAATGAGGTCAAATAAACCCCCTCTTCCCACTGCTGCAAATGATCAATTAACACAACAGGACCCTTATCCCATTTAATTAATAAAAGTCCTAAAATTTTAAGAGACCCAATTCAGCCAACACTCCTCCATCCATCCATACACCACCCATCGTTGATTCTTCATCACATACATATATGCACACGCAGGTATACTTAGACTTAGAGTGATCATTTGAAAAAAAAAAAAAAAAAACCCAGAGAGTTGATAATTAAGAAAGAAATAAAAGATGATTAACTTGTACAAAACCTCTTGTAGTTGTAGTTTTGTTAACCCCGTTGGTCTTATTTTTGAACGGAAGGTTTCAATTGATCCATTTTCTTGAATAAAGGGGTTTATTTGATCTCATTGAAAAAGTCAGAAGGATTTAAATGTAACAAAAAAAAACGGGTCCTATTTGATCTTTGAGGAAAAGTTGAAGGGCTAAATTGACATTTTCGCTTGAAACATTGAATCAACCTGGACGCCGCGCAGAAAGAGTTGTACGTTGCTCATCCCACAAAACCCTAAACCTCCACCACTCCTTCGCACAGTCCGAAGACGATTATGGCGGAGAGGAAACGGTTGATAGCGTTAGGGTTCGAGGGTTCTGCCAACAAAATCGGCGTGGGGGTTGTGACACTAGACGGAAGCATTCTATCGAATCCGCGTCACACTTACATCACTCCACCGGGGCAAGGCTTTCTCCCCAGAGAAACTGCTCATCACCACCTCAAACACGTGCTGCCGCTCGTCAAGGCGGCGCTGGATGAGGCCAACGTTACGGCCGATGACGTTGACTGCCTCTGCTATACCAAGGGCCCCGGCATGGGTGCCCCGCTCCAGGTACTTGCACTGAAATTAGTGATGCCTCCTTATCTGTTTGTTTTTTTGAGTTGTACATTGCGTTGTTGAGGTTGTACCTAGTGGAATCAATTGGTGTGGCGCGCTGAAAAAATTAACATCGATTAGAGTAGTGGAATAACATAAATCTCGATTTTACCCTGTTTCTAATGAAGAATGGAACTTGAAGTTTCTGTAGATGAGTTTAGGTAAAAATCAGATAATATGAATATAGTGGAGTTAATGCAATGTAATGCCTATAGCCATTCTTTTCTGTGTACAGTAGTTGGGAAGATAGTTTGTTCGTCTCATGTCAATTCTGAATCTTCCATTATTCAAATTAGTCTAGAATTTTATCTTTAATGCCTATAGTTAAAGTAATTTACGATGGGCAGTGCTGATGAATGAATATATCACGATTAATATGAGAATCAGCGTTTATTTCTCACTTTCATGATTATCAGTCTTCCGTTTGTGAATCAGCAGGTTCTCCTATTTATTTCTTTTAATTGATGCATCCCGTTGCAGTAGTATATCTGTTTTGCTAACTTCTGCAACTAATATAACTAATTTTAATGAAGGAAGTGTAAGTGTGAATATGTGATTAAGGAGCCATGCTTTATTCTTTTCTTTTAAATTGTAGTTTTTTTACGTGATAGCTTTACTTTTTGAACATGTCTTTTGACTTAAAGGGTTTGGTACATATCACAGTCTTGTTGAAGTCTTTGGAAACTTGGGACTGCCAAGATTTTTTTATTGTTCAAAATCAATGCATATTCCTTTTTATCATGGTATTTTGCAGTAAAATAACAATTTGATGCAGAACAAAGACAAACATGCCATCTTTCAGTAGTTATTAGGACATTTGCATACTTAATGTGTAATTGTAGTGCACAATCTCATCAAATATTTATATGTTGTGCATGCTTCTTAAGTATGCTTTATAGGAAGGAGACAATTTTTCAGCATACATTTTGGTGATGGGCGGAGTTTGGGGTTTATATGTAAGTGTTTTTGTGTAGGTATCAGCTATAGTGATCCGCATCCTATCACAACTTTGGAAGAAACCAATAGTTGCAGTTAATCACTGCGTAGCACATATTGAAATGGGAAGAATTGTAACTGGGGCTGATGATCCTGTCGTGTTGTATGTAAGTGGAGGGAATACTCAGGTTATTGCATATAGCGAGGGGCGGTATCGTATTTTTGGAGAGACAATAGACATTGCAATTGGAAATTGCTTGGACAGATTTGCTCGGGTTCTCACGCTATCTAACGATCCGAGCCCTGGCTACAACATTGAGCAGGTATGATTTTAGTAACGATTTGAAAGTTCGTTTGTGGACCAATTTGTGCTATATTGTCCTAGATGTGTAGAAGTTTTAGTCTTGCTGCTTCAAAATTAAAATAAGAGCACCTACGTCTGCTTCCAGTGTTTCTTGTATTTATTTTGCTGCTTTTTGGATAACAGTTCATTTCTTTTACCTACCTATGTGATTTTAGCTGTCTCCATACAAGCAATATGATTTTATGAGTGTGCTTCGTTTTGCACCCTCAAGATTTAAAGAGTTGGTTTTTAATCTTTTTTGTTGTTCCTGCTCCAAGGTGGGATACTATACAAAAGTAATTACCTCTATGTCCTACCTGATTCATTTAACCTCATGCCAGCTTGCGAAGAAAGGAGAACAGTTTATAGATCTTCCGTATGTTGTGAAAGGAATGGATGTTTCTTTTAGTGGGATATTGAGCTACATTGAAGCTACTGCGGAAGAGAAACTTAAGAATAACGATTGCACCCCTGCCGACTTATGTTATTCTCTGCAGGTAAATTTGTTAAAGTTATTATTTATGGGTGGCTTTATTTGCACCCTCAAAATTACATTGTACACCCACCACTTGGTCAAACTAAGTTGAGACTCCTTAAAAAGGTCAAAAATTCCATTCAAATGACTTTATATCCTCAAAAAAGGTTTTATGTTTTTCGAAAGATTTCATCTTTCATTTTGAGCCCGTTTTCCTTCTAATTCTCAATCTTGAAAATTGCATAAGAGCCAAGATTTATTTATTCCATTCAAAACCGAAAACTAGAAGAAAAATTGGTTTAAAGTGAAATATATACTCTCTTTGTTCTAATTTAACTGTCGTTTTGGGTAGTTCACATAGATTATGAAAGTATTTAAACCTATAACTATTTATATAAAGTGACTCATATTCCCTTTTGCAGATTATCAATAAATCATTTATGGTCACTTATCACAAAAAATAAGAAAATTGCGAAATTGAATTTTTCTTAATTTCTTTTGAAAAACCAAAAGCAACAGTCGTTTTGGAACACTTTTTTTTCTCTATAATGACAATTAAATTGGAAAGGAGGGAGTAACATTTAGTATAAGGGCATTTTTTAAATTATAAAGTCATTTGAGATATTTTGACTAAGTCGTGAATGCGTAGGGCTGCCCATTTATCTTTTTGGTTGCGGATAATTTCATATTTGGTGTTCAGTACAAAAATTCTTGCTGATTCGCCTAAAGACAAAATTTTGACAGTATCTTTTATAAAAAATCAGGAAACCTTATTTGCGATGCTTGTGGAGATCACGGAGCGGGCAATGGCACATTGTGACAAGAAGGATGTGCTTATTGTTGGTGGTGTAGGATGTAACGAACGGTTACAGGAAATGATGCGCGTCATGTGTTCCGAACGGGGTGGCAAGTTATTTGCAACCGATGATCGCTACTGCATTGATAACGGAGCTATGATTGCTTACACTGGGCTCCTTGCATATGCACATGGCATGTCGACTCCATTAGAGGAATCAACATTTACCCAACGATTCAGAACCGATGAAGTACTAGCAATTTGGAGAGGAAAGGAACATTCTTCGAAAGTGAATGGCCTTGAATTGGAAAACAGTTTTTAAGGTATTCTCCAACCTCATATTACTCAATATTTTTGCGTGGTTTATGAATTGGAGTATCATTTTTGTCCTTAATTTGTTTTTCCAGTTTTGGTATCCCTTTTTCATTCTCTATCGAACTTAATATTGGAAGTACACTTTTACCCTCACATTTGGTCTCACCATTAGTTGTTTGTTGCTAAATGTAATGTGTAATTATTGATTAGATTTAACATTCTCGAATAATTACTTAATAGATCTAACACTCCCAAATAATTAGATTTAGTGATCCAAATAGTTGATTATGTCAATTAATAGACGATCAACTAACGGTGAGACCAAATGTGGGAGTACAAGTGTGCCCAAGACCAAATTTGTTTGTTAGTGAGAGGAGGACCAAAATTGCAAAATGTATACTTTAGGAACCAAAAATGATTTTATCCCGTTTATGAAGTGTACATTTTGTGCATCGTTTGATCATTTATCGTAGTGCTTGTAAAAAGGAAGAATTGAGTCTGCATTTCCCTTTCTCATGTTATTGTACGTATCCATTTCAAATTTGAACTGCAGAGTTACTATTTTTTTTGCAATGCAGGTCAATTAGTTGTATTACATGCTTCGGAGTTTGTTTATTGTTTTCAGACATCTTCAGAATGAAGGTCGTTGTGTACTATGTATGATGTTGATAATTCGACTTTGTACTGATGTATCATAGGGAATTTCTTGAGTCATTTTAGTTAACATGTTTTATAGTTAGATTATCTTCAAGATATGTCTCAGATTAGTTTCAAGAATATATTTTTCATCGCAAGGAATTAGTTATGTTATAAATGTAGTGTTATTTTATCAATCTAATAATTCATCACTATGCAAGCTAAAAAATTTAAGCATACTTTTGGAAGATACTATGTCATTGCTTCATTTTAAAATATCCATACATATTTCCTCATTATTATTGTTATTTATTTCTTTTGTGCTCATTTTTATTGTCTTAGACCTCATACATTATATAATAGTGAGTCTTAGTTTTAGAGAAATGCATATTGCTATAGTTTCTTTGTAATACAATGAACATAAAAATCATCCTTATTTATCATTAGAATCTTATTTCAGATGAATCATCAAAAGCAAAACTAAATATTTGACCCAAGGTAGAGTAGTTTCTAATGAATTTTGATACGAAGCTCAGTCTTGATTTTTAAGAAAACCAATTTCAAGATACAAATAATTAACCGTTGGTACAATTAAATTATACTCAGTCCCTTCTTCATAAAGAATCCAACAGTTGGCAGTTGGATTTGGTGTACAAGTAAATTAACTAAAGTACACTGAACTAATTTGCTGCCAAATTTTTTAAACGTGTTGACCACCCGCTTTATCCTGATTTCTAGTGTAGAATAGTGGAGTATTTGCAAAACAATGGTTTAAAGATAAATCGTGTGTGTATATTTGTGTGTTAACCGAAATATTGAATTTAGCTAAGGCAAATAAAATTTAATTTTCACCGAGAAGGCGATAAATCTTGTATGAAATGGTATTTGTGTAAAACGATTTGTAAAACATATTTAAATTAAATGTATTTCACCAACTATCCATTTTCTACCAATAATACACGTTTCTCTTTTCAAATACTTGATGAAGTTTAATATTGTAAATGAGATCGCTTTACATGATGAAAATTATATATATATATATATATATATATATATATATAAAGAATAGTTGATATTTTAATTAAGAATAATTTTATTGTGCAATTGGTGTTGTATAGTACATGAAGGAGGGTTATCACAAAATCAAATACATTTCATCATTGTTAGTTGAAGTATGGTTCAACCTTTTGCAGTTGGAAAAGCCAAATTCAATTAGGAGTTAGTTTTATATTACTGTTCCAGCTCATCTATTTTCTATAGCATACTTTATGGAAGCATAACTCCCAAACCACTCGAAGCTTTCAGGAGATTCAAGTTGCAATTGAAAGTCCAAGTGGCAGGCTACAAGATGGTGTGGATAAATGCGCAAGAGGGTTGGCTTTGATCTGATATATAGAGTTTCAAAGTTAGGAAAAAATCAGTTTTTTAATTTGAGAGAGTTAGATGATTGTTGAGTGCTAGAACTGTATACTGAGCTATAACTCAAGAGAGAATCATTGTAATATTGTAATATCTTCATCAAAAAAGTTTCAAAGCCTCACAAAGTTAATGTAGATCAATTGATCGAATCACTATACATCTTTGTGTTCTTTTACTTTGATTTTTAGCTTAATCGTCATTCTTGTGTGATTTTCTTAGTTGTTCAAGAGTTGATCTTCTTGCTGAGAGTTTTAAGATTGATTATCAAGTGCAAATCACTCCCTAAACCTAACAATGCACTTACTCAACAGTTCAAACTATTTACGCTAAAAAATATAATTTGATTATATTAAAGTTTGTGGTTAGATTACACAGAAAATTTTATATTGAAACATTGAAATTTCGATGCAAACTTTTCTGTGCAATCTATATTTAACCATATTTTTCAATGTAATAATTTACACTTTTCAGTGTAAACAATCTCAACTATTGTGTGGATATACTGTGCATCATTACATACGAGAGTGTATCTTTAATTAAATATCAAATTTTAATCATTCTAATCAAAGATAAAAAAAATTGGTATAAAACGAATACCCATATATATATATATATATATATATATATACATATATATCATGATGAATTTATGATTCTACTCTAACCAAATTAATAAAATAAGATGAAAATATTAAATGAAAGTTCGTATCATGTATGTTACTGTCTCAATCAGGATAAATAATATAATGCTCTGGTGTTTAATAATTCTCTGTACTTGTGGATTTTCAATGATAAAAATGCTGTTACTAAAGTTAGAAACGCATAATTAGCCATAGATCCCGCTATTCACCCACATAAAAATCTTTTGTTCACCCACCTTTTTTTTTATTTACAAGAATATATTTAATAAATATATCAATATTCCCTTTATAAAAAAATAAACATTAAATTTATTAAATACTCATGCTTTCAAAACCCACCCAAAATCTCAGAATTTACACAATTTTTTCTACTCTTTCACACACAGTTGTACCATTAAAGAAGAAAAGAAAAAAAAAAGGGTATAAATCATAAAAATATAAATTATAGAGATACAAGTTAAATGAAATTAAAAAAAAATTTCTCTATAAATTGGTACACCATGAAAATAAAAAAATGCAATTTTCTTCAAACGATCAGGAACGGGGTCATGCGAAAGAGGAGAAAATTAGGGTATGCTCCTGTGAAAGAAAGGAAGAACACGGGGGGTGGGGAGGAAGTGTTGGTGTGCAATTTTTTTAAATTTCAAATAGGTGGGTGTGTATATTTACTTATTTAGTGAATGATGTAAATATTATATTAAAGTTATATTGTACTAACTTTTAAAGGGGTGTATTAAAAAAAAAAAGAATAAGTAATATATGGTGAATTAACTAAGTAGGGAGTGAACAAGGTAGTACTGTGAGTAGGGCTGTTCACGGAGTTCGGAGATTACCGAATCCGTACCGAAATCCGCACCGAAAAATAACCGTACCGAAAAAATTATGGACTTTTTTATTTTAACCGTACCGAAACCGAACCGAATATTTTTTTGTTACGGATCTGGATATTACCAAATTAACCGTACTGAAAAACCGAATGTGACCGTACCGTACCGTACCGAACCGAATAACTGAATTAAATATGTATTAATTTTAATTATTTTTTATTTATCAAATATTATTATAATGTTATTGAATTTAAGTACCACTAAGCGATTTCATAATTTCTCCTCATTTTCTTAACACAAACACTATATTATTTCTCTTATTAAGTTCTTAAAACGTTAACTTATGTTTAAATGTATATCAAAATGATTTAAATTTAATTTCTTATTCTTTTAATTTCATTGTTCGTGTATATTCATTTCTTATAAAAACTTGGATATGGTGTACCTTGTGTCATTAATTACGACCAACATAATTTTAATATTATATACTGTATTTTAAATACTCTATTGGTGGTGATTTACGTGAATATTTTAACCATCCATTATAATATAATGTGTTATATTCAAACTTGTAATGATATATGTTTGATTGTAGTTGAAGTTGAGTAGTATTCGTGAGTGTGCATGCATCGAATATTTTTTTATGATTAAAAAACGGAGAGAATGATAAAAAGAGGGTAAAAACTCCGTTTATCTGCTCCGTTCCGTACCGTACCGATCCGGTCCGTTTGTAACCGAAAATCCGTTCCGAACCGCACCGAAAAATAAAATATCCGTACCGTACCGTACCGAAATTTTGGTACGGACACGGACACTCGAATTTTAAAATAACCGAACTTTGGTACGGACACGAATATTTTCAAATATCCG
Organism: Ballota nigra; assembly: GCA_947034835.1. Classification (NCBI taxonomy): domain Eukaryota; kingdom Viridiplantae; phylum Streptophyta; class Magnoliopsida; order Lamiales; family Lamiaceae; genus Ballota; species Ballota nigra. The sequence goes on from OX344729.1 coordinate 11,501,667, forward strand.
TTTTGGTCCGTACCGTGAACAGCCCTAACTGTGAGTGTTCGCGCGCCCTTAGCCATATTATTGCAATTAATATTTGATTGCTCGATTGATTATCTAATTTAAAAAAAAATTAGGAAAATTGTTTTGGAAAAAGAGAAACGTGTTTTATAATTCTTCATTTCTATTACTGAAAAAATCTAATGAAAGCGCATTCTCATATTTCGCATTTGGTAGCTGTTTACTTAGCATTAAATCTCACACTCACTTTGCGTCTCTGTGAACTAATTGTCCACACACTCTCCAACGGACACGACGGAGCATTCGATCTCGGCGGAGAGATCTTCCGGCGTCGAATAATTTGAAGGTTAGTTCATAATGTTTCCTCCGGTGGTGGTTGTATTCATAATTAGCTCCGTAATTGATAATTTTTCACTGTTATTTGTCTAATTTAGTATTGCTGAATTGTTTCGTTTTCCTCTTCCCGTGATTTGATGGTTTTTAGTAACATTGATTGGGTTTGGGAACAATGAAATTCCTAAAATTGATTGGGTTTGGGGTAAATCTGAGTTATTCTGTTTGATTGAATCAGATCGTGCGTGACCATAACCCGATTTGAAGGGAAAGAAAACGAAGAAGACGAGCTGGAGACGGTACAGGAACCTGGAGGAGGAAACGGCCAGATTCGTTATCGTTCTCCATCGGCTGCCGATCTTCTGGTCCTAGATGCTCAGCAGCAAGTTCAAATGGAGAAGATTTTAAAACGAAATAGACAACACGAGACCTTGTCTGATCAGTTCCAGAGATGGCGTGGTCCCATTCTATTGGTTTTGGTCCCTCTCCTCCTCATCTCCTTTGTCATCTTTCTCATGCCGGCGAGCTCCTCTCCCGATTCAATTTCTCGCAAGTTCTCTCCCAACTTCATGTCTAAGCGCTATGCAGTCATCTTTGATGCCGGAAGCTCTGGCAGTAGGGTTCACGTCTTCTGCTTCAACCAGCAGCTTGATCTTGTTCCCATGGGCCAAGAACTTGAACTTTTCTTACAGGTAACTTGATGCTTCATTTACATTTAACTCGGATCAATTTTTGCATTTGATATTATAACCCCTCCTGAATTTGATTGGTGCAATGTTTAACATTGCCTAATAAGAATGCTTCAACTCTGGCATAAATTTTGAAGTATGTGTTGAAATAAGCTTATATCGATCTAAAAAATCAGATTAATTTAGATAATCGGAAAGTGTTGGTTCCACTTGTAGGTATTGATTAATTTTTCTAGAGTGATAATTTAGATTTGTATAAAAACAAAGCAACATAATTATACTCGTGTAAGCCTAGTTTAACTGAACAATGGATATTTATATTGGTGGATCATAATGTCAGTTAAATCTATTTATAGAATATAAAGGACTCCCAGCTTTCCATTTTTCATTGAGGATGTACCAACCCCCTTATTGCTATTGATGAAAGATGCAATGTTATATCCCAAGAAGAGATTCCCATCCCTTCACACTGTTACAGTTAAGAAGCAAATTCAGGAGGGGATGAACACTGCATTCCAGCTGAAGATGAACACACTACTAAACCTAGATTTGAGCAAGGTGTGAACGATGAAGATCTAACTTATAAAAGGTTTGGAGGTACCCAGGGAATGTGCATTTCAAGAAACAACGAAGGCAATAAAGTTCAAGTGGAAGATGTTGGTGAAGATAATGATGATGTGGACTGTGGAGGCCTCTAATAGAAGTTACAATGAATTGTATGTTAGCAGAGCGAGAATGGCGATGGATCATCTGATTCATCACCTGTATTTTTCATGCCTATCTCGGTATATGAAGGACTTGGAGGGACCAAATTATGATGACATTTTTACAAACACACGACCTGACCATGCAAGTAGAGTGTTGAAACATATATATCAGAGACTAGTTGAAGGAGTAAAAAAGAAAAAGTAAAAAGAGCGAGGGCAGACAAGCTCAGCAATGGTGAAAGAATGATTTAAATCGATATATTATTTTTAAACTTTTTGACCTCTTCACGACTACAAAACTCTAGAAACCAAACTACTGTGGCTTGAACTTAAGACTCTGCAGTCACAACTGAATCCCTTTCTTTTATATTTTTCCTCATCTCTTTATGTGATCTTCTAACAAGGAACTGAGTCTCCATTCAATCAAAGCATATTATATTGGTGGATTACAATACTTAATGATTTTTTAAGAGCCTTGCTTAAGCTCCCCCCTTTTGTGTAATTTGTCCCCACATATATACTTTAAAGGATCTGTATATATCTTTTACAAGTGAAGATGAACTTTCATTGTGTAGAGAAAACCAGGTCTTAGTGGATATGCAACAGACCCTGAAGCTGCTGCAAATTCGCTGTCTGACCTTCTTGAGAAAGCAGAAGCTGCAGTTCCAGAAGAGCTGCGATACAACACACCAGTCAAAGTTGGGGTAGGGAAAATTTCTCAGTTATGGAAACCTCTGTTTATTTGGTTGTTTGTTTGCAAATTGAATTGCCTACTAATGTTCATGCAGGCTACTGCTGGTTTGAGGCAACTGGAAGGTGATGCATCTGACAGGATTTTACAAGCAGTAAATACATTCTCTATAATTTCATCTACAAATGATATTTTTCTTTCTTTTTTGAGTTCCATGTAGTTACACCTCTAATTTCTTGCGAAGGTGAGGGATTTTTTGAAGAATAAAAGCTCCTTCAAGTCTGAGGCTGACTGGGTCACAGTTTTGGATGGGAATCAGGAAGGCGCTTATCAATGGGTATGTTGTTGCGTACTTCTTTAAGTTCCTTAAATAATTGATGGTTTTCGGACTCAATTGGATGTGAAGTTCATCAAAAATTAAATTCGAGCATCTTTCAATGGAAGCATTTCTAGATATCCAGGAATGTGAACCTTAAAATATTTGTTATAAGATAGGAATGTTTGTTTCTAGATATACAACACTGAAGAAATATAAGGACCTTGCAAATAATTTTGAACTTGCATAATTATGGTCTGTGTCATGGGACTTATGAGGATAGAAGTATCAAATTGATGATATTCAGTATGAGAGTTATTGTTTGTTTACCAGTGGAAAGATGACGGAGTTTCACTAGTATTAAAAAATTACTTTTCATATGCTTAAATTTGCTATTGTAACACCCGTTTTCTTTGAGTTAGGACTTAATGAACAGCAGAAGAACTAACTGTAAAATAAACCAATTTGTTCCCCTCACAGGTGTGAGAAATAGTAAACACTTCACTAATATCAAAATTATTCCAACCAAAAAACAATGTTAGTTCGTGTAAATGTCTAGGATGAACAACCAATGTCCCTTGGTCATTTTCGGATATTCGTAATTTTTCAGCTCTTTGTTTATGTCTGAATGGGATAGAATACTCTGTGAATGGGGTTTGAAATAGACTGTAGCAAATAAAGACTTTCACATCCTCGGAAAAAACCGAGAAAACCAAACACCATTAACTAGTCTCTGTATGGTTCTACTTACTTAGGAATACACAGTGTATCCAGTTGTTGATAACAGTGTCACACAATAAACAAAGTAGATTGCATCCATAGATTTTCTTGAATTCGTATATTACATAATAAATGCTATAGTATGAGATTGATGGAGAAAGAGTGCAGTATCAAGTAATATTCATTGAAGGAAGTAGAGCCCCAACTCTCTATGTATAGGAAGAAAACATACGTTCACAAAGCACCAAAAGTGTGCTGGTAGTCTCACGTGGCATTGAAGACAGGTTCGACTGCCACATCATCCTTGGTTTTGTCGCTGCAAATTCTGAAAGACATATTGTAATTGATAAATACCCAAAAATGTCCCAAATAGAAAAGATTCCTCCATATGTGACAAAAGCTTGAACTCTAGGGTATGAGCCAATGTAGCGGGTGCATGCAAGAATAGTGTGATACAGATTTGTCATTGCGTGCTACACAAGAACCTTGTACAAATATGGCAGATATGATTCTTATTATTCGTCTTGTGTACCCACGACGGTTAAGAACTTATTCTGATAGTGTTACATCAATACAGGTGACAATTAACTATTTATTGGGGAATTTGGGAAAACCGTACTCCAGTACTGTTGGAGTGGTTGATCTTGGAGGTGGTTCTGTACAAATGGCATATGCCATCTCAGAGTCCGATGCTGCCAAAGCTCCAAAGTTATCCGATGGAGAGGAATCATATGTGCAGCAAATGTATCTCAAGGGAAGAAAATATCATCTCTACATTCACAGGTCTCTTATCTTCTCTTCTCGGTAGTATTGTTACTGTTACATCTCCTTTTCATGCGTGCTGTTAACTGCAAGACTGAAATTTATGTCTTTTTGTGTTTTTTTGGTTTGTTTTTAAATAATGACTATGTATTTTAGTTATCAAGATATTGCTGTTTTTATGAATCTTTTAACTTATTTTGATGCGGCTAATGTTTTTTCTTGCAGTTACCTGCACTATGGTTTACTGGCTGCTCGAGCTGAGATCTTAAAAGTTGATGAAGAATCTGGCAATCCATGTTTGTTGATGGGTTATAGCGGTAAGTCCTACTTTAATTAATAAGCTACCCTTGCTATTCCTTTGCCTTTTTTTATGTTTTTTGTGTGTGTTTTTAATATTTTTTTCGGGTGATATTTTTCATATCAAATGTTATAAAGTGGTTGCCTTTTAAAGCTGTGATGTATTTCTCTGCCAGATTTGTTTTTGACATTAAAAAATAGCTTAAATATGTGTTTCTCTGCTCTCTTTTCTGATCATTAAATATACATTAGTTGTGGCTGGTGAGTGAAGTTGCTTAAATATGCCAATTACATATGAACCAGGAATGTGACTTTCTCAATACGAATCTGGCATCTAAGCGGGAATCACCCTACTGCATTTAGTATTGGCTTGTTAAATGCATTCTCCTTTCCCATTCAAGTTTCATAAAAGAAACAAATTGTGCCAATTCATTATCTTTGAATAAGAAGAAAACAAATGCTCTGGTAATTGTATGCTTCATTGCATTTGGTGCTTCAATCCAAATCTCAGCACCTTTATACCCTAGGTACTATAAAAATGCATATATACTAGGCAGGCTGACATTTTCCATAAATTCTTTGCCAGACTAATTTAATAATCAATAGAAGGTGTCAGAAAAAAGTTATAATCAAAACTCCATTTCTATGCAGCAAAAGGAGGGACTACTTTTTTCTTTAATTTTGTAAGTTGGGATGATATATTGTTGATTTTATAGGTTCTTACAAATACGGACCATCAGTATATAAGGCGTCAGCTTTGCCTTCCGGTTCCAGCCTCAGCAAATGTAGAGAGGCAACTATTAAGGCTTTGAAAGTTAACGAATCATGTACCCACATGAAATGTACATTTGGGGGCATCTGGAATGGCGGGGGAGGGGATGGCCTGAAGAATTTATTTGTTGCTTCTTTCTTTTTCGATCGAGCTGCCGAGGTAAATATTAGTTCCACATTAAGATGTGTTACACAGTTTGCAGAAACTGCTTAATTTGGTCTTTTGAAAGAAGCTTGTTAACTTTTGGTTAATTTTGATATTTAGGCCGGTTTCGTTGATCCAAGTTTGCCTGTTGCCAAAGTTCATCCAGCTGATTTTGAGGAAGCAGCTAAACGTGCCTGTGCAACTCGTCTTGAGGATGGCAGATCTACATATCCTCATGTGGACCCAGATAACCTGCCTTTCTTGTGCATGGACCTTGTTTATCAATTTACACTGCTTGTTGATGGATTTGGTGAGTATCTGTATCCATTAAATAGAATAAAATTTGTATGCTAGGTTATAGGAGTGTAACTTGTGCTAGAGCAAGCTACTTAGGACCACTTGACAATATTTCTCAAAAGTAAATCGAGTTAAGTGAGCTCAACAAGTTCATAAGGCTGGTTCTCGAAATTGCGCTTGGTGTTGGCACTGTAGGAGAATGATTTCCCTTGAGTAGTTTTGGTTCCTCACGTTGAGGATATCAAACCTATTCCTTCCTATTGTCAACTCAATTCAATTTACATTCCTTTCCCAAGCACCTCATTAGTATCTTTATTATATGCAAATAATCAAATAAAATCTTATCGAGCCTGTATAATTGAAATACTAAATATTTTATACTATTTAGGCAAGTAACCGAGTCGAGTTCAAGTTTATTGAACCTGCAGTCAAATTGCACTCGAGCGCAGATTATTTAAGCTTGATTGAGTAAAAGTGAAGCTTGGGTCTTCGGACTTCTCAGTCGAGCTTGAGCTCAAGCCTGCCATTATACTCTTCCAGTTTACACCCTGATCTCGTGTTTTGTTTGACAGGCCTGGATCCGTGGCAAGAGATTACGTTGGTGAAAAAGGTTAAATATCAAAATTCTCTAGTTGAAGCAGCTTGGCCACTCGGCAGCGCTATTGAGGCCGTCTCGTCCCCAGCTTAACTACAAAGGTATCTTATTGGTAGTGTTTGTTTTTTGATCGGAGTGCGCAGTCTGCATGTTCTACGGGTTGCCAGTATAGCATTTGGAATTGGGGATAGCGATGAAGTCGTGGATTCAATATATTCTTAGTTTCTTTTGTTTTGAAATTTGGTTAGAACAATAAATATTTTGAAACCTAGGAATAGCATTCACATTTAATCATCAGTAATTACAAATTGTACTGATAAACACAGATTTTACATTTTTTGCCGAGTTAATGAAGTCATCGACTCTTTTATTAAGCTCAATATTTGCAGTCATGAACTCTTCTATGCATGCACGCTATTTAATTTGCTCAATAGTAATAGTTGCTCGTATTTTTGTAGGATGAAAAGCTAGAGAGGATGTAGATTCATTGTGTTATTAAAAGGGAAGTCAGTTGATTTGGTAATTAATGTGAGGTAGTTTTTGGCTTATACTCCCTCCGTCCATGAAATATAGCCCTGCTTTTTTGCACGTGGTTTAATGCGATATGTCGGAGGGTATTACGCGATTTTTCAAAGTCCATTTTTTAATAAAATGATCGTTTATGGAAAGTATGCGAAACGAACTTTCCATTAACAATAATATTATTAAAAAATGAATCTAAAAAACCCCGTAACACCCTCCGACATTTTGCATTAAACCACGTGCAAAAAAAATAGGACTATATTTCATGGACGGAGTATAAGTTAGAGATAATTGCTAAAAGTAAACCTGAAATTTAATTTAATTATAAAGAATCTGACTCTCTTTCAAAACTTGCATTAGTAGTGTTCTTTCATTTTTCATTCTTGATTAAATTGCACCTGTTGAGGCAGTGTTATCATAAACGGATGGGTAGTGTGGGGCCAGGAAATGGTGATGAAATGAAAAAAAAAATAAAAAATCGTAAGGTAATTGATTTTTCAGAAAACAGTACCACTTTTTTCCCTTGTCACACTCAAATCACTTGGATTCTTTTTAACCATATACCAGGGCTTTATGGTGTTATATCATGCATATTGAAATATTATACTATAGAATTAATTATGTATATGGTACAACACCATGAAAATCTACTAGGCAATATCCAACAGGATAGCAAAAATAAAATTCGATTTTGAAAGGAAAATCCACCTTCCATCCTTAGTTCACTGGAATAAATCGTTGTAGAATTGGAAAGAGAAGTCGACCCGTAAATTTGAAATAAAATAGTGAAGGGAGAAGATATGCGCACAATCAACTTCAAGAAGACACTTTTTTGAAAATTTATGTTAACAATGCTTCGATCTAAATTTGAAAACAAACAGTAAATGAAAACGATTATGATGACAAAGAAGATAAAAGCATCAAATTTCATAAAAAAGTAAAAAGGGTTGAAAATTTAGGGGAATGTATATTTTACCCTAAATCTCATCCGTAAAAGTATAAAATTCCTGTATTTGATTAAATATGCACAAAACCCCCCGTACTTCATTAAATACATAAAATTTCACGTGTTTGATTAAAGTATGCACAAAATTCTAATATATATAAAATATTCAATCTCAACTACTTAGAGTGACAAACACGTTCAGTTAAAAATTTACAAAAAAAAAAAAAAAAAATCTGTGCATACTTTTATAAATACAGTGAATTTTATGCATTTAATAAAACTCAAAGAGGCTTTGTGTAATTTTTTTTTAACCCTAAATGTACTTATTATTCTTTTAGTGGTATTAGATTTTGTTTGTTTCTCAATGCCTCTTTTCCAGTAATGGGCAACCTCTTAACATCCAAGCTTGCCAGCATTTTATTTCGTAGACAAATTAATTCCGTAGGCAAGTTGTTTTTAGGTAGAGAAAAATAAAAACTTTCATAATTAAAAAAATTCGTAGGCAAATTATAGACAATTCTTATTACGAACTTTTTTATTGGAATTTTTTTGTAGACAATTATTTATTTTCTTGTAGTGTCATGTCAGTAGTATATAAAATCTCACAAACGAATGGAGAACCTGTATTAATTGAGATAATATGTACTCTCCATCCCAGAGGAATTTACACATTTTTTTTTAATTGGACGTTCCACACAGATTTGCATACTACTTAAAAAAGAAGTATTAATTTGTGTACATACTCATACAAATATACACATATTTGTTCATATATAATTTTTTTTTTTTCTTAGTACATGTGCAATTTCGAGGGCAAATTCCTCTGAATAGAGTTAGTATTAAGAAAGAAATATTACAATTTACAAGATAAGAACACACATTGAATTTGAAAAGGGAAAAAAGATAAGAAGAGATAGTACTCTTACCCACCATAATATCTAACGTAGGGAGATGGAAAATCTTGGCCACTCTGTTTCTCGATGCCTATTTCTTTTGTAATGGGCAACCTCTAACATCCAAGCTTTTTTTCCAAAATCATTTTGGCAATTCTTCCGTTCCAAAATATTGAAGATCTAAATTTGAAAAAGAAGTGAAATGTTAAAAGCTGATGGGAGAAGGACTCCCAATCTACATTATCATCATTTTTTTCGCCATCTCTTCTTCCATGCCAACTCAACCCTAACGTGGATTTGTTAAAAGATGACAAATATCTTAAACCCAAATCCCCTTCACTTTTCAGACTACAAGAAAAATCTAGCAATTGACAATACAATCTGACTAATAACTAATTTCCCAAAGAAATTTAAAGAAGATCATCAAATAGATTGGTTATTAGTATGTTATACCTTACAATTTCAATAAAATTACTCAAAAAAATAGTTAATGATAATTGAGAATTAGATATATAATAAAATTTTAAATAAATCCAATATGAAGTGGTAAGTGGTAACTATTTGTTATATTGCTAAAAAAATATCTTACTTTTTTTTTTTTTTTGAAATGGCATTCTTCATTCATGAGTACAAAGATACTCATAACCTTTTTATTCAAGCATATCATCCCAAAACCAAAACTATGATACATAAAGATATAAAAATTGAACAAAACCATACAGGCAGTATATAAGCTCACAGATGAATAGGAGTACCTATTGTGAAATAAATGGATTAAAGTAAACTTACAAGATAAGTCGAATTTATCATACAGAGAAAAAGTAAAAGTGAAAAAACATTGAATTTGAAAAGGGAAGAAAATGGAAATTTGTCTTAGGGACCATCATGTCGAATGTAGTGCACTTCAGTTTTTATATCACAAATGAAATGGTAGTATCTGCAGTGAGATAAAGCTGATTAATTAAAATAAATAGTGGAAGATAAAAAAAATGGTAACTACCGATCATTATTTAGAATGCCATTGCCATCAACCTGTTGGAGAGATGGACAATCTTGTTGGGCCACTCAGTTTCATAATCTGTCTCATTTAATTCTGGACACTCGCAAATAACCAATATTGTTCAGTTTGTGGCTTCCAAAGAGGGCAAATGCATTAATTTTCTGAAGCTGAATAGTTCTAGTTCCTGTAGCCATTCCGGCAATTCTTGTATTCCAAAATCATATAGACTCAACTTGTCAAGAGCAGTGAGATGTTGAAGCTGGGTCCATCCCTCTCAAATCTAACGTACGAATTGAGTGAGATCCTGATTGTAATACTCCATTAGCAGCATTATTAAAGGACGCACAATCCCATCCATCTGAACCACCAGCGTCAATGATCGCATACTTGAGCAACGGCGCACATAACTCCCCCATCTCAACTAAAAAATTCATTACCCCAGGGAATCCATAAATTGTCAATGTCAAACTTTGTAATTTCCCCCCACTAACTAACTTGACATTATTGCAGCTCCTCCAGTAAACTGAGGTTATGCATACCATCTGGCAACTTGGGACAACTACATATTTTCAACACCGAAAGATGTTGATTAACCAATCTGGCAGACTTGTCAATCCCTGAAAGGAACAAACCCATTACAGCATCAGTTCTTCATAATTTAATATCCTTGGGCTAAATTCCTAATCCACTCCGCGAGGATTCGGAGAGTACAAAGCTCTTTTTGCCAACCTATGTGCTATCTTGTTATTTCTTCTCGGCATATAGCTAACGGCCCACACTAAGCCGTTATTCATCCCTTCCCATATTTCATCATACATCATTCCTTCCGGACTTCGAATTGCTTCTCTTTTCGTCACTGTCTGGACTACTTCCATCGAATCCGATAATATCCGTACTTGCCTTATCCTCATCCTGTCACACGCTCGTATCCCTTCTATGACTGCTCTACTCTCAGCTGCCATCACCGTCTCAGGCTGCGGTATCCCAGTAATTCCTGCTGCAATCAAAGTTTTCTGCCTCCATATTGCATACGCAGCTGACGCTCTTCCTTCATTTTTCTTCATGCCGGCATCGACACACATATTATACCCATCATATTCATCATTGCTTACTCCATATTTCCTTACCATCCCGTACTCCTTCCTCGACGATTTCATTTGTTCATTGTATTGTTGATACATGCTGAGATAATTCAACGCCCATTCAACTTTAATTTTCTCCCCATCAAGCCCGGCTTCTCGGTTCCCCTTTCTTTCATTTTTAATTTTACACCTTTCTCTCCAATTTGCCCACATCAATATACTTATCTCCTCTCTTGACATACCTTTGGCTTTTTCAAAAACCATTTGTATAAAATCTCTTGTTTGCAAGTTTTTCCTTTTTTTCACCACATCCCAATCAATTCTTTTCTTCCATTCGTCCTTCACTGTAGGGCATAGAAAAAGCACATGGATCGTCGTCGCTTCTTTATCTCCACACATCTCACATTTTCCAGCCGTCGGAACATGATGCGCCTTCATATTCCCTTCCGATGCAATGGCATCATTAAGCACTTTCCAGACAAAAATCCTAATTTTCGGTGGCACGTTCAGCTTCCATATTTTCTTCCACCATAATTCCTCCTTCGCTCCACCATCCGACATTCCCGTATCCCTTTTCTTCCCGATATTGATACGCCACTCATTATATCCAGATCTGACAGTGTAATTCCCTTTCGTCCCAGGCCTCCAATATCTTAGATCCTCTGCATTTCCTCTCGCTATAGGTGTTCTTAAAATTGCTTCCTTCTCAAAGCCTAGGAATGCCTCATCATTAGCTGCTTATTACACTCCTTCGTAGGAAGAATATACCTCGACACCATAGAGCCACTTGCCTTTCTTGATTTAATCCTTCCTTCATTTAACCCACTGACCCATCTATCACGATATATCCCAATTTGTTTTCCATCTCCAACTCTCCATTGTAATCCTGTCTCCAATAATTCCCTGCTCCAACACAAAGATCTCCACACAAAAGAAGGATTCGACCCCAGCTGTGCTTCCATAATGTCAACATGCATATAGTACCTTGCTTTAAGAACTTTTGCCACCAATGAATCAGGTTTTTCAATCAATCTCCATACTTGTTTTGCTAACAGCGCTTTATTAAAAGTCGACATGTCACGGAAACCCATTCCTCCTTCCCACTTTGCCTTGCTCTCTCCATGTCATGGCAAATAGAATAAGGTATCCGAAAACATGACATTGTATAAGTCGGTATTGCGTTTAGCACTGCTTTAATCAGTACCTCTTTTCCTCCCTCTGAAAAATCCCTTGTCTTCCACCTTTCCACCTTTTGCATCATCCTATCTCTTAAGAACGAAAACTGAATCCACTTATTTCTCATTGAGAACGTGGGTAAGCCGAGGTATATATCATGCCCCTGTTTCATCCTCACTGTTAAAATATCCCTTATTTCATACTTATGCCAACCTTTCATATTTTCACTAAAAGTAATCGCCGACTTCTCATAATTTATAATCTGCCCTGAAGCTCTCTCATATTTTTCCAGACCTTGTTTCAATCTTCTGCATTCCTCCGGCTTGGCTCTAAAAAATATGAGACTATCGTCAGCGAAGAAAAGATGTGATATTGTAGGACTACCCCTCGCTATTCTGATTCCCATAATCTCCTTCTTTGCCACCATATTGGTTATCATTGCTGATATTCCTTGAGCACATATCACAAATAGAAACGGAGAAAGCGGATCTCCCTGTCTCAGACCCCTACTTGATTTAACATTTCCAACCACTCTTCCATTTATTTTAAAAATATAATTCACTGAGCTCACACATCTCATCACCAGCTCAATCCATCTCTTGTCAAATCCCATTTTTTCCATGACTTTCTCCAAGTATTGCCATTCAACTCTGTCGTATGCCTTAGACATATCGAGTTTCAACGCTGCGTATCCTGTCGCGCTCCTATTACACCTTAGCCAATGCATACATTCGAATCCAATCAATATGTTGTCCGTGATTAATCTTCCTGGAACAAAGGCACTCTGGCTTGGATCAATTATTGTGGCCATGATACTTCTCATCCTATTTGTAATTGCCCTCGCCAAAATTCTATAAGATACATTGCAAAGACTTATTGGCCGATACTCTTTCATCTCCTTCGGATTCTTCACTTTTGGAATCAAAGCTATCGTAGATTTGTTCCAACCCTGCATCGACTCACCTTCATTGAGTTTCTTCTTAATATGATCCGTTATGTCCTTCCCAATAGTGTCCCACGATTTGTGGTAGAACATCGCCGGGAACCCATCGGGACCAGGAGCCTCTTTGATCTCCTCCTCCGTAAAGGGTTGTAAGAGATACTTGTTCATCTCACTCGTCACCACTTTTTGCATGTTCTCCAGTACCTCCTCAATGTCCCCCTCCGTCGGCTTTTGCGATGTATAGATCTTCTCAAAGTGATTCACTATTATATTCTCTATCTCCCCGCCTTCTATACACCACTTCCCTTCCTCATTCTTTAGCCCTCTTATACTATTATTTCTCCTCCATTCTGTAGCTCTTCTATGAAAATAGCTCGTGTTCTTGTCACCTTCCGTGAGCCAATTGCATCTCGATCTCTGTTGCCAATGCATCTCTTCTTGTGCCTCCAATCTTTGTATCTCCATCTCCATTGCTCTAACCAGTTCTATATTGGGCACCTTGGCTTCATCATTTAGCTCTGCTTCTAACTTCCTTCTTTCCTGTTTGAGCTTCTTTTGCACTTCTCCGACATTGTTTTTCGCCCACTGACTTAATACCCTACTGCACTCTCCCAACCTTAGTTGTAAATGCCTCTCATCCTTCCCTTTCTCCCATGCTGTGGCTAGGATGTCGTTGAAATCTCGCTCTAGAAACCATTTATTTTCAAATTTAAACTCTGTCCTCATGTTCATCTTCCTTTCCCACACTCACTTGTAATGCCCTATGATCTGAACCAAAAAATCCAAATTCTCAGTCTCAACCTGATCCACCATTTCTACCCATTCATCTGTTACTAATGCTCTATCCAGCTTCTCCCTTATTAAATCAGCCCCTTCTCTCTTATTTAGCCATGTGAATTTCGGTCCAACTGCCTCCAATTCTCTCAGATTGAGTTCATCTATTACTTTATTAAACTCATACATTTGATTAAACGATCTGTCCCCTCCCCCTTTCTTTTCATTTGATCTTCTAATTTCATTAAAATCTCCAATAGCTAACCATTCTTTTGGGCAATTATACTGACTTTTAGCAATTTTCCTCATTAATTCCCACGACCATTTTCTATCCACAACCACCGGGTCACCATAAAAACCAGTGAATCTCCACTTTTTTCCATCCATCAGCACACAACAATCAATATGGCTTTTAGAGTAAGAGTAAATCAAAAGATTAACATTTTCATTCCAAAACAGAAGTAGACCACCTGATCTACCACTAGCATCAACACCAAAAGCATTTGAAAATTGTAGACAGGATTTCCACTTACACCCTATACTAGCATTAACTTTCGACTCCATAACAAAAAGTAAAGAGGACTTACAAACAGCGACAAGTCGCTTCAGGGAACGGAATGCACGTCGGTTGCCCAACCCGCGTGCATTCCAGCTTATGATATTCATGGCTCCCGGCGGGACTAAGTCTCCCCAGTCTCCGCCAGTTCTTCTTGTCTTCTCCTTTCGCTTTCTTTCTTTCCATCATTGGGGTTCCGCCTTCCTGCTGCTTGATAGACCTTTGTTTGGGCGTGAAGAAAAAAAATCTAACAACTTACTTCTTTTACTTTCTGGAATTAATTAGAGTGTTTTGTAATACTAGATTCAATAAGCTATCAAAAGATGAGAATATAGAGTTTTTTAAAAATTATGTATATTAATTACCTACAAGCAATTTACCTCTAAATAATTTTTTCACAAATTTCTATATGCACAATGAAAATATCTATATAATTAACAAATTTTGTTGGTAAATTGTATACAATTTTCATTATGAAATTTTTTGTGTTTGAAATTTTATAGTAATATTAAAAAAAAAAAATGCTTTAGGCATAATTGTTTGTTTTCTTATAATGCTATTTATTTTGCTAGATCCCACAATTCTGTGAGAAAAGTGTGAATGCATGGAGCAAGTTAAATATTCGTAAATCAGTTTTTTTTGCAATTCAAAACTAATATTAATGGTTTAATTTATAGTGACAATAACTCTCCACTATATTATACATTTCAATGCTTGTGTGTACAATTATTATATACAATTTTTAATTGTACTTACAATGTTTTCATATAATGGAGAGTAGTACTTAGTTGTTTCATGTACTACATACTAATTATTCCATAATTATATTATATTAATTACTATCAACTAATATATTTATATATAGTCTTATTTGTATATTTTCAATACTTTGTTAATGTGTGACAGAGTATTATTTGTATATTTTCTATATTTCATTTTACTGTTAAATTATTTAGATAAAGGAGCCCTTATGATTTAACTTATTCTCACACGAGTGAATCCGAGTTAATGAGTCCTGAATGACTACTCTCTACTCCCTGCACATCGAGTGAACCCGAAGTAATATTAATCTATCACCAAAAGAATATCAACGTTTGTTGTAAATAATTGAAATGGGGTCTACAATGGGGTTATGAAGGAAGGGAATGGAAATAGAATCAAAGGAAGATGTTTGGTTGATAATTTTCATTCCTTGAATAGTGTCATGATATCCCAAAACAAAGAAATGGGTCATTCCTCTCAATTTTGGGAGGAATGACTTTGATTACCTAGTAAAAATGTTAAATTTATTTTTCATCCCACATTTTATATAAAAAAGAATTATTTTAATATCAATGATAGTATTCTTCATTATCAACCAAACATCACAATTTTATAGCACATATTCATTCCATTCCTCACTACTATAATTATCATTCCTACTATCATTTCTTGTTACAAACCAAGCACCCCGAAGTTTTGTGGTTGTGGTTTGATTTGCAGGGGTCCACAATACTGAAAGAAAAGTATGATAGTGTCACATCAAATTAGTTGTATCATCTATATATTTCAATTTACTATTAAATTATATAGAAAATGAGCCTTAATTAATTATTATAAATTTCAACAATTTAATTTTTAATAAAAAATATATACTCTGTAACGCCCCGAATCCGGAGCGTAACCTTCCTTGGCCATACGCTTCAGATCGAGCCGTCACTTAGTGATATAAGAAAAACTAAGCTATTTTTTTTTTTTTTTTTAAAAACAAATACTTTAACTCAGGTTTATGAAATAACTAATTACGCGATCCAATCGATTGATAAATTTCGCAGCGGAATTAAATTTCTAAGCATGCAAGCCTAAAATAGTCATTTGATAATTTAGCATGCCAAGTCTAAGTAGTAGCACAAATACGATAAGTTTTAGTCAAAAGCATCGAACGTGAAAAGAGTGATCGCCCGACTTAAAGTACATTCATCCCGAATAAAACTTAGATATTAAAACAGTTATGAGTTTTAGACAGTGGTGGGGAGGTCTGCACTACAGCTGCTCCCAATCCTCCGCATCAGTACCTGAAAATGTTTGTAAAAGTAGAGGGGTGAGATTTTGAATTCTCAGTGTGGGTGATCTGTACGCGATTATGCAGAACAGGTATATTTCGGGCATCTATTACACTATCCTTCAGAACATAAAACAATTGGCACGACTATTTCATCAATGCCTATGGGCAGTCTTAATTTCAACATACCCTGTGAGCAGTCTTAATTTCAACATACTCTGCAGATATGTCTTAATTTCAACATATCCTGTGGGTATATCTTAATTTCAATATACCCTGCGATGCATAGCACCGGGAAAAATCACAAGTATAATTTCAGCAAGAAAGCACACCAATTTACACATAATTTCCAGGCAATACAGATATGAACCACCCACCTTTCAAGGAGCTTTTCGTAAAAGTTGGGAACAGCGAGACTTCCGAACTCACAAACGAACCGCACTCAACCTAGCACGAATCATCATCCATGTTTTAGTCCATTATCTTTTTATACAAATTTTCTTGCATTCTTATGCGTAACACGTTGGTTCTAAAGGACTTTTGGCAAAATTCATACTTTAGTTTCTTTTAGTGCAAGGTTAAGACTTTTAGCCTTGGTGAAGCTTTCACTAAAACACACAATAACACATTTCCATGAGTTAAAACATTCGTCTTAAGATCAAAACCCCTAAACATGACATTGGTTACCAAAGTCCTATCCACATGATACTAAGGTGTTCTAAGTCCTTATTCTATCATGCAAGACACGTATGAGCATTAAACAAAATTAACACTTCAAGTCACTAAGTTGAAAAATGATGCAGTTTGTTCTTCTAGGTCTTCTACTCATAACTTTGGGTGTTTTTCAAAAATACTTAGACACATTCAAAAATAATAAAATTTACACAGTAACTTCATCTTGGAAAGAAGAACACACATAAAAATAGTGCTTGTGCATTTGGTGTGTTTAAAATAGGGTTTTTGGCCTGTTTTCCAACTAGTGCAGAAACTTTTCATGTGTCACAGTAGGTTTTCAGCAGTGTACCATTTACAAGAACATTTTGGTAAAATTAGTTAGACACTTCCTAAAATCATGAAAAAATTTATAGACGTAGCTAACAACCCATAATATTTTAATATGATTTTTAAAAAAAACATTATCTTGCCGATTAGTACCAGATTCTTTCCAAACACGAAGGTGGTTGCAGATCGCCACGTTTTCTTTAAAAATTCATAGATTATTGAAGAAAATTTCAAATCACATGAGACCAGTGGCAAATGAAAGCCACTTTGACCTACTTTCCAAATATGTAAACAACATTCGTAAATAACAAGTTTCACGAACGTCGTTTTATTCCAGAAAGCACCATCAGTGCCAACTTCTTCATTTAGGCATGCTCATACTCATATATCTTCCATTCCCACACTTATCATGCCATAAATCTTTCCCTAACATATATCTAGCAAATAACACATTACTTAACACATATTCAAGCATCCAAAAGAAAGTTTGAACCTAGATATCATGCCTTTCTAAGAAAAACACTAAACATGCTCAAAAGACAAGACATTTAGAGTTTTGAGTTGTTGGTTGATAAACCTTTGTAGTTTCTTTCTTGTTAAGCTAGGGGGCCTTATAGCTCTTCAAGTTCTCTTCCTTTGAATGTTAGAAAGTGGTTCTTTGAATGGAAAACCTTGTCTTGGAGCTTTAAGATGAAAAAAAGACAAGTTAGGATATTGGTTTAGAAATGGAACTTGTAAGAAAGTATAGAGGGAGTGGAGGTTTTCTCTTCATGAAAACCTCAAAACCTTTAAGACTTGGCCATGGATGGATGTTGGAAGGTGGGAGAGGGCCTCCTTCTTCAAGAGAATGGGGAGAAGAATTTCTTTCTCCCCTAGTTGTGGGGTGGCCGAAAGTGGAGAGGCGTGGGGGGGGGAGATGTGCTGATTTTTTTTTCTTGTGTTCTTGACTTGTGTTTGGTGCAAGACAAGGTCTTAAGTAGGGAGGGGTGTAGTCTTTGAGGGAGGGGATGTTGCACCAACATGGGTAGAAACAAGGTAATAGGAAAAGGAAAAAGGGGGCTTTGACCTTTCCCAACTTGGAGTCATGGCTTGGGGTTGTGGGGAGAAGGTCTCCCCCCACATGGATCGCCCCTTTTTGCAGAAATTTGGGTTTTGGGGGCTGCCATTTGGTGGCCCCCAGTGTTACGGGACGCGGTTTGGTCGAAACTGTATTTTCCGGTGTTGATTTTGCGGCCCGAAAATTAGGGTTTTTATTTGATAATTATACCCGATTTTTGGACGTGTAATTATTTATTTGGATCGCATTTTACTTACTTTTGAACTCACTCTCGTTTATTTGATTCGTATTTTAAGTGCTAGGAGTGCCTCCGGTTCGGTTTGTTCGCCCGTCGCTTGAAAATTTTAAACTAGAGCACGACGCCTTTATTTCGAAGGATTTAAAAAAAAATTATAAAGTCGCATGAACATAGTAATAAATACATTTATCCTACCACTTTGGGTCGGGGTATTACATCCTACTCTCCTTAAAAGAATTTCGTCCCCGAAATTTGACTTACTTGGTCATCCCAGGTATTGCGGATATTTTGCTAATATTTCATCCTCTCTTTCCCAAGTTGCTTCTTCTTTTCCGTGTCTACTCCACTGTACTAAAATTAGAGGGACTTCTCTATTTCTCAACTTATGCATTTTCCTTCCTAGAACTTCCACAGGTACTTCCTCATAAGTTAGGTCTCGTCCTATCGCCAAATCTCGGAAATCGACAACGTGCGCGGGGTCGCCCACGTACTTCCTGATCGTGGAAACATGGAACACATTGTGCACTTGTGATAAGTCCGGCGGCAAGGCTAGGCGATATGCGACGTCTCCAACTTTCTCTAATATATCGAAGGGTCCGATGTAGCGGGGTCTCAGTTTGCCCCTCTTCCCGAAACGAATTAATCCTCTCATTGGTGCCACCTTCAGGAAAACCTTCTCTCCAACTTCAAAGTGTAGGTCCTTTCGGCGGGTGTCGGCATATGACTTCTGACGATCTTGTGCAGCTTTAATTCTTTCTTTAATTCGAGAAACGATTTCCACTGATTGCTCCACTAGCTCCGGTTCTAAAATTTTGCGGACTCCTACTTCATCCCAACAGATAGGTGATCGGCATCTCTTTCCATAAAGGGCCTCGAACGGTGCCATTTGTATTGTGGCCTGGTAGCTGTTGTTGTAAGCAAACTCTACCAAGGGGAGGTGAGCTTCCCAACTCCCTTCGAAGTCCAAAGCACAGGCTCTGAGCATGTCCTCCAGGGTCTGAATGGTCCTCTCTGATTGTCCATTGGATTGAGGGTGGTAAGCAGTGCTGAAATTGAGTTGCGTCCCCAAAGCTTGTTGTAAACTTTTCCAGAATTTCGAAGTGAAACGAGGATCTCTATCAGAAACTATCGAAACTGGTACGCCGTGCAATCTAACTACTTCTCCTATGTACAACTGTGCTAGCTTATCTAAGGAGTAAGTCATTCGAATAGGTATAAAGTGGGCCGACTTGGTAAGTCTGTCGACGATAACCCAGATGGCATCGTGGTTCTTCACAGTCTTGGGAAAACCGGTTACAAAGTCCATGGTGATGTTTTCCCATTTCCATTCAGGTATCTCCAACGGGTGTAGTAATCCTGGTGGTCGTTGGTGGTCGGCTTTGACTTGTTGGCAGGTCAAACATTTCTTCACAAAGTGAGCTATCGTCCTTTTCATACCTCTCCACCAGAAATTTTCCTTCAGTCCCCTATACATCTTTGTCTCTCCGGGGTGCACGGCGTAGGGTGAACCGTGTGCTTCCTTTAGGATCTCTTCCATTATTTCTCCATCCTTTGGCACACATATCCGTCGTCCAAACATTAGACTCCCATCGGTATCCACCGCAAATCCCTCGATGGTCCCTTTTTCGGCTCGAATCCTTATGCCATCAAGGAATTTGTCGGTCTTCTGAGCATCCCTAATCCTTTCCCTTAAGGTTGGCTGTAGGTTGAGCGCACAGATCACGGCATCCACACAACATTGGCTTGTGTATTCCAGGCTCATTCGGGCGAAGTCTTTGATCAACGTTGCTTGTTTTGTTGGCATGGAGCTGAGTGTCGCCTTCCCTTTCCTACTCAAGGCATCGGCCACTACGTTCGCCTTTCCAGGGTGATAATGGATCGAACAGTCGTAGTCCTTCACCAATTCCAACCATCTCCTCTGTCGCATGTTAAGTTCCTTTTGTGTGAAGAAGTACTTTAAGCTCTTGTGGTCAGTGTAGATTTCACATTTGCCACCATAAAGATAGTGTCTCCAGATTTTTAGTGCGTGAACTACTGCTGCTAACTCCAGGTCATGTGTTGGGTAGTTCTGCTCGTGAATCTTCAGTTGTCGGGACGCGTATGCAACGACCTTTCCATGTTGCATAAGGACACATCCTAACCCAGACAAGGATGCGTCGGTGTATATCACAAATCCCTCTGATCCTTCGGGGATAGTTAACACCGGTGAAGAAGTTAATCTCTTCTTGAGCTCTTGGAAACTTTCTTCGCAGGTGGGCGTCCAAATGAACTTTTGAGTCTTTTTTGTCAGTTGAGTTAGAGGTCTTGCAATTCGTGAGAAATCCTGAATGAACCTCCTATAGTACCCTGCTAACCCAAGAAAACTTCGTATTTCATTGGCATTTATCGGGGTCCTCCAGTCCATTATAGCCTCCAACTTTGCGGGATCCATCTCGATCCCCTTTGATGAGATTATGTGTCCCAAGAACATAACTCTATCAATCCAGAACTCACACTTGCTGAACTTAGCGTAGAGTTTCTCGCGTCTCATTGTCTCTAATACAATCCTGAGGTGCTCCTTGTGTTGCTCCTCGTCCTTGGAGTACACTAGTATGTCGTCGATGAATACGATGACAAACTGGTCTAAGTACTGATGGAACACTCGATTCATCAGATCCATGAAAACTGCTGGTGCATTCGTCACTCCAAAAGGCATCACCGTAAACTCGAAATGTCCATAACGGGTCCTGAAGGCTGTCTTTGGAATGTCACTCTCCTTGACCTTCAGTTGGTGATAGCCAGACCTCAGATCAATCTTCGAAAACACGCTGGCATTCTTCAATTGATCGAACAGGTCCTCAATTCTTGGTAAAGGGTACTTGTTCTTAATGGTCAGCTGATTCAGGGCTCGATAGTCAATGCACATTCTGTAAGTTCCATCCTTCTTTTTCACAAAGAGAACATGTGCTCCCCATGGTGATACACTAGGCCTGATGAATTTCTTATCCAAGAGTTCTTGAAGCTGCTCTTTTAATTCTTGTAATTCCTTGGGTGCCATTCTGTATGGTGCTTTTGAAACAGGCGTAGCTCCGGGTATCAACTCGATGGAGAACTCCACTTGTCGGTCAGGAGGTGTTCCCGATAACTCTTCTGGAAATACATCTGGGTACTCCCTCACAATGGGTAGGTCTGTTGGAGTCCCTTCTTCCTTCTTCTTTGCTGAGATGTTGACCAGATATCCTTGACATCCCTCCTTTCGTAATAGCTTCCTGGCTTTTATTGCAGATATCACTTGTATCCCAGTCCTGGTTCGGCTCCCGCGGAAGGTGTAGCGTTGTCCGCTCTCAGCTTCGAAGTCTATCTCTCGTTCCGCACACCGAATGGTTGCTTTGTGTTTGGTCAGCCAATCTATTCCCAAGATTAGGTCAAAACCTTTCATCTTAAGGACGTGAAGGTTGGATTCTATATGATGTCCGTCCAGTTCTATCTTCACCCCTCTCACCTGAGTCTTAATTTCCACTATGTTCCCTGACGGAACACTCACCCTTAAGTTCTCTCCTACTACACACTCTAACTTTAGCTTCTTTCTAAAGTTTTCCGATACGAAGGAGTGAGATGCTCCCGTATCAAACAACACATAAGCAGGTCTTCCAAAAACTCGTAAATTACCTGCCATAGTCTCGTGCTGCTCCGGGTTCTCCTCTTCCCCTTCATCAAGGATGGCATTGACTTGCGCCCTTCCTCCTTGGCCTGGTGCCGGTCCATTCCTCCTCGGTGGTCCGGGTAGGTTAGGGTTTCCCCTGGGCGGTCCGGGCAGACGGTTGTTCGCTGGTGCTCCTGGCGGGCGGTTGTTCATTGGTGGCCCCGGCGGCCGGTAGTTCCCTGCTGGAGGTGGCCTGATTGGGTTGTCACCCACCGGGAAGTTCCCATTCCGCATCTTCGGGCAGTCCACACGTCTGTGCCCCGGCTGGTGGCAGAAGTAACAGGTTCCACTCCCAGTCAAACAGGTGCCCGTGTGCCTCCTGTTGCACCTTGAGCAGAAAGGCAGCGGTCTTGACCCAGATGGTACAGGGTTACTTCCACGATTGACCAGATTCTGATTTCCCTTAAAACCTGGCTGCCCTCCCCTATTGACAGTCAATGCGGAAGGAGTAGTCTTAAACTCCAACCCCAGACCGATCGAGATTATGAGTGCTCGATCGAAGACCTCATTGTACGTCTGTAGACGCAGTCCGGCAACTATTCCTCCAATTTCTGGCCTCAAGCCCCTCTCAAACCTCCTTGCTTTCCTCTCATCAATACCCACCAGGTGTGGGGCATACCTCGACAGGCGGTTGAACTGTCTCTCGTATTCAGTCACCGAGAGATTTCCCTGGCGGAGGTTCACAAACTCAACCTCCTTCTGATCCCGGAGGGCCTCCGGAAAATACCGGTTCATTATGGCCTCCTTGAAGTCCTCCCAGTTCAGGGCCTGCCTCCCTTCGGCGTTCATGGTGCGTTCAAAAGATTCCCACCATTTGGCGGCATCCTCCGCCAGCTGAAATTGTGCACAGGAGACCTTCTGTGCATCCGAAAGGTTCATGTGCTTGAAAATTCTCTCCAGCTCGGAGATCCATTCTTCTGTAGCCATGGGTCCCTCCTTCCCATTGAGGCGGGGCGGATTCATGCGTCGAAAGGTCTCGACTATCCCAGTAGTCCTTTGTTCCTGCTGAGGAAACGGTACTGGTGGCTGCTGTTGCTGCATGTAGTTCTGCAGCGAGTTGAAGAACTCTCGAGCCATATCGGCCCCCGAAGCAGCATTTGCGGGCTGTGGTTCGGCTGGTGGTGGAGGTTGTTGTCCTACAGATTCGGCTGACTGTTCCTCGTTCCTAGAACGGTTGCGAGGTCTACCGCGGGGTCTTCCTGGTGCCATCTAGACAGGGTGCTGAAAAGAAAAGAATAGATATTATTTCATATATATAGGTATGATCAAATTCAAATCCAACCCAATCAAGTCAACAATAGTTTACTAGCACCAATTATACATTTGGAGTCTTCGAGACCGGAACGTACTGTCTAGCTCAGCAGCACGGTCACGAACTCTATCTTTTGTAAGTTAGGGAACTAGTAACGCACATCATAAAACAGTAATTGGGCAAAAATAAACGGGTAGAATAAAGTAGCTCGCAACAAACGAGGTACATCAAATACATAGATATTAGGTCAAAATTGGGAACTAAGTCCCTATATCCAAAGTACATATATCGAAAATAGAATACGAGTTCTAGCCTTCCTAGGCTTCTAGTACTAAGTTAGAATAAATACATACAACCCAAAAGTCTGACAACTAAAGGTAGAAAAAGTAGTCTAGTCTAGGCGGGGGGCCTTGCTAGGTCCGGGCTGGTCAGGGTCTCGGACAGTGTCTGTGGAGTCAATCTCAGACTCCTCATCAGGGTTTGCTAAGGCGGGGTCCTCGTTCGGATCAGATTCAGTTCCCAAGTCTATGAAGCCTGTCTCTTCCCACAGATTTTCAGCCTCGATTTTTGCCCACCGGGCATCCTTCCGACGGTCCTCTTTCTTACTTTCCTTCCTCTCGATTTTTCTCTTCAGTCTCTTCACTTCCTTTCGGCGTACTTCGTGTTCATTGTGGGCCGTGGCGAGCACCTCTTGGGCCTCCGTGAGCCGACGGTAGCTCTCCTCGAACTCACTCTGAGCATAGGCAAGCTCCTGTTTGAGCTCCTGAATGGCCCCGTTATACAGCTCAGCGCACTCCTCCGAAATGATACTGCGACGGATCGCACTCTGGCGCTGGTCATGAGCGTCCATTGCGGCTTGGACCTCGCGGTGAAGCTCATCGACGAAGTATGGGAAATGGATACGGATCCCATGGACGGAGCTGCTACTAGTCGCACGGTCGAGTGCGGTAGTGGCGTGGGGCCGGAACTGAGGGTGCACTGCCCCGTACAAGTGGTGGATGGCAGCCCACCTAGAGTCTACGTAGCCTTCAGCAGCAGCGCGGGCTCGTAAGACGTCAAAACGATGCGTGAACTCGGTAATGGGCTCGTCGGATTCCTGGGCTACTGCTAGGTATCGGTGCGTGTAAGTCATGATCCTAGGTTCCTCGTAAGTAGGGAATGGTTCTAAGTCAGTTCTAATAAAGAAAACGAGAAACTATATATCTTAAAATTTTATAGTAACAGATGTAATAATCAAAATACATTCTACACATGCTTAAAAATAAACCTTCGTCTCCTGAAATTATCATGCGATGCAATAACCTCATAAACATAAAATTTCTATCTTTTTCACTACATCATATATTCGTACGCAAGGCAAGAATCATCATTCATGAAATACTTCAAAAATCACGTAAATTCGAAATTTTGTAAAGCGGTAATCATACCTGGAGGTTCGGTCGCGACTGTAGACATACCTTCCCACACTGTTACTAATGAACGTAAATTTTTTTTTTAAAGGTGTTTCCTAAGACACAAAGACTCAGACAAAAATTCCTTTATAAAGTAATTCATTTGGTCCGACGGTTTGAACCTATGCTCTGATACCACCTGTAACGCCCCGAATCCGGAGCGTAGCCTTCCTTGGCCATACGCTTCAGATCGAGCCGTCACTTAGTGATATAAGAAAAACTAAGCTATTTTTTTTTTTTTTTTAAAAACAAATACTTTAACTCAGGTTTATGAAATAACTAATTACGCGATCCAATCGATTGATAAATTTCGCAGCGGAATTAAATTTCTAAGCATGCAAGCCTAAAATAGTCATTTGATAATTTAGCATGCCAAGTCTAAGTAGTAGCACAAATACGATAAGTTTTAGTCAAAAGCATCGAACGTGAAAAGAGTGATCGCCCGACTTAAAGTACATTCATCCCGAATAAAACTTAGATATTAAAACAGTTATGAGTTTTAGACAGTGGTGGGGAGGTCTGCACTACAGCTGCTCCCAATCCTCCGCATCAGTACCTGAAAATGTTTGTAAAAGTAGGGGGGTGAGATTTTGAATTCTCAGTGTGGGTGATCTGTACGCGATTATGCAGAACAGGTATATTTCGGGCATCTATTACACTATCCTTCAGAACATAAAACAATTGGCACGACTATTTCATCAATGCCTATGGGCAGTCTTAATTTCAACATACCCTGTGAGCAGTCTTAATTTCAACATACTCTGCAGATATGTCTTAATTTCAACATATCCTGTGGGTATATCTTAATTTCAATATACCCTGCGATGCATAGCACCGGGAAAAATCACAAGTATAATTTCAGCAAGAAAGCACACCAATTTACACATAATTTCCAGGCAATACAGATATGAACCACCCACCTTTCAAGGAGCTTTTCGTAAAAGTTGGGAACAGCGAGACTTCCGAACTCACAAACGAACCGCACTCAACCTAGCACGAATCATCATCCATGTTTTAGTCCATTATCTTTTTATACAAATTTTCTTGCATTCTTATGCGTAACACGTTGGTTCTAAAGGACTTTTGGCAAAATTCATACTTTAGTTTCTTTTAGTGCAAGGTTAAGACTTTTAGCCTTGGTGAAGCTTTCACTAAAACACACAATAACACATTTCCATGAGTTAAAACATTCGTCTTAAGATCAAAACCCCTAAACATGACATTGGTTACCAAAGTCCTATCCACATGATACTAAGGTGTTCTAAGTCCTTATTCTATCATGCAAGACACGTATGAGCATTAAACAAAATTAACACTTCAAGTCACTAAGTTGAAAAATGATGCAGTTTGTTCTTCTAGGTCTTCTACTCATAACTTTGGGTGTTTTTCAAAAATACTTAGACACATTCAAAAATAATAAAATTT
The DNA here is from genome assembly GCA_947034835.1 of Ballota nigra. Classification (NCBI taxonomy): domain Eukaryota; kingdom Viridiplantae; phylum Streptophyta; class Magnoliopsida; order Lamiales; family Lamiaceae; genus Ballota; species Ballota nigra. The sequence continues at coordinate 11,528,027 of OX344729.1, forward strand.
ACACAGTAACTTCATCTTGGAAAGAAGAACACACATAAAAATAGTGCTTGTGCATTTGGTGTGTTTAAAATAGGGTTTTTGGCCTGTTTTCCAACTAGTGCAGAAACTTTTCATGTGTCACAGTAGGTTTTCAGCAGTGTACCATTTACAAGAACATTTTGGTAAAATTAGTTAGACACTTCCTAAAATCATGAAAAAATTTATAGACGTAGCTAACAACCCATAATATTTTAATATGATTTTTAAAAAAAACATTATCTTGCCGATTAGTACCAGATTCTTTCCAAACACGAAGGTGGTTGCAGATCGCCACGTTTTCTTTAAAAATTCATAGATTATTGAAGAAAATTTCAAATCACATGAGACCAGTGGCAAATGAAAGCCACTTTGACCTACTTTCCAAATATGTAAACAACATTCGTAAATAACAAGTTTCACGAACGTCGTTTTATTCCAGAAAGCACCATCAGTGCCAACTTCTTCATTTAGGCATGCTCATACTCATATATCTTCCATTCCCACACTTATCATGCCATAAATCTTTCCCTAACATATATCTAGCAAATAACACATTACTTAACACATATTCAAGCATCCAAAAGAAAGTTTGAACCTAGATATCATGCCTTTCTAAGAAAAACACTAAACATGCTCAAAAGACAAGACATTTAGAGTTTTGAGTTGTTGGTTGATAAACCTTTGTAGTTTCTTTCTTGTTAAGCTAGGGGGCCTTATAGCTCTTCAAGTTCTCTTCCTTTGAATGTTAGAAAGTGGTTCTTTGAATGGAAAACCTTGTCTTGGAGCTTTAAGATGAAAAAAAGACAAGTTAGGATATTGGTTTAGAAATGGAACTTGTAAGAAAGTATAGAGGGAGTGGAGGTTTTCTCTTCATGAAAACCTCAAAACCTTTAAGACTTGGCCATGGATGGATGTTGGAAGGTGGGAGAGGGCCTCCTTCTTCAAGAGAATGGGGAGAAGAATTTCTTTCTCCCCTAGTTGTGGGGTGGCCGAAAGTGGAGAGGAGTGGGGGGGGGAGATGTGCTGATTTTTTTTTCTTGTGTTCTTGACTTGTGTTTGGTGCAAGACAAGGTCTTAAGTAGGGAGGGGTGTAGTCTTTGAGGGAGGGGATGTTGCACCAACATGGGTAGAAACAAGGTAATAGGAAAAGGAAAAAGGGGGCTTTGACCTTTCCCAACTTGGAGTCATGGCTTGGGGTTGTGGGGAGAAGGTCTCCCCCCACATGGATCGCCCCTTTTTGCAGAAATTTGGGTTTTGGGGGCTGCCATTTGGTGGCCCCCAGTGTTACGGGACGCGGTTTGGTCGAAACTGTATTTTCCGGTGTTGATTTTGCGGCCCGAAAATTAGGGTTTTTATTTGATAATTATACCCGATTTTTGGACGTGTAAATTATTTATTTGGATCGCATTTTACTTACTTTTGAACTCACTCTCGTTTATTTGATTCGTATTTTAAGTGCTAGGAGTGCCTCCGGTTCGGTTTGTTCGCCCGTCGCTTGAAAATTTTAAACTAGAGCACGACGCCTTTATTTCGAAGGATTTAAAAAAAAATTATAAAGTCGCATGAACATAGTAATAAACACATTTATCCTACCACTTTGGGTCGGGGTATAATTATCATTCCTACTATCATTTCTTGTTACAAACCAAGCACCCCGAAGTTTTGTGGTTGTGGTTTGATTTGCAGGGGTCCACAATACTGAAAGAAAAGTATGATAGTGTCAAATCAAATTAGTTGTATCATCTATATATTTCAATTTACTATTAAATTATATAGAAAATGAGCCTTAATTAATTATTATAAATTTCAACAATTTAATTTTTAATAAAAAATATATACTCCCTCCGTCCACGAAAATTTTACCCGATTACTGTTGAGCACAGTTTTTAATGAAAAATGATATTTTATTGAAAAAGTGAATAAAATAAATAAAGTAAGAGTATTGTGGTGGGTATTGTGGGGCCCATTTTTTGTTTGTGAGTGTAGTTTATTTCCAAAAGAGGAATGGGTAAAAATTTGGTGGACGGACCAAAAAGGAAAGTGGGTAAAAATTTGGTGGACGGAGGGAGTACAATGAAATGTTTAACGGGAAGAACTAGAGCTGGCTGAGTTTATAACATCATTGTTTAGAAGTTATAGGCTCTATAAAAATGTTTAGTAAAAAAGAAAAAAATCAAATTATTTTCCAACCTCAAACCCCGCCAAAACAAAAAAAAAAAAAAAAAAACCTCGCCGATTAGCGACAGATATAACAACGGAAATTTCTGTCGTTAATTTTTGAATTCTTTTTATTAAATAAATGATGCCCGAAAATATTTACCCAGAGTCCGTCGTTAAATTTTTAGTAATAAAAATAATCAAATTTCCTTCGGTAATCCTGAACTATACTATTAAAAAAAAAGTAGCTGGCGTGGTTCGAGTCCTTTGGGGAGGGGGGGATTTCGAACCACCAACCTCCCATGCATGTTGTACTGCTTCTTTCGTTCAAAATTCAATGCACTAGAGTGCATACAAGAATTACTCATAAATTATTAGTCTAATACATTAACAATTTATAAACAATCTAAAAATTACATTTTGTAGTATAATTTATAAAATATTTATAATAAATCTAATCAAAATGGCTCTAGTCTAGTTAGTATTACAATGTTGGAATTATTGGTGTTTACCAATAATAATATGTGAGTGAAAATTAAAATGAAATTTAATTGAGACTGGACGGAAGACATTGGACCTTGGTTATTGGTCCTTGACAATTGAAATTTGAGTTGTATTTGGACCTTAAAAGAATTTTCTAAGTTTGTTGAGCCCAAAGTTTGGATATAGCCCGGAAATCTGGAGTGTCCAGATTCGTTGAAGTTGACATGAAAGTGCATGTTGAAAATGCAAAATATGTGATGAAATTCAATAGGCAAATTCCCTGATTTTCGTTTAATTAGGAGTGACTTACGCCTCCCTTCTTTTGGATGAAACGAACCGGAATGCAGAAAGGTTCAGGTTCGTAGTTTGACTAGCAATCCTTCCATGCATGTGTGGGTCTTGGAGGCCTATAAATACGTGTCCTCATGCATAGTTCTGGCAACACACACATAAATCTCACACTCTCTCCCTTAGTATTCTAGCATATAGAGTCTTTAAGAAATCATTCTAGTTCATACATTCTTCCTATTCGCTGGAGCTTCAAGTCCTGCGGTGTTGCACACTTGAAGACGAAAGTATCGTTTTACCTTTGTGAGCGTAATTCTAGACCGACGAGCACTACCAGGAAATTTTTGCTTTGCGGGAAAAGGGTTTCCTTGACTCGATACTAGAAGTTTATTTTCTTTTTCTTTTGTGTAATTTTCTTATTTTTATTATAAAGAATTATTATCACTATAGTCAAAATTTCAACAATCGCAAAGCGAAAAACATGACTAATCCCCCTATATACTAATAGGGAGTTTTTTTTGCTGATGTGTCAATTTCTGGTGCGTTTTGTTTATGTGTCGACTTCTGGTGCATTTCGCTTATGTGTCAAGTCTTACGTGGCATGATTGTGCGTCACTTTATCCTATGTGTCATTCACGTGTCATTGTGACCTTTCATAAGAAGAGGTCTAATAAAAAAAATTGGTTTTAGTTGGGTTTGAACCAAGGACCTCATGAGTATTTTATATTATGTTTACCAATTAAGCTAACTATAAATTGTGATGAAATCTAAATGTTTATTATATACAACTTGAGTTAAATATATATATCTTTTGAAAGACTCTTAATTATTTGCAATTTTACTATTCTAAACTCTATATTTTTTCTTATTTCTTCTTTGTCTTTTTTCTTTCCACAATATTTTAGTTGTTCCTCGATTATTTGTCCACACATAAATGTCTAATTGGTAATATTTGGCTATTACTTTATTTTTAAAGATATATATATATTTTCATATAAACTCTACTTTCTTTCTCTTTTCTTCTATCTTGACAATATTATGTTTGTTTTCTATGTATTGTAAATTGGCGAGTGAAGATTTTCATGGAAAATTGTAAGGTTATCTATGGTGTTTTTTTTTTTTTTTTTTTTATTTCGACTGATTCATATTTTTTAAATAGATTGTATTATATAATGTTATAATATTGAATAATGCAATGTGTTAATAAGATATAAATTTTTAAATTAACTTTATGAACAACCCGCATAATATGCGGGGTACTCATCTAGTAGTGATAATAACTCTGACCCAAAACCCAAGGGACCATTTTTGTTTTTACTGGTCCTACCCAGGGCACAACTACCCCTAATTTTTTTTTGTGTGCATTCGCAGGATGGCTACTGCAATTCCAGTCGCATCGGTTCATGTGGACTGCTCATACCAGTGGCATAAATAGATGAAATCCCACCATTCCAGATCAATGTCCAGGGAAGTTCAGTTTAAAAATTCTTGTGAATTTTCCTTGGGTTGAAGTTTCCATAATTGATTCTGATGTTATGTAAATTTATTTTGCCTAGAATTTTCAAAATCATGTGGATCATCATCACTTTTACGAAGATGCATTTCAGCGGATAACGGTCATGACGTGAACAAGTAAGGAAGAAAGTTGGAAGAGATGACTTTTCAATTAACCAAGGCCTAGGCCACCGATTAAATTTAATGGGGTTGCTTAAATGGCTACTAAGCCGAAATCATGGGCCTATAATTAATGCTAATCGGTTAAATTGATGAATTAAGGCTAAAACTCATGGGACAAAATTAATTGAATTTTAGACCGGGTATTATTATGAAATTTATTTAATAATACTTTCAGGTGTTATAAATATTATTTCATATATTTGAATTCTTTGATATTAAATAAAAAATAAAAAATATGGGATCAAATACTTTGTGCTTGAGAGTACAAAGTATTATTTGGATTTAGTCCAAAAGATTTGAGACATCGTGTAATTCGCTTGAGATTTGCTCGGGGCCTCAATTGCAATTGTACCTTGAGAGCATGAGCAATGTGAATTTAATTCACAAGATTTGACTCGTATCAATGATGATTTATTTGAGAGTCAAAGGTGGCATTATGACCATAATGGAAATTAAATTTAATTTGGTATCTGACAAAGATTAAATTTCGGACTTGAAGTGTAACTTCCAAACGTTTGGTTTTCCAATGTAGATTGTGTCCAAATTAATATTAAGTGAAATATTAAATGAAATGGACGAACAATCTCGAATATGGGGGATGAATTCTTGCCATAGATACATTCGAAGGGGGGGGGGGGGGGCGGTTTCTCCATTGATATATTCGAATTTGATGTGTGATTAGCAAAGGCGTACTTTGAAGCTATAAATGGAAAATCAAAAGCAGTTGGTGCTTTGCAGAATTATTTCCACAAGTTTATTGAACCTGCAGTCGAATTGAACGTTCGAGCGCAGATTATTTAAGCTTGATTGAGTAAAAGTGAAGCTCGGGTCTTGGATTTCTCAGTCGAGCTTGAGCTCAAGCCTGCCATTATAGACTCTTCCTGATTACACCCTGATCTCGTGTTTTGTTTGACAGGCCTGGACCCGTGGCAAGAGATTACGTTGGTGAAAAAGGTTAAATATCAAAGTTCTCTAGTTGAAGCTGTTGGTTTATAATGCACCAACGATGGCTACAAGTGATCGGGAAAAAAAAAAGAAAAAGTACAAGTAAATATAGAAAATTACAAGTAAAATACTTCTTCACTGCAACCTCGTACCACGTACTGGATGAACTACGAACAGTCACGAACTACGAACAGAAAGTGTAAAGTCGAGTCAAGGGAAACCCTTTTCCCCGCAAAACAAATACGTCCCGGCTAGTGTACACGGTTTGACGTAATGTTCCAAGAGGTAAAACAACTTTCCTCTTTTACACTAGTTGCACCACAAAGTGTAAAAGCACCGACAAACAAAAGTAGGAACGTCGAGAACTGGACTGATTTCTATATGAACTTTTGAGAAACATGCAAAGTTTATAGAAAACTATGTATGCATACAAGTGACAAGAATATTTGGTTGGATTTTCGGGTGTTTACAAATGGATATGAGACACCCTATTTATAGGCTTTCAAGTCATTTCAGTTTGGGAAAGTGGAGTTAACAACCAAATAAATGGTGGCGTAATTAACTCTGGTAACCCCGCCCACCATTTTGAGTCGGAACGTATGTCTAGATTTATTCTCAAACATTCCACATGCTTCTATTTCGATGCCACCAATCGCGCCACCAAATATGTCAAGTCAGATAGCTTATCTGATACATTCGATATGCTATCACCGATAAACACATTGACTTATTCGGACAGCTATTGGGCTAGATTTTCATAAGCCCAAAGAAATAATATTACACCTTTAACACTTTAATACCATTAAAATGCTAACGACGTTTCAACTCCGTATATTAATTTCTCACTCACCGAAATTCGGTTTTGAGATTTCAAATATACCACGATCATCTAATCCGTGAGTAGATCGATCATGCGATGTTTAATTTTCCAAATATTAAACTTTTACTAATTATTTTATTTATCAAAATTGAGTGTTACTCAACCTCAATTAAAGACAAACTAAATAATTTAAACCAATTTCTCCAACAGAAGCAGCTTGGCCACTCGGCAGTGTCATTGAGGCCGTCTCGTCCCCAGCTTAACTACAAAGGTATCTTATTAATTGGTAGTGTTTTCTTTTGATCGGAGTGCGCAGTCTGCATGTTCTACGGGTTGCCGGTATAGCATTTGGAATTGGGGATAGCGATGAAGTCGTGGATTCAATATATTCTTAGTTTCTTTTGTTTTGAAAGTTGGTTAGAACAATAGATATTTTGAAACCTAGGAATAGCATTCACATTTAATCATCAGTAATTACAAATTGTACTGATAAACACAGATTTTACATTTTTTGCCGTGTTAATGAAGTCATCGACTCTTTTATTAAGTTCATTTTTTGCAGTCATGAACTCTTCTATGCATGCACGCTATTTAATTTGCTCAATTGTAATAGTTGCTCGTATTTCTGTAAGATGAAAAGCATAGAGAGGATGTAGATTCATTATGTTATTAAAGGAAGTCAGTTGATTTGGTAATTAATGTGAGGTAGTTTTTGGCTTATATAAGTAAGAGATAATTGCTAAAAGTAAACCTGATATTTAATTTAATTATAAAGAATCTGACTCTCTTTCAAAACTTGCATACGTAGTGTTCTTTCATTTTTCATTCTTGATTATACTAACCCAAACAGGGAATGATGGTGAAATGAAAACAAAAGGGTTCATAAGGTAATTGATATCAGGTTGGTTAATTCTATACTACCCTGTTCGGGTTAGTGCCCAGCAGAACTTTATAGAGTTGTACCATGTGCAGTGACGGACACACATAGGGGGTATTGGGCCCAATGAACTTTTAAAAAATTTATATCTATAACTATATAAAAGTAGCAGTCGCCGTTGAAAGAAAGGATAGTTCTGCTGTTGACGTTAGTGCACTTGCTTCCTTGAGCAAGCGTGTGTTTCACGCCCTAAAATTAGAGTGGGTAGTATCTATCGGGTATATGTTTAATTTTTTATTTATAATCTCTGACAAAAATATTCATGTGATAGATTATATTGATAGTTCCGAGGTAGAAATAGACAAAAAAATCCATTACAACAATCAATTTCTCTCTGCCTTCACTACTTTGGTAAGTGAGATTTCAGCATGAAAAGTCGTGCTACCGTCACGATATGCTTCTTTCAAAATTTAAATTTAAATATCAACCAATACCCCCAACTTTGATTTAGCCAATCTGGAATATATATAGCACTTTTTCGGTATAAATACTCAACTGCATTTCCACCCAGTTTTTAGGAATGCCTAGCTACCTTCAATTCGACTTTAAGAATCCCATTTGAACACACATATTTTGCAGTTTATATTTATGTTTTATTTTCGATTCTATTAAATGTTCTGCGCAAGGTTTACAATGACACATTCGTTTTTTCCATTGCAGGTCAGCTTTGAAATTAAGAAAATTGATTCCATGAATACGGCTCTAAAGATTCAACTGATCTGGTCATTATGCTGCGTACCTGAATTAAAAATGAGAGAAACTATATCGGACCTATTCCACAAATTTGAATTGCAATTGTTTTTTTTTTATTTGATCTTTGTATAAGTTATTTGTAAATGTACTTCAACATTTTTCACTTCACAGATTAACACTGTGCGTTCAAGTTTCAGATGTACAATTTTACCATTACCATCATTTGGTTCCCAAGTTCGAAAACAATTCAGGTATGTACTTTACGCTTAAAAAATTCACATTAACCTTTATTTACACTAAATAAGAATTTTCTTGCTGCTTAAATTGATCATTTTAGTATTGATAAATTTTAATTAAATTTCAGCTATGTTCATCCAAATTTCCAAGCAGACTGAAAAAAAAAGTTCCATACTTGGAAGAAACAGTTCATATTATCAATATACTTGGAGAAGAGATGCTCCATCTCCATGTTGCCTTTCTTCTGGAAATTACTTTTCAGTTGGGGGCCTTTTTTTTTTACCCCTTTATGGGCCAATTAATGTGGCCTATAAGATTACATTTAAAAATAGTTTGCTTTTGTGTAGTGTTGCTCCTTGCTAATGTGTAAATAAAAGAAATGGTGAAAGAGAGTTTTCTTTATTAATTGATTGCTTTGACTACTTGTGTATATGTAAGTCTAAGCTAATATATTGTAAAATGTCAATATTAATAACAATTTTTTTTTTTAAATAATTTTAAAATGAAGATTAATTATAATTATTGAATCATTAATGGAAGATATTAAAATTATTAAATTATTAAATATATTTGATAATCATGAAATATGAAATTTTGATTAGAAAATGTTAAACTTGTTATTTTTTATTAGAAATTTTGATTAAAAATATTAAAATTATTAAATATATTTGATAATCATGAAATATTATTCAAAATGTTAATTATCTATAATATATATATTAAATCAAAATAAATTGTATGTGTCAAATTCATTGAGAAAATAAAACATATCATAATTAACTATCTAATAAATTTATGGAGATTGTGTACACATGTATAGTTATTAACTATTATTCATTTATCATTTATCAAACACTAGCTCTATGGAGATTTATAAGGTAGGCTTGGAGATTTCTGGGAGTGTATGGAGACTTGGTGAACTAATCTAACTACTAACAACTAACATTTACCGATAAAAAAAAAAGAAAAAAAAAAACACTAGCTCTATATTTAAATAAGAGAGCAGTGATTTAGTGGAATGTGGGGTTATTTTTTTTGTTTTGTGAAGTGTAAATAATTTATATATACTATTTTTTTAATATTTAATTAATAGACATTTTCTTAATTGTGACGACTTTGACAATATACATCCAAAATTCACCCTTTAATATAAATTTATAACATAGATATTTATATAATTAAAATGATCTCTTTAATACAATACTACTGCATAATTATATAACATTATTTATGCTGTTTTAAAATTGTAGTATTCTATAACTAATTATTTCATGATAGATTTATAATACAAATTTTATATTTATGAATATTTGGGAATTAATTGTTTTCTAATGAAAATTGTATATTAAGTACATTAATAAATATTATAATCGTGCAACGCACAAGTGAAAATACTATATATATAAAAATAGAAGTCAGCCCAGAGAAAATATTAATTTTATTGAGCAGCTTTATGGTGTAATGATGAGTCTCACTCTCCGCCAAAGAGATTAACTTTGTTATACCAATAAAAACATTTATTTTACTTTTCTACTTTTTGTTATACTTTAAATCTATTTTGACATATTCTTTACTTTGTTAATGAACTTTTAAACATGTTTAATTTACATTTATATTGTACTTATAAAATTCAAATCTTAAATATTAACTTTATTATTTTTATTTTAATTATATGAGTTGAATTCAAATTTTTTTAGATTATGAAACTTTTTGTTGAGTTTTAATATCATATTATAAATTTTAGTATTTGTTGAGTTTTGTACATAATTAAAAAAAATATAATTAATTAAGTAATTGTTGACACTCGCGTCAATACAACCTAATTTTCAATATATATATATATATATATATATATGTATTATAGTAAGTTTACAAAATTTATTTACTTTAATTCTTTATTTCAATTCGCCTCACATTACATAATTTCATGTAAAATTTTGTATTAATATTCAATCCGTATATCGCACGGAAGAATTATTAGTATTAGTAATATTGGATTCAATTGACCCATTTATAATTTAAAGAGAACTGGCCCAGTGAATACTACATTTTGCATGCTTTAGCTCTGTTGTCTTGGTTCAAAACCTGAATCCATCCTTCTTTCTTTTTTCCCTTTACATATAAACCATTTATTTTCACTGCTCCCTCTCAAGTCTCTTTAAAATCATAATTTCCTCTTTTTACTTACAGGACTTATATTATAAAACAATATATAGCATGTTATATTATATTATTTTAATTAGTTTATTTTGATTTCTTCTTTACTTTTATTTTTACTTAATTTCTCCCCTTTTTGATTTTTTTTAATTTAATTTATTTGTCATGGTAAGCTTGGTAGCTATTTTACGTAATAATTTTAAATGATGCTATAATATTCATTTACTGATACCAATACACTTATAAATTAATGTCACAGTAGTATTAATCTTAAAAAACAATAATATCATTGAATTAATGTCGTTATCAAATTCGTACAATGAACAAGTTTCACTAGATAGTGACTCATAATATTAATAATAATATTTTTATTTTACTATAATACTTGGGCCCCCCTTACTCAAATTTCTGCGTCCTGTCACTGACCATGTGCATTGAGATTTTATACTATAGAACTATGTACATGGTACAATGTCATAAAATCCTATTGGACAATACCTTAGACCATCTTTATCCATGCCCGACCACAACCGGGTCATCAAATATAAAATTCATTTCTCACTCCTCCACCTATACATTTTACACCACAATCCAAACTCATCTTTTTTCATACTTTGTCCATAACTACCACAACCACAACCAACATTTAATAATTTTTTTTTATAGTTTAATAATTATATCTATTATTAATTTTTTATAATTTATACTTTTTATAATTTATACACAATATTAAAAAAATTAATAACTATAATAAAAAATTACCATACACTTAAAAAAATTACAACATTCAATAATAAAATTAAAATTACAAAAATTGAAATACAATTGAAAATAAATAAATCGAATTACAAATAAATGCCTAAATTACAACAAAGCAAAAGATGCAAATTTTGTGAACTTGACTGGTTTTGGGAGTAGTGGTGATAATTATGATCATTTGGATCCATGTTAGAAGAGAAAATGAGGATAATTAACACAATTTAGAAGAGAAAAAAAATTAGGAGAAGAGAAAAGGGAGTGTATGAAATTGTGATCCAAAACATATCAAGATTGGTCTCTATTTATAGAGAATTTAATTTCATGAATTTTGGTATTTTTTTTAAATAGATAGTGAAAATAGAAAATTATCTAAATAAAATATGATCGACCAATAACAATTTGACATGTGGCATTTATATATTTTTTGGGATAAAAAAAATTCTCCACATTCACTTGGTTGTTCTCGGTCATGCCATGTCCATGGTCATGGGCTTTTATTTAATTTTTTTTTTTGTCCTCATGCTCCACGCCCTGGGCTTCCGGGAGCCGTTAAACGTGGTCTAACAAGATAGCAATGATAAAATCCGCTTTGGAAAGAAAAATTCACCTTCCATCCTAGTTCATAGGAATTATCGCCGTAGAATTGGAAAGAGAAGTCAATGTAGATTAGGGAGCCTTCACTCGTAATTATGAAACAAAATAGTGAAGTGGAGAATGATATGCGGACAATCGTCTTCAAGAATGCGCTTTTTTTTTTTAAAATTCATGTTAACAATGCTTCGATCTGATATTTAAATTAAATTCGTCCTCTATCATTTCAGCTTTATTAAAATAATCATTTGATTATTTATTTTATCAACTTAGTTCTGTATCATATCAAATTTCACCAATTAGGACCTAATTGGCGAAAAATGCACAAATGTCATTGTTCCGGTCCTCTATTTATTTTCTTTATCAATTTAGTTCTGTATTTATTCAAATTTCGCCAATTAAATCCTACTTGACAAGAAAATACATGTAATAAACCACCCGTTAGAAAATACAAGTACGTGACCAAAACGATGGTGTTTGTGTATTTTCCTGCTAATTAGGACCTAATTGATAAAATTTGAATCGATACCAGACTAAATTGATAAAGAAAATATGCAGAGGACTGATACACTACCGTTTGTTCATTTTCCAGCCATTTAGGACTCAATTGGCAAAATATAAATAGATAGGGGACTAAATCGATTAAGCAAATAAATAGACGACTGTTTCAATAAAAATAAAAAGACAAAGGATGAATTTAGTTTAAATCCCCCTCTATCTAAATTTGAAAACAAACAATGAGAGAAAACGATAATGATGATAAAGAAGATAAAAGCATCAAATTTCATAAAAAAGGAAAAAGGGTTGAAAATTTAGGGGAGTGTATTTTTTACCCTAATTCTCATCCGTAAAAGCATACAATTCCTGTATTTGGTTAAATATGCACAAAACCTGCTTTGTACTTCATTAAATACATAAAATTTTATAAATATGACATAAGCGAATTTTATAAACTTGTGCAAACATGTTCAGTTAAAATATGACATAAGAGAATTTTTTTGCATACTTTTATAAATACAGCGAATTTTATGCATTTAATGAAACTCAAAGAAATTTTGTGTAATTTTTTTAAATCCTAAATGTACTTATTTTGCTTTTAGTGGTATTGGATTTCGTTTGTTTCTCAATGCCTCTTTTTCAGTAATGGGTGCTTCAACCTTCTTCAATTTAATAGGAGTAATTCTTGCAGAGAGGTTCCAAAACCATTCTGGTAATTCTTCTATTCCGAGCCCGTTTGGCTAAGCTTATCTTTAACATCTTATAAACTCTAACATTTTATAACACTATAAAAAAAATACTGTTTAGCGACGGAATTTGCGACCGAAAATCCGTCGGACGGAATTTGGCCGTCGCAAATACCGAGCCTGTACAAAAAATAATGTGGTTCGAGCCCGGGCACCCGGGGCGGGCGGGGCGGACTCGGACCACTGGGCCACCGGCACATAACTTATTATATGCGGCCCACCTTCTATATGTATCAATATTAGACTTTGAACAATTAATCCAAGTTTGCGCTCAAGGGGAATCGAACACGCGACCTCTTGTGCATGGGGAGGAGGCGCGGCCGCTAGGCCATGAGCTTCTTTCGTTCATTTTTACGCAATTAATTGTATATGTATTCAAACTAAGTCATTTTTTTTTATAATTCACTAAATTAATTTCTTTTCGTATCTAAGTTGTTTATAAAAATATTTTTCCCAACTATTTTTTTATTTTGTAAAATTATTTATTTCGACAATACATAATTTTATAATTCGTTCACTTGTACGCAATTAATTGTATATGTATCCAAATTGACTCTTTTTTTTTCCATAATTCACCAAATTAATTCATTTTCGTTTCTCACTTGTTTTTATAAATGTTGTGGCCATTTAATTTTTATTATTTTGGTAAAATTATTTATTTCGACTCTCGCTTAAATTTATAATTCGTTCATTTGTACGCAATTAATTGTATATGTATCCAAATTGACTCATTTTTTTTTCCATAATTCACCAAATTAATTCATTTTCGTTTCTCACTTGTTTTTATAATCGTCGTCTTCTTCCTCATCATCATCATCATCATCATCTTCATCATCATCATATCATCATCATCATCATCATCATCATCATCATCATCATCATCATCATCATCATCATCATCATCATCATCATCATCATCATCATCATCATCATCATCATCATCATCTTCTTCTTCTTCTTCTTCTTCTTCTTCTTCTTCTTCTTCTTCTTCTTCTTCTTCTTCTTCTTCTTCTTCTTCTTCTTCTTCTTCTTCTTCTTCTTCTTCTTCTTCTTCTTCTTCTTCTTCTTCTTCTTCTTCTTCTTCTTCTTCTTCTTCTTCTTCTTCTTCTTCTTCTTCTTCTTCTTCTTGATCCTGGGTATTTGCAATAATATACTTGAGATGCTTGCGTTGCAAAAATATAGGGATCGTATGCCGCTGAAAACTTCTTTCCGGTGTTGATATAAACAATCTTGTAGTTTATGTCGACTCTTGTTCCTTGTTTCCCTGGATCATACCATTCACACAAGAACAACACTATCGTCCTCTTCGGTCAGCCCGGATATTCTATTTCAACTACTTCTTGCAGCACTCCATAGTAATCGATGGGTTCTTCGTTGTAGTTTCCAACGGTAATGCAAACACCACTGTTTGTAGTCGATTTCGTTGAAGCATATGCTTCAGTATGAAATTTGTATCCATTTGCGTAATATCCGTGGTATGATACCACACTACGTAGTGGTCTTTTGCTCAGAGCTTCAAGATGTGGGTTGTTATTAAGTAGACCACTTTGTCCCTGTAAATATTAAATTATCATGTATAACAATAATAACATATTTGTTATAGGGTAAAAATCATATAATTATGTGATACTCACGTAACGTTGGAACCAAAATATAAAATCATTGCGGATGGATTGAAAAACTGCTGCATCTGTGATGTCTGGTTCTACTTGACGCTTATACTCACATAACATCCTTATATATCAGAAAAAAGAAATTAATTACTTTTCAGATATCAACAGTATACATATTGTAAAAAACTCAACTATAAAATTAAATTACTTACTCTATATACGGTTGGACTTCAGGAAAATTCATCAAAACATATGAATGTATTGTTTCCTCTTCAATACTACCCCTGAACGGTCGTTTGGTGCCCTTACCCATTGGTCGACCCGGATGCAAAAATACAGATAACATACCTTCAACATCACGAAGGGGATGGTCTACTCCACGACCATCGTAGTTGCGAGGCACATTTCTTGCTTATATGAGTTAATTTAGTTATAAATTATAAGATATAATTTATTGTATACAATTCAATTCATATTTCAGATAATATTGGCGATAGATTAGAAACATGATTAACCTCATCTTGGTATTACGTGTTTTAATATTAAAATATTAGTATTGGGATTATGTTTTGTAATTAAATTATTTGATGTATGAACCACTTTATAATTATTTTTAGATGAACTTTACGAACTTGCAAAATTAGGACAACATCTTTACAAACTTGCAAAACTAGGACACTCTTTTTCATTTTGTCCAATTTAGGTTAAATTTTATAAAATATGGGTCAAATAGAGTCTGATTACGATATGCCAAAAAATGTTAATACATTTTTCAAGAATAGATAATTAATAATTACATAACCAAATTAATAAAAATATTTTTATATTATTTTTTTAAATATAAATCTAACATTTTTTGTCGAAATCCGCGAAAGTCGCGTGGATCATACTATATATTTCTAATGTATATACTAAAGATTTAAAAAGAATTAATACTCAATTTAGAAAAAAAATTGGCGGAAAAATTTAATGATTTTCAAATGTAGGCCGATTAGCGTTATTATATATAGAGAGAGATTTACATAACCAATAACACTCAAATTAATTATAGTTCTAATAATTTAACAAATTTATTTATAAGAATATTAGTTAAAATATGTAACTCCAGTAAATATATAATTAGACTGTAAAATCAATTTAAAACTATAATAAAAACATAAATAAATTTTTTAAAAATATATATAAAAATGAAACTTAAAATAAGTTTCCCTCAAAAGGCCAATGCCTCCACGTCGGTATAGTATTTTTAAGGAAACTATGGGTTCATTTAATAGGGTAATAATTATAGGGTAATTAGAATTAAAATGATTAAGGAGTTATTCAAATAGGGGTAACGAACGTATTGATATTATTAATCTCATTACCCAATAATCTTTACTATTAACTAGGCGGCTCCTAATTTTAGGAGGGTTAAAATTAGAGGACAAAACGTTGTTAGCTCATTATTTGTAGACCAATACATGACACACTCATGAGATTCAGCCCCAAAATTATAAATCTGGTCAATTTTTCCAAACACTTGTTGAGTTTAAAAGTTAGTATCCTACGATTGCCATACGACATATTTTTGTCCCGAAATTGCCACCTTCCCTAAAGTTAGTGTCCTTTTAAAAAGAATTATTCCAGGTTGGTGATGCGGAAAAATGAAAAATATCCATTTTCTTGGTCTGAGAAGGTCATGTGTGCTCAGGTTGTGGATTCAAGAAAGCAATGGAAGTTGGAGACGAATATAATAGCCTGGAAATTAACTTATATATTTATGATGCTTATTACATATGCTCATATTGATGGAAGCCTATTCGTGGTGCAAATGATCTTGCATATGGATAATAGTAATGTATAAAATCTGTTTATGGAGAATATAATCAATTAAAGCATCGGTGGATTGAAACCGATAGAATCCGGTCTCATCTAAAAGTTCAAACTTGTAGAAGGGTATGAAATTAATTCATTTGTATAAGAGTTCCCAATAGCAACACTTGATTTATTTAGGTAGAGCCTTGGCATGCATTGTTCAAGCTTCTGATTTGTGTGTTTTTTGTCCCCACATATGATTTAATTGAACTTTACATATTTCTAACAGGTCTAAATTGAGTTTCATCTTGGGGTAGGGAAATTTCATCTGTTGTTGCTGAGATTTTTTTGGAAAGCTACGTTCATTTGGTTGTATTTTTGCAAACTGAATTGCTCTACTGCTGCTCTAAAATTGAATTTGGGTTTAGATACCAGACAATTTGTAATTTCTTTTTCTTGATTTTCCCTCACTAAAAGGTGGTAGGGCTGGTTTTTCAATTTAAAGTTCGCTAAGGGTATGTATGTCCTTGAATTTTAGATGGTTTTTAAAAATTAATTTTTTAAAATCTCGGAGCTTTGAAATCTTTATAAATAGTAAGTTGGATGTTTATTTTTTTGGTCTTTTGAGTAGCGTGATAGTAGGTATATACATGAAAATACCTTCAATTAGAATACATCACAAAATTTTCTATATGAAATATTCGATTTTAATGTTATTGGAATGCCCAGATGGTTGATTAACTGATTTTATACATCCTCAAATATGTCAAGATATAAGATTACAATAAAATATTCAACCACATGATTATTAACAAATTTTATATCTAAATGACCAAAATCAACATCAGAAACTCAATATTGATAAATACCAAAGATTTAATTTGACCAAAAACAAGGAATCTTCGGTTCAAACCCAAGTCCAGGTAAAATTAACTTAACAGTCGACTACTTTTAAAATTCAGTTTATGTTCTTTTTTGGGAACATCAAGAAATGCTAATTGAGTATACGGGATGCTCAACCCAAGTACAACAAAAAAGATAAACAAACGCAAAAAACAGAATGAACCGCAGCCCCTACTAAATCCAACCGTTTACAGTATAATGAGAATGAATTCTTCCTCTCTAGCTTCAATCCAATTTCATATTCAAATGCAACACAACTCAAAACACTCTTCTACAATTGTAATAATGCAATTGAATCTAAACAGCAATAACACTGTAACAAATAAGCATACAACGTGCAATATCTTTAAAGCGAAACATCAGAAACTCAAGCATCTAAAATGCGATTGAATGAATACAAGTTTTGATGAGCCTACAAAAATCTTAATATGTTATTCTTCGCATTACCGGAAAAACATAAATTGCAAACATGAACTGTCTGACTTTTGATTATCCGATCCATACTGCCTGAAAGAAAACACTTTCATAAGATAATAGTAGAAAACAGAGGGAGAGAGTTCAAACGCAATCTGAGGCAATTGAAAGTAATTATACCTGATAAGAGTAGTGTTCAATTGTCTTCCTCTGGAAGTAGAGTTCTAAAGAGGGCAGGGGAAACACAAAAACTATGTCAATATTCAAATAGAAATATTTTAACTGAGAACGCATTGAGTTCGAAAAGGAAGAGAAGAAATTATAATCAGACTTACCGACCACCAACTCGAATTAGTCGATTATCCACGTATATGTTGGGGATATGGGAAACTTTAATCCACTCATCATCTTCTTCAATGCATCTCTCTTTTAGTAACGGACACTCGTCAATATCCAAGGTTGTTAAGTTTGTGAGACGTCGCGAGGCTTCCACGGAGGGCAGATGCTTCAACTTTCTGCATTTATACACTTCTAATTCCCGTAGAGAAGAGAAGTTGGCAAACCATTCTGGCAATTCTTCTATTCCAAAGCGAGATAGAGTTAACTTAGAAAGTGCAGTGAGATGTTGAAGCTGCTCCGGCAGAGAATCCCAGCCTTGCATCCCATTCAAATGCAAACGAAGAAGCGAGTGGGATTCAAATTGCAATATTCCATCAACAATCTTCTTAAAGGATGCACAATCCCATGCATCTGAATTCCCTGCCCCAATACGCAACTCCTCCAGCGACGACACCCATGAATCTTCCATTTCACCTAAAAAACTTGTCAGCACTTTGCGTCCTGAAATTGACAACCTGCGTAGCGATGTCAAACCTTGTAATTTCTTGCCACTAACTGATAACTGAAGCTTATCACATTCCTCCAAATTTAGCTCCTCTAGATAAGCGAGGCTATTCAAACCATTTGGTAACTTTCTCAACTTGGGACAACTCAATATCGTCAGCATGGAGAGGCGTTGATTGTTATGGAACAACCAATCTGGCAGACATATCAGTCCATCTATTCTTTCAATTTGGAGATTCTTAAGCGTCTTTAATTGGATGCTGCATGTGCTTGCCAAAGGTAACTCACTTTCCATCCCATCAATAATCAACTCTTTAAGACTTGTGAACTGACTTGGAGCACTCCTCAATTCTTTGCATCCCCTGATATCCAAGTATTTAAGGCAAGGAAATACCTTCACTTGAGCACCACTTGGAATTTCTACTTCTTCCCACTCTCTCAACCTCGGCATACTAACCATTTGGAGCCGTTCAAGAGACGGAAACACGCTGACCGTCTCGTTGTAAACTCCATTACTGGAGCTACATTCTCCAATGCCATAGAATGAAGCACCTATGCATTTTACATTCTTCAGATTACGCAAACCCAAGGATTTGAGATGTGGCAAATGCCCCAACATCGGGATTTCTTCAAATTCTCCGCAACTTGAAAGTATTATCTCTGCCAAGCTACTCAGTCCTATCCAGCGGCCTTCAAGACGCACCGCCATCTTCAAAGTCCACATCGGAAAACTTGCTCCTTCAAATCCAACAATATGTAAGATCTTTATATTTGGGTGAGGTTGGAGACCATTCAATACATTCTCATCATTAAATTCACCTTCTCTGCTTCTCTCCCACATCAACACTAACTTGACAATGCCTGGCTTTTGATATAAACATGCTCTCGCAGACTCTTCTTCACCTTGCACTCTTTCAAGATTATCAATTCTCAGTTTCCCTTTGAGATTTCTTAGGCTTCCGAGCTCGCCAATCCGATGCCCATTCTCATTTCGTACCTTAAAATATGGTAATGTTTGGAGAGAAGTTAACATTCCCAATTGAGGAGGCAATTCTGTCTTATCAGCCAGGTAAAGATGGCGTAAGTTAAGTAAGTGCTTCAAAGTACTTGGCAACTTCTCCAAATAGAACCACCGACTGAATATGCTCTAATTGTCTGTAAGTGATAGAGTTTACCAATCGACTTTGGTAAATATCCAATACGTGTGTGTGAAATGTCGAGATATCTCAAGTGTATGAGCTCCTTGATTGAATCTGGCAATTCTTTGACTTCAGGACTCGTCAGTTTTAGTGAATGCAGGTTGTTAAAGTCTGAGAATACAACATCAGAAATTCTACCATTGTAGATCAATGTGCGCAACCATTTTGCTTGTACTTTTGGGATTTGACTTGGTTCATTGCCATTATCTTCCATAGAGAGATAACAGATGCCATTTGAAATAGAGCGTGCGACATCATGCACTAGATCGTGCATGCTATAATGCTTTACTTCGCCGTATTCATCTCTATCCACGTGTAATAAAGATTTTTGCACGAGAACATTGAGAAACTGATTGCCATCAGTCTCCATATCACTTGTTTGAGAAGGTTGAAGAAATCCTTCTGCCATCCAAAGCTGTATCAATTGTTCCCTGTCGATCCGAGCACCTTTGGGAAAAATAGAACAATATGTAAAGCACTTCTTGAGTGATGATGAAGACAAATGATGAAAGCTCGATTCCAATATCCTTGAGATGCAATCTCCATCTTCTCCAACATCTGACAACCATTTATCTTTAATTGAGTACCATTCATCTTGAGACTTACCGCGCAATACTCCCCCGATTACGTTGGCAGCTAATGGCAAGCCTTGACATTTTCTTGCAATACTTCTTCCACAGGTTTCAACCATCGGGGGAACATCTCCTCCTCCAAAAGCTCTATCTTTGGTTATGAACCAACATTCTTCCTCCGATAATTCATACAAATAATGCATTTTAAGTGTTTTTACAAGTGAACCAACCCATGCACTCGTCGTCGTAACAATGACCCCATTTCCTCTAGAAGAAGTAATTCCTGACCAGGATTTTATAAAATCTTCCCACTTTTTTTGATCTCTGATCCAAACATCGTCAAGAACAAGCAGATGTGTTTTGGCTTCCAAAGCCTCTTGAATCTTCTTCATAATACGTTCCCTACTCTCAGTTTCAACATTTTCTGGTTTCAGATTTGTGAGGATCTTTTTCAAGAGAACGCCAACATCAAAATCTCGAGAAACATGGACCCAAATACGATGTCCAAAGCGAGACTTAATTTTTGGATGATCGAAGACATTCTGAGCCAAAGTAGTCTTCCCAATTCCACTCACTCCAACAATCGGAAGGACGGACATCGCTTCTTCAGTTGGAGTTGTTAGAATCTCAACAATCTTTGCAACATCTATGTCTCGTCCAATAAAATTAGGATCAACAATGACTGAATTGATTTCGGAGGCAGTGTCCCATGCAACAACAGGTTCATGTACAAGAGTCCTTTGAAGGCCAAGCTTCATAGCACTTTTTATAATAGACTTGAAACTCCTATTGATTTCCTCCATTCTAAGAACCATTTTTTGTTGATGTACGTTGTAATGAAAAGATGAAAAAAATGGTGATACCTCTTCCTTGCTTTCATAGGACAGAAGTTGATAATTGAGTTCATCCAAAGAATTTTCAGCATAAAACACTCCTTGTTCAAGGATTTTTAGCCATGTTTTGACAGGCGCGTCGGTTGTATACTTCTGGGCATCATCCAAGAAACACTGAATCATTCCAAAAGTGACCCACAACTTTTCGGTTTTTTTTTGGAGACCTTGGGTGTGTGAGAAATTAGAAGAAATGTTGATCATACTTTGAACGAGGACTCCAATGGTAGCGGAAATCTCTTCCCACCGGGAGTAAAATTTGTTAGCATTAACTGTTCGCCTTGAGAAACATACAATGTAAACAAAAGGTTAGTATAATCCATCGCTCTAATTGTGAAACATTTACTTAAAAATATAAAGCAAATACTATTATTCATCACGATAATAACACTTACCGACGTCCACCTCGAATATATTGACCATCAACTTGTACGGCAACAATATGAGGAATCTTGGGCCACTCAGAATCATCATAATCACGCTCTTCACTAAAACGTTCTTTTAGTATCGGACATTTAAAAATATACAACTTCTTTAAGTTTATGTTTCGCATTACTCTGACGGGTGGCAGACACTTCAACTTTTTGCAAAAGGATAGTCTTAGTTCCAACAGAGAAGAGATGTTTCCAATCCATTCAGGCAATTCTTCTATTCCAAAATTATAAAGGCGCAGCTCAGAAAGAGCAGTGAGATGTTGAAGCTGACGAGGAAGAGACTTCCACTCTGCATTCCCTGTTAATTCTAACATACGAAGTGATGGGGATCCTAATAGCAATATTCCATTAGCAGCCTTAAAAAAGGACTCACAATCCCATGAGCCTAAACCATCAGGACAGAATGTGAGTGTTTTCAACTCGGGAAGTGACCCAACTTTCATAGGAGAAGTTATGATGAATTTGGGAACAGCATCCATAGTCAAAGCTTCGAGACGAGACATTTTGTGCACGCACTCCATTATCATTTGCATTTCAATCGGCCTTCCCAATAACTGCAACTCCTCGAGCGACGGGGCACATGACTCTATCATTTCACGTGGAAAACTGATTGTTGTTTCGTTACCAATTGACAACTTACGGAGCAATGGGGTGAAATATGGTATTGACTTGAGATTCTCGCAAGCTATTATCGTCAACTCATTGAGGCAAGGAAATACCTTCACTTCCGGTTCATGAGTTTCACCTCCACTTGAAGTTTCTACTTGTACCCACTCCTTTAGATTGCTCATGTTGATTAACTCCAATCTTTCAAGCGCCGGAAACACATTGATTGTTTCATTGGAGCTACAATCTTCAATCCCGTAGAATAAAGCACCTATGGATTTTACCTTCTCTAGACCAGACAAATATAGAGATTTGAGATGTGGCAAATGCCCCAACATTGGGATTTCTTCACATTCGTCACAACTTGAAAGTCGTATCTCCACCAAGCTACTAAGTTTTATCCAAGGACCTTCAAGACACACAGCCATCTTCAAAGTCCATGAAGGAAAACTTGCTCCTTTAAATCCGAAAATTTCTAACTTCTGTAGATTTGGGTGAGGTTGGAGGCCGTTCAACACATTTTCATCATCAATTATTTCACTATCTCTGCTTTCATCCCACCGCAACACCAACCTCACGATGCCGGACTTTTGAAATAAATATGCTTTCCTGGACTCTTCTTCACCTTGAACTCTCTCAAGATTATCAATTCTCAGTTTCCCTTTGAGATTTCTTAGGCTTCCTAGTTCTTCAATTCGGTGGCCATCCTCATCTTGAACTTTAAAGTATGGTAATGTTTGGAGAGAGGTCAACATTCCTAACTGAGGAGGAAACTTTGTATCATCACACACGTGAAGATGCCTCAAGTTAAACAAGTATGTAAATTTACTTGGCAACTTCTCCAAACTCCCATTATATGCCTTAAATGTTTGCAAGTGATGTAGTTCACCAATCGAGTCTGGAAGATTTCTAATACTTGTGTCTGAAATGTTGAGAAATCTCAAGTGTATTAGCTTCCTGATTGAATCTGGCAATTCATCGATATCAAAGGCTGCTAAGGTCAGAGCATGCAGGCTTTTGAACTCGGAGAACATCATATAAGGAATTTGACATTCGATGAATAATGTACGCAACCATTTTGCGCGAACCTCTAGAATTCCACTTGATTCAACTCCTTTACATTCCAAAGAGAGGTAATAGATGTCATCTGAAATAGAGCCTGCTACATTATGCACTAGATCATGCATGCTACAATGCTCTACATCGCCGTATTCATCTCTATCCACAACTTGCAATAAAGAGTTCTGCAGAAGGACGTTGAGAAAATGGTTTCCAACCGTCTCCATCTGACTTGTTGGAGAAGGTTGAAGAAATCCTTCTGCCATCCAAAGCTGAATCAATTGTACCTTATTGATCCAAGCACCTTTGGGAAATATAAAACAGTACGCAAAGCACTTCTTTAGTGATGAAGACAAATGATGAAAGCTTAATTTCAAAATCCTTGACATATAACTTTCATCTCCTCCAACACCTGACAACCAATTCTCTTTGATTGAGTGCCACTCATCTTGAGATTTACCACGCAATACTCCCCCGACCACATTGGCAGCTAATGGCAAACCTTGACATGTTTCTGCAATGCTTCTTCCGATGTCATCAAGATCCTGAGTGATAGATTCTCCTCCAAATGCCCTATCTTTGATTATGGACCAACATTGGTCCTTAGATAAGCTCTGCAAGTGATACAAATCAAGTGTTTTCTTTACAATCAAACCAACCCCTACATTCCTCGTTGTAACAAGAATGCAATTTCCCTTGGTAGAAGTAATTCTTGACCACGATGTTATGAAATCTTCCCACATCTGCGGGTTTTCATTCCAGATGTCGTCAAGAACAAGCAGATATGTTTTGGAACCCAAAGCATCTTGAATCTTCTTCTCAACACCTTCTCTGCTCTCAACTTCAACGTTTTTTGGTTTCAGATTTGTAAGGATCTTTCTGAAAAGAACATCAGCATCAAAATTCTGAGAAACATGGACCCAAATTTGTTGTCCAAAGTGAGTCTTAGTTTTTTTTATGATTGAAGACATTT
This sequence comes from Ballota nigra, assembly GCA_947034835.1. NCBI lineage: Eukaryota > Viridiplantae > Streptophyta > Magnoliopsida > Lamiales > Lamiaceae > Ballota > Ballota nigra. The sequence goes on from OX344729.1 coordinate 11,552,333, forward strand.
CGAGCCAAAGTAGTCTTCCCCAATCCACCCATTCCAACAATTGGAAGGATGGTCAACGCTTCAGTACGAGTTATCAGCTTCTGGACTATTTCCGACACAACATCGTGTCTTCCAATAAAAATCGGATCGATAGTGAATGAGTCAGCTTCTGGGAAGGGTTCCAAGGGACTATCAAGTGCAGTTGAGAGTTTTTCTTGAAGGCCAAGCTTCACAGCTCTTTTTTTAATAGATTCAAAACTCGTATTGATTTCGTTGAACTTAAGAGCCAGATCTGGGCGGCGTACACGGTGATTAAAGGATGGGAAGCATGACGCTACCTTTTTCTTCGTTTGGTTGGAGATAAGTAGATAGTTGAGTTCATCCAAAGAATTATCAGCATCAAAAGTCTTTGCTTCAACATCTTTCAGCCAATTTTTGACATCATCATCATGGATGAACTTCTTCTGGGCGTCATCTAAGAAACCCTGAATCATGCCAAAAGTGTCCCTCAGCTTTTTAGTATCTTCGTAGGAACCTCGGATGAGCGAGGTCTCTTCCTTGGAAATGCTTATTAAATTTTGAACAAGAACTTCAATGGTGGCCGAAACAGCTTCTCCTTCCATTTTCTTCTTCCGAGTTCTGTTAAAGATAGGTGGTGGGGGAGCGCATGAATTGTTGGAAGTAGAAATTGATAATATTTCCAAAGTTTCTAATTTTAATATATAAACCACGTAATTCTATCGATTTTACTAATAATATTTAGGGAAAATTATTTTTTTCGTCCCGTAAGTTTACCTCATTTTGATTTTCGTCCTGCTGATTTTCAAATTTTGATTTTAGTTCTGTAACTTTACCTTTTTTTATTTTCGTCCTGCTAACTTTCAAATTTTAATTTTAGTCCTTTAACGTTATCGCTTTTTGATTTTAGTCCTATAAGGGTTAGTAGGTTGTAAGAACAAAATCAAAAAATTATATAAGTTACAGGACGAAAATCAAAATATGAAAGTCAACAGGACGAAAATAAAAAAGAGGTGAAGTTATAGGACTAAAATTAAAATTTAAAAATCAGCAGGACGAAAATAAAAAAGTAGTAAAGTTATAGGACAAAAAAATAATTTTCCCTAAAATTTATGGCAAAGCATTATATGAAAATCGCTCATGATAAGCTTATCATGAACCAGTTGTAAAGTATCAAATATTTAATTAAAAGTATCAATAATTTCATCAGTGATATCATTAATTTGGGCCAATGATATTATATTGTAATTGTTGTAAATAAACTTTGAACCCAAATTAATGATAGTCCTGGTGAACTTTTTGATATTTTTGGTCATATATTTGGTACTTAAAAACATTTCATGACAAGTCATGAACCATTTCATATAAAACCTACTATATTTATGACAAAGTATTAGATGAAAATAGTTCATAATAAGCGTATCATGAAAACTGTTTTAAAGTATCAAATATCACTACAAGAAAATTGACATTTAGTGACAACATTTATGTCATTATAACTTTTCTAAATAAAAGTCTTTAATGACAGAAAATATTTTTTTTATGACGGGAAATTTTAATAACAGGATCCCATCATTAAAAATTATTTCCTATCATTAAAATTTTTTAACTAGAAAATCTATAATGACAGGCCATGACAGGATTACATTTTCTTGTAGTAATATTTAATCAAGGAGTATGCAGAGAATGAAATTGGTTCATACATGAATAATTGAAAGGTATTAGTTACTTTCACACATGAGTATTAGTTGTTTTCACTTAACAAAATTACTTGTTTTCATTGAAGAGTCTTAGTTTGTTTTCAGTAAATAACTAATACGTTTCAGTGAAAACAACTAATATCCTTCAGTAAGAACAACTAATACGCTTTAGTGAAAACAACTAATACTCTTCAATGGTTTATATATGAATCATTTTCACTCTATACTTTGTCTTAATCAGGAATATCTATAATATCATCAGGAGTATCAGTAATTTGGGTTGGTGGTATTATATTGTAATTGCTGTAAAAAAATTGAACCTAAATTAATGATACTCCTGATAAACTTTATGATACTTCTAGTTAAATATTTGATATTTTAAAATAATTTATGTTAAGCTTGTCATGAACCACTATCATATAGAACCTACTCATAATTTAAATTAGATGATAGTAATTTCCAGAGTACATATACTTTTAATAAAAGAAATATAATACAGCCCAAAAAACTTCGCACTTGTTTTTATGAGAATATTTTATGAATAAATATCACATACTCTAATTCAAAGGATAGTTGACAATCATATTGTCAATTTGGTACAATTTTACTTGTTGGGGAAATTAAATTGATTAATTTTATAATTTTTTATAAATTTAAATTTTTAGATGAAATAATTTTTTATTAAGGTATCTAAACCACCACTTCTTCATTACTCATTATATGTGGGATGCGCACATGACTTCGATCACCATTTCATATGGAAAATTGATCCATGTCAAAGTTGCCGAGAAAGAGTTTAATTTTATAGTGGAGTTTATTTATACTAGGAGTACTTTTCTAAGCAAATTTACCGTCAAAGTATACATACTTTTTAAACTAATTAATATAGAGGTGAATTTTATTGGATAAAAATACTAGACTACTCTCAATATTAGAGGAAATTGTGCATAATTTTAGTGGTTAAAAGTGTAATTAATTGCACTTGATTATTTTGAGATTGCATAATTTTATATTTTTGTGTGTTTTGATGATTTAATGTACACTCATTGTGACTTTTCAGTATTTTTAGGGCCTTTATTGGAGTATGTACTATGAATTTAAGAAGCACAATAACTTATATATACATTTGGGTCGTTTTGAATTGTTGTAGACCACTCTGAAAGGCCCGATACATGCCCAAAATCACAGATTTTTGAAGGTCAGTAGGACTATATTTCAAAATCTACCATATCCAAGATATGGAATGAATATAGCACATATGATTTCATCAGATATGATTTTCTCATATCATAATTCAGTCCATATCGTTAATATAAAAAAAATACATAAATCACGTGAGAAGGGAGCATATTTTGCGTTAAAAAAGCAGAACGTACACAGAATTGGCGTTGAGGGGGTGGACGTGAGCAGCGGTGCAACACGAAGAAGATCTTCATGGAGATGTCCACGACCAAGTTTTGTTTTCATGTCGAGGAATTAATTTAGATTGATTTACCTAAGTTATTTATTCATGCATGTCTTCTAGTTCATATTTCGTAATTTGTAATTGTTGCGATCTATGTTGCACGGATTCTTCAAATTAATTTTGAGGGTATGCATATTGGATATGCGGGAGATACGGGTGCGGGCGCGATTCGCGCCGGATTCGCACCGCCACGTGGCTTATCCGAATTTTTTTTAAGTCAGATACGCGTATCCCCCTCAAGGATATGCGGGGATACACGAATCGGGGAACTGTGTAAAATTATTTTTGTGTCTATTATGTGTGATTAGTGGGGCTTTACTTATGTATATATTTTTGTAGTATTTTTGTGTTTTAATTGGTATTTTACTGATCCTCGTAATTCCCCTTTTATTTCGTGTCTTAGTTGCAAAATATCTACAATTCTGACATTGAGTTGTCCAGTGTCACTGTAGCAGCGAACTTTTGCAGCTTGTTTCTATTTATTTTTTCGTGGCTTTTTTTTCCTGATTTAACGTGTTTCTAATATGTTTTCCTTTAGTATATGATCATTTGTTCAAAAGAGAGTTGCTATTCCATCTCGAGGAAGAAAACATGACAGTTGAACAAACTTTAAAGCAGTTGGCAAACCCACAACTTCTACAAAATTGATTTTGCATAGTTTACCCAACTGGCGGTGACGATTTTGAGCTTAAATCTAGTTTGATTTGTTTGTTGTCTGTATTTCATGGTCTTGCAGTTGAGGATTCATACACATTCTTGAAGAAATTCCATGTGGTATGTTCAAACATGAAGCCTAAAAATGTGACTGAGGAGCTAGTGAAGGTCTTCTCATTCTCTGTGAAGGATTCAACAAAGGAATGAGTATACTATTTGCCTTCCGCGATGGTTACTACGTGTGCTTAGATAGAGTGTGTTGTTTATCTAGGGTCACTAGTCCGTTGGAAAAGTTGAACGAATAATACTTTTAATTAGCATAGTCAAGTGGTAAATGAACTGTGAATTGAAGTATTTTAATTTATTGAATTTTATTTTGTGATTATTTATTATTTTAATGTTAGTTTATTGCTTTAGTTGTGTTAGAAGAATCATCCCAAACTCCGCCTCGTATTTGTGTGTCTCATTAATCATTTTAAAAGACATAGTTTTATTTTCTATGTTTCCTATGGATCGACCCCTTACTTACCACAACTACGAGTTAGTAGAGTAATCGAGGATTAATTTATTCTAATTTTGCGCGTCTTGATAATGGGACGTGCAATACATTGTCACCATCCTATCGCCCCATTCTTTCTGAAATCATGTCTTCTATACGGTCCCGATGTCATTCTTGCCGTTAAATTTGGAGGTGATTGCTAAATCATCATAATCTATTCAGCATAGAAATTCCCAGATTTTTGCGACCATGTATTTTCTACGTTGATAATGCCTATTTTAGGTACTATGCCTGTAGTATTAATTGTTGTGTGCTGCAATCTGATTGTGATTTAGCCAATATGTGGTTTTTGTGCAAACACGCACCGGAAAAAATTATTAATATGTGTTATATCAAAAATTATTCTCGCCTGACAGGAGATCAGATTCATGAAGATACGCAGATCCGACAAGATCAAGAGTCTATATCAGAGAGAACATCGTAGTATCATCATCTTTACGGGACAAGACAAGAGCATTTAATGTATAGTAGATCTAGCATTAATAGTTAGATTAATTATTGTAATAAAACCCTAAAATTAAGGGTAGAAATGAGCTTATGACAATTTTTGGGCCTTTGAGGGTCACCCCCCATTGTAAAGGATCACAATTTCCCTCATTCATCACTGTTGACAGCGATTTTGGGTAGAGATCGCTTATGAGTTCCTAGCTAGTAAGATTTATAAAGGATAATAACTGAATGCAAAAAATGCTATAGTAAATGGGCTCTCAAGTGGAGTCTTTGTATTAAATGTGTTGTGTGTTTACAATGGGCATTTAAGACCCTATTTATAGTGTACAAAGGTTGGGTAGTAACTTGGTCTGATCTCCCCGTGGGCCCCTCCGAGTACTAGTTGTACTGTCATGATTGGCAATGGCCCCCTCTATCAACCAATGGGGGCCTGCCACATGGCTCTATTGGCCTCTACTGATGAGACTTGCCCCTCTGACCTAGCTCTGACCCATCACATCCACACGTTCGATGTGACAACACTGGCCTAGTAGCTAGACCGGCCACACGGGTAGTTGGGTAGTCGGGTAGTGGACCACTGGACTCAGCTTCCGCCCATCGGGCAGTTGCTAGAATCGGGTGAGACGAGCCTCGAGACATCGTAAATCTGCCCGCTCCCCGACGATCATTCGGGTCGGCCTGAATATATCTCCCCGCCATTGATATCGGGGCCAGACTGTCTCCTCATTCCTGCCCGTTGACGCACTCGCCGCTACTCGCTTGGCCACGTGATGCCGGGTATTTACCGGGCATAACATACTAAAAGCTCCCACATTCATGGGAAGAACACAAAGGTTCTTCCTCCATCGATCTTGTTTGTTTATATTTATTGTGTGTCGGGTATAATCTAAACAGCCACAAAAGATTCATCTATACGAAAATACCCGTCCACAATTTGGCGCTAGAAAGGGGATCAAAATCCCGAAAATCATTCGAAAATCTTCAAAAATAAAATCTTCAAATCTCTGAGAGTGTTCATCAAGAACACCTTCAAATTTTCAAAGAAATTTCCTTCATATCTTCAAGTTCATCTTCAAATCTTGAAGTGTTCATCAAAAACACCTTCAAATTTTCAAGGTCAATCTTCAAGTTCATCTTCAAATTTTCAAATATTCATCAAGAACATATTCAAATGTTCATAGCAAATCTTCAAATCTTCATCCATAAAGTCAAAAAATTAATATTTTACATTACCCATATTCTCACGACACATAGGCCTGCCACTTAGTTTCAATGGGTTAATCACGTAAGACCAACCCCCCCCCAATTGACGTCGGCGCTGGATCCGACCTCGCAGCACCGCCCCCATTGACGTCGGCGCTGGATCCGACCTCGCAGCACCGCCCCATGGCCACTTTCGAGCCGTCGTCTCTCTCAGCCGCGCCCACACCAACGCCGAGTAGCGGCCTCGGTCGCCATCACACCGTGACCTCCAGGCACAGAAAGCCACGCCGTGCGACGCCACTCGCACACCGCCACCATTCCGCGCAGCCTTTAGCCGCAAACCACCGCCGGGCACGGCTCCGTCCTCCCCGCGACCATCGAACGCCAATTAGGGCACGATACGACCAACAACCGCTGTGGGTAGCGGCCTTTTTCCACCGCCAATGGTAACCCGACGCTCACGTCGACGCTGGGCGCAGCCACTATCGCTGCTAGGCGACACCCAGAACTCCTATCACTACTAGGCGCAGCTTGGGCAACCTCCTCGACATTGCCTCCCTGCGCCACCCGCCCCGCGACCTGGTCTCCTCGCGTCCGCCCTCGCAGGCCCCCGGCGCCACCGCCATTGTGGTCTGGCCTCCCCGCGGTCTGGACTCCCTGTGTCGCACCGCCTCCGTGGCCTATCCTCCAAGCGCCGCCACCTCCGCGGCCTGGCCACCCCACACCGCCGACCTCCCCCCCATGTCGCCACCCATGACTCAGTCTCCACGCCGCAAATCGGCGTGTATCATCAAGAAAGGATTTGGCCTTTTACTTATTCTATTTGGGCCAACTTTCAAATGATACTATTGGGCCAGATTTAATTAAGTTGTTGGGCCTGCTTTTTCAAATGAATGGAGAGAGCCCGCATATTGCTAAAATGATGTCATTAAAAAAAAAAAAATCAACTTTTGATACGAACACTCGGAGCCTCTTCATCAACGAAAGAATCTACGGGCAGTCTTTTGCCCACTCACATCAGGTTTATTCCGATAATTTTCTTTTAATATATATTACAACTCGCAAATTTACATATAACTTAAAAGTGGGGCTATATATACTCATATCTTGAAAATTCGAAAGTATAGTAAATAATTAAGAATTTTGAGTACAATTTTTGAAGCGCAATTATTATTTGGTAACTTCCTTTTAATATATATTGTAACTCGCACGTCTGCATACACATTAAAATGTGGGGGCATAGATATAATTTCCTAAAATTATTGAGGTTGTTGACCGAATAAATAACTCAATATTTTAAAAATGGTCATACCTTTCGACTATAAACATTTGTCCGCCTTCATAGGCGCTAACCAATCCGTCTTCTCGACATTGACTTTCCGTCTTAATTGGCGATGTATAATCCACCTCTTGGCGTAGATTAATTCGTCTTCACCGGCGTCAACTAATCCGCCACTTGGTATGGATTTGTCCGTCTCCACGGTGTTAACCAGTCCGTCTTCTCGGTGTTGACTTTTCCGCGTTAATTGACGAGGTATTATTCGCCTCTCGGCGTAGATTAGTTCACCTTCACCGGCGTCAACTAATCCGCCACTCAGCATGGATTTATCCACCTTCATGGTGTTGACCAGTCCGTCTTCTCGGTGTTGACTTTCTGCCTTAATTGACGAGGCATAATCCATCTCTTGGCGTAGATTAGTTCTCCTTCACTAGCACCAACTAATCCGCCTCTCGGCATGGATTTGTCTGCCTTAACGGAATTGACAAGTCCACCTTCTTGACGTTAACTTTCCACCGTAATTGGCAAGGTAATCCGCCTTTTAGGCGTTGATTAATCTGTCTCTCGGCGTGGATTTAATTTGCCAATTCGGCGTTGACTTTCCCCTTTAATTGGCAAGGTAATCCATCTTCTAGGTGTTGATTAATCTGCCTCTCGGCGTGGATTAAGTCCATCTTTTCGCTGATGACTTTCCGCCTTAATTGGCGAGGTAATCCGTTTTCTAGGCGCTGAATAATCCGCCTCTCGGCATGGATTTAGTCCACCTATTCAGCGTCGACTTTCTGCCTAAATTGGCGAGGTAATCTGCCTTCTAGGCGTTGATTAATCCACCTCTCAGCGTAGATTTAGTCAGCCCAATCTACATTGACTTTCCGCCTTAATTAGCGAGGTAATTAGCCTTCTAGGCGTTGATTAATTTGTCTCTCGGTGTGGATTTAGTTCGCCTATTCGACATTGACTTTCCGCCTTAATTGGCAAGGTAATCCGTCTTCTAGGTGCTGAATAATTTGCCTCTCGACGTGGATTTAATCGGCCTATTCGACATTGATGTTTTGCTTTAATTGGCGAGGTATAATCCACCTCTTGGCGTTGATTAGTTCACCTTCATCGGCATCAACTAATCTATCTCTTGGCATGGATTTAGTTCACCTATTTGGCATCGACTTTCTGCCTTAATTGGCGAGGTAATCTACCTTCTAGACGTTGATTAATCCGCCTCTCAGCCTGGATTTAGTCCACATTTTTCGTATTGATTTTTTGCCTTAATTGGCGAGGTATAATCTGCCTCTATGCGTTGATTTGTTTACCTTCACTGGCATCAACTAATCTGTCTCTTGGCGTGGATTCAGCCCACCTATTCAGCATTGATTTTCCGTCTTAATTGGCGAGGTAACCTGACTTCTAGGCGTTGATTAATTCGCCTCCCGGTGTGGATTTAGTCCGCCTATATGGTATTAATTTTTCCGCCTTAATTAGTGAGGTATAATCCACCTCTCGGTGTGAATTTAGTTCAGGTATTCGGCATCGACTTTTCACCTTAATTACCGAGGTAATCCGCCTCTCGGCGTGGATTTAGTCCGCCTATTCGGCATTGACTTTCTGTCTTGATTGGCAAGATATAATCCGCCTCTCGGCGTGGATTTAGTCTGCCTATTCGACATTGACTTTCCACTTTAATTGGTGAGGTAATCCACCTTCTAGTCGTTGATTAATCCGTCTTTCTGTGTTGATTAGTTCGCCTTCACCGGCGTCAACTAATCCGCCTCTCGGCATGTATTTGTCTGCCATCACGGTGTTGACCAGTGCGCCTTCTCGGCATTAACTTTCTGCCTTAGTTGGTAAGATAATCCGCCTTCTAGGCGTTGATTAATCCGCCTCTCGATATTGATTAGTTCGCTTTCACCGGTGTCAACTAATCCGCCTCTCGGCGTTGATTAGTCCGCCTTCACCAATATCAACTAATCCGCCTTTTGGTATTGATTTGTCCACCTTCATAGCGTTGACCAATCCGCTTTCAACAACATCTACTAAATTCACCACTTTATTAAATAAAAAAGACGACCCTTATCGCCAAATTATTAAAGTCGCGCCCGTATACGGCTATAGTACTTTATTAATTAATCACCGTGATCCTTATTGTCAAATTATTAAAGTTACTGCCCGTATGCGGCTATAACACTTTATTAATTAATCATGGCGACTCTTATCGCCCAATTACTAAAGTCGATGTCTGTATGCGGCTATAACACTTTATTAATTAATCATCACGACTTTTATTTTCCAAATTATTAAAGTCTTTACCCTTATGCGGCTATAGCACTTTATTAATTAATCATCACGACTCTTATCGCCCAAACTACTAAAGTTGCTACCCATATGTGGCTATAGCACTTTATTATTCAATCATCGCGACTCTTATCGCCCAAATTATTAAAGTCACTGCCCGTATGCGGCTATAACACTTTATTAAATAATCATCACAACCCTTATCGCCCAATTACTAAAGTCGTTGCCCGTATGCGGCTATAGCACATTATTAATTAATCATCACGACTCTTATCGCCAAATTATTAAAATCGCTGCCCGCCAGCGGCAAGAGCCCTGGTTTATTAATTGAACGTCACGATTCTCGACCCAGGGGCACGATAGAGGATCATACCCCCACCTAATTCGGGCGATCTCAAATTTTAACAATTCAAAGATAACACGAAAGATACTCCCATCAAGGTCTCCACTGGCGAAAATCCCGCCGGGGCATCCGAGCTATCTTGTTTGTAGGCTCGGCGACAAAACCTATTTGAAGCACAAATCAAGATCGAACTTCAACCATAGTTAGAGCTCAATCTTGAGGGCAATTGTTATAACAGGACATATCCTCGTTTGACAGGAGATTAGATTTCCGAAGATACGCAAATCCGACAAGAACAAAAGTCTACATCAGAGAGAACGTCGAAGTACCATCATCTTTTACGGAATAAGACAAGAGCATTTAATGTATAGTAGATATAGCATTAATCATTAGATTAATTATTGTAATAAAACCCTAAAATAAAGGGTTTTGTATGAGTTTATGTTTTTTGGCCTTTGAGGGTGAACCTCTATAATAGAGGGTCAACCCCCCATTGTAAAGTGTCACAATTTTCCTCATTCATCACATATACTAAAAGCTCTCATATTAAAGGGAAGAACACAAAGATTCTTTCCCCATTGATCTTGTTCATTTACATGTAGCCACAACATATTCATCTATACGAAAAAATCCGTCAACAATGTGGAAGTGTCAAAATGTACTTTACACAATACTACTGCCAACGTGAGTTTTTTTTTTTGGAAGCAACAAGTTGGTTAATAATCAATTGCACGACCTCCCCGTCTTATAGTGGTCTTGGTAATGTATCGCTGATTAATTCCTATTCTCCTGAGTTTAGTGTTGGTGTTTCTAATAAAATATCATTTCGGAATGTTAGAAATTAAAGAGGGGTTTAAGCGGGCAGTTAGTAGAATTTAGTGGCAAGGGTAGTTTGCCCAAATTTGAGACAATCTTCTGCTTTTAACTAATTGTTGGGTTTATATTCTTTTGTGGTGGTCTAGGCACTGTATTTGAGGGTGGCGAGAACGAATTTCGTATTGCTTTAATCTAGCATTCTACTATTCTTTGTTACAATGTTAAGTTTATTACAAACAATGACAAATACATTCATGTACAATGTCAACGAAAGGTCGATCAAGCTCGCAAATGGTTTGTTAAAGCTAGTGTGAAACCAGTATCAATTTTATGTTGTGTGTATAAAGCCAATTACATTTACACGTGCCATAGGAGGGTGATAAATAAACAGTCGAGAAGACTCTCCTCTAAAGTAAATGGGAGGTTAGTTCATGGAGATGTTAGATCCATCTGAATATAAGTGAGAAAGATGTTAACTTTTTGAATGACAACAATGGTATAGTTATCCCTTACTATAAAGGATCACGTACATTCGAGTCGGTCAAGGACCATTTATTTGGGAGTTATAAAGACTCATACCATCAACTCCAATGTTATTATGAGGTTGTGTGTCGTACCAATTTAGGTATTAATATGTAACATCGTACTAATCCAAAAAATACTTTTTTTTTTTTTCATATTTTTATTGGATGAGCTGTTTTTAATAATATGCTTCTTTCCCAATTTTAATAATAAACTTCTTTTCCAATTATAACTAGAACTTAAAAAAAATAAAAAACCAATCCAATGGTAGCATTTTTTCTGTAATAAAACCCTAATTTTTTTTTTAATAAAACCATATACTCCAACAAAAATACTCATAAATTCACAAAAAAGAATCAGCTTTTCAGTAGTAAGATCGAAATTCCAAACCTTATAATCCCAGCTTTAGAAGTATTTGAATGATTTCTTCGTCGTTCAGATCTTCTCCGAGTAATTCAATTCTCTAGCTATAGACAGAGATAATATGGTATTAATTTTCAAATTTTATGAACAAGATTGACGTAAATGGCTGGCTCCTATTTTTTTTATTGGAATGTGAGTTTATGAACAGTGGAACGGACATGCAGTTCAATTTGTGATCAAGACATAATTCACTGAAAACTGATGAAGGGAAGCTAATTAAAGATATGTAGTGTAGGTATTATACATTCAAAAAGTTCACCTAGATGTTTGTTCGAAAATTGTACACACTTATTATTAATAATAATAACCACGGGAAATGATTTTTTTCGTCCAGTAACTTTACCTCATTTTGATTATTGTCCTGCTGACTTTTAAATTTTAATTTTAGTCCTGTAACATTACCTTTTTTTTACTTTCATCCTGCTGACTTTCAAATTTTGATTTTTGTCCTGTAACTTTATCGCCTTTTGATTTTAGTCCTATAAGGGTTAGTAGGTTGTAGGACCAAATTCAAAAAATATATAAGTTACAGGACGAAAATCAAAAAAATGTAAAATTACAGGACTAAAAACAAAATTTGAAAGTCAGCAAGACGAAAATCAAAAAGTGGTAAAGTTATCGGACAAAAAAAGTAATTTTCCCTAATAACCAGCAAGTGCTCCTTTTCTAGTGTCATCATTTACACCAAATAACCCATTAAACAAACTCATTTAATTGTCAAAAGATCTTATTTGGATGTCTGTTAAAGACAAGTTTTGCATCTTCGGACAAGATTTGAAGACGTCATTTTTACCTGGACCAGCGTCCGGGTAATGTCTTTACTCATAATTAGCTTTATTTGGTTTTTCTTCTTTTCGGTCAACGTTTCGATCAAAATTGTTCTTGATATTGAAGTTGGTATTTGGGCCCTTTCAAAAAAAAAAAAAAAGTTGGTATTTGGGCTACTTAATTTATGAAAATTACTTTCCGGTTAAAAAAATAGTGTTAATAAACCCATTAAATTTAAAATATTCATTTAATTTAGTGAATTTTGGGAGTGGTGGGAAGTATAAATAAATGAATTAATTTTGCAATTCTATAAGTTTAAATTTTTAAATAAGAATTTCTTTTATGGTATCAAAGTCAAGGCCTTAAGCCTTGATCCTGGATCCGATATCCCGCGGAAAGAATCTGCACACGTTAAATTGTCCACTTATTGAACCTTCACATCGAATGAGAAATTAAATTGATAATACAAATAGGAGGAACATTAGATAATTAATTTTATTGTTCTCTACAAGTTCGGACTTTCGTTAAGAATCGAACGTAAAATTTGAGCGTGAGCCAAATGTTCTGATACCATGAAATATTTCATCTCGTGTAAAAATACTAACTTATAAAGAGGTGTTAAATCAATTAATTATTTAATTTTCTATTGTTATGAATGAGATATAAAGTGTAACATTTACTCAAAAGCTAAAATTAATTTATAATGACAAATAGAGGAGAATGGTCCATGTGTCTGAATATCAGAACAATAAGAACTTATTTGATTTATTGAAAAATAAATATGGTTTAGATGAAATAAAAAGGATCAGAGATCAATTTAATCCTTTAATATATATACACGGAAATGATAACATTGGGCACAATATGGGATTTAAACCAAATCCGTCCTCTATCTTTTCACCTTTATCAAAATGGTCCTCTATTTATTTGCTTTATCAATTTAGTCCTGTATCTATTCAAGTTTCGCCAAAATGATCCTAATTGGCCTAAAAATATACAAAACCTCACCGTTTTGGTCCTATATTTATTTTTTTTACCAATTTAGTCCTGTATCAATTCACATTTCTCCAATTAGGTCCTAATTGAACGCATAAAACATAAAATGCCACATTTTTAGTCATGCGCACTAGTTTTTTTGGGGGAAGCCTATGATGTGATTTTTTTTTTCAATTTGGCACTAGCGGTGACCAGCTTTGCATATAGACCCAGTCGTTTAACTAGGTTCAAATTTTTTTTCCGTTTGACACCGGAAAACTCCTCCACACCGATTCACCTGGGAACATGGTTCTGATAACATATTTAGGGCCCCCGATGGACCTCCACCTCTGCATTGGTATGATATTGTCCGCTTTGGAACGAGCTAGCCTGCACAAATTTATTTTTGGGCCTTCCTAAAAATATATCATACCAATGGAGAACTTGTTCATCCTTATAAACCCCAAGAAACTCCCATATTATTTTGATGGGATTTAAACCAAATCCATTATCTATCTTTTCACCTTTATCTAAATAGTCATTTATTTTTTGTTTTATCAATTTAGTCCTGTATTTCTTCAAGTTTCGTCAAATTGGTCCTAATTTGGTGAAAAATGGTTTTATGCTTTATGCGTTCAATTAGGACCTAATTGGAGAATGTGAATTGATACAGGACTAAATTGGTAAAAAAAAAAAAAATACAGGACCAAAATGGTGAGGTTTTGTACATTTTTAGGCCAATTAGGATCATTTTGGCGAAACTTGAATAGATACAGGACTAAATTGATAAAGCAAATAAATAGAGGACCATTTTGATAAAGGTGAAAAGATAGAGGACGGATTTGGTTTAAATCCCGGCACAATATTATATACCCACCACGAATTTTATAGCTTTTATTAATAATACGTCCATGAAAAGTATGCATTGTTTTTCCTACGTGGTTTAATGCGATATATCGAGGGTATTGTGAGGTCCATTTATAAATAAATACACCACTTTTTTTAAATCTACAATTGAAAACATGCATCTGATCATTTTTTACAACAATTGATATCTCTGTTGGGAATGTCACATAAAGCTGCACGTTGCTAACAAATAAAATTAAAAAGAATCTCTTAAAAGTACATTTTTAAGTTTTGTTTTTAAAGTTAAATACGTATTTTAGGGGTGTTATATCAATTGCAAAAAAATCATAATTTTATTTATTAGCATGCACATGTACTTTATGTGGCATATCCGCCAACTACGACAAAAATTAAAAAATATTTCAAATTGCAAAATTTTAAAAACTGATGTATTAAATTACAAAAAAAAAAAAAAATCATATTTTATAATTAATAAAAACTACAAAGTTTCCTTTGCAACTAACCCTAATATATATCACAAAGACACAAACCAGTGAACCATGTGTTTATATGTACAGACATCACATTAGATTGAGTGTGCTTTTCAAGACTTAAAAGTGTAATTTTGAGGTGAGTCTCACACCTCAATTAAGTTTGTAAACCTATTTAATTTGTTATTTAATGAAATCTTTTTTCTGCTAAAAAAAATGTATAGACACCACATTAAAACAAACCTACATTTTTAAATAATTCTCACAGGACAATTTGAAACTTCCAAAATTATATTTTATCACTTCAAATATAAAAATCTATTTGGACATAAAAATACCAAATTACACTTGTTAAAAAATTAATTCACCCAAAGAAGTCCACAACACCAAAAGTTAAATACGCCCCCATATAAAAATTTACTTACTTATTAGTAGTCCAATTATTACTAATTATATATCTATAAATAGTAACTAGGTATACTAATAATCTTTCTAATTTTGAATTTTGATTAGTATCATATTTATTATTTAGATCTAATTAAAATTACATATGTAATTTAAAATGTCTTTAAAAAGATTCTGACAAAGAATATGTTTTAAAAATTTAATTTACAAAAATAGATTAAATATATATAAAAAATTACTATTAGATTTTGTTTGGTTGTCTTTTTTATTTATTTATTAAATCTATTTTTTTCCTTGATTAGTTCAACTTATCATATTTTGCTTGATTAATTAAAAATTATAATGTATAAACTATGATAAAAATGAATATTCCTAACAAATAACTAATAATATGTATCAAAGATTTAATCCATTTCGTTAAAAAAAAAAAAAGATTTGATCCCCTAAAAACATATCAAATACATAAAAATGTACTATTAAATTTTATTTGATCAATTCTTTTATTATTTATCCAATCTAATTTCTATTTAATTATTGTAACTTATTATATTTCAATATTAATTAGTTAAAAATCATAATTGAAGTGTCAATTTTGCTCGTAATAGAAAATTTTACAATGTTCCATTTAAATATTTGAGTTATTGTCTCTTTTAAAAGATAGTAGTTGAGCTCCATAAATTTATGAGTCATATAATACAGTAAATGAAATTTATTTCATATATGAGACTGTCTCTTATATATCATTATAAAAGTCTTGATACATCTATTTTGATAGGAATATAAAATTAATGAAAAATAGGTTTTTTTGTCCTGTAAGTTTGGTCAATTTTGTTTTTCGTCCTCTAACTTTTGACTTTATTTTTTAGTCCGATAACTTTAAAAAAATTAACGTTTTCGTCCTAAAAAATAAGTTATCGGACTAAAATGTTAATTTTAGGACTAAAAAATTATCGGTTTTAGGACGAAAATGTTAATTTTTTAAAAGTTATCGGACTAAAAAATAAAGTCAAAAGTTAGAGGACGAAAAACAAAGTTGACCAAACTTACCGGACAAAAAAACCAATTTTCCCTAAAATTAAATAGTTGGACTATTGTTATAAGGGACTCTTGTTTAAGATGGGTTGTCTCATACACATGATGTGATGTTCCACTTAAACATTTGGGTCATACTCTCTTATTTAATCATATTTGAGTTAGAGCCCAATAAACTCATAGGTCATATGGTAAATGAGATTTGTTTCATGTGTTAGAATGTCTCATAACTATCATTATAAAATCATAATTTGAGACACAAAAAGTGTCCGAAAAATTCAATAATGCAAATATTGGAACAC
The DNA here is from genome assembly GCA_947034835.1 of Ballota nigra. NCBI lineage: Eukaryota > Viridiplantae > Streptophyta > Magnoliopsida > Lamiales > Lamiaceae > Ballota > Ballota nigra. The sequence goes on from OX344729.1 coordinate 11,568,849, forward strand.
TAAACAAAACACATATGCGTATAATTTTTTTTTATTAAAGTAATATATATCAGTGTATTTAAAATATAATACAGAGACATTTTAAAATATCCCAAAAATATATTATTACTATATATATATATATATATATATATATATATATATATATATATATATATATATATATATATACATATATATATGTGTGTACAATACATTGGGACTTTTAGTTTTGTTGTATAAGTTATTTAAAAATATATGTAAAGGACATATATAAAGTGTAGGTAATGCTATGATATTTAAAGTGTATGATGATGTTAAGGATTGAGAAAGATAATACAAAACTTTTTGTTTATGTTATGAAATTTGTTGTTCAATCTTTATAATTTTTTATTCCTTTTTAATATGAATTTATCATCATTTCAACTTTTATATATATATATATATATATATATATATATATATATATATATGATTTTAAAAAAATAGAGGTACAAAAATATATAAACAAAAACTTATGTTAGGCGGTCTCATACATGACTCAAATCTTATTTGTCATGTTGTAAAAATGAATATGATGTAAATACAAAAATGAAGTCTCGTCTCACCAAGTGAGATTGTCTCACACGTCAAAACTCCTAATAATTTCTTAAAAATTATAACACATATTATATATATGCCGATCATGCATCGCACGGGTAACATACTGGTTAATTATTAAAAATAATGATTTAGTAAACTAATGTTGCATTTAAAGAAATAATTAATTATTAGTATTTAATTATTAATTGTTATTTCCCTATTTTTCTAGATAATTATTTCAATGAATTTGCACATTATAATTTACACTTTTTTCCTAATTTTTTTTTACATGTGCATTTTTCCTAGTTCTTTCAATTGTCCAGGTGTACACGATGATAGTGATGTATACTGTGTCAATTGAGAATTTTCTTCATATGTTCAACTTTATACTAACGAAATTTGTACATGCAAAATTCTTTTTTTTTTTCTAATTATTAAAATATTGTACATGTGCAATATTATACCCATTAAAAATGTATGCTTGAGTTATTGTAATTGCAATTGCAGAATACCATTTTAAAAAAAAAATCAAGCATATTCAGTTTTGCATGTTGTAAATGTATTAGTAATGTGTATTTTTATTAGTTGAAAATTTGATTACAAGTGTGATCTTTGAAAACTTGAAAGATAGGTCCGAGAAATTGAAGTAAAAATCAATACGGAGAAACTAATTACTAGCGAGTTTTGAGCATGAATCCAACACAGTTTTATCCTAATTCTTTTAAAAACAATTTTATAAGGATTTTTGTGTGATTATCTATAGTTTTTTGTATATGAACTTCTTTGTAACATTTAAACCAAAATCTGAAGATTCTTATGCTCACACCTTAGATTGAAAGCAGTGTGTATAATGGTTTGAGGAATTTTACTTGTTTTTAGTGCGATAATATTTCTTTCCCTGGATTTTTTTTTATTTGATATTGGGAATTTTTTATTTAGTGGCGTTGTATGAACAATTTCTCGGTTGGATTTTTTGATGATTTTTTTTGCGAGATGAAAATGGTATTGATGTGTGGGTTAAGACTCTCAATTATGAAAGTTTAAATCTCCAGTTTCTCCCCTTTCCCAATATGAATACTTCGTTTATGCCTTTTTTTAGGTTGAGGTGGTTGAAAATTTAGATATGGGTATTTTTGTCAAATTGGTAGTTGTTTTATATTAAATGCTAATAGAAAATTTTGGTGAGAGTTTTTAGATATAATCACTTCCATATTGTATCTTAAAGTAACCCCCTCAATCAATAAGTCTTTAATATTTCCTTTTTCCAATTTGTAATATTAATTCAATTACATATACTTTTTAATATTTTTAGAAGTTTACCGTGTTTATGTTGTATAAATAAGTCATCATATAATTTTTAATTAATAAGTTATTTTTAATTTTTTCAAGATTATATGTAGATACTTATTAATCTTTTATTGAGTGATTATACAGAGTCACTTTATCCAAATAAATTACCACATTGATCAAAGAGTCCATGCTACAACCAAATGAAAAGTTATTTTGATTTAGTACTAAATGCAAATTCGAGGCAAGAAGCTTATATAATTGTCAAGCTTATCTAAAGTTATTTTACATTTTAACTAAATTTATAAACTCTTTAAAACAATTTATAAATTGTTAGTAATTTATAAACTTTTAAAGTGTTTTGGTCAAAATAAAATAACTCTTTAAAAGTGTTCAGTCAAAATAAAAACAACATATAAAATTTTAAAATAAACTCATAGAAATTTTAAAAAATAATATAACTTATATAGCGTTAATTATTTTATATTAAAAGCAAAAAAAAAATTGTAAATTATAAAGAAACTTCTAAATTTTAATTAGTCAAGACTCAAGCACTTTAAACAATTTATAAATTTTTTAAATAATTTATATGATGCCTAAAATATGTTTAGTGAAGCAGACTCTTACTAATTAATTAGGGAGATTACAAAATAAAAAGGAAAATATTGCAATACGTCAATTTCAAGTTTTCATTTGCAAAAATATCACTTAATATTTTATTTTATTTTTTGTAATAATGTTTCGCACGACTCTTGTGCAATCTCTTGCACAATTCTTGTGTGATCCTTTTTGGTAGTATATTTACCATAAATAAATAAACCTTCGGTGGTATACAGTAAAATGTAAAAGTGTTATATTGCCCTTAGGGTTGTAAACGAATCAAACAATTTTGGTTCGATTTGGTATTTGTATTCGAAATTCGGTATTCGTATTAGAAATTTTATAATTCGAATTCGAGTATAAATAATTTTTATTTTGATTCGATTAGTTATCAAATACAAATACAAATACTATGATATTTGATTCGATATTCGTAAATATTCGAGTAAATATTCGGTTAAATATATAATTACATAATTATATAATAATAGTAATAACAAATATAATTATTTATAAATTTAAGTCCATTATAATTATTTTTTAGGATATTAACCTTTATAACTTCATCCAATAAGTGTAAATATTTTTATTAAAAAAATATTTAATGTAATTTAATTATTAAAAACTTAACAAATTAAAAAAGAATTGCAGGTCAACACTCTTAATTTGATTATTCAAGTGTTTTTTCCATGAATTTGATAATTAATTTTTTTTTTTCATTTACTTACTTGATTATGTTATGCAAACTTTAAGTTTATAGCTTGTTTGTGAATTCAAATAATGACAATGTTGAAATGAATATTTGAATATTGACAAAGTATTATGTGAATAGTACTCATGATAACTATTACCGTGAACAATGAATTACTAATATTTCACAAAGTGGTGTAACTCAAGTGGTTAAAATCTCACTACCTATGATACAAAGGTTATGAATTCGAGTCACAACTTTATCTATAAAAAAATACTAATATCTTATGTTGAAACAACTAATATCTTTAGTGAGAATAACTAATACCACTTCAACTAATATATTTAGTAAAAACAACTAAATACCCTTTGGAGCTGATAACTTTAGTGCAATTCACTGATACTTTTAGTTTAATTTACCAATACCCTTCAAACAAGTTTCATTATGAATATTGTTCACATAATACCTTCTCTTATATATTATTTGTTAGGAACATGCTTGAGAAAAAAATCGATTCGAATATTCGACTCAAGTATTCGTATATTTTCTAATAATTCGATATGAGTTTCAAATCAAATATAAATCACATTTACTGTTCGAAAATTATTTGATTCGAATTCGATATTCGGAATAATTTCACAAATACAAATTCAAACACAGTGGTATTCGACTCGATTCAATTCGTTTACATCCCTAATTGCCCTATTTTCAAATTGGAAACGATAGTTGGAATTGTGTGAGCACCTAATGTCCAATCAACCACCTACATCCTACCCTAAGTAAACAATCACATCCAAAGATAAACAAAAACTAATACGTAGGAGTAATTAGAGTTACGTACCTTGCGGATTAAACAGATTAATTTGATAAGAAAAGAAGAGACCCCTTCAGATTCGGCTCAGATCAATAGCATGAATACCATCGCATAGAATGTATTCCATACGTCTGATGGTAAAACAGTCTTCAAAACAAAAAAATAGCCAAACATTACTACCTTATAGAGAAAGAAAATATCCCGTTTCAAAGCAACACAAATATAAATTTTAATGTAAATATAAGTGAGAATTTTTATATTGAAATGTGATTATTTATTTTTTCCATTGTCATAAAACAGTCTCACTTATATTTTGGTGCAATTAAAAAAAAAAAAAAAAAACCATCGAATTGGTTCAACCACAGTAATTAAATAGAAGAGTAAGGGGTAAATTGCAAGGATGGTCCCATGAGAATTTGTATTTGACAGATTTGGTCCCATGTTCTTTTTTGGTCCCATTTTTAGCAGAAAATGTCTCATCCGTTAAATATTTTACAGTTTTCTATGAAATACTGGATGGAAAAACCTGTTCAACTTGATTTTTTGAGGGAAATGGGTCAGCTTTTGCTATTAACAATCATTTCAATGTAAAATGCAGACATGTAGGCGATTATGCAACTTTAGTTCGTAGAGTTTTAAGAAGTTGAAATTTAATTATTTTTAAGTTGGGAATTATACGCGCGAATTTTTGGCAGAAAACTAACGGGCGTGTGGGCCTCATGCTCGTTAATCCGTTATTTTTTCACGGAAAAATCGTATGAGACTATTTGTGCTAAAAAAATGACCAAATTCATGAAGACCAATTCTTATGGGACCATTTCTGCAATTTCCCCGAAGAGTAAGTCTTGAGTGATATAGTCTCACGCTGAAATGAAGCATAAATTGGGCATGACGTGTTAATACTTTAGAAGAAATGAATGCTAGCTAATTTGTGAATTGTCTCATTATGAGACCATCTCGCACAACTTTTTTCTAAATCGTGGCAATTTCGGAATAGGAAAAGGAATTGTATGAGATCATCACATGGCGTGAGACAACACAAATTAACATCCACCTCTACCAAAGTATTAATACAACAATGCCCAAGTTATACCTATTTCATTGTCTCAACCATGAGATGGTCTCCCACAAGATGTGAACATTGTTATTTTAGAACCATAACTTAAGGGTGGTGGCAAAATAAGGATCGTCACTTTTCGGGCTGGCAAAATGTGGACCTAACTTTTCAGGTTGGTAAAATGAGGACCGTAACTTTTTAAATTGGCATTTAAGGACCATAAAACTTTCAAAACTTGCAAATTAAAGTCAAATTAAGTCTGAATTCAAGCCAAATAAGCCCTATTTGGGCGCGAATTCTAGCCCAAATAGGGCACATTAGCCCGGTTTGCATTGATTTGGGCTGATTTGTCCTCAATTCGCCAAATTTTAAAGTTATTGTCCTCATTTTACCGAACCAATAAGTTATGGTCCTGAATAAACAATTTCCCCCCTACAAGACCTACTCAACTTGTAATTATAATTATGCGACCACCTCGAATCACCAATATACAAACAAACCACAACTAGGACATCCTAATCTATGTAAACATGAATTCGCCAAATCCAATTTCAATTCATGAATGAGCGACGAGTGGAAACACAAGAATTCATTACAACAGAAAACTGTACAAGCAAATCCAAGGATAAAGACAACACTAATATGTAGGATAAAAGTAATTAGACTTACTTACCTTGGAGATTAAACTGCAGATTGTTAATTTGATAAAAACAGCAGAGACACCTTCAGAATTCCCTTGATGAATCGCTAGCTTTAATAAAAAAAAAAAAAAATAAATAAATATCTCAGAGCTAAAACCAAATGTTGGTGTAAAGTCAACTCTATTTATTTATTCTGGTATATCTGACTTAATTTGCTAAATGCTAATTAATCATAACTTTCTTTCACATATAAACAAAGACTTTGGCCACCTAATACTTCACGTGGATTGATGCTTTAACGGTTGATCTAGCGCGAAAGTGGGAGTGTTTAACATTATAATATTTTACTGACATTATTAATTTATTACTTTCTTTAAACTCATATAAACAAAGACTTTGGCTAATCAGTGATGGCTTTGGCAGCTAGCACACTATTGTAATATAAATGAAAACTACTTAATATATAAAACTTTCTTTAAACTCATAATATAAACAAAGACTTTGGCTAATCACTATCAGTATGACTTTGGCAGGTAGCGCACTTTTGTAATATAAATGAAAATAACTTAATATATAAACATTCTTTAAACTCATAATATAAAAAAGACATTGGATAAACAGTGAACTTTGGCAGCTTGCACACTTTTGTAATACACTAATTGATTAACACGTGCATTGCAGTAAAAAAATAATATAATTACTTGTATAAATCTTAAAGCACTTAGATAGTGAAATTTTAAAAATGAATTACATGTAATTAACCAAAAGGTTTTTCATAAGCGTGACTGTAAAATTCTATTTAAATTTTCACATTCAAAATTTATAAAAATTGATCTTTTTCATATTGAATTAAATATTAAATTGTCTTTCCAATATTTTTAAATTTCACATTCCATATTTATATGAAAAATTCTCTTTTTCATATTGCATTAAATATTAAATTGTATTTCCCATATTTTTATGTAGGCTATAAGGTAAATATGATTCTTTCTATCTCTTTATCTGAAAATACCACAAAAATAGAGTTTAAACTACAGTGTATTAAAAAAATTATACACATTGCAAATTAATAAAAGAGTTGTAGTATAAGTTCCAAATTCATATTGATGCTCGTTTCAGATCAGATGTCAATACTTTCAAATAAAAGAAATTAATATACATTCTCATCTCACACGATCAACAGTGAATTAAGAATTCTGAGAGAAGTGTTACATAGTCTTCTACATCTTGGTGATCATCTCAATAATGTGCAATATTGATTTCTATATTAATATTTTTTGAACTGGGTTAATGATTTGATGTCAGGAAATTTTGCCAATGATCATGAAAACTAAACTGCTCATCTTCAACCAGAAGATGCATACCTCATTCATAGAAAACATATTGTATTAATAATTTACAATGGTTAAGTTTATAGGGAAATAAGAACAATCAATGGTTTACATCAGCGTTTAAAAGACATATTTTCTATATGGAGATAAACACAATCCTACAAACTTAAAAGTTAGCTCTATTAAGAAGGTGTTTGACTGAGCTTATAAGTTGTTTAAAAGCTTATAAACACTATCAATGTGTTTGATAAAATAAGATATTTTAAAACTTATAAGATCATAAAATAAGTTCCAAACAACTTATAAGACATAAAAGAAAAAATTGGGATTTTCCAAATTATTTTACTAACCACCTCCAACCATCAACCCCACCCCAGAACCACTCTGCCTCTCTACCGCCCCACCCACCTCTACCTCAATATAAAAAAAATTATATTAAAATTAAATTTAAAATATTTTTTTATAAATTCTCAAAGATCTTATAAGTTGTATTAGCCAAACATTTTAAAAACTTAAGTTACTTAAAAAAGACATCAAGCTCTTAAAATAATTTATAAGATGTTAGAACTTATAAGATATTTCAAATAAGTTTAGCCAAATGGATATAACCCAAGCCTTAATATATTCTACAAGATACGTATTCAATCTCATCAGGATCTCTAACTCATATTCTGTAATACCCCGTCCCGTTTTATACCTTTTATTTTGCTAGAAACCTTAATTATATAATTTTATATTATTATTATCCTTGTTTCTTTTAATTTTATTATTTTTGTGTGCTACTGTGTAATTTAAATTTATACCCTATTTCAAATTCCCAAATTCGAAGAAAGAAATCGAATATTTCAAACGAATAAAGGACTACGAGAAATTAATTATTAAAGTTTAAAATTATGTTTTCGTTCCGTATAATTTGTTGAGATTAATTAAAATACTTTAAAATATTAATTGAGTTTTAAAACTGTATTGTTTTTAATTTCGAAATTTAATGGGTGCACTAAACAATTCCTATGGTGTATGAGTTGAGAATAGAAATATCTAAAATTGTTACTTTTAATCCTACCCACAAGTAATTCTTTTCCTTTTTACTTAATTAATTAATTAAATATAATTTTCCTTCTATAAAACACACACGCGTACGACTTGCTCTCTTTCTCCTCCATCTTCGACCTTTTTCCGATGACGCCACCGCCGTGCCCAATCCCCCACGCCGCAACCCGCCAAGCACCGTCGTGCTCCCGCTCGGCCGCGACCACGGCCCCAAGCCGCGACGCCTCTCTCGCTCGGCCGCGACCACGGCCCAGGCCGCGACGCCTCTCTCGCTCGGCCGCGACCACGGCCCAGGCCGCGACGCCTCTCCCGCTCGCCGCCGTCGCCTCGCCGAAGCTCTGCCGCCGTGGACCCAGCCCAGACACCTCCCCTCTCTCTTCCCTCAGCCGCGCACCAGCCTCTCCCCTGTTCTTCGCGAGCGCCACCCGCAGCACCGCCCCTCGCCAATCGCGCCGCCCCGCCTCCTTCTCCGGTTGGCCGCCGCCGCTCAATTGCCCAGCTCCTCCTCCTCTTTTCTTTCCAGTAAGATAATCACAAAACCCCTCTTTTAATTCTATCCTTAAGATGTTCAATTCCGATCGCACCATAACCTTTTCTTTCCGTTTAATTTCCGATCGAAATTGACGCCGTTTGAACCGGTTGCTGTTGCCGGAATTTCTGGAAATTCCAACCGACGCCGTTAGGCTGTCCAATTAACTTTTCCGAATTCCCAAATCACGCCGTTATGCTGCCGAAATTATCCGACAAATAATCGAACCCTTTTACGACGCCGTTAGGCCGCCCAATTTGGGACTCGTAAGAACTACTAGCCCCTTCTCTATTTCTCGTATTAGTTAGAATAGAAAACCGGCACGGTTATGAGTTTTGTAAACATTAGAGTTTTCTGTTTAGAGACTATAAGATTGATGGGTGGAGTTTTGATGTTGTTAATATTAGTATTATTGAAATTGTTATATAGTGTTAGTTGTTAGGTTTGGTGGTATTGGTTTTGTTGATTAATATTGTTGAATTAGTTATTTAGTATTGTTGGCTTAGTTGGTTAGTATTATTGGAATAGTGGTTTAGTATTGTTGTTTTAAGTTGTTTAGTATTATTGAAATTGTTGTCTAGTGTTATTGGATTAGTTGGATGATATTATTAGATTGATGAATTAGTATTGTTGTTTTAGTTGAAAAGTATTTTTTTGGATTAGTATTATTGAATTAACTGTATGGTGATGAAATTAGTTGTTAGTAATATTAGTTGAGTTTTTGGAGACAAAGGGAAACTCGTCTTCCCCTTGTGCGACTGTTAGAGAAGTAGGAACGAAAAGATAAGTCGAGTTACATCCAAATTAGTAACAAATGAAATGTAGCATTCTTGGAAAATAGTATAATTCTTTTGTTTTAGAAGTATTACAAATCAATTTTAGAAGTGTTATTAATATTAGAAAAGAAAAGTACTTTTTATAATTTGTCTTAGAAAAGTCAAAGTCTTTAATAAGTTTTAATAAGAGGTTTTTATAAAATATGAATTCTTATATTTTCTTTCTTAAAGGGCCTTTGTTAAGGACAGCACTGAATTCAGTAAATACACCCCCTTGTTACACCACTGCTTTCAGTAAATACACCCCCTTGTTACACCACTGCTTTCAGCAAATACACCCCCTGTTACACCACTGCTTTTAGTAAATACACCCCCCTAATACACCCCCTCTTAAAAAGGGGTGTACTTATCAAAAGATTGTTTTTGTAGTAATCGAAATAGTCATATCACAAGTATACTAGTAAATACACTCCCTCAATACACTCACCTTTTTAGAAGTGGTGTATTTACCAAAATAGGGTGTGACCCTTAAGCAAGTCCTTTTTGAGTTTATAAGACCACAACTTTCTCGATTCTCGTAACACAAACTCTCAAGTTTTCCTAATAATTCAAAGGTCAACTTTTAATCAAATAATTTCGTACTAGGATTCTGTACTATTCGGGATACGCACGAGGGGTCTGTTAACTTATCACTCTCGGGACCCGGAGTAAACAAGTGGGTGATGATCTGTTGATCGATCTGCTTATAATAGGCTGTGCTGGTATACTCTGAACTCGACTAAATCAATCTAAAACAACTAATCCAACATAAATGTACACCCTATTATATAACTGCTTGTATTATGTGATATAATTATATATATCTTACATGGATGGTTTATGTTTGTTGATTATATGAACTATGACGATTGCATGATATAAGGGCATTTTGTGAGCATGAATTTGTTTAAGTATGAATTATGTGAATTCTCCCCACAATTTGAAATGACAGTTTTATGGGAAAGAGGAAAGCGAGTAATTATTGATTTGATGTGCAGCAGTTTTGTTTGTGGATTGACACGTACGGCCATGAGTGATAATAGGTCAGATTCATGGTCGCTGATATTATTTGTGGTGGCCATGAGTGATAATAATTATTCAGATTCATGGTCACATGAATGGATGATTGGTTGGTGAGAAATGGTTTGGGGGAGATTCACAATATGTGCAAAAATGATTTTGGCAGATTGGGCCGATACGTGAAAATGGTTTTGGGCTTTGCCCCTTAATGTGAATTAACTTGTGATATTTCAATTATATGATGTGAAACCTGCTATGCCCAATTAATTATTACGTGAACTTGTTACTTTTGTGGTATATGTTATTCATATTTATATGTCAACTGTTTAAATAAATTAAATACTTTATTAATGAGTATAATTTAACATATTTCGGATTTACCAATCTCATGACGTTGCAAATCACCCATACGTGAGAATTCAAATCTCACGTCCCCCTTTTACAACCCTTGCAGATTATGAATTCGTGGAGCAAGGACAGTAATAGAGACGACACGGAGTTCCCCACTTAAATAAAATGATACTATTGATATTAAGCTTTATATATATATATGTGTGAGAAATATATATTATCCTACTCATTCTTCCGCTGCATAAAACTCATCTCTGATTTTATTATCCATTTTTTTTATCAAAAATTTTATAGTTCGTATTTTTAGTCACAAGTGGCACCTCGAATTCGATACAATTAATGTATTCCGGATTCGGGGCGTTACATATTCCTAGATCCAAAAATATGTTTAAAATATGACAAAAGTCAGTAGTCATACGTGTAGATGCTTATGATGCATTTATAATAAGTCAAAACTAATGTTTATATGGGGACTTGTTGTACCCCTCTATATCCCGTAGCACGAAATCATCATACTTGTTCTTATAAGGGCAATAAAGCAAGACAACACAGAATTTTAGAATATTGTATTGACATAACATGTTATAATCATACTATAAATAGAGACAAATGATCCAAAGTATCAGTAAATGGAAAAAACACAAGTTTTCATGACAAAGTGACTACTGCCTTTAGCACCATCCACCAATTGTATTGAGAAATTGCAAATTAGTAAAATCTTAAACCAACTCACTAATTCTCATGATTTCCGCTAACATTTTCTTCTAGTAATAAATCAAGTCTTAAAAATTGAATCCAACAACTTTAGTTTTAAACTAAATAGTTTAGTCTCCTAGTTCCTACACTTTGTTGCACTTCTGAATTTGTACATATCACCCCCGCATGTCATGTCAAGCACATAAAAAATAACACATCACAAACACACTAATCCTCCAAATTAACACAAATTAACAATAAGGTAAACAAATTCAACAAACTAAAATCAAAATACATCGTTGAATCTGAAAAAATATTTGCAATCCATTAAAAAAACAAAAATTTCACCTGCACAATACACGCAGTAGCATTTTTGTACCGGTTGTTGGGGTCCAACAGCGGAGTCATTGGAGGAAGATAACAATGACAACTCCCAATTTCACAAAGAAAAAACTTCATTGCAGATGTTCCCCATTGAAACTACAATACCCAAGAACCAAATAAATTCCAGAATCCAATAGAATGAAATTCAACACTCAACAAATAAGTTCGTCTACTTTCCCAAGTGTTAAAACCAGTATGGGTTATCAAATTGTAAAAAATATGTGAAGAAAGTAAACAGCTAAACACATTATTTAGGAATCCATACTTTTGAGCTTCACTTCGTTTCCATAGGTCTTGTTAAATATTCTTAACGCACCAACCCTCATGCTTCTCCACATCAACTCTCATGCTTCTCCACATCAACTCATGAGATTTAATATAAAAGATGAGCTAAGGAAACTAAAATTTGGAATGCAAGCCCTATTGAGACAAAGTTGACAGCACCAAGTAATTTGGATTGAGAAGCTAGATATCGGCGCATAAAGAAAGAGAAAATGCATTAGGTGCATAAAAAAAAGCCATAGCATCTCAAAATAAGGAATAGCATGCGGATCCCACAATTGATGATGGAAAAGAAGATGATACCACCACAACTATGTCACTTGACCTTGAAGAAGCTTCCATATGTATGACATGTTATCTAAGTTTTAAGAATATTAGGGAAATAAAGGAAGTCACAACACACCCACAAAAGTTGGTAAGCAATGTTAAGAGGTAAAATAAAAAAAATTACCTAGAATTTTTTTTTTACACTGTGAGAATAAAATAAAGGTTTGCATTACAAGATTGTAATAACATCCCCAATTTTTATATATGAAGGTCATTACTGCTCAAGTTACAAGGATATTTATCTTATATTTTGTAACATGAGTTGCTTGTTTGAGTTTGTTATGCACCTAGTAGAAAAAACATAACATAAGGATATCTTACACTTTGAAATAAATTTTTAAGTATTTTGATCACTGGAAACACAACTTAGATGCTAAAAAAAAGAAAGTTAAGATAAATCATGTTAAGTTGTTAACTCACCATTTTTGAACCAAAAATGAACTGAGTGCCCATATGTAGAATGAAAATTCTCTGCAAGAAGACATAAACTTTTTTATCAAAGCATGGAAGCCAAAAGAAAGAAAGAAAATGACTTCACAGAAAATACAATTAAATTTGTTTGCAACAGTTCTGAATCATAAAGGTTGTGAATCATATTCCAACTATATTGACATGAAACCTCATGAAGAGTCCAGAACTGAATGGAAAATCTCTAGTAGAGAATAAATCTCCAACCAATAAGCAACTCCTATGTTTGGTGAAATTTCAGAAGACTCAATAAGTTAAAAAAAAATGACCTTGTGCTCTTTTAACCATTATGTTTTATATGTTGGATTAGTGATGCAGTTCATATTCTTAGCAATTCAACATAATTGATGAGAAGCACTTCAGTCTAAGGAAGTTTGCATGTGAAGATTGATTGCATTATGCACACAAAAAATATTATTACGTGTATATACATATGCAAACTAAAACATTTAAAGGAGAACAAAAACTTTGGTTTCTATAAAATTCTGACATTTTTTCTCTGTGTATATAGATCAAAATAGAACATTAAATATTCTACTTATACATAATTTCAGTTTCTTTTAATATCATACAAGAGAACTTCCACTAAGAAACATACATAAACTCTCAAATGTCTATTTACTGAAGGATCAGAATTTCAAGGTTCCTAAAGGCTCTAGATGATCTTGAACTAAAACTAAAAGACAGATTTGACTACTCGAACCCCTAATAAAACCTCTTATATCAAGAAAACAATTGCTTGTCCTTAAGCAACCAATCAACCTCCAAAAATCTACAAAAATACGAAATAATCAAATCATCACCACCAAATCAAAATGCCACTAAAATTGAAGTTGGAATCCCTAAACCCTCGTCAAAGAAAATAAAGAAATAGAACTCGAATTTGCACAATCCAAAATCTCCAAGTCACACAGAACAATAAAAACTCTAAAATTCCATAAGACTCCCAATTGAATCAAACCATATATTAAATTAACATACCTCTGAGCAATAAATTCGTCCGCAATATTCACGCTTCGATATTCTGTCCAGGGACAATTTTCTGGTTATTTATGACCCCATATCCATCGGTTGGCCATCATAATGACGATATCATCGCTTTGTATTCTTGCTAGCTTGGGTGGACGGCGATAGAGATGATAGAGTGGACAGTGAAGACCGATCTTCGAGAAGGTAAAGAGAACAGGAGAGTGAACGAAACATCACACTCAGTTAAACAAATTGATAAAGGCAGGCGTTGAGGGTGAGAAGTTAGATGGACACAACGGTGAAAATGAACGAAATTAATAAGAATAGAGGTAAAGTTGTAAAAAAAATGTTTCACATTTACATGCCACTTTTTAATATAGTATAGATATAAAAATTACATGAAAAAAATAAGAAAGACGACAATTTATGCTTAAGACATTGAAGTACTATTTTCAACTTACCCGTTGTTAATAGGCGAGCTACATTACAATTTAGGCAAACAGGATTTAAGCAAGTTAACCACACCAAATATAGGATTAATCGAGCTAAAGAAATCCAAGCAAAGCTGGAGTTGTCGGGCGAGCTACTCCAGCTAGGCGAGCTACTACATCAAGTCGAGCTACTTGAAAGCAAAGACCCTCCGAACGTAAATGAGACCTCGGTGAACTATCCTAGCCAAAATACTAAAGCACCAAGGTAATAAATAAGTCGACCAATAAAATCAAGCTAGTGACTCCTCAAGAACAAGACTCAAGAGACGAACTGCTCATTAAACCTAGCTAATCCAACTTTGAGGATATAAATTATTTTAGATAAGGTAAAAAAAGTCAAATCTCCATGTGTCAAGCATGCACACATGGGAGAGCAAAGGTCAAGACACCTCCTACTTGGAGGACTTGTATAAATATCTTGATTTTCAATTAATAAAACAAGCACAAATTCACAAATACATCCAAACTTTGTCTACACATACTAAAGCACCTCCATTTACACACATACAAACTAAATACGTAATTAATACATGTATTTATCTATTTTCATCCCGAATAATCGAATTCACTATATACAGTAGTGATCAATCACACGTAATTGTTTGATGATCTGATTAACAATTAAAAATAGCCACTCATCCACGTGATTAGAAATGATCCTCAAATTGGTGCTAGAAGGAGGGTTTGAATTCATGGCTACTAACAATGAGGCCGAGTACGAGGCTCTCATTGCAGGTCTCGACCCACCCGCCTGACGAGGGTCATCCTTTTCCGCTTTTGCCGCTAGGGCGATCATTTTTGTTATTGGGTCCCCTTTCTTCCTCCCTCTCTTGGTCGGCATCTCCCAGACGTGTCGATCGAGTACGTGGAAGGAAGGATGAAGAGCTACTGTGACGAGCTGGTCTACAAAAGGGCGAACTACAACAGTTAGAAAAAATAATAATACAAAAGTTGCGAGAAAAGTAGTTCGCCAAGTTGAAAGAACATAACTGTTAGGAACTTGAGCTTGAGCCTCAAGGCGATGGGGATAATGTTGGGTTTTAGAGGCACGAACACCATGTTCGGCGCAGCGGAAGAACACGATTCACCAACAATGAATCTGAAACATGGTTGTATAACATAACAATTAAAGGATAAATAACGATATATAAATCCTTACAGCGATTTGTACGCGGAATCCCCAACTACGGTATCCATGTAACGACTTTCTACCAACCCGCACCGATATGCCAGCGTTGAATCTCAAGACGAATTTTCTAGGAAAATTCAGACTGAGATTTTATGGAGAAATTATATTTCTTGTGTGTTTTCAGAATTTCCCATAAGACACATATTTATAGGGATTAACTTGGCTTAATTCCTAAGCAAGATATCGGGCCTAGCCCGTAATATAATCTCTACGGATTATATTTTCCTAGATATGTTCCTACGAATAATATGTTTATCATATCTATTATTCTTGTATAATAATATTCCAAATATTATTATTGGAATTTCATATTTAATTAAATCTAATTTAATTAAATAATAATAATAATTAATTCTAAATATAATTATTATTATATTCTCCATAAATTAAATATTATATCCAATACAATATTTAATCAACCAACTATAATTGGTAAATTGCCATTACTTGTTGTGTGACCCATAGACCCTCGTATATCGAGCGATTAGTCAAACTAACGGTCTTAATTGAACCCTAGACAATAAATCAGACATTCTCAATATACGAGGTACTTTGCGAGGAAATCTGCAACTACCTGTAATATTGTAGGCTATTCTGATATCTTTCTTTCATTCACGAATACTCGATTATGTCTTGAACATGATGAAGTGTCTTTTCAAATAACTTAATCATATTATCTCCAATCACTAATTGATCAAGTATATCACACTTAGCCACAAAGTCTAAGTTGATGCGCGTCGGCCGACGACTTAGATCCAATTATGATGAGAAGACGAGTATTCTCTCTAAATCCACATTGAGGAATGAATCCTATTCTTGGCTCAACTACCACGCACATGCATTTCGTGATGAACCCAATCCATGCCATATCTACCCGTGGAAGGGTGCAAGTGTCGGGCATGGTCAATGTTCACCACTCCACACATGTCGTGCGTATTGACCTCAAGTTAGAGAAGTATCACATCGCTCCCACTAACCGAGACACCCGTAGACATATTATATGGAATTACATCAAACGGTTTCTCGGATGGGTATACCAATACCCTCTAAGGTATCTGTGCATCCATCATGAGATACCCGGTATCTCGTAGTAAGTGAGATCTTACTACACTCTCTAAGAGTATGATGCAGATCGCACACCAATCTCAATTGCATCATCAATATCCCATTCTTGATGATCCTTGATTGGGGCAATTTGAGAATCATACTTAAGTCATCTGAGTTTTCACTCACTCAATGACAGTAGTGATTCATGGGAACATAAATAAGATATATGCAAACAATCAAACATCATATTCAGATAAGTGTAACGCCATACATTTAATATTAAACCAATAATAATATTAAACTAAATCTGAATATTATCTTAGTATTATGTCCTTTCGATGGATTGTCTCTAGAACACTAACACTAACAATCTCCCACTTGGACTAGAGTCAATCACCTATATGTCTAACCCCTAGACCATCAAATGTCTTGTGTATACACGAACAGTGAAAAGGATTTACAAGATTATCCTTTATGGGAAATGCTTTAATTTCATTTCTCATATCGATATGATCTCTCGGATAAAATCATAACGCCTCGGTACATGCTTAATTCTGTTACCAGATCTCGGTTCCTTTGCTCATGGAATCGCACCAATGTTGTCACAATACAACTCTATTTGACAACTGGCACTCGGAACTACCCCTAGTTCTTTCAAGAACCTTAAAATCCAGAAAGCCTCAAAGGCTTCTGATATAGCAATGTACTTAGCTTCGGTTGTTGAATCTGCGGTCAGATCTTTCTTGGAACTATTCCAACTTACCGCCTCATCATTGAGAACGAAAATATAACTTGACTGTGATTAGTAATCTTCACAGTCGGACTGGAAACTCTCATCAGCATAGCCCGTAACGATTAGCTCTGACTGCCTACCGTAGACAAGAAAATGTTCTTCAGTACACCTGAGGTACTTCATAACATTCTTGACAGCAATCCGGTGAGGCTCATCTGGATTCCGCTGGTATGTACCAGTGATGTTGACAGCGTAGGCCACATCTGGCCTCGTGCAAGTCATGGCGTAGATGATAGAACCCAACTGCAGATGCATGTGAAATGTCCTTCATGTGCTCGACATCAGCTTCGCTAGAAGGACAATCCTTCTTCGACAACTTTAACCTATGGTTTGCCGGTAGAGATCCTCTCTTAGAGTTCACTATCGCAAAATGCTTCAACACCTTATCTACTGTTGGTCCCACTAGATAGATTAATTGCGGAAGCTTTAGGTTTATGTCTTAACAAACTTCTTATTATAAGAGCACAAAACAAGTAAGAGATTAAATAAACGAAAGCAATAAATAACACCGGATATATAGTAGTTCGGATCTGAATATCCTACGTCCACTCTCCCTTTTATCCAAGGGGTCTCACTATCAACCAACCAACTTACTCACGTACTGGAATTTCCGAAGTACCAGTTCCTTCTTACAACTCCTTTAGATCTAACCACAATCTAAAGTAATCAACCTTCAACCTTATCTTAGAGATGAACAGGTTAAAGTCCAACAACTCCTTAAGAGTAGATATGTAATGTGAACAATAAGAGTGCTAAGAGTTATTATCAAAAGCTTGGAATGTGACTTGTGCGCGTAGGGTCTCTCTAGAGCTTTTTCTTGTGACTGCACTCTTGTATTTATAGAGGAGATTAGGGTTAGCCGTTGGAGAGCTAATCCAATCAGATCCTCTATTTAAGGAAGATTCAATCAATCAATTCCCTAATTGATTGATTGGGTTGGTGAGATCCTTGGATTGATTAACTTCAATAACTTTCCAATCCGATCTAGTTGACTTGATTTGAATCACCAACGGTCAAATGTTTCCTCTGCCTAACTCTGATTCTCTCCAGAGAAGGCAAGACCAGACACCAGGCAACCTCGGTGTCTTCTGGTCCAGATCTGGTTAACAACCAGAATACTCAGTAGAAGCAGGGGATCAAACTGAGCATCTTTGTTCCACCAGACTCGTCTGGTCCGGACTCGTCTGGTCTGGGGAAAGTCCTCTGCCTCTGGTCAGATCTCATCTGGTGAAGTCTTCTGGTGGAGTCCTCTGGTGAAGTCTTCTGGTGGAGTCCTCTGGTGAAGTCTTCTGGTGAAGTCTTCTGGTCTGGCAGTTCCCCCTAGACTAAGTCCTAATCTAGTTCATCATCTGGCTAACAGGTCCAGATGGTCCTATTACATCTTCTGGTTTGTTTTAACTCATCAAAACTATACAATAATTTTCCTAATAATTTCCCCCTTTTTGATGAAGTTAAAACACTACCAAAACTGATCAAAAATAGAATATAAGCAAGAAAACAATAAAGAGATAAGACCTTAGAGTAGATCTTATCAGGCAAACAATAAGACAACAAGGAGTTGTCTTTGAGACAGAGAAGATATGATTTTCATTGATACATAAGGATAGAATGATTACAGATTACATTAAAGATCAGATCCTATTCTATGCATATCTTCTGTTCTCTTTAGGCACCAGAAACCAGTCAAGGAACCTGTCTTGAATGGCCTTCAACTCTGCAGAAGATGTTGGAGTGAAATTCACCAACACCTTTGTCTTGTACAGTTTCTTCAATTCAGCCCAATCAACCCGGTCTCCTGCCATTGGAGTGTTGAGATAATGGAATTCAGGAGCAGTGACTTCCAGGTTGAACTCAATAGTTGAATCCATCAGCTGCTTGTAAAGATCTGCATCATAGGCTTTCATCCAAGAGTGAAAGGTTCTGTTGATGAGAGCATCATCCTCTGGTGGAGGTCTCTGGATGTAGTGTTGAATGAACCAGAGAGTCTTAGCTTCTCTCCACTTTTCTATCAAAGGCACAGGCACAGTTGAGTCAAAGGACCCTTCTGTCCTGAGAGGCAAGATGTGCATGACCTCAACAGGTGCCTTCCTCTTCTGACTGGATCCACTGGCACCAGGAGTGATACCAGCTTCTCTGCTCTTCTTAGTTTGCCTCCTAACATATCGGAGCCTCTGCTCTTCATCTATGTTCTTCCTGATCCTTGCTTGCCTTTCTTTAGGCGTTTCTTCTCTGAACCTCTTCTCTGCCTCTTCCACTACTTTCTCTAGGAAGCTTTTCTTGACTTTTCTGATCTTCTTCTTAGCAGGTCCAGAGATAGAGATAGGATCCTGCTCTGCTTCTGACTCCTCTTCTGCAGCAAGCTGCTTAGCCATGGTAAGAGATTTAAGCTCCTCTTTCTTCTTCTTCTGCAGCTCTGCCTGGGCCAAGGTGTTCTCTAGCAGGTCCAGACGAGCTCTATGGCTAAATAGGGTCTCATTGGTGGTCTTCGCCAGATCAGTTCTGGCCTTCTCTTCCCCCTTTTTAACTTCATCAAGGAGGGGCTCCACTACCTGCCTTATGAGATCAGGCAAGGCAGTGTTGGAGGAAGAGTGAAGATCACGAAGTTGCTTTGCTTCTTCCAGGTAAGCCTTGGATTCTGCAACTAATCTCTCCTGCTTGGCCAGCATCTCCTGGAGTGAATCCTTGAGCTTAGCAGTCTCCAGTATTTGAGTGGCCAACTCAACTTTCAACACAAAAACTGGCCTCATCTGCTCCAGCACGTGCTCCTGGAGCTGTTTCTGGCTATGCATAACATCCAACTTGACAAAGAGACCATTTGCCTTAAAAGAGCCTTTAACTTCAGCAAGAGTGGACTTGATCTGCTTAAAGAAAATCCTCCTCTCTTGCCGAATCTGATGCTCGATCATGGCAGGGGCCATGTGTTGAATTGCCTTGGAGAAGCGCCCAATCTACATGATTTGTTCATTAAAGAAAGTCTCCATCTTCTGGAGCACGGCATGAGACATATCAAAATCTTCCTCGTCTGAATACAACTCTGGAGGGAAGACAAAGTTAGGCCCAAACTTGTAAGAGGGGACCTCAGGAGTGATCATAATCCCCCTCTGGATGAGCAAGGTGCGAATCAAGACCTTGGCTGCAACAGGGGTCTCTAGCTCTGCTGGGTTCTGGATATTCAGCTTCTGCTTAAGTTCAATCTCACATGCAGTGAAGTTGGAGGGACCCATTTCCTCAAGCAATAGCATAAGGTCCTCCACATCTTCAAGTCTGGCCTTGCTCCAGACTTTGGCATCAGTAAGGTCTGCCAAAAGTGGTAAGTGCTCCAGAAGAACTGGGAAATGTTCTCTTAGCCAGAGCTGAGCACTCACACTCATACTCTGCCTAATGGGACCCATTTCTACAGATGAGAAAGTGAAGGGTTTGGGCCCAGAGGCAGAGGAGGAAGGTGCTAAGTGATCAGGCTCAAGTGAAGCTTCCTCATCTTCACTATCATCGCTGGTAAGGCATGTGGGAGAATGAGGAGGGCCAGGGAATCCCAATGCCATAGAAAGAGGGTTCAAGTTTGAGGGCTGATCTGATTGAGTTTGGGGAGGGTTTGGATTTTGTGAGGTAGAGGATGAAGGATTGGGTTGCTCTGCACCAGAAGTAGATGGGATCTCTGGGACAGAGGGTGGGATAGGAATTTGAGATGTGGAAGGGGAGGGAATGGAGGGTTCTGCACCAGAAGTAGATGTCCCTTCTGGTACAGGGGCTGGGGGAGAGGGATTTGTGGTAAGGGGTGTTTGTGAAGGTGGGAGAGAAGGTGTTTGAGTAGGTATGGTGGAAGGAGTATATATGGGGGTATCTGGGAGAGTCTGCTCTGGTGAGGCAAAGGGGGCACCAGAGGCAGATGGGGTTTGAGGAGGGTTATCTGGGGGAGAGGTGGAAGGGGTAACAAGATTAATGGGGGTAGAGGTAGAGATTGGGGGAATTACCTCTTCAGAAGGGATTGGAGCAGAGGAGTCCTGCATAATTCTGGCAGCTTCATCAATAGCTTGCTCCAGTGCATCTCCAAGATCAGAGCCAGAGTCTGAATCTTGAAGAATGGCCATCCTTGCCTTAGGCTTCTTCTTCAGAGGCTCAACCTCTTCTTCCTCCTCTGATGGCTCATCCACCAGGAGTAACTTTGGAGCTCTTCTGCCTGTCCTCGGCTTCTTGGCAGATTTCTTCTTGGCCTCCTCTGGCCTCTTCCTCTTGGAAGCTCCTGCCTTCTTGGCAACCTCAGCTCCTTCACTCTTCTTCTTCAAAACATCAAGAAGAGGAATCTGGTCCTCCTCCGAGGAACCAGAGAAAGCAATGGTTGAAGAACCAGTTGCTTCAGCAGCTTTCTTCTGGGTCTTCTGCTTTGGCTGCTGCTTCTGCCCCTTAGCAGGCGAAGGCACTGCTTGAATAGGAGGGGCAGGGATGGCTTGCTCCTCGTCTGAATCGGCATGACCATGAAGAGGGCCATCCTTAGAGAATAAAATCTTGGATTTATGAAATCCCTTACACCAGGAGTCTTCCCACTGCATCTCTGGAAGCAGGGAATCCAAAATTAGAGTCAGTTTCGTTCCCAACGAAACATTCGCAGTAAAGTAGAACTGCAACTCCCCTGGTCTGGAAGGACAAGTCTCCTTCTTCACCTTCAACTTGTTCTTCCTCAACACATCCCAGAAAAATTCCGCCCAATTACATGGTACTCCATCGTACAATGCTCGCATCACACACATCCTGCCATTGAAAATGGCATCTGTGCTGTAATTTTCACACATAAGCACTTTCACCACTATATCGAACATCACTTTATACTTCTGCCTCAAATGTTTGTCCAAAAAGCCCTTCGTGATGTTCTGGCAAGAGGATCGAGCAAAAAGCTTGAAGGAACCAACAATATCATCCTCCTTGTAAGTCAATGGATCTATGCCTGTTGCAGAGATATTCTCGAATAAACTGCAGAAATCTTGCTTGGAAAACACCAAATCATCCTCGTCGATCTTGGATGAAATGTAGTCGTCGTGGATCTTCATACGGACCAGAAATTGGGCCGCATATCCATCCAAAGTCCTAAAATTTCTTGGAACCGTTGAAATCAACTTCTCCACCCCTGCTCTCTGGAGCATCTCCAGAATTGACAGCGCCACAGGGTTCTTCGTGGTGTAGAAATCCACCACCATCTCTGTCTTAAGCTTTTTCATGATGTATACATGGTCGAAGTTGCACATAGGAGCCATGACTGAAAGAAGAGTGTGAGAAAGAGAAAGATAGAGATCCTGCAGAGAGAAGTTAGGGTTTTGAAAATATGGAAACGTGAAAAGACAGATTGAAAAGAAATTTGATTTAAATAGGGTAATACGCGTGGCTTGATTAATTAATGAAGTGTGAACGCATGTAATATCAAAAATTAATTTAGGGAACAAAATCAATTTTTGAATTGATTGACATTTTGCACAGTAATTAAATCTGATGGCCAAGATGAAAAGGCAAAATACAGATTTAATCTGGTGCGTAGGCGTGGTCATTGGGACTGGGCATAAAGGGTTTTTGTGGCAGTCAAGAGAAAAAGCGAAATGATTGCCTAGGCCCTATACCCTAGTCTTAAATACACTCTGAAGTTGAAACGTTTTTGGTGTACTAAGTAATTTGAAAGGTGTATCCCAATGATCAGAGGCCAGAAAAGTAAAAGCATACCTGTCACCTGGTATTGTAACCAGATGATATCACAGCTAGTCTGGTGTGACATCTCATCTGATGAAACCTATCTGGTTCTGATCAGATAAGACTCTGGTTTTGATTCAGCACCTTATCTGGGACGTACCTCATCTGGTACAAGTGTCACCTGGTGCATACCTTATCTGGAGAAGTAACTTCTCTGATATATCTGTCCTGTAGGTATGTTAGTTGAGAAAATAATGAAGTATGTAAAAATGAAATTAAGGATACTTCTTCTCTGATGTTCCCCCTAAAACAAATCTGTCTCTGGATCCAATAGTCCCAACTCAAAAGCTAACTCTCTGAATCTGGTCTCAGCTAGTGGCTTAGTCAAAATATCTGCTCTCTGCTTCTCTGTTGCAATCTTTTCCATCCTTATGTCTCCCTTCTCAACATGATCTCTGATAAAATGATGCCTTATATCAACATGTTTGCACCTGGTATGAAGAACTGGATTCTGGGTGATTGCAATTGCACTATTGCTATCACAAAAGATTGGAATATCCTTAGCTCTAATCTGGTAGTCCTTAAGCTGTTGACTAATCCAGAGTAGTTGTGAACAGCAGCTCCCTGCAACCATGTACTCTGCTTCTGTTGTTGATGTAGCAACTGAAGTCTGCTTCTTAGAAAACCAAGATACCAATTTATTCCCTAAAAATTGACATGTTCCACTTGTAGACTTTCTATCTATTCTGCATCCACCATAATCAGAATCCGAATAACCACTCAACTCTAAGTTGTCATCTGCAGGATACCATAATCCTAAATTCACAGTTCCCTTAAGATATTTCAATATCTTCCTAGTTGCTTCCAAATGACTTTTCTTAGGATTAACTTGAAATCTAGCACACACTCCTACTGCAAAAGTGATATCTGGTCTGCTTGCAGCCAGGTACAGAAGAGAACCAATAAGTGCTCTGTACTGAGTCTGGTCCACACTCTCTCCAGACTCATCTGGATCCATGTTGAAATTTGTCATCATAGGAATCTTGGCTGCTTTGCTAGATCCTACTCCAAACTTCTCCAACATGTTTCTGATGTACTTCGCCTGATTAATGAAGATTCCCTTCTCTGTTTGCCTTACCTGCAGACCTAAAAAGTAATTCATCTCACCCATCATAGACATCTCAAACTGACTCTGCATGAGATCACCAAACTTCTCACACAGCTTCTTGTTAGGGGATCCAAATATAATGTCATCAACATATATTTAGACCAGAAGGATGTCATTTCCTCTTTCCTAAACAAGGTCCTATCAATCTTACCCTTAGAAAAACCATTGTCCAGAAGAAATTGAGATAGAGTGTCATACCATGCTCTGGGTGCCTGCTTCGGTCCATAAAGAGCTTTCTTAAGCTTAAACACCTTGTCACCTTGTTCAAAACCAGGAGGTTGTTCCACATACACTTCCTCAATGAGAATCCCATTAAGAAAGGCAGATTTCACATCCATCTGGTATACTTTGAACTTCATGTGAGCAGCATATGCTAAGAACAATCTGATGGCTTCTAGTCTGGCAACAGGAGCAAATGTCTCATCATAGTCTATTCCTTCAGACTGAGAATAGCCCTGAGCCACTAGCCTTGCCTTGTTCCTAGTAATGACATCATTCTCATCTTTCTTATTCTTGAAAACCCACTTAGTGCCTATCACCTTTTGATGTCTTGGTCTGTCTACCAGCTCCCAAACATCCTGTCTGGTGAATTGATTCAACTCCTCTTGCATTGCAACAATCCAATTTGAATCCTTCAGTGCTTCCTTGATGTTCTTGGGCTCAATCAAGGACACATAGCAACTGAATAAGACAGCTAAGTTAAGAGTTCTCCTAGTCTGGACACCCTTAGTTGGATCTCCTAAAATCAGGTCATTGGGGTGATCAATCAGGGTTCTCCTTCCCGTGGTCTTGCCTGGTTGATCATCTTCTGCAGTACCTTGGTGAATATCACCACCTGCAGAAGAGCTTCCCCCTACAGGAGTTCCAACCTCCTCTGGTTCTGCACCTTGTGAAGACTTCTTCTTCAGAGAACCAGAAGATGGGTCACCATCTGAATCTGAATCTGAGTCTGAATCAAGAATAGGTGGATTGACTTTGATTACTCTGGGTGTAGTATGATTCTGTGTCTCATCAGAAGACTTAGAGTCCACCTTGTACTAAAAAGCAGATTCATCAAAAACAACATAAGGTGTTTCCTTCACACAAAGTGAATACTTATTAAAAACTCTAAAAGCCTTACTGGTGCTGGAATATCCTAAAAATATTCCATCTGCCACTTTAGCATCAAAGGTTTTTAATTTAGATTTCCCATTGTCATGGATGAAACATTTACATCCAAAAACATGAAAATATGAAACAGATGGGGTTTTACCTTTCCATACCTCATATGGAGTCTTATTATGTCTCTGGGCAATTAAGCATCTGTTCTGGGTATAACAGGCTATATTGATGGCTTCTGCCCAAAACCTTTGTGGTGTGTTGTACTCTGCCAGAAGTGTTCTTGCAGCCTCTTTAAGGGTTCTATTCCTCCTTTCTGCTACTCCATTTTGTTGAGGTGTTCTGGCAGCAGATGTCTCATGAAAAATCTCATGGTCCTTGCAGTAATCTGCTATGTGTTAATTAAAAAACTCTGTCCCTTTATCACTTCTGATTCTGACTATGCTCTGGTTCTGCTAATTCTGAATCTGCTCGAAGAACTCTGGCAGCTTAGTGATAGTTTCATTTTTCTTAAACAAGAACACTACCCAAGTGTATCTTGAAAAGTCATCTACTATCACCAAAGTGTACTTCCTTCCACTGAAACTAAGAGGAGAAACAGGTCCAAACAGGTCCATGTGAAGTAGTTGAAGTACTCTGGTTGTGAAGTAGTTAAAGGAGGTCTTGGGTTGTTTACCCTTCTGGCATGAAACACAAACCTGATCCTTCTTAAACACCTCATTAGGAAGACCTCGAATAAGACCTTTTCTGGCAATCTTGTTCAGTATTTTGAAGTTAAGATGACACAATCTCTTGTGCCAAATCCAGCTGTTCTCTATAGATCCTTTAGCAACCAGACAAGCATTTCTTGGGCAACTGCTAAAATCTGCAAGATAAATGTTACCCTTCCTCAAGCCTATTAGCAAGATATCATTATAATCAGAAGAAAAAACAGTGCATGAATCACTAGAGAACTTCACTGAGTATCCCCTGTCACAGAATTGGGATACTGAAAGCAGATTATGCTTGAGTCCTTCAACATAATAGACTTCATCTACAGATACTCCATTGAAGGTCAACTTTCCAACTCCTCTGGTGACTCCATAGTTGTTGTCACCAAACATCACTCTTGGCCCATTCATTGGCTTGAAATCTTGGAGATTATCTTTCTGGAAGGTCATATGCTTGGAACTTCCACTATCAATGTACCAGACATGGTTGCTTGAAAGTCCTTTCTCCAATGGGCTCTTATCTACCTGCAGAGAAATCAATTAGGTCCCCTACTAGTGCTGGGTCCTGATTGGTTAGTTGCAGGTTTTGTAGGAATTCAAAGATAAAGATCACCCCTTGTTGGATGAGGGGATCTTATCTTCCTTCCAAATCTATCTACCAGAACATGTCCTCTTACAATGACATATTGAGCTACTGGTCTGATAAGGACACCTTTCCTATAAACAGGTCTGGTGTATCTTTTCTCAAATCTGGCCTTTGGAATGGCCTGCCTCAAAGACATGGTCTTAAAGGTCTAGTTGTAAGGGTACATCCTAGAAGAACCATCTCTGGTGTCATAACTACCCAGATCAGTTGGTTTTCTATAGATGGGTCTGGAAGACCTACTCTGGTTCTAAAAATTTGATCTATTCTGATGATAAAATTCCTTCTGAGGTTTCCTGTTCTGGAATCTTCTTGAAGCATTCCATCTTTGAGATCCCTGATTCTGATTGAGGTTCTCTGGTTCAGTATACCTCCTCTGGTATCTCCTATTCTGATTAGGTTTCCTCTTATAGTTTCCTTTTTTAGGTCCCCTAATCTGCTTAGGTTCCACTCTTTTAGGATTCCTCTGAGGTTCTCTAATCAGGTTAGGCATCTGAGCAGAACCATCAACCTTCATAGGTTCTCTTTTCTGACTTGTATGCTCTAGAATTTTTCCTTCCAGAACATTCACCTCTTCTGGATTATGTTTTGAATTATCAGCAGGGGGGTCCCATTTCCAACCAGGTCTGTGAACCACCATGCTATCAGAAGGATCCTCTTCATTCTGGAGTTCCACAAGTTCACCAGATCTTATAGACTTGTCTTTGGTAAAGCAATATTTATGAGATCTTTTAATAATTCCAGGATATCCTAAACCACTTTTATCATTTATGCGTTGAGAAGATCCTGAAATAATAGATAGAACATCTGGTTTTATGGAATCTTCTCTGGGCACAGGTATCTCAATAGTTTGCTCAACTTGTTTTCCCTTGATAAGAGTCTGGTATTTGGCTCTAAGCTCATTGAGCTCATCCTCCTGAGAATTCTTTTCCTTCATGATTTGATCTACCAGAGTATCTCTTTCTTTGATCTTATCCTGAAGTTCAGAGACTTCTTTGGAATGATCTTTCATGAGTTCTCTGGTGGATTTTTGTTCATGAGATAAGGATTGAACTTCAGTTCTGAGCCTACCATTCTCTTTCTCAAGTTTTTGACATAACTGAACACAATTTTGGAGATCTGATAGCATTTGTTGCATATCAGACTCTCTGGAGTTACCAGATGAATTAGAGGATTCAGTATATTTGGAATTTGATAAGACTAAGGTAGTTTCTTGTACCTCATTAATGTCTGCCATCAGACATACATCATCATCAGACCCGAAATCAGAAGAAGAAGAACTGGAACTAGTATCCTCCTCCTCTGCTTCTGCCAGCAATGCTCTCTTGTCTGCATATCTCCTATCTCTCTTGAGTCTTTTCTCTTCTCTTTCCCTAGGAGTAAGTTGAGGACAATCATAACTGTAGTGACCAGCCTTGTTGCATGTGTAGCAGGCATTGTCTCCTCTGGAACTAGGACTTGGCTCTCTCCTCCTCTGGTTGTAGTCTGATCTGGCTGGACTACTCTCTCTCCTCTTGTAGTCAGGTCTGCCAGAACTACCATCCCTCCTCTAATAATCTGATCTCCCAGAACTACCAGGGTTGTCATCTCTTCCTTTCTGGAGTTCTGAATCTGGTCTCCCTTGAGTCTCCAGATGTCTTCTCCTTTTCTGCAGGCTTGAAGGAACTCTTCCTGTCTCTGGTAGACTCCTTCCAATGCCTTTTGTACCTGCCATATTTTGAACTCATTTTATCCAATTTACGGGTTAGAAGTGCTACCTTCTCCTTGAGGCTCAAGTCATCTGCAGTAGACTCCTTTGGCTTGTCACCAGTCTTGATAGTTGAGGAGAATGCAACTCCTTTCTGACCAGAAGAGGAAACCTCTTCTGTTTGATCCTCCCCTTGAAGATCATACTCATAAGCTTTGAGATCAGACAACAGAAGATGATGATCCAGAGTGTTGAGATCCTTGTTGTCCTTGATCACAGTGACTTTAATTCTCCACCTGCTGGTTAGGGAACGCAATATTTTACTATTTATTTCTTTCTCTGAATAGGTCTTACCTAAGGCACTAGCCTTGTTCAGGAGGTTTGTGAGACGCATATCCAGCTGGTCATGGTCTAGTCTGGTTTCATCTTGAAAGTGTCAAACGAGTGTTGAACAACTTGAAGCTTGTTATCTTTAATCTTCTATGTTCCCTCACAGAGTAGTGCAAGTTTGTCCCACATCTCCTTGGCAGTGGCACAAGTTCTGACTTTTTCAATCACCTCTTTAGTAAGTGTGTTGATGATCTCAGTTCTTGCTACCTGGTCCAAGTTGTAGAGCTTTTTTTCATCATTGTCTAACTCATCTCTCTTCTTGAGGATTCTTTGCCTGGGGACTCTGTCCTCTGCAGCTTTCTGGGCAGTTTCACTAGTTTCTTCCCTGGACTCTGACCTACCACTATCAATAGGAGTCCAGTAAAATTGAATTGAGCCACTTTCTACCACATCTAACATGCGGTGGTGGATAGCTCCAAGATGATTATTCATCATGAAGCTCCAGTGGCTATAATCCTCGAATGAGAATTCTGGCAGTTTGCGACTCTTATAAGAAGATTTCGAAGACATAATTACTAAAATAAAGGATTTAACAAGAATTTGAACAAAACCAATAAAGAGCAATGGATCTGCTCGGTGACCACCAAAAGCTTTACAAAGCAGTGGTCGTTAGACACACTGCTCTGATACCACTTATTGGTCCCACTAGATAGATTAATTGCGGAAGCTTTAGGTTTATGTCTTAACAAACTTCTTATTATAAGAGCACAAAATAAGTAAGAGATTAAATAAACGAAAGCAATAAATAACACCGAATATATAGTGGTTCGGATCTGAATATCCTACGTCCACTCTCCCTTTTATCCAAGGGGTCTCACTATCAACCAACCAACTTACTCACGTACTGGAATTTCCGAAGTACCAGTTCCTTCTTACAACTCCTTTAGATCTAACCACAATCTAAAGTAATCAACCTTCAACCTTATCTTAGAGATGAACAGGTTAAAGTCCAACAACTCCTTAAGAGTAGATATGTAATGTGAACAATAAGAGTGCTAAGAGTTATTATCAAAAGCTTGGAATGTGACTTGTGCGCGTAGGGTCCCTCTAGAGCTTTTTCTTGTGACTGCACTCTTGTATTTATAGAGGAGATTAGGGTTAGCCGTTGGAGAGCTAATCCAATCAGATCCTCTATTTAAGGAAGATTCAATCAATCAATTCCCTAATTGATTGATTAGGTTGGTGAGATCCTTGGATTGATTAACTTCAATAACTTTCCAATCCGATCTAGTTGACTTGATTTGAATCACCAACGGTCAAATGCTTCCTCTGCCTAACTCTGATTCTCTCCAGAGAAGGCAAGACCAGACACCAGGCAACCTCGTTGTCTTCTGGTCCAGATCTGGTTAACAACCAGAATACTCAGTAGAAACAGGGGATCAAACTGAGCATCTTTGTTCCACCAGACTCGTCTGGTCTGGACTCGTCTGGTCTGGGAAAAGTCCTCCGCCTCTGGTCAGATCTCATCTGGTGAAGTCTTCTGGTGGAGTCCTCTGGTTAAGTCTTCTGGTGGAGTCCTCTGGTGAAGTCTTCTGGTGAAGTCTTCTGGTCTGGCAGTTCCCCCTAGACTAAGTCCTAATCTAGTTCATCATCTGGCTAACAGGTCCAGATGGTCCTATTACATCTTCTGGTTTGTTTTAACTCATCAAAACTATACAATAATTTTCCTAACATCTACGTAGGTGGATTGTGACAGCCCTACCTGTTGGAGTTATACGTGAAAGTATACTTTTACTTTGTATAACTCGTGTATCAAACACTTGTTTATGAGAATAATTCTTTTATCGCATTTGCTTTAGTTATGATTGAATGTTGAATTTCTATTGCAAACCGTTCAATATATGGTACTAGTTACATTGTAGTTAATGTGGTGATACCCGATCACGGAAGACAACATTAACAGTTTCCTTGTAACAAAACGTACATTTTCACGACCTAGGTGGAATTGAACAATCCGCCGTGAAAGGTCGATGTGTAAGGCTCAGATTGGTCTGTCTTGACTAAGAGATTGCACTAGCACATTTAGTATGTGTTGAAGAAGACCTACAGCGAGGATAAATTCTTCTGTTCTAAAATGTGAAGAATTAGACCTCAGTGGTTGTTGATTTCTTTATCTCCGTCACTTAAATAGGACCGTGTGTGCTTGATGGTTATTGCTTTGATTCATGTTGGGTGAGAATCATTGTGACTTCGAACCTTGTGCTTTGGGCAGTAATATTAATCATACGACGGTTGCTAAGATTTAATACGGAGAAACGCGTGCGAGTACGGCTCGTGTGATTAGTCCCCTTGGTGGGCTCAGAAGTTTTATCGTACCAAATCTTGCAAGTGAAGAATCAGTTTCTTCGGTACGGATAATAATGTTGAGTTGTCTTTACTCCAAGGTGAAATATATTAATTACTTTAGAGCTATTCAGAAGCTTAATTAATTAATGGACTTGATAATCTTAAACGCGGGAAATAATAACCGAGAGCCCATATTATCGTAATATGAATTAAGATGGATAGTGCAATATTAATTTATTAGTGGTAATAATTAATATTAATGGGTTGAATTATATTGGGGCTCAATATTGAAATTCAGAAGTCCATTAGGAGGTCCAATCTTAATTCTCCTTAAAGGCCCCTCTAGTAGCCCATTAAGTAGCCCAATAATGATAAGGTGATCAAAATAAAAAGATAATATTATGCTGATTTTTCCTCTAAATTTTCGAAAAAGGGCCTTATTAGGAGAGAAAAGATTTTGTTGATTTTCTTGAAAAGATATTATGCAAGATAAGTATTCTTGGAATACAAGATTATCTCATATATTCAAGAAGATCCAAATCTTGGATTCTCTACTAGTAATTTTCAAAAATCATAGGTTTATAAGGTGAATGAGATTTTTGTGGAATATTTTATTATGGAGATAAGAATATATGAGATATATTGAAGATTTCTTAGAGACTGAGAAAAGATTTTTCCAAGGCCCATTCCACAAGTAAATTTCAGCCATCACTACTTATAAATAGGGGATGATTATTTCATCCCCAAGTACATAATTTCATGTGTTGGAAAAATCAAGAGCATAGATATTTTCTTTTTCCTTAGTTATTTAAATTATTCGAAAGCATCTCCCACCGGTGATCGAATAAGGTGAAAGGGAATACTTGAGAAGGCTTTTGGGTTGATAAAGCGCGTACGTGTTAGTCCCGTTTTATTCAAAGGCCAAGTTCTACGAGAGGTACGTTAATCACATATTATCTTGTTTATTCCGCCATAGATTATATGTGAATTAATTCAACATGCATGATGTTAAATTGGTTGTTGGAATTATTATTTGAATTAATTAGGATTAATTCATGCTAGTAATAATTGTATTTAAATTCGTATTTAAATTTCATCCCGAATAGATTCCGGGCACCCCTATTTTTCCAACAACTGGTATCATAGCCACGGTTTCGGGCTCTGATCTTTAAATTGGAATTTAAATTGTTTAACATTAAATTGAAATTGGATAGTATAATTGCTAGTTCTTTTTTGCAGGTATCCAATTGTCATGGTTTTAATGTTGTTATTTTTTCATGCGTGTGAATTAATTGTTTTTAATTCGATTCGTTCGAATTTGTTTTTCTCGTGAGAAAATCCACGAGTAGATTAGTTGTTTTTATTTTGATTCGGTCATTGTAATAGACTAGTCTAGATCTAGTATTTATTTTTTTTGAAAAATAAATTGTAACCGGATCGTGACGAAGAACGAAGAATTAAAGACGGCGTACCCGGACGACGCATGCATGCGCGACGCATGCATGGACGTAAAATCGTGCATGGGGTGAAGAAAACGAGAACGAACGTCGAAACCCGGCGCACGGGGTGCGCAAGGCGCACGACCCGCGCGCGCCTCAGCGCTTGGCGTGCGGCGCCTCGGCGCTCGGCCTGCTGCGCCTCAGTGCTCAGCGTGCGGCGCCTCGGCGCTTGGCCTGCAGCGCCTCGGCTGCTTGGCCGAGAGGCACGCGGGCCCACTCCGTGGGCCGACGCGAGCCGTATCTCGGGCCGTGGAATTTTTTTCGGTTCTGTTTTTTTCGTGTGATTTTAAACATCGTCCCGAACCCCAAACGATGCTGTTTTTTATGAAAGTGTTGCTGTTCGAGTGGGAGTGTGTCGAGACGAACGACGGAAAGCAACAAGGACGATTTTTCGCATCAAGGCGTGAAGAAATTAAACCGTGATAATTGAATTTGAGTGCTCCAATGTGTTTAATTTTGTTTTGATGGATGTTTTATTTCGTGCAATTATTATTAATTGTTAATATGTGTTTGCATGAATTTAATTGTCCAAGAAAAACCTTACTTTCGAAAATTACTAAGTATGTTTATTTAATCGCAATTTTATTCCGGATATTAAAATTGGATTAATTTGGCCTCCATAATTTATTTATTTGTGAAGTTCTTTTGGAATACATTCCCCCCCCCCCCCCCCCCCCCGGATCGGCCAAAAGAACGGATTTCACATGAATAAATTCCGAAAGCATGATTGTGGATTATTACTAGTGGCGGTATTGACCCTTACCACGTGTGGCTTGCTCAAAGCGAAATAATAATCCTGTATTTAATTATTTTTATTACTTAGGCATAGGAAGTTGATATTAACTTACTCCCCTCGGAGTCCCTGTCAACTTCTATGTGGTCAAAGTGGGAGCCAACTATAATTTTGAATTAAGGATTTGTAACTTTTAAGTTTGTGATCCGCTTGAATGTATTTAAATGTATAGACCACCCCTCGTGGCGCATTTAAATTGTTTCGAGATGTTGGCTGATACATGATTATATTTTTTTAAGGTTTCAATATAATTGATGTGATCGAATTATGTGATAATTTCGTATTTTTCTAGATATTGATATGAATGTATGTTTTATTCTCAGTTGATCATGTCGCAACCTTTTAATCCACTGTTTAGTATACTTAAAGATAACAAACTTGTTGGTGAGAACTATGTTGATTGGAAACGTAACCTTGATATTGTCCTAACCGCTCAACACCACAAATGGGTACTTACAACTCCTAAGCCCCAAGAGCCTGCCGAAGATGCGAGCAAGGCGGTCAAGAAAGAGCATAAGAGTTGGTTTGACTCCGATGAGATGGCTAGGTGTACTATTCTGGCTTCAATGTCAGATGTGTTGCAACACCAACACCAACACATGGAGACCGCCTCTGAGATAATGCTCAATCTTGAAGCGATGTTTAAACATCAGAACCGTACAGCTAGGCAAATCACCATGCGAAAGATGCTTTCGTTGAAGATGGTGGAAGGTACGCCCATAAGGGATCACGTTATCGAGATGATGGGTTATCTCAACAAGTTGGAAGTACTTGGTGCGGAATTTGATCTCCCTACTAAGGTCGATTTCGTACTCCATTCTCTGCCGAAGAGCTTTGAGCAGTTTCAGTTGAACTATCAAATGAATGACCGGGCAAATTGTTTGCCCGAGCTCCTGCAAGCTTTGGTATCGGCGGAGACATTAATGGATCATCAAACTGTTGCTATGGTGGCAAACGGTCCGTCTACCTCTTCGGGTCCCAAGGGGGGGAAGAAGAGAAAGAGGACGAAAGGCCAGACCCAAGAAAATCCAACCGTTGCGAAACCCAAGGCAAAGGGAGAAGGAGGTGGAAAGAAAGCTGCCAAGGGTAAGTGATTCAATTGTGGAGAAAAGGGACATTGGAGGGCGACCTGTTCTAAGTCTAAGAAGGCGGGAAAGAAAGGTAAGTCTCATGCTTTAGTCGTTGAAACATATGTTGCGGCGTATGCTGCCCACATTTGGGTAGTGGATATCGGGGCAACTGATCATATTTGTTTCACTCTTCAGTGGTTCCAGCTAACCCGACGACTTAGCAAGAATGAGATCACCATCACTTTGGGCGATGCTACGAGGGTGGCAGCCGAAGCAGTGGGAGTCGTGCACCTATCTTTTGAAGATAGAGTTTTAATTTTAAGAGATGTTTTATACGTTCCGAACTTTAGAAAGAATTTAATTTCAGTTTCTAAGTTGTTTTTTGATGGATATTCAATTACTTTTAATAAAGCTGTTACTGTTTCTTTTAAGAATGATGTTATTTGTCATGGAATGTTGGTAAACAATCTCTACACGATTAAGTGTGCACACCACTCAAATAATGAATCTAATAACACGTCGATCATTTTGAGTAATAAAAGAAAGCGTTCTTCGGAGATGAACAAAACACTTCTATGGCATCTTATACTAGGTCATATTAATCTAAAGCGGATAGAGAGATTGGTGAAAGACGGATCCTTGGAATCATTCCAAGTCGAACCGTTTCCAACTTGTGAATCCTGTTTAGAGGGTAAGATGACCAAGAGGGCATTTGGAGCCAAGGGGAATAGAGCCACGGAAGTGTTAGAACTCGTTCATACCGATGTGTGTGGTCCAATAACGATCAAAGCGAGAATGAGGTATGAGTATTTCGTCACCTTCATTGACGATTACTCAAGATATGGGTATATTTACCTTATGAAGCATAAGTCTGAAACTTTTGATAAGTTCAAGGAGTTTAAGGCCGAAGCCGAGAAACATAGGGAAAAAAGTATCAAGTTTCTACGATCAGATCGTGGAGGCGAATACCTCAGCGATGAATTCTTGAACTACTTATCGGACGAAGGGATCGTATCCCAGTTAACCGCACCGGGAACCCCTCAACAGAACGGTGTGGCGGAACGAAGAAACCGGACTCTTTTAGAGATGGTCAGATCCATGATGAGTTATTCGGATTTACCCAAGTCGTTTTGGGGTAATGCCTTGGAAACGGCGACTTACATTCTAAACTTGGTGCCATCCAAATCGGTTCCTAAAACCCCAATGGAATTGTGGACCGGGCGCAAGCCCAGTCTAAGACATTTGCGGATTTGGGGTTGTCCGGCATACGTGCTAGACAAGGAAGCCGGTAAGTTGGATCCATGTTCGGAATTAAGGCTGTTTATAGGATACCCTGCGGGAACGAAAGGGTGTATGTTCTATAGTCCCAAGGATCAAAAGACCGTGATTAGTACACACTTTAAATTCTTGGAGGAAGACTATATGAACAATCGGAAGCCTAAAAGTGAAATTACCTTAGAAGAATTGAGAGGTCAAACCTCGATACCAAGTATACAAGATGATGTACCACACGTCACATCTTCACAACCGGAACCCCGTCGTAGTGGGAGGATTGCTAGGCAACCCGAGAGATTCATGGGGATAGGAGAATCTTCGGATTTGGTTCCCGGTGATGAATTGGACCCATGGACGTACGACGAGGCAATCCAAGACAAAGACACAGAGTCGTGGCAAACGGCAATGGAAGCCGAGATGGGTTCGATGGATCATAATTAAGTGTGGGAGTTGGTCGAGCCACCCAATGGGGTAGAACCCATTGGATGCAAGTGGGTGTACAAGAGGACCGGACGGAAGGGTAGAGACCTTCAAAGCGAGGCTTGTGGCCAAAGGGTATACTCAGAAAGAAGGGATCGATTATGAGGAGACCTTTTCGCCTGTAGCTATGCTTAAGTCCATCTGTATTCTCTTGTCGATCGCTGCGCACCTAGATTACGAGATTTGGCAAATGGATGTCAAGACGGCTTTCCTTAACGGAAGTCTTGACGGGATAGATATCTATATGCAACAGCCCAAAGGTTTCATTGAAAAAGGCCAAGAGAATCTCGTATGCAAGCTTAAGAGATCCATTTATGGACTTAAGCAAGCATCGCGTACTTGGAACCAGTGTTTTGATCAAGTGATTAAGTTTTGTGGGTTTGATCAAAGCGAGTTCGAAAGTTGTGTGTATAAGAAGCGTGACGGAACTGCAGTGGTATTCTTAGTATTATACGTAGATGATATTCTGCTCATTGGAAACAATGTAAAGGTATTGTCAGACGTAAAGGTATGGCTGTCAAAATAATTTGATATGAAGGACTTAGGGGAAGCCGGTCACATCCTTGGGATCAAGATCACTCGCGATCGCAAGAAGAGGATGTTGGGCTTATCGCAAGCTTCATACATTGACACTGTTTTGAAGCATTTCAGCATGCAAGATTCCAAGAAAGGTTTTGTACCTTTCAGGCACGGAATCCATCTATCGAAAGAAATAAGCCCTAAGACGCGAGCGGAGATAGATGACATGAAAGGTGTTCCGTACGCTTCGGCCGTAGGAAGCCTTATGTATGCAATGTTGTGTACGAGACCGAATATCTGCTTTGCCGTGGGCATGGTGGCAAGATATCAAAGTAATCCCGGGAAAGACCATTGGACTGCCGTAAAGTGCATCTTGAGGTATCTGAAACGAACTCGTGAGCGAATGCTGATTTACCAGTCAGATAGTCTAGTTCCCGTGGGATACACGGACTCGGATTTCCAATCAGACATAGACTCAAGAAAGTCAACCTCGGGTAGTGTGTTTTGCATGGGAGGAGGAGCCATTTCATGGAGAAGCGTTAAGCAGAAATGCATCGCCGATTCGACCATGGAAGCCGAGTATGTAGCTGCTTGTGAAGCAGCGAAAGAGGCAGTATGGCTCAAGAACTTCTTAGTGGACTTGGACGTTGTTCCGAATTTGCCCGACAAGATAACTGTATTTTGTGTCAATGCCGAAGCAGATGAAAATTCAAAGGAACCGAGAGCCTACAAGGTCAGCAAACACATAGAAAGAAAATACCATCTTATACAAGAAATCGTTAAGAGAGGAGATATAGAGGTGGCAAAGATAGCGTCGGGTGACAACCTAGCGGATCCATTCACAAAGGGTCTGCCTCAGAGTACATTCGAGAGACATGTGGATGGAATGGGAGTCAAGACTATTGCCAATCTACTTTAAGTATAAGTGGGAGGAATTATTAGGTTATTGTAGGTTGACATGAGATGTCACGTAGAGCTACTACACTAAGACATGCGTGATGTATACTAAAAAGCAGATTTTAAGTATAAGTGGGAGATTGTTGGAGTTATACGTGAAAGTATGCTTTTACTTTGTATAACTCGTGTATCAAACATTTGTTTATGAGAATAATTCTTTTATCGCATTTGCTTTAGTTATGATTGAATGTTGAATTTCTATTGCAAACCGTTCAATATATGGTACTAGTTACATTGTAGTTAATGTGGTGATACCCGATCACGGAAGACAACATTAACAGGTTCCTTGTAACTAAACGTACATTTTCATGACCTAGGTGGAATTGAACAATCCGTCATGAAAGGTCGATGTGTAAGGCTCAGATTGGTCTGTCTTGACTAAGAGATTGCACTAGCATATTTAGTATGTGTTGAAGAGGACCTACAGCGAGGATAAATTCTTCTGTTTTGAAATGTGAAGAATTAGACCTCAGTAGTTATTGATTTCTTAATCTCCGTCACTTAAATAGGACCGTGTGTGCTTGATGGTTACTGCTTTGATTCATGTTGGGTGAGAATCATTGTGACTTCGAACCTTGTGCTTTGGGCAGTAATATTAATCATACAACGGTTGCTAAGATTTAATACGGAGAAACGTGTGCGAGTACGGCTCGTGTGATTAGTCCCCTTGGTGGGCTCAGAAGTTTTATCGTACCAAATCTTGCAAGTGAATAATCAGTTTCTTCGGTACGGATAATAATGTTGAGCTGTCTTTACTCCAAGGTGAAATATATTAATTACATTAGAGCTATTTAGAAGCTTAATTAATTAATGGACTTGATAATCTTAAACACGGGAAATAATAACTGGGAGCCCATATTATCGTAATATGGATTAAGATGGATAGTGCAATATTAATTTATTAGTGGTAATAATTAATATTAATGGATTGGATTATATTGGGGCTCAATATTGAAATTCAGAAGTCCATTATGAGGTCCAATCTTAATTCTCCTTAAAGGCCCCTCAAGTAGCCCATTATGTAGCCCAATAATGATAAGGTGGTCAAAATAAAAAGATAATATTATGCTGATTTTTCCTCTAAATTTTCGAAAAAGGGCCTTATTAGGAGAGAAAAGATTTTGTTGATTTTCTTGAAAAGATATTATGCAAGATAAGTATTCTTGGAATACAAGATTATCTCATATATTCAAGAAGATCCAAATCTTGGATTCTCTACTAGTAATTTTCGAAAATCATAGGTTTATAAGGTGAGTGAGATTTTTGTGGAATATTTTATTATGGAGAAAAGAATATATGAGATATATTCAAAATTTCTTAGAGACTAAGAAAAGATTTTTCCAAGGCCCATTCCACAAGTAAATTTCGGCCATCACTACTTATAAATAGGGGATGATTATTTCATCCCCAAGTACATAATTCCATGTGTTGGAAAAATCAAGAGCATAGATATTTTTCTTTTTCCTTAGTTATTTAAATTATTCGAAAGCATCTCCCACCGGTGATCGAATAAGGTGAAAGGGAATACTTGAGAAGGCTTTTGGGTTGATAAAGCGCGTACGTGTTAGTCCCGTTTTATTCAAAGGCCAAGTTCTACGAGAGGTACGTTAATCACATATTATCTTGTTTATTCTGCCATAGATTATATGTGAATTAATTCAATATGCATGATGTTAAATTGGTTGTTGGAATTATTATTTGAATTAATTAGGATTAATTCATGCTAGTAATAATTGTATTTAAATTCGTATTTAAATTTCATCCCGAATAGATTCCGGGCACCCCTATTTTCCCAACACTACCATCTTCTTGGATCTATCCCTATGGATCTTGATCCCTAAGATGTAGCATGCTTCACCAAGATCCTTCATCATGAAGGTCTTTGATAACCAATCTTTCACGGACTGCATTAGTGGGATGCTATTTCCTAAATCAATATGTTATTGACATATACGATTATAAAGACAATACTCTTTCCGCTGCATTTACGATAAACGCAAGGATCTTCCGAATTTCTGATGAAGTCAAAAGATTTGACAGCTTCATCAAATCGGATATTCCAACTCCTAGAAGCTTGCTTCAATCCATAAATGGATCATTTAAGCTTGCACACTAGGTTAGATTTTGGATAAGATACAAAACCCTCCGGTTGAGTCACAAACACTTTCTTATCAATGTTACCATTGAAGAGAGCTGTTTTGACGTCCATATACCAAAACTCATAATTGCAGTGTGTTGCTATCGCAAGTAAAATTCGAATGGACTTGATCTTAGCAACTGGCGACAAAGTATAGTCAATACCTTTGCATTGACTATATCATTTCGCCACTAACCTATCTTTATAGGTTTGTACTTTGCCATTTGCATCGGTCTTACCCCTGAAGACTCACTTGCAACCTATGGGTCTAACCCCTTTCGACAACTCAATTAAGTCCTAGACTTAATTGGTGTACATCGAGTCCATCTCGGATTTCATGGCATCATGTCACTTCTCTGAGCCAACATCTAATGTTGCTTCAGTATAAGTTCTAGGTTCATCCTTATCCGGAACCTCCACATCGTCATGTTCCTCCACGAGGATCCCATAATGCCTAGTGGGTGGATTACGATTCCTAGTCAACTTACGGAGTTGTGGTTGTGCAGACTGTACATTCTGATCATGAAATATTTTTTTGTGGTGCAGCGACTTCATCGTTGACCGAAGTGTCCTCAAGAGAGACACTTTCAAATGTCTCTTGGGCGGGAGTTTGAACTGTGTTATTCTCATTCAGCCCACTTGGAGGTTGTTGCGAAGGCAATGCAACTCCAATTACGCTCCCACTGGCTGAAAGAAGATCACCTAGTGATAAACTTCCACTATGAGAGTCGTTGAATGCTCCCACTGATTCTTTGTCATGTTGCTTTGACAAATCATCAATCTCTATGTTAATTTGTGGTTCTTGAATCTCTTCAAGTTCTATCTTCTTACGGCTTTGTTCTTAATAGACGTACTCGTCTTCTAGGAACTTAGCTTGCCTAGAAACAGTCATTGTTTGCTTCTCCGGTAGATAGAAGTGATATCCTCTGGTCTCCTTACGATATCCCACAAAATAACTATTTTCACCTTCGGATTCCAACGTATCAGTTAGCATTTTCTTCATAATTGCGGGGCAACCCCACGTTCTAATGTGTAGAAAAGATGGTTTCTTGCCATGCCATAGCTCGTATGGAGCTTGCTCAACTGATTTGAATGGAGTCCTATTCAGAATGTAGATTGAGGTTTGTAATGCATATCCCTACAAGAATGTTGGAAGAGAGGAAAAACTCATCATGGACCTTACCATGTCTAACAAAGTTCAGTTTCTCCTATCGGACACACCATTCATCTAAGACACATATTTATAGGGATTAATTTAGCTTAATTCCTAAGCAAGATATCGGGCCTAGCCCGTAATATAATCTCTACGGATTATATTTCCCTAGATATGTTCCTACGAATAATATCTTTACCATATCTATTATTCTTGTATAATAATATTCCAAATATTATTATTAGGATTTCATATTTAATTAAATCCAATTTAATAAATAATAATAATAATTAATTCTAAATATAATTATTATTATATTCTCCATAAATTAAATATTATATCCAATACAATATTTAATCAACCAACTATAATTGGTAAATTGTCCTTTCGTATTGTGTGACCCATAGGCCCTCGTATATCGAACGATTAGTCAAACTAACGGTCTTAATTGAACCCTAGACAATAAATCAGACATTCTCAATATATATACGAGATACGTTACGAGAAAATCTGCAACTACCTGCAATATTGTAGGCTATGTGATATCTTCCTTTCATTCACGAATACTCAATTTGTTGGTGCAGCGGAAGAATATGATTCACTAACAACGAATCTACATATAGTTGTATAACATAAAACATAAAGGATTAATAACAATATATAAATCCTTACAATAATTTGTACGCGGAATCCTCAACTATGGTATCCATGTAACGACTTTCTACCAACCCGCACCGATATGCTAGCGTTGAATCTCGAGACGAATTTGCTAGGAAAATTATGACTGGAGATTATATGGAGAAATTATATTTCTTATGTGTTTTCGGAATTCCCATATGATACATATTTATAGGGATTAACTTGGCTTAATTCTTAAGCAAGATATCGGGCCTAGCCCGTAATATAATCTCTACGGATTATATTTCCCTAGATATGTTCCTACGAATAATATCTTTACCATATATATTATTCTTGTATAATAATATTCCAAATATTATTATTGGGATTTTATATTTAATTAAATATAATTTAATTAAATAATAATAATAATAATTAATTCCAAATATAATTATTATTATATTCTCCATAAATTAAATATTATATCCAATACAATATTTAATCAACCAACTATAATTGGTAAATTGCTATTACTTGTTGTGTGACCCATAGACCCTCGTATATCGAGCGAGTAGTCAAACTAATGGTCTTAATTGAACCCTAGACAATAAATCAGACATTCTCAATTTACGAGGTACATTGCGAGGAAATCTGCAACTACCTGTAATATTGTGGGCTATTGTAATATCTTCCTTTCATTTGCGAATACCCGATTAAGTCTTGAACATAATGAAGTGTCTATTCAAATAACTTAATCATATTATCTCCAATCACTAATTGATCAAGTATATCACACTTAGCCACAAAGTCTAAGTTGATGCGCGTCGGCCGACGACTTAGATCCAATTATGATGAGAACACGAGTATCTTCTCTAAATCCACATTGAGGGAATGAATCATATTCTTGGCTCAACTACCACGCACATGTACTTCGTGATGAACTCAATTCATGCCATATCTACCCGTGGAAGGGTGCAAGTGTCGGTCATGGTCAAAGTTCATCACTTCACACATGTCATGCGTATTGACCTCAAGTCAGAGGAGTATCACATCGCTCCCACTAACCGAGATACCCGTAGATACATTATATGGAATTACATCAAACAGTTTCTCGGATGGGTATATCAATACCCTCTAAGATATATGTGCATCCATCATGAGATACCCGGTATCTCGTAGTAAGTGAGATCTTACTACACTCTCTAAGAGTATGATGCAGATCGCACACCAATCTCGATTGCATCATCAATATTCCATTCTTGATGATCCTTTATCGGGGCTATTTGAGAATCATACTTAAGTCATCTGAGTTCTCACTCAATCAATGACAGTAGTGATTCATGGGAACACAAATAAGAATATATGCAAACAATCAAACATCATATTCAGATAAGTGTAACACCATACATTTAATATTAAACAAATAATAATATTAAACCAAATCTGAATATTATCTTAGTATTATGTCCTTTCGATGGATTGTCTCTAGGACACTAACACTAACACGATTAAGTCTTGAACATGATGAAGTGTCTATTCAAATAACTTAATCATATTATCTCAAATCACTAATTGATCAAGTATATCACACTTAGCCACAAAGTCTAAGTTGATGCACGTCGGCCGATGACTTAGATCCAATTATGATGAGAAGACGAGTATTCTCTCTAAATCCACATTAAGGAATGAATCCTATTCTTGGCTCAACTACCGCGCACATGCATTTTGTGATGAACCCAATCTATGTCATATCTACCCGTGGAAGGGTGCAATCGTCGGTCATGGTCAAAGTTCACCACTCCACACATGTCGTGCGTATTGACCTCAAGTTAGAGGAGTATCACATCGCTCCCACTAACCGAGACACCCGTAGACATATTATGTGGAATTACATCAAACGGTTTCTCGGATGGGTATACCAATACCCTCTAAGGTATATGTGCATCCATCATGAGATACCCGGTATCTCGTAGTAAGTGAGATCTTACTACACTCTCTAAGAGTATGATGCAGATCGCACACCAATCTCAATTGCATCAT
Organism: Ballota nigra; assembly: GCA_947034835.1. Taxonomy (NCBI): domain Eukaryota; kingdom Viridiplantae; phylum Streptophyta; class Magnoliopsida; order Lamiales; family Lamiaceae; genus Ballota; species Ballota nigra. The sequence goes on from OX344729.1 coordinate 11,612,435, forward strand.
CAATATCCCATTCTTGATGATCCTTGATTGGGGCTATTTGAGAATCATACTTAAGTCATCTGAGTTCTCACTCACTCAATGACAGTAGTGGTTCATGGGAACACAAATAAGAATATATGCAATCAATCAAACATCATATTCAGATAAGTGTAATGTCATATATTTAATATTAAACCAATAATAATATTAAACCAAATCTGAATATTATCTTAGTATTATGTCCTTTCGATGGATTGTCTCTAGGACACTAACACTAACAGATAAGTAGTGAAGTGAGCTAGCCTACGAGTCTCTACCGAGAAGAGGTGTTGGATTGTACGATCAGCTCAGTTTCTAAGGGCGATCTGGCTCACGACGAACAGAAATAGGTTGTTAGTTTCATCTGTAGCGCTCCTCCACTTAAGAGTTTTGGGACCTAAAACAAATATAAAAAGATTAAAATTCGTCGGGATGTTTATCTCTCTTCGTCGCCATATGGGCGAGCAGAAGCACGCCAGTTCCCGCCGATGTAGAAGCAATTGTACATCCAGTCCTGGACCTTCCCGGGAACATCTTCCACTGCCTTGAGGTCAAGACGAGCCTTAAGGTAGTACCAGCCCGCCTCATCTCTGGTGCAGGCAGTAGGCATCATGAGATAGTTTACCTCCTCCGCGGACAACTTATTTGGATATCCCTCAAGGGCGCACAAAACCATGAGGGGCATAAGATTCATCCACCCAACAGGGGTTAACTGGGTGATGGCCAGATTAGTTTGCTCTAGGAAACGGCCGATCAGTGGATGTAATGGCAATGTAACTCCAACTCTAAGGGCTGTCACGTTGATCCCTGTGAGCCCGCGGGGTGAGCGATCAACTCTGTCATCGGCCAAAGGCGCATACATATACACGTCAAAAGGAATTTTATAATCCCTCCTGATCTTAGGTAGGTCCTCCTCGGTGATGGCGGACACAATGTAGCTCGCCGCGTACTCGGTCGTTTTGAGTCTTCGCCTCCCGCGAGCTGGAACATTGAACTGTTTTGAATACTCTCTCTCATAGGCCTCCCAATCAACTTGGCGAGCTACGGCTACAGGGATTTGGTGCTCAATCGGGTTTGGCATGGGGTATTTGATACTTCTCAAATACTCTCATGTCAGCTCGTCGATAGGGTTGGATTGCTCTACTTCGACCACCACCACCTCTTCTTCGTGTAAGTCGAAGCTCATCTCTTCCTCAATCTGACGGGCAGGGTTTACCTTGGCAACCACTTCCTTTGACGAGCGAGCTCCAGATTCAACTGAGCGAACTACGAAGGCCGCCTCCGGATCCGAATCAAGGTTTACGATGGGAACTAGGGTTGAGGACTCTCTGATTGGATATTTCTTGGGGTTACGAGGTGGATATGATCCCGTCTCTGAGTGTGAGGACATTTTAATCGAAGTTTTATCGAAAAGATGATAGTGAAAAAGCTTAGGGTGGTTTCAATAACGGTTTCCGGCAAGGTAGATGAAAAGGCGACAGTGGTTTAAGGATAACGCGACGGAGTTTGGGGATTTCTTATGTAACTAACATGAGATTAAATGCGAAAAGAAGAAAAAAAAGAAGATACAATACCTTATAGAAGTTAAATGAAGATAATCGCCGCCGGAAAAGATGGAGCATCGCCGAAAAGTTTGAAAGAGAAAATCAAGGGTTTCACGCTAAAAGTTGAAGGAAAAAGGGAAAAATGAAGAAAAATTTCCTTTTATAGTAAAAGAAATGCGGAGTACTGAGCGAAAAGGCAAAAAAATGGGGGACTAAGTTTCAATTGTCAGGCGCGTGCGCCCCCATTCCACGAAATTTGGGGGCGCGTTGCCTCAAATTAACGCGTGCGTGGGCGGCGGCAATCATGCCGCCCACATCACACCTCGAGGCATGCCCACGCCTCGGTATCCCAACTGTCATCTGTCCAATGTAGCTCGTCCAAGGTAGCCCGTCCCAGATGATGCAGTCCGCCCCAATGAAGAACAGCTCGTCTTCGCCACAAAAGATCATAGCCAGCCCATATGAAGTTTGCCCAATTTCTTCACAGCATAATAACTGTAACTGGCTAGGGGGCAATTGTTGATAGGTGAGCGACATTATAATTTAGGCGAACAGGTTTAAGCAAGTTAACCACACCAAAGATAGGATTAATCGAGCTAAAGAAATCCAGGCCAAGCTGAAGTTATCGGGTGAGCTACTCCAGGTAAGCGAGCTACTACATCAAGTTGAGCTACTTGAAAGCAAAGACCCTCCGAACGTAAATGAGACCTCGGCGAACAACCCTAGCCAAAACACTAAAGCACCAAGGCAAGAAATAAGTCGACCAACAAAATCAAATTATTGACTCCTCAAGGACAAGACTGAAGAGGCGAACTGCTCATTAAACCGAGCTAATCCAACTTTGAGGATATAATTAGTTTAGATAAGGTCAAATAAGTCAACTCTCCATGTGTCAAGCATGCACACATGGGAGAGCAAAGGTCAAGACACCTCCTACTTGGAGGACTTGTATAAATACCTTGATTTTCAATTAATAAAACAAGCACAAATTCACAAATACATCCAAACTTTGTCTACACATACTAAAGCACCTCCATTTACACACATACGAACCAAATATGTAATCAATACATGCATGTATTTATCTATTTTCATCCAGAATAATCGAATTCACTATTTACAATAGTGATCAATCACACGTAATTGTTTGATGATTCGATTAACAATTAGAAACAACCACTAATCCACGTGATTAGAAACTATCATCAACACCCGTAAGCCTAATACTTCATCCCTCCTCAAAAAATGGTCTTGGTTGCTTTAGTAGGATGTCCCTAAAAAATAATTATGTTGTCTAAATGAATATAATAAACTTTATCTACACTTTTCAACATACACACATAATATTTTTAAAATAATTTATTTTATACTTCGTGTGGCGCAATATTCTTACTTTTTACATATTATATCAACTTTCTTACTAATCGTGCAAAAAGTAAAAAGACTAAATGTTGGAGATTGAGGGAGTAATTTTAGAAATTATTGTTTTTTTAAGTCCTGCAAACTACCCCTATTACGATTTTAGTTTAGTCGGCTATCATGAATTATATATATATATATATATATATATATATATATATATATATATATATATATATATCTTGTAAAATATACCTAAAATAGGTCAATATTAAAAAATTCTTGGTCCGGGTCGTTCAAGTAAAAATTCGCGGATCTTGGTCGGGTCGAGTCGGGTTTGGTGGGGTTTTTTCAAAATCTCGCACAAGTCAAATTACAGGATTTTCGCTCCCAGTTTGTATTACTATATTGACAAATTTATATTACTATATGGCAAATATGTGTTACTAGTCATTAAAAAATAGATTTTTGTTACTATATCTGCATAAGTAACTTTTTCATCAAATTTTTCCTCTTCATCAAATTTGGTTTGATCATTGGTTGACTTATCTCCGCAAGTGAATCTTCTTCTTCCACAAGTGAGACATTATTTCTATTTGGGGAAAATACACTTTTTGTCCTTTAAGTTTGGTCAATTTTGTTTTTCGTCCTCTAACTTTTGACTTTATTTTTTAGTCCTATAACTTTTAAAAAATTAACATTTTCGTCCTAAAACCGATAATTTTTTAGTCCTAAATTTAACATTTTAGTCCGATAACTTATGTTTTGGGACGAAAATGTTAATTTTTTGAAAGTTATCGGACTAAAAAATAAAGTCAAAAGTTAGAGGACGAAAAACAAAATTTACCAAACTTAAAGGACAAAAAAAACCAATTTTCCTTTCTATTTTGACATTCTCAAGAAATATGCACAATTCTATGACACTTGTAGCAATGTCGGGAGGAAGAAGTTTTAGCACTACTTACACTTGATTTCAGTACATCATTCTTCTTAGTAAGTGGGTTTGGTGGAGCTGGTTTTCTTGAAGTAGGATTTGAACTAGTTGTACTTCATTCATAGAAAATTAATCATGTTCCAAGAACCAAAGTTGCTCCTTGTGCTTCATAAAAAATTAATTTTGGGAACAAAACTATTTTGTCAGATTGTTATAAGACGATTTGTAATTTAAACTCAAAATTATTATATGAAATATTTTACGGTTATAAGATCCGTAAAATAACCAATATTTAAAAAATTTGTGGATTTTGATTGGGTCGGGTCGAATTTGGTGATTATTTTCTAAAATCTCGCACAAGTCAAGTTTCCGAATTTTCGCTCTCAATTTGTATTATTATATGGGCAAATGCATGTTATTGAAGGGCAAAATATGTGTTACTATAAGACTAAATATATTTTTTTCCATCAATATTTTGGTGTTTTTACTAAAATAAATATTTTTTCATGCAATATAAGAGCAAATTATGTGTTCCTATCTATTCAAATGTTGGTTTTCATAAATATTTATTTATTTTTACCAAAATAATTATTTTTTCATACAATAACATATGTAAGGTAGTGAAAAGTGTATTACTATAATAACAGAAATATTTTACTCAATTGAATAGATGTGTGTTTGCACAAATACATAAAATCACCCTCCCACGTTGTGTTACCATAAGGACAATCATATGTTATTATTGGAGCAAATGTGTGTTAATGTTAGAGCAAATATGTGTTATTGGTGGAGAAAATGTGTGTCGATGTTAGAGTAAATATGTGTTACTGCAAATGTGTATTAATATTAGAGTAAATGTGTGTTACTACAAATATGTGTTACTATTGGAACAAACTTGTGTTAATAATAGAGGGAATGTGTGTTACTATTGGAGCAAATGTGTGTTAATGTTAGAGGAAATGTGTGTTACTATTGAAACAAATGTGTGTTAATGTTAAAGTAAGTGTGTGTTATTGCAAATGTGTGTTAATGTTAGAGCAAAAGTGTGTTAATGTTAAAGCAAATGTATGCTATTGTTGAAGAAAATGTGTACTAATTTATGAAACAATAAATCTAGATTTAAAGGAATGAGAAATAAATTCAAAGACACATATTTGTTCTAAACATATATTTGTCCATATTGTTATTTTAAAGTACAAAAATCTGATATTTAAGAACTTGTAACACACATTTTGTCTTACAGTAATGCATATTTGCTCATATAGTAACACAACCTGAGAGCAAAAATCTTGAAAAAAGCCTTGTGCAAAAATAATTTGAAAATCAGTTTTGCCCTCTTAAGATCCGCAAATTTTAATATGAGGCGATCCGACCTGCGAATTTTAATCTCACTATATATGTTGTAAACTCTGAATTTCAAATAAGCAATGCAACGTTTTGGTCTTGCATTGGCGATATAAGTTATCAAATTTCATTTTGATTGTTATAGTTTCAAAATTAACCGTGTAATCAATATCGTACATAGGAAATTAAGTCTCAATCCTAATTAATAATGCTTGGTATTCTATTAGATAGAACAAATCTCCATCCTTATCAATGCTCATTGTTCAAATTGAAAGAACATGACACAAAATATTTTTGTTTCAAAAAAACATTACAGGAAAATAATAATAAATACAATTCAGAAATCAGTATGGTCAAATACTTTGTTGGAAAATATTGGTTTTGACCATAAATATTAGGGAAAATTGAGTTTTTTGTCCTCTAAGTTTGGTCAATTTTGTTTTTCGTCCTCTAACTTTTGACTTTATTTTTTAGTCCGATAACTTTTAAAAAATTAACATTTTCGTCCTAAAACCGATAATTTTTTAGCCCTAAAATTAACATTTTAGTCCGATAACTTATGTTTTAGGACGAAAACGTTAATTTTTTGAAAGTAATCGGACTAAAAAATAAAGTCGAAAGTTAGAGGACGAAAAACAAAGTTGACCAAATTTAGAGGACAAAAAACTTAATTTTCCCTAAATATTAAGTGACAATTTAATGGATTTAGTTGGTTTGATTTCTCAAAACCAAATTTAGGGTGAATAAGAAATTAATGTCATTTCCCTGGCAGCCGCAGTGTGGGAGTTTTATCCCTCCAATATGGGGAATAGCTCCTTGTGGGCACCGAGCACTGGTCCTCCCACCTAATGGGCCGCTGAGTCACCATGATCTACCTCCTCCACCCAATCCTGTCGGGCCAGGGGGTGCGGGCCCTGGAGGCGAGGGCTTCGCCTTTTGCTACAAGAAATTAATGTCATTTAATATGTGGATAAATACATTGATGAATGTATTTATAATGGTAATAGTAAAGAATTGTGACTTATAGACATGAAGTGTTGTGTCTTTTGATAAAAAATATTCCAAAGTTTTATTTCTTGAAGAGATATAACATTTGGTGAATAGTTGTTTATTTCCAAGAGTTATAACTTTTGGAAAGTGTTATGGTGAAGAGTCGCAACTATTACCTAATGACCCTTGAAAATCTATAAATAGACCCCCCACATTTGTCATTTGCATTCCGTTCGAAAATTATTTTCATTCAGATTGAAATTAGAGTGAATTGTCAAGTGCGTACAAGCATTAGTAGTCCTGCATTAGAATCGAGTCTTAAAGTTCCAGATACTCATTTGCGATTCGCCGATAGCTTCCGCTTTGTAGTGCAACGGGTGGAAGACTCTAAAGTCGCTGTATCTTGGGGACGGTTGCCATGAGCCGTATTGCACCAGTGTATGGGGCAATAACGTCTTACGAAGAGCAAGTTAAACTCATACCTCGACTTTCGTATTAATTCGTGTCTTGCATTGAGTCATCTTAGACTACACACATCTAATTATCCTAATTTTTCCAACATACTTTAGGCCATTTACCAATCAACTTTTCAAATTTCAAATATAAATCCTTACTTCTTTATCCAAATTTTGGTATAAAATTTCAAATCACTTAAAATTCCATTTTAAAGTACACATATTTTATTTTTTTTCAAATACGATTTTCAATACATTATTAATACTTCCCCCCCCCCCCCCCCCCCACCCCACCCATTTCAATCCAACTTTTTACAATATAATAATTTTTTATCATTATTTTTTTCAAAACATTCTCCTATCCAGTCCTACAAAATTCACACCGTCAAATATATACAAAATCTTAATACTTTCTTTTAGCTTACTTCAAATCCATCTTATAGAATTGAACAACGAGGAACGTGAGGGTTCGTTCTCAGATGGATTGATGTTGGTTGTTAGGGGAGAGCAGAGTTCGGTGAAAACTAAAAAATCGAGCCGAACCAAATTGAAATATCAATTCGGTTTGGTTATTTCGGTTTTCAGTTCGGTATCGATTTTAAATTTTAGAAATTTTGGCTTTCGGTTTCGGTTATCTAGGTAAAAATACCAAAATAACCAAAATCGAACCGAAATGAGAGGATATATATAAGTGTCTTATTTCTAACCCTAGTTACATTTATTCATTTCCAAATTTACTGTCGTCGTATCTTCTAGTCTTCCCTTTCCTATTCTCTAATTTTTTATTGTGTGTTATTTCTTTTTGTTGCAATCTATTAATATATATGGGTTTGGGCTGTTAGCAGGTTATAAAAGTAAAAATATGGTCCAATTTAAAAGTCCACTATATTTCGGTTTTTTTGTTATTAACCGAAATCGAACCGAAATTTTCGGTTTCGATATTTTCGGTTTTAAGAAATTTCGGTTCGGTTTCGATTAGTTTTATATATAATTTGATTTATTTCGGTTATGATTTTGTGGTTCTGTTCGGTAATTGAACAGAGCCATGCTTTGCCCAAGTGGTTGTTATAATGCTTGCAGAATTGAGATGAAGGCGACAAACAACGTGTTCTCATTCCTTGTAAAATCTAGTTGTGGAGTATGTCTTATACCTTGTTTTATAGCAATGAAAGTTTACATTGTTTTATAAAAAAAATTGTGTTCTGCTTTTTGTTGAAGGTGTGATTATCAATTTAGGATAAGGGTTATGTTATGTATATAGTAGGGTTGTTTTGGTAGAAAATATAGAAATTGGGTTTTTTTTTTACAATGTTTGATAGAGTACTACTATGCATACCCCAAACACAATCCATTTATTTAATATACCCCAATAAATTTTAAAATTAACCTATATTATTATATACTCTCAATTTTATTCTTATCATAAAATTAAAAAAGTAACACTTCACACATTTCTCTATTCTCATGAACGTCTTTTTCCTTAAAAAAAAAAAGGAAATATATGAGTCTTTCTTACTTTTAATTTTTTAGCCTAAATTTTTTTTAAAAAGTTTTTTTAATTAATCATATTTGTGAAAAGTATTATAAAAAATTCCAAAAATTATAATTAATTATACTAATTAAGAAACTTGAAAATACCAAGACTTTAATAAAATATAAAATCATATTTGAAAAATTAATTAGATATTAAAAAATATAAAAATGAAAAAAAAAATCAATTAAGCAAAATAAAATAAATCTTATTAAATAATAAATTTTAAAAAAATTATTCAAATCATTAAAGTTGTATAAAATCTAAATAAATTAAATAATTCAATTAAATTTTAAAAAATATTAAATTAAAAAAATCCATGGAAAAAATCTATTTAAAATAAAATAAGAAAAATCAAACCAACTAAATCTTAAAATATACTCCCTCCGTCCATGAGTAAACTTCCCACTTTCCTTTTCGGGCCGTCCACAAGTAAGTTTCCCATTCCATAAATGGAAATAACAACACTCTATTATATATAAATTTAACCTTCAAACTCACACAATATTACCAAAAATACCACTCATTCACTTTACTTTTCAACACTATTCATTACTTTATCCCAAAAGTCAACATGTGGTCCACCATATATTAATAAACAAATACACTTTCTTAAACCATTCAACAAAAAAAAGTGGGAAACTTACTCGTGGACGGAGGGAGTATTAAATTTTAAAAAAATAAACAAAAATAAAAATATTTTAATAGAAAAAGACTAAAGCTAAATAATATCACAATAGTATTTTAAAAAATCAATTAAATCTTTAGAAATAATTAAATTAAAAATTTATTATATTTTATTTTATTTTTATTTTTCTTTAGTTGAATTTTAATATTATTTAAATTATTTTCTTAGTTTAATTACTTTTTCGGATTTAGTTAGATTATTTTAATTTTTTTAGGTTAATAGAATTATTTAGAATGTTTAGTGTTTTTATATAATATTTATTTTTAGATTTTATTCAATTTTTCATATTTTTCTGGATATTTTTTAATTAAGTTTGTTAATTTCATTTAATTTAATTATTTAAATGTATAATTAATTTTTTTAAATAAAAAAGTCTTAATTTATTTTATTTTTTTTCTAACTATTTCATATGTAAAATGTAAATAAAAAAATTGAACAATATAAACTTAAAGGATTAATTTTGAAATTAAATAACTTAAAGACCAAAATCAAAATTAACAAAATTAGAGGGCAAAGAATATTATTTACCCTATATTATGGATAATTTAATCTAATTATTTGTAAAAAAATTAAAAAATTATGGGGTATATGTAACGCCCCGAATCCAAAACACATTAAACATCTCAGATTCGAGGTGTCACTAGTAACTAAAATACGAACTATAAAATTTTTGATATAAAAAGGGATAAAATCAGAGATGAGTTTCATGCAGCGGAAGAAATGAGTAGAATAATATTTATAATATATCTCACACACATATGTATATGAATATAAAGCTTAGTATTAACATTAACATTTTATTTAAGTGGGGAACTCCGTGTCGTTCATATTACTGTCCTTGCTCCACGAACTCATAATCTGCAAGGGTTGTAAAAAGGGGGCGTGAGATTTGAATTCTCACGTATGGGTGATTTGCAACGTCATGGGATTGGTAAATCCGAAGTATATTAAAACTGTACTCATTGAGAAAATATATAATTTATTTAAGCAATTTGATATATAAATAAGAATAACATATATCACAGAAGTGACAAGCTCGCGTAATAATTAATTGGGCATAACAGGTTTCACGTTCACATAATTGATATATCACAAGTTGATTCACATTAAGGGGCAAAGCCCAAAACCATTTTCAAATAACGGCCTAATCTGCCAAAATCATTTTTTCACATATAGTAAATCTCTTCCAAAACATCTTAAATAATATCAGCGACCATGAATCTGATCTACTATCACTCATGGCCGTACGTGTCATTCCACAAAATAGTTACCAGTGACCATGAATCTGACTTATTGTCACTCATGGCCATACGCGTCATTCCGCAAGAATAAGTATCAGTGACCATGAATCTGACTTATTGTCACTCATGGCCATACGCGTCATTCCGCAATAATAATTACCAGCTTTCCCTTTTTCCTCACAAAAACTATCATTTCAAACATGGGGAGAAATACACATAATTCATACCCAGAAGATTCATGCTCACAAAGTGTCCTTATTACCATGCAGTCATAAACGATTTATATAATTAGATAAACAAACCAATCCATATAAGGTTTATATATATAATAATATCATATAGTTCACACACTTATATAATAGGTTTACACTTATGTTGTATAAGTTGCTTTAGATTGATTTAGTCGAGTTCAGAGTATACCAGCACAGCGTATTATAAGCAGATCGATCAACAGATCATCACCCACCTGTTAACTCCGGGTCCCGTGAAAGATGTACAAACAGAATGTCGGATCCCTCGTGTGTATTTCGATTAGCACAGAATCCTAGTAGGAAACCATTTGATTAAAAGTTGACCTTTGAATTCGTTTAGGAAAACTTGAGAGTTTGTGTTACGAAAATCGAGAAAGTTGTGCTCTTATAAACTAAAAAAAGACTTGCTTAAGGGTCACACCCTATTTTGGTAAATACACCACTTCTAAAAAGGTGAGTGTATTGAGGGAGTGTATTTACTAGTATACTTGTGGTATAACAGGGGGGTGTATTTACTGAATTCAGTGGTGTCCTTAATAAAGGCCCTTTAAGGAAAAAATATAATTATTAAACTTGGAATTATTTAGAAAAATAAGATTATTACTTAGAAAAATTAATAAAATTAAAGAAAAGGTTTTTCTTTCTTAAGAATTCTATTTCTCATTTTTAAACGAATTCTTGAATATAAATATATGTTTTTTATAAATAAAAACCCTTTTATTAAACTTATTTTGCTTAAAGAATTTTATATAATAAATACTAAAAAAATAATATATATATATATATATATATATATATATATATATATATATATATTCCTTATCATTAGTATTACTAATCAAATTGACTTGTGTCACTTTCAAAACCAAAGAATAGTATTATTTTCTAAAAGTCCTTTTTCATTTGTTTCAAACGTTTGAATAGTAGAAGACGAGTTTCCCTTTGTCTTTAAAAACTCAACTAATACGACAAAGTAACACTTTTAAGCCAAACAGTATTCCAATTTTCAGAAAGGAAACTGCAGATTAATTTCATCAACCCAAACAGCTAAGTCAATACTATCAGTCCTCTAAACAACTAAAAATAAGGATTAAACGGTACAACCGCATAAACTACAATTCACTAAGCAACTAATCAATTCTCAAGAATTTAACCATGATCAAAAGTCCATTTACAAGCTCACAGTCTATCCACAAATAAAACAATTGTCTCAACTTATAAAGTCTCAACAAGGAACTAAAGATTCCTAATCCAACTACTACGAGAATTAGAGAGAAAATTAGTAATTCTTACGAGTCCGGTTCGTGGTGGTAAACGGACGGTCTAACGGCGTCGTATAAGAATTCGTTCGGTTAATCGGGCGGCCTAACGGCGTTGTCTAGTGATTCGGTTGTTCATCGGATTATTTCGGCAGCCTAACGGCGTTCGATTGGTGACTCGTCGGATAATTTTGGCGGCATAACGACGTGATTCTGGATTTTCCGAAATCAAAACAAGCAGCTGTAATACCCCGTCCCGTTTTATACCTTTTATTTTGCTAAGAAACCTTAATTATATAATTTTATATTATTATTATCTTTGTTTCTTTTAATTTTATTATTTTGTGTGCTAACGTGTAATTTAAATATATACTCTATTTCAAATTCCCGAATTCAAAGAAAGAAATCGAATATTTCAAACGGATAAGGGATTACGAGAAATTAAATATTCAAAGTTTAAAATTATATTTTTCGATCCGTATAATTTATTGAGAATAATTAAAATACAATAAAATATTATTCGAATCTTAAAACTGTATTAATTTTCGAATCGGGATTAAACTCGTGAACCAAACGATCCCTGAACCGTATCAAGTGGGAACGAAAATATCCGAATTTAAAGGGGTTAATCCCTACCCACATAAATTACTTTCCTTTTGAATTAAATTAATTAAAGTATTAATTCTCACCCACATCTTTAACTCCTTCCTTTATCTTTTAATTAAATTAAATAATTAAAGATATTTTCCTATATATACTCCCTTCTCTCAGGCTACGGGTTTTCCTTCCAAAGCCAAAAAAAATCAACTCCCTCTTCTTCATCTCCGGTGAGCAGCGTCGCCTCCACCACCAAGCGACGCCGTCGCGCCTCTCCTCTCCGATCGCCGCTGCCCTCCTTCGCATGAGCGCCGCCGTACGTCTCTCCGCCGTTTCCACCGCCAGGCGCCGCCCTCCGTCGCTCCTCCGCCGTCGCACCGCCGAAGAAGCAGCGCTCAGCGCCGCCGTTCTCCGCGACGGCCATAGCCCCAGACCGCCGCTGTCCTCTCGCTCTCTCTCTCTCGCCGGCGACAAGCGCCGCTACTCCTCCGCCGTGACGCCGCCATCACGTCGCGCCTCTTCCTCTCGGCGAGCGAAGCCGCCGCCGTGCCCTCTCCCAGCCGCGCCGCTGTCCTCCGCCTCCTCGAACGAAGCGCCGCCGCTCCCGTGCCGTCGAAGCCCGGAGCCAAACGTCGCCTCTTTTCCTTTTCCAGTAAGGTAATTGAAAATTCCCCCTTTCAATTTCTACTCTTTGAAGCTTAATTCAATTCCATCCCGTAACCTTTTCCGTTTAAATTTCCGATCAATTTGACGCCGTTGAACCGGTTGCTGCTGCCGGAATTTCTGGAAATCCCAATCGACGCCGTTAGACTGTTCAAATCCATTTTCCGAATTCCCGAACGACGCCGTTAGGCCGCCCGATTAACCGAACAAATCCTTATACGACGCCGTTAGGCCGTCCGTTTACCACCGCGAACCGGACTCGTAAGAATCGCTAACTTTCTCTCTAATTCTAGTTGGGATAGGAATTGATCGAATCCCTGTTGAGGCTTGATTACTGTTTTTGGCTTGGAAGCCTGTAAGTTGTAGATGGAGATGTTATTCTGTTGAAATTCCTAGCTGTTGGTATTGATTGATTTAAATCAGAGCACTTGGATTAGTGTGAATTGATATCACTTGATGAGTTGTTGAGTAACTGTTGAAGTAATTGGTTAGTGTTGTTAAGTATTTTTAAGTTGTTTAGTATTATTGAAATTGTTGTCTAGTGTTATTGGATTAGTTGGATGATATTATTAGAATGGATGAATTAGTATTGTTGTTTTAGTTGAAGAGTATTTTTTTGATTAGTATTTTTTGAATTAACTGTATGGTGATGAAATTAGTTGTTAGTAATATTAGTTGAGCTTTTGGAGACAAAGGGAAACTCGTCTTCCCCTTGTGCGACTGTTAGAGAATTAGGAACGAAAAGATAAGTCGAGTTACATCCAAATTAATAACAAATGAAAAGAGTATTTTTTTTGGAAAAATTAATATGATCCTTTTATTTCCTAAAAGTGTCACTAATCAACTTTAGAAGTAATATTAATATTAGAAAAAAAAAAGTACTTTTTTAATTTGTCTTAGAAAAGCCAAAGTCTTTAATAAGTTTTAGTAAGAGGTTTTTATAAAATATGAATTCTTATATTTTCTTTCTTAAAGGGCCTTTGTTAAGGACACCCTGAATTCAGTAAATACACCCCCCTTGTTACACCACTGCTTTCAGCAAATACACCCCCCTGTTACACCACTGCTTTTAGTAAATACACCCCCCTAATACACCTCCTCTTAAAAAGGGGTGTACTTATCAATTTGAAATCAACCTTTGAAAACTTTAGTTTTCAATAGTTTTCTAAAGACAACGATCTGCTCAATCCTCGAGTTTCACACTCTTAAGCTTTTCAAATTCAAAAGTCAATCTTTTAATCGGAATACTCCTTATTAGGATTCTGTACTTTTCGGGACACGCACGAAGGACTCGACCGTCTGCATACACAATATTCTCAGGACTCAGAACAATCAGGTGGGTGATTGATCTGCTAATAATACGTTGTGCTGGTATACTCTGAACTCGACTAAATCAATCTAAAACAACTAATCCAACATAAATGTACACCTACTATATAATTGTTTGAATTACGTGATGTATTTATATATGATACCAAATGTCTATTGTTTTACTTGAATTAATCACCATTGCATGAGACAAGGGCATTTTGTGAGCATGAATCTGTTTAAGTACGAATTATGTGAATTCTCCCCACAATTTGAAATGACAGTTTTTTATGAGAAGAGGAAAGCGAGTAATCATTGAGCAGTTTTGTTTTTGGATTGACACGTACGGCCATGAGTGAATATAGGTCAGATTCATGGTCGCTGATATTATTTGTGGTGACCATGAGTGATATTAATAAATCAGATTCATGGTCACATGAATGGATGATTGGTTGGTGAGAAATTGTTTGGGGGAGATTCACAATATATACAAAAATGATTTTGGCAGATTGGGCCGTTATTTGAAAATGGTTTTGGGCTTGCCCCTTAATGTGAATCAACTTGTGATATTTCAACTATATGATGTGAAACCTGCTATGCCCAATTAATTATTACGTGATCTTGTTACTTCTGTGGTATATGTTATTCATATTTATATGTCAACTGCTTAAATAAATTAAATACTTTATCAATGAGTATAATTTAATATACTTCGGATTTACCAATCCCATGACGTTGCAAATCACCCATACGTGAGAATTCAAATCTCACGCCCCCCTTTTTACAACCCTTGCAGATTATGAGTTCGTGGAGCAAGGACAGTAATAGAGACGACACGGAGTTCCCCACTTAAATAAAATGTTACTTTAATATTAAGCTTTATATATATATATATATATATATATGTATGTGTCTCAAATACTTATGTAAGTATTCCACTCATTTCTTCCGCTGCATAAAGACTCATCATCTCTCATCTCCGTTATATTTCCTTCAAAAATTTTATAGTTCGGACTTTTGATCACAATAACACTTCGAATCCGATATAATTAATATATTCTGGATTCGGGGCGTTACAGCAGCTATTCATTACGACGGTATCTTAATTAAAATGAAAGAACGAATTGTGAGTTTCAACGAAGATTTTATTTGAAGAAATTGAAGTCGAATTGGATCTAAAAATGAACAAGGTATACTCACTTAAGAGAAGGGGACGGATATTCGGCGGCGTCTTTGTCTGGTCACAGCGGCGATGGTCGCCGGTAGAGGGAGAGGCGACTGTGCGACTGGTGGCGGAAGAAGAACGGCGTCGCGGCGCACGGTTCAGTGAAGGGGAAGGCAACGGTCGCATCTGGGCGGTGTCACGGCTGGAAAGAGGGCGGCAACGGCGGCGGGGCTTCACGGCGGCGAAGAGCGAGGCGGAGGACGGCGTCTGGTCGCGAGCGGTGCGAGGCGGGGGAAACAGAGGCGACGGCGGTGCTCGAAGGCTGCTGCGGCGGCTTCGGCTCCGATTGAACGACAGAGGAGGCGCGAGGCGGCGCTGGAAGCGGCATGACGGCGCGACGGCGCTGTGGGGAGCGAGCAGGGCGGCGATCGGCTCGCTGGAAAGAGAGGAGAGAGTATTTAGGCTGCTATAGAGAGAAAGTTGAGAGCTGAAATTTTTGGGGATTAATCCCATAGAGGAGGCGTGTTTCTGCGAAGGAATTGGGGATAGGGACGAAAAGAAAACTGAGAGAAGGAGACGGGTTATATTTATAAGGAAAATTCCAAGTATTTAACTAATTAAATTAAATTTAAATAAAGGATAATATATGTGGATGAGATAAATTTCTAATTAATTTAATTAAGTAAGGATAGTAATTCATGTGGGTTGGGATTAATCCCCTTTAATTCGGATATTTTCGTTCCCAATTGATACGGTTTAGGGATCATTTGGTTCACGAGTTTAATCCCAAATTGAAAATTAATACAGCTTTAAAATTCGATTAATATTTTATTGTATTTTAATTATTCTCAATAAATTATACGAAACGAAAACATAATTTTAAAATTTAATAATTAATTTCTCGTAGTCCTTTATTCGTTTGAAATATTCGATTTCTTTCTTCGAATTTGGGAATTTGAAATAGGGTATATATTTAAATTACACGGTAGCACACAAAATAATAAAATTAAAAGAAACAAGGATAATAATATAAAATTATATAATTAAGGTCTCTAAGAAATTAAAAGGTACAAAACGGGACGGGGTATTACAGTATAATTAGTGTAACTCTAGTTCTCTAGTTGATAGTTCGGGGCTAATTCACTTCAGGTTTAATTTCCTTTAAAAGTGCACTTGTTTGCACTACAAAAAAGACGGAGATTAGCGACGGAAATTTTGCGACGGCCAAATATCCGTCGCAAATTCAGTGAATTTGCGACGAATTTTTCTAAGCCGTCGAAAAAAATGACAATTTGCGACGACTAAGGATGTCCGTCGCAAACTTTAGTAATTTGCGACGGAAAAGCCGTCGCAAACACTAGGGCCCACCGCCTTCGTCTTGAAACGACTACATTTGCGACGGCAAAGTCGTCGCAAATTTCAACTTTGATTTTGCGACGGTCCATTCCGTCGCAAAATATACCCGTTTAAAGGTGACCGTTTATCAAGCGACCCGTTTGACTGATTTGCGACGGAATTTGCCTTCGCAAATTTTAACTTTGAGTTTGCGACGGACCAAAGCCATCGCAAATCTTACATTTATATTCGCGACCTTTCGGGAAACGGTCCATTGACTGATTTGCGACGGAATTTCTATCGCAAATACGAACCGTTTTTACGCGTCTTCTCGGGGAACGGTGCGTTGACTGATTTGCGATGTAAAAGCCGTCGCAAATCAGTAAAAACGACGTCGTTTTGTCTTTGACAGGCGAAATTTGCGACGGATAGGCGTCCGTCGCAAATTTTTTTACAATTATAAATACTCTCCTCGCGAAGCAGACGGATCCTGCGAGAAAAAAAAAGAATAGGAGGAAAACGAAAGGAAAAGGAAGGAGAAGTCGGGAAAAGGAAGGCGTCCGTCCCCACCGAGTTCTCGTTTCGACATTTTCTACAAATAAACCGTAAGTTTTCTTCATTTTTACCGTTTAAAATTTAATTTTAAAGCATGTTTAGAGAATTGATTTTAGTTGAGAATTGATTTTAGTTGAATTGTTTGAATTATATTAGTAATGAATTGATTTTAGTTGAATTAGTTGATCGAATTTTAATTTAAAGCATTTTTTAATTTTTGTTAATTAAGTTTAGAATTGAATTAGTTGAATTGTTTGAATTATATTAGAAATGAATTGATTTTAGTTGAATTAGTTGATCGAATTTAATTAGTTGATTGAATTTTAATTTAATTTTAAAGCATAATTAATTTTTGTTAAGTTTAGAATTGAATTAGTTGAATTGTTTGAATTATATTAGAAATGAATTGATTTTAGTTGAATTAGTTGATCGAATTTAATTAGTTGATTGAATTTTAATTTAATTTTAAAGCATAATTAATTTTTGTTAAGTTTAGAATTGAATTAGTTGAATTGTTTGAATTATATTAGAAATGAATTGATTTTAGTTGAATTAGTTGATCTAATTTAATTTGTAGATCGAATTTTAATTTAATTTTAAAGCATGTTTAATTTTTGTTAAGTTTATAATTGAATTAGTTGAATTGTTTGAATTATATTAGAAATGAATTGATTTTAGTTGAATTAGTTGATCTAATTTAATTAGTAGATCGAATTTTAATTTAATTTTAAAGCATGTTTAATTTTTGTTAAGTTTATAATTGAATTAGTTGAATTGTTTGAATTATATTAGAAATGAATTGATTTTAGTTGAATTAGTTGATCTAATTTAATTAGTAGATCAAATTTTAATTTAATTTTAAAGCATGTTTAATTTTTGTTAAGTTTATAATTGAATTAGTTGAATTGTTTGAATTATATTGGAAATGAATTGATTTTAGTTGAATTAGTTGATCTAATTTAATTAGTAGATCGAATTTTAATTTAATTTTAAAGCATGTTTAATTTTTGTTAAGTTTATAATTGGATTAGTTGAATTTATAATTATTACAGATGAACCCAGGTCAAGATAATTTTCTCAGTGTCATCATAGTCGACAACAAGTAAGTATTTTTTAATGAATTATGTATACTTTTAATTATATATATATTAATATAATTAACTTGATTTTTTAATTTTGTTGTCACAGACTGCTTCCAGCCCATGAGACTAGCTTAATCGTCTCACAAATCATTAGGATGGGACAATTTGAGTATGGTGCACACTCGTGGAGTCAAGTGTCCGAGCAAAAGAGGATGGAGTACTTTGATGAATTCAAGGTATAAAAAATTTATTTATTATAATTTTAATTTAACTTTTAATTTTTTAATTTATTCGTTAATATTCTATTTTTAATTTATTTGCAGAGGCGGTGCGTTTGGGACCCTGTCAACGATAGTATTATGTACCAATTGTTCTGTGCGAAAGCGCAAGAACGGTACAAAGATATTATCTACGGCCTGAAGAAGCGGTGGGAGCGTGGGGATCGGGTGGAGTTGGGTCGAGCACCAGACGGACGATCGTTATGGGATGGTTTGGTGGATCACTGGAACAGTGAACCATCATTCTGAAGAAGATCATGAAGAGAGAGAGATAGAGAGAGAGAGAGAGAGAGAGAGAGAGAGAGAGAGAGAGAGGAGAGGGAGAGAAGAGAGAGAGAAGAGAGAGTCAGTTTGAACAATTTATTTATATTTTTTGAACAATTTATTTATGTTTTTTGAACAATTTATTTATGTTTTTTGAACAATTTTTGGTAAAGACATTCCCGGTTACAAGGTTTCCGCCATTATTACAGAGATAATGAGGGATAATTTAGAGTAGAACGCAATGAAGTTCAAACTCGTCTCGTCGCAGCGGAAGCAATACTACTTGGATGGGTTTTGGGTATATATATATGCAAATATTTATAAACAATTAGTTGGTTAAAAATATTTGCATATATATACCCGAAACTCATCCAAGTAGTATTGCTTCCGCTGCGACGAGACGAGTTTGAACTTCATTGCGTTCTTCTCTAGATTATCCCTCAATATCTCTGTAATAATGGCGGAAACCTTGTGACCGGGAATGATGCTACAAATAGTATATCAACAAAGATATTACTAATTCAGTTTTAATTAATTAATTACTTGTAGCAAACATATACATGATCTTAGATGAATTAATTTGGTGAATTTTGAAAAAAAAAATGAGTCAATTTAAGCATATACATATACAATTAATTGCGTACAAATGAACGAATTATAAATTTAAGCGGGAGTCGAAATAAATAATTTTACCAAAATAATAAAAATTAAATGGCCCCAACATTTATAAAAACAAGTGAGAAACGAAAATGAATTAATTTGGTGAATTATGAAAAAAAACGAGTCAATTTGGATACATATACAATTAATTGCGTACAAATGAACGAATTATAAAATTATGTATTGTCGAAATATATAATTTTACAAAATAAAAAAAATAGTTGGGCAAAATATTTTTATAAACAACTTAGATACGGGTGAATTATAAAAAAAAATGAATCAATTTGAATACATATACAATTAATTGCATACAAATAAACGAATTATAAATTTAAGCGGGAGTCGAAATAAATAATTTTACAGAAATAATAAAAATTAAATGGCACAAAAACAAGTGAGAAACGAAAATGAATTAATTTGGTGAATTATAGAAAAAAAAAATGAGTCAATTTGGATACATATACAATTAATTGCGTACAAATGAACGAATTATAAAATTATGTATTGTCGAAATAAAAAAATTTACAAAATAAAAAAAATAGTTGGGCAAAATATTTTTATAAACAACTTAGATACGAAAAGAAATTAATTTGGTGAAATATAAAAAAAATAACTTAATTTGAATACATATACAATTAATTGCATAAAAATGAACGAAAGTAGCTTGTGACCTAGTGGCGCGCATCCCCTCCTCTTGCTAAAGAGGTCCCGTGTTCGATTCCCCTTGGACGCAAAAATTGATTAATTGTTCAAGGCCTAATAAGACTAATATAGAAGGTGGGCCGCATATATTAAGCAATGGACCGAGTGGCCCAGTGGTCCGCGCCCGCCCCGCCCGCCCCGGGTGCCCGGGCTCGAACCACGCGAGCCACTTTTTTTTTGTATAGGCTCGGTAATTTGCGACGGCCAAAATCCGTCGCAAATATTGAATTTTGCGACGGAAAACAGCCCGTCGCAAATTATAACAGAAAAAAATAAAAAAAATATATAAAAACATTTGCGACGGAAGATGACCGTCGCAAATGTTTTTTACCCGATCGGGTCTAACCCGAAAGATTTGCGATGGAATATTGTCCGTCGCAAAATCTCTGCGACCCGGCCGGGTCTGACCCGCCATTTTTGCGACGGATTTATCCGTTGTTACTTTGCGACGGACCTCCAAAATCCGTCGCAAAAATTAGCTACGGCTGTTTTAAAAACGGACACGTGTCCGTCGCAAATTCCGTCGCAAAGCACTGTTTGCGACGGAATTTCCGTCGCAAATTCCGTCGCAAAACAGTGTTTTTTTTGTAGTGTTGACGCAATACAATTGGTGTATTTGCCGAATTTCACTACAAAAAATTCGCATTTTAGCAATCGATATTAGCGACCGTCTCAAAGTCGGTCTCTAAATATTGTATTAGGGACCGTAGTAGAAAACCGTTCTCAAATTATAAATATTTGCGACCGCCTATATATCGGTCACTAATTCGTAAGATTAGCGACCGCCTCCGACCGATAAAACAGTCGCAAAAACACAAAAGACGGTCAACGATGACCAATACTTTTTACCGCCTGATTAGCGACCGCTCTATCAATCGCTGATTGTCACGCCCCAATTTTAAAAAAAAAATTAATAATAACACTTACTTTAATTATAAATCAAAGACGTGAACTAATTAATTTTGAATATGTAAAATCATTTAATAAGCAACGAAAGACTTGAAAATTTAAATCAAACTCAAAAAAACAATTTAATTAATCCTCTAAATCAATGTACCAAAAGATTGTCTAAATGGTGGAAAAAACTCCACAAAGTAAAAATATGCTAAAGAAATAGATTGCTTTGCATGATACTAAATAAAATAGTAGAACGGCATCCACCGTCCCTCCTCGCCACCAGCTCCTCAATCTGAAAAATGTTAAAATAGAGGGAGTGAGTATGCAAGCACACTCAGTTGGATCTAGTTGTTCAGAGTTAAGTATCAAACAGATAGTCAAACACATCAATGCAAACATGAATGCATTGCCAGACTGAACTGTATCATAACTGACTGAGCACTGCGGGCCTTGCCAAGGTCGTTTAATTTACCTTGGTGATTCCTGAGGACAACTTTTATGGTCCCGGACTCGTGACCTAGTCCCTGGCTAACTGATTTCTGAACTGTCTCATAACATGGAATTCATGGAACATAACACGTAGCAGACACATTCAACATATCATGTAAAATATTTAACAATGAACAACATACTCTACTAACCACTGTAGAGATAATTATTTAAAAAGAAACCCCACCTGAAAATAATATCGTGGATGAAGTGAATGCAATAACTCAAAAGCCTACTCCTCGCGGTTACCGTCACCTAAAATAGATAATTAAATCTATTTAGAAATAATAGGAGAAATCTCTAAATTAAATAAATTTAATTCTAATTCTCTCCTAAAACCCTTAAACTGCTCAAATAGAATTTAATGAATTAATTCCTAATCTAATACTATACTTGACGTCTTAGTCATTACAATAATCCCATATACTATATAACTTAAATCATGACTATTATAAATTCACGTGCTAATTATATGAAATGAATTTTCCAAAATCGGTTTACCACACACTGTTCTTCATCATCTAGTTGAAACTAAAGTTGAATCCTTATTAAATCTTAAAAAAAAATGTAACAACTTACTTTAGTAATATATTCCTAGTCTAGTTTATAAATTTCACTTGCAGAAAATCCATAACAATTCCTCCCATTAACTAATCTTTAAAAATAATTTTCCTAATGATTACTTATCAACTGCATCCCCACATAAACAATTAAGTCCACTACAATTAGAGAAACCCAACCATTCCTAAATATAAATCAATGAAAAAGTCAAACTAGTGAATTCGACCTACAATTCCTAACTCGTCTATACACCCCCAACACGTAGTATTTATTTACGCAAACAAACAAAAATAATAATGTATATTAATAATTTGGCACATGTATCTTTATATAAATATGCCAATAGAGCATAAATAAATAAGTTTAAAAAAAATTATGAAGCAATTGATTTGGTACCGGGAGTACTACAAGAAGAAGATCGTTCACGCTTGCGGAATGGATTTAATATTTTTTTGTAAAAAGTATTTGGCAAGGGAGATTATTTTGTATGGCTTTTTCTGCGTAAGATTGAGAGTGAAAGACCATGTATTTAAAATAGGGAGAGGAAAGTTTGTTGAGAAAACTTTGGAGTAAAAAATCAATTTGTGTATACATGGTCTTTTCATTTTAAATTTTAAAATCTAACCATAAGAAGAAGATTAGGGAACAAATAATGGAATATTCGTATACTATATATATGAAATATATTTACATCTCTTTTTTTTATAAAAAGAAGGAAAATATTTTATTGTCTATCTCAAATATAGTTAGGATACCCACGTAGGAGCTTATCCAAAGTTTAGGGAAAAAATGAAACTTTTATTATTTAATTACTTTTTTTTATAAAGAAAATAAATAAATAAATAAATAAAATAATAATAATAACTAAATAATAATAGTAATATTAATTTATGCATTTTTAAACCTATGGAAAGTGATACTCATGGATGTTACACTGATTTCAAAATTGAACTTAGCGACCGCCTGTGGGTAGTCGCAGACTTGTAACGTATGACCAGAGTTGGTAACGGTTGAGGGTCATTAATGCGGGTGGTTTAGCGACCGTCCCGAGGCGGTCGCAAATTCTAAATGGTCAAACTGAACCGTCCGATTCGGTCATGAAGACCAAATCTCGAGTAATAGCGACCGCCTCTGGTGGTCGCTAATCCTTTTAAAAAAAATTGTAAATACCTTCTCCTCCGTACGCCATTTTACATACTTGTAAAAATTCTTCCTCATACTCCACCCGTGCTGCCGCCGCCGCCTTGTCCTGCCGTTGCCGCCGTTTAACCGTGAGTTTTTAAATTAATTTAACCATTTAAATTTTTTTGTAATTATATTTTATGAATTATATATAGTGAATGAATAAGTAAATTATGTGTATGTGTGTAGATTTTATGCGTATGTGAAATTATGTGTATGTGAATTATGACCATAGGATGCTTTTCTGATCTCAAATTTTAAATTTTAACAATTTAATGTACACGTCATTTAAGTTAGGGTGTATGTGAATTATGTGTATGTAAATTATGTGTAGATTTTAGTTACAAATTATGTGTAGATTTTAGTTACAAATATTTTAGTTACAAATATGTGTAATATGTGTATGTGTAATATGTGTACGGGTGGTAATATGTGTATGTGAATTATGTGTAGATTTTAGTTACAAATATGACCATAGTTACAAATTATGTATTGATTTTTGTGCATGTGCATGTCATTTACCTTTTATTTAATTAAATATGCAATGAATTAATTATTCTTTTAAAAAATGGAATAATTTATTTTATGTTTATTTATTTAAATATAAAAATGTTAATTTACTGTCACATACATCATTCATCATTTAATTTAAGCATACAAATGTTTGTGGGAAATTATTATATTTATATATTATAATTTTTAGATAATATTACATATGTTTGTATAGGATAGTTATATTATAGTTATGTTGATGTTTAATTAGTTGAATTTATAATTATTACAGATGAACTCAGTTCAAGATAATCGTCTCAGTGTCATTATAGTCGAAAACAAGTAAGTATTTTTTTAATGAATTATGTATACTTTTAATTATATATATATATATATATATATATATATATTAATATTATTAACTTGATTTTTTTAACAGGATGCTTCCAGCCCGTGAGACTGGCTCAATCGTCTCACAGGTCATTAAGATGACCACGTTTGAGTATGATGCCCACTCGTGGAGCCAAGTGTCCGAACAAAAGAGGATGGAGTACTTTGATGAGTTCAAGGTATACAAAATTTATTTATTATGATTTTAATTTTGAATTTTTTAATTCATTTGTTAATATTCTATTTTTAATTTATATGCAGAGGCGGTGCGTTTGGGACCCTGCCCACGATAGTGTTATGTACCAATTGGTTTGTGTGAAAGCGCAAGAACTGTACAAAAATATTATTTACGGCCTTAAGAAGCGGTACTGGGACCATGGGGATCGGATAGAGTTGGGCCGAACACCAGACAGACGATCGATATGGGATGGTTTTGTGGATTACAGGAACAGTAAACCATCATTCAGAAGAAGGTCATGAAGAGAGAGAGAGAGAGAGAGAGAGAGAGAGAGAGAGAGAGAGAGAGAGAGAGAGAGAGAGAGAGAGAGAGAGAGAGAGAGAGAGAGAGAGAGAGAGAATTTGAACAGTTTTTTTATGTTTTTTTGACAATTTATTTATATTTTTTCACAATTTATTTACTATTTTTGAACAATTTATTTATGTTTTTTTTTTGAAGAATTTTAAATAGTATTTCAATTTAATTAGTATATATATATATATATATATAAACAAATTAGAAACAAAAAATGAATTAATTTGATGAATTTAAAAAAAACGGAAGTCAATTTTGAATTATATACAATTAAATGTATAAAAACAAATGAATTAATAATTTATAATAGTCTAAAATATTAATTTTATAAAATTAATTAAAAAGTTAGTAAATACATATATATAAACGAATTAGAAACAAAAAGAATTGAATTTGATGAATTTTAAAAAAGACGGGAGTCAATTTGGAATTATATACAATTAAATTAATAAAAATTATTAAATTAATAATTTAGAATAGTATAAAGTATTAAATTTATAAAATTAATTAAAAAGTTAGTAAATTCATATATATAAACGAATTAGAAACAAAAAGAATTGAATTTGATGAATTTTAAAAAAGACGGGAGTCAATTTGGAATTATATACAATTAAATAAATAAAAACGAATAAATTAATAATTTAGAATAGTATAAAGTATTAAATTTATAAAATTAATAAAAAAAGTTAGTAAAAAAAAAAAAAATATATATATATATATAAACGAATTAGAAACAAAAAGGATTGAATTTGATTTTTTTTTTTTTTTTAAAATGAGGCAATTTGATTACATATATACAATTAAATGCAAATAAACGAACAACAATAGCATGTGTCCTAATGGTTCACACCACTTCCGGCCTACCCGGAGGTCGTGGGTTCGATTTCCCTTGGGCACATATTTGCCCATTTATTTATTTCTACAAGCCTCACAAGGGCTTATATACTACATGGGTCGCCTAATTCATGATCCAACCGGGTCAGACCCGAATGATTCAGCGATTGTCGGTGGCTGAAGTTAGTGATCGCCTTCACGGTCGCAGATTAGCGACCGATTTCAAAAAGCGGTCGCTAATATTAGCTACCCGCTTTTTAACGACCGATTTTATTCGGTCGGAAATCGATCACTAATCATGTTTTGCAATCGATTTTCGGTCGCAAAATCGGTCGCTAATACCATTTTTTTTTTAGTGTTTTATAGGTGTAAAATTACGGGCTAGAAATAAATATAATTCCTAATTGACAATTGGCCAAAAAAGATACATTTGAAAATGACTATATTTAAAAAAGCCACATTTCACTCGCTCACCGACCCATTCATTTTTTTTGGCCCATTTTTATAAGTGAAATATTGAAATATATTTTAACTTAAAAATTTGTCATTTTCGTTTTAACGAGTGGAATGAACAAATCAAAGTGGGAAGTAAAATATTTACTTCATCTTACACTTACCATAGTGTTCATAGAAAAAGAGAGTTCTAATTTAGGGTATATTGATTTGAATTAAGTGTAAAATATCATTATATAATAAATGAGTAATAGGCTTTGGTGAAGTGTTTTTTCCATTCCTAATTGATACTCTCTCCTTCCATGAAATATAGTCTTGTTGTTTTATGCACTTTTATTAAGAAATTTGATATAATATGTAAAAAGTAAGAATATTGTGTCACATCAAGTACAAAATAAATTATTTTAAAAATGTTATGTGTGTATATTAAAAAGTGTAGATAAAGTTTATTATTTTCATTAGGCAACAGAACTATTTTTGTGGACAGCCAAATAAGGTAACGAGAACTATATTTTGTGGACGGAGGGAGTATAATAGAGTCCGGGAGATTTTTATATGTGTGGAGAGGAAACTACTTTTTAAAAGAAGCAAACTCCATAGAGGGAGAGAAATGAAAATATAAAAATTGGAAAATAAAAACAAACATTTATTTGTATTCTTTTTGATAAGATGTAGTTAGTTCCTAAATACGATAAAATTGATCTTCATATTTCCGAGTATGGAAGGAAATGTGGTGTGGTCGTACCTACGGAGGAAGTTCTCCTCAACTCTGAAGAGAGCGGAAGCAGAACTCAGCAGCTCTTCCCAGATCATATCGCGCCTCCGATCCATTGATGAGCTCCTCGACACCGTGAGTCCGAATTCGGGAAATATGGTTGACCCGCTTTACGAGCTCATGGATGCGCTTTCAGAGTGCACCATCTTCGCCCGCGAAGCAGGCTCGAAGAAAGGCTTCAATTACTTGTTTCGGGTGGTGAGGTTCGAAAATAAAATGAAAAGCCGGCTGGATCAAATCGAGACCAAACTCCGCAGTGGTACAGATCATCAAACCCACAACGGGGGTGTAGGATTGGTTATTGAACAGATCCCCGATCCATCCCCAATCAGGGGATTCGAATCGGAGTTGGGTGAAATCGAAAAATTGCTTATGCCCAAGCGGGACCCAGTTACATTCAAGTCGATTGGGATAGTGGGAAGGTGTGGTTGCGGAAAGACTGCATTGGCCCGGAAGGTGATATCCAGCAGCAGAGTAGAGAAGAGGTTTTTCCCGATAGTTTGGGTGGGTTTATCCGATTGGCTGTCTGACAACGACAGCTCGCATCTTCGGGAGAGAATTCTGGTTCACATTCTGACAGAGATAGGGCACGATGATTCAGATCTGGAGAATGGTAATCTCGGTGTGGCTAAGCTCATGGAAAAGCTTCGTCTTAGATTAATGGGGAAGAGGTATTTGATTGTCCTGGACGGCGCGTGGCGGGTGGACGAATGGTTTGCGGATCTGGCCTGCACGGGTAATCCCGCGTCAGACTCATTTACGCGTGCTTTGCCAAAAGGGAGTGGAGGAGCGGTAATTGTGACTAGCCAGGGGGAATATGTCCTCAGAGGGATGTTGGGGGAAAAGCAAATGATCCGCTTCCACTTGAGCGGTGATGTTTGCTGGCAAATTTTCCTCGATGCTGTGCAGAAGCAGGGGAGAATCGACATCCATCATCCCACGCTGATGAATATGAAAGAATCTGTTATTGACAACTGTCAAGGCCTACCTCTTGCTGCCAAGACTTTGGCCAATGTAATTTCTAATTTGCTAGCCTGAAAAAAAAGTGAAGTTCAATTATGAGTTTCGTTTTGTTTCTTTTGTGTTAGTGTGGGTTTTAATTATCGTTTTGAGATAGTTGAAACCTTATATGCACTAGATTAGCAATACAAAACTATTGAGTCCAAATACGTGCATCTTTTTTAAGTTAATCTTGTTTGAGTTCAATAGATTTTTTTAACTCTTTCCCTGCATTTATTAAGCATACTAATTTATAACTAATTACATGTTTAATTATTTAGATTTCTAACATTTACAAGTGTGATTTCCTGATCATAGATTGTCAACGGTTAGATAGTTGACCAAAATTATAATATAACATACACAAATATATGTATGAGACTGAGGAACACAAAAATACTAAAATACACAGTAGGTAGATACTTGTTTTCTCTTAAATTAAATCTTGTACTACTATTTTTAGAAGTATCACTTCTTATCTTAAATTTTTACTTTTACCTAAATTAGATTCTTTATAACCACAAAAAGGAACACATGATACTGGCTGTGTCACAAGTGAAAAGGATAAAACGGTTTGGTAGTGTGGGGAAATAAAACCTTCAATTGCCTCAATTTATGAGAACTAATAATCTAACTGAAACAAAAAACGATTTTATAAAGGGAATTTTAAATACTGAAAAATGACTGATGAGGACACATTTTATTATGTTTGTTATCGATATGATATGAATTTTGCGTAACAGCAAACTTTCGTAGTACTTTTCAAATGAACTGTTAATTATTGTAATATATCTATGTACCAGTTTTTATATATTAATATGGGGAAAATTTATTTTTAAGGCCAGTAGATTTGAGGGGTAGCAAAAAGAGGTCAGTACATTTGCGGGTTGGCATTATAAGAACCGCAATTTTTCAACGTGGCAAATTAAGGCCAAATTGGCCCGTATTACCTTCAATTGGGCTGAATTTGGCCTTAATTTGCCACGTTGAAGAGTTGTGGTCCTTATAATGCCAGCCCGCAAATGTACTGGCCTCTTTTTGCTACCCCCAAACCTACTTGCCTTAAAAATAATTTTTCCCGATGATTTTCATGTCAGTATAGTCGTTCATTCTCCAATCATCTTCCTACCATATCGTGTCATTAAAGTAGGCGACTATGGAATAAAAATGAATTATATGAACCCAAAATTGTATAGACATCTATATATATAGAGAACAAAAAAACTTGTGATTTTAATTAATGATTAACTGGAAAAAGTTAGATGAAATTTTACACAAGACAGGAAGAAGAAATAAATGTGCAAAAAAATTGAAAGCATCTCCATGGAAGAAAAATGAAGCAGGGCAAGGTGATTTATATAGGAAGATGATTGGTGAGAGAATTGTGACTCACCTACCCTCTTACTAGATGTTGTGACTCATCGTCTATCAATACTTAAGTTATCCAGCTTCATATATATTTGCGAGAAAAATGTTCCTTGAAATATTTGAACTAGAAAAAAATGATTTTGAATTACAAAAATATGGGTATTGTTGGATTATTGAATGTTATGCTTATTCAAGGAAAAACAAATTTATGTATTAATTAAAGGTATAAAACTAATACTCTCTCCCTCTATTCTACAATTACTCCTCTCTTATTTAAATAACTCTTAAAAAGAAAATAATTCTTTCATTAAAGTCAATAAAGTAAGAATGTATTATTATTTTATTCAATCTCACAATCATTGACTCAAATACTTCATGTTTTCTTACAAAATGTATTATCCTCTACTACGAAATTAGTTCTGGGACCGAGTGAGTACCATGAAGTATTCCAAATAAAACAACGGTGTCAATACATATAGCACAACACCTAAAAGGTCACGCGAAACAAACCCCTACAACAAAATTTAGGATTCGAGCACCAATATTTGTAGGAGTAATTGAAGCAAAAAAATATTCATTGTACATTAGTATTATCATTATAAATGAGTACAAAAGCCTATACATATTGTAATTGCAGTCCTACAACTATATTTCACTTGGAAAAATTGAAACATACTCATCAAATTAGGGGTAGTAAACTCTGTGTGTTAGGGTAGCAATTTATGTAGATTTATTACCAATTAATTTTGACATGGGTAATCATACTCTACTTGTATATAATTGACTAGTAGCTCTACATCAGTTATCTATAGAGGGTATTCTACTGACTATATATATAAATGGTAGCAATTTAAGGCCAGTAGGTTTGGGGTAGCAAAAAGAGGTCAGTACATTTGCGGGCAGACATTATAAGGACCGCAACTTTTCAACGTGGCAAATTAAGGCCAAATTTGCCCGTATTACCTTCAATTGGGCTGAATTTGGCCTTAATTTGCCACGTTGAAGAGTTGCGGTCCTTATAATGCCAGCCTGCAAATGTACTGGCCTCCTTTTGCTACCCCACCAAATCTACTGGCCTTAAAATTAATTTTTTCCTATTAATATGTCACAAAAATCTCGGGAGAAGGTATTGTATGAATTATATTCATGGTGAAATTTGTTTGAAGGGTATTAGTAAATTACATTAAAATTATCAGTGAATTGCACTAAAGGTATCAACTCCGAATGATATTAGTTGCTTCACTAAAGATATTAGTTGAAGTGGTATTAATTATTCTCACTTGTTGATGACCTTAATCCAAATCGATAATTAGTGGTTGTTTTGCTCTTATAAGATCATCAAACAAGAGTATAATCAAAGATTAAAGCTGGATTTTTGTAAGTAGGGATTGAGAGAGAAATTTGCAAGAGTTTTGCCTATTTTTGAATTAAGAGAACTTATTCTTATTGTCCCATGAAGGGGTATTCATAGAGGTACAAGCAAGTAGGAGGTGTCATCTCCCTAATCATCCTTATTTTCAATGTGACAAGTGTTAAGACACTTGTCATCTCCTAAGCTATTACATCTTTACACAATAACAAGTGTTAAGACACTTGTTTGTTCCTAATGTAATGCCTAATTATTGGGATTTCTGATGATCTTCCGAGGTGCCCTCTTGCTCGCCTGCTCGCCTCTGGTTGGGTCTTTGTGTCTTCTTGGTCTGGCTGTTCGCCGCCTGTATGTGCCTTTCGTGACCAGCTGCTCGCCTCCTAGCCTCTATGACCAGCTGCTCGCCTACTTGATCTTGATCTTCAAGCCCAGCTGCTCGCCTCCTAAGGTGTGAAGTCCCTGCTGGTCGTCCTCTTCATATATTATTTTCATTCTTGATTTCTTAATCTCATTATTTTAATATTTTTTATTTCTAATCATGTTGCTCGGCTGTTCGCCTATCAACAATGCCCCCTAGTTTGGCATATAAGGATAGATTTTATCCTTTTTTGTCAAACTATAGGATAGGCTATATTATTCAACAGGAGGCGAGCAACAGGGAAATTGTCCTTCATTTCTGTAGGGAGCGAGCAACAGGTTTTTGAATTTTTGGGTGGGAACTTCCGGAGACGAGCAACAGGGAACGACGCTTGGCCTAGCGTCGTTTCGTTTCTCGAGGCACGGAATTCGAAGCGACGTGGCCGCCCACGCGTGCGTCCCTAAATTGCATCTAGGGGCTTTGTTTTTCAAAATCTCTCACTTTCGCCCCCGAACCCACACTTATAAATAACTCCATTTCTCTTCCTTTTTCCTTTTTCACGATTTCTTGCATGCAAAACAGCCATTGACGAACTTTCAAGCTTTTTCCTTTTGCCGTTCTCTTCGATTTCTCTGCCGATTTCTTCTAAATCAAAGGTAAACTTTTAGTTTCTTTTGTTTTCTTTCTTCGATTCCCTGTATTTTTCTTCCGATTTTCTCTTTTTCTTGGCGATTTCCGCCAATCCTACGCATCTCCGCCGCCTTCGCCGCCGCGCCGCCGCCGTGTAGCCGCCTCCTTCTTGATTTTTGTTTGAAATACGTCATTATTGACACCAGCCTCTTAATTTTTCCATTTGTTTAATTTTGAAAGAAATTCCCAAAATGGCATCTTCTTCTTCAAGTGATACCCTATCCGTCGAATTTATTGGACGAAACCCAGAAAAAAGACCCTTAGAAGTTGAACCGTCGAACCCTGCTCCTCGCCGCTCGCTTCGGCGAGCAGCTGGGCAAAACCCTAGGACCCTGCTCGTTGATGAGGATACAAGCTCCGAGGCAAGCTCCGTTGTTCGCTCCGTTGATGAATTCTATGTTGTGGACAGCTCGGGCGAGCAGGACGTCCAAGGTCCTGTTGCTCGCTCCTCGCCTCCTGAAGGTACCTCCTCGGACTTGGGCGAAGACTCTGCTGACGTTGCTGCTGAGATAGAGGAGATGAGTCTCCCTGGAGATGTGGGAGCGAGCAGTGGGCACCAGGCTAGGAGCGAGCAGGTGGCCCACTCAGGGAGCGAGCAGCTGGGAATTACGTGGGAATTTCTTCGGGAGATAAACTTCCCTGTTACGAGGCCAACTCCCGAATCCCTCATTCCTAAGGCCGTAGTACGGAGACAAGATTTGATCGACTATGCCAACAAGTATCACAACAAGTTTTCTACTCCGCCAAGGCCTACCATGGAAGCCCGGGAATTTGTGTATACTGCAAGCAAGGTGGCAAGTGTAGTTACGGAAGATGACTTGGCTCGGATCCGGTCCTCCTACCACATCCTGTATGACATCCACCTGTATGCTCCACAGAAAGGGGAGACTGCTGACAATCCGCCCCCTGGATGTACTGCCATTAACTTGGATGTCCTCAACACGGGGCTCCCTCTTCCCTTACATCCGGTGATCGGGCGATTCCTGGAGGACACGAATTTGGCGATTACCCAGATTACTCCGAACGGGTGGAGTAACTTGCTAGCCTTCATCACCCTTTTTGGATTGGAAGGCTACAGAAATAAAATCAGCACGGTGGAGATACATTATGCCCTTACTATCTCCTCGGCTGTCAATGAAGAGGGGCTCGGGTGGTACTATATTAAAGTTCGTAGCGGCGTGAAGCTGATTGAAGGAATGCCCAACAAAGTTAAAAGTTGGCACAAATAATTTTTCTTCATCGGCGGCGATTGGCGGGCGTCCTCTGATCTCTCAGGAGGACTAGGGCGTATAAATTCTCCTACGCATTTTGGCGAAATTCGGCGTAGGTCTCGTTTCTTAGTTTATTACTTCTAGGGTGAACTAATTTTAATCTCTCTTCTTTTTTTGTAGGTCCGCGTATCCTGAAGTGGGGACATCCCGAGTTGAGCGAAGAATTCCTGTATGTCCTTGCTTTAATTTCGTTGCGGGACGTTAAGGATCGAAATATCGGCTATCTTTCCCAGGCGCACTGTCGTAAGCTAGCCCAGCTCACTACCATTGCCCACCACCTTGAAGCACAAGCGGAGATCCCCGAGGGTAATCTTACTTGTTAACTTCTCAATTTTTCCTGTTGTTTGTCTTTTGACCTGTTGATCGCCTACGTACTGTTGGTCGCCTGTGACTTGTTGGTCGCCGACTTCCGACTCATTTTGCGTGTTTACTTTTTCAGCTCAAAGAGTGACGGTTGCTGTCCACCAGATTCCTGAGAGTTACCACCTACTCGTACACCGGGTTAAACAGATGGCTGCCAACCAACCTTCGAAGAAGAAGAAACTCGATCCTTGCACCTCCCTAATCAGACTGAGGGCGGGACCGCAAGATGAAGAAGAGGCCCCTCAAGCACCGGCCCCAGCCCCTCGCCCACCTCCTTGCTCCTCGCCTCCCAGGGACACCCGGGGGAAGAAGAGACTAACCAAGAAAACTGCCCCCAGGAAGGAAGATGACCGTTCTAAACGGACCAAGGGGCAAGGTTCCTCTTAAATGGGCAAGTCAACTGCTCGCTCCTCGCCCGTAGAGAAGGTGACCGAACAGCAGGTCACTGACGCGATGGTCGCCGGCCGAAGGGGCTCCTCACCTGACAGCTCTTACCTGGGCTATGACCCAGTGAAGATGAGGGAGTAAGCATCTTCATTATCTTCCTTACTGCCCGGTTGCTCGCCTCCCTGCATATATTGATTTTTTCTAATGTCTTTCCATCTTTTGCAGGTACCGGAGAGATGATTATCCCGGTCGCTCTAGAGTACTTCACCAACTTAGTTGTGTGAAGTCAGCCCCTGCCTACCCCGACCTCAAGGATTCTCATGTTCGGCGGGCTACGGAGCTTGTCCCCCGCTCCTGGACGAAAACCGGTGAAGAAATCTTGCAGAATCAGTCTCTCAGCGACAACGCTCGCCTCCTGGGTTACAATCCTAGTCATCAAGCCATCACTGCCCAGAGAGTCGTTGACCAAGCTATTGAGCTTGAGAGGACAAACCGGAGCTTGGGCCGGAAAATAGAGCAGCTCGAGGCGGACCGGGATGCTCAGCTGAATAGGAAAGACGAGGAACTGGCTAAGCTGAAGGCTGACTTTGAGAGAGCCAAGCATACTTGGGAGCGGGAAGTGAAAGCTGCCGAGGACCGAGAGATGGTAGCGTCCAATGCTTCGGAGAAGCTTAAATTGGACTTGGGCGTTGCTACTGATCGTCTGCAGGTCCTGGAGACGGAGCGGGTGGGTCTGGTGGAGAGAGTCGAGTCTCTAAAGGTTCATGTTGACCAGCTGGAGAAAGAGAATAGACGGGCCATTTCTTACGGTACGTACATGCAAGATGTGACTGATAACACTAATCTCGGTTACATCTGTGCGTACGCAGATTGTGTCCGATCCGTGAAGTATGCCTTGGACAACGGTCTTGATGTAATGACTAGTACCGTCAAGGACTTCGCAGATTACGTTCTCGAGAACCCGTCTGCTGCTGGCTTTGAGATCCCCGTTGCCGACCTAGGGGAGATGGGGTTAGACTTGGGCATCTTTAAGGATGATGTTCAAGTTGTAGCTCCGAGGGAGAAGGTTGAGGTGAGCAAGGATGCTACTGTTTTTTATGCTTTAAGACCCATCCTCCCAAATCTCCTTGGTGAAGCTAGTACCTCTGCCAACCTGGGCGAGCAGCAGGCACCAGCGGCGACCAACCAGGATGCACCTCCCCCTCCTACTGAGATTTTCCAGCGGCGCCAGCTCCTCCAGTATCCGAGACTTAAAAGACTCTCTGTTTCCCTGTTTCTCTAGTTGATGTGTTAGTTTGATTGTAATATTTCCTTTTGCCCTTGTACTCAAAAGTTTCATCTCTAATGAAGTACTTTTATCTTACTTGTTCGCCTTTCATTTTGCCTCTTTTTTTTTATCTTTGCTTAAGTATCTTCTTTCGTAAATGAAAGTTCAGTACTTTCCTTGCAAATTTTTGTTCATTAGTTATACATGGGTCACTTTGGTCCTTGAGGACTTGACCTTTTTGTCTTTAATGCCCTATTGCTCGCCTCCACTATACTTGTGCTTATGCATTTAGTCTCTTGGGCGAGCAACTTCGTGTTATGGGGCGATCAACTGGGCTTCTGGGCTTCAAGAACCCTGCTGCTCGCCTCCTTCTGGACTTATGCCTACAGCACTTGCTTGTCTTCCGGCGAGCAGCTTTCCTGTTAGGCGAACAACTGGGCTTTAATGCCTTTTTGTTTCCTTAGTTATACAATACAACGAATAATCGTCTCTGCTTTTACAAAATGTTGTCAAAAAAGTTTGAAAATTTTATCAATCTTACAATGATACAAAAATGAGAATTTATACACTGGATTCCTAACTATTGATATTACTTCTTCAACAAAGCCGTTTTCCAGGTGTATTGGGCCGAGTTGTCTTTCATGTCTTCAAGGTCATATGAACCGTTGTACCACTTGTGGGTTATCCTGAACGGGCCCTCCCAAGTCGGTCCAAATACACCTGGAGGTGTTGCCAGAATTTTTCGAAGTACCAGATCCCCGACTTCAAATTCCCTGATTTTTACTTGCGAGTTGTAGTACTTTGCAATCCTTCTTTTGTATATCTCGTTTTTTATTTCTGCCGAGATTCTTTTTTCGTCGATCAGATCCATTTCTGCAGCTAGTGCCTTGTTGTTCTCTTGTTCATTGAACTCGGCTATCCTTTCAGTTGGTACTTTGAGCTCTATAGGTATGACTGCTTCTGTAACGAATGCCATAGCAAACGGTGTTTCTCCCGTGCTCGTTCTATGTGATATCCTATATGCCCAAAGTACTTCGGGTAGTTCTTCTGACCATTTGCCTTTTTTGTCCACCAGCCGAATTTTTAAGATATGCTTGATTATCTTGTTAACTGCTTCGACTTGGCCATTAGACTGAGGGTGATAGGGTGTCGAAAAATGCTTCTTGATTCCCCATTTTTTGCAGAAATCTTTTATCTTTTTTCCTTCGAACTGTCTTCCATTATCTGTCAATATTGCTTGTGGAACCCCGAATCGGCACACTATACTCTTCCAGATAAAATTGATCATTTTTTCTTGTGTTATTGTTACTAGTGCTTCAGCTTCAGCCCATTTTGTGTAATAGTCCACGGCCACCACTGCAAATCTTACATTCCCCTTTCGCGTTGGGAAAGGTCCTATGATGTCTATCCCCCACTTTGCGAATGACCATGGACTATTTACCGAAATCAGCTCTGTAGGTGGCTTATGTATGTTGGGAGCAAATAGCTGGCACATGTGGCATGTTTTTGCAACTTTGATCGCGTCTTGTAATAGAGTTGGCCAGTAGTACCCTTGCCTTACCGTCTTGTATGCTAATGCTCGCCCTCCTGCGTGATTTCCACACACTCCTTCGTGAATTTCTTTTAGTACCTCTTGGCCTTGCCCCCTTGCCAAACACTTTAGTAGGGGCAGTGAAAATCCTCTCTTATAGAGCTGATTGTCCATGATTGTGAATCTTGCTGCTCGCTTGGCTATCTTGGCCGCATCTTGTGGGTCTTCGGGTGTCTTGTTGTCCTTGAGATATCTGTATATCGGCGTTCTCCAATCTCCTTCTGTTAATTCCTCTTCGACTTGGTTGATCTTGTAATCACTGGTGGATGGATTAGAAATCCTTGTTATTGTGACCTCCGTAAGCTCTGCTGGTCCCGTACTAGTAGTCAATCGAGCAAGTGCATCTTCTTGTACATTGTTGTCTCTTGGCACTTATTCGATGTAAATTTGTTCGAATAGTGAAGCCAAGTGAGCAACAATCTTTTGGTACAGTGCCATGTTTTCGTCTTTGGCTTCATACTCCCCACGGACTTGATTGACTATCAACTGGGAATCTCCGTAGATTTGGACTCTTCGGACCCCTACAGCTAATGCCAAACGCAGGCCAGCTATCAGTGCCTCGTACTCAGCTTCGTTGTTTGTTGCCATAAACTCGAACCTGACCGCTGAGGTGAACACTTGTATGTCCGGACTGATTAGCACTATCCCAGCTCCTGCTGCTGTGTTATTTGATGACCCATCTACGTACATGTGCCATGGATGATTATGACCTCTCGTCGGATCTTGAGGGAAGGTTAATTCGACTATAAAGTCGGCTAACGCTTGTCCCTTGATCGTTGTTCGAGGTGCATAGGATATTCTGAATTGGCTTATTTCGAGGGACCACTTGAGAAGGCGACCAGCAGTGTCGGGTCTTTGCAGGATCTGTCTTAGTGGGAAAGTTGTTAAAACCTCCACTTGGTGATCAAAGAAGTATGGCTTTAGTTTTCTGACACTCATCACCAATGCGTAGGCCAACTTTTTCATAGGTGAATATTTAATCTTTGCCTCGTGTAAGGCCTGACTTACGTAATAGATTGGCAGGTGAAATTTTCCTTCTGCTCGAACCAAGACTGAGCTGATGGCCACTTCTGATGCGGCTATGTATAAGTATAGTTTTTCTCCGGAGACAGGTTTTGATAGGATTTTAGTGTCACTCAGATACTCCTTCAACTGCTCAAACGCTTGTTGGCAATTACTTGTCCACTGGAACTGTCCTTTCTTGATGGCGTCAAAGAAAGGTCGACATTTGTCTCCTGGCCTGGAAATGAATCTGTTCAGAGCTGCCAAACATTCGGTTAGCCGCTGGACTTCCCTGACCGACCTTGGTGGTTGCATATCCATGATTGCTTTGACTTTTGACGGATTTACCTCAATGCCTCTTTGACTAACCAGGTGCCCAAGGAACTTTCCTGAATATACTCTGAAGCTGCTTTTCTTCGGGTTTAGCTTCATATTATATGCCCGAAGGATCTCAAATGCCTGTGTCAGATGTTCCAAGTGATCCTCCTTTCTTAGACTTTTCACGACTATGTCGTCCACGTACACCTCCATTGTTCTGCCGATGTGATCGTTGAACATTTTATTGACAAGTCTTTGGTACGTGGCTCCTGCGTTGATTAACCCGAACGACATCCTTTTCCAACACAGTAGGTTCTTGTTGGTGTAAAACGCCGTGCTTTTCTGGTCGTCTGGGTGCATCGGTATTTGGTGATATCCAGCAAATGCATCCATAAAGGTAAGAAGTTCGTGTCCTGCTGTGTTATCCACCAGTTGATCAATATGTGGTAACGGGAAGTTGTCTTTGGGACATGCAGCATTCAAGTCCGTGAAATCAATGCATAACCTCCTTGTGCCATTTGGCTTTTTCACCAACACCGGATTTGCCACCCATCGAGGATACAAAGCTTCTTTGATCAGATCATTATCAAGTAACTTCTTCACTTCGACATCAAGTGCCTCATATTTGTCAGGTCCGAATTTCCTTCTCTTCTGCTTCACCGGTTTCCTAGTTGGATCAATATTTAGCTTATGGCAAGCATGCTCAGGGCTAATGCCTTCCATATCTGCATGCGACCATGCGAATACGTCGAGATTGGACTTAAGGAACTCGCTCATTCTGGATCTGTACGGCTCTGGGAGCTCAGATCCAATGAACAATTCCAAGTCTTCTCTATTCGGGTCGACTTTTATTATTTCCAACTCCTCAACCGAGGTTGCTTTCTTTTTTTGGCTCTTCCACCGAGGATCAATTATTGGACCTTCCAAGTTGAGTTCATCTTCGATCATAGGTTCCGCTTCCAATCTTGGCTCAATATCGTTTACTCTCTTTGGTTCAGGTACAACTTCTTTTCCATGTTGCTCGCCCAGGCCCTCCTACTCGTCCTCGCCCTGCTGGTCGTCCACCTCCATCATTTCTGTGTCTATGGACTCCATGATTTCGTCTAACACGGAAGGTTCATCCTCAGCTCTGCTGCTCGGCTG
Source organism: Ballota nigra (assembly GCA_947034835.1). NCBI lineage: Eukaryota > Viridiplantae > Streptophyta > Magnoliopsida > Lamiales > Lamiaceae > Ballota > Ballota nigra. The sequence goes on from OX344729.1 coordinate 11,651,389, forward strand.
CTCGTCCATGACAGACACACTGTTATCCTTAGGTTGGAGTTGCAGGAGGCACTCTCGAGCTTTCTTCTGATCACCTTTAATTGTACCTGAACCTTTCGAAGTTGGGAATTTAAGACAGTAATAGTACGTTGAAACAACCGCTTTGAATTCATTTATGAAAGGTCGATCGAGAAACCCGTTGTAGGCAGACTGCTGATTTACAACTAAAAATTCTATCATTCTAGTCAGTCTCCTTTTAGAGTTCTCGGTCGATACAAGTTCGACCGGCAACGTTACTAAGCCTAAAGGAACGGTTATAGCATCTCCGAACCCTACTATCTTATGATCACATTCTTTCACATACTCTTCACAGTCACCTAACTGGTCTAATGTGCTTTTGAATATGATATTCGTGTAGGACCCTGTGTCCACTAGCAAACGGTGAACTCGGGCTCCCATGATATTAGCACAGATGATTAGCGAGTCATTGTGTGGGGTGAGTATCCCGTTTAGGTCCTTCTCGGAGAACACCAGATCCCCCGTCTTCTTAGTTGCTTGGTTCACCCCGACTTCTCTGACCTGAGCTACTGCCCTCAAGTCTGCCTTTCTCTTTCTTTTGGATACTGGTGGCCTTCTGTCAGAACAGCCCCCTACCGGTCTGGATTGCTCAAGCATTAGGATTTCTCAGACAGGTTCGGCTGGCGCTGTCATTGTCTTCTTCCTCTTTTGATCCCTCCTGCTCGACTGCTCGTCACTCTTTTCATCTTCCAAGCTGGAGGATATTGCCACTCTTGGTTTCTTTCCGGGTTGTCACTTCACGAACTCTGACAGCTTTCCTTCTTCGTAAAACCTCCATAACTGCTTCAAGAGGTCTCGGCACTCACTTGTGAAGTGACCTATGGTTTGATGATATGCGCAGTACTTGTTGGGGTTCATCTTTCCTCACTCTTGTCGTATTTTTCGGGGTTCCGACAGCATGTCTTTGTCCTTTATGTTGTTGTATACATCCTCTATTGACGTGGACAAGACGTGGTTTAACTTCTCTTTCAGCTCAGAACCTTCATTGAAAGCTTTCATGTTCTTAGGGGCTTTGTATTCCCCTCCTGACTTCTTTCCCGACTTCTTGGTATCAGCCTTGTCTCCTAACTCTCTCTGCAGGGTTTCTTGCATCGAAATGTATACTCCAGCCTTGTGCCTGAATTCAGAATAAGTTTTAGGGAAAGCTAGGTGCATCTCCTTCCACAGATCTGTTCCCTTCTTGAGTCCTGCCATAACTGCCACTATCTTAGTGTCTTCACTCACTGGTTCTCCTTCCAGTAGGACTTTGTCGAATCTTTCGAGGAAAGCTCTATCAGAATCCTCGTCTCCTTTTTTCAGATCTGCCAGTCTATGTCTTTGTGTTAGGTAAGATCCAACTGTGGAGAAATATGACAGGAACTCCTTACTAAGTTGCATGAATGAGCTTATAGAGCCAGGAGCAAGTGCGGAGAACCATCTGTGAGGACCGTCGCCCAAAGTTAACAGAAAGTTGCGGCATTGTGTTGCGTCAGACGCTTTCACAGATATCATGTAGTCAGTATACTTGGACAAGTACACCTTCGGGTCTGACGTCCCTTCATATAAGCTAACAGCTGGGAACTGTACTTTCTTTTAAACCGGTGCGTTTAATATGGTTGGGGACAATGGTGATGATGGGAGTACGGTGGCCCCTCTACCGTCCTGAGCATCCAACTGCTTCTGCATTTCCTCAATCGCTCTTTTGAGGTCAAGCCACTCATTTGGAGGCGCTCCTCCATTAGAAGGTTGTTCATCGTGGCTTGGCTCGAGGCCTTCTTGTTAGGATAAAAGTTGTATAGTTTTGATGAGTTAAAAACAAACCAAAAATGTAATAGGACCATCTAGACCTGTTAGCCAAATGATGAACTAGAATAGGACTTAGTCTAGGGGGAATTGCCAGACCAGAAGACCTCACTAGAAGAGTCACCAGAAGACTCACCAGAGGACTCCACCAGAGGACTTCACCAGATGAGACTGACCAGAGGGAGAGAACTTTCCCCAGACCAGACGAGTCCGGACCAGACGAGTCTGGTGAAACAAAAGATGCTCAGAATCATCTCCTGATTCTGATGAGCATTCTGTTTCTTAACCAGATCAGGACCAGAAGACATCTTGGTTTCCTGGTGTCTGGTAATGCCTTCTCTGGAGAGAATCAGAGTTTGGCATTGGAAGCTATTGACCGTTGGTGATTCAAATCAAGTCAACAAGATCAGGATTGGAAAGTCTTGAAGTCAATCAATCCAAGGATCTCACCAACCCAATCAATCAATTAGGGAATTGATTGATTGAAGCTTCCCTAAATAGAGGATCTGATTGGATTAACTCTCCAACGGCTATTCCCTAATCACCTCTATAAATACAGATTGCAATCTCAAGAAAAAGGGCTAGAGAGAATCATACGCGCACGAAGATACATTCCAAGATCTTGTTTATCAAGCACATAGCACTCTTATTCTGTTCATACTTACACATTCACTCTTAAGGAGTAGTTGGACCTCAACCTGTTCATCTACAAGATAAGGTTGAAGGCTGTTGTCTTTAGATCGAAGTTAGATCTAAAGAGTTTGTAAAAAGGAACTTGTACTTCACAATTCCAGTAAGTAAATTGGTTGTTGGTTGGATAGTGAGACCTCTTTGACCAAGGGAGAGTGGACGTAGGATATTCAGATCCAAACCACTATATATCCGGTCTTATTTACTGTTTTCTGCATTTAATTTCTTGGTTATTTTAGTGTGCTCTTATGAAAAGAACTTTGCCAAAGGCATTTACTTTAAAGCTTCCGCAATTTATCAATCTAGTGGGACCAACAAGTGGTATCAGAGCAGTGTGTCCAAAGACCACTGCTTTGTAAAGCTTTTTGGTGGTCACCGGGCAGATCTATTGCTCTTTATTGTGTTTTGGTTAAATTTTTTGTTAAATCTCTTTAGTAAAAATGTCTGCAAAATCTTCTTACAAGAGCCGTAAGTTACCAGAATTTTCTTTCGAGGATTACAGCCACTGGAGCTTCATGATGAGTAATCATCTTGGAGCTATTCATCACCGCATGTTGGATGTGGTAGAGGGTGGCCCAATTAAATTTTACTGGACTCCTATTGATAGTGGCAGGTCAGAGTCCAGAGAAGAAACAAGTGAAACCGCCCAGAAAGCTGCTGAGGACAGAGTTCCCAGACAGAGAATCCTCAAGAAGAAAGAGGAGCTTGACAATGATGAAAGAAAACTTTATAATTTGGACCAGGTGGCACGAACTGAGATCATCAACACACTCACTAAGGAGGTGATAGAGAAAGTCAGAACCTGTGCCACTGCCAAGGAGATGTGGGATAAACTTGCCCTGCTCTGTGAAGGTACAGTGAATTTGGGGTTATGGTATCCTGCAGATGACAACTTAGAGTTAAGTGGTTACTCGGATTCAGATTATGGTGGGTGCAGAATAGATAGGAAGTCTACAAGTGGAACATGCCAATTTTTAGGAAATAAATTGGTATCTTGGTTTTCTAAGAAGCAGACTTCAGTTGCTACATCTACAACAGAAGCAGAATACATGGCTGCAGGGAGCTGTTGTTCACAACTACTTTGGATTAGTCAACAGCTTAGGGACTACCAGATTAGAGCCAAGGATATTCCAATATTCTGTGATAGTAATAGTGCAATAGCAATCATCCAGAATCCAGTTCTTCATACCAGGTGCAAACATGTTGATATAAGGCATCACTTTATCAGAGATCATGTTGAGAAGGGAGATATAAGGATGGAAAAGATTGCAACAGAGAAGCAGAGAGCAGATATTCTGACTAAGCCATTGGCTGAGTCCAGATTCAGAGAGTTGGCATTTGAGTTAGGCCTTTTGGATCCAGAGACAGATTTGTTTTAGGGGGAACATCAGAGAAGTATCCTTTGTTTCATTCCTTACTTAAAATTTTTATTTTTCAAACTAACATACCTTCAGGCTAGATATACCAGGGAGGTTACATCTCCAGAGGAGAGTCACACCAGATGAGGCTTGTACCAGATGAGGTACATCCAGATGAGGTGTTGTATAAGATTCCAGAAAAGTCCGGAGTCTTCTCTGACCAGAACCAGATGGGTTTCATCAGATGAGATGTAACACCAGACTAGTTGTGGTATCATCTGGTTACAATATCAGATGACAGGTATGTTTTTACTTCTCTAGCCTCTGATCATTGGGATACACTTTTCAAATTACTTAATACATCCAAAACGTTTCAACTTCAGAGTGTATTTAAGACTAGGGTATAGGGCCTAGGCAATCATTTCGCTTTTTATCTTGACTGCCACAAAACCCTTTTATGCCCAGTCCCAATGACCACGCCTACGCACCAGATTAAATCTGTATTTTGCCTTTTAATCTTGGCCATCAGATTTAATTAATGTGCAATATGTCAATCAATTTGAAAATTGATTTTGTTCCCTAAATTAAATTTTGCAATTACACGCGTTCACACTTCATTAATTGATCAAGCCACGCGTCTTGTCCTATTTAAATCAAATTTCTCTTCGATCTGTCTTTTCACGTTTTCTTATTTTTCAAAGCCCTAATTTTCTCTCTGCAAGTTTCTCTCTCTCTATCTCTCTCTCTCACAGCAATGGCACCCAAGTGTAACTTTGATCCAGAATACGTTTGCAAGAAGTTGAAGTCTGAGATGGTGGTGGACTTCTATTCCACCAAGAATCCAGCAGCACTGGAGATTTTGGAATTGCTCAGACGATCTGGAGTGGAGGAGTTAATTTTCAAAGTTCCCAAGGATCTGCGCACTGTGGATGGGTATGCTGCCCAGTTTCTAGTCCGCATAAAGATTCATGATGATCACATTTCCTCCAAGCTTGATAAGGAGGATGTCGTTTTCTCGAAGGCTGATTTCTGTAGTTTGTTTGGCAACATTTCCGCGGAGGGTGTGGACCCATTGAAGTACAAGGAAGGAGAAGCGTTGGAATCCTTCAAGCTTTTTGCCAGATCCTCATGTCAGAACTTGACTAAAGGATTTTTGGTCAAACATTTGAGGCAGAAGTACAAGGTTTTGTTCGACATTGTGGTGAAGGTTTTGATGTGCGAGAGCCATAGTACAGATGCCATCTTTACTGGCAGGCTCTGTGTTATGAGGGCCATTTTGGATGGCGCCCAATGCAATTGGGCAGAGTTCTTCTGGGGAGTATTGAGGAAGAACAAGTTGAAAGTGCAGAAGGAAGAGTGTCCCAGCAAGCCAAGGGAGCAGCAGTTTTACTTTAATGCCAATGTGTCCTTAGGCACAAAGCTCACCTTAATCTTGGACTCAATCTTTCCAGAGAAGAAATGGAAAGATTCCTGGTGCAAGGGCTTCCATAAGTCCAAGATTATGTTCTCTAAGGATGGTCCTCTTCATGGACATCCTGATTCTGATGGTGAGCAAGCCATCCCTGCCCCTCCTCTACAAGCAATTCCCTCACCTGCTAAGGGGCAGAAGCAGCAGAAGGGCCAGAAGAAGTCTGCTGAAGCAACTGGTTCCTCAACCATTGCTTTTTCTGGTTCCTCGGAGGAGGACCAGATTCCCCTTCTTAACATTTTGAAGAAGAAGGGTGAAGGTGCAGAAGCTGCCAGGAAGGCAGGAGCTTCCAAGAGGAAGAGGCCAGAGGAGGCCAAGAAGGTGTCTGCCAAGAAACCTAGAACCGGCAGAAGGGTTCCAAGGACACTCCTGGTGGATGAGCCATTAGAGGAGGAGGAGGAATAAGAGGTTGAGCCCCTTCAAAAGAAGAAATCTAAGGCCAAGAGGGCCATTCTTCAAGATTCAGACTCTGGCTCTGATCTTGGAGATGCTCTGGAGCAAGCAATTGATGAAGCTGCCAGAATCATATAGGACTCCACTGCTACAGTCCCATCTGATGAGGTAAACCCACCTATCCCTACCTCTAACCCCATAAATCTTGTTTCCCCATCAACCTCTCCCCCAGAAAACCTTCCCCAAAATCCCTCTACTGCTTCTGGTGTCCCCATTGCCTCACCAGAGCAGACCCTCCCTGATACCCCTATATTCACTCCCTCCACCATACCTACCCAAACACCTTCTCCCCCACCTTCCCAAACACCCCTTACCACAAACCCTTCTCCCCCAGCCCCTGTACCAGAGGTACCTTCCACTTCTGGTGCTGAACCTCCCCTACCTCCCTCTCCCACCTCTCAAACTACCATCCATGTTTCTGTACCAGAAGTACCTTCTACTTCTTCTGGTGCAGAACAACCCCTTCCTTCTACCTCTACCTCTCAAAATCCTACTCCTCCCCAATCCCATACAGAACAGGACCCATCCATCTCTATGGCTCTGGGTTTCCCTGCCCCACCTTCTCCCACCTGTTTGACCAGCGATGATAGTGAAGATGAGGATGCTTCACTGGAGCCGGAGGTCTTAGCACCATCCTCCTCTGCCTCTGGGCCCAAACCCTTCACTTTCTCATCTGTAGAAATGGGTCCCATTAGGCAGAGTATGAGTGTAAGTGCTCAGCTTTGGCTAAGAGAGCATTTCCCTGTTTTGTTGGAGCACTTACCCCATCTGGCAGAGCTGACTGATGCCAAAGTCTGGAGCAAGGCCAGACTTGAAGATGTGGAGGACCTCATGTTATTGCTTGAGGAAATGGTCCCTCCAACTTCACTGCCTGGGAGATTGAACTCAAACAGAAGCTGAACATCCAGAACCCAGCTGAGCTGGAGACCCCTGTAGCAGCGAAGGTTTTGATTCGCACTCTGCTCATCCCGAGAGGAGTTATGATCACTCCTGAGGGCCCCTCCTACAAATTTGGCCCTCACTTCACTTTCCCTCCAGAGCTCTACTCAGATGAGGAGGACTTTGATGTCACTCCTGCCGTGCTGCAAAAGATGAAGACATTCTTCAATGAGCAGATCATGCAGATTGGGCGTTTCTCTAAGGCAATCCAACATATGGCCCCTGCTATGATTGAGCACCAGATCCGGCAGGAGAGGAGGATCTTCTTGAAGCAGATTAAGTCCACCTTTGTAGCTGCCAAAGCCTCTTTTAAAGCCAATGGACTTCTTGTCAAGCTGGATGTTATGCACAGCCAGATTATCTGGAGGAAGCAAAGCAGCTGCGTGATCTTCACTCTTCCTCCAACACTGCCTTGCCTGATCTCATTAGGCAGGTAGTGGAGCCCCTTATTGATGAAGTTAAAAAGGGGGAAGAGAAGGCCAGAACTGATCTGGCGAAGACCACGAATGAGACTCTCTTCAGCCATGGTGCTCGTCTGGACCTGCTGGAGAACACTTTGGCCCAGGCCGAGCTGCAGAAGAAGAAGAAGGAAGAGCTCAAATCTCTTTCCATGGCAAAGCAGCTGGCAGCAGAAGAGGAGTCAGAAGCAGAGCAGGATCCCATCCATATCTCTGGACCTGCAAAGAAGAAGATCAGGAAGGTGAAGAAGAGCTTCCTAGAAGAAGTTGTGGAGGAAGCAGAGAAGAGATTTCGTGAGGAGATGCCTGAAGAGAGGCAAGCCAGAATAAGGAAGAACATAGATGAAGAGCAGAGGTTCCGATATGTTAGGAGGCAGAATAAGAAGAGCAGAGAAGCTGGCATCTCTTCTGGTGCCAGTGGATCCAGCCAGAAGAAGAAAGGTCCTGTTGAGGTGATGGACATTTTACCACTCAGGACAGAAGGGTCTTTTGACTCTACTGTGCCTGTCCTTCTGATAGAGAAGTGGAGAGAGGCCAAGACTTTGTGGTTCATTCAACACTATATCCAGAGGCCTCCACCAGAGGATGATGCTCTCATCAACAGGACATTCCATTCTTGGATGAAGGCATATGATGCAAGTCTGTACAAGCAACTGATGGACTCCACCATAGAGTTCAACCTGGAGGTCACTGCCCCTGAATTCCATTTTCTTAACACTCCAATGATAGGGGACCAGATTGATTGGGCTGAACTGAAGAAATTGTACAAGACCAAGGTGTTGGCAAATTTCACTCCAACATCTTCTGCAGAGTTGAAGGTCATTCAAGATAGATTCTTCGACTGGTTCCTGGTGCCTAAAGAGAACAGAAGATATGCTTAGAATAGGATAATCTCCTTGTCCTTATTATTAATGAAAATATCATATCTTCTCTGTTCAAAAGACAACCTCTTGTTGTCTTAATTGTTTGCCTGATAAGATCTATTCTAAGGTCTTATCCCTTTATTGTTTTTATGCTTAAGAGTTTTATTTGATCAGTTCTGGTTATGTTTTAACTCCATCAAAAAGGGGGAAATTGTTAGGATAAAAGTTGTATAGTTTTGATGAGTTAAAAACAAACCAGAAAATGTAATAGGACCATCTGGACCTGTTAGCCAGATGATGAACTAGAATAAGACTTAGTCTAGGGGGAATTGCCAGACCAGAAGACCTCACTAGAAGAGTCACCAGAAGACTCACCAAAGGACTCAACCAGAGGACTTCACCAGATGAGACTGACCAGAGGCAGAGAACTTTCCCCAGACCAGACGAGTCTGGTGAAACAAAAGATGCTCAGAATCATCTCCTGATTCTGATGAGCATTCTGTTTCTTAACCAGATCAGGACCAGAAGACATCTTGGTTGCCTGGTGTCTGGTATTGCCTTCTCTAGAGAGAATCAGAGTTTGGCATTGGAAGCTATTGACCGTTGGTGATTCAAATCAAGTCAACAAGATTAGGATTGGAAAGTCTTGAAGTCAATCAATCCAAGGATCTCACCAACCCAATCAATCAATTAGGGAATTGATTGATTGAAGCTTTCCTAAATAGAGGATCTGATTGGATTAACTCTCCAACGGCTATTCCCTAATCACCTCTATAAATACATAGTGCAATCTAAAAAAAAGGGCTAGAGAGAATCATACGCGCACGAAGATACATTCCAAGATCCTGTTTATCAAGCACATAGCACTCTTATTCTGTTCATACTTACACATTCACTCTTAAGGAGTAGTTGGACCTCAACCTGTTCATCTACAAGATAAGGTTGAAGGCTGTTGTCTTTAGATCGAAGTTAGATCTAAAGAGTTTGTAAGAAGGAACTGGTACTTCATAATTCCAGTAAGTAAGTTGGTTGTTGGTTGGATAGTGAAACCCCTTTGACCAAGGGAGAGTGGACGTAGGATATTCAGATCCGAACCACTATATATCCGGTCTTATTTACTGTTTTCTGCATTTAATTTCTTGGTTATTTTAGTGTGCTCTTGTGAAAAGAACTTTGCCAAAGGCATTTACTTTAAAGCTTCCGCAATTTATCAATCTAGTGGGACCAACACTTCTTCACGACGCAGTCCCTTGCTAACGGGACGTTTCTCCTGTGTGACCCGCCGGGCCACATTGCTTGCCCCATTGGGACCTAGCCGGCCGAAGGCTGACCTTCTTAGTCTATCATGCACTGAGGGGCGAGCAGCAGGGTATGCTCGCTCCTCGCTCCTCTGTGATTCTTCCCTCCTGAATTCATTTTGGTTCCTTGTGCCCCTACTGCTCGACTCCCTGTCCCCTCCTGGTGTGGACTCACCTCGGCTCTCGAGTCACTCACTTATTGGCGTTTTGCCCTTGATTCTCCTTGACTGGCCACTATCTACCTCTTCCACCCTTATGTCTTCTCTCTGCTTAGCTCTTTGTTCTGTTGCCCGGTTGCTCGCCCCCGGGGTCTTAGAGGATCTGTGTCCTGTTGCCCGGTTGCTCGCCTCCCGGGCTCTCGATGGTCCGGCAGCTTCCTGTCGCCGTTGCAATGATTGCAAAACGGCGATTGTTTTTGCTAATTCCTCCGGGTTTTGAGCTAATGCTTCTACTTTTGGGGGAAGAGTATCGATGGTGACTTGTACATCTCGCCGGGACGTGGCTCGCACCATTCTTGCATGGTCACCCGTTGATGATACCCTAGTTCGTGATTTGCTCGCCGGGTGGTTGCTTGATTCTTGATGATCTTGTTGTTGGGAAAATATGGGTGCCCGGAATCTATTCGGGATGAACTTTAAATACGAATTTAAATACAATTATTACTAGCATGAATTAATCCTAATTAATTCAAATAATAATTCCAACAACTAATTATCATCATGCATGTTAAATTAATTTCACATATTTACCTAGGCGGAATTAAACAAGTAAATATGTGATTAACGTACCTCTCGTAGTAATGGCCTTTGGATATACGGGACACTTGTAATCTCATTCTATCAACCCAAAGCCTTCTCGAGTATTTCTCTTTTCACCTCACTTGATCGCCGGTGGGAGACGCTTTCAAGTAATTTAATAACTAAGGAAAAAGAAAAATATCTATGCTTCTTGATTTTTCCAACACACGGAATTATGTACTTGGGGATGAAATAATCATCCCCTATTTATAATATGAGGGGGCCGAAATTTTTAGGTATATTTGGGCTTGGAAAAAATCTTTTCTTAGACTCTAAGAAATCTTGAATATATCCCATATATTCTTTTCTCCAAAATAAAATATTCCACAAAAATCTCACCCTACATATTAAGGGGTATAATTTTCGAAAATTATGAGTGTGAAATCCAAGATTTGGATTTTCTTGAATATATGAGATATTCTTGTACTTCTAGAATACATATCTTCCCTAATATCTTTTCAAGAAAATCAACAAAATCTAATTTCTCCTACACATGCTTATTTTCGAAAATTTAAGAGAAAAATCAGCAAAATAATTTTCTTTTTATTTTAATCACCTTATCATTATTGGGCTACTTAATGGGCTACTTGAGGGGCCTTAAGGAGAATTAAGATTGGACCTCCTAATGGACTTCTGAATTTCAATATTGAGCCCAATATAATTCAATCCATTAATATTAATTATTACCACTAATAAATTAATATTGCACTATCCATCTTAATCCATATTACGATAATATGGGCTCCCGGTTATTATTTCCCGCATTTAAGATTAACAAGTCCATTAATTAATTAAGCTTCTGAATAGCTCTAAATTAATTAACATCTTTCACCTTGGAGTAAAGACAGCTCAACATTATTATTCGTACCGAAGAAACTAATTCTTCACTTGCAAGATTTGGTACAATAAAACTTCTGAGCCCACCAAGGGGACTAATCACACGAGCCGTACTCGCACGCGTTTCTCCGTATTAAATCTTAGCAACCGTCGTATGATTAATATTACTGCCCAAGACACAAAGTTCAAAGTCACAATGATTCTCACCCAACATGAATCAAAGCAGTAACCATTAAGCACACACGGTCCTATTTAAGTGACGAAGATTAAGAAATCAACAACCACTGAGGTCTAATTCTTCACCTTTCAGAACAGAAGAATTTATCCTCGCTGTAGGACCTCTTCAACACATACTAAATGTGCTAGTGCAATCTCTTGGTCAAGACAGACCAATCTGAGCCTTACACATCGACCTTTCACGGCGGATTGTTCAATTCCACCTGGGTCGTGAAAATGTACGTTTAGTTACAAGTAAACTGTTAATGTCGTCTTCCGTGATCGGGTATCACCACATTAACTACTTTGTAACACGTACTATATATTGAACGGTTTGCAATAGAAATTCAACATTCAATCATAACTAAAGCAAATGCGATAAAAGAATTATTCTCATAAAACGAGTGTTTGATACACGAGTTATACAAAGTAAAAGCATACTTTCACGTATAACTCCAACAATCTCCCACTTATACTTAAAGTCTGCTTTTAGTATACATCACGCATGTCTTAGTGTAGTAGCTCTACGTGACATCTTATGTCAACCTACACTAACCTAATAATTCCTCCCACTTATACTTAAAGCAGATTGGCAATAGTCTTGACTCCCATTCCATCCACATGTCTCTCGAATGTATTCAGAGGCAGACCCTTTGTGAATGGATATACTAGGTTGTCCTCCGACATTTATCTTTGCCACCTCTTTATCTCCTCTCTTAACGATTTCTCGTATAAGATGGTGTTTTCTTTCAATATGTTTGCTGGCCTTGTGGGCTCTCGGTTCCCTTGAATTTGCAACTGCTCCGGCACAATGATTGTGATGGGCAAATTCAGAACAACGTCCAAGTCCACTAAGAAGTACTTGAGCCAAACCGCTTCTTTCGCTGCTTCACAAGCAGCTACTTATTCGGTTTCCATGGTCGAATCTGCGATTCATTTCTGCAAACCGCTTCTCCATGTCATGGATCCTTCTCCCATGCAAAACACACTACCCGAGGTTGACTTTCTTGAGTCTATGTCTGATTGGAAATCCGAGTCCGTGTATCCTACGGGAACTAGACTATCCGACTGGTAAATCAGCATCCGCTCCCGAGTTCTTTTCAGATACCTCAAGATGCACTTTACGGCAGTCCAATGGTCTTTCCCGGGATTACTTTGATATCTTGCCACCATGCCCACGGCAAAGCAGATATCCGGTCTCGTACACAGATTGCATACATAAGGCTTCCTACGGCCGAAGCGTACGGAATACCTTTCATGTCATCTATCGCCGCTTGCGTCTTAGGTCTCATTTCTTTCGATAGATGGATTCCGTGCCTAAAAGGTACAAAACCTTTCTTGGAATCTTGCATGTTGAAACGCTTCAAAGCAGTGTCAATGTATGAAGCTTGCGATAAGCCCAACATCCTTTTCTTGCGATCGCGAGTGATTTTGATCCCAAGGATGTGTCCGGCTTCCCCTAAGTCCTTCATATCAAATTATTTTGACAGCCATACCTTTACGTCTGACAATACCTTTACATTGTTTCCAATGAGCAGAATATCGTCTACGTATAATACTAAGAATACCACCGCAGTTCCGTCACGTTTCTTATACACACAACTTTCGAACTCGTTTTGATCAAACCCATAAGACTTAATCACTTGATCAAAACACTGGTTCCAAGTACGCGATGCTTGCTTAAGTCCGTAAATGGATCTCTGGAGCTTGCATACGAGATTCTCTTGGCCTTTTTCAATGAAACCTTTGGGCAGTTGCATATAGATCCCATCAAGACTTTCGTTAAGGAAAGCTGTCTTGACATCCATTTGCCAGATCTTGTAATCTAAGTGCGCAGCGATCGACAAGAGAATATGGATGGACTCAAGCATAGCTACAGGCCACAGGCCACAAGCCTTGCTTTGAAGGTCTCTACCCTTCCGTCCGGTCCTCTTTTCCTCTTGTATACCCACTTGCATCCAATGGGCTCTACCCCATTAGGTGGATCAACCAACTCCCACACATGATTATAATCCATCGAACCCACCTCGGTTTCCATTGTGGTTTGCCACACTTCCGCGTCTTTGTCTTGGATTGCCTCGTCGTACGTTCATGGGTCTGATTCATCGCCGGGAATCAAATCCGAAGATCCTCCAATTCCCATGAATCTCTCGGGTTGCCTTGCAATCCTCCCACTACGACGGGGTTCCGGTTGTGAAGGTATGACGTGTGGTATATCATCTTGTATACTTGGTATAGGAGTTTGCCCTCTTAACTCGTCTAAGGTAATCTCACTTCTGGGCTTTCTTTTGTTCATATAGTCTTCCTCCAAGAATTAAAAGTGCGAACTAATCACGGTCTTTTAATCCTTGAGACTATAGAACATATACCCTTTCGTTCCCATGGGATATCCTATAAACAACCTTAATTCTGAACGTGGATCCAACTTACCGGCTTCCTTGTCTAGCACGTATGCCGGACAACCCCAAATCCGCAAGTGTCTTAGACTGGGCTTGCACCTGGTCCACAATTCCATTGGGGTTTTAGGAACCGATTTGGATGGCACCAAGTTTATAATGTAAGTCATTGTTTCCAAGGCATTACCCCAAAACGTATTGGGTAAATCCGAATAACTCATCATGGGTCTGACTATTTCTAAAAGAGTCTGGCTCTTTCGTTCCGCCACACCGTTCTATTGAGGGGTTCCCGATGTGGTCAACAGGGATACAATCCCTTCTTCCGATAGGTAGTTCAAGAATTCATTGCTAAGTTATTCGCCTCCACGAACAAATCGTAGAGACTTGATACTTCTTTCCCTATGCATCATAAGGTAGATGTATCCGTATCTTGAGTAATCATCAAATTACTCATACCTCTTCTTGCTATGATCGTCATTGAACCACACATATCGGTATGAACGAGTTCTAACACTTCCGTAGTTCTATTCCCCTTGGCTCCAAATGCCCTCTTGGTCATTTTACCCTCTAAACAGGATTCACAAGTTGGAAACGGTTCGACTTGGAATGATTCCAAGGATCCGTCTTTCACCAATCTCTCTATCCACTTTAGATTAATATGACCTAGTCTAAGATGCCATAGAAGTATTTCGTTCATCTCCGAAGAACGCTTTCTTTTATTACTCGAAATAATCGATGTGTTATTAGATTCAATTTTGTGAGTGGTGTGCCCAAATAATGGTATAAAGATCATCCATTAAAGTTCCGGAACGGATAAACTCATCGTTTCAAGCAATAATAACATCCTTATTAAAAGAAACTGAGTATCTATTCAAACAGTTTAGAAACTGAAGGTTGAGTTCTTTCTAAACTAGGAACATGAGGAACGTCTCTCAAGACCATAACTCTATCTTCACAAGATAGGCGCACTTCTCCCACTGCTTCAGCTGCCACTCTCATAGCATTGCCCGATGTGATGGGGATCTCACTTCCGTTAAGTCGTCGGGTTAGCTTAAACCCATGAAACAAATGTGATCAGTAGCTCTCGTATCCACTATCCACGAATAGACAGCATACGCCACTTCACAAGTTTCGACGACTAAGGTGTGTGAATTACCTAACTTTCTTAGCCTCTTAGGCTTGGAACAGGCAGACCTCCATTGTCCTCTCTCACCGCAACTAAAACACTTCCCCTTCGATGCTTGCCTTTGCATTTTGCCTTTCGCAACAATTGGATTTGCTTGGATCCGGCCTTTGGTTCTCTTCCTCTTTTTCCCTCCCTTGGGACCAAAAGAGGTAGACGAACCATTAGCCACCATAGCACTAGACTGGTGCTCCATTATCACCTCAACCGAAACTAAAGCTTGCAAGAGCTCGGGCAAACGACTTGTCCGTTCATTCATCTGACAGTTCAGATGAAACTACTCAAAGCTTCTCGGTAGGGAATGGTATATGAAATCAATCAAAATTCGCACCAAGTACTTCCAACTTGTTAAGGTATGCCATTATCTCGAGAACGTGCTCCCTCACGGGCGTTCCTTCCACCATTTCCAACTTGACCGAGTCATGTTTGGTGAACTGATTAGTCATGGGATTCTGATGTGAAAACATCTCTTCAAGGTGTTCCATGATTTCAACAGCGGATACAATGTCTTCATGAACGCGCCTCAAATCCTCAGACAGAAATGTCAAGATGATGCACTTCATTCATTGTCACGCTTCCGATCATAAACTGCCTCTTCCCATTGCTTGACTTATCATTAGGCTTGCCGGGTATATTAACATAAATAACCCAATTGTGTTTTCGTGCAGTAAGGACAAATTTAAAAAAAAAATCCAATCGATATAATTCTCTCCAAAAAGTTTATTAACTTTAAGTATATTAAACAGTGGATTAAAAGGTTGCGACATGATGAAATGAGAATAAAACATACATTCATATCAATATCTAGAAAAATACGAAATTATCACATAAATTTGATCACATCAATTATATTGAAACCTTAAAACAATATAATCATGCATCAGCCAACATCTCGAAACAATTTAAATGCGCCACGAGGGGTGGTCTATACATTTAAACACATTCAAGCGGATTACAAACTTAAAAGTTACAAATCCTTAATTCAAAATTAATAGTTGGCTCCCACTTTGACCACATAGAAACTGACAGGGACTCCGAGGGGAGTAAGTTAATATCAATTTTCTATGCCTAAGTAATAACCATAATTAAATACAGGATTATTATTTCTCTTCGAGCAAGCCACTCGTGGTGAGGGTCAATACCGCCACTAGTAATAATCCACAATCATCCTTTCGGAATTTATTCATGTGAAATCCGTTCTTTTGGCCGATCCGAGGGGGAAATGTATTCCAAAAGAACTTCACAAATAAATAAATCATGGAGGTCAAAATAATCCAATTTTAATATCCGGAATAAAATTGCGATTATATAAAAAAAACATACTTAGTAATTTTCGAAAGTAAGGTTTTTCTTGGACAATTAAATTCATGCAAACACATATTAACAAATAATAATAAGTGCACGAAATAAAACATCCATCAAAACAAAAATTAAACACATTGGAGCACTCAAATCCAATTGTCACCTTTCAGAACAGAAGAATTTATCCTCGCTGTAGGACCTCTTCAACACATACTAAATGTGCTAGTGCAATCTCTTGGTCAAGACAGACCAATCTGAGCCTTACACATCGACCTTTCACGGCGGATTGTTCAATTCCACCTGGGTCGTGAAAATGTACGTTTAGTTACAAGTAAACTGTTAATGTCGTCTTCCGTGATCGGGTATCACCACATTAACTACTTTGTAACACGTACTATATATTGAACGGTTTGCAATAGAAATTCAACATTCAATCATAACTAAAGCAAATGCGATAAAAGAATTATTCTCATAAAACGAGTGTTTGATACACGAGTTATACAAAGTAAAAGCATACTTTCACGTATAACTCCAACACTTGTGACCGTACCATTTTCTGAATTTTGATGTTTCTTTGATGAAGATCTTGTTTTTGTGGATGTTTTGACCTAGAAACAACTAGTCTTGCATGTAAGGATTTGGTTGTTTACACACCTTTATTCACACATGCATGCATTCAAGTTTGTAGGTCTTGTGTAACACCACCTAAAACACTCAAACCTTCTTCCCAATTCCAGTTTCCGACGACTTATTGCCGGATTTTTGCAGTTTCCGGCGAATTTCCCAGAAATTCCTTCAATTCTTCAACCAACGGAGGTTCGAACCCTCCTTCTAGCGCCAATTGTTGATGACCTTAATCCAAATCGATAATTAGTGGTTGTTTTGCTCTTATAAGATCATCAAACAAGAGTATAATCAAAGATTAAAGCTGGATTTTTGTAAGTAGGGATTGAGAGAGAAATTTGCAAGAGTTTTGCCTATTTTTGAATTAAGTGAACTTATTCTTATTGTCCCATGAAGGGGTATTTATAGAGGTACAAGCAAGTAGGAGGTGTCATCTCCCTAATCATCCTTATTTTCAATGTGACAAGTGTTAAGACACTTGTCATCTCCTAAGCTATTACATCTTTACACAATAACAAGTGTTAAGACACTTGTTTGTTCCTAATGTAATGCCTAATTATTGAGATTTCTGATGATCTTCCGAGGTGCCCTCTTGCTCGCCTGCTCGCCTCTGTTTGGGTCTTTGTGTCTTCTTGGTCTGGTTGTTCGCCACCTGTATGTGCCTTTCGTGACCAGCTGCTCGCCTCCTAGCCTCTATGACCAGCTGCTCGCCTACTTGATCTTAATCTTCAAGCCCAGCTGCTCGCCTCCTAAGGTGTGAAGTCCCTGCTAGTCGTCCTCTTCATATATTATTTTCATTCTTGATTTCTTAATCTCATTATTTTAATATTTTTTTTATTTCTAATCATGTTGCTCGGCTGTTCGCCTATCAACATCAGTAAAGATATTAATTATTTCAAAATAAGGTATTAGTAAATTATTATCCACGATAACAGTCATTGTGATTATCATTCACATAATATTTTGTCTAATCTCAAGAATGGATGGAGCACAAAATTAGGACATAGTTTGTTGGGTATAATAAGATGAATTATTTGTGAATTTCGACGAAGAATTATTTCACTCTATACAAACTTTTTTTGATCGGTAAAGTTATAATTTGAACCCATGATCGTTGGGTCATAGGTAGTGGGGTTCTATCCACTTGAGCTACACCACTTCGTCAATTCAAATTTTAGCATAATCAACCATTTAATATAATTAAGTAACAAACTACATAATATTGAATTCAATCTAAAACGATTGTTACATTATAAATTTAAATTACATTACATGATAAAGTTCAATTGAAGTAACATATTAATATTAATAATATGACCATATCTAATCACCAAACTGGATTGACGCATCGAATTTGCGAGTCCGTTAATTGAATTCGCCAAATGACAAGATTCACAAATTTGAGAATCGGTCTCCTCTAAGGATTGGGCGGGTGGGTGCAAATTTGATATAGCTTACTAGTACTTTTAGAGGTCCGAACAGGTACCTCCGGTGGCTATATAAAGTCCTCGAGCGAGAAAATATTTCCCAAATAAAAAAAAAAAACACTTACGTCTGTCAAGCATTTTGGTTTCTTAATAGTAATTTAGCCCTTGCATGTCCTGCTTCAATTCGAAACTGTTCTCCCAAGCCAAAATGAACCATCATTAACCACACAAATGTGATGAATTCTCCACCTTGGCTAAGTTGTCGAGCGTGGACATCCGGGCGGCAGTGTCCTGCAGCATAAGACAATAATTCCACCCATATTTTGCTAATCATCTCCCATCTCTTGTGGCCAAAACTGTTGAGATCATTGGCAAGAATGCAGGCATCAAAAAGCAGAGATTTACTTCTGTCTCCCTTTACTAGTTTAGGCTTGACTGCTGTCTTCACATTCAGAAGCTTTTCACAGGCAAGTTTTTCCCGTTGATCCACAGGAACACTACTTAAGTCGGTTTCCCATCTCTTGAAAAATTTCCTGGCTTCCTCACAGGAATCCTGAAACCGGACTTGTGCAATACCCGCAACTGCGGACATCAACTCGGGCTTCATAACCAGAAGGTACATCATGTAGTCCGATAGTGCCTTGCAAATTTTGCGGTCATCAGGATCGCCATCAGTGCTCGTGAAAAAGCAGAGTTGGGTGGCTATGTGCCAAAGGAGAAGGCTCTCGTCATACTCAGTTTCATCACTCAAGCTGGACAAAATTGAGATGAAGTTGTGATGTTGATGGAGAACAGATCGCGGATTGAAGATTTCTTTATTGATTTATTTCCTTTATGATTTATTTACTTTTGGGCTTTATTATTCTTAGAACTTTATGGGCTTTTCAATTGCATTGAAACCCTAGCACCCTAGTATTTATACTTGTTCTTCGATTATGATACGCACGTTTAATATTATTGATAAAACCCTGGGATTTCCCAACCCTTCTCTTGCATTATTACGTTCCCGCTGCGTCAGATGTCTTGCGTGATCCAAGAGAACCCATTCACCTTTTGATGAGTAAACCTCCTTCATTGTTTCATTAGTTTCTGCTTTCTCAGCCTTTCTTTTAAGCTCGTTGAATACGAATGTCTTTAAGCTCTCCTCGCAGTCTGTCTTCTCTTTCAAGAACTCATCGTTGAACCATCTGAAGGGCTCCTGGAGGCAGAAACTCAAAAAACTGTGCTGAAACATGGTATTAGACCACCGGCGGGTTCTCTCGCCTAATGGAAGCCGAACGAGAAATGAGGACACCTTTTGATTGGCCGAAACAATAGACCAATCAGACAGCACAAGGTTGTACATGCCCACCAGGTCCAAACAAACAGCCCCGCTGAGTAAAATGTAGGTAATAATTTTATCAACAAGTAAGATGTTATGTTGGGAATTCGTTGCAAACTGTTGAAAGCACGCAACCAGGAGAGCAGTGCAAAGAAAGCGGCATAAATACGCGACCTTGTGATGCACCGCTGCGTACTTGGTGTACAGGGCATCGTACATGAAATTGAGCTCAACCTCCATAACTTTAAAGGCATCTAGAGGCTTCCTACTAGAGAAGAACTTACGGCTCTCATCGCGCTCCTGGAAGCTAAACATGTGGTCGACAATAACTCCCTTGAAAATATTGAAGTATCTGTGCCCCTCTACCACGACTTTGGTGTAGTCGAAGCTTTTCTCGTCAACTACTGTAGCTGCTGAATTCGCTTTTGCGGGTTCTTTCTCTATTTTTATCTCAACAGGAACATTGGAAGCCTTCAAAACAGAGTATTCCTCCATAAACTGAGCGTAGTTTGGGCCAGGATCCGGCTTCTTAAGTAGAGACTTCTTGAAATTACCCAAACAAGCTCGGTACAGAGAATATGTTCGCTCCGCATACTTGCAAACTCCGGCGAAAAACATGAGGGTCGTTGGTATCCAGTAGTCATTCGGCAAAGACTGAAGGAAGACATAAACAACTGCGAGAAGCTGGATGAGGAGCCCGAATAAATGTCTTATCCACAATTCATTGTCCTCAAGGGAAAAGGCGGTAATGGCATCCGGTCCACCCAGGTGTAGCAGTAGAAACGGAGCCCAGAAAGCCGCCAGCTGGTTATTAACGGCCTTCTTTTTGGGGCAGTCGTTGGTTTGGCCACTGGAGATGAGTCCCACGGCAAATGCAGCAGTCCAATCGGCGAGCAGATAAGCCAACCAGATTATGGCTGTCAAACCTACCCTGCTTCGCCTACTCTTTCGGGAGTCTGCTAAAACTGTTAAAACTACTTGGAACCCAAGACTGATAAGGACGGCACAACGTAGATTCCACACATCCCACACCTCTCGGGCCTTGCTTTCAACGTTATCAGACATTGATACTCTTCCAAACTTTTTCCTAAAAAATACAAAAATTAATGTAATTGTGAATATTAGCTCCAATATCTAAACCGAAAAAAGAAAACTTAATATAATTTCAAATAAAATTATTTTTCTGCTATTTAAACTACAAAATTAAAATGTTGGGCATCAATTTAGCAATTTTAATCATATATTTATATGAATTACAAGAAAACATGCTGAGTTTTACCTGTCTGGCTTAAGCCTCTGACGTTAACCTTTGACTCAACTCGTAAAGACGAAAGCAATCGTTGTTTCGATTTTGTAAGCAAGAAGAGAAAGTCACATAAAACTAATGTTTACACAGCAGCTACTAAAATACCATAAAAAGAAAGGCGACTTTAAACTTTTAAATTTCCTCATAAATAAAAAATTGATTTAAAAGTACTGCAGACCTATATTTAAGCCAACAGTTCCGTTAGATCTACTAATAATTTTGATTAAAAATTAAACCCAGCTATACTAATTTTTTTATTTCCTTTTGTCATCTTCTTTTCTTTTTTATTATATATTTTGGACAATTCATTTGATATTTTTACTGGTAATGCCCGTTGTAAGTCAACGCATTAAATTTTGTGGTCACTTTTCCCAAAATAAATAAAAATTTAAAAAATCCTGGTATTAATTTAAGAATCCTTGGATAAACTTCCATCTTTCTGCCATATTTTTTTAAGTGAAAGAAAACTAATAAAAAGTAACCGTTTACGCCTCTTTGCTATCCATACCTGCGGACCATGAATTCATCTATTATTTTCGATACGCTATATGTATAACATATCAAATTTTTAAAAATATCTTATGGTTCACTAAAATTTTAATCCATATATTAAAAATTCATTTGGTGAAATATAAAAAGTGACAGAAAAATTGAACAGTGGCTACAGATTTTTCATGTATACCAACATACCTATCTTGTTTAAATTAGGTTTGAGATAGGTCTATTAATTTATACTTGTACTGTGAATGAACTTTTTTATAAATTGTTAGTCGACTTCTATACTGGATTGTAACGATGTCGTTTTGACTTTTTCGGTGAAATTGAGATCAAAATTGGACAACTAAATAAGTTATGGGCCCAAAATTGAATAGTTAAATTTTTTGGGACGTAAATTGGACACAATATAAGTTATGGGACCAAAAAAAAAAATTTCTTAACGATAATGTGTATTCAATTTTCTAAGAAAACCGGGTCGACGCAAAAAAAGGGGTCACAAACATTTGCGATCAATCTATTGACTTCGTCGCAAATTGCAACGAAATTTTGTCAGTGAAAATTTTCAGCTATATATTTTGTCGAAAAGTTTGACGACCTGGACTCATATTTCGTCGCAATTTCATCTAGGATTGGGCATCGGGTCGGGTCCGTCGGGTTCGGGTACCCGATTTTTGGGTATCTTATGTGAGGATTCGACCCGATCCGAAATATCGGGTATCCGATCCGAAAAATATCGGGTAGCTGCGGATCCAAAATCGGGTACCCGATTTTGATTTTTTTTTGTTTACTGTTTTGTATTTTACCACAAGAATGATTACAGAGAAGTTGAAGGAATGTAACAGAGCTGCTCCGGCACTTCCATTTCTGTTAAAGATTTGAGAACAAAACTAGTTAAAAACGTATGATATATATTCTCTCTCTATATGTATATATATTTCTCTCTAAAAAGGTAGGTTGCTTTGAAGAAGAGTTATGAATCAGAGCAGCAGAAGGTGAGGCTACATAAAGAATTCAAAGGGCTAAAAACAAAACACAACTATTTTTTAATCCACGCAAAATTGTTTTCCTCAACTGTTGGAGTTATTTCCCCAACATCAACTGAATTTGCCAGAATTTCATCATAACTTTCACAGGCAATTGATCGAACACATAACACGCAAATCAGAAAACAGCAATTTTAGATCTACTACTCATCCCAATTCACGTCAATAAGCACAATTCATAATCCCATCAACTAAGAAATATATTTATGCATTTTCCTAATACCCAGAAACCACATAATAAAAAAAAACGAAGAACAAACAGGACTATCTAATTAAAATGGGAGGGTACCTTTAGGTAGGAAGCAGGAAATGGAGAGAAATGGGGATTGGGGTTTGGTGAAAAAGGAGATCCTTGTACACACAGGAACACGGTGGAGTGCGTGAATTGGGGGGGGGGGGGGGGGTGGTTGAATGGGGTTGTTTGGTTATTGTAGCGACGTCGTGAAATGAGAAGGAGATGATCGGCAACGCCGCAGCGGCGCTATGGTTCCTAAAGGCTGAAGGCGGTCGATTGTCGGAGGAGACGACAGCGTGAGCGTGAATTGAGAATAGGGAATTCGGACCAAGTATCGGGTTATTGAGTTTTGAAAGTTGAAACCAAATCTACATATCGGGTATCGGGTAATGTTTTTTGGGTACCCCCAGTGATCCGAGATCCGAACCCACATGGAATCGGGTACCCGGATCCGAAAATTCATTAAATACCCGATCTGATCGAGTCGGGTACCTGAAACCCGAATAAAAGTGCCCACCCCTAATTTCATCCTGAAATGCGACAAAATTATGTTGTTGTACATTGCAAGGAAATGTTTGTCCTATTTTTTAAAATTTAATTTAATTATATATCTAACATTTTCATTGTATTTTATCATAATTTGCGACAACGGTTGCAATTTTTTAGTTTATCTTTTGAAATCTTTTAAAAAGGTCTAGTGTAAATTGAACCCGCGCCACGCTAGGGCCTAGGCGGAGCTTGAACCATCGTGCCACCAGCCTAACCATTGTTGGGAACCTAACGCGTATTCATGCAAAAGTATACAAAATAAATATAACTTTAAGGTGTAAAATTTTCTCATTGGGTAAAGAATAAAACTACATTATTATACTAGTATTCATGAATCTGGTTAAGCCAACGGTTCAGTTAGACTTAGATCTAATAATTTTGATTAGTTATATTAATACCCTTTTGTCGTCTTCTTTTCTTTTTAATATTTTGGACACAATTCATTTGACATTTTTAGTCGTGATGCCCGTTGTAACCTAACGCGTTTATTTTTGTTGTCACTTTTTCGAAAAAAATTAAAATAAATAAATAAATAATTTCCTGGTATTGGTTTAAGAATTTTGGGAAGAAACCTCTGTTTTTCTTTCATATTTTGTAAGTGAAAGAAAAGAGAAGTCCTGAAGAATACTAATTCAGCGAGAAGCATTCCAGTATTGAGTGTTCAGTTTTTCTTATGAAAAGGTAACCGTTTACGCCTATTTGCTACCTATCTTGTATAAAAATTAACGCAAAGCTTTGGTTATAGACTGGCCTATGCGAAACAATTCATCTCATTAATGTATTTTTGTTGGTAGGACTAGGTAGTGTGAATGTCGATCCGGAAGAAGCCGGAACAAGCAGTCAAGCTGCTCCTGGGTCGACTTGATAAGGCCAAGGAGCAGGCCCTTTCCCAGCAGCAGGGAGCAACACCCGAGATTCAATCTAACTTGTCTTCCAAATTTGTGGATTTTGAAACGGAGCTAAAAAGCATGAGAAATGTATTCCCGGACATGAAAAATTGGGAGAAGACTATTATGGATCGGTTCTGTGAGTTGGAGCAGGAACTAGATGATGACATCTTCAACGACCCCGAGATGAGATCCGAGGTGGAGGAGAAGCTGGATGTGATGACAAGGGGTGTTAGGGATCTGATGAAATCAATTCCGAGGGTCGAGACTGGGATGCTTCGAGCGGTGACGTTTAAGGTCAGGGATGATGATGATCTGATTCAGAAGGTCTGCCCTGCCCCTGAGTGGGTGGATCTTGGGGTAGACAAAAAGCTTTTAGATGGGTATGTGATGTCGAGTTTCAAGGCGAGTTTCCACCGCCTCAGTAGGTCCCAGGAGGTGAAAATGTGCTCCTTGTGCCTCTCGGTGTTCCCCATGAACAGCTCCATAGAGAAGAAGCCCCTCATTTACTGGTGGATTGGGGAGGGCCTGGTCATGGAAAGCCCCCGCAAAACAGCTGAGGAGGTTGGGGAACAAGTGTTCCGAGAGCTGGTGGACGAGGGGTTCATCAGAGCGAGCCGCGAGAACAAGTCTCTGAGTGTGAATAGCTTCGAAATAGACCGCTGGGCCCACCGGGCGCTGATCCTGATAGCCAGGGAAAACAACTTGTTTGAGTTTGATTCCCAGTGGACCCCGTGCAGGGGGAAACGACGAGCATTCTTGTGCCACGGGAACGATGCAGGAGAGGCAGACGATCATCTGATAATGGTTTTCAATGTGAACGAGAAAATTCTGGGGACGAAACCAGATTGGCTCTCCAAACTGAGGAAGGTGGAGGTGCTGCAGCTGGGGCGTTGGCAAACTTCTGTTTCCCATCACATTGAAGTGGAAGAACAGAGCTTGTTCAACGCCCTGGGGTCCCAAAAGCACCTCAAATACCTCAGCCTGCGGGGGATTTCCAGAATCGAAACTCTGCCCGACGCCATTTCCAAGCTAATCAGCCTCCAAATTCTCGATCTGAAAGCGTGTCACAATCTCGAGAAACTGCCTCCCACCGTGTCGAGATTGAAGAACCTCACGCATCTAGACGTGTCCCAATGTTATTTGCTGGAGAGCATGCCCAAGGGACTAGAACAACTACTCGCTTTACAAGTTATCAAGGGCTTCGTGATAGGCAAGGCCGAGAAAAACTCGTGCAAAATCAGCGACCTTGCAAAACTGCCCAGCTTGAGAAAGCTGAGCATACGCGTGGGAGAAACGCAGCAG
The DNA here is from genome assembly GCA_947034835.1 of Ballota nigra. Classification (NCBI taxonomy): domain Eukaryota; kingdom Viridiplantae; phylum Streptophyta; class Magnoliopsida; order Lamiales; family Lamiaceae; genus Ballota; species Ballota nigra. The sequence continues at coordinate 11,676,681 of OX344729.1, forward strand.
CAAGACGATCAGCTCGGGAGCCTCGCTACTTTCCCTGCCCTCCACATCCTCACCATATCCTGGGGGACCATCTTGTCCGCGCCCACTTCTCTTCCTCCAACGCTGAAAAAGCTGGATCTCCGCTGCGTGCCTTTTGAAACGGTTCCTCTATGGTTGTCTCCAACCAAGTTGCCCCCAGGTTTGACTAAGTTGTACATCAAAGGAGGACAACTCAGGAGCCTGGAGAACCATGATCGGCGGGTCTGGAAAGTTAAGCATTTGCGTCTCCAACACTTGAAATTAAGTTCTGAAGGGGAACTGCAGCAAAACTACACTCGTTGTGATGAATTCGATTGTTACGAGCTTCGACAAGATATAACATCCACCGAAGCTGCATGAGTGAAGGACAATATCACAAGAAACCAAAATGTTCACAAAATTCTTTTGTTTCCTTCCTTCTTTGTTTTCTTTAATTAATCTTTCATGTTGAGTTATACTCCCTTCCATTCATTTTTATTTTCCACTTTTAAAGTGACACGGATTTTAATAAAGGAGTTGTTTATTACTCCCTCTGTTCCTGAGTAAACTTCTCATTTTCCTTTTCGAGCCGTCCCCCAATAAATTTTTAAGTCCATAAATGGTAAAAATAACACTTTATTACATATAACCTTTAATCTTCAAATTCACACAATATTACCAAAGTGTCACTCATTCAATTCACTTTTCAACATTATTCATTACGTAATCCCAAAAGTCAACGTGTGACCCACCATACATTAATAAACAAATACACTTTCTTAAATCATTCAACAAAAAGAAGTGGGAAGATTAGTATTTATGGGTATAAAGTTATTTTTTTGGATATAAAGTAAGGGTAAAAGGGTTCTTTCAACTTTTTAAGGGGTAAAGTTAAAATAATATGGGTACTATTTTGCCATTTTGGGAAAGAGATTGAGAAAGTGGAAAAAAATCTTCCTTTTATGGTAATACGGACAATCTAAAATGAATCGGAGGGAGCATTTCAATTACAAATAACACACTTATATTAAATATAGCCAAAACACGGGGGAAACAAAAGAAACAGGGAGTGGTGTTTTATTTGTATGGTAACACAACTTTCTTCTTACAGTAACAACTTTATTTTCATATAGTAACACAATTTTCAACACCTAGGTGTCATTGAGAATGACAAGAATGTGGTGTTGGTGATCAAATTTAATCGGGAGGATTAGTGACTGTTTTAGTTTGGTTTAAGACCACCAATCAATAACGTGTGATTGATTACCACCGTAAATGGTAAATTGAAGATTCGGGTTGTGAAATCGTAAATATGAAAGTCGAGATCGTATTAATTTCGTATGTGTGCACGTTTAGGTGTGTTTGTGTGTGTTTTGGGAGTATTTGTGTATTTGAACTATATTTCTTAGCTGGAGAACAAGTATTTGTAGAGACTAACAAGCATGAGGTGTCCATGACTCTTGGACTTGACTTAAAGCGAATATACTAACTTCTACTAGTAGATTCCTCGCAAGCGTACGAGTTCACTGTAGTATGAGTAAGTATAATGGCCAAGTATATCGAACCCACGATATGGAGTGTATGCGAACAGATCCCTGAAGATCTACGCGTCGTAGCTAATATGAGTGTAATGTTTTTGGATTTTTGAAAGATTAATTGAAACTAAATTAAACTAATTAAACTAAACAACGAAAGAAACGAATTAACTAAGGGTTGTGTTCAAGTAGAAGATGGTGATGCTTAGAATAGGAATCCCTACGTATACTAACGGAGCAGGTACATAATCAAAATAACTGTGACGCGCAAGAAATAACCTAAGTAAAAGAATGCAAGGTGAAAGCTCAAGATTCTAAACCCTAATACTTTACCCTAACACTCGACTTCACTAATCCACTAACAAGTTAATAGATTGTGCTTAATTAATGAGACCCTAATTTAACTAAGGTGATGCGGTCGTCCTCCTTCGCTAAACTGGTAGATGAATTAACCCTTTCTAAACCCTCTAGTTAAGTCTACTTGTTGTTAAAGAGTGATACGGTCGTCCTCTATCTAACACTTTTCGAACGAAATTCAAAAGTAAAGTTAAGATTAATTTTAAGAATTCATTAATCAAGAGAATTAAAACCTAACGTCACAAGTTACCTTAATTACGTACCCACAACCTACTTCTACGAGTTCATCCTACCCCAAGCATGCAAGGGTTTTAGCTAGACATAGGTTTTACGTAAATAATAGCAATTGAATAAGTAACAAACATGAACATGATAATCAAGACGAAGAAGAGATCAAACATAAACTAGAGTTTAACGAAATAAAAGAATAAACTGAAATTAACTCAAGAAAAGAAGTCTCAACGTGTTCAAGCACAAAAATATAAAGAAACGAAACTAAAAAGTAAGATCGTAATATGAATTCGTAATGAAAACCTCAAAACCGTAAACATAAAGTTTGCTTCTCTCCTTCCTCTCCAAAAACGAACTCTAAAAGTCTAAATCTATCAAGTGATGTCTGTTATTCCTTAAAAATGTGCTTGAGACGAATATATATATGCAACGGGACGAATCGTGAACTCATGGGCCGAAAAACGCCTTTGAAAACGCCAAAATTGAAGGTGCTCGAGCGGACCTCCTCGAGCGGTCGCGCTCGAGCATGTAGCTCGAATGACACAAGTGCTCGAGCAGTGAAAATCCTCTGTACAATTGGGGCGCTCGAGCTGCTCGAGCGCTCGAAATTTTCTATATGTTTTGGGCGCTCGAGCAACGTGCTCGAGCGCTAGTGCTCGAGTGGTTTACTCGAATGCTCCCAAAATTTCTCCAACTAGTACTTTTCTTCTTCAATACTAACACCAATCGTATTCCTTCAATATCTTCTCATCCGGGCATCCGTTTGAGTCGATTCAAAGTCCTACGAACTCCGTTCTTCGCCCTCAATTCACCTACGAGCATTAAAGAGACAAATTCATCAATGTATAGAAATAATGCTCAATTGACTCCAAATACTCGACAAAATCGGCCAAAATTAGGGTATTTCGAGTGACGAATCATGACAATTTCATGCCTAATCAACCCCCCCAAACTTACCATATTGCTTGTCCTCAAGCAACGAAATAACAAGTCAAGTGAAATTGTTAGGAATGAGTCAAAGAATCAATCATGCAATCAAATGAACTCGAGCTTCAAAGATCAATCACACGTATACTCACTCACTTTCCTTCATCATACGCATGCAACAATAACAAGAAACACCAAGATCAAGCATGGATGTGCACTCAACGATGTGTTTCGCTCCCTCACAAGTGTATATCAATGATCAAGGGACTCACTCAAACAATCAATCACTCATATTGGCAGCCATAGGCTTGTAAGCGCTCTTAACTTCGACCATACTCTAGAAATCAATGCCGAATAAAAAAGGACTTTCTCAAGGTTGTAATGTAGGCTCTTTGGACAGGTGGGATAACAATATGGTAAAGTGACTCAAGTGAATGGAGAATAGAAAATCAAACTTCAGTACTTCGAGATTAGGAACAGACTACTTCAAACATATTCAATCAACACACTTTCAATTCCAATTCTCTCAACACTTCAATTTTTTTTCTTTCTCACTTTTTCACTTTTTTTTCAATCACTTCATTTTTTTTCTTTTTCGCACAAACACATGAGCTCATCATTTTTTTTCTTTTGCTCATTCTCAATTTTTTTTCTTTTTCCCACATCTCATAACTTCATCACACCTTCTTCTCATACTCACTCAACAAACAATATTTTCCCTTTTCAACTCAATTCACTCCCTTCACATTCACACTTTCCTATTCTCCACTCAAATTGGGACAAAAATGCTTAGGAATTGGAATAGTGTTCATATGTGCTAGCAAATAAAATAGGCTTTAGGCTCAAAGGGGCTAACAAGGGATTCAATGTCATTGGTAAGGAAAATTTTGGCTAAGTGACTCAATAAAATCAAAGATGGCCTAAGATCCTATTCGGCATATCAAACTAGACACAATCAAGAAGCAAGAGCACACACAAGTTCTAGCATCCTCTAAGGTGACGATCCACTCACAAACGAAGAGATTAATTCATATATCAAAATCTCATAAGGCTCAAGTCTCTCGGCTTTCATATCCATGCTAGTCCTAGTGAATTCTCACTCTCATCACACAAGCACTCAAAAAGAAAACTTGTAAGTATACTATTTCTCTCTCAAATCCACTCTCACTCAAACACTCACACAAAAGAGTCCCTAACTCAAATCCACAAATCTACTCTACTCATCAAACATGCTCAAGAATAACAACTAATAAGTAGAAGGGGTCAATAAGCACAAAATAAATCAGATATCTCACTGAGTTCAACAACAAGCACAACCCAAAATTCTAAATAATAATTCATCACAAACCCATAATCAGTTCAGATCACTCAAACAATGAAGCTCACTCAAGCAAAAATAAGAAAAGAAAATAAAACAAATGATAAGATAAGAAAAAAAACAAAGGAGCGGAAACTGGGGGGACTCCCCATGACCCTCAAGCATCAGGAGGCGGTGGTGGGCAATAGCTAGGGTGGTCCGATCCTAAATGGGAGACAAAGAGTGCCTCCATCCATCTCCTCAAATCAGAAACTTCTGATCGAACCTCCTGAAACTCTCCTCGTACACTCATCGCTTCCGTGTACCACTGGTTCTGGGTAGTACGAAGATCCATAACTTCAGTTCGCAGGTCCCGAATGTCGGTCCTCATACCATCCCACTCACTCTGGATCGGGTACCACGGCTCTGGAGTAGCCACGTGAGGTGGCTCCATCTCCATCTCTTGCGGTCCTTCACCCGCTGCTTCTTCTTCCTCAGTCGGTCCCGCTTCATACTCTTGTTCCTCCTCTTCTTGCAACTCAGCTACTCCACTCGCTCCCGCTCCGCTCGTGCCGGTACCACTCGTTCCTTCACTTCGATTCCTCTTCACAGGCCTCACATCTCGAAGTCCTCTGTTGTCAACCTCCGCCGTATACTTACCACTTATGGCGAGGTACTGCTCTCCATTCATTCCTATGTTCTGCTCTTCTTTCCAATCAGAGTCACGAGCTTGTTGTTTGGCAACGGAAAGAGGCTGTCATCCTTGAATCTTATGCAATAGCTTCCAAGCCAATATTCGAACATCAGAGTATTGTTCATCTGTTCGAACACTAAATCCATGCCTGGCAAAGGACCCGAACACGGCTCGAATCCAAGACTCTTCATGAATACCGAAATCAGTCCTCCTCCTCGAACCTTTGAAGTCCTAGCACCGAGTTTGAATGGAGCCTCGTAGTGGTGCTCTAGGAATTCTCTTCCAAAAGCATGGTCCTTGGTGTACAAGAGGCACCAGATCCCATATAGCTGCTTGCTTGTCATTATTCCCGTCTCAGAGCGGGCGTAGATAGTGTTTTCAAGAATCCACTTGAGGTACCTAATGACTGGATTTCTGATTGCTGATGCTCACTCTGGCCTCTATAATCTCCCGCCATTCCTCCCGTGATGTCCTTCCAAAATCCATTAGCACTGTACGACTTCGACACACGGTTCGGCCGAGATAAAGCTGGAAGCCCAAATGCGAGGTTAACAGCTCCAACCTCACAATACTGCCAGTCATTCTGATACTTGAACTTGAATGGGTTCTCGTCCGTCTTCTCGACCGTGGCGAGAAACTGTTCAACCAAGTCTGCATTTGTCTCCATGTATAGCAGCATCTCGAAAAACTCAGTCATATTGTTCCTCACGAAAATTCTCCTAATTTCTTCCTCAATCCCCAATTCTCTCATGAAGCTGACACTTGGTCTCCTGGTCTTTTTTACCTTCCCCGTGATCAAGCTCCATCAATATGCTATATACCTCCAACTTCCTTGGTAGTCCAGATTGTTCCACCTTGAGGGCAACAAACTCCTCCTCCTGAGATCGTTCGTGAGTTCCTCCAACTCGGCAATGCTCAATACTCTATCCTCATTCTTTTTAGGTGCCATAGTACCTGAGACAACATAGAGCAATTCAATTTCATTCATATCATTCTATGCACTTCAAATCATTCCACACATCTCAAGTAATAATCTCAATTCCCTTTTCTCACATCTAAACTTGAGTTTACTTACTCAATTCAAACCACATGCTTTCATCTCAAAGTTCTCAAGGAAATTTCAAACAATTCTTCATTCTCAACTCAATAATGCCTACAATCAAGTCTATATATCATGAAGTAACATTACCCCAAATTGTGTAATTTACATGCTCAAGACTCAATTCTTACCTATTCATGCTCAATCAATCTCAATTCACAATAATTTCATCTCAAAATGCAAAAACCCATATCCTCTCCTCAAATTCCTACTTTCTCACTCTAGAAATTCACTCATTCTACACATTCAACCAAGAAATTGAAAGCAAAATTAGCAAACCCATAGCCAATTATCCACATTCATTAACAAGGAATCAAGAATCAACGAGTACTTGCAAAATCCCCAAAATTTCAAACACTCAAGAACCCTAGTTCATCAATTCATGCCTAAATCAAGCTTCAAACAATGAATTGAAAGACAAAAGATAGAAAGTACATACCTTTCTTGAGGATTCAAGGGAAATATGCGAAGAAATCGAATGAATTCGGGAGTAATTCGTGATAATCGTTGAAATCCGCCGGAAATTGCCCCAATTCGCCCCTCCAAGTGTGTGTGAGTGTGTGAAAATGTGTGGAAAGAGCTATATATAGAGGGGGCAAAATCTGGGCCGAAACCCGCTACCTGCTCGAGCGGTGGAAATCTTCTGCCTAATTTGGGCGCTCGAGCAACACGCTCGAGCGGTGGCGCTCGAGCGCATCCAAATTTCAACTTCAAATTCCGACGCTCAAGACTCGAAATTTCCCAACGAACCATACTCGAACAATCAAAACACTTTTCCAAATCATGAACTAACCTGAGAACCCCTCGATTTAAGCCAGGTCGCTCATTCGACCGAGAAGTTGGGGTCTCTTCCAAACGTGCAAATCACCAATCCAATTCACGCCGAACTTAAGCGACCACACTCGATTCGATCCATCCTCACTCAAACATCGATATTTTCGAAAAATTTGACCAATTTTTCATTAGAATTTCGTGTACAAACTCGAAGTACGAATACACACACCCCCAAACTTTGTTCTTGCTACGCAATAATAAAGTTTGAAAAGAATGAGCACGTACAAGTAAGTACACCAAATTCTTATGAACTTAACTCACTATCAATGCAAAGTAACGAACGAAAAGAAACATCACCCCCCAAACTTCGACTTCGCAAAGAGGTCTACGTTTGGGGTTCGGTTTACCTCAACTCCAAAAATCGAATGCTTTCCTACTCAAAACGTGTTCAACTTCATGACTTTCTTCCTTAAGCTCTCTTGCTCCGATCAATCTCCACTAAGCAAGCCTATACCAAATAAACTCTAACACATGAGGTTAACACTTACGATTCACAAAAACTACGAAATAACGAAACACATAAAAACAAGTAAAAATGGGTTGCTTCCCATTAAGCGCTAGTTTTAAGGTCCTTATGCCAGACCGAGCTCGAAGGAGCGCACGGGACTTGAGAATCTAAAATACCTCCCTTATTCTCATAAGAGAAGTTAAAGAATTTCTTCACTCGATGCCCGTTCACCATAAATCTCTGTCCATCATCCTTCTCGACTTCAAGGAATCCACTCTTATGCACTCCCCTCACAATATACGGCCCGTTCCACTTGGACTTAAGCTTTCCACCAAACAGCTTCATCCTCGAATTGAATACAAGGACTTGATCACCCACTTTGTACTCCTTTTTCCTCAATCGTACATCATGCCACTTCTTGGTCTTCTCCTTGAAAATTCGGGCATTCTCGTAGGTACTGTCTCGAAACTCCTCCAACTCATGCAATTGGAGTAATCTCTTCTCACCAACCAAGGCACTATCAAAATTCAGCTTCTTTATCGCCCAATGTGCCTTATGTTCCAACTCCACGGGCAAGTGACATGCCTTTCCAAAAACCAATTGATATGGTGACTTACCAAGAGGAGTTTTGAAAGCTTTCATATACGCCCAAAGTGCATCATCAAGCTTCATCGCCCAATCTTTCCTAATAATGCTTAACGTCTTCTCAAGGATCTCCTTTATTTGACGGTTTGAAACCTCTGCAAGTCCGTTAGATTGAGGATGATAAGCAGTAGAGATTCGATGACTTACCTCGTATTTTAACAGCAACTTTCCCATCCATTTGTTCACGAAGTGACTTCCCCCATCACTAACCAAAGCTCTTAGAACTCCATATCTTGCAAAGATGTTCTTCCTCAAGAACTCGATAACCACTCGGGAATCATTCACTTGAGTCGGGACAGCTTCAATCCACTTCGAGACGTAATCAACGCATACGTGAATCTACAAGAATCCATTGCTAGGAGGAAATGGACCCATGAAATCAATCCCCCATACGTCGAATATCTCAACTTCCATGAACACGTGCATCGGCATCTCGTCCCTCTTAGTAATGGAGCCAAAACGTTGGCACTTCTCACACCTCTTAACCCATTCCATACAATCTCTCAAAAGTGTTGGCCAATAAAAACTAGATTGAAGCACCTTCCTTCCGGTCTTTTCTCCACCCAAATGTCCTCCACATGGCAAGGCGTGGCAATGCCTTATGATGTTACTCCACTCCTCTTCGGGCACACACCTTCTCAACACATGATCAATCCCTCTTTTGAACAAGTAGGGATCATCCCAAATAAACTCCCGAACTTTCTTCAAAAATGCCTTCCGATGCACCGAGTCTATCTCAACGGGCAACTCTCCACTTGCTAAATAGTTAGCATAATCTGCAAACCAAGGCGCCTTCCCTTCAACTCGATATACAGGGATGTCTCCTAAGCCAAAGAGTTTCTCATCCGGAAATTCATCGTTCACCTCTCGATCCTCCACGGTATTTTCCTTCGTCAGCTCCAATCTCGAAAGGTGATCTGCTATCACATTCTCACATCCCTTCTTGTCTCGAATCTCTACATCAAACTCCTGGAGCAACAAAATTCATCGAATGAGATGGGGTTTTGCATCCTTCTTACTCATAAGATACTGAATCGCTGCGTGGTCCGTATATACAATTATTTTCGTCCCTACTAGGTAGGGTTAAAATTTATCAAAGGCATACACGACCGCCAACAACTCCTTTTCGGTCGTAGTGTAATTCACTTGAGCTGAATTCAGCATCTTCGAGGCATAGTAAATAGCGTGAAAACGCTTCTCACGAATTTGCCCCAAAGCAACCCCCATCGCATAATCACTAGCATCACACATCAGCACGAACGGGCTAGACCAATCCGGGGTCACAAGTATTGGGGCATTCACCAACGCTTCTTTCAACCTATTAAAAGCCACTAAACACTCATTAGTAAACTCAAAAGTGACTTCTTTTTCAAGAAGCCGCGAAAGTGGTTTAGCTATTTGTGAAAAGTCTTTGATGAAGCGTCTATAAAAACCCGCGTGTCCTAAAAATGACCGAATTTCCTTCTCGGTCGAAGGTGGTGGAAGCTTCTCAATAGCAATCACTTTCGCCTTGTCAACTTGGATACCTTTCGAGGACACATGATGTCCAAGAACAATACCCTCCTTCACCATGAAGTGACATTTCTCCCAATTAAGCACTAAGTCCGTCTCTTCACACCTGCTCAACACAACTTCAAGATTGATTAGACATTTATCAAACGACTCCCCGTAGACGGAGACGTCGTCCATGAAAACCTCCATAATCCTCTCAATCAAACCATGAAAAATTGCCATCATACATCTTTGAAAGGTGGCGGGTGCATTACACAACCCAAACGACATCCTCCTAAAAGCAAAAGTCCCATAGTAGCAGGTGAAGGTGGTTTTCTCTTGATCCTCGGGGGCTATCATGATCTGATTATACCCCGAGTACCCATCTAAGAAACAGTAATACTCAAAACCACCTAATCTATCAATCATTTGATCAAGGAACGGTAGAGGAAAGTGATCCTTACATGTTGCCTTGTTCAACTCCCTATAATCAACACACACACGTCAACCCGTCACTAATCTAGTGGCTACCAATTCATTAGACTCTGTCTTAATCACCGTGGTACCCCCCTTCTTAGCAACTACGTGTAACGGACTCACCCATGGACTATCAGAAATAGCAAAAATCATGTTGCTATCTAACAACTTCAAAACTTCCTTATGAATCACCTCTTGAATTACCGGATTAACTCTACGCTGATTTTGCACTATCGATTTTCTACCCTCTTCTAATCTAATCCTATGCATGCAAATCGAAGGGCTAATTCCCTTAATATCCGCGATCGACCATCCTATAGAAGATTTGTGCTTACGAAGCACCACTAAAAGTCTCTCTAGCTGATCATCAGATAAAAGGGCAGATACAATTACCGAATATTTGTCGGCCTCATCCAAGTAAGCGTACTTGAGGTGGTCGGGTAGTGGCTTCAACTCCTTTTTAGCCTCCAATGGTGGTGCTTTATCGAACATCTTCTCAAAGGTTGACTCCTCGGCTTCCAAGTCGTCCTCATCCTCTACTTTCTTCATCTCCAAGAACTTGACATCCTCATTGTCTTCCAAGCTGTCAAAATAATCAAGATCATAAGAATCATAAGATAGATTGTCAAGGATAGGATAATCAAACTGATGCACATAGAAAGAGCAAGGGTCTAAAAGTGTGTCTTCAACACAAGTGTCTGTGATATCAATGAAGTGCAACTCTCATCTCCCATGGGGTATTTCATAGCCTCATAAATAACTATCTTCACTTCTTGATCATCAACCTTGACCGTGATCTTCCCATTCGCTACGTCAAACACCATCCCGGCAGTAGCTAGAAACGGCCTCCCTAAAATCAGCGGAACATGTTCATCCTCTTCCATCTCGAGTACTACGAAGTCGGCGGGAAAAACGTGATTCTCCACCGTCACTAGAACATCCTTCACTACTCCTTGAGGTCTCGTGATGGACCTATCAGCAAGCTGGAGTGTCATCATCGTGGGTTGAAGTTCGCCCACCTCTAACTTCTTGAACAGCGAAAGAGGCATCAAATTAATGCTCGCCCCGAGATCACACAAAGCTCCTTTCTTGATCCCGTTCCCGATATCACAAAGAATGGTAAAGCTCTCAGGATCCTTCATCTTTGGAGGAAGTGCCTTGTGCACCATCGCACTCACCTCGTGGTTCAAGTGCACTAACTCAGGTCCGTCTACCCTCCGTCTCTTCGCTATCAAGTCCTTCAGGAACTTGGCGTAGTTAGGCATCTGTTCCAAAGCATCATAAAAAGGAATGTTAATATGTAGCTTTTTAAAAACATCAAGGAATTTGGCAAACTTTTCATCAAGCTTCTTTTTCATGAAGCGTTGTGGATATGAGACGGGTATCACAGATTTGGGTATCCCCCATTCATCTTTCTCAGTCTCTTTTGCATTCTTCCTTGCTTCCTTTGCCTTCTTCCACTTTGGAATTCTCTCGATCTCCTCTATCTCCTCTTCAGGCTCTTTGCTCTCATGAGACTCATCCACATCTTTACACTTCTCAATCCCTTCACTCTCAATCCCCTTCTCAACTCCTACCTCCTCAATCTCATCTCTAACTGCCTCAGGCTCTTTTCCTTCTATCTCAACCTTTCCTTTGGGCGTCTCAGAATCAGCAGGCATCTCAGGTCCATCATACTTGGTCCCACTTCTCAACTCAATAGCCTTGTAATGTTCCTTTGGGTTATCCTCGGGCATTGAAGGATACTTGCCAGGCTCTCTCGGCTGAGACTTTGCAATTTGACTAATTTGATACTCGGTAGAATTGAACCTTCTGTTGTTCTCTTGCTAAACTCGATTCCACTCTATGTCTCTCTTTTGGAGTTCTTGATCTCGATGATCGCCCTTCTTATGCAACTCCTTCACATCGTACTCCAAAGAGGACAATCGCTTGCTACCTTCCTCCACCTTCTGAAGGATAGCTCTCAACATCTCCTCGGTTGATGCACCGCCTTCTCCACCAGGAGGTTTTGAACCCGGATCAACACCTGGGGGAACTGTAATACCAGCCTTTGGATTAGCATATGAGAAATTCTCATTCTTCCTCCATGTGTTTTGAGAAGGCTGCTGGTCTCCTTGATATCCTTGTGTGTTCCTCCATTGATTTTGAGGTGGCTGTGGGCCTGGAGGTACAAATGGTTGGCCATAAGGAGGCCTTCCATACTGATTTCCACCTTGTGGATAATTAGGCCTTTCCATATAGTTGGCCTCTTCTTGTTGATTCGTGGGTGGGTCCACTTTCTCACTCTCCGCTACATTCCCTCCAACCAGATTCTGCCCCATCTCAAGGTTGCTGGTCTTCTCCATCATTGCCATCAACAGCTTCCTAGTACCCTCATTCTCCTCCAACTTGCAAACTCTCTGAAACTCAGGGTCCTCGTTCCATACACCGGTGTTCGTGACAATGTTGTCCACGATCTCTCTACATCTCGCTATCCCTTGGTTCAGAAAAGCTCCACTCGCACATGCATCTAAATGGGCTTGGCCAGCCTTGCTGGCTCTACTATAGAAGAACGCCATTATATCTCCCTCATTGTACCCGTGTTGCGGGCACTCGATCAATATATTTGAGTATCTCTCCCACACTTGGCGTAAACCCTCTCCTGACTTCTGGCGAAAGGAAGAGATCTCAATTCTTGCTTTAATAGTTCTCGATGGAGGGTAGAATTGCTCGAGGAACAGACGCTCGAGCTCGGCCCATGTGGTTACACCTCCCCGTGGGAGCGTGTTGTCATACCACTCTTTAGATATTCCCGTCAATGAGAATGGGAACAGCCTAAGCCTCTTGGCATCTTCAGACATGCCGTTATAATTGAATGTGGAGGCTATCATGAGGAAACTCCTCAGGTGAGTATGAGGATTCTCCTTCCCAACTTCCCCTTTGAACTGGTTCTCGGTAAGCAGCTTAAGAATTCCCGGGGAAATCGAGAAGTTATTTGCCTCAACAGGAGGCAATGCCACTCCATCATAGTACCGTTGTGGCTGCGCTGCAAACCTCCCTCGAATAGCCATATTTTGATCTACGTTCTGCGGAACGTGTTGAGGATTAGCAGCTGGTACGGGTACTTGTTGGGGTGGTGGTTGGTACACAGGTGGTTGATTGAAAACTGGAGGTGGAGGATACGGGTATGGTGGATAAGGATAAGGTGGGTATGGGTAGGGTGGATAAGGTAAGTTGTTTTGTGGTAAGTTAGGATGTGGGTAAGCAGGGTTGTTATAAGGTTTTTGGACAATGTTATGAGCTGGGCTATTTTGGTTCTGAGTACCCGGGTTTTGGCTCTGGCTCTCTCCGAACGGATCTTGATTCTTACTGGTATTGCCATCAGTGCCATCAACCCGGTTCAATGCTTGATTGAACTCATTCTCGACATCATCCAACTCATTAGTGATGTCCATCGGTTCTTTCCCTCCGGCAGCGTTCATCCTTCTTAAGAAGACTCGGTTTCTTCTTGCCATTGTCTCAGGATCTAACGGTAACCTCTCCTCACTCGTATTCCCTTGTGAGCGTGTTTTCATAAACCTGAAACACTAACAAAAGAATCAAAACGCAACTGCCGAATATGTACAAAATAAAAAAAACAGAAAAGAAAATCACTCACTACTAACTACTAAGCTATCTACAAGTCCTATTCAAAAAGCATACAACGCCATCTCCGGCAACGGCGCCATTGATTTAAAGCGAATATACTAACTTCTACTAGTAGATTCCTTGCAAGCGTACGAGTTCACTGTAGTATGAGTAAGTATAATGGCCAAGTATATCGAACCCACGAGATGGAGTGTATGCGATCAGATCCCTGAAGATCTACGCATCGTAGCTAATATGAGTGTAATGTTTTTGGATTTTTGAAAGATTAATTGAAACTAAATTAAACTAATTAAACTAAAGAACGAAAGAAACGAATTAACTAAGGGTTGTGTTCAAGTAGAAGATGGTGATGCTTAGAATAAGAATCCCTACGTATACTAACGGAGCAGGTACATAATCAAAATAATTGTGACGTGCAAGAAATAAACTAAGTAAAAGAATGCAAGGTGAAAGCTCAAGATTCTAAACCCTAATACTTTACCCTAACACTCGACTTAACTAATCCACTAACAAGTTAATAGATTGTGCTTAATTAATGAGACCCTAATTTAACTAAGGTGATGCGGTCGTCCTCCTTCGCTAAACTGGTAGATGAATTAACCCTTTCTAAACCCTCTAGTTAAGTCTACTCGTTGTTAAAGAGTGATACGGTCGACCTCTTTCTAACACTTTTCGAACGAAATTCAAAAGTAAAGTTAAGATTAATTTTAAGAATTCATTAATCAAGAGAATTAAAACCTAACGTCACAAGTTACCCTAATTACGTACCCACAACCTACTTCTACGAGTTCATCCTACCCCAAGCATGCAAGGGTTTTAGCTAGACATAGGTTTTACATAAATAATAGCAATTGAATAAGTAACAAACATGAATATGATAATCAAGACGAAGAAGAGATCAAACATAAATTAGGGTTTAACGAAATAAAAGAATAAACTGAAATTAACTCAAGAAAAGAAGTCTCAACATGTTCAAGCACAAAAATATAAAGAAACGAAACTAAAAAGTAAGATCGTAATATGAATTCGTAATGAAAACCTCAAAACCGTAAACGTAAAGCTTGTTTCTCTCCTTCCTCTCCAAAAACGAACTCTAAAAGTCTAAATCTATCAAGTGATGTCTATTATTCCTCAAAAATGTGCTTGAGACGAATATATATATGCAATGGGCCGAATCGTGAACTCATGGGCCGAAAAACGCCTTTGAAAACGCCAAAATTGAAGGTGCTCGAGCGGACCTGCTCGAGCGGTCGCGCTCGAGCATGTAGCTTGAATGACACAAGTGCTCGAGCAGTGAAAATCCTCTGTACAATTAGGGCGCTCGAGCAACACGCTCGAGCGGTGGCGCTCGAGCTGCTCGAGCGCTCGAAATTTTCTGTATGTTTTGGGCGCTCGAGCAACGTGCTCGAGCGCTAGTGCTCGAGTGGTTTACTCGAATGCTCCCAAAATTTCTCCAACTAGTACTTTTCTTCATCAACACTAACACTAATCGTATTCCTTCAATATCTTCTCATCCGGGCATCTGTTTGAGTCGATTCAAAGTCCTACGAACCCCGTTCTTCGCCTTCGATTCACCTACTAGCATTAAAGAGACAAATTCATCAATGTATAGAAATAATGCTCAATTGACTCCAAATACTCGATAAAATCGGCCAAAATTAGGGTATTTCGAGTGACGAATCATGACAATTTCACGCCTAATCAGGACTCTCTAGCTTGCATGCTAGACAAGTGTCCTTTGACCTTGTTTGGCCTTATCTAAGCTGAATCTTAGTTACAAAGTCTTCTTTGGTCTTATCTCGGACTCATTGTTGTTCGTCCAGGTCGGTTTAATTGATCTAGAATGGTTTCTTCATAAAAGTTGTTCGCCTTTTGAGGTTATGACTCGGAAGTTGTTCGCCCTTGTATTTTGTTAAAATAGGCTTAGGAATCTCGGTCCTTTGTTCATCAACTTTCACCTCAGGCTGGCAGATGCAACACCCAAATATGGTAGCATCTTAATAAACATGTGTGGATGTGGGCTTAGGGTGAAAACCCGAATTCATGTGAATATGGTCAGAACAGAGTTGAATATTCTCTCAACTCTACCACAGGAAGTCTTGATGTGTACTTATTGATTCTAAAGTTGACTGACTCTGGAACAATCGTCTCTGAATCGAGACCGAAACAATGAAAGCATATTGATATTTGTGAATGGATGGCAGAGTTGACATTCCTCTCATCTCTGCCTCTGAAGGCTCTGAATAAGTGAAAAGTCGGGGAAGGGGGGATCTCGATGTAACGAGATTGTATTTTATGACATGATATTTGTCTTGACTTATGAGATGATGGCCATCTCTGGCCGAACCACTTCTGCCAACTCTGATACGAGGCTATGTCACAGTCGTTTCTTATTCAGAGTTGAGAAGTGAAAAACTCACCAAATGGTAGCAATCTGCAACTTGTTCACACCTCACTGATTTGTGGTTCCTACGAGAATTAGGGCTACACTAAGAGAATGACTCTTATGGGCCTTAATGACAAAGGTATAAATATCCTTATTTGTCTTCCTCAAGATATCACTTGAACCCTAATACCTTACTTGACTGCATTTTCATTGAATTTTCTTGTATACCAAGTATGTTGACTTGAGCGTCGGAGGATCAACGCCGAAGCTCCCTCAGGCTCGATTTTGTGCAGGTTTCCAATGAAGTTCTCGGAAGCTGTTCGAGAGCCGAATTCGCAGAAATCAGAGACGGACTGGAGTTTTCAATGCCTCCATCCTCATTTCAATGAATCTTTGTTGATGGGTTTCATTTTTCCCTCATCAACGCCGTTTGTGGGAAATTCGGGCTGAGACGTGAGATTTCCGCAAAATCGGGGAATTCTTGTTAAATACACAAGACGTTCCAGAAATTCATCAGAAAATTGAAGCTAAGTTTTCATCCTTTTAAGATTTTCTCAAGTTAGAAATGACAATTTAGGATTTGATATTACCCTTATTTTGTGTCTCTTTTGTTACTCCCTCCGTCCCGGAGGAACTTGCCCACTTTCCTTTTTAGTCCGTCCCAAAGGAACTTGCACACCCTTTAAAAGGAAATATTGATTTGTGTGCACACTCACAAAAATATATACATATTTACCTATATGCCACTACTTTATTCAAAAAGTGCATTTTTCTTAAAAAGTGTGCCCCCGGAAGTGTGCAAGTTCCTCCGGGACGGAGGTAGTATGATTTTTGGGAAATTTACAATGTTTAATTTCCTGATATTTATGGTAGATCTGTAACAAGATGGGATTTAATTTTCCCATGTCGATTGCAGTAAATACAGGGCGGGAAAGAAGGCCCCTAGCCCTAATTTCAATTGGGCTGGAAAAAAAGGAGAAAAAAGGAAAAGGGACATGTAGTATTACCCTGGTCGAGTCCAGCAAAGAATTTTTCCAAGTCGCCATCGAGAACTGGCCACCGTCGCATCTCCTCGCCACCGGCGGGTGTCGGTTGCCACTGTGTTGCCTCGATTTTTCCCTAATCGGCGTTAGAATTTGTTGTGATGGGCTCCGATGTTGAGCCCCTATTTCGGCGCCGCTGGGATTGTCTTGCCGCCGTCGTCCCCTACTACCTCGACGGACAACAACGGATGCCACCGCCGTTATTCACTGCAAGTCAAGTGCTGCCACCGCTGCTTGCCGGCGTGATTCGCCCACACCAGGATTCGTTTCCTATTTTCGAAATTCTTGGTCTGGGGCCGAATAGGCTTGATCCGACTCAGGTCGAATGAACCCATTTGCAGATTGCAAATGGTGAATCCTTAACATCGGTAGTTTGAATCCAATTAAACCCATTCACGCCTTCATCGATGGAGCCCAGTTTGTAGGCTGATATCCTTTGCCTATTTAGCATCACCCTTGCAAACTTTTTTGTTGTACCTTATTTGAATTGAGGCATGTTAAAATTAGAAACTAAAAGTTTTCTAATGATTTTGTAGAGCAACGAGATGTGAAATTAGCTGTCACCCGATGTATTTCGAGGTAAGCTTCTGCAACCTTGGCCATGAACAGCCTGCGGCCTAGTGCGTCCAATGATTAGAATTCCGGGATTGCAATGGATGGAGGTAATTCAATTATCTTCTTCCATAGATGCTTAATTCCCAGTATATGAATGGGAGATTAAGAGGCCTTGTGTTTAGGCAGAAATGATAGGGTATTGGTATACTGCTTGCTACAATTCCTAACTTTAATTAGATTGGGATTTATCTATGCCTCTTCGAATTGAATGGATGAAGTGAAATAACAGGAACTTTGATATCTTCCTGTGGCTTTTTTGAAATGATGAATCATGATTCGACTTTGATATGTGATATGCTAGTGAAAGCTTGTGCATAGGCTATCCACGTTTTAGAATTTTGATCGAATTGATGCATATGGAGATAATGAATATTGCTTGATACGATATTTGAGACAAGCCTTGTTGCTTCTATTCTTGAAAACATGATGTGATTGGTGTGTAGTGAGGAAGAATATGCTATATTCCCACTACATGTTTGGTTAAATGCTCAAGAGAGAATAATTGAGTGGAATGAATTTTTGCTAGAGTTACAACGCAAAGCATGTGAAAATGTGTGTCTAGAATAAACTGGATGTTGCAACGGGCGTGTATGATTAAACACGCCCGACTTTGCTGAGATGTATGCATTATTAGCATAGAGGAAGCTAGAGTATATGTGCGTATATATATGTGGACATAAGAATTTTTTGGCTAAATTATGACATTGAAATTTGTGTGATAAAATGCATTTTTAGCCAAGCACGAGTATTATCGAATTGTGAACTAAGGACCACGAGGTCTCAAGTTTATAAATGTGGAATTGAAGAACCACTGGATATATACGTACTTCTAATGCATATTTGTACGTATGATAAATTGTGATTGTCGAAGAATTAGTCCAATAATTGTGCTACTAAATTCGTATTACGATTTATACTTAGACTTTGTTATTTCTAAGTGGACCTCGATTTGATAAGTAATTATCTAGTACAAAGGAAAATGATTCGATTCTAATGATTTTATTTATTTCCACTGAGGGAAAACGATCATGATTTCCATATTGGAGAAAATGCGAGTGTTCGAGAGAAACTCGCGGAAAGACAAATTCCACCTCACGGAGATAACGTGGGAACGAAGTCCATAGATAAACGGACTTTGCCAATTTGCGCTTGGTAATCCAAGAGAGGTATCTCTAGCCTTATTATGTGAATCGAAACTGATATGCTGCTTGAAAAATGATGAATGGATTGACTTGTGAGTTATTCAGAAGTAACTCTGAAAAGGAAAAAAAAATTCTTATACGAAATATGAATTTTGCATGAGAGCATGTGCTAGATTTGTTAGAAAGAGTTATTTTTCTAACTGATATGCTGAAATGATGCATCGAATATGTTAAGATTTGCATCAGTAAATATTTCTTGGATGAAACATCGTGAAAATGCATGAAGTATGCTAGAAGTTGCATCAGTGCCCTTGCTTAACTGATAAGCTGTGAGAATACACCAAGTGTGTTTGAGTGTGTTGGTCCCACTTGATAGATTAATTGCGGAAGCTTTAATGTTAAGTCTTTTACAAAATCCTTTTACTAGAGCACAAGATAAAATAGAAATAAAGAAAGCAATAAAGAACACACGATATATAGTGGTTCGGATGTTAAAATCCTACGTCCACTCTCCCTTTTATCAAAGGGGCCTTACTAACCAACCAACAACTTACTGACTACTGGAATTGTGAAGTACCCGTTCCTTCTTACAATACTCTTTAGATCTAACTTCGATCTAAAGTCCTTCAATCTACAACCTTGTCTTAATAGATGAACAGGTTGAGATTCAATACTCCTTAATGAGTGAATAGAATGTATGAGCAACAATAAGAGTGCTTGTGTGATGAGAACAAAGACTTGAAAATATCTTCGTGCGCGTGAGAGGTCTCTAGAGACTTTCTTCAAAACTGCACTCTTGTATTTATAGAGATGCTTAGGAATTAGCCGTTGGAGAGCTAATTCAATCAGATCTTTAATTAAGAAAGCTTTCAATCAATCAATTCCCTAATTGATTGATTAGGTTGGTGAGATCCTTGGATTGATTGACTTCAAATACTTTCCAATCCGATCTTGTTGACTTGACTTTGAATCACCAACGGTCAAATGCTTCCAATGCCTAACTCTGATTCTTCCAGAGAAGGCACGACCAGACACCAGGGAACCTCGATGTCTTCTGGTCCAGAGTCGGTTAAGAAACAGAATGCTCAATAGAATCAGGAGATGATTCTGAGCATCTTTTGTTTCACCAGACTCGTCTGGTCTGGGGAAGGTTTTCTGCCTCTGGTCAGGTCTCATCTGGTGAAGTCTTCTGGTGAAGTCCACTAGAGGGGTCTTCTAGTAGGTCTTCTGGTGACTCTTCTGGTGATGTCTTCTGGTTTGACAGTTCCCCCTAGACTAAGTCCTAATTTAATTCTTCATCTGGCTAACAGGTCCAGATGGTCCTATTACATCTTCTGGTTTGTTTTAACTCATCAAAACTATACAACATTTATCCTAACAGAGTGCATGTGGCTATGCTACTCCCTAGATGTCTTGAAGAAGTATGAGTAGATCTATACTTTGATATTTAGCATGAGAACATGTGGTAAATGTTGTATGAATGTTTTTTCCATGATAATCTTGATGTGAAAACATGATTTGATCTGAAAAATGAGTTAAGACTTACTTGAGAAGTTGTTTGTCTTAACCCTTCTGTCGAAAAACGTGAAAATGTTTTTTTTGCAAATGTGATATATTTACAAAAGTCACTACTCAGGTAGGTTGCTTTGAATAGAGTTTATTTCAGTTGAGATGTTATCTGATATGTCATTTTTTGGCATGTATATATTTGAAAAATGATCTTACGAGATCTTATTATGATACTTGCATATAACAATTTGTTGCTTGCCTTAGCTTACCTTCATGAGCATATCAAAGGGAGCTGGTTTTTCACAGTTGGAATCTGTCCAAAATCCACCTCTTGAGAAAAGCGTAAACTCTACCCCGAGATTTGAGGAAAGAGTTTACGGAAGTCATTGATTCCCTTGCGAGTTCGAAAACTCTGAAGATTGCTCCTATGAGCGTGGATGCTCCAGGGATCACCTGCTTGAATGGTGATGGTGATACTTTGGGAGGAATGAATCCCAGTGTCGAACAACACAGTTGAGAGAAGTTCATGCTCAGAATAGCATAGCTCAGAATAGCACAGTTCAGAATGGCACAGTTGAGAACAGTTCATGCTCAGAACAATACAGTTCAGAGCAATACAACTAAGAACAGTTCATGCTCAGAACAACACAGTTCAGAGCAACACAACTGAGAGCAGTTCATGCACAGAATGGCACAGTTCGGAACAAGCACGGTTCAGAAAAGCCCAGACTAAGAACAGTGCAGCCTTAATTTTTGTGGCAGTTGAGCAACTGCGTAGTATGATTCAGAGTGCAGTGAATTAAGTTGTGGCCGAAAGGATTCCTGACAGAGGAACTCCTCCACAGTAGATCAGAACTAGGACACGATGTGTCCGGAATCAAGGCCAGATCTAACCGAACTTGATCTGGCCCTTCAGATCTAAGGGAACCTGATCTAAGGCCAGGGGTTAGACCTAAGGGAACCTGGTCTGATCCCAGATCCGATGGAACTGGATCTAAAACTTAGGGCTTGGAATGTGCCCGGAAATACACCACTGTCTTTTCTCTTGGAGACGTCCAGAGAGAGAGCAATGGTAGAACCAAAATTTATCAGGATAGCTGTCGGTGGGACAACCGCCAGAGATGTATTGATCCCTATCAGATTAGTCTACAGAATTTTAACGTCTCTCATATTCACATCCTAAGAGCTTTGAGAATAAGCATGGATCACATCTGAGAGATGAGTTGTATTTTAGATTTGGAGTTTACATCCTGTCAGCCTTAGCATGAGTTAAGCATGGATCACAACCAGGATGTGATTTAGAATTTAAGCCTTATGAGTCTTAGCACCAAGCAAGCATAGGCAGCATTTGAAAAATGAATTTACATCCTATCAGTCTTAGCACCAGTTGAACATGGATAACATTTATGGCATGAGCCTTAATCGAAACCAAGATATGAATACCAATTCAAAACAAAATTAGAATTGAATTTTCACTTTATGAGTCTTGTCAAAATATGCATAGGTTTTTTAGATAAAGTTTTATCAAAGATTTTGATACAAACTAAAATAGGAAGAGCATGCAAGCTCTGAAAGCACAGAAGAGCCTCAAGATCTGAGCACTGAATGAAAAGGGCTTTAACATGATATAAGCCTGAAACATAAAGTAGAATTGAGAACATACTACTTTCGGAAAAGAGAAAAATAAGTTTTTGCAAACCTAGATAAAAACCTTAGAATCTATTCTAAGTAATTAAAAAGTTGCGAGAATGATGATTAATTTCCTTGAACGGAAAGAAATTAGAGAGGAGGCAAGATATAGTTATACGCTACCTCCATAATCAAATAACATAATTTACTTCTTAAACAGAAGTAAACTCTGAAAGTATGGGCATGAGTGTATACACACACTATCCCCCGCAACCAGAATCCTTTTTACAGGATCAAAAAAGACAAGAATTGAAAAGCACGACTTAGAAGGTGTGCAAAGATAAGAAACTGAAAGGTTAAATTCTAATATAGAAAGTAAATGAAGATCAAAGATCACAAGTTTCCAAGAGCTGAAACACTTGGTAAAGTACAATATACAGGATAAAGAACGCACAGGCTCTGGTGAGGAGGGAGTATGCGTCACAATTAACTCTTTAGAGTTGAAAATGAATTGAGAATTTATTTCAAAGAGCCTGAAATAAGAATCAGAGGAGGGAGTATGCGTCAGCATCAACTCTCCAGAGTTGAAAATGATATTGAGAATTTATTTCAGAGAGCCTGAAATAAGAACCAGGGGAGAGAGTATGCATCAGCATCAACTCTCCAGAGTTGAAAATGAATTAAGATTTATTTCAGAAAGCCTGAAATAAGAACCAGGGGAGAGAGTATGCGTCAGCATCAACTCTCCAGAGTTGAAAATGAATTGAAAATTTATTTCAGAGAGCCTGAAATAAGAACCAGATGAGAGAGTATGCGTCAGCATCAACTCTCCAGAGTTGAAAATAAATTGAGAATTTATTTCAGAGAGCCTGAAATATGAACCACATGAGAGAGTATGCGTCAGCATCAACTCTCCAGAGTTAAAAATGAATTGAGAATTTATTTCAGAGAGCCTGAAATATGAATCAGAGGAGGGAGTATGCATCAGCATCAACTCTCCAGAGTTGAAAATGAATTGAGAATTTATTTCAGAGAGCCTAAAATAAGAATCAGATGAGGAAGTATGCTTTAGCATCAACTCTCCAGAGTTGAAAATGAATTGAAAATTTATTTCATAGAGCCTGAAATAAGAATCAGAGGAGTGAGTATGTGTCAGCATCAACTCTCCAGAGTTGAAAAAT
Source organism: Ballota nigra (assembly GCA_947034835.1). Taxonomy (NCBI): domain Eukaryota; kingdom Viridiplantae; phylum Streptophyta; class Magnoliopsida; order Lamiales; family Lamiaceae; genus Ballota; species Ballota nigra. The sequence continues at coordinate 11,699,845 of OX344729.1, forward strand.
GATATTGAGAATTTATTTGAGAGCCTGAAATAAGAACCAGAGGAGAGAGTATGTGTCAGCATCAACTCTCCAAGGTTAAAAATGAATTGAGAATTTATTTCAGAGAGCCTGAAATAAGAATCAGAGGAGGGAGTATGCGTCAGCATCAACTCTCCAAAGTTGAAAATAAATTGAGAATTTATTTCAGAGAGCCTGAAATAAGAACCAGAGGAGGAAGTATGCTTTAGCATCAACTCTCCAGAGTTGAAAATGAATTGAAAATTTATTTCATAGAGCCTAAAATTAGAATCAGAGGAGGGAGTATGCGTTAGCATCAACTCTCTAGAGTTGAAAATTTATTTCAGAGAGCCTGAAATAAGAATCAGAGGAGGGAGTATGCATCAGCATCCACTCTCCAGAGTTGAAAATGAATAGAAAATTTATTTTAGAGAGCCTGAAATAAGAATCAGAGGAGGGAGTATACGTCAGCATCAAATCTCCAGAGTTGAAAATGAATTGAAATTTTTCATTTCATAGAAAAAATAAGACGAAAAATAGAAATCCATGAATGAGGATATGCGTGTGAAGCTCTTTAGAGTTGGAAATTTGATGTTTAGATCTGGAAAAGATGTTAAGAATAATCAGAGATAATGGGATTAAGCCCAATCCTGCCAAGTGTGTCTTTTGGTAGGCAATCGAGAAAACTTCTAGAAAACACCCTAAAGTATGGAAGATGTGAAAGCAGTTATGTGAATGCTATCATTTCAGAATTTGCAAGAAACACAACAACTTGAATGAATGGATAGTAGCATTGAGCTATTTCAGCTCTGGATCAGCTGGAGGATTTGCCAGTTTTATTAAGATCTTTCGTGAAGGATCTGAATTAGAAAAGAATGAAAAGTGTAGGCAGTTTGATGGTATGGACTTATTCGCACGATGCCTTTGGCACGTGGCCCATATCAAAGAAATGAACTCAGAGATGAAACCTTTTCTCAACTCTTGATCAGAGTTGGACCAGAACTAAACGAGATGACTCTAAAAAGTAGTATTGTGGAATGATTTGCAAAAGGATGTGTGTATATGATTGGATTGAACTTAATTCCAGGCGATTAGCCCGTGAATTAAGAATGGATTAAATTTGTCTAATTCAACTCAGAAATGTGATAAGCTAATCCTTGGAGATAAGGATAAGCATGTAAGTTTTCAGAGGAGATAAACATTTTGTTTAACTGGATTTAGATTTCTATTAGTTATCAGTTTTTAGTCAGAGCAAGTAAGTTTGCAGAGTTGTGCATATGTGAGGTTCACATCCTGCAAGTCTGGACATGAGCTAAGCATGAATTATAAATCTCAGCTTGAGCTAAGCATGAGGCAGAAATGAGAAATTGAATTATCAATGCGTAAAGTACAACACGCAGAAGAAGAGCAGAATACGGATATGAAAAAGCATTTATGAATACTTATTCGAAATGACATCAGAAATCAGAAGTCACTTGGAATAAGGGGGAGTAGTTGATGTGGCCTAAGTGTGCATGGCCTCACACTCTGTAGGCTCACATCAAGCGAATCACAGTTGAGCTCCGGAGCAGAGTTGGAAAAGACTTTACCCGAATATGGTAGCGTCTTAATAAACATGTGTGGATACGTGCTTAGGGTGAAAACCCGAATTTATGTGAATATGGTCAGAGCGGAGTTGAATATTCTCTCAACTCTACCACAGGATGCATTGATATGAACTTATTGAGTCTAAAGTTGACTGAATATGGAACAATCGTCTCTGAATCGAGACTGAAACAATGAAAGCATATTGATATTTGTGAATGGATGGTAGAGTTGACATTCCTCTCATCTCTGCCTCTGAAGGCTCTGAATAAGTGAAGAGTCGGGGGGGATCTCGATGTAACGAGATTGTATTTTATGACATGATATTTGTCTTGAATTATGAGATCATGGTCATCTCTGGCTGAGCCACTTCTTCCAACTCTGAGATGGGGCTATGTCACAACTGTTTCTTATCAGAGTTGAGAAGTAAAGAACTCACCAAATGGTAGTAATAGGCAACTTGTGCACACCCGACTGGTTTGTGGTCCCTACGAGAATTAGGGCTACACTAAGAGAATGGCTCTTATGCCCCTTAATGACAAAGGTATAAATATCTTCATTTGTCTTCCTCAAGGTATCACTTGAACCCTATTACCTTACTTGACTACATTTTCATGGCATTTTCTTGTATACCAAGTATGCTGACTTGAGCGTCGGAGGATCGACGCCGGAGCTCCCTCCGGCTAGATTTTGTGCAGGTTTTTGACGGAGTTCTCAGCAGCTGTTCAAGAGCCGAATTTGCAGAAATCAGAGACGGGCTGGAGTTTTCAATGCCTCCATCCTCATTTCAATGAATCTTTGTTGATGGGTTTCATTTTGCCCTCATCACAAGCAAGTCACATAGTCTGAGGAAGATAAAGGAGACATGTGAAATAATTATGTGAGTTTTTCTTTCCTCATGTTAATCTATTAAAAAAATAAACTAATTTCTAGTAAGAATCCGTAGAAAGAAGAGTACTCATCCCAAACCCGAGAAATTAATTCATTGGGGGCCTGGGGGTGAGGGCTTCGCCTTTTGCTACAAGAGAAATCAATTCATCAACTACTGCAAGGCAAAACAAGTTCAGATTCAGAGAGGATTTTAATTTCCCCCTCAATCTCGAATGGGTGAGCCCTCAGCGGAGGAAGAATGAATCAGTTTCTGATTTTTCTTTTATTGACAGCGCCCTAAGATAGGGATGCAATGCTAGACAAGGCGTGAGAATGGGAACGATCCTCTGTAGCACTTGAATTTGTGGTTTTACTCTAAGTAGAGACAGAGCGGGATGAATTGATAGGTGGGATGTCGTCTATTCCTCGGATCGAGCGGCGGCAGCGGAGGGATGCACTCGGGCCGCATGGTATCGCAACAAGATATTAGAGATGTTGTTACTATGGAAATAGAATCGAAGAATGAGAAATCAGATATCGGAGATCCACACCTAATGAAGTCAAGATCCTGAAAATATTCTTTCACTAATTTTGTAGATATTCTTTCATTAATTATACGATTTGTCATTATCTCATTTCCTTGTAAATATTGAATAGAATAGCTGAAGATTATGTAAAGATACGCTTTTAGTTGTATATATACCCCATATCAGTTAATGAATAAAGTGTGCATTCCAATATATCTTTTCTACATGGTATCATCCTAAAACATCCTGCAGACCTAATCACTCGTCCCCTCCCTTTTTTTTCGTCCGTCTTTACTCCAATGGCCGGCGACACTTCGTCAACCACTACCACCGACACCGCCGCAACCGGCTAGCCACCCCTCCCCCCACTCGTCCAATTAAAAGCTCTCACCCAACCACCCCTCTATCTCACCCCCACCAACTATGTCTCATGGAAACTTCAGTTACGTCTCTGTTCTTCAGTTTGGATCTTATGGGTTTTCTGGACGGTACGTCAGCCCCTCCCTCTGAAACTATCCTCGTTGGATCTGCTACCTCTCCCAACCTGATGTTCTGTCATTTGCATCATCAGGTGTTCCCCCGAGGCATATGTATGTGCTTGAAGATATGGGGAGCAGGTAACACAGAAGAATTTGTATGTGTCTCTTTGTTACTGAAAATTTCATGACAATTTTGTTGACAAAGAGTGGATCTATTCAAATTCGAATGGATTTGATTGATTCAATTGTTTTTCTTAGAAGTGGATATGCAGATATAATCTATCTAATTCGTAGATCTAATATATCTAATTTATCAATCAACATTGAAGTTAAATTGTGTGCTCTAATATAGCTAATTTTTTATTTTGACTAAACAATATTATTTAACTAAAAATGCATATGCACATCTGATATAATCTAATTCGGATAGATATTATATTACCTAATATTTAGGTCTCGCCCTGGACTTTTTTTTTTTTTGGCTTTTTTTCTTTTACCTTATATTAGTTTTATTAAAGGAGCATATGTACTACTTAAAGAAAAAATCAAATTACTTAACCAATAAGTATATTTTGACCGAGAATATACATTTTAATTTGTGGTAGTTGGATATCAATTTCTATGCGATACAAATCTTACAAGAAATGTAACTGGACCTTAAAAATCAACGATTTATAAAAAAAGATCAACTTTTTTAAGTTTAGACATTGTTATGTTCAGCAACATGGATCTTGTGAAAGGAAATCCACTCGTAATGCAAGGCATGGGCGGAAGCCCAATGCAAGTCCCAAACAAGCCCACTATATATGGGTGTATTTTATATTTTAATCATAATAGCCCAAACCAGGACAAGTTATGTTTATCTTAATTTCTCTGAACTACATCTTAAGTAAGTTGTAAATGGCGTATTCCATATCCGTAGATTTATTTAGTTTTTTTACTATTATTTACATGCTGCTCTAAATTTAGTAAAATAAATTACAAGAATTAATTTACGAGAGATTAGAATATATGAAATGATTAATGATTCAATGAAAATTTAAACGCAAATATTGAGAATTATTTCAACGTTTATTTTTCCACATAAAAATTTCCTTTATTTCTATGAAAATGACCTTTGGTACAAAATAGAGAATTTTTTACTTGGATATTGTATGATGTTTCATATAGTGAGTTTTTTTTAAAGCTATAGATAGAAATTAAATTATTTATAAGTTTTGTATATTGAAGTCATAAATGAAATGATCATCAAATATTTTGTTTTATAAACATTTTAAGGAGTAGTTTTATATAAGACCGTCTTATGGATCTTATTCCATCATACATGTCTATATTTGACTCAAATAAGCCCCAATCCCTCAACATACTCTACAAGAAAGAAACTTTCGCCTAAAATATTTGTCAACATGAGTGCAAATTTCAAACAAAAAATTTTGTAGTGAAGATTGTCTATAATTTGCATAGAATTTTTGTTAATTATATAAGCATCTTGTTTTTTACCTACAAAAAATTTCCTTACGAAATTTTTATAGACAAATTATTTGTAAATTTGTAGGTTCATTTTTTTGCAGGTAGTTATTTAGTTAGGAATTTTATTTCATACGCGAATTATTTGTAGATTGATGAATTAAGATATCTTTGGTAAAAAAAGTTGAAGTCAATGCCCACTACAGGATTTTTTTTTTGGAAATTGATCACATAATCCATTTCCACGCAATTTGAGTAATATAAATGGGAAGTTTTCAATATATTGGGCAGGCCCATTCTGAATTTAATTAATGCCCCAACATTGTAGGGCTTGGAATGTTGGGTTCCAAAGGTGGGCCTATAAAACTTTTTTTTTTTTAAGAAATGAAATTTGGGCCTCTAATAATTTCATTCCACCGAATTAGATACAGGGCTGTTTTATGAAGTGGCAATTTAGAAAAAAAAATTAATGAGGAGGTCGTTCTTTTAATTAGGTTTATTATGTCATGAATCAACTCTGGTGAAATTTAAAATTTAGATATAACTTTTCATTGTTGTTTCCTGTAGCATCCAAGGATCCCGGTCTGTTTTTCCATTGATAACTCAGAAAAAAGAGAAAACTTATTACTTTTTGTGCCCAAAAAGTGTAGCTATAAGCAAAAAAATAAGTTAAATTATACAGGTTATTCAAATATTCCTACTACCCCACTATCCAATCATTTTCTCTAAACCACTTTGAATTATTATGAGCTTCTTATAATCCCAGGTATATATACATTGAAATTAATTCGAACTAAAAATCTAGTTTTCAATCTTAAATTTCCCAAGCAATGGTCATGAAAGTGAAATTAGTGGATAATTAATTTTCAGAAATACCTATGGCAGTTGCAATATCATTTAGAATTTTCTTCGGAGCATTATCCACGATCTCGAGCGTGATTCTTCTTCGAGCCCCTTCGTCCGCTATATGATTTTTCCACAGCAGCCCAGTACGTTCGGGCAATTCAGTTTAGCCGGTAATAGACGATTCAAAGAGAGAGCTATATTTTTAGTGAAAGTCAGTTAGCGTTTGATAGAAAGGAGAGATGGGAGGAGTTAACTGAGACTCTCAACTGTTATGAGAAATCGGATTGGGGCTCTACGAAGATTTCAAAAGTTATAGAGTGATTTATGATAGCTATTTTATGATCATTAAAGAATTCTTATTATTCATTATTACTAATATTTATTTCCTTGTTGTTTAATTTGAAATGCTTCCAATAAATCTGTTGGAATGAGAACCATCAATTCTGTTACGAGAACGTGCTATGAACAGTTTGTGAACCGAATATTACTAAGCATTGAGGACAAATGATGAAGGGTATTGTGGACAAATGAAAGGGGCTAATCGAGAATTCTTCCCGGCGGAGCTGCTCCGGTGGCTGTTTCCGGCGTAAGAGAAGGAGGTGGGAGGCCTGGGGTTAGGGTTTTGGTCGCCGTTGTAGGAGGAGGACGTGGCGAAAGAGGGGGAGCTGGATGAGGAGGGTATGTAGGGGCGGAAAGCCCGAGGCTAGCTTCGGCGACAGCATATTTGTCGGTGACGGTGAACGGATTTTGTGATCGGATCGTAGTGAGAGAAAGAAATGGAGTCAAAGTCTCAGCTACGAAGATTTGAAAGAGAGAGAGAGAGATCAGGGGAATAATTGGCATTTCAGCTCTGTCATACGTGATGTGTTTGAGAGAATCTAGTCCTTGTTTCTTCTTCTATAATTCTTGAGAAAAAAGAATAGCTTTTTTATTTATTTCTTATTATCAATACCTCTCAATAATGTATTTTTACAGCATTTATTTTATTGAAATTATATTTAACTAGTGCTAAACCCGAGATTATCGCGGAGCTGTATATAAAATTTATGATACATTATTAATTGATTTTTTTTTTAAGTTTTATAAATGTTGTTACTATTATTATTTTATTTATTCAATATTCTTATTGTATTTTTTAAAATGTTAGTTAATAATAAATAATTCTATTCCAAGGACAATAAACTATAAATTCATGACATTTATTATTAACCAAATGTTAGAAAACAATGGTTACAAATTGCGAAAAATCTCCCTATAAACAATATTTGTTGCGTTGTTGGAAGGATTTGCTTTAGAATCAAGTGACAAAATCTTCAATCCTCTAGTTAATCTAATTCTGGATACTGCAACATAAATTGAACATGAGTGAAAACAGGCTTGGAAAGATACAATCCAACAATAGAATTGGAAACCGTCGCCTTGTAAAATTCACCAGCATTGTAGAATCATAATTTGTCAATGTTATTCTTGGGATGAAGACTTTATTTCCAATATTCCTTCCAGATATTATTTCAGCTTCGAGAATGTGGTTGCCAAGTTTGGTGACGATCAATCTTGTTCCATTCCACAAACCGAATTTGTGATCAATATTTCTTAGTAACATTATAAACACTCCTTCTTTCAAGATCAGACGGTGATTTTGCATTTCGAAACACCTAACAAAATTTAAAGATTCAACTGTAACTATATGTCCATTACCTCCTTCTCGAAATTCAGAGGCACAAACAATGTCTGAGCTCAAATGTACTTTAGTATAACCCAGAATCATAGATAAGATCTTATCATTTATAGACTCCACATCTCGATGAGTAGGTGCAATTATTGCTCTATCATAAAATTATTTGTGTGTCCTTAAATTATCAATCAAAGATGGATAAATACTTTCGATTATTGATGCAACTGGATCAACGATATTATAAATCAAATTATCTTTCGAAATCTCAATCTCAGCGACACCATCTTGCCTATTTCCAATTTTTCCATCACCAACTTCCAAAATCCACCTCGAGAAGTTAACAATATCATCATCATTTGAGGACGTATTGGGATCAGAACTTTATAATCTCATGTTCTTTCGTCAATCTTAAAACCTAAAAATAAAAACAAATGAGATGTATTTAGTTTTTTAATAATTATTTCTTTAAAAAAAATTACTTCCTCTAATTCATTTTTTGTTTGACTCAAACAAAGTGACACGGGTTTTAATAGAAGAGTTGTTTATTAGTATTTGAAATAATAAAGTGACTTTTAAAAAGTGGTATGATAGATCTATATCCCCTCTATTATAAAATGACTTAAAAATTACTTTATCATTTTAAATACTAATAAACAACCCTTATATTAAAATCCGTGTCATTTTATTTGGATCAAACAAAAATGAATCAGAGGGAGTATTATTTAATAAAAGATGCATAAAATACCTTCCAATGATCCTACAATTATGAAACATTGATAGCTGAATGCACAATATCCTCTCGACTTCCTTTTTGTATAACAGGAAGTATTTGTATGAAATCTCCTCAAAACACAACGATTTTACCACCAAAAGGCATATCGCTCATGGTTCCATCTGGAGATCTTACAATATCACTCAAGCTTCGATCCAAAGCTTCAAAGTTAAATTTGTTAATCGTTGATGCCTCATCCCGTGTAATAAACTTTGTCTTCAATAATAGTTCGGACAAATATGTCCCCAGCTTTATGTTACACGTGGTATAAAAAATCTTAAATGAGCAGTACACCCGCCAGACAGAAGTAGAGATATTATTCCACTTGATGCAACATTAAGAACAATATTTTCTTCTGAATGTATTGCTGCGGAGATCGTTCTCCAAATGAATGTCTTTCCAATTCCACCATATCCTTATAAAAAAAAAGACACTTCCTTTTTACAACCAAACAACTTCAAGTATTTCGTTAACTGTTCTTGTGTTAGAGTTGAACTTAACTTGTCATATTCTTCTCCTTGTTCAGATCGATCGTAATATAATTCTTGACGAATGAGTTTATTTACTACATCACTCTCAAACTCAAAATCTGGTACTGGCATCAATGCAAATCTACTCAAAGTTGATTCATTCATTTGTAGTAGCTTCTCAATTTCAATTAAAACCAAGTTTTTCAACTCTTCATTGTCAAGCTGTAAATCTTAAAAAATATATATAAAATAATATAATAGTAAAATATTTTAATAATTTAAATTAATTAATTTTTTTAAATAATTGTATAACTGGAATATTCAATGTTCGTCTTCTCTTATAGAGTATATCATCCACCATACACTCCCACGTCTTTTCGAATACGGTTTCTTGAGAGTTCATTGAAGATGGCATGAGAAGAATATAGAATAAGTTCCTTATGTAATTAACACTTGCTCAATAACTTACCTCTACTATCCCATCAATGTACTCACGATCATCATCCATCAATCCCATTGAATAGCAAGCATTCTGAAAGGTATCATAGACAATATCACCAATGATTCATATCATCTCATAAGATATTGATCCCTTACTATAAGGTAGTAAGAGATACAAATAATACTCTTCACCAGCCCCCGGTGGAACTCTGTATAATATTCCCAAAGAAAATCTACTGCTCTTTCTTTTTTCCCACTGATATTTTATTTTTTATCTCAAACATACATCTTTGGAAATTCCACATAAGCCAGCTCCTTTGCATCCTCATCATCAGTTTTATTTTTATTCATCCATGCCAAGAACATTGATTTACCTGATGATGGTCTTTCAAGTACATCATCAATGTAATCTTCATCTCGAAAAATAACTCTCCGATGATTAGGGAGATGGAAATCCAATCTCATAGCCGGTGGATACCTATAATGTATATCGTACTGAAGAGTTCTCCAAACTGCATCACACAAAGATATGTACCTGCAGATATGATACAGTCAACATCTTTATCTGGTATTTCTGCAGATATGATACGGTCAACATCTCCCGGATTTGGAATTTTGTTTTCACGATTCAGAAATAGAAGAATATAAGCATGCGACAATCCCCTTTTTTGAAATTCCACTGCATAAAACACTGTAGATTCAAAATATTTAAGTCAAGGTATATATTAAAATAATACAATAGGAATGTCAAGTTTTTTTAATAAATAAACGCCAAATATTATGAAACTAATTTTTTTAAAAATATAAGAAGATAAACCTACATGCATCAATTTTTTCAAATATTTGAAGTTCCTTAAAATCCTTCATAATACGATCAAGTTTCATCTTAAATATTATGCCAAGAATATCTGGCCTATCAACAGATTCAAACCTTTCTCATTTAAGAATCTTGAAATCTCGGGCCATTTCGGATTGCAAGTAATTGTTATAAATAAATATAGGTAAGAAAAATACTTACAAATTGTTATGGCATCTAAAACATATGATTTAATCGTAAACTCATACACCAATCAATAAATAAATTTATCTTAATTATATATTTTACTTATTTATATTAATTTTAAATTTGATTGTATCCTATTATTTTCATCATTGAATATAGATTACTTATATTATGATATTGATAATTTGACTCTTTATAAAGTATGTATTTTAATTAATCTTAACTTATATTTTGTATAAATACATTCTATTTTTATTAATCATTAAATATAGACTAATTATATTAGGAAAAGTTGACTCATTTTTATAATATGACCTGATTAATATTTTTTCCAATTAGAGGAAATTTTAGGTATAAAATACTAAATCAATTATACTAATTCATTCTCATCTACTTATTTAACTAAAATATTATATTTATGAAATATACAACTATAACCCTAATTATCATTCACACCACTCAACTAAATATATACACACCCACCAATTCAATTTGTACTTTAAATTTAAAAAATATTACAAAACACCACCCTCATTTTCGTTGTTCACCCTCTTAAACCACCCTCGTAAGTTAACCCCCTTCCCCCCGCCAAAAAAAAAAAAAGGGAACGTTGAAACCACATCCCAACCCAAAACCACCATTAATCGTATCCTTCTTTCTTTTATTTTTTTTCGGTGTTTCCAACCCCGCACTCTCACCCCCTCCCCGACCATATGAAGAAGATCTATTTAATTTCCTTACACTTGTAAATGAATTTATAGAAGAAAAATATTAATATCATTTAATATTATTTTTATTTATCGATTTTTTTATTATATTAATGGTTTAACTATTTGTGAAAGAGTTCTTGTGTGGAAAAAAAAAATAGTGAGTAATGTATGTTTATGTGTAGTTTTGAAATTTTATGTGGGTTTAAAAAACAAGAGTATTTAATAAATAATATTTATTTTACTATATAAGGGTATTTTAGTATTTTAAATTAATAATATTTTTTCTAAAATAAGATACGGGTGAACAAAGTATTTTTGTGTGGGTGAATAGGCCCGCCATTTCTCAAATTAAAAAACTCAAATAATTTTTATGGACTCTAGCTGTTATTAACTTATTCATTCATGATATATTGATCTCTAATTGATTTCTTTCTTTTATTCCATAATAATATTGATTGCTTATCAATAGTAGATTAATTATTATTATTCATTAGTAATAAATACATTTCTATTAAAGAAAATTTTCATATTATTTATGTTAATCATATATCCGGACATAAATATAATTCAATTATCAACTCCTATAATTTTGGCAGTATTAGATCATAATAACTTGGAAACTTTAATATTAACATGCGTGATATTAAGGGATAAACCTAATAAATTTTGACAAAAATGTGTCATATCTCAATTAAGAAAATCTTGTAATTATATTAAATTAATAGAATAGAAGTGTTGCTTTATATTAGAAAAATCCGTTTATACCATATTTGATTAGTTTGATTAAAATAAATTCCTCTACATGCATATACTAATTAATTGGAGAAAATTATGGAAAATTTATTGATGATATATGTAAAATTATTATACCATGTGAATATAAATTTAATATTTGCATGGATAATTTACACGTTACATTCTGCATTATATATTATTGAGAAATCTCAACTTATATAAAGAGTAAGTCAACTAATAAATAATACAATCCCTTAATTGAAGGAAACTCAAATCATCATATTAAATTAGTCAACATTTCCTAATATAATTAGTCTTTTACCAATAATTTTAAAATTGATGTAAATAAGTAAAGTATATAATTTTAAATTTATTTATGTATATACAACATTCATAAAATATATATATGAGGCCAAGTAAAAAAAAAAATTTAAAAAGAGTCAATTTTTCCTAAAAAAATCGAACGATTTTTCACCATCTTCGAAACTATTTTTTTATTATTTACAGAATAATATTTAATATACATTGAATGTTAAACTATAAATTAACATAGAATTGCAATCAAATAAAGAATATTGTTTATAGAATTGTAAATAATACATTGAATTGTAACTAATACATTACGATGTTGGAAAATAATATACACTGACAATTTTAAAAAAATATAATTTTTAACATATAATCAACGATTCTTCATCTTCACAATAAAATTGATATTCCACTTCATCTTTATATTAAAAAATTGATCATACACTCCATCTTCATTGTTGATGTTCAATTCTTAAAAAAAATTCACACAATATGATTTTCATATGAATAAATAAAATAATAATTAATAAAAAATAAAAAAACAACATAATTAGTAAATAGAGTAATTACCTTAAACATGTAGAGATTTGTATTCTGTCAAATCATAAAAAAATAAATTTTAAGGAAATGATCATTAGTAGAAGAGATTAGAAAAAATATGAAGATTAAATTCATAAAACGAAACTATAAAAAACATAAATACCTTAAGATTAAGATCCTGCAAAAAAGAAATATGAAGATTGAATATATTGAGATGAAGATCGTGCAAAAAAAAATGAAGATCTAGACAAAAGAAGAATCAATATAGAACTTCATAGTAAAATTGAAAAAAAATAAAAAGAAGAAAGAAACGAATTAAAAACTATCGAATGTATGATGAGAATATGAAAGATGTAAACTATAGAATGTATGATGAGAAGATGAGAAATATTTTTGAGAGAATTGGGTGATTTCTTTGGAGAGATTATTGTAATTGATTTTTGGTTGTGTGAGAGTGAGATAAATAGTATATATAGAGGAGATGTGAAAAAATCAACGATCAAAATTAGATTATATATTAAGATTCAATGGCTGAGAATAGTTTTTAAAGTCAATGAATTGGGTGAATGAGAGAAGAGTATTTTTAAAATAGAGGTTTGTGGGTTTGCCACATAGGCTTAAAAAAACTTTGTCTTTATAGTATATTAAGATTTGGGAGCAACACGCTTGTAAAATATTTCACGAAAACACCATTCCACTATATTTTATTGTGTATAGAATTTTGTCACGTATAGTGTTGTACTGGAACCATATCTCTCTAGTGGTCAATCTTTGGTATAGGGCGCCAGAGCTTCTGCTGGGGGAAAAGAAGTGCACCAAGGCCATCGATATGTGGTCCGTGGCATAACGTGGCTATATAGGAATCGGTCTAGTGAAATAACGTGGCATTGTGGGTTGGTGTGGATATTGAAGTAGGAGAGGACGAAGAGGGGGAGTGGAGCACCTCTGTCATTGAACGGATCAAAGAAATGGGGATCTGGGGGATTTAACATTTGTTGTCTAGATTCTAACCATTGATCCATTAGGACAATTTCTCGTTTGTGCGTGATTTTGTCTTGGAGCTTTCTTCTAACAACATAAGCTGGCCTTACTTTGACAACCATACCGACTACATTTACACAGTTTAAGTAGAAGACAATTACAAAACAGAAAATGGAAATTGTCAAAATTATTAAAAAAAAGGGAAAAAGTTTAGATACCAATCATTCTCTGTCGTTTTGAAACCTCTTCTACCTCATTCAAGGGGACAAAGGTAGTTCTTCTTGTGAAGGAGATATCCTCGGTAGATGCTTCTACTTCCGTTTTGGAAGTGAAGACTATTTCATGTTTTTCATTAACGTTATCAAAATTTATATTCACTTGTTTGACATTTCCTCGGCGGATGACATAACTTTTACCACTTTCAAGAATCTCGGTGAACTTGTCAATGATATCATTGTACAAGATCGCGAGTATCATTGTTCCCTAATTAGGGAAACAATGGGTTAGGGGAAAAAAGGGATAGGGAAATTTAAATGAAAGTTTTAAAAATTAATCAAGGGAAAAAAAAAACCGAACCTCCTTGTCAATTAGGAAGATTTTCACAGCGTCAGTTGTTTTTTTCGCGCTGTAAAACGTTTCCCTGCTGGTCTTCCGGGCAAGCCTTACAGTTATGGACCACTCTTCCTCGTACGCTATTAGCTCCCTTATTAGTTTGCTCTCCATTTGCTAAAAAATTTAAACCAATTAAAGAGATTTAAAATGTCACAAAGGAAGATAGGTAGTAACTAAAATTCTAAAGAGTCATTGACAAAATTTCAAATATGTTTCGGCCGTAAAGTTTATTTTAAATTTCTAAAGAGATTTTTGGACAATTTCATATTCAATTTCAACAATCAATAAAAAGGGTTAACGTTTTTAGAACTTGGAAAAAAAATCCACGGAAAGGAAGAATAACGGCAGCATAAACATGAACCTTGTTGAGAGGCTTGAAGATGAGGTAGAGTTCCAAGGGAAAGCAGAGAAATTGAAGATTGGATGAAAGGGATTTTAAATATCTTGGAATCGACTTTATATAAAGGTAAAGAAATAGGCAGCAAACTATATTGCATATATGGTTAATAAAATGATATTAAGAGAATGAGAATTTCAAGAGCCCCAAAAAATAATAATTAACCAAAATATCATAATTATTTAGCTTCTGCAAGAGTTACAAAAAATTAATTTCAGGCCCTAAGTAAGGGGACAGATGAAAAGTCTAGATTAGAGAGATTTATTACTAAAAAATTATCTTAAATACAAGTTAAGATGGTGGAAGATAAGCAGGTGGTAATAAAGGATAAACAAGCCATGACCCTCCGTCTCTACAATATAACAGAACCCTGATGGAAAGGTTGGCCATATCACACGGTGTAGAATTATCTATGAAGAAGGATTAAATCTTGCATTCATGTAACTTGGCCGTTATTGTGCATTCTCTTTACTTCCTGTGTTACATAAAGTCTAATAGGAAGGCAGTAACATGGTGTACATGAATTGGCAGGCTATCAAGTAAACATGAATTTTTATGACATAATGAGCTGAAAATGTAGCATATATCCATTTAAATGGATAAAAGGCAGTAACATGGTGTACCTTGATATAATTGTTGAGATAACTGAAAAGGAAGAGCTTGGCTTAGTGATAAAATCAAACACACTACAAAAATTGCTTGCAATCTACAGAGATCAAAAGATTGGAGAATTATATATATATATAAAGTCATAAGAATATGAGAGAATGGTAGAGCACCTATACCAGTATTCAAGTTGCTCAATATTCCCTCCCAAATAAAAGAAGTTCAAACGCCTTTCTATTAACTTGTTGAACTAAAAGCTTCATTAATCATAATATATATAAATAAAAAATTCTTCAGAACCATATATTCAAGACACCGTCTTAGAAACCTACAAAATTAAATTAATCCTCAATTCTAATCAACAGAAATAATACCCAAAATTTGTTGCAGCAGAGTTACTATCAGAGCAAATCCTGCTAATTCTCCAGAATAGTGAAAGCCCAATAATATGCTGGAATTGAACTTAAGACTTACAAGAACTGAAACTTCATCCTTCAGAGAACTCAACTCTGAGATTGACGAGTGCAACTCATCGGACAATGCCTCCAGATCAGAAGCCAATCTCTCAGCTCTACAAGTGGCTAAGTCCTTTCCCTCGTTTGCAAATGCAAGTTGATCTTCTAAAGATGCAATTGCTGTCTCCATTTCAAAAGCAAGAACTTCCAGCTTCTTGTAATCCTGCATAAAAGGACAGATATAATGCATTAAAAACATTCTGCATCTAAAACTATCTGTCAGAGAAGGAAAAAAGCATTTTCTTTTTAATAAAACAACAAACTGGAAGGTAAAGTTGTGTATCTTCAACATGATATATATCATTCTAATTATGTTGTCCAAAGAAAACATAGAAAAAAAGTTTAATTATGATCATACTAATCACAAATATAACTCCATGATTTACAAGTTCCATAATTATTGATAACCACCTCTAGTTTAGGCATTGGAGTTGAACCCTTGGCTCGTTTCCCAATAATAGATTCACGTTGCTCATATCACGTTCAAGCATTGCCTTTTGACCTTGAAGCCTTTTAAGTTCTCTCTCTGCAGATGACTTCTCATCCTGGAATATCCAGAGAAAAACATACTGCATTTGTGACTTATTTGTCTAGATGAAAGATCATACCAAAAATTAAAGAGTAAGAAGAATAGTACAAAACCTCAAGCTTTGTTTTCTCCTGCACAGCTATTTTGAGCTTGAATTCTATATCTTTTAACTTATTTTTCGTTTTCTCCAACTCTTTTCTAATACTTTCCTTTTCCTTTGCCAAAGAACAAGATGATAAGGATGAAATCTCCCTTTCGAGCATTTGAAGATGGCATTCAAATTCAGATTTTTCAGCTTCATGTTCTTCATTAAGTTCCTAAAGCGGAAAACTGATTGGGTCAAGTTGCGAAGTAAGCTTAAAAATATTAGGAACGAAGAGAAAGTGAAGAAATTTACCACTATTGTATTAGCAGAAATTGGAACTTCTGTAGATAACTCTTCTATCCTACTGCGATGATCTGAAGCTTGATTGTTAAGAGCAAGCTAGATTTCAACAAGTGAGAAGAACGTTAATACTTGTATTTGGTTAATTTGCCAAGTATTCACATGCAAAATATACCTTCTCATCCTCGAACACACGAACTTTGTTCCTCAAAGAAGACTCTACCTTCTGATGGCTCCTAATAATTGATTCCATCTGAACAAAACTTTGGGAGGCAGAAGATCTAAGATCCTGAAGAGATAATAGTAAATTAACTGTCTTGATAAATTTCATTGTTATGGTGCATAAGTTATAACTTTCCAACAGCACATGATGCTTACTTCATAAGTTATAACTTTCCTAGTTATTCACGGTGCATTGGCAAATCATCACTCTTAAGATTCTATTTACAAGATGACATATTGCTGCTCTAACATGTATAGCTAAACTTTCCAGTAATGTTAAAACATTAAGAATTCGAAAAAAATATACTCCACTCAGTAATCAATTTCTCCCTCTCTTGAAGATCACTTGCCAGTAATATTTTTACCCACTGACTTGCTGAATAGAAATACAAATCTGGATGGATAAAATGTTATATGAGTGTTGGGATTAGGAATTCTTAACATGTGTATCCAATTCATACTTAATTATAATCAGCAACAGTATCTAACTATCTACTTTGATATACGTGGGATTAGGAATTCTTAACATGTGTATCCAATTCATACTTAATTATAATCAGCAACAGTATCTAACTATCTACTTTGATATACGTCAGATTGGAATTTAACTTGCTTTACTAAACTACATAATTAAAAAATAAAAACAATTTCTAAACTATTTTGTAGCCAAAATTCATGTCTCTCAACTGTAAGGTCTTCTTCAACATATTCTATGGCACATCTTCATCAATATCTTCTATGACAGTGAGCATTTTCCAACATCACTGCAGTTTATCAGCATCACAAAGATAAATCATTTAAACCTATCCATGACTTGGTCAGCTAACATTTACCTCCAAGCAATCTTAGTAAGGGAAGGTATATATGGCAGCTTTAACTTCAGTCGGCTGGTCTAGCCCGTGGGAGGTGGGTATGACTTATGAGAAACTTCAACTGGCTACTTTCTAGTATCGGCATTATAACCCCAACCTAGCACAAAGTAACAAAAAATCTTGTTGACTTTGTTGTTCAAAACTATAAGCAAACTTGTTCATGATGGTTTTACACAATTTTGGCAACTAAAGGTGTGTTTGATAGATTTGGTTTTTTTTTCCCAAAAGCTGTGCGGAGTAACTTTTGAAACATAACCAAACATGGCCAAAACTTCTAGCGTCTTTATATTCTCTCCAAGAACAAAAGAAAAGGAGGACAGTACTTTTCATACCTGATCTTCTTCGTCCAAGAATGATGTGAGTTCATCTAGTAATAAAACTTTGCATGCTTCTGCCAGAGACCCAGCTATAGCAACCCTTTGTTTCTGACCACCACTAAGGGTCTGAACTGATCTCTAGGGGGATAAAAACAACAGTTTAGCTTGAGGAATTATTGAGTTCATAAAATCTGAAAATATTTTTTACTTCTTTTGACATACTCGCAAATATTCATACATGCCAACAGCATCCAAGGCTTTAGCCACTCTGGACGTTATCTCATCATTGGCTATTTCGTACTTGCCAAGGCCAAATGCAACATCAGCCTCTACTGTGGGCATAACTACCTGCAAACAAAAACATCAGATAACCAATCTCAAACCCAATTTACAATCCATCCCTATGTCTGAATCTTTAAGATTTTGATTCTGTGCCATTCACTAATAGAGGAAATTGCAATCCCATTTAATGCATGTATTTGATATCATCTCTCTTTGTTTCTATAATATATCCCCGCTTAGGAATTAGGATCTCATCGTGTAACCTTTTCATCTTTTAACCAATTTCATGGAACTATTAAGCTCTTTAAACAATCAGACGATCAGAAAAAAAAAAAAAAAGCCATCTACCAGCTAAGTTAGGCCCTAAATAATGTCTTACCTTTTCTGATTTCTAGTGATTCGAAAAGCTATATGAGCAGAAGCACACATGAATGAATAGCACTAAAAGTGTTTTTCACCTTCACATATTCTCAAGGAATAAGTCAAATTCACAGAAGAGAGTATGTAGGATGCTACAACTATACGATCAATGTAAGCCACAAGCCAGCAAAATTCTACCACCACAGTAACAATACAACAAACTTCTGGAATAAAAACTCCTACAGTTAACTATTAGCTTAGCAATTATTGTTCTTGTTGCTCACCAAAAACACAATTTACCCTATCAAATAACAAAAACATAAATTAAGTTTTTTCTAAACTATTTCTGTGTATTGATATACACAAACTAATCAAATTTTAACATATAAATTACTAAATTTAATTTCTAATTTTTTTCCAGATTTTAACATAAAAGGTGTACTTTTGTAAAAAAAAAAAAAAAATTCAATTGATGACAAACAATACAAGAAAGTTGATGTAGGGGGGGTTTGGTAACATATACTGAAGTATATCGTATATCGTACATAAATTTTCGGTATGAAAAAAATTCATACCTATATTCATACCGAATTTTTGGTATATACCGAAATTTATCAAAATACCGTACACTGTTTCATACCGAAATATCGGTATATCGTTCCATACAGTCCATACCAAAAATATTTATAAATAAAAATAATAAGTTATTTTGTTATAGATTTCGGTATTGGTATATACCGGTATACCGAATATTGATTTTTTTTTTTTTTTGCTATTTCAGTGTAGACCGAAATACCGCGGTATGTAAGTTTTCATATTTTTACCGTACCAAGAAAATTATAAATTTGATATTCTACGGTACGGTAAGCTTGGTATACCAAAAATTTTGGTATTTTTCCCACCCCTGGGTGAATGCCCAAGATAGAGATCAACGTTAAAGGGTGGATGCACGATGGCGCAAAGATGGGAAAAGTTAGAAGACGGAAGAGATGAAGAGTTTTTTGTAGTATCTCTCATTCCAATTTGAACGAAATTATAAAGAGTTTTGATATAAATATCTTTTTCTATGACATGTGCTTGACAATATACTTAAAAGAAAATAAAAAAAAATATTTAGTGATTTATGTATAAAAACTTAATAATTTTATATATTGCTGCAACAAAACAATTATGATGCATATATTGTTTTCATCTCTAATCTTCTTTTCAAGTGGCTGTTACAGAGCCTGAGAATCTTAAAAATTATCAGATAAAGCAAAAGTAGCACATGCAGAATTTAAAATCTCCCAAAATTAGATTTCCCCAAACTCAAGTAAGCCAAAAATTAAATGACCATTCTTGGAAAAGCCCGAATCTGAAATCCAGGCAAGAATGACCTGCAGATGTTTTTCAAGGATTAGATTCTGTCAATTTATGACAGAATTAAGTTTGATATAAATTTTTGTCAATTTTAAAATGGTGGTTACGAATTCAATGGCAACTCGGAGCTCACTGGAGGTTATGCTGGATAAGTTACAGCAGGTGGAGGATCTGCCCGAGAATAGAATTTGCCCCGCCAGCGTTGCCCGTTAGGCCCGTTTCCAGGGCCCGACTGCCTCGGGCAAGAAGGCCCGTGCAGCTCGATTCTCAGAGGAAAAATTGTTCGAAAAAAATGAAGGAAGAAGATTCTACCGAGTCTTGTCATTGGAATGCGGTAATAATTGTCAATTTTGGTCCATCTGTGGTTTTATAAACAGAGAATTTGATAGGTTTTTTAGAGGTTAAATGATTTCAGATTATAGAACTCGCTGTTAATGTTGGTTTAATTTAATTGTACTAAAACAGGCCCAAACAGAATTATGTGAAAACTTGAAAGAAATAGCAGAAGGAGGAATAGTCAAGATTCAGAAATGCTACCGCGGCCACTAAATTCGTTGCTACTACAAGGATCTTAGAAGAGGAACAATTGTCTTGCAATCATGTAAGTAATTAATCTATCCCAATTATATGTGTATTTTTGAATGATATTGGTTGTTTTCAACTTTTCGAATGATATTGATTGTTCCCTCATAGTCATACAAAAGAACTTAATTAAAGAAGTCTGCATCCACTTCTTATAATGTAAGAAAAAGAATTAACATCAATTTACACTTTGAACTTGTTTTTCAACCTAAAACAAGAAATATTGAATTTTAACTCACCTGTCTATAGGACCAGGCATGATAGTTATTTGCATCTGAAGAGAAGATTTCCCTGGTAAATTCAAGCTCCTTGTTTGCAACATGATTCCCAAGCTTCTCAGCAAGCCACCGTCTATTGATGCCTAGAAGTTTAATGGTTAAAAAATATGAGCCAATGCAAGTAAAACCAAAGAAACAACTCAAAAAGAACATCAGTCTCAACTTCAAATGCAGAATCAGCTTAGTCTCTGTCTCAATTCTGATTCTGGTGTTAGAGCAACTCAGGACAGCCCATAGCATAATATCAGAGAAAGCAAGAATAGATACCATAAAATTTAAGAAATACTAACTTAAAAAAGAATATCAACATTATCTTTCGTTGAATTTCTCATCTTCATGTGCTTATCTTTACAATCTCAAGTATGTGAAAATTGTGAATAAACAGATCGAAGACTGGGTAGCTACAAACCATATGGCAGATGCCTAAGACATCATGTCTGGAGTGTAGGAAGTTCACTGCGAATATACCTTATAATAAAAAAGTTCTATTATACGAGAGACGCCCTCATCCATGCATCACTCAGTAGATCATAAACATGCATGCATAAAATTAAAAAAAAAAAAAAGGTTGCCCTGATATATACAGCTAGGACTATGGTCTATGATCCAGCTTCCGAACCATTTATCAGCACAAACAAGAATAATGCACGAGAGCTAGATAAAGAGAAAGAAGAGGAGGGATGAAAAATAGAATAAAGAACTATTTAGCCTTCAATTTACAATATGTACGTAGCAAACACAACAAACATCACAAAAAAGATTTAACTGCTTTTAGATGTGCATGCCCAAATTTGTACCTTGACCATGAATTAATACTGCTACGTAACTACAAACACTGCAAACAATTCATTCAGCTAAACCAAGCTCAAACCTCTCAATTTCTAAGTCCTCACAACTCATCGAACATACTACTTTTCTTCTTCTTGTACGAACTTACTTCGCCATGAATATAAGTCCATGGAAGCCAATTCTTTTCACTGAAATGGCAAATCCATTAATTCTCATAAATTTATTGCAAACAACAGATAAAAGCCTATCAATAACAATTCAAGGTATAATACTCCAAATACTGTACAAAAGATAACAAGTCATAGCATGTGGATCCCACAATTGACGATGATCAAGAAGATGATAATACCTCAACTATGTCACTTCACCTTGAAGGAACTTCCATATGTATGACATGTTATCAAAATTTTAGGAATATGTTTGTGCGCAATGTTAAGAGGTAAAATAAAATTTCTTACCTAAAATATTGTCTACACGAAGAGGATATCACAGTGGTTTTCATTACAAGATTATAATAACATTCATGATTTTTAAATATGAAGATCATTAGGTCTCAAGTTACCTAAATATTTATCTTATTCTTTTGTAGATCATTAGGTCTCAAGTTACCTAAATATTTATCTTATTCTTTTGTAACGTGGGTTGCTTGCTTGAGTTCATTATGCATAGTTTTGAGATGATTAAAGGTGCGTGTACAAATAAGCTAAAAAATCTTCAATATATAGATCATTACTTACCACATTGCTAAAAGGGAAGTTGAAATCTTCGAGTTTGGCATCAATCCAACCAACAATACAAGAATCTCAAAAGCCCAATACTCCAAACTGAGTAAGTATGAAAGCACAACACATAGACATTTGTCAAAGGGCAATCGATGCAATTCAGACTCAATTTTAATCAATTTTTTGAGTTCACCAAAAAAGAAAAAGGAAAAAAAAAAAAAAACCAACAAACTGCAATTAGTTCATATTTGAAGAAAAGCCATACATGATTAAAAAAAAAAGTCATACAAAAGAAAATAATAATTTGTAGGTTGAACTTTTTCAGTATGCAACTAATATTTTTCACCATATGAGTTGATATTTTTCTTCACATGAGTCAATATTTATTGAAATATTTTAGTCAAAATTGGGTCAAAACCCTATGTTACTCTAATCAAAGTGGTATTTTAAATGAAGAGCAATTTGTGAGAAATTACTTACCACACCATAGCAGCAGAAGGCAAAGCCAACTTCAAGTTTGTAAATATATGTTCCCACGACTCCAAACTGATTCCCTCCCATGTATGTGCAAATTTCTTAGCATTCAGCACATAAACGCTGAGCATAAAAACAGAAATCCACAATGAAATTGAAGCGGCCAATGGAGCTCAAAATTACTACTCTGAAATAAATTTTCAATTATCAAATTTGAAATGTTCATTACATTTCATATTTAATTTAATAGAATTTTTTAGTACTTGTATTTTTAATCATTGCTTTAACAAAAGGATAGAAAATTAAATTCCAAACAAGGTTAGTACTGAGGATTCTGAAATTTGGGATTTTATAATTTTTTATGCTTTCTATTCAGTTTTCAGATAAAGGTCTTTGGAAATCAAAAACTTGTTTCTTTTGCTACAGTTTCCTTTTAGAAAATAATAAATTAGTCGCTATCCTATCAAGTTCTCTATGTTAATGTTCATCTCGTCCCTGAATAGATTCCCTTTATTCTTTTAGTTTAATTGATTTGCATGATATATGAGTGTTCGATTAGAGGCAGAGTATTTCAGCGACAGTAATTAATCTCCAAATTATGGTTCATTACTCTAGACCAACATTTATCCTCACCAGCTAAGTTCTATTCTTAAACAGGTTATATGAACCAGTTTTTATAGACTTGGTGAAAATTCATTTATGCAGCAAAACAGTGATTGCAAATTGATATTCAAATATAAGTATACTGCAAGTTTAAGGCCCCAGATAGCATATTGCACATGAGAGAGTAGGAGTTTAATAAAATTTCCTAAGCCAATTTGTTTCAAGGGGATAATAACAATATTCTCTTATGCGAATAAACCTTGAGTAAGAAAGACCATAGGACCAAATTCCTTACTTACCAAACTTCTATTATAGGCAGTAAGCCTACAATTTCACGTTACTAAAAATGCCTAAAACCAGTTCATTCCCTAAATAAGAATAGAAGAATCAGTTAAATTTAGGGGATATAGATTTCTCACACATAATGTGTCAGAAATTGATGAATTTAGTAGTTGACTGCCTCCACCTCTGCCTCGTTGTACTACTCATAGACACGATGGCTCAATTAATAGAAACCATCACCCTCTTCCTTTATATGATGAGATTATTATAGAACATATAAATTTAGTCTTTTGCGATAGTTTCTATATTACTACTACATAAAAGGTTTCTAAATTTGAAGTCTGTAGTTCCTATACTTCGTTAACCGCCTCCAAATTTGTAAATACTTCCTCAAGTACTTGTTTTGTGTAGTCATGTCAAAATGATGTCATATACATAACTTGTTTTTATCTAGCAAAGACCCCAGACCATTTCCACAATCAAAAGCACAATCCAGTCATTTCTTTTAACACGTACAATTAGCACCACATTTAACAAATTTGAATATTCGAGCTATAAAGGTTATGAGTACAAAAAAATAGAGAAACCTAAACCTAGGCATTAAATATCAAAGACTAAAAAATTAGATAAAAGTCTAAATTTCTCAACTTTTCATAATTTCCTAAATAATCCATTAAATAAACAAAGGTATGGCTAGGGAATTATAGAGGAGGAAATCCTTACTCTTTGCAAGTTGGGAAAATAGACATAATTATGCAGAAACCTTTCTTCATTATAAAATATGCAGAAGTCAAAACCTGCTCTAGATTAATTCTTTCTGCCTTCAACCTGCAATAAAAACAAAATCAAGATCAGATGAAATCAATTCAAAGATAATTAATGGTACTTTTGAAAGATAAAGAACAGAGCAACAATTTTCTCCACTACAGAAAAACTGATGATATATATATGTCATGCAAGGTCTTCATGCACACATAATTAATCTACCATTCTTTCTTTAATCATTTAAAAGTGTTTTCTACATGAAACTATATAATAAACATTGTTTCGGGATTACTTTTGAAGGAGTCATTTCGAATCTAGCTGAGTTAACAAAAATATCCAAATGGCAAAAAATTCAATTGATTCACAATTAGAATCTTGGTCATACATACCCTAGACGTAGACTATCTTGAAAACCCCAAAAATTAAATTAATCCTCAAGTCTAATCGTCTAAAATTCGGCTTAATCGATCTTAGTGCACCAAAATCACCATCAGAGAGTTGAGATTCTAATTAATTCAAGAAAATAAATACCTTAAAACGAAATTCTCGACTAAACCCTAGGCGTCAATAAAAACAAACAAACAAACCTGCGAGATAGAGTGTGGATGCAAGAAGAGGCGGCGAGAGGAGAACGACGGCGACAAGCAGCAGGGGGAGATCAACTAAAATATTCTTTTGGGATAGTCTCGTGGCATTTAGGTCGCCCTGACGCCAGGAGTGTACCGGAAAAGGCATCGATGAACAACAATGGTCATAGGCGGCGGAGGACGATGAAGATAGGCGGAAGAAAAGGGGGAAAGAAATCAGCAATTGAGAGACACTGGAAGCGGCGGAGGGCGATGAAGATAGGCGGAAGAAAAGGGGGAAAGAAATCAGCGATTGATAGACACTGGAAGCGTTCATAATTGGATGCAAGAAGGGCAAAAATGAACAAAACAAAAAAGGACAAGGGCAAAGTCGTCTAAAAATGATTGACAATTGTAAGCCACTTTTAAATATAAAATAATAATTATATAAATTATATAATATATTATATATATATATATATATTTATTTATATCATATAATTCAAATATCATGTAATATATATTCATATATGAGTAGAATCTCGTAATTTATGTTTATTTTTTCTTTTATAACCGACTCCCTAATTGTAATGAGATAATTGACCAATTCATTGATTATTAAAAAATTTGAATAATACGCGAATCACTATGACAACGTGATATCAGTTTAATATGGTTCCCAAGATTCACATATTTAAGTTTGGAGATGCGAATTTTGCATTTTTATTTACTAATTATTATAAAAAAACTGGGTTTCGATTAAAATCACTCACGTATAAATGAAGAGATACACAAATATATTTATATGTTAAAAAAAAATTACATACACAATTATTTATATACGTCTTAAATAGCAGCATATTATTAAAATTTGACTATCAGATTATTTAATACTATAAATTTTATATAGTATTCAATTTATACACACATAATATATAAGTCCAAAATAAAATAATTATTACTACAAATTAATTGAAATATTATAACTATAAAAGAAAGTTATCACAGAACTTACTGTTATGTATCATATGTGCAGTTTGAACATCATAATAACCTGTAATATTTAATTAATATGATGTTAGTTGAATAAAAAAGAGAATCTTAATTTTAAATTTTAAAATGATAAACCTGAAGTTGCAGCCAAATGAACTTGTAGACACCAGTACGGGTCGAACAGAACCTATATGAAGCATGTGTGCACTGATATCTAACAACAAAATCAATAAATAAAAATGTCATTAAAATTTTGACTATAATAATAACCAAAACAAAAATAGTATTAATAATTTAAATACAAAACACACCACGCAAAATTATATCATCAGTGACTTAAACCGAAAATACTAGCTTTTACTAGTAGCTTCCCCGCAAGAGTACGGGTTCACTGTAGTATAAGTACGTATAATGACCAAGTAGTATCGAACCCAAGGGATGGAGTGTATGCGAACAGATCCCTGAAGATCTACGCGTCGTAGTTAATATGAGTGTGTTGTTTTTGGATTTTTGGAAAGATTAATTAAAAGACTGAAATAAACTAATTATACTAAAATACTAAAGCAGACGAATTAACTAAGGGTTGTTTTCAAGTAAGAGATGATGATGCTCAGGATAGGAATCCCTACGTATACTGACGGAGCAGGTACATAATCAGAATAATTGTAACACACAAGAAATAACCTAAGTCTAAGAATGCAAGGTGAAAGCTCAAGATTCTAAACCCTAATACTTTACCCTAACACTCGACTTCACTAATCTACTAACAAGTTAATAGATTGTGCTCAATTAATGAGACCCTAATTTAACTAAGGTGATGCGGTCGTCCTCCTTTGCTAAACCGGTAAATGAATTAACCCTTTCTAAACCTTCTCGTTAAGACTACTAATTGTTATTGAGTGATGCGGCCGTCCTCTCTCTAACACTTTCATACGAAATTCAAAGGTAAAGTTAAGATTAATTATAAGAATTCATCAATTAAGAGAATTAAAACCTAACGTCACAAGTTACCCTAATTACGTACCCACATCCTACTTCTACGAGTTCATCCTACCCCAAGCATACAAGGGATTTAGCCGGACATGGCTTTAACAAACATAAAAGCAATAGAAGAAACAACGAACATAAACATAATGAATTGAACGAAGAAAATAAGGAACATGAACTAGGGTTTTAAAAGAAATAAATACTAAGAACTGAAATTTAATTAACTAAAAACGAAGTTTAAAGCGTTTAAAGTAATCAAGCTAATGAAAAGAACTAAGAAACAAAAAGAAACTAAGAATTCGTACGAAAAACCTCAACAAAACATAAGTAAAGCTTGCTCGTTCTTCTCCTCTTCCTCTCTCTAAAAACTAAGTCTAAAAGTGATTTGTGTGTCAAGTCGTTCTTTAAAACGAGTTTGGAAGAGGTATATATAGGCACCGGGTCGAAACGGGATCTCATGGGCCGAAAAACGAAATTTGGAAAATAAGCCTCGGAAGCGCTCGAGCTGTCCCGGTCGAGCGGGGCGCTCGACCTATGTTGGTCGAATGATTTGCTTGGTCGAATGAGGCACTCGAACCTGTTTGGTCGAATGGTTCAAGAGCTCGAGCGGGGCGCTCGAGTTGTGCCCCTCGAGCGGCAAAAACTCTCTGTAAGTTTGGAGCGCTCGACCTATGTTGCTCGAGCGAGGTGCTCGAGTGATTGTGCTCGAATGGTCCTTCCTTCCTTGCAACTAACACTTTTCTTCTCACGTACTAATACCAATCGTATTTCTTTGATATCTTCTCATCCGGGCATCCGTTTGAGTCGATTCAAAGTCCTACGAACTCCGTTTTCCGTCCTCAATTCACCTATGAGTATCAAAGAGACAAATTCATCAATGTATAGAATTAGTACTCATTTGGCTCTAAAAACTCAATAAAATCGACCAAAACTAGAGCGTTTCTAGCTATGAATCATGACAATTTCACGCCTAATCAACCCCCCCAAACTTACCATATTGCCTGTCTTCAAGCAATGAAATAATAAGTCAAGTGAAATTATTATGAATGAGTCAAAGAATCAATCATGCAAGCTAATGAACTCGAGCTTCAAAAATCAATCACCCGTATACTCACTCACTTTCCTTTATCATGCTCATGCAACAATAACGATAAACACCAAGATCAAGCATGGATGTGCACTCAACGATGTGTTTCGCTCCCTCACAAGTATATATCAATGATTAAGGAACTCACTCAAACAATCAATCACTCAAATTGGCAGCCATAGGCTTGTAAATGCTCTTAACTTCGACCATACTCTAGAAATCAATGCCGAATCAAAAAGGAATTTTCTCAAGGTTGTAATGTAGGCTCTTTGGACAGGTGGGATAACAATATAGGGTAAGTGACTCAAGTGAATGGAGAATAGAAAGTCAAACTTTGGCACTTCAAGATTAGGAACAGAATACTTCAAACATTTTCAAACAACACTCTTTCAATTCCACTTTTCTCAACACTTCAATTTTTTTCTAACTCTTTTCACTTTTTTTTTTCAATCACTTCACTTTTTTTTTTCTTTTTCGCACAAACACATGAGATCAATTTTTATTTTGCTCATTCTCAATTTTTTTTGTTCTTTCCCACAACTCAAATCTCATTCACACCCT
The DNA here is from genome assembly GCA_947034835.1 of Ballota nigra. Classification (NCBI taxonomy): domain Eukaryota; kingdom Viridiplantae; phylum Streptophyta; class Magnoliopsida; order Lamiales; family Lamiaceae; genus Ballota; species Ballota nigra. The sequence goes on from OX344729.1 coordinate 11,728,396, forward strand.
TATTTTATCACCACTCAACCATCATTAATCCTTTTCTCCACTCAACTCAATCCCTTCAACATTCACATTTTTCCTATTCTCCACTCAAATTGGGACAAAAAGGCTTAGGAACTTGGAATAGTGTTTAAATGTGCTAGAAAATGAATTAGGCTTAAGGCTCAAAGGGGCTAACAAGGGACGAATGTCAATGGTAAGAAATTTTTTTGGCTAAGTGACTCATTCAAATCAAAGATGGCCTAAGATCACATTCGGCATATCAAACTAGACACAATCAAGAAGCAAGAGCACACACAAGTTCTAGCATCCTCTAAGGTGACGATTCACTCACAAACGAAGAGATCAATTAATGCATCAAAATCTCATAAGGCTCAAATCTCACGGCTTTCACATCCATGCTAGTCTAGTGCATTCTCACAATCATCACACAAGCACTCAAAGGGAAAATTTGTAAGCATACGAGTTCTCTCTCAAATCAACTCTAACTCAAACACTCACACAATAAAACTTCTAACTCAACCTCACAACTCAACTCTACTCATCAAATCGTACTCAAAGATAGCAATCAACAAGCATAAGATAGTTGATAGGCATGAAATATGCAATAGCGAGTCATCTCAAAATCACCCCAAGGAGTATCTCAACAAACCAATAATCAATCAAACTCAACTCAAAGATAAGGGCGTGCATGCATGTGCAATGTAATCATAAAACAAATAAAAAACTCCACCCCCCCAAACTTCGACCTTGCTAGAGGTCTAAGTTTGGGGTTGTGGGTTACCTCAACCAAACAATTCAGTTTCTCTCAATAGCTTTGCACACTCCCTTGTCTCCAGTTGGTTCCTTCAATCTAAATAACTCCATGATACCTTTACTCCTTTAGAGACAAGCCTACAAGCAACTCACTCAAATACGAGGTTAAACATACGACTCAAAATAACTCCCTAATAACTAAAAAAACTCAAAGCAAATAAAAAAAATAATGGGTTGTCTCCCATTCAGTGCTATTTTTAAGGTCCTCATGCCGGACCAAGCTCAAAGGAGCTTAAGGAACATCATACTCAAATTTACCTCCCTCACTCTCATAAGAGTGGTGTTTGAATTTCTTTCCTTGTTGTCCCTCCATCATGAGTTCTTTTGCTTCCTTCTCCACCTCAAGTGGTATAGGTCTCAACTCCTTCTCCCCTTTATCTGGAGGAGTCTCACTAATCAATTTCTTGAGTTTGGATTTTTTCTTCTTAACTCCTCCTTTCCCTTCTAACTGGACCACGTCCACTTTCTTCACCTCTTCATCCTTCAACTTCTTCACTTTATCCCTATCAAAATAATCAAGAACATAATGCTCATGGGTTAAATTATCAAGTGAAGGACTAACACAATCATGAATATGAGAAGGATTAGGGATAGGAGGCGTGTCTTCAACACGAGGATCAATTGCATCCATGCAATACAAGCTCTCATCCTCCTTCGGGTGCTTCATGGCTTCATATAGGGAGATCTTCACTTCTTGATCATCAACCTTCAAAGTAATCTTCCCATTTGCCACGTCTAGCACCATCCCCGCCGTAGCTAAGAACGGTCTTCCCAAGATCAGGGGCACGTGCTCATCTTCCTCCATCTCGAGCACTACAAAGTCGGCTGGAAAGATGTGATCTCCAACTCTTACGAGCACGTCTTCCACTACTCCTTGAGGTCTCGTGATGGACCTATCAGCAAGCTGGAGCGTCATCATTGTGGGTTGAATTTCACCACCTTCCAACTTTTTGAAAAGCGACAAGGGCATGAGATTGATGCTCGCCCCTAAATCACATAGCGCTCATTTCTTGATCCCGTTCCCAATGTCACATAGGATCGTGAAGCTCCCGGGATCCTTCAGCTTTGGAGGAAGCGCCTTGTGCACTAATGCACTCACCTCGTGGTTCAGCTGCACCAATTTCGGCTCATCCACTCGCCGTCTTTTCGCGATCAAGTCCTTCAAAAACTTTGCATAATGCAGCATCTGTTCCAAAGCATCATAAAAAGGAATGTTAATGTGAAGTTGTTTAAAAACATCAAGAAATTTTGCAAATTTTTCATCAAGCTTCTTTTTCATGAATCGTTGTTGATACGGGACGGGTATCACAGATTTGGGTTCCCCCCATTCATCTCTTTCTGTTTCTTTCACTTTATCCCTTGCTTCCTTTGCCTTTTTCCACTTAGGAACTCTCTCAATCTCCTCAATGCCTTCCTCTTCAAGCTTTTTGCTCTCATGAGACTCATCCTTAACCTTCTTCTCAATCCCTTCACTTTCAATCCCCTTCTCAGTAGTAACACTTCCATCTTTCTTGTGTTCTCTTTCCCCCATTTCAACTTCCCCTTGGGGCGTCTCAGAATCAGCAGGCATCTGAGGACCTTCATAATTGGTTCCACTTCTAAGCTGGATCGCCTTGCAATGCTCTTTCGGGTTCCCCTCCGGCATGGAAGGATATTTTCCCGGCTCTCTATTCACCATCTTTGCAATCTGGCTCATCTGGAACTCTATAGAAGTGAACCTTCGATTGTTCTCTTGTTGAGTTCTAGTCCACTCAACGTTCATCTTTTGGAGCTCTTGATCACGTTGATCGTCTTTCTGATGCAGCTCCTTCACATCGTATTCCAAGGAGGACAATTGCTTGCTACCTTCCTCCACCTTCTGAAGGATCGCTCTCGACATCTCCTCGGTTGATGCACCACCCTCTCCACCAGGAGGTTTAGACCCCGGATCAACACCTGCAGGAACAGTAATACCAGCTTTTGGGTTAGCATAAGAAAAATTCTCATTTTTTCTCCATGTGTTTTGAGGAGGCTGCTGGCCCCCTTGATATCCTTGTGTGTTCCTCCATTGATTTTGAGGCGGCTGTGGGCCTGGAGGTACAAATGGTTGACCATAAGAAGGTCTTCCATACTGGTTTCCACCTTGTGGATACCCCCCTTGTGGGTAATTAGGCCTTCCCATATAGTTGGCCTCTTCTTGCTGACTCATGGGTGGTTCCACTTTCTCGCTTGCTGCTACATTCCCTCCAACCAAGTTCTGCCCCATCTCAAGGTTGTTGATCTTCTCCATCATAGCCATCAACAGCTTCCTTGTACCCTCATTCTCCTCCAACTTGCATACCCTCTGAAACTCTGGATCATCGTTCCATGCACCCGTATTCGTGACAATATTGTCCACGATCTCTCTACACCTCGCTACCCCTTGGTTCAGAAAAGCTCCACTTGCACATGCATCTAGATGGGCTTGGCCAGCCTTGCTGGCTCCACTGTAGAAGAACGCCATAATATCTCCCTCGTTGTACCCGTGCTGCGGGCACTCGATCAACATATTTGAGTATCTCTCCCACGCTTGGCGTAAATTCTCTCCAGACTTCTGGCGAAAGGAAGAGATCTCAATTCTCACTTTAAACGTTCTTGATGGAGGGTAGAATCGCTCGAGGAACAGACGCTCGAGCTCGGCCCACGTGGTTACACCTCCCCTTGGGAGCGTGTTGTCATACCACTCTTTAGCTATTCCCGTAAGAGAGAATGGGAACAACCTGAGCCTCTTGGCATCTTCAGACATGCCATTATAATTAAAGGTGGACGTGATCATCAGGAAGCTTCTCAAGTGAGTATGAGGATTCTCCTTCCCAACCTCCCCCTTGAATTGATTCTCGGTAAGCAGCTTGAGAATTCCTGGGGAAATTGAAAAGTTATTCGCCTCAACAGGTGGTAAAGCCACTCCATCGTAGTACCTCTGCGGTTGTGCCGCGAACCTGCCCCGAATTGCCATATTCTGATCTGCGTTCTGGGGCACAGGCTGAGGAACAACAGGTGGTGCTGGTATGTGTTGAACTGGAGGTTGTTGGTACACAGGTGGTTGGTTGTAGACAGGAGGTGGAGGGTACGGGTATGGTTGATAAGGGTATGGTGGGTATGGGTAATGTTGGAATACTAGGTTATTGAAAGGGTTATTTGGGTTTTGTGGGTAAGCAGGGTTGTTCTGAGGATTTTGGACAAGATTCTGAGCTGGATTATTTACATTTTGTGTACCCGGGTTCTGGCTCTGACTATCCACAAACTGGTCTTGATTCTGACTACCACTCCCTCCAGAGCCATCAACCCGGTCTACTGCCTGATTAAAATCGTTGGCAGCATCGTCCAACTCATTAGTGATATCCATTGGTTCCTTCCCTAAGTCGACAGCGTTTATCTTTCTCAAGAAAGCTCGGTTCCTTCTAGCTATTGTCTCAGGGTCCAACGGTATTCTCTCTTCGCTCGTATTGCCTTGTGAGCGTGTTTTCATAAACCTGACACACTAGTAGAAGGATCAAAACGCAACTGCTGAATAAATAAAAATAACAATAAAAAAACAAAAAATAAACACTCACTACTAACTACTAAGGTATCGACAAGTCCTATTCAAAAAGCATACAACGCCATCCCCGGCAACGGCGCCATTGACTTAAACCGAAAATACTAGCTTTTACTAGTAGCTTCCCCGCAAGAGTACGGGTTCACTGTAGTATAAGTACGTATAATGACCAAGTAGTATCAAACCCAAGGGATGGAGTGTATGCGAACAGATCCCTGAAGTTCTACGCGTCGTAGTTAATATGAGTGTGTTGTTTTTGGATTTTTGGAAAGATTAATTAAAAGACTGAAATAAACTAATTATACTAAAATACTAAAGCAGGCGAATTAACTAAGGGTTGTTTTCAAGTAAGAGATGATGATGCTCAGGATAGGAATCCCTACGTATACTGACGGAGCAGGTACATAATCAGAATAACTGTAACACACAAGAAATAACCTAAGTCTAAGAATGCAAGGTGAAAGCTCAAGATTCTAAACCCTAATACTTTACCCTAACACTCGACTTCACTAATCTACTAACAAGTTAATAGATTGTGCTCAATTAATGAGACCCTAATTTAACTAAGGTGGTGCGGTCGTCCTCCTTCGCAAAACCGGTAAATGAATTAACCCTTTCTAAACCTTCTCATTAAGACTACTAATTTTTATTGAGTGATGCGGTCGTCCTCTCTCTAACACTTTCATACGAAATTCAAAGGTAAAGTTAAGATTAATTATAAGAATTCATTAATTAAGAGAATTAAAACCTAACGTCACAAGTTACCCTAATTACATACCCACATCCTACTTCTACGAGTTCATCCTACCCCAAGCATAAAAGGGTTTTAGCCGGACATGGCTTTAACAAACATAAAAGCAATAGAAGAAACAATGAAGTGACGAACATAAACATAATGAATTGAACGAAGAAAATAAGAAACATGAACTAGGGTTTTAAAAGAAATAAATACTAAGAACTGAAATTTAATTAACTAAAAACGAAGTTTAAAGCGTTTAAAGTAATCAAGCTAATGAAAATAACTAAGAAACAAAAAGAAACTAAGAATTCGTACGAAAAACCTCAACAAAACGTAAGTAAAGCTTGCTCGTTCTTCTCCTCTTCCTCTCTCTAAAAACTAAGTCTAAAAGTGATTTGTGTGTCAAGTCGTTCTTTAAAATGAGTTTGGAAGAGGTATATATAGGCACCGGGTCGAAACGGGATCTCATGGGCCGAAAAACGAAATTTGGAAAATAAGCCTCGGAAGCGCTCGAGCTATCCCGGTCGAGCGGGGCGCTTGACCTATGTTGGTCGAATGATTTGCTTGGTCGAATGAGGCACTCGAACCTGTTTGGTCGAATGGTTCAAGAGCTCGAGCGGGGCGCTCGACCTGTGCCCCTCGAGCGGCAAAAACTCTCTGTAAGTTTGGAGCGCTCGACCTATGTTGCTCGAGCGAGGTGCTCGAGTGATTGTGCTCGAATGGTCCTTTCTTCCTTGCAACTAACACTTTTCTTCTCACGTACTAATACCAATCGTATTTCTTTGATATCTTTTCATCCGGGCATCCGTTTGAGTCGATTCAAAGTCCTACGAACTCCGTTTTCCATCCTCAATTCACCTATGAGTATCAAAGAGACAAATTCATCAATGTATAGAATTAGTACTCATTTGGCTCTAAAAACTCAATAAAATCGACCAAAACTAGAGCGTTTCTAGCTACGAATCATGATAATTTCACGCCTAATCAATCAGCAGCAGACTGATCCAGAATATGCCTGAAACTAACATAATACAGCGAAGAACGAACAATTTTTAACTCAAAACACTTATCAATTGATGTTGACTCAAGGAATTCCAAGTTATAAACATGCTTGGTGAACTTAATTTGTCCAATATTACTAACAACCGCGAAATTCGTAACAAAGTATTCCGCCGACTCCTCAAAGAAAGTCTCAAATTTTGATACCAAATACCAGGGAACAAATGCATGGATTTTGGTTCCCTACAAAAATTTTATAAAATAAATATATTAGAAAAATAAAATCTAAAATAATTAAGAAACAAATAAATTTCTTTAAAAAAATAGACAAATAATTAAACCTGATCATCCATCATTAAAACAACCATGCTACCCCTCCCTTCATTAATCCATGTCTGCAAAACTCTAACATGAACAATAAGTGTACAAATGTCACATAATGTAAGAAGTAACAAAGGAGTTATAACTAAAAAATTAAATGTATAAACACTACACTTATTAATAAAAATAATAGTGTATATAAAAAGTTTCATTAAACATTCATCCTTTATATACACAAATATGTATGTAAACATGCACATGCATGTAATACAATTGCAATTTTAGAATAGCAAATTAAATTTAATGAAACATTATTGTAATGAAAAAAAAAAAACACTTTCTAAAAATCAAAATATAATTAAAAAATTTACAATCTAATAAAAGAAATTCTAAAAACACAAAATTAAATTTATATACACAAATTAAATATGAATGTAGACATGCACACGCATATAATACAATTAAGTTTTATAAAATCCAATTTTAATCCACGTTTATGTATATGCTTGTAACTCCTACTAATATCTACAATAAAAATTATAATATTCAACCTTAATGTAAAACGTGTTTATTTCTTAGAAAAAATAGTATTATATATATATATTTTTTTAAATTAAGAATTTTATAAAGTCCAATTTTAATCCACACCAATGACTTTGCCTGTAACTCCTACTAATATCTACAGTAAAAATTATAATATTCAATCTTAATGTAAAACGTGTTTATTTCTTAGAAAAAATTGTATTATATATATAATATTTTTGTCAGTTAAGAAATATAAAAAAATAATGTATGAAATTGAATAAATTATTATACTTAGAAATATACATGCTATAAACACTCCTATACTATAATTTCAATAGTAGACCATTCATTTTCAATTCTATCCAACTTACCAAAATAATATAATTTATATACACAAATATGCATATAAACATGCACATGCATATAATACAAATGTGTTTATAGAATGTCAAATTAAATTCAATGAAACATTATTGTAATCTCAAATTAAATTTAATGAAACATGCTTGTGGGCATAATTTTAATAAAGTAAATTAATATAGATGTTTCATTAATTTAATGATGACATTACAATAATTTTAATTGATTTTAATAATTGAATTTAACAATATATATGTACGGGTATATAAATTCACTTAGTGGACATAATTTGACCTCAACTTCATTACATAAAGTTGGAAATTAATTATGCACCAAAATTACTTAAAACGGTTATATCCCACTACGTTACATATTTTGTGGATTAAATAATTAGACATAATTATTTCGTGGATTACAGCAAAAAAAAAATTACTATTCACTTAGTGAACATAATTTGACCAAATCAACTCCATTCCATAAAGTGGGAAATTAATTATTCACAAAAATTACTGAAAACGGTTATATCCCACTAAATTACATATTTCGTGGATTAAATAATTTTGCATAATTATTTCGTGGATTAGAGCAAAAAAAAATTACTAATCCTCTAATATTTCGAAATTTAAGCTACGAAATATGGTACTCTCCTTAATTTCGTGGTTTGAAAATGGTACTCTCCTTAATTTCAAAACCGTATATATATCTAATATTACTAAAATTATATATACACTCTTATAGGTAATTTTTTTTAAAACCGTATATATATATATAATATTACTAAAAAGATATATACACTCTTCTAGATATTTTTTTTCTTAAAACCGTATATATACACTCTTCTAGTTTTTTTTTAAAACCGTATATATCAATACTTAATTTTTAAAACCGTATATATATATCAATACTTTTTTTTTAAAACCGTATATATCAATAATTATTTTTTAAAACCGTATATATCAATACTATTTTTTAAACCGTATATATCAATACTTATTTTTTAAAACCGTATATATCAATACTCTTCTACATATTTTTTTAAATACTTATTTTGTAAAACCGTATATATATATATATATACATATATAATATTACTAAAAAAATATATATACTCTTCTAGGTATTTTATATATATATATATATCGGGAATGATATAGATCCCGCCTGTGGGCACAAATATTGTGCCCACCGCTTACGTGGCAATGCCACATAATATACATTCATTTTCTTTAATCTATATCTTATATTTATTTTAGATTTTGATTATATCCAAATTTTACAATAAAAATCTTATACTCCATGAAATATGTATGAGTGACTTTTATTTTTGTAAAGTTTTCTAACCAAAAATTATAAAATAAAATCTAAAGATTAAATAAATCTGAAAATGATTTGAAAATGTAAGAAATTTATTACGAAAACATTGAAAATTAAAAAATATTTAAATCACAATTAAAGTTAGAAATATATTTAATAATTATAATATTAAACACGATTATTTTTTTGTTCTGTAAAATAAAAATTGAATCAAATTGTTTTGCCAATTAATTGAAAAATCCACTCATTTCATGATATATTTTTCGGCACCACCAACCACGACTAATGGTACCACACATTTCATTTATGAAATTTATTAGACTTGAGATTAATTTATTGGATTTATAATTATTAATAGTGTTTAATGGTGTACATTGGTTTTTGCTATAATTTTTAATTAATATTTTATTATACTATCGTTAAGTGCAACTGCAATATTATAAATATATTATTCTCAATTTTATAATTATTACATAATTTTCATTATTTGTGATTTAATTTTTATTTAAATTAGTTTCATTTTTAATGGTTTTTTTAATTTTTCAAACCAAGTTTTCAAAAATTGTGAAATAATTTTCATATATAAATAAATATATTCAAATAATTTCCAGATTTATTTAATTTAAAATTTTATTTTGTAATGTTCGGTTTCAAAATTTTACAAAAAGAAAAAAAATCAATCATACCTATATTTATGGAAAGAAAACTAAAATATAAGATTTTGGTATAACAAATGGATTTAATGAAATCTAAAATAAATATAAGATATAGATTAAAGAAAATGAATGTATATTACGTGGCATTGCCACGTAAGCGTTGGACACAATATTTTTGCCCACAGGCGGGCTCTATATCATTCCCGATATATATATATATATAATATTACTAAAAACATATATATACTGTTATAGGTATTTTTTTTTTTTAAACTGTGTATGTATATTTTTAATAATAGAATATGATTTGTTGAATATAATGGAATATTACTAAAACGATTTAAAGTATATAAAGTGTGATAATCATCATATACTTCATACCATATTAGTAACAGAACATTATCAATATACATTTATATCAATGAAGAAATATACATTTTGAAAATTACATCAAACATCAAACAATATAAATCGTGCAGTTACTTCCGACGTCGTTCCCAACCGAGTCCGATGACATCGTTGTTTCGTCAAAAAACAACAATTCTATCAAAGAGAAACAGTCATTAACTTAACAATATTTGCGAAGATCGATTAGAGCTCTTAACGGTCTTGATCGGATAGATGAATCTTCTAAGTTGTGGACATTGGGTGGAAGGACTAGAAAATTCATATTTTTACCAAAATACACGAATAACAAATGAATAATAACATGATACCAATTCAACAATGGACAAAAAAATAATGAATAATAAAAAAATGGGAAACACATGACCAATTTATAGGAATTTATTGAAAAAAATGTTACAAAACCAAGGGATGAGATCAAAAGAAAAATAGATTAAAGGTTAGGATCAAAATTAAAAAAATGTACAAAGGAGGATGGAGAAATAAGAAAAGAGAGGAAAAGTAAAGGTGCCACCTAGGCATCAAATGCTTTGCTTATATATAAGTATTGATGATTTGAAAATATAAAATAATTTTTAAAGTAGTGTATGATAGATCTACCTCTTTTGCCCTGTTGTTTATTAGTATTTGAAAATATAAAATAATTTTTAAAGTAGTGTATGATAGATCTACCTCTTCTCCATTATGAAGTAATTTAAAAATAAGTAAGTCTTGTATGAGACCGTCTCATAGCATTAGACAATGGAATTGACGTAACTAGGGCATTGACTCATTAACATTTTGGTAGGGGTAGGTATTAATTTGTATAGTCTCATACCATGAGACGGTCTCGTATAAGTTTTTGCCTTTAAAAGTTACTCGGGTTTTTCTTAGGTCAGACACCCTGTCGAGTTGCCTAATATCAGGCACGGCTTATAATTTTGTCACATGTTATCGCACTGTGTCGCACTAACCTGCTACTTGTTGAGTTAATATATTATATTTAAATTTATTTTTTAAACTATATTTTATTATTTACTATTTTACCCTTTTATAAAATAAATTAAAAAGATATTAGATTAAATTGTATTTTGCTTTTATCAATAATCCATCGCCAATTAAATTCCTCGTCTATCCTTTGACACTTTTCTCCATTAATACAAAATAAACAACTCCTCCTGTATCTCCATCTGTATTCTCTGAACGACCCCATTTCCTCCCCCAAACCAAAACTGAGAAAAATTTGGGCAAAGTATCTAATTAATTCAATTTCAACCCGTAATAAAATCATAGAATCAGAAAGTATGCCAGATTGATTTTGCTATGGTAAAGTAATTCTACACCAGCAAAACATTATGTGAAAACTATTGATGATGTAACCCAAATAACGCAACCTCGCCGGAAAAGTGGATAATGAAATTGGAACATGTTGAAAATCATAAACACTCAGAATGACTTTTGAATGGTTTTCTCTACTCATATCAACAAATAATAAGGTTACATATATACAACAATATTCCGCGGATTGTATCGCCCAAAATAAGAAAGGAAAATATCCTCTGCTATGCTAATTATAATTTACACAAATCAGACGCAAAAAATCAAGGCAAGAAATCAGGGATATTATATGAGCATATCAATTAAATCTTTCACTCCCCCTCAAGTTGGCGCGTGAAGGTTACGAACACCCAACTTGCCAACAAGAAATCGAAATCGTGCAGCGCCTAGTGCCTTAGTGAACAAATCAGCCACTTGCTGCTCAGTAGAGATCTTGCACGGTTCGATTTCACGAGACTCAACACGTTCACGGACAAAGTAACAATCCTTTTCCACATGCTTCGTGCGCTCGTGAAAAACTGGATTGTTTGCAATGTGGCAAGCTGCCTGGTTATCACAAAACAACGATGTTGCCATCGATTGTACCGCCTCAATATCCCTTAGCAACCATCGAAGCCACAAAATTTCACTAACGGTAGTTGCCATGGCTCTATATTCTGCCTCGGCTGATGAACGTGAAACGACAGACTATTTCTTTGTTCGCCAAGATATTGGTACACCTCCTAATGTAATGAAGTACCCAGTGCTAGATCGACGCGTCATAGTACAACCTCCCCAATCAGCATCACAATAAGCCTCAAGATTAAAATTATTATTTGCTGGGAAGAATAATCCTTGCCCTGCTGTTGTCTTCAAAAATTGTAATATGCGCATGGCTGCGTCCATATGACTGCGACGGGGAGACGTGATAAATTGGCTCAAGTAATTTACCGAAAACTGAATGTCTGGTCGTGTGACTGTTAGATAGAGAAGTCGACCAATCAATCTTCGATAGCGAAGAGCATCAACGTGCGGGCCATCATCCTTGCTTAGCTGCAAGTTTTGTTCCATCGGGAACTCACTGGGTCGACTGCCTTGTAAACCACTTTCCTCCAAGATATCAAGTGTGTACTTCCTTTGACTTAAAACTATACCATCTGCTGATCTTGCAACTTCAATGCCCAGGAAATACTTCAAAGGCCCCAAATCCTTTATACCAAAAAACTTGTCCAAGTATTCCTTGATTCTAGTTATTTTTTTATCATCATTCCCTACTAAGATGACATCATCAACGTATATCAACGCAGCAACATAGGTGTTCTTTCTCTTGAAGATGAAGAGTGAGTGGTCCGCTCTTGATTGTCGGAATCCCGCATTCACTAAAGCTCGTGTGAACTTGTGGTACCAACTTCTTGAAGCTTGACGTAACCCATAAAGTGACTTTCGTAATTTGCATACTCGTGTTTCACCTTCCTTTGCAAACCCTTGAGGTATTTTCATGTACACATCTTCTACTAAATCACCATGAAGAAAAGCGTTGTTAACATCAAGTTGGTGTATCACCCAATTCCTTTTAGCAGCTACTGCAATAAGGCTTCTCATTGTAACAAGTTTTGCAACCGGTGCAAATGTCTCGTGGAAATCTATTCCTTCAACCTGAGTAAATCCTTTTGCTACCAAACGTGCTTTGTAGCGTTCAATCTCTCCATTTGGTTTGTACTTAATTTTGTACACCCACTTTGAGTCGACTGCCTTCTTTCCAGGTGGAAGCTGTTCAAGGGTCCATGTCCCATTCTCCTCCAAAGCTTGAATCTCCTTTTTCATTGCCTCGCACCATCGTTTATCCTTCACAGCATGATAATAATACTTTGGCTCATCACGTGAAGTGATGGCCGCAAGATAAACTTTATGGACTTTAGAGAATTTATCATACGAGAAAAAGTTTGATAAAGGATATACCTCTGAGGTTCCTGGATTGGTAGTGGGCTGCGAATGGTCAACAGACTTGGGTAACTCAGTATCGTACAACTCAAGATGCTTAGGTTGTCTTTTTTCTCTTTCACTTCTTCGTGGGCCGTCAACGTGGACCGTATCAGAATTTTCATGGGCCTCTTCGCCTATGATTTCTTCAACCGAGTTGCTTGGCCCATCATGAGTAACTATTGGGTTTGAGTTGTAACCCTCAATAAAATCATCAGTTTCCCATTCTACATTCCACTGATGATTTATTTTTTCAATGGTATGCCCCGGTTCTAAATTTTTAAAAGGAAAAACATCTTCCACAAACTTAACATCACGAGAGGTGTATTGTTCTTTTGTCTCTAAATAAAAAACACGATACCCCTTTTGTGAATAAGGATACCCAATGAAAATACAACGACGCCCTCTTACACCAAATTTATCTCCCCCTTTCCGATTATCTTTTGCATAAGTTAAGCATCCAAAAACACGAAGATGATGAAAAGTAGGCATTTTTTTAAACAAGATTTTATATGGGGTTTTTTGTTTAAGAACACGAGAAGGTAAACGATTGATGATGTATGTAGCAGTCAACACACATTCCCCCCAAAAATTTAGCGGTAGTCCAGCCTCAAAGCGCAAGGCCCTAGCAACCTCTAAAATATGTCTGTGTTTTCTTTCTACTACCCCGTTTTGTTGAGGTGTATTAGTGCAAGACGTCTCAAGCAAAATTCCATTCTCACTATAATAATCAATCATATTTCTAGACTGGAACTCAACGCCATTATCCGTACGAATTTTCTTAACATGTTTCCCAAATTGATTACGAACCATATTGCAAAACGTAATCAAGAAATGACATGCTTCAGATTTATGTTTCATAAGAAATACCCAGACGCCTCTAATAAAATCATCAACCACAGTTAAGAAATAATGTGCACCAGTGAGAGATGGAGTACGGTATCCACCCCAAATATCACAATGAATAAGTTCAAAACATGATGAAGTTCGTATGCTACTAACAGGAAAAGGAAGTCTGGTTAATTTAGCTCTCAAACAAGAATCACAATGTTCACCTTTCTTCCCGAAATCATTATTATAAGCATCAAAGTAATGTGACTTCAAACTCGAAGCATGCCCCAATCTTCTATGCCAAGTTTTTTAATCAACTGTCACTGGCATAGCTATTCCATGTCTGGCCATCAGCTCCAAGTAATACAGACCATCGCACTGCCTACCCACTCCAATCAGGTTCCTCGAAGGTAAGTCCTGTAACACACAAAATTCCGGGAAGAACGTCAGAGTACAATTTAAATCTCTTGTTATCCTGCTAACAGAAAGTAAATTGCACTTGAAATCAGGAATATTTAAGACCCGATTCAATCTCAAGCCATTTGGTAAACTGGTATTCCCAACACTTTGAACTGATACCATATCACCATTTGCAACTTTTACAGGTATTTCTGTCCCAGAGCTCGTTTGATTTTGTAGGACATTACTATCACATGTTATATGTTCAGTAGCCCCAGAATCAATAACCCAAGATTTAATCTTATTCATCTTACCAGCCATGTTGATGGTATAAGGATTTTCTCCATGAGCTACCTTAGAAGTGTCCCCATTTTTAAAATATTCCACCAACTTCGTGTATTGGTCGGTTGTGAGTCCAGGAATGGGACTATCTCCAGCTGCCATATGAGCGACTTTTGTTGTGTTCTTTTGCTTGCTCCATGAATCACTCCTTTTGCCAGCATCTCGTCCTCCCTTCTTCCAATTTTCCGGGTACCCAATTATCTCATAACATTCATCTATTGTATGGTAAAGCTTTTGGCAGTGCGTGCATTTCTTGACATCACCTTTATCTTCTTTCCGGTTTCCTCCATCTCGACGATGGGTGGTTTGCGTCTGGAAAGCGGCAGCTTCAATATTTGCTTTTCCAGTAAAGGTGATTTGTCTTTGACGCTCATCTTCAGAAACCATGTGAAATGCTGCTCCGAGAGAAATCGTTGGCCTGGTACTCAATATTTGAGTCTTCACGGTTCCAAAATACTCGTCCAGACCCATAAGAAACTCATAGAGTCGTTCCTTATCTCTCATTTCAACCAGCTGCTTTGGAGCATCACAGGTGCATCCGTTGCACTTGCACCTAGGAATTGGTGCAACAGATTGAAACTCATCCCATAGTCCCTTTAATTTTGTGTAGTAGGCTGAGATGGATAACTTCCCTTGTCTTGTGAGAGTGATCTCACGTTTTAGTTCGTACGCCCTAGGTGCACTCTCACTACCAAATCTCTCCTGCAGATCTTCCCAAACTTCATGAGCCGTTTTGGCATGTTTCACGCTCAAACAAATTTCCTTATCCATGGAACTGTGTAACCATCCTCGTACCATGGCATTACACCGTTTCCACAAAGGCAATTCAGATGAATCCTCGGCTGGAACAGGTATCGATCCATCAACGAAGCCGAACTTATTTTTCGCGTAAAGGGCGTTGCTCATCTCGTCTGCCCAATCCGCATAGTTGCCATCGCGAAGCAAATCACTTGCGAAAACAAGATTAGGATTATCCGATCCGGAAAGATAGTATGGAGACATCACGTCTACCACAACCGATCCTGATGATTTCGTTCCATCGTCTTTCTTCGACATGGTGTGGAAACAACGACGAACACAAATCGATCAGGAAAAGAGAAACAATTTTATTGTGCGGAAGCTATTGATCGTTATCCTGCTCTGGTGCCATGTTGAAAATCATAAACACTCAGAATGACTTTTGAATGGTTTTCTCTACTCATATCAACAAATAATAAGGTTACATATATACAACAATATTCCGCGGATTGTATCGCCCAAAATAAGAAAGGAAAATATCCTCTGCTATGCTAATTATAATTTACACAAATCAGACGCAAAAAATCAAGGCAAGAAATCAAGGATATTATATGAGCATATCAATTAAATCTTTCAGAACACCGGAATCTGGAAAGCAAATCTAGAGGTGCAGCGTAAATACTCCCACAGAGATTCAAACAACGTCGTAACCAACTTGCTGCACCATGGTACGGGAGAGAGATGAGATGAAGGACGAGGAGAAGTGGACAGAAGAGATGGCAGAGGTGGAGGAGACGTCGCCATCGGCACCATGGCAAAGGATAGAGACGATGCAAAATTTTATTACACATTTAAATTTGATTTTACTATTTTTTAGTTGTTATATTCAATATTTTTAATTTAAACTTGATTTTTTTTAATTAAAAAATAAATGAAAGTATGCTACATCATTTTAACATGCTAGTTACTAGTATAACTGGTACTAATAAAAAAAAACGGCGGCAGTGGCGCGAGGAGTTAACGACCGGACGTGCTGCAACCTAGGAATCACGAGGCTATAAAATATGTAAGTTATAGGACGAAAATTAAAATTCGTAAATTAATAGGATGAAAATCAAAAGTTGGTAAAATTATAGGACAAAAAATTATTTTCCCATAAATTTTATTTCCACATAAGCATTTTTTGGGGAGAAAAAATTAAATTTAGTATATCATGCGTTTTGTCAAATCCTACAAATTTGGGGTGTAATTGGAGAAATTAAATTTTTTGGGATGTAAATTGTATACTTAGCCAAAAATTGGGACGTAATTGAATAAATTAACTTTTTTGGGACGTAAATTATACATTTAGCCAAAAATTGGGACGTGGTTGGATAAATTAATTTTTTCGGGACATTTTTGGAAAAGGTAAAAAGTTATGGGACGTAAAGAAATTATATCCCCAATATTCCAAACTAATTGTAAATTATATAAGGTTAATTTAATAAAAAAAAAGGTTAATTTAGTAAATAAATAATTATAATTTTTAAATTATTAAATTTAATATAATAGTGAGATAATATGACACAACTCGATAGTACTCGATGCAAAACGATAGAAAGTTAAATGATTAACTCAACAAGTTGCAAGTCATCAATTTTAAACCATTAGATTTTATTAAAGTTTAGATCTGATGGTTTATAGACCATACCTGATATCAGGCAACTCGATAGGGTGTCTGACCTAAGAAAACCCCAAGTTACTCTATCATTTCAAATACTAATAAAAAACTTGCTCGCGATAACACGAAAGGAATAATAACTATGCAAAGTGTTGTGGGACGAGAGTAGTATATAACTTAAGTATTTCAATAGGTCTAGTGGAAGCAAGGGATTATTTTGCCTCATATGGCACAGGTTCGAATCCTTTTTTTTTTCATTTTCATTTTTATTTTCTTGATTGGTTTATAAGTTAAGCAAGTTTAATGATTTTTTTTCCTTTTCCTAATTAAATTTGTACTAAAATATTACACTAGCTATAACGGAAAAATTACACTAATTTTAATTAAAAAAAATTACACTAACTATAATTGAAACATTACATTAGTTATAGCTAAAATGTTACACTAGATTTAATTGAAAATATGGTCTACACCTTTCAGTGTTAAGAAATATAATTTTTTAGTGTTAATGGGATGAACTTTTCTGTGTTAAGTATGATAACTTTTTATTGTTATATGAGATAACTTTTCTATTTTAAGTAGGTTAACTTTTGTGCTATATGAAGGTCAACTTTTTATGTTTCGTCGGAATACTTTTCAATGTTAAGTAAATAACTTTTTATCAAACAAATGTATATTAATCTAAAACTGTTTGGTAAATAGAGTTCATATTTTTCTTTGATAGGAATGTTAACTTTTCATCTTTACATTGGGTAACTTTTCATCTAGGACAACTTTTCTTTATATTGCAAACAATTACTTTTGTGTTATATGAAGGTCAACTTTTTATTGTTTCGTGGGAATACTTTTCAATATTAAGTGAAATAACTTTTTGCCAAATATATGTATATACATCTAAAATTGTTTGATAAATAGAGTCCACATTTTTCTGTTATAGGAAGATTAACTTTTCGACTTTACTTGGAGTAACTTTTCAATTTTATCTTGGGTAAATTTTCAGGTTTATCTTGGGTAACTCTTCTTATGCAATTACCCGGACTCGAATTGCACCTCCCAATCTGCTTTGACACATATCCTCCATTATGATATTGGAACCCAATAACCAATCGAACACAAAATATGTACAATAAACATCACTAATGGTACAACCACCTTCAAAATGAGTATCAAAATTTCGTCTTACAACATCATATGCAATTACCAGGACTCGAATCTCATCTTCAAAACTAAAATTGACAACAGCGTGCACTATCTTCAGAAACTTCAAAATTAGGAAGAGAGAACCAACACTCCATGTAATTATCCTTCCTCCTCTGCAGTGGCGGACCCAATTGAGTGACATGGGGGTACAACTGTACCCCCAGTCTTAATTTTTTTTAGTAGATATACCACTATTTTGCAATTGAAAGTGGTGGCTTCGCAAGGAGGTTTTTCACTCTTCAGCATTGGAAGAAACATGGATTATGGATGTGCTTAATTTTGAGGCTGCATCCCACTACTGGCTCCATCATCTACTGCCACGTTTCATGATAGAAGGAGCTGTTTGACCATTTTTTATTGATTAAATTGATTTTGACCCATTTCTTGTGGGCTTTCAAGCCCAGCCGTATTTTTATTTATATTAGTTAGACCACTTGTATTTTTATTTTTTTCATTTATAATACAACATCTATATATGTATATATGCTCAATTAACATAACAATTATTATATATTATTAATTTAATTTGAAAATGAGGATTGTAACTTATAATTATAGTTTTATTTGAACTATATACAATCACTTATCTATTTGCATACTTAATTTGATGATATGCACTTTGAAATGAGACAATATGTATGTATAAATACTATCAAATTGTTTATCGATCGTACCCCCATTTATGAAATCCTGGGTCCGCCACTGCTCCTCTGCATCGTCGGATCTCCCCTCTTACCCTTCCATCTTCAGCTTCTCTTCGATCGCCCCACCATCAACCGCCCGCCCAAAAATTCTCCAATCGTACGAATAAAAGACCCTACATATATGAATATTCGTAGCTATTTAGGATGGGTGGGTGCTTAAATTTGAATAGTTGTTTAATTATTGTATTTAATTTCGTCGGAGCAAGCAAAAAACTTACCGTTCTGGTGGATCGACGTCAGTGGTAGAGGAAAGAACCAGTCATAAGAAAAAGATGAGGCGAGGAAATCAAATATAAAGGATATATCCATACTAAAGGGCAGGGTCAAAGCGAGTGTACCGTGCAACAGGTGCATATGAGACCTAGCCTTTACAAAAATGTCATTTCTTTTTTTTTTTATTATTAATATTATGTTGTTTCATTTGATTACTTAAAGTGTTAGTGTTTTTCATTTATTTTTTATTTTTCTTTGTTTCAATTATCATATTTATCTTTTCTTTAATTTAATTTTTTTTCTTATTATAATTAGAATTTAATCCTTAAATAACGAGATAATGACTCACACGAAATAAATATTACATAATTTGAAAATAAAATATTACAACAATTACTATACATCTAACATACTAGAGCATAAATAAAAACATAAATAACATACCCCCTATAATTAAAAAAAGTAAACTAAAATTAGATAAAATGCGATACATAAATTCAATATCGAAACATGCTAGTTTAGAGGAAACTCAGAGTCGAAATGGTAACATGTTAGTTCGGAGGAAACTCAGAGTCGGGACTGGCTAAATGGACTAGAACTCTCACTGTTGGTGATCGGATCTAATCACGTGGATTAGTGGCTATTTTAATCCGGTTTAGGATCACCAAACAAGAACGTGTGATCGATTATCACCGTAAATGATAAATCGAGGATTTGGGTTGAGAAATCGAAAATACGAACGTTGGATTTTTATTTATTTCGTGTGTGTGTACGTTTAGGTCTGTTTGTGTATGTTTTAAGAGTATTTGTGTATTTGAACTTATATTTCTTAGCTGGAGAACAACTATTTATAGAGACCACCAAGTAGGTGGTGTACAAAACTCTTGGACTTCCTAGCTTGCATGTAAGAGAAGTATCCTTTGACCTTTTTTTACCTTATCTAAACTGAAACTTAGTTACAAAGTCTTCTTTGGTCTTATCTCGAACTCATTGTTCGTCTTGATGGGCTTGGTTGGTCCAGATTGTTCTTTTGATAAAATTTGTTCGCCTCTTGAGGTTATGGTTCAGAAGTTGTTCGCCTTTGTATTTCGTATTGATAGACTTCGGGATCTAGGTCCTTTGTTCGTCAACATACACCTCTTAGGCTGGTAAATGCACTTTTTTTGACAATGTTGCTCGTCATCAATGACTTGATGTAGGGTCCATATCTGGCTTCGGGTCTCAAGACCTGTTCGCCGGTATGTTGTTCGTCAAGGGAGTTGTTCGTTGTTTAATACACCTCCTGGATTGATCTATGCACTCCCCTTTGGTTTTCTTTGTTAATCATCTTTAATTTGGAGTTGATGCTTTGTAATCTTCATTAGAGCTTTAACCTTTGTTCACCCAATATTGATTGATGTTCGCCTATCAACAATTGCCCCCTATCCTGACTAGATGTTGTCTCAGACGAGCAACTTTGTGGCGAGCAACTGTAGTTAGGATATTATTTTGGTAAAGATTTGGACGAACAACCTTGCATTAGCGAGCATCTTTGGGGCCGCCGTTACGTCTTCCCACGTTCTGGGGGATATCCCAGGATGACGTGGGCGGCATGATTATGCGCCGCCCACGCACGAACAATCCCGAGGTCATGCGCCTCCATATTTGCATGCGGGTCCTTCGACTTTTATATTTTCTTGAAAATGACCCCGTTTTCTTTCAATCAGGCCCAGATTTTCTAGGAAATTATGGGTTTTACCCCGTTTTTCCTATGGGTATAAAATCGAGTGGGAAATGAAATTTTTCCACTCTTCTCACTTTGCTACAAAAAATTCCGGCGAGAATCTTCATTTCTGGCAAATTCAAGCTTTTCTGGCGTCATTTTATCCAATTTCCAGCCTTTAATTGCTTCCTAAGGTAGTTAATTTCATTTTATTTTCTTAATTTTGTCCTTTTATTTTTCGAATTTGGCCACCACCACCGTGCGGGAATTTGCGCCGCCGTCATCCTCCAGAAGCCACCACCGGAATCCTTCAAACCACTTATAAAACCCTCAATTTCTTTACTTTAAATCCCATGTCCTCCCATTCGAGCAACCATAGTTCCGAGGAAACCCTAGATCCTCTATTTCCAATAATCACATACGAAAACCAGCCTCCATTTGAAGTTTCATCAGAATCGACCCCCACTTAGACTCAGTTGTTCTATCCGTGGAAGACACGGGTGCTCGCCCGTCGGGAAGAGAAGTCATGGTTGCGACGAGCAGGGATTTAAGTAGGGTTTCTTTTTTCAAGCACTGAATCAGAAGACCCCGAATTCGACGAGCTTACTCGCGAATTTTTAGAGGGAATAGATTTTCCACACCCAAAAATGCTTGAGAACGAGGTTCCATCTGGAGTTGCTCGCCCATTTGAGTGGCGAGCATATGTGAACGATCATGCGAACAACTTTCCTCCCCCCAAACGTGAGATTTTAAAATTGGTGAGGACAGAGTTCCAGGCGAGCAAAATTAGGAGCGTTGTTCACCAAGATGATCTCGCCTCGATTCGTGAAGATTATCAAATCCCCTTCGATATACACATGTGGGCACCTACCAAAAAGGAAATAGTTGATCGTCCCCTGCAAGGGTGCACAGCGATCAACATCCATACTTTGATGGCTGGTTTAAGGCTGCCACTACCCCCAGTTGTTGGTCGCTTTCTAGAGGCGACCAACCTTGCCATCACCCAATTCACGCCTATCGGGTGGATGAACTTGCTCGGCACCGTGAGCTTGTTTTCTTTAGAGGGGTACATTGATCGCATCACTGCCGAGGAGATCAACTACCTTATGACGATTACCAAGTGTCCCGTGGGCGAAGAGGGCTATTATTATCTGAAGGCCCGTACTGGACTTAAAATGGTGGAAGGGGTGCCGAACAAGATTAGAGATTGGAAGCAACACTTCTTCTTCATCGGGGGTGACTGGTGAGCATCTTCTGGCCCTCACGGTGGTGTCGGGCGAATAAACTCCCCTACTTCTTATGGGAAAATTAGACGTAAGACCATTTCTATTCGTCATTGAATAGTGTTGTTCTAATTTAACTTTGTTTGTTTGTTCGCAGGTCCTCGTCTTCTCAAGTGGAACACAGAGGAGGAGGAGGAGATTGGTTCCGAGTTCCTCTTCACCTCTTGCTTGGTCGCCCTTCGAAATAGAAGTGAAAGGACGATTGAGTACGTGAACAAAGAGAAGTGCAAAAAAGTTGTTCGCCTCTTCACGTATCCTCATCACATTGAAGCTGAGGTTGAGGTGCCTCCAGGTATGAAAATATTCTAACTCTTTGAAAAAAAATTGTTCGGCGATTTATACTTTTGCTCGTATCTAACTTCTTCTTTTTTATAGCCGAACAAGTAACTGTCGCAGTTCCCTCTTGCTTCGGACTCCTTGAACAATACGTCCATGAGATGGCACCTCCCAAGGGTCGTAAGATTAAAGGGGATCCGCCCTCCAAAGTGCTAGCCATGACGAACAAGCCGGAGGGCACCAAAGTTCCTCGCCAGGCCGCTCCCCTAGGGATGTTCGACCACGATCTCCTCCCCCATCTCCTCAAAGTGGAAAACGATTAAAGAGGGGAGATGGGACTCCCGTAGCTCAAGATGCCTCCGCTGGAGATAAGGGGAAGGGGAAGATAGGAAGAGGGCATGCTCGCCCTCTTGAAGATGTTCTTCGCTCTTCCGCTGAGCCAACTGACAGGGCGAGCAAGGGTGGAAAAGACGTTGCACCCTTTCGAGGCCCAGAGGACATCACTTATCTGGGCTGGGATGAACGCAAGTTTGTTGAGTGAGTACTTTATCTCTTGTATGCCGAACAAGTTTCTTCTATTCTTTCTTGAATATTTCTAAGTATAGCATACTTTCTTGTTCGCAGATATCGGCCAGAGAATCACCCCGGGAGAGCAAACCTGGTTCATCAATATGCCTGCTCCCAAACCCCCGTGAACATAAGGGAGATTCCAGGCGAGCATGTACGTAGGGCCACGGAGTTGGTCGCTCGAGCTTGGATAAGGCCGTTGGACAAGACCATCAGTGCCCAAGGGGTGGAGGACAATGTCCACCTCTCAATGATGCAGGTCGCCAATGGCCTTGTGACGACCCAAAAAGCGATGGGCCAATTGACTGAGCTGGAAGAGGCTACTCGGCGGTATGCAAACACTGCTCGGCAGCTGACCGAGGAAAAGGACAGCCTTGTGAACGGCTATGAGGCGAAGCTTGCTCGTCTGAACAACCAGCTCAATATCTCCCTCGACTCTGAGAAGAAACATCTCGAGGGCTATCAAAGCCTATCTGCCGAGCTGAAGAGCAAGGATGCCTTGCTCGAGGAGGGAGGACAAAGGCTCGCTACTGCCGAGCAAAAGGCCACTGATCTTGAGGCTGAAGTTGCTCGCCTCAAGGAAATAAATGCGAGCATGTATACT
This sequence comes from Ballota nigra, assembly GCA_947034835.1. Classification (NCBI taxonomy): domain Eukaryota; kingdom Viridiplantae; phylum Streptophyta; class Magnoliopsida; order Lamiales; family Lamiaceae; genus Ballota; species Ballota nigra. Next base: position 11,751,876 of record OX344729.1, read on the forward strand.
GTCGAGCAGCTGGAGGCCGAGCTGCAAAATCGATCTGCTCCTATCTCCAACTTGGGCTATATCTGCGCATACGCTGATTGCATTCGTATGGCCCATGCATATGACCATTTGAATATGGTCGAGGAGATAGGAAAAGATCTTACTGAATTCGTAGAGAACTATCCCCCACCCAACAACATCGAGATCCAGTTGGGGGATATGGAAGACTATGGGGTCAAGATTGATAAACTTGACCCCAGCATTACTGTTACTCGACCTCCACTTTCTCTTGATGAGGACGAGCAGGTGGCAGAAGGCGAGCAAGATGTTGCCGAGAAGGAGAAGAAAGATGCTGAGGATCTTGCGAGCACAATGATTATTGAACCTCTTACTGACCAAACGCAAGATCCTCCTCAGGGCGAGCAGCATTAGATTTTGGACTTAGACTTTTCTTTATTTATGTAATAGTTGCTCGGTAGACCTTTTGTTGTAGTTGCTCGTCTTTTTGTAGTACTTGTTCCAAATCTTTGTACTATTTTTTTAGGCTTAGTGCCTTTTATATTTAATGAATGTCTTTTAGTTCGCTCATCTTCTTTTGATATGTTAATTGCCTTTACATTCTTATTTAATGCTTTTGCAATTATAACATATAATTTTTGGGCTTTGTTCGATTTGAACTTTGCCTTGATGGAATATGGGTTTAGCCTTAGGTTTTATTCATCTTAAAAGACGAACAACCTTTAATTGGCCTTGGTCCTCAAAATGGACTTATACCTCGAGCTTTAGACTGATCTTTCAACGAACAACTATATTTACATTGTAAAAAATTACAAGTGTTTAAGAATTGCTCATCACTAACCTATACAATATGACGAACAACCTTTATACATTGAGATCAAAAAGTTGCTCGCTTATAGACTTTTATCGAGCAACTTTGTATCAAAAATGAAAATTAAGCACTAGACTATACAATGTGTCGAACAACTATTTATTCAACACTTAGCAAAATTTTCAAAAAATTAGGCAAGTTTTTGATCCACTGCCTATGATGATTCTTGCTTGCCCCTTTATCAGACTTGCTCGTCCTATTGATAATACTTATTTAAATGCACTGCGTTCCTGGAGTATTGGGCGATATGCCTTCCATATCTTTGATATCGTATACTCCATTTAAGTATTTCTTCGTTATACGATACGGGCCCTCCCAAGTCGGTCTAAATACACCTGGCGGCGGGGTAAGCACCTTTCTTAAAACCATATCTCCAACTCTGAATTCCTTAACTTTAATATGGGAATTATAATATCTTTCTGCCCGCTGCTTGTAGGTAGCATTTCTTAATTCGGCATTCAATCTTTTTTCTTCTAGCAAATCCATTTCAGCAGCTAAAGCAGAGTTTTTTGTTTGTTCATCAAAGTTGGTCATCCGTATGGTGCTGGTCTTCAACTCAATTGGAATAATGACCTCTGTTCCGAAAGCCATTGCAAAAGGTGTTTCTCCGGTGCTAAACCTGAGAAACTCTGTAGTCCCACAAGATTTCGGGGAGTTCTTCAGACCAACTGCATTTGCTCTCCGTCAATCATATCTTTAATGTATGCTTTATAATCTTGTTGACGACCTCGACTTGTCCACTAGACTGAGGATGATAAGGGGTGGAATAATGCTTTTTTATTCCCCATTTTGTGCAAAAATTCCTCAGCTCTTTTCCATCAAACTGCGGACCATTGTCTGTGGAATTCCGAAATGACAGACAATGTTCTTTCAAATGAAGTTAATCATTCTTTGCTGCGTAATGTTGACCATGGCCTCTGCTTCTGCCCATTTTGTATAGTAATCGACTGCCACAACAACAAATCGAACATTTTCTACGTCGGTCGGGAAAGGACCAATGATGTCCATCCCCCATCTTGCAAATGGCCATGAGCTATAAACAGAAATGAGCTCTTGTGCTGGAGTATGAATATTCGGGGCAAAAATCTGGCAACGATGGCAGGCTTTTGCCATTTTGATCGCATCTTGCCGTAACGTCGGCCAATAATAGCCTTGTCTGATGGTTTTGTATGCCAGAGCCTACCCCCCAGTGTGGTTCCGCATACTCCAGCGTGTATTTCTTCGAGTATTGTCCGCCCTTTCCCCCTAGGCAAACATTTGAGAAGTGGAATCGATATTCCTCTTTTGTAAAGCTGCTCGCCTACCAGAGTATATCTGGCGGCCTGTTTTGTTAGTTTGGCAGCTTCAAAAGAGTTGTTTGGTTTTTCTCCACTTTTCAAATATTTGACTATACTTGTTCTCCAGTCATCGTCACTTGTTGGCTTGTCTAGCTGGTTGACATTGTAACTTATTGTTGATGGATTGTTTATCTTGGTGATGACAATGTCTGCCAACTCTGTAGGTCCTTCACTTGTTGCTAGTCGAGCCAATGTATCTGCTTGAGTATTGTTCATCCTGGGTATTTGTTCGATGAACACTTAGTCCAATATGGACATCAGGTGAGCAACAATTCATTGATATTCGATCATGTGGTCATCCTTGGTTTCATATTCACCGCGTACTTGGTTGACAATCAATTGCGAATCGCCAAATATTTGCAGACGTCTGACACCTACTGCAAGGGATATGTGGAGACCAGCAATGAGAGCTTCATACTCAGCTTCGTTGTTAGTTGCCATAAAGTCAAATCTGATGGCCGAGGTGAAAACTTATCGGTCGGGGCTTATTAGAACCACTCTTGTCCCTGAAGCTGTATTTGTGGATGACCCGTCAACATAGAGATGCCAGGGGTGATCAAGTCCTCTCGTCAGATCTTGAGGGAAAGTTAGTTCGATAACAAAGTCGGTTAATGCTTGTCCCTTGATCGCTGTTCAAGGAGCATAAGTTACACCGAAATGGCTAATCTCTAGTGACCACTTCAATAGACGACCAGCTGTGTCTGGGTGATGAAGGATTTGTCTGAGTGGGAAAGTTGTTAGTACTTCAACTTGATGGTCGAAAAAGTATGGTCTTAACTTTCTTACACTCATAACAAGTGCGTACGCCAGCTTTTCTGTTGGGGTGTATTTGATCTCTGCCTCGTGTAAAGCTTGGCTGACATAGTAGACAGGTTGATGGAATTTACCATCTTCCCGTACTAACACAGAGTTGATCGCCACTTCTGATGCTGCCAGGTATAAGTATAGCTTTCCACCTGAGACTGGTTTTGATAGGATTTTAGCATCTCCCAGGTAAGCTTTGAGCTGCTCGAATGCTTTCTGGCAGTTGTTCGTCCATGTAAATTTTCCTTTCTTGATGGCCTCGAAGAAAGGACGTCGCTTATCGTCTGATCTGGATATAAATCGGTTTAAAGCTGCTAGGTAACCAGTAAGCCTTTGAACTTCTTTTACTGAGCGCGGAGGTTGCATATCCAAAATAGCTTTGACTTTTGATGGATTGGCCTCAATTTCCCGTTGGCTAACAAGATGGCCCAGAAATTTCCCTGAATGCACTCCAAAGCTGCTCTTCTTTGGGTTCAGCTTCATGTTGTAGTGCCGGAGAATTTCAAACACCTGGGTCAGATGTTGGAGATGATCTTCCTTTTTGGGACTTTTTACCACAATGTCGTCTACATAGACTTCTACTGTATCTCCAATCTGTTCGTCGAACATCTTGTTCACCAATCTTTGATATGTTGCTCCTGCATTGATGAGGCCAAATGGCATCCTCTTCCAACATAATAAGTTTTTGTTCGTATAAAATGTCGTGCTTTCTTGATCGTCGGGATGTATTGGAACTTGATAGTATCCTGCAAATTCGTCCATGAATGTTAGCATTTCATGTCCTGCAGTGTTGTCCACCAATTGATCAATGTGCGGGAGAGGAAAATTGTCCTTCGGGCATGCTGCATTCAGATCTGTGAAATCTAAGCATAGCCTCCAGGTCCCGTTTGGCTTCCGCACAAGGACTGGATTTGCAACCCATTGTGGGCACAGTTCTTGTCGGATGAGGTCATTGTCCAACAACTTCTTCACTTTTTCATTCAAAGCTTGATATTTGCCAGGGCCATACTTTCTCCATTTTTTATGGACGGGCCTCTTTGCTGGGTTAATGTTGAGCTTGTGACAAGCATATTTTGAATCGATGCCCACCATGTCTGCATGTGACCATGCAAAAACATCTAGATTTTTCCTGAGGAACTCTTGCATTCGGGATCGGTATGACTCAGGGAGCTCAGATCCTATGTATAATTTAAGATCTTCGTTTTCAGGGTTAACTTTGAACGCCTCCAGTTCTTCGACTGGAGTTGCTCGTCATTTTTGTCCTTTCCAACGAGGATCAATGATTGGTCCTTCAGGGTTGAAATCATTTTCGATATCCATGGGTTCTGCTTCCAGGCGGGGTTCCAGATCATCTGCTGGTCTTGGCCCATTGTTAGTAGTCAAGATATGGCCCTCTGAGTTATTTGTCAAAGGTTGCTCGTCACCACCTGAATATTGATCGTTGGTTGAAAGATTTTCATCGGTGGTGATGAGTTGTTCGTCAGAAAATTGTTCGTCAGCAGGAGGAAGTTGTTATTCGTCAGTGTCCATATGGTCCTCCACTGCCTCCATCACGTCCATCAGTACTGATGGTTCATCAACTGGATAGCTGGTTGTGGCTTCCATCATTGAAACTTGGCCTCGATTTGATTGAATTTGCAGGAGACATTCTCGAGCTTTTCTTTGGTCTCTCTTCACTGTGCCAGCTCCACTTGCTGTTGGAAACTTTAGACAATAGTGGTTAGTTGAACCTGCAGCTTTAAATTCATTTAGAAAAGGTCGGCCGAGGAACCAGTTGTAGGTTGATTCTTGATCTACAACCAAGAAATCCACCATTCTAGTTATATTCTTTTTAGGTTCTTCGGCCGTTACAAGTTGTACGGATAACCTAATCTCCCCTAACGGGACGATTACAACATTTTCGAAGCCTAAAATCCGATGGTTTGAATCCTGTATATAGCTCGTATAATCTCTGAGTTGATCTAGCATTTTTTTGAAAAGTATGTTGGCGTAGGCTCCGGTGTCCACCAACAGTCGATGTACTCTTGTCCCCATAATTTTGGCACAAATTACAAGAGAGTCATTATGAGGGGTCAAGATTCCGTCCAAGTCTTTTTCTGTGAAAATTAATTCTGAAGTTTGCAGGACGGAAGAGTTGATCCCCGTTTCTTGAACATGGTCTATTGCTCGTAATTCTGCCCTTCTTTTGCAATTTGAGATTGGTAGTCGTCCATTAGAACATCCACCGGCAGGTCCTGCAGGTTGCATCATTTGTATGTCATCTACTGGATGGACAACATCAGGTGGTGTTGGTCGCCCGGGTCTGTTGTTCCTTAATGGCTGGTCATCCATTTCATCGTCAGAGTTGTTCTCTCGGGTTCTCTTTCCAGGTGGCCTTTTGACGAAATCAGAGAGTTTTCCCTCCTAGTAGAATTGCCAGAGTTGTTTTAGTAAATCTCGACACTCACTAGTAAAGTGCCCCACACTTTGGTGGTAGGCACAGTACTTGTTCGGGTTGAGTTTACCATTCTCTTGACGGATCCTTCGGGGAGAAGAGAGCAACTCATTTTCTTTAACGTTGTTGTACACAGCATTAATTGACACTGTTAGCACCTGGTTTAGCTTTTCCTTCAACTCCGTCCCTTCGTTGAATGCCTTCATATTCTTTGGGACTCGATAGTTGGTTCCACCAGGCTTTTATTTGTTCTCCTTCTGATCAGGTTTATTGTCCCCCAAGTTTATTTGTAAATCTTCGTGCATGGAGACGAATATACCTGCCTGGTTTCTGAATTCTGCATAACTCTTTGGGCACTTTAGTCGTACCTCTCTCCACAGTTCAGATCCTTTCTTTAGTCCAGCCATAATTGCTACAATCTTGGTGTCTTCACTGATTGGTTCGCCTTCTAGCAACACTCTATCGAATCTTTCCATAAAAGCTCGATCAGACTCATCATCATTTTATCTTAAGTCTGATAGCCGATATTTTTGTGAAAGATACGATCCAGCGGTTGAGAAATGGGAGAGTAACTCCCGACTCAGTTGTGCAAACGAATGAATTGATGTTGGTGGCATTGCCGAAAACCACTTATGCACTTTATCTCCCAAGATTAAGGGGAAATTCCGGCATTAGGTGGCATCACTGGCTCTCATGGAGATCATGTAGTCAGAATACTTCGTGAGATAGACCCGGGGATCAGCAATGTCCTCATATTGAATGCTTGTAGGAAACTGTATCTTTTTCTGGATTGGGGCCTTCAGTATAATGGATGATAAGGGAGATGATGGCATGCTGGTGGTCTCAATCCCTCTTTGTTGGTCGAGCTGCCCCTGCATGCTCTCCACAACCTTTCTTAGGCTAGATAACTCATCAAGAGATAACCCCTGACTTGGAGGCTGTTCGGCGAGCAGGGACGTTTGCCCCTCTGCCCGTCGCAGTCCCTCTCTTGGAGGAGGAATCTCTTGGGGTTACCTTCTAAGGTTGCTTGCCGCATTTGGCCCTAGATGTCCAAAAGCTAATCTTGTTAGCCTTTCATGCACGGAGGGGCGGTGTTGCTCGAAAGTTGCTCGCCCATTTACTGCTTCCTGGCGAGCAACTTGTTGATGGGGCAGAGGCTGGCCAAGCCTGTCCTGGATACTGGGACGGGATGTCCCATGGCTTGACAAAGTTGTTCGCCCGGGAGCAGACTTGGCCTAACCCTCATTTTAATTAATTTAAGTTTTGCCCTTGTCTAATCGATTCTGGGCACTGTTGACTTCTCTTTGCTCATCACGAGCAGGCCTGACCCTTATCACTTTTAGTGGCCTTGACCTAGACCTTGCTTGTGAAGGCCTAAGTTGTTCCTGTTCTCTTTGAATAGCCTGGAGAGCAGCAATAGTTCTAGCCAATTCACCGGGGTTGCTCGCCAGGGCCTCCAATTCTGGTGGAATTGTGCTATTCATTGCCACAGGTCATGACTTGTTCACATGGCGAGGCTCACGATCTAGGCGACCAGCTGATGAGGCTCTAGTAGGAGAAGCCCTCATTGATGGCCCCGAAATTTGTGTATCCTTGGATTGAGGCATCTTAATCTTGATTATCTTTTTAAGCTTGTATCTTCAAATGAACTTGAAGAACACCAACACCAAGAACACTTTTGTGTGAATCTTCAAGAATTTCTTGAGGATTCCTTCAAATCTTCAAGCTGTAAACTTGAAGTTCTTGATTAATCACACTTAACCGGAGGTTCGAACCCTCCTTCTAGCGCCAAATTGTTGGTGATCGGATCTAATCGCGTGGATTAGTGGCTGTTTTAATCCGGTTTAGGATCACCAAACAAGAACGTGTGATCGATTATCACCCTAAATGATAAATCGAGGATTTGGGTTGAGAAATCGAAAATACAAACGTTGGATTCGTATTTATTTTGTGTGCGTATGTTTAGGTGTGTTTGTGTGTGTGTGTTTTTAGGAGTATTTGTGTATTTGAACTTATATTTCTTAGCTGGAGAACAACTATTTATAGAGACCACCAAGTAGGTGGTGTACAAAACTCTTGGACTTCCTAGATTGCATGTAAGACAAGTGTCCTTTGACCTTTTTTGACCTTATCTAAGCTGAAACTTAGTTACAAAGTCTTCTTTGGTCTTATCTCGGATTTATTGTTGTTCATCTTGATGGGCTTGGTTGGTCCAGATTGTTCTTTCGATAAAAGTTGTTCGCCTCTTGAGGTTATGGTTCGGAAGCTGTTCGCCTTTGTATTTCGTATTGATAGGCTTCGGGATCTGGTCCTTTGTTTGTCAACATGCACCTCTTAGGCTGGTAAAAATACCTCCTTTTGACAATGTTGCTCGTCATCAATGACTTGATGTATGGTCCATATCTGGCTTTGGGTCTCAAGACCTGTTCGCCGGTATGTTGTTCGTCGAGGGAGTTGTTCGTTGTTTAATACACCTCCTGGATTGATCTATGCACTCCCCTTTAATTTTTTTTTGTTAATCATCTTTAATTTGGAGTTGATGCTTTGTAATCTTCATTAGGGTTTTAACCTTTGTTCACCCAATATTGATCGATGTTCGCCTATCAACACCCACCACCTTCATCATTCCTCAGGGCAAAATTAAAAACCTTCGGATATAGTTACCATTTCAAAAGTTAATAGTAGTCCACTGGTGAAATTTAAACTCCTCCTCCCAATCAATAATATTGCCCAAAATAGGAAGACTAGGTCGGCATGTGTTCCTTACACATCGGGTAAGGTCGCACCAAAGATTATTCGACTTGGATGTTTCAAACAAAGTTTCACAAACCTGCATTTTGTTTATGAGGCCAAAATACTCATTCTATCAGAAGGTAAAACAGATCGGATCTCCTATTCCACTTTATTTTTTCTTTTTGCATTTCATTATTATTTTAATGAAGGGTTAATTGCAAAATATATCATGAACTTTATGACTTTTATCAATTACAACATGAACTTTTTTCTTTGCAATTTTATACACCAATTTTACAAGTTTTGCAATTTGGAACATCTGATAATTTTTCGTCAATAATTAAATTACATGGTTGTCGAATATGCCACATAGAGCCCATATAAATGCCAGTAAATAAAATTATAAATTTTTATAATGAGAATAACATGCTTAAAATACATTTTAACTTTAAAAACATAACTTAAAATTGCATTTTAAAGACATTGTTTTCATTTAAAAAAAAATTATTTGTTGGTGTCAACATGGGTATTCGTGAGACGTTTTTGGTTGGGATGTCATTTAATTGTTGACGGAAAATTATCAGATGTTTTAAATTGCAAAACTTATATAGTTGATGTATTACATTGCAAAGAAAAAAGTTTATGTTGTAATAGATAAAAATCATAAAGTTCATGATTTTTTTTGCCACTTGTTACGCTCGGTTAGACAATTCGACCCGTGGGCACGTGGGTTAGCCCGACTCAAGCAACGAGAGGAGAGAGAGAAGGCAATGGGTACGCCCACGGCGTCGGGGAGGAACCGGGGTAGCAGCGACCAGCACCCGCCGGCGGGCAGCTCGTAGGTCCCGAACAGCAATTGGCGAGGCACCGTCGGGCAGTAGGAAAAGCCTTCACCCGTCTTGCCCGAGGAAGGCTACTCGCTACCCGCTATCGATCAATAAAGTTGCACGACGGAGGCCCACTACCCGCCTACCCGGATACCCATCTGCAGGCGTCGCAGGCTATTGGGCCTATCCTGTCCCATCGTACGTGAGGATGTGATGGGGTTAGAGTAGGGTTAGTAGGAGGGGTCCAATCACCAGAGGTCAACTTATCCACGTGGCAGGCTCTCATTGGCCCCTAGGGGAGGCTGTAGCCAATGATGGCTTCACAACTAGGATTTAGTGGGGCCCGTAGACAGATCAGACCAAGTGAGTGAACCCGCCATGTACACTATAAATAGAGTCTTGAATGCTCACTTGTAACACACAACACATTTGTTGCAAGAACTCCACTTGAGAGCTCAACTACTTCTGCATTTATTACCTTTCATATTTATTGCTCTTAAATCCTACCCGTTAGGAATGAGACGATGAGTTCCTCACGAAATCGCTGTCAATAATTTGGCACTAGAAGAAGTGTAGCTAATAGCGAAGTACTCTCAGTTTCGTTCATCTAGTTATCCTAACCGAACCATTTCCCTTACTCACTTAAAAAAACCTCCAGCAAATCCTCACTCAAATGGCCACATCCAAAGCTACCCGAACTCAACACCAGGTGGAGGATGTCGCCGAGGCCGTGACTCCAGCTCCGGCCACATCGGCCACTCCCCAGGGACCATTCGAGTTCATCTCCGCAATGCGGACTCCAGAGGACCTACAAGCGGCCAAGGAGCTGATTGAGCACCGCCAGACGGAAATTGATGCTGCTCCTATCTGCACCCATCGGGCAGGAAAGGAGCCAGCCCAGACAGGGGCCACTAACAACCCGCGTCTTGAGCGGGAATCGGCCAGGTGGGCAGCCACCTACGCCACCAGGCTGCAGAACCTCAAATAACGCCTCGATGAAGAGGCCGACTCGCACCGAGCATCTCGCCGACCTGCGGGCTCAGTCTTCTCCAGGTTGGGGTCCCAGGCAATGAGGGATGCCCGACCGTGTGAGTCTAATGCCAGCTCCAAGCCTAGGGAGCGGGGCGGGGAACGATCTCCCCGATGTCGCAACGATGCGGCCCCGAGGCCGTCGGTCTGCGACCGTTTGGGGGATAACCCTCGTCCCCGATCACCCCTGACTGTCAACAATGCCATGGCCGAAATCCTGAAAAAGGTATCGGACTTGGAGGTAAAGCTCGAGAAATAGGACGGGCAGCACCACTTCGCCCACATGCCCAACTCTCCCCTGACGGATATCCTGGTGCAAGCCCCCACCCAGCCGAAGATCAACGTAGCTGCGGTCGGGCAATACGACGGGAAGACAGACCTCGTCACCCATTTAAGCAAGTACTCGACCTATATGATATCAATGGGGGCCATGGACGCCACCCAGTGCCGAATGTTTCCATTGACCCTCGGTGATAGGGCTCACCGTTGGTACTCCTCGCTCCCAGTAGGAAAGGTGGTCTCGTTCCACCAGCTGAGGGAATTGTTCCTGGAACACTTCTCCTCGATGGCGCTGCGTCTGGCCGGTGCCAACCGCATGGCCAACCTATCCCAGGGCAAGGACGAGTCGGATCGGGCCTACATTGATCGGGTCGACCGAGTCATAATGGAAGGCGAGCCTATCGGGGACGAGGTCAAACTCGTCGAGATCATAGGCGGACTCCGCCTAAAAACAAAGCTTTGGAAGTCCATGAACAAGGACTATCAAAAGACCTACGCAGAGTTCCGGCAGCGAGCCAGAAATATTATCTACAATACCGACATTCTGGCCCAGCGGCTGGGGGAAAGCTCCCAGGCCGATAAGGAAAAGCCCCGGGGGCAGTCGGGTAGTGCACCTAGCCGAAGGAATTTCTCCTATCGGGTGCCGCAACCGTTCAAACCTTTCAACTTGGTCGAGGTGAGGTTAGCGGAAAAACTTTCCGCCACCCCGGAGTACGTGTACATACAGATCTGGAACAAAAATTGTTGGAGTTATACGTGAAAGTATGCTTTTACTTTGTATAACTCGTGTATCAAACACTTGTTTTATGAGAATAATTCTTTTATCACATTTGCTTTAGTTATGATTGAATGTTGAATATCTATTGCAAACCGTTCAATTAATGGTACTAGTTATATTGTAGTTAATGTGGTGATACCCGATCACGGAAGACAACATTAACAGTTTCCTTGTAACTAAACGTACATTTTCACGACTTAGGTGGAATTGAACAATCCGCCATGAAAGGTCGAAGTGTAAGACTCAGATTGGTCTGTCTTGACTAAGAGATTGCACTAGCATATTTAGTATGTGTTGAAGAGGACCTATAGCGAGGATAAATTCTTCTGTTCTGAAATGTGAAGAATTAGACCTCAGTGGTTGTTGATTTCTTAATCTCCGTCACTTAAATAAGACCGTGTGTGCTTAATGGTTACTGCTTTGATTCATGTTGGGTGAGAATCATTGTGACTTCAAACTTTGTGTCTTGGGCAGTAATATTAATCATACGATGGTTGCTAAGATTTAATACGGAGAAACGCGTGTGAGTACGGCTCGTGTGATTAGTCCCCTTGGTGGGCTCAGAAGTTTTATCGTACCAAATCTTGCAAGTGAAGAATCAGTTTCTTCGGTACGGATAATAATGTTGAGCTGTCTTTACTCCAAGGTGAAATATATTAATTATTTTAGAGCTATTCAGAAGCTTAATTAATTAATGGACTTGATAATCTTAAACGCGAGAAATAATAACCGGGAGCCCATATTATCGTAATATGGATTAAGATGGATAGTGCAATATTAATTTATTAGTGGTAATAATTAATATTAATGGATTGAATTATATTGGGGCTCAATATTGAAATTCAGAAGTCCATTAGGAGGTCCAATCTTAATTCTCCTTAAAGGCCCCTCAAGTAGCCCACTAAGTAGCCCAATAATGATAAGGTGATTAAAATAAAAAGATAATATTATGCTGATTTTTCTTCATAATTTTCGAAAATTGTGTTTGTTAGGAGAGAAAAGATTTTGTTGATTTTCTTGGAAAGATATTATGGAAGATAAGTATTCTTGGAATACAAGATTATCTCATATATTCAAGAAGATCCAAATCTTGGATTCTCTTCTTCTTATTTTTGAAAATTGCCCCATAATTAGGAGAGTGAGATTTTTGTGGAATATTTTATTATGGAGAAAAGAATATATGAGATATATTCAAGATTTCTTAGAGTCTAAGAAAAGATTTTCTCCAAGGCCCATATTCCCTCTAATTTTCGGCCACTCCTATTTATAAATAAGGGATGATTATTTCATCCCCAAGTACATAATTCCATGTGTTGGAAAAATCAAGAGCATAGATATTTTTCTTTTTCCTTAGTTATTTAAATTATTCGAAAGCATCTCCCACCGGTGATAGAATAAGGCAAAAGGGAATACTTGAGAAGGTTTTATGGTTGATAAAGCCCGTACGTGTTAGTCTCGTTTTATTCAAAGGCCAAGTTCTACGAGAGGTACGTAAATCACATATTATCTTGTTTATTCCGCTATAGATTATATGTGAATTAATTCAACATGCATGATGTTAAATTGGTTGTTGGAATTATTATTTGAATTAATTAGGATTAATTCATACTAGTAATAATTGAATTTAAATTCGTATTTAAATTTCATCCCGAATAGATTCCGGGCACCCCTATTTTCCCAACAAAAACATGGTCTCCAAGGCCCGTCCTTGGGTTCACAAGCCCAGGGTGCAGCTCAACCCGAACAAATACTGCCATTACCAATAGACCGTCGGACATAACACCAACGAGTGCTGTGATCTGTTAAAACAGTTGTGGAGGCTGTTCGAAGAGGGAAAGCTGGAGGAGTTCGTGAAAAGGCCGACGGCCAGGCTAGAAGCTCAGCCAGCGAACCTCCCTGTCGCGAGGAATCAGGAGGCGGTGCTCATCTGCCCGCCGATGCCCGAAAACCCTGGCCGTCGCGCCGTCAACATGCTCTCCCAGTGGGAGGATTCGCCCCGACCACCATACTCTCCAATCGCAGGCAGAAGAGCGAGCTGCGGGCCATGGACAATGTTCACCAGATCACCATATCGGTCAACATGATGGCGAAAGAATCGGATCTCCTCGCCTTCAAGGAGGAGGATCGCACCGGGGTCATTTACCCCAACCACGATGCCCTGGTCGTCTCCGTCAACATCATGTGTGTCACCATTCACCGCATGCTGGTCAACAACGGGGCGTACTGCAACATTATCTTCAAAGCCGCTTTCGACCAACTGGACAATTCCTTCGAGAAGTACGTGGAGCCTTGCGACAGGTCATCAAAGGCTTCGGGGATGCCACCGTGAAGCCATACGGAATAGTTAGGCTAGCTGTAGAGTTAGTTTCTAGCATAGATTTTGAGGTTAAGGCTTCGAAACAGCTCGATTTTATAATAATCGACCAGCCGTCAACCTATAACGGTTTTCTCGGCCTGCCGTTCGAGCACGAGTTCGAAGCTTCCGCCTCAGCATATTACTATTGTATCGAATTCTCAACCCCCCGGGAAGGTGGGGACTCTTAAGGGTAATAAAAAAATGGCACGCAGATGTTTGGCGTATATCGGTCTCACTTTAAATTCTGCAAAAATTTGTAATATTTACATAATCGTGGAGGGAGACATGGAAATAGAAGAAGAAACCCCACCCCATGCCCGCCCTATGGAAGAAGACACTCCAACTTTCTAAGATACTCAAATCGAGTTGGAGCCCAGAATCGGTTTTGAACCAATGGAAATAGATAGCAATTTAATAGGAGAGATCAACGACCCTCGATTCGGCGAGCTAGGAGCCAACTGTTGGAGTTATACGTGAAAGTATGCTTTTACTTTGTATAACTCATGTATTAAACACTTGTTTATGAGAATAATTCTTTTATCACATTTGCTTTAGATATGATTGAATGTTGAATATTTATTGCAACCAGTTCATTATATATAGTACTTGTTACATTGTAGTCAATGTGGTGATACACGATCACGGAAGATCACATTAACAGTTTCCTTGTAACTAAATGTACAAATTCACGACCTAGGTGGAATTGAACAATCCTCCGTGAAAGGTCGATGTGTATATCTCAGATTGGCTTGTCTTGACCAAGAGATTGCACTAGCACATTTAGTATGTGTTAAAGAGGACCTACAGCGAGGATAAATTCTTCTGTTCTGAAATGTGAAGAATTAGACCTCAGTGGTTATTGATTTCTTAATCTCCGTCACTTAAATAGGATCGTGTGTGCTTAATGGTTACTGCTTTGATTCATGTTGGGTGAGAATCATTGTGACTTAGAACTTTGTGTTTTGGGCAGTAATATTAATCATACGACGGTTGCTAAGATTTAATATGGAGAAACGCGTGCGAGTACGGCTCGTGTGATTAGTCCCCTTGGTGGGCTCAGAAGTTTTATCGTAACAAATCTTGCAAGTGAAGAATCAGTTTCTTCGGCACGGATAATAATATTGAGCTGTCTTAAACGCGGGAAATAATAACCGGGAGCCCATATTATCGTAATATGGATTAAGATGGATAGTGCAATATTAATTTATTAGTGGTACTAATTAATATTAATGGACTTAATTATATTGGGGCTCAATATTGAAATTCAGAAGTCCATTAGGAGGTCCAATCTTAATTCTCCTTAAGGCCCCTCAAGTAGCCCATTAAGTAGCCCAATAATGATAAGGTAATTAAAATAAAAAGGAAATATAATGCTGATTTTTCTTATTATTTTCGAAAATATGGAAATCAAGGAGAGAAAAGATTTTGTTGATTTTCTTGGAAAGATATTATGGAAGATAAGTATTCTTGGAATACAAGATTATCTCATATATTCAAGAAGATCCAAATCTTGGATTTTTTTCTTGAAGTTTTCGAAAATTGCAAGTCTAATAGGTGAGTGAGATTTTTGTGGAATATTTTATTATGGAGAAAAGAATATATGAGATATATTCAAGATTTCTTAGAGACTAAGAAAAGATTTTCTCCAGGCCCATAAATCTCTACAAATTTCGGCCACTTCATCTATATATAGGGGGTGATTATTTCATCCCCAAGTACATAATTCCATATGTTGGAAAAATCAAGAGCACATATTTTTTTTTCCTTAGTTATTTAAATTACTTGAAAGCACTTCCCACCGGTAATCGAGTAAGGCGAAGGGAAAATACTTGAGAATGTCTTTGGGTTGATAAAGCGCGTTTGTGATTGTCCCGTTTTATTCAAAGGCCAATTATACGAGAGGTACGTAAATCACATAACTTCTTAGTTTATTCCACCATAGATTTTATGTGAACTAATTCAACATGCATGATGATAAAATTGTTGTTGGAATTATTATTTGAATTAATTAGGATTAATTCATGCTAGTAATAATTGTATTTAAATTCGTATTTAAATTTCATTTCGAATAGATTCCGGGCACCCCTATTTACCCAACACCAACCCGATTGAAAAATTAATATTGGTTACAATGAAGAATCGGCCAGAAGTGTGTGTTCAGCTGGGCTCCAAAATATCGGAAGAGATGCGGGCAGCGATGACAACATTTCTGGAAGAAAATTTGGACGCATTTGCCTGGTCGCACGAAGACATGGTTGGGATCGATCCAGCAATTTGTTCCCACCAGCTACACCCACCAGCTACACATCGACCTTGCCCGAAAGCCAGTTTCACAAAAGAGAAGAAAGTTCAGGCCGGACAAATATGCGGTCATAGCCACCGAAGTCAAAAAGCTGCTCGACAACAAGTTGATTAGGATGGTCGATCCCGATGACAAACCCCAGTGGGTATTCAATACAGTCCTCGTTAAGAAGAACAACAATACTTGGCGGCTATGCATTGACTTCATGGACCTAAACAAGGCATGCCCCAAGGACCACTTCCTGATGCCGCACATCGACCATCTGGTGGACAGCATGGCCGGGCACGAGATGCTCACTTTCATGGATGCTTTTGTCGTCTATCACCAGATCCTGATGGTCGTCGATGACCAAAAGCACACCTCTTCCTCACAGAGAAGAACATGTACTTTTGGAAGCGGATGCCATTCGGGCTGATGAATGGGGGACAACTTATCAGAGGCTAGTAAATCACATGTTCCACGACCAGATTGGGGCGACAATGGAGGTATACATAGACGACATCGTCATCAAAAGTGAGAAGAAGGAGGACCACCTCATACACTTGGCCGAAGCATTTGAGATTCTCAGAAAATACAAGATGAGACTCAACCCGAAGAAGTGCAGTTTTGGAGTCGAATCGGGCAAGTTCTTGGGGCACATGGTCAGCCAGCGGGGCATAGAAGCAAATCCAACCAAAGTCCAGACAATTCTAGACATGAGCGCTCCCCGCACGGTGAAGGAGGTGCAGTGAGTTACGGGCAGCCTGGCCGCACTCAGTCGTTTCATCTCCCGCATGCGGGACCGATGCAAACCATTGTTCGATAGCATGTGGAAGAGAAAACTAAACTGGACGCCACAAAGCCAACTCGCATTCGACAACCTGAAGGCATACCTCTCAAACGCTCAAATACTAGCCAAACCCGTGCAGGGCGAGAAGCTTTACTTATACTTGGCGGCCTCAGAGTCAGCTCTCAGCGCCGTGCTACTGCGGGCTGAGGGGCAGACACATCTACCAATCTACTATGTCAGCCAGACACTCCACGCCGTAGAGCTACGTTACCCTCCATTGGAAAAGTTGGCTTACGTGCTATTGATGAGCGTGCAAAAGTCCGTACTTCTTCCACCATCAGGTCGAGGTGCTGACTACCATGCCACTGTTGGAGTTATACATGAAAGTATGCTTTTACTTTGTATAACTCATGTATTAAACATTTATTTATGAGAATAAATCTTTTATCACATTTGCTTTAAATATGATTGAATGTTGAATATTTATTGCAAATCGTTCAATATATATAATACGTGTTATATTGTAGTTAATGTGGTGATACCCGATCACAAAATATCACATTAACAGTTTTCCTTGTAAGTAAACGTATAAATTTACGACCCTTGTGGAATTGAACAATCCGTCGTGAAAGGTCGATGTGTATATCTCATATTGGCCTGTCTTGACCAAGAGATTGCACTAGCACATTTAGTATGTGTTGAAGAGGACCTACAGTGAGGATAAATTCTTCTGTTCTGATATGTGAAGAATTAGACCTCAGTGGTTATTGATTTCTTAATCTCCGGCACTTAAATAGGACCGTGTGTGCTTAATGGTTACTGCTTTGATTCATGTTGGGTGTGAATCATCGTGACTTCAAATCTTGTGCTTTGGACAGTAATATTAATCATACGACGGTTGCTAAGATTTAATACGCAGAAACGTGTGCGAGTACGGCTCGTGTGATTTGTCCCCTTGGTGGGCTCAGAAGTTTTATCGTACCAAATCTTGCAAGTGAAGAATTAGTTTCTTCGGTACGGATAATAATGTTGAGTTGTCTTTACTCCAAGGTGAAATATATTAATTAATTTAGAGCTATTCAGAGGCTTAATAATTAATGGACTAGATAATCTTAAACGCGGGAAGTAATAATCGGGAGCCCATATTATCATAATATGGATTAAGATGGATAATGCAATATTAATTTATTAGTGTTACTAATTAATATTAATGAGCTGAATTATATTGGGGCTCAATATTGAAATTCAGAAGCTCATTGGAGGCCCAATCTTAATTCTCCTAAAGGCCCCTCAAGTAGCCCATTAAGTAGCCCGATAACGATAAGGTGATTAAAATAAGAGAAAATATTATTTGCTGATTTTTCTTGTATTTTTCGAAAATAAGGAGATTTAGGAAAGAAAAGATTTTGTTGATTTTCTTGGAAATATATTATGCAAGATATGTATTCTTGGAATACAAGATTATCTTATAAATTCAAGAAGATCTAAATCTCGTGATTCTTGCCTAATATTTTTGAAAATATCATTATAATAGGAGGTTGAGATTTTTATGGAATATTTTATTATGGAGAAAAAAAATATATGAGATATATTCAAGATTTCTTAGAGTCTAAGAAAAAGATTTTTTCTCCCCTATTCCAAGAGTAAATTTCGAAATTCCCCTTTCCTATAAGTAGGGGATGATTATTTCACCTCCAGTTTACAGTTTCACAGTGTTGAAAAAAAAATCAGCAACAATATTTTTTTTCTTTCTTCCTTGCTATTCTAATTGTTTGTGAGCGCTTCCCACCGGTGAACAAGCAAGGCGAAAGAGACATACTTGAGAAGGTCTTTTGGTTGATAGCACGATCGTGATAGTCACGTTGTTATCAAAGGCCATATCTACAAGAGGTACGAATTACGTGAACTCCTAGTTTTTCCGCGTTAGGTTTTCATGTGAATTAATTCAACATGCATGATGATAAAATCGTTGTGGGAATTATTATTTGAATTAATTATGATTAATTCATGCTAGTAATAATTGTATTTAAATTTCATCCCGAATAGATCCGGGCACCCCTATTTTTTTCCCAAGAGTCACTTCGACAAGTGTTACATCGACCAGACACGACGGGCAGGTGCCTCAAATGGACGGTGGAAATCGGGCAGTTTGGAGTTACATACGCTCACCAAACGGCCATCAAAGGCCAAGCAATGGCAGACTTCATAGTCGAGCTCACCTACCCGGAGGCGATGTCCAAAATCGAGCAACCACCGTGGAAGATGTACGTCGACGGCTCTTCCACATCCACGCGGGCAGGAGCAGGAATTATCCTACTCAGCCCGTCCGGCTAGTCATTCACAACGGCCATCAGGTTCGGGTTCCATGCGACAAACAACGAGGCCGAATACGAGGCCTTCATCAACGGACTAGAAATGGCAATGGCCATGGGGGTAAAGTGGCTACAGGTTTACAACGACTCGCAGCTTGTGACATGCCAGATTTCGGGGGAGTACGAGGCGCGCAGCGACAGGATGTTGGCATACCAGGGACTGGCCAAGAATCTACTCGAAAAATTCGACCAGGTGCACATAGAAGTGGTACCCCAACTTGACAACACGCAAGCAGGCGCACTTGCCCACCTCGCGACATCCGAAGGGGCAGCGGACATGTCACAAATTGCGGTCACCTACATGCCCGCCCCGTCAAGCACAAACCAGCGAGTAGCCACCCTCGAGCAAGATGGGGACAATTGGATGACTTACATTATCAACTACCTGCGCCATGAACAACTGCCTGACGGTCGGGTAGCCGCAAGACAATTGCAACTTCGGGCAGCCAGATATACGATGGTAAAGGACCACTTGTACAAGTGGGGTTTTGCTTTGCCTCTCTTGAGATGCATAACCCCAGAGTAGGGCAGAAAGATCATGGAAGAAATCCACGACGGACTCTGCGGGAACCACGCCAGGGGCCAGGTTCTCGCCCAGAAAACTATCCGCCAAGGATATTTCTGGCTCACTTTGAAAGGACGCGATCAACTACACAAGGGCATGCCACAAATGCCAAATATACTCGCCGGCAATCCACCAGGCACCAACCGAGCTCACTTCTATCTTCAGCCCGTGGTCGTTTGCAAAGTGGGGGATCAATCTCATTGGTCCGTTGTCCACAGCCCCGGGCAGCATCAAATATGCAATTGTGGTCGTCGACTACTTTATAAAGTGGGCAGAAGCGGAGTCATTGAAAACAATCGACCAAGAGCACGTCTTCAGGTTCATATGGTGCAACATAATTTGTCGTTTCAGCCTCCCACAAATCATTATCTCGGACAACGGGAATCAGTTCGATGGATCGGAGATGGAGAAGTTCTGCCAGAGGCACAAGATAAAGAGGTTGTTCTCAATCCCCTACAACCCCCAGTCCAACGGGCAGGTCAATGCGGTCAACAAGATAATCAAGCACACCCTCAAGGCGAAGCTGGAAGAAAATAAAGGAACTTGGGCGAGCAAGCTGCCCGAGGTATTATGGTCATACTGAACCACTAGGCGTACGACCACCGGGGAGACCCCTTTCGCCCTGGCCTTCGAAATAGAAGCGGTCATCCCTGCCGAGGTCGCCATCCTGAGCCACCGCACCTTACAACTCGTGGGGGCCGACAACGATGAAGCCATGTTGCACGAGCTAGAGCTATTAGAGGAAAGAAGACTGTCAGCAGAGCAGAAGAACATAGTCTACAAGTAGCGAGCAGAAAAATATTTCAACTCCAAGATAAAAATTCAAGAGTTCAAGGTCGGGGACCTCGTCCTACGACGGATGGTCGGGCAGCCCAAGGGTGCATTCGACCCAAATTTGGAGGGACCCCTAAGAGTCTCCAAGCGCTTGGCCAACGGGGCCTATGAGCTCGAAAGCCTCGAGGGCAATCCGGCCCAATACCCCTGGAATGCCTCCCTCCTCAAGAAATACTACCAGTAGCAACGTACACAACAATCGAATAAATCATCAAAATGTAACAGGTCTAACCCGCACCACCTTCTGCCCAGTTGGGGCCACACTGTAATCGCGTCTCAACCGCAATAATTCAATCAATGAAATCGATTGTTAATTCAATCTTGTGTTCGTGAAGCTGCTGCCCGATTATCGGCTAAAGCACTTCACTTATTAATCATAATCATTTGGTTAATATTTAAAATCGATTGATTAATTCAATCTTGTGTTCGTGAAGCTGCTGCCCGATTACCGGCTAAAGCTCTTCACTTATTAATTATAATCATTTGGTTAATATTTAAAATTGATTGTTAATTCAATCTTGTGCTCGTGAAGCTGCTGCCCGATTATCGGCTAAAACACTTCACTTATTAATCATAATCATTTGGTTAATATTGAAAATCGTGCAGTTAATTCAATCAGGTAATTACTTATCGAAACAATTGCTAATCCAACCACATATCGAACATAATGAAAGCGAGCACAAAACTTGGGAAAGAAAGAGAATATTTCATTACGCGGGAGAAAATCAAGTACATGGAGGCCCGTAGGCCGACAAAAATAGAGAAAATGAGAAGTTTACATTCAGGTTTGCGGGGGGAAGACCCACCCCCGCCTTCTATTACCTCGGCCCCATAGCCGGCAACTGCCTCGTCTGCCACCTCGTTAGCCGGAGGATAAAGGAAAGAAAGACAAATCCACCCCACGGTTGGTGAGGTCCTTAAGTGTCAGCTCATACTCGCCGGGGGACGGATTGGCCGTCACGTAGTCCTTCAAATCCTTGAGCGGACCGGATAGGTCGGCCTCTGCATTCTTCCGGAGGAGGATGCGAATGGCGTCGGCATACGCGTTGATATAGATCATGTTGCCTGCAGCTTCATGATCCTTCTCCATCCTCGTCCGCTCGGCTGCCACTTGCTGCTCGACCTCGCGGGCCGTTTCCTGGTGAATTCTCTCGGCCTCTCCCCTCGCAGCGGCGGCCATGGCCTCGGCCTCAGCCCGGACCTTCTTCTCGACCTCCATCGAGGAGGCAAGCTCTTCCATCCCAGCGCAGCGAGCACGCAACATCTCCAACTCCTCTCCCGCCTTCTTCACCTTCTCGCTGAGCTTGGCCGCCTCTTCCCGTTTGGCTTGGTAGTTGTCCTTGTAGGCAAGGAAGGTCTTCACTTTGCGCTCATAGTTGAGGAGCATGTGCTCCATCGAGATGGCTGAACGGGCAGAGCGGATGGCAGCCGACCACATCTTGTCGGCCAGGGTGGTGTTCTCCAAAGTCCTCTGGCCGTTGTTGGTCCAGGAACGGGGAAGATGTTGGTCCCGGTTCAAGACTGAGAGATACGTGTATGGGGGGAATACACGTATCCAAATTTTCTTTCTTTTTGCAAGGCTGAGTCCCCTTAACTCAGAGTGATAAAGAACTTAGGGTTGATAACACACCTACTGACTGCACTGAATGTTGGTCAGTTGACTAACTATCAACTTGAGTTCAGTGCGGAAATGTGTGAGCCCTGAAGGATTATAGTCTTATTTAGTTTGCTTTTTGAGAAACTTGTTTACCCTTTTCTGAAATAGTGATTAGTGGGGCAGTGTTCAGTTCAGTAATCAGGCTGATTGATTCACCCTGATAAACTTATCCAATAAATGAATGAATGATGAGCAGTGAATAATATCAAAGCAGTAAAGAACACAAAGAAGTAACGTGGTTCAGAGACTCAAGCTCCTACGTCCACGGTCCTCATTGAACATGAAATCCACTACTTGAGATTGCTTGTTTTTAACGTGCCAAGGTGCACCAAGATCAGTTACCTCACTGACCTATACTTCCTTACTCACTGCTAACACTACTAACCTCAACCAACAAACCTATCTAGAGGGTTTTAGTTTTAGTTTAGTTTCCAACTAAGGTTGTGATTATCCTTACAAGACAAGGCTATGCTAAGGATGGATAATCACTTATAAGCTTGAGATAATATTTATTGAGTTACTCAGTGGAATACAGAGTAACTCTCTTCAACTAAGAAACACTTGGGAAATTTGACTGGTTTCGAGTGCTTCTTTTAGGACGCTGAAAGCTTTGAGTGCTTGAGAGTTTGAGTAATTTCTGGCTTGGAAATTTCCCGTAATCTTGAGTGGGTTCAAGGCCTTCTGTATTTATAGATGGATTTGAAAACTATCCGTTGGAGGGGATAGCCTTCTAGCCATCTACGTAGGGTATGTTCAACAGACATATCTCTCATGCAGCAGTCGTTCTTGCATGGATTTGGTAATTGCATTTAATGCTCCATTTAATGCTTGCCCGTTGAAAGCAGTAGCGGACCCAATTGAGTGACATGGGGGTACAACTGTACCCCCAGTCTTAATTTTTTTTAGTAGATATACCACTATTTTGCAATTGAAAGTGGTGGCTTCGCAAGGAGGTTTTTCACTCTTCAGCATTGGAAGAAACATGGATTATGGATGTGCTTAATTTTGAGGCTGCATCCCACTACTGGCTCCATCATCTACTGCCACGTTTCATGATAGAAGGAGCTGTTTGACCATTTTTTATTGATTAAATTGATTTTGACCCATTTCTTGTGGGCTTTCAAGCCCAGCCGTATTTTTATTTATATTAGTTAGGCCACTTGTATTTTTATTTTTTTCATTTATAATACAACATCTATATATGTATATATGCTCAATTAACATAACAATTATTATATATTATTAATTTAATTTGAAAATGAGGATTGTAACTTATAATTATAGTTTTATTTGAACTATATACAATCACTTATCTATTTGCATACTTAATTTGATGATATGCACTTTGAAATGAGACAATATGTATGTATAAATACTATCAAATTGTTTATCGATCGTACCCCCATTTATGAAATCCTGGGTCCGCCACTGGTTGAAAGTGCAGTCTGAAGTCAGTCTTCATGTCAGGTCCATACATGCGTGTCTTCCCTGGATTGGTCCACGTCATCAGGTAGGTGAGAATGTCAGAACTCATTCCTTAGCTTCAGGCTTGTCTTATTAAGTTCTTTTTGTCTCTCGCACAACGGTCTTGTCCTAACGCTGACATTCCTTCTGCATTGCTTGGCCCTACTCCAAGTCTTTCCCATGAACTCAGTGTAATCCCTTTCCCTTTAGGACTAAGTTAGTAATGACCTCAGGGTCATACTCTTCATCACTGAGACTTCTTCAGCCAGCTTAGAAGGACTGCCATAAGTTCAGGATGGTGCTCTCGTTCTCTTCAGGCTCTTAGTCTTGATTGTCATCAGTGAGTGCTCCTCTCACTGAGTACCTGTGAAGTGTAAAATGACTAAGTACAAAACCTAACCAAGACTAGCCTGAAAAAGCAAATCATCTTTTCAGGGGCTTTGAGATCTTAATCAAAACTGACAATGTCCCAACAGAAGATTCACCATGGCGTGGCGAACACTCTCCGGCCACGACTCGGGTACGGCCTCTGTATAGGGCGGGTCTCGCGACCGGATGAATTAGAGGACTTTGGTCGGGGGCAGAGGGTCAGGCCTGCGAGTATGAGATTTGTTGTTAACAAGATAACAAATTCGAAAAACACGTGTGCGGGCCATGGTTGCAGAAATCGGCCTAGGCGGGTGCCTAGGCACTAGGCGGCACTAAACCGCCGCAATTTCTACCAAATCGCCCATATTAGGCGCCACAACGACTAGACGCCGCCTAGGCGCCCTCGGCGGCCAGCAAAAGTTTTTTTTAATTAAAATTTTGAATTCCAGATTCAATTCAATTCAATCGATTCGTGACCTACCTAACCATTTCATCAAACTCTTCAAGATGTTCGCAACCTACATCGTTGCCACACCGTAGCCCAGGCCGCCGCCCACACAGCCACACCATAGCCCAGGCGCCGCCCACACCGCAGCCCACGCGGTCCCCCACATCGCTGCACAACCACCGTGTTCGCAACTCTCTCTATGTCGCGACCATTCGCATCGCAGCCCACACTCAGAGGGGAAGAAGATTCGAGAACAAATCAAAACTGATTGCGTACAATGTCAATACCTAATACTGGTTCTAATTAATTATTACTCCATATCAGCCCAATAAAAATAAAGGCCCAAATGGCTTATTTCAGCCCAAAATAATAATAGTTCTACAATTGGATAGAATATATGAGTGTTTAGGTAAAAAAAAAAAGACTTGGCGCCTAGGTGCTAGTCGGCCCCTAAACTCCCGACTGGCGATTTTCGACTTCTACAACATTGGGCAAATGAAGTCGACGCTTACGTGAGATGATTCCCCCAAACCAGGAATGAGAAGTCGCTCCTATCGCGGGTGGAGGCACTCGGGCTCCCCCCGGTGGGCTCATACGAAAGGGCCACCAGCCTCCCCGTCGATGCATTCATGGCCACGGCGACCATGGCCAGCTCGGTGGGCGCGGGCTCCCTAACGCAGGCTTTTTTTGCCACAGGCTGGTCGCCGGTCGGGGTTGCTTTTGAGGCTAGGCCCGGAGTCGACGGATGGGAGCGGGTGGGGTTTGACGGCATCCCTCTTCGTCAAATTTGCCACAATAGCTTTTTTCGGGGCCATGTCGACGGTCTCCTTAGAAGAGTCACAAACGATCACGGGAACCTGGATGATGGCGGGGAGAGGGTGAGCTAGTCGACGGTAGGGAGAAGGGGGTGCAGGCGAGTTTGGGGGCAGGTGAGTCGGATAGACCTAGATTGCTGTCCGCCGGGAAACGTTGTTCTGAAACTAAACGAAAGAGCTAATTAGGAGGAAGTTATAATAAATTGGGGAGGAAAGTCAGCGAACACGGGCGTGGAGATCCTTACCGCCGAAGTTGAGATGGCAGGGAAAGGTTTGTAGGCCGGAACAACGTCTCTCCTCGTTGTCGTTCAACAAATCGATGGCTCGCTCCTCGACGGGTTCTTTCTTTACGAGCAAAAGGGCGATGGAGAAGTCGTCGGTAAGGTCGCTAGGATTCAGTGCCGAGTTGCCTGTACAACAGAAAGAAATTAGATCAGTACGGACGAAGGAAGATTAAAGAAGGTACCTCTTCGAGTGCGGGCGTGATATTCTCGGGGAACCGCTATGGTCGACGCTCTCCCAAGCGCCGCCGACCCACCACCACTTTTGGTGCCACCTGATGACCTTGGTCGGGATGTCAAACACGATAGCATCCCCTCCCCGAGGCTTCACCGAGTGGTAACCCTTGTTCATCTCCCCTGTGGACGCCACAGTATAGTACAAGTAGTTCAGCTCGTCGGGGTACGACATGCGATGAAGCCCCCGCCTCTCGAGCGCGACCATGGCGCCCAGCAAATAGCTCCAGTCATTCGGTGTGATCTGGGTGATCAATAGATTCCAGGATATCAGAAGACAAGAAATCGCGGGGTGGAGCGGGAAGTGGAGCCCGGCATGCATGGTGTCCGCGTTGACGGCAATAAGACCATCGGATGGCTAATCCGCACACTCGTTCTGCAACGGAGCATAGAAATACACATCAGCGGGCACCTCGAAGTCCCAATAAAGGCCGGAGAGGTCAGCGTCGGCGGGAAGGCAACTTGAGCGATGAGAAGCGCCAAATTCGGTCACAGCCGCTTCCCGATAAGAGCGGGCTGGTCGCCTGCGAAGCTGCCCACCCATGTACTTGGCATAGTCAAGCGTGATGAGTTTGCTATCCGAATAAACCACGGGCTCAACTTTTATTTCTTCCCTCTTGCCAAAAATATCAACGGCTGGCGGCGGGTAAGCGGATACGGGAGTCACACTTAAGACGGGGGCCTTGGGATGAGGGCTCATTCGATCCAGGGCATCGACAAAGGCATCTATGTCGGTCGAGATGCCTTCGACTTCCCGGGCGGCGGCCCTAGAAGTGCCTTCTCCGGCGTGGCAGAGGGGTCTCTCGGCGGCGGGGGCACGGTGGCGGAACTGATATATGTCGGCGTCGTCCATGCTTTCCACGGAATCACTCATTTTTGTGAAGAAAATAAGGCAAAGAAGCAAGAAACTCGGCGAGGGTTTAACTAAAATTAGGGCTGGGTAAAATACCGAAAAAATCGGTATACCGAGCTTATCATACCGAAAAATACCGAATTTACCGAAAAGTTTGGTATACCGAAAATTTCGGCATGGTAACGGTATGAAAAGTGGCATACCGAGGTATATACCGAAATACCAAAATTAATTTATAATTTTAATTATTTTAATATTGTACCATTATAAATGATTAGATGGTAGTCTTATTATTAAAAATGCGGAAGCCCAATCAATCTTATTATTTAAAAAGAGCACAAACTACTTATTTTTCTTAATTAATATAACCATAGGCCCATAGTCCATTCTTATACAAGCGCTATGCTTATCCCTTTCCTACCTCCAATCCCTACCCTCTAACTCAATCAAAGGTTGTCTCTCTCAATCTCATTTTGCTAAAAAGAAAGATAAAAAAGACACCGGTAGTCGAATATTAAATCCAAAACATTGAAAATTTCTATTTAAACCAGAAGTTAGTCTTATTCATTTGTTGTCAAGTGAGTAAATTAATGACAATAGTAACAATATATGTGGAGTAAATCTGAAATCTATTTTCTTTTTGAAGAATTATTTGCAGAATATAATTCATATGTTTTCTCCGAGGTTCTCGCTTGTTAAGATTTCAAAGATGTCTTTTTTTTCATTTATTAGTAGTTTATTTTACAAATTTTTTGGAAAAGAACGGTATACCGAAATCATACTAATAATATACCGAAATTTCGGTATACCGATAATATACCGAAATTTCGGTACGGTAACGGTACAATTTTTTACATACCAATATTTTCAGTACGGTATAAGGTATGAACTAAAAACTACGGTATACCGTACCGAACCACCCCTAGCTGAAATAGTCGGAGGTCGCCGGAATCTGGGAAGAGGCGGAGGAGAATCACCGGAGGCTTGAGATTTCACAACGGGGCACGAACGTGAGAAAGGGGAAAAGTGAAATCAAGGGCTTGGAGGCCCTATTTATACAGGAACTAGGGAGGGACCTAAGTGCAAAAAGGCGGGGTCCAAAATGGAATTAACATAAAATTAGGGGGCGCGTGCGGGGCGATAGGATCGGCTGAGGTGACGCCTGTGATCTGTGTACCAGGCACGCCAACCAATAACGTCAGCCAATGTAGAATTTGAAGCGGTGCCTCGAGAGTTGAATTGACACCATCATTACAAGGACACGTGATGAACCAGCTCACCCCTGGACGGTCACACCTACCCGATGTCGGTAGGGTTGTAATCGAATCGAATCGAAGCGAATATCACTATATTTGATTCGTATTCGTTAAACTATTCGAATATTCGTATTTGTTTACTATTCGAATATTGATACCGATTCGTATTCGATTCAAAATTGGTATTCGAATTATTCGAGTATTCGATTTGATTCGAATTTTATTTTTACTATTATTATTTAGCCAAAATCTATTGTATTCTTACATTTTGAAATTAACCAGAATATGAAGATAATTACAAATGCCTTCGATTTACAAGATCAAAAATTGTAAGTACAGAGTCCTATGAATCTATACAGCTTTGGAACTCAAACTTGCAAAAGAAGAAAAAGAAATGAACAAAAACAAATCTGTTTTCTTCCCCAAGAATCTAAAAAAAAAAAGATATGCTTCAATTCAAAAATCAGAATAAAAAATTCAGATTTCCAGCAAATCAAGCAGCCTCTACACAGTTCATCAGAAATATACTAGATGAAAACGATCTATGTCTCCATCATACCTTTGGTGTCCATTTTGCACAAAAAAAAAAAAAGCAGTCGTCGGTGAAAACTGAGAGAGCACCGAAAGTGTGGATGAATGGTAGAGAGAGAAAGTTTCTATTCTACTGAAAGTTCTGGATTTTGGACGATGAAAGGGATGTTTGTGCGTGAGATTTTGATTTTTATAGGTAGGGTTTCAAGCATATTGCGCTTTCAAAATAGAACGGGCCTTTGAAAAATAAAAAGTTTTGGGCTGCATTAAGTATGTGTGGGCTTCTTTTTTCCTTTTTGAATGAAGTGATGGGGTAATTGCTTATTTAGCTATCTACGTGTAATAATTCATTTAATTTAGAAATTGAAAAGTTATAAGTTTTATTATTATTATTATTATTATTATTATTATTATTATTATTATTATTATTATTATTATTATTATTATTATTATTATTATTATTATTATTATTATTATTATTATTATATATACTAGATTTTAGCCAGTGCGATGCACGGGGCTTCTGCAATTTCTTTTTTTAGTTTGTAAAATCATTAGTGGATGCTTATATATGTATAATTGGTAAAAAAATTAGTTTTTACACATAAAAGTGATAATAGAATACCTTTATTTTTAATTAGAAAGTAACCATAGTTTATTCTTTGACCTATGACTTATGAATGAACATATATTTATAAATTTATTAATTGATCAGTAACATATGAATGTGATATTTGTAGTTTTGCATTACTTTTCATTAGTTATACTACATAAATATGTGTATCTAATTTGTGTGATAATATTTTATTAAGCAAATCCAGAAGAGTTGTAAGTAAATATATCAGCACGTCCAAGTAAACCAGGAGCGAAAAAGAGACACATTTATCTAGGATTAAAGTATTTAATAACTTGATTAAAATCTGCAAAATAATGGAAATCCAAGCTTGAATGTTTTTTTCTTCAAAAAATATGCGACATTTACACATTCGAAGTGAAAGAGCAACTCATGATGTTCAAAGAATCCAAAAAAAAACATAAACTTGTAAAATAATGAACTTAAAATGTGTAAAAAAATATTGTAATTGGATAAGTCATATAACTTCAAACATCAAGTCATTTGATCTTAACCTTAACAACTATAGTGGATCAAAAATGTAATACATATAGCAGAAGATATACAAAAACCTTTCACTCCACAAACTTGAATTACACTAATAATTTCATTGCTTTAATTCCAAAAAACAAAAAATCCACAAGACATGCATCTGTCATAAAACTTTGATTATCAACAATTCATAGATCTGCTTAGTAGTAGTATTTGGATTCAAAACATAAAGCCTGCAATAACTATAATATAAAATATAAAACTTACAGAGAAATCTATAAATAAATAAAAACTTACAACGATTAATTATACTGTATCGAAACATGCAATACAACTTAACTTTTTTGAACTAGACTATACAATAGATAATCATTAATCCTATTACAGAGAAGAAAAATAAACTCTAAAATTCCTCTTGAATTCATATCCATGTGTCATTTTAAGTATAAATAAAATAATTTTATTTGATTTACTCATTAAATTTTGTTAAAGCCTAATATGTTTAGGCAAATGAAGAGTACTTTTTCCCCCTTAGTTTCATTGCTCCCAAAGGCAAAAAAGTAGAAAAGAATAGTTGAAGGATGAAGAACTTATCGATCAACGATTTAGAGTGAACGAATAACAAAACTTGTTATTTTCCTCCAAATTTCTTGAATATAAACCGACATTGATCCGCGATTCTGCAAGATAATTAATTCTGGATTAAGAACATCAAATGAAGGCCTAAAAGGAAAAATGAAAAAATAAATCACTAACCATTTTTACATTACAATGGACGATGATCATATACATCAGCATTTAACTGCCCTATCATCGTACCATCAATATTTTTCATTCCTCATTTCACTAATAAATGGTAATGCAAAGTGTCCATAAGATTAATGCATGTTAATGGCACATTCTCAATCCATGAGAGAGACGTTAATGTAACGTTTCCATAATCATTATACATGTTAATGGAGCGCTTTCCCCTTAATCTTCCAAATAATTAATATGATTTTCTCTCTACTATTTATGCATGGACTGGTGAGTGATTCAGCATACACATGGCGTAATGAGCGTACACATGTAATGATGGGAGAGTACACATGGCAGAATAAGGAGAGTCTCAATTTGACAAATGGCGAAAGCTGGAGAGTGGTATCCTCCTTTTATATATATAGATTTTATATTTAATCGAATATTTACGAATATCGAATCGAATAGTACAATTTTGTATTCGTATTTGAATAATAATCGAATCGAATATTTGTTATCGAATTCAAATCATAAAATTTCTTTGATGAATATCGAGTCGAATCAAAAGTATTTGATTCATTTACAATCCTAGATGTCGGGCTGGTGGGGCAATTGTTACGCCCGGTTAGACAATTCGACCCGCGGGCACGCGGGTTAGCCCGACTCAAGCGACGAGAGGAGAGAGAGGAGGCAATGGGTACGCCCACGGCGTCGGGGAGGAACCGGGGCAACAGCGACCAGCACCCGCCGGTGGGCAGCTCGTAGGTCCCGGACGGCAATCGGCGAGGCACCATCGGGCAGCGGGAAAAACCTTCACCCGTATTGCCCGAGGAAGGCTACTCGCTACCCGCTATCGATCAGTAAAGTTGCACGACGGAGGCCCACTACCCGCCTACCCGGATACCCGTCTGCAGGTGTCGCAGGCTATTGGGCCTATCCTGTCCCATCGTACGTGAGGATGTGATGGGGTTAGAGTAGGGCCAGTAGGAGAGGTCCAATCACCAGAGGTCAACTTATCCACGTGGCAGGCTCCCATTGGCCCTTAGGGGAGGCTGTAGCCAATGATGGCTTCACAGCTAGGATTTAGTGGGGCCCACGGGCAGATCAGACCAAGTGGGTGAACCCACCATGTACACTATAAATAGAGTCTTGAATGCTCACTTGTAACACACAACACATTTATTGCAAGAACTCTACTTGAGGGCTCAACTACTTCTGCATTTATTATCTTTCATATTTATTGCTCTTAAATCCTACCCGTTAGGAACGAGACGGTGAGTTCCTCACGAAATCGCTGTCAACACCACTAACCCTTTAATAAATGATATGTGTAATATATAACTGTTTGGAAAATAGGGGTGTCTGGATCTATTCGTGATGATATTTAAATACGAATTTAAATACAATTATTACTAGCATTAATTAATCCTAATTAATTCAAATAATAATTCCAACAATAATTTTATCATCATGCATGTTGAATTAATTCACATAAAACCTAACGCGGAATATCTAGGAATTTATGTGATTACGTACCTCTTGAAGATATGACCTTTGATTAACACGGGACGATCACGAACGGGCTACCAACCAAAAGACCTTCTCAAGTATGTCCCTTTCGCCTTACTTGATCACCGGTGGGAAGTGCTTTCAAGTAATTAAAATAACTAAGGAAAAAGGAAAATATTTTTGCTATTGATTTTTCTAACACATGAAATTATGTACTTGAGGATGAAACAATCATCCCCTATTTATAAGAGTAGTGACCGATTTTATCATGTAGAATAACGTAGGAAAAAATCTTTTCTTAATCTATAAGAAATCTTGAATATACTCCATATATTCTTTTCTTCATAATAAAATATTCCACAAAAATCTCAACTTCCTCATTATAGGGATGATTTTTGAAACTATTAAAGAAAGAATCCAAGATTTGAATCTTCTTGAATATATGAGATAATCTTGTATTCTGAGAATACTTATCTTCCATAATATCTTTCCAAGAAAATCAACAAGATCTTTTCTTTCTCCTAATATATCTTTTTTTAAAAATACAAGAAAAAATTAGCGATTATATTTTCTTTTATTTTAATCACCTTATCGTTATTGGGCTACTTGAGGGGCCTTTAGGAGAATTAAGATTGGACCTCCAAAAGGACTTCTGAATTTTAATATTGAGACCCAATATAATTCAGCCCATTAATATTAATTAGTACCACTAATAAATTAATACTGCACTATCCATCTTAATCCATATTACGATAATATGGGCTCCCGGTTATTATTTTCCACGTTTAAGATTATTTAGTCCATTAATTAATTGAGCTTCTGAATAGCTCTAAATTAATTAACATTTTTCACCTTGGAGTAAAGACAACTCAACATTATTATCCGTACCGAAGAAACTAATTCTTCACTTGCAAGATTTGGTACGATAAAACTTCTGAGCCCACCAAGGGGACAAAGCACACGAGCCGTACTCGCATGCGTTTCTCCGTATTAAATCTTAGCAACCGTCGTATGATTAATATTACTACCCAAAGCACAAGGTTTGAAGTCACGATGATTCGCACCCAACATGAATCAAAGCAGTAACCATTAAGCACACACAATCCTATTTAAGTGACGGAGATTAAGAAATCAATAACCACCGAGGTCTAATTCTTCACATATCAGAACATAATAATTTATCTTCGCTGTAGGTCCTCTTCAACACATACTAAATGTGCTAGTGCAATCTCTTGGTTAAGACAGGCCAATCTGGGATATACACATCGACCTTTCATGGAGGATTATTCAATTCCACCTGGGTCGTGAATTTGTACGTTTAGTTACAATGAAAACTATTAATGTGATCTTCCGTGATCTGGTATCACCACATTAACTACAATGTAACTCGTACTATATATTGAACGGTTTGCAATAAATATTCAACATTCAATCATATCTAAAGCAAATGCGATAAAAGAATTATTCTCATAACCAAGTGTTCAATACATGAGTTATACAAAGTAAAAGCATACTTTCACGTATAACTCCAACACTAACTTCACAAATAATTGATTAAATTAGTGAATGAACAAATTTAAATGGGTGATCTAAATGGGAGAAGATAGTTTGCAATAAATCAAACACTAACCTTAAAATGACTTTGAAATATTTGGACTATTTGCCCACCAACAGGTGTCAACAACACAAGACTATAAAAAAAAAAAAACAGATGTCAACAACATAAGATTATCCAAAAAAGGACCTGCATGTTTTCCAAAGTTAAAACTGTAATGAGTTAGAGGTACAAATCAAAATAGAAACATCCAAATCAAAAGTGTTTTGAGTATTAGCAAAGTGAAGAACAACAAGAAATAAGTCGAACCTGGCCAATACTCATATTGGTAGCGCAAATACTTTTTTCTCATTTTTAATGCAACAAGACTACTTTTAAATGCGACAAGCGAAACCATTTGCAAAAGGTTAAGAATAATGTAAAAATGCAATAAATTCAAAAGTTTGAGAGTTAAAAAATGTAGATAACAATAGATTTATAGATTTTTTGACTTGGAAAATATACAAAGGTCTCACTAATGAGTTTTCCAATTATGAATGTTGTAGCCATTTCGCACCTCAGGCCGGCGCCGACCTAAAGCAGGCCAAAATGGTCAGACCACACGTCCACAACGGCCCTGATCCTGCCGGATGGAGTCCGACCTTGGCGGGCTCCGACCCCACTCTCCGGCCTCATGAATGAGGTCGGAACGACTTCAAAATGCACGTTCGTCCTGGCAAATAAACAGGCTGGGCGAACCGGACTCGGACCGGTCCAACTTCAGAGCAATAAAATCGGTCGAGATCACCAGGGCGTGACCAACGCGCAGGAGGGGTTTCCGACCTCCTGACCCACCAAGAGACCGGTCTCCGACCTCTTGACACCTCCGGCTAGCAAGAGGGCAATGGAGCACGTGATGGAATCTGGTGAGATCTTCCCCCAAAAAGAAAAAGGCCACCTCCGTACTCAGTGACAGAGAAAATATTCCATCCAAATATGGAAACAAGTCAGAGAATCATCCTTTTTGGACACGTGTCAACACGCTAGTGGCCGACCACCTGTATACCAGTGCCCGCGCGTCCTCAGAGGCTGGAGACATTTAATGCTGCTGTCCCTGAGACAAATGTACCCCCGTAGGAAGAAAACTATAAATAGCCCCATATTTGTAACAAAAAGAGAGTTCAATCCCATCAATCAAATCAATATAATTCTCATTTAAGTCCAGGGACTAAAAACCCCTGGCAATTCTTGGCGTTCTTGAGCTTTTATTATCATTCTTCAACCAAACAACCATTTTAGCATTTAAGAATCCAATCATTTGATGTTTTTACCAAAGCCCACTCAAATAGCCATTTAATCCCAGCCTCATTTATTTTAGTAAACAACAATGAATTGATGGAGGGTAATCATATAAGGGGTAGTAAAAAGGTGGACACAATGACCTCAAGTCCGGGAATTCAGCATACAATAGCATTTCCATCTATATTGATAGATAGGACTAAATCCTTGAATGTGTCAAAGATGGACACAATGATATTAGGGAAAACAACAAGATCACCTTGTCTAGATACAGTCCATCTTCTACGTTAAATGTCACCATTCTAAGTTTTGTGCAAGCTACAATAATGGAACTAATGCGAATACAACCAATATCATCAGCAATAATATCATAATCAAGCAAAACCCCCCGACATACCTCTCATTGGATCGGTCAGATTTCTACCAATATAAAAAATCTCCCCTGTTTCAGTATTCTAAATGCGAAACGAACGAGCTACGACACTTGCATACAACACGACACACCTCCAGCTGTTGCCAGAAAAATAAAAAAAGGGCTCCATTGATTCCTGTGTCCGCTGAACGAATGCGTCTCAATGGATTGTCTTCCTCTATAATTACAATATAGAGGGAACCAAGCAAATTCGAAAACACTAAACAACCATCTGTCAATACAATTCCTGATATAAAATTGAAGGCAAGACTTAAGACTTTGTTGTAATCAGTGAAGTCAATCCTGACATAGATCTACTCGAAATGCAAAAAATATGGAGAGACCCGTTGTCAACTCCTACAGCAACATGAGTCTCAGATAATGCATAGCAGGTCGAAACAAAGCCATCGGGCCTAGCAGTGCTATTTGAAGGGTAAAATGGGATAGAACTTCGAATATAATTACCATTTTGAAAGTTAATAGTAGTCTGATGATGAAATTTAAACTCCTCCCGCCAATCAATAATATTGCCCAAAATAGTAAGACTAGGTCAGCATGTGTTCCTTATACATCGGGTAAGGTCGCACCAAAGATTATTCGACTTGGATGTTTCAGACCAAGTTTCACAAACCTGCATTTAGTTTACGAGGCTAAAATACTCAGTCTGTCAGAAGGTAAAACAGATCGGATCTCCCATTCCATTTTATTTTTTCTTTTTGTATTTCATTATTATTTTAATTAATTGCAAAAAATAGCATGAACTTTATGACTTTTATCAATTACAACATGAACTTTTTCTTTGCAATTTGGAATATTTTATAGTTTTTTGTCAACAATTAAATTACATGGTTGTCGAATATGCCACATAGAGCCCATATAAATGCCAGTAAATACAATTATAAATTTTTATAATTAGAATAACATGTTTAAAAAATACATTTTAACTTTAAAAACATAACTTAAAATTGCATTTTAAATGCATTGTTTTCATTTAAAAAAAAAATCATTTTTTGGTGTCAACGTGGATATTCATGAGATGTTTTTTGTTGGGATGTCATTTAATTGTTGAAGGAAAATTATCAGATGTTTTAAATTGAAAAACTTATAAATTTGATTTATTAAATTGCAAAGAAAAAAAGTTTATGTTGTAATTGATAAAAATCATAAAGTTCATGAATTTTTTGCAACCAGCCTTTTAATAAATGACATGTGTAATATATAACTTTAAAAATAATTGATTAAATTAATGAAAGAACAAAGTTAAATAGGTGATCTAAATGGGAGAAGATAGTGGTGCTACACTAAAGTTTGCAATAAATCAAGCTCTAACCTTAAAATTGCCTTGAAATATTTGGAGTATGTGCCCACTAACAGCTGTCAACAACACAAGATTATCCAAAAAAAACAGATGTCAACAACATAAGATTATCCAAAAAAAGGACCTGCATGTTTTCAAAAGTTAAACCGTAATGATTTAGAGGTACAAATCGAAATGGAAACATCCAAATCAAAAGTATTGTGAATATTAGCAAAGTGAAGAACAACGAGAAATAAGCCGAACCTAGCCAACACTCATATTGGTAGCGCAAATACTTTTTCTCTTTTCTAATGCAGCAAGACTACTTTTAAATGAGACAAAGAGAAACCATTTGCATAAGGCTAAGAATAATGTAAAAATGCAATAAATTTCACAAGTTTGAGAGTTAGAAAAATGTAGATAACAATAAATTTATAGATTTGTTGACTTGGAAAATATACAAAGGTCTCACTAATGAGTTTTCCAATTATGAAGTGATGGAGGGTACTCATATAAGGGCTAGTAAAAAGGTACAATGACCTCGAGTCCGGGAATTCAGCATACAATGGCATTTCCATCTATGTTGATAGGGAAAACCCTGAATGTGTCATAGGTGGACACAATGATATTAGGGAAAACAACAAGATTACCCTTGTCTAGATACAGTTCATCTTCTATGTTAAATGTCGCCATTTTAAGTTTTGTGCAAGCTACAATAATGGAACTAACGCGAATACGGCCAATATCATTAGTAATATATCATAATCAAATAAATATTATACTTATTCTCTCCCAAAGTTGGGTCGGGCTTGGATTCATGTATGTGATTGCTTTGAAATAAAATGTTTGTGTGAATGTGAATTTATCAAAATGTTTATTGACAGGCGACCAGCTGAGCAACGAGATTAGGATATCAAAAGTAAAGATAAACATTACAAAAAGGGATTAAGGCAAGAATAGGAAAAAGTCGAGCAACCGAGCACAAAGTGCAAGTAATAGAAAGATGAATATTTGGTCAGAACGTCAGAGCCTTCTAGGTGAACAGCTCAAAGATCAAGAAAAGCCAAGAGAGCAACTCAGATAAAAGGTCAAAGCACCCACCTCAAAGACGAACAAGAGAGCAATGGAGCACCTCGAAGAACAACCAAGAATCCACTAATTAGGAATTGCATTAGAATTAAACAAGTGTCTTAACACTTGTCATTGTATAAAATGTAGTTGCTTAAGATTAAACAAGTGTCTAAACATTTGTCAATATGTAAATTAGGGTGGCTAAGAAGGTGACATATCTTACTTGCTTGTAATCTATAAATACCCCCTCTTAAGAAGGGAAAATGGTTGGATTTTTTTATTAAAAAAGAGACCAAACTCTTGCAATTTAAATTCTCAAACCTCACTTATATAAATCCAGCATACAATCTCCTAATTCAAGTTCATAATCCTTGTTTGATGATCTTTCAAGCATAAACAACAACTAAATTCATCTATTGATCAAAGGTCATCAACAATTGGCGCTAGAAGGAGGGTCTGAACCTCCGTTGGTTGGAAAATTTGAAGAAGTTGTGCAAAAAGCCACCGGTATTTGGGATTTATTGTCGAAATCCGACGAGAAGTTACCGAAAACTGGGTATATAAGTGTTTGTTGTCATATGTGGTAGTTTTGTTCATACTTGAGAACTTGAATGTGTGCATGTGTGAATTAGGGTTTATAAACAACCGTATTCACATATACAAGGCTAGTTGTTCTTAAATTAACATCTACAAACACAAAATCCTTATCAAAATATCCAGCATTTAATCAAATGACAAGATCACCAATCCTCAAGTACACACCCAATCCACAAGTCACGAACCAGGGTTTCTTTGGTGGGTGACCATGCACGAACAGTCAAACAGTACGAACAACCTCCCGACAAAATGTTCAAGTCATTATTGATACTCTTCCCCCGAAGGTGGAAGCTCTTGCTCGGAACCCGGAAGAACTGGCAAAAACGATTGTCGTGTTGCATTTGCTACAAAAATGTCAGGAAAACACTGAACCATCGAAAGGCCCGGGGACGAGCAACCGAGCAGCCGAGCAGGGGGCAAAATGACATGGGAAATACATGGTGATGAAGCGGATAGTGCCCAGGCTCGACGTGACAAAGGCAAAGTCCCGATTAGTGAATGATTGGTGAGCAATGGAGGATCCACTCCCTGAGGAGGCGAAGAGTCGAGCAAAGACACAACAAGGGACACCAGACGCACTTGTGCAAGAGAAAGGCTCGGAAATAGGGGAGAGAATAGAGGAAAAACTATCCAAGACAACGAAGAGCGAGCACACCCAGCTGCTCGCCCTTCAGTCCATGATAGAGTGAGGTGGTCAGCTTTTGGCCGACTGGGTCCCAATGGAGATAACAATGTTTTCAAGTGAGAAACTCAGGAAAAGCGTCCCATTGAGGAGGGACTGCGTTGTGATGAGGTCATTAGATTTGATCACAACGAACAACCTTCTAACGGGAAAATGCCTCACATTACAATTATTTTCTAAACCATAATTTTGTCAAATAGAGAATACGAAATTTAATTACAAAATTTCAACTTAAATTATGGAAGTTCATCCCTCTATTTGTTATGAGTTTATATATATATATATAGAAAGTCTTACTCAATGTGGAGGGGGGAAATATTAGAAAAATAAGCACCTTTATAAATTAAATTTTTTTGAAAAATATCTAAATACAAAGATTTATCTTCCTTATATATGGAGAAGCCTAAAAAAGATTACCATATATTTTGGTGTAAACAATGTCAAACACAATTCATTAATGAGAATATTATATAAAATATATATTTTATCTATTAATTGCTACAAATGTTCACTAAACGGTAATGTTTTCCTTCTAAAGACATTCAACAATGTCACTTTAGATAAAATTCACATATTAACATTATGGATAACCTAAACACCGAGGTGGAAATGTTATAATAAATAAGTCTTAGTATAAGTTGAATTTCATTTAAATAAAAAAATTTAAATACAAAGATTTCTCTACCTTATATATGGAGAATCCTTATTAACAATATTTTATACATTTTGGTGTAAGTAGCGGAAAACACAATTAATGAATGAGATTATTACATATGTTAGAGTTCTTTATCTTTGTAAAAGACGAAGCCCTCGCCCCCAGGGCCCCCACCCCCTGGCCGGACAGGATTGGGTGGAGGAGGTAAATCATGGTGACTCAGCGGCCCATTAGGTGGGAGGACTAGCTGGTGCCCAGAAGGAGCTATCCCCCACATTGGAGGGATAAAACTCCAACCTGCGGCTACCAGGACTCGATCCTGCGTCCTTGTAGCAATCTGCCACCCAGGAACCAACTGAGCTAAGCCCATGCGGGCTTAGAGTTTTCTTATCTACTAATTGCTCCAAATGTTCAGTAAGAGAAAATGTTTTTTTCTAAATACATTCAACAATGTCAGTTTAGAAAAAAAAACCATGCAGTAAGAATGTTGAGAATCTATCTTAATATATTGATTTGTAGTTTTCTATGAGGCCTAAAAAATTCCTAAAAAGTTTAACTCTTTTATTTTATATGCATCATAACAAAAATCTGATCACGTATTAAAAATAAGTCAACCACAAATGAAATATATAAATTATAAACTCATAATTGTAAGACATTAGTTTTCCTTGATAATAAGTATAGACTGAAAATCATGATGTAAAATTTCACATGACATTTCGTTTGTAGATCAATAAATACTCATAAGATTGAGTATATCTTTTAAAACTTTCTATGTCATAAGTCCATTGCTCTTAACTTTATTATATTAAATGTTGTATTAATAAGATATTAAGAAAAAATAATTCATTAAAAAAATTAGAACATAAGAATTATGGAAAATGCACTTTTTTTATCCTTTAACTTTGCTTGACTTTGATTTTCATTCTTTTAATTTAAACTTATTGTTCTATAACTTTCAAAATCTGTGTTTTTTATATTATTACTTGCTAGACCAAGTAACTCTTTCGATAAATTTGACGTTGCATTTTAAATTTCATCCTATAAATTATAAAAAAAAAGGTGTCACGTGAGATTTATCCGAATAGTTACCTGGTGTAGTAGGTAACAAAATAAAAAATAATTTTTTTTGTAAGTTATAGGACAAAATTCAAATTTCCAAAGTTAACATTATGAAAACCATGGTCAATCAAAGTTAAAGGATAACAAAGTATAATTTTCCTTAAATTTACATACAACTATCTATAATAATTAAGACATTTCACCACTAAAAATTTGACAAATAAAAAATGTACCACTATAATGAAAGCAAGGAGTGTCTGTTTTTAAAAGTGCTTACATTACTATGTTTATATAACAAAATTTAGGGATCTAAATTCATTATTGGAAGAAGACTTAATCATCCAAAAAATGGAACTTGCACTCAAATTAGTTAACAAAATGGAAACAATTCACTAAAATTAGACCATTATTAAAAATATCACATAACTGCAAGGAAACTTTTCAATTAAGGAGAATGTATATAAGGCAAGTATTGACAAATAATAAAATATACATACAAGTACTACTTGTACACAAATAAATTTATGGATCTAAATTTATTAATTAATATTTACTGATTCATTAGGCTGAATCCATTACTTTCGAAATATATTTTTTTCGTAGAATTAATACTCAGGATGTAGGAGCAATAATCAAGTCCTAATATTTTGGAATTAATTATGAATTTCTTAAACTAAAATGTCAACTCGATGATTAATTTTAGCAATTGGAATTAATTAACTAAATTCATGACATTTATTGAGGATTAGTTACCTAAAATCATGATATTTATTTTACAAAACACATGTTAACATGCGTTGATTTTCGTTGAAATATGAGATCCACTGCGTAACATATTGGAACAAAATCGAAAAAAATATTTTGAATATACACTTTTTCTTTAAACATACAAAAGTCGAAGAAATTAATTATAAATTATTCTAAAATATTTATACTTAGTCTACTATTTCAAACATGTCTAGATGTTTACATTCGCATATATAGCACAAATGATGGACATAATTTTTTTATAATTTTTTTTATAATTTAGGTGTATAATTTTGTTTCCATACGCATATATATAGCAGAAATCATCTAAATGAGATTTAACTAAGCATAAATGATGGACACGTCTAATTTAGATTAGCACAAATCAGTAATTTTAAAGGATGGACACATTTCAATCCATTAAATTGGTCAACCATTACAATCAACCAATGAAAGATAGAATTAATATTATTGTAAGTTATATTTTAACATATTTGTATGTTCTAAACTTATGACATTACTAAGAAAACTCATATATTTGCATGTCCTAATATTGTATTAAGATTTTGTTTGGGCAATGATTAATTTTAGCATACAAATTAATTTAGCAATTGGAATTAGTTAACTAAATACATGGCATTTATTTTGAATTAGTTACCCAAAGTCATGACATTTATTTTATAAATTAGCATACATGATAGATGTAATTTTTTTTTTAATTTAGGTGAATCATGTATAATTTTGTTTCCATACACATATATATAACAGAAATCATCTAAATGAGATTTAAATGAGCATAAACAATGGACACATTTAATTGACATTAGCACAAATCACTAATTTTAAAATATGTTAACATGCATTGATTTTCGTCGAAATATGAGATCCACTGCGTAACATATTGGACCAAAATAAATAAATAAACATACTTAATATACACTTTTATTTAAACACACAAATAAATAAATAAACCATTGAAGAAAAATAATATACTGGATCAAAATCGAAAAAAAAAAAAAAAACTAATTGGCCAAGTCGTTGTGACGTAAATACATATCCTTTAATTATATTTTAATATATTTTTATGCCCTGAAATCGACAATCATTAAAAAATCACTAATGAATTAGTCTCATAAATTTATGCTATTACTATAAACCTCATAATTTGAATTAGTCTCATAAATTATTTTTTGGTCAATGCTTAATTTTAGCATACACATTAATTTACCAAATGGAGTTAGAGGAGTTTTTTTGGTCAATGGTTAATTTTAGCATACAAATTAATTTAGCAATTGGAATTAGTTAACTAAATTCATGGCATTCATTGTAAATTAGCTACCTAAAATCATGATTTATTTTAAAACACACTTGTTAATAGGCATTGATTATCGTTGAAATAATGTTTGGAAGGAAACGTAAGAAGTAAATATGTGAAATAAAAGGAAATTTTTTAAATTGGGAGAAAATTTACTGCTACCTCAAATTTTTTAAATTATGGAGAACACCCAAATTAAGAAAATGTGACATACTTGACTTATATTTTTTATTTGCTAAAGCTAAGCAAATTTAAAACTCCTTAATTGATCGATATGAAATAAATATGACAAATTACTATAAATACGCAAAAAAGTTGGATTCGGTGATGATGGTTGAATATGATCGAATTAATAATATTTCATTGAATAAGATCTTAAAATCAGATCTGGATTATATACAAACTAACAACGGTGCCCTACATCAATTCTAAATCACTGTATACATAAAACGAATCCAACGACGGAAAAACATATAGATACAATTTAGCAAGAACAAAAAAAAGGACAAATCTATACAAATGAAATAATAACTCCAAACGACACCCGACTTTGCAAGCGAGTATCGAATTCGAAGGCGCCGAACATTCGAACGTGAAAGCAATGACCGAATTCACACGAATCTCGGCATCGAAGTGATCATCATCAACTTGAAAAAAACGCCGCCCGACGCTAACCATCCTGCATAATAACCAAAAAAATCGAAATGTAAAAATAAGGAACTCGAACTAGAACGAAACGAAGAGGAAGAAGAGAGAACAACGCATTCCAATAGGAAGATGTGAGGTTTGGAATGAAATTGAAGTGTAACATAGAAGATCTTATATAGGGAAAATAAATGAAAATGGGCGGTCGAGATCGAAATATAATTAAAAAAATCTTACGGCCTACATCCCACAATCCAAGTTAACCACAAAACAAAGATTTGAAATAGATGAGGATGAGTTGCCACATAGGATTTTACATCCTCTTCTTTATTAGTTATTAAGATTAAGATTAAGATTTTGACAATTCGGCATGTGTTAGGATCCTTTGAAATTTCCTCTCAAATTGTTGAAATGGAGTTATTCTCACATTTTCAGAAAAAAATAAAAAAGTGCCCTCAAACAATGTTTTCTTAATATATATGCCCACAAAAATATAAAAAAGAGTTAGAACGAGGAAAATACTTAAACCATCAAACTATATTTTTTTGGCAATAGTACATACAAACTATTAAATTTTGGCACATAAACCACTAAATTTATCCTTAATCAATTTTTTTTTCAGAAAAAAAAAAATTATCGCGCACTTGCCTTAGAAAAATTATCAAAACTCTTCATAATTTGATTATAATTAGAACGAAAAATACACAAAACTCTTCAAACGCTTCTGTCATCTATTGCTTCACGTCTTCGCTCTGCCATATACAGCCTCGCGCATCCCTCCCTTGACGTTCTTCTCCATCTCATAGGCCACCTTCTTGCGCTGTTTGTCATCAATTGAACATTTTTTTACAAAAATATTATCCATCATGTTGAAGTGGGAAAATTTTTGGCTGAAATTAAGTTTAGTGATTTATGTACCAAAATTTGATAATTTATATGTATTAGTGCTAAGAAATATAGTTTAGTGGTATAGGTGCAAATTGTCAATAATTTGGTGGGTTTAATGCAATTAGGTCTTACATAAATATTAGGGTGATTTTCCTAAATATTACTCCCTCCGATTCGTTTTTTATTGCCCCTAAGGAAATGATATGGGTTTCAATAAAATAGTTGTTTATTAGTATTTGTGAGGATAAAATAAATTATTTAAAAAGGCAAGAGTATCTTTCCAACTTTATGAAAAATATTTGTGGGTATAAAATTGATAAAATGGTAATATGAGTGTAAATAAATGATATTTTTAAAAGGTAAGTTAAAAATAGTAGTATTTGTTTTTTGCTATTTTAAGAAGGGGAAAATAAAAATAAAAACTTGAAAAAATAGATAATGAATCCGAGGGAGTAATAAGTTGGAAAATGGGGGGGACGTGATATTAAGCCATGAAAGATCGTATTTTTAGTAAACAAATAATTCTAGTTTCTCTTCTTGTAAAAGAAAATAGAGTTCCTTCTTCCTCCTATATTTAAGATCTAGAACTTTAACATTTCATATTTGACACTAACTACCTCTATTCCATATTTATTTGCTATATTGCACACAAGGTTTTTTCCATACTTTTTTACTATATTTATTTTTAACAAAAAAAAAAAAAACAACAAT
The DNA here is from genome assembly GCA_947034835.1 of Ballota nigra. NCBI lineage: Eukaryota > Viridiplantae > Streptophyta > Magnoliopsida > Lamiales > Lamiaceae > Ballota > Ballota nigra. Next base: position 11,796,338 of record OX344729.1, read on the forward strand.
ATTTTTTAATATAATTATATTCTTCATACACTCCTAATAAAAAACATCTATTTTATTATTTTATCACTTTAAATATTAATAAAAAAATTAATTCGTGCCGGAGGTAGTATATTCAAGGTTTTTAAGTTTTTTTGAAATTATTTCCAACTTTTGTAATTCAATTGATTAGTGATCGATTCTTGGATTCACCATGGTAAAGCTTTAAAAAGTCAACCATAACTAATTATCATGGACCATATCAAGTTATCAACTGATACCAATGAAGTTATTTTTTCAGATTTTGGTATCAGTTATTTTTTTAGATTGATTATACAGTAAAATTTCTATAATTTACTCCCTCCATCCACGAAAAGTATACTCATTTGTTTGTACGTTATTTAATCTAATATATCGGAAGGTACTATGGGGTATTGTGAGATCCGTTTATGAATAAAATGATTCTTTATAAAAAGTATGTGACACATATTTTCTATAAGTAATCATTTTATTCTAAATAGACCTTGCAATACCTCATTATACCCTCCGACATATTGCAGTAAATCAAGTGCAAATTAGTGAGCATACTTTTTGTGGATGGAGGGAGTAATACTCTTTAAATTTATTAAAAATTCTAAAATAATAATTTTCTTCGGTTCTGACTTGGGTCAGTTCAAAATGTTATCAATTTCGATAAAATAATTAAATAATAATTTTTTTAAAATTCATATTTAAATTACTCGTCTCATAAATATCATAAATTAATAATTTCTTCAAATTATAAAAATAATTTGGCAAATTTAGTAAAATAAGGAGCCATTGGTTGCTTCTTGTTAAACTTCTATTCTACTTGGATGACATTTCTAACTTTTCGTATTTCATCCAATGGTTTCAATGTTGTATTTCATACTACACTTCATTTTGTTGCGGTAATCGAAATCACTTCTTGAATACTCCCTCCGTCCTGGAACTTATTTCATATGTGGGGTTGACACAATATTTAAGAAAAGTGAAGTGTGTGAGTGTAAAATTAAATAATTAAATAATAAAAAAATGTTTTATTGACTTTTGTGTGTGTAATTTATTTCCATTTTGGGAGTGTGAAATAAGAGTTGGGACACCCAAAAATGGAAAACGTGAAATAAGTTGCGGGACGGAGGGACTATCTTTTTTTAATGTTGAAATCATTTAAATTCATTGATCTTTCATCGTCCGAACGAACAATGAGAAAAACAATTATGTATAATAATACAATGAATATAACGAATATATTAGTTAAATGGACTCACTTTTGTAAAAAAATAAGATTTTTCTTAACATACTAAAAAATCACTCTTTAAATTAATTAATTATTAATTATAAATTAATTAATACCTCTATAAAACAATATATTTTCTCGGTCCCAAACATTTATAGAAGCTTAATGTATAACTTATCCAAAGGTGGCGACTCTGAGTTCGATGAGTTTATGAATAGTTGTTCATTCAGATATTCTCGATATTTTTGGAAACTCTAATTCGGTTTTAGAAAAGAATAGGGATATTTTCAGCTCACAATTTGATTGTTCACCCCCAAATTTTTGTTCGAATTTTTTTTTCGAATATTTGTCATTTGATTGAAAATACGATTAGAACATTTAGAAGTTTTTATGGGGGTAAATAATGTTCTAGTCATTTTTTCGAACAAATGACAAATATTCTAAAAAAAATTTAGAACAAAAATTTAGGGGGGTGAACAATCAAATGGTGGGGTTGAAAATATCCTACTCTTTAGAAAATCAGATTACACGTAACAAGCCTGAATATAGGATATAAAGTTAGTGCAACAGAATTTGGCACAATGCACAAGTTTAAATTTAGGGAAAATACACTTTTTTGTCCTTTATGTTTGGTCAATTTTGTTTTTCGTCCTCTAACTTTTGACTTTATTTTTTAGTCCTATAACTTTTAAAAAATTAACATTTTCGTCCTAAAACCGATAATTTTTTAGTCCTAAAATTAACATTTTAGTCCGATAACTTATGTTTTAGGATGAAAACGTTAATTTTTTTAAAGTTATCGGACTAAAAAATAAAGTCAAAAGTTAGAGGATGAAAAACAAAATTGACCAAACTTAAAGGACAAAAAAACCAATTTTCCCTTAAATTTATCCATCAACATGACCAAAGAAAAATGCGAAAAACATTAACTATATTAATATAACGTCGCACTCCTTGAAGCAGAACACAAAATTCATCCCCCATCACCCTACGATTAGAAACAATCAATACAACCAGATTTCCGCTACAACAGCCGAGCAACAACCACGATGATGAACAGATCATACACATTGCAACTGGATTAGCTAGCTAGGAAATATATACACATGTGACAAGATTTGTCATTGTTAACATTAGAGGGCTGGTGATAGGAAAGCAAAACAACCTCCCAAAATAATACGTAGTCCAAGACAAGAACACGAGAAGAGGAGCAAAACGTGGTAGTCCAAAATCTGCTTCTGAGACAGGGTCTGCATCTTTAAGGGCCACCTAATGGGGTTGGTCACTAGACTCCAATCCTTTGGCATCCTTCAGGGCAGAGTCCTTATTCAGTTGGCCCATGAACCCTTGCTGCTCTGCTTGCTTCTGGCTGCTGTCAAACCCATGGTTGAAGCATCATAAGCTCTTCATAAGCTCTTCTTTAATTTTCTTATTCTCAACTTCCAAATCGAAGATCTGGCTTTCATAAGAGGCACACTGATCAGAAAACACTTTATTCTTTAGTGTCAGTCCAGAGATGGTGGATTCTAGTTCCTTGCGAGCAACTGAGAGCTCCTCTTCAGTTTTCTTATTTTGAGCTTTCAGTCCAGATATTGTGGCCTCTAGTTCCTTCTCCCTGCTGCGAGTCAACGCCTATTCATGCAAACATACAAGTTTAACATAATATATAAAATAAACTATTATGAAATTCTTAAGACTGAAGAGGCTAAGCCCTGACTAAACTCGGCACTCACCTCTCCATCACTTGTGTCGAAGATGGAATGGCTATTGCTATTGGGAGTAGCTTTGGTGGGACTGGTTTGGGTTGCACACCGAGCTCTTTTGTATTGTCGTGGAGCTGCAGATGTCCTAGCCGGAGGGAGTGCGTGCCCCTGAGGTGTGACATTCGGGCCTTCCCGAGTTTATATTGTACGTGAAACAGCAAACATCACAAGGTTAGGAACTGTAGCAGAAGTCACCCTACTAAAATGCCCTAGGATGATACACACAATATTCCCAAGGCCAACATATAAATCACTCTACTTAAATCCACCTTAGCAATTGTAGCACAACATTTTCAAAATACAGAAATTCATAAAACAAACAAAATTATTACTCAGTTGTTAGTAGTCACCATGAACCTTGTTCATATTGAATAGCAAGTTGAAGAGAATAAAAACTGCTAATGCCATAATCAGCAAGAGTGCGACTTCCATCTTCGAGCCATGTGCCATACAGGAAGAGTAACTGCTTATGTGGTGGGATACCCTCTTTCTCTTGAATTTTGGCCTTCAAATCGTCTATTGTATCCTCACTCTTAACCTTTAAAGTGAACCACTTCTTACTCCAAGTGTTGACATCTAGATCACAGGTCTTGTCAAGTGTATGCTGACTCAAAAAGAGAGTGAGAGTAGATTCTGGTAAGATATTATAGTGAGCAAGGGTATGCCCATCATCAAGAAGCTTTCCATTATATAACAATCCCACATGCAAATTCCTTCCTGTTCCTTGACCTTTTTCTTTATACTACAAATCCTCTCAGAACTCTCCACATTGAGAGTGGTAGTATCGCCCTCTCGTTTTCTTACAAAGATTCGCATCTGCAACAAATCCCAAATCAAAATATCAACTATATATTATTGTAGTTTATATATTCCCTGCCATGCATGCATATAAACTCGGCCATGCATACACTTATCACATCATGACATGCATGAACTCCCAGCTCACTCATGGACTCACAGCTCACTCCTTGCACCTTGGGTTCTTCCAGAATCATCCAGAAGCTACTCAATCCAAGTAGCAGTTAGTTTGTTATGAAGTCACAGTTAGTTTGTTACGTAGTTGGTTAGTCAGTTACGTTTCTTATGCATAGTACATGGCTATGCTTATAAATACATTGTATCACTATTCTTCATATTCAAGTAATAAAAATGAGAGTTAAATTACACTCTGAGTGAAATTCAACATGGTATCATCGAGTTCGGTTACGATCGTCTTCAATGATTCGTAGTGTTCTTCTTCGTTGATTCATTCCTTTGTTGATTCCATTCTTCGACTCCATGGATTCTTCAGCTTCTCCTCTCCCCAAATCTTTCGTTTCCCTCAATATCCGACTGGATAGGAACAATTTTCTCTTTTGGCGCACTCAAGTTATGGCCGTGGTTCGTGCGCATAATTTTGAACATTTCCTTACTTGTACTGAATCTGATGTTCCCTCTCTAGTTCCTCTGGATGATGAAGGTGCTTCTCAATTGAATTCAGATGCACAGCTATGGCATCAACGTGATCAGTTTTTGTTTAGTTGGATGCTTTGTTCAATCTCTGAATCCATGCTTGGGCATGTAACCAGATGTACTCACTCTTTTCATGTCTGGAAGGTGTTTGATGATTTGTTCAATTCACAAACCAAGGCCAAAGCAATGAATCTGAGATATAGATTGCAAACTCTTAAGAAAGGTAATGCTTCGATTGATGAGTATGTCCTTCAAATTCGTTCTACTGCTGATGAGCTGCATGCTGGAGGTTTTGTTGTTTCGGATGAAGATCTGATTATGCATCTCCTTGGTGGTCTTGGATCTGAGTATGATGCTGCGGTGGTCAATCTTACCACTAGATCTGACTTCTTATCCTTCAATGAGGTCAAGTCTATACTTCATTCCCATGAAATGCGTCTGCAACAGTTTACCTCTGCTCAGCAAGTTATGCCTGTTACTTCTTCATCTTCTCATGTTTTGCCTTCGGCAAATTATGTCTCTAAGGATGGTAAATCTGGTTCTGGAGGTAAACCTAAGGGAAGTGGTAAACCAAGGTTCTTCACCAAGTCAAAGACTCCTTGTCAAATATGTGGAAAAACAAATCACACAGCTGCTCGTTGTTTCAAACGTTTTGATCACTCTTTCCAGGGTCTTGATACCAACTCTGGTTATACTCCTACTAATCAGTCTCATCCTCAGCATCCTTCCCACACCTCTCCTGTTCCCCATCAGGCCAACTTTGCTCACTACACACAAACAACATCTCCTCAAACTCATCCTTATACATTCACTACTACTGACTCCTCTTTTGATTCTGTTTCTGCTCCTCCTCAGAATTCAGGTAATGAATGGTTTGTGGACAGTGGAGCAACACACCACATAACTTCTTCTCTTGGCAACATGCATATCCAGCATCCTTATAAGGGTAAGTCACACTTAACAGTTGGGAATGGTACTACTGCTCATATTCTGCATACTGGTTCTTTGCATGTTGATAGTCTTGTTCATGGTAAATCTTTGGCTTTCTGTGATATGCTACATGTTCCAGATATAACAAAGAACCTTATCAGTATTTCTAAGTTTCTACATGACAATGATGCTATTATAGAATTTCATGCCACCTCTTGTTTTGTCAAGGACAAGACAACCAACAGCATTCTATTGAAAGGAACTCTTAAGGATGGCTTGTATCAACTGGATCTGGAGCCTTGTTCTAAGAGGAGCTTCTTACCATCTGCCTCTAGTCCTAATAGTTCAGTTTTGAATTCTGTTCCTCTTTGTAATGCTGTTACTACTTCTGCTTTTCCTACTAAAGCAGACATTTGGCACTTGAGACTTGGACACCCCTGCCAAGATTCTCTTTCTTCTGTATTGAAACATTTGAAGGTTCCTAATAAGATGGTTTCTTTTTGTGAGGCTTGTAAGCTTGCTAAGATGCATCAGAGGTCTTTCCATTCAGTTGCTAATCATGCTACTTTACCTTTTACTGTCATACATATGGATGTGTGGGGTCCTTCTTCCTCTATATCTTGTGAAGGCTATAGATATTATCTTGCATTAGTTGATGAATGTACAAGATTCTCCTGGATTTATCCTCTAAAAGTAAAATCAGATGTTGCTTCATTTGTGATTAGTTTCATCAATATGGTTGAAAGGCAGTTTTCTGTAAAGGTGGAGATGTTTCACTCTGACATGGGTGGTGAGTTCACAGTCCTTCACAAACATTTTCAGTCCTTGGGCATTGTTGTGAGACACTCTTGTCCCTATACTCATCAACAAAACGGTCTTATTGAGAGAAAGCATCAACATATCACAGAAATGGGTTTGTCCTTATTAGCACAGGCCAAATTACCTATGGATTATTGGTGGGATGCCTTCTCTACGGCTGTGTTCTTAATTAACAGATTGCCTACCAGTGTTCTTGGGGGAGTATCTTCTTTTCAGAAGTTATTTAAAGCCTCTCCAGATTACTCTATCCTTAGGGTGTTTGGCTGCTCCTGCTATCCTTTTCTCAGACCATATAATTCATCCAAGTTACAACTAAGATCCTCCAAGTGTATGTTTCTGGGTTATAGCTCTCTTCATAAAGGGTACAGGTGTTTACACCCTTCTGGTAGAATCTATATATCTTCTACTGTTGAGTTTAATGAACTTGACTTCCCTTTTCCTGAGTTTTCTTCACATAATGCTCCTCAAGTCACCAGAACATCATTACCAATTTTTCCATCATTCCCTTCTTCACCTGCTGCTATTTCCCAGCCCTCCTCTCCTCCTTCACATAATATTTCTCCACCAGTTTCTCATATTTCTGGTTCTCAGATTGCTATGTCCCCCTTTCCCAGTCCTCATCACAGTCACTCTTCTATACATACATCAGCTTCTCCACTTCTATCAAATCCCCCATCTTCAGCACCTGTCTCTCCAGTTAATCCAGCTCTTATTCCTCCTTCTCATTCCATGATCACCAGGTCTAAGAATGGCATCTTCAAGCTCAAAAATTTTATTTCCTCCTTATTACCTGATCTTCCAGAAACTGATACAGCTGAGCAGGCTCTCTTGGTCCCGGAGTGGAAACAGGCAATGATTGATGAGTACACTGCTCTTTGCAGCAACAAAACCTGGGATCTTGTTCCCCTTTCTGAAGGCATTACTCCCATCTCAACAAAGTGGATATTCAGAGTTAAATATAAGGCAGATGGCTCAGTTGAGAGGTACAAGGCCAGACTTGTGGCCAGAGGTTTTCAACAGCATGCTGGGGTGGATTACTTCCACACTTTCTCTCCTGTCATGAAACACATCACCATTCGTATTATGTTCACTCTTGCAGCAACTTTTGGTTGGCAAATACAACAGATAGACATTAACAATGCTTTTCTGAAAGGAGATCTTCATGAGCCAGTATACATCTCTCAACCTGATGGTTTTGTGGATTCCTCTCACCCCAATCATGTGTGTAAGCTTGTTAAAGCTTTATATGGGTTAAAGCAGGCTCCCAAAGCCTGGTATGACACACTTAAGGGCTTCTTGTTACAGCTTGGTTTTGTTCACAGCCTGTCTGACCATTGTCTCTTCTACAAGTTCAAAAATGGCAAGAGGCTCTTCATCTTGGTTTATGTAGATGATATCCTGATCACGGGTGATGACAACATAGCCATTTCACATCTCATTCACTCTCTTCATGTTAAATTCTCCCTTAAACACCTTGGTTCTGTCAACTACTTCCTTGGCATTGAAGCAAATGTCAGTCCCCATCTTATTACTCTTTCTCAGTCCAAGTATGTCAAAGAACTACTCACTCGAACCAATCTTGCCTCCTGCAAACCCTGTCCTACACCTGCTTGCCCTGGTGTTAAGCTTACCCAACAAGACAGTGCCCCATTTTCCCAGCCTTCTCTTTATCGTAGTGTGGTAGGTGCTCTCCAATACCTTACTCTTACACGGCCTGATATTGCATTTTGTGTTAACAAGCTTAGTCAATTCTCCTCCTCCCCTACTACGAATCATTGGGGCGCTTGTAAGCGGGTTCTCCGATACTTAAAAGGTACGATTCATTCCGGTTTAAAGTTTACTCCTGTTACTGAGTTTCAGCTTCAAGCCTTTGCAGATGCCGATTTTGCTTCTTCACTGGATGATCGACGGAGTACCTCAGGGTTTTGCATCATGCTTGGTTCTAACATTCTGTCTTGGAGCTCGATGAAGCAGAGTGCTGTTGCACGCAGCACAACAGAGGCTGAGTACAGATCTTTGGCCTCTACTACCACTGATCTTACTTGGTTAACTTACTTGTTTTCTGAAATTCGCATTCCGCTCCGCACTCCTTCTTTGATTTGGTGTGACAACGAGGGTGCCGTAACTCTTTCTTTCAGTCCAGCGCTTCACTCCCGCACCAAACACATTGAGATAGATGTTCATTTTCTACGAGAAAAGGTTCAGGATCATGTCATTGATGTCCGTTATATTGCAAGTGAAGATCAACCGGCTAATATTTTTACGAAACCTTTGGCCCTTCTCGTTTTCGCGCATTGTGTTCCCAGCTTGGTTTGTTCTTCAAAGGGGGTGCTTAGCCAGATGGGCGTATTGTAGTTTATATATTCCCTGCCATGCATGCATATAAACTCGGCCATGCATACACTTATCACATCATGACATGCATGAACTCCCAGCTCACTCATGGACTCACAGCTCACTCCTTGCACCTTGGGTTCTTCCAGAATCATCCAGAAGCTACTCAATCCAAGTAGCAGTTAGTTTGTTATGAAGTCACAGTTAGTTTGTTACGTAGTTGGTTAGTCAGTTACGTTTCTTATGCATAGTACATGGCTATGCTTATAAATACATTGTATCACTATTCTTCATATTCAAGTAATAAAAATGAGAGTTAAATTACACTCTGAGTGAAATTCAACATATATAACCCCAAACAAACACTTACTCTTGGCTGTAATATATGCCCTTGGATGAAGAATTTGATATGTAACAGAATAAACACAGAATTTAAAGAGGAAACTTTCTGAGTTTCAGTAAAATCAAAAGTTGATTTAGCACATGCAATTCTTCGTCCTTATTCCCTTTACACATGCAATTCACTTCCCTAAAACAACATTAACTTACCTTTAAACAGAAATATCAGGAATTAAATCGAATTTATTTAAATCCAGAACATCGATCCCAGCAAAATCACAACAAACATTTTGCATTTAAAACCAACGACACAATAAGCATCCACGAATAGTGTATATAGCTTTGTACGAGCAGAAAAACCTCACCCTATGGCATCACCTCAAAATAACTCATCAGCAAAAACACAGGTGCATGCACTTGGATTTTAAGATCAACACACCATGACCTTTTCAAGTTGAGGTATTATTGATTATTTCTTGAGATATTACTGACTAATCCTTAGTAACACTAATTATCTCTTAGAATATTATTAATTTATGCTTAGGTATTTTTTTCAAAATCAACTAAACAGGATATTCTCACAAGAAAAGTAAAACAGAGATACAGATTAAACGGCTGAAGAAAGTTTTGCCATTTCAAAATGAGGAGTCCAAGAGAGAGACAGAGAGTTGTCATCAAAATTGCTAATCCATACAGAACAAATGGTAAAGAAGGTTTTACATTTTCGAAAAGTTTTGGAGTTCGAGGGGGAGAGAGAGTTTTCACTACACAAGAGTCTTATTTGGGAAGTTAATGTACTGTAGCCGTAATGGTGCGAGAATAAAAATACAACAGGCAACAGAGGTGTTTGGAACTTGGAATTTTTTTTTTCATAATTGATTTTGTTTAAGGGATATTTTAGAATGTGAGAAGACTTACCGTAGTCCTTCGTCCTGAAAATATTTATACACTTTTATTTGGACTTCCTACGCAAATTCTAATATTCACTTGAGTTTTAAATTTTAATTTTTTTTAAATACACACTAACACGTTGAAATGATTTTTATTTTATTATTTACAATTAAAGTATTACTAGTTATTTTTTTGGTATTACTGATTACTTCTTAGGATATTACTGATTTCTACTTGGGGTATTTTTTTCAAAATTCAAGCGCATATTATGCATTCAAGTGCACACTAGAACAATTCTTCTTATTTGGACGTCCCGCACAAAATTTCACACCCCAAATAAAAATACATTGATTTGTGTGCACACTCATAACAATTTACATATAGTTACTTGTATGTTACTATTTTTTAAAAATATTCTCTTTTTTTAATTCATGTGAAAAGTCATGGTGCAAATTGTTGGGGTTGTACGTGAAAGTATGTTTTTACTTTATATAACCTATGTATTTAACACTTATTTATGAGAATAAATCTTTTATCACTATTGTTTTAGATATGAATGAATGTTAAATATTTATTGCAAACTGTTTATATAAATAGCATGTGTTACATTGTAGTTAATGTGGTGATATCAGATCACGGAAGATCATATTAACATTTTCTTGTAATTATACATACAAATTCACGACCCAGGTGGAATTGAACAATCCGTCGTGAAAGTTCGATGTGTAGTTCTCAGATTGACTTGTCTTGACCAAGAGATTGCACTAGCATATTTAGTATGTGTTGAAGAGGACCTACATCGAGGATAAATTCTTCTGTTCTGAAAGATGAAGAATTAGACCTCAGTGATTATTGATTTCTTAATCTTCGTCACTTAAATAGGACCGTGTGTGGTTAATAGTTATTGCTTTGATACATGTTGGGTGAGAATTATCGTGACTTCGAACCTTGTATTTTGGGCAGTAATATTAATCATACGACGGTTGTTAAGATTTAACACGAAGAAATGTGTGTGACGCTTATGTGATTTGTCCTCTTGGTGGGCTCAAAAGTTTTATCCCACCAAATATTGCAAGTGGAAAATTAATTTTTCCGGTACGAATAATAAAGTTGAGTTGTCTTTACTCCAAGGTAAAAGATATTAATTAATTTAGAGATATTCAGAAGCTCAATTAATTAATGGACTAGATAATCTTAAACACGATAAAAAATAATCAGGAGCCAATATTATCATAATATGGATTAAGATAGATAGTGCATTATTAATTTGATAGTAGTATTAATTAATATTAATGGGCTGAATAATGTTGGGCCTCAATAGTAAAATGGGTACATATATTTTCACCCCCAGAATTTAGTACTTCACTCACCCAATTTTTTGTTCGAGAATTGTTTTAGAACATTCGTCATTTGTTCGAAAAAATCATTAGATTATTATTCACCCCCCCCCCCCCCCCCAAATATCTAAAATTACATAATATTTTAATCGTTTTTCGAACAAATGACAAATGTTCTAAAAATTCGAACAAAAATTTGGGGGTAAAGTACTAAATTGTGTGGTGAAAATATATGTACCCTATTAAAATTCAGAAGCCCATTGGAGGTTCAATCTTAATTCTCCTAAAGGTCCCTCAAGTAGCCTAATAATAATAATGTGATTAAAATAAAGGAAAATATATTGCTGATTTTTCTTCATATTTTCGAAAATATTAGTATAGGAAGAGAAAATATTTTGTTGATTTTCTTGGATAGATATTATGGAGGATATGTATTATTGGAATACAAGATTATCTCATAAATTCAAGAAGATCCAAATCTTGGCATTCTCATCCATAATTTTCAAAAAATTTAGCATATAATAAGGAGGATGAGATTTTTGTGGAATATTTTATTATGGAGAAAATAATATATGAGATATATATCAAGATTTCTTGGAGATCAAGAAAGGATTTTTCTCTCCATATTCTTAGGCCAAAATTCGACCACCACCTATTATATATAGTAAATGATTATTTTATTTTTGGTTTACAAGTTTCATGAGTTAAAAAATCGAGAGCAATAAATATTTTCTTCTTCCTTAGATTATTAAATTATGGCAAAGTATTATATGAAAATAGTTCATGATAAGTTTATCATGAAACAATTTTAAAGTATCATTAATCTCATCGGGAGTATCATTAATCTCATCAGGGGTATCATTAGTCTGAGTTCAAGAAAATTGTTTTAAATTTTCTCGAACTCAGACTAATGATACCCCTGACAGGTTTAATGATACTCTTGATTAGATTAATGATACTCTAAAATTATTTCATGTTAAGCTTATTATGAAGCGTTTTCATATATAACCTACTCTTAAATTATTCGTGAGCGCTTCCCACCGGCGGACGAATAAGGCAAAGAGAGAATATTTGAGAAGGCTTTTACGGTTGATAGGATCATTTCACCTGTTCTGTTCTTCTCGATTGGACGTCGCTTCAAGAGGTACGTATTCATGTAAAACTCCTAGATTTTCTGTCGTAGGATTTTACGTGATTATATTCATTGGCATGAATTATTTATTGTTGGTTAATTAATTATTATTTGAATTAATTTAGGATTAATTCATGTTAGTAATAATTGTATCTAAATTCGTATTTAAATTTCATCCCGAATAGATACGAGCATACTGATTTCCTCAATAACTGGTATCAGAGCCACGGGTTCGGGCTCTGATCTTTAAATTAGAATTTAAATTTTTAAACATTAAATTGAAATTGGATAGTATAATTTTTAGATCTTTTTTTGCAGATATCCAATTGTCATAGTTTTAATGTTTTATTTATTCAAGCGTATGGTTTTTTATTTTTTATTCGATTCGCTCGAATTCATTTTTCTCGTGAAAAAATCCACGAGTAGATTAGTTTTTTTTATTTGATTTGATCAATGTAATAGACTAGTCTTGATCTAGGTTTTTTTTTATAATAAAGTAAAACTGGATCGAACGAAGACAGAGACCATGAATTAAGAAGACGTACCCAGACAACGCATGCATGGACGTGGATCGTGCATGGGGGAGAAACGAGCACGGACGACGAGACTCGGGCGCACGGCGTGCGTGAGGCACACACAGCCCGTGTGTTATGGGCATGGCATACCGCGACGGGCACCGAGCAATGTCGGGGCACGCGCATCAGTCACAGCCTACCCGACAGGTGTCGCTCGCTTGCGTGGGGCATCGAGAGGCGCATGGCCTACCTCCGTGGGCCGATGCACGCGGGGTCTTGGTCTGCACAATCGTGTTTTCATGCTTAATTTTTTGTATGATGCCGAACATCGTCCCGACCCCAAGTGAAGGATATTTTTGACGAATTATTGTTGTTCGAGTGAGAGCTTTTTGAGACGAACGATAAAAGCTGCTAGGACGATTTCTCGCATCAAGACATGAAGAAAAACTAAACCGTGAGAATTGGATTTGAGTGCTCCAATTTGTTTTTTTTGTGGATATTTTATTTTCGTGTATTTGATAATATATTTTTGCATGCTTATTTAATTGTCCTAAGAAAAACCTTACTTTCAAAAATTACTAAGTATAAATTATATAATTAATCGACAATTTTATTCCGATAATAAAATTGGGTTAATTTTTTACCTCCACAATTTATTTATTTGTGAAGTCTTTTTGGAATACATTACGACCAACGGATTGGCCGGATTTCACATGAATAAATTCTTAAAGGATGATTGTGGATTATTACTACCAGCGGTATTGTCCCTCCTAATGAGTGGCTTGCTCAAAGTGATATAATAATCATGTATTGAATTATGGTTATTACTTAGGCATAATAAATTGATATTAACTTACTCCCCAACATAGTCCCTATCAATTTTTATGTGGTCAAAGTAAGAGCCGACTATTAATTTTGAATTAAAGGTTTGTAATTGTTCTTGTTTATAACCTGCTTGAATGCGTTTAAATAACGGACCACACTCAACATTACATATTTAAATTGTTTTGAGATGTCGGTTGATGCATAATTATATTATTTTAAGATTTTAATATAATTGATGTGATCGAATTATGTGATAATTTCATGTTTTTCTATATATTAATGTGAATGTATATTTTATTCTTATTTCAACATGTCGCAACCTTTTAATCCACTATTCAGTATACTTTAAGTTATCAAACTTTATGGAGAGAATTATGTCGATTGGAAATGTAATTTAAACTTTGTCCTTGCTGCACAAAAATATAATTGGGTTATTCACGTTAATAAATCTGGCAAGCCTAATGATAAGTCAAGCAATGGGGAAAATGTGGTATATGATGATTGGAAGCGTGTCTATTGGTGATCGGATCTAATCGTGAGGATTAGTTGCTGTTTAATCCGGTTTTGGAATCACCAAACAAGATCGTGTGATTGATTATCACCGTATATGATAAATTCGATTGATCGGGTTGTAAAATTATAAATACGAGTATTGAATTCGTATTTATTTTGTGTATGTGTACGTTTAGGTGTATGAGTGTATGTAATTGGAGTATTTGTAAATTTGAACTTAATTTTATAGCTAGAGAACAACTTATTTATACTAACCACCAAGTAGGTGGTGTACATGACTCTTGGACTACCAAGTTTGCATGCTTGACATGTGTCCTTTTGACCATCTTTGACCTTATCTAGGCTGAAACTTAATTACAAAGTCTTGTATTTGATCTTATCTCGGATTCATTGTTGTTCGGCATAGTTTTCTTGTTGGTCCAGTGTTTGAATGTCTTTTGTAAAAGTTGTTTGCCTCTTGTCTATATAGCTTACAAGTTGTTCGCTTGTGTGTTTGATGTGGGTGAGCCTCTGGATCTTTGATATTTGTTCGTCGAGAACTTGGTCGATCTGATAAGTGAATAAGTGTTATACACTCCATAAACTGGTAAGCGCACTGCCTTTTGGCATTGTTGTTCGTCATTCATGACCTAGCATAGGGTCCATATTCGGCCTTGGGTCTAGGATTTGTTCGCCAGAAAGCTGCTCGTCAAGAATGTTGCTCGTCACATGATACACTTCTCGGATTAATTTATGCACTCCCTTTTGATTATCCGAGTTGGTCATCCCCAGTTTAGGTATTTTTCTTCTTAATCCTCATTTATGCCCTAATCCTTGCTCGCTCATCAGAATTAATTGTTCGACCATCAACAGTGTCAATGAACACATGAAGCGCTTCATCTTGACATCTATGTCTGAAGATTTGAGGCGCATTCATGAAGATATTGTATCCGTTGTTGAAATCATGTAAAGTCTTGAAGAGATGCTTCTACATCAGAACCCCATAACTAATTTGTTCACCAAACATGGCTCGGTCATGTTGAAGATGGTGAAGTGAACGCCCGTGAGGGTTACGTTCACGAGATGATGACACACCTTAACAAGTTGGAAGTATTTGGTGTCGAGTTTGATCTCCCTACTCAGGTCGATTTCATACTCCGTTCTCTACCGAAAAGCCTTGAGCAGTTTCAATTGAACTGTCAAATGAATGAACGGACAAGTCGTTTGCCCGAGCTCTTGCAAGCTTTAGTTTCGGCGGAGGCCATAATGGGGCATCAGTGCACTGCAATGACGGCTGATGGTTCTACCTCTTCTGGTCCCAAGGGAAGGAAGAAGAGGAAGAGAACAAAAGGTCAGACCCAAGCAAATCTAACTGTTATGAAAGGCAAAGCCAAGGCTAGCATCGAAGGAGAAGTTTTTTTAACTGTGGTAAGAGAGGACATTCGAAATCTGCCTGTTCCAAGCCTAAGAGGCTAGGAATGATAGGTAATTCACACGCCCGAGTCATTAAGACTTGTGAAGTGGCGTATGCTGCCCATTCATGGGAAGTGGATACAAGAGCCACTGATCACATTTGTTTCACTTTGTATGGGTTCAAGCTAACCCGAACCCGACGACTTAGCGAAAGTGAGATCCTCATCACACCGAGCAATGCTACAAGAGTGGCAGCTGAAGCAGTGGGCGAAGTGCGCCATCTTTTGAAGATAGAGTTATGGTCTTAAAAGATGTTATTTATGTTCTCAGTTTAAGAAAGAATTCAATCTTCAGTTTCTAAATTATTTTGAATAGATACTCAATTAATGATGTTATTATTTCTATAAACGATGAGTTTATCTGTTTGGGAACATTGATCGTTATACCATTAATTGTGAGCAACCACTCATAAATTTAATCTAATAACGCATCGACTATTTATAGTAATAAAAGAAAGTGTTCTTCTGATATAAACGAAATACTTCTATGTCATCTTAATCTAATGTGGATACAAATATTGGTGAAAGATGGATCCTTGGATTTACTTCAAGTTGAGTCATTTCTAACTTGTGAATCCTATTTAGAGGGTAAAATGACAGAGAGGGCATTTGGAGCCAAGGGAAATAGAGCCACGAAAGTGTTAGAACTCGTTCATAACGATGTGTGTGTTCCAATGACGATCAAAGCAAGAGGGGTTTATAAGTATTTTGTCACTTTCATTGACGATTACTCGAGATATGAATACATCTACCTCATGACGCTTAAGTCTGAAACTTTTGACAAGTTCAAGGAGTTTAAGGCTGAAGCCGAGAAACATAGGGAAAAGAGTATCAAGTCTCCACGTTCTGATCGTGGAAGCGAATACCTCAATGATGAATGCTTGAACTACCTATTTGATGAAGGGATTGTATCCCAATTGACCGCACCAGGAACCCCTCTATAGAACGGTGTAGCGAAATGAATGAATTGTAATCTTTAGAAATGGTTAGATCTATGATGAGTTGTTTTGCTTCATTAGTTACCTACTAAGCATTTATACATGGCTTGTCTGCTACTTTTTTGCTTCAGTAAATAATGTCTTGGCAGTCTTTGCCTCTGAAAAAGGCAAGACTATCTAATTTTTGTAATCATGGGAAAATAGATAGCAAGATGTAAATATCATGCACTATAATTATTTGGAGATGGGGTAAAATGACAATCTATTTTCTAAGTTATTAGCATAATTTCGCACATGCTTATTCCAATGCCTAATTGATGTTTCGTTGTTGAGCTTTATAATCTGTCCTTTGTTTCTATTTTGGCTCATTTCTTTACTTACTGTTTACTGTCATCTTACAATTAAATGAATGTTCAATGCATTTCAAACAATACTCTATTTTGCAACTATATTTAGGTATTATTGCATTCTAGAGATTAGGAAAAAATAGTTTTGTTGTGGCTGCTCCTACTTAAATTCAATCGTCCTTATTATGCGATATTTTTTGTCAATGTATATAAATGTATATTTTATTAAATATGTAATTTGGTCATTTTACCTTGTTCATTCTTTTGTATGAAAGATAAGGCGTGCCTTGTTTTTTTGTAGGTGAAGTCAACCTTCATATCCATGTGTTGTAAGAAGCTGATACATCATCGTTCTTTTACCGTAGAGAAGCCTGTAGTGATATTCTTTAAAATGTACGAATAATCTCTCTGCGTAAAGTTATGTTTGGTAACTCTAACACTTTTTTGTATTTGTTTCAGTTGTTGGCAATAATCATGAGCATGGTAAATATGAAAACAACTTGTGTAGTTCCAAATGATGAAATTGTTAACTGCTTGAAGAGTGTGTCTGCTCTGATAAAGTGTTTAGTTATTCTAGATATGTATTTTTATACTAAATTTTGAAAGTTTTTGTAACCTCTCTTTTTAATGATCATTATATATATATATATATATATATATATATATATATATATATATATTGTTTAAATACGTCGGTTATTCCCTGAAATTTGAATTTTGAAAAATTGTTATCATTTATGTTATTGATTCTAAGGTCCAATGGGTTGAAGTTGTTAACTAGCTATGATTGTTAATTAGGCTAAGTTATTTAATTATTGAAACATCTTTTGCATTGCCGAGTTTATTACTTGCATATTTTATCTTCTTTTGTAGGTAGTTTATTATACATTACTTGATCGTATATCCTTTAAAAGTGTGTGATTCTTATTCTTGTCTGGACTTTGAGACTAATGTCAGGCAACCCTTGGTGTTGATAGGCGAACAACCGAGCAATATGATTAAGATGAAAAATATATTAAAATAATAAGATTAAGAAATTAAGAATAAAAAAATAAAAACGGACGAGCATCAGGGAATAAAGCCCTAGGAGGCGAGCAGCTGGGTCAAGTGACCAGGTCAGAGGAGGCGAGCAACTGATCATTTGGGCATAAAAAAGAGGCGACCAACTGGACTAAGAAAGATGAAAGAGAAGTAACAAGATGCGAGCAGGCGAGCAAGAGGGCACCTCGGAAGATCATCAGAAATCCCAATAATTATGCATTACATTAGGGATAAATAAGTGTTTTAACACTTGTCATTGTGTAAAGATGTAATAGAATAAGGATATAACAAGTGTCTTAACACTTGTCACATTGCAAATGAAGGTGATTAAGAAAGTGACACCTCCTACTTGCTTGTACTATTATAAATACCCCTTTATGGGATAATAAGAAGAGGGGAGTTAATTCAAAAATAAGTCAAACTCTTGCAAAAGTTCTCCCCAATCTTTCCTTGAAGAAAATTAGCTTTAATCCTCAATATATTTCTTATTTGATGATCTTCTAAGAGTAAAACAACCATTAATCATTTGATTCAAGTTAAGGCCATCAACAATTGGCGCTAGAAGGAGGGCTCGAACCTTTGTTGGTTGAAAATTTGAAGAATTCTTGTGAAAATTCGCCGGAATCTGCAAAAATCCGGCAATAGGTCGCTGGAAACTGGGTTTGGAAGTGTTGGCTGCTATTTGTAAGGTGTTGTGTTTGAAGATTTAAAGACTTGAATGCATGCATGTATGAACAAGGGTTGTAACAAGCCAAATTCATACATGCAAGGCTAGTTGTTCTTAAATCTACATTCATAAACACAAAGACTTTCATCAAAGGATATTTTGATATCCAAAAATGACAAGATCACAAGAACCACAAGAATCGAGCACACATCCGGCTAGCAAGTCCCGAACTAGGGTATCAACAATGGGTGATCATGCACGAACAGTGCGGACGATGTCTCGACGGAATGTTCAAGTCACTATCGATACTCTTCCCCCTGAAGTGGAAGCTTTGGCCCAGAATTCGGAAGAATTGGTGAAAACAATCGCCGTTTTACAATCCTTGCAACAGTGACAGGAAGCTGCTGGACCATCCAGAGCCCGGGAGGCGAGCAATTGGGTAGCAGGGCACAGATCATCTAAGACCCCGAAGGCGAGCAACCGGGTAGCAGAGCGAAGAGCTAAGCAACGAAATGATATAAGAATAGAGGAAGTTGACAGCAAACAAGCAAGGAGGGCCAAGGGCAGAGCTCCAATTAGCGAACGACTAGGAAGTCGAGGAGAATCTACTCCAGGGGGTGACAAGGAGTTGAGTAGCAGGGGAACAAGGAATCGGAGTCGCGAAGAATATAGAAAAGAAGGCTCCCAGAGAAGTGAGGAGCGGGCACACCCTGCTGCTTGCCCCTCGATCCACGATAGGCTCAGAAGATCAGCCTTTGGCCGCTTGGGTCCGAATCGGGCAAGCAATGTGGTCCGGCGGGAAACACAGGAGAAACATCCCGTTAGTAAGGGACTGCATCATGAGGAAGGCTCTGAGCCAAACCACGATGAACAGCCTTTTAACGGAGGAGCGCCTCCAAATGAGTAGCTTGACCTCAAGAAGACAATTGAGGAAATGAAAAAACAATTAGACGCCCAAAATGGTGGGGGGCCCACAATACTTCCATCATCACCACTATCCCCTGCAATATTGAATGCGCCGGTTCAAAAGAAAGTGCAGTTCCCAGCTGTTAGCCTATACGAAGGAAATTCGGACCCGAAAGTACACTTATCCAAGTACACTGATTATATGATATCAATGAAGGCATCTGACGCGACACAATGTCATAATTTCCCATTAACTCTCGGTGATGGTCCTCACAGATGGTTTTCTGCACTTGCCCCTGACTCTATAAGCTCATTCATGCAACTTAGCAAGGAGTTCTTGTCGCACTTTTCGACAGTCGGGTCTTATCTCACACAAAGACACAGACTCGCAAATTTAAAACAAGGAGATGGAGAAACCGATAGAGCTTTCCTTGAGAGGTTTGACAAAGTCCTGCTGGAAGGAGAAATGGTGAGTGAAGACACCAAAATCGTGGCGGTGATGGCAGGACTTAAGAAAGGAACGGACCTCTGGAAAGAGATGCACCTAGTTTTCCCTAAAACTTACTCTGAATTCAGACATAAAGCCGGTGTGTACATTTCAATGCAGGAGACTTTACAGAAGGAATTGGGAGATAAAACTTACACTAAAAAATTGGGGAAAAAGTCAGGAGGAGAGTACAAGGCTCCCAAGAACATGAAGGCCTTTGGTGAAGGTTCCGAGTTGAAGGAAAAGTTGAACCATGTCTTATCCACATCCATAGAAGCCGTATATAACAATGTGAAGGATAAAGACATGCTGTCAGAACCCCGAAAGATACGACAAGAGCGGGGAAAATTGAATCCCAACAAATACTGTGCGTATCACCAGAACATAGGCCATTTCACAAGTGAATGCCGAGACCTCTTGAAATAATTATGGAGATTTTACGAAGAAGGAAAGTTGTCAGAGTTCGTGAAAAGGCAGCCAGGTAAGAGGCCCAGGATGACAGTTCTATCTAGCTCGGAGGATAATGAAGAGGACGAGCAGCCGAGCAGGATGGACAAGAAGGGTAAAAAGACATTCACGGCTCCGGCGGAACCTGTCCGAGAAATTTTAATGCTTGAACTAGCCGGA
Organism: Ballota nigra; assembly: GCA_947034835.1. Taxonomy (NCBI): domain Eukaryota; kingdom Viridiplantae; phylum Streptophyta; class Magnoliopsida; order Lamiales; family Lamiaceae; genus Ballota; species Ballota nigra. The sequence goes on from OX344729.1 coordinate 11,816,886, forward strand.
CCGGTAGGAGGTTGTTCAGACGGAAGACCTCCGATGTCCAAAAGGAAGAGAAAGGCCGACTTAAGAGCCGTGGCCCAAGTCAGAGAAGTTGGAGTGAACCAAGCTACCAAGAAAACGGGCGACTTGGTGTTTTCTGAAAAGGACCTAGATGGGATACTCACCCCGCATAACGACTCACTAATCATCTGTGCTAACATCATGGGGATCCGAGTCCACCGCCTGCTTGTGGACACCGGCTCCTACACAAATATCATATTTAAAAGCACACTAGATCAGTTAGGTGATTGTGATGAGTATGTAAAGGAATGCGACCATAAGATAGTAGGGTTCGGAGATGCTGTAACCGTTCCTTTAGGTTTAGTTATGTTGCCGGTCGAGCTTGTATCGACCGAGAATCCCGATAGGAGACTGACTAGAATGATAGAGTTCTTAGTTGTAAATCAACAGTCTGCCTGCAATGGGTTTCTCGATCGACCTTTTATGAATGAATTCAAAGCGGTTATTTCAACGTACTACTACTGTCTTGAATTTCCAACTTCAAAAGGTTCAGGTACGGTTAAAGGTGACCAAAAGAAAGCTCGGGAATGCCTCCTGCAACTTCAACCTAACGACAACAGAGTATCCGTCATGGACGAACAACCGGGCAGCAGGGCTGAAGATGAACCCTCCATATTGGATAAAATCATGGAGTCTGTAGACACCGAAATGATGGAGGTGGATGACCAGCAGGGCGAGGACGAGCAGGAGGGTTCCAGCGAGCAACAGGGAAGAGAGGCCGTACTCAGACTAAATCAAGTTGAAGACATAGAGCCAAGGTTGGAAGCGGAACCAATGATCGAGGATGAGATTAACCTAGAGGGGCCCATTATTGATCCGCGTTGGAAAAATCAGAAAAGAAGAGCAACCCCGGTTGAGGAGCTGGAAGCAATAAGAGTCGACCCGAATCGAGAAGACTTGGAATTATTCATTGGATCTGAGCTCCCTGAGCCATACAGATCCATAATGAAAGAATTCCTCAAGTCTAATCTCAACATATTCGCATGGTCGCATGCTGATATGGTAGGCATCAGCCCTGAGCATGCCTGTCATAAGCTGAATATTGATCCAACCAGAAAACCGGTGAAGCAAAAAAGAAGGAAGTTTGGGCCTGACAAATATGAAGCACTGGATGTGGAGGTAAATAAGCTACTTGATAATGATCTCATCAAAGAAGCCTTATGTCCCAGATGGGTGGCAAATCCAGTGTTAGTGAAGAAAACAAATGGCACGTGGAGGTTATGTATCGACTTCATTGATCTGAATGCTGTTTTCCCTAAGGACAACTTTCCACTGCCTCACATTGACCAGTTGGTGGACAACACGGTGGGACACGAACTCCTCACCTTCATGGACGCATTCGCCGGATATCACCAAATCCCAATGCACCCTGACGACCAGGAACACACAACGTTCTACACCAACAAAAACTTATTATATTGGAAGAGGATGTCGTTCGGGTTAATCAACGCAGGGGCCACGTACCAGAGACTTGTTAACAAGATGTTCGATGACCACATCGGTAAAACAATGGAAGTGTACGTGGACAACATAGTCGTAAAAAGCCCAAAGAAGGAAGATCATTTGGAACACCTTGCACAAGCATTTGAAATACTTTGGGCATACAACATGAAACTAAACCCGAAGAAAAGCAGCTTCGGAGTTCACTCGGGAAAATTCCTCGGGCACCTGGTCAGTCAGCGAGGCATTGAGGCGAATCCATCAAAGGTCAAAGCAATTATGGACATGCAACCACCAAGGTCGGTTAGGGAAGTTCAGCGACTAACCGGATGCTTAGCAGCCTTGAACAGATTCATTTCAAGATCCGGAGATAAGTGTCGACCTTTTTTCGACGCTATCAAGAAAGGGCAGTTTCAATGGACAGGTAGCTGTCAACAGGCATTTGAGCAATTGAAAGAATACCTCAGCGACACCAAGATTCTATCAAAGCCTGTTTCAGGAGAGAAATTGTACCTATACCTAGCTGCGTCAGAAGTGGCCATCAGCTCAGTTTTAGTTCGGGCAGAAGGAAAGTTCCATTTGCCGATTTAATACGTAAGTCAGGCCTTACATGAAGCAGAGGTCAAATATTCGCTCATGGAAAAACTAGCCTACGCATTGGTAATGAGTGCGAGAAAACTAAGGTCGTACTTCTTCGATCACCAGGTAGAGGTACTGACAACATTCCCACTAAGACAAATCCTACAAAGGCCTGACACTGTTGGTCGCCTCCTCAAATGGTCACTACAGATAAGCCAGTTTGGAATATCTTATGCACCTCGAACAACGATCAAGGGACAAGCGTTAACCGACTTCATAGTCGAGTTGACCTTCCCTCAAGATCCGACGAGAGGTCATAACCATCCATGGCACATGTACATGGACGGATCATCAAACAACACAGCAGCAGGAGTCGGGATAGTGCTAATCAGTCCAGATAGGCAAGTGTTCACTTCAGCAGTTAGGTTTAAATTCATAGCAATAAACAACGAAGCTGAATACGAAGCGCTGATAGCTGGACTACGGCTGGCTCTGGCTTTGGGGGTTCGGAGAGTCCAAATTTATGGAGATTCCTAACTAATAGTCAATCAAGTCCGTGGGGAGTACGAAGCTAAAGATGAAAACATGGCCTTGTATCAAAGAATTGTTGCTCACCTGGCTTCACTCTTCAAGCAAATTTATATTGAACAAGTGCCAAGGGACAACAACGCACAAGCAGGTGCACTTGCTCGCTTGGCTACTAGCACGGGACCTGCAGAACTTTCACAAGTCACGATAACAAAGATTGCTCACCCATCCACCAGTGACTACAAAATCAATCAAATTGAAGAAGAACTAACAGAGGAAGATTGGAGAACACCGATATACATATATCTCAAAGACAGCAAAGTGCCCGAAGATCCACAAGAAGTAGATAAGATAGCCAAACGAGCAGCAAGATTTACTATCATGGATAACCAACTTTACAAAAGAGGATTTTTATTGCCCCTACTGAAATGTTTGGCAAGGGGGCAGGGCCAGGAAGTGTTGAAGGAAATACATGAGAGCGTATGTGGAAATCACGAGGGAGGGCGAGCATTGGCATACAAAACGGTAAGACAGGGATACTACTGGCCAACTCTGTTACAAGATGCGATCAAAGTTGTAAAAACATACCACATGTGCCAGCTGTTCGCCCCCAACATCCATAAGCCACCAACAGAACTGATCTCAGTAAATAGTCCATGGCCATTTGCAAAGTGGGGGATAGACATCATAGGACCATTCCCGTCGGGAAAGGGGAATATCAGATTTGCAGTAGTGGCCGTGGACTATTACACAAAATGGGCCGAAGCTGAAGCACTGGTAACAATAATACAAGAAAAAATGATCAACTTTATCTGGAAAAATATAGTGTGTCGATTCGGAGTCCCGCAGGCAATACTGACAGATAATGGAAAACAGATCGAAGGAAAGAAGATAAGAGATTTCTGCAAAAAATGGGGTATCAAGAAATATTTTTCAACACCCTACCATCCTCAGTTTAACGGTCAAGTCGAGGCAGTTAACAAGATAATCAAGCATATCCTAAAAATCCGTCTGGTGGATAAGAAGGGCAAATGGTCAGAAGAACTGCCAGAAGTACTTTGGGCATACAGAATATCGCATAGGACAAGCACCGGGGAAACACCATTTACTATGGCATTCGGTACCGAAGCAGTTATACCTGTGGAGCTCAAGGTACCTACTGAGAGAGTAGCCGAGTTCGATGAACAGGAGAACAATAAAGCACTGGCTGCAGAAATGGATTTGATTGACGAAAAAAGAATCTCAGTAGAAATGAAAAACTAAATATACAAAAGAAGAATCGCGAAATATTACAATTCGTAAGTAAAAGTTAGGGAATTTGAAGTCGGAGATCTAGTACTCCGAAAAGTTCTAGCACCATCACCAGGAGTATTTGGACCGACTTGGGAGGGCCCATTTAGGGTGACCCACAAGTGGTACAACGACACGTATGATCTCGAAGACATGGAAGGCAATTTGGCTCAATACACCTGGAATGCAGCTTTATTGAAGAAATATTATCAGTAATTAGGAAACCGATGTAAAATTCTCTATGTAGACTAGTAAAGTTTTCTATATAAATTATCGTTTGTATTATTGTAAGATTGATAAAATTTTCAAATTTCTTAGTAAAGATGGTGAGTAGGAATGATTATTTGTTGTATTACGCGTTTAAACGGACAAAGAGACATCAAAGCCCAGTTGTTCGCCTAAAAAGAGAAGAGCTGCTCGCCGGAGACAGTCAAATGTCGTAACATAAGTCCAGATGAGGCGAGCAGCAAGGCTCCCAAGTCACAAAAGCCCAACTAATCGCCCCCATGACATAAAGTTGCTCGCCCCAAAGCTAAATGCACCTAAGCACAAATATAGCAAGCGGCGAGCAACAGGGTATGAAAGGAAATGTGAAGCTCAAGTTCTTCAACAACCAATGAGACCCGTACATAGCCAATTTGCAAAAGTTGCAAGGAAAAGTATTTAACTTTCAAAAGAGAAAGAAAGAGATACTTAAGCGAAAATAATGAAAGGCGAACAAGTAAAAAAGTACGATTTCATTAAAAAAAATCTGATAGAGGTACAAAAGGAAGGGAGGTTACATCATCCTAACATCTATTACAAAATAAGCAAAAAACTAAGCAAAGAAAGCTTCAAGACTGGGGGGCCGGAGGGGCATCGGCCGGTGGAGCATCGGCAGAAGGAGTATCGGGAGGAAAGACATCGGGGTTGGTCACCTCGGCGACCTGTTGCTCGCCTACTACTGTAGAGGTGCCTGCCTCATCTAAGGGAGTGGGGAATAGAGAACTCAAGGTATCAAAAACTGTGGCATCCCTGCTAACCTCCTCAGTCCTCTCTTTCGGAGCAACTACTCGGACGTCATCTTTAAAAATGCCCAAATCCAACCCCATCTCCCCTAGGTCGGCAACAGGGATGTCGAAACCGGTGGCTGGAGGATTCTCAATAACATAATTCGCGAAGTCCTTGATGGTACTAGTCATGACATCAAGGCCGTTATCCAATGCGTACTTCACAGATCGTACACAATCTGCGTACGCGCAGATATAACCAAGGTTGGTGTTATCAATTACATCTTGCACATACGTGGTGTAAGAAATGGCATGCTTGTTCTCCTTCCCCAGTCGGTCGACGTGAACCTTCAGTAACTCGACCCGCTCTATCAAGCCGACCCGCTCCGTCTCCAGGACTTGCAAACGGTCAGTGGCAACTCCCAGATCCAACTTCAGCTTCTCTGAAGCATTGGAAGCCACTCTCTCCCGGTCCCCAGAGGCTTTCAAGTCCCGTTCCCACGAAAGTTTGGCCCTATCGAATTCGGCTTTCAACTTGGCCAACTCCTCACCCTTCTTATTCAACTGGGCATTTCGGTCCGTCTCAAGCTGCTCAATTCTCCGTCCCAGACTCTGGTTTGTCCGTTCGAGCTCAATAGCTTGGTCTAGGACTCTCTGAGCAGAGATAACCTGATGACTCGCGTTGTAGCTCAGGAGGCGGGCATTATCACTCAGACTTTGACTTTGGAGGATCTCTTCACCCGTCTTTGTCCAGGAGCTGGGGACAAACTCTGTAGCCCACCGGACATGAGAGTCCTTGATCTCGTGGTAGGCGGGGGCCGATTTCACACAACTGAGTTGGTGAAGCACTTTAGCACGTCCGGGATAATCATCTCTCCGGTACCTGTATAAAATCAAAAGTCGTTAAAAAAACGTAAGCGAGGAAGTGAGCAGCCGAGCAGGAGGGGAGATACTTACTCCCTCATTTTCACTGGGTCATAACCCATGTAAGAACTGTCAGGCGAGGAGCTCCTTCCTCGACCGGCGATCATCACGCCGACGACTTGTTGCTTGGTCACTTCTTCCACCGGCGTGGAGCGAGCAGCAGACTTGTTCGCCCGTGAAGAACCTTGTCCTCTAGCTCGCTTGGAGCGGTCATCCTCCTTGTGAGGGGCAGTCTCTTTAGTAAGCCTCTTTTTGCCCCTTGTGTCTTTGGGAGGAGGCGAGAAGCGAGTAGGGGGGCGAGGAACTGGGGAAGGTGCTTGGGGAGCTTCCTCTTCAGCTGCTTCCGCTCAGTTTTATAAGGGAAGTGCAGGGATCAAATTTCTTCTTCCTGGAGGGTTGTTTTGCTGCCATCTGTTTAACTCGGCGAGCAAGCAAGTGATAGCACTCAGGAATCTCAGGAATAGCTACGGTCACCCTTTAAGTTGAAATTAGTAAAGACAATCAAATTAGAGCAACGAGACGACTAGCAGGCCGGAGGCGACCAGGCGACCAACAAGTTATGAGGATGAGTAAAATGCATAAGAAAAGTTACCTTCAGGGATCTCTGCCTGTGCCTCTAAGTGATGAGCACTGGTAGTGAGTTGAGCAAGCTTACGGCAGTGCGCTTGAGAGAGATGGCCAATACTCCGATCCTTAAAGTCCCGCAATGAAATCAGAGCAAGGACGTATAGGAACTCTTCGCTCAACTCCGGATGCCCCCACTTCAAGATGCGCGGACCTGCAAAACAAGGAAGAAAAAAATTAAAATTAGTTCACCTAAGATATGATGAACTAAGGAACAAAACCTACGCCGAATTTTGCCAAAACACGTAGGGGAATTTATACGCCCCGGTCCTCCCGAAAAATCGGAAGACGCCCGCTTATCGCCACCGATGAAGAAGAATTGCTTATGCCAGCTTTTGACTTTGTTGGGCACCCATTCAATCAACTTGACGCCGTTACGGGCTTTGATATAATACCACCCGAGCCCTTCTTCATTAGCAGCCGAGGAGATGGTCATCGCGTAATGTATCTCCACCGTGCTGATTTTATTCTTATAGCCCTCCAACCCGAAGAAGGTGATAAAAGCCAACAGATTACTCCAACCGTTCGGAGTAATCTGAGTGATCGCCAAGTTTGTGTCCTCTAGGAATCGCCCGATCACCGGATGCAAAGGAAGTGGGAACCCCGTATTGAGTACATCAAGGTTGATAGCAGTACAACCCGGAGGTGGATTATCAGCTCTCTCTCCTGGTTGAGGGATGTACAGGTGGATGTCATATGGAATACGGTATGAAGAGCGTATCCGGGCCAATTCATCCTCTGTAACCACGCTGGCCACTTTACCCGCTGTGTTAGTTGATGGACGGGCCTCCATGACAGCTCGGGGAGGATTAGGGAAAGTGTTGTGATATTGGTTGGCATAGTCAATCCACTCCTGTCTTCGGATTACAGCCTTCGGGATGAGAGATTCGGGAGTTGGCCTTGAGATAGGGAAATTTATTTCTCGAAGGAATTTCCATTTTACACCCGGTTGGTCGCCTCCTGGCTGAGCCATTTGCTCGCTTGCGACTTGTTGCCCGCTGCTCACTCCCGTGTCTCCAGGGAGACTCATTTCTTCAATTTCGGCGGCAACCTCAGCAGAATCCTCACCCAAATCCAAGGAGGTCCCCTCCCTTACCGAGGAGCGAGCAACAGGGCCCTGGACGTCCTGCTCGCCTGAGCTCTCCACAGTATAGAAATCATCAATGGAGCGAGCAACAGAGCTTGCCTCAGAACCCGTGTCTTTATCAACGAGCAAGGTCCTAGGGTTTTGAGCAATTGCTCGCCGGAGCGAGCGGCGAGAAATAGGGAGTGACTGTTCATCATCCATAGGCTTTTTTCCCAGATTTCGACCAACGAATTCAATGGATTGAGTGTCACTCGAAGAGGGAGATGCCATTTACAAAATCCAAGTCTTCTCAAATGAAAAGAGCAAACGCGACGGCGGCACAACGGCGGCGACGTGGCGGAGCAGTATCAAAAGCGATGGGAATTGTACAAAAATAAAAAAATCGAAATCGAAATGCAAGGAATCACAATAAAAAGCAAAAGAAGTTAAAAGGTTCACCTTCGATTTAAGAAAAACGAACGAAAATGGAGGGAATTTGGAGAAGGAAAAGCTTCAAATGGCCAACAATGGAGAAATCTCGTTCGGAATTGAGAGGATCGCGAAAAAGAAAAAAGAAGAGAATGGAAGACTATTTATAAGTAAAGGATTCGGGGGCGAATATGATTTTTTTTGGAAAAAGAGGCCCTTATGCGCTATATAGGGGGCGCACGCGTGGGCAGTGGTGATGTCACCAACCGCCCACATCGCTTCGTGTTCCGTACCTCGGGAAGCGAAAAGTCGCGAATTCAAACGACATTCCTCGCTGGTCGCTTCCTAAAATTCCCGTCCAGAGAAATTCAAAGCCGAGTTGTTCGCTCCCTACAAGAGTGAGAAGGGCGAATTCCCTGTTGCTCACCTCCTGCCATAAAATATAGCCTACCTTATAGTTTGACATAAAAGGGTAAAAATTTATCCTTATATGTCAAACTAGGGGGCATTGTTGACAGGTGAACAGCCGAGCAACGTGATTAAGATGAAAATATATTAAAATAATAAGATTAAGAAATTAAGAATAAAAAAATAAAAAAGGACGAGCAGCAGGGAATAAAGCCCTAGTAGGCGAGCAGCTGGGTCAAGTGACCAGGTCAGAGGAGGCGAGCAGCTGGTCATTTGGGCATAAAAAAGAGGCGACCAACTGGACTAAGAAAGATGAAAGAGAAGTAACAAGAGGCGAGCAGGCGAGCAAGAGAGCACCTCGGAAGATCATCAGAAATCCCAATAATTAGGCATTACATTAGAGACAAACAAGTGTTTTAACACTTGTCATTGTGTAAAGATGTAATAGCTTAAAGATATAACAAGTGTCTTAACACTTGTCACATTGTAAATGAAGGTGATTAAGAAGGTGACACCTCCTACTTGCTTGTACTATTATAAATACCCCTTCATGGGATAATAAGAAGAGGGGAGTTAATTCAAAAATAAGTCAAACTCTTGCAAAAGTTCTCCCCAATCTTTCCTTGTAGAAAATTAGTTTTAATCCTCAATATATTTCTTGTTTGATGATCTTCTAAGAGTAAAACAACCATTAATCCTTTGATTCAAGTTAAGGTCATCATCACTTGGGATTGATTTTTTTTTTTTTTTTTGCATGATTATCCAACTCAGTTTACATGGCTTGTTAAAGGTGATGATGGAACAGAATTCTAGTAGGTGTAATTTCTGGTTTGTCTATTTTAGTATTAGATGATTCCAGCAGAAAGCGCATATTGGTTCTGTATCTTTTGATGTGTACGTATGATGTCAAAAATCAAAATTCCACCTCTGGGGAAAGTCATTGGAATCATGGGGACACACTACTCTTTTCAATAGGTTGGGCGCATGTAATTTATGTCCGACTCTTCATTTTCATCTTTGCCATTATCAATGACTGTGTTAGATTGTATTCTTTTGGTAGAGTTGATGGTATCTAAATGACCCCTGCTGTCATATCTTGTGAAATTAAACATATGATTTATGAAATATACACATGCATGTGCCTATTTTATGGGCAATCTGTAGTTGTTTTTCCCCCCTCCAAGATTTGCCTTCTGTTGGTCCCGGTACAAGACTAAGTGATACGTGTATGGGGGGAATACACGTATACAAATTTTTCTTTCTTAAACCTGACTGAGTCCCCTTACTCAGAGTGATGTAGAACACTGAGTAGATAATACACCTACTAACAACACTGAGTGCAAGTCAGTTGGCTAACTATCTACTTATGTTCAGTGCGGAATGTATGAGCCTTGAAAGATTAAAGTCTTATTTTATGTTTGCTTTCTGAAAACTTGATTTCTCTTTCTGAAGTCGTGATTAGAAGGGCAGTGCTCAGTTTAATGATCAGGCTGGTTGATTCAAACCTGATGAAAACAATGCAATGAATGACTTAATCAAACGAACAATTAAGAGCAATAATCAAAGCAGTAAGAACACAAGAAAGTAACGTGATTCAGAGACTCAAGCTCCTACGTTCACGGTCCTTATTTAACAAGAGAATCCACTAACGTGCCAAGGTGCACCAAGATCAGCTACACTCACTGACCCTTACTTCCTTCTTCTAACTCACTAACAACTTCAACCAACAAACCTGACTACAGGGTTTTGGTTTCAGTTTGGTTTCCAACTAAGTTTGTGATTATCCTTACAGAACAAGGCTATGCTAAGGATGGATAATCACTACTAAGTTTAAGATATGTCTAGGTTCGCTCAGTGGAATACAGAATTAACTCTCTAACTAAGAAACACTTGGGAAATTTAAAATGTTTTGAGTGCTTCTTTTGAATGCTTGGATACTTTTGAATGCTGAGAGTTTGAGTAATTTCTTGGCTTCGAAATTTTCCGTAACCTTGTTTGGGTCCAAGTTCTTCTGTATTTATAGGCAACTTTGAAAACTATATGTTGGAGGAGATAGCCTTCTAGGTTATCTTTCATAGGATATGTTCAACGGATACAATCTCCATGCAGCAGCTGTCCTTGCATGTATTTGGTAAGGTGCATTGAATGCTTGTCCGTTGAACTGTGCAGGGATATCAGGTTCAAGTCAGTGTCCGTACATGACTTGGCGCTCTCTGATTGGTCCACGTCAGCTGGTAGGTAAGAATGTCATAACTCATTCTTCAGTTCAGTCTTGTCTTTATTGAGTTCAGGTTTATCCTCATCTACGTACGTTTCCCAGCGCTAACATTCCTTTTGACTTGCTTGGATCCTACTCCAAGTCTCTTCCCAATACCCAGTGCGATCCTATTCCCTATAGGATTGAGTTTAGCAACAATCTCAGGATTGTGCTCTTTATCCTGACTCTTACTCAGCCGACTTAGATCAACTGCCATAAGCTCAGGATGATGCTCTTGTGTCTTCAGGCTTCAGTCTTGATTGTCATCGATGAGCTCTCCTCTCATTGAGTACCTATAAATTGTAAAATAAACTAACTTACGAACCTATCCAAGACTAGCCTGACTATTACAAACACTTAGGCAAATCATCTTTTCAGTGTCTTTGAGATCAACTCAAAACTGACATTGTCCCAACAATTTTCCCCTTTTTGATGATGCCAAAACACTGAAAAAATCCTTAAAACAGTTAGAGGAAAATAATTCCTATTCTATAAGACAGGTCGGTGTTAGAGCAATTCTTGATAAGTACAGAATTAAAAAGTAGCCAAAAAAGACGATAAGTTTTTGTTTATGGGCAAATGTAATAGATTTCATTGATAAGATATTCAGTGTGTACAATGATCCTATCTGTTACATCAAAAAGCTTCAGGATAGATAACTAGATCCTACGCATTCTAGGGTTAATGCCATAGCCAAAATATACTCTATTCTTCAGATCTTCAACACGTTTGAACTGATTCTGGTATCCTTTAGTGCGGGCAATCTTCATCACCTCCTTCATTATTTCCTTGGAGTCGTACATAGTTGAACCTTGAATCATTGGGGGAGTACGAATGATGAGTTTAGGTGCCTTGATTTGAACTTTAGCCTTCTCAGCTTCATCCAGTATCAGTTTGAACAGTTCAGGGTAGTTGTCGACCATGAAGTCAGTGAAGTGGCCATTAATATCTTCAATTTCGCCCCACTTCTTGACAACGTACCATAACCTGATGAACTCATTCCTGGCATCCTCCCAAAACTCCTTTATATCCTTAGAGACGAATGAATCAATCAAAATTGGCTCAAAATTTGTAGACTCAGTAGGAAATATCAGCTTTCTTGCTCTGGATGCGACCCTCTTCCTGTACTTCCTTGGCTTCGGCTTCTCCTTCTTTCTCCTCAACTGACTGATCACTGCATCATCTAATTCTCGTTGTTGAAGCTCAGTGATATCAGTCAGCTTCTCCACCTTCTTCTCCAAGATTTTCATCTTCTCTTTCTGAGCTATCTCCGCTCTTCTCGCCGCTTCTGTTTTCTCAGGGGCAGATCCCCAAGCTTCCTCACACAGCTCCACTACTTTGTCAGCGTCGTAAGTGATTGGATTTTTACTTGACATTTCAGGTGAGCGCTCTGAGATTTCTTGAATAGGAGGTAGTGTCGGAGCATTCTGAGAAGGATCCTTAGCCTTAGCCGCAACCTCTATCCTGGCTGACTTTCTTGGGGTGTGCATGATGAGTTCGTTTTTCTCAAAGTTTGCCTCAGATGCCTCAGGGCGGGATCTTCTTTCTTTCCCCCCTTTTGGCATCATCCTTGGCGGGATGATGTGGTAGAACTTCCCTGAAGACCTCCTGCCCACTGTTGATAACAAAAGAAGCTAAGGACTAGACCTCCTGCACTCCTTCCTTCAACATATCAACTCCGGTTGCCATCCCCGTTCCAGCATACAACACACTAGCAAGACTTGCCTTCAGTTTTTTCTCAAATATCTCCATGCTGGTGTGAAGGCTTTGCTCAGTGCACGCTAGTCTGGCTTCCATCTTCCCTGACTCCTCGATGAGTGCCTCTGACTTCTTTAGGACTTTCTCCGAAACCTGAGTGATCTTGTCGGAGTGCTAAGCCATCCTCTCTGATTCCAAAGCCATCTTGGCCGCTGAGTCATTGAGGGCCTGAGTTAGCAGTTTTGCAGCCTGAGAAGCTAGGTGCTCCACTGCCTTCTCCATCCGTGCATCGTGCTCATCTCGAAGCTGGGTAATGGTGTTCGCCATGACTTTCTTCATCGTCTTTTTTTTCTGCCCTGACGGATGAGATGGTGGACAACATCAATTTCTTCAAACTCTTTACCTCAGAGTTGGTCACCATCTTGAACGTTGACTTCACCCACTTCAATTGTTTTTTAATCCCCTTATCTCTGGTGTCGGCCTGAGCCTTGATAAGTTGAATTTCATGCTGGAGATCAGCAAAATTCTCAGTTGTCTTTTCTTGTTTAACCTGTACAATGCTGGTGAAGATCTCTCGTCCCGTTCCAGTAATGACCACATCATCTTCATTATCCTGGGCTCCATCAGTCCTTGGCTGATCTCCCTTGACAGTCCCTGCATCTTCAGTCCCCTCTTCAGGGTGCACTGACTTAAAGTGAAAATACTAACTTCTACTAATCACTCACCCACAAGCGGACGGGTTCACTGTAGTAAGAGTAAGTATAACGGCCAAGTATATCGAACCCACGGGATGGAATGTATGCGAACAGATCCCTGAAGATCTACGCGTCGTAGCTAATATGAGTGTAATGTTTTTTTGGTTTTTTTTTTGAAAGATTAATTAAAAGACTAACAATTAACTAATTAAAATAAGGAACAAACGAAGCTAATTAACTAAGGGTTGTTTTCAAATGTGAGATGGTGATGCTTAGGATAGGAATCCCTACATATACTAACGGAGCAGGTACATAATCAAAATAACTGTGACGCGCAAGAAATAACCTAAGTAAAAGAATGCAAGGTGAAAGCTCAAGATTCTAAACCCTAATACTTTACCCTAACACTCGACTTTACTAATCCACTAACAAGTTAATGAATTGCGCTTAATTAATGAGACCCTATTTTAACTAAGGTGATGCGGTCGTCCTCCTTCGCTAAACCGGTAGATGAATTAACCCTTTCTAAACCCTCTAGTTAAGTCTACTCGTTGTTAAAGGGTGATACTGTCGTCCTCTCTCTAACACTTTTCGAACGAAATTCAAAAGTAAAGTTAAGATTAATTTTAAGCATTCATTAATCAAGAGAATTAAAACCCTAACGTCACGAGTTACCCGAATTACGTACCCACAACCTACTTCTACGAGTTCATCCTACCCCAAGCATGCAAGGGTTTTAGCTAGACATAGGTTTTACGTAAATAATAGCAATTAAATAAGTGACGAACATAAACATGATAATTAAGACGAAGAAGAGATTAAACATAAACTAGGGTTTAACGAAATAAAAGAATAACTGAAATTAACTCAAGAAAATAGGTCTCAATGTGTTTAAAAACGAAAATATAACCAAAAGCAACTAAAAAGTAAGATCGTAATTCGAATTCGTAATGAAAACCTCAAAAACGTAATCGTAAAGTTTGCTTCTCTCCTTCCTTCCAAAAACGAACTCTAAAACTCTCAAAATATCAAGTGAAGTCTGGTATCCCCCAAAAATGTGCTTGAGACGAATTATATATATGCAACGGGCCGAATCGTGAACTCGTGGGCCGAAAAACGCCTTTTAAAACGCGAAAAATGGAGGCGCTCGAGCAGGCCTGCTCGAGCGGAGGCGCTCGAGCATAGGGTGGTCGAGCGAGGGCGCTCGAGCTAGGGTGGTCGAGCGAAAGTGATGGTCGAGCGAGGGCGCTCGAGCTAGGGTGCTCGAGCGGCCCTCTTTCTTCTCAACTAGCACTTTTCTTCTTCAACACTAACACCAATCGTATTCCTTCGATATCTTCTCATCCGGGCATCCGTTTGAGTCGATTCAAAATCCTACGAACTCCGTTCTTTGCCCTCGATTCACCTACGAGCATTTAAGAGATAAATTCATCAATGTATAGAAATAATGCTCAATTGACACCATATACTCAAGAAAATCGGTCAAAATTAGGGTATTTCAAGTGACGAATCATGACAATTTCACGCCTAATAAACCCCCCAAACTTACCATGTTGCTTGTCCTCAAGCAACGAAATAACAAGTCAAGTGAAATTGTTAGGAATGAGTCAAAGAATCAGTCGTGCAAGCAAATGAACTCGAGCTTCAACGATCAATCACAAGTATACTCACTCACCTTCCCTCATCGTACTCATGCAACAACAACAAGAATCACCAAAATCAAACATGGATGTGCACTCTACAATGTGTTTCACTCCCTCACAAGTGTATATCAATGATCAAGGGACTCACTCAAACAATCAATCACTCATATTGGCAGCCATAGGCTTGTAAGCGCTCTTAACTTCGACCATACTCTAGAAATCAATGCCGAATCAAAAAGGACTTTTCTCAAGGTTGTAATGTAGGCTCTTTGGACAGGTGGGATAACAATATGGGTAAGTGACTCAAGTGAATAGAGAATAGAAAATCAAACTTTCGCACTTTGAGATTAGGAACATAATACTTCACATATTTTCAATCAACACATTTCCAATTCCTCTACTCTCAACACTTCAATTTTTTTCTTTCTAACTCCTTTCACTTTTTTCTCAATCACTTCACTTTTTTTTTCTCTTTTTCGCACAAACACATGAGCTCATTTTTTTCTTTTGCTCATTCTCAATTTTTTTCTTTTTCCCACAACTCATAACTTCATCACACCTTCTTCTCATATTCACTCAACAAACAACCTTTTCCTTTTTCAACTCAATTCTATCCCTTCACATTCACACTTTTCCTATTCTCCACTCAAATTTGGACAAAAAGGCTTATGAATTAGAATAGTGTTCATATGTGCTAGCAAATAAAATAGGCTTTAGGCTCAAAGGGGCTAACAAGGGATAAATGTCATTGGTAAGGAAACATTTTGGCTAAGTGACTCAATCAAATCAAAGATGGCCTAAGATTACATTCAGCATATCAAACTAAACACAATCAAGAGGCAAGAGCACACACAAGTTCTAGCATCCTCTAAGGTGATGATCCACTCACAAACGAAGAGATTAATTCATATATCAAAATCTCATAAGGCTCAAGTCTCTCGGCTTTCACATCCATGCTAGTCCTAGTGAATTCTCACTCTTATCACACAAGCACTCAAAAAGAAAACTTGTAAGTATACTAGTTCTCTCTCAAATCCACTCTAACTCAACTACTCACACCAAAGAGTCCCTAACTCAAATCCACCAATCTACTCTGATCATCAAACATGCTCAAGAATAACAACTAATAGGTAGAAGGGGCCACTAAGCACAAAATAAATCAGATATCTCACTGAGTTCAACAATCAAGCACAACCCAAAATTCTGAATACAATTCATCACAAGCCATTAATCAGTTCAAATCACTCAAACACTTAAGCTCACTCAAGCACGATGAAAAAAAAAGCAATAAAATAAAGGAAAAGAAAAAAACAAAGGAGCAGAAACTGGGGGAACTCCCCGTGACCCTCAAGCATCGGGAGGTGGTGGTGGGCGATAACTAGGATGGTCCGGTCCTAAATGGGAGACAAAGAGTGCCTCCATCCATCTCCTCAAATCAGAAACCTCTGATCGAACCTCCTGAAACTCTCCTCGTACACTCATCGCTTCCGTGTACCACTGGTTTTGGGTAGTACGAAGATCTGTGACTTCGGTTCGCAGGTCCCGAATGTCGGTCCTCATACCATCCCACTCACTCTGGGTAGGGTACCATGGTCTCGGTGACTGCACCTCATGTGACTCCACTCCCAACTCTTGTGGCTCCTCGTCTGCATCCTCCCCCGCAGCTTTACCCTTCTCGTACTCTTGCTCTTCTTCTTCTTGGAGGTCTGCTACTCCACTCGATCCGGCACCGCTCGTGCCTTCATCCCGGCTTCTCTTCGAAGGCCTCGCATCTCGGAGCCCTCGACTATCCACATCATGAGTATACTTAGCACTCAAAGCTAAGTGCCTCTCTCCGTTCATCCCCAGGTTTGCCATCTTCTTCCCCTTTAACGTTACAAGCTTGTTATTTGGTAGAGGGAAGAGACCACCTTCCTTGTATCGAATACAAAAACTCCCCATCCAATGCTCAAACATCAAGGAGCGGCTCAACTGATCAAAATCTAAATCTCCCCCGGGAATAGGAGCTGCACATGGCACACATCCTAAGTACTTCATGAACACCGAGATTAGACCTCCTCCTCTTACCTTTGAGGTCTTGGACCCGAGCTTGAATGCCGCCTCATAGTTGTGCTCCACGAAGTCCCGTCCGAAATCGTGATCCTTCACATACAGAAGACACCAGATTCCGTAGAGTTCCTTACTCATCACGGTCCCCATCTCAGAACGGGCGTAGATGGTGTTTCCCAAAATCTGCTCCAAATATCGAATCACTGGGTTTCAGATCGTAGAGGGTCGTGCATTCTGGGCCTTGTATACACTGGCCATCCCTCCCGTTATGTCTTTCCAAAATCTGTTCGCGCTGTACGACTTCGACACACGGTTAGGCCTTGGTAGAGAAGGGAGCCCAAGTGCTAAGTTCACATCTTTGATGTCACAATGTTGCATCTCGTTTCTGTAGTTGAACTTGAACGAGTATTCATTCTTCTTTTCAATGGTGGCCAGGAACTGCTCGGTCAGATCAGCGTGGGTGTCCATCGTGAGCAATATCTCGAGGAACTCATGCATATCGTTTATGTCAAAGATTCTCCTAATTTCCTCCTCAATCCCTATATCCTGCATGAAACGCCCACCGGCCTTCTGGTTTTCACTACCTTCCCGGTTACCAGACTCTACCGGTAGGCTACGTATTTCCAATTCCTTGCAAAATCAAGCCCGTCCCATCGAGAGGGCAGCAGCTGTCTAGTGATCAAATCGTTGGTAAGAGCCTCCAACTCGGCCATGCTCAAGATCTTATCTTCGTTCTTATTTGGGGCCATTGTACCTAAGCAAAATATAAAAGGGATTTTCACAACATTCTTGAACTTCAAAGCAATTTATCACTCTTTCATACTCAAGCATTTCCAAGGACTCCAAATCAATTCACACTTCATAACACTTCTCAAGTTCAAAGCAATTCTCAAAGAGTCTTAATTCACTTTCATAAAGCTTCCCTAACCAAGTTCTCGAGAAACAAACACTTAAGCCATGCTTTTTATGCAAAGTTCTCAAGTACTCAACAATTAATTCCTCCATTTCAACCCAACATATGCCTATAACTAAGTCTATCATGAAGTAACATTACCCCAAAATGGTGTAATTTACATGCTCAAGACTCAATTCCTAATTATTCATGCTCAATCAATCTCAATTCACAATAATTTCATCTCAAAATGCAAAACCCATATCATTTCCTCAAATTCCTACTTCCCCACTCTAGAAATTCACTCATTCTACACATTCAATCATGAAATTGAAGGCAAAATTAGCAAACCCATAGCATATTATCCACATTCATGAACAAGGAATCAAGAATCAATGAGTAATTGCAAAAATCTCCAAAATTCGAACTCAAGAACCCTAGTTCATCAATTCATGCCTAAATCAAGCTTCAAACAATGAATTGAATGACAAAAGAGAGAAATCACATACCTTTCTTGAGGATTCAAGTGAAATACGTGAAGAAATTGAATGAATTCGGGAGTAAATCGTGAAAAACGCTCGAATCCGCTCAAAATTGCCTCAATTCGCCCCTCCAAGTGTGTGTGAGTGTGTGAAATTGTGTGGAAATGGCTATTTATAGAGGGGGCAAAACGGAGGCTAAAACTGAGAGGCGTTCGAGCAGAGCCCGCTCGAGTGGAGGCGCTCGAGCAGGGTGGTCGAGCGAATCAGTTGGTCGAACGAGGGCGCTCGAGCAGGATGGTCGAGCGAATCAGTTGGTCGAGCGAAGGCGCTCGAGCTTAGGTGCTCGAGCGCCAAAAACCTTCTGGACAAAATAGCGCTCGCCCTCTTAGCTCGAGCTGAGGCGCTCGAGCAATGGTGCTCGAGCGGCCCCTCCTTGCAAATCAATATTTTGAAGTTCAAACCCCGATTTAAGCACACCAAAAGCGCTCGAAACCATCCTCAAACATATTCAAGCATAAACTAACCTTGAGAACTCCTCGATTTAAGCCAGGTTGCTCATTCGACCGAGGAGTTGGGGTCTCTTCCAAACGTTCAAATCACCAATCCGATTCACACCGAACTTAAGCAACCACACTCAATTCGATCCATCCTCACTCAAACATCGATATTTTCGAAAAATTTGACCAATTTTTCATTAGAATTTCGTGTACGAACCCGAAGTACGAATACACACCCCCCCAAACTTTGTTCTTGCTACGCAATAACAAAGTTTGAAAAGAATGAGTACGTACGAGTAAGTACACCAAATTCTTATGAACTCGACTCACTATCAATGCAAAGTAACGAACGAAAAGAAACATCACCCCCCAAACTTCGACTTTGCAAAGAGGTCGACGTTTGGGGTTCGGTTTACCTCAACTCCAAAAATTGAATGCTCTCCTACTCGAACGTGTTCAACTTCATGACTTTCATCCTTAAGCTCTCTTGCTCCGATCAATCTCCACTAAGCAAGCCTATACCAAATAAACTTTAACACATGAGGTTAACACTTACGAATCACAAAAATGACTAAAAACAAGAAAACACATAAAAACACGTAAAAATGGGTTACCTCTCATTAAGCGCTAGTTTTACGGTCCTAATACCGAACCGAGCTCGAAGGAGCTCACGGGACTTGAGAATCTAAAATACCTCCCTTATTCTCATAAGAGAAGTTAAAGAATTTCTTCACTCGATGCCCGTTCACCATAAATCTCTGTCCATCATCCTTCTCGACTTCAAGGAATCCACTCTTGTGCACTCCCCTCACAATATACGGCCCGTTCCACTTGGACTTAAGCTTTCCACCAAACAGCTTCATCCTCGAATTGAATACGAGGACTTGATCACCCACGTTGAACTCCTTTTTCCCCAATCGTGCATCATGCCACTTCTTGGTCTTCTCCTTGAAAATTCGGGCATTCTCGTAGGCACTGTCTCGAAACTCCTCCAACTCATGCAATTGGAGTAATCTCTTCTCACCAACCAAGACACTATCAAAATTCAGCTTCTTTATCGCCCAATATTTCTTATGTTCCAACTCCACGGGCAAGTAACATGCCTTTCCAAAAACCAATTGATATATTGACATACCAAGAGGAGTTTTGAAAGCTGTCCTATATGCCCAAAGTGCATCATCAAGCTTTATCGCCCAATCTTTCCTACTGATGCTCACCGTCTTCTCAAGGATCTCCTTGATTTGACGGTTAGAAACCTCTGCAAGTCCATTAGATTGAGGATGATAAGCAATAGAGATTCGATGACTTACCTCATATTTTGACAGCAGCTTTTCCATCCATTTGTTCACGAAATGACTTCCCCCATCACTTACCAAAGCTCTTGGAACTCCATATCTTGCAAAGATGTTCTTCCTCAAGAACTCGATGACCACTCGGGAATCATTCACTCGAGTCGGGACAGCTTCAATCCACTTCGAGACGTAATCAACGCATACGAGAATGTACAAGAATCCATTGCTAGGAGGAAATGGACCCATGAAATCAATCCCCCATACGTCGAATATCTCGACTTCCATGAACACGTGCATCGGCATCTCATCCCTCTTAGTAATGGAGCCAAAACGTTGGCACTTCTCACATCTCTTTACCATTCCATGCAATCTCTCAACAGTGTTGGCCAATAAAAACCAGATTGAAGCACCTTCCTCCCGGTCTTTTCTCCACCCAAATGTCCTCCACATGGCAAGGCGTGGCAATGCCTTATGATGTTACTCCACTCCTCTTCGGGCACGCACCTTCTGAACACATGATCAATCCCTCTTTTGAACAAGTAGGGATCGTCCCAAATAAACTCCCGAGCTTTCTTCAAAAATGCCTTCCGATGCACCGAGTCTATCTCAGCGGGCAATTCTCCACTTGCTAAATAGTTAGCATAATCTGCAAACCAAGGCGTCTTCCCTTCAACTCGATACACAGGAATGTCTCCTAAGCCAAAGAGCTTCTCATCAGGAAACTCATCGTTCACCTCTCGATCCTCCACGGTGTTCTCCTTTGTGAGCTCCAATCTCGAAAGGTGATCCGCTATCACATTCTCGCATCCCTTCTTGTCTCGAATCTCTACATCAAACTCCTGGAGTAGCAAAATCCATCGAATGAGATAGGGTTTTGCATCCTTCTTACTCATAAGATACCGAATCGCTGCGTGGTCCGCAAATACAATTGTTTTCGTCCCTACTAGGTAGGGTCGAAATTTATCAAAGGCATACACGACCGCCAACAGCTCCTTTTCGGTCGTAGTGTAATTTACTTGAGCAGAATTCAGCATCTTCGAGGCATAGTAAATAGCGTGAAAACGCTTCTCACGAATTTTCCCCAAAGCAACCCCCATCGCATAATCACTAGCATCACACATCAGCACGAACGGGCTAGACCAATCCGGGGTCACAAGTATTGGGGCATTCACCAACGCTTCCTTCAACCTATTAAAAGCCACTAAACACTCGTTAGTAAACTCAAAAGCGACTTCTTTTTCAAGAAGCCGCGAAAGCGGTTTAGCTATTTGTGAAAAGTCTTTGATGAAGCGTCTATAAAAACCCGCGTGTCCTAAAAATGACCGAATTCCTTTCTCGGTCGAAGGTGGTAGAAGCTTCTCAATAGCAATCACTTTCGCCTTGTCAACTTGGATACCTTTCGAGGACATATGATGTCCAAGAACAATACCCTCTCTCACCATGAAGTGGCACTTCTCCCAATTAAGCACTAAGTCCGTCTCTTCACACCTGCTCAACACGACTTCAAGATTGATTAGACATTTATCAAATGACTCTCCGTAGACGGAGAAGTCGTCCATAAAAACCTCCATAATCCTCTCAATCAAACCATGAAAAATAGCCATCATACACCTTTGAAAGGTGGCGGGTGCATTACACAACCCAAACAACATCCTCCTAAAAGCAAAAGTCCCATAGTAGCAGGTGAAGGTGGTTTTCTCTTGATCCTCGGGGGCTATCATGATCTGATTATACCCCGAGTAACCATCTAAGAAAAAATAATACTCAAAACCACCTAATCTATCAATCATTTGATCAAGGAACGGTAGAGGAAAGTGATCCTTACACGTTGTCTTGTTCAACTCCCTATAATCAACACACACACGCCAACCCGTCACTAATCTAGTGGCTACCAATTTATTAGACTCCGTCTTAATCACTGTGGTACCCCCCTTCTTAGCAACTACGTGTAACGGACTCACCCATGGACTATCAGAAATAGCAAAAATCATGTTGCTATCTAACAACTTCAATACTTCCTTATGAATCACCTCTTGAATTACCGGATTAACTCTACGCTGATTTTGCACTATCGGTTTTCTACCCTCTTCTAATCTAATCCTATGCATGCAAATCGAAGGGCTAATTCCCTTAATATCCGCGATCGACCATCCTATAGCAGATTTGTGCTTACAAAGCACCACTAAAAGTCTCTCTAGCTGATCATCAGATAAAAGGGCAGATACAATTACCGGATATTTGTCTGTCTTATCCAAGTAAGCATACTTGAGGTGGTCGGGAAGTGGCTTCAACTCCTTTTTCGCCTCCAATGGTGGTGCTTTATCGAACATCTTCTCAAAGGTTGTAGTATAGTGGTAAGTATTCCCGCCTGTCATGCGGGTGACCCGGGTTCGATCCCCGACAATAGCGCCATTGACTTAAAGCGAAGACACTAACTTCTACTAATCGCTCACCCGCAAGCGGACGGGTTCACTGTAGTAAGAGTAAGTATAACGGCCAAGTATATCGAACCCACGGGATGGAATGTATGCGAACAGATCCCTGAAGATCTACGCGTCGTAGCTAATATGAGTGTAATGTTTTTTTGGTTTTTTTTTTTTGAAAGATTAATTAAAAGACTAACAATTAACTAATTAAAATAAGGAACAAACGAAGCTAATTAACTAAGGGTTGTTTTCAAATGTGAGATGGTGATGCTTAGGATAGGAATCCCTACATATACTAACGGAGCAGGTACATAATCAAAATAACTGTGACGCGCAGGAAATAACCTAAGTAATAGAATGTAAGGTGAAAGCTCAAGATTCTAAACCCTAATACTTTACCCTAACACTCGACTTCACTAATCCACTAACAAGTTAATGAATTGCGCTTAATTAATGAGACCCTATTTTAACTAAGGTGATGCGGTCGTCCTCCTTCGCTAAACCGGTAGATGAATTAACCCTTTCTAAACCCTCTAGTTAAGTCTACTCGTTGTTAAAGAGTGATACGGTCGTCCTCTCTCTAACACTTTTCGAACGAAATTCAAAAGTAAAGTTAAGATTAATTTTAAGCATTCATTAATCAAGAGAATTAAAACCCTAACATCACGAGTTACCCGAATTACGTACCCACAACCTACTTCTACGAGTTCATCCTACCCCAAGCATGCAAGGGTTTTAGCTAGACATAGGTTTTACGTAAATAATAGCAATTAAATAAGTGACGAACATAAACATGATAATTAAGACGAAGAAGAGATTAAACATAAATTAGGGTTTAACGAAATAAAAGAATAACTGAAATTAACTCAAGAAAATAGGTCTCAATGTGTTCAAAAACAAAAATATAACCAAAAGCAACTAAAAAGTAAGATCGTAATTCGAATTCGTAATGAAAACCTCAAAAACGTAATCGTAAAGCTTGCTTCTCTCCTTCCTTCCAAAAACAAACTCTAAAACTCTCAAAATATCAAGTGAAGTCTGGTATCCCCCAAAAACGTGCTTGAGACGAATTATATATATGCAACGGGCGGAATTGTGAACTCGTGGGCCGAAAAACGCCTTTTAAAACGCAAAAAATGGAGGCGCTCGAGCAGGCCTGCTCGAGCGAAAGTGATGGTCGAGCGAGGGCGCTCGAGCTAGGGTGGTCGAGCGAAAGTGATGGTCAAGCGAGGGCGCTCGAGCGGCCCTCTTTCTTCTCAACTAGCACTTTTCTTCTTCAACACTAACACCAATCGTATTCCTTCGATATCTTCTCATCCGGGCATCCGTTTGAGTCAATTCAAAGTCCTACGAACTCCGTTCTTCGCCCTCGATTCACCTACGAGCATTTAAGAGACAAATTCATCAATGTATTGAAATAATGCTCAATTGACTCCATATACTCAACAAAATCGGCCAAAATTAGGGTATTTCAAGTGACGAATCATGACAATTTCACTCCTAATCATACACTGAATGCAGTTCTGGAGTAGTCATAGTCGTCTGCTCAAGCTCAGGTAAGCTAGCTTGAACTTTGGGAACAAGTGCCGTAGAACTAGGAGTCACCTTTGACGCCTCTACATCATCTTCCTTTGTCTCAGGGCAGGGAGTCCCGTCATCGACTGATGTATCATTGGCTGCTGAGATGTTCACAACATCCTCAGCAGCTGGTCCACCCTTGGCACCAGCCTCCTTATCACCTTCTCCCTGAGCCTCAGGCTCAGAGTTCATCTTTTTTACTTCCTTCGCCATCTCCTCAACCATTTTCTCATTTGCAGCTCCACTCTGACCATCATCACCGCCTTCATCGTCATCACCACCATCATCCTTCCTTGTGGGAGAGTCAAAGAATTTGCTCTCTCTCGCTACCTTCATTTTTTCGACCAACTGCTTGATAGCTTCAAAATCCAAGAGTTCAAGCTAGTTGTTGATGCTAAAATACAAGTACAGACGCCCTTCCTCCTTTACCCAGAAATCCCAGCCCTTTGCTTCCACCATCATTTTCTGCTCAAGCATGTTGGCTTGCTTGTATTCCAGCCAAACCTTCAGGTCAGACAGATTGGACTTCAACACCGGATACTTGTCCACACCTTTCAGGCACTTGGAAACCCATTCCTCAGCTCGCTCCCTGATCATTTTCTCGTATAGGCTAGTTGTGAGCATGTGAGGTCTTCATCTACATCATCATCAATTGTCTCATCGATGATATAATCGAGGTCAGCGTCATCGAGTGATGTAGAGTCTTTGGGGTTCTTTTCAGAGACTGGAAAGTGGGAAGGGGACTTTTGGGTTTCTTGGATGTCAGAGCGGGTGGGTTCGTTTGGCTCTGACTGTTGGGTGATTTGGGATGGGTCAGTGTTTGGCTCGAACGGCTCAGTAGGGTTGGAAGATAGTTCAGGGGTGGATATGGACTTGGTAGGTTCAGTGGTGGTTGGAGGATGGGATTCAGTGGGAGTTGGGGGTTGGGGTTCAGTGGGGTTGGGAAGATCAGGTTGTAGCACCTCATCCGATTCTACTGTCTCTCTTACTCGATCTAGGTCAGAGGCTCTTGGAGAGCTTGACTGCTCCCTTATAGGACTTATCTCCCTCAGCGTCTTCATTGGCCTAGCCACAACCTCAACCTCTTTATTGGCCTTATCTTCCTCAACCTCTTCATTTGCCTAGCCAATGTCTCAGCATCCTCTCCTCATCCTCTGAAACGACACTCTTGCAGACTTTCTCAGCTCTTTTCTTCATTCCCTTACCTTAGACTTAAGGACCACCTTCAGCGACGCCCTCTTCTCCTCCAGGGCTGCTTCCTCCTTCTTCTTCTCCCTCTCCTTCTCCGCTTGCTTATCGGCCACCTCTACCTCATTTCCTTGCTCCTCGCCAGGAGCTCATCAGCCTTTTCCAGCAGGCTTGGCACCACCTTCTTGCCCTTTGCAGCCTGTTTTTTCTTCTGACCATTTTGAGGAGCGTTAGGGTCAATCAAACCTAAGATGGTGTATGTATCACCCTCGGAGGTGTACATCACTTTCTTGGAGGAAAGATCGTCCTCCATATCGAACGTACAACCCTGACAGGCATGGGCAATCAGGATTGACAGTCTGGTCCCAAATGGAAGGATGTCACCCCCTGAAATGTGCTTTCTGTCCTCATCCTTCTTCAGTTTATCAAGTGCAGTCTGACTCAACTGGTCTAGAAAGAACTGCTCCCAGTTGGCCTCCACTCCATCCACCAAAACTCCTATAATCCCCAGCTTTGGTAGGCTCAGCTGCTCATGGAACCCAACAGTGCCCATAATTATTTTGGACACGACGTCAATCATTGCATGGTATACGGACCTGAGAGTGTCCTTGTGCTGCCTCGCCTTGAACTCAGGAGAGCCTGACTTCGTCCACTCCTTCAGGAGCTCTCCTTTCTTGTTCTCTTTGTACGTCCGTGGGTTGATTCCAGAGCACGGAAGCCCAAACACTTCCTTTACCGCCTTGCAGAGATTGATGCCGCGAGTCTCCAAATTGTATAGTTCCTCCCCAGCATCATTCTTCTCACCAGTGAGCACCAAAATTGTAACCCTGGTGTACTATTCCCCCTTGCGAGTGAAGAGGTTCAAGTATGCTTCCACAACTGCCTTCGAAAGTACTGAAGTGGATTTCTTCGTGAAGTATTTCTCCAGCTTGGCCTTAGAAATCCACTCGAAGACGGGTAGGATTTCCTTGACATTTAGACACGCTCCATCCATCGAAATTATGTGCTCCATACTCACCAGCCTATTCTTGACAACATCGTCTGTGTTGTCTGTTGTTCAGGTGGTGTCAAGAAAAGCCATTGAGATTTGAAAAAATTGCAAAGGTTTTGAACGAGAGAAAGCTCAGTGTGCAGTGTGAGATTATGTTTGCATAAATTTCTCAAATGACTTTTCTAATTTATATGAATTGAACAGATACTCTGACGTGTGGTTGAGATTAACCCTGAGTTGGAAAAGATTTGAAATGAAGGGCCAAGATTAATCTCATTATCAATCATTTCCCACGTCCGTCATATTCTGTATAAAATGGACACATATATGAAAAAGTAACTGCGCGCATTAAATGCTCCGACACGGTATATGTTTAAATATCAAAAGGCGTGTTTTAATGAAAACATAATTCATTTAATACGGATCCTCGGGATGGAAGTCTCAGTACGTTTCAAATTCACAAAGGTCAGGATTGAACTCATACCTGCCAGGGAGACATTGTAGCACCCTGATACCTCGCTGAGTCGAGTCTAGCCTGAGTTCCCCCTAAATCCTATACTGACTGCTCTCCCGGATCTAAGAGTCCTAACTCTACTGACAGTTCCATAAACCTTGCTTCACCCAAAGACTTAGCCAAGATGTCAGCTCTTTGCCTGTCAGTGTGAATCTTCTCCATCCTAATGTCCTTCTTCTACACATGATCTCGTATGAAATGATGCCTAATATCCACTTACTTGCACCTTGTGTGAAGCATTGGGTTCTGAGTGATTGCTATGGCACTATTGTTGTCACAATAAATTGGGACCTCATTTGCAAACACTTGGTAGTCTCTCAACTGTTGCCTCAACCACAAAATTTGAGCACAACAACTACCTGCAGCCATATACTCAGCCTCCGTTGTGGATGTCGCCACTGAATTCTATTTCTTATTAAACCACGAGATCAACTTACTACCCATAAACTGACATGTCCCTGAGGTTGATTTCCTATCAATCCTACAACCTCCATAATCTGCATCTGAATGACCAGTCAGTTCTAAGTTGTCATCTGAAGGATACCATAGTCCCATATTGACTGTCCTTTTTAAATACTTAAGTATCCTCTTGGCAGCCTCCAAATGACTTCTCTTGGGGTTTGACCGATACCTAGCGCACACACCAACTGAAAATATAATGTCAGACATACTTGCAGTCAGGTACAACAACGATCCAATAAGCCCTCGGTACTCAGTCTGATTTACTGAAGCTCCTTCAGTGTCAGGAAACTTCTTTCAATTTGTGTTCATTGGGATCCTAGCCGGATTGCTATTCTGAACTCCAAACTTCTGAATCAAGTCTCTTGTATACTTGGCCTGATTAATGAAAATCCCTTGATCTGTCTGCTTGACCTGCAATCCTAAAAAGAAGTTCATCTCTCCCATCATTGACATCTCAAATTTATCAGTCATCAACTTAGAGAATTTCTCACAGAGTTGATGATTTGGTGATCCAAATATTATGTTATCTACATAAATTTGAACCAGGAGAATGTCATCACCTTCAGTGATCCTGAACAAAGTCCTATCCACGGATCCCTTCCTGAACCCGTTGTCAGTCAGGAACTGAGAGAGGGTATCATACCAAGATCTAGGAGCTTGCTTAAGTCCATAGAGTGCTTTCTTCAAATGGTATACTCTATCTCCAACCTCAAACCCGGGAGGTTGTTCAACATATACCTCTTCATTGAGTACACCATTCAGGAAGACACTCTTGACGGTTTGATACACCTTAAACTTCATATATGTTGCATACGCAAGGAACAACCTGATAGCTTCCAACCTAGCCACTGGAGCAAAGGTCTCATCATAGTCTATTCCTTCATACCGACAATACCCTTTGCAACCAGTCTTGCCTTGTTTCTTACTACTACACCATTCTCATCTTCTTGTTCTTGAAGACCCACTTGATACCAATTACACCTTGATGCCTAGGTCTATCTACCAGTTCCCAAACCTGATTTCTTGTGAACTGATTCAAATCCTCTTGCATGGCTATAATCTAGTTCGAGTCAATGAGAGCTTCTTCAATGTTCTGAGGCTCTTGCTCAGGGTGAAAGCAACAGAACAGTGCGCTCTCACCATGGAACCGTCTGGTCCTGACTCCCTCAGTTGGATCCCCAATGACTTGATCAACGGGACGAATCTCTAGCCATGTCCTCTTACCAGGAGTTGTTCATGAGGAACCTGCAATGTTAGTTTCAGCGGGTTCTATAAATTCAGGAAATAGAACAGAAGGGGATGATCCTGAATCTATACCAAAGGGATTCACAAGCTAAATGTTAGGGACATTGATTTCCCCTTGATATGGTGACTCAGGAGCCGTCTCAGCTGCGACCGCATCTTCATAGACGATGCTTGCCTCAGGTTAAGTCTGTCCCTCAGTCTGAGGCTCAACTGTCCCTGATGCGCTGGACTTAGGAGTGGCTCTTGAATCGTCATCCTGATCTTCGTCATCGTCCCATCTTGGAATTGACACAGTTTTGACCTTTCGATCAGTTTGATTCTTCAAGCTCAGCCTTATCACTCTCCTTGTGACCTCCTTGTTGGAGAAATTGGTTTTATTATTTAATATTATTAATAATGAGGTTGTATAACGCTCATATTTAATAAATTAAATAATTGATAAAAGTTTATTTTTTGCTAAATTAAATATTGTATGATCGATCTGCTCTCCAAGTGGATGATCGTGGTATATTTAAAATCTCAAAACCGAATTTCGGTGAGTGGGAAATTAATATACGAAGTTGAAACGTCATTAGCACTTTAATGGAATTAAAATGCTAAGGTTGGAACGTCATTAGCACTTTCTTTATTCTCAAACTGTAGTGTGCCTGTGGACTTGGACTTGGACTCCACTTGGATTGGTCTTGATGATATTTCTCTTGGGCTTCTGAAAATAAAGCTCAATTGATGATATGACCCAAATGTTCAAATAAGTCAATGTGCTTATCTTTGATAACGTACTGAAACTATCAGATAGGTTATCTGGCTTAGCTTGAAATGTGGTAGCGTAGCACCATTTGTGGCTACGAAAATACACATGTGGAAAATATTTGAGAAACGAACCTGGATGGACGTTTCGACTGAATTGATGGGCGGTTACTAGAGAGAGTTACGACTGAAATCCCTTGCATGCATACATAGATTTCTATAAACTTTGCATGTTTCTCAAAAGTGCATATAGATATCAGTCCAGTTTTCGACGTTCTACTTTTGTTCGCCAGTACCTTTACACATTGTGGTGCAACTTGTGTAAAGGGAGAAAGTCATTTTACCTCATGGAACAATACGTCAAACCGTGTGCACTAGCCGGGACGTAATTGTTTTGCGGGAAAAGGGTTTTCCCTTGACTCGACTTTACTCTGCTCATGATTTTCAGTTCGTGTTTATTCGTGGTTCATCCAGTTTGTAGTTCGTGATCGTTCGGGTTCATCCAGTATGTGGTTCGTGGTTGCTCGAATTCATGTTCGGTGTTTGATTCCAAGAGAAAGGAAATATATTTTATTTCCAATTCGTCAAATATTTGTAATCTTCCAATTTTCAATTATTTAGTTTGTATATTTTATTTTTCCAGATCACTTGTAGCCATCATTGGTACATATATAAACTAATACTCCTCAGTATCAGGACCCAACACTTTTGTCCTAGACTCAGTAACAGATTCATCAAACACAACATGTGGTGATTCTTCCACAATAAGGGTCCTACAATTGTAAACCCTGAAGGTTTTACTGACTTCAGAATATCCTAAGAATATTCCTTCATCAGATTTGCTATCAAAGGTTTTCAATTGGGTCTTCCCATTGTTAAGGATGAAGCACTTGCTACCAAATATATGGAAATAAGAGATACGAGGTTTCCTCTTGTTCCATATCTCATACGAGGTCTGTGCATGTTGTTTGCTCAGCATGGATCGGTTCTGAGTGTAGCACGCAGTGTTGATTGCCTCAGCCCAGAATTTCTTGGGTAATCCTGATTCAGCCAACATGGTTCTGGCAGCTTCCTTCAGTGTCTTGTTCCTCCTTTCAGCAACACCGTTTTGTTGTGGAGTTCTAGCTGCAGAAGTCTCATGAGTTATACCAAATTCATTACAAAAGTCAGAAATATATGAATTTATAAACTCAGTGCCCTTGTCAGATCTGATCTTAGTAATGGACATATTCTTCTCATTGCTGAGCCTTCTGAACAACTCTGGAATCTTCACCTGTGTTTCCTTCTTATTCAACTAGAAAATAACCAAAGTATATCTAGAATAATCATCAATAACCATTAGGGTGTATTTCCTACCGTTCATACTCACAGGTGTTACAGGGCCAAACAAATCAATGTGCAAGAGCTGAAGAACCCTGTCAGTGGAGAATGAAGCTTTATCTTTGAATGTCGCTCTGACCTGCTTCCCTTCCTGACAAGCCTTGCACACATGGTCCTTGCTAAAAACTTCATTAGGTAAACCTTCATCAAGTGAAAGTCTAGAGATTTTGTTAAGAATCTTGAAGTTCAGAAGGTTTAATCTTTTATGCCATAACCAACTGAGCTCTAAAGAACTTTTAGCAACAAAACAAGTATTAGGAACAGTGCTGCTCCAATCAGCTAGATAAACGTTACCTTTCCTAATACCTGATAGAAGCACTTGTGTTGATTTGTCCTTGACTGAACATATATTCGATGAGAACTCAACAATGAAACCGTTGTCACAAAGCTGACTCACTGACAACAGGTTATGCTTCAGTCCTTCAACAAAGGACACATTTTCCACTCTAACTGTACCTATTATCAAAATACCAAAACCTTTTGAGTTATCACCAAAGGTTACCTGTGGACCATCTTTAGCTTGAAACTCTTAGAGAAGACTCTTCATTCCAGTCATGTGTCTTGAGCAACCACTTTCTAGGTACCAAACAACTTTGATTGAGTCTCCTCTCCTCTTGTTGTGATCCACAACCGCCTGCAAATAGATCAGGCTTTAGGTACCCATTGGGTGTTGGGTCCTATGGTGTCAGTTGTATCCTTTGGGATCCAGACTTGCTTCACTACCTTGATTGCCTCAGAGTGGTAAATTTATCTCCTTGAAACATCTACATACACAACTTTCTTATTTTTAGACTGAGAAGAGGATGATGTATGGGTGTCAGACTTAGGCTTCACATGAGCCTGAGTGGTAGCCTTTTGGGCTGGCATCCTGTTCTTCCTAGGCCTAGGTGTAGCTGGTCTTGGGGCTTGTTCTTGATAAGAGCCCTATTTTCTGTTCCCCCTAGGCAAGTGAGGGAATTGAAAACAGTTAAAGGCTTCAGGATGTCAAGACCATAGGGGAGTCATCATGTTTGTTCTTCCTTGTTGGTATTGCCATGCATGATGATACCCTCGTTGACCAGTCTGAGGTCTCTTGGCCTGAGTCTTCCTCTGCTTACGCTGAGGTTTTCTCTGACCTGAGTTCTCAGGGACCACCATTGGTTGTTTAGTCTTTCCCTTGGATTTTGGATTTGCAACATTGGGGGCAACCCTGACTGTATCAATAGTTTCTTTGCCCTTATTAGTTTGATGGGCCTCGAATACAACCTTCTTTGTACCCTGGCCTGCCTGAAGAAACACCCTCTCAGTGTTGCTCCCTGAAGCAACGTGAGATTAACCCTGTGAGGATTTCTTAGAAACATATCCAAGTCCCTTTTTCTCATTCCCAAGCATCTGATTGCTATTATTTCCTCTCTAGCCACTGAGGATCTATTCATTGCTGCAACCTTCCGCTTGAGTGAGTCCTCACTCTTTTTCAGGATTTCATGTCTGGCAAAGAGGTCATCAAACTTACTCTTGAGTGCTTTCAGCTCTTCCTTCCTGGCCAGCTCTTCCTCGGCCAGTTGCTTCAGAATCTTCTCTTTTAGGAAGCGCTCAGTATTGATCATATCAATTTCCTGAGTTAGCCTCACAATTTAAGCTGACTCTTTTAGATCTGATTGAATTAGTTGATCATTCAGATTTTGAACCTCAGTACTCAATTTCGTGTTTTCCTATACCAAAAATACATTAGTTTTCTGCAACCTGGAGAAATCAACCATCAATTGATCCAAACAGATCTGAAGGCTCATTTCTCTAGCTGACTCTAAGTTAGGCTCAGGATTTTGACCCGTGTGTGAACCACAAACAGAGTTAGATGTTACCTTAGGCTCCTCCCTTGCCATAAGGCACATATCATCGTACTCATCATCGGAAAATAGTTCAGGTGACCTCTCCGCAGGACCATCTGAGTCTGTAGCTTCCTCGGCGAGCATGGCTCTCCGGTCAGCATAGTTCTGGTCTCTCTTGGCCCTCCCGTCCTCTCTCTCCCGCGCACTCAGCTCCGGGCAATCGTACTGATAGTGCCCACTCTTGTTACAGTAGTAAAACACTTCTTGCTCATCTCCTATTTTCTTTCTCGGCTCAGGATTCCTTCTTGAGTCAGGTTCTCTTGGTCTTGATGAGCTTTCAGGCTTTCCTGAGTGCCTATCATCACGAGTACGTCTCTGTTCATCTCTACGGTCGGGCTTTGGGTCTGAATGTCTTCTTTCATCACCACGATTGCAACTTGGTTCAGTGTTCCTCCTTTCCTCATATCTCAAGGAACTTTGGTGGGTTCCTTCAGTTTTCCTGTCACGAGTATCCTGATAATATTTTTTTTATAACGACCAAACCTGGAATTTAGCTTTTCAAAATGTTTGGCCATCAGGTTGTACTCCTCAGTAAGCTCTTCCTTGCTCATCTCCATCAGTGACTTTGATGAAGGCTCGACAGGTTCTGACTTGGCTTTGAACGTCACACTTTGGGCTTTCTCTTTTTGTTCCTCTTCAGGCTGTACTTTCTTCTTTCTTTTGTTCAGGTCGTACTCCAATGCCTTGAGCTCTGAAAAAAGCAAAGCTGAAGTTATATTACTCATATCCTGAGTATTTTTCAACATAATGACACTGTTATCCCATCTCTCAGGAAGGGCATTCAGGATTTTCGATGCAGCTCCATCACTAGCTCATTTATCATCTTGCTAAATCTTGACTCCATCTGATCAATTGTCTCGTCAGGTAGCATCTCGAAAGCTTCGAACTTCTGAATGACAATATTCCTCTTGTTCTCCTTTATCTTCTCTAAGCCTTCGCACATCCTTGTCAGCTCATCCCAGACCTCCTTTGCCATCTTTAAGTGCATCAGCCTCACTGACTCCTCGAAAGACACTGTGTGAAGAATGATGTTCCTAGCTACACTGTCCAGTCCCACCATCTTGATCTCGTCATTGGTCATGTTGGCTCTCTCTTTGGGAACCTGTACGCCAATGTCAATATGATCATACCCCAGTCCTCTGACATTCGGGATAGTGATCTTGATAGGTCTGTCCTTGATGACTTGCAACATTTGGTCATGGATGGCATCTAGATGTGCCTCTACTCTGAACTTCCAGTAGACAAAGTTAGAAATAGAGAATTCAGGTAACGAAACTTCAAGTCTCCTCTAAGTCATGATGATGCAAGTTTTATTTAAAAACAAACTCATATCTGTTCAGTGACCACCAACAGTTTCTCCTCTGAAACTATTAGTATTCAAAGTCAGTGGTCTTTTGAACCACTGCTCTGATACCACTTGTTGGTCCCAGTACAAATCTGAGTGATACGTGTATAGGGGGGAATACACGTATACAAATTTTGTTGGGAAAATAGGGGTGCCCGGGAACTATTCGGGATGAAATTTAAATACGAATTTAAATTCAATTATTACTAGCATGAATCAATCCTAATTAATTCAAATAATAATTCCAACAATAATTTTGTCATCATGCATGTTGAATTAATTCACATAAAATCTATGGCGGAAAACAAAGAGATTATGTGACTACATACCTTTTGTAGATATGGTCTTTGATAAACACGGGACAATTATGAACGTGCTACCAACCAAAAGACCTTCTCAAGTATTTCCCTTTCACCTCGCTTGATCACCGCTGGGAAGTGCTTTCAAGCAATTTAAATAACTAAGGAAAAATAAAAATATTTTTGCTCTTGATTTTTTCAACACATGGAATTATGTACTTGGGGATGAAATAATCATCCCCGATTTATAATAGTGAGGGGGCCGAAAATTAGAGATATTTTAGGGGTGGAGAAAATATTTTCTTAGCCTCTAATAAATCTTGAATATATCTCATATATTCTTTTCTCCATAATAAAATATTCCACAAAAATCTCACCCTCCTTATTAAGCTTATAATTTTAAAAAATATAGAGATAAGAATTCAAGATTTGGATCTTCTTGAATATATGAGATAATCTTGTATTCCAAGAATACTTATCTTCCATAATATCTTTCCAAGAAAATCAACAAGATCTTTTCTTTCTCCTAATATATCTTTTTCGAAAATATCATGAAAAAATCAGCAAATATATTTTCTTTTATTTTAATCATCTTATCGTTATTTGGCTACTTAATGGGCTATTTGAGGGGCCTTTAGGAGAATTAAGATTGGACCTCCAATGGGCTTCTGAATATCAATATTGAGCCCCAATATAATTCAGCTCATTAATATTAATTAGTACCACTAATAAATTAATATTGCACTATCCATCTTAATCCATATTACGATAATATGGGCTCCCAGTTATTATTTCCCGCGTTTAAGATTATCTAGTCCATTAATTAATTGAGCTTCTGAATAGCTTTAAATCAATTAATATCTTTCTCCTTGGAGTAAAGACAGCTCAACATTATTATCCGTACCGAAGAAACTAATTCTTCACTTGCAAGATTTGGTACGATAAAACTTCTGAGCCCACCAAGGGGACAAATCACACGAGCCGTACTCGCACGCATTTCTTCGTATTAAATCTTAGCAATCGTAGTATGATTAATATTACTGCCCAAAGCACAATGTTTGAAGTCACGATGATTCGCACTCATCATGAATCAAAACAGTAACCATTAAGCACACACGGTCCTATTTAAGTGACGGAGATTAAGAAATCAATAACCACTGAGGTCTAATTCTTCACATATCAGAACAGAAGAATTTATCCTCACTGTAGGTCCTCTTCAACACATACTTAATGTGCTAGTGTGATCTCTTGGTTAAGACAGACCAATCTGAGATGTACACATCGACCTTTCACGATGGATTGTTCAATTCCACCTGGGTCGTGAATTTGTACGTTTAGTTACAAGGAAATCGTTAATGTGATCTTCCGTGATCTGGTATCACCACATTAACTACAATGTAACACATACTATATATATTGAACGGTTTGCAATAAATATTCAACATTCAATCATATTTAAAGCAAATGTGATAAAAGATTTATTCTCATAAACAAGTGTTCAACACATGAGTTATACAAAATAAAAGCATACTTTCACGTATAACTCCAACAAATTTTTCTTTATTAAACCTGATTAAGTCCCCTTACTCAGAGTGATGTAGAACACTGAGTAGATAATACACCTACTAACAGCACTGAGTGCAAGTCAGTTGGCTAACTATCTACTTATGTTCAGTGCGGAATGTGTGAGCCTTGAAAGATTAAAGTCTTATTTTATGTTTGTTTTCTAAAAACTTGATTTCTCTTTCTGAAGTCGTGATTAGAAGGGTAGTGCTCAGTTTAATGATCAGGCTGATTGATTCAAGTCTAATGAAAACAATGCAATGAATGACTTAATCAAACGAACAATTAAGAGCAATAATCAAAGCAGTAAGAACACAAGGAAGTAACGTGGTTCAGAGACTCAAGCTCCTACGTCCACGGTCCTGATTTAACAGGATAATCCACTAAGGATTAGCTTGTTTTTAACGTGCCAAGGTTGTTGGCGTAGGCTCCAGTGTCCACCAACAATCGATATTAGATCTAATCGCGAGGATTAGTGGTTGTTTTGATCCGGTTTAAGGATCACCAAACAAAGGTGCACCAAGATCAGCTACACTCATTGACCCTTTCTTCCTCCTTCTAACTCACTAACAACTTCAACCAACAAACCTGACTAGAGGGTTTTGGTTTCAGTTTGGTTTCCAACTAAGTTTGTGATTATCCTTATAGGACAAGGCTATGCTAAGGATGGATAATCACTTCTAAGTTTAAGATATTTCTAGGTTCGCTCAGTGGAATACAGAATTAACTCTCTAACTAAGAAACACTTGGGACTGAGTTTAGCAACAATCTCAGGATTGTGCTCTTCATCCTGACTCTTACTAAGCCGGCTTAGATCAACTGCCATAAGCTCAGGATGATGTTCTTGTATCTTCAGGCTTCAGTCTTGATTGTCATCAATGAGTTCTCCTCTCATTGAGTACCTGTAAATTGTAAAATAAACTAACTTACGAACATATCTAATACTAGTCTGACTATTACAAACACTTAGGAAAATCATTTTTTCAGGGTCTTTGGGATCAACTCAAAACTAACATTGTCCCAACACCTTCAGTTTGAGATTATTCTTTAGTTCCACGATTATCTAATTATAATTCTTTTCAGGTAATGTATGTGTTTGTCATGCGCCCTGAGAGCTTGCCAAACATTAAATATTAAATATGTCGGAGTACAAAGCCAGGGCCAGTTGCTGCACATGTGCACAAAGCTGTGAGGGATTGCTGTAGTGGTTCTCAGTAAATGTTACTTCACTATCAGCCTACTTGTCCAGTAGAAAGTTATCCCACAGTGTGAAGCAGAAATTAATAATAAAAAGACTGGACTGGACGAGAATCAGAGCAAAGTTCTCAGGAATGAGTTATTGGCTGAAATTTTCAGTTCTAATTGTAGGGATCTATATTTTATTTGTATCAACCAATTAACCATAGAAAAATAAGATAATTAGGGAGCACTGAAAGTCAGATTCATTATTTGGGACTAGCTGAAGGGAAAAGAAATTAAGCAGATAAAATAATCAACTAATTATTATTTTCTAAAGGTTTGATACCCTGTTTGAGCTTGTTTTCGGTTCTAATACTATGTGTGTGCAGGTCTGAAGTTGGAGGCGACATTGTCTACTGGCCCAGAATTTTTGTAAGAGTGACGAAGAAAGGAATATGCAAGTTGAAAGTGCGCTATCTGTGATTGGCCTAAAGCCAACAGAAATATCAAATGTTGGGAGCTTTGGCCCACCTGGACCAGGACCAAATGGCAAACAAAGTACATCGAGCTTAGCGGCACCGATTATGCTGCTTTCTAGGCTTCAGAGTGCAATCTACTCATTGAAAATCAATCCTGCTGGGACTCTAATCGCATTTGGTTCATATGATAAAGACATTTTTCTGTGGATTGTGCAAAAATTTTATGGTCTTGAAAGGGCACAAGAATGCAGTTTTACGTGTTTAATGGAGTACCGAGCATGATATGTTGAGATGGGGAAATAGATCAAGAAAATGGTGGACCACTTGTTTGTAATGAATTCTTGCTGCCCCGCTTGGAGGATCCCGCCTCTTATAGTCCCCTGGGTCGGATGATGGAATTGCAAAGCTTAGGATATGCATCAAAGGGATCGATTCAAAGTTTCCCAGAGAATTACCAGATTACAGCATTCAGTTTCTTTGATGTATCAGATAAGATCTACACTGGGGGAATTGATAACGATGTTAAGGTATGGAATTTACGAAGAACGGACCCTGTGATGAAGCTTCAAGGTCATCATGATATGATTACTTGAATGCAATTAAGTCTGGATGAGTCTTACCTTCTAACAAACATCATGGATTGCAGACTTCGAATATGGGATATGAGACGTTATGCCCCACAAAATCAATGTGTGGAGATTCTGGAAGGCCATCAACACAATTTTGAGAATAACTTGCTGAAATGTAGTTGGTCTCCTAACAGGAGCAAAGATTCTGCTAGTAATAGTGATTGTATGGTCTATGTATGGGACGTTAGTTCATGCCATATATTATACAAGCTTCCGATATATAATGGGTCGGTTAATGAGTGCGTCTTTCAGCCATACCAGCCTATTGTCGGGTCTTGCAGCAGCGACAAGCAGAAATATCTAGGTGAGATTTAAATCAGGTTGGGGATTATGTGTGGTTGTGAAGTGACATTATTAGCTAGCTGTTGGGATCTATTTGAGCACTATTGAACACATTGTAAGAGTGGGTTGTTTTTGTAACTGCTGGATTATGATTAGATTTTGACTATTAGTAGATGATTCAACTTACACCATGTTTTTGTAACTGCTGGATTATGATTAGATTTTTAACGTGTCTTGAGGCTAAAAATCATCTTTTTGTTGGTTTTTGTTGTAAAATTTATCAGAGCATGCGACTTTTGTTCATCTTTATTATTGAATCAATAAGGGTATGGAGTACAGTTTTCTAAGAATTTAGTCGAAGTCATTAACGTAGCAGCCTGCCAAATGGAATATAAGGATGGATAGACTGTCATCATATTAGATAAATAAGGAAAAATTCATGTGCATGTGACACTTCACTTTTCTTGATCTTCTGCGCAGCTTTAGAGATGTTAGAATTGTTTCCCTCTCTGTTTAATAATGTCAACTGGGAAATATCTTTAGTAGCTACAAAAATCAAAGAAGACCATCTGTGGATATGTTCACAAACTCGAGCATCCAAAGTTTTGAAATAAGCTGTGGACAAAGGAAACCTTTATTGAGTTCTGTTTGCTATTAAATTTTATTTATCGGCTTATTGCTCTTAATTTTTGTAAGTTTTAGAATATGAAGTGGGGCAATTCCGTGGAGACTTAACACTTAAGAGGCTAATTTAGCTGGCATTTTGCTAAAAAGAATCTTATTATCGTGTTTAGCCTTATAATAATTGTATTTTTTTTCTTTTTAGTCAGGTGTTAAAGTTACACCGTTCGTGTTATAATATTACAGTGGAGATGTACGTAACAAATTTATTAAAAATAAGCTTACATAAACTTTAATTTGAAACCAAGTGTTACTTCAAAAAACATATGTCAAGTTTCATAAAGGGAACAAAATATGGTGAAAGCCATTTTCAACTGGGGAACTAAATATACCTACATATTCAAATTAAACCAAGCCTAACTAATCTATCTGCTGACTTTATTTTCAATAAAGGCATTGAAACTCCACACTTGAAATATCTTGAATGAGATTAGCAATCCAAAATGTTGATTCTAGCCTTTGTTGGATTATTACTTCTCTAGATCTTCCACATCCACGTGACCTTTTTTTTTCCTATTGAAAGAATTAAAAAAACTTTTGTGAATTTTTCCAGCTCTTTTGACAAAGTATTTCTTCAAAATTTCAATTTGGTATTTATCAAATAAAATTTACTTATTTTGGTGCATCTTGCGTCGTTTCACAGTCCTGCATTCCAATTTTTCTGAGTCTTTTTCATCCTCATTTTTTTCTATTTTGTTCTTTTTCTTTGTCTTGCTACAACTGCCTTGGGCTTCTTCAAGTAATGCATTTTCCTCAAAGTTGTACAGTTTTTTTTGGAGGGGTTAATCATAGGCTTCTTTCTTTTTAAAAATTGATTGAAGTATAAACGCGCACACACACACATATCTATTCTGGCTTGTCTTTTTCAGATTTGGAAATGTCATCTAGGATACGTAACACAGTGAAAGATTGGACTTTGGTTCTGAAATTAAATGTTGTAACCTGAATTTGAAACTTTTGTTGGTTTTTAGAGACACGTAAAACACGTAAACATGTGCAGCGGAAATATTGTTCACCAACAACGAACAGTTAATTGCATAATTAAACACGAGATATCTTAACTAAGAAAACTTACAGAGCTTCATACGCAGAATCCTCAACTACGGTATCCACGCAACAACTATTCAGCGATCCGCATCGGGGTGCCAGCGTTGAATCTCTAGACGAACTTGCTAGGAAAACTCG
Organism: Ballota nigra; assembly: GCA_947034835.1. Taxonomy (NCBI): domain Eukaryota; kingdom Viridiplantae; phylum Streptophyta; class Magnoliopsida; order Lamiales; family Lamiaceae; genus Ballota; species Ballota nigra. The sequence goes on from OX344729.1 coordinate 11,856,766, forward strand.
AACAAGAGATTTTATGGAGAAATTATATTTCTTGTGTATTTCGGAATTCTCATAGGACACTTATTTATAGAGATTATCTTAGCTTAATTTCTAAGCAAGATAATATGTTTGACCCGCAAAATATAATCTCTGCGGATTATATCTCCCTAGATTTGTTCCTACGAATAATATATTTACCATATCTATTATTCTCTTATAATAATATTCCAAATATTATTATTGAGATTTCATATTTAATTAAATCCAATTTAATTAAATAGTAATAATTAATTTCAAATATAATTATTATTATATTCTCCATAAATTAAATATTATATCTAATATAATACTTAATCAACTAACTATAATCGGCGAACTGCCATTGCTTGTTGTATGACCCATAGGCCCTTGTATATCGCGCGATTAGTCTAACTAATGGTCTTGATTGAATCATAGATAATAAATCAGACATTCTCAATATATGAGGTACGTTACGAGGAAATCTGCAACTACCTGTAATACCCTAGGCTATTGTGATATCTTTCTTTCATTCACAAATACTCGATTAAGCCTTGAACATGATGAAGTGTCTATTCAAATAACTTAACCATATTTTCTCGAATCACTAATTGATCGCTCACGTCGTACTTGGCCACAAAGTCCAAGTCGACTTGCATCGGCCGATATCTTAGATCCAATTATGATGAGAAGACAAGTATTCTCTCTTAAATCCAAATTGAGGAATAAATCATATTATTGGCTCAACTACGACGTACATGTACTTCGTGATGAACCCAATCCATGTCATGTCTACTATTGGAGGGTGAAAGCATCGGTCATGGTCAAAGTTCATCACTCCGCACATGTCGTGCGTATTGACCTCAAGTCTGAGGAGTATCACATTACTCTCACTAACCGAGACACCTGTAGACACATTATGTGAAATTACATCAAACGATTTCTCGGATGGGTATACCAATACCCTCTAAGGTATTTGTGCATCCATTATGAGATACCTAGTATCTCGCAGTAAGTGAGATCTTACTACACTCTCTCCATAGAGTATAATGCAGATCGAACACCAATCTCCATTGCATCATCAATATCCTATTCTTGATCGGGGCTATTTGAGAATCGTACTTCGGTCATCTGAGTTCTCACTCACTCAATGACAATATCGATTCAAGGGAACACATATATGAATAATGCAAACAATCAAACATAATATTCAGATAAGTGCAAAGCTATATATTTAATATTAAATTATTCAATAATATTAAACTATAAACTGAATATCATCTTAGTATTATGTCCTTACAAAGGATTGTCTCTAGGACACTAACACTAACAACTTCAGCTTTCTCCCAACCATTTTTAGTATGATTGCTGGAGCTTGATCATGTTCGTCTTTGTTTGCATCCATTTCTTGTGGTAAGAACAGTGTTTAGTTTAATGTTTTACACTTACAGTTACTCCTTAATTAGATCGGATTTTAAGGGAAAATTGTTACATTTTTTAAAGTTGTTGCAGTTATTTTAGTTATTCTCTTAGCTTCTTTGTCTAGGATGAAAAATGTAGCAGTGTTACTTCCATCATCGACCTCACGTTAGATCCAAAACCTATAAACGAAAAATGTTATAAGGATTGATAATAATTAAAACCTTTTTTTATTTTTATTTTTGGTCTAGAGAGTGTTTTGCCTCAACATGCCCACTACTTGCGAATCATTGCCATTAATATGACATCTCTAACCTTGGCTCTGCAAATGAATTCCTTGACCTTAAAATTTGGACAATTAGATAAATTAAATTAACGATCTTAGAAATGGAAGTGTAATAATTAAATTTATTATCTGCATATCATTTTTACGTACCTGTTGCTTTTCAGTTGAGACGAATTTCAAAATTCCAGCAATACTATGCAGCTCCATATCAGAATTGTTGCTTTCCAATTTTTTGAAACTGTCATCAAATTGCGGTTGAATTTTCATTCTGAAAAATCAAAAGAGTTTTCTTTAGCTATGAAGTCAAGGGACAAACATATATTTTTTGAAACATGAATTCCATTCATCAACTTGATTTTTATGCCATTATTAAACTGCATGATGGTTCAAATATCAATTTTTTTATATTTTATTTAAATAGTTATCAGTTTATTAAATCGAATTTAGAAGAAAATATTTTTTGAACCTTCCACGAAAATCAGCAACCTCATCAAAATTGGGATTAATATAGATTTTGGTGGCCGATGATACGCCTAGGCATAGTTTTCTTGGATAAATAAAATAGTAGGATCATTTTTATTTTTTTGCAATGAAAAGAAGCTATTTAAGAGGGTTCTAAAGCAATACGGTAGGTTTGGTAGTAAACTCTTACCTTTAAATGTCTTAGAAAGAAGACTTGTTGCCAGAATAACTATGATTCTTTCATTTGTTTTGGTCAACTTATCTCCAATAGACTGAGCTAAATCATCCCAGATTGTAAGATGGATTGTGATATCACTGCATTTAAATGGAAAGCTTTGAATTGAAAAATGTTCATCCAAAATATGAAATATAAAAAGTTTTTGGGTTTTAGATAAGTTTACCCTTCCAAGAAGATGTCGAGGGTCAATCTTTTTTTCCCTTTATCACCACAGAACCCATCTTTGTCCATGTACAAACGAATCCAATTACATCTAATCAATGCAAATGGTGCACAAAATACATGCATGATAAGAGAGTTAGAGCGCAGTTTCAACTGAAAATTGAATTTTTAATAGCTCTACATCAACAAAAAAATGATAGAATTATGCCTCTAAAAATGAAAGTATAACCTGGCAAATGTTCATTCCTGTCAATTATTTGCAGTAATTCTTTGAGGTCATGAAGGCGGAAACTTTCCGGACGAATGTCATATTTCTCAGCATCAACCTCTTCCAATTTTGTAGCATCTGCGAAATGTATATTGTACTGGTGGTCTGTAACTCTATACAGACTCCATGATCTTAAAATATCAAAATCTCTTATACGAAATATTCGGCCCTCTACCAGCATGTCTCTAAATTTAGGGAGAAGTGAGCGATGTATAGAACCTTGAATGAGGTTATCCTCAAATGAGTCTGAAGCAATCAATGGGAAAAAAGCTAATTCTAACAAAACATGCAACTACAAAGAATATCCCAAGTAGGAATCAAGGGTCAAGAAGCTAAGCCTAACCAAACATGGAACTACTAAGAATATCTATAGTAGTATTCCACATGCATTGACAATTTGTATAAGGTTATAAAACTAATATAAACCGGAGCATGAACCAGGGAAACAGACATTGTAAAAGTTCATACCTTTTCATCCAACAATAGAAATGTTGATGTTAGGTCAATGTTGTCCAGTTTGTTACAACATTTACCGCAACATCAGAATTCGTCTTTTCTCCTAACACTAATTTCTTTTGCTTCAATGTTGTCTTTAATGTCTAAACATGCAGATTAATATCGTGGTAGTTATCAAGACTGACGGTTGCAGTTTAGCGAAAGTTAATTAAAGCTACAACATGGGTGGTTATTCGAGATCATGGAAGTTTAGTGATGGACGGTTCTACATAATGGGAAACCATGATTTTATGTGTTCACATGCAAGATACAGAATCTATAAATACGACACGCATGACACATATTGGAGTGAAGAGTTCAAGATATCTATTTTTAATATATAGCATAGTTATTTCGAATTACTCTTTTGTTTATTCTAGGAGTGTTTTATGTCGATCTTTGAGTAGGATCTTTGGTTTACACTTTTAGAGTTATAGGTTGTTGATTATATACCTCGGGTATATAATCTTGTTGTAGATACCTTTGATTAGGTTTTTACTTTGTCTTTGTATCACTACTCGTTATAGTGAAGTTTCGCCATGAGGCATCATAGATTATTCAATAATAATCTATGATAAAGTTTTGATATCCCGTTTGCAAATTTACTTTCTGTTTTTCAAAGTCTTCCGCTGTGTATGTTGTCGTTTATGTTTCAACAACTTTGACAACATTCTGGAAGAACACCCACGCACACCTTTCAATTGGCACCAGAGCCATAACTAGATATACTTAGTTAGATCCTGTGTCTTTAAGTGTGTAAATTTTGTTTGCAATGGAATATCCACTTACCCCCGCTTTAAAACCAACAATTCTAGATGGATCGAATTATGCATATTGGAAACCATAGATGCAAATGTACATTAAATCCCTTGATGAACGAGCTTGGAGGAGTGTACTGTCTGGATGGACTCAACCCAGAACTCAGCCGATGAGGATAATGAAGCACGAGTCAAACGTGAGCTAGATTGGACCAATGATGAAGTAACCGTGGCCAGTTACAATTCGAAAGCTTTAAATGCCATTTTTACATCAGTCGATGTATCAATATTTAAATTGATTTCGAATTGTATATCTGCAAAGGATGCCTGGGATCGTTTGCAAGAGCATTGTAAAGGATTTGAGAGTGTTCGTAGAATGAAACTACGAATGTTAGGCACCAAGTTCGAAAATCTCAAGATGAAAGAAGATGAAACTATATCTGCTTACAACGAGAGACTTTCTGAGATAGCTAATGAATCTCACTCTCTAGGTGATCCAATTTCGAACACCAGGTTAGTTCATAAGATTTTGAGAACTGTTCCAAAATGATTTGATGCTAAAATATGTGCTATAGAAGAAGCAAATGATACTGATAATATGAGTCAGAATGAGTTCATAAGTATTCTGAAAACTTATGAAATGAATTTTGATTAAAAGAATGATTCTTCCGATAGAAAGGAATCTGTTTTCAAAGGAGAGACTTCTTCTAAAATTGAAAAACCTTCATTTGTAATTGAAGTCGAGTCTGATTCTGAATGTGTTGATTTATGTGATGATAATTCTGAGGACACTGTTTTTTTAACAAACCAGTTTAAGTCTTTTCTAAAGAACAATGTTAATAGGTTAAAAGGCAATATTCAACCAAGAGTAGATATTAACAACAATCAACAAATGCCTGAAAGAAAAAATAGATTTAATCAAAACAAAAGGCCAGGTAGTATTAGCAAACCTAGGTATGATCCTGAGTATAGAAAGTAAGTAAGATGTGATACTTGTACTGGTTTTGGTCATTACGCAAATGAGTGTGCCAACACTTTGCTAAGAAAAAGACTGAACTTTAATGCTACCTTAAGTGATGAATCAAAAGATGAAAATGAGTCTGAAAAAAATGAAGAATGTGCTTTCTAATAGAACGCGCCGGTGAGGACGGTCCGTCCCCAAGATCGTTGTTGGGATACCAAACGTGTATAAACAATTAAGGACCTAAACATACATCTAAAGACAAGTTTAGATTTGTTACCCTTGAAGACCGAGGCATTGATTCCACTAGAGATCTTCTAGTCTGTTTCCCAACATCGTTCGTACACCGGGTGGACGGCGAACTAGCGAACATGGAGAAAAGTGCCTCCCAATTTCGTCTCATCAAAACCCTATTTATGAATTTCGATTGCTGCTCGTTTTATCTTAGAGTGCTAGTGTTTCAAAGATGAAATTGAAGCCTTTGTATAGACTCCTTAGGTTTCATGGGCCAGACTAGGGATCTGTTAGAAGATATAGGGTTTGGGCTCCTCACGGACCCAAATACTCTTATGTTCAGCCCAGAACATTTATTTGGTCTGTGAACATTAATTCATTCCACTAGAGAATTAATGTTGCACTCCCATCCTATCCCGAACCGAATTTGGGCTTCTATTAGACTCTATAATTCCCCGTGTTAAAGATATCACACGTCCATTAATTATTAAAGCTTCTGACCGCTTTAATTAATTAACATCTATTATTCCTTAAGTAGTACCACTCAACCTTGTTGTCGTACGGATATAATCCACCTGCAGGGTTTAATACGACAATCCTTTATGAGTTTCATCAAGGGGACGTCATCAACCTGGATCACCAGGACACGGTGCCCTAATGTCAATAAATAGACATCGTGCAAACGATGTCACTACCCAAAATACATAGTGCGTTGAATCTAACAAGATTCTCACCCATAGTAAATCAAAGTAGTGAACAAGCGCTCCACATATCTAGATATCACAATTAGGGTTAAGAATTACAAGAGTCAACAAGACCTTTAGTTCTTCATAACAGTCAGAATAGAAGAACATGTCTTAACTGTGATCCATTCAATACGCCATAGCGTACTAGTATGAACTAATGGTCAAGAGAAGCCACTAGCAAGTTCATACTACAACTTATACCAATAGTTATGTCGAGAACTATCTCAGTTGTGAATATTGTTTATATCTTATAAGGAACTGACAATGTGATCTTCTGTGTGACTACAAACCCACCACATTATCTACAATATAAGATAAACAGACATACAAGTAATACAAGCAATTAATAAGATTGCAACAATGTGAAAAACTATTTATTTCAGATAATAAGGAAATCGAATATATCCATAAAAGCCCAACAAAAGTTTGCTTTACAGTATACACCAACACTTTCTCTGCTAGATTTATTTATGATGATACTCTTGATGATCATCTGGACGATTATTATTCAGATGTTGTTATAAATGTTCCATCATTAGTCAAAACATCTGGTAATAGCAGTTTAGATGTGAGTTATTTTACAAGTTCTTTTGTGGAGACAGGTACTTCCTCACTGGATATGACAGAATGTAACCAATGTCAAGATAATATCAAGGAACTTGAGTCACAATCACAAATCATTAAGTCAATGACTTTAGAAAATACTAATTTGAGAGAGTCCTTGATCAAGCTTGAAGTTATTCTCACAAGAAAGGATATGGAGCTTGAAAAGCTTAATGAAGAGCTTCGAGGTTCAACCTTGAACTTCAAGAAATTCACCAGAGGCACAGAAATTCTGGACAATGCCTTGGTTATTGGTAATTCTGGTAGAAAAAGACTAGGATATGTTGGTTCTTCTGAAGAATCTAAGACCAGTAGTAAAATTGTTAAATTTGTAAGATCAGGAGCAGATTCTACAATGAATATTCATGACTCTGCAAATGCGGTGTTTAAAAAATCTAGTGATTTTCTGTGTCATTATTGCTTTAAAAGGGGACATATCAAACCATATAGCTGGAAGATGAAAATAGATTTGTATGCTAAATCTGTGTCATCAAATTTGTCACCTCATTTAGAAGAACATTTACCAAAAACAGAATGGGTCAGTAAGTTTAAAAGATGTAATGTTGTGTATACTTCATTGAAAGCTCATGCACCCGGTTCTTGGTATTTTGATAGTGGAAGTTCTAGGCATATGACTGGTAACATTGATTACTTAACTGACTATAAGTTAGATGCTGATGGTCATGTGATATTTGGAGGTGGTACCCGTAGTGCTGTAATTGGCAAGGGTACATTGAATGTTCCAGGATTCCCAAAACTTACAAATTTGTTGCATGTTGATGGCTTGATTGCAAATCTGATTAGTATAAGTCAATTATGTGATGATGGTCTAAATGTTGATTTTGATAGGGATTCATGCTATGTGAAAAATGATAAAAGAGAATGTCTTATGATAGGTCACAGATCCGTGGATAATTGTTATGTAATTGATACTCCTAAAACTTGTAACAATGTGAAATCTGGTGAGAGTCTCCTGTGGCATCAAAAACTTGGACATACTCATTACCATAATATTTTAAAACTGATTAAGACAGGTGCTGTAAATGGTCTCCCTAAATTACAGCTGGACAAGTCAAGAGTATGTGGTCCATGCCAAAAAGGTAAACAAGTTAGAATGTCACATAAAATGTTGTCACATTGTTCTACACAAAACTGTTTTGAACTTCTCCATATGGATCTTATGGGTCCAATGGAAACTGAGAGCATAGGTGGAAAAATATATTCTTTTGTGTTGGTTGATGATTATTCTAGATATATTTGGATTGAATTTCTTAGGGAAAAATCTGAAACTTTTTTTGTGTTTAAAAACTTGTACAAGAAATTCAAAAATGTTTTCAATTCAAAGGTCAAGAGAATTAGGTCTGATCATGGAAGAGAATTTGAAAACAGTGATTTTACAAATTTCTGTGAAAGTAAAGGTATCTTATAAGAATTTTCCTCACCAAAAACACCACAACAAAATGGTGTTGCTGAACGAAAGAATAGGACTTTGCAAGAGATGGCAAGAGTTATGTTGGTATCAAAATTTCTTTCAAAAAGATTTTGGGTTGAAGCTCTTAACACAGCTTGTCATATTTCTAATAGAGTCTATTTGAGGTCAGGAACCACAAAAACTTCTTATGAGATTTTGAACAACAAAAAACAAAATGTCAAGTATTTTCATGTATTTGGTTGTGTTTGTTACATCTTAAATGATAGAGAACAACTGCACAAATTTAATTCATCTTTGTTACATCTATTTGAGGTCAGGAACCACAATTCAAATTGATAAAGGATTTTTTCTTGGCTATTCAAGAAATAGCAAAGCTTACAGAATCTATAATCTAAGGACTGATACTGTGCAAGAATCTGTCAATGTGGTTTTTGATGATAATGTTAGTCTTGCAGGACCAACAATTGAAGATGATGTTACTGGACTAATTGATGTACCAATAAATTCTCCAGATTCTGGTCAACATAAGGATGTTGTTCAAAATGTTCCAACAACTAAAACAACACCTAAAAAATCAGAGGCAATTGGAAAATCATTTGAATACAATAAAGTACCATCATCTAGAATTATCAAAGATCATCCTGCAGATCAAATAATTGGAGAAAAATACTCTGGAGTTCAAACAAGGAGAAGAATGGGTATTGTAAGCAATTTTGTAAGAACAATCTGTATGTCTTCTATCTGCAATAAGGTAAGTTATGAGTGTTATCATTCCCAAATTGAGCCTAAAAATGTGATTGAAGTTTTGAAAGATCAAAACTGGATAAATGCCATGCATGAAGAATTGAATCAGTTTGAAAGGAATAATGTATGGACTTTAGTACCTAGACCAGAACATATAAATGTCATAGGAACTAAATGGATTTTCAAAAATAAAATTGATGAATCTGGTAATATTATTAGAAACAAAGCTAGATTAGTGGCTCAGAGTTACACTCAAGTAGAAGGTATTGACTTTGATGAAACTTTTGCTCCAGTTGCTAGGATTGAATCTATAACACTGTTACTTGTTATTGCATGCTTTCTGGATATTAAATTACATCAAATGGATGTTAAAGCAGCTTTTCTAAATGGAATTTTGATTGAAGAAGCTTATGTGGAACAACCAAAAGGGTTGTGTACAAATTGAATAAGGTTTTGTATGGTCTTAAACAAGCTCCAAGAGCATGGTATGGTAGGTTAACTGATTTTCTTGTAAATTTTGGTTTCATTAGAGGAAAGGCTGATAGAACCTTACTTATCAAACAAACTGAAAATGATATTATGATTGCCCAAATCTATGTTGATGATATTGTGTTTGGTTCTACTTGTGATAAAATGATTGATCTCTTTGTAAAAGAAATGACAGCTACTTTTGAAATGTCAATGGTAGGAGACTTAAATTTTTTCTTAGGTCTTCAAATCAAACAAAACAAGATGGTATTTTCTTTTCACAAAGTAAGTATGCTAAGAATCTTGTTAAGAGGTTTGGACTTGAAACTGCAAAAACAATGAGAACTCCAATGGGGTTAACACAGAAACTGTGTAAGGATGATGCTGGATAAAATGTTGATCCAACATTATACAGGTCAATGATAGGCAGTTTACTGTATTTAACCTCTAGCAGACCTGATATTATGTTTAGTGTATGTTTGTGTGCTAGATATCAAGCTAATCCTAAGGAATCTCACATGAATGCTGTCAAAAGGATTATCAAGTATGTTGCAGGTACATGTGATCTTGGGATCTGGTATGGTAAAGATACTAACTGCATCTTGATTGGATATAGTGATGCAGATTGGGCAGGAGATAGTGATGATAGGAAGAGTACAAGTGGTGGATGTTTCTATATGGGAAACAATCTCATTTCATGGCATAGTAGGAAACAAAACTATGTTTCTCAATCCACTGCTGAATCTGAATACATTGCAGCAGGGAGTTGTTGTACTCAATTACTTTGGCTTAAGAAAATATTTGATGCTTATGGTTTGAACAGTGATATGCTTACTATATATTGTGATAATACGAGTGCTATCAATATATCAAAGAATCTTGTACAACATTCTTTGACAAAGCATATAAGTATCAGACACCATTTTATCAGAATCTTGTTGAAAAAGAAATAGTGAAATTAGAATATATTTCCACTGAAAAACAACTTGCAGATATATTCACAAAAGCTCTTGATTTTGAGAGGTTTTCTTCACTTAAAGAATCTCTTGGTTTATGCTCTCACTGAATAAAGAAGTACTGTGTTGTGAGAAATATTTTAACATTAATCACAACATTAGAAGAAACTCAGTAAATTCTTCTAATAATTTGTTCTGTTTGATTTTTAATTATTTATGCTTATTGATAGTTAATTGAATTTACAGGTGAAAGTATTTTTGTAGTCACATATCATTGCATATTAATATGTTTTATTTGAAATATCACAAATAAGATACTTTAGTCACTGAGTAACTATGGGACACAGAGCTCGCTACTACGATGTACTCTTTTTAAAAGGTGATTAATATGTATCAATTTGTTCACAAATCCACTGAGTAACTATAGGGCACGGAGTTCGCTACTACGATGTTCTCTTTTCAAAAGGTGGATCAATGTGAAATTATGTGATAAATGTGTATATTGATAAAACAATCCAATGATGATTGTGTTATTGAAGTGTTGAGATATGTGTTCTAACAAAAATCGCAACATTCTACAAAATTCGAAATATCTATTGATTTGTATGAATTAATTAATTATTGGATAAGAATAAATATTAAGAGAATATATTGGGAATATTCTACAGTATTTATTTTAATTCAGTTTTTAGCATAAAAATCGTGAGTAATTTATTTAAATATATTGTTTTTAATCGTGTTCCATTTCTATTATTCACATACTCCACGTTTTTTAAAACTGATTATGGGGGAGGTTCTAAAAAACACCTCATTATGCAAGACATGAAGTGGCCTTTATGTGATAACTTCCAAAATTTCTTCTATATAAGATATCTCGATACAGTAATATTCCAAAGTACTTATAGGTTTAGTTCGATTTGTGTTCTACAATTTCCTGAAGGTATTATTGATAAAACACTCAAGTATTGCTCATAATATTATTTAGTGTTATCTCTCTCAACCTATAAGGAGCTTCAATTTAAAAGTTTTTGAATATTTTTATTCATTAAATTTTTAATCCAATTCTTTCGGGTTTTGCAGGATATAATGTCTTCTCAAGGAAACCTTCCATCTTCTTCTCATTCCCCCAAACAACCTGCAACTTCATCTACATCCGAAACCAATCTCAACTTACTAGCATCAATGGCCTCCAAAACCGATTCTCAGAATGTTACTGCTAATGTTGGCGCCTCTCCGCCAACATCCCCTTCTATCACTATCGGTTCTTTCGAAATTTCTATACCTCATGAGATTAATACCTCCGTTCCTGTTCAAAACCCTACTCCAGTGAAGAACACACTCAATGTTCCTTCATCTTCTATTCAACCTTCTGAAAATGTGGTTGATGTTCTTGATCCAAACTCTATGTCCGTTAACTTCTGTCTAGGAACCCCTTTTGAACAAATAGCCGCTACATATCAGGTTCTGAGACTTAAGACACAACATCCCAGGATACTTCTTGGTAATGAAAAGGTTGATTTCACAGAGCTTGAGAAATTGTGCAATCTGAAACAAGTGACACAAGCTGCTGTTAATCAAGAGACTGAAACAAAACCAACTATGGAAGTTCAACAGGATTCCTCAAATGATACTGAAGGACTAGGAGAAAGAATTAGGAATGCTTGGAGAAAGAGAAAGGGAAACCAATCAAAGAAAGATGGAAAAAGAAGAAGGTCTTACAGAAACATGGGTAAAAAAGTGGACTATGTTGAAACTAAAAGGAAAGGAAAGAAGGAGGATGCTACAAAGCCAATACTGATTGATGAAAGTTTAGAAGAAACAGCTATAGGTCCTGATGTAGCTGACAAGGAAGAAGTTCAATCTGGACTAACACAAGTTCCAGACTCAGATTCTGATTCTGAAATGAATGTGCCTCTTGCACAAGTGAGGAGTAAGAGCAAAGCTAAGAAGAAAACGGCTTCCATGCCTACTGTTGATGAGAGTATACCAGATGTTGAAGAAAATGTGCAATCACCAATGGCGACATCTGAAAAGTCTGAGTCAGAACAAGAAGGAAAAGAAGAAGAGAATGAGTCCAGTCCTGATTCCAGTGAACATACATCCACTGATTCTGATTCCAATACTAAGGTATTATCTTACCACACTTCTAGTGATGAGGATTACAATGATATGAAAAGTGATAAATATAGGAAAATCCGCACTAGAATTCTTGTTGGTGAAAAAATGGTTAAGATGACAGACTTTAGAGAACAAAACTTGGTTGAATATTTTAAGGAAAGATCTCTATTGTATGCTCTTGAGTTTGTTACTCCGTATATTGTTGAATGGGTGTATGAATTCTATGCCAATCTTAGAGAAAGTCTTGGAAAAACAAACTCTAAAAAGTATGATACGGTTTGGTTTAGAGGTACTAAGGTCAAGTTTACACCCAAGTCAATTAATCTATTTTTGTGAACTAGAAACATGATTGAAGAACCAGTTGATGACATGAATGAAGTCATTAGGGTCATAAGTGGTGGGCAGGTTTTGGTCTGGGAAAACAAATTAAGTAGTTCAAAATTGACCAGCTTATACTCTGTTCTTCATAAGTTGTGTGTTTATAACTGGTTACCATCTTCAAACACCACTGTTTTAACCAAGGAGCAAGCTGTCTTGATGTATAAGATTGGACATTTGAAAAAGTTCAACCTAGGTCAAACAATTTTCAATAATGTTATATCTTATGCTGGTGATATTACTGGTAAAGGGTTGTTGCCATATCCTAGTCTTATCTATAAGATACTGAAGAACAAGGAATTTGAAAGGAATCCAAGGGAGGAGATAATCAGTGGCTTTACTGCTAGTTTTGGAATCTCCAGTGTATTGCTCACAGGACCCAGGTTGATTGATCTGTCTTATCGTGAAGTGCAACAGGAACAGGAAATTCATAATTCTGTTGATGCCGCAGAAAATGTTGGCAATTCTTCTGCCAACATTCCTCATTCCGCTACACTTACTTCAGTTTATTTGACTCCTAAATATATCTCTGATCAAATAGAAACCTTGCAGACCACAATCACTAACATGCAGTCAATTATTCAAGATTTGATGAACCATAAAACTTTCTGGGAGATGCTACTTTCTACTCCAAAAGGGGAGTATTACCTGATGTTTCTATTGTTGCTGGTGCTGGTGGGGAAGGTATACACTCAGGGGGAGTTGAAGGTAACATTGGTGGAGCTAGCTCGAGTGGTGTTAGAATTGAAGAAGTTCTTGATGTTCCAGTTGCTGCTGCTGCTGAGAAAGATGATGAGGATCTAGATGCTCTTTATGGAGATCTAGGTGGTGATCAAGAAAGAGTTTAGATTTCAAGGAAGAACGAAGATAGGGGGAGTTCGTGCAGATTATGAAGTTGCAGCTGACTTTTTGAAGATCAGCTCAATCCTCTCTCTTCTTCACACATTCAACCTTGATATTCAAAAGCTCTACTTATGATTAGATTAGATGTCTGTCTAAACTCTATTTTTAGTTTTTGTTAGTTTAAATTCAGTGTTGCTATTTTTGTTTAGTCTAGTTTGATAACATTCAGGTTATTTTTGCTTTTGTGCAGTTTAGTTCAATACACCTTGTTTGTGTTTTAGTCACTTAATTTGGTTTTACAATTGAATATTTGTTGTTTGATGTTTAGTTGTGTTTTCATACTTAACACATTTTACTGCATATTTTAGACATCAGGTGTGTTGTAGTAGAAAGGTCAAATTGGGGGAGATTGCTGATGTTAGGCCAATGTTGTCCAGTTTGTTACAACATTTACAGCAACATCAAAATTCGTCCTTTCTCCTAACACTAACTTCTTTTGCTTCAATGTTGTCTTTAATGTCTAAACATGCATATTAATGTCGTGGTAGTTATCAAGACTGACGGTTGCAGTTTAACGAAAGTTAATTAAAGCTACAACATGGGTGGTTATTCGAGATCATGGAAGTTTAGTGATGGACGGTTCTACATCATGGGAAATAATGATTGTATGTGTTCACATGAAAGATACAAAATCTATAAATACCACGCGCATGACACATATTGAAGTGAAGAGTTCGAGATATCTATTTTTCATATATAGCGTATCTATTTCGAATTACTCCTTTGTTTATTCTAGGAGTGTTTTATGTCGATCTTTGAGTAGGATCTTTGGTTTACACTTTTAGAGTTATAGGTTGTTGATTATATACCGCGGGTATATAATCTTGTTGTAGATACCTTTGATTAGGTTTTTACTTTATATTTGTATCACTACTCGTTATAGTGAAGTTTCGCCATGAGACATCATAGATTATTCAATAATAATCTATGATAAAATTTTGATATCCCGTTTGCAAATTTACTTTTTATTTTTCAAAGTCTTCCGCTGTGTATGTTGTCGTTTATGTTTCAACAACTTTGACAACATTCTGGAAAAACACCCACACACACCTTTCAAGAAAATCAATGCTCATTAGTTCTTTGTTTCACTTGAAATTGTGTGTCTTCCATGTACGGAGAAGACGGACAATAATATACCTTGATTCATTATCCACGTGGAGTTCATCTACATACACGTAAGATGCTTTAGTTTCCATTTTTTGCCAAATTGCGTATGTATATTAATGAATTGTAGATCATTAGCATTTTTTTTATATTGAAATTTGAGAACTTACCCTTTCAATTCAAGAACAAACCACGTTCGCAGAGTCCTTTAATTCGATGCGTTGGAGTAACTCTTCAATGTTTAGGCGGAGGACGTTTCTATTTTCTTAAGTTACATTCGAACGTGGGTGTGAGGAAAACCAATTGACAATTAATGAGGTGAAGCTGTGCGAAAGGGTGGAGAGATGAGAGGTTAGAAGGAGTGATTCAATGGTGATTGGAAATGGAGGGTTTGAAGTTGCGGGGGAGAGAGGTGAGGGAAAAGAAGAAGGGATTTAATGTTGGAGAAAAGACGTGGAATCCCCTCTTTTATTGGTCTTTCTCGGTTAGAATAACAGATGAAATGAGGGTTTGAATTTTTTTTCCATTAATAATTAATAATTGGGGGAGATTTTTTTATATTAGATTGGGGGTACACGTGGCGGATGTTGATGATCTTGATTCAAATAGGATAATTTGTGGCTGTTTAGGCTTAGAAGATCATCAAACAAGATGTATAATATGAGAATAAACACTGGATTAAACTTAGGAAAGTATGAGAATCGAATTTGCAAGAGTATGAGTGTATTTTTGAATAAATGAACTTATTTTTATTATCCCATGAAGGGCTATATATAGAGTACAAGCAAGTAGGAGGTGTCACCTTCTTAATCACCCATGTTTACAACTTGACAAGTGTTAATACACTTGTTTCATTCCTAAGCTATCACATTTTATACAATGACAAGTGTTAAGACACTTGTTTGCTTCTAATGCAATGCCTAATTAGTGGGAATCTTGGTGATCTTCCGAGGTGCCCTCCTGCTCGCCTGCTCGCCTCTCTTGACTTCCTTTTATTCTTCTTGGTCATGTTGCTCGCCTCACCCTTTAATCATTGGCGACCAGCTGCTCATCTGACCTGCTGGTCGTCCAAGTCATTTGACTTATTACCCAGCTGCTCGTCTGACCTTATGCTTTTTTCCCTGCTATCCGTCCTTTGATGTATGCTCTTAATGACTTCTTAATTTATCATTTGTATTTATTTACCTTTAATCCCGCTACTCGGTTGTTCGCCTATCAACAATGCCCTCTAGTTTGACGTATTAGGGTTAATTTTATCCTTTTACGTCAAACTACGAGTTAGGTTACACTTTTAGGGTAGGAGGCGAGCAGCGAGGATTCAAATTTTATGGGCGGGAAAATTTTGGGCGACCAACAGGGGTGACCTTTGGTCTGGTGGCGTTTCACTTCCCGAGGCGCGGGATACGAGGCGACGTGGGCGGCTGGTGATGTCACCGGCGTCCATGTGTACACGCCTAATTTATTAATAGGGGCTTCGAATTTTAAAGTTTTTTCAATTGAGTCCCCTTCTCTTTCTCTATAAATACTAATTCTCTTCTTTTTTATCTTTTTTCGTATTTTCGAATTCTCCCTGCCATTGATAAGCTTTGAAGCTTTCATGAGTATTCTTCGTCTTCTTGATCAATTCTTGTGATTTCCGAAGGTAAATTCATCGTTCTTTTGCTTTGATCTTATTTTTCTACATTTGCATTTCAATTTATTCCCTTCCTTTGCACTTCCCTTTCGATTTCCATCGTTACCCCGCTATCACCGCCGTGCCATTACCAGCGCCGCCACGCTATCATCATCACCATTCGTTACCACGCCATCACCATCACCGCCGCTACTTATATCTCTTGCTTGCGTTGTCCGATTTTCTTTTAATTGAAAAGGAAATCTCTATCTTCAATTTCGATGGCGTCTCCTTCTTCAAGCAACACCCTCTCTGTTAAAATCATTGCTCAGAATCCTGGAAAACGGCCAATGGAAGATGTATCGTCACCCCCCTCTCCTCGCCGCTCGCTCCGTCAAGCCATTTCACAAAATCCGTGGACTTTGTTCGTCGATGAAGAGACAGGCTCGGAAGCGAGCTCTGTTGTTCGCTCCATGGATGATTTTTATGCCGTAGATAGTTCAGGCGAATAGGACGTCAATCCAACTGTTGTTCGCTCCTCACCAAGAGAAAACACCTCCTCTGACTTGGGCGAGGATTCTGCTGAAGTTGCGGCTGAAATCGAGGAAATGAGTATTCCCGAAATAGTGGGAGCAATTGGCGAGCAGATGGAGTCGAGCGAGCATGTGGCTCAATCGGGAGGCGGTCAGTAAGACCCTTCCCCCCTTAGCGTGACTTGGGGATTTCTCCGAGAAATAAACTTTCCTATTTCCAAGCCCACCCCTGAGTCTTTGATACCTGAGGCCGTCGTTCGAAGGCAAGAGTGGATCGATTACGCCAACCAGTATCATAATTCTTTTCCTACACCTCCAAGGACTATTATGGAAGCCCAGGTGTCCCCATATACGGCGAGCAGGGTGGCGAGTGTAATCACAGAAGATGATTTGGCTCGGATTCGTTCCTCCTTCAGCATCCTATACGATATTTATTTATATGCTCCGCAGAAGGGGGAGACAACTGATAATCCGCCTCCTGGTTGCACTGTCATTAACTTAGACATCCATAACACGGGGTACCCATTGCCTCTTCATCCCATAATCGACCGGTTTCTCGAGGATACTAACCTGGCTATTACTCAAATTACCCCAAACGGGTGGAGTAACTTATTGGCTTTCATAACCTTTTTTGGACTTGAGGGGTACAAAAACAAGATTAGACCATTGAGATACACTATGCCCTGACTATCTCCTCGGCTGCTAACGAGGATGGATTGGGATGATACTACATCAAGGCCCGTAGCGGTGTGAAGTTGATTGAAGGGGTGCCAAACAAAGTGAAAAGTTGGCATAAGCAGTTCTTCTTCGTTGGTGGCGACTGGCGGGCGTCCTCCGATTTTTTGGGTGGACCAGGGAATATTAACTCTCCTACACGTTTTGGAGAAATTCGGCGTAGGTTTCACCTTTTGACTTATAATGTCCAGGGTGAACTAATTTTTAATCTCTCCCTTCTGTTTTGCAGGTCTGCGTATTCTGAAGTGGGGACATCCTGACCTAAGTGAGGAGTTTCTATATGTTCTTGCACTGATTTCACTTCGGGACATCAAGGATCGCAGCATCGGACATCTTTCCAAAGCGCATTGTCGGAAGCTTGCTCTTGTGACCACCGGTGCCCATCACTTGGAGGCTCAAGCCGATATTCCTGAAGGTAACTTTTAAATTTTTATTTTTCATATATTTTCGGTCGCCTGGTCGCTGTCTGACCCGCTGGTTGCCTGTTCGCCCATTTACCCAGTTTTTTACTTAAAACTCCATTTTCTTTGATTTTTAGCTCAAAGGGTGACAGTAGCTATCCCAGAGATCCCTGAGTGCTATCACTTGCTTGCTCGTCGGGTTAAACAAATGGCCGCTGCTCAACCATCAAAGAAGAAGAAGTTTGACCCCTGTACTTCCCTTATTAAGTTGAGGGCGGAGACACATGAAGAAGAAGAAGCTCCCTCAGCCCCCACTCCTGCTCCTCGCCTTCCCCCTCGTTCCTCGCCTCCCAGAGACGCCCGTGGAAAAATGAGGCTTACCAAGGAGACTGCTGTGAAGAAAGAAGATGACCGGTCTAAACGGGCCAAGAGTCAAAGCCAGGGCCAGGCGAGTAAGACTGTTGCTCACTCCTCTTCTGTGGAGGAGGTGAGCGAGCAACAAGTTGTTAGTGCCATGGTTGGCGTGCGAGGAAGGAGTTCTTCGCCAGACAGCTCCTATCTGGGTTATGACCCTGTTAAACTGATGGAGTAAGTACCTTTCTTGTTGCCCGGCTGTTCGCATCCTCTCATTAATATCTAACTTTATCTTACTTTTTTTTAGGTATAAGAAGGAGGAATATCCCGAGCAGGCCAAGGTAATCCATCAACTCAGATGCGTCAAATCTGCCCCGGCCTATCAGGAGATAAAAGATTCTCACGTACGACGAGCAACGGAGCTCGTTCCTCGCTCTTGGATGAAATTGGGCGAGGAGATCCTGTAGAGCCAGAGCTTAAGTGACAATGTTCGTCTCTTGAGCTACAATGCCAGTCACCAAACCATCTCTGCCCAAAGGGTCCTGGACCAAGTCATTGAGCTTGAGCGGATGAACCGGGGCTTGGGTCGGAAGATCGAGCAGCTCGAGGCGGATAGGGATGTCCAACTTAAGAAGAAGGAGGACGAGCTGGCCAAGTTAAAAGCTGATTTTGAGAAGGCCAAACTCTCCTGAGAGAGGAATTTAAGGTCTACCGGGGAGAAGGAGAAGGTGGCCTCAAATGTTTCTGAGAAGCTACGCCTGGAGCTGGGAGTGGCTACGGATCGCTTTCAAGTTCTGGAAACCGAGCGTGTTAGTCTTGTGGAGAGGGTTGAGTCCCTGAAGGTGCATGTCGACCAGCTGGAAAAAGAGAAGAAACAGGTTATCCCATACAACGTCTATGTGCAGGATGTAACTGATAACACTAATCTTGGTTACATATGTGCGTACGCGGACTGTGTAAGGCCCGTGAAGTATGTCTTAGACAACAGTCTCGATGTTATGACCAACACCGTTAAGGACTTCGCGGACTACGTTATTGAGAATCCTCCGGCTGCTGGCTTCGACATCCCTGTTGCCGATCTAGGGGAGATGGGTGTAAATTTGGATATCTTCAAAGACGATGTCCGAGTGGTCGCCCCCAAGGAGAGGACTGAGGAAGTGGACAAAGATGCCACAGTTTTTTATGCCCTAGGTCCTCTCTTTCTAGACCCTTTAGGTGGAGCGGGCACCTCTATTGTGGTAGGCGAGCAGCAAGTCCCTATGTCGACCAACCTGGATGCTCCTCTTCCTCTTTCTACTGAAACTCCCTTGGCTCCACCAGCTCCTCCGGCTCCCCAGACTTGAAGACCTTTGTATTTTTTGAACTTTTCTAGTTTCTTGTTTTAGGTTTCATCATGTAATTTTCCCTTTCCGGTTGTACTTTCTTTTCATTTATCAACGAAGTACTTTTTCTTTCCTTTTTGATTGTGCGCTTACATTGCTTGCTCTTTTCATATTTGCCTTGTTATCCGCCTTTTCTTTCTTGTTCCTTGCGTAAGTATCTCTTTTTATTTTAATATCGAAATACTTGTATTTGCAAACTTATACGCCTTTACTTGAGTCATTTGGTTCTCTAAGAACTTGACTTGCATTCAATTGGGCTTTTGTGGTCTTTATTAGACTTAGCCTCAATTTCTTACTTTTATGCCCTGTTGCTCGCCGTGTATTAAGTTTGTGCTTGCTGCATCTAGCTTTTGGGCGAGCAATTTGTACGTGTGGGGCGAACGGGTGGGCCTTTGTGAATTTTGTGTCCTGCTGCTTCTCCTATTTTGAGCTCGTGACTTTTTAACATTCTTTTGCTTTTGGTGAGCAGCTCTCTCTCTTGGGCGAACAACTGGGCCTTAGTGCCTTTTAAACCTTTTAATCACACAACAAATGACTATTCTTCCTATTTACATATTTTTCTAAAATTTTTTGAAATTTTCATCAAATTTACAATACATTGAACAAATACATATCCTTAAACTTATCAAATAATATACAAGGGTTTACACTGATTTCTTGACTACTGATAATACTTTTTCAATAAAGCCGCATTCCAGGAGTATTGGGCTGACTTGTCTTCCATGTCTTCAAGGTCGTACGTGCCATTGTACCACTTGTGCGTTATCCTGAAAGGGCCCTCCCAAGTCGGTCCAAATACTCCTGGTGGTGGTGCCAAAATCTTTCGGAGTACTAGATCTCCGATCTCAAACTCTCTGATTTTGACTTGTGAATTGTAATATTTTGTGATTCTTCTCTTGTATATTGCATTCTTTATTTCTGCTGATATCCTTTTTTCGTCAATCAGATCCATTTCTGCAGCTAATGCCTTGTTGTTTGACTGTTCGTCAAATCCTGTTATGCGTTATGTTGGTACTTTGAGCTCTACAGGTATCACTGCTTCGGTTCCAAATGCCATAGTGAATGGTGTTTCCCCGGTGCTCGTTTTATATGATACTCTGTAGGCCCATAGTACTTCTGGCAGTTCTTCTGACCATTTGCCTTTTTTGTCGACTGCCTTTTTTGTCGACTAAGCGAATCTTCAAGATGTGCTTAATTATTTTGTTAACTGCTTCAACTTGCCCGTTGGATTGAGGATGATACGGAGTTGAAAAGTATTTCTTGATTCCCCATTTTTTGCAGAAGTCTCTTATCTTATTTCCTTTGAATTGTCTTCCATTGTCTGTCAGAATTGTCTGCGAGACTCCAAATTGGCACACGATGTTTTTCCAGATGAAGCTAATCATCTTTTCTTGTGTGATTGTTACAAGTGCTTCTGCTTCCACCCATTTTGTGTAATAGTCCACGGCCACTACCGTAAATCTTACATTTTCCTTTCCTGTTGGGAAAGGTCCTATGATGTCTATCCCCCACTTTGCGAATGGTCATGGACTATTTACTGAGATCAACTTTGTTGGTGGCTTATGGATGCTGGGGGCGAACAGCTGGCATCTGTGACATGTTTTTGCAACCTTGATGGAATCTTGCAGTAAGGTTGGTCAATAATATCCCTACCTTACTGTTTTGTACGCCAATGCTCGCCCTCCTGCATGATTCCCACACACACCTTCGTGTATCTCTTTCAACACCTCTTGACCTTGTCCCCTTGCTAAACACTTCAATAAGGGGAGTGAAAATCCTCTTTTGAAGAGTTGATTATCCATGATGGTGAATCTTGTTGCTCGTTTGGCTATCTTGATGGCTTCTTGCGGATCCTCGGGTTCTTTGCCGTCTTTGAGATATTTGTATATCGGTGTCCTCCAATCTTCTTCTGTTAATTCTTCCTCAATCTGATTGATCTTGTAATCGTTGGTGGACGGACAAGGGATTCTTGTTATTGTTACTTTTGAAAGATCTGTTGGTCCCGTGCTAGTAGTCAGGCGAGCAAGTACATCTGCTTGTGCATTGTTGTCCCTCGACACTTGTTTGATGTAGATTTGTTCGAATAGTGAGGCTAGGTGAGCAACGATCTTTTGGTACAGCGTCATGTTTTCATCCTTTACCTCATACTCTCCACGGACTTGATTAACTATCAACTGAGAATCTCCATAGATTTGGACTTTCCTTACCCCCACAGTTAGGGCTAATCGTAATCCGGTTATCAGTGCTTCGTACTCAGCTTCATTATTCGTTACCATAAATTCGAATCTGACAGTTGAGGTGAACACTTATCTATCCGGGCTGATTAAGACTATCCCGGCCCCCGATGCCGTGTTAGTTGATGACCCGTCGATATACATGTGTCATGGGTGATTATGACCTATCGTCGGATTTTGAGGAAAGGTTAGTTCGATAATGAAGTCGGCCAACGCTTGTCCTTTAATTGTTGTTCAAGGTGCATAAGATATCCCGAACTGGCTTATTTCGAGTGACAATTTGAGGAGGCGACCAACAGTGTCTGGTCTTTGTAAGATTTGCCTTAATGGAAAAGTTGTTAATACCTCCACTTGGTGATCAAAGAAATATGGTCGAAGTTGACGCTCATCACCAGTGCGTATGCCAACTTTTCCATTGGGGAATATTTGATTTCTACCTCATGCAATGCTTGGCTTACATAGTAGATGGGCAAATGGAATTTCCCTTCTGCACGAACCAAAACTGAGCTGATTGCTACTTCGGAGGCAGCTAGGTATAAATATAATCTTTCTCCTGAAACGGGCTTTGCTAAAATTTGTGTGTCACCAAGATATTCTTTGAGTTGCTCAAACGCTTGTTGACAGTTGCTTGTCCACTGGAACTGCCTTTTTTATAGCGTCAAAGAAAGGTCTGCATCTATCTCCGGATCTTGAAATAAATCTATTTAAAGTTGTTAAGCATCCGGTGAGCCGTTGTACTTCTTTGACAGATCTTGGTGGTTGCATATCCATGATTGTCTTTATCTTTGATGGATTAGCTTCAATGCCTCGCTGGCTGACCAAGTGCCCAAGAAACTTTCCCGAGTGAACTCCGAAGCTACTTTTCTTTGGATTTAGCTTCATGTTATAGGTTCGGAGTATTTCGAATGCTTGGCACAAGTGCTCCAGATGATCTTCTTTATTTGGGATCTTGACGACTATGTCATCCACGTATACTTCCATTGTCTTGCCGATATGTTCATCGAACATTTTGTTAACAAACCTTTGATATGTAGCCCCTGCATTGATCAATCCGAAAGGCATCCTCTTCCAACATAGCATATTTTTGTTGGTGTAAAATATTGTATGTTCCTGATCATCTGGATGCAGTGGAATCTGATGGTAGCCCGCAAATGCATCCATAAATGTGAGCAGCTCATGTCCGGCTGTGTTATTCACCAACTGATCAATATGTGGGAGTGGGAAGTTGTCCTTTGGACATGCCGCGTTCAGGTCGGTGAAGTCGATGCATAATCTCCATATTCCATTGGGCTTCCGAACTAATACTGGATTTGCTACCCACCTGGGATATAGTGCTTCTTTAATGAGATCATTGTCCAGCAACTTCTTCACCTCTACATCCAACGCCTCGTACTTGTCAGGACCAAATTTTCTGTTTTTTTGTTTCACCGGTTTCTTTGTTGGATCGATATTCAGTCTATGACAGGCATGCTTTGGGCTAATGCCTACCATGTTGGCATGTGACCATACGAACACATCGAGATTTGACTTTAAGAATTTTTCCATTCTGGATCTGTATGGCTCTGGGAGCTCAGATCCAATGAATAGTTCTAAGTCCTCGCGGTTAGGGTCAACCTTTATCGCTTCCAACTCTTCTACCGGTGTTGCCCTCCTCTTCTGACCTTTCCAACGTAGATCGATTATTGGGCCTTCTAAGTTTAGCTCATCTTCAATCATGGGCTCTACTCCTAGCCTTGGCTCAATATCTTCTGTTGTGCTTGAGACAAGTATGGGTTCTTCCCCCCCGTTGCTCGCCCAGGACCTCTTGCTCGTCTCCGCCTTGCTGGTCATCGACTTTCATTATCTCAGTATCTATCGATTCCATGAGGTCGTCTAATATAGAAGGTTCAACCTCGACCCTGCTGCTCGGCTGGTCGTCCATTACAGATACTCTGTTATCTTTGGGTTGTAACTGCAGGAGGCATTATCGGGCCTTCTGTTGATCCCATTTTACCGTACCTGAACTTTTAGATGTTGGAAATTTCAAACAATAGTAGTACGTTGAAACAGCCGCTTTGAATTCATTCATAAAAGGTCACCCGTTGTAGGCAGGTTGTTGATCTACAACTAGGAATTCTACCATTCTAGTCAGTCTCCTTTCGGGATTCTCGGTTGATACAAGTTCGACTGACAACGTTATTACTCCTAAAAGAATGGTTACAGTATCACCAAATCCTACTATTTTGTGATTACATTCTTTTACATATTCAGCATAATCACCTAGCTGGTCTAAAGTGCTCTTGAACAGGATATTCGTATAGAAACCGGTATCTACGAGTAAACGATGAACTCGGGTCCCTATAATATTGGCACATATGATCAAGGAATCATTATGTGGGGTGAGTATATCGTCCAAGTCTTTTTCTAAAAATACCAAGTCTCCCATTCTCTTGGTAGCTTGGTTCACTCCCACTTCTTTAACTTGAGCGACGACCCTTAATTCTGCCTTCCTCTTCCTTTTAGACATAGGGGGCCTTCCGTCTGAACATCCACCAGCTGATCCCATTGGCTCGAGCATAAGGAGTTCGGGAAGTGGATTTGCGGGAGCCATCGGGATTTTCCTTTCTTTCTTGGTTTTCCTACCCGGCTGTTCGTCATCTTCATCCTCATCCTAACTGGACGGAAATATCATTCTTGTCCTTTTTCCTGGCTGCCTTTTGACAAATTCGGACAGCTTTCCTTCCTCATAAAACCTCCACAATTGCTTTAAGAGGTCTTAGCACTCACTCATAAAATGACCTATGCTCTGGTGATATGCGCAATACTTATTGGGATTTGGCTTTCCTCTCTCTTTCCGGATTTTTCTAAGCTCTGATAACATATCTCTGTCTTTCACGTTGTTGTACACGGTTTCTACTGATGTAGACAAAACATGGTTCAACCTCTCTTTTAGCTCCGCCCCTTCATTGAAAGCTTTCAGATTTTTAGGGGCCTTGTACTCTCCTCCCGACTTCTTTCCCGATTTCTTGCCATCAGCCTTATCTCCCAACTCTTTTTAAGAGTTTCTTGCATTGAAATGTATACACCGGCCTTGTGTCTGAATTCCGAGTAAGTTTTGGGGAAGGACAAGTGCATCTCTTTCCATAAATCGGTTCCCTTCTTGAGTCCTGCCATTATTGCCACAATCTTGGTGTCTTCATTCACCATTTCACCCTCTAGCAGAACTTTGTCGAATCTCTCGAGGAAAGCTCTATCAGATTCCTCGTCTCCTTATTTTAAGTCTGCCAATCGATGTCTTTGTGTGAGGTACGACCCGACTGTCGAAAAATGTGACAGGAATTCCTTGCTGAGTTGCATAAATGAATTTATGGAGCCGGGCGTAAGTGCGGAAAACCACCTATGAGGACCGTCACCCAAAGTTACCGGGAAGTTCTGGCATTGCGTCGCATCTGACGCCCCCACTGATATCATGTAATACGTGTACTTTGATAGATGCACCTTCGGGTCTGAGTTTCCTTCATATAGGTTGATAGCTGGGAATTGCACTTTCTTTTGAACCGGTGCGTTCAAGATTGCGGAGGATAAAGGTGATGATGGTAACACCGTTGGTCGAATATCGTTCTGAGCTTCCAATTGCTTCCTCATTTCCTCAACTGCCCTCTTGAGGTCAAGCAACTCATCCGGAGACGTTCTTCCGTTAGAAGGCTGTTCGTCATGGTTTCGTTCAATATTTTCGACACGACACAGTCCCTTGCTAACGGGACATTTCTCCTGTGTGGCTCGTCGAGCTATATTGCTAACTCCATTGGCACCTAACCGACCAAAGGCTGATCTTCGGAGCCTATCATAGACTGGGGGGCGAGCAGTAGGGTGTGCTCGCTCCTCGCTCCTTTGAGGGTTGTCTCTCTGATGCCTGTCACGGTTATCTCCTCTGTTGGCATGACTCATGTCCTTATCCCCCTGCTTCCCAACTCCTCGCCGCCTCCGGGAGTAGATTCCCCACGGCTTCCCAGTCGTTCACTTATTGGGGCTTTGCCCTTAACTCTTCTTGCTTGCTCACTATCCACCTCATCCCCTCTAACATCTTCTCGTTGATTGGCCCTCCGTTTATTTGCCCGGTTGCTCGCCTCCGGGACTCTAGACGGCCTTTGCCCTGCTGCCCGGTTGCTCGCCTCCGGGGCCCTTGAAGGTCCGACAGTTTCCTGTCATCTTTGTAACGATTGCAAAATGACAATCATTTTCGCCAATTCTTCCTAATTTTGAGCCAAGGCCTCGATTTTTAGAGGAAGAGTATCGATAGTGAGTTGCACGTTTCTCCGAGATATTGTTCGCACAGTCTGTGCGTGGTCACCTGTTGACGATATTCTCGTCCGGGACTTGCTAGCCGGATGCGTACTTGACTCTTGCGGTTCTTGTGATCTTGCCATTTGTTGAATGTGAAGTGTTTTTTGATAAGGATTTTGCGTTTTTGAGTGTTTGATTTGAAAACAACTAGCTTTGCATATATGAATTTGGTTGTTTACAAACCTCTATTCATACACACATGCATTCAAGTTTTCAACTTTTGCTCAATTTTTCACAAATAGCCTACCACCACCTTTTAAACCCAGTTTCCGGCAACCACTTGCCGGATTTTGACACCAATTTGCAGATTCCGGTGGCTTTCCACAAGACTTCTTCAATCCTTCAACCAACCGGAGGTTCGGACCCTTCCTCTAGCGTCAATTGTTGATGATCTTGATTCAAAGAGGATAATTTGTGGTTGTTTAGGCTTAGAAGATCATCAAACAAGGTGTATAATATGAGAATAAACACTGGATTAAACTTAGGAAAGTATGAGAATCGAATTTGCAAGAGTATGAGTGTATTTCTGAATAAATGACCTTATTTTTATTATCCCATGAAGGGCTATATATAGAGTACAAGCAAGTAGGAGGTGTCACCTTCTTAATCACCCATGTTTACAACTTGACAAGTGTTAATACACTTGTTTCATTCCTAAGCTATCACATTTTATACAATGACAAGTGTTAAGACACTTGTTTGCTTCTAATGCAATGCCTAATTAGTGGGAATCTTGGTGATCTTCCGAGGTGCCCTCCTGCTCGCCTGCTCGCCTCTCTTGACTTCCTTTCATTCTTCTTGGTCATGCTGCTCGCCTCACCCTTTACTCATTGGCGACCAGCTGCTCGTCTGGCCTGCTAGTCGTCCAAGTCATTTGACTTATTACCCAGCTGCTCGTCTGACCTTATGCCTTTTTCCCTGCTATCCGTCCTTTGATTTCTGCTCTTAATGACTTCTTAATTTATCATTTGTATTTATTTACCTTTAATCCCGCTGCTCGGCTGTTCGCTTATCAACAACGGATTTTGGAGAAAGCAATTCTTCCACGTGGCGGATTTTTAGGTGGTATTATTATTACTTTTATTATATTATTATTATTATTATTATATTAGATTAGATTAGATTTTCAATAGACACAACCCATTCGCATTCAAATACTCATCCACCCCTGTATTATTTCTATGTACATTCTGATATAATTTTATATAATCACATCACTTTTCTCTCATCAACTCTTTCTCTTTCATTATTTTCTTCCTCTAACTCATTATATCTCCTATTTTTCCTACACATTTATTTTTTTTCATATTTTTTCTTATCATTTCTCCTACTTTTCTTTTACTCAATTATTATCTCACAAATTAACAATTATGACAACATTATCTTTTATTTGACATAAAATTTAATCCAACTTTATTTTTCCTCCGCTAACCAAACACAGTTTTACTTTCACTGAATTACCACCATCCACCTTTTCTCATCTCCATTTTCATCTCATCTACCATCATCCCGAATCAAACAAAGTTTTTGTCATGAGTATTTTGAAAAATTAATTTAAGCGTAGTTCTAGTGCGCATTTGAGTGCATAATGTGCATTTTTTTTAAAAACTTAAAGGACTAGTTTTCATTATTGTATCTGCAAGGAATAAATACCCCAATAAGTAATCAGTAATATCCCGCAAAAATACACAGTTCAATGTACTTGTGTGCGTTTAAGAAAAATCAAAATTAAAGTCAAAATCAAGTTTAAAATCTAAATACATGCTATGAAGTCAAATGTATTTTAGAATTTGTATTAATTTAATTATAAAAAAATGAAATATTATTACTTTAAGAAAAATAGAAGATATTGATTTTTATGGATGGTGACACTGTGTGATGGACTTATAGGCAGTGTTTACTTTCCCGGCTAAAGGCAGATTATAAATATAATAGACCTTTATCAGTCGTTTACTTTGCAATATATTAAATGCGGGCTAATCCCAAGGCCCGAATTAAACCCCCACTAATTCCACTGTTCATGTCGGCCAAAATTGGGCGGTTTAATTTTAACTCGAGAAAAACTCTACCTTAAATTACGAATTTGACCTTGATGTTTCGGATTCAATACCGCTTAACCCTGGCTTTTCATTCCATTTATTTTCGATCTCCTCCTCAGAATCCTCCTCTATTCTTCCACAAAGTTAATAAATAAAATAATGGCCTTTAATCTCAAGAAGGTTTTAGAAGAAATAGACCTTGAAAAGAAGTATGACGATGATAAACACTGTTCATCGTGCAATAATTGCTCAGATTACTGCATCAAATTTTGCTCAGATAACTGCAGCAAAGTTTTGACACCTACTCATCACCACAAGAATCAAATCCCCAATACTTGGATCATTTCTCTCTGTATCCTCGGTGCCGGATTTATTTTCCTTTCTTATTTCGGCGTCCGCAGACTCTGATCTAGGACGGGGAGAAATTCGCTGCCGTCGAATAATATCTTCAGAGCGGAGATTAATGGCTGGGCCGGAGATGATTTCATCCACGACGGCCATCCTTCGTCCAACGCGGCAATGAGTTTTGTGGTAAGGATCGAATTAAAGATGCTAGGGATTAAAAGTGTTTATTATTAATGTTGAAAGGGGTATAATAGTAATTTAAAAAATATAATCCACAGATAATCATGAAAAGTAAACATATCTTAATCTTAATATACTATAAAGACAAAATTTTGGAAGCTTATGTGGCAAGCTCTTAATCCTCTATTTTAAAAATAATCTCATCTCATTCACCCAATTCATTGACTTTAAAAACTATTCTCAGCCATTAAATTATAATATCTAATCTAATCTTGACCGTTGATTTTTTCACATCTTCTCTATATATACCATATATTTCACACAACCAAAATTCAATTACAAAAATCTCTCCAAAGAAATAATCCAATTCTTTTTCTTTTTATTTTTTTCAATTTTGCTATGAAGTTCTATATTAATTCTCTTTTCGTCTAAATCTTCATATTTTTATTTTCTTGCAGGATGTTCATCCCAATATATTCAATCTTCATATTTCTTTTTTGCAGTATCTTCATCTTAAGGTATTTATTTTTTGTTTTATATTTTTTTATAGTTTTGATGTATAAATTTAATCTTCATATTTTGTCTAATCTCTTCTAGCAATGATCTTTTTCTTAAACTCATTTTTTTTTTTGTGATTTGGACGAATACAAATCTCTACGTGTTTAAAGGTATTTACTCTATTTACTAATTATATTTTTTTTATTAATTTTTTTTATTTTATTCGTATGAAAATTATTATTGTTTGATTTTTTTTATTTTACTTTTAGGATTGAACATCAACAATGAAGATAATGTGGATGATCAATTTTTCATATGAAGATGAAGTGGAAGATCAATTTTATTGTGAAGATGTGTTGGTCCCGAAACGAGCAAACAGGTGTATGGGGGAGGGGGGAATACACATGTGGTTACAAATTAAAACTTCTTTAATTCTTATCAGGTGACTTCAGAGAGTAACTCGTCAGTGGACTTTAAGTCTGCTGAGAGTTACTCGTGAAAGATTACTGAGATAATACCTCCACTGAAAGCTCAAGACTTTCAGTTGAACTACTATCTAATTAGCTTTCAACTGCGGATTAGTGAGCCCTTTAGAAAACTCGTTGTACTTGATAAACTTTGAGTGAGCAAACACACACTTATGAAATAGCAGAAAGTAAGTACACAAGGTATAAAGTGGTTCATAGATGAATCTCCTACGTCCACTGTCCTGATCAAACAGGAGAATTCCTTTCACTTGGAATTCCTTGTGTTATAGTGCCAAGGTGCACTGATCAACTAATCCTCTCTTAGGATGATTGATCACTAGGATAATTCCAGGTCCTAGTTCCCAAAACAAACCAGCTTTCAGACTGATACAAACAATCAGCTTACTAACACCACTTAACTCTAACTCTTAACCTAACGATTGAGTAGGGTTTTGAGTAGGGTTTGGTTCCAACTGTTGTGAGATAATCCTTACAAAGTAGCTCAATGCTTAGGATGGATTATCTCTTTCTAAGGTTTGGATATTGCTTTTAAGCTTGGTTACAGAAGGTTTGTTAGGCTCTCTACAAATGTGAAACACTTGGGAAACAATGGTAATTTCGAGTGCTTCTAGATAGTTATGAATATAGAGATAGCTTTGATCTTGTGAGTTTCCCGTGCATAGAAATGAGCACGTCCTTCTGTATTTATAGGCTTCCTTGAAAATCTTCCTGTTGGATTTGAATCTTCTCAAGTAAGTCTTCTTGTATCTGATTGGCTCAAACGACTCTATTTGAAGCTTTAAGTCTTGTCAAGAAACGGCTGAAAGACCATGCCTGTTCACCAACTTTCTGTAGATTGCTAGGGATAGACTTTTGGTACTAGTCAGTCTGGGGCAGGTCGGCTGTCAGTAAAGTACACTGACGTGTCATCTTCTCATTGGACCTTCGGTCTGCTTGCCCAGATTCTTGTCTTGCTTTAAGGTGGAACTCCTCTGAGATAACCTTCTTATTCCTTCATTTATTGAAAGCTTCACTGAAATTCGTTTTGCCTTGTTCCAACCAGATTAACTAACAGTTTTTAATATGTTTAGCATTAAATGTGCTTTGTTAGTTCTCATCAGTGGATCTTGGTCCTCTCCAGATGGTTTTAGTCTTAGTGAGAATGCACTTAGAAAACATTCAAGACATAGACTATTTCTCAGATCACTTGTCTTCAGTGGACTCCGTTTTCAGTGGAATTTGATTTCAGCAGACTTCATTCTTCAATACACTCTAGAAATTACTAACTGCACTCCAGTTCCCTAACAATTGAACTGTTTAACTAAACACTAACTCTACTGAATATTTTACTTACAAATAATTTAGAAGGAACATTTTGGTATCTTAATCAAAACTTAAGTCTATACAATTTCCCAACAATTTCCCCCTTTTTGATTATGCCGGAACCTATCTTATTACATACCTTCTTTCAGATGAGGTTCTTCAGGTGACATAAAAGGTTCAAGGATTTTGTAAGTAAAAAATATTCAAGAACATAAGCCTAAATGATAATGAGATATTATCTTGGGCAAAAACATCAGTAGAGTTCATTTCATGATAAGTAGAGAAGTACAGATTACATGAATTCTACTATCAAAGGTTCAAATTTAAAATATCTGGGACTTATAAACAAATGCCCAGCAAAAACACTTAACCTCTTTAAACAGTTTTAAACAAAGGCTCCAGTCCATATTGTTTGAAGACTCGGATCTTCAGCTCATTCTTTCTCTCCATGACCTCTTTTGAGTGTCCCTTGAGACCTAGTTGCTCGCACAAAGATACCCATTCTTCTGTGATTTGATCTCTATCAACAGCTCCAGTTGCATCTTGAGGCGGCCAGTAGATAATTTGCTCAGGGCCCTTCAAGGCAAGATCAGGGAACTTATCATTCCAGGCTTCCATGATGGCAGGAAAGAGTTTTGGGTAGACTTCAAACATCCATGAGTTGAAGACTTCTTGCACATTGTCTCTTCCCAATTCTCCACTAACATAATAGGAATACACGAATTCCCTTTTAGCAGTTTCCCATGCATCATTGAGCTTCTTAGGTACACATGCATCATAGTGAGGAAACTTGGCCTTTGAGGGAGTGATTTTATCTTTCTTTAGCTTAGCAGCCCACCTTTGATAACTATTCCTGAATTTCTTGGAAGTAGTCTTATCAAAGGTGGTTAGCCTCTCCTTCCTCTTCCTCTCTACCATCTCAGCTATGGTCTCCATCTTTCCAACCACCTTATCCCTCATTTCTTGTTGTTGAGCAGCCAGCTTCTGTGCTCTCTCATTCATCCCTCCAGCCTCTTTGATAAGCTCAGTGAGCTCTGTGACTCTTGTGGGGGCAGATTTAGGAGGTTCAGATGAAAGAGGTTCAGGGTTAAGAATGGGGAGTACCTCAACTGACTCAGTTGAGCCAGTGGACTTGGCTGCTAACCTCCCTGAGGTTCTGGTCTTCTTTGTAACCTCTGCTGAAAGAGCATCAGTGGCCTTCCTCTTGGCAAATTCCCCCTTCTGAGCTGCTCTTTCTTCCTTTTCCCTTAAGTGATCTTCCTTGAACTTTGACAAGTTCTCAGATGGGGTCTCCTTCCCTTTCTTGGCTTCAGCAACCTTCTGAGCCTCAACATATACCCTTTTCAACGTATTCTTAACTTGTTGGCCTTTTTCAAAATCGGGGGTCTCGAGGATAATCTTCATCTTGTTCTTGGGGTCCTGCTTCATCTCTTTAGCACTTACCTTATTTTCCCCCTTTCCAGCATTAATCATGCACTCAGCCACTGTGATGTTTAGCTTCAGTTGATCATGGGCAAGGGTCTTTAGCTCAGTGGAGCAGTGGTCCACTTCATCCTCTAACCTCTCCAGAGTGGCTCCAGCTGTTTGCCCAAACTGTACAAACTGTGCTAACTTCACATCAATTAGCACATTTGTCTTCTCCTGTGTGGGAAAGTCCTCTGCCGCCTTCTTCAGGACCTCTCCCAGCTTTGCTCCCAATTCTTCGTGCTTGGCCTCGAATTCTGTCAGCTTTGAATTCCACAACCCTTCAACCTTCCCAAGTAGGAACGCTGAGAAAGCCTCTATTGAGGACTTTAGGTTGATAGAGACATTCTCCACTGAGTCTTTAAGAAATTGAGTTCTGGCCTCTTCCTCCTTCTGCTCCAGCTTCTTCAAAGCTTCTATAACAAGCACGTTTTGTCCTTCAACAACATCAATCACCATCTGCTGAGAATCTTCAACTTTAAGAGTAAGATTTTTTAGTGATGTTGTGGTGGATTCCATGAGTTCATCAACATTGTCTGAGAGGATGACCATCTCATCCACTTCTTCTTGTACTATCTCCTGGACATCCCTCAGTTGTGCTTGGAGAGAAGGCAGGCTTTCCTCTTGGAGTGATTGAACAGCATCCCTTAGAGGAGTTAGGTTGACTTGGATTGGGGGAACTTCATCAGTTTGAACACCTGCATTACACACAGTGTTAGTTCCTTCCCCCTCAATCTCACATCCTAAGGCTCCTGTCACATCTAATTCCATTGCTACTCCCTCCTCCTCTCTCTTCTCACTCTTCTCAGCCTCTCTTTCTTTTCAACTATTATTTTTTCAGCCAAATCATCCTTTACAGGAATGATTGCTCTAATTTCACCACTTGCTACTGCAGTAATTTCCACATCTTTTTCTCCTCCCTCAGGTTTTTTAATCTCTTTTTCAACTCCTTCTATTCCAGACACCTCAGCTGACTCCTTAGTCACCACTGAGGGCTGTTGTGGGATTGCTTCAGTAGACACCTCTACTGAGCTTTCCTTTGGCAAATTTTGAGCCTCAGTATCTCTTGCCACAGATACATCCTCGGCTACTTCACCATCACCTTGCCTAGGTGAAGTACCTTCTCCTCCTTCCAATTTTTGTACTCCTTCTTCTCCTTTCTCCTTCTCAGCTTCAACTTCAGATGTCTCTTGATCATCACCCTTCCTTGCCTCTGCTAGTTTTTCCATAACCAGACTCTCAAATATCTTCTCATCACAGAGAAGTCTGGTTTTGGTCATACCGGCAAATGTCATCACCTCTATCTCCTCTTTCTTCCATTCATCAGAGCTGCTGCCTCTGACAGCCATTAAAATCTCACCCAATCTTCCATCTTTGAGCTGGACAAAGAGTCTCAGTCTCATGAACATTTCTTTAAGGGTGGGATAGACATCAAGCTCAGGGTACTTCGACTCCAAAGAGTAGGCCACCTTATCCTTAAGAGTGTCTAAGAATGAGTACTCTTCTTCATCGTCTGATGGGAGGGAAGGGGTAGGGGATCTGAGATCAGAGGGTTCCTCTGGGATGGACTCTAATTGAGTTGGATGAATTTCAAGCGGGTTTGGTTCAGATGAGGGTTGGGTTTGAGTTTCAGGAGGGGTAGGATTTTGTTCAGTGGGGGTTGAGGGGATGGGTTCAGAAGGGGTTGAGGTTGCCTCAGCAGATGCCTCAGATGGGGTGGTGTTTTGGGATCCACTTTCAGGCTGTTGAGAGCCTTCAGTGGGGGTTTTTTGATATTTTGGATATTTTCTTAGTTTTCATGGGCGTTCTGGGCTTGGTTTTTGGTTTGATGGGGGTAGGTGCAGGTACATCTGAGTCAGACTCAGATGAGATTATATTGGGAGAAGAGTCAGGGTTACCTGATGATGACTCATCAGTGAAGTTTGTGACTCTGACTTTCTTGGGTGCATTCTCATTCACGGCCTCAGAAGACCTTTTCTTTTCCTTCTTTGAAGCCTTCTGTGCTTCCTCCTCCTTGTGCAGTGCCATCTTATCACTTAACTTGACCAATCTCCTCTTAAGTTTGGTCTTCTTTCCCTCAGCAGACCCAGCTTCCTCCTCTTCTTCTGCCGCTTCAGGGCTCTCTACAACTGCCTTTATCATTCTTGTTTCTAAGGTCTTTCCAGACTTGAACAGGGCCTTCAGATTACTCCACTTCCTCTCCTTTAACCAGTCTACTCCCACATCCACATTCTCTATCAAGTAAGAGATTTTAGTAGCAAAATTTAACTTACTTGACAATTGGGGAGTTTTGTCAGCCTGGAATTTTGAGTGTTCTTTGTTCAATGATCTCAAGAAGAACATCTGCCAGTTGAAGCTCTTCTCTTTGCTTTCAACTATTGCCCTCATCAATCTCAGATTGGGCTTGCTTACTTGTTCAGTGCTTCCCTGATTTCCCAGTATATATTTCCCAACAATCTCACGCAGGACATTGTATACGGGAAGTAGTAAACTTCTGTTCATCGTGGGACTGTATTTCACCTTCCTTTGCATAATAGTGTACACCCAGTCCTCCTCTTTGTCAGTAATACAGGTATCTGGGTTTGGAACTTCAGAGGGGAGATCAAATAGCTCCTTCAAATCATCACCACTTATTCTAATCTCCTTTCTGATTTTCTGGTGTTCAACAACCTCCATATCGTCTCGCATCACCCTTTTCTTCCTTTGGAGGAATAGACAAGACTTGATTCTTGAGTCAGAGTTGGAAACGTTGTAGAAGAACTCAAGAACCTGTCTATCGTAGCAGTACTCAGGATGAACTAATAAAAATTTCTCCAACCCCGCAGCTTTGACCATCTCCAAAGCTTCTTTAATGTGAGAGAACTCTGGTCTTGATTCAATTTCTGGATTATCAAAGACCACTATGGGTTCATACCCGAAGTTATCTTTGTTGTTAAAAAACCCTAGGTTAATTTTGGCCATTTTTGGAATAGAATTTGGAAAGGTAGTAGAGATAGAATTGTAGAGAGTGTTTTGAATAGAGAGTAAGTGTTTGCTTGTGAGTGATTTTGAAAAGGTTTACAAGCATAAATTTGGGGTTTTTATGTGAGTAATGAATGGTGAGATTGAGAGGAGAGATTAATGTCCGAGATTAATTTGGTTTGAGATCGTGGATAGTCCAAGGGGTTAGTGGGAAGTTTTTAAGAGATCTTGATGGTTAGAAAAGAACCGCCTAAAATGGAATGTTTAGATTGAAAAATTGGTAGCCGGAAGGTCACATCATCCGGGTTTTAAGGCGCGTGAGATAGGTAACTGTAAAAGTGAACCTGACTTGTACAACGCGCATTAAATGCTTGCCATACCAAAATCTCTTCGAAATAGTGTAAGAAAGATTTAATTTTCAGAAAGCACTCATTAGCTATTTTTTATTAGAGTTTTATAATATAAAAACTAATAGCCTTCAGACTTGAAATAGAGGAGTTAAAATTTTGACCTCCACTGAGGTCTAACCTCTTCTGAGAACCATAAGCTCTTCTGTGTTGGATCCTCCACTGATTCGAAAACAACTCATCTGACATTGGCTTCTTCCTTTACTCTCCTGGATCTAGAAGTCCAAGCTCTACTGACAATTCTTGAAACCTTGCTTCAGCTAAAGGTTTTGTGAATATATCAGCCTTTTGTTTGTCAGTGTGTATCTTGAGCATTTTGATATCCTTCTTCTCCACATGATCTCTGATGAAATGATGCCTTATATCCACATGTTTGCATCTTGTGTGGAGAACTGGATTTTCTGAAATAGCAATTGCACTATTGTTGTCACAGAAAATAGGGACTTCATTGGCAAAGATGTTGTAATCTCTCAGTTGTTGTCTTAGCCAAAGAATTTGAGCACAACAACTTCCAGCTGCCATATACTCAGCTTCAGTAGTGTTTGTGGCTACTGAGTTTTGTTTCTTGGAAAACCAAGAGATCAGCTTACTTCCCAAGAATTGACAAGTGTCTGAGGTTGATTTCCTGTCAATTCTACATCCTCCATAGTCAGCATCTGAGTATCCTGTGAGTTCCAGGTTGTCATCTGAGGGATACCATAATCCCATATTCACAGTACCCTTGAGATATTTGAGAATCCTCTTTGCAGCTTCCAGATGACTTTTCTTGGGGTTGGCTTGATATCTTGCACAAATCCCAACTGCAAATGTGATATCAGGCCTGCTTGCTGTGAGATACAGTAGAGATCCAATAATAGCTCTGTAGTGAGTCTGGTCTACTGATTCACCATCTTCATCTGGTTCCATCTTGGTGTTGGTGTTGAGTGGAACTCTTGCTACTTTGCTGGTCTGGCATCCAAACTTGTTGATCAGTTCCCTAGTATATTTTGCTTGGTTGATGAATATTCCTTCAGGAGACTGCTTAACTTGAAGTCCTAGGAAGAAGTTCATTTCTCCCATCATTGACATCTCAAATTTTCCCTTCATCAGTTGAGAGAAATTTTCACAGAGGACTTGCCAGAAGGAATTGTGACAAAGTATCGTACCAAGCTCTTGGAGCCTGTTTCAGTCCATATAGAGCTTTTCTCAGTCTATATACTTTGTGGTTTTCTTCAAACCCTGGGGGTTGCTCCACATAGACTTCTTCATTGAGTACTCCATTCAAGAAGGCACTCTTAACATCCATCTGATACACCTTGAGTTTCTTGTGAGCAGCATATGCAAGAAATAGCCTTATTGCCTCCAATCTGGCTACTGGGGCAAAAGTTTCATCATAATCAAAGCCTTCAACTTGAGAATGCCCTTTGCAACTAGTCTGGCTTTGTTTCTGACTATGACATCATTTTTATCCTTCTTGTTCTTGAATACCCATTTGGTTCCTATCACATTGCAGTGATATGGTCTATCCACCAACTCCCATACTTGATTCCTTGTGAACTGGTTGAGCTCTTCTTGCATAGCAATGATCCAGTTTGAGTCTTTAAGTGCTTCTTCAATTGAACCTGGTTTCTGCTTAGATAAGAAACAACAAAACAGAGCACTTTCTCCATGAAAACTTCTAGTTTTGACTCCTGAGGTAGGATCACCTAGGATTTGCTCAACAGGGTGATCTGAGAGTCATGTCCTCCTAGGATGATGTCCTTCAGTAGAGTTTAACTCTTCTGAAGTTGAGTCACTAGATACAGGGTTGAAATCAAATTCAGGAAATAATACAGAGGGTTGAAGTCCTGAGTCATCATTCAAGGTATTCTCATTCTCAATGGTAATCTCATTGGCACCCCCTTGAATGATAGGCTCAGAGGATGTCTCAGCTGTGACTACATCTTCATCGACATTACTTACCTCTTGAACTGGGATAGTGTTCATCAGTTCAGTAGCTTGTTCAGGCGAGCTTTCAGGTGAGCTTTGAGAAGTGGTCTGATTTTGAGTGTCCTCCTTGAATTGTTGATCATTGAAGTTATCCCAGGTTGGGATGCATGTATCAACACAATTCTCAGGATAGCCTTTAGACTTGATACTCAGTCTAGTTAGCCTTTAATGTATTACTTCCTCATTCTCCTTACTCCTGGACTCAAAAGTAAATTCATCAAAGACCACATGGGGTGTTTCTTCCACAACAAGAGTTCTACAATTGTAAACTTTGAAGGCTCTACTGATTTGGGAATATCCTAAGAAAATTCCTTCATCAGCTTTGCTATCAAAAGCTTTCAGTTGAGTTTTCCCATTGTTGTGAATGAAACACTTGCAACCAAAGATATGAAAGTAAGATACTTGTGGCTTTCTGCCATTCCATAACTCATATGGAGTTTTTCCTTGATGTTTGGTTACCATGGATCTATTTTGAGTGTGGCAGGCAGTGTTAATAGCTTCAGCCCAAAATCTTTTAGGAACTTGAGCTTCTGCAAGCATTGTCCTTGCTGCCTCCTTGAGAGTCCTATTTCTTCTTTCAGCTACTCCATTTTGTTGTGGAGTTCTTGCAGCTGAGGTCTCATGTGCAATGCCTAAATCTTTGCAAAAATTAGATATAATTGAGTTGATGAATTCAGTGCACTTATCTGATCTTATCTTTACAATTTTCAGGCTCTTTTCATTGCTAACTTTCTTCAGGAGCTCTGGCAGCCTCAGTTGAGTCTCCTTCTTGCTTGCTAGGAATATCACCCATGTGTACCTGGAGAAATCATCGACAACAACCAGTGTATATTTTCTCCCATTGATACTTAGGGGTTACAGGACCAAACAGGTCCATATGTAACAGTTGAAGTACTCTGTCAGTAGAGGTTGCTACTTTGCTTTTGAAAGATGCTTTCACTTGCTTTCCCTCCTGACAGGCTTTGCAAATATGTTCTTTGTTGTATACTTCATTTGGCATTCCTTCTACCAGTCCATGTCTTGCTATCCTGTTCATCATCTTGAAGTTCAGATGACTTAGTCTTTTGTGCCACAACCAATTTGTATCAGTTGAGCTCTTTGCAATAAGACATGCATTTGGTGTGCAAGACTTCCAATCTGCAAGATAGACATTTCCTTTCCTTGACCCAGTTAGTAGTACCTGCTGTGAAGATATATTCTTGATAAAACACAGGTTACAAGAAAATTCAACACTGTATCCTTTATCACAAAACTGACTTATGGACAAAAGATTATGATTAAGTCCACTAACATAGGATACATTGCTTACTCTTACTGAGCCAATAATCAAAGTACAATAACCTTTTGTGGCTCCTTGTGAATTGTCACCAAAGGTGACCTGTGGACCTTCTTTCTCAACAAATTCTGTCAGGAGATCTTTGTTGTCAGTCATGTGCCTGGAACATCCACTGTCCAAGTACCAAATTGAAGGTTTTAGTGCTTCTCCTTTGTTGAGATCCACTGAGCCCTGCAAGCACAATCAAGTTTTAGGTACCCATTTGGTGTTGGGTCCTACCAGGTCAGCTGTACCTTTCGGAATCCAAATTTGCCTCACTGTTCTAATCACTTTAGGCCTTGTTTGTTATGCTTGATAAGATAGGTATTAATGTTCAATCCCGCACTATCTCATGTTTGTTACCGTGTTGGAATAATACCTTTAACCCGTTATAATTTTTTGACCCGGTATTGCAATACCTTTTTAAAGGTATTACCCATCCTACCCTCCCCATGGTATTACTTAATACATCTCCTACTTTTTACTTTATTAGTGTAAATGAGGGGTATATTTGTCATTTACTATGTTATCCCATTAAATAATGCATAATAACAAACACGAAATAAGAGTTATCACGTATAGCTTATCACTTGTAACAAACACTTGAATAAACCTACCACGTGTTAACTAATCAACTGTATATTATCTCATCTTATCACAAACATGGTAACAAACGAGCTCTTAGAGTGGCTAATTTGTCTTCCATAAACATCTACATAGATTGTTATCTCCCTAGGTGCCTTGGGAGTAAACTTTCTATGGGTGTCAGGCTTTGAAGGAACAGGAACCTTCTTTACATTCTTTCTTTTAGGCTTGGGTGCACCTGGCCTGAGTTTTTGTTGATAAGGGTATGAAGGGTCTTTTCCTTTAGGCACAAAAGGAATAGGTCTTCTGTATGAGTCATTTCTTGAGGAACACTCATGTCTGGGTGCTCTCAGCTGAGGTTGCTTCATCTGTGAAGACCTCGGCTGATAGTACCTCTGCTGAGATCTATTCTGATTAGTCACATGAGCCTTTCCATTTGGTTTGGCTCAGTTTGACTTCTCTTTTATTGGACCTCAGCTGGTCTTTTTCCCTTATCCAAAATCTGTGGTTGAAAGGTCACAGACTTAACAAAAACTCTCTTTGTGCCACTTGAAGAAGCAACACTCAGAGGACCTTCTGAAGGTTTTGGAATAAAGCCTATCCCACATTTGTTATTAGGATTGATTTGAAAGTTTTGAATCTCCTCTATGGCAAGAGAGGGTTTGTTGAGAGCATCAATCCTTTTTAACAAAGTCTCTTCAGATTTTTGTAAGACATCAATTTTCAGGAGAGTCTCCTTTACTTGGCTTACCAATTTTAAATTCTCTTCTGTTAACCTTGTCTTAGATTCAGTAAGATCTTTTATCAGTTGATCTTTGTCATTTCCTTGACTCTTGAGGGTTCCAACCTCTTTTGTCAATTCAATGGTAGATTGAGCTGAATTAAGATCTGCCTGATTCCCAGACTCAATTAACTTAGAGTTTTCTCTCAAGAGATTTTTGTTTTCATCTTGGAGACAAAAACTTGCTTCTTGCAACCTTGAGAAATCAATCATCAATTGTTCCAAAGCGGACTGAAGATTGAGTTCCTCAGTTGACTCTGAGCTTAGCTCAGGTGAGTGTCCTAGAGAAATGGATGGTTTAGATTGTACCTCTGGTTCTTCTCTTGCCATGAGGCACATGTCATCATCACTGCTGTCTGAGAACAGTCCATCAGATGACTCCAGATCTTCATCACCATCCTCAGCCACCATGGCTTTCCTTTCTCCATATCTCATGTCTCTTTTGGCTTGCCTTTTCTTTCTCTCCTTTGTGCTCAGTTGAGGACAATCATATTGAAAGTGTCCAACCTTCTTGCACTGGAAGCATCTATTGGCATCATCATTCTTTTCCTCAGTAGACTCCTTGGTCTTGGATGATGAACCTTCACCTCTGGTGTAGTTCTTGTAATCCTTTCTCTTTTCCAGCTCGGTTGAGCTTTTCTCACCCTCTCTGGTGTCTTTTTGTGGATAACTTCTTCCTTCTCTGTTATCCCTGTAAAATCTTTTATATTTGCCAAAACGGTTGTTAAGTTTCTCAAACCTTCTAGCCATCAGGCTGAGTTCCTCCTGCACCTCAGTCTTGCTTTGAGATTTGCTTGCCTTTGTACTCTTCTGTGGCCTTGGGGATTTTGGCTCAGTCTCCTTAGCTTTGAAGGCAACTCCCTTCTCAGCTGAGGTCTCATCAGGAGCCCTTTTCCTGTTCAGATCAAACTCATAAGCCTTAAGTTCAGAGAATACCTGTTGCATAGACATGCTGGAAAGATCCTTGGTATTCTGCATCATCACAGAGTACACATCCCATCTTGAGGTTAGACCACTCAGGATTTTTAAGGCAACTTCTCTTTTGGTATAGACTTTTCCCAGAGAGTTTATTTCATTCATGATGTCAGTGAACCTCCCATCAAGCTGGTCAATTGTCTCAGTGGCCTCTATGGTGAACTGCTCATACTTTTGAACAGCTACTGAAAGCTTGTTCTCCTTTATCTTGTCAGTTCCTTCACACATGAGAGCAAGAGTGTCCCATAGTTCCTTTGCAGTCTTGCAGTGGATCACTCTTCCCATTACAGAATCTGGAATGGTGGTGTAGAGAATGTTCATGGCTATGAAGTTGAGGTTGTTTCTCCTCCTTTCATCTGCAGTGAAGTTGTTAGGAGAAAAATTTGTTAGTTTTGATGAGTTAAAACAAACCAGAAGTTGTAATAGGACCATCTGGACCTGTTAGCCAGATGAGGATTAGTTAGGACTTAGTCTAGGGGGAACTGCCAGATCAGAAGACCTCACCAGAAGAGTCACCAGAAGACCCCACCAGAGGACTTCACCAGAGGACTCCACCAGAGGACTTCAGCAGAAGAGATCAAGACCAGAGGCAGAGAACATTCCCTGACCAGATGAGTTCTGACCAAACGAGTCTGGTGGAACAAAAGATGCTCAGTTTGATCCCCTTATTCTACTGAGTATTCTGGTTGTTCACCAGATAAGGACCAGAAGACACCGAGGTTACCTGGTGTCTGGTCCTGCCTTCTCTGGAGAGAATCAGAGTTAGGCAGAGGAAGCTATTGACCGTTGGTGATTCAAATCAAGTCAACAAGATCAGGATTGGAAAGTATTTGAAGATAGTCAATCCAAGAATCCCACCAACCCAATCAATCAATTAGGGAATTGATTGATTGAGGCTTCCATATATAGAGGATCTGATTGGATTAGCCTCCCAACGGCTATGTCCCTAATCCCCTCTATATATACTCGAGTGCAGATCTAGAAAAAGCTCTAGAGACTCTACACGCGCACATAGAATTCTAAGCTTTTGATCACTACGCATTTGCACTCACTTTGTTCTTAATTACTCATCCAACTCGTAAGGAGTTTATATACTCAACCTGTTCATCTTGTTAGATAAGGTTGGAGTAAGTCTGTCTTTAGATCGGAGTTAGATCTAAAGAGATTGTAAGAAGGTGTTGGTACTTCGGAAATTCCAGTAAGATAGTGAGTTGGTTGGTTGATAGTGAGACCCCTTTGATCAAGGGAGAGTGGATGTAGGATATTCAGATCCGAACCACTATATATACGGTCTTATTTATTGCTTTCTTTAATACTTGTTTGATTATAATTTGTGCTCTAAGAGAAGGGATTTCTTCTAAAGACATATCGGTTAAAAAGGCTTCCGCAATTAATCTATCTAGTGGGACCAACAAGTGGTATCAGAGCAGTGTGTCCAACGACCACTGCTTTGAAAAGCTTTTGGTGGTCACCGGGCAGATCCATTGCTCATTTATTGTTTTTGTTCAAAATCTAGATAAATCCTTATTTTAGTAAATATGTCTTCGAAATCTTCTTATAAGAGTCGCAAACTGCCAGAATTCTCGTTCGAGGATTATAGCCACTGGAGCTTCATGATGAGTAATCATCTTGGAGTTATTCACCACCGCATGTTAGATGTGGTTGAAAGTGGCCCCATTAAATTTTATTGGACTCCTATTGATAGTGGCAGGTCTGAGTCCAGAGAAGAAACAAGTGAAGCTGCTCAAAAAGCTGCCGAGGATAGAGTCCCCAGGCAAAGAATTCTCAAAAAGAGAGATGAGCTTGATAATGATGAAAGAAAGCTCTACAACTTGGACCAGGTGGCAAGAACATAGATCATCAACACACTTACAAAAGAGGTGATTGAAAAGGTCAGAACGTGTGCCACTACCAAGGAGATGTGGGACAAACTCGCACTTCTCTGTGAGGGAACAGAGAAGATCAAAGACAACAAGCTCCAAGCTGTTCAACACTCGTTTGACACCTTCAAAATAAAACCAGACGAGACCATTGACCAGCTGGACATGCGTCTCACAAACCTTCTAAACAAGGCTAGTGCCTTAGGTAAGACCTACTCTGAAAAAGAGATTAATAGTAAAATCTTGCGTTCTCTAACAAGCAGGTGGAGAATTAAAGTCACTGTGATCAAGGACAACAAGGATCTCAATACTCTGGATCATCATCTTCTGTTGTCTGATCTCAAAGCCTATGAGTATGATCTTCAAGAGGAGGATCAAACAGAAGAGGTTTCCTCTTCTGGTCAGAAAGGTGTTGCATTCTCTTCAACCATCAAATCTGATGTCAAGCCAAAGGAGTCTACTGCAGATGACTTAAGCCTCAAGGAGCAGGTAGCACTTCTAACTCGAAAATTAGATAAAATGAGTTCTAAGTATGGCAGGTACAAAAGGCATTGGAAGGAATCTTCCAGAGATAGAAAGAGTTCTTTCAAGCCTGCAGAGAAGGAGAAGACATCTGGAGACTCAAGGGAGACCAGATTCAGAACTCCAGAGAGGAGGAGAGATGACAACCCTGGCAACTCTGGGAGATCAGATTATCAGAGGAGGGATGGTAGCTCTGGCAGACCTGACTACCAGAGGAGAGAAAGTAGTCCAGCCAGATCAGACTACAACCAGAGGAGGAGAGAGCCAAGTCCTAGTCCCAGAGGAGACAATGCCTGCTACACATGCAACAAGACTGGTCACTACAGTTATGATTGTCCTCAGCTTACTCCTAGGGAAAGAGAAGAGAAAAGAATCAAGAGAGATAGGAGATATGCAGATAAGAGAGCACTGCTGGCAGAAGCAGAGGAGGAGGATACTAGTTCCAGTTCTTCTTCTTCTGACTTTGGATCAGATGATGATGTGTGTCTCATGGCAGACATCACTGAGGTAAATAAAACTACTCTAGTTTTATCTAATTCCAAATGTACTGAATCCTCTAATTCATCTGGTAACTCCAGAGAGTCTGATATGCAACAAATGCTATCAGATCTCCAAAATTGTGTCCAACTTTGTCAAAAACTTGAGAAAGAGAATGGTAGGCTCAGAGCTGAAGTTCAATCACTCTCTCATGAGCACAAATCCACCAGAGAACTCATGA
This sequence comes from Ballota nigra, assembly GCA_947034835.1. Lineage (NCBI taxonomy): Eukaryota > Viridiplantae > Streptophyta > Magnoliopsida > Lamiales > Lamiaceae > Ballota > Ballota nigra. The sequence goes on from OX344729.1 coordinate 11,901,500, forward strand.
AAGATCATTCCAAAGAAGTCTCTAAACTTCAGGATAAGATCACAGAAAGAGATACTCTGGTAGATCAACTCATGAAAGAAAGGAATTCTCAAGAGGATGAGATCACTGAACTCAGAGCCAAATACCAGACTCTTATCAAGGGAAAACAAGTTGCTCACAACATAGAGGAGATACCTATGCCCAGAGAAGCTCCCAAGATACCATCTGTTGTATCTATCATATCAGAGTCTTCTCAGCGCATTTGTGATAAGAGTGGTTTAGGATATTCTGGAATTACCACTAAAACTCATAAATACCTTTATAATAAAGACAAGTCTGTAAGAGCTGGTAAATTGGTAGAAATCTGGAATGATAAAGACTTAACTGGTAATGGTTACAAGGTGGTTCACAATCCTGATTGGAAAAGGAATCACTCTGTTAATCACATAACAAATGGTCCAGAAGAGTTGACTGTTCTGGAAGAGAAGATGCTAGAGAATAAGTGTCAAAAAGGGGAACCATTAAAGATTGATGGTTCTGTGAACAATGAGTCCCAAGGAGTAGGAATTACTCATATTGGAGGACCCCAGAGAAATCCTCAAAGGGAACCTAAACAGATTAGGGGACCTCAAAGGAAACACTCAAGGAAGGGGAATACCAATCAGAGTAACAACTACCAGAGAAGGAACAATGTTCAACAGAACCAGGTACCCCAGAGACAATTTTCTCAGAGGAATCAAAGAATAGGTATACTCAAAGGAACTATAGTCACCAGAACAAGTCTAATTATCAGAACCAGAGGAGGTCTTCCAGACCCATCTATAGAAAACCAACTGATCTGGGTAGTTATGACACCAGAGATGGTTCTTCTAGGATGTACCCTTATAACCAGACCTTTAAGACCATGTCTTTGAGGCAGGCCATTCCAAAGGCCAGATTTGAGAAAAGGTACACCAGACCTGTTTATAAGAAAGGTGTCCTTATCAGACCAGTAGCTCAATATGTCATAGTAAGAGGACATGTACTGGTAGATAGATTTGGAAGGAAGATAAGATCTCCTCATCCATCAAGGGATGATCTTTATCTATGGATTCCTACAAAACCTGCAACTAACCAATCAGGACCCAACACTAGTAGGGGACCTAATTGATCTCTCTGCAGGTAGATAAGAGTCCATTGGAGAAAGGATTTTCAAGCAATCATGTCTGGTACATTGATAGTGGATGTTCCAAGCACATGACCTTCCAAAAGGATAATCTCCAAGATTTCAAGCCATTAAATGGACCAAGAGTGATGTTTGGTGACAACAACTATGGAGTCACCAGAGGAGTTGGAAAGTTGACCTTCAATGGAGTATCTGTAGATGAAGTCTACTACGTAGAAGGACTCAAGCATAATCTGCTTTCAGTATCCCAATTCTGTGACAAGGGATACTCAGTGAAGTTTTCTAGTGATTCATGCACTGTTTTCTCTTCTGATTATAATGATATTTTGCTAATAGGCTTGAGGAAGGGTAACATTTACCTTGCAGATTTTAGCAGTTGCCCAAGGAATGCTTGCCTGGTTGCTAAAGGATCTGCAGAGAACAGCTGGATTTGGCACAAGAGATTGTGTCATCTTAACTTCAAAACATTGAACAAGATTGCCAGAAAAGGTCTCATTCGAGGTCTTCCTAATGAAGTGTTTAAGAAGGATCAGGTTTGTGGTTCATGCCAGAAGGGTAAACAACCCAAGACTTCCTTTAAGGATGTCCAGAGCACAACCACAACCAGAGTACTTCAACTACTTCACATGGACCTGTTTGGACCTGTTTCTCCTCTTAGTTTCAGTGGAAGGAAGTACACCTTAGTAATAGTAGATGACTTTTCAAGATACACTTGGGTAGTGTTCTTGTTTAAGAAAAATGAAACTATGACTAAGCTGCCAGAGTTCTTCAAGCAGATTCAGAATGAGCAGAACCAGAGCATAGTCAGGATCAGAAGTGACAAAGGAACAGAGTTTTTGAATTCACATATTGCAGATTACTGCAAGGATCATGGGATTTTTCATGAGACATCTGCTGCCAGAACACCTCAACAAAATGGAGTTGCAGAAAGGAGGAATAGGACTCTCAAAGAAGCTGCAAGAACACTTCTGGCAGAGTACAGCACTCCACAGAGATTTTGGGCAGAGGCCATCAATACAGCCTGTTACACTCAGAACAGGTGCCTGATTGCCCAGAGACACAATAAGACCCCATATGAGGTATGGAAAGGTAAAACCCCATCTGTTTCATACTTTCATGTTTTTGGATGTAAGTGTTTCATCCATGACAATGGGAAATCTAAATTAAGAACCTTTGATGCTAAAGTGGCTGATGGAATATTCTTAGGATATTCCAGCACCAGTAAAGCTTTTAGAGTTTTTAATAAGAATTCACTTTGTGTGGAGGAAACACCTCATGTTGTTTTTGATGAATCTGTTTTTTAGTGCAAGGTTGACTTAAAGTCTTCTGATGAGACCCAGAATCAGACTACTCCCAGAGTAATCAAAGTCAATCCACCTGTTCTTGATTCAGATTCAGATTCAGATGATGACCCATCTCCTGGTTCTCTGAAGCAGCAGCCTTCACAAGGAGCAGAACCAGAAGAGGTTGGAACTCCTGTAGGGGGAAGCTCTTCTGCAGGTGGTGATAATCACCAAGGTACTGCAGAAGATGATCATCCAGGTAAGACCACGGGTAGGAGGACCCTGGTTGATCACCCCAATGACCTGATCTTAGGAGATCCAACTAAGGGTGTCCAGACTAGGAGAACTATTAACTTAGCTGCCTTATTCAGTTGCTATGTGTCCTTGATTGAGCCCAAGAACATCAAGGAGGCACTGAAAGATTCAAATTGGATTGTTGCTATGCAGGAGGAATTGAATCAATTCACCAGACAGGATGTTTGGGAGCTGGTAGACAGACCAAGACATCAAAAGGTGATAGGCACTAAGTGGGTTTTCAAAAATAAGAAAGATGAGAATGATGTCATTACTAGGAACAAGGCAAGGCTAGTGGCCCAGGGCTATTCTCAGTCTGAAGGAATAGACTATGATGAGACATTTGCTCCTGTTGCCAGACTAGAAGCTATCAGATTGTTCTTAGCATATGCTGCTCACATGAAGTTCAAAGTATACCAGATGGATGTGAAATCTACCTTTCTTAATGGGATTCTCATTGAGGAAGTGTATGTGGAACAACCTCCTGGTTTTGAACAAGGTGATAAGGTGTTTAAGCTTAAGAAAGCTCTTTATGGGCTGAAGCAGGCACCCAGAGCATGGTATGACACTCAATCTCAATTTCTTCTGGACAATGGTTTTACTAAAGGTAAGATTGATAGAACCTTGTTTAGGAAAGAAGAAGGAAAGGACATCCTTCTGGTCCAAATATATGTCGATGACATCATATTTGGATCCCCTAACAAGAAGCTGTGTGAGAAGTTTGGTGAGCTCATGCAGGGACAATTTGAGATGTCCATGATGGGAGAATTGAATTACTTTTTGGGTTTGCAGGTTAAGCAATCAGAGAAGGGAATTTTTATTAATCAAGCTAAGTACACCAGAAACATGTTAGAGAAATTTGGAATAGGATCTAGCAAGGCAGCCAAGATCCCTATGATGACAAATTTCAACATGGATCCAGATGAGTCTGGAGAGAGTGTGGACCAGACTCAGTACAGAGCACTTATTGGTTCTCTTCTGTACCTGACTGCAAGCAGACCGGATATTACTTTTGCTGTAGGAGTTTGTGCCAGATTTCAAGCTAACCCCAAGAAGAGTCACTTGGAAGCAGCTAGGAAGATATTGAAATATCTTAAGGGAACTGTGAATTTAGGATTATGGTATCCTGCAGATGACAATTTAGAATTGAGTGGTTATTCAGATTCAGACTATGGTGGGTGCAGAATAGATAGGAAATCTACAAGTGGAACATGCCAATTTTTAGGGAATAAATTGGTATCCTGGTTTTCCAAGAAGCAGACTTCAGTTGCTACATCAACAACAGAAGCAGAGTACATGGCTGCAGGGAGCTGTTGCTCACAGCTTCTCTGGATTAGTCAACAGCTTAGGGATTACCAGATTAGAGCCAAGGATATTCCTATTTTCTGTGATAGTAATAGTGCCATAGCCATCACCCAGAATCCAGTTCTTCATACCAGGTGTAAACATGTTGATATAAGGCATCATTTTATCAGAGATCATGTTGAGAAGGGAGATATAAGGATGGAAAAGATTGCAACAGAGAGGCAAAGAGCAGATATTTTAACCAAGCCTTTGGCTGAGACCAGATTCAGAGAGTTAGCTTTTGAGTTAGGTTTGTTGGATCCAGAGACAGATTTGTTTTAGGGGGAACATCAGAGAAGTATCCTTGGTTCATTACTTTTCTTCATATATTTATTTTCTTGAGCTAACATACCTGCAGATTAGATATATCAGAGAAGGCAACAGATGAGGTATGCACCAGGTGACACTTGTCCCAGATGAGGTGCTGAGTCATTTGTCCAAAATCTTCTCTGACCAGAACCAGATGAGCTCCATCAGAGGAGATGTAGCTGTGGTTTCATCTGGTTACAATATCAGGTGACAGGTATGCATTTACTTCTCTGGCCTCTGATCATTGGGATACACTTTTTAAATTAGTAAATACACTCAAAACGTTTCAACTTCGGAGTGTATTTAAGACTAGGGTATAGGGCCTAGGCAATCATTTCGCTTTTTCTCTTGACTGCCACAAAACCCCTTTATGCCCAGTCCCAATGACTATGCCAACGCACCAGATTAAATCTGTATATTGCCCTTCATCGTGGCCATCAGATTTAATCACTGTGCAAAATGTCAATCAATGCTAAAATTGATTTTGTTTCCTAAATTGAATTTGAAATAACACGCGTTCACACTTCATTTAATTTTCAAGCCACGCGTATTACTCTATTTAAATCAATTTTGTTTTCAATCTGTCCTTTCACGTTTCTATACTTTCAAACCCTAACCTCTCTCTGCAAAGCATTCTCTCTCTCTCTCTCTTTCACAGTAATGGCTCCTCCGTGCAACTTCGATCATGTCCTGATGATGAAAAAGCTTAAGACGGAGATGGTGGTGGACTTTTATACCACCAAGAATCCAGTTTGGAGATGTTCCAGAATGCAGGGGTGGAGAAGTTGATCTCCACTGTTCCCAAGGATTTTCACACCCTTGACGGTTATGCGGCCCAGTTTCTGGTTCGCATGAAGATTCATGCGGATTACATCTCTTCAAAGATTGGTGAAGATGATTGGGTGTTTTCTAAGCACGATTTCTGCGCTTTGTTCGAGAACATTTCTGCAGTGGGAGTGGATCCGTTGACGTACAAGGAGGATGATATCGTTGGATCATTCAAGATTTTTGCTCGTTCTTCCTGCCAGAACATCACAAAGGGCTTTGTGGATAAGCATTTAAGGCAGAAGTTCAAGGTGTTGTTCGATATCGTGGTAAAATTACTTATGTGTGAGAATCACAGCACAGATGCCATTTTCAATGGTAGGATGTGTGTGATGAGGGCTTTATATAATGGTGTGCAATGTAATTGGGCGGAGTTCTTCTGGGACGTGTTGAGGAAGAATAGGCTGAAGGTGAAGAAGGAGCCGTGCCCATCCAGACCAGGGGAGTTGCAGTTCTGTTTCACTGCAAATGTCTCTTTGGGGACTAAGTTAACTCTTATTCTGGATTCTCTCCTTCCAGAGAAGAAGTGGAAGTCATCTTGGTGCCACAGTTATCACAAGTCCAAGATCCTCTTCTCCAAGGATGGTCCTCTCCACGGCCATGCCGACTCTGATGGAGAGCAAGCCATCCATGCCCCTCCTATTCAATCTATTCCCTCACCTCCTAAGGGGCAGAGAAAGCAGCAGAAGCAGAAGACTCAGAAGAAAGCTTCTGAAGCAACTGGTTCTTCGACCGTTGCCTTTTCTGGCTCCTCAGAGGAGGACCAGATTCCCCTTCTTGATGTGCTTAAGAAGAAGGGTGATGATGATAAAGCTGTAAAGAAGGCTGGAGCAGCCAAGAGGAAGCGGCCAAAAGAGGCCAGGAGAGGCTCTGCTAAAAAGTCTAAGATTAGCAGGAAGGCCAAGAAAACCCTTCTGGTGGATGAGCCATCAGAAGAAGAAGAGGAAGAAGAGGAAGTGCCTCTTGTGAGGAAATCCAAGGCCAAGAGAGCTATTCTTCAAGATCCTGACTCTGGATCTGATCTTGGAGAGGCCTTGGAGAAGGCCATTGATGAGGCCTCCCAGTTGATGGAGGATGCTCCAGAGACGACCATACCTGCTGGTGTTGACCCAGCAGAGGTAAATCCCTCCATTCCTTCTTCTTTTCCCATAAATCTTGTTTCCCCTTCTACCTCTCCCCCAGATAACATTCCCCAAACCCCTTCTGCCTCTGGTAACCCCACTCTTCCACCAGAGCAGACTATCCCAGATACCCCTGTCTTTACACCCTCTACCATTCCTGCTCATACACCTTCTTCCCCACACTCCCAAACACATCTTCCCACTAACCCCTCTCCCCCACCTTCTGGACCAGAGGTACCCTCAACCTCCTCTGGTGCAGAAGTCCCCCCTTCAAACTCTTCCACCTACCAGATCCCTCCTACACACTCTGTACCAGATATTCCTTCCTCTTCTGGTGCAGAACAACCCCTTCCTACCACCTCTACTTCACAAAACCCCAACCCTCCCCAAACCCATACAGATAAGGACCCAACCATTGCTATGGCTCTGGGATTCCCTGGCCCTCCCCCCTCCCCAACCTGTTTAACAAGCGATGATAGTGAAGATGAGGAAGCTTCACTTGAGCCTGCTCACTTAGCACCTTCCTCCTCTGCCTCTGGGCCCAAACCCTTTATATTCTCTTCTGATGATATGGGTCCCATTAGGCAGAGTATGAGTGTGAGTGCTCAGCTCTGGCTAAGAGAGCAGTTTCCAATTTTGTTGGAGCACTCACCCCTCCTGGCAGATCTGACTGATGCCAAGGTTTGGAGTATGGCTAGACTCCAGGATGTTGAAGATCTCATGCTTCTGCTAGAGGAGATGTCTCCCTCTACCTTCACTGCTTGGGAGATTGAGCTGAAGAAGAATTTAAATATTCAAAACCCAGCAGAGTTGGAGACACCAGAGACGGCCAAGATCCTCATCAAGACCCTCTTGATCCAGAAAGGTGTCATGCTCACTCCAGAGGGCTTCTCCTATAATTTTGGTCCGCATTTCTCATTCCCTCCAGAGTTGTACTCTGATGAGGAAGACTTTGATATGACTCCTGCTGTGCTCCAGAAGATGAAGGCTTTCTTCAATGAGCAAATTATGCAGATTGGGCGGTTTTCCAAAGCAATCCAGCATATGGCCCCTGCTATGATTGAGCACCAGATCAAGCATGAGAGGAGAACCTTCCTGAAGCAGATCAAGTCCTCTCTGGCAGAGGTAAAAGCTTTTTTCAAGGCTAATGACTTATTTGTCAAGTTAGATGTCATGCACAGCCAGAAGCAGCTCCAGGAGCACGTGTTGGAGCAGTTGAGGCCAGTCTCTGTTCTCAAGGTGGAGATGGTCAGCCAGATGATTCAGACTGCAAAGTTGAAAGACTCCCTCCAGGAGATGTTGGAGAAGCAAGAGAGACTTGTTGCAGAGTCTAAGGCTTATCTGGAGGAAGCCAAGCAGCTGCGTGATCTTCACTCTTCCTCCAACACTGCCTTGCCTGATCTTATAAGGCAGGTAGTGGAGCCCCTCCTTGATGAAGTTAAAAAGGGGGAAGAGAAGGTCAGAACTGATCTGGCGAAGACCACCAATGAGACTCTTTTTAGCCATGGAGCTCGTCTGGACCTGTTGGAGAACACTCTGGCCCAGGCTGAGTTGCAGAATAAGAAGAAAGAAGAGTTGAAATCCCTTTCTATGGCTAAACAGCTTGCTGCAGAAGAAGAGTCATCTGAAGCTGAGCAGGATCCTTCTACCATTCCTGGTCCTGCTAAGAGGAAGATTAGAAAAGTAAAGAAGAGTTTCCTTGAATCTGTTGTCGAAGAAGCAGAGAAGAGATACAAGGAAAAGACTCCAGAAGAGAGGCAAGCCAGAATCAGGAAGAACATAGATGAAGAGCAGAGGCTCAGATATGTTAAGAGGCAGAACAAGAAGGCCAGAGAAGCTGGTATTCCTTCTGGTGCAGGTGGCTCAGGTCAGAAGAGGAAAGCTCCTGTGGAAGTTATGAACATCTTGCCACTCAGGACAGAAGGGTCCTTTGACTCTACTGTGCCGTATCCTCTGATTGAGAGATGGAGAGAAGCCAAGACCCTCTGGTTCATTCAGCATTATATCCAGAGGCCAGCACCAGAAGATGATGAGCTGATCAACAGAACCTTCCATTCTTGGATGCAAGCCTATGATGCAGACTTGTACAAGCAGCTAATGGATTCAACCATTGAGTTCAACCTGGAGGTGACTGCTCCTGAATTTACTTATCTTAACACTCCCATGAATGGGAACCAGGTGGATTGGGCAGAACTGAAGAAGCTTTACAAGACCAAGGTGTTGGTGAATTTCACCCCAACATCTTCTGCAGAGTTGAAGGCCATCCAGGATAGGTTCCTTGACTGGTTTCTTGTCCCTAAAGAGAACAGAAGATATGCCTAGAGTAGGACTATGAACTTCAATGTAATCTGTAATTATTTTGTCCTCTGATTATTAATGAAAAATACATATCTTCTTTGTTCTAAAGACAACTCCTTGTTGTCTTATTATTTGCCTGATGAGATCTATTCTAAGGTCTCATCCCTTTATTGTTTTCCTGCTTAAGTTTACTTTTGATCAGTTCTGTAGTATTTTAACTCCATCAAAAAGGGGGAAATTGTTAGGAGAAAAATTTGTTAGTTTTGATGAGTTAAAACAAACCAGAAGTTGTAATAGGACCATCTGGACCTGTTAGCCAGATGAGGATTAGTTAGGACTTAGTCTAGGGGGAACTGCCAGATCAGAAGACCTCACCAGAAGAGTCACCAGAAGACCCCACCAGAGGACTTCACCAGAGGACTCCACCAGAGGACTTCAGCAGAAGAGATCAAGACCAGAGGCAGAGAACATTCCCTGACCAGACGAGTTCTGACCAAACGAGTCTGGTGGAACAAAAGATGCTCAGTTTGATCCCCTTATTCTACTGAGTATTCTGGTTGTTCACCAGATAAGGACCAGAAGACACCGAGGTTGCCTGGTGTCTGGTTCTGCCTTCTCTGGAGAGAATCAGAGTTAGGCAGAGGAAGCTATTGACCGTTGGTGATTCAAATCAAGTCAACAAGATCAGGATTGGAAAGTATTTGAAGATAGTCAATCCAAGGATCCCACCAACCCAATCAATCAATTAGGGAATTGATTGATTGAGGCTTCCATATATAGAGGATCTGATTGGATTAGCCTCCCAACGGCTATGTCCCTAATCCCCTCTATATATACTCGAGTGCAGATCTAGAAAAAGCTCTAGAGACTCTACACGCGCACATAGAATTCTAAGCTTTTGATCACTACGCATTTGCACTCACTTTGTTCTTAATTACTCATCCAACTCGTAAGGAGTTTATATACTCAACCTGTTCATCTTGTTAGATAAGGTTGGAGTAAGTCTGTCTTTAGATCGGAGTTAGATCTAAAGAGATTGTAAGAAGGTGTTGGTACTTCAGAAATTCCAGTAAGATAGTGAGTTGGTTGGTTGATAGTGAGACCCCTTTGATCAAGGGAGAGTGGACGTAGGATATTCAGATCCGAACCACTATATATACGGTCTTATTTATTGCTTTCTTTAATACTTGTTTGATTATAATTTATGCTCTAAGAGAAGGGATTTCTTCTAAAGACATATCGGTTAAAAAGGCTTCCGCAATTAATCTATCTAGTGGGACCAACAGAAGTTGTCTTCATCTTTGGGCCATTCTTCTCTTGGATCTGCAATAGTCTCAGCTGTAGTTCTAGGGTTATGTGTCATAAAAATAAATGGACCTTTAGTAATAACCCTTAGATTTTCATCATGCACACAGGCAAGATGAGCTCTCATTCTGATCTTCCAGAAGTCATAGTTTTCCACTGAGAACTGTGGAAGTTTGTGATGAGACTTATGGTTTAAGGGATTAACTCCCATGTTGTTCTCTGCTGGTGGTGCTACCCTAGCTGCATTGTCAGCCATAGTATATAAACAAGTTTATCAAGAGATCAATTCTGATGACCTTGAAAATACCTTTAAGAACAAGGTATACTTAGAACAATGGTCTTTTGAACCACTGCTCTGATACCAATTGTTGGTCCCGAAACGAACAAACAGGTGTATGGGGAGGGAATACACCTGTGGTTACAAATTAAAACTTCTTTAATTCTTATCAGGTGACTTCAGAGAGTAATTCGTTAGTGGACTTTAAGTCTGCTGAGAGTTACTAGTGAAAGCTTACTGAGATAATACCTCCACTGAAAGCTCAAGACTTTCAGTTGAACTACTATCTAATTAGCTTTCAACTATGGATTAGTGAACCCTTTAGAAAACTCGTTGTACTTGATAAACTTTGAGTGAGCAAACACACACTTATGAAATAGCAGAAAGTAAGTACACAAGGTATAAAGTGGTTCAGAGATGAATCTCCTACGTCCACTGTCCTGATCAAACAAGAGAATTCCTTTTCACTTGGAATTCCTTGTGTTATAGTGCCAAGGTGCACTGATCAACTAATCCTCTCTTAGGATGATTGATCACTAGGATAATTCCAGGTCCTAGTTCCCAAAACAATCCAGCTTTCAGACTGATACAAACAATCAGCTTACTAACACCACTTAACTCTAACTCTTAACCTAACGACTGAGTAGGGTTTTGAGTAGGGTTTACAAAGTAGCTCAATGCTTAGGATGGATTATCTCTTTCTAAGGTTTGGATATTGCTTTTAAGCTTGGTTACAGAAGGTTTGTTAGGCTCTCTACAAATGTGAAACACTTGGGAAACAATGGTAATTTCGAGTGCTTCTAGATAGTTATGAATGTAGGGATAACTTTGATCTTGTGAGTTTCCCGTGCATAGAAATGAGCACGTCCTTCTGTATTTATAGGCTTCCTTGAAAATCTTCCCGTTGGATTTGAATCTTCTCAAGTAAGTCTTCTTGTATCTGATTGGCTCAATCGGCTCTATTTGAAGCTTTAAGTCTTGTCAAGAAACGGCTGAAAGACCATGCATGTTCACCAACTTTCTGTAGATTGCTAGGGAAAGACTTTTGGTACTAGTCAGTCTGGGGCAGGTCAGCTGTCAGTAAAGTACACTGACGTGTCATCTTCTCATTGGACCTTCAGTCTGCTTGCCCAGATTCTTGTCTTGCTTTAAGGTGGAACTCCTCTGAGATAACCTTCTTATTCCTTCATTTATTGAAAGCTTCACTGAAATTCGTTTTGCCTTGTTCCAACCAGATTAACTAACAGTTTTTAATATGTTTAGCATTGAATGTGCTTTGTTAGTTCTCATCAGTGGATCTTGGTCCTCTCCTGATGGTTTTAGTCTTAGTGAGAATGCACTTAGAAAACATTCAAGACTTAGACTATTTCTCAGATCACTTGTCTTCAGTAGATTCCGTTTTCAGCGGACTTTGATTTTAGCAGACTTCATTCTTCAATACACTCTAGAAATTACTAACTGCACTTCAATTCCCTAATAATTGAACTGTTTAACTAAACACTAACTCTGCTGAATATTTTACTTACAAATAATTTAGGAGGAACATTTTGGCATCTTAATCAAAACTTAAGTCTATACAATTTCCCAACAAGATGAATAATCATTGATTATATGTTAAAAATTAGATTTTTTTTTAACATTGTAATGTATTAATTACAATTCAATGTATTATTTACAATTCTTTATGAGAAGTTATAATTTTAAAAAGTAGTAGTAGTTATTGTAAGTAAGTAATACAATTTCGAGTAGAACTTTAATTGGAAACTAATAGTTAGGAGACATCTCTAATGTCATTTAATATTATCAACGTACCAGGATTTTTCAATAATTTAAAATAATAATACTCGATTATTTTTCAAAAGTTAATATATTAATTTTGATTTATAATACAATATTTAAGTATTTAGGAACGATTTTATATATAGCATATGGACTTAACATATCTATTGAATATTCGTATAATAAAAAAAATTACTTCCTATCATGATGCATTAATAATAAATATATTTTATATATATATGAATGTTTGTATATACATAAATAACTTTAAAATTATATACTTTTACTTATTTACATCAATTTTAAAATTATTGGTAAAATTATATACTTTTACTTATTTATAATATTAGGAAATGTGGACTAATTTTATATGATAATTTAGTCCAAGAAAATTGAAATTAATGTTATATTAGGAATATTTAACTTTTTATTAAACATGTGTTTCAATCAACCTTATCTTATATATTGTCTAAATTTATCATATTTTTTGAAAGAGTTGATTTGAAATAATTATCTTAGGATCAATGTACAAATTTATACTAATTATATAATTTACTTATTTAATTAGTTTTAAATTTATTGTTAAATAACTAATTATAAAAATTCATAAATTGTCAACATTAATAATATATATATTATTACCTTTTCATTTCAAGGAAAATATGTGGATTTTTTTTTTAGTTCTTATTCTAATTACATGTAATCATGCAATAAAATAAAATATATTGCTAAATTCTTTATAAATCCATTACTATAAAATATAATTTGAAATTATAAATCTTTAAAAATTTTGAAACAGTAACTTTAGAGCCTCAACACAATAAACGACATATGAGTTAAATATGATATCATACTTTAAAGTATTAACTAATTAACAGATAACAATTTATTAATTTTTATATTACACAAAACATGAAAATTTAAATCTTTATTTCCTAAAATTTAATGTATAACTATACCTTATAAATGTGTAAACAATTTAAATTAAAAAAAAAAATTGTAGAAAATTATTTGTACCTAAATTAATATTTAATTAATATTTTCGAATTACAGGTTGCTATTGAATGATTAAATTATTTAAAAATATGATTTGACTTAGTCTAATGTATATCATTTATACGTATATATTTTGAATACATGATTTATCTTCTATAATTTCAAAAATTAATAAAATTAATTCGTGTATATATTTTTAAATTAACTTAATTTTAGTTACAGACAATTTTAAAATATTATTAATTAATATTTTATAAATATTTTTTTGGTTCAGTCTAATTTAGAACATGTGTACATGTATATATCAATTTCCTTAATATGTGGATGCATATATCTTATCCATATTACATGATGTCTATTTATTTTTACAATTAAAATAATATTTGTAAACTTAGTATATTAGAAGTTAGAAAATTTAAAATATTATTTTTTTATATATACTAATATACAACGTGTGTATTTTAATTTCTTGAATAATTAGAATAATGTAGCTGGTGAATGTCCTAATTTACATTAAAAATTTAAAGTATATATTAATGTCGAACATGAATATGGCAAAACAGAATATTGTATTGTGTATTTTTTATTTTAAAATATCTATGATATTATATTTTTATATTTTTTAGTGTTAGGAAATAAAAACAGATTATATCATTGATATAAACTAATTATTTAACATAGCTTTTAATTGATTATATATATATTATTTTAATTATTTAATTTATTCACAACATGAAATTCGAATTATGTTGACATGATTATATTATGTTAAAATACATATTCTGTACAAGTAATTTTAATAAATAGTTTTATGAGGTTGTAAGTTTTTTTTTTTTTTTTGCAGATTGATTATTTATCAATGTTCTTGGCATGGATGGATAAAAATAAAACCGATAATGAGGATGCAAAGAAGCTGACTTATGTGGAATTTCCAAAGATGTATGTTTGGGATAGAAAAAAATACCAGTGAAAAAGGAGAAAGAGCAATAGATTTTCTTTGGGAAGACTATACAGTGTTCTACCGAGGGCTGGTGAAGAGTATTGTTTGTATCTTTTATTGTCTTATAGTAAGGGATCAACATCTTACGAGATGATACAAACCATTGGTGAGTGATATTGTGTATGATACCTTTAAGGATGATTGATATTCAATGGGTGTGCTAGACGATGATCATGAATACATTGATGGGATAATAGAGACAGGTTATTGGGCAAACGCTCATTATATAAGGAACTTATTCACTATTCTTATCATGTCATCTTCAATGACCTCTCCAGAAACCGTATTCGAAAAGGCGTGGGAGTGTATGTCGGATGATATACTCCATAAAAGAAGACAAATATTGAATATTTCAGGTATAATATTATTTAAATTAATTATTTCCTTTAGATTGTTTAAATATTTTACAATTATATTTTTTTCTAACTGTTTTTTTTTTTAAGATTTACAGCTTAATAGCGAAGAGTTGAAAACTTGGCTTTCATTGAAATTGAGAAGCTACTGCAGATGAATGGATCTATTTTGAGTAGATTTGTATCAATACCAGTACCAGATTTTGAGTTTGAGAATGATTTAGTAAATAAACTCATTCGTTAAGAATTGAATTACGATCGGTCTGAACAAGGAGAAGAATATAACAAGTTAAGTTCAACTCTAACGCAAGAACAAAAACTTGTGGTTAGTGAAATACTTGAAGTTGTTTGATTGCAAGAAGGAGAGTCTTCTTTATATAAGGATATGGTGGAACTGGAAAGACATTCATTTGGAGAACGATCTCCATAGCATTACGTTCTGAAGGCAATATTGTTCTTAATGTTGCATCAAGTGGAATAACATCTCTACTTCTGCCCAACAGACGTACTGTTCATTCAAGATTTGCTATACCGCTTAATATTGATGAGACATCCACGTATAACATAAAGCCGGTGACACATTTGTCTGAACTATTATTGAAGACAGAACTTATTATATGGGATGAGGCACCAATGATTAACAAATTTAGCATTGAAGCTTTAGATAGAAGTTTAAGGGATATTGTTAGATCTCCAGATGGAACCATGGGCGATATGCCTTTTGGTGGTAAAATAGTTGTGCTTGGAGGAGATTTTTGACAGATACTTCATGGTTATGCCAAAAGGAAGTCGAGTGGATATTGTGCACTCAACTATCAATGCTTCATATTTTTGGGATCATTGAAGATGTTTTATGCACCTTTTATTAAATAATAATATGTTTTTTTAAAGAAATAATTATTGAAAAACTAAAGACAACTCATTTGTTTTCAATTTTAAGGTTTTAAGATTGACGAAGAACATGAGATTACAATGTTCTAATCCCAATACGTCCTCAAATGATGATGCTATTGTTAACTTCTCGATGTGGATTTTGTAAGTTGGTGATGAGAAAATTGAAAATAGTCAAGATAGTATCGCTGAGATTGAGATTCCGAAAGATAATTTGATTTATGATGTCGTTGATCCGGTTGCATCTATAATCGAAAGTATTTATCCATCCTTGATTGATAATTTAAGGACACATAAATACTTTGAGGATAGAGCAATACTTGCTGTTGGGACATTGTCAGTTTTGATTAAGATCCCAAAGCCCCTGAAAAGATGATTCACCTGTCAGGATTGTCTTGGTTAGTTTGTTACTTAGCTTTACTTCACAGGAACTCAGTGAGACGAGTACTCACTGATGTCAACCAAGACGAAGAGCCTGAAGACGCAGAACACCATCCTGAACTTATGGCAGTCTTCTAAGCTGTCTGAGTAAGTTTCAGTGATGAAGAGTATGACCCTGAGGTCATTACTAACTCAGTCCTGAAAGGGAACGGGATGACACTGAGTTATTGGGAAGACTTGGAGTAGGGCCAAGCAATGCAAAAGGAATGTCAGCATCAGGAAAAGACCATTGTGCGAGAGACAAAAAGAACTTAATAAGACAAGCCTGAAGCAAAGGAATGAGTTCTGACATTCTCACCAACCTAATGACGTGGACCAATCCAAGAAGGACACGCACGTACGGATCCTGACATAAAGACTGACTTCAGACTGCACTTTCAATGGGCAAGCATTAAATGTGCATTAAATGCAATTACCTAATCCATGCAAGGACAGCTGCTGCATGGGAAATATGTCCGTTGAACGTAACCTGCGATGATGGCTAGAAGGCTATCTCCTCCAACGGATAGTTTTCAAACCCATCTATAAATACAGAAGACGTTGAACCCATTCAAGGTTACGGGAAATTTTCAAGCCAGAAATTACTCAAACTCTCAAGCTTTCAAAAGTACTCAGCGTACAAAAGACGCACTCGAAACCAGTTAAATTTCCCAAGTGTTTCTTAGATTAGTGAGAGTTATTATGTATTCCACTAAGCGTATTAGATTTATCCTAAGCTTAAAGTGATTATACATCCTTAGCATAACATTATCTTGTAAGGATAATCACCTCTTAGTTGGAAACCCTACTGAAACCAAAACCCTCTAGATAGGTTTGTTGGTGAAAGTTGTTTAGTGAAGTTATGAAGGAGTTTGTATAGGTCAGTGAGGTTAGCTGATCTTGGTGCACCTTGGCACGTTAAAAACAAGTTAATCCTGAGTGGATTATCCTGTTAAATCAGGATCGTGGACGTAGGAGCTTGAGTCTCCGAACCACGTTAAACTCCTTGTGTTCTTTACTGCTTTGATATTGTGCTTATTTGCTTATTTACTTAAGTTATTCATAGCATTGGGTTTTATCGGGCTTGAATCAATCAGCTTGATCATTAAACTGAACACTGCCCTACTGATCACTATTTCAGAATTAAGTAAGCAAGTTTTTCAGAAAGCAAACATAAATCAAGACTATAAACTTTCGGGGCTCACACATTTCTGCACCGAACTCTGATTGATAGTTAGCCAACTAACCAGCACTCAGTGCAGTCAGTAGGTGGGTTATCAATCCTGAGTTCTTTACCACTCTGAGTAAGGGAACTCAGCTTGAAAAAGTTGTATACGTGTATTCCCACCTGTTGGGACATTGTCAGTTTTGATTAAGATCCCAAAGCCCCTGAAAAGATGTTTGCCTTAATCTGTCTTTGTCAGGCTAGTCTTGATTAGGGTTAGTACTTAGTCATTTTACACTTCACAGGTACTCAGTGAGAGGAGAACTCACTGGAGATAATCAAGACTCAGAGCCTGAAGACGAAGAGCACCATCCTGAACTTATGGCAGTCCTCTAAGCTGGCTGAGTAAGTGTCAGTGATGAAGAGTATGACCCTGAGGTCATTACTAACTCAGTCCTGAAGGGAACAGGAGGTCACTGAGTTAATGGGAAGACTTGGAGTAGAGCCAAGCAATGCAAAAGGAATTTCAGCGTCAGGACAAGACTGGTGGGCTCAAGACAAAATGAACTTAATAAGACAAGCCTGAAGCTCAGGAATAAGTTCTGACATTCTCACCAATCTGATGACGTGGACCAATCCGAGTAGGACACGCACGTACGGAACCTGACATGGAGACTGAATTCAGACTGCACATTCAACGGGCAAGCATTTAATGGGCATTTAATGCAAATACCAAATCCATGCAAGGACGGCTGCTGTATGGAGATATGTCCGTTTGAAGCCTCTCTACATAGATGACTCGAAGACTATCTCTCCAACGGATAGTTTTTTTCAAATCACCTATAAATACAGAAGGCCTTGAACCCATTCAAGGTTACGGGAAATTTCCAAGCCAGAAATTACTCAAACTCTCAAGTATTCAAAGCATTCAACCCTTAAGAAGAAGCACTCGAAACCATCTAAATTTCCCAAGTGTTTCTTAGCAACCGAGAGTTATTCTGTATTCCAAGAGCTAAATAGCATTATCTTAAGCTTAGAGAGATTATCCAATCCTTAGCATAGCTTTGCCTTGTAAGGATAATCTCAACTTAGTTGGAATCCAAACTGAAACCAAAACCCTAAGTTAGGTTTGTTGGGAGTAAGTCAGTCAGTGTGTTAGTAAGTGGAGTTGTATAGATCAGTGAGGATAGCTGGTCTTGGTGCACCTTGGCACGTTAAAAACAAGAATCCCTTGAGTGGATTTCCTGTTAAGTCAGGCCGTGGACGTAGGAGCTTGAGACTCTGAACCACGTTAAACTCCTGTGTTCTTACTGCTTTGATTTTGTGCATACTTGCCATATTATTCGTTCACTCATTACATTCAAGTTTATCAGACCTGAATCAATCAGGCTGATCTTCATAAGAACACTGCCCTACTAAACACTATTCTGAATTGAGTAAAACAAGTTTTTCAGAAGGCAAACTAAACAAGACTTTAAACTTTCAGGGCTCAAACATTTCCGCACTGAACTTGAACTGATAGTTAGCCAACTGACCCGCACCAAGTGTAGTCAGTAGGTGTGTTATCAGCTCCTAGTTCTTTACCACTCTGAGTAAAGGGGACTCAGTCAGTTTTAAGTTGAAAAGTTGGTATACGTGTATTCCCCCCCCCCCCATACACGTATTCCTCAGTCTTGTACCGGGACCAACAAGTGGTATCAGAACAGTGGTTCGAAAGACCACTGACTTTGAATACTAATAGTTTCAGAGGAGAAACTGTTGGTGGTCACTGAACAGATCTGAGTTTGCTTTTCATAAAACTTGCATCATCATGACTTCGAGGAGACTTGAAGCTTCGTTACCTGAATTCTCTGTGTCTAACTTTGTCTATTGGAAGTTCAGATTAGAAGCACATCTAGATGCCATCCATGACCAGATGCCGCGTGTACTCAGGGAGGGACCGATCAAGATCACTATTCCTAACGTCAGAGGACTGGGATATGAGGATCTTGCGATTGGCGTGCAGGTTCCTAAAGAAAGGAAAGACATGACCAACGATGAAATCAAGATGGTGGGGCTTGACAACGTCGCCAGAAACATCATCTTGCATACGGTGCCCTTCGAGGAGTCAGCTAGGCTGATGAACTTAAAGACGGCAAAGGAGGTTTGGGATGAGCTGACAAGGATGTGTGAGGGATCTGAAAAGATCAAGGAGAACAAGAGAAACATTGCTATTCAGAAATTCGAGGCG
This sequence comes from Ballota nigra, assembly GCA_947034835.1. Lineage (NCBI taxonomy): Eukaryota > Viridiplantae > Streptophyta > Magnoliopsida > Lamiales > Lamiaceae > Ballota > Ballota nigra. The sequence goes on from OX344729.1 coordinate 11,920,534, forward strand.
TTCGAGATGCTGCCTGACGAGAGCATAGATCAAATGGAGTCTAGATTCATCAAGTTGATGAATGAGCTGGTGATGCTGGACAAGGATGTCCCAAGGAGAGATGTTGCTTCAAAGATCCTGAATGCCCTTCCTGAGAGATGGGACAACAGTGTAATTATGCTTAAAAACACTCAGGATATGAGTAACATAACTTCTGCTTTACTTTTTTCAGAGCTCAAAGCGCTTGAATTCGATCTTAACAAAAGAAAGAAGAAAGTTCAGTCAGAAGAGGAAGTGAAGGAGAAAACTCCTGAGAAAAGTGTGGCGTTCAAGGCCAGGTCTGAACCTGTTGAGCCCTCATCAAACTCTTCATCAAAGTCGCTGATGGAGATGAGCAGGGAAGAACTCGCTGAGGAGTACAGCCTGATGGCCAGACGATTTGACAAGCTCAATTCCAGGTTTGGTCGTTATAAAAAGTTTTATCAGGACTCACGTGACAGGAAACCTGAAGGAACCCACCAAAGCTCGAGGAGATATGAGGAGCGAAGGAACACTGACCAGAGGAGAGAACGTGGTGATGAAAGGAGATATTCTGAACCAAAACCTGAAAGAAGAGACGAACAGAGACGTACTCACGATGATAGATATCCAACCAAGGCTGAAAGCTCACCAAGAACCAGGGAACCTGACTCAAGGAGGAACCCTGAACCTAGAAAAGAAAGAGTTAGTGAGCAGGTAGCATGTTACAACTGTAACAAGATTGGTCACTATCAGTACGACTGCCCGGAGCTGAGTGCAAGGGAGAGAGAGGAAAGGAGAGCCACTAGGGATCTAAGATCTGCTGATCGGAGAGCGATGGTCGCTGAAGATGCAACAAATTCTGACGGTCCTGCTGAAAGGTCACCTGAACTCTTCTCAGATGACGAGTACGATGATGTCTGTCTGATGGCTAGGGATGAGCCTGAGGTAACATCAAATTCTGTTTGTGCTTCTTACACTGGTCAAAATCCTGAGCTTAGCTCAGAGTCAGTTAGAGAAATTAACCTTCAGATCTGCCTTGATCAATTGATGGTTGATTTCTCCAGACTGCAGAAAACTAATGTCTTCTTGGTAGAGGAGAACAAGAAATTGAGTACTGAGGTTCAAAACCTGAACGAACAACTCACTCAGTCTGATCTTAAAGAATCCGCTCAAATTGTGAGACTAACTCAGGAGATTGATTTAATCAATGCTGAGCGTCTTCCAAGAGAGAAGATTCTGAAGGAACTGGCTGACGAAGAGCTGGTCAGGAAGGAAGAACTGAAAGTACTTAAAAGTAAGTTTGATGACCTCTTTACCAGACATGAAATCCTGAAAAAGAGTGAGGACTCTCTCAAGAAAAAGGTTGCAGCAATGAATAAATCCTCAGTGGCTAGAGAGGAAATAAATAGCAGCCAGATTCTTGGGAACAAGAAAAAGGGACTTGGATATGTTCCTGAGAAATCCTCACAAGGTCAGTCTCATGTTGCGTCAGGGAGCAACACTGAGAGGGTATTTGTTCAGACAGGCCAGAGTGCACCTAAGGTTGTACTCCAGGCCCGTCAAACTGATAAGGGCAAAGAAACCGTTGACACAGTCAAGGTAGCTCCTAAGGTAGCTAAGCAACAAAACCCAAGGGAAAGGCGAAGCAACCTAAGGAAGCCCCTGAAAGCTCAGGCCAGGGAAAACCTCAGCGAAAGCAGAGGAAGACTCAGGCCAAGAGCACTCAGACTAGTCAGCGAGGGTACCATCATGCTTGGCAATACCAACAGGGAAGGCCAAACATGATGACACCCCCGTGGTTTTGGCATCCTGAGGCCTTTAACTGTTTTCCATTCCCTCACTTGCCTAGGGGGAATAGAAATCAGGTTCCTTATCAAGAACAAGGCCCAAGACCTGCTGCACTCAGACCTAGGAAGAACAGGAAGCCAGCCCAAAAGGCACCCACTCAGGCTCCTGTGAAGCCTAAGTCTAGCACTCATACACCATCTCCCTCTCAGGCAAAGAAGAAGAAAGTTGTGTATGTCGATGTTTCAGGGAGACAGATTTACCACTCTGAGGCAATCAGGGTTGTGAAGCAAGTCTGGATCCCGAAGGGTACAGCTGACACAATAGGACCCAACACCCAATGGGTACCTAAAGCCTGATTTGCTTGCAGGCGGTTGTGGATCACAACAAGAGGAGAGGATACTCAATCAAAGCTGTTTGGTACCTAAACAGCGGTTGCTCAAGGCACATGACTGGAATGAAGAGTCTTCTCCAAGAATATCAAGTTAAAGATGGTCCACAGGTAACCTTTGGTGATAACTCAAAAGGTGTTACTAAAGGTTTTGGTGTTTTGATAATAGGTACAGTCAGAGTGGAAAATGTGTCCTTTGTGGAAGGACTGAAGCATAACCTGCTGTCAGTAAGTCAATTCTGTGACAAAGGGTTCAGTGTTGAGTTCTCATCGAATATATGTTCAGTCAAGGACAAATCAACACAAGTGCTTCTATCAGGTATAAGGAAAGGTAATGTTTATCTCGCTGATTGGAGCAGCACTATTCCTAATACTTGTCTTATTGCTAAAAGCTCGCTAGAGCTCAGTTGGCTATGGCATAAAAGATTAAGCCACCTGAACTTCAAGATTCTTAACAAAATTTCTAGACAATCACTTGTTGATGGTCTACCTAATGAAGTTTTTAGCAAAGATCACGTGTGCAAAGCTTGTCAGGAAGGGAAGCAGGTCAGAGCATCATTCAAAGAGAAAGCTTCCTATTCCACTGACAGGATACTTCAGCTCTTGCACATGGATTTATTTGGTCCCATAGCACCTGTGAGTATGAATGGTAGAAAGTATACCCTTGTGGTTATTGATGATTATTCTAGATATACTTGGGTTATTTTCTTGTTGAATAAAAAGGAAACACAGGTGAAGCTTCCAGAGTTGCTCAGGAGACTCAGCAATGAGAAGAATCAGTCCATTACTAAGATCAGATCTGACAAGGGCACTGAATTTATAAATTCATATATTTCTGACTTTTGTAATGAACTTGGTATAGCTCATGAGACTTCTGCAGCTAGAACCCCACAACAGAATGGTGTCGCTGAAAGGAGGAACATGACATTGAAGGAAGCTGCAAGGACCATGCTGGCTGAGTCAGGATTGCCCAAGAAATTCTGGGCTGAGGCAATCAACACTGCATGCTACACTCAGAACAGATCCATGCTGAACAAACAACATGCTCAGACCCCATATGAGACATGGAACAAAAGGAAACCTCGTATTTCTTATTTTCATGTATTTGGTTGTAAGTGTTTCATACTCAACAATGGGAAGACCCAATTGAAAGCCTTTGATAGCAAATCTGATGAAGGAATATTCTTAGGATATTCTGAAGTTAGTAAAGCCTTCCGGGTTTACAATTGTAGGACCCTTGTTGTGGAAGAATGACCTCATGTTGTCTTTGATGAGTCTGCTAATGAGTCTAGGGCAAAGGTGTTGAATCCTGACACTGAGGAGGTCACAAGGAGTGTGACAAGGCTGAGCTTGAAGAATCAACCTGATCCCAAGATCAAGACTGTGCCAATTCCGAGATGGGATGATGATGACGATCAGGATGATGAATCAGGTGCCACTCCTAAGCCCAGCACATCAGGGATTGTTGAGCCTCAGACTGAGGAACAGGCTCAACCTGAGGTAAGCACCGTCTATGAAGATGCTGTTGCAGCTGAGACGGTTCCTGAGTCACCTCATGAAGGGGGAATCAATGTCCCTGACATTGAACTTATTAATCCCTTTGGTATAGACTCAGGATCATCCCCTTCTGTTCAATTTCCTGAATTTTATGAGCCCGTAGACACTAACATTGCAGGCACTTCAGGAACAACTCCTGGCAAGAGAACATGGTTAGAAGATCATCCCATTGATCAAATCATTGGTGATCCAACTGAGGGAGTCAGGACTAGACGGTTCCATGGTGAGAGTGCATTGTTCTGTTGCTTTCTCTCTGAGCAAGAGCCTCAGAACATTGAAGAAGCTCTCACTGACTCGAACTGGATCATTGCCATACAAGAGGAGTTGAATCAGTTCACAAGGAATCAGGTTTGGGAACTGGTAGATAGACCTAGGCATCAAGGTGTGATTGGTACCAAGTGGGTCTTTAAGAACAAGAAGGATAAAAATGGTGTTGTGGTAAGGAACAAGGCTAGACTGGTTGCAAAAGGGTATTGTCAGTCTGAAGGAATAGACTATGATGAGACTTTTGCTCCAGTGGCTAGGTTGGAAGCTATCAGGTTGTTCCTTGCCTATGCAACATATAAGAAGTTCAAGGTGTATCAAATGGATGTCAAGAGTGCCTTCCTGAATGGTGTACTCAATGAAGAGGTATATGTTGAACAACCTCCCGGGTTTGAGGTTGGAGATAGAGTATACCATTTGAAGAAAGCACTCTATGGACTTAAGCAAGCACCAAGAGCTTGGTATGATACCCTCTCTCAATTCCTGACAGATCATGGGTTCAAGAAGGGAACTGTGGATAGGACTTTGTTCAGGATCACTGAAGGTGATGATATTCTCTTGGTCCAGATTTATGTGGATGACATAATATTTGGATCACCAAATCATCAGCTCTGTGAGAAATTCTCTAAGTTGATGACTGGTAAATTTGAGATGTCCATGATGGGAGAGATGAACTTCTTCTTAGGATTGCAGGTCAAGCAGACTGATCAAGGTATATTCATTAATCAGGCCAAGTATACAAGAGACTTGATTCATAAGTTTGGTGTTCAGAACAGCAATCCAGCCAGGATCCCTATGAACACAAATTGGAAGATGGATCCTGACACTGAAGGGACTTCAGTAAATCAGACTGAGTATCGTGGGCTGATAGGTTCTTTGTTGTACCTGACTGCAAGTAGGCCTGACATTACGTTTGCAGTTGGTGTGTGTGCTAGGTATCAGTCTGATCCCAAAAGAAGTCATTTGGAGGCTGCTAAGAGGATACTTAAGTATTTGAAAAGGACAGTCAATATGGGACTATGGTATCCTTCAGATGACAACTTAGAACTGACAGGTTATTCAGATGCAGATTATGGAGGTTGTAGGATTGATAGGAAATCAACCTCAGGGACATGTCAGTTTTTGGGAAGTAAGTTGATCTCGTAGTTTAGTAAGAAGCAGAATTCAGTGGCGACATCCACGACTGAGGCTGAGTATATGGCTGCAGGTAGTTGTTGTGCTCAGATTTTATGGTTGAGGCAACAGTTGAGGGACTACTAAGTGTTTGCTAATCAGGTTCCAATCTATTGTGATAACAATAGTGCTATAGCAATTACTTAGAACCCAGTGCTTCACACAAGGTGCAAGCATGTGGATATTAGACACCACTTCATTCGAGATCATGTGGAGAAGAAAGATATTAGGATGGAGAAGATTCACACTGACAGGCAAAGAGCTGACATCTTGACTAAGCCTTTGGCTGAAGCAAGGTTTATGGAACTGTCAGTGGAGTTAGGACTCTTAGATCCGGGAAAGCAGTCAGTGTAGGGTTCTAGGGGGAACTCAGGCCAGACTCGACTCAACGAGGTATCAGGGTGCTACAATGTCTCCCTGACAGGTATGAGTTCTAACCTGACTCTTGTGAATTTCAAGCGTCTCCCTGAGTCCTTCGTCCTGAAAATCTTTATTAAATGCATTCCGTTTTCATTAAAAGCGCGCCTTTTCATATTTAAAACCCACGCGCACGGAGCATTTAATGCTACAGTTACTTTTTCATATACGTGTCTGTTTTATACGGAATATGACTGACATGGGGTTTAATTGAAGCTGAGATTAATCCTGGCCCTTCATTTCAAAACCTTTCGAATTCATGGATCAATCTCAACCCCACGTTTGAGTAACTGACTTAGTCTTATCAATCAAGAGTGTCATTTGAACAATCTGCACACTGAGTTTTCTCTTGCTCAAACACAGAAATTTCAAAAATCTCTTCTTCCAAAACAATGGCATTCCTTGATTCCAACTGGACAACCGACAAGATCGTGGACGTTGTCGAAAAGAAACTGATACACATGGAGCAAGTCATCTCCATGGAAGGTATCTGTCTCACAGTTGAGGAAATCAAACCAGTATTCAAGTGGATTTCCGATGCTGGGTTGGAAACATACTTCACCACCCGCCCCATCTCCGTGCTCCCAAGGACAGTTGTGGAAGCATACTTAAACTTGTTCTTGCGGAAAGAGGAAGTTTTCACGAAGGTGACTGCGCTGAAGCCGACGGGAGAGAAAGACGGCGACGGGGAGCCTCTTTACAACGCAGAGGTGGTCACTATTAACATCAGGCAGGCGGTGAGGGAAGTCTTCAAATTGCCATTCTCAAGCATCAACCCAAAAACGTACAAAGAAAACTCGGAGGGAGAATTCCTTGGGAAATGGACCAAATCTGGGTCATCAGAGTTCAAGGCCCGTCAGAACAAGAATACGCTGAAGCCTGAGTACAGGGCTCTGGTGGATTTGGTGTCCAAGATAGTGATGGGAGCAACTGGCTCTCACGAGCAGTTGAGTCTGCCCAAGCTGAGACTCATGGGAGCAATTGCTGATGGAGTGGAAGCGAACTGGGAGCAGTTCTTCCTCGATCAACTCCATCAGGCCGGGTTAGACAAGCTTACGCGAGATGAGGAGAAGAAGCACATATCCGTCAGTGCCATCTTGCCGTTCGGCACGAGAATGTCCATCCTAATTGCTCATGCTTGCCATGGGTATACCTTCGATTTTGAGGACAGTCTCTCCTCAAAGAAGGTAATGTTTTCCTCACTGAGTGATACTTATTCAGTGCTAGGGCTGATTGATCCCAATGCGAAAGCAAAGGGTCAGGCCAAAAAGCCAGCTGGTAAGGCCAAGAGAGTGGCAACCAGTCTCATTGAAAGGGTAGATGAGCTCCTTGAGAGGAGTAAGGACGGTGAGGAGGTTGCAGCTGAGGAGGTGGAGCAGCCTGAGGTGGACGCGGCTGAGAAGAAGAAGAGGGTGAAGATCGTGCTGTCAGGGAAGAGCACGAAATCAGGGACTGAGTCTAATCCCAAGAAGGTCGGGTCTGAGGCTGAGGGAACTGACGATGACGTCAGAAAGGAGGGTGCTCAGGGAGAGAGGCCCCTAAAGAGGCTTAGAAAGGGAACCGGAAAGTCCCCGGCTAAGAAGCTACCTGAGGTGAGTGAGAGGGAGAAGTCAAGCTCTCCTGGAGCCTCTGACTTGGAGGAAGTGAGAAAGACTGTCGAGACGGCTGAGTCGTTGCAGCCTGAGACAGCACCCACTCAAACACTCCCACACCCTGAAATCCAAACACCTTCCATCCCTGACCCCACACCTCAAACCCCCAAACCACCCCAAACCTCAGAGCCAAATCAGCCTACTGAGTCAGCGCCATCAACTTCACACACGAATGAGCCTGACCAGTCAGCAGAGCCGAATCTTTCAAACCCCGCAGACTTTCCATCATACCCCAATCCCAAAGACTGTCCCAAATCCATTTCAGCTGAAGAGGATGAATTCCTTGAAGTGGAGGAGGAGGAGTTAGATGAGCACATGGCTGGTGGGATTCTTGAGAACACCCTCAGGGGGAATGCCACAGAATGGGCAGGAAAGTGCTGGCCTGGGCTGTACAAGTACACTGGGCTGCTAGCGTATGTGATTGAGCTCAAGGTTTGGTTGGATTTCAAACAATCAAACATGCAGGAGCAGCATCTGCTAGTGGACGCTCGTGGCTGGGATCATTAGGAGACTGAGGAGGCCAAGATCTGTTCTTTCTTTGGACTAACTAGCTGGCTTCAACTCTTGAACTTTGATAACCTGAAGCAGCTAGTGGCTGATTTGATGTCCAAGAGCAAGGCTGACCTCCTGTCTGATGACGAGAAGGATGGTGAGGAGGATGATGAAGCTCAGGGTGGAGCTGTGGAGAAGGCAGTGGAGGAGACTGCGAGAGAAGTTGATGAGATGATCTCTGAGCCTCAGGCTCAGGGGGAAGGTGATAAGGACACTGGTGCCAAGGGTGGACCAGTGGCTGAGGATGTTTTGAACATCTCAGCTGCCAATGAGACATCTGTCGATGAAGGGATTCCCTGCCCTGAGACAAGAGAGGAAGATGTTGAGGCATCCAAGGAGACTCTCAGTTCCGAGGGACAAGTTCCTAAGGTTCAAGTTAGCTTAGTTGAGCCTGAGCAGGCGGCTTTGACTACTTCACAACTGCCTTCAGTGCACCTTGAAGAAGGGACTGATAATGCAGGGACTGACAAGGGAAAGCAGCCAATCACTGATGTGGCCGTTGATGATGAAGATGTGATAATAACCGGGGTCGGACGTGCTGAATTTACAAGCATAGTAGAGGTCAAGCAGGAGAAAACCACAGAAAATCTAGCTGAACTTCAGGAGGAAGTGATGAGGCTACGAGCTGAAAAAGAAGAAGACTCCAAGGCCCTGGCAAAACACATCAGGTGGACAAAGTTAGCCTACAACACCCTTGCCAACAGGGAGCTGATTTTGCTAAAGCGGACGATGACTGACACGGCCAAGTCAGTGAAGAATGAGAGGAAGCGCACCAAGAAGATGCTCAGGAACACTCTCAAGAAACTTGATGAGAGGGATGCGATCAGGGATGAGAAGTTGAATCAGGCAGTTGACAGGCTTGCAGTTCAGACTGGGGCTATTGTCACTCAGGCCATGAAGGACTCAGCGTCCAAACTGGAGCTGGAGTCAGGGAAGTTGGATCGCATCTCTCAGTCAGTGACAGACATTTTGGCAAAGGCCACTGACGAATCTGCAAAGATACTAACTGAGGTCAGCAGAGTCAGCGGTGAGTCCTTGAAGGTGGAGGAAAGGATCACCAAGGCTGAACAAAGTCTCCAACTCTCTATGGAGGTCTTTGAGAAGAAAGTCAATGCTGCTATCAGTTCGGTTTCTTACGCAGGCACTGGAATTTCGATGGGAGTTGAATTATTGAAGGAGGGAATTAATGATGTCCATTCCCTAGCCTCCTTCGTAATCAACAGCGGATCTAACGCATTCCCATCCGAGGCCAATGATGATGCCAAAAAGGGGGAAAAGAAGAAGAAAAGATCCCGCCCTGAGGCATCGGAGGCAGTCAATCAAGGTGAGACCGTTCTAGCTGACCCTGAAGCCAATCCTGAAGGGAACATATTAAGGGTGAGGAAGTCAGCTAGGTTAGCGGCAGTGGAGAAGGAAGGAAAGGAAGTTGTTGCCAAGCTGAGGGAGGAGGCAACAAAGGCTGATGAACCTTCCAAGCAACAACCTGAGCCAGTTCAAAGATCGTCACCCATGAGCTCAAGGAAGAATCCCATCACTTACTCAGGGGAGTTGGTGGCGGAGTTATGTGCTGAAGCATGGGGAGATCACTCTGAGAAATCTGAGGCTATGCGCAGAGCTGAAATTGCTCAGAAGGAGAAAATGCGCATCCTAGAGAAAAAGGTTGAGAAGCTGACATATATCACTGAGTTTCAACAACGAGAACTAGATGATGCAGTGATCAGCTTGCTAAGGAGGAAGAATTTGAAGCCTGAGCCGAGGAAGTACAGGAAGAAGCCAACAGTTAGGAAATCAACAATTCTTCAAGTCAATAGGCCAGAATCAGGAATAAGGGAAGCTTTTGTCGATGAGTTCGTCTCAGAGGCATTGAAGGAGTTCTGGACTGATGCAAGGGATGAATTTGTTAGATTGTGGTATGTTGTGAAGAAGTGGGGCGACACTGACGATATCAATGCCCACTTCACTGACTACATGATGGACAATCATCCTGAGCTATTCCAGAATATCTTGGAGGAGGCTGATGCAGCTCAAGTTCAAGTGAAGGCTCCTGAGTTCACCATTCGAGCTCCTCCCTTGGTTCCTGGAACTCAAAAGCATGATACAAAGGCCATAATGATGGAAGTATTGAAGATAGCTAAAGCTGAAGGATACGTGAACCAACCTGGAAGACTTGACGAGCTGAAGGCAAGAGTTTATGCAGGATATGGACTCAAGCCTGAAATGAGATTAGTCTAGGTGTTCACAGGCTTCTTTGTAATAGATTAGATTCATTGTAATCATTTCAACATCTATCAAAGAAATCTATTACTTTTGCCCACAGACAAAAACTCATTGTCTTTTTGGATGTTTGTTTTAAATTCTGTACTTTATCAAGAAATGCTCTAACACTGTCTTATCTTATAGATAGGTTTATCATATTTCCTCTAAATGTTTTGAGGATCTTTTCAGTGTTTTGGCATCATCAAAAAGGGGGAAATTGTTGGGACATTGTCAGTTTTGATTAAGATCCCAAAGCCCCTGAAAAGATGTTTGCCTTAATCTGTCTTTGTCAGGCTAGTCTTGATTAGGGTTAGTACTTAGTCATTTTACACTTCACAGGTACTCAGTGAGAGGAGAACTCACTGGAGACAATCAAGACTCAGAGCCTGAAGACGAAGAGCACCATCCTGAACTTATGGCAGTCCTCTAAGCTGGCTGAGTAAGTGTCAGTGATGAAGAGTATGACCCTGAGGTCATTACTAACTCAGTCCTGAAGGGAACAGGAGGTCACTGAGTTAATGGGAAGACTTGGAGTAGAGCCAAGCAATGCAAAAGGAATTTCAGCGTCAGGACAAGACTGGTGGGCTCAAGACAAAATGAACTTAATAAGACAAGCCTGAAGCTCAGGAATAAGTTCTGACATTCTCACCAACCTGATGACGTGGACCAATCCGAGTAGGACACGTACGTACGGAACCTGACATGGAGACTGAATTCAGACTGCACATTCAACGGGCAAGCATTTAATGGGCATTTAATGCAAATACCAAATCCATGCAAGGACGGCTGCTGTATGGAGATATGTCCGTTTGAAGCCTCTCTACATAGATGACTCGAAGACTATCTCTCCAACGGATAGTTTTTTTCAAATCACCTATAAATACAGAAGGCCTTGAACCCATTCAAGGTTACGGGAAATTTCCAAGCCAGAAATTACTCAAACTCTCAAGTATTCAAAGCATTCAACCCTTAAGAAGAAGCACTCGAAACCATCTAAATTTCCCAAGTGTTTCTTAGCAACCGAGAGTTATTCTGTATTCCAAGAGCTAAATAGCATTATCTTAAGCTTAGAGAGATTATCCAATCCTTAGCATAGCTTTGCCTTGTAAGGATAATCTCAACTTAGTTGGAATCCAAACTGAAACCAAAACCCTAAGTTAGGTTTGTTGGGAGTAAGTCAGTCAGTGTGTTAGTAAGTGGAGTTGTATAGATCAGTGAGGATAGCTGGTCTTGGTGCACCTTGGCACGTTAAAAACAAGAATCTCTTGAGTGGATTTCCTGTTAAGTCAGGTCGTGGACGTAGGAGCTTGAGACTCTGAACCACGTTAAACTCCTGTGTTCTTACTGCTTTGATTTTGTGCATACTTGCCATATTATTCGTTCACTCATTGCATTCAAGTTTATCAGACCTGAATCAATCAGGTTGATCTTCATAAGAACACTGCCCTACTAAACACTATTATGAATTGAGTAAAACAAGTTTTTCAGAAAGCAAACTAAACAAGACTTTAAACTTTCAGGGCTCAAACATTTCCGCACTGAACTTGAACTAATAGTTAGTCAACTGACCCGCACCAAGTGTAGTCAGTAGGTGTGTTATCAGCTCCTAGTTCTTTACCACTCTGAGTAAAGGGGACTCAGTCAGTTTTAAGTTGAAAAATTGGTATACGTGTATTCCCCCCCCCCCCCCATACACGTATTCCTCAGTCTTGTACCGGGACCAACACCCCCCTAACACGTATCTCTCAGTCTTGAACCGGGACCAACACTTGCACCTACTCATCGAGATGTGGAGTCTATAAATGATAAGATTCTATCTATGATTTCGGGTGATACTAAAGTATACTTGAACTCAGATAGTGTTTGTGTCTCTGAATTTCGAGAAGGAGGTAATGGATAGATGGTTACCGTTGATTTTTTGAATTCTGTTAGATGTTCAGGAATGTCAAATCACTGTCTGATCTTAAAAGAAGGAGTGTCTATAGTGTTACTAAGAAATATTAATCACAAATTCGATTTATGCAATGGAACAAGATTTATCGTCACCAAACTTGGCAACCACATTCTCAGGCTGAAATAATATCCGGAAGGAATATTAGAAATAAAGTCTTCATCCCAAGAATAACATTGATAAATTCTAATCCTACAATGCCGGTGAATTTTACAAGGCGACAGTTTCCAATTCTACTGTGTTTTGCCGTGACAATAAATAAAAGTCAAAGACAATCATTCTATTGTTGGATTGTATCTTCCCAAGCCTATTTTCACTCATGGTCAACTTTATTTTGCAGTATCCATAGTTAGATCAAGTAGAAGATTGAAGATTTTGTCACTTGATTGTAAAGGAAATCCTTCCAAATACGCAACAAATGTTGTTTATCAAAATTTTTGCAATTTGTAAGCATTGTTTTCTAAACATTTGGTTACTAACAAATGTCATGAACTTATTGTTTATTGTCCTTGGAATAGAATTATGGGTTAATTGCAAATAAAATCACAACTTTTTCGCAAATTGCAATCTAATCTAAACTTTTGAATCTATGCAAACAAAACTCCAACTTAATATTTTGTTACAATTCGAACCAACAAATAAATTTTTTGTTGTCCGAAAATGATGTTCCACTTACTCGACAATGAATAATTAATTGTATTAATATGTTTAGATTGGTTCGGATGACAAAACATAATTAATCATCATTTCGGGCATATTGAAATCTGTCATTCGGTTAAAATTGCTTACAAATTTAAAGTTGAAGTTTTATTTGCAACGATTCAAAAGTTTAGATTAAATTGCAATTAGCGAAAAAGTCGTGATTTTATTTGCAATTAACCCTAGAATGATTTATTATTAACTAACTTTTTTATAAATACAATAAAAATATTGAATAAATAAAATAATAATAGTAACAACATTTATAAAACTTAAAAAAAATTGATTAATAACTTTACCATAAATTTTATGTACAGCTCCGCGATAATCGCGGGTTTAACACTAGTATATACTATATTAAACCATTCAAAATCTTATAAAGTAAACATCATTTATCTTGAAATAGTCTTGACTTGTTATACTACTCCCTCCATCCACAAAATATAGTCCTGATTGCCTTATTGGGCCGTCCACGAAAAATAGTCTTGTTGCCTAAAATGGTAAGAATAAACTTTATCTACTTTTTCAATACTTCCTCCGTCCCACCATTATTTGCACACTTTCCTTTTTCGTCCGTCCCAAGATTATTTGCACACTCTAAAAAAGGAAACATTGATTTGTGTGCACACTCACAATAATATACACATATTTACTCATATGCCACTACTTTACTCAAAAATTAACTTTTTCTTAATATGTGTGCCGTCTCAACTATGCAGATAATGCTGGGACGGAGGGAGTATAATTTATTTTGTACTTGATTTGATACTTTTTACATATTATATTAATTTTCTTAATAATCGATAAAAGTAACAAACCCATTTTTCACGGATGGATGGAGTATTTTATTTTATCTATCTAATCTCAACCTTAAATGTAAACGCAGCCATAGCTGTCAAAGTAAATACGAAACCCCACCGCCCTTCTCTCTCCCCCAGAATCAGATTTCTCTCTCCACAAAAATATAGCTTTTGGAGTAATAATTGTACGTGGTGTGTGTGTCTGTGGGTGTGAAATCCGCGTCTTTTCTCTCTCCTACCACTCACAAAAGCTAGAAAAAGGGACTATGCAAAGATGCAGATGATCCTGTGTCGAGCAGCGCCCAAGGCTATGGCTTCCTTCCCACGCCCCAGGGTCTGTTTTTTTTTTCCCCCATTTCGTCTAATCAGTTAAATTATTCATAAGCATGTCGCATTATGTTGTGTATTTGTGTGGAGGGTTTTTAGTTTTTTGTTTTAAATAGTCGAGAGAGAGAGGAGTCGGGATCTTGTGAGCCATAGATTTCTAGTATTTTGTGGTAATTTTTTCTCCTTTGAATTGATATGAACCGCTATGATGCAATCGCTCACGTGTTCTCTTATGTCCTTGTTTGATTTCAATTCGATGCAATTCTGTTTTACATATAATCTACATATAGGGTTGTTTAATTGATGAAGAATTATGAAAGTGACGACTGTTCTGAAAATTAAAATCCTGTCGGTTGGGATACTTCTGGGATGTAAATATCTTGTGCCCTACTTTATTTAACTATTAGGGCGACTGCTTAGTTGAAGAGAATGATATATTCTGTTTACGTATATTCTGTGTCCGATCCAATGGTTCTCAAATTTATGCTCATTTAATTGTTGTTACTTGTTAGTGTGCTTCAGCTATCATTTTATGTTCTTGTGTTATGATATGATTTCATACTTTTCCCTCTTATATTTTGATGTGAGTAGTTTGTCATGCTACAGTCCTGTGCTCGGTTACTGCATGCTTTTGGCATCATAATATGCCTTCTATTATGCATAACCCTGCACTCGTTCATGGTTTTTATTGGAATTGAGTCCCGTGTGAGTTATTAAATTCTCCTTTGTATATTGTATGGGATGCACTTGTAGTTGATGTTTTAACTTTTATTCCGGTTGGCAGATTGTTGTTGTTTGTCATATTGCTGTCACATATTAATTTGCTGTCACTTGTGGTTCCTTTTAATTTGCCTATAATTCTTTATTGTATCATTATTTCAGAAGGGATCAGAGCTATGTGTATGGCCTGGTATGGGACAACTTTGCCTCAGGAAGAATCTCTTGTATGGGTTTATGAGGCTCTTTTCCTTGCCGTTCAAAACCTTGCGCAGTGTAACCCGGACTGTTGGAGGAGTTTCCCATTTCTGTAGTATCACATTGTCAAACAGTTTGCAGATTGAACTGGTAAGACATAGTTTTGAGTTTCAACACTATAAATAATTTGTTCAAAATAGTACTCCTTGATATTTTTTCCATTGGGTTAGAAAAACATGTGATTCTTAATTTAAACCCTTTCGGTCCTTCTCTCTTTCTTTTCTTGACGGGTAGGTGAACTAGCGGTGGGTTTCATTTTCATCTTTCTTATTAAACAAAGTCAAGAGTTAGGAAATATAGTATAAAACTGCTGTTGTCACTTTGTCATATGCATTCAGTAGTTACACTAGCAGTTAGCTAGAAAACCTTATATGATTGGTAATTTGCATATCATGTCTTGTAGGTACCATGTCTTCGTGATAATTATGCATATCTGTTACATGATTTGGATACTGGAACAGTTGGGGTGGTCGATCCTTCTGAATCAGTTCCTATTATAGATGCATTAAACAGGAAAAACTGGAATTTGAATTATATACTGAACACACATCATCACTATGACCACACTGGTGGCAACATGGACTTGAAAGAAAGGTATGGTGCGAAGGTATGATATACTTCACCTTTTATAGCATTTTATCATCGAGTGAAACCCAAAAAAAAAATGTCTATACCTATAGCAAAAATATGCTAGTGGTATTCAAAATCAATAAACTTGTTATTTAGGTATGGATCTTAGCCACTGTTTAATTTATAAATAATTTTATATACAATGGTCCTATATTGACTTCTTGTTGACATTATTATACTAAAGTAATTCAATTACAAGGCCAACTTGCATGTCTTAGAGATGCTCCCACCTCTTAGTGAGAGCTGTCTGTGTTGGAGTCTTGTACATAAACATACACGATCAACAATGGTTGATTTGGTGTTTTTCATGTGTAATTGGATACTAGTGTATAATTAATTTGTACAGTCTGTAGCTACTTTCTTGGTTATTATTCATTTTGCTATTTGAAAGTTTATTTTTCTACCTCTGTCAATACCTTGTAGGTGATTGGCTCCAGTTTAGACAAGGAGAGAATTCCTGGTATTGACATTTCCTTAAGTGATGGAGACAAATGGATGTTTGCTAGCCATGAGGTGCTTGTGATGGAGACTCCAGGACATACGCGAGGTTGTACTTTTTTCTTCAGTAATATAGTCGAAATATTAGATGAAGGCTATTTGTTTGAGTTACTTGCTCTTTTATTGGACTTGTGGAAATCTGGGGTCTTTCATTTGAGGCCTACCTACAAGTTTATTAGATGGCTATACTATCCGTATTCTGCTTTGGCATTTGTTGAATAATTTAAAACTCTTACTCATAATGGGTATTGTGTTTAATCCTTATTTCTCCATTAGCTCTTCGACATAGGCTTTTTTTGCACTAGCACTTAGTTTTATCTTCCATCACTTAGTAGAGCGTGTGTATTGTAAAAAAAGTGCTGCTGATCTGTAATTTTTTCCTTTACTTTTCGTCATCTCAAATCAAAGCAGGTATAATTGTCATAATGCTTCTTACCTTTTATTGTTCTTTTACATCAGGACACATCAGTTTTTATTTTCCGGGATCGAAGTCCATTTTCACTGGAGACACTTTGTTCAGTTTGTCATGTGGTAAACTTTTTGAAGGAACTCCCCAGCAAGTAAGTTTACTATGCTCATTCAATTGTTTACTCTCAACGTTATCACATTGCAATTCACATTTTTAATTTGTTTGATGAAATCATGAATTCTGCTTACATCAACTTATATCAGTTATGGCATCTTCCAGCCCTTAGATTGACTTTCAGTTAGTTACTTTTTCTGTTAAATATAATTCGTTAGCTGGAATTAGGATAACATTTTCATTGTTTTGTCACTTATAAATCTTAATAGTCTCATGATGATGGTAGCTATGCGGCTCTTTGTGGTGTATTTGAGACCGTATGTTCTCTACTTTGAATTATATGAAAGCATGTTATATCTTTTATTATTTTTAAACAAATGGAGAAGTAATAGTACCATACTTTTTCATTTGAATGTTTCTAATGAGAGAGGGGCACCTATCTTTGGCAGCTGCTTTAAATACAGTTGCTGTTGTTGCCTCCATAAATTTCACATTTCCTTGCATGTAAAATGTACTTATATGGAAATCCCAATCATATAGCGCCTTCCTATTCAACAAAGTGCAATTCGATCTAAAGGGTATTGCGGTTCTGTTTTTGCAACAGATGCTTTCTTCCCTGAGGAAGATCACGGCACTGCCAGATGATACAAATATCTTTTGCGGTCATGAGTATACCTTGGTTAGTAGCATCATCTTTTATCATTCTTTTTATGTTACTTTTCCATTGCTGTCCCTTGATTTTCACTATCTAATCTCTCTCTGCGTCTCATTGTTTGGCATGTTTTCAGAGTAATTCAAAGTTCGCACTATCTGTAGAACCCGAAAATGAGGAGTTGCAGTCTTATGCTAGGCACATAGCTCACCTCCGCAACAAGGGCATGCCAACGGTAAGTGTTTAAACTTTGGGAGATATTTTGCTAATTCTTTTAGAATTTCATTCCTCATCTCTATGAATTTTTACATGAGAACTTTTGTAAATGTTCTGTGCTCATTAATTTGTGCAATCAAGCAAGTTTTTGAGTATTACACTATGATTGATATATGTGACTGCTCTCCTGCTCTTGACCTGATAGTCTTGTTCTTAGGTTTCCGTAGGCACATTGCTTGCTTCATTTAGTAGACAGGGCCGTTGCCCTTTGGAGTGTAGAAATTAACTCAGTTCAACTTTGAGGGTTGGTTACTTGGTTAATTGAACAAACAGTCGCTTATCTGTACCCCTTATATCAAACTAGGTATTAAACTTTAATTTTTAAGTGCTAAAATCTATTTGTATCAAAATGGTTTGTAAACTCATATTTTTGTATCTGGCTGTCTTGTCTTAAAGAATTAAAGGGCCTTTTGCTTTTGACCTTGCTAGGAATTGTAGCTATTTCCTTTAATTGTGTTTGTATGGTTTAAAGAGGGATTACTTGTCCCTTGTATTGCACCTTTTATTAATAAAAGTTCATTTTCTGTTTCTTATCATTAAAAAACTTGTATTTTGTATCAAATGAATTACTAAACGTTAGTCAAAATGGTTAAGGAACTTAGTTTGCACTGCTGATGGTTCCATCTGACCTATTATTATGATATAAATTAATCAAAATGGTAATAAGAACTAATGAGAACAAGGACCACATTGATTGATGCATATACTGGTAAAATGGACGGAAATTTGAAAAGAACCATCAGTTATGAACATATTACTAGTATTAATTCCCAATTCGATATAAATGTAAGTGTAGTGCACATGTAACATGATACAATTTAATGTTTAGTGCCCAATTTGATATAAATGATAGTTTAGTGACTAATTTCAACTGGGTGCAGTACATTTGTCCCTCATTAGTTCTTTCAACTTATATACTCCCTCCGTCTCAGGGGGATTTGCACCCCTGGGATTACACGTAGACTAAGAAAAATGATAAAGTAGTGGCATATGGGTAAATATGTGTATATTTGTGTGAGTGTGCACGCAAAATTTGTTTCCTTTTTAGGTAGTGAGCAAATTGGTGTGGGACATACAAATAAGAAAAGTGTGCAAATTCCTCTAGGATGGAGGGAGTATATTATATGTGTTTTCCTTCTGTAATCTTTCAATTATAATGAGTCTTTGTTTGTCATTTCTTCCATCACTTGTGTTTCTTGAGCTGTCTGGCTAACCTTTTTTGTGCTTCTAGATCCCTACCTTATTAGGAAAAGAGAAGCAGTGTAACCCATTTCTTCGTACTTCAAGTATTGAAATTCGGAGGTCATTGAGAATACCCGAGACTGCAGACGATGCTGGGGCATTAGGTGTCATCCGTGAAGCCAAGGACAACTTTTAGGTTAGACAAACAAGTTTGGCAAATCCTCTTACCAGTCATGGAGTGTCTTATAAATCCGTGAACGATGACATTTGGACTTTGGATCACAACATACCTTATCATTGTATAGAAAATAGTGATGATTTCATAAAAGTCATGGAGAACCATTGCTTTGATCCCAAGCTCCCCTACAAATTTGATTCATCTTGTAGCCAAAATTGTTATGTGTTTATCAAATGTTGGTTGAAATATTCTTTTCTATCCAATGCCTCTCTTAAGTTGGTGGCAGGTAGCTTTGAGATTGAGAGTAAATTATTTGATTCGATTATTGGTGATAAAAAAAAATGCATTTCGTAAAATTATGGATGATAAATGGGAGTCGGGCTAATAGGCTACTTGACAAAATTTGTGCCTTGGCTTAAACGACTAGCAATCTTCTTATAAGTCAATCCATATATTTTGGTCTTGATTTTAAAATAGGATATGCATAATGTTCAAAATTAAACATATAATTATTGTTAAACATGTAATTATTGTTTTGTATATAAACTCATGCATAACTTTATTAGCACTGTCATTTATATCATTGCAAAAAACAGAATGTCTCTAATTTGATTAGTTCTCTTGGTGATGCATTAATATTTTGGAAGGGATATTAATTTGTGCTAATTTGTGAATTGTCTCACCGTAAAACTGTTGTATACAAGAAAAATTAGATATATAAAAAGAAAAATATTGTAGTTAAATTAAGTAAAAACTAAATATTTTAAAAATTATTGTGTGTGAGGTTAAATTAAAAAAAAAGTGTAAAAGACTAAATGATACTATCTCCGTTCCTGAAAAATAATCATGTTTTTTTGTACGTGGTTTAATGCGATATGTTGAAGGGTATACGGAATTTTTGAGGTCCATTTTAATAAAATGATCATTTATGGAAAGTATGCGAAACAAACTTCTCATTAACAATTATTTTATTAAAAACGAATCTTAGCAAATTTCGTAAAACCTTCAGACATATCGCATTAAAATACGTGCAAAAATACAAGACTATTTCTCAGGGATGGGGAGGGAGGAGTATAAATAAAGGTATTACTCTCATTTTAAGAAACATGAATATTTTTTTATCGACCTGTTTTTTCACGGACGGATTGAATAAATTATAAAATTATTTATACTTTATACAGTATATTAGTAATCTATATTGAATTGTACTTAAAAAATCAACTTGATATTTGCACATTTCACCATTAAAATTTCAATATTAAGGATTTCACATTGAAGAGGCGTTTTTCAAATGTTTACATGACGAGGGTGTCATGCAGATTTTATTTACAAGAAAAGCAACATATTTAGAGTCAGAACAAAAAGGGAAAACAACTGCAAGCAAAGAAAGAAGTGGAATCAGTGATGAACGTTTTACTCAAATCTTTGGGGCTAAGGAATATTCTGAAAGAAGCAAAAAAGTACTACCGTTGCTTCAAAAGTAGGTTAGATATATTCAAGTTTTTTTTAACCTTTACTAGCTAAAAAGAAATTCTAGTTGATGGATTGGTTCACCTAACTTATTTCTCTTCATATTTCTCTTTGTAGAAGCTTGACATTAAATTAAAGATTTAATAAAATAAAGTATTTTAAAATTTAAATCAAGGGGAGTAATGAACACCTGTATTAATTTTAAAATTTTATACTAATAAGAGTTGTACGGAATTGTTCACAAAATATGCATATATCTTGTTCAAAATAATTTACTAGTCCATAATTCAGTAGTTAATATATGGACATAATTTTCTGAAACGGACAAAAACATTATGATTTTCATCAAATGAAATAATAATGAAAGAATGGACTTGAAAAAAAAAATAGAGTTTTTTTTAAAGGCAAAAAAGTAGGGTTTTTTTTTTCGTAAATAAAAAAAGGCATAAAACATTATGGCATTTATTTGCAACTTTTCAAATATATGCAAATTTGTCACAATGACTATTTTCGAAGTCATGAACCAGTACACTTGCAAATATTTAGTGAAATGATTAATGATTAATAATTTTCAATTGATGCATGTACCAATTTTCGAGTGAATATTATACAGTAAAATTGCAAGTCATGCAAAAGTAGTTCAAAAAGCAAACTGCAAATGATGTAAACAAAATGTTGGTATAAAATAACTAAATATATAAACACAAAGCCAAAATTCAGCAATAATTATATTCCCCTCATCAACTAAAAATAGACCCTATTTTTTATACGTGGTTTAATGTGATATGTCGAAAGATATTCATGGGTCTTGCAAAGTCCTTTATAAATAAAATAATTATTTATATAAATAAATATAAATTATTTTATTCATAAATGAATTTTACAAATCCTATATTACCCTTTGACTTAATTTATTAAATCACGTACAGAAAAAACGTACATACTTTTAATGGATATAAAAATACTTAAAAAAAAATATAGAATGATAATATAAAATTTAAAAGAATGCCCAAAACAGAAAAGGAACCAAATGAAAAGAAAAGTTTTTAATCAACCGCCCCCACGCCCCCACCTGATTCCGGTGGAGCCCACAACACACGACCATCCCTCCCTCCTTGGCTTTTTTCCTCCACGTCGTTCTTCATTCTCTTCGCCACCATTTTCTCTCTCTTCCTCGCTATTAAATTTATCCTCTACGATTCGTCGATTCATCTGCGGTCGATTTCTCGAAAATGGTGAACGAAAATGGTGGCGATGGTGATTTGGACACACACTTGAAAACCTGCGCCGTTTTGGGCGGCAGGGGATTTATAGGCCGTGCTTTGGTGGAGAGGCTGCTCAGACTCGGTAATTGGATCGTCCGAGTCGCCGACTCCTCTAAGTCTCCAGAACTCAAACCTTCCGACTCGCTTCTCGCCGATGCGCTCGCCACTCGTCGCGCCACTTATTTCCATGTTGATGTGCGTGATAAATCCCAAATCGTTCAAGGTACTCATTTACACTACGCGCTGTATTAGATTTTGAATTTAATGTCTGAATTATGCGTTTTGCTATATGCATATGTGGAGTGTGTTAATTTAAACTTAGACTACTTAATAGACAGCTTGTAGATTTATATATTGAAGTGACTATTGATCTTGATTAATTCAGTTCAACTCTGAACCTCTTGGCTAGCACAATTAACGCCGTAAGTTTGGTCGTGTCTAAATACTAGCAAGGCATAATTTGTCGTGCTTGTGGAGTATCAGCCTTCATTTATGCGTATTTGTTGAATGATGGTATGTTGGATGGGTTTTGATGATGTTGGCATTCCATTTGACGAGCTATGAGCTGCTTTCTCTTGCCATATCATGTGTTTGGTGACCTTTACCGAGGTTCAGTCCTTGCAATTTAGATAAGCCGTTGAAAGCTGATTTGGATGTTGAATTGCATTACGAAAATTCCAGTGTACTGTGCACATCCTTGATGAGTATTTTTCCACTTGGCCAATCATTTAGGGTATTTTCATACCGATTTCAATCTTAATAATTTTTCCTTCAGTTAACACGTTTATAATTGAAACTTCGAGTATCTGTTTTGTTAATTGACACTGTGATCCTGTGCTGGTTTCTGTTCAATATCCATTTCTAAGGCCTTCTTTTACCTTTTCAAAGTTGGAATGTCGGTTTTTGTACCAGAAATTTGTGCACTAACATGTAGTTGTTTCTGCACAGCAATTGATGGTGTTTCAGTTGTATTTTATACTGACTATATGGATCCAGTCCCCCAAGATTTCTATTTTTGCTACAATATCATTGTTCAAGGTAATTTCTCTTTGTGAGGCAAGGTTTTAATGTATTGATACTGTTATGGCATTTCAGCCTGTACCGATGTCCTTATTATCTAACTTCCTCAGGTGCAAAAAATGTAATAAATGCTTGTCGAGAATGTAGAGTTAAACGACTAATATACAACAGTTCTGCTGAAGTAATTTTTGATGATGTTCGTGATATACGTGGTGGAGATGAATCTTTACCGTATTCTGGGCAAGTATGTGTGTGACTAGAATTCTGGGTTTACTTCTATATGCCTATGGTTTCTAACTCTTCTCTGTCTCTTGCTTCACATGGATCCCACACTGTAGTTCTGGGACATGGTCACTGACCTTAGGACTCAAGCTGAGGCACTGATCTTGTTTGCGAATGATATCGATGGCCTTTTAACATGTGCACTTCGTCCTTGCAATGTATATGGTCCTGGTGATAAACAACTCTTACCCTTGTTGGTGAATATGGCAAAGTCCCACTGGGATAAGGTTCGAAGCTACTTTACTATCTATAAATAATTGGCAAGAATTTGTCGTTATTCTTTTAAATGGTGTTTCATTGTTGAATAAGTTAGATTTTCATATGTTACTTGTCTCATAGATTGCTCTTTGTTAGCACCTTCTTCTTGCTAGTCTTGCTGTTTAAATAGTCACATATGAAATACCTGCTTTTCATTTGAATAGAGTAACTGTAATTCATAAAATCTGAGGTTGGTGCTTTTCTCTGCAAAATCTGTTTTGCGTCTTGCGTCTTGCGTATTAATTGAGTAAGGTATGTATTTTTTGGAATTAGTAATAGGCTTTCTCATTTCAGTTTATTATAGGAAGTGGAGAAAATCTCTCGGACTTCACATATGTTGATAATGTTGCCCATGCTCATACCTGTGCTGAAGAATCTTTAAGTTCACAGATGGTTACAGTATCTGGAAAGGTATCTTCAAAATCCAAGCTGCTCTTTGTTATGTCTCTCATATCACTTGTTGTGAAACACTTTCTTGACCTGAAATTTGCAGGCCTTTTTTATAACTGATCTGGAGCCAATGATGTTTCGGGAATTTGCATTTCTATTATTGGAGAGCTTAGGCTATCAGAGGTATCGAAATCTCCTATTGTTGCTTGATATGATGGAATCTGCATTAGAAATAAATAGTTGTTGCAGTTAAGTCTTGGAAATGATTGATGCAAACAACAATGTTAAATGCATTATGCTGCACTAGTACTTATATCTTGCAAGTCCGGGAGTTGCTTTAAGAGGGCAGATGCCTCACCAATTTCAATTTTTCTTTTTAAAGAAAAGAACGGTGCTTTTTTCTTATTCATTTTGGGGGAGTATTGCTTCCTACAAAATGATGAAACATTCCAATAGATGAATATTTTCTTAAAAATATTTGTACCCTGAGAAATACTTGTCAGTATTTATTTTCGTGCAGTATATCCAATTATACTCAGTAGCTGCAAAAAAGAAAAAAAAGAAAAAAATGCTGAGTCATCAGCAGTTGTTACTGTCTACACAAAGTCAACATTTGCAAGATATTATCCTAAAAAAACATTTCCGAGCTTACATCAATCCCCAACAAAACATCCAATTACAATTTTATCTCTTCGTGTGTCTCCAACCTACTACTGAATTATATTCTCCCAAAAAACATTCCCTTAAGTGGCTGGAAACAACTAATGCTAGAATTAATACTAGACAGAGCCTTGATTTTTGATATTGTTTTCTGAAGTATTCATGCTTATACACTATACACTCAGCCACACACATATGCTTAAATAAAACTTCAGACAAGTGTTCTCAATCTTAATTTTTTGTTTATTATCATGCATTTTTTGGTTTTAACTTTCCACAGCTTCTTCTCTTTACTTCTATAGTTAGAAGGTATTTGTGTCCAAAATTAGAGATGGCGATGGCCTCTTTTAGGAAAATCTGTTACAACTTACAAGCCTTTCAAACTATATAAAAGAATTTTAGTCCAAGCTTTTGAAATCTTGAGGATGAAAACTTTAAATGAGATTGATGGACTTTCAAACCATCCATAATTGATTTTTTGCAGAAAATGATCAGTTCTGAACAAGTGTGCCATGAATTAAGAATCAGATAATCAGTGTGTCCGTTTTTGGTTGCAAATGTTCAATTATGGTTTTGAACAGCAGATTTTCTGAGATAAAGCTATCACCTTTTTTTTGGATATTGATGTTATGACTCTAAATGAATTACTCCCTCCGTCCCAGTTTTGTTTTCCCATTTGCCAAAAAGGTCCGTCCCAATTTTGTTTTCTCATCCCTAAAATGAAAACTACTTTATTAATTTAAATAATACTTTATTCATCATTCACCATTCTCAATACTACTTTATTCATCATTCATCATTCCCAATACTTTTAAATACTAAAATTCAATTCTCGCATTAAACTCCGCGCACAGTCAAACGGGAAAACAAAACTGGGACGGAGGGAGTTCTAAACTTGGAATAAGAAGGAAATCTTAATGGTTAATAATTGAAATAATAGGCATATTTCTTTATATATATGTATACACACACACACACTACTTTATTTTTTGTTGCATTTTCCATTTTTTTTTTTTTTTGGGGAGTTTCATCAGAATTTGAAGTCTTATTTTGCCTTCACCTTCTTTTCCCCATCCTTTTTTATTTTACGAGAACGTGCTGATAACTTTAGTTCATTTATTTGGAATTGCAATTTTGATTTCAACGAGGTATCCAGCTAGTTAGACATAGTCTGCACTCAGTCTGAAGTTTAATATTGTTTTATTTATTTTTAGGTTATACTGCACCTGTTGATAACTCTTTCTGATCGCAGGCCTGTCATTAGTCTTCCTGCTTGGGCAGCCAACCGTATTATTTCTCTTGTAAAGTTGCTGCATGTGAAGTCTGACCCCAGAAAGCTTGATCCATGTTCCTATCTTTACAAGCTTACTTCACGCACAAGGACTTTTAGTTGTTCTGCTGCTCAGGAACATATTAAGTACACTCCAATTGTTCCCTTGGAGGTAGCCTTTCATCCTTGATGTTCTCTGAAAACCTCTTTCCTACTAATTTGTAGTGGAGTATTCTCTCATCATGCTCTCTTCCGAAATACGTAGAATAGCCGAGGTCTAGCTTTGTCTTAGGTTGATTATAGCATGATCCTCAATCTATTCAAAATTGTTAAGTATTGCTTAATCTTATTTAGATCACTTCCAATATTCAGCAAGTTCATATTAATACCCTTAGATGGAAAAGTAATATCAATAGAAGTAGTAGTAGTAGTAGTAGTGTGGTGGTGGCTGCAACTTTGTTGACAATCCCCCGTCATTCCTATATATGGAGATATCTCCTTAACTTCTCCCCTCAATCATGAATTGTGACTTGTCTATAAAAGTATACGAATGCCATTGAATCTTGATGCTTGCAAGAATTATAATGACAGACTTCATCTACATTGGTACATGTGCTACTTTCCTGGTCTGTTCATCTGAGAATACACACACTTGAGATGCTAGTGGTGTAAAGAAAGTGTCAGATATAAGATGTAGAGAGGGAATGCTACTGCGTTTAGAACCTATACCTTAATCTAGCCCTAGAAGAACAACGGAACGTCCCAGTTTACTGGAAAAATATTGTCATTATAAGTTTTTACGGAAGGAAAACATGCTAGTTCCTAGTGAATAATCTAGAGTAAGTTCATTATGATCTTAATGAGTTGGTTTGGGGTGTTTCTCTGTTTGCTGCACTGAAAGTTTGTTCTACTAATGTTAAAAGCTTTTGTATTGATTAGATCCTTGCTTTTTTTAATGTAAACTAAGAATTCCCCCTACTCTAGGACTTGAAACGCTTATCACATATTTCAGAAAATAGAGCTGTATAGTTGTTGTGTATATTTGTCCCTGTTGCTGAGTTGTGTTTTGTAGAATGAAGTGATTGGTGGTAAGGGTGGCAATTTTGACACAACATAGTATCCCAATATGAATACTGCCTGACTCTTAACATGAATCACAGAGATAAACAGCATGATAAGACACGAAATGAAATACTTACATACTTATGTTTATGCTCAATAATTTTAAAATGGGAATAAAATGGATAACATGAATATACGACAACCTGAACTATAACACAATTTGCCACCCTGATCATTGGTTTACTAATTTCTGTGATCAACTTACTGCTTGCTCATTGACTTGGAAACTTCACAGCCTAGCCTGAGTATACATGCTAGATCTATGTCTTGAGGTGGATGCTTTTGTTTGGTACAGGAAGCGGTGAAACTAACTGTTGATTCATTCTCCAATTTGGCAATAGACTCGCCTTTACTGAGATACAAGGACATCAATGGACTGTCAAAAATAGAGAAGCTGTTAGGCCGAGGACAAGGTATATTATTATTTCCAGCCTGCGGTACAGTACTAATCATTATATATTTCAAACAGATAAATTGCAATTTATCTGTTCAATCGTGAACATGAAATCTTTGTTAGTCAATAAGCTTGTTGTCCAATCAACAGCAACTTATAGTTTAACTAGCATCAATGAGCTGATTTATACTCACACGCACGTAGGCACATTCTCCATGTGGATATGGTTTTGTTGCTGCAAAAAAGAGTGATTGAGTAATGTTTCCTTTTTATTTTTCATCCCAGTGATACTGTATTATTTACCTGCAGTTGCAGATATTTTGCTATGGAGAGATGAGAAGAAAACCTTTTATTGTTTCTTGTTGCTTGGTATTCTGTATCACTGGTTTTTCCTATCTGGGAGAACTTTTATCTCATCTGTTGCCCAACTGCTTCTACTAATCGTTGTGTTGCTTTGGGGACATCACATTCTACCCATGACTGGGTAAGTCAGATCTTGTTCACTATATAAACCCGTACATTTTTGTTGTCGTTTTTAGCTTTTGATCTCATTTTAGTAGTCTCTTCACTAGGAGATGAAGGTTTTTCTGTGCTGCCACATTTTTTTTTAATAAAGTTACGTTTCACTTTTTGTTACTTTAATACATATAACAACTTCTATTCTGTCTTGGTTCGTTGTTCCTATTTCTGATTCTGAGCTGTATATGGGCCGACTAACTGCTTAAGCTTTATTAGGCTCTATTCTTATAAATAAAAACCTGACTACTAGTTATAATTGAGTGAATGAGTATGTAATGTTTCTTCTTTTTCTTATTTTCATTGTAACTAAGTTTATCATATTAATTTCATTTTGGATACTTTATCCCTTCGCAGATTTGGATCTGGAGCTCCTAGATTACCATCATCATGTTTTGAGATCTCGGAAGTTGATGCAAGAAATTCCTTTTTTGCGATGAAATGCATGTTGGATAAAGTGGATTCTGTAACCAAGTCATTGGCTCGAGGAGAAGACTGGTCTATCTTCTTCAAGGTATCTATTGGCTAAAAGTTGTTCTAATTTGGGTTATTTTGTGTATATGGCCTGGAACTGCCAAACCCACCCCTGTGCTCTCTTTATGTTGTAATTTTCGGTATTACAGTTATCACTGATCTGAAGACCAGATACTAGATGAGATTCGACATTGTATATTTTCAGAAATTTAATTCAGACATTTCCTTGGATCACTATTTGGTTACCTACTTTATATCTAAGGTTGCATTTGCATTGATGGATTTGAAATTCAACGATTGAGAATTGAAGTGGATCTCAAATAGAGTAAAAATGAGGGAGCGATGAATTTCAAATCCATCCCACATATCGAATGGATTATAATTTAAGAGCCGACTAAATAGTTTTATCTCAGCAACATTTTCCTCACAGTATTGTTATTAGACATATCTAATTTGTTTTAACAACTCTTGCAGGTATCGACTATCATGTATTTCTTTAAGTTGATCGTTCCACAGTACTTGACTCTGGCTATTGGCTTGGGTACGTTTTAGATGCTTTAACTTTGCCTTGTGTTGCTTCCAATTACATTTTCATGATCCCGCTTTTAATATGGGTGGGGCTATTCACACCCCGGCGTGGTCAAATATATCCAACAAAGTAAAAAAAAGAAACTCTTCAAGTGGCTATAAATTCTCAGTAATATCCTTATGCTTTATAAATGTTATATCATTCATTTTTAGCTCATTATTTTATTTTGAAATGACATGAATAAACGTTAATTTGACACCAATTTTCAGTAAAAAAAATTACTGAAGAAAAACGAGCTTAAATGAAAGATATGATATTTATAAAGTTATTTGAGGAAATAATTGACTTTAAAATATGTTGACTAAATTTGACTATATTGGGGTGTAAGGAGCCCCACCCATCTAATATCCTTGTAACATTTCTCTCTGTGGCTGATTAATTGCTTGCAGCATTGATCCTTGCATTCACTCTGTGTTTCGTGTACGAGCAATATGAGGAGAAAATCGACACGATTGCAGTAGTAGCATACACCTTAATTACCAAGGTGCTTACCTTGGTTGCTACAAAATTGCCTATACCTTTTACTTCAGATAAGCCATCAATGGAGAAGGGATCTATCCAACATAGCTTGTTAGATAGTAGGCAATAAAAGCTGTGGCCATCCGCATTCTTCTGTAACTTTACTCATGTAACCCCTTTGTAGATATGTATTGTAGCTTCTGCAGTTTATGACCATTATAGCTCCAAACATGCCTCTATGATTTGCTTCTTTTGCTCGACTCGAATTTCAAAGGTGCTTGTAGTAGCGCCTCTCTTGAAAAATTATCGTGTATCGCTACTGAAGCGTATTGTTTGGTTCAATCTTTGATGAGAAAGTGAAACAGATATTATTTGGTATTGATGACAATTCTCTTGTATGGCAGCTTAGTATTTGGTGTGTAATAGGATGTTGTTTGGGTTCATATGTATGATAGTTTATTTTTTACAAGAAATACTTGTTTAGGACCACAATTTGTTGAGGGTAAAGTATTATATGAAAATAGTAATGATAAGTTTATTATGAAATTATATTAAAGTATCGAATATTTGACAAGGAATATCATTAATTTGGGTCGGTGGTAATACATTGTAATTGTTGTAAAAATAAATTTGAATCCAGATTAATGATACTCTTGGTAAGATTACCGATATTTTTTGTCAAATATTCGATACTTTTGTTGGTGATCAATTTTTATTGGATGGATTAGTGACTGTTTAGGTTCGGTTTAATGATCATCAAGCAATTACGTGTGATTGGTTACCACCGTAAATGGTAAATCGAGGGTCGGGTTATGAACTTGTAAATATGAAAATCGAAATCGTGATAATTTCGTATGTGTGTACGTTTAGGTGTATTAGTGTGTGTTTTGGGAGTGTTTATGAATTTGAACTTGTATTTCTTAAGCTGGAGAACAACTATTTATAGGGACTAGCAAGCATGAGGTGTTCCTGATTCTTGGTCTCCCTTGCCTGCATGCTTGACATGTGTCCTTTGACTCTAGTTTGACCTTATCTAAGCTAAATCTTAGTTACAAAGTCTTATTTGGTCTTATCTCGGACTTCATTGTTGTTCGTCCATGTCGGTTTAAATCGATCCTGGATTGTTCTTTCATAGAAGTTGTTCGCCGTTTGGGTGTATGGCTCAGAAGTTGTTCGTCTTTGTGTCTTGCACAGACTGGCTTTGGGATCTTAGTCCTCTGTTCGTCAACATACACCTCTTAGGCTGACAACGGTAACACTTTTACCACTGTTGTTCGTCATTATTGGCTTGGTGGGGGGTCCATATTTGGTCTTTGGTCTTTTAACCTGTTCGTCCATATCTTGTTCGTCGGTTTAGTTGTTCGTCAGTTTGTACACTCCCTGGATTGATTTACGCACCCCCATCTTGATTTTCTTTGTTAATTCCGGATTGATTCTTCGTAATCACTATTTAGGTCGTAATCTTTGTTCGCTTATAATTGATAGATGTTCGCCTATCAACAACTTTTAAACAGAAACTTATCATAATCCATTTTCATATAAAATTTATTCTTTGTTGAAAGCATTTTAGATTACTTTCATTCCTAACCTTTCGTAAATCTAACATAAAATGAAAAATTAATTTTTATCTCATTTACATCCCATCCAACTTCATCTTTTTTATATCCACGACCCAACTCAATTTTTTTTTCATTATTTATTAATTATATATTATTTATAATCAATCTTTATTATATTTAAAATGTGTAAAAAAAATTAATTTGATAATCTAAATTTTATAATTATAATAAGGAAAATAATTTATCATACATTTAAAATTAGCTTTACAATTGCAAGGCTGAGAGTTAAATATGATTGAAAAATTAATTTATATCTCATCTACATTCACAATCTACATCCCGTCCAACTCTCTCTTTTTTATATCCACAACTCAACTCATTCTAAAATAATTATTCTTTTTTATTATTTATTAATTATATTTTATTTATAGTGAATGTTTATTATAATTAAAATGTGTAAAAAATTAATTTGATAATCTAAATTTTATAATTATAATAAGGAAAATAATTTATCATATATTTAAATTAGCTTTACAATTACAAGATTGAGAGTTAAGATATGATTGAAAACTTGGATAATTTGTGAGTTTGAAAAATAATAAAAGAGATTTGAATCCATAATAGAAGTTAGGAGAAGAATGACAAAAAAAAAAAAAATTGAGGATGGATGTGTTTAATAACATATTAATGTTGGTCTCTATTTATGGAGAATTAAAAATTACGAATTTTGATATAATTTTTTAAAAGATATATTATCCATAATGTTTATAATCTTTTCTAACATAAATCTAATTCAACCAGTAAAAAGAGGACATGTCTTTATTTGTTTTTTTTTTTTTTTTGTACTCGGTATCCAGCTCATTGACCGACTAATCCAAGGGACCCATAACCCACCGTCCACTAGCAGGAGGGTCTCATTTCAAGCCAGAGCTAAGTTCTGTATGGACTGACCCATCTCAAGAATTTATCGCACCCAGTGGATTTCGAACTTGAGACCTATAGAAGGTCACACTCTTAAATCTCAAGCCCTCACCACTAGGCCAATCCTTGGGGGTTAGCATGTCTTTATTTGTAATCGGTTGAAATAACGTAATTAATTATTTGAGAGCTAATGTGCATATATCTAGTTTAGACAAGAATCGTACCCCTATTTTGAGCCTAAACGCTTAAGGGATTCTTAGTTGGAATTGTAACCACACCTATCACTTTCTCTGTAAGAGAATAGGTTGTGTTGAGTGAATCAAGAACTAGAGATTAGTTCGATGATTGTACAAGGTTTGAGACTTGTAAAGTTCAAGTGTTCGTGAGCAAGTTAGTGAGTTCCCTTGGTGATAAGGAAGAGTGGACGTAGAATATTCAGATCTGAACCACTATAAATTCTTTGTACATATTTGCTGCTTTTCATTATTGTCATTTTTTTATTCTTCAACTTGCATTAAAGGGTTTTCAAAGAAACTATCTTTTCAAAATGTTTCCACAAAATCAGCTGACCCTGGTAAAGTCAGTTGACCCTATACTCTGAGTTTTATCAGCTGATCTTTTGTACTTAGTCATTCTATTTGAAAAGTTGGATTTGGTGTAAGAAGTTTATTCAACACTCTCTTCTAGACTTCCAAGTCATTTTTCTGAGTACTTTGGAACAAATATAGGGTATGGCGCTTCAAGACTCCTTACATACTGATACGGTAATTGGGAATCTTCCCCCAAGTTGGAGGGATCTTATAAGTTCCCTCAGGTTAAAGAAAATGGAAATGAGCTTGGAAGAATTGATCATCAAACTTCAAATGGAAAAAATATGGACGAAAGATGATCAACTCTAAAGTCTCAATGGAAGTTAAGGCTAATTTGATGGAACATAGCGAACCATTAAAAAAAAGAGGTAAAATAATTGTAAAGAACATATGTCCGAGAACCCCAAGTTTCGTGGTGATTGCTACAACTGTGGTAAGCCTAACCATAAGACTCCCGATTGCAAAGCTCCTAAAAAGGACAAAGTAAAAGAGTCAAGTGCTAATATGGTCCAATGTGAGCTAAACGACAATAATTTAAATAATTTGTCGGCTTGGTTAAATAAATTTAAATAACACCATTTGTATGTGTATTATTTTATTTTATCAAAATAAATGTTATAATTGTAATATCGTTGTGAATAAAAATTACATTTACCTTTGTTTATGTAATTTAGTGTTCCTTTTTATACCACTTTAGATTTCGGCGTATAAAATTAAAAACTATAAAATAATTAGTAAAATTTATTTATCAACGTTCTAACATATCAATAAAATTAAAAGTGCAAGATATATGTGGAATTGAAAATTCGTTTGGAAGGTATTCCAAAACTTAAATCACACAAACATATGTGATTTGAAGTTGTGTGAATTGGTGGTGGTTCACAAATACCTTAAAATGCGAGTTATTTGATGATATTTGATCTCAATTTATATGAGATCCACTCAGGAAAGAGCTAGCCGATATCAAATAAATAAAGTGTTAGAAAGAATGGGTCTAAAATAAATACATTTAAAAAAATAAAGCTAACCAACCTTGTTGACCGGGAGATACCAAGACCTTTTTAATGTTTGTTCCAAACACTTGGTAACCAGATGATTCTTTAGAAGAACATAACACCAAGTGTTGAAATCCGTAAGTTTGTGTTATAGGTTAAATCTTTGACTTTTAATTATTTTTAACACCTCGAGGATGTAGAGTATGAAAGGATACTCGAAATGGGAGATACCTATATAAGTGAGAAGTGAGGGCCACGTCAAGGTAAGACTTCTAAATTAAAAGGGTGTCCATGACTGAAACAGACAAAAAATGTGAGAACATAAAATGTTGTTAAAACATTATTGTGAATACACTATTGCCAAGGTATACACAAATGAGAACCAGTTCAAGTCATCGCGTCCACTAGATAGTTGATATGCTCGATAGAAGGTTTAGGACCACATACAAACCACATATCTAGATGTATTAAAGTTTAATGAGAATTAGATAACGACTCTTCATACTATAGGCTTTAACACTTGTCATGTATGGAAATGTAGTAGTTAAAATGTTAAAAAGTGTCTTAACACTTGTCACATATATAAACTAGATGATTAAGAGATTGTCACCTCCTACATGATTGTAATTTGTATAAATACCCCAATTTTAGTAATAAAACATGTACACAAATTCACAAGAACACTATTATGCTACCAAATTGATATTTTACATATTTCACGCACCTTTCTATCAAATCATATTCCCAAACATAATTCCAATTTTTTCTTGGTGATCTTTACAAGATTAAACAACCACCAATCATCTAAATTAACAAAGGGTCATCAATACATGTAATAGTATAAAATTTATACTATACAACTTATTTACAAGAGATTTTGTGGACTAATTATATATTGACAAATCATCATACTAATATTATGAACCCTTTGTAAACTTGACACATAATCTCTGTTGGTCCCAAAAGTCAGTCAAGGTCTAGAGGAGGGGGAGGGGGTGAATAGACCTTGAGTCTTAAAATTTAAAATTTTTTCTCAAGAAAACAAATTAAGACTCAACTCTGCAGCTGTAGAGTTTAAACAAACAAGTTTGTAGATGCAGACTTAAAAAATAAGTTAAGTCTGGAAATTTTAAAACTAAAAAAACATAACTTAAAAAAAAACTCTTAATAGAGATGATGTCTCAACACTTTAAGAAGTGTTTGTGACACCTTAGTGCAGCGGAAATACAAAGTGTGTGAAGTGTATAAGAAAAACCAAATACATAAGTTCCTAACTGAGTGATTCAAGGAATCTACATCTGTAACTTTCAAGTCTTGAAATGATGAAATGAAGTATGCAACTTATATCAATATGCAAAGCAACAATTATAATAGTTGTAACTTAAATAACTTGAAATTAAATGAAGGCAGTAGTTATAGTAGTTCAGAGGTGTTGTAATCCTCCTATGTCCACTATCACACCCTTAAGTGCCAAATTTACTAAAATGTTCACTAAGACTCAAAGTTGTTCCCCCTAAGAACTAGAATCCTCACTCAGATCACTCTATACTTAGGTGGATACAGAGGTTTTCACTCAGAATCTCACAATTTCACTCAGAAAACACTATTTCACTCAAAAAACACTCACAAAGAAAGTTTCTACTATAAGTAGAATTTACAAGATAAAAAGTATGTGAGTGAACAACAACTAATTTGACTAAACAATATATCCTAGCTCTAAGTCCTAAACTTCTAATCACTGAAAGATTGTAGACTTTGGTAGCTGAAGATATGTTGTATAGTATGCTTGAAGGCTCGTGGGTTGTTATTGTTGTCCTCTGAGGTCTCTTCTCCCATCTATAGGAGTCTTGAAGGGGCCTCTAGCCGTTGGAGGGATTTTGAATTCAAATGAAATTCACCTCCAGCATTGACTTCAGCTTAATTAAAGCTTCTTGTCTTGTAGCTCCGTCCTTGTGTAGTACAGATTGTCTTGTAGTGATGACTGCTTGAATAAACAACTAATCACTAAACACTATGTGTCTACTGGTTATAAGTTAACCTTATTAATCTCCTGATGTCTTTCAAACTATGTGGGTGAGTGTACAAGATATACCACACTTAATTAGTTTTACTAAACACAGGTCTTCAGTTGAACACTCTTAAATCTTCTGTCGTAGAGAACTCTTCACCTGTACACTTGGTAAATCTCTTCAGCTGCAACTTCCTTTGAAAGTCTTCAGCTGTAAAGTTTGTAACTTCTTCAGCTGCAAGGTCTTAGTAACTCTTCAGCTGCAAACCTTAAAAAAAATTCTAAGTTCTTCTAGCTTTAGTACCTGCAACGTTAGTATCCAATACAATACAATAATATGTTTGACATCATCAAAATCAAAACAAAGAGGTTCTTATGACAAAAAATATCCTAACAATTTCCCCTATTATGATGATGGCAAAACCAAACAAAATAATTGAATAACTAACATGCATAAAGTAAAGTAAAATCCAGCAACTGTAGAGAAGGAATTGTATTCATGATCAAACTTTTACAAGACTATTCTATTACAATTCTCCTCAGTCACAGCTAGATTTCAGTTGTACCTTCTCTTGTGTTTTGGGTCAGCATCTTCATATTCTGAATCTGATCTTTCAGAACTTTCTGGGATGATTCATTTGGCAATAAGTTCAGCATTTCTCTCCTCCTCCTCTTCTTCTTCTTCATAGGCCTTCCACATTTCAAACTCAAGTTTTGCACTTTCAGCTTCCTCAGCTTCTTTTTTGGCTTTAGATCTTGGTGAGAGAGTTCTTGGCATCTTCTTCTTTCTTGAAACGATCTTGTAGTCATCTCCTCCATGAAACTTTTTCAACAGTTTTGCATTATCCCCAGAGTAAAGTGTGCATTGACTCCTCAAAGTCTTGAACAAACTAAATCTGTCAGACAGGCTTGAGAGTTTCTTCAGCAATGGATGAAGCAGACCAATGGCTTTGAATTCCTCTAACATTTTCTTGGTCTCATCCACATGACTCTCTTCTTTTGTGGGATTAGCAGCATCAGTTGGCTCAGGAATAACTTCAACTATAGAGACTTCATCTGTATGATTCACAATAATGCTTTCTTGAGCATTTTCCAGAAGTTGTTGAGTAAAAAATGAAGTTTGAGCTTTCATTTGCCTCCTCTCATGCACACGAATTTCCCATTTTCCTCTAAAAGATTGCTTGCTCTGAGGAATCTTGACAATCCTTCTATTCATGATTTGACCTTGGGGCTTCTCTGCAGGCTGTGCAAACATTGATGCACCCTGAGGTCTGTCAAATGTATAACCTGGATTGTTAGAACTCAATCCTTCCAATCCACCTTTCAGAGCTTGGTCCAGTTCAAACTGTAGATTTTCTTGCAGTTTATGAATATTTGCCAAAGCACTTTCAAACACATCCTTCTCCTTAAACTTCTCCTTAACCACCATGGATACATCTTCCCCCTTTTTGCTATCATCAAAATAGGTTAGGAGGGTATCCATTCTGAGAGATAAATTGGATTCAAGCTAAGTTGAATTAGAAGCGAGTGAATTAATGTTCTTGTTGATACTTGAAATTGAATCTTTGATAAGCTTGTTATCCTCAACAAGATTCTCCATAGTAGTTCCCTTCAATTAATCAATTATGGCATCTTTGCTTAGCAATTCTTTCTTCAGAGTAGTATTCATAGCTACCAAATTCTCAATAGACCCTTTAAACCTTTGTTGGATGTGATTCTTTTCCTTTTTAGCTTTCTCAAAAAGCTTGGTCAGCATATCCTGGATTCCTTCTTTGATTTTCTTGGAAATGATATGGTCAGGAATTCTCCTTAGTTCATCTTTAATAGTGAAATCCATGTCATTCACTGTGGTCTCCATAGATGTGATCCTTTGCAGAATCTCCTCATTCTCAATCTGTTTAGCTTCAACATCTATTTCCTCCTCAATGTTAGCATCTGAATTTCTCAGAACAATATCAGTTTTTCCTTTTCCTTTATCTCCTTATGTCTTTTAGACTCAGATTGCACAGGAGCAGGGGTCTTTCTCTTCAAAGTAGGCAAAGTAGGAACTTCATGAGTGGATAACTCCTTTAGATAATCATCAAAATCTCCTTTTGTCATTTTCTCTTCTCCAATTGGAGTAGATAGATCAACACTATCCAACACAATGAAGGCAGACTGAGCTTTGAATGCTTTTAGTGTCTCTCTTGAGTTTTCAGTTTTCAGACGAACAATTGTTATAAAACCCTAAAATAGAAGGTATAAATGAGTTTGCGACCATTTGTGGCTTTTCAGGGAGGACCTCTAAATATAGAAGGTCACCTCCATTAGGCAGGTTCTCATTTTGCCCCATCCCTCACATTCATACGAAATCCACAAGTTCTTCGTTCTTGTTCATTTATTTTATGTTGTTTGATAGATATCGATCCTAACAACCATCACAA
The DNA here is from genome assembly GCA_947034835.1 of Ballota nigra. Taxonomy (NCBI): domain Eukaryota; kingdom Viridiplantae; phylum Streptophyta; class Magnoliopsida; order Lamiales; family Lamiaceae; genus Ballota; species Ballota nigra. The sequence goes on from OX344729.1 coordinate 11,957,937, forward strand.
ATATATTTACACGAAATTATCTACCAACAATATCATATTATCAAAACTCACAAAAATTGATGCATTAGTAGTATAAACTTTCTATTAAGTACATGAGTATGTATAGAGTGAAATTAGTTCATACATGAATCATTGAAGGTTATTAGTTGTTTTTACTAAATAGTATTAGTTGTTTTCACTGGAGAGTATTAGTTATTTTCACTGAAGAGTATTAGTTGTTTTCACTAAAGAGTCTTAGTTTATTTTCAATAAAAAATTAATACTCTTCAGTGAAAACAACCAATACCCTTTAGTGAAAACAACTAATACTCTTTAGTGAAAATAACTAATACCCTTCAATAATTCATGTATGAACTAATTTCACTCTATACTTTGTCTAAGTACATGGAGGTAGATTCTATCTTTTCAATTAACGACACACCATCAAAACTCACAAAATTTTGATACATAAGCAATATAAACTTTCTATGAGTATATATATGTGTATTCCATAGTTTGAATTTTCAACAACTTTTCTAAATAAAAGATTCCAATATATAGTGAGACAATAAAATAAGTCAAGTTAAACGTTCAAATTTTACCTAGTTAGAATTTTCATAAATTAATTAATCAATTCAGTATTAGTAAATTAATAAATATATATTTAATATACTTATTTGAATTATAAACAAATTAAAATTTTCTCAATATAAGATATCCTCAAATATAGGTGAATAAAAATATAAATTGGTACAATCACAATACAATTTATAATGAGTGGATCTTGAGTGCAATATTGTGTTAATAAAGAAAAGTTGAAAAACTCGCGAGTCAACATTGAGATCCGAGTCAGCATAGTAAAATTCGCGGGCCAAATGGACCTTCCCAAAAAAATTGCGCAAAAGCAAACAAAAAGGTTCCGCTCTCAGGTTTGTGTTACTTTAAGGGCAAGTGAGTGTTACTACAAGAGTACGTATGTGTTACTATATCAGAAACAGTGTGTAATCGTGAAAAAATAGAGGTTTAAATCATGAAGAAAGAAAAATTTGATAAACACCAAAAAATCTCAAAATTATTAGATAATCATAACATCATAATTCTTATTCATGTGTTACCATATGAAATTTGAAGAATCTGAACAATAAAAAGACTATATGATTAAGTGATTCATGTTTTACTACATGAGCAAATGAGTGTTACTACAGGAACTAAATAGTGCTATGATATGAACTAGTAACACACTTTTGTTCATGCAGTAACACTCATTTGTTCATATAGTAACACAATTTTCAGCAGTATGAAAAATGAGTGACCCGTTTGACCTGCGAATTTGGAATTTTCTATTTAAAGCAGTAACATTTTTGCTCATGCAGTAACACTCGTTTGTTTATACAGTAACACGATTTTCAGCAGTATGAAAAATGGGCGACCCATTTAACCTGTCTTTGAACCGCAAATTTTGGAATTTTCTATTTAAAGCAATATTGCACCGTGCAATATTGCATAGTAGAACTTGTGATTTATGATATATTTTTATAGACTTATGTTAAATATAATAAATATGGCTTAATTGACATAATCCTAAAATCGGAGGACCCAAATTATATTTTTCCGGAACTGAGAAAGCGAATACAGAAGTGATATATTATCGGATGTGTGCGAGCGAGTCGTGGGAACAGCGTATATAAATCGTACAACCGATTCAAAACAAAACAAGTTGAAAACCCTAACCCTAAACCAATTTGCTCCCCCTCTCTCTCAAACTGATTCCCATCCTCGAAAGCTTGGCTCCAATTCCAATGGCTCCGCCTATCAGACCAGCCATGAATTTCGCCCAAAACCACGGCGGCAGCGGGGATGCGATGCGGCCGAACCCGCCGTCGAATAATTTATGGATCGGTAATGTATCACCAGACGTAAGCGAAGCCGAATTGAAAGCGCTGTTCGACAAGTTTGGCCTGATCGATAGCGTCACCACATACTCATCCCGGAATTATGCATTCCTTAAATTTAAAGAAGTCGAGGATGCGGTATCTGCCAAACAGGGTCTACAGGGGCTCATTCTCCATGGAAATTCACTTAAAATAGAGTTTGCGAAACCGGTTGGTGAACTTTTATTGATTTCTCTTGGTTCATGTTGGTTGAAACATTGTTTATGTAAATTATTGTTCGAATTTCAATTTAGTTGTTTTTCTGAGTTATTTTCAGTATTTCAGATTCGTCAAGCGAGATCATATACTATGAATTATAAGATTAATAAATCTATTATTAATGTCCAGGATTAGGGTTTCAATTGAAATTTGCTTGTGTGTGCGCGCGCATTCCTTTTCTGGGGCTTTTTGCAATTGATTAAACACATTTCATTTCAAAATAGTATTTTGGGTGCAGCCATGAAGTAAAATCTGAACATCAATAATATTTTGTATCTCCATTTCGTCATTTTTTTTTAACAAGGGATTCTGAATCATATCAAATTTTTGAGTGACTAAATAAAATTTCTGCTTCAGTTAGTGGTAATTTGAAAACTTTTGATGCTTCACCATACTTTCAAATATTCACCGTAGGACGCTATCCAGAAATTGAATATCAAGTTAACCATGTAGGATAGTGTGGCGTTTCTGTTGAATGTTAGAACTCTGGAAGAATATTTAGCAATGTTTTTATAAAATTTCCTGCCAAACAAGAACGCATCTAAAAGTAATTCTGATTGAAATTCAAATCAACAAATGGTACATCTAGATAAACTGCCGAGGTTATTATAAATTTATTTTCCAACTATTAAGAAAAAGGAAATATAATTTTTGAACAAGTGCTTACAGCAATACATGTAGTGGATTTTGAACAACTTCTATCCTACAATTTTGTTTTTCAAAGATACTACAAATGAATCCTGGGTCTGCAAATTGAATTAAAATAATTACTCAACCAACATGGTGCACTTGAATAGTAGTATCTTCAAATTCTCTTTATAGGAGGAGAAATCCAATTCATATAAATTTGAAAATAAAAGTTACAGCAGTTTTCACTCCCAACAAAGTCAAGTGACCGTTTAAAGATTTCACGTGGCGAAATTGCACTTACTGTAACATATTATTCAGCTACAGAGGATCTGGTTCATTTGTGATTCAACTTAACCAAACACCAAAGAAGCTCAGCTTCATCCTTAATAATTATAGTACAGAATGCATTGAATCCAAAAACTCTATTTGACTTTTAAGAATTTACTCTGATAAAAATGAATTGATGGAAAACTATCACCCCACACATGAAAAGGATGCACTAGTTTTAAGATTTGACAAGTTGTTTATTGATAAAAACTAGTTCTATTAGTTGAGAAATTGTTAATGACAAAAACTTGTATGAGACAAGAGTCACATTTAATATATTATATGATCCATACACTTATAGGGCCCAAACTGAATCATGTAATTTTGTCCTTAATGTTACCAATATAATAAATAGGAGTGAAGAATGATAAAAATGAAGACCTTTGGCAGAATATGAAGAAAAAACTTGTGAAAATAGCCAATTGGTTGTAAGCATTAAAAATCTCTCGAGGAAAAACAAATTTAATCTGTGACCCTCTTTCTACACACAGTGACAGTTATCATTGATCAGGAGAAGCCCTTGATGCTGCTAATGCTAGTGTCATATATTAATTTGACTCAACTGGCTAGATAACTTCTTGACTCGTGATTATATATATAGACAAAAATTACTCTTGCCTTTTAAGTAGATTCCTCATTGCTACCACAAATTAAGTTTGGCCTTAGTGCTTGTTCAACATTTGAGGCCTATATTATCTGCAATTACATCAGCATTTTCCTGTAGTGTGCAAAGCTTTACTTGAGAATTCCTGGATATATGTACCACCATACCGTGCTATCTGTTTATATGTGTCGCTGCTTCATATTTACTTCACGAGACTTACAAGTTTGACTGTCCAAGTGTGTATTTTGCATACCTAATGAGTAATGACAAATATAATGAACTATATTAAATGTTGAATTAACGTGTGTTGTGTTGATCATATGCTAATTATGTTTAAAAAAACAGTGACCATGTCAATCACTTAGTCCTGTCCTTTGTGTATGAAGTTTCTGAAAACTCTTATGTGTTACTCTTTGGATTGCTTGACTAATCTATGTGTTGCAGGCTAAACCATGTAAAAGCTTGTGGGTAGCTGGAATAAGCCAATCTGTCTCCAAAGAAGAATTGGAGAATGAGTTCCAAAAATTCGGCAAAATCCAGGAATTTAGATTCCTTAGAGATCGGAACACTGCATTTGTTGATTATGTTGGATTAGAGGATGCTACTAAGGCACTGAAAAGTATGAACGGGAAACGAATTGGTGGTGTTCAGATACGCGTGGATTATCTTAGATCACAATCTTCCAAAAGAGTAAGTTCAAATTTTCAAGAAGCTGTCTGTTGTTCTCTAGGACCTGTTATCTCAATTGTAAAATCCCATATGTATTTGTTGGTCATTTGATGGAACACAAATTTCTTTTATCTTCTGTTCTGCCCTCGTGTGGAAAGTGAAAACCATTGATCTTTTGGTGTTATGTTAATTCAGTTCTTATTTCACATGCCCATGCTATGCTTAAGGGTGATAAGATTGAGTTTTAGTCATGTGATATCTCCACTCAAACTTTGGTGTGCTTACAAATCTTGCAGGAGCATGGTGAAGGTCATCTCCCTGGTAGGAATTTCGGATCTTCTGATTTTCACTGGATGGGACATGAGTCCTCAGGCAATTATCCTGAGCCTAATTTTTCTGGGACCAAAAGGAAACATGTAAGAGTCTACTTTTATAAATATGTATATGTTATGGGAATTTTATTAACTTTCGGTGGAATATAGTTGATGAAGTCAGGTAATCCAAATACATAGCCTTTCTAGTAGCTTCATTGCAAGCAGCACTGTCTACGAGAAGTTGATTCTTGTGGTCTTGTGATTTTTTTAGTATATTAAATTATTAACACTTCCCAGTTCCTACGACCATATTCCCATGTTAATTTGCAGTACGAGTTTTCACTTTCATTATTCATGACATCTTTTGGTGTTCGCTGCAGCAGTTCCCTGCAGTAGGACCACAATATGGAGATGCAATGTTTAGTAAAATTCTATGGATAAGATATCCTCCATCTGTTATTATTGAAGAAGATATGCTTCATAATGCACTGATTTTGTTTGGGGAAATAGAGAGAATAAAGGCACTTAGTGAAAAGAGTTACGCCTTTGTAGAGTTCAGAAGTGTTGAAGAAGCAAGGCGTGCAAAAGAGGGCTTGCAGGGAAAACTGTTTAATGATCCTAGAATATTAATTGAGTATTTCAATGGCGAATTTCCTGGAGAATATTCACTTCATCCAGTTCAGATGGACATTCTGGGTCTTAACCGCCCTGGTTTACTGGGCAATCCATCATCCTTTGTAAATCGTGGACCTGATCTATATTTGAGGCCACCCTTTGGTCCTCATAGCACCTTTGAAGCTCCGGGTCATGGCCAGGAACTTGTTGACTTTGCAGCTGTTTATCCAAGTCCCAAAACTCTGATGGGTGGACCATCCTGGAAAAGAGCATCTCCCACCCCTGGAATTATTTCTTCTCCTTCAGCAGGTTTTAATGTTCCAAACAGATCCGCATCTGGGCCATGGGATGTTTTCGATGCTAACCAGCTTCAAAGAGAATCTAAAAGGTTGAGGTTTGAAGCAGCTTTACCTTCTGAAAGAGCAGAATTGGATGAGCAATATGGGCCACAATTAGTAAGAAGTGGTGGAACTTCTGGCTCTCTAGCTAGGGGCGTTAGTGGACTTGGACATCGTCATGCTGAAAGTGATTGCATATGGCGTGGTCTTATTGCAAAGGGTGGTACACCAGTTTGTCGTGCTCGATGTGTTCCTGTAGGAGAAGGGCTTGCTGCTGATATGTAAGTGTGGTATAGAACTATTTTTGTGATTTGACTTGCTAAAGTTTAGGATAACATGGATCCGAGGGTGGTTTAGATGCACGCTCATTGAATTTATTTACATGAATTATTCAATTGTCAATCTTTTGGTGATGAGTTCTGTTTTCTTCTATTTAGAAGTTTAACTAGATTTATATTAAGAATATATTGGCTTGCTTTGCCCTGCCTTAAGTGATTTAGTAGGTAGATAGATAATTTACAAATTTTAATTGGTGTTTCCTTGAGCTTGGTGAAGCAACTAAAAAATCTAATGGCATTCCTGCAAGAAGTTTGATCATGCATGATTAATAGGTCCAGTTTGAAGATTCAGTTGTTAATGTCTTCATGAGGCTAACTCACACACTCTGCATTTGCTCTCTTTAAACTTTTTATATATATTTGTTTCATTCTTGAGATCTAGATCCCCGAGCACAAAAGAAACCATGCCCTCCTTGATAATGCCTATTAGCATTTTGAAATTGCTTTTCATAGTAATAAGTAGATGCTAGTTCTAGACTAGTGATTACAATTTTTGCCAGTATGTTTGTTTCATTTTGAAAGTCCCAACACTTCATTAATGCAATTTTTCAATTATGGAGTTTTTGTAATATGATAATTATTGTTACCTCATCAATTTGTATTTGGATATTCTTTTGGTTGCAGTCCTGATGTGGTTAATTGCTCTTCACGAACTGGACTGGACTTGCTGAGCAAACATTATGAGGATGCTATTGGGTTTGATATAGTTTTTTTCGTGCCTGATAGTGAGGAGGATTTTGCTTCATATACAGAGTTCCTAAGATACCTGGGTTCAAAAGATAGGGCTGGAGTCGCAAAATTTGATGATGGCACTACCTTATTTTTGGTGCCTCCATCTGATTTCCTGACTAAAGTTCTTAAAGTTTCTGGACCAGCGCGCCTTTATGGCGTAGTTTTGAAGTTTCCTGAAGTAGCCACTAGTAGCACCATCGTTGATTCGTGGTCAAATCATCCTCAGCATGTAGATCCACGGTCAATTCATCCTCAGCATGTAGATCCACATAAATTTACCGCATTGCCCTCAGGTTATAGTCCTATGCAATCAGAGGAAAGGGTTATACCTATGGATAATTTTAGAATGTTGCCTGAGGATCCAAAAATTCTACCAAATGCCCCTGTTCCTATGACAAGCACTTTCCCTGCCCAACCCGTTGCACCTCCAACCACAGCAGCAAGCCAAGCTGGCCTAGCTTTGACTCCCGAACTTATTGCTACTCTAACTTCGCTGCTTCCGTCTAATAATGGTTCTGGTTTACAAACGCCATCATTACTGCAACCTCCTTCTGCAGTGGGCCCACCATCACATGTTCCTAATGGTCCTGATAATATGGTCCATTGGAAGCATGAACACCAGACCCTAGATCAAAACACTCAGCTTCCACCACAGTTTGATAGACAGATGAACCCACAGTTGCAACCATCTGGTCACTTCCACCAAATGTTCAATCCGAACAGCCAGGTTCATGACCACGCAACGAATTCAGGAACTCAAGGTGCTGTCTCATCTAGACAAATGACACCTGCATTTCCCTTACAAAATGGACAGTTTTCAGTGGCACCAGAAGTCAACCAGCACTATCAACAAGGGGGCTCGCAGGATGTTTTCAGGGGTCAGGGGATCGAAAATGGACCAGATACTAGGTTGTATAATCCACCTGTGGTCCAGCAATCGGCGTATGCTATGGCATCATCCAATCAACTGCATTTTAATGGTGGTCACCAACCGCAGCCCTATATGCCAGTACGTTCAGATGTGGAGATCACACCTCAAAGTCAACCACCTCAGGCTGTTGCTCCATTTGTGGCCATCCAGGAAGGTGCTGAAACTGAGGCTGATAAAAATGAACGCTATAAGTCAACACTGTTATTTGCAGCAAATCTCCTCAACCAAATACATCAACCATCTGGTAATCAACCGGGGCAAGGTGCTGGAAATCAATGAACACATTCCTCATCAGGTAAATATATGCCTTCATTTGTTGCTTTTATTTCTGTTTCTCTGTGTGTGTGTTTTTTCTTGGCTGAGTTGTCGCAATCCTTCAGTTAGTACCGTTTGAACCATGCTTATGTCAATACGTATGTTGTTTCCTCATTTCCTCTACCTGTGCTGCCACACATTTTTTATATTTAGTTGTTAAATAGGAGAATCAGGTTCTTGAAAGTTAATTGCTTAGTAGGAAGTTTCTTGGTCTTAAAAAGGCTTCTTTTTTTTTTTAAAAAAAAAGTAGTTAACATAAGCATATGTGGCAGTACGGCTGCTTCAGCAGTAAGGAATAGCCTGTAGAACAAAGTGAAGTGTAGCTCTGGGATTGAGCAAATTTTGCTTCATTTGGCGTGTTCTGTTGATGTTGGAAATTTCTTTGCAAAGTAACACTGGCCGCTTATAGGAATGGCCTTTTGGAACTATAAATTTAGTGTGTGGACTTTTCTCTGTGGGCCTTGTTGCGGTGTTAGTGGTTGAGTACTGGTCTTATAAGTATCACCGTTGACAGAATAGGCTTAATATATTTCTTTAGCTTGCAGTAAGAACTTTCCGGTCCTACAAATATATTAGTGTAATGCTGCTATATAATCTGAGTTAGGATGATGGTGAACTGGTGTGCTCAAAGAACTATCTTTATGTGTTAAAGTCCAATAAAAATTGAATTAGAAAACGATTTATAATTATACATTGGGTGTCTAGCAATATCTTCTTAACTGGGTACGCTCTCAATATATCTTCTTTCAAATTTTAAAATCAACTTTTCTGGCCTTTTTTTTAATATTATTTTTTTAAGTTATGAACAAGTTTCTTCCACAAGTGCATTAGGACTGAGACAATGCTGCACTTTATGCTAACGATTTGTTTAGTTCTTTAAATGAGACTTTGTACATTTCTGTACAACTTCCTCTACATATGTGGGTATCACATCCATTCGTTTTTCCTTTTTGTCACTGGCCATTTTCTGTGTCTGGCTGATGGTGCTGGGAGGATGTTTAAGCTTTAGTGATGTTGAAATTTGGACTCGTAGGCTCATTTGAAGATGGTTCCTGAGTCATGTTCTGTAGGTCCGTTAATTTGAGTGAATTTCAAGGTTGGTTAGTGTAGAGACAGATTATCAGTATAGGTTCTTGCTCTAGTCATGTTTTTATTGTTTTCAACCACAAAATTTGCTCTTTATGTGTATTTACCTGTCCTTTCGTGCTTTTCTCTATATATTTGTGTTCATTCTTTTTTGCATCATGGAGTAATATTTTGCTTCTCATTATTTTGTTTTGTTCACGATTTGTCATCCTACACCCTTAAAAAGGAAATTAATGGTAGATGTTGCTGTCAGTACTTTTTTTTTTTCAATCATCTGTGTTTCTCTTTTGATAGTTATATATAGAGATACTTAGATTTTACAGGTTTTACCCCCTCCCCTTTTTCTCTTTAAACTATTGATTTATTATTAGTAGTAATTTGTATTTTAAATCTGTAAACTTAACGTCCTTAAAGCTTGATAAGATTTCTATTATATGTTCTCTACTGGTATATTTTCCAAAGGGAAAAGTAGAATTATTCAAAGAAAAACCCAAGCCGCCTAATTTACTTCAAGGAAACATTGTTTATTTGAAGTTAAAACTGGGTGCATATGTAGAGGATTCAACCTAACGTAGAAAAGAGGAAATAGTAACCTAAAACACTCTCTCAAAGTCATGATTCTAATTCTTCCATCAATATTTCAAAATGAACGAACCAATTGGACGAAACAACATTGGATTACATTATCCTCTTTTACGATCTTACTAGTGACCAACTTCTACCAACTCATTAACTCTGAAATTCGTAACAATTAGAAATTAGAAGCATCGTCCCACGGAAGGTACCATAAACCTTGGTCAAATTTCTGGTCAAAATTAACACTTATCAAATTTACTCTAGAATAAAGAGGTTAAAACTGCTAGCAAAAGAGGTTAAAACTTAGTTGAGGAAACCCTTCTTCCTAAACTAACGAGCAAAATTAATTTTTCACAATTTTGATATTATACTCTTTGCATGGTTTTCATTGATAAATGGGGGTTGATCAGTGTATATAACGTGATCCCTCTATAATAATATGTTGAAACTCCAAGAAGTTACAAATTAGACTATGATAATGAACAAAATAGCTTCTATTGTTAAATGTCAACGATTTCAGGGTTAAACAACATAAAAACCTATCAAACTTTGGAGTTCAAGTCTGTCGTTTCTGCTGATCAAAAACTCAACCCTAGTGTAGACATTCGTTCAAATGCTTGTCGATTCGATGCAATGTTCACTTTCCAGTTCAAAACAAACGGTTCTATTACTTATATAAATAAATGCCTACTGGTTCCAGATATTCTCTCTCTCTCTCTCTCTCTCTCTCTCTCTCTCTCTCTCTCTCTCTCTCTCTCTTTTTAAATTTTAATATAAAATGGGATTTTCTGAAATTTTTACTGTTATTTTATTTCTGTGTATTCATTCGGAATCTTCCCAGAAGACTATCTGTGCTCTAATTTGTACGTACCAGGGCTCAGTAATTACAATGACTTATCGGGGAAAATTTAGATCAAATTTGCCGGTTTATTTGTTGTCATGTTCTGAATATACGATGATGATAAAATAAAGTTTATTCAAGAAGGTATGGTTCAATTTTACGTTCGTACAGCAGATTCGTTAGGTTAATCCTGGGGTGGGCTGGAGGGGCTGGGGTATGTTTTACGCGCTTTAAGTCGTGTGCGGTCGAACACGTGGATCACTAAATTTAATACCGACTGGCGAACACGTGGAGTGGCGAACGCGTGGCATTCACTAAATGTAACATCGACAAAACAGATCGGACACGTGTGGGTACGTGGATTTTACTTAAAAAGTATCGTCGGCGACACATTGGAGACGTGAGACACGTGGATTTCACTAAATGTGACGCTGCCAGCAGATCGGAGACGCGTGAACACGTGTATTTCACTAAATGTAGCATCGATATTTGCTTGGCGACGTGGCGATGAAAAGACGTGGCACCCTATTTGTCGAAAAATTAAGATTCCACGTCACATTAGTTTTATGGGTCCATAAATAAATTGGCCTTTCTAAATAAATATATAAAAAATAAAAACTGTTATGCCAATGTTTTAATGTAGAAAAATTCTGTTTTCCCACTGTTTTTATTTATTATTTGAGCAAATATAAATTATTCTCATAAAAGTTGCTGTTTTTCTTAATTTGGGGAATACTATTGTTTTATTTCACAAGCAAAAGTAAAGGCTGTCCTAAAACTAAATCTGGGATTTGCAATGTGTAGGGGAATAAGAGGAATGCACCAACTGACCAATGCCAACCATTCTCTCTTGCAACCTGGCAATCCATCGACGAGGCTAATAGTTCTGCTTTTTCTTAAAATATTATTTCTTTTTTTTAAATAGTTGCTTTGAATTTCTGGATTCATGACGTTAATACAATGTTGTAGAACAATTTTTGAAATACTACATCTTTCTCTTGTGTATATTTTTCAATATGCTTCTTGCGTTTTTTTTTTATTATATGGTATGATTCCGACTAGTTTAGTTAACAAACTAACAAAAAAATTGCACAATATTCTTTTGATGTTTCACTTCTAAAGGAGAGTATTATTCGACTATTTAATTGGAGTACCATTTTATGCATGAAATCATCTTGGACAAGAGTTTTTCTCACTCCACTAAAAGTGTAATCACTCAAAATTATGCTATTTTTTTTTATGTTAATAACTAGTATTTTATCTTTATTCTCACAAAAAAATTACATTATTTATAAATGAATTTCACTATATCTTCACTACAATTTTACTTTTTTTCTTTTATTAAAAATATGTGCCTAAATAAATGAACATACTAAAGTGGAAGAACATAGTATTTGTTAACAGAATACACATCTCCTATGCAAATCTACATTAGCAAATCACCCAAAAATATACATATTGAAAATTTGTGGAACAATCCGCTTTTAATTAAGTCATAAATGAGAATTAATGAATTAATTTGAAACATTACAAAATTTCTGATATACACATTAAGTCATACGTAGTAAAAATTGGTGTGTTTAATCTAAAGTAAACACCAAAGATTTCAGTATGCACCGTAAAGTTTTTCCGTAGCAAGGATAAACCAAGGTGCAAGTAATTTATCTATAATTATGTCATTTGGCCGGCGTTAATTACAGAGAGATGAGTTAGTTTCAACAATTTTTTGTGTGGGATAATATTGTCGAATATAAATTATAAGATTTTACACAATAACTCATTTAATCACAAATCCTTATCAATTTCAATATATATTATTTCACGTCTAATAAAATGTGTATAAATAGATTGAAATTGGTTCATACATGAATTATTAAAGGGTATAGTTGTTTCCACTAAAGAGTATTATGTGTTTACACTAAAAAGTATTATGTGTTTACACTAAAGAATATTAATTTTTCTTATTGAAGAATCAGTCATAGTTTGTTTTCAATATACAACTAATACTCTTCAGTTAAAACAACTAATACCCTTCAGTGAAAACAACTTATACCCTTTAAGAAAAATAACTAATATCCTTCAATAATTCATATATAAACAATTTTTACTCTATACCTTGTCAAAAAAAAAAAAAAAATATATATATATATATATATATATATATATATATATATATATATATATATATATGAACGTGATAACATTACCAGCCTATTGCATTCTAGTCTCCACCAACTTAAATATATATCTGGAAATTTTGATTTTTTTTCAACATCAAAATTTATGTGGATCTAATCAGTCACATATTTCATTCCCTAAGGTACACTCGTCCAATATTAATAGTCCTATTTTTTGGGCTGTTATTTTTTGTCATAAGTTGATTGATATTATGAGGTATTGTGATCTCCATTTATGAATAAAGTGATTGTTTATGAAAAATATGATACTTATATTTTACATAAGCAATAACTTTACTGATAAATGAATTTCACTATACCTTATAATACTCTCCAATTTTTAATAAAAAATAACATTTTAAAAAGTAGGACTACTAATATTAACCAAGTATTATTTTTACGTTCAAATTTGCTGGACTTTTCCCCATAATCCGGTAAAGTCCATTTTCTAGAATGACCTTAAAAGCATTCTTGGATAATATGAAGTTTGTTTTGGAAGCTTTGGACGGTAGATGTTATAATTAATTACATGTTGTGGAACCTATCATTTCTATTAGTACAAATAGAAATGATTGTGCGACTTCTGAATATCCAAGAAAGGATCTACAAGAGAAAGAGTTGAGAGTGTTCATATAAGTGAGTGAGATAGGTTACAAAATTTTAATTATATTGTAAAATAAGATTAGGGTAAACTAGAACAAAGGTAAATAATATCTAAAACAATATTTATTTTGAAATAAATTTTAATCTTTAAAACGATACTTATTTTGAAATGCATGGAGTATAAAAGTGGGGGGATCATCCCTATTTCCTCCTACATGGTGAGAAATACTCTTTACTAATTTTTCCTTCCTATGACACATCATCTCCTTACCCGATCCCTATATCATACAATTTGGGTGCAGGGTAGCGTTTCAAATGAAATTCCTCACACCAATTGTGAATGTTCTCATTGTCTAAAAAATTGAGTATTTTTCTCATTATTAAGGTGAAATTATTTTCGTGTTAAGTGACTTTTAAAATTAATTTAAAAAACTAGTGGTTTTTGAAATGTTAAACGATTTTAAAATCTGTGTTATTTTTTAGTATTGAGTAGGATAGATTTTATCTTTATGGTGTAAAAATAAATGATGTTGTATATGTTATTTATAAAGTTGTAGAATTAGAATTTCAAAATTTTAAACTAGAATGATTTTTAAAGTACAAAATTTAAATTCAATTTTTTAAAAGCATATCTTAATGGCTGATATAAATAATAGTAATATTATATTACATAATAGTAATACTTGGAAAAAAAATTCACGTACACTCAAATTCACCCGCTCTTGACTAAATTATTTCGATAGTAACATTTCAATCTCTCGTCGATAATAAATTAGCATGTAACTCTTGTTTCCCTAATATAAACAAATAACCACATTTTTTTCCTTCTGTGATAAAAATTGACAGTGAAAAGAACCATAGATTTGGGCACACGTCATCATCCTACATGGCGAGGAATACTCTTTACTCATTTCCTCTTCCCATGTCACATCATCTCCTTCCTCAATCTTTATTTTCAACAATTTGGGTGAAGAGTGTCATTCCACATGAGAACTCACATCCATTATGAATGCTCTCGCTATCTAAAAAATTGAATATTTTTCTCAACAGTAAGGTTGTTAATGGGCGAACAACGGGGTGATTAATAAACAAAACGATTATCATTAAACTTGATAACAGGACAGTGAATGAAAGAAGCTAACAGCTTTGTGGAGCGAACAGCTTCGTAAAGGAACTCTAATATGGCGGGCAGGATTGGGCGAACAGCTTTGCATAGTTCAAACCAAAAGCAATTCAGGCGAACAGATTCGTAATGAAACGAGCAACATTGTAAACGACCCCAAGCAAGGAGTGAACAACTTGGAACGCAAAGGACCACAACATCCAACGAAGACGTACAAACGAGCAACCGGTCATCCTCGAGAGCATCTCAGTAGTGCCAAAGACCAAGTACAACATGGGGAACTCCAAGAGTCACTAGCTTAGATATGGTCCAAGTGTCTTAACACTTGGCACCCATCCAATGAGCAATAGTGTAGATGTTGTACAAGTGTCCTAACACTTGGCAAAAATCCAATGGTTAAGCCACCAGGATGGTGACACATGGCCTCTTTGTATGTCTATAAATACTCCCTTCATGTACATGAAAGAGGGGAGAACAAGGGAATAACATAGCAAAACTCTTGCAAAATTATTTCTTAAGCATTAGTTAGCCAAATTCCATGAACATAGTTCTTGTTTGATGATCTTCATTGGGTAAAAACAGCCACTAATCATCTTGATTACGAAAAGGTCATCAACAATTGGCGGTAGAAGGAGGGCCGAACCTCTGATTTATGAAATATTCAAAGGAAGCTTGAAGATATTCACCGGAATCTGCAGAATTTAGCCGGAATCCGGGAAGACACCACCGGAAATTAAGTGTGCACACTACTCGGAGCAAAGTTATCCACTTACACATCACTTTAAGAGTTTGAATGCATGTGTATATGAACTAGGGTTTTCAAAACCACCATACTCATATATACAAGGCTAGTGACTCTTAAAAAGATGATTAGATCGCAAGAAGAATGGCATTCGAGCGCATCCCCGAATCCTAGGTCAAGAACTAGGGTTTCATCTACCGAAGGACATGCCCGAACAGTGAGAGCAACTTCGCAGAGGAATATCCAAGTCACCATTGACACAATTCCACCGGAAGTTGAAGCTCTTGCTCAAAACCCCGAAGAACTAGCAAAAACGATCGCTGTCCTTCAGTCATTGCAAAATCGACAAGCGGCCGAACCGTCAAGAGCACCGGCAACAACCGATCAAGCAGGCGAGCAGGGGCGAACAGGCGAACAAAGAAGTAAAATGAGAGAAGATGCACGTCGGGACGAGGCCGACAGCGAGGAAGCCCACAGAAATAAAGGAAAAACTCCCCTGAGTGAACGTTTGGGGAGCAGAGGAGAGTCATCACCAAGCCGAGTTGATGAGTCAAGCAAAAGCACATCCCGAACAAGCGCTTTGGAAAGGTTAGGAACGAGGAATGCGAACAGAAGAGAGTCATCCAAGAAGAACGAGGAGCGATCACGCCCTCCTGCTCGCCCGTCAGTGCATGACCGAATCCGAAGATCAGCTTTTGGCCGACTAGGGCCAAATGGAGCTAGCAACGCTGCTAGGAAGACGACTCAGGAGAAATGTCCTGTTGGCAAGGGACTGCATCGTGAAGAAGTTGCTGAACCCAACCACGATGAACAGCCTTCCAACGAGAGGACTCCCCCAAATGAATTACAAGAAATGAGAAAGGCAATCGAGGAATTGCAGAAACAATTGGAATCCCAGAGAGGTGTCGGATCAACTATTCTCCCTTCTTCACCGTTATCTCCGTTTATCCTCAATGCACCAATCCAGAAGAAGATACAATTTCCAGCCATCAATTTGTATGAGGGAACATCGGACCCTCGAATTCATGTGAAAAAATATTCGGATTTCATTATCTCAATGAGGGCAACCGACGCCACACAATGCCGAAATTTTCCACTCACCCTTGGAGACGGCCCGCACAGATGGTTTTCGGCATTGGCTCCCGGCTCCATCAACTCTTTTGCCCAACTAAGCAAAGAGTTTTTATCTCATTTCTCAACTGCCGGGTCCTACTTGACCCACAGACACCGTCTGGCAGATATCAGACAAGGAGATGAGGAGTCTGATAAGCAATTTCTGGAAAGATTTGATAAAGTTTTGTTGGAAGGCAAAATGGTGAGTGAAGATACGAAGATAGTGGCAGTGATGGCTGGATTGAAGAAAGGAAATGATCTGTGGAAGAAGATGCACTTGACTTGCCCAAAAACATACGCGGAATTTAGACACAAAGCAGGAATCCACGTGTCGATGCAGGAGGCCCTGCACAGAGAGATGGGAGACAAAGCTGATCCAAAGAAGTTTGGCAAGAAGTCTGGAGGGAGTGATTACAAAGCTCCGAAGAACATGAAGTCGTTCAATGAGGGAGCTGAGTTGAAAGAAAAGTTGAATCAAGTCCTTACCATGTTCGTGGACGCTGTGTACGACAACGTTAAAGACAGGGAGATGTTGTCAGAGCCGCGGAGGATAAGGCAAGAGAGAGGAAAACTGAACCCGAACAAATACTGCGCATATCATCAGAACATCGGCCACTTCACAAGCGAGTGCCGAGATTTATTGAAGCAGTTGTGGAGGTTTTATGAGGAGGGAAAGCTGTCCGAGTTCGTGAAAAGGAACCAGGTAAAAGACTAAGGGCGCCAGTACCTAGGCCTGTTATACGAGCCGAGCGAGCCCGAGTAGCGGAAGCTCGAGCTCGACTCGTATATGTATCGAGCTCGGCTCGAGCTCGCTCGATAAGGCTACCGAGCTCGAAATGAGGCTCGGCTCGGCTCGAAAATTAAACTATTATACTCGAGCTCGAGCTCGAGCTCGACTCGTTTAACAAAATGAGCTCGGCTCGATCAAGCTCGAACTCAAAATCCAGAAAAATTCAGAATTCCACAAATAGCAGAACTGCTAAATTTCACAACCCAACTCGAGCATTGTTGAATCAATTGAACAAGCCAACCAGAATCAACAAAAATCCAAACGAAAATAGAAATTAAAAAACCCAGATATATGCCTACAAATCCAAAATCAAACTCACGGTCCTATTAATAAAACCACCCAAAAAAAAGTCATTTGATACAATTCAAATTCAATAAACCACATTCTTCATTTCAATAAACCAGAGAACATTCATATACATTGTTGAACAAAAACTAAAAACTTATCAGATCTAAAATCTTGAAGTGATAGTAGGGAAAGAGTCAGAGGCGATCTAGAAATGGAAGTGGCGGCGGGGGTGTTGGGCATCGGGCGGCGACTGGCGGCGTTGGGCACAGAGCGGTCGGTGGTGGCGATCTGGAAGCGGAGGTGGGCAGTCGGAGTGGTTGATGTTGGGCGACGACTAGCGGCATTGGGCGACGACTAGCGGCATTGGGCGACGACTAGCGGCGCTGGGCTGCCGCCGATCGGTTGTGGCGGTCGGAAAATTGGGATTTGAGAGTTCTTTTTGGTGAGCGGCGCTGGATGTGGTGAAATGAGAGTGAAGACATGGAGAGAGAAATGAGAATATATATGTGTGGTGTGACCTAATAGAGGAATTTACATATATACCCCTATTTTTTGAGCCTAACCGAGTAGCTCGCGAGCCGAGCCGAGCTCGGCTCGTTAAGCAATCGAGCAATTTTCGAGCTCGAGCTCGGCTCGTTTAACCCTACGAGTCGAGCCGAGTCGAGCCTTAACGAGCCGAGCCGAGCCGAGCTCACGAGCAGCTCGTTTCGTTTAACAGCACTACCAGTACCATCCAGTTCGGATGATGGAGACAGCGATGAACAACCAAGCAAAGCTGGTAAGAGAGGAAGAAAGGTCCCAGCAGCCCCAGCAAGGCCTATTCCGGAGATCTTAATGCTGGAACCCACTGGACCAGTAGGTGGCTGTTCTGATGGGAGACCACCTGCGTCAAAAAGAAAGAGGAAAGCGGAACTGAGAGCAGTGGATCAAGTGATGTAAGTGGGTGCAAATCCATCGACCAAACGAACAGGGGACCTAACTTTCTCAGAAAAAGACTTAGACGGAGTACTCACTCCCCACAATGACTCGTTGGTCATTTGTGCCAATATTATGGGGACAAAAGTGCACCGTCTACTTGTCGATACTGGTTCCTATACGAACATCCTGTTCAAAAGCACGGTGGACCAGCTGGGAGATTGTGCCGAGTACATCAAGGACTGTGATCACAAAATTGTAGGATTTGGAAATGCTGTGACCGTCCCGCTAGGAATAGTTACGTTGGCAGTCGAGCTTGTATCGGTCGAGGACCCGGAAAGGAAACTGAATAGGATGGTAGACTTCCTGGTTGTAGATCAACAATCCACCTATAACGGGTTCCTCAGCCGTCCTTTCTTGCATGAATTCAAAGCAGCTGTTTCAACGTACTATTATTGTTTAAAATTCCCAACAAAGAAAGGTACAGGTACAGTCAAGGGAGACCAGAAGAAGGCTCGTGTGTGTCTTTTGCAGATACAATTGAAGGATCACCAAGTCAACATGACAAACTGGTGCTCAGACAAGGATGGAGGCGATAGCGAGGCCATAACTTCCATCGATACTGAAATAATGGAAGTCGACGAGCAGCTGTACGCAGACGAACAGTCGCGCATTGACGAGCAGCTGTACGTAGGTGCACAGTTGGACGAGGACGAGCAGGAACGCGAAGACGAACAGTTTGTCCAAACAAGAGATAGAGAAGCTGCTGCAACCAACACCGAAGAAAAACAGACAATGGCAACGGACGTCGACGCAGAGGACATCGAACCACGACTGGGAGCAGAACCGATGGAGATCGAAGATGAGCTAAAGGCAGAAGGGCCCATTATTGACCCCAGATGGAAAGGCCAGAAATGAAGGGCTACACCGGTCGAAGAGTTGGAGACTGTAAAAGTCGACCCGAACCAAGAGGGCTTAGAACTTTTCATAGGGTCCGAGCTACCAGAGCCGTATAGGACCAACATGATTGAGTTTCTTAAAGCAAACCTCGATGTGTTTGCATGGTCGCATGCAGACATGGTGGGCATCAGCCCCGAACATGCCTGCCACAGACTCAACATCGACCCAAGGAAGAAGTCAATCCATCAGAAGAGGAGAAAATTCGGGCCCGACAAATACGAGGCGCTCGACGTAGAGGTTAAAAAGCTGCTGGATAACGACTTAATCAAACAAGCGTTATGCCCGCAATGGGTGGCGAATCCGGTATTGGTCAGAAAAGCGACTGGAGCGTGGAGACTCTGCATCGACTTCACAGATCTCAACGCCGCCGCCCAAAAGATAATTTCCCATTGCCTCACATCAATCAACTAGTTGATAGCACCGCCGAACATGAACTTCTCACGTTCATGGATGCGTTCGCAGGATATCATCAAATAGCGATGCATCCCGATGATCAAGAGCATACGGCGTTCTACACCAACAAAAACTTGTTGTGCTGGAAGAGAATGCCATTTGGGTTAATCAATGCTGGAGCTACATATCAGAGATTGGTCAATAAGATGTTTGATGATCACATCGGGAAGACGATGGAAGTGTACGTAGATGATATTGTTGTCAAGAGCTCCAAAAAGGAAGATCACTTGCAGCATCTAGCTCAAACGTTTGAGATACTTCGAACATACAACATGAAACTGAACCCTAAAAAAAGCAGTTTTGGGGTCCATTCCGGGAAATTCTTGGGACATCTGGTCAGTCAAAGATAAATCGAAGCAAATCCCGTAAAAGTGAAAGCGATCATGGAAATGCAGCCACCCAGATCAGTTAAAGAAGTCCAACGGCTAACCGGATGCCTAGCAGCTTTGAACAGGTTCGTCTCAAGATCCGGAGATAAGTGCAGGCCGTTCTTCGAAGCAATCAAGAAGGGAAAGTTTCAATGGACAGACGCCTATCAACATGCGTTCGAGCAGCTGAAAGAATATCTCAGCGATACGAAAATTCTTGCCAAGCCGATCCCAGGGGAGAAGTTATACTTGTACCTGGCAGCTTCAGAAGTAGCAATCAGCTCAGTACTCGTTCGAGCAGAAGGAAAGTTCCACCTGCCCATCTACTATGTGAGTCAAGCTTTACACGAAGCAGAACTCAGATATTCACCAACAGAGAAGCTAGCATATGCACTGGTGATGAGCGTCAGAAAACTTCGTCCATATTTTTTCGACCACCAGGTGGAAGTGTTGGCAATGTTCCCGCTCAAGCAAATACTGCACAGACTCGATGCGGCTGGTCGCCTCCTGAAATGGTCATTGGAAATCAGTCAGTTCGGGATTTCATATGCTCCTCGAACAGCGATCAAGGGGCAAGCCTTAGCAGACTTTATAGTCGAACTGATTTTCCCCCAGGATCCAACGAGAGGACATAGCCATCCCTGGCACATGTATGTTGACGGATCGTCAACTAATACAACATCGGGGGCAGGTATAGTCTTGATAAGCCCAGACAGGCAAGTTTTTACTTCAGCAGTCCGGTTCGAGTTCATGGCGACAAATAACGAAGTAGAGTACGAAGCTGTGATCGCTGGATTACGCCTAGCATTAGCAGTTGGAGTAAGAAGGCTGTAGATTTTTGGGGATTCACAATTGATTATCAACCAAGTTCGAGGGGAGTACGAGGCAAAGGACGAGAACATGGCTTTGTATCAAAAGATCGTTTCTCACCTGGCCTCATTGTTCGAACAGATATACATCGAACAGATACCAAGAGACAATAATGCTCAAGCAGATGCATTAGCCAGGCTAGCAACTAGCACAGGACCAGTAGAGTTGACAGGAGTTACGCTAACAAAAATGTCCAAGCCATCAACCGAAGACTACAAAATGTATCAAGTCAACGAAGATTTCGAAGAGGACGACTGGAGGATACCAATCACTGAATATTTAAAAAACGACAAAAAGCCAGACAACCCGTTTGAAGCTAACAAGTTGGTCAAGAGAGCAGCAAGATACACCATGATGGATGGACAATTGTACAAAAGAGGAATTTCGCTCCCACTTCTGAAATGCTTGGCTAGGGGGCAAGGGCAAGCAGTATTGAAGGAAATTCATGAAGGCATATGCGGAAATCACACTGGAGGACGGGCATTAGCGTACAAGACCGTAAGACAAGGGTATTATTGGCCGACCCTCCTCCAGGACGCAATCAAAGTTGCCCGAACTTGTCACAGGTGTTAGTTATTCGCCCCAAACATCCACAAGCCCCCACACGAACTAATTTCAGTCAATAGTCCGTGGCCATTTGCGAAATGGGGAATTGACCTCATCGGGCCTTTTCCGCCGGGAAAAGGAAATGTTCGATTCGCAGTGGTGGCAGTAGACTATTACACGAAGTGGGCTGAGGCAGAAACGCTTGTGTGAATCACACAGGAGAAAATGATTAACTTCATATGGAGAAATATTGTTTGTCGTTTCGGGGTGCCTCAAGCGATCGTGACGGATAACGGAAAACAGTTTGAAGGGAAAAAGATAAGAGATTTTTGTGAAAAGTGGGGAATGAAGAAATATTTTTCAACACCGTACCACCCCCAGTCGAATGGCCAAGTAGAAGCAGTGAACAAAATAATCAAACATATTTTGAAGATCTGCTTAGCCGACAAACAGGGGAAATGGTCTGAGGAGCTGCCGGAGGTATTGTGGGCATACCGAGTATCACACAGAACAAGTACTGGCGAAACACCCTTCACAATGGCGTCCGGGACGGAAGCAGTAATACCAATTGAGCTAAAAATCACGACATGTCGAACAGCTGCGTTTGACGAGGAGGAAAATAACTCCGCATTGGCAGCAGAGTCGGACTTGCTTGAAGAAAAAAGAATAACAGCAGAATTGAAAAATGCAATTTATAAGAAAAGAGCGGCGAAGTAATACAATTCTCAAGTGAAAGCAAGAGAATTCGAAATTGGAGACTTGGTACTTCGAAAAGTTTTAACACCACCAGGAGTATTTGGCCCGACTTGGGAGGGCCCATACAAGGTGACGAATAAGTGGCACAACGGCACATACGACCTTGAAGACATGGAAGGCAGTCGTCCCAATACTCCTGGAATACTACTTTGCTCAAGAAGTACTATCAATAAAGTCCTGTAAGTCTTAGAAGTTTTACAAATAGATCCTTTGTAACTTTGTGTAATTTTGAAATTTTTTGCACTTTATATATAAGCAAGCAGTTATGCAGTTACTAGGCGAGCAGTATTGTATTTAACATTTATCCTGCTTTCATTGAGATTTTTTTAGCCTTTGAAGTCCAGATTACTCAGTTGCTCGCCTAAAACTTGCAAAGTGCAAGTCTATAACAAGACGAACAAATGAGGTTAACAAAGGCAAAATAAGGCTAAGTCCCTGATGGACCAATAGCCCACATTAATGCAAGGCCAAGTCCACAAGCGACCAAAAAGGCCCAAATAATTAAAGGTCAAGTTCTATGAGAACCAAACGACCAACTTAAAATTTTCACTAAATGTTTACCTTAAAAAAGGAACATTTAGACATGCAAAAGTAATAGGCGAGCAACTAAGTAAGACAAACAAAGAGGCGTAAATTTATAGATTAGCAAAAGTTTTCATTTCATTGAGCCAAAATATATTTACAATAGGAATGATCAGATAAGTACAAAGAGAGACATCCTATTGTAAATAAAAAGCTAAATCCTTCAAGAAGGAGGAGCATCTGCAACGCTGGTCGCCTGAGCACTAGGCTGCTCGCCCGGGGCACTTGTACCAGCCCCATCTAGAGGAGTTAAGGGAAGTGAAGGCAACCCCTCAAAGACTTCATCAGTGGCCGCTGCGCTGGTCGCCACTGGGGTAGGATCAGGCTGACCGCCATAGGTTGGAGCAGCGATGTCGACCTCCTCGCCAAAGACATCCTAGGGGAAGCCAAGAGCAGCCAGGTCAGAGACGAACAAGGTTTTACCAGGAGCAGGGGGGTAATTCTTAACATATTCAATGAAGTCCGCCTTCACCGCGCCACGAATATCTTGATTGTGATCGTGGGCGAAGTGGACAGACCTCAAGCATTCAGCAAAAGCACAGATATAACCAAAGTTGGTCTTGTCCAACACCTCTTGCTCATGAACTTCATAGTCTATCATGCTTTTGCGCTCTTCCTCTAGCCTCTTGATATGCTCCTCGACAGCTAGCAGGCGAGCAGCTAAGTCTGCTCGTTCCTTTTCAGCCCTTTCGGCTCTCAGATCTGAAGATTTTACCTCCAGCATCATCTTTTCAGCCTTGTCCAAGGTACTCTTTTCGCCGGCCAAAGAGGCCTCCATATTCCTCTCCATCAAAGCCAGCTCCTTAGCATGCTCGGCCTTGCACTCTTTGATGGCAGAAGTTTTTTCTTTGTCCATCCTTTCCACACGGTGACCCAAATCACGGTTTGTCCGCTCGAGCCCCATGACTTGGGCAAGCAGCATCTGGGACTGGATCAATTGATGGCTAGCATTGTACGCCACCAAGCGAACATTGTCACTAGCAGATTGGCTAGCAACAATGGTGTTCGCCGATTTCGTCCAGGCTCTTGGAACTGTCTCGGCTGCTCGACGAACAGGGACATCAGGGATGTCGGAGAACGAAGAGGGTGCATTCTTCACCACAGAGAAATGATGAAGGGTGGTCCCGCGGCCAGGATAATGCGCTGGGTTATACCTAAAACAGAAACGCAGTAGTCAGTGAGCGAACAACATTGCGCCAAGTGGCAAACAACAAACAAATCAAAGACAATTAACTTACTCCTTAATCTTAACGGGGTCCCAACCCAAATAAGAAGTGTCTTTGGGGTTGTCCTCTCTCTTAGTCGCCACCAGGCCAGCGACCACTTGTTGTTCGTCCACCACTTCCAAGGAGGTGGACTTAGAAGCAGGAGATCTGGGATCAATGCTGCTCACCTCCCCTACAGTTTTTGATCGCTTTGAGGCACGATCATCTCCGCGAGTGCCGCGAACATCGTCGCCCCGCGGCGCCTTCTTCTTCTCCCTCTCCCGTTCCCTCTCCTTCTCCTTCCTTGCATCCCGCGGAGAGGAGGTAGCTTTGGCCGCAGGCTTACAGCGACCAGCTCCGGCGGCTGGGCGACCAGTGGGGTCCTCCCCTGCTCGGAGGCGAATGATGGCAAGAGGAGGGTCCATTTTCCTTCTCGAAGCTTCAGCCATCTGTTTGACTCGTCTGGCGAGCAAGTAATATGATTCTGGCATAGACGGGATGGCAACGGTAACTCGTTGATCTAACAAAAACAAGGAATTTAGGCGAGCAGGAAAGAATAGGCGAACAACAAGAACAAGAATAAAGAAGATTACCTTCAGGGATAGCAGCCTGAGCTTCAAGATGGTGGGGACTCGTAATCAAGCCAGCAAGCTTGCGGCAGTGAGCTTTTGAAAGATGTTCCAAATTGCGACTAGCAGTGTCGCGAAGAGAAATGACGGCTAACGTGAAGAGGTATTCATCGCTGAGATCGGGATGCCCCCACTTCAAGATTCTCGGACCTGCAAAACAACGAGGAGGATTAAAATTAGTCCTACTTATGAATCAGCAAGACAAAGTTAGCCCTACGTTTGATGATTCCAAAGCTTTCAGGTGACATGATGCGCGCCTGCCCGCCAGCGAATCCCTCAGTTGCTCGCCAATCCCCACCAATATAGAAGAATTGACAATGCCAACCCTTGATTTTATTGGGAACACCTTCAACAAGTTTCACTCCGATCTTTGCCTTAACATAATACCAGCCAACACCGTCCTCTTGCTGAGCAGAGATAGTTAAGGCATAGAGAAGCTCTGCAGTTGTTATTTTATTCTTGTAACCCTCAAGACCAAAAAGGGTCATGAAGGCTAGAAGAGTACTCCAACCATTTGGAGTGATTTGAGTGATCGCCAAATTCATGTCGGACAAGAAACGACCAATGAGCGGATGAACGGGGAGCGGAAAACCTGTGTTTAGCACATCCAAGTTGATCGCCGTGCAACCAGGTGGGGGGCGATCAACAGTCTCTCCTTCCTTCGGCGCATACATGAATATATCATAAGGAATCTTGTATGTTGTACGGATGCTCGCCAGGTCACCCTCCACAAGTACACTAGCAATTTCGCTCGCTGCAAAGTCCCCACCTTGAGTCTTCATAATTACCCTCGACGTGGGGGCAAAGGTCTTCGAGTAGCGAGCAGAATAGTCCGCCCACTCATCATCACGAACAACTCCTTCTGGGATCCGAGATTCTGGTGTGGTTTGAGAAATGGGAAAATTGATTTCCCTTAAAAACTCCCAAGTGAGAGTAGGGCCTCGCTGCTCGCTAACTCGCTGCTCGCCAGCAGTGTCAGGTTGATCGCCCTCAAGGCCAATTGAACCCTCTATCTCCGCGGCCACTACCGCAGAATCTTCTCCAAGGTCAGAAGACGTTTCGGGTTCGCGAGCAAGAGGGTGAATCTCTTCTTGATCGCCAGAGCGATCAGCGGCGTACATTTCTACCGAGCGAACAACGGAGCTCGCATCTGAGTCCGTGCCTTCGTCCACCAATAATGTGCGCGGGTTGTTCGCCAACGCCTGGCGAACAGATCTATGTGGAGAAGCCAGGTTTACGGGTCATTTTTCCGGGTTTCGTCCGGGTCCGGATTGAGAGGAACTTGAGGGGGAAAACTCCATTCAAAATGCTAATGGAGGAGTTTGGCTAATTATGAAGAAGTATATGGACAATCACGCCGACGGAAGATTTACGGCGGCGAAGTTATCACAGGGCGGCGGCACGACGGCGGTTCACGGTCGGGATTACAAATGTGATCAAAGAAAGTGCAAAAAAAAGAGAAAAAATTCACGAAATTAGAAGAAGAAAAGGAAATGTAAGATGGATTACCTTCAAGAAACCGAAATCTAAGAGCAAACACAGAGGAATTTGGACGCAAGAATCACAAAGAGGAAAAGCTTGAGAATGCGTTAATGGCGAAAATCCGGGAAAGAAAGAAATGAAGGAGGAACCGCCTATTTATAAGAATAAAATGGGGGCAAAAATACAATATTTCCAAAATTCTATAGGCCCCTATAAGCAAATAGGGAAATGCGCGTGGCTGACGCGACGCCTCGTATCCCGCACCTCGGGAACCCAACCGTCGCGACATGAAAGGGCGTTCACTGCTGGTCGCGCGCGTGAATTCCCATGCTTGTTTGTTCGCCCAACTGCTCGAATGCTCGCCTGTGTAAACAACCATGTTCCCCTCTTGCTCGCCCAGTTTTCGAAGAAATTATAGCTTGGTCTCAATTGATCCATCCATGCCCAACATGAGACCAAGCTAGGGGGCAATTGTTAATGGGCGAACAACGGGGTGATTAATAAACAAAAGGATTATCATTAAACTTGATAACGGGACAGTGAATGAAAGAAGCTAACAGCTTTGTGGAGCGAACAACTTCGTAAAGGAACTCTAATATGGCGGGCAGGATTGGGCGAACAGCTTTGCATAGTTCAAACCAAAAGCAATTCAGGCGAACAGATTCGTAATGAAACGAGCAACATTGTAAACGACCCCAAGCAAGGATCGAACAACTTGGAACGCAAAGGACCACAACATCCAACGAAGACGTACAAACGAGCAACCGGTCATCCTCGAGAGCATCTCAGTAGTGCCAAAGACCAAGTACAACATGGGGAACTCCAAGAGTCACTAGCTTAGATATGGTCCAAGTGTCTTAACACTTGGCACCCATCCAATGAGCAATAGTGTAGATGTTGTACAAGTGTCCTAACACTTGGCAAAGATCCAATGGTTAAGCCACCAGGATGGTGACACATGACCTCTTTGTATGTCTATAAATACTCCCTTCATGTACATGAAAGAGGGGAGAACAAGGGAATAACATAGCAAAACTCTTGCAAAATTATTTCTTAAGCATTAGTTAGCCAAATTCCATGAACATAGTTCTTGTTTGATGATCTTCATTGGGTAAAAACAGCCACTAATCATCTTGATTACGAAAAGGTCATCAACAAAGGTCAAGTAAGGTAAAGTCCTTTTCGGATTTTAAGTGACTTTTAAAATCAATTTTAAAAAACTAGTGGTTTTTGAAATGCTAGACGATTTTAAAATCTATGTTACTTTTGGGTATTGAATGTATGTTATTCATAAAGTTGTAGAATTAGAATTTCAAAAACTAAATTGGGCTTTTATATGGTCAAGAAGGGTTTCACCCTTCCTGACATCAGTAAACCTTTTAAATACCATTAGATCTTCGATCTAACATATGCTCCCTCCGTCCCTTAATAAACTTCATAGTTACTGTTTTTTCGTATATTTGCGAGCCCATTTTTATTAATAATTGAAATGATAAAATAATTTTTAAAGTGTTTTGTAATAGAGGAGAGATAGATCTATCAAACCCTATCTTAAAAAGTTACTTTATCATTTCAAATACTAATAAACAACTCGCTCGCTAAAACACAAGAATAAAGGTAGTGTGAAGTTTATTGTGGGACGGAGGGAGTAATATTTTTTGCAAATGATTGCACTTTGCATTATAGCGTTTGCACTGTGCACATTGCAATAGTACTGCATTACGCTAATAATATTTTAAATAATAAATATAAAATTACAAAATATACCCTTTTTTACTTTAAAATAATTTAGAAAATTAATTAACTATAATTTAATATTACTAATATTATAATCATTTAATCCACCCTCACACCAAAATTCAGGTCCTAATTCTTCCATGTACCAGAGAAAACACTCGCTGGCGAATTCAAGCCGGAAAACATTGTCCTTGTATTTTTTTGTCCCATTCTTGTTTTTTCCTAGCAATGACCGCAGTTCCTTTTTATTTTATTAATTCATTAATCAATTAACCATGGATATATTGATTTCTACCGTCCAAACAAAACAAGGGATTATCATCTCCATTGAATCTATTCATCCCAATATCAATCTACCTAAACACACTCATATCGCGCATAATTGCTTGTATATTTTCTGATGTGGATGGGATTAAATAGGACACCACCATAGCAACCACCGCCACCGATGGCGGCGATAGTTTGTTAATAAATCATATTTTAAAAGTCTTAAAGAATTAGAATGAATAGAGAAAGGAGTAGCGTTAAACTCCATATTATCGAGATAGAGAAAACATTTTAATGATTACTGCCTCCTTCTCTTTTTTTCCAATAAGAATTGGTATGCAATTCATATGATCTGGGATCGAGAAAAAAAGAGAAAAAAAAAAACAGTATTTTCTATTTAATCCTTGTAAATTTTGTTTTTTTTAAAAGAAATTATAAGGATATTTTGGTAATTTTATATTTTTTATAAAAAAAATTTTTAATTATTTTATTACATTGCGAAGCTAAATCGCCAACAACAAAATTAAATGACGTGTCAATATTTCATTGGGCTACTGACGTCAGACAAGGCGAATACACTACTTGACCGTAGAAAAGTCCATCTAAATTAGAATGAGTTTTAATATGCAAAATTCAAATTCAAATTAAAAAAAATATATATGAACAATTGATATAAATAATAGTAATATTGTGTATACATAATAGTAATACTTAAAAAAAATAAGTACACTCAAATTCACCTGCTCATGTATAAATTATTTACATAGTTACATTTCAATCTCTCGTCGATAATAAATTAGCATGTAACTCTTGTCTCCCTAATATAGATGATAACTACATTTTTTCCTTTTGTGACAAAAATTGACAGTGAAAAGAACCATATGTTTGGGCACACATCATCATTTTACATGGATAGAACCCATGTCACATCATCTCCTTCCTTAATCCTTATTTCCTACAATTTGGGTGAAGAATAGCATTCCACATGAGATTCCTCACATCCATTATGAACGCTCTCGCTATCTAAACAATTAAATATTTTTCTCAACAGTAAGGTGAAGTAAGGTAAAGTTCTTCTCGGGTTTTAAGTGACTTTTAAAATCAATTTTAAAAAACTAGTGGTTTTTTAAATGCTAGACAATTTTAAAATCTATGTTACTTTTGGGTATTGAATGTATGTTATTTATAAAGTTGTAGAATTAGTATTTCAAAAACTAAATTAGAACGAGTTTTAATATGCAAAATTCAAATTCAAATTTAAAAAAACATATTTGAACAATTGATATAAATAATAGTAATATTTTGTATACATAATAGTAATACTTAAAAAAAATTAAGTACACTCAAATTCACCTGCTCATGAATAAATTATTTGGATAGTAACATTTCAATCTAAGATAATAAATTAGTAACTCTTTTTTCTTAATATAAATGATAACCACATCTTTTTTTTCCTTCTGTGACAAAAATTGACAGTGAAAAAGAACTATAGGTTTGGACAAATGTCAAGGAGAGAAATACTCTTTACTCATTCCTTCTTCACATGTCACATCATCTATTTCCGCAATCCTCATTTCCTACAATTTGGGTGGAGAGTAGCACTCCACATGAGATTCCTCACATCCATTATGAATGCTCTCGCTATCTAAAAAAACTGAATATTTTTCTCAATGGTAAGGTGAAGTAAGGTAAAAAAAAAATTCGGGTTTTAAGTGACTTTTAAATCAATTTTAAAAAACTAGTTGTATTTTAAAATCGTTATTTTTTAAATGCTAGACGATTTTAAAATCTATGTTACTTCTGGGTATTGAATATATATTATTTATAGAGTTGTCGAATTAGAATTTCATAAATTAAATTATAATGAATTTTAATATGCAAATTTCAAATTCAAATTAAAAAAAATTTAAACAATTGATATAAATTATACTCCCTCCGTCCCGGGTTTTATTTCATAGGTTGACTTGCACAATCTTTAAGAAAACACTGTTTGATGGGACATTTTGCTTTTAGAGTTGTAAGAAAAGGTGGGATTAACTTTTCTAGTTAATGTTAATTGTTCCCACCTTTTATAAATTTACGGAGGGAATTCAAGACAACAATGAAATAAAAATTGAGGGCATTGTATTTAAAAAAAACGTCACTGTTCATTTTCAAAAATGGACACTGTACAAATTTTAAAAAAATGACCCTATATTAAACTGAAAGTTTATGTTTTCAATATCACAAGGTAAAATCCCAAAACAACACAAAGTCTAGAATTTAAAATTACAACTTCAGAAACTTAAAACTACAAATTCAAAAATTTAAAATTACATATTCAGAAATTTAAAATTACAACTAAATTAGTTTTAGTTCTACAAATCAAATTTCCCCCCAAAAGTACACTGTCAGCTCAGTGTTAATGAAGAATTTTCCCCCCAAAAGAGCTTTTTCTTTTAATTTCCCTCCAACTTCAAGCAATAAATACCCCAACTCCTTCATTGAATGCTAAACCCTACATAAAAAAAAAGCAGTTGTTAGTGAACCAAGACATCACCATAAATGAAAACCAAAAGCAACAAACCAAATCTTACCATTAATGAGAAGAACATGGTGGCCCAATTCTTACTGGCCAACAACAAAAGCAATGGTGCTGTACAAAATGGAAAAGTAAAGGAGGCAGCAGATGCATTTGGGGTTTCAAGAAGAACAATCCATGGGATTTGGACCACAGCAAAAAGACAGTTTGCTCAAGGTATGCCTATCTTTTTCATTAACAATATGAAAATACCACACACAAAATATGTATTCTTGAATACAGTGAGAATGAGGGCAGTTGCATGGGAAAAAAGAACATCCATAAGAAGACTAGCTAAGGAGTTAGATGTTAGCAAAAGTCAAGTTGGGAGATGGGTGAAAGAAGAGATGATCCTACCACATACAAATGCTATACAGCCCAAACTATCAGATTATAACAAATTCCAAAGGGTGAATTGGAGCTTAAAGGCATTGGTCATAGATGGGCTGAATTCAGATGAAATCAAGTTTTCATCTATGCATAATGTAGTGCACATTGATGAAAAATAGTTTTTTTATGACTAAAGAATGTGCAAGAATGTATAAACTGCCTGGAGAAGATGATCCATACATATCATGTCAAAGCAAGAGGTTCATTCCTAAGGTAATGTTTATGGGAGCAGTATCTAGACCACAATATGAACATGGGCAGTTGGTATTTGATGGGAAAATTGGGCTTTGACCATTTACACATAAAGTTCCAGCCCAAAGAAACTCAAAAAATAGGGTAAGAGGTATGTTGGAGACCAAACCCATTGATTCAATTACAAAAGCAGTGATCAAAGATTGTTTGGTGAATAAGGTAATGTATTTACTGTCAGAAATTTATTCATCATTCAGTAGGCAGCAATGTTAAGTCTCCAAAATAGGGGAGAAACCACCTATTGGTTACATTAATCATGCTAATCCATTCATTTATAACAGGTAATACCAGCTATTAAGGCAAAGTGGCCTCCAAATGCAAGTAAAACCATCTTCATACAACAAGATAATGCAAAGCCACATATAGACAACAATGATCCAGACTTCAGAGCAGCTGCAAGCTCAGATGGGTTCAACATTGTGCTTATATGCCAACCACCCAATTCACCTGATACAAATATTTTAGATTTGGGTTGGTTTAGGGCAATACAATCACTACAAGTTGACACATCTTCTTACAATGTGGATGAATTAGTGTCCAATGTGTTGTTGTCTTTTAATTCATTAACAACAGTCACATTGAACAAAGTCTTCCTAAGTCTACAATGTTGTTTAATTGAGATCATGAGGCACAAGGGTCACAACAAGTACAAGTTGCAGCATATGCAGAAGGACATGCTTATGAGGGAAGATAGGCTGCCACTTACACTACAAGTTGATGAAGAACTTGTGAGAGAAAGTATTCAGTTTATCACTGAAACTGTGCAAGAGGGTGGGCTAATTTATGATATTAGCAACCTACTGATGTGGTTGGGATATTGAAGGAAACTAGCTAAGGTAATCACTTTTGGATAAGTAGTGGGGTTGACTAATGTAGGTTAGATAAGTAATGGTATGGCAGCTAGCTAAGATAACAATTTTTGTAATGTTTACAACATAAACTTAGGGCCACATATGTTTCTTTTTGGCATGTAAGGAGTGGTTTAGGCTGTAAACATTAATGTATTTAAGTCTCCAATGCAATCAAGTTTATTTTCATCTTTGAATATGTACCCTCAGAAGGTATTTTCATCATAGGGTACATGTCTCCAAACTAGAGAGAACCTAGTGGTGACTATGGGACATGTATTAGTCTCCTATTAAGGGAGAAAAACCTAATGGTGACTATTGTACATGCACAAGTCTCCAAACTAGGAACAACCTAGTGGTGACAAACAATCAACCAACTCACAAGTACACTGTCAACTCTAAGTACCCTCAGGAAATACAATGAAACAACCTTCACAGGGACTTAATTAGCCAAACAGATCACAAGAAAGCAACCAACTCTAAGTACCCTCAGGAAACACAATAAAACAACCTTCACAGGGACTTATTTAACCAAAATAGGGGACAAAAGAATGCAAGTTTTCACATATACAACTCAAAGGACCCAAAATAACTCTGATTTTCCACACAAACATCTCAAATAGGCCACTGATATTCAAGTTTCCATATATACAGCTGAAAGGGGTTAAAAGAATTCAAGTTACCACATATATAGATCAAAGGGGCCTAAAGAAATGCAAGTTTTCACATATACAGCTCAAAGGACCCAAAAGAAGTCTGATTTTCCACATGCACAACTCAAAGAGGCTACTCATATTCAATTTTTTCACATATAAAGCTCAAAGGGGCCAAAAGAATGTAAGTTTTCACATATACAGCTCAAAGGACCCAAAATAACTCTGATTTTTCACATATACAGCTCAAAGAGGCCACTCATATTCAATTTTTTCACATATAAAGCTCAAAGGGGCCAAAAGAATGTAAGTTTTCACATATACAGCTCAAAGGACCCAAAATAACTCTGATTTTCCACATACACAACTCAAAGAGGCCACTCATATCCAATTTTTTCACATATAAAGCTCAAAGGGGCCAAAAGAATGCAAGTTTTCACATATACAACTCAAATCAACCCAAAATAACTCCGATTTTCCACATATACAGCTCAAAGAGGC
Organism: Ballota nigra; assembly: GCA_947034835.1. Classification (NCBI taxonomy): domain Eukaryota; kingdom Viridiplantae; phylum Streptophyta; class Magnoliopsida; order Lamiales; family Lamiaceae; genus Ballota; species Ballota nigra. Next base: position 11,991,192 of record OX344729.1, read on the forward strand.
CACTCATATTCAATTTTTTCACATGTAAAGCTCAAAGGACCCAAAAAACAGTAACATGCAACAACTAAACTCAACAAAACGAACCACAATAACAACTAAACTCAACAATTCGAATCACAGCAACAACTAAACTCAACAGATCGAACCACATTTTCGCATACTAAACTCAACAGATCGAACCACAGGCATAAAGTAAAGCACAAGGGTAAAGTAAAGTACCTATACTGAGGACAATATATGCATATCATCCTCAGTATGATGTCTTCACCTTCAACACCCATAGATGCGGGCCCCAACCCAAGATCGGGGGGTATCACCTCCTCCACGCCGGAAGCGGATGCCGACCCCAACCCCAGGTTAGAGGGCATCGAGTCGCCATCTTCGGAATCAGGGACTAGTGCATTTTCCAGCCAAAAATCGTTTGTTTCCTCTTCGGAATCGGCAACATATCCACTGCCGTCAACAGATTCGTCGACGAAACTAGAGCCAGAGCCAAACCCTAGTTCGACGACTCCTCTATCAGTTCCGACTGGGTCCTCGTCGGAATCGTCCGCAAGACCTTCGATTTGGCTTTCTTCTACAATCGTATCGTCATACGAATCGGCCACAATATCAGATGGCTTACAAGTCTTGAACATCTTTGAGAAATCGATGGAGACGTCGATTGAGATGGAGAGAAGTGAGAAAAGACTAGGGTCTCCTGGAGATTTCCAGAGAAATCGAGGAAGAAGAAGAGAAACGGCACAAATCTAGGGTTTCGTGGAGAGAGAGAGAGACTCTTGAGAGAAATCGAAGCATCCAGAATGAATTAAGGGGTAATGGGTTGGTTGAGTTGATTTGGGTAGATTGGGGGTAATGGGTTGGTTTGGGTAGATTAGGATTAAATTAATTAGGGCCTACTAATTTAATTTACTAATGGGCCTCTTTAGTTAATTAATGGATGACCTTTTAGAAAATAAACAACTTTTTTACTTTCCATTTTTTAATTGTGAAATAAGAGGTGGGACATCCAAAAGTAGAAAATGTGAAATAAAACCCGGGACGGAGGGAGTATTAATATTTTGTATAATAATAATATCTAAAAAATTATGTACACTTTTTTTTTTTTTTTGAAAGGTAATCAATTACAATAGTTTCCTAACATAATCAATTACAATAGTTCCTTCGACCACCGGGTAAATGGCAACATCTTTTCATCTCGCTGTAGACCGGAACCGCAATCACCACAAGAGGGGGACCACCCGAACCCGCAACTCCGAACTACAACCGCACTGCAGCCGGAACCGCAACCACCACAAGAGGGGAACACCACCCCACCACAATAGGGGAACAACCACCCCACCACAAGAGGGAAATAAATTCCCTCTCCGTGTCTCGAACCCAAGACCTCTGGGTCTTAGGTGGTGGCCTCAACCATTTGAGCTCTTGGATAAATTATTTGGATAGTAATATTTCAATCTCCCGTCGATATTAAATTAGCATATAATTCTTGTCTCCCAACGTTTATTTTTCTTCTGTGACAAATTGACGGTGAAAAGAAACATATATTTGGGCACACGTCATCATCCCCTTGTCAAAACCGTAGACCGGCCATTTCCATTTCCCCCCTCTCTCTCTCAGTCTCTATCCAGTAGACATTTTGCGTACAAATTCCTGAAAATCCAACACTAAAGTGGTGAAGGAGCAACGAAATCATGAGTTTGGAGAGCGTGGGAGGGCTAGCGATGCACGTCATCCTCTCCAAATTGAACCCTCTTGAAGCCGCCTCCGTCGCTTGCCTCAGTAGAAGCTTTCGTCTTTGGGCCTCCGACGACTCTCTCTGGGCACAATTCTGCTCGCGCGATCTCAATCTCACTTCGCCACTCGATCCTGATGGAAATCCCGCCCCTTCTTTCAAGGTCTATTTTTTTTTTTTTTTTTTTTATTGTTGGTTTTATTTACTGTTTTTAGTATCTTATTTACCCGCAAATTAAATTTACCTAATTTTGACTCTGATTGGTAGTTTGCTTCGATTTTTTCACAATTTGCACCTGAATAGAATCTGTATTGAAACGCATGGTGTTTTTTTGTAGTTTGTGGACAATTGTTAAAACAAACGTTTTTCTTTTTGGTATATTTCATTCCTGTTGGTTAGTTTGAAATGAAGCTGATTTTACTTGTTAGTGGATCGCCATTTTAATTAGAGCTCAGTGTGCATTCCATATTTAGGCAGCTTATGGAGCGTGGCGAGAAGGATTTTCCATGTACCCATGGCCACTAGTTGTACGAGCTAAACGTTGTTGGAGCAGACTTAAAGAATGGTGTGCCTTAAACTTTCCAGAGGTTTTACCTACTTTGCGTAACGGTGCATCAGAAGCTGACATCGAGGAGCTTGAGAATACTCTAAAAGTTAAACTGCCTCTTCCTACTAGGGTACTCTACCGATTTTGTGATGGTCAAGATCTGCCTTGTGAATTGTTTAGTGGAAGCTTACCTTCAAGTTTATTGGGTATCATTGGTGGTTATTCTTTTTATGATCACTTAGTTAATGTGGTCTTGCTACCCTTGAGCCAAGTGATACAAGACACAAAGAGTATAATGCATCAACTTGGATTCCGCAGCAGATCCAAGTATATCGTTGTGGCAGCTTCTTCTACTTACAGTGAAAAGATTTTCTTTTTGAACTGTAGTAGTGGCCAACTTTTTGTTGGCACAAGGAATCTTCTGATTGATAAGGAAATGCTACCCTGTGTTCCAGATGCATTGATCAGTTCGGTCGATGGTCAACAGCAGGATGCTATGCTGTTGTGGCTTGAAGAACATGGTCGGCGATTACATGAGAGCATTATTGGAGTTCGCAAAGAAGGAAAGATTCGAAGCATTAATCTGTTCCCTGAACAACCACCCCTCTGCTCATGTGCCATAACAAATGGTGTTAAGGTAGGCAATATTCTAGTTCTCTAAGGTGATTTTGGTTTTGGGTTTTAAGTGGTTTCTAAAAACCGATTTTTTGGTAAGTAGGGGATTTTGAAATCCTGAAAAAAGGTAAATATGTGTTTGTTTTGGGAATTGAGTCAAACCAACATCACCTAACAATCTTAAATCCTCCTTTAAGTAGTATAATCTGTCTGGTATGAGTGTGTGTGATGCATAAATTTCATTTGGTGGATTGCCACTTAATTTAGCTTTCCACACCACTGAGTCAAGACTTCAGTTCATCAGTGACAAAATGGATAACTTGCCCTTTAAAGGAGTGTCTTGAGAAGGCAATATTTATAGGTGACATTGATAGAAAAATCGCTTGTGTTGCTGGCTATGTCCTTAAGCTAATTTTGGTTAGTGGCTCTCTCAAGCTATCATATGAGCCCGATACTTGGCGACCATGGTGTATGCACAAAGCCAAAATCCACCAAAGGAAATTTATCAGTTGTGTTTGAATTAGATCCTTCCTTCTGAGGATTTAAGCTCGAGGATTTCAATCCTTGAATGTAGAATTTAAATCATATGAAGAGTTGAAGATATTATATAAGTAAATTTTCACAACTTGAAGAATAAATTTCTGAAGCATAGTTACTGTGCTGAAAGTTTTGTCAATTTTGTACTTTCTATCCTGCTTGTGGAACTTCTCCATTTTTTTGGTCGGATTCAGTTAGCAAGGCTTTTGTCAGTCTTGGCAGGTAATTATTGTTCTTTTTTAATAGTCAAACTGTTTCCTGTCTAATGATAGATTTGAGAACATTAGCAAAAAACTTGTTCAAAAAATAAGACTTTATTATGTTCCCTTGAAAATTTTAAGCTCGGGACTTAGTCAAACTTTCTCTGACAGTTGATAGGTTTACTACATGTAGGTGAAAACCTATGTGGTTTTGAATTCTTGTTTAACCAAACCATGCTCCTGTATGGTGATATCTGCTAGTTCTGCACATTGCAATGTTGCATAATGTCCCTTTCCCTTTATATTCCTTCCAATCAATAGTTCTTAGTATGCAATTCTTGTCTAATTTTTATGACACTTTTCTACTGAGTTAACCTGAATTTGCTTTATTATTAATTTGCAACTGATTCTTCCATTTCATCCTAGGTTCGTGCTTCTGCTGCACTTGTCCCTGAATACAGTAACCTTCAAGATGAATCAGAAAAGTTTGTGTTTGCTTATTCTATTCGCATGTCTCTTTCATCTGGTGGATGTGTCGTTAATGGGATCACCTTCAACTCATGCCAATTATATTGGAGGCACTGGCTTATACGTGCTAATGATGCTATTGTTTCTGATGTAGACGGGGAGGCCGTGATTGGAAAGGTTGGTTTCTCACTTATTAGATAATCTTTTTTATGAAGTCAAGGATTGAGCACCCAAAATTCAACGTAGATGAGCATTACTATTGAATGATCACATTAAAGAATTCATGCCCTAGCTAGCTCTAAACACGATTATCCCCCTGGATGATCTAACAACATAAAATAAAGGCAATATAAATAAGACTCGAAACCTAAACCCTAACTTACCCACAAGCAATAAAACCCAATGGGGCCTTAACATTAATGATAATCAGACAACAAATGAACTGTATCGACCCCCCAAATCTTCCTTGTTCCCATGTTGGGAAATCAACCACGGCACATGATGTGACAACAAGGCATGTGGTGGCAAGTTGCACAACTTGGCGATGATGCTGCACCTTGTAAATAACACATCATGCAAATGTGCATCTGTCAAATCTGTCACGTGTTCCATTTGAGTCGCAAATCCATTGATGTCAAATCCCCTCGTGCAGTATTCACCAATGTTTCAAATGCGTAGTAGAGGGGATTCTCATCGAAACGCTTAAGAAGCTCTCTTGTGAATTTGGTCCACATAAAATTAGAGTTATGACGCAACACCTATCGACTCCTGTGCAGTGCAACTCCCTCCATGGCTACAATAGCCATGTGAACTTTTTTGGGATCAATAGTCGAGTGAGTGAGCATAAAAGAACTGCTCCATTCGGGAAAGCCCGTCAATCGTTGCTTGAACATGCGAAGATGACGACGGTTCTGCCGCAGAGACAATAATTCCGGCGACCTTGCCAAATAACTTTTCCATCAGCTGTTCAAGATATGAGAATGGAGCTTTCTGATCCTTCTGCAATTCATCCAAGCCCTTCTCCACCGTATCTAGTCGCGCAGCCTAGGAGCAAGTAGTCATGGTTGTTCAAAGCGTGAGAGACCAGACCAAATTGAGGGAGTCAAGGTTCATTTATGGGGTATTGTGAGATTCATTTATGGATAAAATGATTCTTTATGGAATATATAAGTATCATATATTTCATACACTTTATTCATAAATGGACCTCACGATACCCTCCAATATATGACAAAAAATAACATGCAAAAAAATAGGACTAGTAAAATTGGACGGAGGGAGTATTATTAAACGATCATAAGAAAGAATTCTTGCCCGAGCAATTAAGCAGACTTTAAACACGATTATCCCTCTGGATGATCTAACGACATATAACAATGCAATATAAATAAGACTCAAAACTTGCCCTATCAAAATCCCAAAATAAACATATACTTATACCATTTATCAGGATTTTCAAATTCATAGGATATCAAAGTCATGAATTTTCCCAATACAAATGTATGGGTATGTTTGTTTCGCAACTAGCCCTACTGGATTTTGGACTTTGCAATCTCAAATTCCCTTTCGTTTCTGGAGACAAAATGAGAATTTGGAAATCTTGTAAATCCAACTCTATTCTATCACCTACCAACCACTTTTCTTTTTATTCTCCCAGTACACTTAATACAACATTGATCAACTTTTCCACCATGCTACGCTGTAAAAATCCCAAAACAAACATACAATTTAACTATTTATCAAGATTTTCAATTAATAGGATTTCAAAATCTAGGATTTCTACCACGCACTATAATCCCAAAACAAACGTACTAAAGACGTGAATTAAACGACCCTAAAAAAATTCAGTTCTCAAGACAAGCATACCCTTAAAAATTTGAATTTAAAAGGCCCTACGGTTGTGTTACGATCCCACATCGATTCCACATGAATGTGTGGAAGGGTATTTAAGTGAGAGTCAATCCTTAACCTTTGACCATTGTTTTGGGTTAAGCTAGGGCTCCCTAGCTTATATTCCTAACTGTTGCACCGGTGGTGTATCAGCGAAGAAAGAAGACAGTGGAATAATATCACTTGAAGAGTTGAAGTCACTTTTACCATTTTTGTTAATTCTAGTCCTTACGTTGCTGTTCTGGGATTAATTGTTTTGGGTTTAATTATTTGTTTTATTAATTACGTTTAGTTGGCCCATGTGCCTAGGAGAACTATAAGTACTACTTTCGTCCTAGGGTTTTGGACGTTGAATATTATTGAGATTTAGTATGGAACAAGTAATTTGAAATACAAGAGATTCGAAAATGAATGGATTTAAGAATCCATGGATTTCAAATTATATGGTTTTGCTAAGTATTTAAAATTCCCAAAATTTGATCTAGAGTCAAAGTTAAGTATTTGAAATCCATCAATTTGAATGTATTACCCTAATAAGTGGAGTGAACTTAGGCTGTGGATTTAAAATCCATTAGCCCAAATCACTCCATCCAAACACAACCTAATAGAGTTTGGTTCCAAAGTGTATGCATACCTCCGGAATTATAGTCATGGGAGGTTCATTGAATTTAGAATTGTTGACTCATACTGGGTTTGTTTTGACTTTCACCTGGATCATCCTGTATTTGATCCTACCTGAATTTTATAACTGCAGTTTCCACTACTTCGCCCGGGGGAGGAGGAATTTGTCTACCAGAGCTGTTCATCTCTACAGGCTTCCCAAGGATCTATTGAAGGTTCATTTACTTTTGTTCCTGGAAGGTACTCCAAATTTTCTCTGCTCTTTTAACACACTTTTCACATCATTGAGGAGTGAGTGATAGTTTCTACATTTAGACTATGTTTGCATTCCTGGATTAAAATGTATTATGTCTATCTCTCTTTTTCGTGTGTCCAAATTATCCCAGAAGGGGAAGGGAAGTGAAATGTTATGGATTGATTATGGCTCATGGCTTACACAACGTGAGCTATCCTGTCCAAAGATGGCATCCAAAAGCTTTTTGTACTTTTCCTCAACGGAGACAGGGAAAGAAGCAACTCAGCCAAAATTTGCTAGTTGCATCCATCATCTTGAGATGATAACAAATTATCTTGTGCCAACTTGAACAGCTGTTTCTGTAGCCAATATATATACTTAGAAAAACGTGAAGTAGAAAAGGCAAGAAATTGGTTTAAAATAAAGACAAAAAGGAATTGATTATTACAATTATCATTATTGCCTGCATGTGCATCTTTACTTGTTAAAGAATATAGGGATAACAAGTAGACAGAAAATTATTTTTTCAGTGTTGTTAAATATGAAACAATTTGCATCCCAAATGATTTTTTAGGTTGTATCACCTCAGGACCCTCTATTAGATAAAATGATACATATTTGCTTAAATATTGTATTCAAGTGTTGTTGCATTATGCCTGATGATATACATTTCGTGGCTGTGTTCAGATTAGTGGATGCAAAAGGAAGCCCATTTGCAGTCGAAGTAGCTCGTTTCCCCCTCCAACTGCCTGACTATATTTTCTGATATGGATGAGGTCAAGTTTACAAGGATCTAATGCTGGTGATGGGGTGTTATTTATTATATTATGTTGCTTGATATGGTCTGACATTCTTTCATTGTTGAAGTTTGGTGCGTCCTTTGTGTTTGTGTGTAGAGAATGTCCGTTTGCCTATACTATACAGTAATGCTGCTTGTTTGGTAGGAATAATGGTTTAATGGCCTTGTGCAATAGAAGGAATGATTGAAAAACACTTTGCCTTTCTACATTGGTGTATGCTTGAGATTACCTGTAAAATTAAACAAAAGGCATGGATCTATATATATATATTTATGGAAAGAGAAGGACAGAATGTTGCGGTGTTTTGCTTTTTTTTTTTTTTTAATTTTTTAATTTTTGAGTTGATAACTGAGTTTGATTTGATTATTTGGGTGGTTTTTTTTTTTTTGGTGTACAACGGTCAGAATTAGGTTATAATTTGTGTGAAATGGTTTCACGGTTCACAAACTATTATAAATTAATATTATTTATTTTAATGTGTTAATGTATTATGTCCAATTTTCATCATCAGTATAGTATCACTATATTTTTAAATTTCATTCGATGTACAGCTTTTCTAATTATTTAATTCAATGATTTTTGTTAAATTTCTAGCACATTAAATTAATGGTAATTTTTTATTTAAAATTTTGATACGTTAAATTAATAGTAAAAGGCAAATAAGAAATATAGTACATTTGGTAAACTTTTAAGAAAATAAAAAACAAACAAGCAAAAAATTAAGAGAGAGAAAAATAGAATATGAAAAAGTTAAAAAATAGTTGGGCCCACCTTTCTCCCTCCTCTCGCTAATTTGACGCGGCAGCAAAATTTTGCCACTCCCTATTTGTAGTACCACCATTGTGTACAATTTTTTGCCACTTAAATTTAAGGAATTACACCCAAGGATGAAAAAATCGCGAAATTTCGCCGATATTTCGCCGAAATTTCGGTTTTTTGAAGGTCTCGATATGGATATCCACCGGAACGAGAATTTTTCCAAAATATCGGTAAAATATCGGGAAATATCGGTAAATATCGGGAAATATCGGTAAATATCGGTATTGATATCGATATCGGTGAGCTGTAGTTCAAATTTTGCAAAATATCTGAAAATTTCGAGGAAATATCGGTAAAAATCGGAAAAATATCGGTAAATATCGAAAAAAATCTCATTTTTTCGTTTATTGTCCATGAATATTATTTTAAATCTTGAGATGATTTAGTCACTAAAAATCACCATTTATTCAAAAATCTTGCAAGAAAAAAGTTTCAACATGCTTAGTTGCATTGTTTGTATTGTATTAAATTATAATGAACAACTATTATATCATTTTAGACTGTTAAGTATTTTATTTTTATATATTTGTCATAAACAATTCATTTTGTTTGAGTTTAAATTAAATTTATATATATAAAAGTTAGATATAACATACCCTAAAGTTTCATGTTAAATTTCCATCATTTTAATAAAATTTCCATCAATTTTCTATTTTTTTACCGATACCGATATTCGATATCGATATTTCCATCGATATATCCGTAAATTTAAGGTACCGATATTTCCACCGATACCGATATTTTCATCCTTGATTACACCTTCCACTTAATTTAATGCTGTTTTCGATCCCAATTCTCCTATTTATGAGTTCATAAATTCTATATAGATTAATTTAGGGATTAATTAATGAATTTGCCTGGTTGAATACTGTAACAGAATGATTTATTATTTAGTTGTTTAAACTTTAAAGTTAAGTTTTTATTGCCTGATTCAATGAGATAAATATTGAATTGTTGGTGTTGGGTTGTTTGTTTGAATTCGTTAAACCCTTTTGAAGCTTTTAATTTGGATTGATAAGTATTTTACCCAAATAATTTTCAAGGTGTTAGAGATATTGATATTGTCAGATCAACTTAAGAATTTTATTGTAAATATGGGTTCAAATATTGATACATTAAACGTAAAAGAATTTTGTTAAATAGCTCAAAAAATGTTGAAATGTAAAGAGATGGAGCATGCTCATTAGTTTACAAGTTTAACTTTGCCGATTGCAACAGTTACAGTGGAAATAACCTTCTCTGCCATGATTATTGTGAAGAATTGGCTTCGGAACTGAATGATTAATGAGTGGGTGAATGATAGTTTACACTACAAAAAAAATACTGTTTTGCGACGGAATTTGCGACGGAAAATCCGTCGCAAACAGTGTTTTGCGACGGATTCTGCGACGGACACGTGTCCGTTCCTAAAACAGCCGTAGCTAATTTTTGCGACGGATTTTGGAGGTCCGTCGCAAATTAACGACGGATAAATCCGTCGCAAAAATGGCGGGTCAGACCCGGCCGGGTCGCACAGAATTTGCGACGGACAATAGTCCGTCGCAAATCTTTCGGGTTAGACCCGATCGGGTCAACAACATTTGCGACGGCCACATTCCGTCGCAATTATTTATATATATTTTTTTTTTTCCTGTTATAATTTGCGACGGGCTGTTTTCCGTCGCAAATTACCGAGCCTATACAAAAAAAAGTGGCTCGCGTGGTTTGAGCCCGGGCACCCGGGGCGGGCGCGGACCACTGGGCCACTCGGCCCATTGCTTAATATATGCGGCCCACCTTCTATATTAGTCTTATTAGGCCTTGAACAATTAATCCATTTTTGCGTCCAAGGGGAATCGAACACGGGACCTCTTGAGCAAGAGGAGGGGGCGCGCGCCACTAGGGCACAAGCTACTTTCGTTCATTTTTATGCAATTAATTGTATATGTATTCAAATTAAGTCTTTTTTTTTTTATTTCACCAAATTAATTTCTTTTCGTATCTAAGTTGTTTATAAAAATATTTTGCCCAACTATTTTTTTTATTTTGTAAAATTATTTATTTCGACAATGCATAATTAAACTATAATTCGTTCATTTGTACGCAATTAATTGTATATGTATCCAAATTGACTTGTTTTTTTTCCATAATTCACCAAATTAATTCATTTTCGTTTCTCACTTGTTTTTATAAATGTTGGGGCCATTTAATTTTTATTATTTTGGTAAAATTATTTATTTCGGCTCCCGCTTAAATTTATAATTCGTTCATTTGTACGCAATTAATTGTATATGTATCCAAATTGACTCGTTGTTTTTCCATAATTCACCAAATTAATTCATTTTCGTTTCTCACTTGTTTTTATAAATGTTGGGGCCATTTATTTTTTATTATTTTGGTAAAATTATTTATTTCGACTCCCGCTTAAATTTATAATTCGTTCATTTGTACGCAATTAATTGTATATGTATCCAAATTGACTCATTGTTTTTCCATAATTCACCAAATTAATTCATTTTCGTTTCTCACTTGTTTTTATAAATGTTGGGGCCATTTATTTTTATTATTTTGGTAAAATTATTTATTTCGACTCCCGCTTAAATTTATAATTCGTTCATTTGTATGCAATTAATTGTATATGTATTCAAATTGATTCATTTTTTTTCCATAATTCACCAAATTAATTTCTTTTCGTATCTAATTTGTTTATAAAAATATTTTGCCCAACTATTTTTTTTTATTTTGTAAAATTATTTATTTCGACAATTGCATAATTTTATAATTCGTTAATTTGTACGCAATTATTATTTTGGTAAAATTATTTATTTTGAACTAAAAGTAAATAAATTGTAGAACTTCACAAAAAATTAAATAAAAATAACATCAATTCAAACTAAAAAAAAATTGTATTTCACATTTATTAAAATAAAAAATTTTCTACCCGTCGGAATTAAATCCGGCTTCCTCATCCTCGCCCAGGTTAACAATCGGCTGCATCGGGGGCATCGACGGCTGGGTCGGCGGATCGGCGGCATCGGTGGCGCATGTAATACCCCGTCCCGTTTTATACCTTTTATATTCCTAGAACCCTTATTTTATATTATTGTCTTTGTTTCTTTTAATTTTATTATTTTGTGTGCTATTGTGTAATTTAAATATATACTCTTTTTATAAATTTCTAAATTCGAAGAAAGAAATCGAATCTTTCAAACGAATAAAGGACTACGAGAAATTTAATATTCAAGTTTAATTAAGAATTTCGATCCGTATAATTCGTTGAGAATAATGAAAATACTTTAAAATATTTATTCAAATTTTAAAACTGTATTAATTCTCAAATCGGGATTAAACTCGTGAACCAAACGATCCCTAAACCATATCAAGTGGGAACGAAAATATCCGAATTAAAGGGGATTAATCCCTACCCACATAAATTACTTTCTATTTTAGAATTAAATTAATTGAGAATTAATCTCACCCACATGCTTATTCTTCCGTTTAAAATTAATTAATAAAGAAATTAAATTCTATCAAATATCCTCTTCCTCTCCTTATCAGTATAGAAGACGTGTTTTTTCTTCAATTCCCAATTTTCTCTCTCTCAATTCAGTTTCCATTTTCACACCAAGCTTTCTCTCATCTCTCCCCAATTCACACATACACGTACGAAATTATTTCACTCTATCTCTTTGAAATCAACCCAGCAATTTCTCTCTCTCCCTCCCCGACGGAAATCACCACCGTCGTGCCTTCTCCCTTCGAACCCCGACGAAGCGCCGCTACACGCCTCTCTCCGGCCGCCGTCGCGATGCCGCTGGAGCAGAGCCGCCCGCCTCCTCCTCTTCCCGGCGAACAGACGCCGCCGCTAGCTTCGCCGTCTCGCCGATCGACCACCTCCGCGCGAGCACCGCCTCTGTCCTCCTCCAGACGCAGAGCCAAACGCCGCGTCCCCCCCTCTTCTTTTCCGGCGACGCCGTCGCGCCTCTGTCTCAGCTTCGAGCGCCGCCCCTCCATCAAATCGGAGGAGCCACCTCCTCCGTCGCGCTGCTCACTCCACAGCGCCACCGCCCGCCATCCTCTCCGCCGTATCCGCCGAAGCCAACCGCCGCTCTTTGCCCAGCGACCGCGGCCGTGCCTCAGCCAAGCACCGCCGTACAGCCGCGCCGCCTCCTCTTTTCTTTTCCAGTAAGATAATTACAAAAGCCCTCTTTCAATTTCTATCCTTAAGATATTTAATTCCGATCGATCCTAAACCTTATTCGTTTAATTTTCCGATCGATATGACGCCGTTGAACCGGATTGCTGTTGCCGGAATTTTTGGAAACCTCGAATGACGCCGTTAGGCTGTCCAAATAATCCGACGAATAACCGATTTCTTTTAGGACGCCGTTAGGCCGTTCGTTTACCACCCCGAACCGGACTCGTAAGAATTGCTACCTTTTCTATTTCTCGTAATAGTTGGATTAGGAATTTAGTTGAATCCCCGTTGAGTCGTTGTAAGTTTTAAGATAATTGTTTTGAAGCCTGTGAGCTTGTAGATGGAGTTTTGATGTTGTTGGTATTAGTATTATTGAAATTGTTATATAGTGTTAGTTGTTAGATTTGGTAGTATTGGGTTTGTTGATTAATATTGTTGAATTAGTTGTTTAGTATTGTTAAGTTAGTTGTTTAGTATTATTGAATTGATGGATTAGTATTGTTGTTTAAGTTGTTTGGTATTATTGGATTGATGAACTAGTTTTATTGGATTAGTTAGATGATATTATTAGATGGATGAATTAGTTTGGTTTGGTTAGCTGATGATATGGTGATGAAATTAGTTGTTAGTAATATTAGTTGAGTTTTTGGAGACAAAGGGAAACTCGTCTTCCCCTTGTGCGACTGTTAGAGAATTAGGAACGAAAAGATAAGTCGTTTAATATTCCAAATTAATAACAAATGAAAAGGAGTATTTTTGGGAAAAATTAATATAATTCTTTTGTTTAGAAAGTATTACAAACCAATTTTAGAAGTGTTACTAAAGTTAGAAAATAAGAATACCTTTTTATAAACTATTTTAGTTTATAATATAAATTCTTAGAAAAAATCAAGTTATTAATAAGTTTTAATAAAAGGTTTTTATAAAATATGAATTCTTATATTTTTTTCCTTAAAGGGCCTTTATTAAGGACACCACTGAATTCAGTAAATACACCCCCCTGATACACCTCCTCTTAAAAAGGGGTGTACTTATCAATTAGAAATCAACCTTTGAAAACTTTAGTTTTCAATAGTTTTCTGAAGACAACAATCTACTCAATCCTCGAGTTTCACACTCTTAAGCTTTTCAAATTCAAAAGTCAATCTTTTAATCAAAATACTCCTTATTAGGATTCTGCACTTTTCGGGACACGTACGAAGGACTCGACTGTCTGCCTACACAATATTCCCGGAACTCAGAACAATCAGGTGGGTGATGATCTGTTGATTGATCTGCTAATAATAACATCGTGCCGGTATTTCCTGAACTCGATTAAATCAAATCAAAAATATCTAATCCAACATAAATGTAACACCTATCTATATAACTGTTTGGATTATGTGATATAACTATATATGTTATATATTAGCCCGTTGTTTTGTGAATCGATCACCATTGCATGAGTAAACACCATACGTGAGCATGAATCAGTTCAGTTGTCAGTCAAGTATTATTCTTTGTAAAGTTTATTGAGTCAGTTTTGTGGAAAGTCAGTATGTACGGAGTCGGGATCGAGTTTTAAATCCGACCTCCGGGGCCGCTGTCGGGGACGCCCTCGGAATCAAGGTTGTTGATCAAGTAGATCTGGTCCCCGGTCAGCTGTCGTTTGACGCACTGAGAAGAAGGCCATTTTGAGGGATACTTGCTTATTTTGAGGGATGTTATGGTTGGATGATGTGAGTTTGTGTGGTTGGATGAAGTAAGTTTTGGTTGGAGTTGAAAAGAGTAACTTTGTTGGAAGTGGAATGATTGTACGTTTATGGTTTGACAGTTGTGATAATATGTGATATGACTTTGGGCTTTGCCTTAATGTGAACCAACTTGTGCTATTTCAATTATATTATGCGAAACATGTTTAAATGCCGTTTAAATTTTATATGAAACTGATTAAATAAAATAAACACTTTATCAATGAGTATAACTTAATATATTTCGGATTTACCAATCCCATGATGTTGCAAATCACCCATATGTGAGAATTCAATTCTCACGCCCCATTTTCCTAACCCCTTGCAGATTATGATTTCGTGGAGCAAGGACAGTAATAGAGACGACACGGAGTTCCCCACTTAAATAAAACATTACTGTTGATACTATGTTTTATGTACACATATATGTGTGTAAAATACTTATTAAAATTATTCTACCCATTTCTTCCGCTGCATAAAAACTCATCATCTCTCATTTCCGTTATATTTCCTTCAAAAAATTTATAGTTCAGACTTTTGATCACAATAACACTTCGAATCCGATATAATTAATATATTCTGGGTTCGGGGCGTTACAGCGCAGGCATGAGCTCTCGTGGCACATCAGAGGTGAACAACCGCCATGACTCTTGCATGGTGGCTGTATACTGCTGCATTTGGAGTGTATACTGCCTCTCGGACTCTTCCTTCTCTCGCTGTTGCCTCTGCATGTTGTTCATCTGCTCCACCACCGTGGCAAGCTGCCTCTCGACCTCACTGGGATGAGAGTCGATGGAAGACTGAGAGGAGGATGAGCCCGAGCCACGAGGTCGGAAAAAGTTCTTTCCGAAGCCACCAAATCCAGCGAACCGCCCCCTTTTAGCCTTGGCGTTCTTGAAGTACAATTCATTTTGAACGTCAACAGAAGGCTGTGTGGGGGGCATCGACCCCGACCCCTCTGCTGTTTCCTCAGGCTGAGGCTGGGAGGCAAGGTCCTCGAGCATATTTCTCTGCAAATTAATTATACAAAAAATTAAATAAATTGAACACAAAATATAAAATAATACTTTTAATTTTAAAAATTAAAATAATACTATTAATATTGAAATAATACTTACGTGGATCTCGGTGGTACGGTCGTAGGTAGACTTCACAGTCTCCTCGACGAGTGGGTGGGCGAGCTGCAATCTCTCAAAATGAGAGGGCTCGCGTCCTTGCTCCGCCGCCTAATTAGAAAAAAAGATAGTAAAAATTAATACTACTCATAAAAAATTAGGAAAAAAATAATATAAATTCAAAAACTACAAAATTAAAGACGAAACTTACAAATCTCAACCCGTGCTCATAAATGGACCGAGAACCGGCCCGATGTCTCGCCATCCCTTCTCCATCAGGGTCACTACGCCGATTCGCTTTGTTTTTCGCCGACTTCTCTTTGAATTCAGCGGAATCCCAGTAGCGGAGGAATTGGTCCCAAATCGGCCGGTTTTCACTGTCAGTCCCCAGGTCGGTGGCCTCTCCCTTCTTGTACCACTTCTCCCTCATTCTAAAAAGGAGGTCTTTGTACATTTCCGCCGCATATTTTTCAAAATTCTTCCACATCTGGTCATCGTGCTCCGGTGCCCAGACACATTCTTTCTGCAATTACAATTTAAATGTAAATATCTGTTTATATATTTGATATTAATAAACGGTGAATTAATAAATTAAATTAATACCTTAAACTCCTTGAAGTATGTCTTTTTCTTTGCATCGGACACTAGCCCCCAACTGTAAGCGGTGGGCTCAAATCCACATCCAAGGATGGACCGGGAAACCTGATTAGTAGCCTCATGACCAGGAATCCAACTGTAAAATTAAAACTTCAAAGTTAGTAAAATAATTAGGTTTTAATTAATAAAAAAATTTAGTATAAAATATTAAAACTTACGTTGAACCATGTGGCTGAACAGTCATCCGTGCTTGAACAATCGGATGCTGTCGGGAGGAGGATGAGCCCTCAGCAGTCTGCAGTGAGGAGGAGGAGGAGTCCGCACCAGGCTGTGAAGAGGTCTCTGATTGAGACCTCGGTCTGAAAATAGGTGGAACCACGGGTCTTAGTGAGGCCCGTCGTCTCCTCCCTCCTCGCTCTTCTCGACGAACCTCCTCATCCCTCGGAGGCTCCTGACTGCCACTGCCTTGTCAGCTCATCTATAACAAAATTCGAAATATTAAATTAAAATCAATGAAATTAAACATGCTTTAAAAATCTATAACATAATTCGAAAAAAAAATCAATTCGGCTCTACAATTCAACTATTTCTAAACATGCTTTAAAATTAAATTAAAATTCGATCAACTAATCTAATTCAACTAAAATCAATTCTAAACTTAACAAATTCAACTATTTCTAAACATGCTTTAAAATTAAATTAAAATTCAAACAATTCAACTAAAATCAATTCTAAACTTAACAAATTCAACTATTTCTAAACATGCTTTAAAATTAAATTATAATTCAAACAATTCAACTAAATCAATTCTAAACTTAACAAATTCAACTATTTCTAAACATGCTTTAAAATTAAATTATAATTCAAACAATTCAACTAAAATCAATTCTAAACTTAACAAATTCAACTATTTCTAAACATGCTTTAAAATTAAATTATAATTCGATCAACTAATTAAATTATAATTCAACTAAAATCAATTCATTTCTAATATAATTCAAACAATTCAACTAATTCAATTCTAAATTTAACAAAAATTAAACATGCTTTAAATTAAAATTCGATCAACTAATTAAATTATAATTCAACTAATTCAACTAAAATCAATTCATTTCTAATATAATTCAAACAATTCAACTAATTCAATTCTAAACTTAACAAAAATTAAACATGCTTTAAATTAAAATTCGATCAACTAATTAAATTATAATTCAACTAAAATCAATTCATTTCTAATATAATTCAAACAATTCAACTAATTCAATTCTAAACTTAACAAAAATTAAACATGCTTTAAATTAAAATTCGATCAACTAATTAAATTATAATTCAACTAAAATCAATTCATTTCTAATATAATTCAAACAATTCAACTAATTCAATTCTAAACTTAACAAAAATTAAACATGCTTTAAATTAAAATTCGATCAACTAATTAAATTATAATTCAACTAATTCAACTAAAATCAATTTATTTTTAATATAATTCAAACAATTCAACTAATTCAATTCTAAACTTAACAAAAATTAAACATGCTTTAAATTAAAATTCAATCAACTAATTAAATTATAATTCAACTAATTCAACTAAAATCAATTTATTTTTAATATAATTCAAACAATTCAACTAATTCAATTCTAAACTTAAAAAAAATTAAACAATGCTTTAAATTAAAATTCGATCAACTAAATCAACTAAAATCAATTCATTACTAATTTAATTCAAATAATTCATCTAAAATCAATTCTCTAAACATGCTTTAAAATTAAATTTTAAACGGTAAAAATGAAGAAAACTTACGGTTTATTTGTAGAAGATGACGAAACGAGAACTCGGTGGGGACGGATTGGCTCTACAGCGATGGCACCCGACTTCTCCTTCCTTTTCCTCTCTTTTTCCTTCTCTTCTTCTTCTTCTTCTTCTTTTCTCTCTTTCTCCGTCTGCAACTCGGCGGGTCTGTATATATAAGTGGAAAAAAATTTGTGATGGACGGCTGTCCGTCGCAAATTTTTCCCGTCAAAAGCAAAACGACGCCGTTTTTTACTGATTTGCGACGGCTTTTCCGTCGCAAATAAGTCAACGCACCGTTTCCCGATAAGACGCGTAAAACGGTTCGGATTTGAGACGGACATTCCGTCGCAAATCAGTCAATGGACCGTTTCCCGAAAGGTCGCGAATATAAATGTAAGATTTGTGACGGCTTTGGTCCGTCGCAAATACAAAGTTAAAAATTGCGACGGCAAAGTCCGTCGCAAATCAGTCAAACGGGTCGCTTCATGAACGGTCACCTTTAAACGGGTATATTTTGCGACGGAATGGACCGTCGCAAATTCAAAGTTGAAATTTGCGACGACCTTTCTGTCGCAAATGTAGCCGGTTCAAGACGAAGTCGGTGGGCCCTAGTGTTTGCGACGACGTATCGTCGCAAATTACTATCATTTGCGACGGACTTCCTTAGTCGTCGCAAATTGACATTTTTTGCGACGACTTACATAAATCCGTCGCAAATTCACTGTATTTGCGACGGATATTCTGGCCGTCGCAAAATTGCCGTCGCTAATCTCCGTATTTTTTGTAGTGTTAGTAGTGACATATTGAAAATAATATATTCAATTGTATACCACTAATACTGTAGATTTCAAAGCATCACAAATCGTCGTGGTCAATTATAATTTAAAATTTTAATTATTTATAAATTATTTTTTGTTTTATATATGTTTTTTTAGTTTATTCTTTTAAGTTTAATTTTGTGCTTTGGTTGGACAAAAATCTTCTATCGGCTTATGATTCATTGATTCCTATGGTTCCGTGATATCTTCTCAGCATATGATTGATTTATGAAAACAATGTTATTAAAGAAATGCAATTCAAAATTTTATGAAAATCGAAAACCACTAGTGTTAAATATTCTACTGTATAATATGTTTAAATTATATTATTATGGTAATTTTGTAGGTCAAAGATTTAGATCAAAGTTTGCGTATCTTAGGCGAATCGCACCGGGTCAAATGAATTTTCCAATTTTTTTTTTTTTTACATCAAAGCTGAAATTGAAAAGTCGCTCTCAAGTATGTTACTATAAATGGTAAGTATATATTATTGCAAGGACAATTATGTGTTGGCTGCGGCTATTAACACCCGAACGTTTGCTCTTTAAACCCGAAATATTTATTTTACTAAAATAGTCCAATATAATTAGACTATTATACCCTTTACCACTTAAAATCTATTAAAATATAAATTTTAGTTTTGCTCAATACACCCAATCCAATATTTTTTCTTGTTGATCGTGACTTTATTTCTCCCACACCCAAACTCTTTCTTCTTCATTCTTCACTCAACCACTTAAATCAATACTCATGATAAATGCCATGGAGGAAGAACACACTTCTAAAAATACATGTAATGTAAAATTTCTATGAGTTTATTGTTCTATATGATGTGTTATGGTATAAATCTATATAGAGAAGAATATTTAGGGTTTAAAAGTTGTATTACTTGAGTTACGATGACGATTTTAAGGTTTAAGAATTCTGAAAATCGCACATGTTTGGCAAACCAGAGCCGAACATTTATCATTATGTTTGGCCAGAGTTGGCCAAACACAATAATAAATGTTCGATCAATGTTGGCCAAAAATTGTGAATAAAGTTCGGCTGTTGTTGGCCAAACATTATGAACAAAGTTCGGCAACTGTTAGCCAAACATCATGAACAAAGTTCGGCCACTGTTAGCCAAACATTCTGCATTTTTTTCTTGTTTTAGTTTTCTGTGTGCGAGTGCTCTGCGTTTTGGGTGTGGCTGCGTGATTGTTTTGCATTTTGGGTGTGGGGGGGTTTTTTTTTTTTAGTTTTTGATTTGGGTGTGTGGATTTATTTTAGGGTTTAAGATTTGAGTGTATGAAAATATTGAAATTTAAGTTGAGGGGTAAAATAGACAATATATTACGGGTATTTTGAGTAAAATAAAGATATAGGTTCGGGTGTGAAAAGCAACGGGTGTGATGAGCAAAAGTTCGGGTGTTATTAGCCGCGGTCTTATGTGTTACTTACTTAATTGTCCTTACAATAATAAATATATGTCCTTATAGTAACTATAAAGGTAAATATGTGTTTTTTTAATTTATTCTTCGTCTCTCTAAAGTTAGATTTATTGGTTTTCGTTAGTACTATTTTGTTCATATAGTAACAAGCATTTCTCAATGCTGAACACATTTGTATTTATATAATAATACATTTTTCAACACCTTAGATATATTACTATAGGGGCAAAATTTTATTTTTGTAAGGACATAAATATTTGTCCGTACAATAACACACATCTATCATTATAGTAACACATGTTTGACATTATAGTAACACAGCCTGGGAGAGCGTTTATAATTGTTGCATGAACATATTTTTCACCATAGAGTTACACGTTTATGTTTTTATAGTAACACATTTTTCAATACCTTATATGTGTTAATGTATGTAAAATATTATTTTTTGTAAAAATAAATAGATAAATGTATGAAACCAATATTTGTTTCGTTAGTAACACACATTTTGCCTTTATAACAACATACATTTGCAATTATAATAACATAAAATTGGGAGCAAACTCCTGAAAATATCTTTCCGCAATTTTTTTTGGTAAAAAGACCTGCCCGATTCGGTCCAACTAGAATATAATCCACGTATATCTAATTTAGAGTATATTCTACTAATTCTAGATTCGTAACATATTTTATATGAATTTCTATCTTTTGTTTTTTTTACTCAAAGTGATATTCTAATGTATAGAGTAAATTAAACTATGGATATTCAGTGTTTTGGTCCCTCCCGATGGGCGAAAATAAAAATTCTCTTAAGAACCTTAAAATCCAGATAGCTTCAAAGGATTCTGATACAACAATGTACTTAGCCTTGGTTGTTGAATCTGCGGTCAGATCTTGCTTGGAACTATTCCAACACACCGCACCTCCATTGAGAGTGAAGGCGTATCCTAACTGCGATTTGTAATCATCATAGTCGGATTGGAAACTTGCATCAGCGTAGCCGGTGACGACTAACTCTGATTGCCCATCGTAGATAAGAAAATATTCTTTGTTACGTCTGAGGTACTTTAGAATACTCTTGACAGCAATCCAGTGAGGCTCACCTGGATTCTGTTGGTATCTACCCGTGATGCTGACAGCGTAGGCTACGTCTGGCCTGGTGCAAGTCATGGCGTACATGATGGATCCAATTGCAGATGCATATGGAACATCCTTCATGTGCTTGATATCAGCTTCGCTAGAAGGACAATCCTTCTTTGACAGCTTTATCCCATGATTTGCTGGAAGATATCCTCTCTTAGAGTTCTCCATCGCAAAATGCTTCAACACCTTATCTACGCAGGTGGATTGTGACAGCCCTAACATCTTCTTGGATCTATCCCTATGGATCTTGATCCCTAAGATATAACATGCTTCACCAAGATCCTTCATCATGAAGGTCTTTGATAACCAATCTTTCACGGACTGAATGAGCGGGATGCTATCTCCTATAATCAATATGTCATCGACATATACGACTATAAAGACAATACTCTTCCCGCTGCATTTACAATAAACACATGGATCTTCCGGATTTCTAATGAAGCCAAAAGACTTAACAGCTTCATCAAATCGGATATTCCAACTCCTAGAAGCTTGCTTCAATCCATAGATGGATCGTTTAAGCTTACACACGAGATTAGACTTTGGCTTAGATATAAAACCCTCTGGTTGAGTCATAAACACGTCCTTATCAATGTTTCCATTGAGGAAGGTTGTTTTGACGTCCATCTGCCAAATCTCATAATCATAGTGTGCGGCTATCGCAAGTAAAATACGAATGGACTTGATCTTCGCAACCGGCGAGAAGGTCTCGTCATAGTCAATGCCTTCGCGATGACTATACCCTTTCGCCACCAACCTAGTCTTGTAGGTTTGTACCTTGCCATATGCATCGGTCTTCCTCTTGAAGACCCATTTGCAACCTATGGGTTTTACCCCTTTTGGCAATTCAACCAAGTCTCAAACTTAATTGATGTACATCGAGTCCATCTCGGATTTTATGGCTTCATGTCACTTCTCTGAGTTAACATCTAATGTCGTCTCAGTGTAAGTCTTAGGTTCGTCCTTATCCTGTATTTCCACATCATCGTGTTCCTCCACGAGGAAACCATAATGCCTTTCGATTGGATTACAAATCCTAGTTGACTTACGGAGTTGTGGTTGTGCAGGCTGTACATTCTGATCGTAAAAATTTTGTGGTGCAGACACTTTCAGATGCCTCTTGGGTGGGAGTTTGAACTATGCTATTCTCATTCAGCCTACTTGGAGGTTGTTACGAAGGCAACGCGACTCCAATTACGCTCCCACTGGCTGAAAGAGGACCACCTAGTAATAAACTTCCACCATGAGAGTCGCTGAATGCTCCCACTGATTCTTTGTCATGTTGCTTTGACAAATCATCAGTCTCTATGTTAATTTGTGGTTCTTAAATCTCTTCAAGTTCTATCTTCTTACGGCTTCATGGAGTGACTTGAGGATAGCACATGAGGTGAAATCTTCCACCCTTTTGCTAATCGACATCTGAACAGATCTCTCATCATTTCATAAATCTTAAACGAGATCTAGAATCAAAGAGATCCTTTAAACGCTTAAGCATCTCGAAGAGATCCATTTTCTCATGTTGCCTTTACAATTCGGGAGTCATGCCGAGCAATCATAACATAAAGTCTGGAAAACATCATCTTGATGCTTCTTTGAGCCGTAACATCAAACGTTGCAGCCTCAACTGAACCAGCCTCATGGGTAAAAGGGATTATCTTGTCTAAAACGTACTCAATCTCTTCTTGCCTTAGCACCAAACACACGTTTCAGTGCCAGTCCAGAAAATTTGGCTCATCCAATTTATTCGTTTCCAGAATATTTTTCAATGACAAGTTATACATTTCAACAATTATAGAGAAATAAATTAAAACGGAAATTAAACACGTAATTCCTACGATTAATATTCAGCAATCAAAATAAACATGGCCTTTTAATTTATTTTGTCTCCATTATTTTCACATACTCAACGACCTCATCGGAAGAGTACGAAATTATATCTAATATAAATTTTAATGGACTAGGATCCACATTCCTACTATTACAATGTCTGCTAGGGCTGAACATTGCAACAGCAGAACTGGTAGGTCTCTAAACCAATTGCCTCACGCAATTCCTAGTTGATTGAACCTAGTTCAATCGGATGTCACCTAATTCTCGTTTCCCTGCTAAGGCTGGTGAAACAGAATTAAGTTGGTTTACAACCATTAAGCGGCGACAAAATATGTCCCTATAAAAGTCCCGTTAGATGTAGATCCGAGCAAAAGACTAGTGTCTTAAATACTCATTGGAACGAAATCTCCGGTTTACTTTTAATTTTAATGGAAGACATCATTCAATTTAATGAAAAACCATATTTTATCGAGGAACATTTTAAAGGCGGGGTATTAATTGCTTTATCGAGATCCACATGTTAATTTATATCACATTTGAGCAATTATAGGATGTCGTCTACCCAAACATGATTTTATGCGGACTAACATTTATTTGGGCGCCGTCTACCCAAAACATATATAACGGTCCGACAATTATTGGGCGCCGCCTACCCAAAAAATTATAAAACAGACTATAAAGTGCGTTAACAAATTTAAAGTTAACCAAGTGGGAAAAATAATTACCAAATTATTAAAAAAAAATTAAAATCCAATTTTAATTTTTCAAATAATAATTTTAATTATTAAAACCCAAATTAATTCAATTAATTTGAATTATTTTGGTCCAACCAAAATTAATTTATTAGGCCCAAAACTCAGCCCACAAGACCATTTAGTTAATCCATAAATTTTTCAGGCCCAAGATATGAATTAAGCTAAGAATAAAAGCAGCCCAACAATTTAATTTAAATTAATTTAAAACTAGGCCCATTATGACTTATAAACTAAGAATAATAGCAGCCCATCAATCAATTTAAATTAATTCAAATATTAGGCCCATTCGGCCTTATAGCAAAGCCCAAAACTTGCTTCAACAATCATGAACTCGTGCAAGTTTCTGCAATTCAGGAACACGCAAGTTTCTGCAATTCATGAACTCGCCGCCCAGTGTTCGACCATTGGCGTACGACCACCGCCCATAACCCACAATTGTCCGATGGCCGCTATCTCGATGGTGGCTCTAAGCCGCTTATCGAAAACCGACGCGAAGAACAAGGCGCCGCTGTCCAAGAGCAGCCGCCATCGGCCGCCGTCGCCTGAGCTAGATCACAGTGAGTCGCGCGGCCCGGAACACAGCGGATCGCCGTCGCTCGGGCTTGTTCACAGCAGACCGCCGCTAGTCGAAAATCAAAGCAACCGAACCGCTGCCCGGCAGAATTGATACAGCCGCACCAGCGACCTCCTATCTCACTACAAAAAAAAGTCTTAAATAAAGAGGGCACTTAAAGAGGAAAAAATTGCCCTCGTCCTTAAAGAGGGCCGAGACGAGGGCAAATAAAATTAGAGCGAGGCGAGGGCGTAGACGAGGGTTCAGACCCCCTCTTTAGTTGGCGAGCACACGCCCATCGCCCAATTCAAATTTCAGCGAGCCGAGGGCGGGGCCCCTCGTGAGTAGGCGAGGGCGGGGCCCCTCGTGAGTTGGCGAGCGCGCGCCCCTCGCCCGGTTCAGCGCTTCAGCGAGCCGAGGGCTTTACGCTCGTGAGTAGGCGAGGGCGGTGCCCTCATGAGTTGGCGAGCGCCTGCCCCTCGTCCCCGTTAAAATCCAGGTAGTTACCGAGGGGGTTTACCCTCTTTAACCCCCTCGGTAAAGTTTAATATAAATACTCTCCACCCACCATTAACCTCAGCGAAAAACCCTCTTCCTCCACCATTTCCAGCCGCCGCCGCCCCTCCCTGCCTCGTCGCCAGAAACGCCACTCCACCGGTCGGGTTTTGGCCTACTCGTCCCCGTGAACATTTCTACGATAACATTTTTCATTTTAATCGGCTAATTTGTTAATTAAATTGTTTGTAAAATTAATGCAAATTCATGTGTATATATATATTTATATGTATGTATATATATATGTATAGTTGTTAATTAGTTTCTAAAAATGTAGTGTTTAACTTGTTAATTTAATTAGTATGTAATTAATTATAAAATTGATAATATATATATTATATTTATATGAATT
Source organism: Ballota nigra (assembly GCA_947034835.1). Lineage (NCBI taxonomy): Eukaryota > Viridiplantae > Streptophyta > Magnoliopsida > Lamiales > Lamiaceae > Ballota > Ballota nigra. Next base: position 12,016,506 of record OX344729.1, read on the forward strand.
AGAAATAATTATATCAATATTTTTTGTGTTAAATTTAATTTTAATTGCATGATATATTTAATTAATTTTATATGTGATGAATATTCATGTGTTCGATTATCTACATTAATTATTTATTTGATGAATGATGTATATATAGTTATATATATATTTAAAGTATAATTAATTAATTATGTTGGAGTGGAGGGGGTTGATGAATATTGTTGGTTGTTTGCTAGCTGTAGAATGTGCGTTCCGACTTGATTAATATTAATTAAGTCGAAAATGGATGCACTATAGGATCTTAGTTAACTGGAGAATGCGATAATAATAAACGAAACTCTGCCGAAAATTTTAGATTAACTATATTAAATTAACAATAGGATAAATATAATGGATTTATATATTAAATTTTTATTAAATTTTGAATATTCTTTAATTTGAAACAGATTATAATATGAGTTATTCAAGTCGTAATTGGATGTATGGTCCAAGAACAATTAATGGAATGATAGCTCCCGACTTTCTTAGTGGTCTTGAATCGTTTATACAATTCGCAACTAGCAATCCTGATTGGATGAGTGAAGGAGATATTAGGTGTCCCTGCTCGAAATCTAGATGTAGGAACCAAAGGTTTAGAGCACCAATTGACGTGAAAACACATTTGTATATAAATGGGTTTATGCCCAATTATCACAATTGGATTTTACACGGTGAACAAAATTGGGGTCATCTACCACACCAAAACTATGATCAGTCGACTTCGTACGGAGTAGATGATACTGCAGGGTCTACCTCGTACCATGACAAGATCACAGATCTAACTGGTCCTAACCTTCATTTTGGAAATGTGGAAGAACCCGTTAATGAGGAGCCCCCAAATGAGCATGCTGCTCAATTTTATGACATGCTTCGTGCAGCAAACCAGGATTTGTATCCTGGTTGCGAAACACACTCACAATTGTCATTCAACGCCCGACTGTTGAACATTAAAACTGAAAATAGACTGTCTGAGAGGGGTTATAATCAAGTTGTTGACTTGATTCGGGAAATTGTTCCTCCTGAAAATCTAGTGCCTAGGAAATTTTCTGATAGCAAACAACTAATGAGTGGGATGGGTCTTCCAGTAGAGAGGATTGATTGTTGTGCACATAATTGTATGATATATTGGGGTAATGATAGTGAACTTGAACATTGTAAGGTTTGTGGTTATCCACGGTTTAAACCCCGTAAGCGTGGTGTTGATGGTCAATGGAAAAAGAAAAAACCTTACAAGGAGATGTTCTACTTTCCTATCATTCCTCGACTGCAAAGATTGTATCAGTCTGTTGCTACTGCAAAAGATATGACATGGCATGCAAGTTGCTCTAACGATGATTCTGGTGTTATGCGTCACCTTGCAGACTCATTGGCTTGGAAACACCTGGATAATTCGTATCCTGAATTTTCTTCCGATATTCGGAACATAAGGTTGGGCCTAAGCACCGATGGTTTTCAACCATTCGGACAGTCTGGGAAACAATATTCTTCATGGCCAGTGATAGTGACACCGTACAATCTACCTCTGTGGTTGTGTATGAAAGATCAATTCATGTTTCTTACGGTATTAGTGCCTGGTCCTAAAAATCCTAAGGATAAATTGGATATTTTTTTACAGCCGTTGATCCGTGATTTGATGTATTTGTGGGAAATTGGGGTGGAAACGTACGATGTTGCTACAAAGCAAAATTTTCTGATGCGAGCTGCACTAATTTGGACCATCAGTGACTTTCCAGCTTACTCAATGTTGTCTGGATGGAGCACTGCTGGACGGACATCTTGTCCTTACTGTGGAGAATACACTGATGCTTTCACTCTGAGGCTCAGTCGTAAACAGTCGTGGTTCGATAACCATAGTAAATTCATACCTAGACACCATCCGTATCGGAGAAACAAGACTGCATTCAGAAAGAATGTGATAGTGGATGACCCACCACCACCCATTCGATCAGGTGAATCACTCCTAAATGAAATCAATTGGGTGGGATATCGAAAATTGACAGAAGATGGTGCCGAGGCCCACAACAAGAGATTGGAAACTGGTTGGAAGAAGAAAAGTATTTTCTGGGATTTGCCGTATTGGAGTACCTTGTTGATCCGTCATAATCTGGATGTGATGCACATTGAAAAAAACTTCTTTGATAATTTGTTCTACACTGTAATGAATGTGGAAGGGAAAACAAAGGACACGAATAAGTCCAGAGATGAACTTAATGAATATTGTCGTCGTCCATCACTTGTGAAATGTCCACGTACAGGAAAGTACCACAAAGCTTGTTATTCACTTGATAAGAGACAAAAGGATGTTGTGTGCAGATGGGTAGATGAGCTAAAGTTTCCTGATAACTATGTGTCCAACCTGTCTCGAACTATTGACTGGACAAAATTGAAAATGTTTGGGTTGAAGAGTCATGATTGTCATGTGTTTATGCAGAGGCTACTCCCGATTGCTTTTCGTGAAATTCTTCCACAGAACGTGTGGAAAGCTATAACTGAAGTATGTTTATTATTCAAGGAGTTGACTTCTACGACGATTACAGTTGAGAACATGACTCGGTTGGAAGTAGATATTCCGCTGATCTTGTGCAAGTTGGAACGTATATTTCCACCCAGCTTCTTTAATTCGATGGAGCATCTACCTGTACACCTTGCATACGAAGCACGAGTGGCTGGTCCTGTACAATACAGATGGATGTATCATATGTTGTAAGTCATTTGTTGATACCAAATTCGGTAAAGTTTTATAATATGTATACATATTTTAAGTTTTAATCATCATGTTCTAAATTATAGGAGAGGAAGAAGGGACGCCCCGCCACAGATTGGGAAATTGTGGAGCACTTCCACTACCGTGGTCCAGGACAGTATACATACGGCCTTATATCTGATACATTGGTAAGTATTCTTGTTACATTTTAAAATAATATGAATATTTAAGAATATTTATATATCTAGAAAAATAATTCTCTAAAAAAATGTGCAGGCTGATGTACAAGCGAGAGTCTCCCAACTGCATGCTACCTCTGACTCTGACGAGCAACCTCCTGAGCCCAGTCTTCCAGAGTTATCTCAGATATACGTCAAGACTGTGGGGAAAAAGCACGGTAAAGTTCGTGGGCTCGGACAATTGGGAAAGTCCAGACGCATAGTCTCCGGCCCAGGCGGGACATCAGCTGGGACTCATATTGGAGCCTATAGCCAAATTGATGTGGACCGACTACTCGCTGAGGAGCGTGAGAGAACGCGCAGAGAGGCGGCTGATGAGAATCGACGATTGCTGGAGCAAGTGGAAGAGAGACAACGACAACTGCGTGATGAGATGACCCAGAACTTCCAAAACCAGTTTACCGAGTGGATGCGGGCATCACAACAGGGATCTGGAGGACCACCACCCCCGCCTCCATCCGATGAGTATACCCCACCCCGAGGACCGGGTTCGAGCCGTGGCAAGGGACCGAGATCCTGATGTTTGAGAGTATTGCTTGGAGTATGAATTAACTATTTTCATGAATGTTTGATGAATGTTTCTTAGAGTATGAATTATTGTGCATCGTCTTTATTATGCTTGTGATGTTTATTTTCATTAATGTTTGTGAAATTCGGAGCTATATATCGTGTTTAGTAAGATTTTTAATTAATTATTTAGGTTAATCTGTGTATGTGCTTTAGTTATAAGTAATATTTGATTAATTTAACCATAATATATTCAAAATATTTTAATTAAAATAATATATATTATATATATATATATGCACAAAGGGGTTAATTTTTTATATTTAAAAAGATATATACATAAGTGAAAATATAATTTTGCAAGTGTTAATTTCATTTTATATGTGAGAATAATATAAATTTCATTTTTAAGTTATTTACCATAATTGTAATGATATATAATAATTAATTAAAAGTGTAATCATAATAGAAATTATTAAATGTATGTAATTTAAAATGATATATTAATTTAATTAATTTTTTAAGGTGTTATAGTAAATAAAATGATTTATAATAATATTAATTAATTAAAGGTATAAATAAAATAGGAGTGTTAAGTAACAAAGAAAACAAAATAAGAAATAATATATATACTATTACAATAGAAAACATTTCGAATGATAAGCCTTGCCCAAACGGTAAGGAGAAGGGCAATAGATCTTCCATGCGTGGGAGGTCACGGGTTCGAAACTTGTCTCTCGCGGGTCGCTCGCGGGTCGGGTCGGGTTGCGCCCGCCCCGCTGATGCGGCCCGCGAATTTTTTTTTAAATTGTGTTGGACGAGGGCCTACCCCTCGTGAACAAACGAGGGGCGAGACGAGGGCCCTGGTAGACGAGGGCAGGCCCCCTCGTGCATGGACGAGGGGCGAGACGAGGGTGCTTCCAGGCGAGGGCGGCCGTGCTCGCCAAACTCCAGCACAGCGAGGCGAGGGCAAGGCCCACGGGAACTGAGGCGAGGGCTTCCCCCTCGTGAACAAACGAGGGCTTACACGAGGGCCCGGTTTTTGAACCAGACGAGGGCAGCCCCCTCGTTAGTAGCCGAGGGCTCTCTCACCTCGTTAGTTAAAGAGGGGCGAGCCGAGGGGGACCCTAACGAGGCCTATTTTGTCGGGGGTCTCCCCCCCTCTTTAAACCCCTCTTTAACCCTCTCCCCCTCTTTAAATCCCTCCCTATATCCCTCTTTATTTCAACAGTATTTTGTAGTGTCTCATCCGGCTGCCCGCCGACCTTCCTCATTAGGTTTCTTGGGTACGTCAACGCTAAATATCCAATAGTGTTCTTGCGCATGAAGGACCATTTTCATATTACGTTTCCAATCAACATAGTTCTCACCAACAAGTTTGTTATCTTTAAGTATACTAAACAGTGGATTAAAAGGTTTCGACATGATGAACTGAGAATAAAACATACATTCATATCAATATCTAGAAAAATACGAAATTATCACATAATTCGATCACATCAATTATATTGAAACCTCAAAACAATATAATCATGCATCAGCCAACATCTCGAAACAATTTAAATGCGCCATGAGGGGTGGTCTATACATTTAAATACATTCAAGCGGATCACAAACTTGAAAGTTACAAATCCTTAATTCAAAATTAATAGTTGGCTCCCACTTTGTCAACATAGAAACTGACAGGGACTCCGAGGGGAGTAAGTTAATATCAATTTCCTATGCCTAAGTAATAACCATAATTAAATACAGGATTATTATTTCGCTTTGAGCAAGCCACTCGTGGTGAGGGTCAATACCGCCACTAGTAATAATCCACAATCATCCTTTCGGAATTTATTCATGTGAAATCCGTTCTTTTGGCCGATCCGAGGGGGAAATGTATTCCAAAAGAACTTCACAAATAAATAAATTATGGAGGCCAAAATAATCTAATTTTAATATCCGGAATAAAATTGCGATTATAAAAACATACTTAGTAATTTTCGAAAGTAAGGTTTTTCTTGGACAATTAAATTCATGCAAACACATATTAACAAATAATAATAAGTGCACGAAATAAAACATCCATCAAAATAAAATTAAACACATTGGAGCACTCGAATCCAATTGTCACGGTTTAATTTCTTCACGTCTTGATGCGAAAAATCGTCCTTGTTGCTTTCCATCGTTCGTCTCGACACGCTCCCACTCGAACAACAACACTTCATCAAAACAACATTGTTTGGGGTTCGGGACGACGTTTAAAGTCACACGAAAAAAAAACACGAACCGAAAAATTCCACGGCCCGAGATACGGCGCGCATCGGCCCACGGAGTGGGCCCGCGCGCCTCTCGGCCAGAAGGGCCGAGGCGCTGAAGCGCCGGCCAGAGGCGCCGAGGCGCTGCACGAGTCGCCCCGAGGCGCTGCAGCCGAGCCTGAGGCGCGCGCGCGCGCTGGCCTCCCGTCGCGCGCAGGTCGTGCGCCGTGTGCCGTGCACCCCGTGCGCCGGTTTTCGCCGTTTGTCCTCGTTTTCTTCACCCCTTGCATGATTTTTCGTCCATACACGCGCCACGCTTGTATGCGTCGTCCGGGTACGCCGTTTTTAATTCTTCGTTCTTCGTCACGATCCGGTTACAATTTATTTTTCCAAAAAAAAAAAATACTAGATCTAGACTAGTCTATTACAATGATCGAATCAAAATAAAAACAACTAATCTACTCGTGAATTTTCTCACGAGAAAAACGAATTCGAACGAATCGAATTAAAAACAATTAATTCACACGCATGAAAAAAATAACAACATTAAAACCATGACAATTGGATACCTGCAAAAAAGATCTAGCAATTCTACTATCCAATTTCAATTTAATGTTTAACAATTTAAATTCCAATTTAAAGATCAGAGCCCGAAACCGTGGCTCTGATACCAGTTGTTGGGAAAATAGGGGTGCCCGGGAACTATTCGGGATGAAATTTAAATACGAATTTAAATTCAATTATTACTAGCATGAATTAATCCTAATTAATTCAAATAATAATTCCAACAACTAATTTATCATCATGCATGTTGAATTAATTCACATATAAACTATGGCGGAATAAACAAGTAAATATGTGATTAACGTACCTCCTTTAGAATTGACCTTTGGATAAACGGGACAAACACGATCTCGCTCTATCGACCAAAAAACCTTCTCAAGTATTTCCCTTTCACCTCACTTGATCACCGGTGGGAGATGCTTTCAAGTAATTTAATAAACTAAGGAAAAATAAAAATATTTATACTCTTGATTTTTCCAACACATGGAATTATGTACTTAGGGATGAAATAATCATCCCCTATTTATAGAGGGGGTGACCGAATTTTTGTGGGGTATTTGGGCCTTGAGAAAATCTTTTCTTAGACTCTAAGAAATCTTGAATATATCCCATATATTCTTTTCTCCATAATAAAATATTCCACAAAAATCTCACTCTCTTTATTTTCTAGTAATTTTCGAAAATCTTAGGAGTAGATCCCAAGATTTGGATCTTCTTGAATATATGAGATAATCTTGCATTCCAAGAATACTTATCTTCCATAATATCTTTTCAAGAAAATCAACAAAATCTTTTCTCTCCTAATTAGGCCAAATTTTGAAAATTACAATGAAAAATCAGCATGATATTATCTTTTTATTTTAATCACCTTATCATTATTGGACTACTTAATGGGCTACTTGAGGGGCCTTTAAGGAGAATTAAGATTGGACCTCCTAATGGACTTCTGAATTTCAATATTGAGCCCCAATATAATTCAATCCATTAATATTAATTATTACCACTAATAAATTAATATTGCACTATCCATCTTAATCCATATTACGATAATATGGGCTCCCGATTATTATTTTCCGCGTTTAAGATTATCAAGTCCATTAATTAATCAAGCTTCTGAATAGCTCTAAATTAATTAATATATTTCACCTTGGAGTAAAGACAGCTCAACATTATTATTCGTACCGTAGAAACTAATTCTTCACTTGCAAGATTTGGTACAATAAAACTTCTGAACCCACCAAGGGGACTAATCACACGAGCCGTACTCATACGCGTTTCTCCGTATTAAATCTTAGCAACCGTCGTATGATTAATATTACTGCCCAAGACACAAAGTTCGAAGTCACAATGATTCTCACCCAACATGAATCAAAGCAGTAACCATTAAGCACACACGGTCCTATTTAAGTGACGGAGATTAAGAAATCAACAACCACTGAGGTCTAATTCTTCACCTTTCAGAACAGAAGAATTTATCCTCGCTGTAGGTCATCTTCAACACATACTAAATGTGCTAGTGCAATCTCTTAGTCAAGACAGACCAATCTGAGCCTTACACATCGACCTTTCACGGCGGATTGTTCAATTCCACCTAGTTCGTGAAAATGTACGTTTAGTTACAAGTAAATTGTTAATGTTGTCTTCCGTGATCGGGTATCACCACATTAACTACAATGTAACATGTACTATATATTGAACGGTTTGCAATAGAAATTCAACATTCAATCATAACTAAAGCAAATGTGATAAAAGAATTATTCTCATAAAACGAGTGTTTGATACACGAGTTATACAAAGTAAAGCATACTTTCACGTATAACTCCAACAATGAATAGGGTAGAATAAATTCACAAATACTAATTTACCCACGATAAATCAATTTATGCAATTAATCAAGAGCCCGTGCTCTTATACCACTGTTGGAATTTAGAGGCACGTAAACATGCGCAGCGGAAATTAACGTTCTCCAACAACGAACAATTTAATTGCATAATTAAATACGAGATATCTTAAACAAGAGATCTTACAGAGCTTCGTACGCGGAATCCTCACCTATGGTATCCACGCAACAGCTATTAACCGATCCGCACCGGGGTGCCAGCGTTGAATCTCGAGACAAACTTGCTAGGAAAACTCGAACAAGAGATTTTATGGAGAAATTATATTTCTTGTGTATCTTTTCTAAATTCCCATGACACGTATTTTTAGGGATTAACTTGGCTTAATTCCTAAGCAAGATATCGGGCCTAACCCGTAATATAATCTCTACGGATTATATTTCTCTAGATACGTTCCTACGAATAATATCTTTACCATATCTATTATTCTTGTATAATAATATTCCAAATATTATTATTGGGATTTCATATTTAATTAAATCTTAATAATTAATTCCAAATATAATTATTATTATATTCTCCATAAATTAAATATTATATTCAATATAATACTCAATCAACCAACTATAATTGGCGAACAACCATTGCTTGTTGTGTGACCCATAGGCCCTCGTATATCGAGCGATTAGTCAAACTAACTGTCTTAATTGAACCCTAGACAATAAATTAGACATTCTCAATATACGAGGTACGTTGCGAGAAAATCTGCAACTACCTGTAATATTATAGGCTATTGTGATATTTTCCTTTCATTCGCGAATACTCGATTAAGCCTTGAACATGATGAAGTGTCTATTCAAATAACTTAATCATATTATCTCAAATCACTAATTGATTGCTCGTGTCGCACTTGGCCACAAAATCCAAGACGACTTGCATCGGCCGATGTCTTAGATCCAATTATGATGAGAAGACGAGTATTCTCTCTTAAATCCACATTGAGGAATGAATCCTATTCTTGGCTCAACTACCACGCACATGAACTTCGTGATGAACCCAATCCATGTCATATCTACTCTTGGAGGGTGAAAGCGTCAGTCATGGTCAAAGCTCATCACTCCGCACATGTCGTGCGTATTGACCTCAAGTCTGAGGAGTATCACATCGCTCTCACTAACGAGACACCCGTAGACACATTGTGTGGAATTACATCAAACGGTTTCTCGGATGGGTATACCAATACCCTCTAAGGTATTTGTGCATCCATTATGAGATACCTAGTATCTCGTAGTAAGTGAGATCTTACTACACTCTCACCATAGAGTATAATGCAGATCGTACACCAATCTCCATTGCATCATCAATATCCCATTCTTGATGATCCTTGATCGGGGCTATTTGAGAATCGTACTTCGGTCATCTGAGTTCTCACTCACTCAATGACAGTATCGATTCAAGGGAACACATATACAAATAATGCAAACAATCAAACATAATATTCAGATAAGTGCAAAGCCATACATTTAATATTAAACCAAACAATAATATTAAACTACAAACTGAATATCATCTTAGTATTATGTCCTTACAAAGGATTGTCTTTAGGACACTAACACTAACAATATTTTGGTAGATTTGGGTTGAATTTGTATTTCAATTCGTTGAAAATGAATAGAAACATAGGAACAATAGTGTAGAAAAATGAACAAATTTGTTGGTCATGGGTGTATGCAAAAAACAACAAATCAAGCAAATGAGATTAAGAAACTTCTGGGGACACAAAACAGAGTGTTGATAAATTGAGTTTTAATTCTTAGGTATATCTCAATTTTCTTGTGTATTTCGCACACCTACTATTTCACTTCAAAAATCCTTTAAAATCTTATGAGTTTGGATGAGATTGTTGGTATATATAAAAACAACTAAAAAGTCCTTCAAAATCCATGTAACACAACAATCCTTTAAAATCCTTATATTTTTAATACCAGATGATTTTTTTAAATACCAAAAAGCTCGAGTGAATACAAATAGATTTGAATGGACTCTTTAAAAAATCTTGAAAATACAAATTGAATATCAGTTGATTATTTTTAAGTGACATAAAATCTTGATTGAATACCAACGAACTTTTTTTATAATAAAAAAGTCTTTTAAAATCTTATAAAATTCTAAACCAATACACCCTCCTTAGACATAGTTAATCGTTCCATATCATCTACATATAGGACTTTTTGAAAAGAATTTTTTTTTTATATGAAATAGAATCAGTAGAATAATTCATATTAAATTTCTATGTTGATCTTGGTTGGGTCGGGTTGGATTTGGTGATTTTTTTTCAAAATCTCATGCAAGTCAAGTTTTAGAATTTTCGCTCCAAGCTTTAGCTACTATATGGGCAAATACATGATATATTGGAGGGGATAATGTGTGTTACTATTAGACTAAATGTTGTTTTTTCACCAATTTTTGTGTATTTTTTCTGAAATAAATAATTTTCTATATAATATAAGAGTGTGCTACTATTGATTCAAATATTGATTTTCACAAATATTTATTTATTTTTAAAAAATGATTATTTTTTCATACAATAACGCATGTAAGGTAGTGAAAAATGTATTACTATAATAACACAAATGTCTTACTCAATATATAAAGATGTATTTACACAAATACATAAAAACACCCTCACTGGTGGTGTTACCATAAGGACAATTATATGTTACTGTAAAAGCAAATGTATGTTACTATTGGAGAACATGTGTGTTAATGTTGGAGCAAATGTGTAAGACCGATGGAGCAAATGTTTGTTGATGTTAGAGTAAATATGTGTTACTGCAAATGCATGTTAATATTAGAGTAAATGTGCGTTACTACAATTATGTGTTACTATTGGAGCAAATGTGTGTTAATGTTAGAGTAAATATATGTTACTGTAAATGTGTGTTAATATTATAGTAAATGTGTGTTACTACAAATATGTGTTACTATTGGAGCAAATGAGTGTTAATATTACAATAAATGTGTGTTACTGGTGGAGTAAATGTGTGTTGATGTTAGATTAAATGTGTGTTAATGTTGGAGCAAAAATGTGTTAATATTAGATCAAATGTATGCTATTGTTGGAGAAAATATGTGTTAATATATGAAACAATAAATTTAGATTTAAGGGATGATGATTAAATTAAAAAAATACATATTTGTTCTTGTAAAAATATATATTTGTCCATATTGTTATTTTAAAGTACAAAAATCTATTTTTAAGGACTAATAACATACATTTTAACTTACATTAATACACATTTTCTAATATAGTAATTGTTCCATATCTTCTACAAATAGGACATTTTGAAAAGAAAAAAATTGTTATATGAAATAGAATCAGTAGAATAATTCATATTAAATTTTTTCGTTGATTTTGGTTGGGTCGGGTTGAATTGGGTGATTTTTTATTTTTAAATCTCATGCAAGTCAAGTTTCAAAATTTTAACTCCCAGTTTTTGTAACTATATGGGCAAATGCATGTCATTGAAGGGGAAAATGTGTGTTACTATTAGACTAAATATTATTTTTCACCAATTTTTGTGTATTTTTTCTGAAATAAATAATTTTTCATATAATATAAGAGAAAATGTGTGTTACTATTGATTCAAATATTGATTTTCATAAATATTTATTGATTTTTTAAAAAATAATTATTTTTCATACAATAACACATGTAAGTAGTGAAAATGTATTACTATAATAACACAAATGTCTTACTCAATGGATAAAGATATGTTTGCACAAATACATAAAAGCACACTCCCAGATAGTATTACCATAAGGACAATCATATGTTACTGTAGAAGCAAATGTGTTTTACTGTTGGAGCAAAAGTGTTATTGTTAGAGCAAATGTGTGTTATTGGTGGAGAAAGTATGTGTTGATGTTAGAATAAATATGTGTTACTACAAATGTGTGTTAATGATTGAGTAAATGTATGTTACTACAAAGATGTGTTACTATTGGAGCAAATGTATGTTAATGTTAGCGTAAATATGTGTTACTGCAAATGTATATTAATGTTATAGTAAATGTGTGCTACTACAAGTATGTGTTATATTAGAGCAAATGTGTGTTAATTTAAGCATAAATATGTGTTACTGCAAATGTATATTAATGTTAGAGTAAATGCGTGCTACTATTGGAGAAAATATATTAATTTTAGAGAAAATGTGTGTCGCTATTGGAGCAAAACCTGTTGATCTTAGAGCAAATGTGTGTTAATATTAGTGTAAATGTGCGTTACTACAAACATGTGTTAATAATGGGGCAAAAATGTGTCAATGTTAGAGCAAATGTATGTTAATATGTTATTGTTGGAGCAATGTGTGTTAATATATGAAACAATAAATTTAGATTTAAGGATGATGAATAAATTAAAAAACACATATTTATTTTTGTAAAAATATATATTTGTCCTTATTGTTATTTTAAAATACAAAAAATCTATTTTTTAAAGACTAGTAACACACATGATGCCTTAGACACATTTGCTCATATAGTAACATAATCTGAGAGCGGAAATCGTTCTACTATTCTTCCTCTCTCTAAAAACTAAATCTAAAAGTTATTTCTAAATTTCGTGGCCCTTCAAAACGTGTTTGGAAGAGGTATATATAGGCACCGGGTCGATTCTTGAACTCGTGGGCCGAAAAAGGAACTTTGGAAAATAGGCCTCGGAGGCGCTCGAGCTGTCCCGGTCGAGCGGGGCGCTCGAGCCGTGTTGGTCGAACGGATCAATAGCTCGAATGGGGCACTCGAGCTGTGTTGCTCGAGTGAATCGCTTGGTCGAATGAGGCGTTCGAGCCGTGTTGGTCGAGCTGTTCTGGTGGTCGAATGATGTGCTCGAGCTGTGCCCCTCGAGAGGCAAAATTGTTATGTAAGTTTGGAGTGCTCGAGCGAGGTGCTCGAGTTAAGGTGCTCGAATGGGCCCTCCTTCCTTGCAACTAACACTTTTCTTCTCACGTACTAATACTAATCGTATTTCTTCGATATCTTCTCATCCGGGCATCCGTTTTAGTCGATTCAAAGTCCTACGAACTCCGTTTTCCGTCCTCGATTCACCTATGAGTATCCAAGAGACAAATTCATCAATGTATAGAAATAGTACTCATTTAGCTCTAAAAACTCAATAAAATCGACCAAAACTAGGGCGTTTCTAGCTACGAATCATGACAATTTCACGTCTAATCAACCCCCCCAAACTTACCATATTGCTTATCCTCAAGCAATGAAATAATAAGTCAAGTGAAATTGTTAGGGATGAGTCAAAGAATCAATCATGCAAGCTAATGAACTCGAGTTTCAAAAATCAATCACCCGTATACTCACTCACTTTCCTTTATCATACTCATGCAATAATAACAAGAAACGCCTAGATCAAGCATGGATGTGCACTCAACGATGTGTTTCGCTCACTCACAAGTGTATAACAATGATCAAGGGACTCACTCAAACAATCAATCACACAAATTGGCAGTCATAGGCTTGTAAGCGCTCTCAACTCCGACCATACTCTAGAAATCAATGCCGAATCAAAAAGGACTTTTCTCAAGGTTGTAATGTAGGCTCTTTGGACAGGTGGGATAACAATATATGGTAAAGTGACTAAGGTGAATGGGGAATAGAAAATCAAACTTCGGTACTTCGAGATGAGGAACAGACTACTTCAAGCATATTCAATCAACACACTTTCAATTCCAATTCTCTCAACACTTCAATTTTTTTTTTCTTTCTCACTCTTTCACTTTTTTTTTCAATCACTTCACTTTTTTCTTTCTCGCGCAAACACATGAGCTCATTTTTTTTTTCTTTTGCTCATTCTCAATTTTTTCTCTTTCCCACAACTCAAATCTCATCACACCTTCTTCTCATATTCACTCAACAAACAACCTTTCTCTTTTTCAACTCAATTTACTCCCTTCACATTCACACTTTCCTATTCTCCACTCAAATTGGGACAAAAAGGCTTAAGAATTGGAATAGTGTTCATATGTGCTAGCAAATAAAATAGGATTTAGGCTCAAAGGGGCTAGCAAGGGATCAATGTCATTGGTACGTAAAATTTTGGCTAAGTGACTCAATTAAATCAAAGATGGCCTAAGATCCTATTCGGAATATCAAACTAGATACAATCAAGAAGCAAGAGCACATGCAAGTTCTAGCATCCTCTAAGGTGACGATCCACTCACAAACGAAGAGATTAATTCATGCATCAAAATCTCATAAGGCTCAAGTCTCTCGGTTTTCACATCCATGCTAGTCCTAGTGAATTCTCACTCTCATCACACAAATACTCAAAAGGAAAAATTGTAAGCATACGGGTTCTCTCTCATATCAACTCTAACTCAAACACTCACACAATAAACTCCTAACTCATCACGTCATACTCAAAGATAGCAACCAACAAGTATAAGATGGCTGATAGGCATGAAATATGCAATAGCGAGTCAAATCAAAATCACCCCAAGGAGTATCTCAACAAACCAATAATCAATCAGACTCAACTCAAAGATAAGGGCGTGCATGCATGTGCAATGTAACAAGAAACATACAAAAAAAACTCCACCCCCCAAACTTCGACCTTGCTAGAGGTCTAAGTTTGGGGTTGTGGGTTACCTCAACCAAATAATTCAATTTCTCTCAATAGCTTTGCACACTCCCTTGTCTCAAGTTGGTTCCTTCAATCTCCACTTCTTTGGTACTCCATGATACCTTTACTCCTTTAGAGACAAGCCTACAAGCAACTCACTCAAATACGAGGTTAAACATACGACTCAAAATAACTCCCTACTAACTAAAAAAAACTCAAAGAAAATAAAAAATAATGGGTTGCCTCCCATTCAGCGCTATTTTTAAGGTCCTCATGCCGGACCGAGCTCAAAGGAGCTTATGGGACATCATACTCAAATTTACCTCCCTCACTCTCATAAGAGTGGTGTTTGAACTTCTTTCCTTGATGCCCCACCATCATGAACCCTTTTGCTTCCTTCCCCACCTCAAGTGGTATAGGTCTCAACTCTTTCTTTCCTTTATCTGGAGGAGTCTTACTAAACAATTTCTTGAATTTTGACTTCTTCTTCTTAACTCCCCCTTTTCCCTCTAGCTGGACCACGTCCACTTTCTTCACCTCTTCATCCTTCAACTTCTTCACTTTATCCCTATCAAAATAATCAAGATCATAATGCTCATGGGTTAAATAATCAAGTGAAGGACTAACAAAATCATGAGTATGAGAAAGATTAGGGATAGAAGGTGTGTCTTCAACACGAGGATCAATTGCATCCATGCAATACAAACTCTCATCCTCTTTCGGGTGCTTCATGGCCTCATATAGGGAAATCTTCACTTCTTGATCATCAACCTTCAATGTAATCTTCCCATTTGCCACGTCTAGCACCATCCCCGCCGTAGCTAAGAACGGTCTTCCCAAGATCAGGGGCACGTGCTTATCTTCCTCCATCTCTAGGACCACAAAGTCGGCTGGAAAAATGTGATCTCCAACTCTCACTAGGACGTCTTCAACCACACCTTGAGGTCGAGTAATAGACCGATCGGCAAGTTGAAGCGTCATCATTGTGGGTTGAAGTTCACCACCTTCCAACTTCTTGAAAAGCGACAAGGGCATGAGATTGATGCTCGCCCCTAAATCACATAGCGCTCCTTTCTTGATCCCGTTCCCAATGTCACATAGGATCGTGAAGCTTCTGGGATCCTTCAGCTTTGGTGGAAGCGCCTTGTGCACTAATGCACTCACCTCGTGGTTCAGCTGCACCAACTTCGGCTCATCCACTCGCCGTCTTTTCGCAATCAAGTCCTTCAGAAACTTTACATAATGCGGCATCTGTTCCAAAGCATCATAAAAAGGAATGTTAATGTGAAGTTGTTTAAAAACATCAAGAAATTTTGCAAATTTTTCATCAAGCTTCTTTTTCATGAAGCGTTGTGGATATGGGACGGGTATCACAGATTTGGGTACCCCCCATTCATCTCTTTCTGTTTCTTTCACTTTATCCCTTGCTTCCTTTGCCTTCTTCCACTTAGGAACTCTCTCACCCTTCTCAATGCCTTCCTCTTCAAGCTCTTTGCTCGCTTGAGACTCATCCACATCTTTATGCTTCTCAATCCCTTCACTTTCAACCCCCTTCTCAACAGTAACACCTCCATTTTTCTTGTGTTCTCTTTCCCCCATCGCAGCTTGAGGCGTCTCAGAATCAGCAGGCATCTGAGGACCTTCATAGTTGGTGCCACTTCTAAGCTGGATCGCCTTGCAATGCTCTTTCGAGTTCCCCTCCGGCATGGAAGGATACTTACCCGGCTCTCTATTCACCATCTTTGCAATCTGGCTCATCTGGAACTCTATAGAAGTGAACCGCCTATTGTTCTCTTGTTGAGTTCTAGTCCACTCAACGTTCATCTTTTGGAGCTCTTGATCACGTTGATCACCCTTCTTATGCAGCTCCTTCACATCGTACTCCAAGGAGGACAATCGCTTGCTACCTTCCTCCACCTTCTGAAGGATAGCTCTCAACATCTCCTCGGTTGATGCACCGCCTTCTCCACCAGGAGGTTTAGACCCCGGATCAACACCTGCAGGAACAGTAATACCAGTTTTTGGGTTAGCATATGAAAAGTTCTCATTCTTCCTCCATGTGTTTTGAGGAGGCTGCTGGCCTCCTTGAACTCCTTGTGTGTTCCTCCATTGATTTTGAGGTGGCTGTGGGCCTGGAGGTACAAATGGCTGGCCGTAAAAAGGCCTTCCATACTGATTTCCACCTTGGTAGCCATTCTGATTGTAATACGGACCTCCCATGTAATTGGCTACCTCTTGCTGTCCACTTGGCTGGTCTACTCTCTCATTCTCTACTGCATGCTCTCCAACCAAACTCTTCCCCAACTCGAGGTTGTTGATCTTTTCCATCATGGCCATCAGCAGCCTTCTTGTTCCTTCTCCCTCCTCAACCTAATGCACTCTTTAAAAATCTGAGTCTCCATTCCAAGCCCCGGCATTCGTGACAATGTTGTCCACGATCTCTCTACACCTCTCTATGCCTTGATTCAGGAATGCTCCGCCCGCACAAGCGTCTAAATGGTCTTGCCCCGCCTTGTTGGCACCACTGTAGAAGAATGCCATAATATCTCCCTCATTGTACCCATGCTGCGGGCACTCGATCAACATGTTTGAGTATCTCTCCCACGCTTGACGTAGGTCCTATCCTTGCTTCTGGCGGAAAGAAGAGATCTCAATCCTCGTTTTTATAGTTCTTGATGGAGGGTAGAATCGCTCGAGGAACAGACGCTCGAGCTCGACCCAAGTGGTAACACCTCCCCGTGGGAGCGTATTATCGTACCACTCCTTGGCTATTCCCGTCAGTGAAAATGGAAACAGCCGCAGCCTCTTGGCATCTTCAGACATGCCATTGTAATTAAATGTAGAGGCTATCAGGAGAAAGCTCCTCAAGTGTGTATGAGGATTCTCCTTCCCGATCACCCCCTTGAACTGATTCTCGGTCAGCAGCTTTAGAATTCCTGGGGAAATCGAGAAGTTGTTCGCCTCAACAGGTGGTAAAGCCACTCCATCGTAGTACCTCTGTGGTTGTGCCGCGAACCTGCCCCGAATTGCCATATTGTGATCTGCGTTCTGGGGCACATGTTGAGGAGCAACAGGTGGTGCTAGTACTTGTTGAACTGGAGGTGGTTGGTACACAGGTGGTTGGTTGTAAACAGGAGGTGGATGATATGGGTATGGTGGATAAAGATATGATGGGTATGGGTAATGTTGGTATACTGGGTTGTTGAAAGAGTTATTTGGGTTTTGTGGGTAAGCAGGGTTGTTTAGAGGATTTTGGACAAGATTCTGAGCAGGATTGATAACGTTTTGTGCACCCGAGTTTTGGCTCTGACTATCCCCTAACGGATCTTGGTTCTTACTGGTGTTGCCCTCAGTGCCGTCAACCCGGTTCAACCCCTGGTTAAACTCATTCTCGGCATCTTCCAACTCATTATTGTTGTCCATTGGATCTTTCCCTAAGTCGGCCGCGTTCATCCTTCTCAAGAAAGCTCGGTTTCTCCTTGCTATTGTCTCAGGATCTGCAGGTAACCTCTCTTCGCTCGTATTGCCTTGTGAGCGTGTTTTCATAAACCTGAAACACTAGCAGAAGGATCAAAACGCAACTGCCTAATGAATGGAAATAAAAATAAAACAGAAAATAAATCACCCACTACTAACTACTAAGCTATCGACAAGTCCTATTCAAAAAGCATACAGCGCCATCCCCGGCAACGGCGCCATTGACTTGAAGCGAATTACACTAACTCTACTAATCGCTCACCCGCAAGCGGACGAGTTCACTGTAGTATAAGCACGTATAATGACCAAGTAGTATCGAACCCAAGGGATGGAGTGTATGCGAATAGATCCCTGAAGATCTACGCGTCGTAGTTAATATGAGTGTGTTGTTTTTGGATTTTTTTTTTGGAAGATTAATTAAAAGACTAAATTAAACTAAGTAAACTAAAATACTAAGAAGACGAATTAACTAAAGGTTGTGTTCTAATGAGAGATGGTGATGCTCAGGATAGGAATCCCTACGTATACTAACGGAGCAGGTACGATAATTAAAATAACTGTGACACACAAGAATTAACCTAAGTCTTAGAATGCAAGGTGAAAGCTCAAGATTCTAAACCCTAATACTTTACCCTAACACTCGACTTCACTAATCTACTAACAAGTTAATAGATTGTGCTTAATTAATGAGACCCTAATTTAACTAAGGTGATGCGGTCGTCCTCCTTCGCTAAACCGGTAAATGAATTAACCTTTTCTAAACCTTCTCGTTAAGACTACTAATTGTTATTGAGTGATGCGGTCGTCCTCTCTCTAACACTTTCGTACGAAACTCAAAGGTAAAGTTAAAATTAATTATAAGAATTCATTAATCAAGAGAATTAAAACTAACGTCACGAATTACCCTAATTACGTACCCACATCCTACTTCTACGAGTTCATCCTACCCTAAGCATACAAGGGTTTTAGCCGAAATTGACTTTAACAAACGTAAAAGCAATAGAAGAAACAACAAACATAAACATAATGAATAGAACGAAGAAAATAAGAAACATGAACTAGGGTTCTAAAAGAAAATCAATACTAAGAACTGAAATTTAATTAACTAAAATGAAGTTTCAAAGCGTTTAAAGTAATAAAGCTAATGAAAAGAAACTAAGAAACGAAAAGTACTTAAGAATTCGTACGAAAAACCTCAACAAAACTTAAATAAAGCTTGCTCGTTCTTCTCTTCTTCCTCTCTCTAAAAACTAAATCTAAAAGTTATTTCTAAATTTCGTGGCCCTTCAAAACGTGTTTGGAAGAGGTATATATAGGCACCGGGTCGATTCTTGAACTCGTGGGCCGAAAAACGAACTTTGGAAAATAGGCCTCGGAGGCGCTCGAGCCGTGTTGGTCGAACGGATCAATAGCTCGAATGGGGCGCTCGAGCTGTGTTGCTCGAGTGAATCGCTTGGTCGAATGAGGCGCTCGAGCCGTGTTGGTCGAGCGGTTCTGGTGGTCGAATGATGTGCTCGAGCTGTGCCCCTCGAGCGACAAAATTGTTCTGTAAGTTTGGAGTGCTCGACCTACGTTGCTCGAGCGAGGTGCTCGAGTTAAGGTGCTCGAATGAGCCCTCCTTCCTTGCAACTAACACTTTTCTTCTCACGTACTAATACCAATCGTATTTCTTCGATATCTTCTCATTCGGGCATCCGTTTGAGTCGATTCAAAGTCCTACGAACTCCGTTTTCCGTCCTCGATTCACCTATGAGTATCCAAGAGACAAATTCATCAATGTATAGAAATAGTACTCATTTGGCTCTAAAAACTCAATAAAATCGACCAAAACTAGGGCGTTTCTAGCTACGAATCATGACAATTTCACGCCTAATCAAAATCTTGAAATAAACCTTGTGTATTATTTGTTTTTTTAAATTAATTTGATCCACTTAGGATCTATGAATTTTGATCTGAAGCGATCCGACCTCTGTTTTTTTTATATGTGTATATATATATATATATATATATATATATATATATATTTTATATGTGAATATATTTTACAAGAGAGTGAAATTTTTTTTATATGGAAAGCCTCATGATTAACTTCCCTGCATTAGAAAATTCAGAATCCAACACGATATGAGTGGGACATATTATTAAATTTAAGACAAAGTATTATATGAAAATAGTTCATGATAAGCTTATCATGAAACAATTTTAAAGTATCATTAATCTTACCGGAAGTATCATTATTCTCATCAGGGGTATCATTAGTCTAAGTTCAAGAAAATTGTTTTAAATTTTCTTGAACTCAGACTAATGATACCCCTAACATGTTTAATGATACTCCTGATGAGATTAATGATACTCTAAAACTATTTCATGCTAGACTTATTATGAAGCGTTTTCATATAAAACCTACTCTAAATTTAATTACCATTTACTTATCTGTCTAGTTATATTTACAATTTTTTTAGGTTACTCATCTTTATATAATACAGAGACAAAATTTTAATTTTGAGCATGTATACTTTTAAATTGGATCATATATATATATATATATTATTGAAGGGTTATTTATTATTACTAAACAATATTAGTTATTTTTATTGAAGAGTACGACTAGTTTATACTAAAGAGTATACGTTTTTTTTTAATTAATCAACTACTACTCTTTAGTAAAAACAACTACTCCCTCCGTTCCGGCAGACATCGTTATAACTTTTGGGCACACAGTTTAAGAAAAATATATAATGAGTACACTTTTATTAATATTATATGTGTATTCTGAGAGTGAAATTTAATATATAATTTCAACTTTTAGACATGCAAATTTTTTGTGGGATGAACCAAAATAAAAAGTACTCAATGTCTTTGGGATGGAGAGAGTAATTCTATTAAGTAAAAACAATTGATAGTCTATAGTGAAGACAACTAATGTTCTTCACTGATTCATGTATGAACTATTTTCACTCTATACTTTACATTTTTAGTAGCTTATGTAACAAAATATTATATCGTTTGGAACCTTTTGCATACGCATCAAGAATTACTGAAATTGGAATAAACATCAATTAATTTCTTTTATAAGGGAAATATATGAATCATAATAATGGTAATAAGAGAATTCTAGATATATTGTGTTAGATTACAATTAAATATGTGATTAATTCTAGGTAAAGTTTTATATCATGAAACTTTTTTGAATATCAAATATTTGATTTGAGAGTTTTTAAAATTTCAATCAGTAGTATATAATATTGGGGTTAGTGGTATCATAATGATGTAAAAAAATATCAATAACAATCATATGATACCATTAACCCCGATTTTATACTACTGATGAAATTTTTAATTCTTAGAAAGTTGATACTTTAAAATAATTTTATGATAAGTTCATCATGAACTATTTTCATATAAAACATACTCTTAATTCTATATGCTAATAGAATTTTATATAGAATTGAAATCAAACTAAAAAAAAATATTTAGTTCTTGTTGGATCCAGTTGAGATTAATTATGATAATTTATGTTGAATATTTAAAAGATAAATTAATAACATATATAATTATAAATACACAATATTAAAAGAGTATTGTAATTTATAAATAAAGAAAAAAATTGTTATATCTTATATAATTAATGTATATATTTTTCTTAAAATGTGTGGAATAATTTTTTAATGGATAAAAAATTATAGTGTTGGTAAAAAAGAAGGACATTATGTTTCTTTACTACTAATTTATGTATTATAACTTTAAAAAGTATCTTACTGTAAAACATAATAAATTTGAATATATTTTAATCAACGGGGAAACAAAATATTTACGTAAATTATGAAATATTATTTAAATATTATATTAATGCAAGTAGATTCTTTTTTTTCACGGTTGAACGATTTATCTTCTAAGATATTTTTGGAAGTTATTTTTGTAAAATATTGATAGATGTTACATTTGTGGCAAACTCTCATATGCACCAAGTGCACAGTGTATTTACTTAACAGTTGACCATGTTTATACTGAATATATTTTAATCAGTGGAAACATAATATTTCGTAAATATTATTTTAAACATTAAAATAATGCAAGATTTTAAACATTAAATTAATGCAAGCAGATCTTTTTTCACAATTGAACAATTTTTTTTTTAATTTTTTGGAATTTATTTTTGCTAAATATTGATTAGATGTGAAATTTGTAGCAAGGAATTAAATTATTATTTTTTTTTAAAATATATTGTCACCAAAATAACATATGATCCCCCAAAAAAATTGCCACTAATCATCAATAATAGATTGTAACACAATTTTTTCTTTTTAGGAAAAAATAGAATTTGAAACTGTAAATAGATATTATTTTATAGAGTAGGATTTCGATTGTTTTTAACAAATTTGATTTTTTAACCTTTTTTTTTTTTTGCAAAATATCGGTATATGTAAAATGTCTATAAGAGAAATTGAATTAAAAAAAAAAAACTAAGATTGACGCCTAAAGGTCAATTCTTATTGTTGAATTGTGTATTATAAATACCAACACCTTAATTAATTGTTCCTACACAAATATCTACATAATATTTCATTTTAATTATGATTTTTTTTTTTTTTTGTCAAATGTTAACTTTAGATCTGAAATATGTGATTCTATCTTTAGTGTTAACATTTTGCGTTCGATTGTTATTGTATCTTCATACCATTGGGGGATAACTGAGTTTGCAAGTATACACCAATTGTAATTTTAAATAATATTGTTGTTATACTAATTTAATATTAAATATGTGAATTAGTTAATATTTTTCAAATTTTCTATCTATTTATGTTTAGTATTTTTTTTATTTGTTGAATTATAATTATAATTTTATATATCAATAATATTAAGATATTTAAGATATATATATATATATATATATATATATATATATATATATATATATATAATTTGAAATAAAAATAACAAATTCTTTTTTCAATTCACAAAATTTACTGAAATACACACTAGTTTATTATATGCGTATTTTTGTTAAAAGAATTATTAGGGTATGTATAATAATTTTGGAGGGTTGTTTATATTATACAGCCCATAATAATCTTAGGCTGCACTTGGTAGGCCATAAAAAGCCATATTATGGGCAGACATATAATTAATATTCCACTTGGTAGGACATACTAAAATAATATCGACCCGTTTCTTATATGTCCGACCCTGTAAAATAGTAAGACGTAATACCTCCAAAGCACTATTCACCTTTACAAAATTAATTCGGTCCGAAAGGTCGTACTATTTTATTATTGGTTTGTCATACGAACCGCCGCCGCCGGAAAGTCGCCGGACTGCCGGAATTTGGCCGAAAAGTCGCCGGACCGCCGCCACCGGCGCCGAAAAGTCGCCGGACTGCCGCCGGAAAGTCGCCGGAGGCAGCTGGACCTAATTTTTACCTTTTTTATTACTTCCTACCAAGTAAGTATAAGAATTTTGCATAAATTAGTAGGACCTTTTTTATATGTCCTACCAAGCAATTTTATATGACTTTTCTATACTAAATTTATACCCCCTACTAAAATTTATGTCCCCTACCAAGTACAACCTAAATAGTAAAGTACACATATTTTGAGAAGGAGAACCTTTATTTTGAGGAGGCTAATCTGTTTTGCTTTATATCACAGATGTATATCAACATATTTATTATTTTATTTAGGTATTTTGCTGTATATAATAAAAATGAATTATATGGTTAGAATCCTACTCCCTGTAAGTATATAGCCGGTATGAGTTTGAATTATCATTTGTTCGATAAAAAGAAATAAAAAAAGAAAAGAGTAATACCATTTGTGTGGTGCACTCCCCCCAATTTTAGTCAATTTGTTTAAAATACAAATTCACGCATTTCTGTATAAAAAAAGCAAACAAAGAAGTGTTTATATAATGCAAAATATTATTTTATGTGATGAAAAATATTAGTTTTTGAAATTGATTTGAAGAGTATTAATTGTTTCACTAAAAAATATTAATTATTTAGATTATAAGATATTTGTGTTAAATGACATTAGTTGTTTAGTTAAAAGTTAATAGTTAAAAGGTTCTAGTTATTTTATTAAAGAACATTATTTGTTTTATTATTAGTTGTAGGTTTACTCTGGTTTACATTAGGTATATCATAAATTCAAGTTCATTAAAAAAAAATTATATCTATTATAACCGAAAAGTCACATATGTTATTATTGAAAATACATATTAAAAAAATGATTTTTTACTAATAACATGATTTTCTTTTTAGTAATAATTAATTTGACATTTTAAATATATATTTGAATTGCACGGTACGACCCATTTAATGCACAATAGACTTTAATGGTAAATCAGCTGGTTCACACAAAACCAATTCCTTTTCTTCTTAATAGAATGTATTGATCTAAAATGAGATATATTTTAAATAGGAGAGTGTAATTATTATTTAATACGCGGGGTTTAAAAAATTGAAAAACCAAAGAATCTAATAATTGCGCATTAATATTCATCCAAAGTAAGCAGCAGACACATAATAACAAACCATAATTAAGTATTAACAAAATCTGCTTTTAGCAATTGAAAAAGGGAAAACTCATTAAATAATTTCTAAAAGAAATTATACAATTTGAATATAAAAAAGAAAATGAATTTTTTTTGGTCTATGTCCAAACCACGGTGGATGACCCTGCCCATATCAGCACGTCACTTGTATTAAATAATCCAATCCCTTTTTATTATACACACACAAAACACACACTGATGGACACATTTCTGTGTGTCTCTCTGTGTGTATATATAGGTGTACGTATATATTCATCGTCTCTTTGAAGCTTCCTAATGCCTCTGACCATGTGAGATGTGATTTGTCTTGTACATTTTCATGTGGAAAGGCTGTTGATTCTCTCAAATCCTTTCTCCAGAGATCTATCCCTACGACGCGCGGAAAGAAAAAACAGAGGAAAAAAAAATTAAAAAATTGTTATTTGTAAGCACTTTTCTTCCGTGTTTGGTTCCTTTTGGGGTTTTTATATTCCAAAATTTCCCTTTATTTCGTGTTGCTTTTCCTTAATTTTTTATTTTCCTCAAATTTCTGCGGTGTGTATGTATGCTTGTGTAATGTATTGTATGGATGCTCGGTTTTGAGCTAGGATTATTTTCTTTGTAATTTCTTGATTTTAATGTAATAGTTTCTGCGTTTAATTGAAGCTCTTTGAATTATCAGATCTTTCTTGAGCTTCTTGATTGTTGTTCTTTTGAGGATTTCAACTCTAGGGTTTGGGTATTCAGCTGCCTGTCGTTGAAAATCAGGTTTGTTGTGCATGTTTGTGTTAGCATTGAAATCTTTACTTGTTTAGGGTTTTTATTGGGCACCAATTTCAGCTGATTTAGAGGAAACAACATTTTCTTGATATTTAAAGGATTTGGCGTGTTAGTGTTAGGCTTTTGCTTTCATTTAGTTTACTGAGCTCTTTTGTGCAAAACATCAGGAAGCTTTGTAGAAATAAAAGCCCTGTGGTTTTGGAGATTTTGAATGATGGACAAGGACAAGTCTCATCATGGTAGTGGGAATTTACTCCCACCGCCCGGGAGGTACTCCGTTTTCTCCCCACCGGGTAGTAGTTATAATGCGAAATCAGACCAGCCAGGATCATCGAATTTGCCGCCTTTAGGGCCAGGCAGTTCATCAGAACAAGGACATTTTGGTTCTGCCCAGTTTAGTCACGATATAAGCAGAATGCCTGACAACCCACCGAAGCATATGGGCCATCGGCGTGCTCACTCTGAGATTCTCACCCTTCCGGATGATATTAGCTTCGATAGTGATCTAGGTGTTGTTGGTGGCTTAGATGGTCCATCCTTTTCCGATGATACGGAGGATGACTTGCTCTCTATGTATCTTGATATGGATAAGTTCAACTCGACATCTGCAACTTCTGCATTCCAAGTGGGTGAATCATCTAATGCATTACCAGAGACTGGTTTCTCATCTGTTCCATCGATGGCATTAGCCAATCAATCAGCTGATAATGCATCTCCAGCTTTAAGTGGGAAACCGAGGATTAGGCATCAGCATAGCCAGTCCATGGATGGGTCAACTTCTATCAAATCAGAGATGCTTATGTCTGGTTCAGAGGATCCATCTTCAAATGATGCTAAGAAAGCTATATCTGCTGCTAAGCTTGCTGAACTTGCTCTTATCGATCCAAAGCGTGCTAAGAGGTACCATTTTCATTATGTCATCATATTACGTTAACACAAGTTGCTTGTTTGTTGTTTGTCTTTGGTTTATATATTGACTTATAATGTGATTGGTCAAGCTTTTTGCATTATCAGTGTCTTGTATACGTACTATACCTTATAAGTTCACCAACTCAATTAATTCATAGAATTTTTAATGAAATCCCTTCTCATTAAATTTATTAATGGCCAATTAATGCTAATATCAAAATTATAATCTTAACGTGTCTACGCGTTTTTTCCGATCGTATTCTAGCCTTAGACATGTTTAATTACCGTGGTTGAGTTTCCAATTTAATAAATTTGCATCTGTCACTTTATTAACTTCTTCTGTTGCGAACTAAACTCTCATTGTATGCCATAACTTCTGGTACAATTTGTACTGTTTATAAATGGAACAAAGAATTACATCCTCCGTTTGATTATACTCATTATGCGGATGTACTTTTAAGATATCATTAAAATTAAGCATGTGTTTAAGAATTATTTCATATTTTTTCCCATTAGTTGACATTCATATTAGGATTTCGTTAATATCATGTTCCTGAAACTCCAGTTTATCTCTCCCTGGTTTAGAATACAATTGTCTTACCATTCTACATGTGCTTTTTTTCAGTGAGGAACTATTGTAAAATTTTACTGTTTCTTCTTTTCTCACATTAAATGTCTCATGCTTCTTGTTACAGGATTTGGGCAAATAGGCAATCAGCTGCAAGGTCAAAGGAGCGAAAGATGAGGTACATAGCCGAGCTTGAAAGGAAAGTCCAGACTTTGCAAACAGAAGCAACTTCCTTGTCTGCACAGTTAACTTTACTGCAGGTGATTCAATTGTCTTTCTTTTACTAATACTCTTCATGCTGGATTATACACCAACCCTCCCAAAATAAACATAAAACGTACATAATCTGACTGAGCGTACCCGCATTGACTGCAACCCCACCTCTGAACAGTAAAAGAGGATGCTAATTCATGTAAAACAGGAAGGAGGACAAAAAGAAGAGGTCAATGAAAATATTTTCCCACTGTGGAATTACATTGATTTTTTTTTCATTTTTAGACTCCAGAAGCCAACTATTGAATGAAATTACTTCTCTTGTTTTTATGGTGAGAACCACCATCTCTTTTCACCAAATGACGTGTGGGCATTTCGTGTTATTCAGGAAATGAACATACTTTTGCTTGGTTCGAAATGAGAAAATTGCATGGTTTTTTGTTAAATTGGTTAAATTGCTCTCTGTTTCTTTTATCTCATTTTTGTTCTAGTTCCTATCGAGATTCTTTAACTTCTACAAAAATGTTGATCATTTCATGTTTTTCCTCTACAGAGAGATACAAATGGACTTACTGCTGAAAATAGTGAACTCAAACTACGCTTGCAAACAATGGAACAACAAGTGCATTTGCAAGATGGTAAATTTCTCTCCGTCACTGCATCTTCAGGGCCTTTTCATACTTCCATTTTCTGCATGTGTTCTTTTTTTTTTTTGGGTTTGCAACGCAGAATGAAATCAAGATGAACGTACACCTTGGCCTTAGCATCGGCATCATGTCCTGAATATGAGTCTAGTTAGGACTATCTTAATTATTTTTGGGCTGTGGCGTAAATTTTAGATGATTATTCCCTCATCTACAATCAAGTCATGTAGACTTCTGTACATGGCTGGTTAAAAAATCTCATAGTAGTTGCTCTAGAGAACAATTAGGAGGTTTGCTGGTGGAACTATGGGCTTCTAGTGGCAACTTGCGTGATCCCTCTTATTGGGCATGTGTCAATACATTCTAAGAAGTAGATATTTGAATATCACATCGATATCATCAGTATCATATTGAATCCCCATCAATTGAATAATTATTGAGAAATACAAGATATTTAATCATACGAATAAATTATATTAAGAAAAAAGAAGACTGGACCGGGTATTGAATTATTGACAAAATAGTATATTGGGTAGGAATGATGAAGAAAGAGAATTCTTGGTTTAGTTTACTCCCCAATTGCCTTAACCACCTATATCATACGAAGGGTTGCTTGAACGCTTCGGTTATACTACGATTGAGCACTTTACTTGTGATACATGATAGTCATAAAGAAGTATCTATTGAATAGTACAAGCTAACGATTTCTACCACACTTGATTTGCAGCATTGAATGATGCACTGAAGGAAGAAATCCAGCATCTGAAGGTGCTAACTGGTCAATCTATCGTTAATGGAGGAGCTATGATGAATTTTCCTGCATCCTACGGAGCTAACCAGCAATATTTTCCGAACAACCAGGCAATGCACACATTATTAACGGCTCAGCAACTGCAGCAGCTCCAGATACATTCTCAGAAACAACAGCAGCAGCAGCATCAGTTTCAACAGCAACAGCATCAGCATCAGCTCCATCAGTTTCAGCAGCAACAGCTTCAGCAGCACCAGCAGTCACAATCGTCAATGCAGCACCAGGACCAGCAAATGTCAGACATGAAGCTTAGGAATTCTATGGCGTCTTCTATCGAGAAGAACCTTGCCCCTGATGCACCGTCGAAGGATTAGGCGATTGGTCGTGTATGCTCCGAATCTTGTTGGTTGTTTCATAGCTCAGTGGCTTTTAGTTAGTCCCTATTTTAGGTATAAAACTACAAAATGTGGGGTTTCGCTAGGCAGTTTATTCATTTTGAGTTTGGGTCACTTGTTATTTGTTCAATTATTCTTCCTATCTAGAGTATCAGTATCAGGTTCTTTTGTCAACTATTCTGCTTAGTAGTAAAACAGTTTTACTTCAGCTCTTGGACTACCTCTCGCTCCCGCTCGCTCGCATAGGTATGTTCTGAGATTATAGTGGGTGGGAAAAAAATTGAACATAAAATTTCAATGAATAGTTAAAATGTATGTTTGTTTAGAGATTTTATTAGGGTCGGATTCTTTTATGTTAAATTAACTATAACAAAGTGATTGATGTTATATTATGTGAGTGTGTATACGAGTGTTGTTGAGTCCTGTCAAAAAAAAAAAAAAAAGGAGTGTTGTTGAGAGGATAAAAAAGAGAGGGTAGTAGATAATATAATAATTTTTGACAAAGTATAAAGTGAAAATGGTTTATATATGAATAATGAAAGAGTATTAGTTATTTTCACTATAGGGTATTAGTTGTTTTTATCAAAGGATATTAGTTATTTTCACTAAAGAGTACTCCCTCCGATTCATTTTTGTTTTCCACTTTCAAAGTGACACGAATTTTAATAAAAAGAGTTGTTTATTAGTATTTGTGGATATAAAGTAGATTTTTAAAAGGTGTAAGAGTTGTTTATTAGTATTTGTGGGTATAAAGTTGATAAAGTAGTGACATAAGTGTAAATAAATGATGTTTTTAAGGAGTAAGTTAAAAGAGGTAGTGTTTGCTTTTTGCTATTTTAGGTAAGTGGAAAACAAAAAAAAATCTTACTTTTATGGTAATATGGATAATAAAAAATGAATCGGAGGGAGTATTAGTTATTTATTGAAAATAACTAATATCCTTTAATAATTTATGCATGAATCAATTTCACTCTATACATGCTCATAATTTTTCATAATGTGTAGTAGGGTCCAATTTGATCTCTCTCTACCTTCAAAGCCGGGTCGGACTTGTGGAGATTTTTTTTTAAAGGATGTGGAGATAAAAAATTGATCTATGCATGAGCATCTAATTTTATTTTCAGTGTCATCAATGGAAAATCACATTAGGTAATAGCCGATTTTAAAGAATTCTTTTGATTTTGCTTCAGAGCTAATTCAAAAGGATGAAAAAACTTGCTTCTAAATAGTTCGTCTATTTGAAGAATGGGAAATTACAAAACTACTGCTGAGATAAATACTTTCCCGTCCATAAAATCTTATTCTTCTTCACTATTAGACACAATATTTAATAAAATTACTTCTTATGTCCAATTTTATTAATCCTATTTTTTAAGTTATTATTTTTTGTTATAAGTTGGAGGGTAGTATAAAATATTGTGAGATCGATTTATGAATAAAATAATTGTTTATAAAAAATATGATATTTATATATTCCAAAAACAATAATTTCATTGATAAATGGATTTCACAATACTTCGTAATATCCTCCAACATATGATAAAAGATAACAATTTAAAAATAGAACCAAGTAATATTAGACGGAGGAAGTAGCATTTTTATTGAAAAGGTCGATAAAATAGAATTTTTTTGGGGGTATTGTGAAATCTATTTATTTGTTTATGAGTGTCGTTTATTTTAAAAAAAGGGAATGCAAATAAATTTAATGGACCGAGAATACTTTATAACTCAAGCGGCGAACAATTAAATACTTTTCTTTGTTGCATTTATGCATTCTTCTCTTCTACAAATTTTGCCAAATGAGAGCAATACAGAACTCTTGTGTATTTTATCTCATCAGTCACTTTTTGTTTTAGTATAGAGTTATATGATTGTATTCTTTAAGATAGGTTTGAAAGGGAAGACTTTTAAAAGAAAAGGAGAGAGAGGGAATGTTATGTAAAATGCCTTGAAACAACTTTTATGGTTAAAAACAGTGGAGTAGGCTAGACTCCATTTGTAAACAAGCATTGGTTATTCTACATGACTCTGTATCCCGGCCCACCACCACCTTCCGGCACTGTCCATTCTATATTCTGTTTTGGGTCCTTAATATCACAAGCCTGCACAAAATCAACAATACCAACTCATACTAGCATTTATTCATTTAAGTCTAAAGATGACCAACGTGCACTTATAATATATATATGGAGCAAAATATTATATGAAAATAGTGCATGATGAAACAATTATAAAGTATCATGAATTTCATTAGGAGTATCATTAATCCGAATTAATGGTATTATATTGTAATTGTTGTAAATTTTCTTGAACTCAGATTAATGATACTCCTGATGAAATTAATGATACTTTAAAACTGTTTCATGATAAACTTATCATGAACTATTTTAATATAAAACCTAATCTTTCATATACCATTTTATAATATCAAGACCATCATTATTTAGTTGAAATGAAACCTTATGATGGGTTTCTTATAGAGTCCAGCACCAACATAAAACACTCGTTCCATGCTACAATGTACAAGTGTTTTATGTTGGTGTTGAGCTCTATAAGAAACCCATTATCGGACTCCATTTCATTGCTCTCTATATATATATACACACACACACCCTTAAAGGGTGGCTAAAAATGAGTGTTTTTGCATTTATTTTGACCCTAAAAGAGTAACCATCTTTTCTAGAAGGCAACTTTGTGTCTCCTTTTAACTCTTTTGAGATTGGATTTGGAAAGAAGTATTTATTTATTTTTTTTTTTTTTTTGTGTATTGAGCATGAAGCATATGCAAAAGAGCAATGTTTGTACCTTGCAATGCAGGCAATTCTGCGCGTTGATCTGCAGCTTTGGATGGCCATTTTCATCTGATGTGTACCTATTATTTGTACATTATTAAGAAGGGGTTCAAGTGAACAAATTAAATACCATCATAGAGCATACTAACTCATAAACGCGCGCTGGGCAATATCTTGATTCAGGTCCAGCATACGCAGGCAAGTTTACGAGTTCAGGAATTTTTGGGTCCCTCAAGCGAAGGTGAGCTGGTTGATCGTGATCGTGATTAGTAGTGCTCCTAAACAATATGAAATTGTGAGAAAAGTAACGAGAGAGAGAGAGAGAGAGAGAAAAGAGAAAAGAGAGAGTGAGTACCGGTACAAAGAAGTAGGTACATCAAAAGATAGAACACCATCAGGCTTTGGGTAGTCAATTGGCTTCCACAATCGTGCTTCCTGCCAATTTTACACATCAATCATGAATAAGTTGACTGTGGTTTGCTTAATTGAAGAATACTAGTTGAACTGCTCTAATATAATACTCCCATGGCTATTTTGTTACACAAAACACCAGATTATCTTTAAACACATCAACAACCCTTCTGTCTCTGATATAATAACAAAGTGTTCATAACAGAATCAATTTTATTCCAGATAGTTATAGCTTTATCCTTTTTACACTTCTCTGAAATCTAGATAGACAAATCGAGTATCCTCTAGATTCCACATTTGATTCTTGATCGTTATTTCTTTCTCAGAATCAGTTCTTGGTTTTCAACCGTCACACTATAGCATCACACAGAAAGAGCATCTAAATTAGGTATGTGATCCAAAGTTTGGGAAAATTCTTACATCAGTTGCCTCGTGATCGGGTTTGCCATGCTTCAGTGTCCATGGAGATCTTCCTTTCATTACATAACTGGTAAAGGCAGCACAAATTAAACCGTATCGTAATACACCAATATCAAATATGGAGATTAAAAAAAAAAAAAAACTAAAATGAAGCATAACAAACATGCTTTCCCAGCAAATAACAATTAATCTTACTGTTCTAGACCACTTAGTGCCAAACCAGGAAGGAGCCCATAGTCAAATGCCTACAATATAGAAGAGCTGTATTACAGATATAAGAAACTTCACAACTTTAACACAGAAAAGAAGTGTATTTAGTTTAATAAACAGAAACAACAAAAATCTTTCACCAAAAAAATAAATAAAAAATCATGATACTCACTGGACGATAATTTCTTGCGCTGTGAAGTTCTTTCCATATCCAAGAACTTCTTAAACTGTCCCAGAAGGCCTCTAATGGCGAGGCTTCATGGAGAGTGTGGAATACAGATTCGGCTGCCAGCATTCCTGAGATAACGACGAATGGATTTAGATGGATGGATAAATGTGGTTGTTTCCTAAAATCAATCTTACATCAAGTTTAAAAAATCAATGTTGGTTAGATATTGTTTTAAAAGTTGACCCGCATACTGCTTCAAGGAAAGAACCTAAAAGATATAGCTGGAATAGACCGTATGATGAGAGATGTATTAAGACCATGAATGAATAAGATGGTACCAGCAACAAGTAGAGAGTTACGAATTACGATTGGCATGCCTCTAGTAACTTTTAAATGCTTACATTTTCTAGAAATAGGTAAATACGTCCTCTTATCTTGTTATAAATTACTACAAAATATTGCCACCAAATAATATGTTAAAGTTCCATAATACCAAAATATCTTGCTTTGTAAAGAAACAATCTTCGCATCCATGACCCATGTCTATCTCTCGATTGAAATTCAACCTAAATTCATGTCCCCAGTCAATAAATCTCTACAAAGATGCCCTACCAATCTTAAAAAGTAGCTCCCATCTATTTACTGCTTTTGGAAGACGAGCAAAATACTGCTGGAGACATTGAACATCAGGTGGGAAGCTTTTCACTATCTTTAGATTTGATGCTTGATGAAAATTATATATGCAAGAATGTAACAACTAATATCAAGGAGATTTTGGTTTTGATTATTTCTCATAATCTCCATTAGCAATGCCAAGTAACAAGTAGTAGAATCTTCTAGAACCAATACCTGATTTCATGGCAGTGTGGGATCCTTTTATTTTCGGTACATTTAGGAATCCAGCTGAACATCCGATGATTGCTCCACCAGGAAAAACGGGATATGGTATGGACTGCAATTTAACTAATATTAATATTAGATTTAAGATGTTAGAAAGGTTGTACTGAAGCAATATGTAGAACAACTTCCTAGTAATGACCATAACAAGCTATAGGGTGCTTCTACATTGTAATTATTTGTTTTCTATCTTGTGCCATGCAGTACACTTTCAAATAAAGAAAAAATGAAATTATTGACTCACCTGGTAACCGCCTTCATTCAAAGTGCGAGCCCCATATTCAAGGACCGTACCTCCTTCAAGCATAGGTTTGATAGCAGGGTGATGCTTAAATTTCTGAAAAGGGAAAATATTAAAAAAAAAAAACTCTGAAAAAACTACATAAGCATATAACCTCACACCTAAGCAGGCAATGCAGAGGTAGCAACAAACATGTTGGATTCTTTTATTTATTTAAAAAGCTGCTTTCAAACTGTGAATACATTTGATATCAGGGGTTGGAGAGAGAGAATGCAGCAAGGTCAAAAAAGGAAGGGTGTAAAACCTGGAAATTTGTACAGAAAGTAGAAATTGCAGTGAAGCAATGAGAAGCAAAAGACAATTCGGCACGACTAAGAACATACCTGAAATTCTTCATAAGGATTGAGGAAAGGATTGCGATAATTCAAGGCAACCACAAATCCAATAGCAACCTATGGAGGGTGAGAAATACAGAATTTCAGAACTAGAACTATTCTTTTAAACAAAAAAAAAAAAAAACATCTTTTTATCTGCCAAAGAAAATAAATGAAACAAAAAAGTAATAAGATAGCAGATTCAGATGAAAAGTAATTGTTAAACCCAACATAACAGCCTCTTATCTGCCGCAGAAAGTAAGGAAATATGCTTACAGGTATAAGTTAAAATGGGTTAGTTGATCTCAACTGCCATTGCTTAGGATGAATGGTATGTGAGTAAAAAGGTCGGCATATGTCCAAAAATTTACATAGTTATACTTTGCTAAAAAAAGATCAAGGGCCCCTCTATTCAAAATTTCTACATTTAGAATGCTCTGATCTAAAAGCACATTATACAAAAAGCTACATTTTCAATATATACTGTTTCAGAAAACTTGTTGGACTAAAAAGGAAACGTTCAGCCAATAAATTTTAGAGATGGGGATGTTACACAGAGTGCTATTGTTAACAACAGTTTAGGATAACAAAGGATAGCAAAAATTGAACATCAGTGATAGCTACGACTGCACATGGTTGCATGTGAGTTTCAGTATCTTAGACAAAGCATAACCTTTTAAAATAACTTTCCCTCATCTATTTTTCTGATGCTATGCAAAACAAAAGGAACTTATCCAGAAAAAAATTCACTTGGCAATTGGCATTCACTATTTTAAGGGTCCGAGTAAATTTACCCATGAAATAAAATTATGGTTCAATAACAAGTATGATTTCAATTAAGAAATGCATGCGGTAGTCAGAAATACCTGTCTATCTTTCATATGATACAAGAAAGATCCCCCATATGTCTTGGGATCCAGTGGCCAACCTATGGTGTGAAGCACAGAGCCAGCATGATGCTTGTCTGCAGTAATTTCCCATACCTGACAAACAAATAATCTGAGGAGCAAGATCTATTTTCTTTGATACAAATGAAAAGAAGATTCTCGATTTATAGCTTTAGGGGAAAACAGAATAATAAAATAAATAAATCCCAGTAATGAATTTGAGAAATACTTTGACGAAGCACTGAAAGTACTAATTTTAAGGTCATCCAAGGGATTCTAGTATTCAGTGTATATACAATACAATCGGTAATATTTGCCAGTAATACAGTAATACCAATCTCCTGGCAAAGAGAGAGAGAGAGAGAGAAAATGCCAAGAGTGATAAATGTTGTGGAAGAGAAATAAAATTTAATTAAAATCACCTAAAAGGCACTTGGCAAATAATATAAATAACGTGAACACTAGCTCATGCAGAAAATATACCTCTTTAATTCCTAAGGCATAAGTCTGATGTTGCCCTTGCCCTTTCTCTCGCAAGTTGTATTTTCTGATTACTTTCTGCATAAACCCAAGAAAAGTTTAACCAGTAAAGGAACTCCGTATAAAGATCAACAACAGTCAATTTTATATACCTCAGATAGAGATCCTCGACATCCTTCTGCAAACAGAGTCACACGCCCTGCATAACCACAACATAAGATGATTTAGTGCAAAAGATACAACTGTTAAGTTATTTTATTTCAAACAATTTATTCAGCAAATAGTGATATCATTAGACTTTTAGTCCATCCCACAAGGCACCAACCCAATATAAGACATGCGAAACCTTCTCTTCCAACAGGTCACCTGGTCATAACTCATAAGTCGACATGGCCAAGAACATATATGGCTACTCCAATTCAAGACGATATTAGACATTTTAGTCTCATTAACACAAATACCTGAATTTCTTGGGCACATAATTATGAGTACAAAATAATAGCATTCTAAAAGCTTATTCTCATATGCAGATTAATGTCAATTCACAAACTGGGGAGGTCCATCTTTATTATAGTTTCATAATATCTAGTGCTGTGTCCCATAAATGGTCCCAAAAAACAATATCTGCACAGTGGCTAACTTCACCCGCAGACCCGTACCAATTAAATAGGAAGAATGCTAACATTGTAAGACTTGCCTTTTAATTCTACACCAGGTTGAAAAATGTCTTTTTTAGAGCCATTTTTAGCCACTCCCATATCATTGGTCGCAATGCCAACTACGTTATCACTTGTGTCATATAATATCTGTAAGTAAATCATAGAATGAGAACACAAATCGATGAAAACTACATTAATGACCGTCACAAATAGTAAACACCTCACTAGCTGCAAATCCCGGGTATATCTCAACTCCTAATTCTTCAGCCTTCACACCCAACCAGCGCACCAATTGACTCAAACTGCAGAACTAGCTTATATTAATATGACATTTAAACAAGCTATATTTCTTAAATTTACATGAACGCTATCTTTTTATTTTAAATGCAAATGCATTAACATTTAACATAAAAGGGGGGAAAAAAAGGAAAGAAGAAGCATATTTTACAACTATGCAGCTTTAAATTTGAAAATAAAAAAATTGAAGAAAATCAACGAAGCAAAACATACAATCCACCTGAGACAGCCTGGTTATAACAAATAAAACACAAAATGGCAGTTTTCCTCTAAATTTAATACTAAGATTACAGATAATAACAATAAATCAAGCTTTAGAACCACTTTGTTGATGTTGATCGAGTGAAGCATAAGGCATGGAGATTCACTTGCTTATTGGAAAGCACAGTGCCACAGGTTACTTATTGTTGAATCATTCGCCAAATACAAGAGTCAAATAGCACATAGTAAAGAAAATAATTTTTACCATATTATTCAATTCTTGTTTAATAGCATAAAGGTAATATTACCTTATGACAAAGTTTCCTCTGTTATCAAACGGAGATGGTAAACGGAAAGCACGAGTCTCAGAGAGCAACCAAAATTTATCAGAAGAAACAGGGACATGGATGGGTGCCTGAAAGTAGTGGTAATAATAACTGAAAATTCAAACTAAAGCATTGCAGTAAAGAAGAATTAACCAAATCATCACAGTAGAGAAGAATATGAATATGTAAAAGACGTATCATCTATGCCATCAGAAGATGCCCTTTC
Organism: Ballota nigra; assembly: GCA_947034835.1. Lineage (NCBI taxonomy): Eukaryota > Viridiplantae > Streptophyta > Magnoliopsida > Lamiales > Lamiaceae > Ballota > Ballota nigra. The sequence continues at coordinate 12,054,111 of OX344729.1, forward strand.
ACATTTTTCTAATTAGCAAGCGTGCAAACCTCTCAATTAAAATAGAAGCATGATTTGACAGATATTATTTGAGAAAGGACTATAGTTTCATCAAGATGCTTATGGAATTTGAGTAAACTTCAAGTCCACCTATTAGCATTCGGTATGTTCTTGAGATACAACACTAATGAAATTTGTGCCTAAAACTAATGATATGGATAAATGAAATAAATTCGCTATAATCCAAATTATTGGTACTGAAACAAAGAGGATTAAGTGAGCCCCAGGGACACTTAAAGCTCGTTGACCTCAATGTGTGAATCAAATTCAAGTAAAAGGCCTTGTGTACCAATTTCCTAATATAAACATGCACTTATAAAAGTTCTTGGTCCTCTCAATTTCTTGAAATAAAACTTTACCAAGAATACTGTGATTCATTCGATGTTATTGACTTACGATGTAAGCAGTCATTTATTTTCTCAAAGTTAATCTCTGGATTTTCAGCAAAAATGAGAAATTATAACACGACACGTTTCCTAAGTAAAGTTTTTGCATCAACTCTTAAAACCTACACAGAGACTAGCTTTACCAATTAGTAACAAGGTAAAACCAAAATGGAGAGACGAACCTCCTCCTGTTTCCAGTTTGGGAGAAGTTCGTCCAATGCTCGAGGCTCAAAAACATTTCCCGATAATATATGAGCACCTAATAGACAAAAGGATAAAATAAGCTTCAGTTACTTGTGCTCAGAATTCAAAAAGAAGAAGCAGTAATAAAGAGTCGGCATTATCTACAATCAATGATTAAAAATACAGGCAACTTAGTTTCCCCTTTGAATCTGTATCTGTGACGCACAAATTTTAAGTGAGTTCACTTTGACAAGTCTTTTTGCCATGTTTCAGTTTAACAGACCAATAGCATGTAAGCTACCCTTTTAAAATAACAATAGATAAAGATATCTATTTTTCTTTTAGGGGAAAATAGAAAAGGTAATTACATTAACAAAGATGAATACTAGTACTAAATACATAATCAGACTCATTTTACACTTAAACATGCCTTCAACTTTTATATTCTAAACCATGATCTGAGAATGAATTGCTGTTTTGTGTAAACATCAATAAACAAACTTTTATTCCGACAAAACAGTTACATCACTTCATGATAATAGTAAGTTAGTCCCTTTCAAGGAAAGCAGTTTGCTTCCCAAACTTGCATATTTCATATGATTGCTTCATTAAATTCCCAAATAACCACAATTAAGATAGTACTATGGCTTAAAAGATTTCAGTTTTTCTAGTATTCAAGAAAAATTGCACATAACTTTTCATATCAAAATCCAAGAACCCAGATTCACTTAAAACAACAATCCATTTGCACAAACAACACCTATGTTAAGCAGTAATTTTTCCATGCAATATTCAGAAAAAGGATAAAGAAACAACTTTTCATACCAACTTCAGCTCCCTTCTCCACAACACAAACTGACAAATCAACATCCTTTTCTTTGCACAATTGCTTCAATCTTATCGCCGCTGATAACCCAGCAGGCCCTGCCCCAACAATCACCACATCATAATTCAAAGATTCTCTGCTCGCTGTTTCACTGCTAAAATTCCTTACACCCCCAATCAAGCCCTGAGCCCTAAACCCAATTCTCTTTCGAGCAAGATTTGCAAGAATTCTTGAAAACCCAGCTGAGGGAAACCCATCTCGGTTTTGATTGAAAGGTGAACTTAAAGAATGCAAGGATGGGTAACTACTTTTTGCCAGAAATTGTGTAGAAGCAGAGTCGTCGGGGAGATGGTGGAGAAGTGGGGAATGAGTTGCAATTGGGTAAAATGTTAGTGATTTTGATGATTTGAGTTTGGAAGAGAAAGAGATGAGCTTGAGCATGGTTTGTAATTCGGGAGAAGTTTTTGTTGTACTCCTATAAAGAAGTTTTAAAAGGTTTTGTAGTTATGTACTTATGTTTGGTCCAAGGTGTGGTGATCATATTCGACTCTTTTGATTAAACTAGTCCTTCTTCGATGAACACTATGCGGTAACTCGTTCTCATATATCGGGGAGAGTACTAATTAACCTTGAGGGTCTGTTTGGTATAGGATCATGAAAAGAACTGTTTCAGCACATTATTCGTGTTTGGTAGCCTAGATATCACTTTCGTTCGGCCCGAGAAAGAGACGGCACTCAAAACGGTTTAGCCACAATCACTGTAGCTTTTCATACACCCCAACTCGAATCCATCCCTCCGATTTTATTTCTGGACGTGAAGGAACCAATTTTAAAAAAAGTCTTTCCCTTTTGACCATCACATTTTCATCAATTCGAAATCAAGCACACAACCCTAACTACATAACGTTTCTCTCTCATCTCTCATTGTCTTCGTCGACCAGATCCCACTCCGACGTCCCCATTGCAGATATACCAATGTTTCGCGTGGTGGTAGAGTAGACAATCCCAAACATATCAAAGGTCGCCTACATTCCAGATCCGGTAGTGTCATCCAGAGATAAAAAAAAGCCTCAATTTTCCAGCGTGTATAAGCATACAAGTTGAGCCAGACAGGTACTCAGTTCAAATCGCTGAGGTAAACAATATTCGCTTTCTTATGGGTCGAAAGACATTTAATTTCACATATTTGTTTACTCCCAAATGACTCTTGTGGTTGGTGGCGTGATTTGGATTTATTATAAGGTTGAAAGAACAATTTTTTTTCCCGAAAATATATGTGATAAAGCTCTTAAAATTAAATTCGTTTTCTTCTTTTTCATACTTCCAGCATCATATTTGTTTGCTTGACGATTTAGATGACTGTTGTACACATGATTCTGTTTGAGACATTAGAACCTAAAATAAATTAGTATTGGTAGTCATTTTCTTGGATGACTCTGTGATTTATATGTTGGCATGTTTATGGTGTTTGTGTACATCATTGCAGATAAACAAGATTAGAACTTGCAGCTTCTAGTCCTAGACCATGTTATCCCAAAGTATGAGAACAAAGCTTGTCCCTTTTTTGGTTCCTAGAGGAATTGTTGCAACAACGTGTGATTATGCTTGTAATTTTACATTTGTTTCTTAACCAAAACACTAGGAGAGTAAGGAGACGAGTAGAAAATGTACAACCATATCAAATGTTGGAAAGAATTCCTCGTCAAATTGAACATTTTGAACATGTTGTATTCTATTACTGATGCTGCTTGTGTACACAACTTGAGGATGGATCGAAACTATTTTGCTCATTTATGTCGTTTAATGCGGGAGTTGGGTGGGTTAGTTGATAATAGGTATGCAGGTGTTGAGGAACATGTTTCTATGTTTTTATCTATATTGGCTCATCACAAAAAGAATAGTGTTGTAAAATTTGATCATGAGAGGTCTGGTCAAACGCTTTCTTTCTATGCTCATGCCGTGCTTAGTGCAATTCTAAAAATGCACGAAATATTTTTGGTTACTCCCACTCCCGTTCCCGAAGACTCCACAAAACCAAGATGGAAGTGGTTTAAGGTAATAAAATTTTTGCCAACTTCGTATTTAGGTCCATGTGATTGTTAACAGAATTGTCATGCACCTGTTTCCTTTAGTTAAAATTACACCTTTCTTAATTTTAGGGTTGTTTAGGGGCATTGGATGAAACCTACATTGATCTACAAGTTCCTATTGTAGATAAACCGAGGTTTATGACACATAAATGTCATATCTCAACTAATGTCCTAGGAGTATGTGATCAAAATATGATGTTTATTTATGTCTTGCCCGGGCGGGAAGGTTTGGCAGCTGACTACAGAGTCCTTAGGGATGCTGTTCTAAGGCCTAATGGATTAAAAGTTCCTAAGGGTAATAAGCTAATCTCATCCATTTAAAGTTGATACTTACTCCTTCCCATGTCCAACTTTAGGGTATATTTGAACCTAATTGTCAACTTTGATTTGTTTTTTGTGACAAGACTTCTACTATCTATGCGACAATGGGCACGCGAATAATGAGGGCTTTCTTGTTCCATATAGAGGTTATAGGTACCATCTTAAGGAATGAGGAGCTGTGTCACGAAGACCCGTTAATTACCAAGAACACTTTAATAAGCTCCACACAAGAGCAAGAAATGTAATCGAGTGTGCTTTCGATGTACTTAAAATACGGTTTGGAATACTAAGGAGTGCAGCGTACTACTCGGTGAAAACCCAAGTTGGACTAATTATGACTTGTTTCTTACTTCATAATTTTATTCGGTCAATGATTGCAGTTGATCCTATAGAACAACAGTGGGACGAGCTTCGTAACCAGGATGAATACCTTAGTGGAGAAAATGTAGAATATATTGATGGTGTGGAATCGTCCACGGAGTGGGCAAACATGAAGGACACACTATCCATGTCCATGTTTCAAGAGTACCAGTCTAGGCTTTAGGTTCAGAATTCTGTAATATTTGATTTGGAATTGTGTCTGAGTTCTCTAGACATTTTGGATATGTTCTGACATTTTCATGTTTATTCCATTTGGTTTGATGTTATTTCCATTTAATCATTGTAACATTAATCTTAAATTTGTATTAGTTTTTTTATTTAAAATGTCCTCAATTGTTTTTATGGTATTTAACATATGCAAGCTAAAAGGTGACATCAAAGAAAATGGCTGGAAGTTCAGGAGTGAATTTGCCTCTTCTTTGTCTTTGCGGGAATGGTAGGATGATTCGTCGAATTGCAGGTCCTCATTCCACTTATCCGGGAAGGCATTACCTTATATGCCCCGTTAATGTACAACACACGAACTTCTTCATATGGTTGTCCGAGGGATACTATGGGCAGCCTCCAGCTAGATCAAATAATACAAGGTCGACCACCAATGCCTCTACCAAAATGATATTTCGGATTCTAGGGTCTAATGATATTCCTTTTTACGAGAATTCCTGGGAAAATTTGGGGTAATTACTTTTCGAATTGGACGTGACTTTTTGCCTTACTATGGGCCAGCGTGTAGGCCAATCTACCGGCCCAACCGGATGGTTAGGTTAATGATTTAATTTAAACACAACTAATGTAAAATTAATTTTCATATATTAAGTTCAACATCTCCAAAAATTCTGTTTTCAACTTTAAAATATTTGACAATGGCCATTAATAGCTAAAAAATGGTTGATGCAAAATTCTATACGAAGTGTTAAACATTTCTTTGTCATCTATCATAATACATCAAAAGATATCTCTTTAAGAAGAGTTAAATATGTAAACTATATATCCAAAGTTTGATGTCTGATATTATTTCGTAGTTGTAATTTAATATATAGAGAAGTTAAAGTTAGACGTGATAAGTTTTTTTACATGATATCATTTATAAAAGTTGTGAACTTAATTAAGAGGATGAGTGTAAAGCTGTTTTGATCTCAAATATATCAATATATTAGTAGATTTAATTTTTCGAATATCATGCAAATAAATAAGAGTATTGGTCTTGCTAACATTGAAAGCTCACAATCGGCCAACATTTTAATAAACACTACCATTCATATAGGTCTTGCTAATACTGCCACAAACATTCTGATATAGTTACAAAAGACAATCCCATTCAACAGTCTATACCAAATTACATATCAGACAATCAAAAAAGTGAATGAGATTGTAAAATCAGATGCAAGCAAAACATAGAACTTGTTCATAAGTATGTTATAATACAACATAACTCAAAAGCTGCCATGATGAATATACCCTAAACCCTAACTAGACGTGAAGTTCGCCACTGAGGAGATGTCGAACATAGCGAGCTCTGGTGTTGTTAGGAATCCCCATGAACATCTCCACGCACTCTGGATTTTTAGCAAGCACATCCCAACATCAATCTTCTCGTCCTCACTGATATTCGACAATGCACCAAGAATGTTGAACAAATCTGCACGGGTATTTCCCAACTTTGTCTCACCCCCAATAACACGCACCGGGTTCTCCATACGAGCATCTGATGATTTGTTCATTTTCTCCAAAACTTCACAAATTCTGTCGGTAGGGGGCATTTCACCATCCACCCTCTTTTTTGCCAGCAATTTTGCTTGAAGCTGTCCTCAGTATTGGGGGGGTGGGGGGTGGGGTTCTTCGGTGACTTCCATATCAATTGGAGGATCCCCTAGATCCACACCAGAGGGTCCTTGACAATTCTGCCCAGCTTGGGAGGGGTCATCGTTGTCGATCAAATTAGCAACATCTTTCACATCTTATGCAGTAGCTTTGTCTATCCCAAAAATCTCATTCCAATCATTGTACAATGGCTATGCCTTATAACGCATGTGCATAGCATTTGGATCAACCTTGCAATTAAAATAAGAATAACATATTAGGACCTTGCATAATACAAATAACATTAGAAAACTCATTTAGTATGGGATTAAACCCTAAGCCCTAACCCAAATAATGAACAAGAATTGGTCTAATTCATTCAATTGAATTTCACTTGAAACAACATGAACAACAACTTGCAATTTAAGTTTCTAGGAAGATCCGACTTACAACAGAACACATGAACAACCCTTATACACAGACAGTGGCATCTATCAACCAAGGAACACTTTCAAACGTCAGATATGCTCATTTTAAATTCAAAATCATTAAAATCAAACAATATAACCATACCAAAATTATGTGCCCAATCATGGAATTGAAAAAAAAAAAGATCAACATATGCGGAATTTTCACAAAGGGAAAATAAAAGATTATCACATAGGTATACAAAACAAAAAATCAGAAAATGATACAAGTTTTTAAATGAGTATATGAACTAACCTTCACGATTACAACCCATTGGTCATCGTGACAATCTATATGACCAGTTTCCGGGTTGAACCCAATTCCGGAGTTCCCACTCAACATCGTCAATAGAGATCCGTGATTTTTTTTTTCTAAATAGTAATCCTCGAGGTTATGTGAGGGTTAGCACGGATGTCGGTCCCTGGGAGCCGCGCCGCCATTCCCGATTACAATTTGTAGGTGTACCCAGGTTTGAAACCATTTTCGCTCCGCCAGCCTTTCGTCACGAGCTCTTTCATCAGATCGGCGAGAACTGCCACCTCGACAAGAGTCCAGGCCCTTCGCAGTCGGTCAGTTTTCTTGCCCTTGTTCTTCAATCCGAAGCTACCGCTCCCGCCGCTCTCCATCTTACAAGCTGATAGCAGCGACCAAATGAATAAGATGGTTAAAAAGATATGTTTTAAAACAAGAAAAATAATAAAGGAATCTAAATACCAGGTGATTCCATCGATTCGGTGGTTAGCGCGAGCGTTGCCTAGGAGCAATCGGTGTCGTCCTCGCTCTTCTCCCTCCCATTTATCGCCGCGCTCCAGAATGGAAACCCTAGAGATGAATGTTACAAAAGATCGATCCTCCCTTTGACTGGAACATAAGGAGGGTATTTTTGTAAATTAATCGAAATCTGTGAACTACTATCTTGCCTACCAAACAGCTCACAAGTTTTAGTGTACAGCATGTCCAACACACCAAACACCATAAGCCACTTATTTCAAAGCTACCAAACGGCTAAAAAAGGTCCGTATCAACCCCTCTTTCCCATATGGTTTCAGTCGACCCGTCTTGACCTCTTTTCCTATCTAGGCTACCAAACGGGCACTAAGAATTGATATATTTTAATGCTGGCTACACCATACTATTGATTTTTGAATAATACTGATGAAACAAATACTCCATAGGATATGTTTGCTATTGCTGAATGGGGAGAAATTAATATTTTAATCTCATTCAATTATTAATTTGGTTTGTGTGATGCTAATTTAGGATAAGTGGTTATAAATATAATTAACACATGAAAAATATTAAATTAATTGTCCCATAACCGAAGGGTAATTATTTATAAATCCTATCCATAAAAGTAAACAAGCCCCTAATATACTACTATCTTCGTATATTAAAAATATCCACATTAACTTTTAACAAATTTTAAGAAAACATAGATAAAATAGTTAAATAGTGTTTTGGAGTATTGCGTGATCCTTTTTATGAATTAAATGATTGTTTGTTAAATTAAAGTCAACGACACGTTAGATAATTATGCAATGGTTGAATGATGAAAAAAAATTACTGTAAAAAAAAAAGAATATGCATATTTTTAGTGGACATAAAGAGTATTTAATAAAACGAGATGCCATATAATTGGTGTGCACACCATGCTGGACTTTTGGACAGTAAAGGATGTTGAATGAGCTTAATATATTCACTCCTTCTTCAAATCTATTTTTACTTGCCATTTTAGTCCATCCTCCTAATTTATTCTCGTATTCATTCTAAAATAATTATTTTATTATCACCCTCATAATAATTACTCTATTTATAAATTAACCCCACAAAACTTCTATTTTAATTTGCTTTGCTTAAAACTTGTGTCCATTTTAATGAGAATAAAATTGAGGGACGAAGGGAGGAGTATATTACTATATACTTCCTTAGTCCGGCTAGTCCTGATAAATCTGCACCCCTATGAGTGGCGCAAAAAAAAAAAAAAAGGAGAGTAATAGGGTTTTTTAGGGGTAATTACGTAAACATTATGTATAAAGTTAGGAAATTAGTTGGAAATGGTTACCCATTAATTAATACTTAAAAATGGTCAAAAATGCATAAAAAATAAAATTTCAAAATTTTTGTCAGAAGTGGGATTTGAACCCACGCCCTCTCTCGAAGACCAGAACTTGAGTCTGGCGCCTTAGACCACTCGGCCATCCTGACAATTTGAAAATAATTGCAACACTAAAATAGTTAAAGAATATTTATGTACATCAACTAATATATTTAGGAATGAAATATTAGGTAAGAGCTGAAAACTTTAATACCTTTATATTCTATCATAGTGCGAAATTATATTTAAAATATATAATATATACTTCAACATTCCACAAAGAAAGGGATCAAAATTTGAATTATTTATTTAGCAATAAATCCTGTTGTTTGCAAGGATGGAGAAATTGATATTTAAATGTAAGAGAACATGTGATGGGTGAACGGTTAATTATTTAGAAAGTTACGCTGTGAATCAGTTTGCATATGAAATTATTTGTATTTTATGCGTATTTTTTAATATTATTAATTATATAATTAAAATATTTTTTTTAATTGCTAGTAATGATATTATATAATGAAGAGAACCAATATTCTGCCAGATAACTAGCATGGGGATTAAAATGTGACGGCACAAGGATATACACATAAAACGTAAGTTGGATAAATGAAATGGACGTGGAAACACGTAGGACTACAAACCTTTGTGATAAGATTTCTTAATTTGATTTTTGGATGTGTAATTTGACGTAACGCAGTAGTATACTTTAAAAGTAACCAGGTCCACCGGGTTCCTCACTCTAGTGAGTGACCCGGGTTCGATTCCCTTTGGGAACGAATTATGGGAGATATAAGGAGGTCTTGGAGATTTCATGGTGTATTTGGGGACTTGGTGAACTAATCTAACTACTAACAACTACTCCCTCCGTCCATGAGTAAACTTCCCACTTTCCTTTTCGGGCCGTCCACGAGTAAGTTTCCCATTCCATAAATGGAAATAACAACACTCTATTATATATAAACTTTAACCTTCAAACTCACACAATATTACAAAAATGCCACTCATTCACTTTACTTTTCAACACTATTCATTACTTTATCCCAAAAGTCAACATGTGGCTCACCATATATTAATAAACAAATACACTTTCTTAAACCATTCAACAAAAAGAAGTGGAAAACTTACTCGTGGACGGAGGGAGTACCATTTATTCTATAGATAGATTTTAAATTTATTCTATTTATTTGAGTAAAATAAAATATTTAAATAAATGAATTTTAAATTTTTAACTTTGATCCTAATTAATTTAAGTTGATTTTTTTTTTTTAAATAACTTGCAAAATCACTGTTCATTTTTTAATCCCTTATATTTTAGATGACTCCAGACCCTAAAATAACGAAGTTGATTAAGTTCGTGTGAAGCCGTCACTCCCAATTTCAACCTTGTATTGTGTGTCATACTTTGTATTAGTCCATTGCTACACAATATATGGTATTAATTTAGTTGTGGAGTTGGCAAAATTATTTCGAGCTCAAGAATACTTCATATCGTTGACACGTAACATACAGAAAGAACTTAATATATTTAATAATTTACCTCAACATATATAGTTTTTGATATATATGTTAATATGCATGAAAATTCGAGTCTATTTTATAAATTAGCTTTGATTATAATATTGTATTGTACTATACGTAAGCAATCAAGTCAAATGCTAAGTAAGCTTCATGGCTCACTTACCACGACCTTAATTTTTTTTTTTTATTACCCTCTCCGTTTCTATTTGTAGTTCTTGTTTTATTTTAAAGGGGTAGTTAAAATTTAGTACAATACTAAAGCCTAATTTGCAAAATAGGGGGCAAGAAATCTCATAAACCAAATTCATACAATTTGGTGGTTCCCACCATTAACCAAAACCACAAGTTCATACAATTTGGTGGGGCCGTGTTCAAATCTGATTCTTACAAAATCTGACAAACTTTTGACTGATTGACACCTTTTGCACAATTCCCGAGGAAAAAAAATTGACCAATAATATATGTTATTTTCGGTTGTTTGCTAATTTTGAACATAAACATAAATTTTATGAACACAAACATAAATTTTATGAACACAAGTATAAAATTATTTTTTGAATATAGATATAAATATCTGAGAATTCAAGCAAATTCAAATTCAAAATCATTCCTTTTATTATTAATTGGAAAATTACATATGTAAAAATTAAAAAATATTATATATGCAAAATTAAGCATATACAAACACACAAAAATTATGAACTAACGCTCTAAAATTATAAACAAACGCTCTCAGAAACGCAAATAAAAAGTATGAACATACCCATAAAAAATGCAGTCAAAATTTAAGAACAGCCTGAAAAAAAATAATGAACATACCACAAAAAATTATGATCAATCGCCTTAATGAACAGACTGCTAAAAAAAATGTGCACAAACGCACAAAAATTAATGAACAAATGCTCTAAAATTATGAACAAATGCCGTAAAAATTGTGAACAGAAGACATTGTCATATTTTTATCCAGAAACTTTCAATTTCTTTCATATGTTGAACCTGAAATCAACAACAAATGAAAATAGAGCAATTGAATCAGTATTCATCAACATAACCTCACAAACATAAACATCAAACTCCATTAATTGAGCCATTAAATACGCACCTGTAAGTAACCCCCATTTTAAGTGAAGTATGTAGAAGTAGTATTAGTAAAGTATGACCCCAGTTTATTAAGCACATGCTTCTCCCCCCAAACCCCCAACCCCTTCCCCCTCCTCCTCTTGCACACACACACGCAGGCCCTTTCCCTTCCCCCCTCTCCCCCCTGCACACACGCACTGATGCACGTTCCCCTCCCCCCTCCTGCGCGCACACACTGCTGCACGCCCCCCCCCCCCCCCCCCCCCCCCCCTCCTGCACACACTCTACACGCACAACACCCCCCCCTCCCCCAACTCATGTACACACCATTAAACCCATTAAACACAAAACAAATGAGTTCACCATTAAACCAATTAAACACAAAACAAATATAAGTTCACCATTAAACTCACAGAAAGGTCTGAACTTAGAGGTTAAAATCACCACCATCGCGCCACTAGATATCAGATCGGCGCCACAGGCCTCAGATCGGCTTGAACAAAGAGGCGAACAAGCGACGCGGCGGCACGGGGACCACTGGGAACATCATCTAACAACGGCGCCACTCTTTTCTTTACCCCTACAACGGCAACATCATCTTATCTTCTTCGGCGGCGCTAGATACAGAGGGATAGTGGTATGTCGATCATTAGAGAGATGGGGGATGAGGAGGGGTGTGGTCGCCGATTGTGTGTGTGAGAGTGAGAGAGATAGAGAGGTGTGGATATTTGAATCTCAGATCTGAAAGAGAGAGATGAGAGGTGTGTATATGGAAGAGAGAAGAAAGAGAAACTGACGAGTGGAGAGAGAGTCTTGAAAAGTAAAAACTTACTCCCTCCGTCCAATATTAGTAGGCCTACTTTTTGGGCAGTTATTTTTTGTCATAAGTTGAAGGGTATTATGAGGTATTGTGAGGTTCATTTATCAATAAAATTATTGTTTATGGAAAATATTTGTCATAAGTTGAAGGGTATTATGAGGTATTGTGAGGTCCATAAACAATAATTTTATTGATAAATGAACCTCACAATACCTCATAATACCCTTCAACTTATGACAAAAAATAACTGCCCAAAAAGTAGGCCTACTAATATTGGACAGAGGGAGTATAAAATAAGATTCAATTGTATCAATTTGGGTTTTGTGATTTTTCATGTTTTATATTGTATTTAGGGCTTTAGGATTGTAGTATGCTGCACTTATTTCTATTTTAAACTAATTGAAAAGCTAAATATTTCCTTTGATCCGCAACAAATTTCTTTCTATCAGAGAAATTCAATCTCAACATTTTCATTTTGCATTTCACAAGAGAATTAAGCCCCTTAATTAAATGATCAAATTTCAATTCTAATTCCCAACTTAATTTTTTGGATTACATGATTAAAATGTCATAGAAATTAGGTGGCACGTGATTTAAAAATTCTTCAATGGTAATAAGAATAAAGATACATATACATAGAGTAATTATAAAAGTTAATAAGAATAAAAAATGATTCATAACACTATCTTCCCTCCTAAATAAAATAATTACTACCCCATTTAATTACCTTTCTATCTTCTTATAATTCTCTTCCTCAATTATTCCCTATACCACAACCAACAACCTCTTCTTTTATTCATTTATTCCAAAATTAGAGCACAAGACTAGTGACATAACCATCACGAAGACAGTTAATCATTCAACATATCTAAGGATGGAGCAGGAAAATAAACTTTCATTCTCATTCTCATTCCTATTGAAGAATTCGAAACAAGCGTCCACTGAACAATTGAACTTCTTAGCTACCTTCCCCCCTTCAACAAAATAATAATAAAACGAAAATTATATATTCAACAAGTTAAGCAAAATGATGAACTAAACATAAAATTAATCAATTCAATGGCTTTGAAGAGGGTAAGGAATGGTGGCAATGTGATTATGAGCCACAGTTCCAATCCACAGCTTCCCATTTGCCTCTCTCACTTCACTCACCAACTTCATCACTTCACCTCTTTCATCATCAAGAACATCCAATATCCCTCCTTTTTCATTCAACTTTGCCACCATTGTGTACATTTTCATCCCTACAAACTTTGCCAAATACTTCATTGGAATCGGAAGCCGGAAATATATGCTTCTGAGCCACGGATGGTGCATGAAAATCTCTTGCGTTGCGGTCCTGCAACAGTCGATCGCCACCCAGAAATCGCCCCTTTCGTTCATCCTTATGTTGTCGGGAAATCCTGGAAGATCCGCCACCACTTCTATTGCCCCCGTTTTAGGCCCCTCCAAGTAGTACTTCATGATCCTGAAAATGTATTATTATGATCAAGATATGTTTTTAATTAGACTATTAGTAATTTATTTTTTATAAATGCAATATGGATGTTTGTTGAAGATCATAGAAGAATCTTTAATTTGATGTCATGCATTGTGAATGGACTTGAAAATGAGTGATTTCTATTTGTGGCACACTATTGTGTTTATATGTAGGGAATTTTTTTTCTATTTGTTGTAATTTCCATCCTGTTAACTTTCACGAATTCAAATTAATCTTTTAACTTCCCGAAAAAAAAAAACATCTTGGTCCAATCACTGGTTGTGAATTTAGAAACATTCAGTTAACTTGACCGAATAAATTCTACCTGTGGCTTAGTAAAATTCTACACGTGAGTTGATTATTGGACGAAAATGTCAAAACTTAAAAACTGTATAACTATTTGCAATTTGTGAAAGTCGACAAAATTGAAATCAAAATATGAATAATTTACCCAAAAAAAAAAAAAATTCTAGTTTTCCTTGTATATATATATTTTACCTGCAATTTGTTGTTAGTTAAATGCAATATGGATGTTAGTTAAAGATCATAGAAAAATCTTTATTTTGATGTCATGCATTGTAAATGGACTTGAAAATGAGTGTATTAAGTTTGTGGCACACTATTGTGTTTATATGTAGGAAAAATATTTCTTTTGTGCTGTAATTAAGATAACCCTTATTTTTCCTTAAAAAAAAAAAAGATAACCCTTATTTCCATTCTTTAACTTTCACGAATTGAAATTAATCCTATAACTCCACAAAAAAAAAAAAAAAAATTAACATCTTGGCTCAGTCTCTAGTTGTAAAATTAGAAACATTGAGTTAACTTAACCAATTAGATTCTATACGTCAGCTAGTTATCGGACGAAAATGTCAAAACTCGATAACTACAAGACTATTTGCAATTTGTGAAAGTCTGACATAATTAAAATCAAAATATGAATCGGACTAAAAAAAAAAATCTAGTTTTCCTTGTACATATAGATTACCTGCAATTTGTTGTTTCTGTGTAGGCAAGGAAAGATTGATCCTTAGACAATTGCACGCCATTTGGAAATGCTAATCCTTCGAGAACAACATGCGTCGTCTTCGTGGGAGGATCGTATCTCAGCAGTCGCCCCGTCGCTTCGCCTTCCAACAGAATGAAGAAATGATCCCTGCATCAACAAAAAAATCTTCCAATCAAGCACCCACATTTTTTTGCATGGAATATGATTATGATGATTCTTTTTTCAAGAACTTACACCCTATTGTACTTCTTGCTAGTATCCGTGAAAAAGATGGAACCATTTTCATGAACATCAAGATCATTAGCAAAAAGGATAGGCATCCCATCAACATGTGTAGCCAGAGGAGTTGCTAGGCCACCTTGAGGTCCAACTACCATTAGCCCATAATAAGCATCTGCAATGTACAACTTCCCACTCCTTGTATCGAACCTTAGCCCGAGCGGACGCCCACATTTCGCCTCCAACTTCCATTGCTTCGTTGTCGTGGAATCGACACCTTGTGCACACAGCTTCTCAGACCTGGAAAATTGATACTTTTTTCAGATTTTTTTACATACCAACTCTGTTTTTCCAGCTTCACATATTAGTTTCTTTTGTCATGTAACTAGTTTACTCTCCAATTTTGGTCCTAAATTTCGATTTAGCACCAATATTGTTAAAAAAAAGTTCAATTTTGGCGCCAAAATAACCGTTAAATTGAAAATAATGTCGTTCCATGTCACATGAGATTTTAATTCACTGCTGAAATTAGAGGAGACATAATGTATCAAAAGGCCACCCAAACTATCCAATTTTATTTTAAAAGACACCTAACTAATTTTTATTTTAAAAAGTCATTAAACTGTATATTTTTGTTTCATTAGCCCTAAACTATTCTTTTGTTTCAAAAAGCCCTTAAAGCATACGATTCTTGTTTCATAATGCCCCTGCTGAAAATCCGTTAGAGACACATTTTTTGCTAGAAATTGATCACAATAGCATTTTTTAAATATTTGGACCAAGTCGAAATAATTATAGTCTCATGACCAAAATTGTACCGTGGCTAGATAAGTTATGCGACAATTTGTTTTTCAGCCCTATGTTTTGGTGTAAGAAAAGGCTTACCAGTCACGTGACACGAGCGCGAAGGTCTCCCAGCCTACATTTTGGCCCATCCAACGGACGATACGTCCATCGGCTAATCCAGCATAAGGGCCATTCCCTGATGCATCAAATTCCAACGACTCTGGTCCAAAAACTTGATCCTTAAACTCCAAATTCCCCTGTCCTAAACGGCTACGATTATCCCAAGGCCAACTACCCATCACGTGCTTGAACGAGGCGATGTCGTTTTTCACCGGCCTAAAGTCGATCCCTCCAACGGGGCTCAACTCAAGAGGGTCTATCACTATCAAGCTCAATGCTAACACAAACATGGAGAGGCATGGATGCTGCAACAGAAGGCGGCTTCGGATTTGCAATATTCGTTTCTCCATCAAATTGAGAAGAGATTAATGTATGTTTTGGTAAGAAAGATTGATGGTTAAAGTAACATTTTGGAGCATGTTATTATAGTGTGAATCATGAGATCATTGTGATGGATGGGAGTAGGTTTTGTGCAAATCATGACTAGTGATTTCATGCATTTGGTATTGTTGGGAAGTAAAAAGAGTATAGATGACATGTTGTTGTGAAGGGTGAGTATATTACTTCTGATTTTGGTGTCCATCATATGAAGGTCACCAACATTCTATAAGACATATTATACATTTTGGTTACGATATAATTTTGCATTTTAGTGTAAATTCAAGAATCACTATATCATCATAATTGACCTGAGCTTCATCGTATACTTGGAAATTTTTTTCTTTTGAGATTGTCCACTCCAAGAAAATAAAGAATTGTCTACTAAATTTATCACTATGACTACAAATTTTTCAACAAAAAAATTCCGTAATGAAAGATTACCTATGAATTACCTACAATTCTTTTTAATTATATTGACATCTTTCTTCCTCACCTACAAATAATTTACTTACAAAAATTATGTAGACAAATTGTGTTGTAGGTAAAAAATTGGGAAAATTACAACATGGTTCTAAAAGGTGACTCTAATTACAAATAAGTTCAAAACAATTTGTACAGACACATTTTTTCTCTTTTGTGCAAATATTTTTATGCGTATGTGCAAATGCTTTAAACCTATTTGTAAATAGGTTCACTTTTTTGAACCAATACGTAAATGCCCCTAAAAAATTTAGGCAAATGATTTGTAGATAATAATTAACTAAATTTTTTATTTTATAGACAAATTGATTTTGTAGGTAAATTATTTCTAGTTTGAGAAATTGAGATGCTTATATTTTTAGAAAATTTTGTAGGCAAGACGTAGGTAATTTTTACTATGGAATTTTTTGTTGAAAATTTTGTAGGCAATTTTTATTTGGTAGGTAATTTTCTATTCTTTTGTAGTGGTTTTGCAAATTAAATTCTAAATCTATACCATTCAAACGAGTTCATTATGCGTAGAATATATGAATTAAGCCGCCACAAGGCGGCATAACATTGGATCACAAGTGGTTTTGTATGATCGATAGTGATATATAAATCAAACATACAATAAAGAAAATATTTATGGGTTGATATATAAAATGTTTTATGCGTCAATACTAGGTGATGAGGAACTTTTGTATGACCAAATTGGAACCGTACTGGCTTGATAAAATCATTTTTTTTTTTTTTTTAATAGTTGAATTTTTTGGGTGTAAAAGTAACTGTGGATTGTTTAAATAAAACAAATGTGAATAGTACTCCCTCCGTCCATGAAATATAGTCCTGGTTGCCTTATTTGGCTGTCCACGAAAAATAGTCCTGTTGCCTAAAATGGAAAGAATAAACTTTATCTACTTTTTCAACATACACACATAATATTTTTAAAATAATTTATTTTGTACTTTATTTGACACAATATTCTTACTTTTTACATATTATATCAACTTTCTTAATAACCGTGCAAAAAGTAACAGGACCGTATTTCGTGGACGGAGGGAGTACTTGTTTTTAAAAGTGCTTATATTTATGTAGTACATTATTTTTACATTTTGATAATTGCAAAAATATAAATGACAAGACCTGTATAAGATTATTTTAACTCCCAAGTAGTACTTGGGTCACTAGTCCTATAATAAACAGCAAATAAAAAGTGAGGATAATATTATTTTGAGTCAAGCATAGAATCATATGATTGGTACAGATCATATAAAAAATTGACGGAACTGAAGGAGAATAATCTGCAACTATAAATAATACAGAGATTACATTATTACGAATAAAAAATACTTAACTCACATGAACAAAATAAGGAATCAACCAAAATAAAAACTACACACTAAAATTAAAAAAAGAATGACATGGTTAATCGAGAAAATTAGAGTGGTTACCGTTCATAAAAGAGAATCACATAATAATACACATATAGACATTTGTATTTCGAACACACAGAAGGTACAGATAAAACTTGCGGATTATTTTTTAACATGTGTTAAGAAAAAAAAAAAAAAAGAAAGAGAAATGAAATTAAGAATGGAGAAAGAAAGGGGTCCGTTGAAGCAGTGAATGGGGAGAAAAACTGACAAATTTAAATTTTGATAGTATAGCTACTGCAATTTAAAATTTAAATTAAAGTGAAGATATAAAAATGGACACAAAATAGTGGGTGGACTGATAACCATGCAATTTAAAATTTAAAATTATGAAATTGTCACCTGGGTGGACTCATTAAAACGCAAGATTTTAAAATAGAAAAAATATAGATAATCCACGTAAGATGGGAAAGACGGAAAAGTAGAAGGTATAAAGAATAAAGATAAAGAATTAAATATAACATTCTCCTGACACTACAAAAAAATTGGAAATTAGTGACGGAATTTTCTGTCATTATATTTTGATAATCCATCACTAATTAATTTACTGACAAAATTCCGTCTCTATTTTCATCGTCGCAAATTTTTAGTGACGAATTGTATCCGTCAGTAATTTACTGACATAAAATCCGTCATTATATTTTTTTTCCGTCACTAATTTCTATTTTAAAAGTCAAAATATTTTTATATTATTGACAGAATTTCCATCATTAATTTATTTTTGAATAATTTTAATATTTTTTTAATAATTATAGTCTATATGTACTGATGAATATTTCCGTCATTATATTATTTAAATTTTTTGTTTAAATATTAATGATAGATATTTCGGTAAATAAAATATTTGAATTATTAATTTTGTAGTGATTGTATTCTAAAAATATTGACGTCATAATTATAAACATTTCCACTTCTAATAAATTTTCATTTACTACCTTAACATAACACAATTTTATATTAAACAAAAAGAAATACTATTTAATCATAAGATTTTGTCATTGTTCATACAATGATAAATGTTTCAAACTAAATTCAAATAAAACGAAATAAATCCTAAATTATTTTTCACTCAATAGTCCCAAACTAACTCGAGGAGCTTGGACGAAGCACCTCCAGGATGTATCTCGCAAAAAACATCACAGTTGCTAGCAGGAACGCTTGTCCTTTTCTCCTAAATAAAGAAAAGTTAATATTAAATTTACAATACGTACAAATAAATACTAAATATGCACAAAAAAAATACTTACAATAGTAATTGCATGATCCATGGCAGCTCTGGAGCCTCCTCGAAGTATGGACATCCCCATACCAGGTCCTAATGGCTCGCTCCTTCGATTTTTGCTATTCTGGTCTGCTTTCTTTTGGACCCACCTCAGAATTACTCCAGTGGGCCACAAGTTTTTCCACACTACATCGGATATACCAATCAACTTCGGCTTCTTTTCAATCCAAAGCTTCTTCAATTCATGAATCAATGCTCTATATCGACTAGTTCCCTTACGCATGAACAACCCATAAATTAGTTGATCAAGAGCCGGATCCCACTTGCAATGTTTCTATTAATAACATATTTCAAAAAAAAAAAATTGTCAGGTGTGTATCATGTAACATACGACAAAATATGTACAAGTGTCTTAAATCAAAATTATTGCAAATAAGAGTAATATCTAAAATTCTGAACACATAAATCGCCACGAGGTTAAACATCTAACCAATCAATATTAATTGAAATATTATAGCAGCCTATCTAGTAATATCAGAAATCCTGAACAAATGACGCAGCGGGAACGTAATATCCGTTAATTCTGAGAATACTCGGATAAACGCAAACGCGATTAACGTGTTAATCTATTTATTCACGCATGAATACTAGAATAACAACAATTAAAACACGATAAAGGGATAAACCCAATATATTTCAATATCAATAAACAACTGCATTACAATAATTCTGAGACTCCTATTTATAATACTAAACGACTTAACGGGCAAGAAATATAATAACCATAAATATAAAATAAATCTAATCTAATTAAATAAAATATCAAATAAAATATAATCTTCTTGATTCTCCAAATCTTCATATAATAATTCCATATCATGATCTCATCTCCATCATTCTCTCCCTCTTCGAAACGATTCGAGACTCGATCTCATCTTTAGAGGAATAAACTAATACCTCTAAATATTTGACCTCGAAAATGTCAGCAGTGCGAATGTGACCCAAAATTTTGAGTCGGTAGACAAAATGAATATTTGGAAAATCACCAACAAAATAACTATCATTATTAATAAAATAATAATAATTATTATTCTGGGAGGAATAACCGGCAACACCATTGAGATTTTAATTTTGGGACGGAGTGTCTTCAAGCTCAATGTCATGGATGGGTAACACAAAATTAATCACGGGTGGCTCATCAACAACGAATTCTTCATCAAAAATTGGTGGCCCATCATAATCGGTATCAATATTGATTCCAATATCAACAAAATTTTCAAGCCCAATATCCGCCTCTACTGTAAAAGGTCCATGCATGTTAGTAGGCCCACAATCACTTTTAGTATCATTAGGCTTACTTGCGTGTTTTTCGTCAATAAGTATATTAGGCCCAAGGGCAAAATTCAAGTGAATAAGCCCATTTTGGAGAATAGGAGCAGTAGACCCACAACTGGAAAACGCCGCGCATACTTCGTCTTCGGCGGCGGAAAAATCTGGAACAACGAACTGAGCCGACAGACTTCGTCGGGTTCCGTCAACACACGGAGTAAAGACAGGCGGCGGTCCGCGGTCGGGAGCAGCACCGGAAAAACTCTGGATACTTGCGACGGTGTGCAGCGGTCGGGAAATTCTTTGTATGGGCGGGGCAACGCCTGGGGCCGGCGGTGATTGGTTGCTAATTGTCAGGCCTTTTTTGGAATGAACTTGAGATGGTCGTGGTGATTGGAGCGGTAACGGGGATGGAGTATGCGTGGGGCTGTGATTGTGAAATGTATGGTGTTGATCTATGTATGTGTCTAGGTTTTGGGAAAAAGTAACAAGTTTGAGGTGCAAAGACTCGAGACCTTGAGCAACAAATATCGTGTTGCCTAAAACTGTATCTGGGAGGCATCACAGGAGTCATTACTGACTCTGGATACCAACTGACGCAGCGGGAACGTAATATCCGTTGATTCTGAGAATACTCGGATAAACGCAAACGCGATTAACGTGTTAATCTATTAATTCACGCATGAATACTAGAATAACAACAATTAAAACACGATAAAGGGATAAACCCAATATATTTCAATATCAATAAACAACTGCATTACAATAATTCTGAGACTCCTATTTATAATACTAAACGACTTAACGGGCAAGAAATATAATAACCATAAATATAAAATAAATCTAATATAATTAAATAAAATATCAAATAAAATATAATCTTCTTGATTCTCCAAATCTTCATATAATAATCCCATATCATGATCTCATCTCCATCAAC
The DNA here is from genome assembly GCA_947034835.1 of Ballota nigra. Lineage (NCBI taxonomy): Eukaryota > Viridiplantae > Streptophyta > Magnoliopsida > Lamiales > Lamiaceae > Ballota > Ballota nigra. The sequence goes on from OX344729.1 coordinate 12,075,499, forward strand.
AAAGGTCCAACTAATGACCTCCAAGGAAGAATTTGTAAACCACTCTTAACTACCCAATGGTTTCAAATGTTGCAGTGGTGCGCACTTCGTAACAATATTTTGAGCTATTTATTAGAGACTAAAAATCGTATTGATTTGGCACAAAATAAGAAGCAATCTTTCCTTTAATTTCCATAATGCAAATAGGAAAATGACAATATCAGACTGCATATCTTAGTTCCATTCTTTCAGTTGATCAGTCACTAAAAGAATTTTATCTCACACAACACTCAACTTTGCTGCCCATACCAATTATGTTCGAATACCTCTATTTTCTAAATTATCCACCCTTTCCTCCCTCCATCTTCCCCAATCCATTTCATCTACAACATACATACATTTTCAATCTAAAAAGTTGAATATTTTGTAAGCCAAAGTTTTCATTTAAGATGCCCTTAATGTCATTATTTTAACTGAAGATGGATGCTCATCTGAGAGACTGAAATAATCCATTGAACACAAGATTCTAGTTCAACAAGTTCATAAACTACCACTAAAATATTGCGTGTACACCAATTTGCAACTTATTTTCTAACTCGAAATAAATAAATGTGTAGTTCCAACAGAAATGCAATCCCTAATTATGTACAAGTATCTTAATCAAAATTATTTGAAAAGAATTGTCAAGAGTGTATCATGTAACATATTTCATGATCACGACTAAATATGTACAAGTATATTAATCAAAATTATTGCAAATAAGAGTAATATCTGAAATTCTGAACACATAAATGTAATATAATTTCTTTTAAAGCAATTATCTGCTCATGGAAGTAAAAACTTGGTCTAAAGCACTAGAAATCAGAATCCTCAGGAATATTTAAATTCTTGCAAATAAGAGTACCTGAAACTCCTCCCAATATATCTGCTTAATATGTCTAGGGACTTGCCTCCAAGTAATCGCACCCACACTTAAATGTGACAAGAAAGCCAATTTCATCCTACGAGCAGCCCGATTGGAAGGAGATATGCTAAATCACAAATAATTAAAAAGATAATTATGCAAGTTTGAGAAGCCCGAATTTGTTCCCACTTCTTTAATTTCCCCTGTTTTTTTAGAGATTACTTGTGATCATATTCAAAAAATCTATTCATGTGTGTGTGTTAGACAGAGAGAGAAGGTAATAAGACAGACATACATATATTTTTCGTCAGATTAATCACAGACAGACTACGATTCAAGAAAATCAATCAATCATAGACAAACTCATAAGCCTAATCATATTCATACCAACATAAAACGTTTTTTCCGATCTAAGCTTTTACCATTCAGTTACAAATGATACCAAAAGAAAAGACCACCTAAAAAGCAATCAAATCAATTTAGGAGGGCCACCATTTGCTGTGGGTGACAGGTTTAGATTAAATTGAGGAGAGTACGTACAACTTAGGTGAACTAGGAAACATGCTTAGAGCTGCAGCCATGTCCATAAAACTAGCTGCTGAAGCAGCTGACCTTGGAGAAGGACCACCAGATCCAGTAGAGACATACAAAGGTCAAAGTTCCTCTTGGGTGTGGGCAAAGAAGATTAGATTAGTGGTAATTTAATTTGCAATTTATAGGGTCAGTGATTTAATTTACAATTAAGCATTTAAACAAAGTAGAGATATTAAAAATTGTACCAACTGATCCAACAGAGATCAATATCAGCAGAAGAATGCAAGAAGGGAAAGCTTCTCTTACCCTTCATGAAAAAACAGAAAATATCCTACATCACTTCTTGTATGAATTATGCAATTCCTAAAAGCTATCAACTTCTACTTTTCTGGTTTATGTTCACAGAAAAATGTTAAAGCAATCACTATTCACTTTACACATTAGCACCTTCTCAGCTTTTCCAGAAAGAACAGAAATGAAAAGCGTACCATTACTGAATGGGGCAACTGAAATTCAAACTTTCTACAATCACATTTGTACATAATTTTTTTATCACTATATTAGTATTACACATACATATATCAGATTCCATGTTCTTTACAGCAAAAAAAAAAATTCATATTCCACAAAAAAGAATACATATATTAGTCCTAAAGTTTTAAGACAAAATTAACTGAGTTCCTTCAGCACAATAACCTGGCAATATTACCAAATTCTTATGTCGTACTCGACCAATTGCTTAAACATCAACCTTATATTCTCTCTCTGCTTGACCCCTGAACAAATTGAATACTCAATCAACCACACAAACATCATTATCTTCTTCTAAATATGTCCAATGAACGACTTAGTTTTAAACAGAGATCCCTCTTTTTTTCTCCTCATTCCTCTATCAACACATATGAATAGTTTCTTACTACCATAAAACTAAGCAAAAAATCAAAATTCATCCATAGATTAAGAAAATTTTGCCACAATTTATATGTTCAACATGGCAATTCTGACCATATTGTAGCTATGATATTAAAATCACAATAAAATCTCAGAAGTTTCAAATCAAATACATGTTATTGAGCAAATTTTCACAGCAACATTAGTATTATCATCAAACACACCATATGAGTACTTTTGCTCAGTAATTAAGGCTACAAATAATCACTCATAATCAACCCTATGTGATCCAAATTCGGATTAGCTTATTTCCTTGTAGTATGTGAATTTCCCTTTTTTTTATGTGAAGCAACATATAAAGGTAACACAAATACTCATTATTGATCTTAATGTGGATTCATAAAAGCCAGATAATAAAAATGAAAAAGTAGACTGCATTATTTCTCACCTTCAATTTGTCACATAAATCTTGAAACTAGTCTAGCTCTTCTGCTCCTATCAGGTCTTCCATTATTTCACGTAATATAACCAGCAAGAACCTCCTACATAAATTAGTGAAATTCATATGCAAAATATGCACAATACAATGAATAAAACTAACTTGAAGAACATTAACGAAGAGTTATAAGTACGTACCTGAAACTATAGCTGCAATTCAGAAACTGTAGGTAACCTGCTCCACCATGATTTAGGACAAGTTAACAAATGCCTAACGTCGATTCAGTTCAAGGATTACTTAGACAAAGGAAATCAAGGAATTGCAAACCTAAATTAATATGAATGTTGACTCAACCTAAATTGATTCTAGGGCCCGAACACCTAATTCAGGTTCAGAGTGGACGGCGTCCGTAGTGGCGGCATAAAAGCTAGGGCAAACAAGTAATAATATTAATTGCGTGAAGTGTGGTCGCGAGAGATGAGAGAGAAACAGAGAGAGAGAGAGAGAGTACCGAATCGGAGGCGTTGCTAAAGACGCAATCGCAGAGAAGGCTTCATGGCGGAGGTGTCGAGATGCGGTGCACAAGGCATTGTGTTGCAGGCGGAGGCGCGCGGTGGCGGTGGTAGTATCGGCAACTATCTAGGGCAAGAGGACATTTGAGAATTTCCGGCGGGAAAAGAGACAATCACGGCTAGAGAACGGCGAGAATTTTGAGATGAATTAAAAAATGATTTTATCAGATTTCAGACTTCACCTGCTATATTAAATTGTATGCATATAATATATCATATGAAATTATCAATGACGGATATTTTCCGTCATAGAAATTTTATACATAAAATAAAAGTATTTTTAATAAAATTCATATAAATTTAAGGACGGAACTTCTGTCGGTAATATTTTGATTTCTATTTTTTTATAAAATGAAAATTTTAGATATCTTTAATCCATTTTAATTTTTTAATGATATATCTGTCGGTAATTATTTCATAATTAATAATTTTTACTTTTAAAATAATCAAATTATTTTATTGACGGATTTTCCATCAGTATTTTTATAATGTAAATTTAATTTATTTTGTATAAAAATACTTCCTCCGTCCCAGATTAGTTTTCACAGTGCACTATTCATCCCTTGCGAAGACCTCTAAATTACATCTCATTTCACTAATAATTACGCCAAAAAATATGTTTGATTTGTTTCATCCACTTATATTCAACAATATTCCATCATCAAAAAAATATTTTATTCATTTAAACACTACAAACCAACTCTCATACTAAAGTCTCAAAAAGTCAACTGTGAAAACAGATCCGGGACGGAGGTAGTAATATATTTGTGACGGAAATCTGTCATAAAATTTTTGAAATCCGTCTCAAATTAGTGACGAATATTTCCGTCACAAAAATCCGTCGCTAATTACCAAATTTTTTGTAGTGTGATATTAATGCACTAATTAAGTTTTTTAATTAAAATTAATAATATAATTATATGGGTAATGTATCTGTAGGTAAATAAATAAAATTCCCCATTTTATTAAGTCTATAAATTTATAACACTCCTACAAATCTCAAATATTTTACATACGCATTAATTTTTTTTATTAATAAAATATTTCAGGTGTCTATGAAAATTTATTCATCTCTCAATAATTTATAAATAATATATATATATATATATATATAAATGTATATATAAATAAATGTATATCTGTGTGTATTTAATAAGATGTATACGTTTCTTTATTTCCAAAGCTAAAATTTGTTTTGACCGAGTCTTTAACTTTTAACGCTCAAAACCATTTTTTTCCCAATAAAAAAAAAATCAAATATTTATTTTGGAATTTAAATCTCAATACATATTTATATTTATCTCAAATTTCATTTGTGGCTGACCATTAAAACTCATGTCACTGAAAAAAAAGAAAAGAAAAGTGGATTAGCGATAAATTTTTTGTCACAAAACAAGATTAGAAATCGGTCGCTTATAATATTAGCGACCGCCTTTCGGAACCGGTCGTAAATCTAAGACCGCCTCGACGGTCTCTAAGAATTAGAGACTGCCATAAGTCAATCGCTGATTCTACTGAGTCTGACCCGATTGGGTCAGGATTTTGCGACCGCTTTGGTAGCGGTCGCTAATTTAATTCTTAATAAAAATAATTTTAAATTTAAATTTTACGTTTAACAACCGCCCAGGAGGATGGGATCTCCTGTTATATAGTGGTGTTATATCTCCTGTTACATCTGTTAGATGACTGACACGTGCCTTATTAACAAATTCAAGGTAGCTATAATTTAAGGAAATTCCCTTTATTCTCTCTTTTAAATCTTACCAAATCTTACAATGCATATATAATTTCAAATATATTTGAAAAAATGTTTAATTTAGTTTATTATAATTATTATTAAATATAACTGTAAAAAGTAAAATATATATTTTTATTATTTGTTTGATCCTTTTATTTATTATTCAAAAAAAAAATAGTTTAGATTGGATTTTAAAAAATATTTAATTTGCATACTTTTTAATTTAGTAAATGATTTGGCATACATTAAGGAACGGATGCAATTTTAATTTTAATTTTTTGTTCGTTATATATATAGACCTTTTTACTTTTAAATATATTTAAAAATATTATTTATTAAAAATAATATGAAGAACCACTTAAAAATAAACTGATATAATTTAATTTGGTTTTAGATTTCTATATATGTATACATATCATATCCCATTTAAATAATTTATTACACCCATTAAAAAAATAATTTTTTACATTTTATTTTCAAATTAATTAAAATATATTTTAATTTATTTAAATCCATTTTTATATTACTATGCATATTTTTCTACATCTTTTTTAATAAAATATTATACTATTATTATAGTGTTGCTATGTTACCGTTGTTAGTATGAGTTGTTTTATATATACAACTCAGATTATTATTGCAAAAGCTTTAAAAGAAAAACCTAAATTTTAAAATTTTTATTTTCAAACATATTGAAAAGGTTAGAGAAAATATTGTTAAAATTAATTTATTTAATCTCAACTATTTAATAATTTATCTTTAAAATTTTAAAAGTAGGGTTCAAAATTTTCATTTGGGGATTATTTTCTTCGTTGAGATAAAAATTATTGATCAAACGAATTGTGATTAATTTTACTTCCATTTGTCGTGTATTTTATATGTACGCAAATTCTTGTGTATTTTTCTTAAACATGATTTAATTTCGTGTTTTAACAACACAACTCAGATTATTATTGCAAAAGCTTTAAAAAAAAACTAAATCGCACTAGTACAAAAAAGAACTTAGAAAGCGGTTACTTTTTAGCTTAGAAAGCGATTCTAACCGCTTTATAAGCATCAGCTATCTAAGCTAAGAAAGCGGTTTGGCAACCGCTGTGCAAAATAACCTCTTAGATAGCGGTTATAAACCGCTGTGTTCTAGGAAAGCGGTTTTGAACCGCTATCCAAGATCCTTACTTAGAAAGCGGTTTTGAACCGCTATCCAAGATACTAACTTAGAAAGCGGTTCTTAACCGCTATCTAAAGGCAATACGTATTTTTTTTAAAATTTAATTCACTAAGAAACTTAACCGCTTTCTTTGATTTATAATTTTTTTTTATATTTTCTATTTTATTTTAATAAACCTGTTTATATACAAATAAATATATTTATCCATACCATCAAATATTAATCCATAACATCAAATAAATATAATTAATTATACCAAAAAATTCATAATAATATCATGCATATCATCACAAATTAATATATAAGTTACATGCCAAAAGTTATATAGTAATGTCTTACAAAAAGAAAATTACATTAAGAACCTATTGTATAAATACCCCATCCAATCCATTTTCCATTTGTCAATTCTAGCTTTGTTGTAAAAAGGGATCCGAGGATTATGCACAAACTGCAAATTACATTTAAAATTTAATTAATTAATACGAATATGTTATATCAATCAATAATAATTTAAATAAATCGATAAATCAGCTTACTTCATCAGGTATATTCGTCTGAGAAGTCAAGATTATATCTTCAATGTAGCAACACTTTACTAATGGTTTTTGAGCTTTGACTTGGAAGACTACTTCGAAACATTCTCATTACACTATAAAAAATATTTAGAAAATAAAGCTCAGATTAGATATGCATACTTTTTAAAAGTAAAACAAATAATAATATGAGAATATTAAAAACTAACTTACCCGTCCATAAATGTCATGAGATTACGACGAAAAGCACACGAGTTGAGTCATAAATTACATTGTTGATAATAATAATAATAAAATGATGTTATAATATAAGGATCCCAAGGCGGGCATAGTTTTGAGAAGTATAAGTTCAATGAACAAATTTCATTATAAAAATATTATATTATTATAATATTTATTAATATTATTACCTACATTTGATGATACTATTAGACTTATAAATTAAAATCACAGTATAAAATAATATGGTATCGGTAAGTATGTATAGTATCAACAAATACATGTAATAATATTAATTTTATATAATAAATAAATTTCACAAAAGATCTGTTCAACTAAAAATGAGTATTTCTTATATATCCTATACCAATTTCTTCCGAATCCTAAAATCAATTTCCTACTCCATTCTTCTCTTTTTCTTAACAAATTTTAATTTTCCTTCTTTCTTCACTCATGATTCTAGACATTTCCAAATCAAAATGATCTGTTATTCATTCATGATTCTAGACATTTCTTTTATCTCTGTGATATGTACAGAATGCCAAAGCATCAATTTACTACAATAAAAATAGAAATGAATGACATATAATTTGCATTCATGGCATTTTGACAGAGTTGTAAGACATGTCAAGACATTTCCTAAAATATTGTTTCCTCTGTCCCAAATTTAATTGAGACTTACTGAAACTATCCATCTCCTTGTTCTAATTCTACTAACTCTATAAATATCTATAAAACATCTTTTACTTTTTCGTAAAGTTAAAACTTCATCTATTCAAGAATCTTCATTTAATTTCTAGAACCTTGAAATACAATGCATCAAATTAGCTTTAATTTATTAATATGCAGGAATTGCGTTGGGGGATACCTGGATTTCAACAGAAGATTTTGTGGTACATCTTTTCGTTTAATTTGATTATTATCATCAACACCAATTAGGGCTGTAAATGAGTCGAGCCGAGCCGAACGCACGAGTGTTCAAGCTTGTTTGAAAAATTATCGAGCTTTGATATTCATGTTTGAGTTTGTTTGATAATTATTCGAGTCGAGCTCGAACGAGCTTTAATCGAGCCAAACACGAGTCGAGCTCGAGTAGTTTGATATTTTTACAAATGTTTTATCTTTTTTTAGTTATCGAGCTCGAGTTCGAGCCGATCTTTATAATGTTCCGAACATAAATTTGTGTTCAAGCTTGTTTGATTTCTATTTCGAACCGAGCTCAAACGAGCTTTTATCGAACAATCTCGAATCGAGTATCGAATTGCTTGGTTTGATTTTCAGCCCTAACACCAATTACCAAATATCTTTGATGATAATTGCTAAGCATAATATGAATGAATTTATGTTTTTGAAAAATTTAATAAATTATCTTCAGAAAACTGCAGTTTAGCTAAACAAATAAAGCAACAACTTGAAGTGGGCAACTTCTACTCTATCACAAAAATATTCGATTAAAAGATACTCCAAGTATTTAAATTCGTAATTACCTGGCGACGGGCTAGGGCGGCGTCCGGAGGCGGCGGCTGGGGCGACGAGTGGAGGCGCGGCCTGGGACGGCGTCGCGAGGCGCGGCCTGGGACGGGTGCGCCGCAGGGGAGGGCTGGCTACGAGGGCGGCGCGAGGCTGACGGCGGCAGAGTGGTGGCGTCGCGGGTGGGGGAGGAGGAGGGAGAGAGGAAGCTGATAAGCGTGTGCGTGAGTTTTTGGCTTAATTAGGGATTTGAAATATAAAATTGGGTCAAAACCCTTAGATAGCGGTTCTTAACCGCTATGCAAGTCAAAAACTTAGACAGCGGTTCTTAACCGCTATCCAAGTATCACTAGGATAGCGGTTCTGAACCGCTATACAAGGTTGAACTTGGATAGCGGTTTTGAACCGCTATCTTATAAATGGGCCCTTACATAGTGGTTTTAAACCGCTTTCTAAGTTTAAACTTTAGAAAGCGGTTTTGAACCGCTGTCTTATAATTTTTTATTTTTTTTAATATATTTCTTTACATAACCGCTCTCCAAGTGGATTCTTGGAGATCGGTTTTTATAACAGCTATGCAAGAGCAGCTATGTAAGTTCGAATCTGTAGTAGTGTCGTTTAAATTTTTTATTTTCAAACATATTGAAAAGGTTAGAGAAAATATTGTTAAAATTAATTTATTTAATCTCAACTATTTAATAATTTATCTTTAAAATTTTAAAAGTATGGTTCAAAATTTTCATTTTGGGATTATTTCTTCGTTGAGATAAAAATTATTTGATCAAACGAATTGTGATTAATTTTACTTCTATCTGTCGTGTATTTTATATGTACGCAAATTCTTGTGTATTTTTCTTAAACATGATTCAATTTCGAGTTTTAACAACACTGATTTGCGTAATTAAATAGCATAATATCCAAAAGCGCAACAAGGGTGTTGAGGAGGGCAATGAAATAGAAAAATTAGCAAATTAAAGGTTATTACCATGATCATTGTCGGACGGAAATTAGTTAATAAGACACTTGTCAATAATTTAATGAATGTAACAGGAGATGTAACACCAATGTGTAGTAGAAGATCCCTGTGCCCAAGAGAATTGAACCTCACTAAGACACTTGTTATTATTGTTCGTTTTCTTGCATTTAACTATAACTTCAAATTGACTCCTATTTTTTTTTTTAAATTCATCAAATTAATTCTTTTACATATATATATATATATATATATATATATATATATATATATATATATATTTACTAATTTTTTTTAATTTTGTAAATTTAATATTTTACACTATTATAAATTATTAATTCATTCATTTTTATACATTTAATTGTATATAACTTCAAATTGACTCCCGTTTTTTTTTAAATTCATCAAATTAATTCATTTTTGTTTCTAGTTCATTTATATAGATTCATAAAATATATGCAAATCTATAATATTCAACAAAAAATATAAAATATTGAACAAAAAAACTTCCTCCTCCCCCCTCCTCTCTCTCTCTCTTCACATAATTTTCATCATCAGAGAGGAAGTAGTTGACCTGCGGCTCGGTCTCCTCGTCATCGTCAATATCGCCACCTGCCCCACCGGCTGCACTCCCTTCGTGCCCGTTCCCCCCGTGTTGATGATCTTTGCTAATCACAAAGATTAGTGACTGCTTTTAATTGTTAATTAGATCACCAAACAATTACGTGTGATTGACGTAATTAGTGAATACGAAAATTTGGACTGGGATAGAATTAACACGTGTATAGATTACGTATTTAATTCATGTATAAGAGAATCGAGCTGCTTTGGGTATATAATCGTACTTTGGACGTGTATATGAATTTGTGCTTTTTTTATTAGCTGAAAAAATCTAAGTATTTATACAGGTTTGCCTAGCAGGAGGTGTGCATGACCTTTGACCTCCCTAGTGTGCATGTGTGACACTTGGGCTTTGATTATTTTGACATTATCTAAACTAAATTCTATCCTCTTGTATTGGACTTGCTCATATTCAAGAGTTGTTCGTCCTGTTGGACTTGTCCTTGAGGAGTCTTTAGTTTGATTTTGATGGTCTTTATTCTTGATAATTTGTTGTCTTGATATTGCAGCCAGATCTGTTCGCCGATGTGCTAGATATGCTCGTCGGGGTGTCATTTGGGTCCACATGGAGAAGAGGTTAAAGCTGCTCGCCTGATTATAATTGCTAGGCGGACAAAGCCTGTTCGCCCGACGTTTCCAGCTCAGCCTGGTTTTGTTGGCTTAACTTTATCTTAAGGGTGTGTACTTTGGGTTAATTCTGCTCGCCCTAATGACATTTCTACTCGTCTATCAACAATTGTCCCCTTGCCAATCAATATGTTGTGATAGGGCAAGACGAACAACTTATGGGTTGGCAATTATCCGGTGATACGGAGGCGAGCTGATATAACATGGCGCGATCAACTTTTCATGAGCGGACAATATTGGCCAAGCTGATCTGGACGGATGACTGTTGAGATCCCAATGCCTGGGTGTGGCTCGAGGTGTGACGTGGGCGGAATGATTGCCGCCGCCCACACGCACACGAAATTGAGGTGACGCGCCCCCAATTTTATCGGAGAGAATTTGCACGCGCCAGGTAATTGCAATTTAGTCTTCACATTTTCAAACTTGTTCGTCCGAGACCCCATTTTTCCATACACTATTTAAGTAAAAAACTTGCCATTTTATTTATTTTCACTGTTCATTCTCAGCGCGAAAACTGTTCATTCCCTTTTCAAATTTTCGGCAACAGAACTTCATCTCCGTCGACGATTCCTTCGAATCAAGTTACTTCTCCTCCTTCTCCTTCTCCTTCTCCTCCTCCTCCTCCTTCTGCTCCTCCTTCTGCTCCTCCTTCTGCTCCTCCTCCTCCTCCTTCCTCCTCCTCCTCCTCCTCCTCCTCCTCCTCCTCCTCCTCCTCCTAAAAAATCCTAAACTCCGCCATCTAGGACTTCGAACCGCCGCTGTCCTTTTTACTCTCCACCGGAAATCACCATTAACACCGCTTGAAGCTTTTTCATTCTAAATGTCCTCTCACTTCGAAACTGGTTCGTACCCTCCTCGCAACCTTGGGAAATAGCCAATCGAAGAATTTCCTGTCTCTATGGTTAACTTAGAATCCGACCCTGACGTGGCCTCAGTAGCTCGCTTAGTGAACTCAGGTGCTCGCCCGTCTGGGGAAAGAGAGGAGCAAGCAAATCCTGCTCGCCAGGTTGAAGAGGAAACCAGTTCCGACCTTCACGAGGACGAGGAGGAAATTGAGATGCAACAACCTGCTCACCCCGACGAACTGTCTTGGGGATATCTAAAGAGTATCCGATTTCCTATGCCAGACTCAATTGAACATCAAGTCCCGATCGCCGTTGCTCGCCGAATTGACTGAGATGGGTTTGAAAGGGAACATTCCACCCGCTTTGAGATTCCAGTTCGCGGGAAGCGAAAGCTCAGGGCAACTGAGTATGCGGTGAGCTGTATTGTGTCCGCTGTCACTGAGGAGGAGCTACCCAGAATTAGGGGAATTACAGGATTCCCTACGACATACACATGTACGCTCCTCTGAAGGACGATATAGACGATTGCCCATCGCGCGGGCTCACGGTGATCAACTTGGCAAGACTAAACGCTGGTGTCACATTGCCTTTGCATCCCTTGGTCGGCAGGTTCTTGGAGCGAACAAACCTAGCCATAACCCAACTAACTCCGGTTGGATGGATGAATCTTATGTACTTAATGGTTCTGTTCACCCTAGAAGGGTATCCAAATAAACTGTCCACCGATGAAGTGAGCTATCTTATAACAATCACGGCCTGTACTGGAGAAGAGGCGGGCTGGTACTACCTCAAAGTGCGGCCAGGTTTGAGGCTTGTGGAGGACATTCCTAGAAAGGTGTGAGACTGTAAGCACGACTGGTTTTGGATAGGGGGTGACTGGCGTGCTTCTGCTCGCCCTTATGGCGGTCCCGAGTGAATTGATACCCCTGCGGAGTTTAGGGACCTAAAGCGTGAGTCTTATCTCTTCTATTTATTTGAAGTGATAAGACTAATTTTTATCTCTTTCTTTTTGTATTTCAGGTCCTAAGAATCTTGAGTGGCGAAGTGCTAAGTACAGTATCAACGATCAATTCTTATTTACTATCAGCCTGATCGCTCTCCATCGTCGAGCAGATCGCATCATCAACCATCTTTTCCTGGAATCTACACTTAGGGTTGCCCATTTCACCACTTACCCCCATCACCTTGAGGCTCAGGCCCAAGTTCCCGAGGGTAACTTTCTTAATTTTAGCGAACAGAACTGTTCACACTTTTATGTTGTATACCATTTTCTAACTTTTATTGTTTCTTTCCTTTATAGATCAACTCATCACTATTGCCCTCCATCCTTCCTATCTTATCTTGGACCAGCACGTTTGTGAAATGCCGACCAAACGAGGACTAAAGAAAGCTGACCCTTTGGCGAAGATGATCGCCTTGGCAGCCAAGGGGGGCAAAGATGACCCAAGACAAGCTGGTGGGTCGAGCTCGACACAGCAGCCCGCTCCTATTAGTAGTTCGCCGAAGACTACAACTCCCAAATCGAAGGGACTTCTTCGAGGAGTTGGCACTTCCATCTCCGATACTAAGAAGGCGGCCAAGAAGGCCAAGCTGGGTCAGGAGAATATGGTCGCAACTGCCCGCCCGTTAGAGCTTAAAAGCAGGAGAACTCCCTCGCTGGAGCAACGTTCGGAGCAGCATATGGTCGCCGCTGCTCCCGAAGGACGTGTTGGGTAAGCTTCTGACCCGACCTATATGGGATGGGATAAAGGTTGCTTTGATACGTAAGTTTCTCTTCCCCCTGGGTACTTCATTTTTTTATAACACTTTGGTATGTTTTCGTGCAGTTATAACCCCAACAACTATCCGGGGCGATCAAACATGGTGCACCAGTATTCCTGCTCGAAGGTGCCCGCCAACTATCGCAAAATCTCGGACCCTTTTGTCCGACGCGCCTCCGAGATGGTCCCTCGCTGCTGGACCAAAGAATTGAATGAGATCGCCAAGACATAAACACCTCGTGATAATGGTCATTTGTGTCTCATGGAGGTGAGCAGGTCCCTGGTCGCCGTACAAAAGCTGGTCGACCAGGTCGATGATTTGGAGAGGAATGCTCGTCACCACGCGGCTACTGTAAATCGCATTACCAAGGAGAGGGATGATGCGAAGACTGAGGCGAAGAAAATAGTGGCCGACCATGAGAATAAGGTTAAGGCCCATCAAACGAGCGAGCAGCGTGCTCTCGATCTACACGTCAAGGTCTCTGAGGAGCTAAAGCTCAAAATGGTCGAGAATGAGCGACCGCGTGCCGAGCTCGTCCGGGCTCAACAACAGAAAGAGGTCGCCGAGAAGTTTGCCACCGAGGCAACGGCCAAGATTGCTAGCCTTGAAGATCAGCTCGCCAAATCCATTACTAAAGATGAGCTGATCCCAAAGATGGAGGTGGGCTCAATCATTGACTTTGTGACGGGCTATGCCGAGAGCATCCGGATTGCTAATGAGTTCAAAGCCCAGTCCGTTGTTGAGGAGATTGGCAAGGAGCTCACTAGCTTCATCGAATCCAACCCTCTAGCCCCAGGCTCAACCCTCCAAATTGGTGATATGCCCGACTATGGGGTCAAGCTCGATTTTATTGACCCTGGGGTCATAATTACAAGTCCCCCTGAGGATGATGAGGAGGAAGAGGTCGCTGGGGGTGAGCAGACTCAGCTGGTCGATCAAAGTGAAAAAGCTCTCCAAGAGCGAGCTGATGCTGAGGGGCTGATTGCCGAGCTCACTCAAGAGAACCCTTTCGACCCTTCTTTAGCTGGGACACCTCTTGAAGACCCCAAAGATGACAATATTCCTCCTCTCGCTGGACAGGGCTCTTAGATGATAGGGCTAGATAGGTCTTTCCTTGTATTTTACTTTTGCTGTAGTTGTTCGCTCCCTTTAGGAATTTATTTTGTAACTTTTTTGGGCGATCAAGTCTTGTTATCAATGAAATCATCTTTTGCTCGATTCTTTTTCTTTACATTAATTGTTCTTTGCATTTATATTTATGCTTAACAATCTTAATATAGTTGGGCTTTGTTCCTTAAGAACTTTTGCCTTAGGAATTTGAGGGCTTTGACCTTAGGCTATGTTCATTTAAAAACGAACAACCTTTGATGGGCTTGATTGTATAATCAATTTGTGCCTCGATCTTGAATCTCCTTTGAACGAACAACTTAAGGTTAAACTTTCTTTAAAAAATTACAAGTACAAATGACGACCTAAAATGCAAACCATAATAAACTAAGTTGAAGTTATTCGACCTCTATACACTTTGTCAAACAATCAACTTATCAAAGTACATAATTTACCCTCAAAGTCAAAGTAGCTCGACTACTATACATTTTGTCAAACCAACCTTAAACTTTTAAAGGAATTTAAACTATACAAGAGGAAAACAACATTAGATCGCAAACAACTTGACCCAATCAATTCTGTTCGACCACCAATACTTGGTGGAATTTTTCAAAAAATTATGCAGGTTTTTGGATCTTACTTGTGCACATGTAGTTTTAGCTCGCCCAAGGAACTTAGTAGCTCGCCCAGCTAAGCAGTGTCACTTTCACTTCTCATAGGCAAAGTAGCTCGCCTATTGAAAATACTTCTTCAAATTAGCTGCATTCCAAGAATATTGGGCCGAGTTGTCATCTAAGTCTTCTATGTCATATGCACCATTGGGTAACCTGTCCGTTACCCTATATGGGCCCTCCCAAGTCGGGCCAAATATGCCTAGAGGTGGGGCGAGCTTTTTCCTCAGAACTAGGTCACCGCCCTCAAACTTTCTTATTTTGACTTGAGAATTGTAGTAACGCTCTGCTCTCTGCTTGTATGTCACATTTTTTAGTTCAGCTGTGATTATTTTTTCTTCAAGCAAATCTAGCTCAACTGATAGGGCAGAGCTGTTCGTCACTTCTTCAAAGTTGGTCATTCTCAATGTTCTGGTCTTCAATTCATCTGGGATGATAGCCTCAGTTCCAAATGCTAATGCAAAAGGTGTTTCTCCGGTACTTGACCTGGGAGAAACTCTGTATGCCCATAGTACGTCTGGCAATTCTGTAGACCACTTGCCTTTGTTTTCTGTTAGCCGTATTTTAAGAATATGCTTGATTATCTTAATAACGGCTTCCACCTGACCATTTGATTGTGGATGATAAGGGGTTGCATAGTGCTTTATGATCCCCCACTTTGTGCAGAAGTCTCGAAGCTTTTTTCCATCAAACTGAGGACCATTGTCTGTTACAAGTGTTTGAGGAACTCCGAACCGACAGACAATATTCTTCCATATAAAGTCAATCATCTTCTCTTGGGTAACTTTAACTAGAGCTTCTGCCCATTTTGTATAGTAATCCACGGCCACAATAGCAAATCGTACATTTCCTTTTCCACGCGGGAAAGGTCCAATAATATCTATTTCCCATCGTGCAAACGACTAAGAACTGAAAACCGAAATGAGTTCTTGAGTAGGGGTATGGATACTTGGAGCAAATATTTGACATCGGTGGCAAGCTCTTGCCATCTGAATTGCATCTTTTCGTAAGGTCGGCCAGTAATAGCCTTGCCTTACAGTTTTGTAGGCCAAAGCTTGCTCCCCAGCATGATTTCCACAGGCTCCAGAATGTATATCTTCCAAAGTAGTCCTTCCTTGCCCCTTAGACATTCCTTGCCCCCTAGACACACACTTGAGTAGCGGGACTGAAAAGCCTCTTTTGTAAAGTTGTTCGTCTACCAGGGTATACCTAGCTGCTTGTTTTGTTATTCTTGCAGCTTTAAAAGAATTGCTTGGTAGTTCACCGTCTTTCAAGTATTTGGCTATAGGAGTTCTCCAATCATTGTCATCTTTTTGTTCGACCACTTGATTTACTTCGTAATCCACCGTCGAAGGTTGGGTTTTCCTAGTAATGACGATGTCTGTTAGATCTGCTGGCCCGTCACTTGTTGCTAATCTTGCTAGGGCATCAACTTGTGTGTTGCTCGTTCAAGGTACCTGCTGGATATATACTTGGTCTAACATAGATACCAAATGAGCAATAATTCGTTGATACTCGATCATATGTTCATCTCTAGCCTCATATTTACCTAGTACTTGGCTCACAATGAGTTGAGAATCTCCAAAGATCCGGAGTCGTCTAACTCCAACTGCTAGTGATAGGTGGAGACCTGCAATGGAGGCCTCGTATTCAGCTTCATTGTTGGTGGCCATAAACTCGAATCTGACTGCCGAAGTGAATACTTGTCGGCCGGGGCTGATGAGAACTACCCCTGCCCCCGAGGCCAAATTTATTGACGAACCATCTACATAGAGATGCCATGGGTGATCTAGCCCTCTCGTCGGATTTTGGGGAAAAGTCAGCTCGACTATGAAGTCGGCTAATGCTTGACCCTTAATCGTTATTCGAGGTGCATATGTCACTCCGAACTGGCTAATCTCTATGGACCATTTTAATAGACGACCAACTGTGTCGGGTCGGTGTAATATCTCCCTGAGCGGGAAAGTTGTTAGTACTTCAATCTGATGATCGAAGAAGTACGATCTTAACTTTCTAACACTCATGACAAGAGCATATGCCAGTTTTTCTATAGGTGAATACTTCACCTCGGCTTCGTGCAGGGCCTGGCTGACATATTAGATGGGAAGGTGAAATTTGTCCTCTGTTCGTACCAACACCGAACTTATGGCCATATTCGAAGCTGCCAGATATAAATATAGCTTCTCACCGGAAATTGGATTTGACAGAATCTTAACATCTCCCAGATAGTCTTTTAACTGGTCGAAAGTTTTCTGGCAGCTTCCTATCCACGTAAAATTGCCTTTTTTGATGGCTTTAAAGAATGGACGACATTTGTCCCCTGATCGTGATATGAACCTGTTTAAAGCTGTTAGGCATCCCGTCAGCCTTTGTACTTCTTTGATAGAACGAGGAGGCTCCATATCAACAATTGCTTTAACTTTTGCAGGATTGGCTTCGATTCCCCTCTTACTAACCAGATGGCCTAGGAATTTTCCCGAATGTACTCCAAAACTACTTTTCTTTGGATTCAACTTCATGTTGTATTTTTGGAGAATGTTGAAGACCTGGGATAAATGATTTAGGTGATCTTCTTTTCGAGTACTTTTGACGACTATGTCATCAACGTACACCTCCACCGTCTCCCCGATATGTTCGTCAAACATTTTGTTCACCAGCTTCCTGTTTGTGTAGAAGACCGTATTTTCTTGATCGTTCGGGTGCATCGGGATTTGGTGGTAACCAGCAAAAGCATCCATAAATGTGAACATTTCATGCCCTGCTGTGCTATCCACCAGTTGATCAATGTGCGGAAGTGGAAAATTATCCTTTGGGCATGCTGCATTTAGATCTGTGAAATCTATGCATAGCCTCTAGGTTCCATTCGACTTTCTCACTAGGACAGGATTTGCAACCCATTGTGGGCACAACGCCTGTTTGATTAGGTCGTTGTCCAACCACTTCTTGACTTCTTCATACAGAGCTTGATACTTATCGGGCCCGTATTTCCGTCGTTTTTGGTGGACAGGTCTTCGGGCTGGACTGATGTTTAGTTCGTGATAAGCATCTTTTAGATTGATTCCCACCATATCTACATGTGACCATGCAAAGACATCGAGGTTAGCTTTTAATAATTCTGCCATTCGAGTTCTGTAGGGCTTAGGGAGCTCGGATCCGATGTAAAGTTCGAGATCATCACGGTTAGGGTTAACTTTGAGGGCTTCCAGTTCTTCGACTGGAGTTGCTCGCTATCTTTGTCCCTTCCACCGTGGATCAACGATTGGCTCTTCCGGGCTTAGCTCATCCTCGATGTTCATTGGTTCTGCACCTAACCGGGGGTCAAAATCCTCTGTTGGATTAGTGCCATTGTTGGTCGCCACAACTGGGCCCTCCAGGCTGATGCATGGACTCAATTTATCGGTAACCATTAACAATTTTGCTACTGGCAAGGTTTGCTCGCCGTCTAGCAACTTCTGTTCACCCATGGACAAGGGTTGTTCGTCTATGTCCATCTGATCATTCTGGGTCCCCAAAATGTCTTCAAGAATTGATGGTTCATTATCAAAAGGGCTGGTTGATGCTTCCATCATAAGTGTATGTTCTCTGATTGGATGAAGTTGAAGGAGACATTCCCGAGCTTTCCTTTGGTCTCCCTTTAGTGTTCCCGTACCACTGGTTGTTGGGAACTTAATACGGTAGTGGTAGGTTGAAACTGCTGCTTTAAATTTATTTAGAAACGGTCGGCCAAGGAACCCATTGTAGGTGGACTCTTGATCTACGACCAGGAAATCCACTATTCTAGTTATATTCTTTCGGGGATTCTTGGTCGACACCAATTGTACAGACAACCTAATTATCCCTAACAGTTCTATCACATCATTTCCGAAGCCTAGAATTCGGTGATTAGAATCTTGAATGTAGCTAGCATAGTGGCCTAGCTAATCAAGCATTTTCTTGAAGATGATGTTGGTGTAGGCTCCGGTGTCCAACAGTCGGTGCACTTTAGTTCCTATTATCTTGGTGCAGATAACGAGGGAACCGTTATGGGTAGTTACGATTCCTTCCAAATCTTTTTCAGTGAAGGTCAACTCTGCTGTGTGAAGAATGGATAGGTTGACTCCCATTTCTTGCACCTGGGCAACTGCACGTAGCTCAGCGTTTCTTTTTCGATTTGAGATTGGCGGTCGGCCATCAGAACAACCACCAATAGGTCCTGCAGGCTCCATCATTTGGATTTCAGGAACTGGACCTCCTGCTAGTGCCGGAGCTGGTCGCCCAGCTCGATTCCGGCGAGAAGCTTGCTCTATATCCTCTTCTTCGGAATCATCATCTCTGTCTCTCTTTCCGGGTTGTCTCTTCACAAACTCAGATAGCTTACCCTCCTCATAGAACTGCCACAATTACTTCAGCAAGTCATGACATTCACTTGTAAAATGCCCCACACTTTGATGGTAGACACAATACTTGTTTTGGCTTAACTTGCTAGTGTCTTGACGTATCTTTCTAGGAGGAGTAACTCCTTGTCCCGGACATTATTGTATACCGCATCTATTGATATGGTAAGTACATGATTCAGCTTGTCTTTCAGTTTTGTCCCCTCGTTAACCTCCACCACCAGTCTTTTTCCCACTCTCCTTCTGTTCACCTTTGTCTCCCATGTCTTTTTGCAAGGCTTCGTGCATGGAGACAAAGACTCCTGCCCGGTCTCAGAATTCAGCGTAAGTTTTCAGGCATCTGAGATGTACATCCTTCCAAAGTTCAGTGCCCTTCTTCAATCCAGCTAGGACAACTACAATTTTGGTGTCTTCGCTGACTGATTCCCCTTCTAGCAAAACCTTATCAAATCTTTCCAAATATGAACGGTCCGACTCGTCGTCAGCTTGTTTTAAGTCGGATAACCGATGTCTCTAGGATAGATAAGACCCAGCCGTAGAGAAATAGGACAAGAATTCATTGCCTAGCTGGGCAAACAAATGAATTTAAGCTGGTGGCAGAGCCGAAAAATATTTATAGACAAGGTCCCCCAGAGTCAATGGAAAATTGTGGCACTGGGTTGCATCACTAGCCCCCATAGATATTATATAATCAGAGTATTTCATCAAATGCACCCGGGGGTCCACCGTGCCATCATATTGTATACTTGTAGGGAATTGGATCTTCTTTGGAATATGAGCTTTTAGAATTACTGAAGATAATGGTGAGGTAGGAAGAGCAGTATTCCCATAACCTCTTTGCAGGTCCAACTGACCCTGCATGCTTTCAATTGCTTTCCTCATGGAGACCAGTTCCTCCAGGGATCCCTCTTGACTTGGAGGCTGTTCGGCGAACAGAGGTGCATGACCATCTGTTTGCCGCAGTCCCTCGCTTGGTATGGGAACCCCCTGGACTGGCCTCCTAGGATTAGGCTCCACATCTAGGCCTAGGCGACTAAAAGCTGACCTAGTCAGCCTTTCGTGGACTAACTGGCGAGCTGGTACGTAGGCCGGTCGAGCTACTTCTGCTACTGGATGGACCTCCGTTACTCCCCAACCATGGCGACCTAATCTATCCAGTGCACTTTGGCATGTGCCCTGACTAACCCCCAGAGCTTGATTTGGGGTTGATTCTCCATGGCTGGTAGCTTCGGCGAGCTGTTTCTCCTTGCCCTTCATCTTACGAACTTGGACACTGTCTACCTCATTTTGATGGTTATCTCTGGCCTTCTCATGCTCATGAACTCTTGTTGGGCTATACCTTGCTCGGATATGAGATGGGCCCGGCTATGTTTGTTACTTTTGCAAGGCCTGAAGCATTGCGATTGTTCGAGCTAATTCATCAGGATTGCAAACAAAAGCATCCAGTTCAGGTGGCATTGGTTGATGTGTAACTGTTGGATGGTTTTCTTGCTCGTACCTGGCTATTTCTGCTCACCTACCAGCCTAGGACATCCTTGAACGTGAATCCCTTGTCACGTGCTGGGAGTGTTGAGTCTCATGAGACTGAGGCATCTTTAACTGATGTTTGGGTGTTAGTTTTTAAAAGTTCTTAAATGAAGAACACCAAGAACACCTTTCTTCAATTCTTCAAGTTTAAGTTTGAAGTTCTTACTTAATCACACTTGAATCCTTAAATTGGAGGTTCGGACCCCTCCTTCTAGCGCCAATTTTTTGATGATCTTTGCTAATCACAAGGATTAGTGGCTGTGTGTAATTGTTAATTAGATCACCAAACAATTACGTGTGATTGATCACTAACGTAATTAGTGAATACAAAAATTTGGACTGGGATAGAATTAACACGTGTATAGATTACGTATTTAATTCGTGTATAAGAGAATCGAGCTGCTTTGGGTATATAATCGTAGTTTTGACGTGTATATGAATTTGTGCTTTTTTTATTAGCTGAAAAAATCTAAGTATTTATACAGGTTTGCCTAGCAGGAGGTGTACATGACCTTTGACCTCCCTAGTGTGCATGTGTGACACTTGGCCCTGACTATTTTGACCTTATCTAAACTAAATTCTATCCTCTTGTACTGGACTTGCTCATATTCAAGAGTTGCTCGTCCTGTTGGACATGTCATTGAGGAGTCTTTAGTTTGATTTTGATGGTCTTTATTCTTGATAATTTGTTGTCTTGATATTGGAGCCAGATCTGTTCGCCGATATGCTAGATATACTCGTCGGGGTGTCATCTGGGTCCACATGGATAAGAGGTTAAAGCTGCTCGCCTGATTATAATTGCTAGGCGGACAAAGCTTGTTCGTCCGACGTTTCCAGCTCAACCTGGTTTTGTGGGCTTAACTTTATCTTAAGGGTTTGGGTTAATTCTGATCGCCCTAATGACATTTCTGCTCGCCTATCAACACCCCGACATCAAGATGGGATAGAGGTGGAGATGGAGGTGGATCGTTGAATCCCATCCGTTGAGAGATGGTGGAACACCAGTTACGAAGAGACTCGTTGTAGCTTGTCAGGGCCTCCATCTGCTTCCAGATGTCTCTCAGCTCACGCTCCACCTGAGAAGGAGCAGAGTCGATCGAGGAGGACTATCCATTGGTCTGGCGGCAGGACTGCAGGATGGTCTTACTGTGACCGCCCTGCCCAATGACCTTCTCCTTCTTGACTCTGGCCATATCTAAATAGATGCGGTCCTCGTCAATCGGGGGAAGGGTGGGGTTCTCCCCACTATCGTCGGTAGGAGCCACCTATTGTGAGGCCTGGGCGAGACGATCCTTGAACTGGTTCTAAAATTATATAAATAAAATACAATTATAATTAAATTACAATTATAATTAAAATTTAAAAAATAATTATGTGGATCTCGGTGGTGCAGCGTAGGTAGATGTCCCAGTTGATTAGTGTGATTTTTGCTTGAAATTCGTGCACTTAAATTGCTTAATTTAATTGGATTTCTTGCATTTATTTACATTAATGTGACCATTTGTGCTTAATTGTCGAGAAAGACATTTGTGTTTATTTTGCAGGAAATTAGAGAATTTTATAAATAAATACGAGCCTTTAATTTATTGAGGTCGAGCAAAGTGAAAAATCAAGAAGGAAACAAACTGGGCTTCATTTAATCTAACAAGTTTTGGTCCAATTGAGGAATGGACGCGGATATTTGCCCCCCCCCCCCCCCCCAATTTTTAATTTGTTCACCCACCAATTTTTATTTTATTTGAAAACACAATTGAAAAGACTTAAGTACCCTTAGGCAAATTTTAGATAGACAGATACGATCAATTCACCCCCTTTTCAATCTTACCGGAATTACAACAGTCACAACGATCTCGAAGTCTTCTAACATTGTTCTTGGTGTTAGTGAGATGTAAATTCCAAACCAAACAAGAACTTCTTATAGGAGGAGGAGAAACCGTACTCATATCGTTCACTTTTAACTTTTGTAAGGCTAGGGTTAAATATTAAACCTATTTAGATGATGTTTGTATTTATTTATGTCTATTGACTTGTTTTTATGCCTATTGGTGTTGTTTGAGTAGTATAATATTGTGTAGGAACAAATATATGTCGAAAAATATAGTTTCGCGCATTTTTTATATATTTTTTTATTTCGGTTCGTGTTCAGCACTGGTTTGTCGAACATTTGCACTAAGTTCAAAAATTTGTGTAAAATATTAGCCAAAATTCGAGTAAATATGTTCGAACATCATGTTCAAAAATTTTAATCAAACATTGCCGCATTGTTCGAAAATTTTAATCAAACATTGCCACATTGTTCGAAAATTTTAATCAAACATTGCCACATTGTTCGAAAATTTTAGTCAAATATATTGTTTTGTTCAAATAACCAGTGTCAAACAAGGGCATCGTCTTTTTCAACAAAAACCAACCTTCATCCATGGTGGCACCCCTGTTTGATGGTGGCTTACGGCTGCGGGTCATGGCGACTCACGGTGGCTCATGGTGGCGGTCGCATAGGGCTCACGGCAGCAGTTGCGAGCAGACGAGGTTGTCTCACATCGGCGGTAGCGGATGGCTCATAGTGGCGGTCGTGGAGAGCTCACGACAGCGGTGGTGGGGGGCTTAGGACGGCCGTCGCGGAGGGTTCACGACAGTCACGGCAGCGGTCGAGGGTTTTTATGCGCGTATTTTTTGTATGAAATGAGAGGGGGTGAGTTTACAAATATTAAACATAGACTGAAAAGGAGATAGGGCAATTCTGGAAATTTATTGGTGGTGAACTGAACTATAGAGTAATGAACTGAAAAAAAGGGTGAACAAATTATAAAGGGGGGGGGGGGTAAATATCCATGTCCTTGAGGAATTATAGCAGCCCATTTTGAAGGCCCAACATTTCTATTCATAAATTAATTCATTAAGGGCCCAATTGTTTTTATATTTGACCTTGTTATTATTTGCCTTGGACACGTGATTTACTAAGAGAAAGAAAAAGTAACGGGGTCCACTCAAGTAAAGAAGAAAGGGAAAAATTGCTGGTGTTGATAGGCGAACATCAATCATTGTTGGGCGAACAAGGATTAAAGCCTAAAAAAGGATTATGAAGAATCAACCCCAAATCAAAGATGATTAGCAAAGGAAATCAAGTTGGGGTGCATAAATCAATCCAGAGAGTGTACGAACTGACGAACAACTCTACCGGAACAACATACTGGCGAACAGGTTTTAAGACCCGAGACCAGATATGAACATTCTGCCAAGTCATTGAAGACGAGCAACATTGTTAAAAGGTGGTGCATCTATCAGTCTAAGAGGTGTATGTCAACGGACAAAGGACCAAGATCCCAAAGCCAATCTGTGTAAAATACAAAGGCGAACAACTTCTGAGCCATGCACCCAAAAGGCGAACAACTTTTATGAAAAAACCATTCTGGATATACTAAGCCGACCTGGACGAACAACAATGAAGTCCGAGATAAGACCAAAGAAGACTTTGTAACTAAGATTCAGCTTAGATAAGGTCAAACTAAGGTTAAAGGACACTTGTCAAGCATGCAGTCTAGGGAGACCAAGAGTCATAGACACCTCATGCTTGCTAGTCTCTATAAATAGTTGTTCTCCAGCTTAAGAAAAACAAGTTCAAATTGACAAATACTCCCAAAACACACACTAACACACCAAAACGTGCACACATATGAAATTAATACAATTTCGACTTCCGTATTTTCGAAATCATAACCCAAATCTTCGATTTATCATTTACGGTGGTAATCAATCACACGAAATTGATTGGTGATCCTAAACCAAACTAAAACAGTCACTAATCCTATCAATTAAATTTGATCACCAACAAATTGGCGCTAGAAGGAGGGTTCGAACCTCCAGTTTAGTGTGATTAGTCAAGAACTTCAAGTTGAAAACTTGAAGATTTGAAGAAGGTTTCAAGAAACATTTGAAGATTCAAATAAGAGTGTTCTTGGTGTTCTTCATCATAAGAACTAAGACAAATTAATTTGAAATGCCTCAATCCAAGGAAACCCAAGGATCAAGCTTGTCAAGGAGAGCATCTCCTACCCGAGCTTCATCGGCCGACCACCAAGATCGTAATCCCAGGCATGCGAATAAATCGCAGCATACTGCCATAACTCATAATCTCCCACCTGAAATGGAGGCCCTGGCAGACATACCTTAACGAATTGGCCAAAACCATTGCTGCTCTTCAGGCTCTACAGAGACAGCAAGAACAAAATAAACCTTCACAAGCGAGACCTAAGAACAAACCCATGGAAGTTGTTAGGACCAGGTCAGCCAGAGGTGAACAACACGAGGTAAACAGTGCTCAGGTCAGGTGAGATAAAGACAAAGCCAAGATGGTCGAACCAAGAGAAGGCCAAGCAGAGTCTGCTCGTAGGCGAACAACAATGTTGAGTCATGGAACAACCCGTTCCAGTGCCCAGGACAGACTTGGCCAACCCCAACAACAGGAGAAAGTTGCTCGCCAGGAAGTTGAGCGTGGGCGAACAACATTTGAACAACCACACCATCAGTTCATGAGAGACTCTCCCAGTCTACCTTCAGGCGTCTAGGGCCAAATGCGGCGAGTAACCCTATAAAATAACTCCAGCATTTGCCCACTCCGAGTGAGGGACTGCGACGAGCAGAAAGGTTGGTACCTTTGCTCGCCGAACAGCCTCCAAGTCAGGGGGCATATTTGGATGAGCTATCAAGTTTAAGAAGGGCAGTGGAGAGCATGCAGGGACAGTTGGACCAACAAAGAGGAGTGGGGACGACCAGCTTGCCATCCTCACCACTATCACCTATCATTCTGAAAGCCCCGATTCAGAAGAAGGTCCAGTTCCCGGCGAGCATACAGTATGACGGTGTTGCTGATCCCAGAGTTCATCTGACGAAGTATTCAGATTATATGGTCTCGGTGGGAGCCAGCGACGCCACTCAATGCCGAAACTTCCCCTTAACTTTGGGGGATCGGGTGCACAAGTGGTTTTCGGAAATGCCACTAACATCTATCCACTCGTTCACTCAACTGAGTCGAGAGTTCCTTTCTCATTTCTCAATGGCGGGGTCATACTTATCCCAGAAACACCGATTGTCGGACCTAAAATAAAATGACGACGAGTCGGATCGGGCATTCATGGAAAGGTTCGACAAGGTATTGTTAGAAGGTGAACCCATCAGTGAGGACACAAAAATCGTTGCCGTTATGGCCGGGTTGAAGAAAGGATCGAAGCTATGGAAAGAGGTACGTCTGAAGTGCCCAAGAAGTTATGCCGAATTCAAAAATCAAGCCGGCATATTCATTTCCATGCACGAGGCCTTACAATCAAACTTAGGGGAGAACAAAGCTGATCCCAAGGAGAATAACAAGAAACCTGGCGTAACAAGCTATCGAGTCCCGAAAAACATGAAGGCATTCACTGAAGGGACGGAGCTTAAGGAAAAGTTGAATCAAGTGCTAACAGTATCAGTCGATACTATTTATGAAAATGTGAAAGAGAAGGAGTTGCTCTCCCCTCCACGGAAAATCCGCCAGGACACCGACAAACTCAACCCTAACAAGTATTGTGCCTACCATCAAAGTGTGGGGCACTTTACGAGTGAATGTAGAGATTTGCTCAAGCAACTTTGGCGGTTCTACGAGGAGGGGAAACTTTCCGACTTTGTTAAAAGACAACCCGGAAAGAGAGTCCGGGAGAAGAACTCTGAGGATGAGGATGATCAACCTCAGAAAAATAATAAACCAGGACGACCAGTTCCTACCATTCCTGCTCGTTCGTTGGAAGACTTATACATGATGGAACCCGCAGGCCCCGCAGGAGGGTGTTCTGATGGACGACCACCAATCTCTAATCGAAAGAGAAAGGCTGAGTTACGAGCGATCGATCAAGTCCAAGAAATGGGGGTTAAACCGTCTATCATGCAGACAACATAATTGACTTCTACCGAAAATGACTTGGAAGGGATATTAACTCCACACAACGATTTGCTCGTAATCTGCGCGAAGATTATGGGGACACGAGTCCATAGATTGTTGGTAGACACTGGAGCCTACACCAACATCCTATTCAAAAAGACGCTCGATCACCTTGGAGATTATTCTGGCTATATCCGGGATTCGACTCATAGAATAGTAGGCTTTGGGAATGCTGAAACAGTCCCATTGGGAATAATTACTTTAGCAGTACAACTTGTAACGGCCAATGAACCCGAGAAAAATATTACAAGAATGGTTGACTTCTTGGTTGTAGACCAGGATTCAACTTATAACGGGTTTCTTGGTCGACCCTTTTTAAATGAATTCAAAGATGCATGTTCCACTTATCACTATTGTTTGAAATTCCCAACAGCAAGTGGAGCAGGCACAATCAAAGAAGATCAAAGAAAAGTCAGGGAATGTCTCCTACAGTTGCAGGCCAAACATGCATTAGTATCCATGGTGGAAGCCATAACTAGCTATCCTGCTAATGAACCATCAATACTGGAGAACATGATGGACATAGAGGAGGACCACATGGATACTGACGAGCAACATCCTGACGAGCAAGTGTTGGACGAGCAGCTCATCACCACCCATGGGGAACATCTTTCTGACGAACAACAAAGGGTTGGTGACGAGCAACACTCGTCAGATGACTTGGAGGGCCAGGTGTTGACTAACAACAATGAGTCAGGACCAACAGATGATCTAGATCCCCGCTTGGGAGCAGAGCCCATGAACATCAAAAATGATTTCAACCCTGAGGGACCGATACTTGATCCTCATTGGAAAGGACAAAAACGACGAGCAACTCCAGTTGAAGAACTGGAGGCATTCAGAGTTAATCCTGAAAACAAGGATCTCGAATTATACATAGGATCTGAGCTCCCTGAGCCTTACAGATCCCGAATGAAAGAGTTCCTCAGTAAGAATCTAGATGTTTTTGCTTGGTCTCATGCAGATATGGTGGGGATAGATCCAAAACATGCCTGTCACAAGCTCAACATTAATCAAGCAAAAAGGCCTGTTCATAAAAAACGAAGGAAGTATGGCCCAGACAAGTATCAGGCTTTGAATGAAGAAGTAAAGAAGTTGTTAGACAATGACTTAATCCGACAAGCACTCTGTCCACAATGGGTAGCAAACCCAGTCCTTGTGAGGAAACCAAACGGGACCTGGAGGCTATGCATAGACTTTACAGATCTGAATGCAGCATGCCCGAAGGACAACTTTCCACTCCCTCACATTGACCAGTTGGTAGACAGCACTGCAGGTCATGAAATGCTAACATTCATGGATGCCTTTGCCGAGTACCATCAAATTCCAATGCATCCAGACGATCAAGAGAACACAACATTTTATACGAACAAAAACTTGTTGTGTTGGAAGAGAATGCCCTTCGGCCTCATCAATGCCGGAGCAACATACCAGAGGTTGGTGAACAAGATGTTCGACGAGCAAATTGGAGATACGGTAGAAGTCTATGTGGACGATATCGTAGTCAAAAGCCCCCGAAAGGAAGACCATCTTCAACATTTGACCCAGGTGTTCGAAATTCTTCGACACTACAATATGAAGCTGAATCCAAAGAAGAGTAGCTTTGGAGTTCATTCAAGAAAATTCCTAGGCCATCTTGTTAGTCAACGAGGGATTGAAGCCAATCCAACAAAAGTCAAAGCAATCATGGATATGCAACCACCACGCTCGATAAAAGAAGTGCAGAGGCTTACAGGATGCCTAGCAGCATTGAATTGGTTCATATCCAGATCGGGGGACAAATGCTGTCCATTCTTTTGAAGCCATCAAGAAAGGACAGTTCACATGGACTAACAACTGTCAAAAGGCGTTCGACCAACTTAAAGACTAACTGGGATATGTTAAAATCCTATCAAAACCTGTCCCAGGAGAAAAGCTATACTTATACTTGGCAGCGTCAAAAGTGGCAATCAACTCCGTTCTGGTGCAAGAAAATGGCAAATTTCATCAACCTATTTACTACGTCAGCCAAGCTTTGCACGAGGTAGAGATCAAATACTCCCCAACCGAAAAACTGGCGTACGCACTTGTCATGAGTGTAAGGAAGTTACGACCATACTTCTTTGATCATCAAGTTGAAGTGCTAACAACTTTCCTACTCAGACAAATTCTCTATCGCCCCGACACAGCTGGTCGCCTATTAAAGTGGTCACTAGAGATTAGCCAATTCGGGGTGACCTATGCTCCTCGAACATCGATCAAAGGGCAAGCGTTAGCCGACTTTATTGTCGAACTAACCTTCCCACTAGATCCGACGAGAGGACTTGATCACTCCTGGCATCTTTATGTTGACGGATCTTCAACTAACATAGCCTCGGGGGCAGGAGTGGTTTTAATCAGTCCAGACAGACAAGTATTCACCTCGGCAATCAGATTTGGTTTCATGGCAACCAACAATGAAGCCGAGTATGAAGCTCTCATTGCTGGTCTCCATTTATCCCTTGCAGTAGGTGTCAGACGATTGCAAATATTCGGCGACTCACAATTGATTGTGAACCAGGTCCGAGGTGAATACGTGGTGAAAGACGATCATATGATCGAGTATCAGTGAATTGTTGCTTACCTGATAACCTTGTTAGAACAAGTCTTCATTGAACAAATTCCAAGGACAAGCAACACGCAAGCAGATGCGTTGGCCCGACTAGCAACAAACGAAGGACCTGCAGAGTTGGCAGACATTATAATTACAAAGATGAGTGATCCATCAACGAGAAATTATAATGTCAACCAACTTGATGAACAAGCAAGTGAAGAAGAAGACTGGAGAACAAGTATAGTCAAATACTTGAAAAGTGGGGAAAAACCAAACAACTCTTTTGAAGCTGCCAAGCTAATTAAGTAAGCCGCCAAATATACTCTGGTAGGCGAGCAACTTTACAAAAGAGGAATATCACTCCCACTTCTCAAATGTTTGCCTAGGGGGCAAGGACGAGCAATACTTGAAGAAATACATGCCGGAGTATGTGGAAATCACACTGGGGGGCAAGCCTTGGCATACAAAACTATCAGACAAGGCTATTACTGGCCGACTTTACGCCAGGATGCAATTAAAAAAGTGAAGACTTGCCAACAATGTCATATTTTTGCACCAAACATTCATACCTCGGCTCAACAGCTCGTATCAGTCTATAGCCGTGGCCTTTTGCAAGATGGGGAATGGATATTATTGGTCCCTTCCCAGCAGGAGTTGGAGGAGTTCGATTTGCCGTTGTGGCAGTCGACTATTATACAAAATGAGCAGAGGCGGAGGCCATGTTGAAAATTACGCAACAGAAAATGATCAACTTCATATGGAGGAACATTATTTGTCGTTTTGGGGTTCCACAAACCACCGTGACAGACAATGGTCCGCAATTTGATGGGAAAGAGTTGAGAGATTTCTGTACCAAGTGGGGGATCAAGAAACATTACTCTACGCCCTATCATCCCCAATCAAATGGACAAGTCAAAGCCGTAAACAAAACTATCAAGTATACGTTAAAAGTACGGCTAGCAGAGAGCAAAAGTAGTTGGTCTACAGAGCTTCCGGAAGTCTTGTGGGCATACAGAGTTTCTCCCAGGTCAAGCACCGGAGAAACACCTTTTGCAATGGCTTTCGGAACAGAGGCTGTAATACCAATCGAGTTAAAGACCAACACATTCAGGACGACCAACTTTGACGAGCAGGCGAACAACTCTGCTCTAGCTACTGAAATGGATTTTCTCGAAGAAAAAAGACCCAATGCCGAGCTAAAAAATGCTACCTATAAGCAGCGAGCAGAACGTTATTACAATTCCCATGTTAAAATAAGGGAATTCAGAGTTGGAGATATGGTTCTAAAAAAGTTGCTCGCCCAACCTCCAGGTGTATTGGGACCAACTTGGGAGGACCCATATCGTATAACGGAAAAATTCGTTAATGGTGTATACGATATCGAAGATATGGAAGGCAAGCAGGCCCAATACTCCTGGAACGCCGTACATCTAAAGAAGTACTATCAATGAGACGAACACGTTCTTAATTGGGCGAACAAGTGTCTTGGGGGGCAAGTGAACCAAGGAAGGAAAACCAAAAACTTGCCTATTTTTTTGAAATTTTGCTAAGTATAGAATGAAAAGTTGTTCGACATATTGTATAGCCTGGTGCTATTTCATATATTATTTTTTAAATAAAGTTGCTCGGCAAAAATATTATAAGCGAGCATATTTTTAGTTAGTGTTCAAATTTGTTCGTCGGGTTGTATATGTTAGTGACGAGCAGTCTTGCAACACTTGTAAATTTTTCATATTGTAAATATAGTAGTTGTTCGTCAAAGAGGAAAAGTCCAAAAGCTCGAGGTACAAGTCCATTTTGAGGACCAAAACCACTTAAAGGTTGTTCGTTTTTTAAAATGAACAGAACCTAAGGCTAAACCCTAATTCCATTAAAGGCAAAGTTCAATTCGAACAAAGGCCCAACATTATATGTTATAATTGCAAAAGCATTGACAAAAATGTAAAGACAATTAACATATATAAGAAAATGAGTGAACATAAGAAAGACGTTCCATTAAAACAAAAGGCATTGAGCTCCAAAAATAGTACAAGTGTAAAGTACTACAAAAACGAACAACTACAAAGAAGAGCCTACCGAGCAACTATTACAAAATAAAGACTATTCTAAGTCCTAAAAACTATTGCTGCTCGGCGGGAGGTATATCTTTAGTTTGGTCGGCAGGAGGATCAACAATCATGTCTCTAGCCATGTCCTCCGCGGCTTTTTGTTCCCTTTCCTTAGTAGCCTGCTCGTTAGCAGCAGCCGGCTCCTCTTCTTGCTCGCCTTCATCAACTTGTGGTGGAGGACGAGTAATGATGATGCTTGGGTCAAGGCCATCAATCTGGACCCCCAACTTGGCGATGTCCCCCAGTTGAAGCTCGATGTTGTTCGGCGGGAGATAGTGCTCTAAGAACTCGGTCAAATCTTTGCCCATATCTTCCACCATATCTTTAAAATCGTACGCATCAACCATGCGAATGCAATCGACGTAGGCGCAGATATATCCTAAGTTTGAGATGGGGGCAGACCGGGCCTGGAGCTTGGCCTCAAGTTGATCGCGAGAAAAAGTGCTGGCCTCCACCTCCCTAAGGCGAGCATTTTCTGCTTCGAGCTCCGCGATTCTTTGCTCGGCCGTAGATAACTTTTTCCCTTCCTCATCGAGCAAAACATCTTTGCCCTTCAGTTCGGCAGATAAGCCTTGAATTTCTTCAAGGTACTTTTTCTCGTTGTCAACATAGATAGTGAGCTGGTTGTTGAGCCGAGCAATCTGGCCATTCAAGTTGTTCGCCATCAAGTCTTTTTCCTCGGAGATTTGGCGAACAGTGGCAGCATGTTAGCGGACAGCTTCTTCCAGATCCACCACTTGAGCCATTCCCCTTTGAGAAGATACAAGGGAATTGACAGCCTGCATCATTGATAAATGAAAATTATCAATGGCCCCTTGGGCGAGGACGATCCTGTTCAGCGGCATTGACCAGGCGCGAGCAACTATCTCAGTTGCCCGACGAACATGATCATCTGCGATGTCACGTATGTTTGCCGGGGTCTTCGAACACGCGTATTGATGGAGCATATCTGCTCGCCCTGGATGGTCGCTAGCCCGGTACCTGCGAACAAAGAAGTTTCAGCACTTAGTATATTTTTTTTAACTTATTCAGTTCTTGGAAGAGTTTAAAGAAGAGTCCTTACTCGGCAAATTTGGCTCCGTCCCACGCGAGATAGGTTATGTCCTCAGGCCCACAAGGAGGAGTCTGCCTGTCTTTGCTCGCTTTACCTCCACTTTCATCAGCAGGCGCCTGGTGAGCAACCTCGGCAGAGAGCAGGCGACCAGAAGACCCTCCCACTTTAGATTTACCCTTGTCAGTGGAAGGTGGCTGGGATACATACGTGCCATCTCCTTTCTTCAGCCTTTTAGGGCTGTGAGGAGAAGAGGCGGGGACTAGGGTAGGCGATGAGCTCGGCGGAAGAGTTGTCCGCTTGGTCTGCTCGGCAGCAGAGGCCTTGTTGGTCATCCCCAACACCTTGGAGGGCGGATCACCTTTCTTCCTTCGTCCCTTTGGTGGCGCCATTTCAAACACCCTTTATTCGAGGAGAGCAAAGCTGGGAGGGACGGCGACGGTGACTTGCTCGGCTAAAAAAAAAGAAGTTAGAAGAACAAGTTTAGAATAAAGAAGACGAGCAAATCTTCAATAGGAAGTTAGATATTTTTGATATACCTGGGGGCACCTCAATCTGAGCCTCTAAGTGGTGGGGATAGGTGAGTAGGCGAGCATCTCTCTGATGCTTTTCCTCGCTCAGATACTGGATGGTCCTATCTGCCCTATTACGAAGGCCGACCAAACAGGAGGTGAACAAGAACTCTGCACCGATTTCGTCCTCCTCTGAGTTTCACTTGGGTAACCGAGGACCTGCGAGCAAACAAGAAAAGTTAAATTAGAACAATACTGTTCAAAGGCAAACAAAGAAAGACTTACGCTTAATTATTCCATAAGAAGAGGGAGAGTTTATTCGCCCAACACCACCGTGTGGACCGGAAGATGCTCGCCAATCACCCCCGATGAAGAAGAAATGTTGCTTCCAATCCTTGATCTTGTTCGGCACTCCTTCTACCATCTTGAGTCCGGTCCTGGCCTTGAGATAGTAGTAACCTTCTTCGCCTATGGGACACTTAGTAATTGTCATGAGATAGTTGATCTCCTCTGCAGTAAGGCGATCAACATATCCTTCGAGGGCGAACAGGCACATCATGCCGAGCAGATTCATCCATCCAATCGGCGTAATCTGTGTAATGGCAAGGTTGGTCGCCTCAAGAAAACGACCAACAACTGGGGGCAACGACAGCTTCAAACCAGCCATCAACGTATGAATGTTGATCGCCGTGCATCCTGGGGGTGGGAGATCAGCTCTCTCCTTTCTCCTGGGGGCCCACATATGAATGTCATACGGGATCTTGTAGGTCTCTCGGATTGAGTCTAGATCCTCCTTGAGAACAACACTTCTGATTTTGCTCGCCTGGAAGTCAGTTTTTACCAAATCCATCACTTCTCTTTGTGGGCGAGCAAAGTTGTTCGCATGTTCCTCAGCATATGCTCGCCATTCGAAGGGCCGAGCAACTCCAACTGGAATCTCATTTTCCAACATTTTTGGAGATGGGAACCCTATCCCTTCCAGGAACTTTCGAGTGAGTTCGTCCAATTCAGGATCCTCCTCCGATTCAGCACTGGTCGAGGAGCCCTCGTCGGAATCTCTGTTCGCAGCAACCACCACCTCCCTCCCTGACGAGCGAGCACCCGTATCCTCTACCGATTGAACAACGGAGTCCACGTGGGGATCTGATACCGAAGAGACTTCAAAAGGGGGTTGATTTTCGTGTGCCACAATAGGGAGGAGGGGATCAAGCGTTTCCTCGGATTTATTGCTCGATTGGGAAGACATAGAAGGAAAAGGGAGAGGAAAACCAGACGGCGGCAGTAGAGGTTGCAGACGACGGCGAATCCCTGGAGAAGACGGCGGCGCAAGGTCCCACACGGAGGCGATGGAAATTTTGGAAGAATAGAGAAAAACAAAAGATAAAATTGAGTGATAAGGACGAAAATACTACCTTGGAGTTGAATTGGAAATGCAAAATTGAAGTAATCCCATCGGAAAACACTGGAATTCGCCGGAGGAAGCTTGAAAATGACGGAGCACTGTAGCAGAGTCGAAAGAAGTGGGAAAATTTCAGTTCCCACTTCTATTTATACCCCATGAAGAAACGGGGTAAAACCCGCAATTTCCAACAAAATGCGGGCTAAGTTGAAGGAAAACGGGGTTAAATCCGAGCAAGGTTGAAAATTGAAGGGCTTATTTGCAAATATAGGGGCGCGTGGCCTCGGGACTGCTCGCGCGTGGGCGGCGCACAATCATACCGTCCACGTCATCCTCGTACATCCCCCAGATCGTAGGAAGACGAAACGGTGAACCCGAAGTTGATCGCCTAATTCAATGATGATCGCCCAAATCCTAACCAGCATAATATCCTAACTACATTTGCTCGCCACAAAGTTGCTCGTCTGGGGCAACATATAGTCAGGATAGGGGACAATTGTTGATAGGCGAACATCAATCATTGTTGGGCGAACAAGGATTAAAGCCTAAAAAAGGATTATGAAGAATCAACCCCAAATCAAAGATGATTAGCAAAGGAAATCAAGTTGGGGTGCATAAATCAATCCAGAGAGTGTACGAACTGACGAACAACTCTACCGACGAACAACATACTGGCGAACAGGTTTTAAGACCCGAGACCAGATATGAACATTCTGCCAAGTCATTGATGACGAGCAACATTGTTAAAAGGTGGTGCATCTATCAGCCTAAGAGGTGTATGTCAACGAACAAAGGACCAAGATCCCAAAGCCAATCTGTGTAAAACACAAAGGCGAATAACTTCTGAGCCATGCACCCAAAAGGTGAACAACTTTTATGAAAAAACCATTCTGGATATACTAAGCCGACCTGGACGAACAACAATGAAGTCCGAGATAAGACCAAAGAAGACTTTGTAACTAAGATTCAGTTTAGATAAGGTCAAACTAAGGTTAAAGGACACTTGTCAAGCATGCAGGCTAGGGAGACCAAGAGTCATAGACACCTCATGCTTGCTAGTCTCTATAAATAGTTGTTCTCCAGCTTAAGAAATACAAGTTCAAATTGACAAATACTCCCAAAACACACACTAACACACCAAAATGTGCACACATACGAAATTAATACAATTTCGACTTCCGTATTTTCAATTTGAATCAAAGCCCTCCGCACGCGGCGCCATTCTTCCCGGAATTTTGTGAAATCCTAATCTAATTTCGGTTTTGTTTTAGGATAACGCAAAATTCTAATTAATTTATTTTAAAATCCTGAAAATATTTCGTTAAATTTCATTAATATACATGAAATATTTAGCCTCATGAATATGCATGTTTATTAAGTCATAAATTTTCCTTGAAATTATTTTCATGTGGTTATCTTATATGCTTATTTGGAAAATATACATGTCTTTATGATTTAATTATCTTACATGCATTATTACTCCCATACATAGTTTAATTGCTTATAGTCTGCATATTATGCCCGAGTAGGCAGCGCCCGGTACTTGTCGGACCGTAATTTATGCTTTAGGTAGACGGCGCCCAATTCTTGCTCCTATGTGCCCTAGAATAATCAAATAAATCTTTATTTCTCCGTTGTCAATATATTGATCACAACTCTTACCATGTCACTTTAAAATCGTAGTGAAAAATATATGATATTACCATGAAAGAATTCGATGAACTTGCTCTCGATGGTAATAACTACCTGATATGGGCGCTAGATATCGAGATCCATCTAACCTTAAATGATTTGAGCGAAACAATTCTCGAAGGTTCGAAATCCACTAACGCCCTGAAGGCGAAAGCGTTAATTTTTCTCATGAATCACCTGAGTGAGGAATTCATTATTCAGATCCTCATTCAGGGACCCCAAAATGTTGTGGAACTCCCTGTAAGACCGTTTCCAATAATAAAATGATATACTCCTCCCTCCGGTACAATACGATTGGTTGAGACTCCATTTCCAAGACCTTAAGTCTATAACGGAGTACAACTCTACTTTGCACCGTATTGTAACCCAGTTGATGTAGAACAATTTGTCAATATTCCACGCTAGCAACCTTATACTCCAGCAGCAGTATAGGGACAATTATATGATTGGTCGCAACGTGGAAGGGGGAGAGAGAGTAAGATGATCTGGGCTAAAGGCCGAGGTCGTAGTACATCCGGTGGTCACAGGACCTCGAATTTTGCTCTTAAAAAATCTGGCAATCAAAATAAGGTTGATCATTCCTGCTACAGATGCGGATGCAGAGACCATTGATCTCGCACGTGTCGCACTCCCAAGCACTTGGTTGAGGCTTATAAAAAGCAGCAGAAGGACGACAAGGGGTAGGCCCCTAGAGTTGAATCTCACCATGCCAGCCTGCCTGAAGCAGACTTTGACCAAGACAACGTCGATCCTCTGGGCATCGAGCTCAAGGACTTTGGAAATGATGAGTGATTTGTGTATTTGATTGTTTTAGTACTTTATTTTTTGGATAAAACAATTTATATTTTTGGATCCTTTCTTTTGGATGCTTTATTTTATGGATGATATTATGTTTTAGCTTTGATGTGTTTACCTTAGATCACTGTCCATTTCTTTTATCTGGATATTGCTGTTCTTATTCATGGCTTGTAAACATATCAGCTATTAGGTTTGGGCTATTTCCTCTGGCATGATGGATTGAGATTGTGATTTATGTTTGGTAGATAGCGCCACCACTCATACAATCTTAAGAGATAGGAAGTATTTTTATAACTTGGTAGAACGTAAGGGGAGTATAACTACAATAACAATGATAGTATGTTGATAATGTGCTCCGGAAGAGCTTCCATTGTCCTCCTCGTGGGTACCGAACTCATAATCGATAATGCTTTATTGTTTCCACAATCTAAGTGTAACCTGCTCAGTTTTAGAGACATTAGGATAAATGGATATGAAACTGAGAACAATAACGAATGCCTTTTGATGACTATTACACGAGGTAGCCAAGTTATAGAAAAAATTTCTTCCTTCTCCTCCGGGTTGTATTATTCATACATCCGGCTGTCTAATCCCCATCTAGCTATGAGTATGAAATTTCATGACCCGAACTTCTTTAAATTATGGCATTAGCGGTTAAGTCATCCAGGATAACCTATGATACGTAGGATTCTACCTAATTCAATTAGTCATAATATTTCGAATAATAGAATCCTTCCTGTTGATGAATTTATTTGTGATGCATGTTCTAAGGGTAAGTTAATAGTGTGCCCGTCGTGCACTAAGGTTGGACTAGTGTCTCCAGTTTTCCTTGAATGAATTCAAGGAGATATTTGCGGACCGATTCACCCAGCATCATGATCATTTCGTTATTTCATGGTCCTTATTGATGCCTCCACTAGGTGGACATATGCCTGTTTGCTGTCCACTGCAATCAAGCCTTTGCGAAGCTCATTGCGAAAACTATCGAGCTTAGAGCTCAATTCCCGGATTATCCAATCAAGTCGATTCGCATGGATAATAATGCTGAGTTCAGCTCAAAGGCCTTTACAGATTACTGTATAGCCCTGGGAATTAAAGTGGAGCATTTGGTCCCCTACGTCCATACCCAAAATGGTCTTGCTAAGGCGCTAATAAAACGTATCAAACTATCGTGAGACCATTGCTTATGAACTCCAAACTACCCACTTCATGCTGGGGGCATGCAGTCCTACATGCATCGCACTTAATACAAATCCGTCCAACTGCATATAATGATCATTCCCCCCCACAATTAGTGCGTGTGAAAAAATCTAACATTTCCCATCTGCGTATTTTCGGATGTACGGTATATGTTCCAATAACATTACCAAAGCGGACCTCTTTGGGCCCAAAAAGGAAACTCGGTATTTACGTCGGATTCGACTCTCCATCCATCGTGAAATACCTCGAGACTTTGTCTGGGGATCAATTAACGGCCCGGTTCGCTAATTGCACATTCGATGAAGATCACTTCCCGGCATTAGGGGGAGATCCGATTTTAAAATTGAATGAATGCCGGGAGCTTACGTAGAATGTAAGTGATCTTCAGTATCTAGATCCACGCACTAGTCAATCTGAACTGGAAGTTCATAAGATCATTAATTTACAACATTTAGCAAACAATCTGCCAGACGCGTTCATTGACCATAGAAGTGTAACAAAATCGCATATACTTGCAGTAAATGCTCCCCAAAGGGTTGAGGTCCCAAGCTAATCAAGTATACATGCCCCCACACACCAGAAGCATAAAGGACCCTCAAGAGATAGTAATACACCTAAACGAAAAGCTAGCAAATTTGGTCAGCTGAATGTAAAATCTCTAGAAGAGATTCATCTAGATAACACCAAGTCTCTTGGAGATGAGAGTCCTAGTGATAAAGTACGTGCACAAAATATTCAAGGCACTAGGACCGCGGAACGACCAGACCCAGATACACTGGGAAATGAGAAAGGTCTGGTTGACGTAAAACGTTGAAGTCTCTATGAATTTTATAGATACGGGAGAAACATATAATATAAATATTACTGTTGTTAACGACACATTTGCAGCGACATTTGCTCTTTCCATTAACGATCTGGATCCAGAACCCAAAACTATCATTGAGTGCCGGAAGCGCTCCGGTTGGGTAAAATGGAAAGAGGCAATTGAAGTAGAGCTCGCATCGCTTAACAAAAGACAAGTATTTGAATCTTTCATTCGTACACCCGCGCGCGCTATCCCTATAGGATATAAATGGGTATTTTTATGAAAATGAAATGAGAACAATACTGTGGAGAGGTATAAAGCGAGGCTTGTAGCTCAAGGATTTTCGCAGAGACCCGGGATTGATTTCAATCAAACCTATTCTCCCGTAATGGACTCAATAATGTTCCGCTACTTGATATCTTTGGCAGTTAAAATGAATCTCCAAATGAGATTAATGGACGTAGTAACCGCGTACTTATACGGATCACTCGATGCCGATATTTATATGAAAATCTCCGATGGATTTGACATTCCTCAGATAAGGGATGGTGAAAATCACAGTTTGTATAGCATAAAACTACAGAAGTAGTTGTACGGCCTGAAGCAATCGGGCCTCCGACTTAGTGAATTCCTTCAGAAGAAGGGATACACATTCGATAAAACTTTCCCATGCGTATTCACGAAGAAATTGCAAAATGGTTTTTGTATCATATCTGTTTATGTTGATGACCTAAACATAATCAGAACATGCAAAGAGATTGAAGAAGCCAGTTCAATCTTGAAAGCTGAATTCGAAATGAAAGTCTTGGGTAAAACCAAGTACTGTCTCGGTCTGCAGATCGAGCATCTCCCAGAAGGAATTCTTATACATCAGTCAACCTACGTGAAGAAGGTATTGGAGAGATTTCACATGGATAAATCTCGTCCACTTAGCACCCCTATGGTTGTCCGATCCCTCGAAGTGGGTAAGGACCCATTTAGACCAAGAGAAGATTCAGAAGAAATTCTGGGGCCATAAGTTCCTTATCTTAGCGCTGTTAGAGCATTGCTCTATCTCGCAAATTGCACTAGGCCGGACATTGCATTTGCAGTCAATTTGCTTGCGAGATATAGCGCCTCTCCTACAAGGAGATATTGAAATGGTGTTAAGCATGTTCTACGGTACCTCCAAGGGTCTCAAGATCTT
Source organism: Ballota nigra (assembly GCA_947034835.1). Lineage (NCBI taxonomy): Eukaryota > Viridiplantae > Streptophyta > Magnoliopsida > Lamiales > Lamiaceae > Ballota > Ballota nigra. Next base: position 12,115,745 of record OX344729.1, read on the forward strand.
GGTTTGTTTTACCGTAAGAGCCAAGACAAAACCTTAGTAGGTTATGCGGATGCTGGCTATTTGTCTGATCCCCACAATGCCATATCCCAGACTGGTTACGTTTTTCTCTGTGGTGGTACCGCGATCTCATGGAGATCGGTTAAACAAACCATGGTTACCACGTCTTCAAACCACTCAGAGATAATAACTTTATTTGAAGCCGCATGAGAATGTGTTTGGTTAAGGTCCTTGGTAAAACACATTGGTGACTCGTGTGGTATCACTAAAGGCGATACACCTCCTGTTGATAGGCGAACATCAATCATTGTTGGGCGAACAAAGATTAAAGCCTTAAAAAGGATTATGAAGAACCAACCCCAAATCAAAGACGATTAGCAAAGGAAATCAAGTTGGGGTGCATAAACCAATCCAGGGAGTGTATAAACTGACGAACAACTCTACCGACGAACAACATATTGGCGAACAGGTCTAGAGACACGAAGCCAAATATGGACCTTCCACCAAGTTCGATAATGACGAACAACATTGTGAAAGATGGTGCATCTACCAGCTTAAGAGGTATATAGAAACGAACAAAGGACCAAGATCCCAAAGTCAATCTGTATAAAACACAAAGGCGAACAACTTCTGAGCTATACCCTCAAAAGGCGAACAACTTCTATGAAAAAGCCATTTTTGATCAACTAAACCGACCTGGATGAACAACAATGAAGTCCGAGATAAGACCAAAGAAGACTTTGTAACTAAGATTCAGCTTAGATAAGGTCAAACTATCGTCAAAGGACACTTGTTAAGCATGCAGGCTAGGGAGACCAAGAGTCATAGACACCTTCTGCTTGCTAGTCTCTATAAATAGTTGTTCTCCAGCTTAAGAAATACAAGTTAAAATTGACAAATACTCCCAAAAACACACACTAACACACCAAAATGTGCACACATACGAAATTAATACAATTTCGACTTCCGTATTTTTGATTTCATAACCCGAATCTTCGATTTACCATTTACGGTGGTAATCAATCACACGAAATTGATTGGTGATCCTAAACCGAATTAAAACAGTCACTAATCCTATCAATTAAATTTGATCACCAACACCTCCCACCTTTATATTGAAGACAACGCAGCTTGCATCGCACAAATGAGTAATGGGTACGTCAAGGAAAACCTGACGAAACATATTTCACCTAAGTTTTTCTACTCATACGAACTCCAGTAGAGTGACGTGATTACCATTCAAATGGTGCAATCTAGTAACAATCTAGCAGATCTGTTCACTAAGTCCTTACCTACATTTACTTTTGAAAAGTACGTTTGTGGTATTGGGATGCAAAGACTCAAAGTGTTGTTGTCTTCAGGGGGAGCGGTTACCCCGAAATGAATCTAGAAGATTTGATCTAGAAGATCGATTACATTCCTCCCAAACTTATTATTTGGCCGATACCTAGCACGTGGAGTTTTTATGACAAGACATTTATATTATGTCGTAATGTCCAAGGGGGAGTGTTGTAAATCTAGAAGATTTATTATTTCAAATCTAGAAGGTTTGATGTGGACATTACTAATGGACCAATAACCCAATGTGCTTCATATCTTAGACTAGGGTTTTATTCTTATAAATAGACTATTATACTCATAATTGTAATTACTCTCATACACAAGAACATTAGTGAAACTCCTGGCTTGGCTCGCTCCCAGATGTAGTCGTTCCCGACGAATTGGGTGAACAAATCTCATCTTTTATTTTACGCATTTATTTACAACATGAATGACGGGAGATTGTTTGAGTTGTAATCTAATTTCTTAAATTTATTTGGAAAATTAATTAAGATATGATGAGATATGTTGTTATTTAATTCCATTGAATGAGGTGTTGACATGGTCAAGTTCAATTTCTTTTTTGATCTAGTCAAATATCAATTTTGAAAATTAGAGTGTTAGGAAGATTATGGTGTAATATCTGAGCTTCTCACTTCGAATTGACCAATATACTTCATGCATTGTGTGAATTTAATTATTTGTGTGCTATTTATAATTTGCATGTTTTCCATATAATTATATATATACTACTTGCGAATTTGTGTTATTTATCGTGCTTTTGAATATATAATACTTTATTTGGCACACTATGTTTAACAGTGATAAAACCGTAGTATAATTATCGAGACTCTAATTAGTAGAATGAGACGAGAGTTAAGTGTTAGTATTTGAAAAGTTTAAATAAATTGATTATTTGTAGTTTTCGTTAAAATAGAAATTAAATTGGAAAATTAATTAATTAAAGAAATGTTATTTTGCACATATACGTGCATAGTTTGTGTGTGCATGACTTGGAATTTATTATTCCCGCACCACTTTTAGTAATGTAGTTTATTAAAAAAAATTATAAAGAAAATTAAAATGAAGGGCTCAGGATTCATGCACGCATAAATATACTACTAGCTAGGGTGCACCTCAATTCTTGAGGTGACCACCCAGATTTTAACATTGTATATTACTGACAACATTATATAGTAAGAGTAACAGTTTTTAGGAAATTAAGTTTAATTTTGGAAACAAATATATTCAAATAAATTAATATAGTAATAGTAACAGTATTTAGGAAATTAAGTTTAACACAATAATTTTATTGATAAATGAACATTACAATAATACATCATAATATCCTCCAACTAATACCCTCCACCTTATGACAAAAAATAAAAGCAAAAAAAAAAAAAAACAGAGCTACTTATATTGGTCGGAGGGGTATATTTTATTGAATTGTGATATGTAAATTAATCAAGCCACACTCTTAATACTAATTTCCACATATCATCCAAAATCTCCTTGTTTGGTAAAGGTCTTCTTTGTGCAAAACTTTCTAATTTGAAGCTCTTGTTAACTCGTCTGCAGTGTAGCTCTCCTTTCTTGATTTGAAATATCTGAAAAACACATAATTAATATAACATCAGCTGCTCAAATTTCAAAGTATACCATGTATGAGGTGATTTTTCTAATGTAGATATAGATTGATACAGTAATTTGTGGTAAAGTATATTATACCACAGTTGAAATATAATTAAGTAGCAACTAATACCCCCACCTTCCTCGTGCAACTATTTTACTCATCACCTCTTTCTTCTTTCTTGTTTTCCTCAAACAAATAATCAGAAGTATATACTCCAATACATAATTATGGAAAATTCAGCAACACTCATGAGCAATTATCAAATAAATTTCTTTCCTAACAGCATAAAGTGTTACCACCAGATGAAGATGCATTACACTTAGCTACTGATGCAGTTGCTGGAATTTCTCCGGTGTAGATTATTAGACACATTAAAGAATCTCAAACTATTTTTTACCAAAAGGAGAAATAATGTCAAGAAGCAGCTACGTGGAGAGAAGAAATTGAGAAAGTGAAAGGTGGAGAGAAACAAGTGAAAATGGAAAAGAAATTATTAGTATGATAATTGCTCGAAATTCATGCATTTTATTTGCCTATTTTATTGGATTTTGTGTGATTATTTACATTAATTTGATCGTTTGTGCTTAATAGTCGAGAAATGCGTGTTTTGTTATTTTTGCAGGAAATTTGGAGATTTTTAGAAAAAAAATACTTATCTTTGATTTTGTGAAATTAATTGAAAGAATGAGTCGAAAAGAAATCGAGAATAAAGAGTTGGGCTTCCATTTTAACTCAAAGGTACAGTACAAGTGTCACAGCCCAAATAAGAAAGTTATGCAGCCCATTTCCTAATTAAATTGTCACTTGGAATTTGGAGTTAGAGCAAGTATATCCATTTGTATGGTCACGTGAATGAAAGAAAAAAAAAAAGGGTTAGTGACATATAGGCACAATTGGGAGGGTGTAATTGCATTAAAGCCCACTACTTTCCCTTCATTTCAAGACACCCCAATTTGTGGGGCCACACCACAAAACAACTTTTGCAACAATCCTGCTACCATTTCTGCCTTGTAGGCCATGCCTGACTTTTGGCAGGTATGTGTCTGCTTTGCAGATTTTTTTTAATCTTTTTGTATTTTTTTAAATTCACTTTGAATTTTTAAAATTTTTATTTGACCGATTCATTTTCTATCTTTTTTATCCTTTTTTCTTTGTAGACACATTTTAATTTATATTTTCTGAATTTCATGTTTTTATAGCCTTTTCAACATTTTTTTTCTTCATAGCAGAAACCATTTTTTAATGTGAATTACCAAAAATAAAAATAAATAATAAATGCACAAACCACAATTTTATTACCAACAATTTGAAAATTACATATTTAAAATTACATCTAAAAATTCTAAAATTACATTAAATATTTGCAGAAATGAAAAAAAAAACATTTGCATATATGGTTGCAGAAATGCAAAATATAGTTGCATATATGGTTGCAGAAATACAAAATATAGTTGCATATATGGTTGCAGAAATGCAAAATTTAGTTGCAAATAGGCCCTCAACTTTGCAGATTCTTCTCTTTTCCTTTCAGCTCAATTCCTATTAAAATGCCTGTAAATCAAAACTCAAAACTCAACATCTCCAACCAAATAATAAATATTTGAGCCAAATATGCACCACAGATTATCAGATTTCAGCCAAAATATGCAGCACAGATTTGCAGCGCAAATTATCAATTTTCCATAAGTAACCATTCCAAATGCTCCCCTGCTTTAGCATATTGAATTAATACAATGGACGGAATAAAACTTCACACACATCACCACTTAAAAAAAAAAAAAAATTTCTCAAATAAAGTCAAGAAAATATGCGGCACAGATTTAGAAAAAAAAAAACTCCAAATATGCAGCACAAATTATCACAGATCTCAGGACGGGCGAGGCGCAATGGTAGGATCGGACTTGAACACCATCCAAGCAATGCAGAGGACGGGCTAGTTCCGACGAGGCAGAGACGGGCGGCGCGATGGCAGGATCGAACTCGAACACCATCCAAGCGGTCCGATCTCTGTAAATCCGAACCAGAAACGACAGATTTTTGGTGGTCGCGGTGCGCGGATGGCCGCTGGTGCGGGTGAGGCATGGAGGCTGAGGCGATAGGGTCTGGTGGCAGTGGGGGGCTGTGGGCTGGGGGCTGGGATTTGGGGCTGAGGCGGTGGGGGTTGGGGGCTATGGCGGTGGGGGTGTGAGGTATATGCAGAGAGAGAGAGAGATAGAAAGGATGGAGGCGGGGGTATGTGTGGGGGGATACATGAGAGAGAGAAAAGAATGTGGGGGTAATGAGGGTGGGTGGTCTTTATTGACCGAGGGGAAGAGAGAGGGAAGAGAAGAGGAGAGAGAGAGGAGGAGAGATAAAAAGGGTGGGACTACCTGAAAAAGTAAAAGTGTGGTTTTTTGAAATAAAATGAAATTTTTGACAATGTAAGATTTTTGGGTGGTTTTATGCAATTAAGCTCCCAAAAGTGTGGATTGAAGCAATTATTTAAAAATAATACAGTTGCTACTTATCAAAAGAATGGGTCCCACATCTCTACTTTGACCGTGAGAAAGTAAAGAAAGAAAGCAGCCAGGTTTCCCATTCAAAGAGATAGAGGGGCTGTGACTTGCATCGGAGAGAACCGCGCCATTAATGGAAGCCAAGAGCTTCCTCTCTGTGCTAGAAATTGAAGCCAGCTGCGCCAGAAAGAAGCTCGAGTCACCGGAAGCCGCGCTGTGCCATGACCCGAAATGGAGAGCTTCACCAGAAATTCAGGAGCCTCGCCATGTCGAAAACAGAGCTCATCGAAAAAGCTCGAGCTCGCTTGAATTAATAGCCACTTCGCCGAAATCAATGGAATTCGACCAAAAGCAAATAGAAATAAAATGGGAGAACCAATACCGACCTTACGCGTACCAATTTCGATGACCGACAACCGAAAGAAAATGGGCCCATTTTATTGTATTCGAATTGTAACCGAATACCGGAGGGAAACTGGCCAAGTTGGGCGAATTCCCTCTTTTATATAGTAGAGAAGAGATACATGTATGATCATTTTAGGTGACACGTTTATGGCCTTGTACATGCCTACAGTGTTTATTTTATTTTTTATTATTAAACTAAGATTTGGGTGCTCTAATGAGCATTAACTTAATTAAATTTTTTTTTTACTAGGGAAGTAATTAATGAGGCGGCGATGTTTGAGATGTACTAGGTAAATACCAGTGGGCCTTCATTAATTGACAAAACACATACACACCTTAGCATAAAACAATTAGGAGGAAAAAAAAGAGGGAGGGAGAAGTTCGTGCGCTTGATTAGCTAAGGAAAGGGCACAGTGTATAGGGAATTCAAGAAATACGGTATGTGTTATTTATTTGAAGTTAATCATTTAACTGTAGTATGAGGTTAATAGGTTTTGTGTGTTAGTAGTCTTAGGGTTTTTGCAAAAACCTTAATTTAATCCTCTATATATTATTTCATGCTGGAAATATTCTCTGCTTACAACATGAATGAGAAAACTAGCTTGGAATTTCCTACTAGATCATATGTATGCTCGAGTTTGATGATTAATATAAAAGCTTAGTTTAGATAGGTTTTTTAATTTCTTGCAGCTTTATTATTAGGTTACTCTTCTTTCTCTTAATTTGTTTTTGAAAACAAAATAAGCATTACTAATCATTGCCACAATCAAAGTCAACAAGATAGTTCACTGGTTCAGGAACAGAGCTCAACCAAAATGAAAATGTAAAACTAGAAATTGCAATATGCGCTAACAAATGCGCAACTTTGTTACCACTTCTCTTAATTTTAGTGATTCCTCTAATGCATATTTTAGTATTAATTCAACTCTACTATTAGCTAATCTCTTACTTGTAGATGTGGATATTTGTTTGCTAGTTGGGTATTAATTATTAAACTGTCCAGGTTAACTAGCTGGTGATAAATTAAATGACATACATTTTAGAATTGGATAGTGTATGATTTGAATATTTCCTATCTTTTAATTATCAAAATTCTTAATCTTATAAAGTAAAAATGTTTTTGTTTTAACTGATTTAATCAATATACAAATTAGAATTTTGAGAATCTGGTTTTATAGAGCTTCTTTGAAAAAGTAATAGAGGGGTAAATTGATTATTAATTGAAATGATATAAATATTTCATACAAAATTTATGTGAGAACGAAAGGAAAATTAATTTCTATATTAATTGATTAATACTTTGAAATGATATTTATAGTGCTTTTATTAAATTTGATAGTGGAACACGATAAGGTGGTTTAAGAGTTTACATTATCTACGTTTCGCGGAATCGAGGTAAGTAGAAATTTATTTGCAACTACAATGCATAAATATAGTGTTTCATGATTCATTTATGTATATTTGGCGATACGTGGATATTTTGTGGACTGTGAGATTCGATTGATGTTCAGTGATTATTGTGGATCTAGCCTATGAGCTCAATATTTGATATGGATGAACATGTGAGTTCAATTATTGTGAAGTGAACGTGTGAGTTCAATTATGGTGAATTGAATATGTGAGTTTAATTGCTGAGAAATGACTCTGTGAGTTCAGTGATTATTGTTGAAATAGTCAGGTTGATCGTATTGGCGAGTTGTGATTAGAAATGAATTAGATAATTTCATAAGAGAGTATACATATGTTGGCCACGCGATGGCCTGTGTATTGAGCCTATGATGGTATGTATCAGTAGGTCTGGGGCCCCCAACAAATGAATAGAAATGAATTAGGTGAGTAGAAATGAATTAGGAGAGTGATTAGAAATGAGTGTGTTGTGAGTAGGAATGAACTAGGAGAGTGATTAGAAATGAATTAGGTGAATTGTGTATAGAAATGAATTAGGCGAGTGATTAGAAATGAATTAGGTGAATTGTGTACCGAAATGAATTAGGCGAGCGATTGGAAATGAATTAGGTGAATTGTGTATAGAAATGAATTAGGCGAGTGATTAGAAATGCATTAGGTGAATTGTGTATAGAAATGAATTAGGCGAGCGATTAGAAATGAATTAGGTGAATTGTGTGTAGAAATGAATTAGGCGAGTGATTAGAAATGAATTAGGTGAGTTAAAAAGAGAGGACTTGGGGAGAATTTCTAAAGAATTTCTTACATTATGTATAATTTCTGCTTACTGAGATTTATAATTCTCACATAGTGTATGCATTGTAGGTTACTCTGGTGACGTGTGACAACCTATTCATACTGGGATAGCTTTGGTGCTCTTACAGGCTTTTGGGTTGCGGTGTAAATAGATGACGACCTGCGGGCAGGACCGTTGCTTATTTTGCTTCCGCTATTGCACATTTTGTTTTGGTTTGGACATGTACTGTATTGTAATATATAAACTAGTGTGTACTTGGGTGTTGGTTTGGACATGTACTGTATTGTAATATAAACTACTGAATACTTGTGTGTTGGCTTGGAGTTACACTGATTTGCTGGTTTGGCTTGAAACTTTTTTTTTTTTTGTAAATGTGAGCATGTTGTCGTGTTTGTGATGATGTTATGCTTTTGTTGGAAAAAAAAATTATAGCAGATTTAAAGGATTGTATTTTATCTATATTAGTATTATCCTTGTTTGTGTGAGTGTGGTCGTGTCAGAGTGGTATCAGAGCACGGTTCGCCTCCTGTAGACTGTCTATGTACACGAGCTCAGAACTTGGAGAGCTCAGCTATGCCAGTAAGTGTTGAATTATGTTCTGTTTAAATTATTTGCATTATGAATTATATTGGCTATGCGGTGTAGGACTTGTAGTATTCTTAAACAGATATGGTGAGAGAAGAAGGTGAAGGTAGTGGTATGGAACAAACTCCTGAACAGGTGGCACCAACCGCCACTGTTGATCGAGATAATCTTATTCCTCGACTGGTAGATATGGTTGAGCGTCAGGCACAATAATTTCAACAACGTTTACACCAATGAGACACAGAAAGACAACATATTGATGTGATTCAACCACAGCCAGGAGCAGCGCCTGTTGAGCTAGTTTATGAGCGATTCCGAAAATTGAATCCCCCGATCTTTAAGGATGCTATTGATCCCTTAGCTGCTGAAGACTGGTTGAGGACCTTAGATAACATGTTTCAGTACGGTAGAATCCCTGACGTGGAGAAAGTCTTGTGTGCCTCCTTTATCCTACGTGGTAGTGCCAGACATTGGTGGGACACTGTTAAGGCTACTGAAAATGTTGCTGCTATGACCTGGGAGCGGTTCAAAGAAATTTTCAGAAACAAATACTTCACAGCTCCTGTTAGAATGATGAAGATGAATGAATTCATACAGCTCAAACAGGGGACCATGACTGTTACAGAGTACCTCCGCAAATTTGAACAGTCATCCAGGTTTGCTGAACACATGGTTGGTACTGAAGCGCTGAAGATGGAGAGATTTCTGGAGGGTTTGAGGCCTGAACTTTATAGAGATTTGAGTATGGCAGAGATCCAAGGGGTAACCTATTCACAAGTTGCTAAGAGAGCACAGATTGCTGAAAAAGCTGAACTACGAATAAAACAGGCTCAAGAGGTTCAACGTCAATTTTGACAGAGTCAAGCATCACAGTGGAGAGAGGATAACAATAAAAGACCATTGCAGTTCCAAACACCAATACCTAATTTCGAATCTACACAAGAACAAACACCAGAGCAAGGGGGAATATTTAAACGTTTCAAGCCTGATCAAAGTAGAATACCGCGGCCTCCGCCGCCACCGCTGTGTCAGAATTGTGGTAGATCACATGGTGGAATTTGTCACCTGGGTCCAAAGACTTGTTTTTCGTGTGGAGAAAAAGGACATATATCCAGTACGTGCCCAAACACTGGTAACAGAAAGGAGTTAGGCTAGTAACAGAAAGAAGTTAGACAGGAGGTGATAATCTAACTGTTCAGGTAAGCGAAATTTCGAGGACGAAATTTTTATAAGGAGAGGAGGATGTAATATCTGAGCTTCTCACTACGAATTGACCAATATACTTCATGCATTGTGTGCATTTAATTGTTTGTGTGCTATTTATAATTTGCGTGTTTTCCATATAATTATATACATGCTACTTGTGATTTTGTGTTATTTATCGTGCTTTTGAATATAAAATACTTTATTTGGCATAATATGTTTAACAGTGAGAAAACTCTAGTATAATTATCGAGTGTAGCAACCCAAGTCCTCTAGTTAATTATTTATTTATTTGACATTATTTTCCCAAAAATTGAATTTTATCTAAACTATAGATTATTCTTATCTCACATGTTTTAACAAATATTATCTTTCAACGTTCATCATTATCTACACAAAGATATTTTAGGAATTCCTTTTAAATATTAAAATCTTATTATTATTATTATTGATATTATTAGTTTTCATAGTTATGATAAGATAATATTTTATTATGAAAGTTATTTACGTAATATATATTAAATACCTTTATATTAATTCTAAAAGTTTGATTTGCAAGTACACGGATCATATACTTTGACATATATTGGTTTAATATGACATACATCTTAAATTAATATTATTCTTTATTTATTTTACTTTGGAGATAGAATTTATAGGCACTAGAACTTGGCCCTTAATTTTCTATTTTCTGTTAATTTGGGAATTTAAAATAGACGAACATGTCTCACGTTTTAAAAATCGGTCCCACTATTCTCTCAACTGAATATAATCTCAATCCTCCTTATATTCAGTCCTTATAAATCAATCAGTTGAAAAATCATCTCCCAATAATTTTCTCATCCCAAAGTTTTTAGAATTACCGTAAAGATTTTCTCCTGAATATCTTCATTTTTCTCCAAGCAGAATTTATTTTTCTCCGGCTATGATCCATCCTCTACGAGGTAGCAATAATTCCTTTCTCTCAACTATTTTAATTGATTTAATTTTATGTGAAACATGGATCACCACTATTCAAACTTTCTTATTTTAAAGTTGGAATTATGTGTAATCGACACAGTGATTTTGCCAAAGTACTCTTCATCACTTTTACTAAAATAATATTTAATAAGTATAATTGTTTTCAAATTGGCCGAAACTTTTTACTCAAACCCAAAATATATATATATTTATAATTGATAGATAAAGAATAACTTTTTCATTTGTATAAGCCAAATCTTTATTTTAAATTGATTGTTTTAGAAAAGAAATGATCGATACTTCTTCCCATTATTTTTTTAAGTAGCCGAGAATTATCATTTTCGGAATATAAATTTATTTTATAAATAATCTATTAATACAATTTTCTATGTATTTATTAGTTAATTATTAATCATTTCTAAGACTTGTTATTAATAATTAAATAACATAGTTTGATTTTTGGCTTCGTGGATGGCAGTGAGGTTGGGAAGAGTTTGAAATTCAAGTTAATTTGATAACTTGAATTTCAGGTATTGTTTTCTAAATTAATTTGTCGTGGTTAGAATTTATGGTACACATGGGTCAGCTGTTTATTTGGGTTTAGGAATTCTAATAATCTAGTCTAGGATTTTGATTAAAGGAAGGTCAACACGTATTTTCGGAATTTAGATGCATGTGGGTAAAATTGGAGATATTATTTATATTATATTTTAAATAGATTTAATTATCTATTTTAGGTGACGGTAAATGCGAGGTGTAGGCTATTGAGTTATTGCATTCACGTCATCCACGACATTCATACGAGGTGGGGGTTTCTATTTAAAATTATCTCTACAGTGGTTAGTAGAGCTTGTTCTTCACTGTTAAATATTTTACGTGATGTTGAACTTGTCTGCTACGTGTTATATTCCATGTATGAAATGTTATGAAATTTAGCCAGGGACTAGTTCATGGGTCCGGGACCGTATAAGCTGCCCTTGGGATTATCGGGTCATTAAATTGACTTTGAGAAGACCCACAGTGCTCATTGAAAGTTACGTGTGGGAATACCTTAGTCATTAAAACGGCTTTGGGACGGCCCACAAACACAGTACGAGGCAATGTATGGTTATGTATTCATGTTTGCATTGATGTGTTTGACAATCTGTTTGATATTTAACTTTGAACAGTTTAACCCCACTGAGTGTGCTTGCATACTCACCCCATTCATTTTAACATTTTCAGAGTTCTGAGCGGAAGCGTGGAGAGGCGATGGATGATGGTTTCAAGATATTTTATCATAAAAACAAGTTATTTATTAATCCAACATTTTCCTAGTTAAGTTCTTATGAGCTAGTCATATTTTGGTACAACTAACATTTTTTTTAATTAAATTAGTTTTAAGAAGCTAATAAATACTCAAGTTTTCCGCTGTGTGTTAAGTATTTTTTTTTTTTTTTGGAAATAAAATTCTATATCTTATTTTTAAGTAAATATTTAGTTCATGCCTTTTTACTCAAAATTATTCTTTTGATTTTGTAAAATTTACTATTATGAAAATTGGGGCGTGACATCGAGACTCTAATTAGTAGAATGAGACGAGAGTTAAGTATTAGTATTTGAAAAGTTTAAATAAATTGATTATTTGTAGTTTTAGTTAAAATAGAAATTAAATTAGAAAATTAATTAATTAAAGAAATGTTATTTTGCACATATACGTGCATAGTTTGTGTGTGTGCATGACTTGGAATTTATTATTCCCACACCACTTTTAGTAATGTAGTTTATTAAAAAAAAATTATAAAGAAAATTAAAATGAAGGGCCCAGGATTCATGCACGCATAAATATACTATACACGTATGATCATTTTAGGTGATGCCTACAGTGTTTATTTTATTTTTTATTATTAAACTAAGATTTGGGTGCTCTAATGAACATTAACTTAATAAAAAAAAGAAAAAAAGAAAACTTACTAGTGAAGTAATTAATGAGGCGGCGATGTTTGAGACATACCAGGTAAATACTAGTGGGCATTCATTAATTGACAAAACACATACACACCTTAGCATAAAACAATTAGGAGTATAAAAAAAGAGGGAGGGAGAAGTTCGTGCGCTTGATTAGCCAAGGAAAGGGCACAGTGTATAGGGAATTCAAGAAATACGGTATGTGTTATTTATTTGAAGTTAATCATTTAACTGTAGTATGGGGTTAATAGGTTTTGTGTGTTAGTAGTCTTAGGGTTTTTGCAAAAACCTTAATTGAATCCTCTATATATTATTTTATGCTGGAAATATTCTCTGTTTACAACATGAATGAGAAAACTAGCTTGGAATTTCCTACTAGATCATATGCACGAGTTTGATGATTAATATAAAACCTTAGTTTAAATAAATTTTTAATTTCTTGCAGCTTTATTATTAGGTTACTCTTCTTTCTCTTAATTTTAGTGATTCCTCTAATGCATATTTTAGTATTAATTCAACTCTACTATTAGCTAATCTCTTACTTGTAGATGTGAATATTTGTTTGCTAGATGGGTATTAATTATTAAATTGTCCAGGTTAACTAGCTGGTGATAAATTAAATGGCATTGAGATTAGTAAAATTTTATACATTTTAGAATTGTATAGTGTATGATTTGAATATCTTTTAACTATCAAAATTCTTAATCTTATAAAGTAAAAATGTTTTTGTTTTAACTGATTTAATCAATATACAAATCAGAATTTTGAGAATCTGGTTTTATAGTGCTTCTTTGAAAATGTAAAGGAGGGGTAAATTGGTTATTAATTGAAATGATATAAATATTTCATACAAAATTTATGTGCGAACGAAAGGCAAATTAATTTCTATATTAATTGATTAATACTTTGAAATGATATTTATAGTGGTTTTATTAAATTTGATAGTGGAACGCGATAAGGTGGTTTAAGAGTTTACATTATCTACGTTTCGCAGAATCGAGGTAAGTATAAATTTATTTGCAACTAAAATGCATAAATATAGTGTTTCATGATTCATTTATGTATATTTGGCGATACGTGGATATTTTGTGGATTGTGAGATTCGATTGATGTTCAATGATTATTGTGGATCTAGCTTATGAGCTCAATATTTGATATGGATGAACCTGTGATTTCAATTATTGTGAAGTGAATGTGTGAGTTCAATTACGGTGAATTGAATATGTGAGTTTAATTGCTGAGAAATGACTCTATGAGTTCAGTGAATATTGTTGAAATAGTCAGGGTTGAATTGGCGAGTTTTGATTAGAAATGAATTAGGTGATTTCATAAGAGAGTATACATATGTTGGCCACGTGATGGCCTGTGTATTGAGCCTATGATAGCAGAAATGAACTAGGAGAGTGATTAGAAATGAATTAGGTGAATTGTGTATAGAAATGAATTAGGCGAGTGATTAGAAATGAATTAGGTGAATTGTGTATAGAAATGAATTAGACGAGCGATTAGAAATGAATTAGGTGAATTGTGTATAGAAATGAATTAGGCGAGTGATTAGAAATGAATTAGGTGAGTTCAAAAGAGAGGACTTGGGGATAATTTCTAAAGAATTTCATACATTATGTATAATTTCTGCTTACTGAGATTTATAATTCTCATATAGTTTATGCATTGTAGGTTACTCTGGTGACGTGTGACAACCTGTTCATACTGGGATAGCTGTGGTGCTCTTGCAGACTTTTGTGCTGCGGTGTACATAGATGACGACCTGCGGGCAGGACCATGGCTTATTTTGCTTCCGCTATCAATGTTCTGTATTGTAATATAAACTAGTGTGTACTTATGTGTTGGTTTGGAGTTACACTGATTCGCTGGTTTGACTTGAAACTTTTTTTTTTTTTTTTTTTTTGTAAATGTGAGCAGATTGTCGTGTTTTTGATGATGTTATGCTTTTGTTGGAAAAAAAAATTATAGCAGATTTACAGAATTGTATTTTATCTATATTAATATTATCCTTGTTTGTGTGAGTGTGGTCGTGTCATATTGTGTTTTAAAATATCAACATATTTAGTCTGTGTGTTTGTATCCTTTTCAATTAATTCTAATAGATTTCTCTTGAAAATTTCGTATATGATCAAGAAGAAAGTTTTAAGATCTTTAATAATTGTAAATTATTCCAGATTTTTTATTCAATTAGCAATTTTTTTTTCGTTTTATTCCAACTATATATTATTTTTTATAGTTTAAAAAATGCATAACACACTAAAATGCATTTGATTTTTTTAATTAAAAGTAGCTTTTGATTTTTAAATTAAAAGTAATTGTATTTGTCAAATTAATGTCATATATATTAAACAAAATATTAATTTATGTATTAATTAGATGTGGATTTTTATATTATAAACTAATAAGTGACATTGCAAATTTTGACAAATTAGTTTCCTAAAAAGATGCATTGACTTTGAAATTAAAAATTATTGTGTAATTTCTTAATATAATGCCTCGATTTTTTCCCCTAGTATCACTTTGTTTCCATAATATACATAGAATTATTTTTTATTTGTTTCTAAAATATGTAAACTTATCTGTTAGTGAATTCAAAACTTTAACAAGTTTTTCTATAGTACTAGTTTATTAACACGTGCGTTGCACGTTGTTGAAAACTTTATGACAGTAGTTGATCGAACCTTAGTACATGTAGTTATCCACGCCTTAACGTTTCCCAGCCTCTATTGTAAGAATAATTTTCTTAGAAAAATTTGGAGTCACATCAATCAATCTTAAAGTTTGGTATTTATTACCTTAATCTTAATGTATTTCATGAGAATTAAAGTGCGGATGAAAGCTTCAAAATTGATACCCTTGTTCGGTTTGTTAGTGACTCATCACTTCTTTGTATTAAGATAAAAAAATTCAAGTAGAGATAAATGATAACTTTGGAGATGACTTTTCATCGGGGACTCTAAAGTTTAAAAGTTCCCAATTTTTTCTTTTATAAAATTATAAACAATAATTGTAACCTCTTTGTGTGAGGGGAGGTGGGGTTCAATATAGATGTAACATAAGAAGTCACATCTTTAACATTAGATCTCTATGATATGAACAAAATATATCTCTAGAAATTATGAAGTAAAATTTGTGGTAACATGTATTGCAAACCAATTATGTGATGCCTGAAAAAAAAGTTCCTTTTATAGGATGAATGTTTTTTCTTGGATGATGACAATGATATTTTATTTTGGATAAAGTATTATATAAAAATGGTTCATGATAAGTTTATCATGAGATTATTTTGAAGTATCGAATATTTGATCAGGAGTATCGATAATCTCATCAAGGATATCATTAATCTCGGTTAGTGGTATTATATTGTAATTGTTGTAAAAAAATTGAACCCATATTAATGATATTTATGATGAGGTTATCGATACTTCTGGTTAAATATTCGATACTTTAAAACAGTTTCATGATAAGAATATTATAAATTATTTTCATATAAAACTTACCCTGAATTATGTTAACACTTAAAATGAGGAATCTCCATCTGAAATATTCCCAAAAATTAATGATAATTGCCACCAAGAAAATACTAAAAGACTTACCACAAGAATGCAACAAAGTATATGGATGAAATGACCAACTTTTCCTTTTGCTTGGCCTAAAGAATTTAAAAAAAAAATTGTTTCTCCTTCACAAGGATTAAACAAAGTCGTAGCAAAGCAAATATTTTTGTCTCTAAAAAAATCAAATGCTTGGTAACTAATTTGGCAACCAAGTGATGGGCTTAATGAGATTAATTAATCTCCATTGATTCAAGTAATAATATATCAATTAAGATGCATTTAAATAATAAAATGGTTTTCTAGAAAAATAGAAAGTTTAAGGGTCCAAACACCTAAAGTTATATATTTGAATCATCATGATGTAATATGACTATAACATGAGAGTATGATCATCATTACATTAATAAATTAATATAATTCTGAAATATTCTTAGTTTAAGGATCTTGTTACTAAGATAATTCATATTAACTATAATTATTAAAAAAAAAAGAATTGATCATTTATCATTGTACTCTTTCCCAATCTTCAAATCTGCAAGACAAATACTCGGCAAAAAGTAAAATTCCGAATATAGGAAAGCAATGAAAAAAAGATATAGTTATAGTTAAAAGGAATAAAAAGTACTACCTCCATCCCACAACACTTTGCATAGTTACTATTCCTCTCGTATTTTCGCGAGCGAGTTTAGTATTAGTATTTAAAATGATAAAGTAATTTTAAAATTACTTTATAGTAGAAAAGTGGTAGAATATCTATCATACCCTACCTTTAAACTTATTTTATCATTTCAAATATTAATAAACAACTCGCTCGCTAAAACACGAAGATAAAGTAACTGTGAAAAGTGTTTGGAGACGGAGGGAGTAACTCTAAAGAATACATTTTCACAAATAAACCAATCTAAACAACTAAATTTGATAAATTTCAGCTAAAATATACACTGATTTTTCTGTTATCAGCTCAATCCATATATAATGAAACACCAGTACCTAGTAGTTGATGATCTTTCCTCATAAGCATCATAAAGCTAGAGTGTATGTATATGCCTAAAGTTGTTCATCTTTACAATCTTTGGGTGATAGCTTATTTATATGAAAATTATATTCACATAAAATATTTTTCCATAAGTAGATACCAGATAAGTGCTCAGGGTCATAACTAATTTTTAAAAAGTTTTTAACCATATAGGTGCTCACTTGTGTAGAGTGATAAAGTGTCATGATAAGATTGATATAAAGGGAGCGTAAAAGAGATGGTAGATTGCACATCAATGAGAGGGTCCAGAAAATAAGCCCACCTTTATTAGTGAACATATTCTATCATTTTGATGACTCAAACTCTATAGTTACACTATGTTCATTTTTTCAAACGTCTATACAGAGTGAATAATTTAACAACCTCTTTAAAAACATGAAGTTAAAGACCTGCAGTTAGAGCTAATGCGATTCCCCTCTTTATCTATCATTCCTCCAATCCAGATATTGAAAAAAGAAATAAAAGCATCAGCATTATTTTCAAGCTTCAAAAAATGAATATATTCTTAATTTTCTCAAGAAAAAGGAGAAACAGAATAATTGAATTAAGCTAACAAAAATTATAAGTTCATCATCCTAACTGAACATCTCCAAAAGTCTGGAGAATAATACTATACTATTTTGTTTCTTCAGATTCTAACACAAAATAAATAAATAAAACAAAAAGTAAGACAACAATAATGACGGAAAATTTTATAGCAAAAATGAGTAAAACAAAACCTATAGCCAAACATAGACACCTAATTTTATAGCTTAAGTACTTAGGAGTCATTCTGGCACTATCAATTCTTTACTATGCTTCCACAACCATACTTACATTCATGAAGGTCACCATCTCTGAGTAACATATATGCATAAAAAAAACTTTCGACATGCAACTCAGAGCTAAATGTTAATCTCATAGCATTTTTAGAGAATTGGACACATTAACTTACATATGAGAATATATTATATTTAATCACATATATTTTGAATGCTTAAAACAACCACTTCCATGGAATCTTTCAGAATAGGTATACAAAACATAAGGTGAAATGTGCTCACCAATAATCACTAACCATTTTAACATTTACATGTAGATACAAAACCCAATCTGATAGTCTATGCACTATCATGTCTAGAAGGGTAAAAAAGAGGCACGAGTCTGATAAACCTCCACGGATCTCCAAGATGCTCCTTATATTTCCACAATAGAATATAAAACATGCACAAGAAGAATAGACTAAAACCTGAGTATGCATGCTTAATAAAAGCACTTACCTTATTCTCCTCCCTATCCATGAAAAAATGTATTTCCTTTCCACTCACTTTCGGGACCTTCCTTCTCTTCTACCAAATCATCAGTAAAAAAATATTTAAACATTGAAATTCAAGCAGTAAGTAATTTACAATTTAATAACCAAAGTTAATACACATGGAACAGTCAAAAGTAACTCATGCATGTGCTTATGTTTAAGCGCGGCAAGCTGCAGAACAAATTGAATATTTAACAAGTAGTTTTTGCGTTAAAAAAATCAAGTTGTTGATATAATGCAGATAAAGACCAAAGTTCTTGCCTCGGAACAAACTGAATATTTAGCAAGTAGTTTTTGTGTTAAAAAAATGAAATCAGGTTATTGAAATAATGCAAGCAAACACCAAAGTTAAAAAAAAAAAGATTCCTTTCATAAATACAAAATACATCTAACAAACTACAGTAGAGAAGCTTCTCAAAAACCAAAAGTGGGGCAAACTTTTTATGCCTTTCCAAGCAAAACTCCATATTTCAAGATTTTTTCATCTTTGCAGATTTAAAATAAATCCAAACATAGAAACAACATTGCAACCGTCCTTCACATAGATAATCTACACAACCAAGATTGTTAATGTTTGCAACCGTCCTTCACATAGATAATCTACACAACCAACATTGTTAATGTTTTCACAGGAATCATAATTGCAGATTAATCCAAAAAATAGATCGAGTGATGATATCTACAAAATTAATCGAGGATCAAAATAAGTAGAGTCGAACTGAAAACTTAATTGCAGAATTCGAATTGAGAACCTAATTGTAAGAAATAAACAACAGCAAATGACAACCTAATTGCAGAATTTGAATTGCACGCAAAGATAGTAAACACAAAATATCTCCATAAAAATTAACTCACTTTTCCTGTAGAATATCAGGATACACTTCCATTGTTTAACCACTTTCAGATTTCCACAATATGGTTCAAGGAACAAACCTGTTTGAGATCCCACATTAATTTAAACTTGAAAACGTCATTTCCCTAGAGACGAAGATCTCCATCTGCTCACGTTCAAAAAATCACAATCAAGTTGTTGAAGTATTTACATGCAAAGATTGAAAATATGGATTGATAAAGGATGAAATACCTGAATCAACTGAAGAAAACCAGTACTGGTACATCGACAATTGGATGAAGAACTAAGGATATTACATTATTCACTTGCATACCTTAATCCCTCCCTGCATTGTAATCGAACTTATAACTGATTTTCAGATAATACCTTAGAAATACTAAAACAAAACTTGACCACAAACTGGATCTATTAACTTCATAATTTTCAGGAATAAGAAGCACAAGTATGGACTTGATCGAGGACACAATTATTGAAGACAAAATTAACTGGATTTATATGCCTTCAAGATTTTGAAAGAAGATTCAAAATTGAGCCTTAAGAAAATGTATTGCTCACATATTATATATAATCATGGACCATGGTATGCCTTCTTGATCTAATTGAAATCATACCAAAAAAATTCGGAGATGCAAATAATGAATTATAGGACCAAAATGAGGGAAATTTATATGATTAAGATCTTGAAATACAATGATATAAAGGAAAATACATAATCTTGACAACTTTATACAAGTGGAAGAGGTAGTGTGCAATTGAATTATGCCATGTACACAACAGAAGAACTCGAAAGGATTTAATATTTAACCACTGCAAAAATCATTCTTGAAACTAAAGAGAGATTATGCATGCTAAGACTTCTTAGAGCAATTATGAACCATGCAACTAATCCCTTACCATATCCATTTTAGGGAGAAGCAATTAGCTCATTTGGAGGAAAAAAAAAAGATCGAACTGCTAAAAAACCTATATACATGTAATCAGCTAACACCTGGCCAAAGGACAAAAGTCTTATTTAATTTAAAAGACAAATGAAAACATTAACTCTTGTTAGACTGATAATTGAGTAATAAGACAAAGGGTTGCTTAACCATTGCAAATACCATCACAAGATGAAATTGTAAATAAATGCGAAGCAAGAAACCTGTATCGGGGATCCCTCATTTTCCTCTGCTATCACATCTCAAACCTGCTGTTAATAAGAATAAATTAAAATTCCAACAAATATAAATCCTAATTTGTTTTACATCTGTTGCTTAAACCAGATAAAACAGGAAATCAGAAATGTCTTAACTAATCAAAACCACAGTGCATTAAACCAAACACAATGACAGAAAATGGTTAAGATAATTACTAACTGGGTCATTTTTTGTCGTTGTCGACCGCGAGCCGCCCCCACCGTTCGCTGCACCGATCCTCCAGAGCAGTCCGAGGCTTGAGTCACGCTATCGTCGATCGTTGAACCTTTCATTTGCCTTATCCTTTCGAAGATCTGTGGTCGTCCTCTTTAGTACAACTCCACCGTTCGTGGACTGTCCAATTTGCGTTTAATTGATGGATTGCTTGTGCGGATGATGAACCGTCCAGATCGATGTTCATGGGATCTCTAGTTCACCGTTCGTGGACTGTCCAATTTGCGTTTAATTGATGGATTGCTTGTGCGGATGATGAACCGTCCAGATCGATGTTCATGGGATCTCTAGTTCGCGTCAAATTGATGGGTTGTTTGTGAGAGTGAACCATTCAGATGTGTGCAAACTCAGAGATTGCAGGAATTCCAATTCGCGACGAATGTCGAGATCGGTGGAGATTGGAAACTTAAAGGGCGGGGAATGAAATATCGGGGAGAGAGAATAAAATTGAGATAAAAATGAATCAATACTTTGAGAGAAGGATAAAACTGCACAAAGTAGGAATTTCAAGAACTAAAGAAGAATAAGAGAAGGTAGACCGTTCGTATACTTCGGGTGGTTTAGGTAAAAGGAAGGGTCAAACAGTTCAAAATAAAAAATGGCAGGGGTATATACGTCCAAAAATGATTTACACGGTAAGCCACTTTTATAGGTAGTATAGATATTCAAATTAAAAGTAATTGAATAATTTCCTAATAAGATTAATTGATTATTAATTAATATTCAAATGCAAATTCTATTAATTAAGTGCATGTTTTCAACTGAAAAATTAATTAATTCATTATGCACAATTTATGCCATATTAATTGACAATACTCATTTTACGAGTTAATTAATTACATGCTATCATTAAAAAAATATAAAATTAATTAATTATAAGTAATTAATGTTATATTAATTGGCAATACTCATATAATTAAGTGCATGTTATCAATATAAAATTTTGTATAATATATATTAAAAATCGTCATATTGTTAATTGTATTTTAATTGATTTTATTGAATTTTTCATTTATCCATAATTTATAAAAGAGTAAATTTTGTATGAAAATAGTTTATGATAAGCTTATTATCAAACTATTTTAGAGTATTGAATATTTGACCGGAAGTATCGACAATTATAATATAACCACCGTCTCAAATTAATGACACTCCTGGTGAGACTATTGATACTCCCGTCAAATATTCGATACTTTAATATAGTTTCATAATAAACTTATCATGATCTATTTTCATATAATAATTTGTCTTTACAAAAGATATAATTTAAAAATATATTTATACTAGAATTATGGTGTACAACTAAATTACTAATGTTATCACAATGTACCGATAAATACAATTATTTTTTTAAAAAGATTAAACTTTAAATGGAAAGTATCATTGTACTTAGAAAAAGTAGACCATAGCAATGGTAATTGGTTATAGAAGTAACAATACTACATATAATCGTTTTTTAAAAATAAATATAATATTTGTGCATGACAAAATTTACCTTTGGAATAATTTATCAATTATGTTACAATTATTACTGAAATAATATAACATGTTTATTTACAAAATTATTTAGTTATTTAGAATGATGTTAGTTGTTTTATTGAATAATAATTGATCAAGCATATTAGATGTTTCTCTAAATGCTATTCATTATTCTACTATAACGTATTGACAAAGTATAGAGTAAAAACGGTTCATACATGGATTATTGAAGGATATTAGTTATTTTCACTAAAGAGTATTAGTTGTTTTCATTGAAAGGTATTAGTTGTTTTCACTAAAGAGTTTTAGTTGTTTATTGAAAACAAACTAAAACTTTTCAGTGAAAGCAACTAATACTCTCGGTGAAAACAACTAATGCACTTTAGTGAAATCAACTAATACCCTTCAATGATTCATGTATGAACCAATTTCACTCTATACGTACTCAATAACAATTTCATGTCTTCTGGGATTTTACCTTCGTATCTGATTTGGGTATTTGATATTGATCTTTTTAATTAAGTTTATTTGTTGATTATTTTATTTTTATTAATCAATTTTAACAATGATATAATTTATATTTATTTATTTAATTTATAATAGCTCTAACTCTTTTATATACTCCTTCCGCCCCAGAAGAATTTGCATACTCTTCTTAATTGGACGTCTCACACCAATATGCACACTACCTAAAAAGAAAATATTAATTTTAGTGCACACTCACACAAATATACATATATTAACTCATATGTCACTACTTTATCTTTTTTCTTAATCCACGTATAAATCCAAGGGTGCAAATTCCCCTGGGACGGAGATAGTATAATTTACGCGGTATTGTGCATCAAATTAGATTTTACTAGATAATAACTGATTTGACTTTAACACAATTCTTCCTTTTACTGAAATCTTGAAATGTTGTCATTTTTTTTTTCAGTGAACAAGTCTTGGTGCATAAGTTGATGGAAGAAATCAAAGCACTTCTATGGAGTTTGGATCACGGAGAAAGTAAATATGTTCGAATTTCATATTTGAAGATTAGGTTTTCAACCCAAAGAATTATTCTAGGATTGTAAAGTATTTTGGGAGTTGTAAACTCTGTTGTAAACCTTTATGTTAAAAAATTTAATAGATCTAAATAGCATGCTTTATAAAAACATATAATAATTTTCAACATAAATAGTCAATCAATCTAGAGGATCTACCACAATTAATTGAAATTAGAGAATTCTTAATCATAATGGCTGAATGGATCAATTTGAATCAATTCTGACGCAATTGGGATGATGGTTTCCCAAACAACCAACATCACCTTTTTTTTCAATATTCTGTAGAAAGAATAAAGAACCTGTAGTGAACGTGCTGATATTTGGGAGACCATAACGCTATTTATAATAATAAGTTATGCTTTATTTTTAATTTGGCCCCTCAACAAATTAAAAATCCCTAATGATATCTACACATAAAGCTCATGATCAATTTAATACTCATAAAAGCCCATAACTTAAAATTTAGTGGATCACTTTAATTGAGTCTTTTAAACAACTATACATATTTAATTTGACACGTAAAATCTTAAGTATATAGGGCATTTCCAACACTTTGTCCTTTGGAAGGGTGTGTCTTATACCAAATTTTAGTGTTATCTTACAAAAAAAAGATGCAATGATAAGTACTTATAATATTTATTTATTTTTTCAGTAAAAGAATCATAAAAAAACTATATTAAAGGAAATTTTTCAGAATAAAACATTTTCATGTTGAGCACAATACCATCTATAGCTGTTCATTGTCTAATATATCTTACAAAATTATCCTCTTTAAAGGTTTTCTAATCCTTATTTTTATATAATATTGTTATCAATTTGAATTATAATAAAATCTTTATTTACAATAATTCAAATACTTTAATGATCAATTTTTTACATTCAATTAAATAAGAGCAACACTCATTAGAAATATTTTAAGTAAGATTATAGTTCATTTAAAGAATATGCAACGTGTATTTAAGTGGGTCGTACCAGGTTAAAAAAAATCCTAAGAAAAACATATTACACCAAGGACACAATAGAAATATTGCTCCCAGGTGTGTTACTATAAGGACAAGTATATATTATAGTAAGAACAATTATGTGTTCCTTTCAAAAAAAAAAAAAAAAAAGAACAATTAGTTACTAGCCCTTACAAAAATAAACATTTGCTCTTATAGTAACTTTAAGATAACTATGTATTTCTATAAGGACAAATATGTGAATTTTTAATCCATTATTTACCTCTTTAACTCTAGGTTTTTTTCTTCTGAATTTGCACATGTTTTGTTCATACAATAACATATTTTTATTCATATAGTAACACATTTTTAATACCTTATATGTGTTAAAATTAATTCAAATATGTGTTCTTATACTACAACATTTTGCGCTTATAGTAACACAACTTGAAAATGAACTTCTATATTCTGTGTTTGCACGATTTTTAGAAAGATTCACTTGACCCGGTCAGACCCAATTAGGATATGCAAAATATTTCAATTTTTTAGCTACAATTAATGGATCATTGAACCCTGAAATTTTTATATGAGTGTTTATCATTAAATAAATCTAATGGTAATGATAAATATATCTAACCATAACTTATTAACTAAAGAATGATAAATATATATATATATATATATATATATATGTGTGTGTGTGTGTGTATGCGCGTGGGGGGGGGGGGGGGGGGTATCTCAAAACTCTAGCGCAAAACTCGTTGTTGCAAATTGTGGAACTAGATGCTTACGGGGATATAGTTTTGTATAGAATGCACGATTTTGTGCATGCTGTAGCGACCTTGGCTTTAGGTATGTCAAACAACATCATTCCAAAGGGCTTATACGGTGGCCCGAATATTTGAAAAGAGCAACGTAAGGTATTACGAACACTATTCCTTACAGGCTTTGCCATTGATTTCTCGCAATTTAGAAGCCTTCATGCACTGTATCTGCGACCGGATGTTGGATCTTCTTCACAAGAGTTGCTAGGTTCAGTTAGGAAACTTACACACTTGAGAAAATCTACAATTTGAAGGTAGTTCTTTTTTTACGTTTCTACATGGTTGAATTGGTGATTTGTATCACTTGCAAACACTTTTATTTTGTGCACAAGAAATGAAGTTTATTAACCTTATGTGCATCTTATATTTAACTGTGAAATATAATTTCCTCCTCATATGGGTAGGTTAACCAGTCTCTGTACATTATCATTCTTTCGTGTGAGGGACAAGAAGGGCCACCGAATCGAAGAGCTCGGGAGCTTAGTAAACCTAAAAGGGCAATTGGAAATTGAAGGGCTTGAAAATGTGAAAGATAAGCGGAAGTCAAGGAAGACAAACCTGTGTCATATGTTATGGTTAGACAAGTTGGTATTGCGCTGGCAGTAAGAAAACTAAAGGAAGAACGAATGACGAAGGAGTATTAAAAGACCTGCAACCCCACTCGCACTTAAAAAGCTGGGGATTCATAATTTTCTTGAAAACAGTTTCTTAGATTGAATTCTCAAGATGACCATTGATCACAAAGGCCAGTGGGTGTCTCTTAAGTACACGATGGAGATAGTCCTTAGAGGATACACAGAATGTGAAGTAATCCCACAGATAGGGTACTTGACATGTCTTAAATTTACATATATGGCATAGCTGGAGAATGTAAAATGCATAAGCTCTTCATTCTATGACTTGTCCAATGAAAATGTGTCCTCTGCCCTTGAAGTCTTGGTGGTGGATGATATGTTGAAGTTGGAAGAGTAGGATAAGGTACATATTCGAAGTGATGCTGCTGAATTAGAGGCATTTACTAGCCTTACAAAGTTGAAGATTAGAGTTTGAAAACAACTGAGCAGCCTACCTTTGAGAAGCATATGCAATGAAAAAATGAAGGGAATTCGAAATTTCTTATTTTGTGGGATCATGTCTTCTCACAGATTTGTTATTCTATAATAATCCATATTTCTCCTAGTTGATTTTAGATACATCACTTGGGAGAGTTACCAGATGGTCTTTATAGCCTCAATTCACTGCAGTGGCTTTACATTGTGAAGAGCCTTGAGCTCAAGTCAATGGCGTGTCCAAAAATTGACAATGATGCGGTGGAATTTAAATCACTTTCGTCTATGAGAATTAGTTTTGAGGATTCAAAGTCTATACTTCCGGTGTCTTTTAGAAAGGATGTTGACTGCTTATTGCATTTACGATTGAGGGTGCTAACATTAAGGGGAAGACTGGGACTCTCCCCTAGATCAACCTCAACGCATGCCTTATCTATTTAAGCTGATACTTGGAGATTTCATAAATGAAGAATTATTCCAATGTTTCGGAAATCTGTCATTTAGTGTGGATTTAAGATTAATTTGTTTTAAAAGGTTGAGACGCCTAGCCTCTTTTGTAGCGATGCAAAGCCCCTCTAACCTATAAATTTTTTAGTGCTTGTTGCTAAATTTAAGATTAGTGCCTTAAAAAAAATCTTGGAGAACAAAGTGGTGTTGTTGATGTTGATGAATCCTAGTTGCCCAAGATTTCCCAAATCTCTTTCGTAAGAGTTGATAACAAGATAATGTAAATATATATATATATATATATATATATATACATATATAGTTAAAAAGGTACATATACTGATTTGTTTCTTCTATTGACTTCCAGGATAAACAAAAAGGTAGTAGAAGTCATGGTGTTTGATTGAATTTACTAGCTCAAGGTGATCATTTCTGATTCTTTTTTTTTCTTTTCAAAATAAAACTCCCGTTATTGAAAAGGCTAATTTGGTTTAGCAATTCTTAATTTATGATACTGCCTCTTTGGTTTATGTTATAATGAGATATGAGAAAGAATTATAAACGTAAAGTAAAATGACACAGATTTATGTGGTTCACCAATGTTGTGTTAGCTACATCTACAGCCAGAAGATAAGATTTGTATATTATTATGAGATCTCAGTGTTTTCAGAGTACAAAATGACCTAGATAAAATAATAAGGGAATTTATAATCGGGCCTCGAAAATAGGCTCAAAATTCAAAACGAGCCCAAACATAACATACACCGTAAGAATTGGGGGAAGCATCACGGGGAGCATCGCCCCTAGACCCCCGACTCGCTGACCGAGCAGCGAGACCCCAAACCAGCTCTGCATAAGGGGTTCAAGACATCCCAACAGTTTATAATAACTACTCTATCAACTAATAGTATGTGTTTATTGATTACCCGATGAAGTGATCAATGAACAAATTTGGCAACTCAATACTTTTTATTTCATACATTAATTAATTATAATAAATATTTAAATATTCATATATTGGATTGTTAGGCAGATTAGATGACAAAAGAGTGTTATGCATCATCTCTTTTACATCAAAAATTTGTGTGTCTTTCAACTTACACTTTTTTATCTCTTGATGTGCTAATTTCAGGGGCTGAGCTATCTTGAAATTCGGATGAAACACTAGTTTCCGCCACCGGAGGAGTCCTTTTTCGAGAGTTAATAAAATATTGAAAGGATGAGTTGTCACTCATCTAAGGTCCCAAAAAAAGACCATTGAGTTGGCGAATACTTTTAACACCATGCACTATATTTTGGTTGATGTCAACACAAAGTCTGTCACCACCTCTTTGTGAGTTTGACTTAGATAGCTTGAAGATGCTATGTTTAAAACTGATAGTGTCTTAGAAGAAATCAAGTATTAGCTTCAATCTGACGAAAGAGAGAGCTCAGGGTTCCCGAGAATTGAAAATTTCAACTTTAGACAACGACCATAGATGGCTAATCAGATCAAGGAAGTGAATAAGATTTTCAAGCGTATTAATGAAAGGGACATGAGTGTTTGCCTTCAAAGAATACTTGCTAACGTAGTCAACTCTGATGACATGGTATGGACCGATGACTTATTCCTTGAGATAATTTTAGTCGGAAGAGATGATCAAGTTTTGAAAACAATTGAGATAGTTACCACCCCAATCGAAAAATAGATTAGATTCGTTCTGATTGTTGGAATGGGGGGGGGGGGGTTGAGGAAGACTACTCTAGTTCGGAAAGTCTTCAACCATGAAAAGATAAAGTCACTTTACAAAGCATTTATAGGTCTCTATTCCTGAACTTTCAATGTAGTAACTCTTTTCAAGGATATTCTCCGAAGTGTTAGAGGAACTTACCAAGATGATAACAACATACATAATATAATATAAGAAGCTTCTACTGGCTTTGAAAGACAAACCAAGTACACATGGGACAAATTTATGGGTTACTTGTTAGGTATTATTTCTTCCATGGGAAATAACATCCTTGTTACGATTAGGAATTCAAAGACCAGTATGATGGTGAAGACCCTTGCCACTGATGTTCCTCCATTGAATCTGTTATCGCCAGAACATTGTTGATAGGTCTTTTGACCTTTATAAATGAGGTGATGATTGATCTTCTTACCTTTATAAACATGGTGACATTAGTTCTTATAACCTTTATAAACGAGGTGATGATTACAAATTACATGTTAACGTGATTGATTAATTGAGATTACTTGTTGTTTTTAGTTTTGACAAGTATTTCCACACTGAGTCGTAGTTTTGCTCATCTCTTCTTATTCCCTCATTACATTAGAGGATGCATAACACAAAGACTTAAGGAACTTCTTTTTAATTTCATGCAAATTTTAGAACAAACATCAATTTTATTCAGTATTTAAACTCTTGTTGACAAGTATTTTTAATTCTTATTTAAATTTTTGTATGAACTCTTTGGTGTTGTTAAAGTGAATCAAAAGGTTTTTTTTATCATTGATTAACATATATTTTATTCATAACTTATCAAATGAATTTATTTATTCCGTGTTGACAATTTATCAATATTTTTCATCAATACTTTGCCACAAATATAATATTTACACACTTTTCTTTCTTTTTAACATTAATTAAGTTTTGTTTTTTATGAATTCTTTTGTAACAACAAAACTAGTTACATACATATCATCATTTTTCTTTTTCACAATTTAGGAAAACTTTCCAAAAATTATGAAAAATTATTAGTATGGCCTACTTGAAGTCTATAATAACATAATCAACAATATTGCATTTATAGATTAAGTGAAATAAATCTTGGAAGAAAGTGCGACATGTGTTTGGATAAGATTGTAAGCCTATCTTGATAAATTTATTTCTCAAATTATGTTCGTGCACAACCTTTGAAATTTTATGTACTTGTTATATAGAAGGTAGTTGTTTTATGTTCGTGCACAACCTGCGACCGGATGTTGAATATTCTTCACAAGAGTTGCTAGGTTCAGTTAGGAAACTTTCACACTTGAGAAATATATAGTTTGAAGGTAGTTTATTTTTTACGTTTCTACCTGGTTGAATTGATGATCTGTATCACTTGCAAACACTTTCATTTTTGTGCACAAAATATGAAGTTGAAAACTTTAGACACATATTATATTTAACCGTGGAACATAATTTCCTCCTCATATGGGTAGGTTAGCCAGTCTCCGAACATTACCATTCTTTTGTGTGAGGGATAAGAAGGGCCACCGAATCATAGAGCTCGGGAGTTTAGTAAACCTAAAAGGGCAATTAGAAATGTAAGGGCTTGAAAACGTGAAAGACAAGCAGAAGTCGAGGAAGACAGACCTGTGTCATATGTTATGGTTAGACAAGTTGGTGTTGCAGTGGCCTCAAGAAAGTAAAGGTAGAACGAATGACGAATGAGTGTTAAAAGGCCTGCAACCCCACTCACACTTAAAAAGCTGGGGATTCATTATTTTCTTGAAAACTGTTTCTCATATTGGATTCTCAAAATGACCATTGATCACGAAGGCCAGTGGGTGTCTCATAAGTACATGATGGAGAGAGTCCTTAGAGGATACAGAGAATGTGAAGTAATCTCATAGATGGGGCACTTGCCATGTCTCAAATTCCCACATATGGCACAGCTGGAGAATTTAAAACGCATAAGCTCTTCATTCTATGACATCTCCAATGAAAATGTGTTCTCGACGCTTGAAGTCTTGGTTGTTGATGATATGTTGAAGTTGGAAGAGTAGAAGGAGGTACATATTCGGAGAGATGCTGCTGAATTAGAGGCATTTACTTGCCTTACAAAGTTGAAGATCAGAGTTTGCAAACAACTGAGCAACCTACGTTTGAGAAGTATATGTAATGAAAAAATGAATACTATTAGGGAATTCAAAATTTCTTATTTCGAGGGATCATGTCTTCTCACAGATTGGTTATTCTATAACAATCCACATCTCCCCTTGTTGATTTTAGATACATCACTTGGGAGAGTTATCAAATGGTCTTTATAACCTCAATTCTCTGCAACAACTACACATAGTGAAGAGCCTTAAGCTCAAGTCAATATTGTGTCCAAACAATGACAATGATACGGTGGAATTTCAATTACTTTTGTCCATCAAAATTAGTTTTGAGGATTCAAAGTCTAAACATCGGGTGTCCTTTAGAAAGATGTTGACTGCTTATTGCATTTACGATTGAGGGTACTAGCATTAAAGGGAAGAGACTGGGACTCTCCCCCATATCAGTTTCAATGCATGTTATATCTTTTTAACCTTATACTTGGAGATTTCATAATCGAAGAATTATCCCAAAGTTTCTATAACCCATTTTGTAGCGAAACAAAGCTCCTCTAACTTATAGATTTCTTAGTGCCCGTTTCTAAATCTAAAATCAGTGTCTTAAAAAAAATCTTAGAGAACAAAATGGTGATGTTGATGAATCCTAGTTGTCCAAGATTTCCCAAATCTCTTTCATAAGAGTTGATAACAAGATAATGTAAAAACACACACACACACATATATATTACACATATAATCAACGTGTTTCTCTATTTGTTTAAAGGTACATATACTATTTTGTTTCTTCTCTTGACTTCCAGGATAAACAAAAGAGTAGTAGAAGTCATGGTGTTTGATGAAATTTGCTAGCTCAAGGTGATCATTTCTGAATCATTTTTTTTCTTTTCAAAATAAAGCTCCCGTTATTGAAAAGTCTAATTTGGTTTAACAATTCTTAATTTATGTTACTGTTTCTTTGGTTTATGTTATAATGTGATATGAGAAAGAATCATAAGTGTAAAGTAAAGCAACACAGATTTATGTGGTTCACCAACGTTACATTAGCTACATCCACGACCAGAAGAGAAGATTTGTATACTATTATGAGATCTCAGTGTTTTTAGAGTACATAATGACTTAGGTAAAATAATAAGGGCATTTATAATCAAACCTTGAAAATAGGCCCAAAACTCAAAACGAGCCCAAACATAACATACACTGTAAAAATTAGGGAAAACCCCCATCATGGAGAGCATCGCCCCCTAGACCCCTGACTTGCTGACCGAGCAGCGAGACCCCCGACCAACTCTCCATAGGGGGTTCAAGACATCCCAACAGTTTATAATAACTATTCTATCAACTAATAGTAAGTGTTTATTGATTACCCGATGAAGTGATTAGTGAACAAGTTTGGCAACTCAACCCTTTTTATTTCATACATTAATTAATTGTAGTAAACCTATGAACAATTAAATATGTATATATTGGATATTTAGACAGATTAGATGACAAAAGAGCGTTATGCATAATCTCTTTTACATAAAAATTTGCGTGTCTTTTAACTCACAATTTTTTCTCTCTTGATGTGCTAATTTCAGGGGCAGAGCTATCTCGAAATTCTGAGGAAACACTAGTCTCCGCCATCGGAGGAGTCCTTTTTCGAGAGTTAAAAAATATTGTGTTGGTCCAAAAAATATTATTTGCGGAAAGCATTTTATAATTAATTTTAAGAAAAACCTCTTTTAAGGTGCTAAAACAAATTATGCAGAAATTAAAATAAATAAAGCAAATAAAAGAGACACGAGGATTTTATAGTGGTTCGGATATAACGATCCTACGTCCACTCTCCCTTTCACCAAAGGGGTCTCACTCACTAATCAACTTACTTACTACTGGAATTAGGAAGTACCAGCTCCTTCGTATAACTTACAACAATCTTTCAATGTGGTGAATAGGTTGAGTAATATTCCAACTAGAACTTCTAAAAGAGTAGATATAGTACTTATATGAACAAGGTGAGTGTATGGTGTGTTCGTGTGTTTCTCTATCTTTTTGTGCTCTCTTGTCCGTCTTACTTGTATTGAACTCATCACCATGCACTCCTATTTATAGGTGTCAAATAACTAGCCGTTGGAAACTAGAAATTCAAACATCTATAAATTAAAGAATATAATCAATCATCTTGATTGATTATATGGTTGATTGGTTGACTCCTTCTTTGATTGATTCTTCTTTAATCTACAACCAATCTTCATTGATATCAGTTGACTTCCCTTTCTTGACTCTTCTTATCTTTGGATCACAAGATCTTCTTGGTAGAGTAGTCTGGTAGAGCTCATCTGGTAGAGTAGTCTGGTAGAGCTCATCAGGTCCTCTACCTCATCTGGTCCTGACCTCACTTTGTCCAAGACTCCTCTTGTCCAAGATTCATCTTGTCCAAGACTCCTCTTGTCCAAAACTCATCTTGTCCAAGACTCCTCTTGTGTAAGACTCCTCTTGTCCAAAACTCCACTTGTGCAAGACTCCTCTTGTCCAAGACTCATCTTGTCCAAGACTCCTCTTGTGCAAGACTCCTCTTGTCTAAGACTCATCTTGTCCAAGACTCCTCTTGTCCAAGACTCCTCTTGTCCAAGACTCATCTTATCCAAGACTCCTCTTGTGCAAGATTACTCTTGTCCAAGACTCATCTTGTCCAAGACTTCTCTTGTCGAAGACTCCAAGACTCCTCTTGTCCAAGACTCCTCTTGTCTAAGACTCATCTTGTCCAAGACTCCTCTTGTCCATGACTTCTCTTGTCTGGGATTCCTCTTATCCGGGACTCCTCTTGTCCGGGACTTCTCTAGTCTGGAACTTCTCTTGTCTGGAACTTCTCTTGTTCGGGACTTCTCTTGTTTGGAACTCCTCTTGTCCGGGACTCCTCTTGTCTTGTCTAATTCCCTCCCCCCTTAGCCTAAGACCTATTCTAGTCCTAGACTAGTTACAAGTTCTTATTTTAAGATCTTCAAAACATCTAATCTATATCCCAACATATTGAAAGATTGAGTTGTCACTCATCTGAGATCTCCAAAAAAATGGCGATTGAGTTAGCGAAGACTATTAACACTATGCACTATTTTTTTGTCGATGTCGATACAAAGCCTGTCACCACCTCTTTGAGAGATTGACTTTGATAGCTTGAAGATGCTGTGTTTAACATTGACAATATCTTAGACGAAATCAAGTATTAACTTCAATCTGACGAAAGGGAGAGCTTAGGGTTCCCGAGAATTGAAAGTTTTAACTTTAGAAAACGGCCACAGATGGCTAATCAGATCAAGGAAGTGAACAAGATTTTCAAACGTATTAACGAAAAGGATATGAGTGTTGGCCTTCAAAGCATACTTGCTTACGTAGTTGATTCTGATGACATTGTATGGACCGATGACTTACTCCTCGAGACAATCTTAATCGGAAGATATGATCAAGTTTTGAAACAATTGAGATGGTCACCACCCCAATCGAAAAATAGGTTAGATTCATTTTGATTGTTGGAATGGGGTCTGGAGTGTTAGAGGAACTTACCAAGATGATAACAACATACGTAATATAATAAAAGAAGCTTCAACTGGCTTTGAAAGATGAAACTTATCTTCTTGTTCTTGACAACCTTCGAAACAAAGACAAGTACACGTGGAATAGATTTATGGGTTCCTTGTTAGGTATTATTTCTTCCATGGGAAATTGCATCCTTGTTACAATTTGGAATTCAAAGATCGGTATGATGGTGAAGACCCTTGCCTCCGATGTTCCTCCATTGAATCTGTTATCACCAGGACATTGTTGGTCGATAATAAAAAACCAAAGCTTTGGGACCTACATGAGAAGGAGGTATCCTGTAGGACGTTGGAAATGGCATCGGAAGAAGCATTGCGGAAAGATGCAAACGCTCACCTTTGGTTGCCAACATGGTTGGGGGACTCCTATGCGGTAAATCGTTTGAGGAGTGGCCCTCGGGTGAAAGGAAGTGGATTTCAAGAGGTGTCGAAGAAGAAAATAAAGCGACGAGGATCTTGAATTCTATCAATGAATAAATTATTTTTAGTTGAATGGTGTATCCATCCAACCTAAATTCATTTAAGGTTTCAACTACTTGTAAGGTAATCAATATACCAACCAACATTGAAATTAACAAGCAAATAGAGCAACTATATAAAGAAAGTTGACTCAATTCAAATTCAGAAGAAATTCAAAACTTAAAGCAATTTATCAATTTAATTCTTCACATAGAAAAGCAAGCAAGTTGCCGGCCAATCACAGAGCGGAGATGTAAACACCAGAGATCGAACAAAAACAAAATTGACTGAAGAGATAAATGATAGAGGGAGAATGGGTGAAAACAAAGAGAGAAGGGGGTTCTGAGAAGGATTGAATAAAACCTAACGAAAACATGGGGCAAGATAGTTATATACTGATTCAAATATTTAAACCCAAAAAGAAATAAATTGTTACACACATATTTTATTATGGTGTGTATCATTCATATAATTCTTTGCAGGTATTATGCGTGGAATGCTTACCATAACAAAATACATGAGTAACAATTCATATTAGGAATCCTGGCAGGATTAGCGCCTGTGTGAGCTTGATAAGTGTGTGTGTGTGTGTGGGTGCGTGCGTGCATGTTTGTGTGTATGGGGGGGGGGGGGAGAATTAACAGAATTGGGAAAAGACTGAGTTGTCAACAATCCTGACATGACCAGCGATTGCGTGAGCTTGATAAGGTGGGATATATCAAATATGGTCGGATTACCCAGTCCATATTTAATTTTGGCCTTGTTCCCTTTTGACCATTATTTATTTTAAATAAAATTAAAAAAAAAAGTAAAAAAAAAAAGAAAATTAGATCTACTCCCACGAAAGAAATCTCTGCGAAGAAAATATGTTCCCTTCATCTTCTTTCGAATCAAATTTCAGCTGCGCACGAAAGGATTGAAGAGGTTTAGAAGATGGGTAAATTGTTCCTTCAAGCTATTAAAGATTAGATATCATGGGAGTGTTTCTCTTCTTCAAACAAGGCTAAATTGTTCGGCAGCAGCGGTAGGGAAATCAGCGGAAACAGTGAAGGAAAACTGGCAGCAGCGGAGGAGGGAAACCCGTGGCTGGGGAGGAGAGAAAAAGATGGCAGTGGCGGAGGAAAACGATGGCAACGACTGTGGAAGTGGAAATTGCAGGTTAGGTTAGGGATTTTGTGTGCAAAAATGAAGAATTTCCAGCGTGACCTACCATAAATTTTCATTATTTAAGCTTTAGTTTCTTGTCTCACCTATTGTTAATTTTTCTAACTTTGGTTGTTTGATGATTTGAACCAGTTTGTTTGTTGATATTAAGCCCTCTGGTATTCATGCTCACTCTCTCTTTTATGCATTATTTTCCAAGTTAAGACATTGAGCAGCTGGCTATTGTGCTGAAATCAAAGCTTCAGGGGTTGAAGTGGTGATTTTGGGTATTGTTTCCTCGACTCTCCTTTTGTATTATGTTGATAGGCGAGCAGAAATGACATTTGGGCGACCAGGATTAACGCAAAACACCCAAGGATTAAGATAAAATCAACTCAAGATTCACTTAACAAGATATTGGACGAGCAAAACCTGCGTGCTGCACCAAGGTGGATGGGCGAACAAAACCAGATCAGAGGTCACGTGACGAGCTCAATCGGCATCCTGCCGACCAGATCCAACCACTGTGCCAAAATAACAATTAAACAAGACAAAAGACCATCAGAATCAGACTAAAGACTCCTCAAGGACAAGTCCAACATGACGAACAACTCTTGACTGCGAGCAAGTCCAACAGATAAGGATAGAATTTAGTTAAGGTAAGGTCAAATTAGTCAAAGGACAGGTGTCGACCATGCAGGCCTGGTCGGCCAAAGGTCGTGCCACCTCCTGCTGGGCAAAAGTCTATAAATACTTAGATTTTTTCAGCAAATAAAACAAGCACAAATTATGATACACGTCCAAACTTCGATTACGAATCAAAAGCAGCTCGATTAATTTACAATCGAACTTAAACACGTAAGCTTTCAAACGATTCTAACCCATCCAAATCCAAAAATTCATATTCACTAATTACATTAGTGATCAATCACACGTAATTGTTTGATGATCGATTAACCACCTAAAACAGCCATTAATCTTCGAAATTAGAACTGATCGTCAAGTATCTATGATGGAAGCGTCAACCAGTCAACTTGAAAATGAACCCTCAATCTTGGAGGACATTCTTGGAGCTCAAAACGATAAGATGGACATTGACGACCAATCTTCGCCCACGGTTTGTGCCCAAATGATAACCAGGGGAGTCCGACTTTGGTGGCCGAGCCTAACCCAGAACCCGCGGACGATTTTGACCCTCGGTTGGGTGTTGAACCCATGGACATCGAGGATGAGCTAAGTCCGGAAGGACCAATAGTTGACCCTCGGTGGAAGGGGCAAAAACGACGGGCAACTCCAGTTGAAGAATTGGAGGCCATCAAGATTGATCTTGAACGTGACGGTCTTGAACTCTACATCGGGTCTGAACTCCCCGAACCTTATAGAACTCGCATGACAGACTTCCTAAAGGCTAACTTAGACGTCTTCACATGGTCCCATGCTGATATGGTGGGAATCGACCCGAAGGAAGCTTGTCACAGGTTGAATATCAACCCAGTCCGAAAACCTGTCCACCAGAAACGGCGAAAATATGGACTAGACAAGTATCAAGCTCTAAATGAAGAAGTCAAAAAGTTGATGGACAACGATTTAATTAAACAAACGTTATGTCCACAATGGGTTGCAAATCCTGTCCTGGTACGGAAGCCGAACGGAACCTGGAGGCTATGCATAGATTTTACAGATCTTAATGCAGCATGCCCGAAGGATAACTTTCCACTCCCGCACATCGATCAACTGGTGGACAGTACTGCCGGTCATGAAATGTTTACATTCATGGATGCCTTTCAAGGTTACCACCAGATCCCAATGCACCCGGATGACCAAGAGAATACAGCTTTCTATACAAACAAGAATCTTTTATACTGGAAGAGGATGCAGTTTGGTCTAATCAATGCTGGAGCAACCTACCAGAGGCTGGTCAACAAAATGTTCGACGAGCATATTGGGGAAACGGTGGAAGTGTATGTCGATGACATAGTCGTCAAAAGTACACAGAAAGAAGATCACCTCCATCATCTTTCCCAGGTATTCGACATACTCCGAAAATACAATATGAAGTTAAATCCAAAGAAAAGTAGTTTTGGAGTACATTCTGGGAAGTTCTTGGGCCATCTGGTCAGCAAACGCGGAATCGAAGCTAATCCAACAAAGGTGAAGGCGATCATCGATATGGAGCCACCACGTTCTGTTAAAGAAGTGCAAAGGTTGACCGGTTGCCTAGCCGCCTTAAACAGGTTCATATCACGATCAGGAGACAAGTGCCGTCCATTTTTTGAGGCCATAAAAAAGGGCAACTTTGCCTGGACGGAAAGCTGCCAGAAAGCCTTTGATCAATTGAAAGAATATCTGGGAGATGTAAAAATTCTATCAAAACCAATTCCCGGTGAAAAGTTATATCTATACCTGGCAGCGTCTGACACGACCATAAGTTCGGTTTTAGTTCGGGCGGATGGCAAGTTTCACCTGCCAATCTACTATGTCAGCCAGGCCCTGCATAATGCTGACGTGAAGTACTCACCAACCGAAAAGCTGACATATGCTCTCGTCATGAGTGTCAGAAAGTTAAGACCATACTTTTTCGATCATCAAGTCGAAGTATTAACAACTTTCCCACTCAGACAAATACTACACCGACCCGACACCACTGGCCGTCTTTTAAAGTGGTCAATAGAGATAAGCCAGTTTGGCGTGACATATGCACCTCGAATCGCGATTAAGGGACAAGCGTTAGCCGACTTTGTAGTCGAATTAACCATCCCACAAAATCAAACGGGAGGGCTAGATCACCAATGGCATCTTTATGTGGATGGTTCATCAACAAACCTGGCCTCGGGGGCAGGGATAGTGCTCATCAGTCCCGACCGGCAAGTATTCACTTCAGCGGTCAGATTTGAATTCATGGCCACCAACAATGAAGCTGAGTACGAGGCCCTCATTGCAGGTCTTCACTTGTCATTAGCAGTTGGAGTAAAACGACTCCAGATTTTCAGAGACTCCCAACTCATTGTAAGCCAAGTACGAGGTGAATATGAGCCATATACGAGCAAATGATCGAGTATCAACGAATAGTTGCTCACTTGGTATCTCTGTTAGACCAAGTATTTATCCAGCAGATACCACAAACGAGCAATACACAAGCTGACGCCCTAGCAAAGTTAGCAACAAGCGATGGACCAGCAGATCTGACGGACATTGTCATTACCAGAAAAGTCCAACCATCAACAATGGACTACGAAGTAAACCAGGTAGTCGAACACAACAACGATGATGATTGGAGATCTCCTATAGCCAAATACTTGAAAGACGGGGAGTTACCAAGCAACTCATTTGAAGCTGAAAGAATCAAGAAACAAGCGACCAGATATACTCTGATAGACGAACAACTTTACAAAAGAGGCTTTTCACTCCCGCTACTCAAGTGTTTGACTAGGGGGCAAGGAAGGACAGTCCTGGAGGACATACATTCTGGAGTTTGTGGAAATCACACTGGGGGGCAAACTCTGGCCTACAAAACTGTAAGGCAAGGTTATTATTAGCTAACCTTACGGAAAGATGCAATCCAGTTAGCCAAGGCTTGCCACCAGTGTCAGGTTTTTGCTCCAAGTATTCATGCCCCGGCCCAGGAGCTTGTATCGGTTTATAGTCCATGGCCATTTGCAAGATGGGGAATTGACATTATTGGTCCCTTCCCGGCAGGAGTGGAAAATGTTCGATTTGCCGTTATAGCAGTCGATTATTATACAAAGTGGGCAGAAGCGAAGGCCATGGTAAAGATTACACAGCAGAACATGATCAACTTCATATGGCAGAATATCATCTGTCGCTTTGGAATTCCACGAACAATTATGACAGATAATGGTCCGCAGTTTGACGGAAAGGAATTGAGAGACTTCTGTACAAAATGGGGGGTCAAGAAATACTATTCGACTCCCTATCATCCCCAGTCAAACGGGCAAGTTGAAGCTGTAAATAAGATCATTAAGCATACATTGAAAATACGCCTGGCAGAAAGCAAAAGTAGCTGGTCAGAAAAACTCCCGGAAGTCCTGTGGGCATATAGGGTTTCTCCCAGGTCAAGCACCGGAGAAACACCTTTTGCAATGGCTTTCGGAACAGAGGCGGTGATACCAATTGAATTAAAGACCAACACAGTCAAGACGACCAACTTTGATGAACAAGCAAATCATTCTGCTTTGGCCACAGAAGCGGATTTACTTGAAGAAATAAGACTACATGCTGAGCTAAAGAATGCCACGTACAAGCAAAGAGCAGAGCGTTATTATAATTTCCAAGTCAAGATAAGAAAGTTCAAAGTTGGTGACCTCGTTCTAAGAAAGAAGTTTGCCCCACCTCCAGGCATATTTGGCCCGACTTGGGAGGGCCCATACAGGATAACAGACAGGTTACCCAATGGAGCATATGACATAGAGGACTTAGATGGCAACTCGGCCCAATATTCCTGGAATGCAGCTAATCTAAGAAAATACTTTCAATAGGCGACCAGTTTTGCCTTATGAAAGAATGAAGATGAGTTGGGCGAGCTACTAGGTCCATTGGGTGAACTGGAATGGCAGAGATATGAGATGGATCCAAAAACTTGCCTAATTTTTTGAAATTTTTTTCACCAAGTATAAATGGTCGAACAAGGTTGAATTGGGTCAAGTCTGGTCGCGTGCTGGTGTGCCGGTATCTTGTATGTTTTTATTTCCTCTTGAGAGTTCAAAGATGCCTTGACAAATTGTATAGTAGTCGAGCAACTTTGACTCCTGATGTAAATTATGTCTTTTAATGGTTGGAAGCTTAACATTGTTTTTGTCGAGCAAATCCAACCTAACTAGTACTGGATTACGTTTTTGGTCGCTTTCAGAACTTGTAATTTTTTAAGATCTTTTCAATGTTAAGTTGTTCGTTCAAGCAGAAATGCAAGCTCAAGGCGCAAGTTGATTATACAACCAAGCCCATTAAAGGTTGTTCGTTTTTAAATGAACATAGCCTAAGGCCAAAAGCCCATCAGATCCTAAGGCCAAAAAGTTCCTAAGGAATAAGGCCCAACTACATTAAGATTGTTGAAGCACAGATAAAGATGTAAAGAACAATTAATGTAAGATAAAAGACGAGCAATTGAGAAAAATATATTCATTGAAGATAAGGCTTGATCGCCCAAAAATTACAATAAAGACGAACAACTACAACAACAAAAAGAAAGAGAAAGAGTACAAGTCCCTAGCTAATCCTGTCCGCTAAGATCCTTGCCCGGCAGGTGGAGAGATGTTATCATCCTTGGGATCTTCAAGAGGAGAGCCTTCGAGGGCAGGGTCAACTGGGATTGGCTTATAATCACATATGTACTTTAAACTTAATAGTACAACTGTATTTGCACATGCAGTGTTAAAGTTAACCCCGTGACAGTATTCCTGCATGATGGAGTATGTTATACCCATAACAAAATGGTTTGATGCAAAAGTAAGTGCACGAAGCTCTCCATCAATTGTTGATGCGGTTTATAATATGCTAGACGATCACATAAGACGATGTTGGAAGATTCTTGTTTTGGCCAGTTTCATGGAAATAGGGACATACAGTTTTTTGGGAAGTTAGTGCATAGTCATATTTAACAAGAAAACCACCTAAAAAGACTCGCACTAGTTTTACTAGTGATGCATTGTGGTTCAGCTTTGGTGATAAACTTTTATGTTTCTCCTTGTTGGATTTTACACTTATCACAGGTTTAAAGCCTGATGATGAAGAGGATTTCAAAATTTAACATTGTCATTAGAATATGTAAATTTGCTATTATGGTCATGTAAATTTAACATTATGTTCCAATGTATTTTGTAAATGGAGTGGACGAATATTTAATGATGAAGTTGTTTAAATTTGTTTACATTTGTTCAAGTGTCTAGTTTTTCATTATTATACATTTGAGTTGTTTAAACAGGGTTGTTCAACAACCGGGTTGATTTTATTTTATCAAGGTTGTTCATGTAAAATTTAGATCAGTAAACAATTATTTTTTTTAGTGGCAAAACATTAATTTTGACTTTTAAGGTTGAAAAAATCATATGGAAAACTTATTTTCAATGATGTACAATGGAGTTGTTTAAAACTGAGTTGTTCAATACCCGGTTGATTTTATTTTAATAAGGTTGTTCATTTTAAAGTTCAATCAATAAGTAATTACTTTTTTTTTAGTGACAAAATATCAATTTTGACTTTTAAGGCTG
Source organism: Ballota nigra (assembly GCA_947034835.1). Taxonomy (NCBI): domain Eukaryota; kingdom Viridiplantae; phylum Streptophyta; class Magnoliopsida; order Lamiales; family Lamiaceae; genus Ballota; species Ballota nigra. The sequence goes on from OX344729.1 coordinate 12,157,643, forward strand.
AAAAAATCATTTGAAAAACTTATTTTCAATGATATACAATGGAGTTGTTTAAAACTGAGTTGTTCAACAGAACGGTTGTTCAACACTGGGCTGATTTCATTTTAATAAGGTTGTTCATATAAAAATTCAATCAATAAGTAATTACTTTTTTTTTTAGTGACAAAATATCAATTTTAACTTTTAAGGCTGAAAAAATCATATGGAAAACTTATTTTCAATAATATACAATGGAGTTGTTTAAAATTGAGTTGTTCAACAGCAGGGTTGTTAAACAACCGGGTTGATTTTTTTTTTTATTAAAGTTTGTTCACACAAATGTTCAAATCAATGAATAATTACTTATTTAAAGTGAAAATATTGATTTTGAGTTTCCAACCTTAAAAAATTAAAGAAACTTATTTTCTAGCTATATACGACCGAGTTGTTTAATATTTGTTTGTTGAAACAATTAGGTTGTTCAAATGTCCGGGGTAGTAATGCGACTAAGCATGTTCATGCAAATGTTCAAATCAATAAATAATTACTTATTTCAAGTGAAAACATTGATTTTGAGGTTCCAACCTTAAAAAATTAAAGAAAACTTATTTTCTAGATATATACGATCGAGTTGTTCAATATTTGTTTGTTGAAACAACTAGGTTGTTCAAATGTCCGGGGTAGTAATGCAACTAACTTGGATTTTTCTACGGTCAGTAAGGATTTCGCCCTTCCTGACGTCAGTAAACCCTTTAAATACCGTTGGATCGAAGATCTAACGTATAATTTTTTTTTCAAATGATTTCACTTTGCATTAGAGCGTTTGCACTGTGCATATTGCAATCGCATTGTATTACTCTAATAATAAATTGAATTAATAAATATAAAAGTACAAAAATACCCTTTTTTTACTTTAAAATAATTTACAATATTAACTAATCAACATTTAAAATTTAAATAAAAATTGTAAACAACATGTTACTAATCCTATCAACATCTACGCATCTAACCATTATTTTTCCAGAAAGTATAGTGGTCAGAGAAAGCTCGCCGGCGACTTCTGTAGGGTAACACCCTCATCATACATCTATTATCTATCTATCTATCTCCACGCATCCTTTTCTCTTAGTCGGACTATTTTTTTTCTTTTGCACGTTTTCTCTGCTTCCATCTATTTACTCTGACTCCGGCCTCTTCTACTTGCAGTTTTTTCTTCGTCCAGCCCACCTCCTGCTGAAGCAATTCCATTTGTCAATATGTCCATCCTAGCCGAGTACGCCTCATCTGCCGTCTTTTCTCTTGTTTATGTTTGTGCTCATTCAATTATAAAATTTCCTGCGCATCATCTGTTCGATGAAATGTCAAAACCATTTTGGGTTGTAGGAAAGTTGTGTGTTGGGTACATAAATGAGAGATTTGATTTTAATATGAGCCATGGAATCAACCTATAGTCGTGAGGATTATCTGTTTTCCACGTTCTAATTTTAGGATTTCCCATCTATATATGACTAGAAATTCCTTGCTATACTTCATTAACTGTGATTATTGTGCACAGTTAATACAACACCTATGCAAGATTACTCTAAACGAATGCTACAAGAATGGTTTGTGTGGCTCTTTGAACTAGCATGTGAGTGTTTATTTAATTTCTTCTCCTGCAATTTTAGAAAGTAGATAATAATTTTTTTTCCCATGAATACATGATAAAATATATTTCTGATATGCTTATTTGTTTTTCTCTTTCTCGCCTGCAGTGAGGACACTTAGACTAAGATGACTATAGCTCACCAATTTTTCTATTCTCTACATGTAACGCTTTATTTTCTTGTGATTGAATATGGTGTTGGTTGGAGAAAACAGGGGATTTCAGCGGCTAAAACCCTCCATTCCTTTCTAGATCTCATCCTTCATGGTGGGTCACAGCACCATAGTCATTCGTCCATAGCTAGATTACTCCGTTATGGAAGCAAGTCAGGTTTATTGTTCTCTAATTAAGCGAGAATTTTAAGTTGTTACATAAGTTAATTACGCTATGTCAATTGTCCAATATGTGATAGTAATCATGTTGAGATTTATTGGACAATGACTTAACTGAGCCTGAATTTAGTTTCTTATGCCTCTTTATTCTCAATCTCCACATGAGAGTTTCGTGTTTGAAGAAAAGTGCTTCAACAAGAAACAAAAACAACAGCCAGTGTGACATTTTGACATAAGAATTATGATTATAGAGTATTTAGTCAATAACTGAGTGGATATTAGTAAGATAAAAGTGTTTCCCGTGGCTGATGGTTTAATTTAAAAGGTGAGCAATCTTCGAAGACATAAAAAAGAACATGAATTAGTGATTTAGGATTTTTGTGTAATGTCCATATTCATCAAAATATATTATGTTTTATAAATGTGTATATATATATACATATATATATATATATAAATATATATATATATATATATATATATATATATATAGGTAAGAAATGTCAAGATCTTTTTCTATTGGTTAAAGTTTAAGCTGCACAGTTTCTGTTGTTATAAGAATATGGGAAGAATGATGGGTCGTTAAACCTATTGTCAATTATACACATTGTCAATTAGTAGTGTTTATAATGCAGATCCTGTTACATTAACATAACTTACCTTCCAAAATATTCTACTGGTATAAGAAGGCTGTATACTGGTTTGAGAAGACATTGGATCATGTACCATCCTCTTTAAGTGAGATGTGGGAGCCAACTTTAGTAAACTTTGCTCATGCATTGAGAAATTTGAAGTATGTATTACCCGTTTATTTTTGTGCGTGCTTCATGATATTAAATAATCTTTTTTGGTGATTATATGACTTTGATGTCCTATATTAATCAAAATGTTGGTTCCTTATATTTTTTTGATTGACGATCGATAAAATATTGTGACTGTTGATAGCGATTTCGTGAGGATCTCGCCGTCAGGTTTCTAGCGGGTAGGATTTAGTATTTATGATAACTAAAAGCAGTAAATGCAAGAGTAAATGAGCTCTCAAGAATAGGTTTGCAATAAATGAGTTGTGTCCTTACATTTGGGCATTCAAAACCCTATTTATAGTGTACATGGGGGATTTTCCCCACCTTGGGTTGGTAAGCCCGTGGGCCCCTCCTATTCCTAGCTGGAAGGTAATGAGTGGCTACAGCCTCCCCTACCGACCAATGGGAAGACGCCACCTGGCACTGCTGCCCTTGTACCGATGGGACTTGGCCCAACTACCCCCTCTGACCCTGTCACATCCTCTAAACTGATGGTACTGACCATACTCTCACAGCTGGCGGAGCTGGAATCGGGCAGACGGGTAACCGGGTACCATATGGGCGGCGAGTAGCCCGGGAAACCATTCTCGGGAAGCGGGTAGAGGTCTATTTTCCCAGGGCTCGCCGCTGGCCGACCAACTTTTGGATTATATGACAAGTATGCTCCTCGATAAGTCACCGGGGTCTTCGTCGGGTAGACTTGGCGCTCTACCCGCCTATTCGGTTGAGCCCGGCGATTCTGATTTCCTCACCCGAGCACCACTCCGGTTTGACGGGTTGAGCACGTTACCCGAATAATCGGGTCATAATGATCGTGTATAACAATTGCCCCACCAGTCCGTCATCGGGGGGCCATTGCCGTCGGGTGGCGGACTGGTCAATCCGCTGATTTGAATTTGAATTTTGAATTCTGGGGGTGACGTTCCGTCTTCTGAGGTGGCACTTCGTATTCAGCACCTGCTAATGTTATGGGATGGCGTGACTGACGCGCAAGATCACATGCGTCACATCCACCGATTTCGTCCCCAACTGTTGCGCGCGTGTCCCCCACGCGCCCCCTAACTTTCGATTAATTCCACTTTTGACCCCGTTTTTTCCAGTTTAGTCCTCCCTCATTTCCCCTATAAATAGGGGTTTTTACTCCTCTTTCTCATTTTCGCTCTTTGCTATCTTGCCCCCCTCTGCAAGTTTTTCCATTTTCCGATTCACTTTCCGGCGACTCATTCCAGAATCCGGCGACCCTTTTCCACCTTCAAGGTAACTTCTTGCTTCCTTTCACCCATTCCTCCCTTTCTCTTTTCCATCATGAGTAATTCTGTTGAGAGTGTCGGGGCTGTCGACGTTTTCCACTTCCGCCGCCGCGCCGCCGCCGACGCTGAAAGACCCCTCCGCCAAGCCGGGGAGGGCACCTCCCGTGCCGCCGCCGCCCGTGAAGGTGAGGGTACTTCCACCGACATGGACGCCTACGCCGATGACCTGGAGAGGATGAGCCCTCAACGGGAGGGCCCTGCTCTCAGCGTTTCTCCGGTGTCCTACCCGCCTCGAGCGGAAAATTATTTGTTCGATCAGGAGGACATGCCCGAAAACATCGACTATGCGGATAGCCGACTGATCGGGTTTGACTATTCTAAATACATGAGCCGGTTTGTGCGAAGATGCCCAGCCCGCCGTAACCGCGAGACCCGCGAGACCGAGTTTGGGGCCTCTCATCGACCTAGCTGCTTGCCCGCGGATGCCGACCTTAAAGAGATCTACTGGACCTTTGAGACGCCCTCCGATGTCTATTTCTACGCTCCTCGGGCCGACGAGCGCGCAGACCAGCCCCCAGAGGGGCTGATCGCCATCAATGCGGATATGTTGCACGCGGGACTTTGCTTCCCGCTCCACCCAGCTATCTCCCGGTTGCTCGCCGCGTGGAATCTGTCGATAACCCAAATCACCCCGAACGGGTGGAGCTACCTGCTGGGCGCCATGGTCGTCCTTGGGCGTCATGGACTTCATCGCATGCCGACCCCCGAGGAGCTAAACCACCTATATTACACGGTGGCCTCGGCCGGGCCAATGAATTTGGGGTACTATTCTGTGAAACCCCGGGGCGGTGACGCTATCGTCTTTGGCATCTCGCCAAAGGTGACAGGCTGGCACGAAAGGTGGTGGTGGGTTGGCGGTGCCTGGGAGAGCGTGAGAGTCGACGGGGCAGTCATCCCGGTTCCCCAAGAATACAGTGTCCGCGATCGTCGAGGTAAACCCTTGGAATTCCTTTTTCCTCCTCAGTACTGATCTAATTTTTATTTCGTTGTGCAGGCACCTCGGCGCCCCACCAGAGTGACCTTACTGACGACTTTCGGCAAGCCCTTGCTCGTGTGAAGGCGGAGCCCGATGTTAATCGGGACGTCGACCAACTCAATTGCAATGAGCAGCGACGTTTGTCCGGCCTCCAGACCTTTCCCCGCCATTTGAATTTCGGCGGTCAGTTCCTTAGTACTGCACATTTCTTTTTGTACTCTCTTACCCGAAATATTCTTACTCGACTTTTCTTTTTGTACCTTACAGAACAGCGCTTCCCGGCGTCGAGCTCCACCCCGTTGTCCTCTCCAGTTCCATCTCCCCCGGCTCAACCCAAGGCCGGTCAAGCTCCTCCCGTCCCCGTCGTCAACGTCGAGAGCTCAGAGGAGACCGTCGATATAGCCCCCAAGAAGAGCGCCATTGCCAAGCTATCGAAGCGGGGAGCCGTCCGAGCGGCTGGGGTGACGATTCGCACTCAACCGCAGACACCAGCACCGACAGCGCCCTCCTCCCCGGCTGGCGACCGACGCCACTCCTAATAGGCCCGGGTAGAGGGCCAGACATCGGTCAAGTCGGCCATAGTGACCGTGAGCGTGAGCCCGGCCACCGGTGGGTTGGTGGCCAGATCAGTCGAGGTGACCGCGGGGAGCCCGACCTCTGCCACTCGTGACCGCAACGACTTCTCCTTCCTCGGCTGGGGCAACCATCTCACGTAAGCTAGCTTCATCTAGAATTCTTTTCTTCCCTTATTTCCCTTGCTAACTGCCCATGTCGCCACTCGATGCAGGCCTGACCCCCTGCCCCCGACGGAGGTTCTCTAATTCCTGTGCTCGCAGGATCCTCCCTACGCGAAGACCCTCCCCGAGTCCTGGCCGGAGGAGCTTCGACGGGCGGTGGTGAATCCGCCCCGGTCGTGGACCCTCAACTGTAAGAAGGCCTCCCGCACCGTTTTCGTGCCCGACCGGCTGAGGTCTACCGCCATCCGTGCTTCTTGCGATGCCATCGCCCTGGAGAGCATCATGCTCGATTACGAGTGGGACGCTCGGACTCTGGCAGCCTACAAGGCCAGTTTCAAGACCAAGAGGGAGGAAGCTGCCCGGCTGGATGAGGAGAACAAGAAGCTCCGGGAGGAGCTGGAGGCTGCCCGCAAGAGCCACGAGGAGCTGGAGGAGGCCGCCGCCGAGAGGGAGAGGAAGGCGCAGGCCGACGCCGAGGGTGGCCGAGGAGGTCCGCCGGGCGCACGAGGCCCTAGCTGCGGAGGCTGATGAACGCCTGGCCACCGAACGAGCCCACCTCGAGGGTGAACACGAGTCGGCAGGCTCCATGGTCTACATCAATGCCTATGCCGACTCCATCGACTCTCTGCTTCGCCGGAACCTCGAGGCCGACTACCTCGGACCCTTGGAGGACCTAAGGAGTTATGTTTAGTCCAACCCCCCTTATGCGGACTACGACATCACTCTAAAGGATCTGGCTGATCGCGGGGTGGACCTGTCATTCCTTGGCGACCCGGTCACTTTTCTTTATCCTCTGGACGACGATGAGGTGGCTGAGGAGCCGGCGGTGGTGGATGAGGTGGCCCCGTGAATGTTTTTTATTTTCAAGGCCAGTTTCTTAAGCTTGTTGGCCGCTGGCCGTTGTAATATTTCTTTTTCTTTAGAACTTTAATGAAATCGTCATTTTTCCTTCGCCGTTGCCTTCTTTTTGCTTTTGCTTTCCCGGGTTTTAATTGAATCGAACAAGTGGGATTGAATTAACGATCGATTTAATAATTAACCAAAATGATTAATGAGTGAAGTACTTTAGCCGATAGACAGACAGCGACTTCACGAATAGGAGATTGAATTAACAATCGATTTAATAATTAACCAAAATGATTAATAAGTGAAGTGCTTTAGCCGATAGACGGGAAACGACTTAACGAATACGAGATTGAATTAACAATCGATTTAATAATTAACCAAAATGATTAATGGTTGAAGTGCTTTAGCCGATAGACGGGCAACGACTTCACGAATACGAGATTGAATTAACAATCGATTTAATAATTAACCAAAATGATTAATGAGTGAAGTGCTTTAGCCGATAGACGGGCAGTGACTTCATGAATACGAGATTGAATTAACAATCGATTTTATTGATTATAACTTTACGTTCGAGATGCGGTTACATTGGGGCCGCTTGCGGGCAAGAGGATGATGCAGGCTAAACTATCTAGCCGCTACTGGTGGTGTTTTTTGAGTAGGGAGGCGTTCCAAGGGTATTGGGCCGGATTGCCCTCAAGGCTCTTTAGCTCATAGGCACCGTTGGCCAGGCGCTTGGAGATCTTTAGGGGTCCCTCCCAATTCAGGCCAAATGCCCCCTTGGGCTGCCCGACCATCCGCCGTAGCACCAGGTCCCCTGCTTCGAATTCTCTGATCTTGATTTTCGAGTTGAAGTATTTTTCAGCCCGGCGTTTATAAGCTATGTTTCTTTGCTCAGCGGATAGTCTTCTCTCCTCCAGCAGGTCCAACTTGTTTAGCATGGCTTAGTTGTTCTCGGTCCCCACGGGTTGCGAGGTGCGGAGGCTTAGGATAATAACCTCAGCTGGGATGTCTGCCTCCGTTTCGAAGGCCAGAGCGAAAGGAGTCTCCCCGGTGGCGGTGCGGCTGGTCGTTCTGTATGACCATAATACTTCGGGTAGCTTGCTCGCCCATGTTCCCTTGCTCTCCTCCAACCTTGCCTTCAACGTGTGTTTGATTATTTTATTCATCGCCTCGACCTGCCCGTTCGACTGAGGATGGTAGGGTGACGAGAATAGCCTCTTGATCTTGTGCTTTTGGCAGAACCTCTCCATCTCCAACCCATCGAATTTCTTCCCGTTGTCCGAAATGATTATCTGTGGGAGGTCGAATCGGCCGATTATGTTGCGCCAGATGAACCTAATGACATGCTCCTGGTCGATTATTTTTAGCGACTCCGCCTCCGCCCATTTGGTGAAGTAATCCACGGCGACGATTGCGTACTTGACGCTGCCCTGTGCTGTGGGCAAAGAACCAATGAGATCGATCCCCCACTTTACAAACGGCCAAGGGCTCAAGATTGAAGTGAGCTCGGTTGGAGCCTGGTGGATTACCGGTGAATAAATCTGGCATTTGTGGCATACCCGTGCATAGTTGATCGTGTCTTTCTTCAAAGTAGGCCAGAAATATCCCTGGCGGATAACTTTCTGGGCGAGTACCTGGCCGCCGGCGTGGTTCCCGCAGCGCCCCTGTAATACCCCGTCCCGTTTTGTACCTTCTATTTTCTTAGAATCCTTAATTATATAATTTTATATTATTATTATCCTTGTTTCTTTAATTTTATTATTTTGTGTGTTAACGTGTAATTTAAATATATACTCTATTTTCAAATTCCCAAGTTCGAAGAAAGAAATTGAATATTTCAAACGGATAAAGGACTACGAGAAATTAATTATTAAAAGATTAAAAATTAGGATTTCGATCCGAATAAATTATTGAGAGTAATTAAAATACAATAAAATATTAACTGAGTTTTAAAACTGTATTAAATTCCAAATCGGGGTTTAACTCGTGAACCAAACGATCCTTAAACCGTATCAAGCAGGAACGAAAATATCTGGAATGGTAGGATTAATTCCTAACCACATAATATACTTTCCTTTTATTAAATTAATTAAATGAATTAATCCCATCCACATAAATTATTCCTTCATTTTGTTTTAAATTAATTAATTAATTACAGATATTTTCTCTATAAATAAACCGGCTTACTCCCTTAAAAATCCCAAATCAAAACATCCCCTTTTTATTTCAGTTGTGAAGCAGTATACATTTCAAAAAGGAAAACCCATTTCTTCACAATACGCAGTCTCTTTCCTTCTAAAATTAGTTTCCTAATTTCACTCTCAGCGCACTCTCTCTCTTAAACAACCAAACGCGTCCTTTTCTCTCTCTTCGAAGAAGAAGAACGACGCCTCTCTGCCTCCTTCTCCGATCAATCAGCCGCCGCCGCTCCTCCGCGCAGCACAGCCAGTCGATCGCCGCGCCGCCTCCCTCAATCGGCCATCGTGCCTCCAGTCGCCACCGACCGTGAAGCAGCGCCACCGCCTCAATCGCCGGCGGCTCACGCCGCGCCGCCTCAGCCCGACCAGCGCCGCCTCCCTCCATCTTCGCCTCTCGATCGCCGCCGCTCCTTCGCCCAAACGCCGCCACCAACGCCGCCTCATCTTCGCTCCTCCTCCCGTGAGTTTTGAAATTAAACACATCAATTCCTAATTCCAATTCTTAATTTCAATTTCTAATTTCAGATTTTTTACACTCGTTCCGTTTCTTTTCCGACGGAGATGATGCCTCTCCGATTTGCTGCTACCCGTTTTATTCTGGAAAATCCCGAACTAGGCTGTCCGAACTAGGACTCGTAAGAATTTCTACCCCTCCTCCTATTTCCTTTTGAGGATTGGGATGAGGCTACTGTTTTATTTCTTCCATTAAAATCTGTTAATTAAACATAACAAAATGAGAGAAGAAAATGATTATTGTTACACCGATGGAATTAATCTCTGGACTCTATTCTATTTTATTGAACGAACTGTTACCGTTTTGGTCATTGAGGCATGGGAATTCTGTTTTGATTATTCTCTACTGTATCTTATACTGGACTGATGTGGATTAAGAATGATTAACTATAGATGGGTTAATTTTACTCCCTGCCCTCTGTTTTGTTCTTTTTGGTTAATTAATTTGGGTTAAGAATTAATTTGGTTGGGAATTTAATTAATTTATACACTGTTGTTTCCCTTTGAAAAGGGGAATACTGTTGGCCTCAAAAGTATTATATTGTCGTATTAGTTGATTTTGGAAAAAGGACCAAAAAAGACAAAGTCGTTTATGTTCAAAATTAGAAACAAATGAAAAGAGCTTTTTGGGAAAATAGTATTATTATTTTGTTTTGAAAATGACACAAGTAAACTTAGTTATTAATACTAGTAATATAGAAAATGTTTATTCTATTAGTTGTTGTGAAAACTTCTTTAAATCAAGTATTACTAATTATAAAGAAATGTATATATTATATTATTTTCAGTATTTATTATATAAAATTCTTTAAACAAAATAAGTTTAATAAAGGGAATTTTATTTATAAAGTATAATTTATATTCAAAGTTCTTTTAAAATAAAATATAAATTTTAGAAAGAAAATATTAAATTGAGGTTTTAGTTATATTAATATTATTTGTATAACTTTCTTATTCTTTTAATTATTTTCAAGAAAAATAGTAATTTGAGACCTATATTATATTAGTATTATTTTTTAAATAAATTACTTAGACTTTTAATTCTTTCAAGAAAAGAATTATATGGTTATACTTTTAAAATTATAAAAGATTTTATAAAAAAACAAAGGAAATCAAAAAATCGTTTTTATAAGAGTCGAAATAGTCATACAACAAGAAAATTAGTAAATACACCCCAATGCACTACCCTTTTGAAAGTGGTGTATTTACCAAATTAGTGTGTGTTCTTAAATAGGCCCTTTTCAATGAGTTTATAAGATAACAACTTCCTCGTTTCGTAACACGTACTTCTAGGCCTTTTCAATAATTCAAGGGTCAACTTTTAATCGAATGGTTTCGCATTAGGACTATGTGCTAATCGGAATACGCACGAGGGATCCGACCATCTGTTTGAACATTATTCTCAGAACTCAGAACAATCAGGTGGGTGATGATCTGTTGATCGATCTGCTTATAATACGTTGTGCTGGTATACTCTGAACTCGACTAAACCAATCTAAAACAACTAATTCAACATAAATGTATCTCTATAATATAAATATTTGAATTACGTGATATATTTATATATGATACAAATATGTTTATATTTTATTCAAATTAATCACGACTGCATGATTAAGGGCATTATCTGAGCATGAACCAATTTAAGTGTGAATTATATGAATTCTCCCCACAATTTGAAATGACAATTTTTATGAGAAAGAGGAAAGCGAGTAATCATTGAGCAGTTATGTTTGTGGATTGACACGTACGGCCATGAGTGATAATAGATCAGATTCATGGTCGCTGATATTATTTGTGGTGACCATGAGTGATAATAATTATTCAGATTCATGGTCACATGATTTGTTGGTGAGAACTGGTTTGGGGGAGATTCACAATGTGTTGGAAATGATTTTGCCAGATTTGGCCGATACTTGAAAACGATTTTGGGCTTTGTCCCTTAATGTGAATTAACTTGTGATGTATCAATTATATGATGTGAAATCCTGTTATGCCCAATTAATTGTTACGTGATCTTGTTACTTTTGTGTTGTATGTTATTCATATTTATATATCTAGCGCTTAAATAAATTATATATTTTCTCAATGAGTATACTTTAACATATTTCGGATTTACCAATCCCATGACGTTGCAAATCACCCATACGTGAGAATTCAAATCTCATGCCCCCTTTTTACAACCCTTGCAGATTATGAGTTCGTGGAGCAAGGACAATAATAGAGACGACACGGAGTTCCCCACTTAAATAAAATGATACTATTGATACTAAACTTTATATTCATAGATATACATGCGTGAGATACTTATTAAAATTATTCTACTCATTTCTTCCGCTGCATAAAACTCATCTCTGATTTTATTATCCATTTTTATATCAAAAATTTTATAGTTCGGATTTTAGTTACAAGTGGCACCTCGAATCTGAGATATTTAATGTGTTTTGGATTCGGGGCGTTACAGGTGGTATCAGAGCTTACGTTCAAAACTTTCGGACCTAAAACCAAATCATTGTTTTCATCAAACCAAAATTATTTTTCATTAATTAAAATTTTCTTATCATGTAAGTTTTGATCATTAATTAAATCACTTGAGGGGAAATGTGTCTCCTATTACCGTCTGAAGCTCCTCGAAGGTACGTTCTTGTTTTATTTTTAAAAGTGCCTATAAGTTTATAAACTTGCAACAAGTTAACTTTCATAACAAAACTCAAATCAAAAGATCGAGAACTCAAAACAACACCTACGTAGTGTGGAAGGAACTACGAAATGCCTTTTATATTCAATTAAAATAAAATATTTTGTGAATTGCATATATGAATATGTATGTTTAAATTTATATTTCATAAATGTTGTTATGTGACTATTTGAACTATGTGTTTTAATTGTTTAAATTATATGCTTAAATTGTTTAAATTAATGTGATTTAATTGTTTAAATTATGTTTTTGCATAACTAAAATTTTGACTAGAAATTTCCTTTCTATGTTAGAATCCACCTAAGATGGTAGTGACTCGGTACCTAGAAGACTTATTCTCATTTTCGGATATGACGTAAGTAGACTGACCTACATAGAAGTCGAGACTCTTATATAAAATTATATGGGTTATGAAATTGCTACTTGACAATGTGTGTTACTCGCTCTATATTGACTGTTATATTTGATCTGATTATCACTTAATGACACATTACTGGTTCCTATTACACTGTGCGAATGTGAGCACTGTACCATTGTGGCCCCAATGCGAAGCGGTGAATTACGTACCACACGTGTTTTCAGTGTTAACGTTGTGTGTTAATTTGGTTAATCCGGTTATGTTTTTATAACTTTCTCACGCCTATACATATCGTAACAATATTATTCTTTTCTCTAGACTACCAATAGAATGACAACAAGACAAACCCCACATACTAGATAATATAAGACCATTAAACCTAAAAAAAAAAAAAAATATTATGGGACCTAATTCCAAAAGTTGAAATAGTTAGAAAAATTCTGCCATACTCTACATACCCTAATACGATTTCAAGTTTCACCACCCATTGCGTTAGTTCAAAAAACTATGACATGTAGAGGAAGAACCACTTGAAGATGAACATACGAGATTTAGTCGAGCAATACCTAGAAGCTGAATTTCGGGGAAAAAATTCCTGTTAAGGGGGTGAGGGTGTAATACCCCGTCCCGTTTTGTACCTTCTATTTTCTTAGAAACCTTAATTATATAATTTTATATTATTATTATCCTTGTTTCTTTAATTTTATTATTTTGTGTGTTAACGTGTAATTTAAATATATACTCTATTTTCAAATTCCCAAGTTCGAAGAAAGAAATTGAATATTTCAAACGGATAAAGGACTACGAGAAATTAATTATTAAAAGATTAAAAATTAGGATTTCGATCCGAATAAATTATTGAGAGTAATTAAAATACAATAAAATATTAACTGAGTTTTAAAACTGTATTAAATTCCAAATCGGGGTTTAACTCGTGAACCAAACGATCCTTAAACCGTATCAAGCAGGAACGAAAATATCTGGAATGGTAGGATTAATTCCTAACCACATAATATACTTTCCTTTTATTAAATTAATTAAATGAATTAATCCCATCCACATAAATTATCCCTTCATTTTGTTTTAAATTAATTAATTAATTACGGATATTTTCTCTATAAATAAACCGGCCTACTCCCTTAAAAATCCCAAATCAAAACATCCCTTTTTTATTTCAGTTGTGAAGCAGTATACATTTCAAAAAGGAAAACCCATTTCTTCACAATACGCAGTCTCTTTCCTTCTAAAATTAGTTTCCTAATATCACTCTCAGCGCACTCTCTCTCTTAAACAACCAAACACGTCCTTTTCTCTCTCTTCGAAGAAGAAGAACGACGCCTCTCTGCCTCCTTCTCCGATCAATCAGCCGCCGCCGCTCCTCCGCGCAGCACAGCCAGTCGATCGCCGCGCCGCCTCCCTCAATCGGCCATCGCGCCTCCAGTCGCCACCGACCGTGAAGCAGCGCCACCGCCTCAATCGCCGGCGGCTCACGCCGCGCCGCCTCAGCCCGACCAGCGCCGCCTCCCTCCATCTTCGCCTCTCGATCGCCGCCGCTCCTTCGCCCAAACGCCGCCACCAACGCCGCCTCCTCTTCGCTCCTCCTCCCGTGAGTTTTGAAATTAAACACATCAATTCCTAATTCCAATTCTTAATTTCAATTCCTAATTTCAGATTTTTTACACTCGTTCCGTTTCTTTTACGACGGAGATGATGCCTCTCCGATTTGCTGCTACCCGTTTTATTCTGGAAAATCCCGAACTAGGCTGTCCGAACTAGGACTCGTAAGAATTTCTACCCCTCCTCCTATTTCCTTTTGAGGATTGGGATGAGGCTACTGTTTTATTTCTTCCATTAAAATCTGTTAATTAAACATAACAAAATGAGAGAAGAAAATGATTATTGTTACACCGATGGAATTAATCTCTGGACTCTATTCTATTTTATTGAACGAACTGTTACCGTTTTGGTCATTGAGGCATGGGAATTCTGTTTTGATTATTCTCTACTGTATCTTATACTGGACCGATGTGGATTAAGAATGATTAACTATAGATGGGTTAATTTTACTCCCTGCCCTCTGTTTTGTTCTTTTTGGTTAATTAATTTGGGTTAAGAATTAATTTGGTTGGGAATTTAATTAATTTATACACTGTTGTTTCCCTTTGAAAAGGGGAATACTGTTGGCCTCAAAAGTATTATATTGTCGTATTAGTTGATTTTGGAAAAAGGACCAAAAAAGACAAAGCCGTTTATGTTCAAAATTAGAAACAAATGAAAAGAGCTTTTTGGGAAAATAGTATTATTATTTTGTTTTGAAAATGACACAAGTAAACTTAGTTATTAATACTAGTAATATAGAAAATGTTTATTCTATTAGTTGTTGTGAAAACTTCTTTAAATCAAGTATTACTAATTATAAAGAAATGTATATATTATATTATTTTCAGTATTTATTATATAAAATTCTTTAAACAAAATAAGTTTAATAAAGGGAATTTTATTTATAAAGTATAATTTATATTCAAAGTTCTTTTAAAATAAAATATAAATTTTAGAAAGAAAATATTAAATTGAGGTTTTAGTTATATTAATATTATTTGTATAACTTTCTTATTCTTTTAATTATTTTCAAGAAAAATAGTAATTTGAGACCTATATTATATTAGTATTATTTTTTAAATAAATTACTTAGACTTTTAATTCTTTCAAGAAAAGAATTATATGGTTATATTTTTAAAATTATAAAAGATTTTATAAAAGAACAAAGGAAATCAAAAGATCGTTTTTATAAGAGTCGAAATAGTCATACAACAAGAAAATTAGTAAATACACCCCAATGCACTACCCTTTTGAAAGTGGTGTATTTACCAAATTAGTGTGTGTTCTTAAATAGGCCCTTTTCAATGAGTTTATAAGATAACAACTTCATCGTTTCGTAACACGTACTTCTAGGCCTTTTTAATAATTCAAGGGTCAACTTTTAATCGAATGGTTTCGCATTAGGACTATGCGCTAATCGGAATACGCACGAGGGATCCGACCATCTGTTTGAACATTATTCTCAGAACTCAGAACAATCAAGTGGGTGATGATCTGTTGATCGATCTGCTTATAATACGTTGTGCTGGTATACTCTGAACTCGACTAAACCAATCTAAAACAACTAATTCAACATAAATGTATCTCTATAATATAAATATTTGAATTACGTGATATATTTATATATGATACAAATATGTTTATATTTTATTCAAATTAATCACGACTGCATGATTAAGGGCATTATCTGAGCATGAACCAATTTAAGTGTGAATTATATGAATTCTCCCCACAATTTGAAATGACAATTTTTATGAGAAAGAGGAAAGCGAGTAATCATTGAGCAGTTATGTTTGTGGATTGACACGTACGGCCATGAGTGATAATAGATCAGATTCATGGTCGCTGATATTATTTGTGGTGACCATGAGTGATAATAATTATTCAGATTCATGGTCACATGATTTGTTGGTGAGAACTGGTTTGGGGGAGATTCACAATGTGTTGGAAATGATTTTGCCAGATTTGGCCGATACTTGAAAACGATTTTGGGCTTTGTCCCTTAATGTGAATTAACTTGTGATGTATCAATTATATGATGTGAAATCCTGTTATGCCCAATTAATTGTTACGTGATCTTGTTACTTTTGTGTTGTATGTTATTCATATTTATATATCTAGCGCTTAAATAAATTATATATTTTCTCAATGAGTATACTTTAACATATTTCGGATTTACCAATCCCATGACGTTGCAAATCACCCATACGTGAGAATTCAAATCTCACGCCCCCTTTTTACAACCCTTGCAGATTATGAGTTCGTGGAGCAAGGACAGTAATAGAGACGACACGGAGTTCCCCACTTAAATAAAATGATACTATTGATAGTAAACTTTATATTCATAGATATACATGCGTGAGATACTTATTAAAATTATTCTACTCATTTCTTCCGCTGCATAAAACTCATCTCTGATTTTATTATCCATTTTTATATAAAAAATTTTATAGTTCGGATTTTAGTTACAAGTGGCACCTCGCATCTGAGATATTTAATGTGTTTTGGATTCGGGGCGTTACAGCCCCTCGTGGATTTCTACCAAGATCCTATTTCCCTGCCCCGACGTTATGCATTTTAGGAGAGGTAGGGCAAAACCTCACTTGTACAACTGGTCCCCGATGATCGCATATCGGACCACCCGAAGTTGCAACTGTCTCTCCGCTACCCGATCATTTGGGAGTCTGCCGTCGCGGAGGTACTTCATAATTGGAGTCATCTAGCTTTCCTCCTCCTGCCCCAAATTGGCCACCCGCTGGTTCGAGCTCGAAGGGGCGGGCAGGTAAGTGACTGTGATTTACGATATGTCGGCTGCCCCATCGGATGTTGCAAGGCGGGCAAGGGCATCTGCTTGAGTATTGTCGAGTCAGGGCACCACCTCTATATGGACTTGGTCGAATTTTCCGAGGAGGTTCTTAGCTAATCCTTGATAGGCCAACATTCTGTCGCTGCGCGCCTCGTATTCACTTGAGATTTGGCATGTTACGAGCTGCAAATCGCCATAGACTTGGAGCCTCTTCACTCCCATGGCCATGACCATTTCCAGACCGTTGATTAATGCTTAATATTCAGCCTCGTTATTAGTTGCGTAGAAACCGAACCTGATGGCCGTCGTGAACGATTGGCCGGACGGGCTGAGAAGGACAATTCCCGCGCCTGCCCACAAAGTTGTGGAGGATCCGTCGACGTACATTTTCTATGGTGGTTGCTCGATCTTGGACATCGCCTCCGGGTAGGTGAGCTCGACTATGAAGTCGGCCATGGCCTGGCCTTTGATGGATGTTCGAGGAGCGTATGTGACTCCGAACTGCCCGATCTCCACTGCCCACTTGAGGCATCTGCCCGCCGTGTCAGGTCGATGCAAAACTTGACGGAGTGGCATTGTGGTCAGTACCTCCACCTGGTGATCGAAGAAGTATGGGCGTAACTTACGTACACTAATCACTAGCGCGTAAGCCAACTTTTCCAGCAGCGGGTACCGTAGCTCGGTGGCGTGGAATGTCTGGTTGACATAGTAAATTGACAGATGTGCCTGCCCCTCAGCCCACACTAGCACGGCACTGAGAGCTGAGTCCGAGGCCGCTAAGTAAAGGTAGAGCTTCTCGCTAGGACGGGTTTGGCTAATATTTGGGCGTTTGACAAACACGCCTTCAGATTATTGAATGCGCGCTGGCTCTGGGGTGTCCAGTTTAGTTTCCCCTTCCGTATGCTATCGAACAGAGGTTTGCACCGGTCCCCCATGCGGGAGATGAAACGGCTGAGAGCGGCCAAGCTGCCCGTCACCCTCTGCACCTCCTTTACTGTGCGCGGAGCGCTCATGTCGAGGATCGCCTAATCTTTGGTCGGGTTTGCCTCGATCCCTCATTGGCTTACCATGTGCCCCAAGAACTTGCCCGACTCGACACCGAAACTGCACTTTTTCGGATTGAGCCTCATCCGATATTTTCTTAGGATTCCAAACGTCTCGGCTAGGTGAGTGAGGTGAACTTCCTTTTTCTCGCTCTTGACGATGATGTCGTCGATATACACCTCCATGGTCGCTCCGATTTGGTCGTGAAATATGTGGTTGACCAGCCTTTGATAGGTTGCCTCTGCGTTCATGAGCCCGAACGACATCCGCTTCCAGAAGTACATGTTCTTCTCGGTGAGGAAGGCGGTGTGCTTCTGTTTGTCGGCGGCCATCGGGATCTGGTGATAGCCGGAAAATGCGTCCATGAAAGTGAGCATCTCGTGCCCAGCCGTGCTGTCTACCAGATGGTCGATATGCGGCATCAGGAAGTGATCTTTAGGGCATGCCTTGTTCAAGTCTGTGAAGTCGATGCATAACCGCCAGGTGTTGTTGCTTTTCTTAACGAGGACGGCGTTGGATACCCACTGGGGTTTGTCATCGGGGTCGACCATCCCGATAAGCTTGTTGTCGAGTAGTTTCTTGACCTCGGTGGCTATGACCGCGTACTTGTCTGGGCCGAACTTTCTTCTTTTCTGCGAGACTGGCTTGCGGGCTGGGTCGATGTGCAACTGGTGGGAACATATGGCTGGATCGATCCCGACCATGTCCTCGTGGGACCATGCAAATATGTCCAGATTTTCTTCCAGGAAGACTGTCATCGTTGCTCTCATTTCGTCGGACATTGTCGAACCGAGTTGAACACTCATTTCTGGTCGATTCTTCATGGTAACTGAGATTAGTTTTTCGATCGGGCTGGTACCCCGCTCGCCGAATCGTGGATCATCGATCTCTCCTGTCAGGGTGTCGTCGATTTCCATAGGCTCGAAGCCAATTCTAGGCTTTAGTTCGATCTGAGTGTGTTCAAAATTTTGTGGATCTTCTTCCATTGGATGGGCAGTGGGTGGGATTTCTTCGTCTATCTCCATGTCTCCCTCCCCGATTGTGTAGATATAATCTAAATTTGCAGAATTTGAAATAAGATCGATAAACGCTAAACAACCGCGTGCCATTTTCTAATTACCCTTAAGAGTCCCAACCTTCCCGGAGGGGGTTGGGAACTTGATATAATAATAGAATGCTGAGGCGGCGGCTTCGAACTCGTGCTCGAACGACCTGCCGAGAAACCCGTTATAGGTTGACGGCTGGTCGACAATAATGAAGTCGAGCTGTTTCGAAGCTTTAACCTCAGCATCTATACTAGAGACTAATTCTACGGCTAGCCTAACTATCCCGTAGGGTTTTACAGTGGCATCGCCGAACCCCTTGATAACCTGGTCGCATGGCTCCACGTATTTTTCGAAGGAGCTGTCTAGCTGGTCGAATGCGGCCTTGAAGAGGATGTTGCAGTAGGCCCCGTTGTCGACGAGCATGCGATGGATGGTGACGCCCATGATATTGACGGATACGACCAGGGCGTTGTGGTTCGGGTAGATGACCCCAGTGCGATCCTCCTCCATGAAGGTGAGGAGGTCCGACTCTTTTGCCGTCATATTGATCGGTATGGTGATTTGATAGACATTGTCCATCGCTCGTAGCTCACTCTTCTATCGGCGGTTGGAGAGCGAGGTGGTGGGCGCGAATCCTCCCACCGGGGAGAGCATGTTGACGGTGCGGCGGGCTTGGTGTTCCGGCATCGGGGGGCATATGAGGGCTGCCTCCCGGTTTAGTTCCACGGGGTGGGCAGCGGCTTGTGCCTCCGGCCTGGCCACCGTCCTCTTTACAAACTCCTCCAGCTTCCCCTCCTCGAAGAGTCGCCAGAGCTGTTTCAGGAGGTCGTGGCACTCGCTCGTGTTGTGCCCGACGGTCTGGTGGTAATGGCAGTATTTGTTGGGGTTGAGTTGCATCCCTGGCTTGTGAACCCACGGCCGTGCCTTGGGCACCATGTTTTTGTCCCGGATTTGCACATAGACGTACTCCGGGGTGGCCGATAATTTCTCGGCCAATTTCACTTCGACGGAGTTGAAGGGTTTGAATGGCTGGGGGGCACGGTAGGAAAAGTTCCTCCGGCTCGACGTGGTGCCCGCCTGGGCGCGGGGCTTTTCTTTCTCGGCTGGGACGCTTTCACCTAGCCGCTGTGCCAGGATGCCGGCGTTGTAGATGATCTTTCCGGCCCGCTGCCGGAACTCCACGCAGGACTTGGGGTAGTCCTTGTTCATAGATTTCCACAACTTTGTTTTTAGGCAGAGCCCGCCTATTATGCCGATGAGCTTGACCTCATCCACGACCGGCTCGCCCTCCATGATAATGCGATCCACCCGGTCGATGTATGCACGGTCTGATTCGTCCTTGCCTTGGGCTAAGTTGGCCATTCGGTTGGCACCGGCCATGCGTGGCGCCATCGATGAGAAGTGCTCCAGGATCAACTCCCCCAGTTGGTGGAAGGAAACCACCTTCCCCGCGGGTAGCGAGGAGTACCAACGGTGAGCTCGATCATCGAGGGTCAGTAGGAACATCCGGCACTGGGTTGCGTCCGTGGCCCCCATGGAGATCATGTAAGTAGAGTACTTACTCAAGTGAGTGACGGGGTCCATCTCCCAGTCATATTGGCCCACAACGGCCACGTTGATCTTTGGCTGGGCGGGAGCCCGCACTAGGATATCTGCGAGAGGGGAGTTGGGCATATGGGCGAAGTGATGTTGCCTATCTCGCTTCTCAAGCCTGGCCTCCAGGTCTGATGCTTTCTTCAAGATTGCGGCCATAGCGCTGTCGGCCGCGGGGGGAGATCGGGGATGCGGGTTGTCCCCTAGACGGTCACGGACCGACGGCCTCGGGGCCGCGTCGTTGTGACGTCTGGAAGAGTGTGCCCTTTCTCGCTCCCGGGGCCTGGAGCTGGCATTTGACTCGCACGGTCGGGCAGCTCCCCTATCCTGGGATCTTAATCTGGAGAAGACTGATCTTGTAGGCCGGCGAGATACTCGCTGAGAGTCGGCCTCCTCGTCAAGGCGTCTTTTCAGGTTTTGAGGACGAGAGTTGTTGGTGGCCCTCCATGCCGCCTCTTGCTCGGGTCGAGGGTTGCTGGTGGCCATGGTGCGGGTTGACTCCTTTCCGGGGCGATGAGTGCGGATTGGAGCGGCGTCGATCTCTGCCTGGCGGCGCTCAATCATCGCTCTGGTCGCCTGAAGGTCCTCCGGAGTTCTCATCGCAGACAAGAATTCGAAAGGGCCTTGGAGAGTTTCTACCGTTGCCAGAGCTGGGGTGGCGGCCTCGCCGACATCTTCAACCTGCTGCTGGGTTCGTGTAGCTTTCGAAGTAGCCATTTTAGAGTGAAAACAGCTGAGATTTTTTAGAAAAAAGGGAAAGTGGTTCGTTTGTGGTAACTAGATGAACGAAACCGAGTGTACTTCGATATCAGTTACCCTCCTTCTAGCGCCAAAATGTTGACAGCGATTTCGTGAGGATCTCGCCGTCGTATTCCTTGCGGGTAGGATTTAGTATTTATGATAACTAAAAGCAGTAAATGCAAGATTAAATGAGCTCTCAAGAATAGGTTTGCAATAAATGAGTTGTGTCCTTACATTTGGGTATTCAAAGCCCTATTTATAGTGTACATGGGGGGGTTTCCCCACCTTGGGTTGGTAAGCCCGTGGGCCCCTCCTATTCCTAGCTGGGAGGTAATGAGTGGCTACAGCCTCCCCTACCGACCAATGGGAAGACGCCACCTAGCACTGTTGCCCTTGTACCGATGGTACTTGGCCCAACTACCCCCTCTGATCCTGTCACATCCTCTGAACTAATGGTATTGGCCATACTTTTACAGCTAGCGGAGCTGGAATCGGGTAGACGGGTAACCGGTACCATATGGGCGGCGAGTAGCCCGGGAAACCATTCTCGGGAAGCGGGTAGAGGTCTCTTTTCCCAGGGCTCGCCGCTGGCCGACCAAACTTTTGGATTATATGACAAGTATGCTCCTCGATAAGTCACCGGGGTCTTCGTCGGGTAGACTTGGCGCTCTACCCGCCTACTTGATTGAGCCCGGCAATTCTGATTTCCTCACCCGCGCGCTACTCCGGTTTAACGGGTTGAGCACGTTACCCGAATAGTCAGGTCATAATGATCGGGTATAACAGTGACCATCAAGAGGTACGATGAAGCAATTATGTACTACGAGAAAGCACTTGCTTTGTCAACAAGAAGTTTGAGTACATATGCAAGTCTTGCATACACATATTATCTAAAGGTTGTTATTGGCGAAATAGTTGCTTTAAATTCCTTTCTAAACCAAGGGTGTAACTTTCTTACAAATCTTTCCTTTTCTAGGACAATTTTACAGCAGCAATTACACACTATCACAAGGTACGGTTTCTAAATTCTCTGTACTATTAGGGGTGCTTGCAATCAATGTAACGCAGAGAAAATCACTTTTGTGAGCACTATTATGGGCACTGGGAAACTTAATGTTTTGGTCATTCCCATAAATTTTTAGCCTTGCTAATCACAATATTCTCTTTTCAGGCTCTACGTATAAAACCGGATGATCAGTTCTGTATAGAGATGCAAACATTGGCTCTTCAAGATGAATTTCGACTTGGTATAGACTCGAAAGTCGAGACAATTAGGAGTCAGCTGTTAACTTGAAGTAATTGCTGCTTAATTTAATATTTGTAATCTGTAAACATAATAGGAAAGATGGTAAAAGATGTAATACTAGGTAGTATAATTCAATTATTATACTGTATCTTGTCTTGGTAATTAAACAAAGACTGTCATTTTGTTTATTCTGAAGAAAATTTTAAGGTCCAACTTGGAAATCGGGGATTTTAGGAAAATTTATGTATGATGTATGAAAAAAGTTGACGCGGGGGCCATTTAATTTTTTAATGTTAAAACTTGAGAGCATTGAAGGAAGAAATTTTTCTCTCAGAGTATCTTATTTTGTGAACAGTTTAACAACTTATTCTTAGAGTAGTGTATTCAATTGGGGCCCGCATGGGCGTAGCCCAGTTGATTCTTGGGTGGCAGATTGCTACAAGGACGCAGGATCGAGCCCTGACAGCCGCAGTGTGGGAGTTTTATCCCTTCAATGTGGGAGATAGCTCCTTGTGGGCACCAGACACTAGTCCTCCCACCTAATGGGCCGCTGAGTCACCATGATTTTCCTCCTCCACCCAATCCTGTCGGGCCAGGGGGTTGGGGCCCTGGGAGTGAGGGCTGCACCTTTTGCTACAAGTGTATTCAATTGAGATTCTATTAGATTTTTTTTAACTTTAAAAAGTCTATGGATTTGGAAAATCCATAGACTCAATGCAGAGTTTGACTGACTTTTTTATTGATTTACATGGATTTTCATAGATTTGATAGGATTGTGGAATACACTTTTTTTTATTGATTTACATGGATTTTCATAGGCTCCGGCGCTGGAACCATTAATGCAAATGTATATGGAACACACTTGTATATATAAAAAAAATATCCAAATTATTTAGAAAAAAAAATACATTAGTTTAAAATAATACATTATTATTTTCATCTTCATTTCCATGACACTTATACCTCGATCTCATTAGAAGTTTCTTGTTGTTAGAAGAGATTTTAAAAAGTGAAATCTATTTATATTTTTGGAAGAGTAGACTTGGAAGCGAGGCGGGGAATCCTCAATCCACGTGATGATCCACATGAACGGGGCAGAGAATCTCGAAACAGGGGACGAGGACGGTGATTTTTTTTGCCCCCTAGACGGGGACGGGGATAGTATTCCCTGCCACGTTCCCCGTGGGGACCCGCATTATTTTTTATATGATTAGTACATTTATATATATATATATATATATATATATATATATATATATAATTTATTAGTAAATTACAAATGAATATTTCATAATTTCCTACTCAATTAACTATTTATTCAAAATTACATCTATATTTTATTTTATGTTATTAGTTTCAAATTATATAATTTTCACTTGAATATACATGTTCACGAAAAATATTAGAATTAGAGGTTTTCAAATTGTTTAAATTAATTTTTTTTAACATCAATTTAAAGTAATTATTGTGTATGATTAAATTTTTTAATATGTATATTATTTTATATATTTCAATATTTTAATAATAAGATAAACAAATAATTAGGGGGGGGGGGGGAGTGGAGAATCCCTGCGGGGACGGAATGGGGGGAATTTTTTTCCGTTTATGTAGCGGGGACGGGGATGGGGAATGAGCCTCGTAACCGCCCCGTTGACATCCGTATGGAAGATAATCAAAGGAAAATCATAAACTGTTGAATACCTAATGATTTTTTAAGATTTCTTAAAATTTGTAGAAATCTCTGGTTATTATAAGAGATTTTGGAGAGTGGAATCTATTTATATTTTGAAAGAGTGTTAAAATCCATAGACTATTGAATGCTTAAAGATTTTTTAAGACTTTTTAAAATCCGTATTGAATACCTGACTTGGACCGAAAATACTAGCTTTCTACTAGTAGTTTCTCCACAAGAGTATGGGTTCACTGTAGTATTGGCAAGTATAGGGACCAATTATTATCGAACTCAAGGGAAGAAATGTAAGCGAATAGATCCCTGAAGATCTACGCGTCGTAGTTAATATGGGTGTATGTTTTTGGGTTTTTTGAAAAGAAAATATAATCTAAATTAAATTAATCTAAGAATGCGAAAAGGAAAATTAAACTAAGAATGTAAAAGTGTGTTTTCAAATATGAGATGGTGATGCTCAGTATAGGAATCCCTATGTATACTAACGGAGCAGATACATAATCAAAATAACTGTGACGTGCAAGAAATAACCTAAGTAAAAGATTGTAAGATGAAAGCTCAAGAATTCAAACCCTAATACTTTATCCTAACAATCGACTTCACTAATCCACTAACAATTTAATAGATTGTGCTTAATTAACGAGACCATAATTTAACTAAGGTGATGCGGTCGTCCTCCCTAGATAAACCGGTAGATTAATTAACCCTTTCTAAACCCTCTCATTAAGTCTACTAGTTGTTAAAGAGTGATAAGGTCGTCCTCTCTCGAACACTTTATGAACAAAATTCAAAGGTAAAGTTAAGATTGATTTTAAGAATTCATTAATTAAGAGAATTAAAACTAAACGTCACGAATTACCCTAATTACGTACCCATATCCTACTTCTACGAGTTCATCCTATCCCAAGCATGCAAGGGTTTTAGCTAGACATGGTTTTAACGGAAACAAAAACAATTGAAGAAGTAACGAACATAATGATTTGAACTAAGAAATTATTAAACATAAACTAGGGTTTTCAGAAATAAATGCTAAGAACTGAAATTAAATTAATAAAACGAAGTCTCAAGTGTTCAAGAACAAAGAACTAAAAGAAAGAAACTAAAAATCAAAACCGAACTTTGAATTCGTAAGTAAACCTCGATTACACATGAAAATTAAGCTTGCTCGTCTCTTCTCTCCTCTAACTCCAAAAAATAAACTCTAAAAGTGATGTGGTATGAAGTGGTATGTGATGTGTTCTAAAAACGAGTTCGGGACGAGTATATATAAGTGTCGAGCCGAATCAGGGACTCATGGGCCGAAAAATGAATCTGGAAGCAAAATCATGAAAGTGCTCGAGCAGCACCCACTCGAGCGGGGGCGCTCGAGCTGTATAGCTCGAATACATCAAGGGCTCAAGCGCTCGTGCTCGAGCTGGTCGAGTGGGCAAATTGTTCTGCATGTTTCGAGCGCTCGAGCAACATGCTCGAGTGGTAGAAATTCTCTGTAAGTTTTAGGTGCTCGAGCAACATGCTCGAGCGGTGGCGCTCGAGTGACTCCACTCGAGTGGTCGAAGTTCTCTGTTGATTTTGGACGCTCGAGCAACATGCTCGAGCGGTGGCGCTCGAGTGACTCCACTCGAGTGGCTCTCCTTCTTCTTCAACTGATACTTTTCTTCTTGCGCACTAATGTCATTCGTATTTCTTCGATATCTTCTCATCCGGGCATCCGTTTGAGTCGATTTAAAGTCCTACGAACTCCCTTTTTCACCCTCGATTCACCTATGAGCATCAAAGACACAAATTCATCAATATGTAAACAAGTACTCAATTGACTCTAAATACTCTATAAAATCGACCAAAACTTGGGCATTTCTAGCTACGAATCATGACAATTTCACGCCTAATCAATACCTCACAAATTTTAAAGACTTTTGAAAATCCGAATTGAATACCCCCAAACTTTAAAAATAAAAAAATATCCTACAAACTCTATAACCAATACACCCCTCTTAAAATAAAATTATGAACATGCTTGTAATTTATGCATCAATAATTTGGCTTTACACTCATTTCCTCACCCTCTAACTCAAAAAACTTTATAAGATGAAAGATTACTTGAATAAATTAAATCAAACACCCTTGAAAACTCATTTGCAAATTGCAATAGAAAAACCTGTTTGGCTGTTTGTTTAATTGTATCAATCCAACTGATTTTTCCTTAATAAAATTATGGAGAAAAGCAAAATTGCCCTTTTTTGTAAGGGCAAAATATTTTTTGCCCAACTTTTTAAAAAAGATGTTTTTTGCCCGGAAAAGGTTGGCAAGAGGTTGACAAATGGTTGACACACAGGTTGACAGTGCCAACCGTTTGCCAATATTTTTGGAGCAAAAAACATATTTTTTACAAAAGTGGGTAAAAAATATTTACCCCCTTAATTTTTGGACAATTTTGTATATTTTCTCATAAAATTATGCACTTGGAAACATAAAAACTCTACTGTGAAAAAGCCAATCCGCATTAACCTTGACTTTTCCAATCTTGATAAAGAACCCAAAATTGTTGAAGAAAATATTACTTGAGTTGGGAGGAAACCAAACTTATAAATGTGTATTTTTTGTACAAAAGTAAAGGAAACTAGTATCCTTTCAACAATCACAGAAGTTCACTCTTTCTTTCTCCGAGCTGTATCAAGAACGAATGCATTCAAAAGCTGTCCAAACATCTTTGTCGAGAATGACTGCACAACATGCTCATGGGCTTCTCTTCCAATAATTGTCGACATTTGAGGATCACGAATAAAATTAGCCATAGCAGAAGAGAACTCTTGAGGGCTAGGTTCACAGAGGTAGCCCGTAACTACACTTTTTATTGTCTCAACTGGGCCACCACTGTTGCACGCGATTACAGGTTTGTGGGCCGATACGGAAATGTTCATCCTGCATGAATTGTGTTATCTTAGACGAATGATCATATTTACATTCCAATTAAAGTAGTGTTTGTAAACTCATAAAGAGGACCCATATCATTATTTTTTCCTTTTCAAAATTTACTTCTCACAGCTTTTGAAAAAAAAAAGATTCTGAAAGCCCAAATACACTCTAGATGATGCTCGACCTTGGGCATGTAAAGTACACAAAGGCATTGTGAGAGAAGAGCATTTCTTTCGGATGTAGGACAAGATGTAATGAACTGGACTTAGTGAGATACGCCTTTCCTTTCGGCCAGGTTTTTCAGTTCCTCCAAGTACTCGACGTTCTCCCTGAGTCGCTTATCAAAGCCACCTAAAATCAATATCCATAAGCAGAGGATTCATTGATAAATACCAGATTCCTAAAGAAGAACAAAACAATAAATGAGAGGCTCCAGCATTCAAAGTTCTACTTCTAAGTCGATATCATACTAATATCTTTCCTGAGTCTAAGTTCATTTAACCAAAAATACCTCCTAGTGACATAGAACATTCTAGTAGCAGAAAGAGAATGCAATTTGAAAACCTCTGCAAGGGTCCATAGATTAGACATATCTATCCCACTTTTCAGTTATCAAAAACCTACAAGCGAGTTGAAGATAGTAAAATAGAAATCTTTACCAAGAAATAAATAATAAAAGTGTGAATTCAAGCAATTTTTGTTAGTTATTTTAGAAAGAAGCAGCAGCTTCTTGTATTTCACAATGATCCACTTGCACTTATATATTGTGACAATAATATGGGAGTTCAATCTACACAGAAAAGGATCACAACCAGGAGAAGAAAACGAAAATGTATAAGTGGTCTCAATAAGAATGTAAATATCGTTTAACAAATTACTAGAGTTAAGAGAAGAAACTTACACTACAAAAAAAACACTGTTTTGCGACGGAATTAGCGACGGAAACTCCGTCGCAAACAGTGTTTTGCGACGGGATCTGCGACGGATACGTATCCGTACCTAAAACATGTTGGAATTATTGGTATGTACCAATAATAATATGTGAGTGAAAATGAAAAGGGAATTTAAATTGAGATTGAGTTGAAGAAATTGGATCTTGGACATTGGTTATTGGTCCTTGACAACTGAACTTTGGGCTGCATTTGGACCTTAGAAGAGTTTTCCAAGTTTGTTGAGCCCAAAAGTTTGGACTTAGCCCAGAAATATGGAGTGTCCATATTCATTGAAGATGACATGAAAGTGCATGATTATCATGCAAAACATGTGACGAATTTCAATTGTTGGCAAATTCCCTGATTTTCGTTTAATTGGGAGTGACTTACGTCTCCCTTATTTTGGCTGAGACGAACCGGAATGCAGAAAGGTCCAGGTTCGTAGTTTGACTAACAATCCTTCCATGCATGTGTGGGTCTTGGAGGCCTATAAATAGGTGTCTTCATGCATAGTTTCTGGCCACACAGAAAATCATTCTCTCTCCCTTAGTATTCTAGCATATAGAGTCTTTAAGAAAGCAGTCCAGTTCATACGTTCTTTCTGTTCGCCGGAGCTTCAAGACCTGTGGTGCTGCACTCTTGAAGACGAAAGTGTCGTTTTACCTTTGGGGACGTATTTCCAGAACCGAAGAGCACTACCGGGGAAATTTCGTCTTGCGGGAAGAGGCCTTCCTCGACTTGACACACTGATTTCTTCTCTTTTTTGTTTCTATGTAATCTTTCCGTTTCGAGTTGTAACTTCTTTTTTAGTTTCTGTTTTTTGTAATTGAATTGTTATTTCCAAGTCATAAAAAAAAATTCCAACAATCGCAAGACGAAATTATGACTGACGGAAATAACAATTCTGAGTCAAACCAGGGAAACACTGTTGTTCCTTCTGGTACTCTCATTCCCCTGGGCACCACCACCCCCGTTCCCCCTGTAACTGTCCAAGTTGGGCAAACTTCTAATCCCAGTGTGGTTAGCCCATTCCCCTTTGATAACTCGAGACCTTTTATGGTTCAAAGTGAGAGACCCGAAAAGTTTTCGGGTAAAAACTTCAAGAGGTGGCAACAGCGTATGCTGTTTTTCTTGACCACCTTGAGGTTGGCGAGGTTCCTTACTGAGGACCCGCCTGCGGTCGTTGAGAACGATGCGCAAAATGAGGATGTTCGTGCCCGCTGGTGGGAACACGACTTCTATGCTCAGAATTACATTCTGAGTGGTCTGGCAGATGCTCTGTACAGTGTCTACCAGAAGTGCAAAACGGCCAAGGAAATGTGGAATTCCTTGGAGGCCAAATACGTGGCCGAGGATGCCGGTACTAAGAAGTACTTGGTTGGGAAGTTCTTGAACTTCAAGATGGTGGACTCGAAGTCTGTCGTCGAACAAGTTCAAGAATTTCAGTTGATTCTGCATGACATTGCTGCAGAAGGGATGATACTGCCGGATGCTTTCCAAGCTGCTGCAATAATTGAGAAATTGCCTCAAAGTTGGAAGGATTTTCAAAGCCATCTGAAGCTTAAAAAGAAAAGTATGACTTTGCAAGAAGTCATCGGAAAGCTTCAAATTCATGAAGGTGGTTTAGAGAGGAATAATGATTCATTAGAGGCGAAAGCTAATCTAATGGAACGTGGTGAGCCCTCCAGGAAGAGAAAGAAGCCAAATAATGAAAGCAAGAAGCCTGTGGCTGGGAGATACACCTTTAACGGTAATTGCTACAACTGTGGTAGGTCTGGCCACAAGTCACGAGATTGTTCTGAGCCCAAGAAAGAGAAAAATGATACTAAGGGAAAGGACAATGCTCAATCAAGTGTCAATGTGACTCAATGTGAACTTACCGACTTGGATATGTCGGCATAATAAATTTAAATCTGGGATAGACAGATTTGGATTGTTCCTGAGTTGTGGCTAGGAATTATACAAATGGAATGTAATAATCAGCCATATGTTAAATAAATTTTAAGTTGTTCAGTATTCAAGTTTATGGTGATTAAAATATGTAAATTCAAAATCCATAGAATGATTATGGGAATTTGAATTTTTACGAAATAGAGAATGAATTGTCGTGTCTCTCTCTGTCGCTTGAAATGTTAGATGGCAAATAAGTTGAGCCATGTGTTTTAATTTATTTTGGGTTGAAGATCATACTTACATGATTGACCCAAAAATTAAATTAATGAGGATATTGGCTAGTTTAGCCGAGTGCGTAGGCCTGTTGTTGATCTCAATTGGCCAAATTGATGAATTAAGGCTGAAATTCAAATTTCAGTTAAATTGTTGAGAGAAACATGGGACAAAATTAATTGAATTTTGGACCGCGTATTGTTATGAAATTTATTTAATAATACTTTCAGGTGTTATAAATATTATTTCATAAATTTGAATTCCTTGATATCAAATAAAATTTGATATGAGATCAAATACTTTGTGCTTGAGAGTACAAATTATTATTTGGATTTAGTCCAAATGATTTGAAACGTCGTATAATTCGCTTGAGATTTTCTCGCGAATAAATGGGCATTAAGGCCTCATTTGTAACTGTGCTTTGAAAGCATGAACGATGTGAATTTAATTCACAAGATTTGACTCGTATCAATGACGATATATTTGAGAGTCAAAGATGATAAATTGAATTTAATTTGGTATTTGACCAATATTAAATTTCGGACTTGAAGTATAACTTCAAATGTCGATTTTCCAATTTATTTCGAAATTGTGTCCAAAATTAATATTTGGTGAAATATTAAATGAAATGGACTAACAATCTCGAATATGAGAAATGAGTTAACACCATGGATAAATTCGAATGTGGGGGAGAAAAGGTCTCTCCATTGATATATTCGAATTTGATGTGTGGCGTGGCTTTGAATTTAAATGGAAAATCTAAAGCAGTTTGCCAAGGAAGCCGGAACTAAAGAGTTCACCGTGGCAAAATTTAGTGTTCCAATTTTATAACTTTTGAGGTTTAGGTGTACAAATCTAAAGTTATAAAGTGGTTAATAAAATTTATTTATTAACATTCCTAATATCAATAAAAGGTGTATGATATATGTGGAAGGGAAATGACAAATATTTGTCATTAGTTTGGAACACTTTACCTCTAATACTTAGATCACACAGACGTGTGTGATTTGGAGTTGGTGTAACTTAGAGGTGTATACCCTAAAATGTGGGGGTGTGATGAAAATTTGATCTTTAGTAATAGTGGATCCACTCATGAAAAGAGCTAGCTGAGATCAAATAAAGTGCTAGAAAGAATGGTTCTAAAATCCACAAATAAAAAACTGAAGCAGTGGTAACCCAACCATGATGACTGGAGATCCCAAGAACTTGGTTCAATGGGAAAACTAAGCTGCGGATGTTTGTTGTAAAGAACACTTGGTAATTTGACCATTCTTTAGAAAAGCACAACACCAAGTGTTGGAACACATGAGTTGTGGTATAGGTTAAGTCTTTGACTTTTAATGATTCCTAGAGTATAATGGGATACTCAAGATAGGAGATCACCTATGTAAGTGTGAGGTGAGAGGCCGCCTCAAATATCACTGGATATTAAACACTTATGAATCCAAAGGGTGTCCATGGCCGAAACGGACAAAAACGTGAGAACAAGAAATGAGCGTAGAGATATTATTGTGTCAGTATTACTGTCTAAGTGCACACCAAGGCGGAATGGTTCAAGGCAATGTGTCCACCAGGCTGCCGGTGTACTCGGTAATGCTTGACTATGGAAGGTTCAAAGCCACAAACTACCTATCCAGATGCAATAATGTCTCGTTTGAACTGGACTGTGAGTCTGCATATTATAGGCTCTAATTTCCACTCATGTGGGGGATTGTTGGAATTATTGGTATGTACCAATAATAATATGTGAGTGAAAATGAAAAGGGAATTTAAATTGAGATTGGGTTGAAGAAATTGGATCTTGGACATTGGTTATTGGTCCTTGACAACTGAACTTTGGGCTGCATTTGGACCTTAGAAGAGTTTTCCAAGTTTGTTGAGCCCAAAAGTTTGGACTTAGCCCAGAAATATGGAGTGTCCATATTCATTGAAGATGACATGAAAGTGCATGATTATCATGCAAAACATGTGACGAATTTCAATTGTTGGCAAATTCCCTGATTTTCGTTTAATTGGGAGTGACTTACGTCTCCCTTATTTTGGCTGAGACGAACCGGAATGCAGAAAGGTCCAGGTTCGTAGTTTGACTAACAATCCTTCCATGCATGTGTGGGTCTTGGAGGCCTATAAATAGGTGTCTTCATGCATAGTTTCTGGCCACACAGAAAATCATTCTCTCTCCCTTAGTATTCTAGCATATAGAGTCTTTAAGAAAGCAGTCCAGTTCATACGTTCTTTCTGTTCGCCGGAGCTTCAAGACCTGTGGTGCTGCACTCTTGAAGACGAAAGTGTCGTTTTACCTTTGGGGACGTATTTCCAGAACCGAAGAGCACTACCGGGGAAATTTCGTCTTGCGGGAAGAGGCCTTCCTCGACTTGACACACTGATTTCTTCTCTTTTTTGTTTCTATGTAATCTTTCCGTTTCGAGTTGTAACTTCTTTTTTAGTTTCTGTTTTTTGTAATTGAATTGTTATTTCCAAGTCATAAAAAAAAATTCCAACAAAACAGCCGTAGCAAATTTTTGCGACGGATTCGGCCATCCGTCGCAAATTAACGACGGAAAAATCCGTCGCAAAATCGGCGGGTCAGATCCGGCCGGGTCACACAGAATTTGCGACGGACAGTAATCCGTCGCAAACTTTTCGGGTCAGACCCGATCGGGTCAACAACATTTGCGACGGATAAATTCCGTCGCAAATGTTTTTATATATTGTTTATACTTTTTTGTGTTATAATTTGCGACGGGCTGTTTTCCGTCGCAAAATTCAATATTTGCGACGGAATATGGCCGTCGCAAATTACCGAGCCTATACAAAAAAAAAAGTGGCTCGCGTGGTTCGAGCCCGGGCACCCGAGGCGGCCGGGGCGGGCGCGGACCACTGGGCCAACCGGCTCATTCCTTATTATATGCAGCCCACCTTCTATATTAGTCTTATTAGGCCTGGAACAATTAATCCATTTTTTGCGTCTAAGGGGAATCGAACACGGGACCTTTTGTGCAAGAGGAGAGGGCGCGCGCCACTAGGGCACAAGCTACTTTCGTTTATTTTTTTGCAATTAATTTTATATGTATTCAAATTAAGTCATTTTTTTTATAATTCACCAAATTAATTTATTTTCGTATCTAAGTTGTTTATTAAAATATTTTGCCCAACTATTTTTTTTATTTTGTAAAATTATTTATTTCGACTCCCGCTTAAATTTATAATTCGTTCATTTGTACGCAATTAATTGTATATGTATCCAAATTGACTCATTTTTTTTCTACAATTCACCAAATTAATTCATTTTCGTTTCTAACTTGTTTTTATAAATATTGGGGCCATTTAATTTTTATTATTTCTGTAAAACTATTTATTTCGACTCCCGCTTAAATTTATAATTCGTTCATTTGTACGCAATTAATTGTATATGTATCCAAATTGACTCATTATTTTTTCTACAATTCACCAAATTAATTCATTTTCGTTTCTAACTTATTTTTATAAATATTGGGGCCATTTAATTTTTATTATTTCTGTAAAACTATTTATTTCGACTCCCGCTTAAATTTATAATTCGTTCATTTGTACGCAATTAATTGTATATGTATCCAAATTGACTCATTTTTTTTTCTACAATTCACCAAATTAATTCATTTTCGTTTCTAACTTGTTTTTATAAATATTGGGGACATTTAATTTTTATTATTTCTGTAAAACTATTTATTTCGACTCCCGCTTAAATTGATAATTCGTTCATTTGTACGCAATTAATTGTATATGTATCCAAATTGACTCATTTTTTTTCTACAATTCACCAAATTAATTCATTTTCGTTTCTAACTTGTTTTTATAAATATTGGGGCCATTTAATTTTTATTATTTCTGTAAAACTATTTATTTCGACTCCCGCTTAAATTTATAATTCGTTCATTTGTACGCAATTAATTGTATATGTATCCAAATTGACTCATTTTTTTTCTACAATTCACCAAATTAATTCATTTTCGTTTCTAACTTGTTTTTATAAATATTGGGGCCATTTAATTTTTATTATTTCTGTAAAACTATTTATTTCGACTCCCGCTTAAATTTATAATTCGTTCATTTGTACGCAATTAATTGTATATGTATCCAAATTGACTCATTTTTTTTCTACAATTCACCAAATTAATTCATTTTCGTTTCTAACTTGTTTTTATATATATTGGGGCCATTTAATTTTTATTATTTCTGTAAAACTATTTATTTCGACTCCCGCTTAAATTTATAATTCGTTCATTTGTACGCAATTAATTGTATATGTATCCAAATTGACTCATTTTTTTTCTACAATTCACCAAATTAATTCATTTTCGTTTCTAACTTGTTTTTATAAATATTGGGGCCATTTAATTTTTATTATTTCTGTAAAACTATTTATTTTGACTCCCGCTTAAATTTATAATTCGTTCATTTGTACGCAATTAATTGTATATGTATCCAAATTGACTCATTTTTTTTTCTACAATTCACCAAATTAATTCATTTTCGTTTCTAACTTGTTTTTATAAATATTGGGGCCATTTAATTTTTATTATTTCTGTAAAACTATTTATTTCGACTCCCGCTTAAATTTATAATTCGTTCATTTGTACGCAATTAATTGTATATGTATCCAAATTGACTCTTTTTTTTTTCTACAATTCACCAAATTAATTCATTTTCGTTTCTAACTTGTTTTTATAAATATTGGGGCCATTTAATTTTTATTATTTCTGTAAAACTATTTATTTCGACTCCCGCTTAAATTTATAATTCGTTCATTTGTACGCAATTAATTGTATATGTATCCAAATTGACTGTTTTTTTTTTCTACAATTCACCAAAATAATTCATTTTCGTTTCTAACTTGTTTTTATAAATATTGGGGCCATTTAATTTTTATTATTTCTGTAAAACTATTTATTTCGACTCCCGCTTAAATTTATAATTCGTTCATTTGTACGCAATTAATTGTATATGTATCCAAATTGACTCATTTTTTTTCTACAATTCACCAAATTAATTCATTTTCGTTTCTAACTTGTTTTTATAAATATTGGGGCCACTTAATTTTTATTATTTCTGTAAAACTATTTATTTCGACTCCCGCTTAAATTTATAATTCGTTCATTTGTACGCAATTAATTGTATATGTATCCAAATTGACTCTTTTTTTTTCTACAATTCACCAAATTAATTCATTTTCGTTTCTAACTTGTTTTTATAAATATTGGGGCCATTTAATTTTTATTATTTCTGTAAAACTATTTATTTCGACTCCCGCTAAAATTTATAATTCGTTCATTTGTACGCAATTAATTGTATATGTATCCAAATTGACTCATTCTTTTCTACAATTCACCAAATTAATTCATTTTCGTTTCTATCTTGTTTTTATAAATATTGGGGCCATTTAATTTTTATTATTTCTGTAAAACTATTTATTTCGACTCCCGCTTAAATTTATAATTCGTTCATTTGTACGCAATTAATTGTATATGTATCCAAATTGACTCATTTTTTTTCTACAATTCACCAAATTAATTCATTTTCGTTTCTAACTTGTTTTTATAAATATTGGGGCCATTTAATTTTTTTTATTTCTGTAAAATTATTTATTTCGACTCCCGCTTAAATTTATAATTCGTTCATTTGTACGCAATTAATTGTATATGTATCCAAATTGACTCATTTTTTTTCTACAATTCACCAAATTAATTCATTTTCGTTTCTAACTTGTTTTTATAAATATTGGGGCCATTTTATTTTTTTTATTTCTGTAAAATTATTTATTTCGACTCCCGCTTAAATTTATAATTCGTTCATTTGTATGCAATTAATTGTATATGTATCCAAATTGACTCATTTTTTTTTTCTACAATTCACCAAATTAATTCATTTTCGTTTCTAACTTGTTTTTATAAATATTGGGGCCATTTAATTTTTATTATTTCTGTAAAATTATTTATTTCGACTCCCGCTTAAATTTATAATTCGTTCATTTGCTTAAATTTTTTTTTCATAATTCACCAAATTAATTCATTTTCGTTTTTCACTTGTTTTTATAAATGTTGTGTCCATTAAATAAAAGTAAATTCAAACTAATAAATTCACAAAATTATAAATTAAAGTAACAATTCAAAAATTAAATTAAAGTAACAATTCAAACTAAAAAAAAATTGTACTTCATAGTTATTAAAAATCAAATTTTTTTAACAATCGGAATTAAATCCGTCTTCCTCTTCCTCCTCGCCCAGGTTAACAATCGGCGACATCGATGGCTGGGTCGGCGGGATCGGCGGCATCGATGGCTGGGTCGGCGGGATCAGCGGCATCGGTGGCGCAGGCATTTGCGCTCGTGGCATTGAATCAGAGGCGAATATCTGCCACCACGCCTGCATGGCGGCTGTATACTCCTGCAGCTCGGCCCGATACCGCTCCACCTCAGCTGTATACCGGTCGTGCGCCTCTCGCTGCTGCCTCTCATACTCTTTCTTCTCTCGCTGCTGCCTCTGCATGTTCTTCATCTGCTCCACCACCGTGGCAAGCTGCCTCTCGACCTCACTGGGATGAGAGTCGATGGAAGACTGAGAGGAGGATGAGCCTGAGCCAGAGGTCGGAAAAAGTTCTTTCCGAAGCTGCCCAATCCAGCGAACCGCCCATTTTTAGCCTTGACGTTCTTGAAGTACAATTCATTTTGAACGTCAACAGAAGGCTGTGTGGGGGGCATCGACCCCGACCCCGACCCCTCTGCCGTTTCCTCAGGCTGAGGCTGAGAGGCTAGATCCTCGAGCATCTTTCTCTGCAAATTAATTATACAAAAAATTAAATAAATTGAACACAAAATATAAAAAATACTTTTAATATTAAAAATTTAAATAATACTATTAATATTGAAATAATACTTACGTGGATCTCGGTGGTACGGCCGTAGGTAGACTTCCCAGTCTCCTCGACGAATGGGTGGGCGAGCTGCAATCTCTCAAAATGAGAGGGCTCGCGTCCTTGCTCCGCCGCCTAATTAGAAAAAAAGATAGTAAAAATTAGGGTAAATTACAAGGATGGTCCCATGAGAATTTGTACTTGATAGATTTGGTCCCATGTTCTTTTTTGGTCCCATTTTTAGCAGAAAAGGTCCCATCCGTTAAATATTTTACAGTTTTCTATGGAATACTAGATGCAAAAACCTTTTCAAATTGATTTTTGGAGGAAAATGGGTCAGCTTTTCTATTAACAATCATTTCAAGGTAAAATGCAAGTATGGAGGCGATTCTGCAACTTTAGTTCGTAAAGTTTTAAGATGTTGGAAATTAATTATTTTTAAGTTGGGAATTATACGCGCGAGTTTTTAGCAGAAAACTAACGGGCGTGTGGGCCTCATGCTCGTTAATCTGTTATTTATTGACAGAAAAATCGTATGGGACTATTTGCGCTTAAAAAAGGACCAAATTCATGAGGACCAATTCTTATGGGACCATTTCTGCAATTTCCCCGTAAAAATTAACAACACTCATAAAAATTAGGAAAAAAATAATATAAATTCAAAAACTACAAAATTGAAGACGAAACTTACAAATCTCAACCCGTGCTCATAAATGGACCGAGAACCGGCCCGATGTCTTGCCATCCCTTCTCCATCAGGGTCACTACGCCGATTCGCCTTGTTTTTCGCCGACTTCTCTTGGAATGCAGGGGAATCCCAGTAGCGGAGGAATTGGTCCCAAATCGACCGTCTTTCACTGTCAAGCCCCAAGTCGGTGGCCTCTCCCTTCTTGTACCACTTCTCCCTCATTCTGTAAAGGAGGTCTCTATACCTTTCCTTTCCATATTTATCGAAATTCCTCCACATCTGGTCATCGTGCTCCAGTGCCCAGACACATTCTTTCTGCAATTACAATTTAAATGTAAATATATGTTTATATATTTGATATTAATAAACGGTGAATTAATAAATTAAATTAATACCTTAAACTCCTCGAAGTATGTCTTTTTTCTTGCATCGGACACTAACCTCCAACTGTAAGCGGTGGGCTCGAATCCACCGCGAAAGATGGAGTCGGAAACCTGATTAGCAGCCTCATGACCCGGAATCCAACTGTAAAATTAAAATTTCAAAGTTAGTAAAATAATTAGGTTTTAATTAATAAAAAAATTGAGTATAAAATATTAAAACTTACATATGACCACATGGCTTAACAGGCATCCGTCCTTCAACAACCGGATGCTGGCGGAAGGAGGATGAGCCCTCAGCAGTCTGCTGTGAGGAGGAAGAGGAGCCCGCACCAGGCTGTGAAGAGGTCTCTGATAGAGACATCGGCCTGAAAATAGGTGGAACCACGGGTCTTAGTGAGGGCCGTCGTCTCCTCCCTCCTCGTCCTCCTCGACTCGCCTCCTCATCCCTCGGAGGCTGCTGACTGTCGTTGACACTGCCTTGTCCGCTCATCTATAACAAATTTCACGAATTATTCATTCAACTAAATTAAAATCAATCAACTAATAATATTATTTTATAAATTATATATTAAACTAAAATCAAACAACTAATATTATTTAAAATCAAACAACTAATATTATTTAAAATCAATTAACAACCTACTCAACTAAATTCATTCAACTAAATTAAAATCAATCATCAACTAATATTATTTTGTAAAATTATTAAACTTAAATCAAGCAACTAAAATTATTTTGTAATATTATTTAAACATGCTTAACAATTAAAAATTAACAAATTACTAAAACAATTCAACTAAAATCAAACAACTCAGCTAAAATCAATTCTAAACTTAACAAATTCAACTATTTCTAAACATGCTTTAAAATTAAATTAAAATTCGATCAACTAATTAAATTATAATTCAACTAATTCAACTAAAATCAATTCATTTCTAATATAATTCAAACAATTCAACTAATTCAATTCTAAACTTAACAAAAATTAAACATACTTTAAATTAAAATTCGATCAACTAATTATATTATAATTCAACTAATTCAACTAAAATCAATTTATTTTTAATATAATTCAAACAATTCAACTAATTCAATTCTAAACTTAAAAAAAATTAAACATGCTTTAAATTAAAATTCGATCAACTAAAATCAATTCATTACTAATATAATTCAAATAATTCAACTAAAATCAATTCTCTAAACATGCTTTAAAATTAAATTTTAAACGGTAAAAATGAAGAAAACTTACGGTTTATTTGTAGAAGATGACGAAACGAGAACTCGGTGGGGACGGATTGGCTCTACAGCGACGGCACCCGACTTCTCCTTCCTTTTCCTCTCTTTTTCCTCTTCTTCTTCTTCTTCTTTTCTCTCTTTCTCCGTCTGCAACGCGGCGGGCCTGTATAAATAAATGGAAAAAAATTTGCGACGGACGCCCGTCCGTCGCAAATTTTGCCCGTCAAACGCAAAACGACGCCGTTTCTTACTGATTTGCGACGGAAAAGCCGTCGCAAATCAGTCAACGCACCGTTTCCCGATAAGACGCGTAAAACGGCTCGAATTTGCGACGGACATTCCGTCGCAAATCAGTCAATGGGCCGTTTCCCGAGAGGCCGCGAATATAAATGTAAGCATTGCGACGGCTTTCGTCCGTCGCAATTACAAAGTTTAAAATTGCGACGGCTTCTTCCGTCGCAAATCAGTCAAACGGGTCGCTTCCCGAACGGTCACCTTTAAACGGGTATGTTTTGCGACGGAATTGACCGTCGCAAACTCAAAATTGAAATTTGCGACGACCTTTCCGTCGCAAATGTAGCCGATTCAAGACGAAGTCGGTGGGCCCTAGATTTTGCGACGGCTTATCCGTCGCAAATTACTATTTTTGGCGACGGACTTCCTAAGCCGTCGCAAATTGTCATTTTTTGCGACGGCTTACAAAAATCCGTCGCAAATTCAGGAATTTGCGACGGATATTCTTGCCGTCTCAAAATTCCCGTCGCTAATCTCCATCTTTTTTGTAGTGTTACCTGCAACAATCAAGGAAAGATCCTTTTTGTTGTGACGTTGAACAAAATCCTCATGGCTGTTATAAAGCATTGCAAATGCAGATATAGCAAGTTCAATATTCTTTTTCCTTTCAAAACGATTGATTGACAGAAAAAAATTCAACCTGAAATGAAGAACACAGAATTAAGCGGATTCAAGTATGTTTTTTATTAATATAAATACATATATTTTTTCATCGACTGTTGGATTGTGATTAACATTAAAATTTTGTAGTCTCATATTCAGTAGATACCAAGAGGGAACAAGGTCTGTTACTTAGTAGCACTAGGTTCTTCAAACTGATCCACGTTAACAACTGGATAAAGTACAACTGGTTTAATCCCTCTTGAATATAAATTCTTGAAAGTCTTTGCGAAAGTAGATGCAGTAAATTTGCTGTTTACAAGAATCAAATCAGCCATACCTACAAGAGACCAGTCAGCAAAAGAATCAAAATTTTATATAGAGTGGAATGAGAAATAAAACGAAGATGCATGCAAGATATTAAGAAAGCGTTGGGAAAATAATTAAATAAAAAGCTTAAAGTTTTAAAGAAATACCTGTTGTTAGTTCCTCTACATAATCTATAGGTTTCCGATAGATTATCCTAAGGTAGATAGTTCCTCTACATAATCTATAGGTTTCCACAATTAATTGTTTGTCCTCAATCTTGAAGAGGAAAGAATGATGGGTCGTTAACTTCAGTTTGCACTCATTGCACTGCCATCCCAGATGCTGAATTAGCCTATACACATAACACAAGTTAAAGCATATAAATGAGCAGTTGTATTTTTTAAAGTATTATATTTTGAAGCTCCGTTCAAGATTGAGATTTCTGGTGGATTATTAAAAAATATTATAGTATTGAGCAGATTAATAATGATGAGGAATCAAGATGACAAAAAGATGTTGAATATTTTTAATTATAAATATTATAAGGATGAGATTATATGTGTTGATATGGATGTCTTTCAGTTGGAGTTTAGAAAACCTTGGCAGCATGATTTGGGACTTAATCATGATTTAAATCACCTCGTTAAAGAATGATTGTGCTTTTTCCCATTGATTCTCATTAAACAAACAAATGCAATACATGGTTACCAAGATTGAGCAACTGTGGTAGAATTTGCAGCAGAAAGAATAACTTGGATACAATCAAAGTGAGTATGCTGCACATCCATATTCTTCCATATAATGTACTCCATCCGTCCAATATTAGTAGGCCTACTTTTTTGGCTGTTTTTTTTTTTTGGTCATAAGTTGGAGGGTATTATGAGGTATTGTGAGGTTTATTTATCAATAAAGTTATTGTTTATGGAAAATATAAGTATCATATTTTCCATAAATAATAATTTTATTGATAAATGAACCTTACCATACCTCATAATACCCTCCAACTTATGACAAAAAAAAAACTGTCCAAAAAGTAGGCCTACTAATATTGGACAGAGCGAGTATTAAACAATAAAACCTGATAAAATCACCACATGACACTACAAAAAAGATGGAGTTTAGCGACGGGAATTTTGCGACGGCAAGAATATCCGTCGCAAATTACTATCATTTGCGACGGATTTTTGTAAGTCGTCGCAAAAAATGAAAATTTGCGACGACTTAGGAAGTCCGTCGCAAATGATAGTAATTTGCGACGGATAAGCCGTCGCAAAATCTAGGGCCCACCGACTTGGTCTTGAACCGGCTACATTTGCGACGGAAAGGTCGTCGCAAATTTCAATTTTGAGTTTGCGACGGTCAATTCCGTCGCAAAACATACCCGTTTAAAGGTGACCGTTCGGGAAGCGACCCGTTTGACTGATTTGCGACGGAAGAAGCCGTCGCAATTTTAAACTTTGTAATTGCGACGGACGAAAGCCGTCGCAATGCTTACATTTATATTCGCGACCTCTCGGGAAACGGCCCATTGACTGATTTGCGACGGAATGTCCGTCGCAAATTCAAGCCGTTTTACGCGTCTTATCGGAAAACGGTGCGTTGACTGATTTGCGACTGCTTTTCCGTTGCAAATCAGTAAGAAACGGCGTCGTTTTGCGTTTGACGGGCAAAATTTGTGACGGACAGGCGTCCATCGCAAATTTTTTTCCACTTATTTATACAGGCCCGGCGCGTTGCAGACGGAGAAAGAGAGAAAAGAAGAAGAAGAAGAGGAAAAAGAGAGGAAAAGGAAGGAGAAGTCGGGTGCCGTCGCTGTAGAGCCAATCCGTCCCCACCGAGTTCTCGTTTCGTCATCTTCTACAAATAAACCGTAAGTTTTCTTCATTTTTACCGTTTAAAATTTAATTTTAAAGCATGTTTAGAGAATTATATTAGTAATGAATTGATTTTAGTTGATCGAATTTTAATTTAAAGCATGTTTAATTTTTTTTAAGTTTAGAATTGAATTAGTTGAATTGTTTGAATTATATTAAAAATAAATTGATTTTAGTTGAATTAGTTGAATTACAATTTAATTAGTTGATCGAATTTTAATTTAAAGTATGTTTAATTTTGGAAAAATTGAGTTTTTTGTCCTCTAAGTTTGGTCAACTTTGTTTTTCGTCCTCTAACTTTTGACTTTATTTTTTAGTCCGATAACTTTCAAAAAATTAACATTTTCGTCCTAAAACATAAGTTATCGGACTAAAATGTTAATTTTAGGACTAAAAAATTATCGGTTTTAGGACGAAAATGTTAATTTTTTAAAAGTTATCGGACTAAAAAATAAAGTCAAAAGTTAGAGGACGAAAAACAAAATTGACCAAACTTAAAGAACAAAAAAACCTATTTTCCCTTTAATTTTTGTTAAGTTTAGAATTGAATTAGTTGCATTGTTTGAATTATATTAGAAATGAATTGATTTTAGTTGAATTAGTTGAATTATAATTTAATTAGTTGATCGAATTTTAATTTAATTTTAAAGCATGTTTAGAAATAGTTGAATTTGTTAAGTTTAGAATTGATTTTAGCTGAGTTGTTTGATTTTAGTTGAATTGTTTTAGTAATTTGTTAATTTTTAATTGTTAAGCATGTTTAAATAATATTACAAAATAATTTTAGTTGCTTGATTTAAGTTTAATAATTTTACAAAATAATATTAGTTGATGATTGATTTTAATTTAGTTGAATGAATTTAGTTGAGTAGGTTGTTAATTGATTTTAAATAATATTAGTTGTTTGATTTTAAATAATATTAGTTGTTTGATTTTAGTTTAATATATAATTTATAAAATAATATTATTAGTTGATTGATTTTAATTTAGTTGAATGAATAATTCGTGAAATTTGTTATAGATGAGCGGACAAGGCAGTGGCAACGACAGTCAGCAGCCTCCGAGGGATGAGGAGGCGAGTCGAGGAGGACGAGGAGGGAGGAGACGACGGCCCTCACTAAGACCCGTGGTTCCACCTATTTTCAGGCCGAGGTCTCTATCAGAGACCTCTTCACAGCCTGGTGCGGGCTCCTCCTCCTCCTCACAGCAGACTGCTGAGGGCTCATCCTCCTCCCGCCAGCATCCGGTTGTTGAAGGACGGATGCCTGTTAAGCCATGTGGTCATATGTAAGTTTTAATATTTTATACTCAATTTTTTTATTAATTAAAACCTAATTATTTTACTAACTTTGAAATTTTAATTTTACAGTTGGATTCCGGGTCATGAGGCTGCTAATCAGGTTTCCGACTCCATCTTTCGCGGTGGATTCGAGCCCACCGCTTACAGTTGGAGGTTAGTGTCCGATGCAAGAAAAAAGACATACTTCGAGGAGTTTAAGGTATTAATTTAATTTATTAATTCACCGTTTATTAATATCAAATATATAAACATATATTTACATTTAAATTGTAATTGCAGAAAGAATGTGTCTGGGCACCGGAGCACGATGACCAGATGTGGATGAATTTCGATAAATATGGAAAGGAAAGGTATAGAGACCTCCTTTACAGAATGAGGGAGAAGTGGTACAAGAAGGGAGAGGCCACCGACTTGGGGCTTGACAGTGAAAGACGGTCGATTTGGGACCAATTCCTCCACTACTGGGATTCCCCTGCATTCCAAGAGAAGTCGGCGAAAAACAAGGCGAATCGGCGTAGTGACCCTGATGGAGAAGGGATGACAAGACATCGGGCCGGTTCTCGGTCCATTTATGAGCACGGGTTGAGATTTGTAAGTTTCGTCTTCAATTTTGTAGTTTTTGAATTTATATTATTTTTTTCCTAATTTTTATGAGTGTTGTTAATTTTTACTATCTTTTTTTCTAATTAGGCGGCGGAGCAAGGACGCGAGCCCTCTCATTTTGAGAGATTGCAGCTCGCCCACCCATTCGTCGAGGAGACTGGGAAGTCT
Organism: Ballota nigra; assembly: GCA_947034835.1. Classification (NCBI taxonomy): domain Eukaryota; kingdom Viridiplantae; phylum Streptophyta; class Magnoliopsida; order Lamiales; family Lamiaceae; genus Ballota; species Ballota nigra. The sequence continues at coordinate 12,202,154 of OX344729.1, forward strand.
ACCTACGGCCGTACCACCGAGATCCACGTAAGTATTATTTCAATATTAATTGTATTATTTAAATTTTTAATATTAAAAGTATTTTTTATATTTTGTGTTCAATTTATTTAATTTTTTGTATAATTAATTTGCAGAGAAAGATGCTCGAGGATCTTGCCTCTCAGCCTCAGCCTGAGGAAACGGCAGAGGGGTCGGGGTCGATGCCCCCCACACAGCCTTCTGTTGACGTTCAAAATGAATTGTACTTCAAGAACGTCAAGGCTAAAAAGGGGCGGTTCGCTGGATTGGGCAGCTTCGGAAAGAACTTTTTCCGACCTCGTGGCTCAGGCTCATCCTCCTCTCAGTCTTCCATCGACTCTCATCCCAGTGAGGTCGAGAGGCAGCTTGCCACGGTGGTGGAGCAGATGAAGAACATGCAGAGGCAGCAGCGAGAGAAGGAAGAGTATGAGAGACAGCAGCGAGAGGCGCACGACCGGTATACAGCTGAGGTGGAGCGGTATCGGGTCGAGCTGCAGGAGTATACAGCCGCCATGCAGGCGTGGTGGCAGATATTCACCTCTGATTCAATGCCACGAGCACAAATGCCTGCGCCACCGATGCCGCCGATCCCGCCGACCCAGTCATCGATGCCGCCGATCCCGCCGACCCAGCCATCAATTTCGCCGATTGTTAACCTGGGGGAGGATGAAGAGGAAGACGGATTTAATTCCGATTGTTAAAAAAATTTGATTTTTAATAACTATGAAGTACAATTTTTTTTTAGTTTGAATTGTTACTTTAATTTAATTTTTGAATTGTTACTTTAATTTATAATTTTGTGAATTTATTAGTTTGAATTTACTTTTATTTAATGGACACAACATTTATAAAAACAAGTGAAAAACGAAAATGAATTAATTTGGTGAATTATGAAAAAAAATTTTAAGCAAATGAACAAATTATAAATTTAAGCGGGAGTCGAAATAAATAATTTTACAGAAATAATAAAAATTAAATGGCCCCAATATTTATAAAAACAAGTTAGAAACAAAAATGAATTAATTTGGTGAATTGTAGAAAAAAAAATGAGTCAATTTGGATACATATACAATTAATTGCGCACAAATGAACGAATTATAAATTTAAGCGGGAGTCGAAATAAATAGTTTTACAGAAATAATAAAAATTAAATGGCCCCAATATTTATAAAAACAAGTTAGAAACGAAAATGAATTAATTTGGTGAATTGTAGAAAAAAAAATGAGTCAATTTGGATACATATACAATTAATTGCGTACAAATGAACGAATTATAAATTTAAGCGGGAGTCGAAATAAATAGTTTTACAGAAATAATAAAAATTAAATGGCCCCAATATTTATAAAAACAAGTTAGAAACGAAAATGAATTAATTTGGTGAATTGTAGAAAAAAAATGAGTCAATTTGGATACATATACAATTAATTGCGTACAAATGAACGAATTATAAATTTAAGCGGGAGTCGAAATAAATAGTTTTACAGAAATAATAAAAATTAAATGGCCCCAATATTTATAAAAACAAGTTAGAAACGAAAATGAATTATTTTGGTGAATTGTAGAAAAAAAAAACAGTCAATTTGGATACATATACAATTAATTGCGTACAAATGAACGAATTATAAATTTAAGCGGGAGTCGAAATAAATAGTTTTACAGAAATAATAAAAATTAAATGGCCCCAATATTTATAAAAACAAGTTAGAAACGAAAATGAATTATTTTGGTGAATTGTAGAAAAAAAAACAGTCAATTTGGATACATATACAATTAATTGCGTACAAATGAACGAATTATAAATTTAAGCGGGAGTCGAAATAAATAGTTTTACAGAAATAATAAAAATTAAATGGCCCCAATATTTATAAAAACAAGTTAGAAACGAAAATGAATTATTTTGGTGAATTGTAGAAAAAAAAAGAGTCAATTTGGATACATATACAATTAATTGCGTACAAATGAACGAATTATAAATTTAAGCGGGAGTCGAAATAAATAGTTTTACAGAAATAATAAAAATTAAATGGCCCCAATATTTATAAAAACAAGTTAGAAACGAAAATGAATTAATTTGGTGAATTGTAGAAAAAAAATGAGTCAATTTGGATACATATACAATTAATTGCGTACAAATGAACGAATTATAAATTTAAGCGGGAGTCGAAATAAATAATTTTACAAAATAAAAAAAATAGTTGGGCAAAATATTTTAATAAACAACTTAGATACGAAAAGAAATTAATTTGGTGAATTATAAAAAAAATGACTTAATTTGAATACATATACAATTAATTGCAAAAAAATAAACGAAAGTAGCTTGTGCCCTAGTGGCGCGCGCCCTCTCCTCTTGCACAAAAGGTCCCGTGTTCGATTCCCCTTGGACGCAAAAAATGGATTAATTGTTCCAGGCCTAATAAGACTAATATAGAAGGTGGGCTGCTGATTAGGCGTGAAATTGTCATGATTCGTAGCTTGAAATACCCCAATCTTGGTCGAGTTTATAGAGTATTTAGAGTCAATTGAGCATTATTTCTACACATTGATGAATTTGTCTATTTGATGCTCATAAGTGAATAGAGGACGAAAAACAGAGTTCGTAGGACTTTGAATCGACTCAAACGGATGCCCGGATAAGAAGATATTGAAGAAATACGATTAGTATTAGTGCGGACGAGGAAAAGTATCAGTTGGGAGGAGTTGTAAGTCACTCGAGTGACTAGGTCGAGCGCCACCGCTCGAGCGAATTGCTCGAGCGTCCAAAACATACAGTGTGATTTCAGCGCTCGACCGGCTCGAGCGGAACCGCTCGAGCGATTGTGTCATTCGAGCTACACTGCTCGAGCGGGACCGCTCGAGCGTTTTGCTCGAGCAACCTTGGATTTTTGCCTCCGGATGCGTATTTTCGGCCCGTTAACTCCCGTTTCGACCCGTGCCTATATATACCTCTTCCAAACATGTTTTGAAGGATCCCCGGCTTTTAGAAATCACTTTAGACTTAATTTTTAGAGAGAGGAAGATGAGAAGAACGAGCAAGCTTTACTTTTACGTTGTTGAGGTTTTGCATACGAATTCTTAGTTTCTTTTCGTTTCTTAATTCCTTTTCATTAGTTTGATTTCTTTAAACACTTTGAAACTTCGTTTTAGTTAATTGAATTTCAGTTCTCAGTATTTATTTCTTTAAACCCTAGTTCATGTTTCATATTTTCGTTCTTCAATTCATTATGTTTATGTGTGTTGTTTCTTCTTTTGCTTTTATGTTTGTTAAAACCATGTCTAGCTAAAACCCTTGCATGCTTAGGGTAGGATGAACTCGTAGAAGTAGGTTGTGGGTACGTAATTAGGGTAATTCGTGACGTTAGTTTTAATTCTCTTAATTAATGAATTCTTATAATTAATCTGAACTTTACCTTTAAATTTAGTACGAAAGTGTTAGAGAGAGGACGACCGCATCACTCAATAACAATTAGTAGTCTTAACGAGAAGGTTTAGGAAAGGTTAATTCATCTACCGGTTTAGTGAAGGAGGACGACCGCATCACCTTAGTTAAATTAGGGTCTCATTAATTAAGCACAATCTAGTAACTTGTTAGTAGATTCGTGAAGTCGAGTGTTAGGGTAAAGTATTAGGGTTTAGAATCTTGAGCTTTCACCTTGCATTCTTAGACTTAGGTTAATTCTTGTGTGTCACAGTTATTTTGATTATGTACCTGCTCCGTTAGTATACGTAGGGATTCCTATCCTAAGTATCACCATCTCTTATTTGAATCCAACCCTTAGTTAATTCGTCTGCTTTAGTATTTTAGTTTAATTAGTTTATTTTAGTTTTAATTAATCTTTCTAAAAAATCCAAAAACATACACTCATATTAACTACGACGCATAGATCTTCAGGGATCTATTCGCATATACACCATCCCTTGGGTTCGATACTACTTGGTCATTATACTTACTCTTACTACAGTGAACCCGTCCGCTTGCGGGTGAGCGACTAGTAGAAGTTAGTAAAATCGCTACAAGTCAATGGCGCCGTTGCCGGGGATGACATTGTATGCTTTTGAATAGGACTTGTAGATAGCTTAGTAGTTAGTAGTGGGTGATTTATTTTCTGTTTTTATTTTTTATTTGTATTCAATCGGCAGTTGCGTTTTGACCCTTCTGCTAGTGTGTCAGGTTTATGAAAACACGCTCACAAGGCAATACGAGCGAAGAGAGAATACCGTTGGACCCTGAGACAATAGCCAGAAGGAACCGAGCCTTCTTGAGAAGGATGAACGCTGCCGACTTAGGAAAGGAACCAATGGATATCAATAATGAGTTGGACGATGCTGCCAACGATTTCAATCGGGCAGTAGACCGAGTTGAAGGCACTGGAGTTTGTGGTAGCCAGAATCAAATTCCATTAGGGGATAGCCAGAGCCTAAACCCGGATACACAAAACGTAGGGAATCCAGCTCAGAACCTTGTCCATAATCCTCATAACAACCCTGCTTACCCACAAAACCCAAATAACCCTTTTAACAACCCAGTATACCAACATTACCCATACCCACCTTATCCTTACCCACCATATCCATATCATCCACCACCAGTCTATAATCAACCACCTGTTTACCCACCACCACCCCAACAAGTACCAGTACCTGCTGCTAATCCTCACCACGTTCCTCAGAACGTAGATCACAATATGGCTATTCGAGGGAGGTTTGCAGCGCAGCCACAGCGGTACTATGATGGAGTGGCTTTGCCTCCTGTTGAGGCAAACAACTTCTCAATATCCCCGGGGATTTTAAAGCTGCTTACCGAGAATCAGTTCAAAGGGGTGATCGGGAAGGAGAACCCTCACACTCACTTGAGGAGCTTTCTCATGATAGCCTCAACATTTAATTATAATGGCATATCTGAAGATGCCAAGAAGCTTAGGCTGTTCCCTTTCTCATTGACGGGAATAGCCAAGGAGTGGTACGATAACACGCTTCCGCGGGGAGGTATTACCACTTGGGCCGAGCTCGAGCGTCTGTTCCTCGAGCGATTCTACCCTCCATCGAGGATGATCAAGGCTAGAATTGAGATCTCGTCCTTTCGCCAGAAGTTTGGAGAAGATTTACGCCAAGCGTGGGAGAGATACTCAAACATGCTGATAGAGTGCCCGCAGCACGGGTACAACGAGGGAGACATTATGGAATTCTTCTATAGTGGTGCCAACAAGGCGGGGCAAGACCATTTAGACGCTTGTGCGGGTGGAGCATTCTTGAACCAAGGCATAGAGAGGTGTAGGGAAATCGTGGACAACATTGTCACGAATGCCGGTGCTTGGAGTGGAGATGCAGATTTGCAGAGAGTGCATCAGGTTGAAGAAGGAGAAGGAACGAGAAGGCTGCTGATGGCCATGATGGAGAAGATCAACAACCTCGAGTTGGGGAAGAGTTTGGTTGGAGAGCATGCAGTAGAGAATGAGAGAGTAGACCAGCCCAGTGGACAGCAAGAGGTAGCCAATTACATGGGAGGTCCGTATTACAACCATAATGGCTACCAAGGTGGAAACCAGTATGGAAGTCCTTCTTATGGCCAACCATTTGTACCTCCAGGTCCTCAGCCGCTTCAAAATCAATGGAGGAACACACAAGGAGTTCAAGGAGGCCAGCAGCCTCCTCAAAACACATGGAGGAAAAATGAGAACTTTTCTTATGCTAACCCAAAAGCTGGTGTTACTGTTCCTGCAGGTGTTGATCCGGGGTCTAAACCTCCTGGTGGAGAAGGCGGTGCATCAACCGAGGAGATGTTGAGAGCGATCCTTCAGAAGGTGGAGGAAGGGAGCAAGCGGTTGTCATCCTTGGAGTACGATGTGAAGGAGTTGCATAAAAAGGGTGATCAACGTGATCAAGAGCTCCAGAAGATGAATGTTGAGTGGACTAGAACTCAACAAGAGAACAATCGAAGGTTCACTTCTTTAGAGTTCCAGATGAGCCAGATTGCAAAGTCAGTGAATAGAATACCGGAGGGGAACCCGAAAGAGCATTGCAAGGCGATCCAGCTTAGAAGTGGAACCAACTATGAAGGGCCTCAGATGCCTGCTGATTCTGAGACGCCCCAAGTTGAGAAGGGGATTGAAAGTGAAGGGATTGAGAGGCATGAAGATATGGATGAGTCCCAGAAGGGCAAGGAAAAGGAGGAGGTTGAGAGAGTTCCAAAGTGGAAGAAAGCAAAGGAAGCAAGGGAGAAAGTGAAAGAAACAGAAAGAGATGAATGTGGGGTACCCAAATCTGTGATACCCGTCCCGTATCCACAGCGCTTCATGAAAAAGAAGCTTGATGAAAAATTTGCAAAATTTCTTGATGTTTTTAAACAATTGCATATTAATATTCCTTTTTATGACGCTTTGGAACAGATGCCGCACTATGCGAAGTTTTTGAAGGACTTGATCGCGAAAAGACGGCGAGTGGATGAGCCGAAGTTGGTGCAGCTGAACCACGAGGTGAGTGCATTAGTGCACAAGGCGCTTCCACCGAAGCTGAAGGATCCCGGGAGCTTCACAATCCTATGTGATATTGGGAACGGGATCAAGAAGGGAGCGTTGTGCGACCTCGGGGCGAGCATTAATTTGATGCCACTGTCGCTTTTCAAGAAGTTGGAAGGTGTTGAACTTCAACCCACAATGATGACGCTTCAACTTGCCGACCGGTCTATTACTAGACCTCAAGGTGTGGTTGAAGACGTCCAAGTGAGAGTTGGAGATCACATTTTTCCAGCCGACTTTGTAGTGCTAGAGATGGAGGAAGATGAGCACGTGCCCCTGATCTTGGGAAGACCGTTCTTAGCTACGGCGGGGATGGTGCTTGATGTGGCAAACGGGAAGATTACGCTGAAGGTTGATGATCAAGAAGTGAAGATCTCCCTATATGAAGTCATGAAGCACCCGAAGGAGGATGAAAGCTTGTATTGCATGGATGCCATTGATCCTCGTGTTCAAGACACACCTTCTATCCCTAATCCTTCTCATGTTCATGAATTTTATACTCCTTCACTCAATTACTTAACCCATGAGCATTATGTTCTTGATTATGTTGATAGGGATAAAGTGAGGAAGTTGAAGGATGAAGAGGTAAAGAAAGTGGATGTGGTCCAGTTAGAAGGGAAAGGAGGAGTTAAGAAGAAGAAGTCCAAACTCAAGAAACTGTTTAGTAAGACTCCTCCAGATAAAGGTGAGAAGGAGTTGAGACCTATACCACTTGAGGTGGGGGAGGAAGCAAAGGACTTCATGATGGAAGGGCATCAAGGAAAGGAGTTCAAACACCACTCTTATGAGAGTAAGGGAGGTAAATCTGAGTATGATGTCCCATAAGCTCCTTTGAGCTAGGTCCGGCATGAGGACCTTAAAAATAGCGCTGAATGGGAGGCAACCCATTTTTTATTTGCTTTTGAGTGTTTTTAGTTATTTTCCTTCTATGTTACTAGGATGTTGTTGAGTCGTATGTTTAACCTCGTATTTGAGTAAGTTGCTTGTAGGCTTGTCTCTAAAGGAGTAAAGGTATCAAAGAAGTGGAGATTGAAGGAACCAACTTGAGACAAGGGAATGTGCAAAGCTATTGAGAGAAATTGAATTATTTGGTTGAGGTAACCCACAACCCCAAACTTAGACCTTTAGCAAGGTCGAAGTTTGGGGGGGTGGAGTTTTTTATTTGTTTTATGATTACATTGCACATGCATGCACGCCCTTATCTTTGAGTTGAGTTTGATTGGTTATTGGTTAGTTGAGATACTCCTTGGGGTGATTTTGATTTGACTCGCAATTGCATATTTCATGCCTATCAATCATCTTATGCTTGTTGATTGCTATCTTTGAGTATGATTTGATGAGTAGAGTGAGTAGTAAGGGTGAGTTAGAAATTCTTTTGTGTGAGTGTTTGAGTTTGAGCTGATTTGAGAAAGAACTTGTATGCTGGTGAATTTTTCTTTTGAGTACTTGTGTGATGAGAGTGAGAATGCACTGGGACTAGCATGGATGTGAAAACCGTGAGAGTTGAGCCTTACGAGATTTAAATGCATGATTTAATCTCTTCGTTTGTGAGTGAATCGTCACCTTAGAGGATGCCAGAACTTGTGTGTGCTCTTGCTTCTTGATTGTGTCTAGTTTGATATGCCGAATAGGATCTTATGCCATCTTTGATTTTATTGAGTCACTTAGCCAAAATTTTCCTTACCAATGACATTGATCCCTTGCTAGCCCCTTTGAGCCTAAAGCCTATTTTATTTGCTAGCACATATGAACACTATTCCAACTCCTGAGTTTTTTTTTTATCCCAATTTTAGTGGAGAATAGGAAAGTGTGAATGTGAAGGGAGTGAATTGAGTTGAAAAAGGAAAAGGTTGTTTGTTGAGTGAATATGAGAAGAAGGTGTGATGAAGTTTTGAGATGTGGGAAAAAGAGAAAGAAAATTGAGAATGAGCAAAAAGAAAAAAATGAGCTCATGTGTTTGTGCGAAAAAAAAAAAGAGAAAAAAAAAGTGATTGGATAAAAGTGAAAAGAGTGAGAAAGAAAAGATTGAAGTGTTGAGAGACGTGGAATTGAAAGAGTGTTGATTGAAAATGTTTGAAGTATTCTGTTCCTAATCTCGAAGTGCCAAAGTTTGACTTTCTATTCTCCATTCACTTGAGTCACTTACCCATATTGTTATCCCACCCGTCCAAAGAGCCTACATTACAACCTTGAGAAAAGCCCTTTTTGATTCGGCATTGATTTCTAGAGTATGGTCGAAGTTAAGAGCACTTACAAGCTTATGGCTGCCAATTGGTGTGACTGATTGTTTGAGTGAGTCCCTTGATCATTGTTATACACTTGTGAGGGAGCGAAACACATCGTTGAGTGCACATCCATGCTTGATCTTGGTGTTTCTTGTCATTGTTGCATGAGTACGATAAAAGAAAGTGAGTGAGTATACGGGTGATTGACTTTTGAAGTTTGAGTTCATTAGCTTGCATGATTTTTTTTTTTACTCATCCCTAACAATTTCACTCGACTTATTATTTCATTGCTTGAGGACAAGCAATATGGTAAGTTTGGGGGGATTGATTAGGCGTGAAATTGTCATGATTCGTAGCTTGAAATACCCCAATCTTGGTCGAGTTTATAGAGTATTTAGAGTCAATTGAGCATTATTTCTACACGTTGATGAATTTGTCTCTTTGATGCTCATAAGTGAATAGAGGACGAAAAACAGAGTTCGTAGGACTTTGAATCGACTCAAACGGATGCCCGGATGAGAAGATATTGAAGAAATACGATTAGTATTAGTGCGGACGAGGAAAAGTATCAGTTGGGAGGAGTTGTAAGTCACTCGAGTGACTAGGTCGAGCGCCAACGCTCGAGCGAATTGCTCGAGCGCCCAAAACATACAGTGTGATTTCAGCGCTCGACCGGCTCAAGCGGAACCGCTCGAGCGATTGTGTCATTCGAGCTACACTGCTCGAGCGGGACCGCTCGAGCGTTTTGCTCGAGCAACCTTGGATTTTTGCCTCCGGATGCGTATTTTCGGCCCGTTAACTCCCGTTTCGACCCGTGCCTATATATACCTCTTCCAAACATGTTTTGAAGGATCCCCGTCTTTTAGAAATCACTTTAGACTTAATTTTTAGAGAGAGGAAGATGAGAAGAACGAGCAAGCTTTACTTTTACGTTGTTGAGGTTTTGCATACAAATTCTTAGTTTCTTTTCGTTTCTTAATTCCTTTTCATTAGTTTGATTTCTTTAAACACTTTGAAACTTCGTTTTAGTTAATTGAATTTCAGTTCTCAGTATTTATTTCTTTAAACCCTAGTTCATGTTTCATATTTTCGTTCTTCAATTCATTATGTTTATGTGTGTTGTTTCTTCTTTTGCTTTTATGTTTGTTAAAACCATGTCTAGCTAAAACCCTTGCATGCTTAGGGTAGGATGAACTCGTAGAAGTAGGTTGTGGGTACATAATTAGGGTAATTCGTGACGTTAGTTTTAATTCTCTTAATTAATGAATTCTTATAATTAATCTGAACTTTACCTTTAAATTTAGTACGAAAGTGTTAGAGAGAGGACGACCGCATCACTCAATAACAATTAGTAGTCTTAACGAGAAGGTTTAGGAAAGGTTAATTCATCTACCGGTTTAGCGAAGGAGGACGACCGCATCACCTTAGTTAAATTAGGGTCTCATTAATTAAGCACAATCTAGTAACTTGTTAGTAGATTCGTGAAGTCGAGTGTTAGGGTAAAGTATTAGGGTTTAGAATCTTGAGCTTTCACCTTGCATTCTTAGACTTAGGTTAATTCTTGTGTGTCACAGTTATTTTGATTATGTACCTGCTCCGTTAGTATACGTAGGGATTCCTATCCTAAGCATCACCATCTCTTATTTGAATCCAACCCTTAGTTAATTCGTCTGCTTTAGTATTTTAGTTTAATTAGTTTATTTTAGTTTTAATTAATCTTTCTAAAAAATCCAAAAACATACACTCATATTAACTACGACGCATAGATCTTCAGGGATCTATTCGCATATACACCATCCCTTGGGTTCGATACTACTTGGTCATTATACTTACTCTTACTACAGTGAACCCGTCCGCTTGCGGGTGAGCGACTAGTAGAAGTTAGTAAAACAAGGAATGGGCCGGTTGGCCCAGTGGTCCGCGCCCGCCCCGGCCGCCTCGGGTGCCCGGGCTCGAACCACGCGAGCCACTTTTTTTTTTGTATAGGCTCGGTAATTTGCGACGGCCATATTCCGTCGCAAATATTGAATTTTGCGACGGAAAACAGCCCGTCGCAAATTATAACACAAAAAAGTATAAAAAATATATAAAAACAATTGCGACGGAATTTAGCCGTCGCAAATGTTGTTGACCCGATCGGGTCTGACCCGAAAAGTTTGCGACGGACTACTGTCCGTCGCAAATTCTGTGTGACCCGGCCGGATCTGACCCGGCAATTTTGCGACGGATTTGTCCGTTGTTAATTTGCGAAGGATGGCTGAATCAGTCGCAAAAATTTGCTACGGCTGTTTTAGGTACGGATACGTGTCCGTCGCAGATCCCGTCGCAAAACACTGTTTGCGACGGATTTTCCGTCGCTAATTCCGTCGCAAAACAGTATTTTTTTTGTAGTGTGAAATTGTCTACCTTGAGCAACAAAAAAACTTGAGAAAATGGCAAAAATATTTTTTTAGGAATTCTACCAATGCAAAATACAAATTTAACCCAGGACAATAAAATCTATTCCAACAAACCAAATTGAAAAACCAAAATCATTACCACTAATAATGGAATCAATTGCCCATCATAGTTGAAAATTATATTCACAGGAAGAAATTGAAAAACACTAATAGAAATTGAAACAACCAACCTACAAGAGAGGGCGGCGGGAGGGAGAGCGACGGAACCTTGAAACCCCAGTACATGAGAGGATGGTGACAGCGGCGCGAAGAGGCGACGATGGCTGAGGAGGAGGCGACGGAAGAGAAGGGGCAGCGAGAGGTCGAGAAGAAATCGAATGGGGGCGATGACAGAGGATAAACTCAGGTTTAATAGGAGAAGCACTGATTTAAAAAAAAAAAAAGCAGAATGATAAAGAAACGTAAAAGGAAGAGGAAGAAGAAGAAGCTAAAAAGAAAAAGAATGGAGAGGGTGGAAAGAAAGGAATTAAAATGAAAATTGTGTTTTGATTAAAAATTAGGGAGAGTCACATAGAACCCCACTTCTATAGACAATATTGCAATTCACCCTATCAATTTCCCTTCATTTCCAATCACCACACTTTGGTGGGAACCCCAACTAAAATCATTACACAAAGCCACACTTTTGTGGGACCCTCCACCTTTTCTTTTTTTTTCTTTTTCTATTTTTTAATTTCAGTTTTGAAATCCTGCAACCACTTTTTATTTTCTTTTTCATTTTTTTGTGTATTTTCAAATTTCAGATTCGATTTTCAGTTTTTGCCTGTAGCCACTTTTTTAATTCTTTTTTATTTTTCTTTTCTTTTTGTATTTTTGATTTTCAGGTTTGTGCTCAGCCAATTTTTTATTTCTTTTTCTTTTTTCTTTTTGAATTTACACAAACAAAAATAAAAAATTAAATGCACAAAATCATTAACAATAAATATTTTTTCTTATATAAAAATCTAAAAATTACATTTAAATATAGAATTATATTTATAAAATCTAAAATTACACTGAAACAAAAAAGAACACAATTTTTCTTGAATATTCATGCTCCCATTCTTCAATATGCAAACACCCAACTTTGAATAACGGCGAGAAATATTTGAATATCTGCAAAAAAAAAAATGTTGCATAATGCCCAACTTTGAATAACGGCGAGAAATATTTGAATATCTGCAAAAAAAAAAATGTTGCATAATGCAAAAAATTTGTTGCATAATTTACAAATTGTTTGCATACCCATTTAGAATTTTGGCATATCAGATCTACCCCTACACACACCAGAAAATCATTAAATTGTCACCAGACCATCAATATTTAGCATATTAGAGAGGAGCCTAAATTTCACAAATACAACAGCTAAACAATATTAGAGAAACTAACAAGATTTTATTCAACAAAATACAAGAATATCAGCAAAAGAGGTCTAAATTTCACAAATACAGAAGCTCAACAACATTAGAAAAACTAACAATATATTGTTTAACAAAAACTAGCAGACAAAATCCCACAATTCCTTCAAAATTAAACCTCAAGTTTCTGCTATAGCCCACAAGTTCACAAGAATCAAAACCAAACCTCAAGATTACATAATTTTCTGCTATAATTTTTTTTTAAACCTTATGGCTGTTGAGTAGGCCAACAAAATAAACAATTTTGTAAAGCTGCACTAAAGAGAGATTCAATCTTCATTACTGACAAATTGAAGTTTTGCAAGTTTTTTTTTAGAAAAACAGCAACCTACCTCAAACATTGATAATGTCCCATTTCGATATATTTTGTCACCAGGTGGATGCTTGAGATCACATTTCTTCTGCAAGTAAAAGTGTAAATAACTGTAAGTGATAGCGTATGGGTTTATCAGCATATGAACAAGGAAGGAGAGCCACAAAACAACTGAAGATCATTATGTATTACTTTATTTTAATTGCAATAAGTGTCTAGTGGGCTTTTCCAACTTGGGGTCCTTTAGGTTAATTTACATAAACTCAAAAGTGCAACACATTTTAGCAGCGATTATTGAAATAGATCGGCTATTTATTAACTAGAGTACAACACAGAGGAATTAAAAGTTTACCTGGAAGCATCTCCGTCACAATTCCATGCTTCCACAGATCCGAAGCTACCAAAATACAAAAATTATTGAAATCCGGCAACGGTGATCTTTTTTCCATCACAGATCCATGCTTCACAGACCACTGGAAGCATCTCTGTGGTCATTTCCCAGGCTGTGGTCGTCTTCCTCTTCGTGTGCGGCGATATCCGTCACAGAATACGGATAAATAAAAATCACATTAATTGAAATTGATTTGGGGGAAAACTCAAATCGAATCTACAGAGGCTGAAGACGAGCTCGACTACGTCATTCGGTGGCCGTGGCGATGCCTCTTTTTTCCGCCACCGCCCTCGGATCGATTCTTTCCTCCTCCGCCGCCGCCCATGGTCGCCTCTTTCTCTGTCGCCTTCCGATCGCCTTTTCTCCACCGTCCTCAGATCGCCACCGCTGGACATGAAGGATAGCTAGCTATTACAGATTCAGGATCGTGGTGCCGTCAGGTGATTGAGAGAGAGAAGAGGAGAGAGGAAGCTGAAATTTGAAAATAAAGAAGAGAGAGAGAGTGGAGTGATAGATGGGAACCGATATATTCTGATAAGGAAGAGAGAGAAATGGATTTGGGGGGTCATGTTTATATTAAGGAAAAAGATAAAATATTATTTCAGTGGGTCCCACCACAAGATGAAAAGTGTGGTGTTTTGAAATGAAGGAAAATCCATGGGGCTCTCTTAAATTTGGTGCAAAAGTGTGTGGCTCCATGTAATTATTTCTAAAAATTAAAAATTTAAGTGATTTTTAAAATCTCTAATTTCATTTTTTTTAATTATTATAAAAAAGATATAAGTATAAAATGTGTTTTTAATTAAAAACAAGATAAGGATATTTTTGTAATTTTTATATTTTTTTATATAAAATAATAATAATTTTCCTTCGGGCGAAACTAGATCGCAAATAACGAAATTAAATGACGTGTCAAACTCTTATTGGTTTACTGACGTCAGGAAGGGCGAAAGCCCTTCCTGACCATAGAAAAACCCAACTAAGTTTGTCTTCAAATCAATAAGTAATTACTTATTTTAAGTGAGAACATTGATTTTGAGTTTTTAGCCTTAAAAAAGTAAAGAAAACTTATTTTCTAGCGATATACGACCGAATTGTTCAATGTTTGGTTATTGAATACAAATAGGTTGTTCAAGTGCCCGGTGTAATAATGCGATTGAGTTTGTTCACGCAAATGTTCAAATCAATAAGTAATTACTTATTTCATGTGAAAACATTGATTTTGAGTTTCTAACTTTAAAAAATAAAGAAAACTTATTTTCTAGCGATATATGATCGAGTTGTTCAATATTTGATTATTGAACACAATTGAGTTGTTCAAGTGTCAAGTGTAGTAATGAGATTAAGTTTGTTAACACAAATGTTCAAATCAATGATTAATTACTATTTTTATGGAACAAATAATCAATTTTGACTTTTAAGTCTTTAAAATGGAATGATTACCTTATTTTTAATGAAAGCGACCAAATTGTTTAAAATTAGACTGTTCAAATAACCGAGTTGTTTAAACTATTTACTATAGTTTATTAGATTATAATTGATCAAACAAAAGTTAAAATCAATGACTAATTGCTTGTTTTTAAGTGACATGACATCAATTTTAATTTTTTAAGTTTTCAAAATAGTATGAATAAGCAATTAGTCTTGTTTAAACAACAATACTATTTTGAATGACTAAAATCGGATGTTTAAACAACCGAGTTGTTTAAAACTCAAGTGCTTATACAACAATATTTATTACATAATATTTTGAATGGAGAATAAACTAATTATTTTTAAGTGAAAAACTTAAATTTTGACCTTTTAAGTTTTCAAAATAGTAAGAATAACTTATTTTTAGTGATAAGCAACAAGGTTATTTAAAATTGGGTTGTTTAAACAACTAAATTATTCAACTAGTGTTATTTAAACAATATTTATGACACACAATTCAAATTGAGTATAAATTAATTATATTTAAATGGTAAACTAATTTTTTTTACTTTTAAGTCTTCAAAATAGTAGAACTAACTTATTTTTGGTAAATAATAAAATTGTTTAAAAACAGTTCGTTTAAACAACTGAGTTGTTTAAAATTTCAGTGTTGTTTAAACAACCATGTTTATCACAAAAAAATTTAAATGAATATGAAGTAATTATTTTTATGTGACTATACTTAAATTTTAACTTTTAAATCTTCAAACTAATAAGTATTTTTTTTTTAGTGATAAACAGTGAGGTTGTTTATAACGGGTTGTTTTACAACCGGAGGTTTGTCATAAAAAAAAATCAAATGGAGTATAAAATAATTATTTATAAGGGATAAAGCTTAAATTTTAACTTTTAAGCCTTAAAAATAGTAAAAATAACTCTATTTTAGTGATAAACAACAAAATAGTTTAAAACCGATTGTTTAAACAACTGAACAACTAAACAACTCATAAATAGGATAATATTGTATTTTAATAAATATAATTTTTTTTTAATCATTTACATAAAAGAAGGCAATTTTTGAACATTTTGTATAAGTAAGGTCATTTTTGATAAAGGGGGGTTTGACTAGGCCATTTATGTACAAACCCCGCTTGATAAGTGGATGTGTGTGTGTGTGTGGGGGTGGGGGGGGGGGGGGGGGGGGTGGGGGGGGGGGGGCACAATTGGAAAAGGGTTGAGTTATCAACTTGTCTATCAATTCATTTTTTATTTTTTTTAGTAATCCTAATTTTAATGAACATATTTAGTTTAAAAATATAATTTTGATAAACATATTTAGGTAAGGGTCCTCAAGTAATACATTTTGAAAAGAGAAATGTAGCTTGCTCGTAAAAAAGAAAGAAATATAGAGTTGTGTTATTTTGAGACAAAATGAACTTTTTTAAAAGCAATACATGTAATACCCTAAGTTTTCATGATCTTATTTGCTTTACTAAATGCTTTATAATTCTTCATGAATCTATGTGACACATTTACATCCAAATTTATGCAAAGACACGTTTATGTGTTTTATTTACTCGATACTTACAATTAACGTATTATTTGCTTAATACATGCTTATTCTTGAGACTTTATAATTTTTATATGTTCTTTATTTTATGTCTTAAAGTTTTTAATTTAGGAATTAATGTAGTCCTTAAGAATAGTAATTTATTTCATAAGTTATAAGTTGTAAAATGAACGTTTTTTTAAGAAACGATTGCGTATCTATTACTCAATATATTTTTTATGATTATTATATAGACTTTGTAATTTATTTAGAGTCTAGAAGAGTTTTAATTTTATTTCATAAGATAGTATAAGTAATTTTATGCATAATGTACCTTAAAATCATTAAATAAATTAGAAAATCATAATTTCTTTTATTTTATTTATTAAATTCAAAGCCTACATGTGTCTTAACTACAAGACACAAGTTTTCTCTTGAAAACTCCCTAAAGTTTCGGCCAAAGTATAGAAGTATTAGGAAAAGTATTGAAACTTCAAGAATCAAAGTCAAAATTAGAAGAATTAAAGTCAAATTTAACTACTAATTATAAGATAACATGTGTTCATTCATTTAACTTGCAAGAATACTCCATAATCTTCCTAACTCTTCTTCAAGGTCGGTCCTAAGGGGATTGGAGTAGTCTCCAAGCATGACTTTTCCTATAAATACATAAGCTTGCATGCAAAAATATTCATAAGAAAAAGTTTAAAACAAATATTACTACTACACTTATAGAAAGGAGGGGAGAAGAGATTTCTTGTAGCAACCTCTCTAAGTAAGCTTCTCTTCTTAATTGAGTAATTATTTAAGTGGTAGTATGAAGTTTATGCATGATAAGTGAATTAAATGATAGGAAAATGAGTTTTGATGAGTAAATTGCATGTTATCCATGTTTTACTTCATGTTTGAATGTTTAATTCAATTTATTCATGAGTTATGACCAAAATTATGTTTATTACTTGAATATGTATGCTTTAGAAGTAGAAATCATGAAATTATATGATTTAAATTGAGTTTAAGATGATATGTTCTTCATGTATGCATAAAACCGAAATTCTGGACCAACTTTGGGGTAAATTTCGTTTTGATCAATTCATTTGGTGGAAAATTCTAAAAATTTTATATGTTAAAATAGTTTTGTGAAGGAACTTGAGTTTCAAATTTCATAGCTTTTGGAGTAGTATTCGATGCATGGTGATTTTTCAAAGTTGAACTAGGATTTTGGACTCCATAGCAGGAACAGTAGAAGTTTTCTATGATCTGAGAATAATCGGTTAGGTTTTTATAGGAAACCAAAGTATCTTGATAAATTACATGAGTTGGGAGTTCATGTTTAAAATTTCATGAGTATTGGACTTATTTTTTATTTATGGTGAATTTTTGAAGTTAAGTGACCAGAATCTATATCAGTGTATTCAATACAAAATACTTGACGTTTGGTAAAGTGTTTAAGAAATCTGAAAATATGATGATAAACTATATTGAGTTGGAAATCTACTGTCAAAATTTCATAATTTTTGGACGTGTGGATAATTTAATATGAATTTTCAAAGTTAGGTGTGTAATCTGCCAAAATCGAATTTTTTGTATGAAAGGTTCGAAATGGTCCGGTTATATTTTTACAGTCGATATTTATTTATAACTTGCTATTTGATTATTTTACACACTTAATTGATATTTGGGTGTTAGTATACAATATTTGAATATGTATGGAGATTTGAATTCAAGTCTTACAATTTACAAAAGTGAAGGGATAAGTAACAATATTTTTATTTTAAAAATTTTACTTGTAGGTACGAACCTGCAAGGTGAGGGATCACTTCGCTCTCCATCGAGTGTTCTATTATTATTTAATTGCACTTATTAAACGTCGAATGTTAAATTTTGAGTCTGGCCTGCTATCGACTAGCCCCACATATAAGTCCAACTTTATGTTGGCAAGCATATAGTCCGGTCGTTCCGGCACCACGGGTTGGTCACGCCACCCAAGGAGATACCCGGTGAAATTCCGGGGGCTCACATATTATAAAAAATTGATGTTTAGTTTGTGCAATTAACAAGAGGTTTCCCACTAAGTGTTTTCAAGCACTTATCCCTTCCACATTTAAATTTTTATAGATGTTGTGGATCCGGACGTGGACGAATGAACTCGACGGGCTGTGGAGTTTCCTTAAAAACTTTATTTTCAAGAATTATGATTTTAAATTTTGGATTGTAAACTAAATTACGAGCACACTTATTTACTACTTCCGCTGTGTAGATGTGTGGCGTGTGTATATTTTAATACAAAGTACTATTTTAGTGCCGTTCCTACTTGTGCCACATCATATTTTCCGTACTATATTAAGTGGGGACGTCACAATAAATGATGTTCAAAAGAAAAAATAAATAAAGGCAAAACACAATTTTTACATATTGTAGTTCATTGAGGTTGGGTTTGGATGAATATATTTGAATTATAGAGTTTAAATTTTCTCTACTTATTTGGGTACAAAACAATACTTAAATTGATGAATTTTAAACTTCGTGCTTTGATTCTATTTTAATTTGGAAGAATTTTAAATATCTAGCTAAACGATGTCATTTAAAATTCATAAATTCTCAAATAAATTTATTTTCAAATATCTTGCATTTCAAATGAATGCATTCGAGAAAGTCAAAATTGGGACGAAATGAGATGAATCAAGATTAAAATGAAAATAAAATGGACGTCTTTATCATTTTTAGAGGGCCCAGGCTAAATACCCCTCCATCTAATGGAGATACACCTCCGTCTAAATTCACCTATTCATTTTAATTTGTATTAGTAGATACACAACCCTTATACTACTATTTATACTTTTATTAATAAAAGAAAAAAAAAATTATAATAAGTAGTATTCGGCAAAATCTTCCCAACATTAACAAAATATTTCGGCAAAATATTTCCAAAATATTAACCAGATTTTAAAAACTTGTTAACCAGTTTTTAACATCTGGTTAATTGGTGATCGAAAATATGTAAAATTTTCGGCTAACCAGGTCCGAAAACTGGCTTGGCGGAAATTTGAAAAGAGAAAATGTGCAAATGACAATCATTCAACTTTCAACATCGTTCAATGCCTAAATATCAATTTTGTACACAAATACACACAATACAACATTCAACATTTTAAACTAGGTTTTATACATTAAAGAGAAAATCTATAGAATAAGGGACAAAAAAAACATATATAGGAAGGTTGAAATGCTCTCATTTTCACTATAATCTAATTCGAAAATATGAATTAATCGTTATTGTCTAATCGTATTATAATGGAAACAAGATCATTTTTTTTTCATTCACACATATATGGTTGACCGTCTTCTGCGTAAGAATGAGATGAGGGTGCACGTAGTGTTAGGTTTTCTTTTTGTTTAATTATTAAGATTATATATATAATTTTATAATTTTAATAAAATATTAAAATATTGATGGAGGTGTATCTCCATTAGTTGGAGGAGTATTTAGTCTGAGTGTTTTTAGAGCCCAAAATCGGCTGGCCCATCTCAGAAAAAATAGCGGCCCAAGTCATTAAATTTTTAAGGATAAGAAATCATTTGGACCACCATACTTTTATATTACAAGCGCATTTCCTTCGGTTGATTTTCATATGAACTTGATTCTCAGCTCATGTTTAATTGTGTTTATCTGTACATGATGTTAAAATTGATATAAGGCATTAGATCTTCAAGATTACTATTGTACAATGATAAAAAAAAGAAATAAAGCATGTACGAGGTCAAATGTTGATTCCATTTTTCCAAATTTAAATTTCAAATTAAATACTCGTACACAGTGTTCTAAAAGTCGCTAGTCGGTCGGTCTACTGGGGTCTAGCGACTAGAGCGACTAGACGGAGTCCAGTCGGGGACTAGTCGAAACCACCTAAATCTATAAAATAATTATATTTTAATAAATTAACACATTAAATACATGAAAAAAAATACCATCACCCTTCAATATTAAAATTATAAGTAAACATCATCACCCTAAGTAATACCATAAAACTTAAAACTCAATAAAGTAGCAAATATGCATAATAATATAAATCAAAAGACGTCATCAAAATTCCATGGAAAGGTTGGGGGAGTAGCATGGAGGGTTGGACCCTTGGGCGGTGGAGAGTCATAGCACAATGTTCGATGGAGGAGGGATGGGGTACGGCTTTCAGTG
The DNA here is from genome assembly GCA_947034835.1 of Ballota nigra. Lineage (NCBI taxonomy): Eukaryota > Viridiplantae > Streptophyta > Magnoliopsida > Lamiales > Lamiaceae > Ballota > Ballota nigra. The sequence goes on from OX344729.1 coordinate 12,222,626, forward strand.
GTGGAGGTGCACCGACGTACGTTGTCCGTGGGGGAGAGTTTTGATAATTAGGTTAAAAAAATAAAAAAGTGAATTAAATATTTAATTTATTACTTATTTAGATAAAAAAAATGGATTAGATGACCACTAATCAAATTAGTCGCTGACTAATCCCGAGTAATCTGATTAGTAGCCGATTAATTACAAGACTGTTTTTTTAAACGTTTTAACTAAAGTCGAAACGATTTAGGGCCAACTAGCGACTAGTCACCGACTAGTCGGCCGACTAGGCCGTTTTTTAGAACACAGCTCGTAGATAATAGATTGCACTTCACTAAAATTTATTATTTAAGAGGAATGTTTAATAAATTAAATTTTATTTGTACTATTTTATTTTACTTCACACGAAAACACATGATTACTATTTCATTAGTACTATTTTACTTTTTAATACTTTATCTCGGAATTTTTTATATCATCTGGTTTATTTGATTACATGCCTAAATGCTTAATATGGTGTGATCACCTAGGTTAAATTATCCTTACTTGTTTGCTAGGTCATATTTTCTAATTCGTAATTGTTAAGAATTTATGGCAATAGGTAGAATCTAGTGAGTATTTTATTAGGATGGTATAAATCGGGTTCTTTCAGATCGAGTTTGCATATTCGGGAACTTGTTTGTCGTTTCTCCTCGTATTTAATATTTTTACTGAATTAAATTTAAATTGTATCTAGACTGTTCAAATAAATAAAACTCGATGAAGAACATGTTTCAATGGAATATAATTAAGGGACAAGTACGATAAACAAAACTTATTGTTTATTGAGGGACAATAATCCTAGAGCATGATAGAGTAAAACATTGTATTTAATTGCATTGTTAGAGTCGAGGGATGATTATACAATGAATTAAAATCCTTCTAATTTATTGAATTTTATTTTGTTGTTATTTGTTATTACAATGTTAGTTTATTTCTTTAGTAGCTTTAGAAAAATTAATCCAAACTCGCCCTTTTTTATTATTTTGTTTATTTAATTAATGTCTCTTTGATCCATTCGAGACACACATTTTTTATTTCTACATTCCCCGTAAATCGACCCCTTACTTATCACTACTACTCCCTCCGTCCCAAACTCAACTTCTCATTTACTGTTTGCACGGTTATTAAGAAAATAGTTGTTTATAGTATTTAAAGTGATAAATTGATAAAGTAGATGTTTTTGGTTATTAGTGTATGGAGAATATAATATTAAAAAATATTGTTATTTTTTTGCCAAAAATAGATGTAGCAAACGAGTATGGGACGGACCTTTTTGACAATGTATGGGACGGAGGGAGTACGAGTTAGTTGAGTAAATGAGAGTTAATTTATATATTCTAATTTGACACGTCTAGATAGCGCGACCCAATTGTTCTCACTAGAGGGTAACCTTAACATGAATTTTAAATTTTAGTTTATGGAGAGACGACACTTTGTAACTAGAAGAAAATGATTTATTTGAAAATGTTTGATGTTTTATATTGAGAGAGATTTTGCTGATAGTGTGACGTGTGGGACCGTTTCACCATGCAACTGCATACATACAATTTTTGAACTTATTGAAGATATAAATATATACATAATTATTGATGTCTTTTACGTTTTGAAGTTTCATAGTACATAAATTCTGTTATATACATGAGCTGAAACATTTATTTTCAGACCATTCCATTATTAAATTATGAATCGGCCCCAAAATATATATAACTATTTGTATATAAATGTTAGCATATATCCATATATAAACTATACATATTCTAGATTTGTTCAAAAGTTACCCACAAGTTTTCGCTTACTTTCAAAGCAGTCAAGAGGTTAGTAGCACAATCTTGATATAATCGTTCCATATACTTTTCCATTTTAAAGTAAAGGAATCATGCCAACCTTAAACTAGGGTACAAATACCCTCCACTAATTTACGCATGGAATAAATCTCTTTATACTTTTATTATGTAAAAATTAAGAAAAGTATCGAGTAAATTGTACTTTTAATTCCATGATAATAAGTGATCTGTAAAAGAGGTTCTTTTTTTCGATATTTGTGATCACATATTTATTTTTTGATATTTTTTAATCCCAAAAAAGTACTAGTTTGATCACAATAGAATGCATAAATTGCCGTTGGTCCAAATTAAAAAAAAAAGGACAAAATAAATGTAAAACTAAAATTTATTATTGAAAAATTCTAATGGGATCAAATTTAAGTATTATTCCTTCCTTATCTAACTTCATGTATACTTTCGCAAATTATGCTATATGTTTGTGCAACGCCAACGAATTTTAACTTTTTTGTCTTAACAAAAAATGTTGCTAAGTTGGATGACTGATCACGCAAAGCACCTACTCATATATACTTCAATACTTCATGTATACTTTCGCATAACAACATTCAAATTTCAGTTCCTAATTCCTCTTTCATAATTCTTATAATCTACTCATCAAATTTCAGTTATAATTCCTCATCGCACACCACAGGGTAGCACCACCTGCATTGCTAATTTGCTACATTGTAAGTCTACACGGTTTAATTTCTCAATCTTGTGGAAATAGTTAGGATTTTTTAAATTATTTTTATACATTGACTGGCATTTAATATGAAAATGGTTAATGGTATCAACAACTATTCAATTTTATGTCTAATATTTTATAATCTTAGTCAAATACTTGATACTTTAAATGATTTTTTTTTCGAAGACTTGTTACTTAGAACTTAAATATTGTATTCCATTGGTCTAGTTTCAATATGTTCATTTCTCTTGGCACGAGTTTTAATGGATTTTAATTTAGTTTATGCATGAAGTAGATAAATTGGAGGTTATTAGGGGGTACTGTGGGGCCTACTATGAATATAATAATTGTTTATGAATAAAAGTAGATGACAATATGAGTAAATAAGTGATGGTTGGAAGATAGAGATAAAATATTGTGAAAATTCTTATGAATAATTAGTGAATGTTTATCATATACCATATTTTATCATTATTGTATCATTATTATAGCATTCATGTACACCACTAATATGCTCGTGAAATTAGCTAATGGCACATGAGATTAGTCATTTCACTAATGACTCAGTAATCAGTATGGTGGGTACATGTTGAGAATCTATATATGAGTATAAATAAAGTTTCGGTGATATTATAGAAAAGAAAGTGAGTGTATAATATAAAAGAAATTGTGTGAATATCTTGGCTTGATTTGCCCCAGATATAATTATTCTTGACGAAATAAATAAATAAAAATATATTCTTTATTTTCATAATATGAATATTATTTTCAAAACAAATGAGCATATAATAAAATTTGACAACTCAAAACGAAAAAGTAAGCATAAGAATTTGAATTAGAAGAGTGTTATAATACAGTAGTTTATATATTAAAAATAAATAATTTAAATAGTAATAAATTAATTGTTGTTAATCTTTAACAATAATATGAAACTACTGGTCCTAACTCTTGATGAATTCTTAATGCTCTTGATATTTTAGAATTTACATGAATTATATTCATATACTTTATAAATTTAAGATTGTTTTCTTTTTCCTTGAAAGCATTTATTTTTATTATTGAAGCAGAAGATTCAGATCTCTTTTTAGAATAACAAAATGACTATAATTTTGGTTTGGCGATAACACAATGACTATAATTTGAAAGCATTTCTTTTAGGATAACGTAATTTTGGTGTGGCGATAACACAATGACTATATTCTTTTGAACCGTTAAAATAAGAACAACTTTTAAAAGTAGCAGAACAAAGACCGTAATTTTTAAAGTAGAAATTTGAGGTTAAACTAGACCAGATTACCAGTTCATTTTTGAGATCTAATCGCACACATGAATTTTAAAAGTTTTAATTGGACACCAACTAAGTTAAAATTTGAGCATGGAAATGGGCCCACATGAGTAATCCAAGCTATTTTGACTTCAAATTGCTATTTTTAGAAAGTACGGTCCTTATATATTTAAAAGTTGTTGTCCTTGTTTTGGTAGCCTTGAAAGTTACAAATTACAACCCTTATTTTGCCACTTCCCCCTCCCCCCATAAGTTATGGTCCTAAAAATATTTTATCCCGGTGTTTTGTTATTCATATAAATTTTGGATAATAATATGCTAATTTTGTTCAGTTCAGTTCAGTTACGAATGTTCTTCCCTATATAAATATAGGACAATCGAACTTGAATTAGTCTAAATCGGGCACATTCACACATGATTGATTGCAAATATAGGACAATCTTTTTGGACTTTTTTAATTTTTTAATAATTAAAATTATATCTATACTTATTAAGTTTACTTTCTTCCAAAGATAATTTTAACATTTTGTCAAATTGAACGCCGAAAGTTAAGTTTAACATTTTCTTTTTTGAAAAATATTCTCAATAAAATACTATATTCATGACACATTCTCTCTACCTTTTACTTTTTTTACACTTTTTATCAATAAATTTACAATAAAATACTTTATTCTTTAAGAACCTGTGCCAACTCTCCGACTATTAAATTTAAGTTGGGAACGGAGGGAGAATATAATATGAGCACGTGTATTTGAATTATATTATGGTAAATGGAATATAAAAAGGGATTCAAATTATATGAAATATTTCCTTTTAATGCAGAACTGATGAAAAAACGATAATTCCATAATAGAGTAATGCGTTTTATCCATATCTTATCCTAATTCAATTGTTACTCACAAGTCACAACATACTTTAGGGCGGAATGGTAGAGTCGAATAGCTTAAGAACAAAAGGGGTAGTTCCTTGACTAGTTGGATTGATTTAGAGGATGTTTGGCCGAACATATAAGCTCATTAAAACAATTTATAAGCCGATTAAGAGCTTATAAATACTATCACTGTTTTTGACAAAATAATTTTTTTAACAACATATAAGATCATAAGATAAGCTCCTAAAAACTTATTAGCTATTAAAAATAAGTTAATATTTTCCAATATATTTTTCTAACCGCCACCATCCCCAACCACCCATATTACTCTTGAACCACACCACCCCTCCTCCGCTCCCACCCACCTCTACGTCAACATAACAAATAAAAAAGAAAATGAAATTATTTTATATTAAATTAAAATTTAAAAAATATTTGTTATAAATTTTCAAAGATGTTATAAATTGTATTAGCCAAATACTTTAACAACTTATAAGTTACTTAAATATTACTCCCCCCGTTCCAAACTCGTTTGCTACATTGCCAAAAAGGTCCGTCCCATACTCATTTGCTACATCTACTTTTGGCAAAAAAATAACAATACTTTTTAATATTATATTCTCCATACACTAATAACAAAAAACATCTACTTTATCATTTTATTATCACTTTATCACTTCAAATACTATAAACAACTTTTTTCTTAATAATCGTGCAAACAGTAAATGAGAAGTTGAGTTTGGGACGGAGTGAGTACATCTTACCACTCGAATTGCTCTATTACGCACTGATTTGGATTTGACTAACAGTTGTGGATCAAGACATAGATTCAGGAGTTGAAAGCGAAGAGAAATGGAAGGAGACACAATTTCCGCCACCATTAGTGTCCTAGTCCAGAACGTGATAGACATTTGCAAGGAAGAGAGATCACTGATGAAGAATTTCAAGAAAAACGCGAATGAGCTGGGGAAGACTTGTGACATGATTCAAGGTTTCTTGGATGACGCCCAGAAGAAGTTCATCGATAAGGATAATGAGGCTGTCAAAGTATGGCTGAAGAATCTTGAAGATAAGGCGTTTGATGCTGACAATGTCTTGGATGAACTCCACTATCAACTTTTGTCGGAGAAAGCTCAGAAAAGGAAGAACGTTGATGTAAAGAAGAAAAAGACAGCGTCATGCTTCCCGTACTTTGATCACTATCTACGTCGACGACAAATGGCTAAAAGAATCAAGGAAATCAACTCGGATTTCATGTCTGTTAACAAAGAGGCTAAGGTTCTTGGCCTTCAAGCTAGACTTGCCGCGGCACCCGATATCGCTGATGCTGCCCCAGAAACCGATGCGTTCGCCAGGGATCCAATTTTTTTTGGAAGAGACGATGATGTGTCCAAAATAGTTGAGAAGCTGACCACTCCAACTAAAGAAGCGGTCTCCGTCCTTCCAATTGCTGGAATGGGTGGACTGGGGAAGACTACTCTGGCTCGGGAAGTCTTCAACCATGAGAAAATTCAGAGTCACTTCGGAAAGCATATTTGGGTCCATGTTTCTCAATTTGATGCGGTGCCTCTTTTCAAAAAGATTCTCGAGGGTGTTGGAGGAAATGTCGAAGGTGAGAGCAACAGGCAAGTTCTTCTGTTAAACCTTCAAGTGGCTTTGAAAGACAAGAAATATCTGCTTGTTCTTGATGACGTCTGGAACTTAGACCAGCTAAAGTGGGACGATTTTATGAACTCGTGGATAGGAATTACTTCGACAAAGGGAAATGGCATCCTTGTTACGACTAGGAATACAGAGGTTGGCTCGATTGTCAAAACACTTGATGATATTCCAAAATTGGAAGTATTATCATCTAATGATTGTTGGTCCATAATCAAAGGCAAAGCTTCGAAATCAGGGGGAGCTATTACGCCGGATTTTGAGGAGATTGGAAGAAGTATTGCAGAAAGATGTCAAGGTTTGCCGTTAGCTGCCAGCGTGGTCGGGGGAATGCTGACCGGTAAATCTTATGATGAGTGGGTCTCGATCAAAAATAATTGGCTCTCAGGTGTTGGAGAGGAAAATGAGATCTTAAGGATATTGAAATTTAGCTTTCGTCATTTGCCTTCGCCATCACTCAAGAAGTGCATTGCATACTGTTCCATATTTCCCAAGGGTACCCGAATCGACAGGGTAAAATTGATAGAGCTTTGGATGGCAGAAGGGTTTCTGAAAACAAATGATATGGAGAATGTTGGCGAAAATTTTCTCAAAGTTCTTGTGCACAACTCTTTGTTGCATGTTGTGGATAAAGATGAATGCGGCGATGTAAGTCATTATGGCATGCATGACCTTGTGCATGATGCAGCAACCTCCGCTTTGGGCTTTTCAGCACGATATACTCGTCACAGTTCTGGACGTGCCTTGATGGATATCTCGAAAGAGGAAGCAAAATGGTTGCGGACACTATTCCATGAAGTCTTAGATGATGAATGTGTCTCATTCTCACAGTTTGAAAGCCTGCATGCACTAACTCTGAAGAGGGATCCTTTGAAAAGAACAGAAGATCATGGTAAAGAACAAGAGCTAAATTCAATCAGGAAGTTGATACACTTGAGATATCTCGACATTGCAATAAAAGTTGGAGGTTGTATGCCGAATTGGATTGGAGAACTCAATCACTTGCAAACTCTACGAGCACAACCGGAGGAACTGCCAAGTACGCTAATCGACTTGATTAACTTGCGACATCTGCATGTTCCATATTATACAAATTTGCCTCCTCATATGGGAAGGTTCATTTATCTCCAAACGTTACCATACTTCCACGTGCGTAACGAGGATGGCCATCGGATTGTGGAGCTTGGCAGCTTGAAAAACCTCAAAGGAAAATTGGAGATTAATGATCTTCAAGACGTGCAAAACGAAGAAGAGTCCAAGAAAGCAGATTTATTTGGTAAGTCAGGGATAGTCAAGTTAACGCTGAATTGGGATGAAAACAACGAAGGAAGATTGAAGGATGAGAGTGTGTTGAATGGCCTCCAACCCCACTCGAATTTAAAGATGCTGAATATTTCTGGATATGAGGGAGCACATTTTCCATCATGGACTTTAAAGATGGAAGGGCTTAGAAACTTGATGGAGATAAGACTTAATTGTTGCTCCAAATGTGAAGAAATCCCGACTTTGGGGCACTTGCCATGTCTCAAATCTCTGTATTTTTATAAATTGAAGAAGGTGAAACTCATAGATTCTTCATTCTATGGTGTTAGAAACAGTACATTCAGTGTGTTTCCAGCGCTCGAAAGGCTCGAGTTGTGGGATATGCCAAGCTTGACGGAGTGGAAGGAAGTAGAAATTCCGAGTGGTGTTGAATGGAAGGTATTTCCCTGCCTTAAATACTTGAAGATCAAAGAATGCAAAAAATTGACAAGCATATGTAATATTAAATTAAAAACTCTTAAGGAGCTCGAAATTGAGGATTTGGAGGAATTGCTATGTCTCCCAGATTGGTTATTCAGTAGCAATCAACATCTGTCAAAGTTGAGTATTATCTGTTGTCCCAAGCTGAGAGAGTTACCAGATGGTTTTGATAGCCTCACTTCTCTAGAGGAGCTGAGAATAAAGGGCTGCCATAATCTCAGGTATGAACGGCTTCCAATGATGTTTGGAGTCAACGATTTAGATTTATGGATTAAGATGCTTAGAGATAATACATGGGGAGAAAGTGATGTTAGGGATTTAGATTCATGGGTTAAGGAGGCTACTGATAAAAGGTTGGGAGACGTTGACGTTGGGGATTCAGATTCATGGGTTAAAAAGACTACTGATAAGGGGTTGGGAGAAGTTAATGTCCGGGACTTAGTTTCATGGATTGAGGAGGCTACTGATAAGAGGTTGAGAGACGTTGATGCCGGGGGTTCAGATTCATGGATTGAGAAGGATACTGAAAAGATGTTGGGAGATGTAGATGTCCGGGATTTAGATTCGTGGATTAAGGAGGCTACTGATAAGAGTTGGGGAGGCGCTGAAGTTCGGGATTTAGATTCATGGATTAAGGAGGCTACTGATAAGAGGTTGGGAGACGCTGATGTTGGAGGGTCAGATTCATGGATTAAGGAGGGTACTGATACTTTGTCGGTAAACATTGATGCTGGGGATTCAGATGTATGGATTAGGAAGGGTACTGATAAAAAGTTGGGAGACGTTGATGCAGGGGATTTAGATTCAACGATTGGGAAGGCTACAATTGAGACGTGGAGGACAAACTGAGACCCATTAATCAAGATTTCCCATTTTCCCGGTCTCTTGTTATGTCTTTTCTTAAGTTATGCACTTAAATAACTTAACTATCATGATCAATAGTATACGTGGAGGAACATATTCCGTAGATAGAATATTGGTTGATAAAATTTCTGATTCTTTTTTGCTTTTCAAAATCAATATACTTTTCCCTCTTTCACTAGCTCATACAAGGCTTTTCTTTCTCAAGATTGATTGATTGATATATAGTAGATAGCTTCAGTTCAATTTATCTACCAGCATTGATAAACAATCATATATCGTTCCATAATGCACATTTCTCGTGTCTTTTAACCGAAACTGGTGATATTTGTAACTACAGAATAAGAAAGTAAAATATATATTGTATATGAAATTATGGAGAATGTAGTTATGGCTGTCAAATCGGTGCATCACCTTTCAGTTGTGTTAGACGACGACCAGCAGTCGTCTCTAGTCCGTCAGAAGAGAGGTTGGGTGGTATCACGACCTTCTGGAATTCAAATATCATTTGAAATCATAATGCTTAACACCATTCGAAATCGTGATAGGGCTGATCTCTGCCTTCTCAATGTTTGTAATCCTCGCGAGAAAAGGGGGTTGTGGGGCATTCTTGGGACTGTTATTGATCAAAATAAGGAATAACTTATTTTCTTAGCGCTTAATGCTGACATCAGGAATGCTAATGAAAGGATGGGAAAAATGGGTGCTGTTAACACAATAGAAATTAAAGATTTTGAGATTTGCCTCGTAACTTCACTTGGTATCAGCCTGATGGTCTCTGCAAGAGTAGTTATCACAACATTTTTCCCTGTAGCAAAAGGCAAAGTCCTCGCCCCCAAAACCCCCACCCCTGGCCGACAGAATTGGGTGGATGAGGTAAATCATGGTGACTCAGATCACCAACATTTTTCCAATACCTTAAATCACAGTTAACGCACAAAAGATCAGCACTTTCACTATGACTGTTGTTTTCTTATATACCCAATCCAACCAGGCTTTGGTGGGGTAAATGGCTTTATTAGACTTGTAACTTTGGAGACTATGTTTTAAGAAAAATATATTTGGGCCTGACTATATACCCCTCCAGCATTGGAAAATGCACCTTCATATAATATAAATTACCTACAGTAAAACCTCTAAAAAAGAATATTTTATTAAAGAATAAACTCTCTTTAGGAATAAAAATTTATGGTCCCAACTTGGGACCAGTTATAATTTGGAATAAACTTCATATTGTCATAATTCATATTTTTTCAAGTCCCAACATAAAGAAATACACCTCCATTTAGAAATAAATCATAATAATATATATAATTTTACAATAGATTTAAGTTGATTTAAAATACTTGTTCAAGGTTGATTGTGACAATGATTTAATCTTTTGTGTTGTAACCTTATCCTTCAACTTGCGTGTGCGCATTAGCTCGTCCACATGACCACCTTCTTGTTGAACCCAAAACATTTCCAACTTGTCGAGTAAGCTTAAAGCTTCTTCACATGAAACTTTTTGTACTTCTATGCTATCATCCTCTGGATTATTTTCCTCATTTTCTTGCCTAATTCTTTCAATAATTTCTTCATCCTTTAAAGCATAAACAATTTGTTGCTCATTTGGATGATTAAGGAAAATATACATCTCCATCTCGTTGGTGTAGTGAAGATCTTTTACCTGACTTTTCAACTCTTTAAGTAGTTTTTGATTCTCCTCATCCATTTCTTTTGCAACTTGCAACTCGTCAACTTCAACGGTCCGAATTTTGCAGTGCTTAAAGCAATTCTCGATCGTCCTTGGTTTCACATCTATCGACCATGCAGCAACTGCATTTATCATTCCATCGAGGAGAGAGATCTTTGACGGTTCCAAAACACGATCCTCGATTCGTTTCAAAAGTAGACGATTAAATCGCTGACGATAATAACCTTTAAAATTTCTAATGATACCTGCATCACATGGTTGAATCTTGGAAGTGTTATTTGGTGGTAAGAACATAATATTTGTGTGGTGAAGTGGCGGGAGATGTTCTTTCTTACCATGAGCTGTACAATTATCCAAAAGAAGCAAGACATTTCTGTCTAAACGGCTATCAAACCACTTTAGTCCTTCAACAAAGAATAAAGATGTCATCCATGCATTTGAATTTGCTCGATAAGTGCTATTGAGAGTAGAACGGTTAACATTCTTCAAGCATCTAGGATTAAGAAACTTACCAATGATCCAAAGAGGAACTTTGTCAGATCCATCACCATTGGTGCAAATGACTATTGTAATTCTCTCTTTGTTTTGCTTTCGTCCCTCGAGTTGCGTCGTTGCAAGAGAATTATCAGCTTGCATTCGATAAAATAAACCTGTTTCATCCATGTTGTAAATATCCTTCCAATCTCATTTATCCAATTCTTCTCTTATTGATGGCAAACTTGCTTCAATTTTCTCCATATCAACTGAGCCACTCTCCCCGAAACGCCGAAATGATTGAATTGCATGTCGATAATTGAACTTCTCTAACCACCCATTAGAAAATTCAAATGAAATTGCTTCTGGATAGAGACTCTTTAAGAATATGCGGCCCTTCTCCTTGAGTAATTCACCACTAATATTGATGCAAATAAACACCTAAACATATGAGTCTTTGAAATACCCCTGCCCCCAAAATTGTCTACGGCCAAAACCAACCACACCCTTCTTCCCATCTGTAACGCCCCGAAGCCAAAACACATAAATATCTCAGATTCGAGGTGCCACTTGTGACTAAAATCCGAACTATAAAATTTTTGATATAAAAAGGGATAACAAAATGAGAGATGGGTTTTATGCAGCGGAGAAATGAATGTAATAATTTTAATAAGTATCTCAGACACACACACACACACACACACACATATATATATATATATATATATATATATATATATGAATATAAAGCTTAGTATTTAACAGTAACATTTTATTTAAGTGGGGAACTCCGTATCGTCTCTATTACTGTCCTTGCTCCGCGAAATCATAATCTGCAAGGGTTGTAAAAAGGGGGGCGTGAGATTTGAATTCTCACGTATGGGTGATTTGCAACGTCATGGGATTGGTAAATCCGAAGTATATTAAATTATACTCATTGAGAAAGTATATAATTTATTTAAGCAGTTGACATATTAATATGAATAACATATATCACAGAAGTAACAAGCTCACATAATAATTAATTGGGCATAATAGGTTTCACGTTCACATAACTGATATTTCACAAGTTAATTCACATTAGGGGCGAAGCCCAAAACCATTTTTAGGTATCGGTCCATTCTGCCAAAATCATTTTCCACATATCGTAAATCTCTCTCAAATCCTTTCTCATATTCAATTTTAACTTATTAATGACCTTGCCCGGAACTCTACTGAGCACCTTATCCGGAGGACAAACTTATTAATGACCTTGCCCGGAACTCTACTGAGCACCTTATCCGGAGGACAAACTTTATTAATGACCTTGCCCGGAACTCTACTGAGCACCTTATTCGGAGGCCGAACTTATTAATGACCTTGCCCGGAACTCTACTGAGCATCTTATCCGGAGGACAATCTTTATTAATGACCTTGCCCGGAACTCTACTGAGCATCTTATCCGGAGGACAACCTTTATTAATGACCTTGCCCGGGACTCTAATGAACACCTTATCCGGAGGCCGGGTTTATTATTAATCAATAGCTTTCCTCTTCCTCATAAGCTGACATTTCACAAAGTGGGGAGAATTCACATAATTCATACTTAAACATAATCATGCTCACAAAATGCCCTTATATCATGCAATCGTCATCAGTTCATATAATCAACAAACACAAACCATCCATATAAGGTATATATAATTATATCACATAATTCAAACAGTTATATAATAGGGTGTACACTTATGTTGGATTAGTTGTTTTAGATTGATTTAGTCGAGTTCAGAGTATACCAGCACAACGTATTATAAGCAGATCAATCAACAGATCATCACCCACCTTTTAACTTTATAGCTAAGTTAAAACTGTCTTGAAATTCCTTTGAAAGATAACTCGCGTTGTAGAGACGTCCCGAGAGTCATATACAAACAGAATGTTGGATTCCTCGTGCGTATTCCGATTAGCACAGAATCCTAGTACGAAACCATTTGATTAAAAGTTGACCTTTGAATTATTAGGAAAACTTGAGAGTTTGTGTTACGAGAATCGAGGAGGTTGTTTGTCTTATAGACCTATTGAAATAGACCTACTTAAAAACACACACTATCTTGATAAATACACCACTTTCAAAAAGGGTAGTGTATTGGGGGTGTACTTACTAATTTCTTTGTTGTATGACCATTTCAATTTTCATAAAAACGATCTTCTAATTTCTTATTTCAAAAGGAATTTTGAATATAATTTATATAATAAAAAAATCTCATTTATTATTAACTTATTAATAATCTTTGACTTGAAGACTTTTGTATTATAAAACTTATATATCATATATATTCTTCTTTTCCTAATATTAGTAATACTTCTAAAGTTGGTTTGTAATACTTCTAAAACAAAGGACTATATTAATTTCTCCAAGAAAACTCTTTTTATTTGATACTAGCTTGGATATAAAAAAGACTTATCTTGTTTCTAAATTTCTAATAGTCGCACAAAAGGGAAGACGAGTTTCCCTTTGTCTACAAAATTCAATTAATAAATACTGACAACTAAGTGTGTCACCATTCAGTTAATTCAATAATACTAATAATTAATCCAAAAATATGCCAATAGTTCATCTAACAACAAAGACCAATTACTCTAACAGTAATCAGCAACACATCCAGTAAAAGACTAAATCAACAACCCAAAAAACTAGTCCAAAGAATTAAAAATGGAGTTTCAACAACAATAGTATTTCATCTATAGTTCTACTAGCTCGAACCAAAATAACCAATACTCTAATTCACCACAACACATAGCTAATTCAATACTCACAAAATCAACAATATCAAAGTCCATCTACAAGTCTCAAATCCAAAATAATTATCTTAAAACTTACAACGACTCAACGGGGAATCAACTCAATTCCTAATCCAACTATTACGAGAAATAGAAATAAGGTTAGCAACCTTACGATTCCCAAATCGGGTAGCCAAACGGTGTAGTTCGGGAATTCGTCGAATAAGTTGAACAGCCTAACGGCGTGTTCCGATTTCTCGAAAAAGAATGGGCAGCAGTTCGTCTTCCGGCTTCATTGGAAAATACGAAGAGACGACGACATCTCGATTAGGTATGAAAATAAATGAAATCGGACCATGAGTATTTTCTTTGAGAGAAATTAATTGAAGAAACAGTGAAATTGAAAGACTTGAATTACAAGACTCACTTAATGAGCAAAGGACGGGTGACAAGTAGCGTTGGGAGGAGGCGGCGCTCGGTGGTCGAGCGACGGTTGAGCGGCGGCGGCGCTGTTGGCGTCGATTGGGAGAGGGGCGACGGCCGTGAGGCGGCGCGGTGCGAAGGGGAGCTGCGACGCTCCGGCTGGAGATGAGCGACGGAGTCACGGCTGGAGCACGGCGGCGCTGTGCTTCGCTTCGATCGTGATTTCAGGGAGAGGCATCGTGGCTCTGCTTCGATCGGAGAGAAAGAAGAGGTGTCGCTGGAGCGGTGGACGCGTGACGGCGAAGGGGGAGGAGGCGTGGATGGGCTGAGGCGCAACGGCGGCGGCTGGGCTGAGCACGGCGGCGATCGATCTGCCGGAGAAGGAAGAGAGGCGATAGGAGAGAGAGAGAACTGATTTTGTGAAATGGGGAATTTTTTTGGGAAAGAGGCGTCTTCTGTAACTGATAAAGGAGAGGAAGAGATATTTTATTGAAATATAAATTCTTAATTAATTAATTTAAAAGAAGGAATAAGCATGTGGGTGAGATTAATACTTTAATTAATTTAATTCAAAAAGGGAAGTAATTTATGTGGCTAGGGATTAATCCTTTTAGTTCTGATATATTCGTTCATGTTTGACACGGTTTAGGGATCATTTGGTTTACGAGTTTAAATCCCGATTTAATAATTAATACAGTTTTAAGATTCAAATAATATTTTATTGCATTTGAATTATATTAGTATAAGTTAATCAATAAATTATACGGATCGAAATCCTTAATTTAGACTTGATTATTTAATTTCTCGTAGTCCTTTATCCGTTTGAAAGATTCGATTCCTTTCTTCGAATTTAGGAATTTATTATAGGGTATAAATTTAAATCACATAGTATCACACAAAAATAATAAAATTAAAAGAAACATAGATAATGATATAAAATAAGGTTTCTAGGAAAATAAAAGGTATAAAACGGGACGGGGTGTTACATCCTTACCCCCTTAACAGAATTTCGTCCCCGAAATTCAGCTTCTAGGTATTGCTTAGGTATTACTTGGCTAAACCCTATACCCTTATTTTAAGTAGTTTCTTATTTTCTTCTCCTACTAGTCATAACCTCTTTCTGCTAGTGCTTCATACTACTCGGGTTGTTCATGTCCTTTAAATCAAAGCTGTCTTCCACTGCTTTCCTCTTTTTCCAGGATTGCATTCACGTGGCCTGACCACTTTTAACCTTGGTTAGGTGAACCTCTGATTGGAGGTCCCAATTGAAGGTTGTTAGGTGCAAGCGACTGGTGAGTCTGATAGTTATCCACTTGTTGCGGGTGGTTCTGGATGTTGTCAATTGCTCGGCATTTGACACTTGGCGGTTGAGTGCATTCGTAAGATTTGTGCCCTGGTTGGTCGCAACGATAACAATTCGTTCCACCCGGGTTACATTGTCCCCAATGTTTCTTTCCACAACTTGGACAGACTGGTTTGCTTCGAGCAACATTGTGAGACTGGTTATTGTCAATTGGCTGGCGGTTGACACTGGATGGTTGAGTGTATTCATAAGACTTGTGTCCTGGTTGGTCGCAACGGTAACAATTCGTTCCACTCG
The DNA here is from genome assembly GCA_947034835.1 of Ballota nigra. NCBI lineage: Eukaryota > Viridiplantae > Streptophyta > Magnoliopsida > Lamiales > Lamiaceae > Ballota > Ballota nigra. The sequence continues at coordinate 12,238,527 of OX344729.1, forward strand.
GGTTACATTGTCCCTAATGTTTCTTTCCACAACTTGGACAGACTGGTTTGCTTCGAGCAACATCATTGTTGCTTCTCTCTGGTGGTGGGAGTGAATCTCTTTTAAAGTATGGCAGCCAATTTTGATTGACATGGGCAGTTGTCGGAGTCAACTTGTACTCCAAATTCTGGCTAATCGAGATTAGTAGCGCTCGATGGTAAACTTCACTATAGCTTGGCACTTGAAGGCCAATCACAATTCCTGCTATCTCGGGCCTCAAACCCTGCTCAAACCTCCGAGCTTTCCTTTCATCATCACCCACCAGATGTGGGGCATAACGAGACAGTTGGTTGAATTTTCTCTCGTACTCTATCACCGAGAGAGTTTCTTGTCGGAGATTAACAAACTCTTGTTCTTTCTGATCCCTCAGTACTCGTGGAAAGTACCTGTCTAGTACAGCTTTCTTGAAATCCTCCCAAGTAAGGGCTTGTCTTTCCTCTTCATTCATAGTCCGCTCATAGGATTCCCACCATTGAGCAGCGTCTTCCCCCAATTGGAATTGTGCACAGGATATTCTCTGTACATTAGTTAGCGCCATATGTCGGAAAATGCATTCCAACCCGGCTATCCATTCTTCGGTCTCAAAAGGACTTTCTCTCCCGTTCAGCCTAGGTGGCTGCAGTCGTCGAAATCATTCAACGAAGTCGTTCATCATGTGTGTTGTCTGAGGCATAGGCTCATACAGTGGTGGAGGAGGTTGCGGAGCTTGTTGCAGTATGTAGTTCTGGAGGGAGATCAGTATTTCTCTCGCAATATCATTTCCTGGTGCGGCCTGCTGAGGTGGCTCAGGTTCAGCCTGAGGAGGTGGGTCATATTCCATAGGATCTCTTGGTGTTGGGATAGGGTTAAAATGAGGTCGTCCACATCTACGGCACGATGTTATCCTAGTGGTGGCTCTAAATATAAAAGAATAATATTACTAAGTTATATAGGTATGGGAAAATTATAAAAACAGAATCGAATTACGTAATTAACACAACGCTAGTACTGAAATACACGTGAGTGTGTAGTTCACCGCAATGCACTGCGGCCGTCAATGGTACAGTGATCACATACGCACCATATAATAGAAACTAGTGACATGTCATAAAACAGTAATTAGATAAAATATAACAGTTAATGTAGAGCAAGTAGCACACATTGCCAAGTAGCAATTTCACAACATATATATATATATAAAGGTCTCGGGTCCTATGAGGTTAGTCTTCTTACTTCTTATCCCGAAATGAAATATAAGGCTTCCAAATGTAAAGTTAGCGCATCGCATCTTCTCTTCATCACGGATTGCGAGTTGACCAAAAGGAGTAGGGTTAAAACTATGTTGCTATGGCCCAAGTAAAACGGGCATGCATCTGACTACTACAATATGTTAGGATAGGGTGGCACTTATGTCGTATGTATTTGTGACTATATCAAAAGGATAACTGTTTAAAAGGATTTGATCACTTTGACTGAACGTTACTATTATACGAAAATCTCCATTGTCAACTTCTACCAGGCATGTCTCCAAGTGGATGTGGTGCCCTTGAACTGGGTCTTCTATTCTCATCCGTTCGAGTAGTACTACAGCGATAGGACAGAGAATAACTCAATAACCCTTCTGGCAAAATGAATCACGGCTGTCAAATCTATCTTCGTCATGGGGTATACGTGCGGATCTTGCTTTTGCACGTAGTCTCGTGAACTAGGTTATAAACGCATTGATAGATTCTAAGGTTAGCTAAGCGTTTTCTAATTATCAGGTTATAACTATCTTAGATGGATTCTTATATGGAAAGGGAAATCCTAGTCAAAATTTTAATTATGAAGAAACATAATTTTAACAATTAAAGCACAAAATTTAAACAATTAAAACATATAGTTTAAACACTTAAAGCATATAATTCAAACAATTAAGCACACAATTTAAACAATTAAAACATATAATTTAAATAGTCATATAACATCATTTATGAAATTTATAAACTTACACAAATATATTTATTCCTATCATTTACTAACAATCTGTATTTCAATAGTAATATAAACAATATTTCGGGGTTCTTTCTACACCTCGTAGGTGTTGTTTTGTGTTCGCGATCTTTTGATTGAAGTTTTGTTATGAAAGTCAACTTATCGTAATGTCATAAACTTTTAGGCAATTTAAAATAAAATAAGAACATGCCTTCGAGGAGCTTCTGACGGTAATAGGAGACACATTTCCCCTCAAGTGATTTAATTAGTGATCTATACTTACATGATAAGAAAATTTTAATTTTAAGGAGAAAAATTTTGGTTTGATGAAAGCAATGATTTGGGTCTTGGTCCGAAAGTTTGAACCGAGGCTCTGATACCACCTGTAACGCCCCGAATCCAAAACACATAAATATCTCAAATTCGAGGTGCCACTTGTGACTAAAATCCGAAATATAAAATTTTTGATATAAAAAGGGATAACAAAATGAGAGATGAGTTTTATGCAGCGGAAGAAATGAATGTAATAATTTTAATAAGTATCTCAGACATATATATATATATATATATATATATATATATATATATATGAATATAAAGCTTAGTATTTAACAGTAACATTTTATTTAAGTGGAGAACTCCGTGTCGTCTCTATTACTGTCCTTGCTCCACGAAATCATAATCTGCAAGGGTTGTAAAAAGGGGGGCGTGAGATTTGAATTCTCACGTATGGGTGATTTTCAACGTCATGGGATTGGTAAATCCGAAGTATATTAAATTATATTCATTGAGAAAGTATATAATTTATTTAAGCAGTTGACATATTAATATGAATAACATATATCACAGAAGTAACAAGCTCACATAATAATTAATTGGGCATAACAGGTTTCACGTTCACATAATTGATATTTCACAAGTTAATTCACATTAGGGGCGAAGCCCAAAACCATTTTCACGTATCGGCCCATTCTGCCAAAATCATTTTCCACATATCGTAAATCTCTCTCAAATCCTTTCTCATATTCAATTTTAACTTATTAATGACCTTGCCCGGAACTCTACTGAGCACCTTATCCGGAGGACAAACTTATTAATGACCTTGCCCGGAACTCTACTGAGCACCTTATCCGGAGGACAAACTTTATTAATGACCTTGCACGAAACTCTACTGAGCACCTTATCCGGAGGACAAACTTTATTAATGACCTTGCCCGAAACTCTACTGAGCACCTTATCCGGAGGCCGAACTTATTAATGACCTTGCCCGGAACTCTACTGAGCATCTTATCCGGAGGACAAACTTTATTAATGACCTTGCCCGGAACTCTACTAAGCATCTTATCCGGAGGACAAACTTTATTAATGACCTTGCCCGGGACTCTAATGAGCACCTTATCCGGAGGCCGGGTTTATTATTAATCAATAGCTTTCCTCTTCCTCATAAGCTGACATTTCACAAAGTGGGGAGAATTTACATAACTCATACATAAACAGATTCATGCTCACAAAATGCCCTTATATCATGCAATCGTCATCAGTTCATATAATCAACAAACACAAACCATCCATATAAGGTATATATAATTATATCACATAATTCAAACAGTTATATAATAGGGTGTACATTTATGTTGGATTAGTTGTTTTAGATTGATTTAGTCGAGTTCAGAGTATACCAGCACAACGTATTATAAGCAGATCAATCAACAGATCATCACCCATCTTTTAACTTTATAGCTAAGTTAAAACTGTCTTGAAATTCCTTTAAAAATAACACGCGTTGTAGAGACGTCCCGAGAGTCATATACAAACAGAATGTTGGATCCCTCGTGCGTATTGCGATTAGCACATAATCCTAGTACGAAACCATTTGATTAAAAGTTGACCTTTGAATTATTAGGAAAACTTGAGAGTTTGTGTTACGAGAATCGGGGAGGTTGTTTGTCTTATAGACCTATTGAAATAGACCTACTTAAAAACACACACTATCTTGATAAATACACCACTTTAAAAAAGGGTAGTGTATTGGGGGTGTACTTACTAATTTCTTTGTTGTATGACCATTTTGATTTTCATAAAAACAATCTTCTAATTTCTTATTTTAAAAGGACTTTTGAATATAATTTATATAATAAAAAAATCTCATTTATTATTAACTTATTAATAATCTTTGACTTGAAGACTTTTGTATTATAAAACTTATATATCATATATATTCTTCTTTTCCTAATATTAGTAATACTTCTAAAGTTGGTTTGTAATACTTCTAAAACAAAGGATTATATTAATTTCTCCAAGAAAACTCTTTTTATTTGATACTAGCTTGGATATAAAAAAGACTTATCTTGTTTCTAAATTTCTAATAGTCGCACAAAAGGGAAGACGAGTTTCCCTTTGTCTACAAAATTCAATTAATAAATACTGACAACTAAGTGTGTCACCATTCAGTTAATTCAATAATACTAATAATTAATCCAAAAATATGCCAATAGTTCATCTAACAACAAAGACCAATTACTCTAACAGTAATCAGCAACACATCCAGTAAAAGACTAAATCAACAACCCAAAAAACTAGTCCAAAGAATTAAAAATGGAGTTTCAACAACAATAGTATTTCATCTATAGTTCTACTAGCTCGAACCAAAATAACCAATACTCTAATTCACCACAACACATAGCTAATTCAATACTCACAAAATCAACAATATCAAAGTCCATCTACAAGTCTCAAATCCAAAATAATTATCTTAAAACTTACAACGACTCAACGGGGAATCAACTCAATTCCTAATCCAACTATTACGAGAAATAGAAATAAGGTTAGCAAGATTACGAGTCCCAAATCGGGTAGCCAAACAGCGTAGTTCGGAAATTCGTCGAATAAGTTGAACAGCCTAACGGCGTAGTTCCGGTTTCTCGAAAAAGAATGGGCAACAGTTCGTCTTCCGGCTTCATCGGAAAATACGAAGAGACGACGACATCTCGATTAGGTATGAAAAGAAATGAAATCGGACCATGATTATTTCCTTTGAGAGAAATCAATTGAGGAAACAGTGAAATTGAAAGACTTAAATTACAAGACTCACTTAACGAGCAAAGGACGGATGACAAGCAGCGTTGGGAGGAGGCGGCGCTCGGTGGTCGAGCGACGGTTGAGCGGCGGCGGCGCTGTTGGCGTCGATTGGGAGAGGGGCGACGGCCGTGAGGCGGCGCGGTGCAATGGGGAGCGGCGACGCTCCGGCTGGAGACGAGCGACAGAGTGCTTCGCTTCGATCGGGATTTCAGGGAGAGGCGTCGCGGCTCTGCTTCGATCGGAGAGGAAGAAGATGCGTCGCTGGAGCGGTGGACGTGTGACGGTGAAGGGGGAGGAGGCGTGGATGGGCTGAGGCACGACGGCGGCGGCTGGGCTGAGCACGGCGGCGATCGATGCGCCGGAGAAGGAAGAGAGGCAGTAGGAGAGAGATAACTGATTTTGTGAAATGGGGAATTTTTTTGGGAAAGAGGCGTCTTCTGTAACTGATAAATGAGAGGAAGAGATATTTTATTGAAATATAAATTCTTAATTAATTAATTTAAAAGAAGGAATAAGCATGTGGGTGAGATTAATACTTTAATTAATTTAATTCAAAAAGGGAAGTAATTTATGTGGCTAGGGATTAATCCTTTTAATTCTGATATATTCGTTCCTGTCTGACACGGTTTAGGGATCATTTGGTTTACGAGTTTAATTCCGATTTAATAATTAATACAGTTTTAAGATTCAAATAATATTTTATAGCATTTGAATTATATTAGTATAAGTTAATCAATAAATTATACGGATCGAAATCCTTAATTTAGACTTGATTATTTAATTTCTCGTAGTCCTTTATCCGTTTGAAAGATTCGATTCCTTTCTTCGAATTTAGGAATTTATTATAGGGTATAAATTTAAATCACATAGTATCACACAAAAATAATAAAATTAAAAGAAACATAGATAATGATATAAAATAAGGTTTCTAGGAAAATAAAAGGTATAAAACGGGACGGAGTGTTACACCATCCCCTCCAAAACCCCCAAGCCCCAGCCCTTCTTTCCTTCACTCCACTTCCCCCATGTCCCCACCCCACCATCCCTCGCCCTACTCATTTTCTTTTCTCCTTCACTTTCCCAACTCTATTTTACCACGTGCAGATCAATTTTACAATCCCCACAACAATTTCTCATTAATAGCACTATTGTATTTCTTTCGCTCCAATTTTTCAGCAAAACAATAATCTCGTGTAATTAACGGTGAACATGCTTTTTTTTTTTTCTCTTTTTTTGTTTTGATGTTTGATCAACCAAGATAAAAAAATTGAATGGGTGGTCTTTCATCTTAATCGAACAAGTAGTGGTTATTCAACTGCTGTAATTGAAGGAATAATAAGTTTCGAATTTGATATCCACAAAAATTCTTTAGTTCAATTTTTTTCGAATTATTTGTTTAAATAGATTTGCTTGTTTCTTATTTCAGTTTTGATTATAAATTCTTGGTTGTAGAGGTGGTGGAGGCACCGACTTCGACGTCGTAGCACCGTTGAAGGGGGCGGCGTGTTTTGGAAGAAGTGTGTTGAACGATTGTTTCTTTATAGTGTAGAGGGGTGTATTAAAAATATATTTTGTGTGAAAGGGATAAAATAGGTGGTTTGCAATTTATGAAGGTGTATCTCCTCATGTTGGAGGGATATATAGCTGGTCCCTATATATTTTCCTTATGATAAACGTAGGCCATAAAAAATTACTATCCTTAAAATACAACCCAAAGTCTTGGGCCTAAAAAATCATTTTTCCTAGCTCTCGTGAGATCATTTGCAAAAGGAATAGAATCGGGTTGGTAGACCACTTTGAGCATATATAATTAGCATCATATCGATGTACAAATTTCCAATGCATATATCGAACCTTAGTCCTAGGGGTCGCCCACATTCGCCTTCAACTTCCATTGCTTCGTCGTCGTTCCTCGACCTTGAAAATGGATTCTGTTCAGTTTTCACACACCAAAGACTCTGGTTTTTCAACTTCACTGCCATATAGTACTCCCTATATGTAAAATTGAATTAACAACTTAGATGCATGCATGTATCAAGTTAAATACAGTGTATAATGTATAGCTGCTTCCATTGGGCTTTGAAGTAGACTCTTTAATTTTTGACCAAATTAAATGATGATACATTATACGGGCTAGCTATTCAATGCAATGATCAAAGTTAGTACAAAATCCATTATGCGAAATTAATTAAATAGTGAAATTCAAGAACTATAGTACTTGACCAGCCCACCTGAGATTCCCGATGGAACAAGATATTAAAAATAAATTGGTGCCTGATCACGGGAAGCACTTATCGTCCACCGAGTGAATTCTATTTTCTTGAATGAATCCTAACTATTGACATTCCTCATTATTGACTGAAGATGCGTGTGTAAAAGAAGAAATATATATTGATAAAGAAAGTTTTTCCGAAATCAAAAGACGATCCGGTTTAAAAAATAAAAGATTTCTAAGATGTTCTAACCATCTTAGGCTTTTCTTAGATCAAACACCCAATCGAGTTGCTTGATATCAGGTACGGTCTATAATTGTGCCACGTGTCATCGCATATGTGAAGGATCAAATGTGAAGTATGTAGTCTGCTGAGCTTAATTCAGTAGGAGGCTATGTTGGTAAAGTGTTAGCCGTGAGAATTGGTGAATTTGGGGTACCAGAGGAGGTCCATCAGGTGAGGTCTGGTCAGACGAGTCTGGTAGATAAGTCATCAGAGGAGGTCTGGGACCAGAGGTCATCTGGTGAAAGAGACCAGAGCCAGAGGAGGTCTTGTCATCTGATCCAGAAATTCGTTATTCGCGAAGTACACCAAATTGAAGCTAATTCGAAGACGGTTCTAACTGAATCAACCATGGCGGTTATTGAAGTTGTTAGCCAGCTGGATAACTACATTTACTTTGAGTTTGTTACAACTGAATCGAATCTAGGGTTTGTTTCCAATCTCTGTAATTATAAAAGGGGCTTCTCAACTGAGAGAGAAGAGAGAACTTAATCATTATGGGTGCATACACGAGAGATTGTGTGAGATTGTAACTTGTAACTTCTAATTCTTTTCTTAGTGGAATACTCCATCCTCTCAGATCCCGTGGACGTAGGAGTATTCATCTCCGAACCACGTAAATCTGGTGTTCTTGTGTGAATTTTCAATTCCGTTCTTATTGCATTTGATTCCGATTTCCGGAAACAAGTTTTCTTGTGAATCCAAAATCGATTAACAAGTGGCGCCGTCTGTGGGAAGCAATCATGGCTGCAACTAAGTTCGACATTGAGAAGTTCACGGGGAAGAACGATTTTAGCTTATGGAAGATCAAGATGAAGGCACTCCTGGTACACAATGGATTGTACGAAGCCTTGTTGCCACCGGCTCAGGTGGCTTCTGGAACTAATCCGGCAAAGGTGGAGGAGAACAAGAGGAAGGCACACAGTGTGCTTATCTTGTGTCTTGGGGACAAGCCATTGAGGGAAGTATCGAAGGAGGAAACCGCTCTTGGGATCTGGAATAAGCTGGAGTAGTTATACCAGACCAAGTCTGTTACGAACAAGTTATACATGAAACAGAAGCTTCAAGTCTTCAAAATGAGTGAAGATAAGAATCTTGGTGATCAGTTGGACGAGTTCAACAGATTGGTGGATGATCTGGAGAGTTTGGATGTTACAATTGACGATGAAGATAAGTCATTGATGCTGTTGAATGCCCTACCTAAGTCTTTGGAAAATTTCAAAGATACCTTGTTATTTGGAAGACAGGATCAGGTGATGTTTGATGATGTTCAAACTGCTCTGAAAACCAAGTTTCTACAGATCCAAACTGATGGGAAGAAGTCTGCTGAAGGATTGAATGTGCAATCCAAGAAGAAGAAGGGGTTTCAGTCCAAGAAGAAGGATGGTGGAAAATGGAATAAGGGTGGGAAGAAATCTGATTTTGTTGAGAAGAGGAAGTGTTTCACTTGCCATAAGGAAGGTCATCTGAGAAAGAATTGCCCTGAAAGAAAGAAGAAAGACAATCAAGGTGATCAAGATGGAGATGCAGCTGTTGTGGAGGTTGAAGGATATGATAGTGCAGAGGTCTTGATGGTTAGTCATGAAAGACTAAGTCAAGAGTGGGTCCTGGACTCTGGGTGTACTTTTCATATGTGTCCACATGAAGACTGGTTCCTGGATCTTGAGAAAATTGATGGAGGTCTTGTTCTTTTGGGTAATGATGAGAGCTGTAGAGTGCAAGGATCTGGTTCTATCAAGATCAAGATGTTTGATGGGGTTGATAGAATCTTATCTGATGTCAGGTTTGTTCCTGAGTTGAAGAGAAGTCTTGTTTCTCTTGGTACTTTGAATTCTAAGGGCTTTGAATTCAAGACAGAAAAAGGAATTCTGTCAATTACCAAATCTGGAAGAATTGTTATGAAAGGGATGATCAAGAATGGTTTGTATACTTTGATTGGAAGAACTGTAACAGGATCAGCTGATGTTACCATGGGGTCTTCTGAGGTAAATTTGTGGCACAAGAGATTGGCACATGTTGGTGAGAAGGGCCTGGTGGAGTTATCCAAGAAGGGAGCAATCCCTGGGAAGAGGATATGCAAGCTGGAATTCTGTGAGAGGTGTGTTCTTGGGAAATCAAAGAAGCAAGCATACCAGAAAGGGAAGCATACCACCAAGGAGGTTATGGATTACATACATTCTGATGTATGGGGACCAGCAAGGGTATGCACTCATGGTAGAGGCAGGTATTTCCTTACCCTTATTGATGATTATTCCAGAAAGGTTTGGGTTTACATTCTTAAACAGAAGAGTGATGCCTTCTCTAAGTTCAAAGAATGGTTGATTGAACTTGAGAATAAGAGAGGCAGGACTATCAAGCACTTAAGGACTGATAATGGGCTTGAATTCCTATCAGAGGAGTTTCAACAGTTTTGTAGGGAAAAGGGTATTACTAGGCATAAAACTGTTCCTTCAAACCCCCAGCAGAATGGTCTAGCAGAGAGGATGAATAGAACTATTCTGGAAAGGGTTAGGTGTATGTTATCTGATGCTCATTTACCTAAGAGTTTTTTGGGGGAAGCTGTTAACACAGCTGTGTATCTCATTAATAAAGTGCCATCATCTGCCATTGAGTTTAAAACCCCAGATGAGGTTTGGTATGGAAAGATATCAGATTACTCAAAGTTGAAAGTTTTTTGGTGCCTAGCTTATGTTCATGTGAGTCAAGACAAACTTGAACCTAGAGCTTTAAAATGTGTTTTCATTGGGTATCCAAAAGGTGTTAAGGGGTATAAGTTGTGGTGTCTAGAGCCTGGGAACCAGAAGTGTATTACCAGCAGAGATGTTGTGTTTAATGAATCACAGATGGGATACAAGTCAGGTGCAGGTGATAGAGGGCCATCAGTTGAAGAGATGGATGGTGTTATTTCTGAGTCAATTACTCAAGTTGAGGTGGAGCCTGATCATGACAATCATGAGAGTGCATCTGGTTCTGAACCAGAACAAGAAGCAGGAGAGAATGGGTCATCAGATGAGGATAGTGCACCTGCAGAAGAGGAGGAAGAAGTGCCAGAAGCAGACTTGAGAAATTATAGTTTGACAAGAGACAGATCTAGAAGACAAATACATCCTCCAGCAAGGTTTGGCCGTGTGGATCTGGTCTCCTATGCACTTGTTACAGCAGAAGCCATAGAGTACCAAGAACCTAAAAGCTACAAGGAAGCCCTTGAGTGTGATGATAGAGAGTCATGGGTGACAGCCATGACAGAAGAGATGGAGTCTCTTAAGAAGAATCATACTTGGATTCTTGTTGATAAGCCACCTAGGCAGAAGCTAATCAGTTGTAAATGGTTGTTTAAAAGGAAGCTTGAATCTGGTGTGAAAGATCAGGTGAGGTTTAAAGCCAGACTAGTTGCCAGAGGATTTACTCAGAGAGAAGGAATTGATTACAATGAGGTTTTCTTACCTGTTGTTAAGCATTGTTCAATCAGATTACTTCTGAGCAGAGTAGTCCAAGAAGATCTGGAGCTACAACAACTTGATGTGAAGACAGCTTTTCTGCATGGTGATCTTATTGAGGATCTGTACATGCATCAGCCAGAAGGGTTTGTTGAACCAGAGGGAGAAGGGAAAGTGTGCCTGCTCAAGAAATCACTGTATGGCCTCAAGCAAAGTCCAAGACAGTGGCACAAGAAGTTTAATGAAGTTATGCTATCCATTGGTTTTGTAAGGAGCAAGTATGATACTTGTGTATACCTGGAAAGGCAAGGTAGTGATGTGATAGCCTATCTTCTGATCTATGTAGATGACATTCTTATTGCCAGTAAGAGTCTTCTGAAGATTCAGAATATCAAAAGGAAGCTCAGTGCTAGATTTGATATGAAGGACTTGGGAAATGCTAAAAGGATTCTTGGAATGGATATTCTTAGGGACAGAAAAGCTGGAAGACTATTCTTATCCCAAAAGAGTTACATTGAGAAGGTCTTGAAGAGGTTTAACATGCATGAGAGTAGAGCTGTGTCAACTCCTCTGGGACAACAGTTCAAATTATCTAAGGAAATGGAACCAAAGTCTGATGAAGAGAAGAAGACTATGATGAAAGTACCTTATGCAAGTGGGGTTGGAAGCCTGATATATGCTCTGGTCTGCAGCAGACCAGACTTAGCTTATGCATTGAGTATGGTGAGCAGATACATGGCTAATCCTGGGAGATTACATTGGGAAGCTTTGAAATTGATATTCAGATACCTTAAGGGGTCATCTGATCTGGGTCTGATGTTTGAGAGGATGGGTGACCAGAAGAGTCCACTGGAAGGTTTTGTTGATTCTGATTTTGCTGCTAATCTGGACACCAGAAGATCCTTAACAGGGTATATCTTTACACTTTACAATACTGCTGTAAGCTGGAGATCTGTTCTGCAGAGTGGAGTTACATTGTCTACTACAGAAGCAGAGTTTGTTGCAGTGTCTGAGGCTGTTAAGGAGGCTTTGTGGTTGAAAGGCATAATCAAGGATTTTGGTATAAGTCAAAGGGCTGTGGTCATTCATTGTGATAATCAGAGTGCAGTTCATCTGGTTAAACATCAAGTGTTCCATGAGAGATCAAAGCATATTGATGTAAGGTTGCATTTTGTGAGGGAAATCATTGATAAAGGAGTGGTTCTCATCCAGAAGATATCTACAGAAGACAATGCTGCAGATATGTGTACAAAGTCTTTACTAGGGACGAAATTCAAATTCTGTGTTGAATTGGTAAAGATGAGTGTATGGGATGTTCCTTAGGCCCAAGCTGGAGCATGGAGGAGAGGAGGAGAGGATTGATACTTCTCATCTGAGGTGGAGAATTGTGAAGGATCAAATGTGAAGTATGTAGTCTGCTGAGCTTAATTCAGTAGGAGGCTATGTTGGTAAAGTGTTAGCCGTGAGAATTGGTGAATTTGGGGTACCAGAGGAGGTCCATCAGGTGAGGTCTGGTCAGACGAGTCTGGTAGATAAGTCATCAGAGGAGGTCTATCAGAGGAGGTCTGGGACCAGAGGTCATCTGGTGAAAGAGACCAGAGCCAGAGGAGGTCTTGTCATCTGATCCAGAAATTCGTTATTCGCGAAGTACACCAAATTGAAGCTAATTCGAAGGCGGTTCTAACTGAATCAACCATGGCGGTTATTGAAGTTGTTAGCCAGCTGGATAACTACATTTACTTTGAGTTTGTTACAACTGAATCGAATCTAGGGTTCGTTTCCAATCTCTGTAATTATAAAAGGGGCTTCTCAACTGAGAGAGAAGAGAGAACTTAATCATTGTGAGTGCATACACGAGAGATTGTGTGAGATTGTAACTTGTAACTTCCAATTCTTTTCTTAGTGGAATACTCTATCCTCTCGGATCCCGTGGACGTAGGAGTATTCATCTCCGAACCACGTAAATCTGGTGTTCTTGTGTGATTTTTCAATTCCGTTCTTATTGCATTTGATTCCGATTCCCGGAAACAAGTTTTCTTGTGAATCCAAAATCGATTAACAGCATAGTATCGCACTGACCTACTATATGTTGAATTAAGTTTTTTTTTTATATATTGATACATATTAATTAAAATAGATTTTAATCATAAATTAAAGAAGGATAAATTTATAAATTAATAATTATAGACTTTTAAACTATAAAGTTAATATAATATGGAATAATATGATACAACTTGATGAAAAATTTGATGATTAAATCAACAGGTTGTATGTCATCAAATTTAAATCATTAAATTTTATTATATTTTAGATCTGATGGTTTATAAGGTACACCTGATATCAGGCAACTCGATAGAGTGTTTGACATAAGAAAACCCCATCTTGTTATTCTATAACCTAAACATATATGAATACATACATTAGAAACTTGGTGTTCACTTTAAAATGGCTTAATACTATCATGAAATTTAGTTAAGATATATTACTATTTACTTACGTGTATGTCACTGTGAACAGTAAGTATGTGTTACTGTTAAACTATATGAATGTCACCAAGCAATTAAAATTGTGTTCTACTCAATTATGTGGATGCAACAACACATAAAATATTTGTTACTATTTTGAAAGTGACTTCTAACTTGGAAATACATATAAGAAAGTCTTAATCCTTGCATGTAATTTAGTTAAAAAAAAGTGTTATTAATAACTTAAGTGTAACTCGATATTAACTTGATACACTACATATTTGTTACACTTGATATTAACTTGCGAATTAAAAAACTCATGGAATTCAGATGAACAAAATGTTAAATCCATCAAATAATTTAATTAAAAAAATGTGTTACTTTTAACTTTCATGTATGGTACTATATGATTAAAATTGTGTTACTGTTGATAATAAATTGAACATTTCGGACTTTTGTTTAAAAAGTCTTAATCCTATCATCTAATTTAGTTAAGAAAATGTGTTACTATTTACTTATGTGTATGTCACTGTGAACAGTAATTATGTATTATTATTCACATTAAATTTAGAAAATAAAGAGGAGTAGAATACAATGAGCCGGATACCGAGTACCAAAAAAAAAATTAGAAAATAAAGAGCAGTAGAATACAATACAAATTACCTCCATATAAACACTACAAGAAAAATAGTTTTTTGGTCCCGCTACTTGTCTAGTGTCCAATTTTAGTCCCAAAAAATTTTAACTTTTCAATTTAGGGTTAAAATTTTTGAGACCAAAATTGGACACCACACAAGTTAGGGACAAAAAACAATTTTTTGTATTCATTAATCGTTTTTCTTTTCTCACCTTGTATATATACACACACATATATAAAAAACTACTTGATTAATTGTTTATGTAGATTCTAGAAGATAAAATGGTATTCTCTAAAATATTGATGACGAGCATGAGAGTTGTTGTTCCAATCTTATAATTTCATATTATGATCTGAAATAATCATTGTAATAAAATGACATTACTAGTTAATATCATGAAAATCATAAATAATCACGAAAATCAAAATTTATAGAAAAATTATATATTTATTATTTTATTAACTCTACCGCGATTTGTATTCCTATTTAGTAATTAAAATTTCATTATTAGTATTTATGAGAGCTTTGTAATTTATCTTAAATAATAATTATTGGAATAGAAAAATATTGAGTTTTACTTTTTAAAGTTTTATAGATGTTTTTCAAGTATTCATATTTGAATAAATGGAATTAACACATTAATTGTGTTTTATATTTAGAATATTCTCAAAATTAATGGACTTTACATTATTGTATCAATTATAATTCCAGAGTACAATATTAATCAAGAAGGTGCATAAAATTGGTATTTTGGTCCTGTAATTTATCTAGTGTCTAATTTTGGTCCTAAAAAAATTAACTTTTCAATTTTGGTCCCATAAGTTATTTAATCGTCCAATTTTGATCACATTTGGGACCAAAATTGGACGATTTAAGTAAGTTATAGGACTAAAATTGAAAATTTAATTTTTTGGGACCAAAATTGAACACTAGACAAGTTACGAGACCAAAAAACTATTTTTCTCTAAACACTCCTGAGCACCAGTCTTCATTAAACTTGATGAACGGTAGAAAAACTATTTTATTAGAACACAAGAATATATTACAAACAATGATGTTACATAATGTGTTACTATATGTTTTTTTTTATATATTTTTTATATATCTCATGATGGGTGATTCCCCATGCAACACATTATTTACATAACATCCTGTCAAGAAAAAAATAATTATAAACACAAAAAAAAAAAAAAAAGAAAAATTATGAAACACCATAAAAAAATAGCAATATCATTGGAATAAGCTAATATGCATTCACTACCTGAAAATAACATATGCAAAATCTGAAAACCTTATAATTCATCAACCATAAAACCAAATCTAACAAAATAACCCTAAAAAATACCAAATGTATGTCCACCCCGTTAAAAACTACTACTACATACAGAAAACAACAGAGCCGCCTATAATTACAAGCCCATGAATGTATAACCCAAATACTATAAGAAAAATTCAACCAAAAATCACATATAAAGTTTGTTAAAAACCCCAGATATTAAATAAAAAAATTTTAAAAACCCCAACATCATATTCTCAATTTTTCTTGTTCCTCGATCTCAAATTTTTCCTCCTTTCACTAGTAAGTTCCTGACGTTTACGCTTCTTCTCCAAAGAAGCAGCCTATCTCTATTCTTTAGCAGCTGCCAACAATCCAAGTTTGTCCACATATAAATCATGTTCCTTTTTCATTACATAATTCCTAAGCATATTTACCCCAGAACAAATAACCATGAAACAAAACAAGGTTCTAAAAAAAAAAAATCCTATAATCAGCCTAACAAACACACAAAAATAAAAGAAAGTGTTACTAATACAAATAGTAAGTATTGTAATATAACTAAAAACATATGTTACTATATGATAGATATATGCTACTAATGTTACTTAATTTATGTTACTATATAACAACACCGAATCTTAATCTATATATTATTATCACTATGTTACTAAATGAACAGGCATGTGTTACTCACTTTCCTAAAATTGTGTTACTGTATAAAGAGGAATAATGATATTGTGTTACTACTTGTGATTGAGGGTGTTACAATACATAACTCAGTATGTTACAAAAGATATTTATTTGGCATAGATCTGACATTTGATAAGATTTTCCTTCAAAATTTATAATATGATGAATAAAAAGCATACCACAATCATCTATCACTTCACTTGACTTCCAACTCAATTTCACATTTTGACATGTAAAAGTTTTAACAAGATCATCCTTAAGGTGTCTCTTTTCAGCCATAAATCTTGCTCTGTACTCTCTCCACGAAAGGAAAAGAAAAGAAAAAGTAAGAAATAAGTATAAATGAAAATGAAATGTTACTAAATAGAAATATAGACTAACCAACACAAAGACACAGTCATCGTAAGTTTTTGGTTCAACATACATTTTATTATCCAAGTATTGAATTATGGAAACAGAATAATTGACAATAACAACATAATGTACATAAATGAATAATGGTATAAAAAACGTGTTACTCTTTCATACAAAAATATGTTACCACACCACAATAAATGTGTTACAGTGTATATGAAAAATATGTGTTATCAATTCAGACTTCATTAATAGATCCTTCGATGCTTATTCCAACCACATATTCCAGGCACCAATAATCTCATCCTCATTATGGGCCTTTACACCTTCACCTTTAAGGATTTTGCTAAGCGGTGTCTAAATGAAGAAAAAATAAATTAATATATATATTGAAATAAAAAAGTGACAATAAAAAAAATGAAAAACTTACACTATGATCAAGCCAAACACAAGTTAGGTCGGGTAGAGGCCCAGTCAAATTATTGTTTGCCAAGTACCTGGAAAATTTATTCATGCATATAAACCTTGGTAGGAAGTCAATGCAGTTTATTCAAATAAGCCCATCAGATTACTTACAGCTCTTGTATGGAGATGAGGTTGTTGAGGTTTTCAGGAACAGGTCCACTTAAAAAGTTCTTGTCTAGCCTTCTATAGCAACAACCAGAATATGGTTATTAAATTTTTCCTCACTGCAAGAAATTGTCTTTGTGCAATAAATGGTATTATTGTTACTTCAGTTGCTACGTTAACAATCACAACACAATCTCATAAAAGCATTCCAAAATAATAAGCTCTCATACAAACACTTTTATCAGTTTAGCGATTTAGATCAGAATGTTTCTGCCACAGAAAAAGCCACTTGATCGCACTGTCATGAACTTCTATCTACAGAAAGGAAAAACGGAAAAACTAAAACCCAAAAAAATTTGCTACATTTAACAAATTAAATTATCCGAGTCGAAATCCACCAATTTTAGTGTTGTATCTAATTTATCAGATCCAGTAATCCAGAAACCCCCAAATTTGGCAAGATCGCATTCAATTCCCAACCTGAGAGTCAGTTACTCACCGAGTGGAGTACTAATCAAATACCAAAACAACAAATCTAACTGAGCATCGATCGGAAATTCAAACTACACACATTACCAGAAAACCAACTACACATACATTGATCACACAAAGTAGCATAGAGAGCGTGCCTTTGCGGAGTGTATAACTGCAATAAAGGGAATTTTGGCTAGACAATCTCAAATTCACAACTACATCAGGCAACTTTCCAAATCCAAGTGTTATACACATGATTGTCAAGTATAAATAACTAATACAATTAAATTAACAACTCATTAGTAGAAGGAGAACATAAACAACCAGAATATATAAACAAACAAATAATCAAATGAAAAATCATGTAAATAAATTAAAAATTAATTACCGGGAGGAGGATTTGGGAGCGAGGAAGGGAGAGGAAAAAGTGGTAACAGCTCCGGCGGTGGAACAACTATAGTAGTTGCAGGAATCGGAGCACCGGCCGCCTGAATTTGAGAATTACCAGTGGCCGGAACAAAGCCGTTAGACGCTGGCGGAGGAGCAACATTGAAGTCCTCGAATGCAATGCGAGCGGCGATGTTCTGCGCCTCCTTGACCGATTTGAATTCCTCCGGCGTCTCGAAGACCTGACCTTGTATAGTGACGGTGGCGGACGATTGAGGACAGTGGAGACACGTATAGATGATGGTTGCGAACGGAGGGGTGTGGATTGAGAACGATAGGGACGAGGTGGACGAGCAAGCTAGGGCACATGGATTCCAGCGGGTATGGGAAAGAGGGAAGGGATATTGAAAGTAATTTTTTTCTAAGTCTTTATAAAAGTGCTAGTTTTTTCCAAAAGTTGTTAATTAAAAGATGCTTAAAAGTGTTATTTCTAGAAGATGAAATTGTTATTCTTATTTTTTATGTGTATTTGTAAAAGTGTTAATTCAATTAAATAAAGTGTCAATCCAAATAAATAAAAGTGTTATTTCAAAGTTGTAATTGTAAAAGTGTCATTCCATAATTTTAAAAGTGTTACTTCAATTTACTAAAAGTGTAAAAGTGTTAATTGAATAATTTTAAAAGTGTCATTTCCAATGATAAATTGCTATTCTTATTTTTTTTATATGTATTTGTAAAAGTGTTACTTCAATTTACTAAAAGTATCATTCCAAATAAATAAAGTGTTATTCCTACCAATTAAAAGTGTTTATTTTTAGAAGATAATATTTTTTGTTTTAAAATTGTGGAAAGACAATACTTAAAAAACGTTGTTATAAGAATTCATTGTGCACATCTTTTTTCATTTTACGAATTGGAAATACAACGGTGTATAACTGTTGTATATGCCAAGTTTTTCGGGTATTTAACAATGCGGAACTAACGATTAACTACAATGGTGTATAACTGTTGTATATTCCCGGTTTTTCGGGCATTAACTAACGACTAACTACAACGGTGTATAACCGTTGTATATGCCCTATTTTTCGGGCATTAACAATGCGGAACTACAACGGCTGACCATACCCATCGTATATCATCAAATGTCTGATATGAAAGACAACGGTTATACTTTATGCAACACGTTTTTGACTTTATACAACGTTTTTTTCTGGAACCGTTGTCTATCCACTGTCGTAAAAGCTCATTTTTCTTGTAGTGTCTACTCCCAGGTGGGGCTCTGGATCATCGGCTCGTCTGGGCTCAATATTGCTTGCCAGAACTTGGACTCCTAAGTCATTGACAGCAGGTTGCTAGTCGATGTTCATGCGTTGTTCGTCAGGTGCATATCTTTCAGTGTTGGGCAAAAGTTGTTCGCCCAATAGCTGTTTGTCCCTTGCAGGGTGTTGCTCGTCCGACTCCATATGGTCCTCCCTAGTCTCCATTATATCGTCTAACACCGATGGTTCACCTGCTGGAAAGCTGGTGGACACTTCCATCATTGAGACTCTTGTTTGATTTGATTGGAGTTGGAGGAGACATTCTCGAGCTTTTCTTTGGTCTCATTTCAACGTTCCAGCTCCACTTGCTGTTGGGAATTTAACATAATAGTAATAGGTTGAACATGCATCTTTGAATTCATTTAGAAAGGGTCGTCCAAGGAACCCATTGTAGGTGGATTCTTGATCTACCACCAAGAAATCCACCATTCTAGTTATTTTTTTCTCAGGTTCCCCAGTCGATACAAGTTGTACAGACAACCTAATTATCCCCAACGGGACTGTTACAGCATTGTCAAAGCCTAAAATTCGATGATTCGAGTCTTCAATATAACTCGAGTAGTCTCCCAGTCGATCGAGTGCTTTCTTGAAGAGTATGTTGGTGTAGGCTCCGGTGTCTACCAACAATCGATATACTTTGGTCCCTATTATCTTGGCACAAATTACGAGGGAGTCATTATGGGAAGTAACGATTCCGTCTAAGTTATTTTAAGTGAAAATCAATTCTGATGTACGTAGAATTGATGGATTGACCCCAATTTCTTGGACCTGAGCCACACCTCGTAGCTCAGCCTTCCTCTTTCTGTTTGAAATTGGTGGTCGTCCATCTGTACAACCCTCAACAGGCCCTGAAGGTTCCATCATCAAAATCTCTGTAGGGGGTGTAGCCGCAGCTGCTGGGTTTCGTCGCCCACTTTTATTGTTCCTGAAGGGTTGCTCGTTATCTTCCTCATCAGAGTTGTCTTCCCGGACTTGCTTCCCATGTTGTCTTTTAACGAAGTCGGAGAGTTTGCCCTCCTCATAAAATTGCCAAAGTTGTTTGAGCAAATCCCGACATTCACTTGTAAAGTGCCCCACACTTTGGTGGTAGGCACAGTACTTGTTCGGATTGAGTTTGCCAGTTTCTTGGCGAATCTTTCGGGTAGGGGAGAGCAACTCCTTTTTCCTTTACATTGTTGTACACCGTATCAATTGATACTGTTAGCAACTGGTTTAATTTTTCCTCCAGCTCTGTCCCTTCATTGAATGCCTTCATATTTTCGGGACTCGGTAGCCGGTTCTGCCGGGTTTCTTGTTGTTATCCTTCTAATCGGCGTTGGTGGCCTTGTTGTCCCCCAGATTTGCTTGCAAAGCCTCATGCATGGAGACAAAAATACCGGCATGGTTTCGGAATTCGGCGTGATTTTATAGCTAAATTACAAACTTATAATTCTTGGCAATAATACATATAAACTATCAATTTTTGACACATAAATCACTAAACTAAATTTTCAGCCAATAATTTTTCAAATTTCAACATATGAGGGGTACTTTTGTATAAACCAATGGCACAAGAAGGGCACGCATGAGACGGAGACCGGCGTCAAGGGACGGATGCACAGATTGGAAGTGATGATGAGTTTTGTGTAAATCTAGTTCAAATTGGAATGAAATTATGAAGAATTTTGAGAAACTTTTCCAAGGCACGTGTGCAATAGTAAAATTTTTTTTTTTCAAGAAAAATTGATTAAAAATAAGTTTGGTGGTTTATATACCAAAATTTGATAGTTTGTATGCATCAAAGCCAAGAAATATAGTTTGCTGGTTTAAATACAAAATATCCTATAATTTAGTGGGTTTAGTGCAATTAGACCTTTAAATTAATAAATATTCTGCTTCATTTCATACGTAGGAATATTATGTACTACGATGCCTAACAATTAGGGTTAGGCAGGCCATAATACTCATCAGCAAAATATTCTCCAAAACTTAATTAACGGAAGGCAGCCTGTTCAATTAAAATTAATGGAAATAAGATGTACCAACAATTTTATTAGAGTAAATACACAAAATTGCTTAAAAATTAAGGGGCACTTGTTTTTAACTCTCTTTTGTGAAAAAGATGTATTTTGCTCCAAAAAGGTTGGCAAATGGTTGGCACCATATGCCAACCTGCATTTGCCACCCTGTTTTAGGGCAATAAACATTTTTTTTTTAAGTTAGACAAAAAAACATTTTGTCCATACATTTAAGGACAATTTTGCTTTTCTCCCATTTTATTATGGAAAAATTTGTAAAAATAATATTATATTGTTTTTGATACTGCATATTACCACTGCGACAGCCTAACCAACATGCATTTTCATATATAAAAGCATGTCAGAAGTGTTTTTTTTTTTTTTAAATAAAATGGAATGTGTCTATATTAATTATTTAAAGATAGTGATCTTGATGTATTTTATTGAATAAATCATTAAAGACGCATCTTATGTATATATAAAAAATAAAAGTACTGTAATAATTCCAAGCTTTTTGTACGTCCATCCTTTGGGTCCGCCTTACATGAAGAAAAATAAAGAGTAAAAAGCAATAAAAATACGTGAAGAAAAAGAGTATTATTATCATTCCTTAAACGTTTGCATCCATGAATATTTCCAATGAAAGCTAAAGAAAGAGACCAAGGGGCTCAAGCTTGAGGCGACTCATTTGGTTAATTTGCATTTCCATTTCAGGACTCAAATAGTTCTTCCAATCATCAACCTCGCCTTTCCTAAAGAAGGTGCTGTTAGATACTTTAAAAAAAATGGACCCACTCTTATTCACCTCCATATTCTTGAGCCTCTCCAAACTGCACCTCTCCACAATTTCTGCAGCTTCTTCATCTCCCCTTAATGGCCTCCCTAAAAATTCAGCAATTCTCACAACTTGTTTCTGAGGCTCACTTTTGAGGTCCTCATACTTGAGAAACAATATCTTGTCGGGTCTTTTCTTGCTCTCTTCCCAGTAGCCCACCACGTGTTCGAAGAAAGGCCCGAACAGATGGATTCCGGAGCAGAAGTAATCGACCATCTTCGCTAGCGGAAATGGCTCTTCATTTGGCCCCCTCGATGAGTTGAGAAAATGCCACGTTGACATCACAGTGTCCTTAGGGTTCCGAGCAACGAACACGATCTTGCATTTCGAATTCTTTACGGAATCGGGCAAGACGGAGTACGGAAGATGCGTGTGGAGAAGACGACCGCCCAATGCGTCGTCGTATACTTCAAATGGCGGTGGCTTAGATTGATAACCCACGCCCTCTATGGTGGGGACGCCAAAATGAGGGTTTTCCTTTGTTAGAATATCGGGGTTTTGCACGATGCATAGAGCTAGGGCTTTCAGCCACGTGGTGCCGGTTTTCATGGGAGATGCTAGGAAAACGTCGTCGTCCCGGGCCCCAAAGCTTGATCGGAAGGTTTTGGCAGCCTTTAAGTTTGGGAGCCCTAACCAGACCCCTTCCCATCTGCGGAGCTCCATTCTCTCCATG
Organism: Ballota nigra; assembly: GCA_947034835.1. Classification (NCBI taxonomy): domain Eukaryota; kingdom Viridiplantae; phylum Streptophyta; class Magnoliopsida; order Lamiales; family Lamiaceae; genus Ballota; species Ballota nigra. Next base: position 12,261,210 of record OX344729.1, read on the forward strand.
AAAACAGCCTTCGGTAGCTCCTCATCATCTCCGGGGGAACTTTGCATATTTCCTTCCATACTTTTTCTATCACACCCTTATCCCTATTTATGGACATACACACATCTCTCTCCTTTTCTTATTATAGTTAATTTATACATTAATTTAATGAATATTATCACAAGAATATAAAAACACAAATGGAATACGACATTTAAAATATATATTTGTGCAAAACAAATATTATTTGTAATAAAAAAACTTCTTTGAATAACAAATAAAATGGGATGGATGCATAGAGTAATATGGTCAACTACAGATCGTGGATTAACGTGCGTCCACTTGCCAAATGAATACCATTATATAATATAATTATGATACCATGTTGAAAATATTATCGGATAATTTAATCCGAATCGAGTTGACAATATAACGATAGTGTCATTGAGTGGTTCACGTTAAGTATGGGACCAGCAAAAGAGTTGACCAAATTAAAGTACAGCAAATTAATTTCTGGCTGGATTAGTTTTTCAGGAAAAAAAATAAATAAATTCTGGCTGGATTAATGGGTTTAGTCTATGCTACACATCAGTGCAGTATCCAACATTTGTTGTGTTGTATTGTATCACTTGCTAATGGGGTGTTGTACATATAGGAGTGTTGAGCAGTGAAATATTGTGTAGCAAGAGGAAGAATTCGATTAATGTGACCAGCCAAATTTTAGTCACATCAAGTCACTGTGGGTTTTTTTAGATATTTTGTAACGTACACTGTATATATATATATATTTAATACATCTAAACTATGAAATAAAAAGTAGAATATAAACAACCTGAACGGACAATTTCCAGAATAAACTCATACCTTAATTTGTTTTTGACTTGGGGAAGAGTAGTCAACCCGAACGGCCTTTTCCGTCGCAGATCGATCGGGTCACGACCCGGTCAAGTTGTTAAAATTTGCGATGGCCACTTGTCCATCGTAAAAAATGGATTAATTTAGGTATTTTAATTGTCACCGAAAATACTTTGACGGACACCTATACGTCACAAATTATGTATTTATGACGGACACGTATCTGTCGCAAATCACGAGCCTGTGACAAAAAAATGGCCCGTGTGGTTCGAATAGAAGTAATATTTTTTCAAATAAAAAAATTCTACTTCATAAAATAAAAAATCTAAAATTTTCTAATCATCTATCAGAATGAAATTCGACATCATACCCCTCTTCATCCTCATCCAGATTTCGAATCGGTGGTGGCGGCGGGATCTGGACCTGAACCGGCGGCAACGGTGGCGGTATAGTCGTTCCACCTAATGTGGAGGAGATCAATTTCATCCACTTGTTCATTTCCTCCCAATTCTTCTGCTCCGCCGCCGACCGCTTCCTCTCATACTGCTGTTGCTCCTGGTGGTGCTTCATCTGCTTAACAACAATTGAAAGTTGTCTCTCGATCTCGCTGGAATGAGAGTCGATCGAAGACTGAGAGGAGGATGAGCCCGATCCATGAAATCGGAGCAAGTTTTTTCCCAAATCCACCCAATCCAGTTAAACACCCCTTTTTAGCCTTGACGTTCTTGAATTAGAACTCATTTTGAACGTCCACAGAAGGCTCTACGGGGGCATAGAACTCGACCCATCCGCTGTTTCCTGAGGCTGAGTCTAGGAGGCAAGGTCATCGAGCTTCTTACTCTGCAAATTAATTATACTTTAATTAATAAATGTACTTAATTTTTTTAAAATAATACTTCTAATATTAAAATTTGAAATAATACTTACGTAGATCTTGGTGGTGCGGCTGTATGTGGACTTTCCAGTCTCCTCGACCAATGGGTGGGCAAGTTGCAATCTCTTAAAATGAGAGGGCGCGCGTCCATGCCCCTGCTCCTAATAATCAGGAAAAAAAATTAATAAAAATTAATAAAAATTTAAAAGCTGTCTCTTACAAACTGCATCATGTGCTCTCAAATGGACTGAGAACCAGCTTTATGCCTCGCGATCCCTTCTCCATCAGGGTCGCTAAGGGGATTCGTCTTGTTCTTCTGCGACTTGTTCTTGAATTCATCGTTATTTCAGTAGGTGGGAATTTGGGGCCAAATCAGCTGGCTCCTGTGGGCCTTATTTGGCCAACCCGAAAAGTTATAGTACTAATTTTGTCACCCGAAAAGTTACCGTCATTATTTTGCCACCACCTTAAAACTATTGTCCTTAAAAAAGTAACCCTTAATTTGAAGTGTGTATATATATATATGTTTATTTTGGAATTATTTAAGCTTTGCCCATAATATTTTAGGCTAAGCTAAGTGAGAATCTGATACACCTATGGTCTATACACGTCGGAACAAGAAAGATTTGACTGGTCAGGCAAGGAGGAAGGAGCTCCGGAGCAGCAGCGTTTGATTATTTATTTATGCTTATTACTTCCTATTTTGGTCTTTTATAATTATTGTTCCTTTATAATTATTGTTCTTCAGACTTCGTTAATAATTGTTTTGGCTCAAGGGCCTGTGAACTATGAACTATTAATAGCCTACTGATTTACTAGGGTAGGTGTGGAATAATATTATGGTTTTCAGCCTCCAGGCATGGGACGGGAGATTCCCGTTAAATACGTGTATGTGTGTGTTTGATTTACCCTTTACTCCAACAAATTGGTCCGACTTGCGGGATCGATACCGCCGAAAATAGAGGATCGCCTATCAGCATTGGAGACTGGGATAGCAACGTGGGAAGAAAAGTTGGAGAAGGGCTTTGAATCAGTGGCTGCATCGATCACTGAGATGCAGACTTCGATCAATGCCATCGCAAAAGGCAAGGTTATACGGCCAGAACTGCCATCTCCAGGGGAGGCGTCCTTCGTAGCTGTTACCGCGCCACCCACTATGGCTGCTGGTGCCGCCTCTCCCCGAATCGAGTTACCCATCTTTGCGGGGGATGACCCGTCCTCTTGGCTATCGAGAGCAGAGCAATTGTTCACAATTGAGAAAACCCTAGAAGACATGAAGCTGGAGTATGCCTTGGTCGCCATGGAAGGATCAGCCCTTCATTGGCTACAATAGCTGCGGTCGCGCAACCTTAACCTCAGTTGAGTACATTTTTCGTTAGAACTGGTGAAGCAATATGGATCTGATCCGTGCACCAACCCATGCAAAGCCCTAGCGTTGATCCATCAAACTTCAACAATCGATGAATATGTCCATCGATTCATTGCGCGTCTGGCAGCAACCCCACATTTAACCGATGCCGACGCCTTGGGGTTGTTCCTTCACAGCCTCTGTCATGATATTCGACTTCGAATCCATTCGAAGGATGCTGATGACATCGCAAACCATGCATCTTGCCCGAGAAATAGAGTGAGAACTCTCGGATATTCAGCCCCATGCACGACCATCTTTCTCCCGTAGTCCTTACGGGGGTAAGCTGCCTAATCCACTAGGGAGCACACGATCTACTGGGGTTTTGTCCACGAAACTCGCTTCTTTGAGAAATTCAAGGCCAGCCGAATTCCAGCGTGGCTTCAATCGTGGGCTTCCCACTCCAACACCCGCTGAGTCAACTTTTTCTACAGGACGGCAGTACTCCCAACCTTCACAGCAAATTACCCAATTTAAATATCAGGACCTTAGGTCCCGCGGCCTTTGCTTCCGGTGTAAGGAAGCATGCTCACCCTCACATATATGCTCTAACCGGTCCTTACAGGTTTTGGTAGCACTGGACATGGACGAAGAATTGGAGGCCAAGGTGTTTGATAATCCATTTGGTACGGTGGAAATGGGTGCTAATGAGGAGACCTTCCTCCAGTCCTTACTACTCTCCTCAGCTTATGGGTTTGACGGCCCCCAAACTATGAAGTTCGTGGGAACAATTAAGGACAGAGAAGTGATAGTTATGATTGACAGCGGCGCTACACAATACATCATTGCTCCTGACGTGGTTGAGGCGCTACACTTGGAGATTGACCAGTCCAGGGTGCTCTCAATCACCCTAGGAGATGGGAAAAATATCAATACATCGGGCGTCTGTCCGAAGATTGAGCTGAACTTGGGCACCACATCATTCCTTTTTTCAGGTCATGTATTTCAGGTGAGCGGGGTGGATGTCATTCAGGGTGTTACTTTTTTAGCAGCCTTGAGGGATATTACGGTGAATTGGAACACTCATTTGTTGAAGTTTCAATTTGATGATCATCAGCACAACATACAAGGAATTCCTGGTCTTCAGAAACGTCAGGTTACTACTAATTCAATACTTAAGTTGAGTGATATTGATAATTGTTGGTTGTTATGGCCTCTTGAATTTCGACAGACGGAGATACCGACATCAGAAGAGTTACCTCCTGAGATTGTCCAACTGTTGAAGGAATTTCCCACTGTATTGAAACCACTTCCTGGTCTTCCTCCACCACGTGCATCTGACAATCGTATTCCCTTGCAACCAGGGCCTGCCTGTTTGTTAAATTTGTTATGCACGAATTCAACTACTCGCAAGTGTACGAGTTCATTGTTGTTGTAAGCAATTGACCAAGTTTAATATCGAACCAAGGGATTAAATTGATGAACATAGCCCTAGGAATATACGTCGCCACATAATTGTAATGCAATTCAAATTTTAAGAGGTTGTTTGTTTGGAAATTTAACTAAACTGAGAATGAAATAAGGAAAGTAAACAAGGACAAAAATAAATAACAAGAGATTTTTAAGTTTTTTACAAACGTGAAAATGTGTTCGGGTGTTCTTCCTTACATGAGAATCAAGTACATGTTAAATAAGCAATCATTACTCTAGTTTTCAGTCATCAAAAAGGAGCAATCACTGAATATTACGCATTAATCATACTTGATAAGCCTAGACAAACACGTCAATTAAAACCCTTGGATTGTATTCTCCTCACTAATTACCCGATGACTAAATCAAGCAACTAATGTAGGAATTATATAATTCTAATTAAAACACCCAACTCTCGTTGTGATGCCTCAATATTAACTCAAATCACATGAATTACTCACACCCATACTATTTCATGCAAGCATCCAACTCTCGTTGGGACAATCACACAATCTAATACAAATTACAAGAGCAATTAATGTAATCGAACAATCAAAACCATAATCCTATGAGGATGACCTCCAACTAGAGCAATAATCTCCAATCAAATCATGAACCTAATTACCCATGTAATTCCAAACACCCAAACACAAGGAATTTAGCTAGACATCATAGAAATAAACAAAACATCAATTGAAATAAGAGAAATAGCCATTAAAATGAAATTGAACAATTGGGTAAACACAATAAAGAGTAGAAAACACCTAAATAGAAGAATACTCAGCAACATCTTCAATCCATCCTTCAATTACAACCATACTTGAGCTTGAATGCAACAATAATCGAAATCTAATGAAAAACTTAGCTAAAATTGGAAGTAGATCAAAGAAAATGGGAATGGGTGAAGATCTCTCTCTCTAACCTAATTTTGATCTAAAATCTGATGGGGAATGAATTCTAATTGCCTCAAAGATGGAATTTATATGTGGGTTAAAAAGCCCTTGGCTAAAATTGCATTTAAGTCCTCCAAAAGTTGAAATTTCAGATTTTTCGTGAGCAGAGGAGGTCCATCTCGGTTTGAAGGGTTCGTCTCGGCCGATATGGATGGGTGCAAACCGGTATTGTGGTCCTGAGGCCCCTGGTCTCGGTTTGGAGTGCCCATCTCGGCCGATATGGTTGGTGCAAACCGGTATTGTGATGTCGTAGCCAACATACCGGTTTATGCACATTTGTCTCGGCCGGTACAAAGTATGCAAACCGATATGGACCACTTTTTAGCTTGTTTTGCTTCTTCTTTGTATTCCAACTTGTATTTTGACTTGATTCTTCTTCCTTTGAATATCCTTGCTCGACTCTTCTTTAGTCTTTGCCATATTTCACTCATTTTCCTATACAATCACACCAAACTCGAGGAGAGGAGTTAAATGGACAATTTAGCACGAACAAACATCAATTATGCTTCAAAAAACTTATAAGAACTTACAAATCAAGCATAAAAATGATGCAATAATCACACTAATCACCCCCACAAACTTAGAGTGTTGCTCGTCCCCGAGCAACGAAAAAAGATAAAAACAAGGGGAATGATTGCATCAGATTGTGCTCCAAGGCTAACTCATGAAATGTAAACCCATTCTTTTCAAACCATCAACTTCACAATCAATTATATCAACCCTTCAATCTCAATTAGAGATCGAATAAGCATGAAATGATCAAGAACAATAACTCTCACAAGATGTGTATCACTCAAGCACTCAATTTAGTATGGATAGAAGGAACATTCAATGTCAATTTCAATACAAGTACTACCATATGCTTGCCCAGGTTCTCCATCTCTTACCTCAAACAATGATTCACTTCCTCAATCAAAAAGGACTTTCATTCGGTTGTAACGTTAGGCTCTTTGGTGAAGGTAGGTAATTTTGGCTAAGAGTGACACAATTCAAGTGGAGAATAAAGATCCAGTTGCCAACAAGTCAACTTTTTATCACGATTTGATTGTTTCCTCATCTAATCCACTCACTTCCTCCTTTCACAAAATTCTTTTGTTCCTTTGTTTTAACGCTCACTCTCACAATGATGTATGAAGAACCCTCCATTCAATGTACAAGAGTGATTTGTTCCTCTCACTATTCTTTTCTTTTTCACTCACACTCTTGTTTTTATGCTTTTTTCTCTTCTTCGCTTTTCAAATTTCAAGCATTTCATTTCTTGCAAAAATTCTCTTTCTTTCTATCAACCCATCAAACTTCTCCCCTTAGAAAACATCTATGCCCCGTGTAAATTTCTCATTCCACAACAAACTTCACTTAAATCCTATTCTCCACTTGTTAAGGGTTTAAAAGAAGGCTTCAAGAAAGGATTAAGTTAGATTTGCTTGGCTATCCAAAGAAAATAAGGCTTTAAGGCACAAATGAGCTACTAGGGTAAAATGTTCCAAGGTGGGATATTTTTTTGTTCTAGTGACTTTTAAAATAAAGATGGCCTTTTATCATTTTGAGAAAGATCCACAAGTCAAGTTATCAAGCAAGCACATGGGCAAGTTCTAGAGCACAAAGTACCAAAATGACCACTCAATCAAAGAAAACAAACCGTTTGCATATGAACAGTTTAAGCTCAAATCTCACGGGTTCATTTATTATTGCTTACTTCTCATTTCATGCTCATCTCTCTCTAAAATCAATTTCCGAGTTTCCACTATTGCAAGATCCATCAAAAAATTTTGAAGAATTAGATTACACAACATCAGCTAAGCAAACATGACCACAATCATCAACAATCAAGATCCACAAATATCACAGTTAATCATCAAAATGAAAACAAATCATTAAAGATCATCATCATCCTAGAATTAGAATTTAATACACAACCAAATATAACTACGAATTTAAGAACTTCTTTTCAAGGATCTAAAAGAGATAGAGTGAGAAGGCAATACCACCCACATCCACCGTGACGTTAACACACATCACTTCATTGTGGAGGGTGATTGTACTGAAAGTGGCCCTGTTGGATGTGCTAATCCAAAATAGCTTGTTTCCCCCTCAAAATGCTTTGCTGGATCCGACCTTGATCTCGAAGTGTATCTTCAATTCTCACTTGTCTCGTGCCAAGTCTTTCAACTACCACCTGCAACTCATTCATCCTAGTGCTTAGATTCTCCATGTCATACCTCCTCCTCTCATATACCAATAGTGGGGGTGCCGGTCTACGTGGACTATGCCTCAGATTCTCTTCATTTCTTCTTTCTTACCTCTCTTCTTCTCCTCTAGGCTCCTCTTCAACTTCTCTGCTCGTCCCTTCTCCGCTTCTAGCAACCCTTCTACGCTTTGCTAACCTCGGAGCATGGAAGGTGTCACACCCTAGTTTTCAAAGTACAATATAAAGTACCATAATTTGTAAATACTTCTTTGGGCGTGAATTTTTTTTTTTTTAACTTCTTTAAACTTCTGAGCGGAAACGTTAACACTTTTAGCTTGGAATAACACCTAGGAAAAATTACATTCACTCTCAAAACCTTAATTTACACAAAGAAAAAATAAAATATATTGTCCTTGAATCAGAAAAACATCATTTTTACCAAAATGTCACTTTAACCTAAAAATCAAAATAACTTGGCAAACACAATAATACACTTGCACACAACCCATTTGGTAATACACCTACCGAAAAATATTTTTAACATTTAATACAAATTCCTAAATAAATTATTACCTTGCAAGACGATTTTATAAAAGAATTTTATTAGTAACTTAACATGAATATTTTCAAGAACTCAACTTTTCTCATTCACAAACACACTTTTAACCAAAAAAATGGAAATAACACTTTTATAATACCAAATACTATTTTCAAGTGAAACAAACAATACATAGACCGATTTATATATTTTTGTGAGAATAAACATTTTGACAACAAAATACTCTATAAGTCTACAAATAATGTTTTTACCCACAAGTAGCAATTTTCATAGAAAACCATACATATTTTTTTTATTTTCATAAGAAGCCACAAAAACCATTATTGAATTGTATTTTCAGAAATACTAATTTAGTCCCAAAGAATAAATATACAAAATATAATACATACACAAGATTTTTTAAACAAATCCAAATACACATATGTCTATTAAACGCTAATATTTTTCCCTATGCTCAAATATACTAAAGATGACTTTTTAAGCAAAAAGGCCCCTTGTTAGGATAAAAATTGTTAGTTTTGATGAGTTAAAACAAACCAGAAGATGTAATAGGACCATCTGGACCTGTTAGCCAGATGATGATCTAGATTAGGACTTAGTCTAGGGGGAACTGCCAGACCAGAAGACCTCACCAGAAGAGTCACCAGAAGACCCCACCAGAGGACTTCACCAGAGGACTCCACCAGAGGACTTCACCAGATGAGATCAGACCAGAGGCAGAGGACCTTCCCCAGACCAGACGAGTCCGGACCAGACGAGTCTGGTGGAACAAAAGATGCTCAGTTTGATCCCCTTATTCTACTGAGTATTCTGGTTGTTCACCAGATAAGGACCAGAAGACACCGAGGTTGCCTGGTGTCTGGTCCTGCCTTCTCTGGAGAGAATCAGAGTTAGGCAGAGGAAGCTATTGACCGTTGGTGATTCAAATCAAGTCAACAAGATCAGGATTGGAAAGTATTTGAAGATAGTCAATCCAAGGATCCCACCAACCCAATTAATCAATTAGGGAATTGATTGATTGAGGCTTCCTTATATAGAGGATCTGATTGGATTAGCCCTCCAACGGCTAACCCTAATCCCCTCTATATATACAAGAGTGCAGTTCAAGAAAAAGCTCTAGAGACTCTACACGCGCACATAGCATTCTAAGCTTTTGATCAATACACATTTGCACTCACTTTTGTTCTTAATTACTCATCCAACTCGTAAGGAGTTTATATACTCAACCTGTTCATCTTGTTAGATAAGGTTGGAGTAAGTTTGTCTTTAGATCGAAGTTAGATCTAAAGAGATTGTAAGAAGGTGCTGGTACTTCGGAAATTCCAGTGGTTAGTGAGTTTGTTGGTTGGATAGTGAGACCCCTTTGATCAAGGGAGAGTGGACGTATGATATTCAGATCCGAACCACTATACATACGGTCTTATTTATTGCTTTCCTTAATACTTGTTTGATTATAATTTGTGTCTTAAAAAGGGATTTCTTCTAAAGACATATCGGTTAAAAAGGCTTCCGCAATTAATCTATCTAGTGGGACCAACAAGTGGTATCAGAGCAGTGTGTCCAACGACCACTGCTTTGAAAAGCTTTTGGTGGTCACCGGACAGATCCATTGCTCATTTATTGTTTTTGTTCAAAATCTAGATAAATCCTTATTTTAGTAAATATGTCTTCGAAATCTTCTTATAAGAGTCGTAAACTGCCAGAATTCTCGTTCGAGGATTATAGCCACTGGAGTTTCATGATGAGTAATCATTTTGGAGCTATTCACCACCGCATGTTAGATGTGGTTGAAAGTGGCCCCATTAAATTTTATTGGACTCCTATTGATAGTGGCAGGTCTGAGTCCAGAGAAGAAACAAGTGAAGCTGCTCAAAAAGCTGCCGAGGATAGAGTCCCCAGGCAAAGAATTCTCAAAAAGAGAGATGAGCTTGATAATGATGAAAGAAAGCTCTACAACTTGGACCAGGTGGCAAGAACAGAGATCATCAACACACTTACAAAAGAGGTGATTGAAAAGGTCAGAACGTGTGCCACTGCCAAGGAGATGTGGGACAAACTCGCACTTCTCTGTGAGGGAACAGAGAAGATCAAAGATAACAAGCTCCAAGCTATTCAACACTCGTTTGACACCTTCAAGATGAAACCAGACGAGACCATTGACCAGCTGGACATGCGTCTCACAAACCTTCTAAACAAGGCTAGTGTCTTAGGTAAGACCTACTCTGAAAAAGAAATTAATAGTAAAATCTTGCGTTCACTAACAAGCAGGTGGAGAATTAAAGTCACTGTGATCAAGGACAACAAGGATCTCAATACTCTGGATCATCATCTTCTGTTGTCTGATCTCAAAGCCTATGAGTATGATCTTCAAGAGGAGGATCAAACAGAAGAGGTTTCCTCTTCTGGTCAGAAAGGTGTTGCATTCTCTTCAACCATCAAATCTGATGTCAAGCCAAAGGAGTCTACTGCAGATGACTTGAGCCTCAAGGAGCAGGTAGCACTTCTAACTCAAAAATTAGATAAAATGAGTTCTAAGTATGACAGGTACAAAAGGCATTGGAAGGAATCTTCCAGAGATAGAAAGAGTTCTTTCAAGCCTGCAGAGAAGGAGAAGACATCTGGAGACTCAAGGGAGACCAGATTCAGAACTCCAGAGAGGAGGAGAGATGACAACCCTGGCAACTCTGGGAGATCAGATTATCAGAGGAGGGATGGTAGCTCTGGCAGACCTGACTACCAGAGGAGAGAAAGTAGTCCAGCCAGATCAGACTACAACCAGAGGAGGAGAGAGCCAAGTCCTAGTCCCAGAGGAGACAATGCCTGCTACACATGCAACAAGACTGGTCACTACAGTTATGATTGTCCTCAGCTTACTCCTAGGGAAAGAGAAGAGAAACGAATCAAGAGAGATAGGAGATATGCAGATAAGAGAGCATTGCTGGCAGAAGCAGAGGAGGAGGATACTAGTTCCAGTTCTTCTTCTTCTGACTTTGGATCAGATGATGATGTGTGTCTCATGGCAGACATCACTGAGGTAAATGAAACTACTCTAGTTTTATCTAATTCCAAATGTACTGAATCCTCTAATTCATCTGGTAACTCCAGAGAGTCTGATATGCAACAAATGCTATCAGAACTCCAAAATTGTGTCCAACTTTGTCAAAAACTTGAGAAAGAGAATGGTAGGCTCAGAGCTGAAGTTCAATCACTCTCTCATGAGCACAAATCCACCAGAGAACTCATGAAAGATCATTCCAAAGAAGTCTCTGAACTTCAGGATAAGATCACAGAAAGAGATACTCTGGTAGATCAACTCATGAAAGAAAGGACCTCTCAAGAAGATGAGATCAATGAACTCAGAGCCAAATACCAGACTCTTATCAAGGGAAAACAAGTTGCTCACAACATAGAGGAGATACATATGCCCAGAGAAGCTCCTAAGATACCATCTGTTGTATCTATCGTATCAGAGTCTTCTCAGCGCATTTGTGATAAGAGTGGTTTAGGATATTCTGGAATTACCACTAAAACTCATAAATACCTTTATAATAAAGACAAGTCTGTAAGAGCTGGTAAATTGGTAGAAACCTGGAATGATAAAGACTTAACTGGTAATGGTTACAAGGTGGTTCACAATCCTGATTGGAAAAGGAACCACTCTGTTAATCACATAACAAATGGTCCAGAAGAGTTGACTGTTCTGGAAGAGAAGATGCTAGAGAATAAGTGTCAACAAGGGGAACCATTTAAGATTAATGGTTCTGTGAACAATGAGTCCCAAGGAGTAGAAATTACTCAAATTGGAGGACCCCAGAGAAATCCTCAAAGGGAACCTAAACAGATTAGGGGACCTCAAAGGAAACACTCAAGACAGGGGAATACCAATCAGAGTAACAACTACCAGAGAAGGAACAATGTTCAACAGAACCAGGTACCCCAGAGACAATTCTCTCAGAGGAATCAATTCCAGAATAGGTATACTCAAAGGAACTATAATCATCAGAACAAGTCTAATTATCAGAACCAGAGGAGGTCTTCCAGACCCATCTATAGAAAACCAACTGATCTGGGGAGTTATGACACCAGAGATGGTTCTTCTAGGATGTACCCTTATAACCAGACCTTTAAGACCATGTCTTTGAGGCAGGCCATTCCAAAGGCCAGATTTGAGAAAAGGTACACCAGACCTGTTTATAAGAAAGGTGTCCTTATCAGACCAGTAGCTCAATATGTCATAGTAAGAGGACATGTACTGGTAGATAGATTTGGAATGAAGATAAGATCTCCTCATCCATCAAGGGATGATCTTTATCTATGGATTCCTACAAAACCTGCAACTAACCAATCAGGACCCAGCACTAGTAGGGGACCTAATTGATTTCTCTGCAGGTAGATAAGAGTCCATTGGAGAAAGAATTTTCAAGCAATCATGTCTGGTACATTGATAGTGGATGTTCCAAGCACATGACCTTCCAGAAGGATAATCTCCAAGATTTCAAGCCATTAAATGGACCAAGAGTGATGTTTGGTGACAACAACTATGGAGTCACCAGAGGAGTTGGAAAGTTGACCTTCAATGGAGTATCTGTAGATGAAGTCTACTACGTAGAAGGACTCAAGCATAATCTGCTTTCAGTATCCCAATTCTGTGATAAGGGATACTCAGTGAAGTTTTCTAGTGATTCATGCACTGTTTTCTCTTCTGATTATAATGATATTTTGCTAATAGGCTTGAGGAAGGGTAACATTTATCTTGCAGATTTTAGCAGTTGCCCAAGAAATGCTTGCCTGGTTGCTAAAGGATCTGCAGAGAACAGCTGGATTTGGCACAAAAGATTGTGTCATCTTAACTTCAAAACATTGAACAAGATTGCCAGAAAAGGTCTCATTCGAGGTCTTCCAAATGAAGTGTTTAAGAAGGATCAGGTTTGTGGTTCATGCCAGAAGGGTAAACAACCCAAGACTTCCTTTAAGGATGTCCAGAGCACAACCACAACCAGAGTACTTCAACTACTTCACATGGACCTGTTTGGACCTGTTTCTCCTCTTAGCTTCAGTGGAAGGAAGTACACCTTAGTAATAGTAGATGACTTTTCAAGATACACTTGGGTAGTGTTCTTGTTTAAGAAAAATGAAACTATGACTAAGCTGCCAGAGTTCTTCAAGCAGATTCAGAATGAGCAGAACCAGAGCATAGTCAGGATCAGAAGTGACAAAGGAACAGAGTTTTTGAATTCACACATTGCAGATTGCTGCAAGGATCATGGGATTTTTCATGAGACATCTGCTGCCAGAACACCTCAACAAAATGGAGTTGCAGAATGGAGGAATAGGACTCTCAAAGAAGCTGCAAGAACACTTCTGGCAGAATACAGCACTCCACAGAGATTTTGGGCAGAGGCCATCAATACAGCTTGTTACACTCAGAACAGGTGCCTGATTGCCCAGAGACACAATAAGACCCCATATGAGGTATGGAAAGGTAAAACCCCATCTGTTTCATACTTTCATGTTTTTGGATGTAAGTGTTTCATCCATGATAATGGGAAATCTAAATTAAGAACCTTTGATGCTAAAGTGGCTGATGGAATATTTTTGGGATATTCCAGCACCAGTAAAGCTTTTAGAGTTTTTAATAAGAATTCACTTTGTGTGGAGGAAACACCTCATGTTGTTTTTGATGAATCTGCTTTTGAGTTAAAGGTGGAAGCTAAGTCTTCTGATGAGACCCAGAATCAGACTACTCCCAGAGTAATCAAGGTCAATCCACCTATTCTTGATTCAGATTCAGATTCAGATGATGACCCATCTCCTGGTTCTCTGAAGCAGCAGCCTTCACAAGGAGCAGAACCAGCAGAGGTTGGAACTCCTGTAGGGGGAAGCTCTTCTGCAGGTGGTGATAATCACCAAGGTACTGCAGAAGATGATCAACCAGGCAAGACCACGGGAAGGAGGACCCTGGTTGATCACCCCAATGACCTAATCCTTGGAGATCCAACTAAGGGTGTCCAGACTAGGAGATCTCTTAACTTAGCTGCCTTATTCAGTTGCTATGTGTCCTTGATTGAGCCTAAGAACATCAAGGAGGCACTGAAAGATTCAAATTGGATTGTTGCTATGCAGGAGGAATTGAATCAATTCACCAGACAGGATGTTTGGGAGCTGGTAGACAGACCAAGACATCAAAAGGTCATAGGCACTAAGTGGGTTTTCAAAAATAAGAAAGATGAGAATGATGTCATTACTAGGAACAAGGCAAGGCTAGTGGCCCAGGGCTATTCTCAGTCAGAAGGAATAGACTATGATGAGACATTTGCTCCTGTTGCCAGACTAGAAGCCATCAGATTGTTCTTAGCATATGCTGCTCACATGAAGTTCAAAGTATACCAGATGGATGTGAAATCTGCCTTTCTTAATGGGATTCTCATTGAGGAAGTGTATGTGGAACAACCTCCTGGTTTTGAACAAGGTGACAAGGTGTTCAAGCTTAAGAAAGCTCTTTATGGGCTGAAGCAGGCACCCAGAGCATGGTATGACACTCTATCTCAATTTCTTCTGGACAATGGTTTTTCTAAGGGTAAGATTGATAGAACCTTGTTTAGGAAAGAAGAAGGAAAGGACATCCTTCTGGTCCAAATATATGTTGATGACATCATATTTGGATCCCCTAACAAGAAGCTGTGTGAGAAGTTTGGTGAGCTCATGCAGGGACAGTTTGAGATGTCCATGATGGGAGAATTGAATTACTTTTTGGGTTTGCAGGTTAAGCAATCAGAGAAGGGAATTTTTATTAATCAAGCTAAGTACACCAGAAACATGTTAGAGAAATTTGGAATAGGATCTAGCAATGCAGCCAAGATCCCTATGATGACAAATTTCAACATGGATCCAGATGAGTCTGGAGAGAGTGTGGACCAGACTCAGTACAGAGCACTTATTGGTTCTCTTCTGTACCTGACTGCAAGCAGACCAGATATTACCTTTGCTGTAGGAGTTTGTGCCAGATTTCAAGCTAATCCCAAGAGAAGTCACTTGGAAGCAGCAAGGAAGATTTTGAAATATCTCAAGGGAACAGTGAACTTAGGCTTATGGTATCCTGCAGATGACAATTTAGAATTGAGTGGTTATTCAGATTCAGACTATGGTGGGTGCAGAATAGATAGGAAATCTACAAGTGGAACATGCCAATTTTTAGGGAATAAATTGGTATCCTGGTTTTCAAAGAAGCAGACCTCAGTTGCTACATCAACAACAGAAGCAGAGTACATGGCTGCAGGGAGCTGTTGTTCTCAACTACTTTGGATTAGTCAACAGCTTAGGGACTACCAGATTAGAGCCAAGGATATTCCTATTTTCTGTGATAGTAATAGTGCCATAGCCATCACCCAGTATCCAGTTCTTCATACCAGGTGTAAACATGTTGATATAAGGCATCATTTTATCAGAGACCATGTTGAGAAGGGAGATATAAGGATGGAAAAGATTGCAACAGAGAAGCAGAGAGCAGATATTTTAACTAAGCCTTTGGCTGAGACCAGATTCAGAGAGTTAGCATTTGAGTTGGGTTTGTTGGAACCAGAGATAGATTTGGTTTAGGGGGAACATCAGAGAAGTATCCTTGTTTCATTACTTTTCTTCATATATTTATTTTCTTGAGCTAACATACCTGCAGATTAGATATATCAGAGAAGGTACCAGATGAGGTATGCACCAGGTGACACTTGTCCCAGATGAGGTGCTGAGTCATTTGTCCAAAATCTTCTCTGACCAGAACCAGATGAGCTCCATCAGAGGAGATGTAGCTGTGGTTTCATCTGGTTACAATATCAGGTGACAGGTATGTCTTTACTACTCTGGCCTCTGATCATTGGGATACACTTTTTAAATTAGTAAGTACACTCAAAACCTTTCAACTTCGGAGTGTATTTAAGACTAGGGTATAGGGCCTAGGCAATCATTTCGCTTTTTCTCTTGACTGCCACAAAACCCCTTTATGCCCAGTCCCAATGACTATGCCAACGCACCAGATTAAATCTGTATCTTGCCTTTCATCGTGGCCATCAGATTTAATCACTGTGCAAAATGTCAATCAATGCTAAAATTGATTTTGTTTCCTAAATTGAATTGAAATAACACGCGTTCACACTTCATTTAATTTTCAAGCCACGCGTATTACTCTATTTAAATCAATTTTGTTCTCAATCTGTCCTTTCACATTTCTATACTTTCAAACCCTAACCTCTCTTTGCAAAGCGTTCTCTCTCTCTCTCTCTTTCACAGTAATGGCTCCTCCGTGCAACTTCGATCATGTCCTGATGATGAAAAAGCTTAAGACGGAGATGGTGGTGGACTTTTATACCACCAAGAATCCAGTTGTGCTGTCGGTTCTGGAGATGTTCCAGAATGCAGGGGTGGAGAAGTTGATCTCCACTATTCCCAAGGATTTTCGCACCCTTGACGGTTATGCGGCCCAGTTTCTAGTTCGCATGAAGATTCATGAGGATTACATCTCTTCAAAGATTGGTGAAGATGATTTGGTGTTGTCTAAGCACGATTTCTGCGCTTTGTTCGAGAACATTTCTGCGGTGGGAGTGGATCCGTTGACGTACAAGGAGGATGATATCGTTGGATCATTCAAGATTTTTGCTCGTTCTTCCTGCCAGAACATCACAAAGGGCTTTGTGGATAAGCATTTAAGGCAGAAGTTCAAGGTGTTGTTCGATATCGTGGTAAAAGTACTTATGTGTGAGAATCACAGCACAGATGCCATTTTCAATGGTAGGATGTGTGTGATGAGGGCTCTATATGATGGTGTGCAATGTAATTGGGCGGAGTTCTTCTGGGATGTGTTGAGGAAGAACAAGTTGAAGGTGAAGAAGGAGCCTTGTCCTTCCAAGCCAGGGGAGTTGCAGTTCTGTTTCACTGCAAATGTCTCTTTGGGGACTAAGTTAACTCTTATTCTGGATTCTCTCCTTCCAGAGAAGAAGTGGAAGTCATCTTGGTGCCACAGTTATCACAAGTCCAAGATCCTTTTCTCCAAGGATGGTCCTCTCCACGGCCATGCCGACTCTGATGGAGAGCAAGCCATCCCTGCCCCTCCTATTCAATCTATTCCCTCACCTCCTAAGGGGCAGAGAAAGCAGCAGCAGCAGAAGACACAGAAGAAAGCTGCTGAAGCAACTGGTTCTTCAACCGTTGCCTTTTCTGGTTCCTCAGAGGAGGACCAGATTCCCCTTCTTGATGTGCTTAAGAAGAAGGGTGATGATAAAGCTGTAAAGAAGGCTGGAGCAGCAAAGAGAAAGCGGCCAGAGGAGGCCAGGAGAGGCTCTGCTAAAAAGTCTAAGATTAGCAGGAAGGCCAAGAAAACCCTTCTGGTGGATGAGCCATCAGAAGAAGAAGAGGAAGTGCCTCTTGTGAGGAAATCCAAGGCCAAGAGAGCCCTTCTTCAAGATCCTGATTCTGGATCTGATCTTGGAGAGGCCTTGGAGAAGGCCATTGATGAGGCCTCCCAGATGATGGAGGATGCTCCAGAGACGGCTATACCTGCTGGTGTTGACCCAGCAGAGGTAAATCCCTCCATTCCATCTTCTCCCCCCATAAATCTTGTTTCCCCTTCCACCTCTCCCCCAGATAACATTCCCCAAACCCCATCTGCCTCTGGTAACCCCACTCTTCCACCAGAGCAGACTATCCCAGATACCCCAGTATTTACACCCTCTACCATTCCTGCTCATACACCTTCTCCCCCACACTCCCAAACACATCTTCCCACTAACCCCTCTCCCCCACCTTCTGTACTAGAGGTACACTCAACCTCCTTTGGTGCAGAAGTCCCCCCTTCAAACTCTTCCACCTCCCAGATCCCTCCTACACACTCTGTACCAGATATTCCTTCCTCTTCTGGTGCAGAACAACCCCTTCCTACCACCTCTACCTCACAAAACCCCAACCCTCCCCAAACCCATACAGATCAGGACCCAACCATTGCTATGGCTCTGGGATTCCCTGCCCCTCCCCCCTCTCCAACCTGTTTAACAAGCGATGATAGTGAAGATGAGGAAGCTTCACTTGAGCCTGCTCACTTAGCACCTTCCTCCTCTGCCTCTGGGCCCAAACCCTTCTTTTTCTCTTCTGATGAGATGGGTCCCATCAGGCAGAGTATGAGTGTGAGTGCTCAGCTCTGGCTAAGAGAGCAATTTCCAATTTTGTTGGAGCACTCACCCCTCCTGGCAGATCTGACTGATGCCAAGGTTTGGAGTATGGCTAGACTCCAGGATGTTGAAGATCTCATGCTTCTGCTAGAGGAGATGTCTCCCTCTACCTTCACTGCTTGGGAGATTGAGCTGAAGAAGAAGCTAAATATTCAAAACCCAGCAGAGTTGGAGACACCAG
Organism: Ballota nigra; assembly: GCA_947034835.1. NCBI lineage: Eukaryota > Viridiplantae > Streptophyta > Magnoliopsida > Lamiales > Lamiaceae > Ballota > Ballota nigra. The sequence goes on from OX344729.1 coordinate 12,279,828, forward strand.
AGACGGCCAAGATCCTCATCAAGACTCTCCTTATCCAGAGAGGAGTTATGCTCACTCCAGAGGGCTTCTCCTACAACTTTGGTCCTCATTTCTCTTTCCCTCCTGAGCTATATTCAGACGAGGAGGACTTTGAGATGTCTCCTGCTGTGCTCCAGAAGATGAAAGCCTTCTTCAATGAGCAAATTATGCAGATTGGGCGGTTTTCCAAAGCGATCCAGCATATGGCCCCTGCTATGATAGAGCATCAGATTAGGCATGAGAGGAGAATCTTCCTGAAGCAGATCAAGTCCTCTCTGGCAGAGGTAAAAGCTTCATTCAAGGCTAATGGCTTATTTGTCAAGTTAGATGTCATGCACAGCCAGAAGCAGCTCCAGGAGCACGTGCTGGAGCAGTTGAGGCCAGTCTCTGTTCTCAAGGTGGAGATGGCCAGCCAGATGATTCAGACTGCAAAGCTGAAGGACTCCCTCCAGGAGATGTTGGAGAAGCAAGAGAGACTTGTTGCAGAGTCTAAGGCCTATCTGGAGGAAGCCAAGCAGCTTCGTGATCTTCACTCTTCCTCCAACACTGTCTTGCCTGATCTTATAAGGCATGTAGTGGAGCCCCTCCTTGATGAAGTTAAAAAGGGGGAAGAGAAGGCCAGAACTGATCTGGCGAAGACCACCAATGAGACTATGTTTAGCCATGGAGCTCGTCTGGACCTGCTGGAGAACACATTGGCACAGGCTGAGTTGCAGAAGAAGAAGAAAGAAGAGTTGAAGTCTCTTACTATGGCTAAACAACTTGCTGCAGAAGAAGAGTCATCTGAAGCTGAGCAGGATCCTTCTACCATTCCTGGTCCTGCTAAGAGGAAGATTAGAAAAGTAAAGAAGAGTTTCCTTGAATCTGTTGTTGAAGAAGCAGAGAAGAGATACAAGGAAGAGACTCCAGAAGAGAGGCAAGCCATAATCAGGAAGAACATAGATGAAGAGCAGAGGCTCAGATATGTTAAGAGGCAGAACAAAAAGGCCAGAGAAGCTGGTATTCCTTCTGGTGCAGGTGGCTCAGGTCAGAAGAGGAAAGCTCATGTGGAAGTTATGAACATCTTGCCACTCAGGACAGAAGGGTCCTTTGACTCTACTGTGCCGTATCCTCTGATTGAGAGATGGAGAGAAGCCAAGACCCTCTGGTTCATTCAGCATTATATCCAGAGGCAAGCACCAGAAGATGATGAGCTGATCAACAGAACCTTCCATTCTTGGATGCAAGCCTATGATGCAGACTTGTACAAGCAGCTAATGGATTCAACCATTGAGTTCAACCTGGAGGTGACTGCTCCAGAATTTACTTATCTTAATACTCCCATGAATGGGAACCAGGTGGATTGGGCAGAACTGAAGAAGCTTTACAAGACCAAGGTGTTGGTGAATTTCACCCCAACATCTTCTGCAGAGTTGAAGGCCGTCCAGGATAGGTTCCTTGACTGGTTTCTTGTCCCTAAAGAGAACAGAAGATATGTCTAGAATAGGACTATGAACTTCAATGTAATCTGTAATTATTTTGTCCTCTGATTATTAATGAAAAATACATATCTTCTTTGTTCTAAAGACAACTCCTTGTTGTCTTATTATTTGCCTGATGAGATCTATTCTAAGGTCTCATCCCTTTATTGTTTTCTTGCTTAAGTTTACTTTTGATCAGTTCTGGTAGTGTTTTAACTCCATCAAAAAGGGGGAAATTGTTAGGATAAAAATTGTTAGTTTTGATGAGTTAAAACAAACCAGAAGATTTAATAGGACCATCTGGACCTGTTAGCCAGATGATGATCTAGATTAGGACTTAGTCTAGGGGGAACTGCCAGACCAGAAGACCTCACCAGAAGACCCCACCAGAGGACTTCACCAGAGGACTCCACCAGAGGACTTCACCAGATGAGATCAGACCAGAGGCAGAGGACCTTCCCCAGACCAGACGAGTCCGGACCAGACGAGTCTGGTGGAACAAAAGATGCTCAGTTTGATCCCCTTATTCTACTGAGTATTCTGGTTGTTCACCAGATAAGGACCAGAAGACACCGAGGTTGCCTGGTGTCTGGTCCTGCCTTCTCTGGAGAGAATTAGAGTTAGGCAGAGGAAGCTATTGACCGTTGGTGATTCAAATCAAGTCAACAAGATCAGGATTGGAAAGTATTTGAAGATAGTCAATCCAAGGATCCCACCAACCCAATCAATCAATTAGGGAATTGATTGATTGAGGCTTCCTTATATAGAGGATCTGATTGGATTAGCCCTCCAACGGCTAACCCTAATCCCCTCTATATATACAAGAGTGCAGTTCAAGAAAAAGCTCTAGAGACTCTACACGCGCACATATCATTCTAAGCTTTTGATCAATACGCATTTGCACTCATTTTGTCATTTCCATACTTGACCGAACAACTAATCCCATTAACAAATTATTCATAAACATACCAACTTCATCATACTGTTACAATACTCATGTAATACTATTGAAGAGATAAAACATTTCAATCCGTCCAAAAATAAGAAATATTCCAAAACCAAGTTCAAAAGTCCTTTCAATGTTTAACACGTATTCAAATCCAAAACAATACATGTTGGAAATAATTTCGAAAATCATCCTTTAAATTAAAATACCACTTTTATTTCGAAAATAACTTCAATCTTTCTTTATCTCGTTCAAGACCACACCACTTATCCCCTCGGCCTTCTCCTTCATTCTTCAACCTGAAAAATTTTAAAGTGAAAAAGGGTGAGTACGAAATAATTTCATACGCAGTGGGGAATTCATTTAAACTTCAAACAACGTCACGTAACCGGGTATCTTTCAATCAACTTACTATAGCCACAAGAGCTATCAATATAATCACATCTCTCACGAACCAACTTCAGGGCTCGGAGTTCACATTCATACGATACATGCACACAGTATACATGCATGTCTAAAGATTAAACATAATCCCCCACCTTTAAATCTTACAAACTTGTTGTTCGAATACGAACGGATATGATACGCACACTCGCACTAAACCTCCACTTTCGTTTATCCCCAACACGTCCTCATCACCACGAAGGTATGTACAAGTCTCACCTTTCATGAAAATAATATAACATCACTTAGAACATCATTCTAATAAAAGATGATTATCAAACCTAAAATCTTACCAACCTTCGATTCGCTCAAGACTATGAATTCATTACGAACGTAGGACGAAACACCAAGCAAAAGCACGCCCCTTTCTCTTCAACTCACGGCCAAAACTCATACACTCACGGCCACTTTGAAATTTTTTAACACAAGCACACTTTCTCTCTTGTTTTTAATGAATTTTTCCCACTCTCTTTTCTTTCTTCTTTTGCTCACGGCCTCTCTCTACTTTTGCAGAAAATTTGGACGGCCAACAAGGAAAATTTTGACTAGCTTAACTCCCTTTTACTACCCAATAACTTCAGCCATCAATTCCCCCCTTTGTAACCTCCAAAACACTCCAAAATTCAAGCTTAATACCCCTTTTTTTACACAAAACCGGCCAGCATTTACTCTATAGTTAAAGGTCATCCAAAAATAATAGCTATTAACCTTAACAATTTCCTACAAAGAAGCCCACAAAACGGCCATTCACACAAAGTAACATAAGAGTCCTTAATTTAACTTTAATTTGTAACTCCTTCCTTTTCTTCCACTTTCATCCTAATTAAGTCCTTAATTCAAAAATAATATAACATCCTACCTTTAAAACTTAAGAAATAACACTTAACTTAAAGCCGACAATTAAAATCACCCAAATAAACAAATACTGAACTATAACCCAAGTAATACTTCCACATGCTTAACAAATACTAAATAATTTTCTGGGCATTACATCCTACACCCCTTAAAATAAATTTCGTCCTCGAAATTTAAGAAACAAAACGTACCTATCACAGAAAACCCGGAAACCTTTCTCTTAGTTCATTTTTACGCTCCCAAGTCGCTTCGTCGTGCCCATGTCTACTCCAACGAACTTTCACGAGCAAAACCTCTCTATTCCTGAGCTGATGAACTTTTGTATCTAACACTTCGACTGGTTCCTCTTCATAAGTCAAACCTTCATCAATCGCCAACCCCGAGTAATCCACAACGTGACTGGGATCGTGCACATACTTCCTCAACATCGATACATGAAACACATTGTGCACAGCTGACAAACTTGGCGGCAGGGCTAACCTATACGCCAACTCACCAATCCGCTCTAAAATCTCGAACGGTCCTATAAATCTTGGCTGCAACTTTCCCTTCCGTCCGAAACGTACCACTCCTCGAGTAGGTTATACCTTCAAGAACACTTTCTCACCCACTTCGAAAAATAAAGACTTCCTCCTCCTATCCGCATAAGATTTATGTCGAACTTGAGCACTTCGAATCCTTTCCCGAATTTTATCTACAACAGCCACTGTCCTCTCAACAATCTCCGGTCCCAACATTCTTCTCTCACCAACCTCGTCCCAATATAGTGGTGATCTGCACTTTCTCCCATACAACGCTTCATAAGGAGCCATTCCGATCGTCGCTTGGAAACTGTTATTGTACGCGAATTCTACCAAAGGTAGATATCCTTCCCATCATCCGCCGAAATCTAACACACACGCCCGAAGCATATCCTCAAGCGTCTGAATAGTCCTTTCTGACTGACCATCCGTTTGAGGATGATAAGTTGTACTGAAGTTCAACCTCGTTCCCATCGCAGCTTGTAAACCTTTCCAAAACTGGGAAGTAAATCGAGAATCCCTATCCGACACTATCGAGACAGGCACTCCATGCAACCTTACAATCTCTCGGATATACAACTGGGCTAACTGTTCCATGTTGTTCGTCATCTTCATAGGTAAAAAGTGGGCGGACTTAGTCAATCTATCCACTATTACCCAAATAGCCTGATTTCCCTTTGCTGACTTCGGTAATCCGACCACAAAGTCCATCGTAACATGCTCCCATTTCCACTGAGGGATCTCTAACGGTTTCAACAACCCAGAAGGTCGTTGATGTTCAGCTTTCACTTGCTGACACGTTAAGCACCTTTCCACGTACGCCCCTATATCCGCCTTCATGTTTTTCCACCAAAGCTGAGCTCGTAAGTCCCGATACATCTTGGTTCCACCCGGATGTACCGTGTAAAGTGAACCAAGAGCTTCCTCTAGTATCTCTTTCTTCAACCCGCTCTCGTCCGGTACGCACAATCTGCCACTATACAGTAGTGCTCCATCTTCTGCGACTTCAAACTTTTGTCCGACTCCATCTATAACACGCTTACGCATCTTCTCAAGAAATACATCTCCATTTTGTGCATCGACGATTCGACTTCTCAAAGTCGGCTGAATCTGCATCGCTGAAATCACTGCTTCCAGATCCTTTGTTGGCTCCACAACCTCTAACTTCATCTTCTCAAACTCTCTCACCAGATCTTCCTGTGTCGTCAATAGACAACTCATCTCACTCTTTCCCTTGCGACTCAAAGCATCTGCTACCACGTTCGCCTTCCTCGGATGATAACTGATAGTGCAGTCGTAGTCCTTTACTAACTCCAACCACCTTCTTTGCCCCATATTCAGCTCCTTCTGTGTGAATATATACTTCAAACTTTTGTGATCAGTATATATCTCACACTTAGTCCCAAACAAATAATGTCTCCAAATCTTCAATGCGTGCACATCTGCTGCCAACTCGAGATCATGAGTAGGATTGTTTAACTCATGAGTCTTCAACTGCCTCGACGCATAAGCTACAACTTTCCCGTGTTGCATGAGTACACAACCTAGTCCTTGCTTAGACGCATCACTGTACACCACGAACCCTTCAGCAACTTCTGGAATAATTAACACTGGCGCGGAAACTAGCCTCTTCTTCAACTCCTGAAAACTCTCCTCGCATTCCCGAGACCACACAAACTTTACACCTTTCCTAGTCAAACGGGTCATTGGAGATGCCAACTTTGCGAACCCCTCAATGAACCTCCGATAATACCCCGCTAGACCTAGGAAACTGCGAATCTCCCCCACGTTAGTCGGCGTCTTCCATTTGCTCACAGCTTCAACCTTTGCCGGGTCCACTTCCACTCCTTGTGTTGTAATCACATGCCCCAAGAATGCAACTCTGTCTAACCAGAATTCGCACTTCTTGAACTTTGCGTACAACTTCTCTCCACGCAACGTCTCCAATACAGTCCTTAAATGTTCGTCATGTTCCACTTCATTCTTGGAGTAGATTAGGATGTCATCTATGAAGATAATGACAAACTGATCTAAGTAAGGGTGAAACACTCGGTTCATTAAGTCCATGAATACTGCAGGCGCATTACTGAGTCCAAATGGCATCACTACAAACTCGTAGTGTCCATATCTCGTTCTGAACGCAATCTTCGGTCTATCCTCTTCTCTAACTTTCAGCTGATGATACCCCGACATCAGATCAATCTTGGAAAACACTTCTGACCCCTTCAACTGATCAAATAAATCTTCAATTCTTGGTAACGGATACTTGTTCTTAATAGTAAGCCGGTTCAACTCCCGGTAGTCTATACACATCCTCATGGATCCGTCCTTCTTCCTTACAAACAGCACAGGTGCACCCCAAGGTGATACACTAGGCTGGATGTACTTCTTGTCCAACAGCTCTTGTAACTGGACTTTCAACTCTTCAAGCTCCTTTGGCGCCATTCGATAGGGTGCTTTCGAAACTGGAGCGGCTCCAGGCACCAGATCGATGGTAAACTCCACCTGTCGATCAGGAGGTATACCGGGCAACTCTTCTGGAAACACATCAGGGTATTCACGTACCACTCGTACATCTTCTAGTTTCAGCTTTTGCTCACCCGTTACGTGTACCAGATATCCTTGACACCCTTCCTTCCTTAACATCTTCATTGCTTTCATAGCTGTTACTATCAGGTTTCCCCTCTTCAGCCTCGACCCATAGTAAACAAGTTCTTCACCCGTCGGAAGTTTCAACACTACTTCCCTCTTCCCACAGTCGATGGTAGCTTGATATTCTTCTAACCAATCCATGCCAAATATTACATCGAACATCTCCATCTCTATCACGTGCATGTAACCTTTTAAGGTTCGCTCGCAAATCTGGAACTCTAAGTTTTCTATTACCTTATCAGTCTGAAAAGTCTTACCGGAAGGTAGACTAACTTCTAAGGCTTCTATGGCGTCAGTTACCCGACAACCAACCTTACTACAACACTTGGAGGACACAAATGAATGTGTTGCCCCGGTGTCAAACAATGCAACAATTGGTACTCCATTAATTGAAAGCATACCTGCCAACGTATCCGGCTGTTTTCCGCTTCCGCTTGCTTTAGACGGTCCACTAGCCCCCGATGGTCCTTCAAGAGCAAACACCCTCGCCTGTGTCTTAGATGCTGCCTCCTGAATTCTGAGTGGTGGGGGTGGTGGATTCCTGGGTGTAGTTGGGGGTAGAGTAGGACACTGCAATGCTACATGCCCCAGCTTCTTGCAACGGAAACACTTCCCCCTCAGACACTCTCCCACGTGATATCTTATACAGTCTGCACACCATTTCTGCCCCATCTGCTGTCCCGGTCTTGCTTCTCCAGGACCCTGATTCTGTGTAGGACCCCGAGTCTGCGTACCCGGACCAGCTCCAAATCTTCTATTCTTGTTGGGTCCTTCAAAACGATTAGGACCCAACCATGGCCTCTTACCTCTCATATTCACATGAACATTTGCTCCAGCATCACTCCTCTGACTTGCAGCAATCCTCTCAGCTCGAGTGAAAGCTTCTATATATGACAGGTCACCCTGTCCAGACAATATATCCCGAATCTCTGGTCGCAAACCTCTAACAAACCTCAGCACTCTCTTTGCTTCAGTGTCAACCAGATGTTGTGCATATCTTGCTAGCTGGCTAAATTTGAGCTCATACTCCGCCACCGTGGAATTCCCTTGCTTAAGTTCAAGGAACTCCGTCTCCTTACTATCCCGATAAGACTGGGGATAGTATCTCTCCATGACTATCTCTTTGAAACGCTCCCATGTCAGCTCATCTCTCTCTTTCTCGGGCCGAATCCTCCAATAGCTTTCCCACCAATGGTCGGCATCTTCGACCAATTGGAAGGACACGCAAGCAATCCTCTGGGCGTTCGAACACTGGATCAGAGTAAATATCCTTTCCATCGATCGAAACCATCTTTCCACCTTGTCTGGTCCATCCCTCCCATTAAAGGTGGAAGGTTTGAACCTCCGAAACTGTTCTACAACCTGTACTGTACTAATTGCCTCAGGTTGTACAGCTGCTACTTCTTGTGCTATTGGTGCCACCTCTTGCACCTCAGGTGCTTCTGGTTCATTCACATTCGCTGGGTCAACTGGTCCTACTGGATTCACAGGTTCCCCTGGTGCCTCAGGCTCGACAGGTACTTCAGGTACGTTAGGTACATTGGGTGCAACAGGTGCTACAGGAGCAGCTGGTGCATTTCTCGCATTAGCCTGCCCTCTTCTAATCCGTATACGTGTACTTCTTCTAGGAGGCATCTAAAACAGAAGGGTACCCTAAGGTAAGCCCAAATATTCAGTTTAACTTAATAGCAAAATTTCTAAAGTCCCCAAACTTTAAGTTCATCTTAACTCTAGAGTCCACCATTTATGCTTTATTTCCTTCACATACTTATTTCATAATTCAGGCCTCAAGTTTCATACTTAGGTTCAAAATTCCCAAATCATGTTTTTTTTTTCTATCATACTTTCATAGTAGGCCTAGTGTGCATACCATATCATTCCTTGTAAATAATCAATTTGCTCATACGTATCAAAACTTTTTTCTCATATTCTTCATTCATACTTTCATTCGTGCATCATTTTATGAATAAACAAACGCACTTTTCATTACTTTGCATGCATGCAATTTTAACTTTACGTAAAACATTATATGAGCAAAATCTTCAAAACATAGTATGAGCATAAATAAAATTCATATGCATAACATCATATGAATCAAAATACTTAGTTGTAAACATTCAAACATTCAAAAACCTTTGCAAACCTGAAGGAGCCGTTGCAGGAGATAGGTGGTGGACTTGCTTCACACGTTCTTTTAAATATCTTAGAATTTCATACTTTCAAATTAAAATTTTCACAACTTTTGTACTTTTAAAACATTTTAGCAAGTCTACGGAAACGTAAACCTGCTCTGATACCACACTGTCACACCCTAGTTTTCAAAGTACAATATAAAGTACCATAATTTGTAAATACTTCTTTGGGCGTGAATTTTTTTTTTTTAACTTCTTTAAACTTCTGAGCGGAAACGTTAACACTTTTAGCTTGGAATAACACCTAGGAAAAATTACATTCACTCTCAAAACCTTAATTTACACAAAGAAGAAATAAAATATATTGTCCTTGAATCAGAAAAACATCATTTTTACCAAAATGTCACTTTAACCTAAAAATCAACATAACTTGGCAAACACAATAATACACTTGCACACAACCCATTTGGTAATACACCTACCGAAAAATATTTTTAACATTTAATACAAATTCCTAAATAAACTATTACCTTGCAAGACGATTTTATAAAAGAATTTTATTAGTAACTTAACATGAATATTTTCAAGAACTCAACTTTTCTCATTCACAAACACACTTTTAACCAAAAAAATGGAAATAGCACTTTTATAATACCAAATACTATTTTCAAGTGAAACAAACAATACATAGACCGATTTATATATTTTTGTGAGAATAAACATTTTGACAACAAAATACTCTATAAGTCTACAAATAATGTTTTTACCCACAAGTAGCAATTTTCATAGAAAACCATACATATTTTTTTTATTTTCATAAGAAGCCACAAAAACCATTATTGAATTGTATTTTCAGAAATACTAATTTAGTCCCAAAGAATAAATATACAAAATATAATACATACACAAGATTTTCCAAACAAATCCAAATACACATATGTCTATTAAACGCTAATATTTTTCCCTATGCTCAAATATACTAAAGATGACTTTTTAAGCAAAAAGGCCCCTATTTTAACCAAATAAACATACTTGACCGAACAACTAATCCCATTAACAAATTATTCATAAACATACCAACTTCATCATACTGTTACAATACTCATGTAATACTATTGAAGAGATAAAACATTTCAATCCGTCCAAAAAATAAGAAATATTACAAAACCAAGTTCAAAAGTCCTTTCAATGTTTAACACGTATTCAAATCCAAAACAATACATGTTGGAAATAATTTCGAAAATCATCCTTTAAATTAAAATACCACTTTTATTTCGAAAATAACTTCAATCTTTCTTTATCTCGTTCAAGACCACACCACTTATCCCCTCGGCCTCCTCCTTCATTCTTCAACCTGAAAAATTTTAAAGTGAAAAAGGGTGAGTACGAAATAATTTCATACGCAGTGGGGAATTCATTTAAACTTCAAACAACGTCACATAACCGGGTATCTTTCAATCAACTTACTATAGCCACAAGAGCTATCAATATAATCACATCTCTCACGAACCAACTTCAGGGCTCGGAGTTCACATTCATACGATACATGCACACAGTATACATGCATGTCTAAAGATTAAACATAATCCCCCACCTTTAAATCTTACAAACTTGTTGTTCGAATACGAACGGATATGATACGCACACTCGCACTAAACCTCCTCTTTCGTTTATCCCCAACACGTCCTCATCACCACGAAGGTATGTACAAGTCTCACCTTTCATGAAAATAATATAACATCACTTAGAACATCATTCTAATAAAAGATGATTATCAAACCTAAAATCTTACCAAGCTTCGATTCGCTCAAGACTATGAATTCATTACGAACGTAGGACGAAACACCAAGCAAAAGCACGCCCCTTTCTCTTCAACTCACGGCCAAAACTCATACACTCACGGCCACTTTGAAATTTTTTAACACAAGCACACTTTCTCTCTTGTTTTTAATGAATTTTTCCCACTCTCTTTTCTTTCTTCTTTTGCTCATGGCCTCTCTCTACTTTTGCAGAAAATTTGGACGGCCAACAAGGAAAATTTTGACTAGCTTAACTCCCTTTTACTACCCAATAACTTCAGCCATCAATTCCCCCCTTTGTAACCTCCACAACACTCCAAAATTCAAGCTTAATACCCCTTTTTTTTTACACAAAACCGGCCAGCATTTACTCTATAGTTAAAAGTCATCCAAAAATAATAGCTATTAACCTTAACAATTTCCTACAAAGAAGCCCACAAAACGGCCATTCACAAAAAGTAACATAAGAGTCCTTAATTTAACTTTAATTTGTAACTCCTTCCGTTTCTTCCACTTTCATCCTAATTAAGTCCTTAATTCAAAAATAATATAACATCCTACCTTTAAAACTTAAGAAATAACACTTAACTTAAAGCCGACAATTAAAATCACCCAAATAAACAAATACTGAACTATAACCCAAGTAATACTTCCACATGCTTAACAAATACTAAATAATTTTCTGGGTATTACAGAAGGCATCTCTATGTGCAATGTGCTCCCTAGAATTCAACAACCAATTCCCTCCATCTTTTCCCTTCCATGAAATGTGTGATAGATCATTCATGGGAAAAGGCAACTCATTTTTAATTTGCACGCAAGGTACATTGTCGACCAACTTGTACATCCTCATTTTTACCACTAGCTTCAAATCCAACAAATCATCATTAACTCGAGGAGTGCGCATAGGGATCCATCCTCTTGATTCGGTAATGTGTGTTATGAACCCTCCAAGATGGTTGTTAACCATCGAATTTCTTGAGCGCTGATCCTCCAACCTAGCCATCAAATAAGCCCCAAAGTTGGCACTCAACCTGTCTGTCATAGAATGTAGTAGGAACAATTCTTCATCTTTGACGTACCCCATTTCATATCTTGCAAACATCGTGCTTGCCAGTATTCGATGAGCTAGCCTGAAAACTGGGTTTCTGATTTTTTATGCCTTTGACCTGCTTACTTTGAAGCAATTCTCCCCCTCAGTTGTTGTAGAAATTTCATTCCAAAAGGCTTGGGGATCGAATGGCATATTCTTGAAGTAATGATTGTTTGGCACATACTTTTTTTTTTGGTAAGTAAACTTCTTTATTCCAAAAAATTGAAACAAAGCTACAATATACAAGTATGTATAGATTTACAAGAGTATTTAGCTCACAAGTATACTTCTAGGATTCTCTAACCAAAGTGCATAAGAGAAATTACAGAAATCAGGAAATTTTATCGAACACCAACTCCAAAATCTGCCCCTAATTTCATCAAACACCTTTTTCAGCCTCAAAAGCTTTCCCCTCGAAAATTAGCTTATTTCTCCCTTTCCAAATATTCCACACGACACAAATCCAAAGACAAGATGCCAACATTTTCCCTTTTTTTCCTGGAAGAATACCTCCAAAAGCCAGAAAGTGCCATGGAATTTGATTATTTCCAACACTTACTTCTCAGTGTTGAAAATGGTGTTCAACTCTTCACGATCCATGCTTTGAGGTTGATTCCTTACACGAAATGTGATGACTTGTGGGACGCCTCCAAAATCTTCTTTCACCTCCATTGTGCTCAAGAATTCCAAACAAAGGTCTGGATAAGTGGGTCTTCTGATATCGAGCATTCCTCTCCACCCAATTCTTTCAAAAAGCTCCGCAATCTCCTCTCGTATGCCAATTAAATCGGCACATTCGGGATCATAGAACCGGGTTGCCCCAAATTCCACCTCCGATACCTTGATGAAGTTGTCACTGAACTTGTACATCTCGTCACCAAAGTAAATCCTGTGTTGTGAAGGATGGCGACCACATTCCTTCTCGATAGCGATTTCCATCTCCTCGTACACCATTCGTCGGAGCTCATCTTCATCGTGGATAGCCGGTACGTGGCTGCTACTCTCACCTCATTGGCGGTTTCTTCCCCGACAATCTCTTTTGCTCATTTTTCTACAAGAAATTTTCACCTTTAGTTCATTCATGAAGTAAAATCAAGCATATGACCAACTCAATTCCTAAATAAGCAACAAATTCTCTTCTAACAAGTCCAACTCATTCACAAGAGTCACAAGATTAAACAATTTGCTATCATGGTCAAAGTAATGCTCATTCAAGAAAAATGAAAGTTTATTCACTCCTCATATACAATGCTCAAAATATAACACTCATTAACCAAGAGATTGTACAAAGCAAGTCATGAATTTCACTTCTCCTTTTCCTAAAGTCCCAATTCAAGCTATTTCCTCATATACAAGCATCAATCTTCTCAAAATTGAACTTTCAAAACACAAATTAAATATGCCCATGCTTTACCCACAAAAAAGTAAGTAGCAAACAAGTTAATTCATGGAAGAAAATAGCATAGAAGCATCACTTTTCAATTAACCCATCAATTTTCGTCACTATTCATGCCCTAGATATGAAAAATCAAATTCCATCAAGAAATCATCAAATTGGCACAAATTAGACAAGGAATTGAGTTACCCATCTACTATAGACCTTAAACAACTCAAAATATGGACCAAGAAAGCAAGAAATCATCAAACCCATTCAAACCCAAATTCATGAAAAGTTCAATTTTCAACCCATTCTCATCACAATTCTTTCAATGAATGCAAGAATTTATAATAATAAAAGAAGAATTGGAGAATACATACCTTGGGTTTATGGATTGAAGCACAAAATTGGAGTAAAAATGGTGGAAAAATGAAGAATTTCTCCTTCTTGGCACAATAGAACCGAATGTGTGTGTGTTTTGAGAGAAGAGAGAAATGTGTGTGAAGTGTATGTTGAAAAGGGGTTAAAAAGGGTTAAGATGGGCGGGTTATGCAAGAAAAACGGGTCGAAAATTCGACCCGGCGGAAATTCCCTATTTTCGGACGGATCGGTACCGGTTTGGGCTGGTCTGTCTCGGCTGGTATCCCCTTGTGTTAACCGGTACATTCGGACCGAAGCCTCCGTCTCGGTTTGCCTTGCTCGCTCGGCCGGTACAAATGAGCCCTAACCGAGATTCTTGAGTCGTAGCCTCCGTCTCGGTTTGCACTTTCCGTCTCGGCCGGTACGAAGCATTTTTAACCGATATTTTTATGTCGTAGCCAAATCCTCGGTTTGGCAAGTTCGTATCGGTTTGGGCCTTGTTTATCTCGGCCGAGATGGACTTTTTTCACCTTTTTTGCTCATTTTTTTCACATTTCACCACCTTTTCACCTACAACAAATTCGACACACAAACACACTAACACAATAGCATCAAATAGGCCTCAAATTCTCAATATATAACCAATATTCATCAAAATCAACCTCAAAATGTACACATTTCATTGACTTACAATGAAGGTACGTTGATGAACGTTAAAATTTCGAAAAACGACACATCCCCCCAAACTTTTTCATTATTATGCAATTAAAAGTTTGGCAAAATAGTGATTGAAATTTAACGTGCCAACAATGTATCCTAATGAACCAAGCATAAATCAAGATCAATAATCTCAATGTCCAAGTTCAACCAAATTTCCAACCAAAGACTAAATATAAAGCCAATCAAGAGTAACAACAAGTAATTCGGGCACCGGTGCTATGTACGAAAATGTAAAATACACCCCCCAAACTTAAGCTTTGCCAAGCAAACTTAAGTTCGGGCCCGGGGTCTTTGTACCTCACTATACACCGAGCTCCAACTTCTATAAGCTCCCCGATCATACACCCCAAGGCTAGAGAAAAGTTCTACACCTGCAAAACAAAAGGACACGAAATTAAACAAGGACAAAATAACAACAAAAACATAAAATAAAACAATGGGTTCCCTCCCATTCAGCGCTAGTTTTAACGTCCTATGCCGGACGGAATTATAACAACTCAACTATCCAAAAAGGATTCATACACGGTCCCTAATTGGGACGTGGATAGGTACGGCTTGATTCGATGACCATTCACAAGAAAATGTTCTTCTTTTGCGTTCTTCAATTCAACTTGGCCATGTGGAAAACTCTTCACAACGGTGAAAGGACCACTCCACCTTGACTTAAGCTTGCCCGGGAACAACTTCAAGCGGGAATTGAATAGGAGCACTTGATCACCCTCTTGAAAATCCTTTGGCTTGAGCTTTTGATCGTGCCACTTCTTCGTTTTTTCTTTGAAAATTCTCGAACTCTCATAGACATTAGCTCAGAATTCTTCCAACTCGTGAAGTTGGAGAATTCGATTCTCCCCCACTTTATCACTATCCCAATTTAGACGACGAATGGCCCAATATGCTTTGTGTTCCAACTCCCGGGAAGATGACAAGACTTTCCAAAGACAAGTTGATAGGGGGACATGTTCAATGGAGTTTTGTAAGCTGTCCTATAAGCCCACAATGCATCATCCAAATTAACGGCTCAATCCTTCCGATTTGTTCTAACGGTTTTCTCCAATATTTGCTTGATTTGACGATTGGAAACTTCCGCCAACCCATTTGTTTGGGGATGATATGCCGTAGAAACCTTGTGTTTCACCCCATATTTCTCTAGCAATCTTTCCATGATTTTATTTACAAAGTGTGATCCTCCATCACTAATAAGAGCTCTTGGTACCCCAAAACGAGAGAAAATATTTTTCTTAAGATATTGAATCACCACTTGTGCATCATTTTTCTTGGTTGGGATGGCCTCTACCCACTTGGAAACATAGTCCACTCCCACAAGTATATAAAGAAATCCAAACGATGGAGGAAATGGCCACATGAAATCCATCCCCCACACATCAAATAACTCGACCTCCAAGAAAATGGTCAATGGCATTTCATCTCGTTTGGTAATTGTCCCTATTCGTTGACATCTATCACACCTTTAGATGACTATCTATGAAAAGAGTAGGCCAATAAAATCCCGATTGCAATACCTTCCTAGCTGTTTTATCACCCCCGAAGTGACCTCCACTCGGCATAGAGTGACAATGCGTTAAAATAACCTCAACCTCTTCTTGTGGCACACACCTTCTGATAATAGAGTCCACACCTCTTTTAAAAAGGATGGGATCGTCCCATATGTATCCTTTGACATCTCTCAAAAATTTCTTTTTAGCATACGAGTTCATGTCATTTGGTAGTCTTCCACAAGCTAAAAAATTAGCAAAATCGGCAAACCAAGGAACTTCCACTCCGACCTTCATAGTAGAATACACGTCAACTACGTCTAACTCTTCTATCTCAAAAAGCTTTATGTCCAGGAATTCCTCTTGTACTTCCCGCTCTAGATCGACATACTCCTCCTCCCTTTCAAGTCGCGATAAGTGGTCGGCTATGACTTTTTCACTTCCCTTTTTATCTCGAATCTCAATGTCGAATTCTTGAAGTAGAAGTACCCACTGAATCAATCGTGGTTTAGCCTCTTTCTTACTCATTAAGTATTTGATTGCAGCATGATCAGTGTAGACAATCGTCCGTCCACCTAGGATATAGGAGCGAAACTTATCTATAGCGTAAACCACGGCAAGCAATTCTTTTTCGGTTGTGGTGTAGTTCGCTTGGGCCAAATTGAACGTCTTGGAAGCATAGTAGATGGCTCTAAATATCTTCTCTCGTATTTGACCGAGAACCACTCCCATGGCATGATCGCTTGCATCACACATTAGAATGAACGGCTCGGTCCAATCCGGGCTAATCAAGATAGGGGATGATACCAAAGCCTCCTTTAGAGCCCTGAAAGCAATCAAACACTCATCATTAAAATCGAACGGATCATCTTTTTCTAGCAAATGAGAAAGGGGTTTAGAGAGTTTAGAAAAGTCCCTTATATATCGACGATAAAATCCCGCGTGGCCAAGGAACGACCTTATCCCTTTCTCCATGGTTGGTGGGGGCAATTTTTCAATCGCTACCACTTTGGCATGATCAACCTGTAAACCTTTTTCCGACACATGATGTCCTAACACAATTCCTTCATGAACCATAAAATGGCATTTTTCCCAATTCAAAATAAGGTTAGTATCTTCACATCTTTGTAAAACAACATCTAAATTATGCAAGCACGAATGAAACGAGTTTCCAAAAATGGAGATATCATCCATAAATACTTCCATAATGTTCTCAATAAGACCATGAAAGATGGCCATCATATAACGTTGGAAGGTAGCCGGGGCATTACAAAGCCCAAATGGCATCCTCCTCCATGCAAAGATGTCATACGAAGATGTAAATGTTGTCTTTTCTTGATCCTCCAGGGCAATCATGATTTGGTTGTACCCGGAGTACCCATCAAAGAAACAATAATGAGAAAATCCACTCAACCTATCCAACATTTGATCCATAAAAGGCAAGGGAAAGCGATCTTTACATGTAGCTTTGTTTAGTTCACGATAATCCACACAAACATGCCACCCCGTAGCTATCCTAGTTGCAATTAATTCATTATTCCCCTTTTTTTTAGAAACCACATGCAACAGTGACTCCCACTCACTATCCGAGATAGGAAAATTCATATTAGCATCAAGGAATTTCAAAATTTCTTTCCTAATTACTTCTTGCATAATAGGGTTCACACGCCTTTGACTTTGCACAATAGGTCTTCTATCTTTCTCTAAACGAATATGATGCATGCAAATAGCGGGATTAATGCCTTTTATATCACCAATAGACCATCCTATAGCAGATTTGTGCTTCCTAAGTACATCAAGTAAAGCATGCAACTCATGATCATTCAAAGTAAAAGATACGATTACCGAAAAAATTTCACCTTCACCAAGGTAGGCATACTTCAAGTGTTCCGGTAATGGCTTTAAACCTTCTTCTTCTCCTCTTGTGGTACTCCTTCCACGGGTATCCTCAATGGTAGAAATGGTTTCTTTCTTTCCCAAATTTGCCTCACATCCTCCTTTCCATCATTGCACCTATCAAGACAAATAAGAGAAGAATCATTAACATCATCATTCAAGATAGGATTAGTGAAAATGTTAGGATAGAGAGGGTTGAGAGAATTTTCCAACACTTCTTGCACACAATGCTCAAGCACATCAATTGTTTTACATTCATGATCATTATTGGGATGTCTCATAGCATTGTATATGTCAAAAGTGATCTCTTCTTTATCCAACTTCAAAGTGATTTTTCCGGTGAACATATCCACGACCGCTCGAGCGGTTGCAAGGAAGGGCCTCCCCAAAATCAATGGTACAAGATCATCTTCCTCCATATCCAAGACTATAAAATCCGCGGGAAAAACAAACGTGTCAACCTTTACTAGGACGTCTTCAACTACCCCCTTAGGATAAGTAAACGAACGATCCGCTAATTGAAGTGTCATTGAAGTGGGCTTGATCTCTCCAATCTTCAATCGGTTGAATATCGACAACGACATAAGGTTGATACTTGCTCCAAGATCGCATAAAGCATGCCTCTTCTCTTGGTTCCCCAATTCGCATAGAAGAGTGAAACTCCCGGGGTCCTTTAACTTTGGTGGCAAACATCTTTGCAATAGAACACTACACTCCAAATTTTGCATACGTCGGCATCTCTTCCAAGGCCTCAAGTAGAGGGACGTTTATGGTTACTTTCTTGAACACCTCTAAAAACTTGGAGAACTTCTCATCGATCTTATTCTTCATAAACCTTTGAGGGTATGGTGGTGGAATAAGAATTTTTGGAACTCCCCATTCATCACACTCCACTTCTTCTTGTTTTTCTCTTGCCTCTTTTGCTTTCTTCCACTTGGGCACCCACTTTTCCTTTGTTTCCTCAATCATTTTCTCCTCTTCTTCAATTTTTTCAATTGTATCTTGATCATCCACCAACTCATTCTCATCTTCAATCGCCTTCTCTTCCTCTACTTCCTTCACCTCTCCATATTTTTCTTCCACTATCATGCTTGGTCCTTCGTATTTCATTCCACTCCTAAGCTCTATAGCCTTGCAATGCTCCTTAGGATTAATCTCCGTTGTCGATGGGAACTTGCCTTTCTCACCACTTCCACTTGAAGATGCCACTTGCCCAATTTGAAACTTCAAATTCTTCACTTGATTGAATAACGATTCTACCACATATGGTAGTTGGCTAAGTGAGCTAAGTGTGCTTAGTTGCTCTTCTATTTTTCCAAATCTCATCTCCGTCTTAGCATTTTGTTGTTGTATTTGGCCGGAGAGTACGCCCATGTTGGTATTAGAAGTATGCAATGTTGCGATGGCGGTATTCAATGCATCTTCAAGAGAAGATTTCCCTTCACTATGAGGTGCTCGTGCACCCGGATCAATCCACGGTGGAAGTGTTATAGCGGCTTTTGGGTTAGAGTAGGAAAAGTTTTCATGTTTTCGAAGGTTGGGATTATAAGTATTGGTGTTTGAGAATGGAGGTGTGGGTTGGTGTTGGAATTGTGGTTGTTGGGCATTGTTTTGGAATGGTGGGTGATTTTGGTATCGATTTTGATAGGGTTGAGGATTGTGATTGGGAAATTGTTGGTTTCCTTGAAAGTTACCATGGTGTTAGGATAAAAACTTGTTTAGTTTTGATGAGTTAAAACAAACCAGAAGATGTAATAGGACAATTTGTTCCTGTTAGCCAGATGAGGAAGTAGGTTAGGACTTAGTCTAGGGGAAACTGCCAGACCAGAAGACTTTGCCAGAAGAGTCACCAGAAGACCTACCAGAAGACCTACCAGAGGACTTCACCAGAGGACTCCACCAGAAGACTTCACCAGATGAGAACAGACCAGAGGCAGAGGACTTTCCCCAGACCAGACGAGTCTGGTGAAACAAAAGATGCTCAGAATCATCTCCTGATTCTGATGAGTATTCTGTTTCTTAACCAACTCTGGACCAAAAGACATCAAGGTTGCCTGGTGTCTGGTCCTGCCTTCTCTGGAAGAATCAGAGTTAGGCATTAGAAGTATTTAACTGTTGGTGATTCAAATCAAGTCAACAAGATTGGATTGGAAAGTATTTGAAGTCAATCAATCCAAGAATCACACCAACCCAATCAATCAATTAGGGAATTGATTGATTGAAAGCTTCCTTAATTAGATATCTGATTGGATTAGCTCTCCAACGGCTAATTCCTAAACATCTCTATAAATACAAGAGTGCATCTTCAAAGAAAGGCTCTAGAAAGATCCCACACGCACACGAAGTTCATATCCAAGCCTCTTTGATAATCAAGCATTAGCACTCTTACTTTGTTTACATTTATATCCACTCATTTAAGGAGTATTAAATCTCAACCTGTTCATCTATTAAGATAAGGTTGTAGATTAAAAGGCTTTAGATCGAAGTTAGATCTAAAGAAATTGTAAGAAGGAACTGGTACTTCACAATTCCAGTAGATAGTAAGTTGTTGGTTGGTTAGTGAGGCCCCTTTGAATAAGGGAGAGTGGACGTAGGATTTTCAGATTCGAACCACTATACATCCGGTCTTATTTATTGCTTTCTTTTCTTTATTGCTCCTACATTCCTTGCTCTTATAAAAAGATTTTGTAAAGACTTAACTTTAAAGCTTCTATAATTAATCTATCTAGTGGGACCAACACATGGTTATAAGGTTGCTTTCCCATGTAGCTCGCCTCTTCCACTTGTTCAAAATTGTGTTGTATATCCACATTTCCACTCATTACGTTCTTCTTTTGACCTTCGTCTAAACTATCAACCTTTGTGAGCAAGGACTTCATCACTTCGGCTAGAGACTTAACCGTTTCTCCCTCTTCTATTTGAGCAATTCTCCATGGAAGATCCATTTCGGTTGTCCAACTAGCCGTGTTACTAGTTATTTCATCTATCAATTCTAAGGCTTCTCTCCCCGTCTTCTTGAATAACGAACCACCCGCTGATGAGTCCAACTTATCCCTTGACACCCCATTGCATCCATAATAAAAGAAGCTTACAATTTGTTCGTCCACAAATCCATGTTGTGGACACTTTCTTAGAAGTTCATTAAATCTTTCCCATGCATCATGCATATCTTCATGGTTTTTTTGGCGAAATCCACATATGAGGGTTTTGAATTGTAGAGTCTTCGAAGGAGGAAAGAACTTTAAAAGAAACTTGTTGCACAGTTTCTCCCATGAATCAAGACTATCTTTAGACAAGGAGGCTATCCAATCTTTGGCTCGGCCTTTCAAAGTAAATGTGAAAAGGCTAGCTCTCCAAGCATCTTCACTTACTCCATTCATCTTAACCGTATCGGCATATTCCAAGAATTGGGCAATGTGACGGTTGGGATCTTCATGTGGAGAATCTCCTCCAAATTGTCTCTTTGAGAGCATGTCAATGAGAGCGGGTTTGATCTCGAAATTGTTAGCCGCCACGGGTGGTCGGGCTATTCCATCATAACAATTTTGAACCGGTGATTCAAAATATTCTCTAATTGGCCTCCCACGCTCATTTCCTTCATTACGAACCTCCGCATTTGGATTTTGATTGACATTCACCATTGCTTCGATTTTAGCTCTTCTTCTATTCCACTCCCGATTCCTTCTTCTAGTCGTGGCTTCGATCTCCAAGTCCAAGGGAATTAGCTCAATTCCACTTGCTCTTGTGTTCATGCACACCTAGAGAAACAATCAAAAGTGAGAACCACAAGATCCAATAATCAAGTACAAATTAAAAGTAAAGGCACTATCAATCATGCTCAAGTAAACCTAAGTTATATTCAAATCAATCTAATCCCCGGCAACGGCGCCAAAAAATTATTTGCTAAATTTGTTATGCACGAATTCAACTACTCGCAAGTGTACGAGTTTGTTGTTGTTGTAAGCAATTGACCAAGTTTAATATCGAACCAAGGGATTAAATTGATGAACATAGCCCTAGGAATATACGTCGCCACATAATTGTAATGCAATTTAAATTTTAGGAGGTTATTTGTTTGGAAATTTAACTAAACCGAGAATGAAATAAGGAAAGTAAACAAGGACAAAAACAAATAACAAGAGATTTTTAAGTTTTTGATAAACGTGAAAAGGTGTTCGGGTGTTCTTCCTTACATGAGAATCAAGTACATGTTCAATAAGCAATCATTACTCTAGTTTTCGGTAATAAAAAAGGAGCAATCACTGAATATTACGCATTAATCGTACTTGATAAGCCTAGACAAACACGTCAATTAAAACCCTTGGATTGTATTCTCCTCACTAATTACCCGATGACTAAATCAAGCAACTAATATAGGAATTATGTAATTCTAATGAAAACACCCAACTCTCGTTGTGATGCCTCAATATTAACTCAAATCACATGAATTACTCACACCCATACTATTTCATGCAAGCATCCAACTCTCGTTGAGACAATCACACACTCTAATACAAATTACAAGAGCAATTCATGTCATTGAACAATCAAAACCATAATCCTATGAGGATGACCTCCAACTAGAGCAATAATCTCCAATCAAATCATGAACCTAATTACCCATGTAATTCCAAACACCCAAACACGAGGAATTTAGCTAGACATCATAGAAATAAACAAAACATCCATTGAAATAAGAGAAATAGCCATTAAAATGAAATTGAACAATTGGGTAAACACAATAAAGAGTATAAAACACCTAAATAGAAGAATACTCAGCAACATCTTCAATCCATCCTTCAATTACAACCATACTTGAGCTTGAATGAAACAATAATCGAAATATAATGAAAAACTTAGCTAAAATTGAAAGTAGATCAAAGAAAATGGGAATGGGTGAAGAACTCTCTCACTAACCTAATTTTGATCTAAAATCTGATGGGGAATGAATTGTAATTGCCTCAAAGATGGTATTTATATGTGGGTTAAAAAGCCCTTGGCTGAAATTGCATTTAAGTCCTCCAAAAGTTGAAATTTCAGATTTTTCGTGAGCAGAGGAGGTCCGTCTCGGTTTGAAGGGTTCGTCTCGGCCGATACCGATGGGTACAAAATGGTATTGTGGTCCTGAGGCCCCTGGTCTCGGTTTTGAGTGCTTATCTCGGCCGATATGGTTGGTGCAAACCGGTATTGTGATGTCGTAGCCAAAATACCGGTTTATGCACATTTATCTCGGCCGGTACAAAGTATGCAAACCGATATGGACCACTTTTTGGCTTGTTTTGCTTCTTCTTTGCATTCCAACTTGTATTTTGACTTGATTCTTCTTTCTTTGAATATCCTTGCTCGACTCTTCTTTAGTCTTTGCCATATTTCACTCATTTTCCTATACAATCACACCTAACTCAAGGAGAGGTGTTAAATGGACAATTTAGCACGAATAAACCTCAATTATGTTTCAAAACACTTAAAAGAACTTACAAATTAAGCATAAAAATGATTGAATAATGACACTAATCACTGCCCCAGTTTCAATTCGGTCCTATCGCTATAGCTCAACCCAGAAATCTGAAATTGATGGGAGGTAGGTGGAAGTGATGTTAGGGGCCAATTTAATTGAGCCAAGCTCGGGGCCGTATTCGAGCCCCGTTCTTTAGGTCCACAAGAAAGATGGAAGTTGGCGATTCTGTGTGGACTATCGAGAGTTGAACAAGTGTACTATACCAGATAAATATCCGATTTCGGTGATCCAGGAGCTACTTGATGAGCTACATGGAGCTTCCTGGTTTACTAAACTGGACTTTAGGGCAGGGCACCATCAGATCCCCGTCGCCCCAGAAGACATTCATAAGACAGGGTTTCAAACTCACTTCGGCCACTATGAATGGTTAGTCATGCCATTCGGCCATTACAATGCTCTCTCAACCTTCCAAGCGGTAATGAATGATCTATTTCGGCCCTTGCTACATAAGTTTGTTCTCGTCTTCTTTGATGATATTTTGATATATAGCCTTGATTGGGATTCCTATTTTCTCCATATAAGAGAGGTATTACAGATTCTATCATTGGCCTATTTCGTTGTGAACCCGAAGAAATGTTCTTGGGCCCAGCGATCCATTGAGTATCTAGGCCATATTGTCTCCTCGGAAGGGGTGCAAATGGACCCTTCCAAGGTAGCAGTTGTTCTCCAATGGCCTACTCTAAAGTATGCAAAGGGGGTACACAGATTCTTAGGTCTCACGGGATACTATCATCGATTTATTAAGGATTATGGAAAGATGGCATTACCCTTGAAAGCCTTACTTCGAAAGGAGGCCCTGGGTGGGAAGTTTGTTTGGGGATTGGACGCTCAAGTGGCCTTTGAATCTCTTGAAAAGGCCATCACTACTGCTCCTGTGTTGGTTGTCCCAGATTTTAATGTCCTATTCTATATTGAGTGTGATGCATCAGGGAGAGGGCTGGGAAATGTGCTAAAGCAGGAGAAACGACTTGTGGCCTTTTTCAACAAGGCCTTATCTGACAGAAATGCTATGAAATCTACGTACGAGAAATAGCTTATGGCCTTGGTTCTCTCTATTTTGCATTGGTGACAATATCTATTGGGAAGGCATTTCATGGTTCTCACTGATCATCATAGCTTGAAACATCAACAAACCATCACTTCTCCGGCATAACAAATTGGGTGTCTAAACTTATTGGGTTAAATTTTGTGGTTGAGTATAAATTAGGGAGTTCAAACATAACGGTTGATGCTCTATCTCGATGGGATTTTGATGTATCCTTAGGGGCCATTTCCATTCCCACATGGCTGGAATGGACCGCCCTTAAATGGGTTGTTCATGGGGACCCGATGTACAAGCAGCTGATACAGGATTAGGAGCAAGGAAAATCTACTTCGCAACCTTATATGTTGGTGAATGGGTTGCTCTATTTTAATGGTAGGTTGGTCATTCCGAATGATCCGCGATGGACCCACAAGTTAATCTCAAAATTCCACTCAACACCTACTGGTTGACATGCAGGAGGATTTCGTACTTATAGGCAATTGGCGCGCAATGTCTATCGGCCGGGAATGATGAAGATGGTTATAAATTTTGTGGCTGAATGCCCAATTTGCCAACACAACAAGGCTGATACACGTGCTCTAGCGGGTCTACTTCAGCCTTTACCTATTCCAGTTAGAATTTGGAAAGATGTGAGTATGGATTTCATCACGGGCCTCCCAAAATCTCGCACGTTCGATGTGATACTGGTTGTGGTGGATCGGCTGTCAAAGGCTGCTCATTTCATATCCTTATCCCACCCATTCTCGGCTCAAAACATGGCAGCAGTATTCGCCCGAGAGGTAGTCCAGTTACATGGAATTCCACTTTCTATTGTTTCCGACAGCGATCCATTTTTTTGTAGTGCTTTTTGGCAAGAGTTATATCGGGCTACGGGTACTAAGCTTCATATGAGCTCTTCTTATCATCCGAAGACAAATGGTCAATCCGAAGTTATGAACCGATGTTTGGAGACTTATTTGCATTATTTCATATCGGATCATTCTCGTCGCTGGTCGGATTGGTTGGGATGGGCCGAGTACTATTTTCATACTAGTTTCCACTCCTCCACAAGGTGTACTCCGGTTGAGGCGGGTTATGACTAGAAACCGCCAGTGTTGTCTCAGTTCCTACTAGGGGAAGTGCAGGTAAAGACGGTACTTGATCTATTAGAGTGCGATTCGATTCTCAACAGCGCATGTCTCGGGAAGCGAAAAACACCATCGGGATGTGCAATTTGAAGTGGGCTATCGAGTATTCCTGAAGTTTAGGCCTTATCATCAAGCTACCTTATTCCGGATACTTGGAGCTAAACTTGCTACACGCTATTTTGGGCCGTTCGAGATTGAACAACGTGTGGGACCTGCAGCGTACCGCTTACTTCTTCCAGTGGGGTATCGTTTGCACTTGGTGTTCCACGTCTCGCACTTGAAGGCTTACATGGAAAGTGCCTCAGTTGAACCGTTCATACCCCCAGATGTCGATGGTAGTTTCCTGGAATTTATCCCAGCCCGCATGTTGCGATTTCGTGATGTATGGCGGGGGGATGAACAGGTGTCCCAGGTTCTAGTGGCTTGGGAAAATCGTCCACTCGAGGATGCAGCGTGGATTGATATAGAGTTGTTTCGGTCTCAATTTCCAAAATTTTGCCTTGGGGACAAGGCCGATTTTGTGAGGGAGGGAATCGATACACCTATGGTCAATACACGTGGGAAAAAGATAGATTTGACTAGTCAGGCAAGGAGGATGGAGCTCCGGAGCAGTAGCGTTTGATTATTTATTTATGCTTATTACTTTCGTATTTTGGTCTTCTATAAATATTGTTCCTTTATAATTATTGTCCTTCAGACTTTGTTAATAATTGTTTTGGCCCATGGGCCTAAACTATGAACTATTAATACCCTACTGATTTACTAGGGTAAGTGTGGAATAATATTGCGGTTTTCAGCATCCAGGCGTGGGACGGGAGATTCCCGTTAAATACGTGTGAGTGTGTGTGTTTGATTTACCCTTCACTCCAACAGAACCATGAAAAACACTTCATAACTACAACTAGGAGCATTCTCATACATGATAACACATATCAGTTAGCGTAGATACTGAATCCAAATCCAATATAAGAACCGACTATCACATACTCTATCTGCTACGATTTAGATTATCCCTGCCAAATTATGCAGGGTTTTAATGAAAAAAATATTCATTAGTATTAAAAGGAGTAAGGTTGAGGGTTTATTAGTCCGTCTTTTTTATTGAAGGGAGTTTAGTTCATTGGTAAAAGGTATATTGAAAAAGTAGTGCAATGAAATATAAATAAGTTATGTTTGGAAATGATTAATTTTAGAGAGTAAAATTACTTGTTCGTAGCTTGGGATAATCTAAATTGTAATAGAGGGAGTGTCAATTAGTTTCAGTTTATCTTATTAGCATTTGATCTACAATTGCGTAGATATATAGAATAGAAATGATAAAGCACACATGATTTGTCGACTAAGTTCATTAATAATTGATTACGTCCGAGGGGCACTACCAAACCATGAGAATTACTAATTTCTGTGATAATTTGATTACAATGAATTGGAGGGATATATCTATACCTGAAACCGGTCATAGCTCTAAAGCCCATCAAATTCGATTTCTACTTTAAAGGCTAATTATCACTTGAATCGTTGTGATAGGATAAGTCAAGCATCCAACATATAAGCTCGATCGTTTTCACTGCATATATAGTCATGAGTTACATGCGTGATCAATGTCATTATCTGTTCGATTTTTCTGCTACAACTTCCGTGTTTCTGTTGAAAGTAAATAATTTGTAATCTTATCCATAAGATACATGAATTAGTGTTGGTACATGGAGTCAAAGAGTCAAAGAGTAAAAGTCTTGGAAAGAGGCAAGTTATTAATTAGATTATTTGCATTCAAGTTCTCTAGAGTCTTCCTTTAAACACTATAAATAGTGGTGTCATTTGTAATCCAAGCATCAAGAAAAAGAGTGAATAAAATAATATCTAATTGTAAGAAAGAGTGAGTTGTAGCTACTCAACTAAATTTCAGTAATACAAAAATTCCTTTGAGTCCATTATAGCTTCCGCACCCAACAAATTTGGTATCTAGAGCCATCACAAGTTTATTTACCTTATGGCCTCCTCTCTTTTCACATATTCTCCAAGTGGAGTGCCTATATTTGAAGGAGAGCATTATGACTATTGGAGTAGTCAAATGCAAACTTTTTTCATCTCTTTGGATCTTTGGGATGTCATTGACGATGAAGAACGAGACACGGAGCAAGAAGGTTCGGAAAAAGAGTTGAAGAAAAAAGATGCTATGACACTTTGATATATTCAACAAGGTGTTGACAAATCTATTTTTCCTCGAATCTTTGGTGTAATGAAGGCCAAAGAGGCTTGGGAAACTTTGAAGATGGAATTTCAAGGTATGGAAAAAAACAATTACTTTGAAGCTACAATCATTGTGGAGAGATTTTGATAATCTCGAAATGGAAGATCGTGAATCGGTTCGTGATTTCTCATCATGAGTCATAGAAATTGTGAATCAAATCAAAAGTTGTGGAGATACGATTCCCGATAAACGAGTGGTAGAGAAAGTGTTACGATGCCTTTCCCCCAAGTTTGATCATGTTGCTGCTGCTATTGAAGAATCGAAAGACTTGTCAAAATTGACAATGTACGAGTTGACGAGATCACTCCTTGCACATGAGCAAAGAATCAACCGCTCAACTAATCAATCAACCGATCAAGCTTTCCAGTCTATGCATATTTTAAAAGGCCAAGGTGGTTCATTTCACAAGAAGGAAAAATCTGGAAATTGGCGACAAAATGAAAAGAAGAGCAATTGGAGAGAGAAGCAACCGCAAAGCTCCGATAATAATTCTTCTTGTGTCATTTGCAAGAAAACAAATCATGAATCCAATGATTATTTCTTCAGGTGCAAAAGATGCAGAATCCCTAATCATTGTCAAAGGGATTTTTGGTTCCAAAATAAGTAGAAGAATAAAGAAATGGAAGATGCAAATTTTTTTAATACATCAAAGCATGAAATTTTGTTCTACTCTAGCAGTCAGCATGAGTCAGAAAATGTGTGGTATTTGGATAGTGGATGCAGCAACCACATGATGGGTAATCGAGATTTCTTTGTGGATCTTGATCCGAACATAACTTCACAAATTATTCTTGGCGATGGCTCACGAAAGAGTGCAAAGGGAAAAGGAACCATTGTTGTCCACACTAAGGAAGGTAACAAAAAACTTATCACTGATGTTCTTTATGTGCCAAATCTATCGCACAATCTTCTTAGTGTCGGCCAACTTATTCAGAAAGATTTTTCTGTCCACTTCAATGATGGAAAATGAAAAATTCTTGATAAAAAGTTGAATGTTGTTATTGCAAATATTGAGATGAAGAACAAAAATTTTCCTCTCAACTTGCCTCTCCGTGATAACCATGCTCTCAAAGTCGGCAATATGGATTTATCTCAAATTTGGCATATACGCTATGGGCATCACAATTATAAGGGGCTTCTTTTGCTCAAAGAGAAGAATATGGTGAGTGGGCTACCTGATATCCATAAATCAATTGAAGTTTGTGAAGGATGCATTTATGGGAAAATGCACAAGCTCTTATTTCTGAAAACATCTTGGCGTGCAAATACACCATTAGTGCTAATTCATTCTGACATTTGTGGGCCAATGCAAACTCCTACTCCAGGTAACAAGAGATATTTTATTCTCTTTGTTAATGACTATACACGGATGATGTGGATTTACTTCCTCAACCAGAAGTCCGAGGCATTTTCCATCTTCCAGCAATTTAAATCTCTCGTGGAAAAGGAAAGTGGTTTTCTTATCAAATCTTTGAGGACTGATCGTGGAAGCGAATTCCTCTACAACCCCTTTATGGAGTATTGCAGAAATAATAGAATCAAGAGGCAATTGACTGTGAGCAGAACACCGCAACAAAACGGTGTGGCTGAAAGGAAAAATCGCACTATTGTGGAGATGGAAAGGAGTATGCTAAAAGGGAAAGGAGTTCCAAACTTATATTGGGCAGAAGTTGTACACACCACCGTGTACATTCTAAACGGATCCCCAACGAAGGCGGTCAGAAACAAGACTCCGTTTGAAGCTTGGCACAAGAAAAAACCTGTTGTTGATCACTTCAAAATCTTTGGCAGCATTTCGTATGCTCTTATTTCATCTCAAAGTCGTGGAAAATTTGATGACAAAGGCCAAAAACTCATTTTCATTGGCTACAGCAATGAGTCGAAAGGGTATCGTCTTCTTGACCCTTCATCTAATATAGTAATTGTTTCACGTGATGTGATTTTTGATGAAGCTGCAGCCTGGGATTGGAAAGGAAAGCAAGTTATGGAATCCATAAGTTTCCATGATCCATTGGAGTCTCAAGCCAGTCCTTCTCAAGCCCAAATTGATGAAGGTCAAAGACGTGAAGAAGATGATGTCTATCTTGAGCAGCTTGAAGGATTTAAAGTGAAAGGAAAAGAAGATAAAGTTTGTAGATTGAAAAAAGCATTATATGGCTTGAAACAAGCTCCTCGAGCTTGGAATAGCAAAATCAGCATCTATTTTCGAGAAAATGGATTCGATCACAGCTTAAGCGAGTCTTCTCTCTATGTAAAAAATGTTGATAATAATTTTCTCGTGGTGTGCTTGTATTTGGATGATCTCATCTATTTTGGCCCAGATGCAACCATGGTGGAAGACTTCAAGAAGAAAATGATGGAGAAATTCGAGATGATGGACTTAGGACTCATGCGTTATTTTTTGGGATTTCAAGTAAAGCAAAATCTGGGAAGAATTTTCTTACATCAAGAGAAGTATATTGATGATCTTCTTAAGAAATTAAATATGAGCCTATGCAAGCCAGTATCTTCATCTATGGCTTTGAACGAGAAATTGCAAGTCCATGATGATGCTGAAAAAGCTGATGAAACTCTTTACAGGAAACTGATTGGCTCGCTGCTCTACCTCAACACAAGGCTGGGCATAACTCACTCTGTTAGCTTGTTGTCCAGGTTCATGAACAAACCAAGTAAAATTCATCTTTCTGCAGCAAAAAGAATTTTGAGGTACTTGAAAGGAACAAAGAATCAAGGGATTAAGTTCAAGAAGGAAAATAACTGCAAGCTTGTTGGGTACACTGATAGTGATTGGGCTGGATCACAAGATGATCGAAAGAGCACTTCTGGATACATTTTTTGACTTGGGATAAATATAATTTCATGGAGTTCAAGGAAGCAAAAATCTGTTGCATTATCTTCTGCAGAAGCCGAATATATAGCAGCCTCAGACGCGGCATGTGAAGCAGTTTGGTTGAAAAGAATTTTGAAGGATTTGAATTTTGAGCAAAAAGAGCCAACGACGATATATTGTGATAATATGTCCGCAATTGCCCGGTCCATCTATGAGCACTCCCTCGCCTTTGTAAGTATTATACTTTTTATTTATATTTGAATATTAATAAATTTTTAAATGTTTAATATTTAAAATCCATTGAATTTGGTTCGTAACAGGAAAAGGAGCACGGACGAAAGCCCTCTCTCTCTATGAGAAGATGGAGATCTTCCACCTAGTGAACCCGGAGACTAGGACGTCTACCTACGCCCGCACCACCGAGATCCAAGTAAGTATTTTTTAAATTTTAATTATAATTTAATTATTATAATTTTAATTTAATTATAATTGTATTTTATTTATATAATTTTAGAACCAGTTTAAGGATCATCTCGCCCAGGCCTCGCAGCAGGTGGCTCCCACCGACGACAGCGGGGAGAACTCCACCCCTCCCCGGATTAACGAGGACCGCATCTATTTAGAGGTGGCCGGAGTCAAGAAGGGGAAGGTCATTGGGCAGGGCGGTCACAGTAAGGCCATCCTGCAGTCCTACCGCCAGATCAGTGGATGGTCCTCCTCGATCGATTTTGCTCCCTCTCAGGTGGAGCGTGAGCTGAGAGACGTTTGAAAGCAGATGGAGGCCCTGACGAGCTACAACGAGACTCTTTGTAACTGTTTCTCCAACATCTCTCAACATATGGGATTAGCCGCTCCACCCCCACCCCCACCATATTTTGCTGTCGGCACTACAAAAAAGGCGATGTTTAACGACAAAAATTAATGACGGACTACGTGTCCGTTGTTAATTTTGATGATTTACGACGAGCTTATGACGGAAAATAACAAAGCTTTTCCGAATTCAATATTAGTGACGGGTTATTGGAGTCCGTCGTTAATTAATGACCTTTACGATGGAAATTGACATCGTAAAACTTGTCGGACCCACTTGTGGAGAAATCCGCCAAATTTAACGACGGAAAGCCCGTCGTAATATTTAAAATAGTAATTACCGACGGACGTAGCCATCGTCAATTTCCGCTCGTTGACCGTGCCCTTTCATATTTAGGTGTGCCGCTTGAGTGGCCGATAATTTTATGACGGAAATATCCGTCCGTTTGACCGCGATTCTTCGTAAACCTGTGTGAATTTAATACCGGCGATTAATTAACGATGGAAACGTCCGTCGTTAAATTTAAACTATTATTAACGATGGACTTTCCGTCGTAAAATGCCAAAAACAGCATCATTTTAAGCCTAAAGGCGACAAATTTAACGACGGACAGCGTCCGTCGTTAATTTTTGTCCCCCTATAAATAGCAGCGCCGGTGAGCTCATCTCTCACCCGAACAAACTCGAGGAAGAAGTGGGCGATTTCCGGCGAGGACTCAGGAGTCAATTCATCCCGATTCATGTTCGTTCTTCGTCGATCTCTACTCTTTAATCGAAAGTTTTTCAATTTTTTACCGTTTAAACTTCATTTTATAACATTTTATTAGTTTAGTTTTTTGGAATTTTTTAGAAATCATATACGTTAATTGTATATAATTTTATAACATTTTGTTAGAAATCATATATGTTAATTGTTTAAAATCATATATGAGTATGCATAAACATGTTATAATTGGTTAGATTTTGAGATTGATTATATATGTTAATTGTTTAGAATTTTATTTTGATATGAGTATGCATAAAAATGTTAATTGGTTAGGGTTAATTTAATTGATTATTTTGATATGAGTATGCATAAAAAGGGTAAATTTTGATATATTTAGATTTTTATTAGTTGATTATGCTAATTTAATTGATTATATATGTTAATCTTGTTAATTGATTATGTTAATTTTGTTAATTGATTATGTTTTGTTAATTGATTATGTTAATTTTGTTAATTGATTATATTTTAGAAATTGATTATATATGTTAATTTTGTTAATTGATTATGTTAATTTTGATTGTTAATTATATGGTTGTTTAATTAATACTGATTGTAATTATATATTGAATGTTTTAGATGAGTGGACAAGAAAGTGGATCGGTCGGTGGTAAGAGAGGGGGAAGCCAGGAGAGGGGTCGAGGGAGAGGGAGACGAGCGAGGTCTCTTAAAACCATTGTAGCTCCGATTATCCCCCCTGAGGGGTCCTCATCCACACCCCAGACGGGCGAGGGATCATTTTCCTCCCGTCATCATCCCACTGGAGTGGCACGGATTCCAGTTGAGCCTCGTGGGAATTCATAAGTTTTAATCTTTTCATCTTTCAACATTTATTAATTAAACCCTAATTATATTATTAACTTTGTAATTTTAGTGTTGCAGTTGGATACCGGGACATGAGGCTACTACTCACTTAACCGACTCCTTCATGAGCGTTGGATTCAAGCACACCGCTTACAGTTGGAGTTTGGTGTCTGAAACGAGAAAACAACAATATTTTGAGGAGTTTAAGGTATAATTTATGTAATTTATTTAATTTATTCATTATTTATTAATATAAATTATGTAAATAATATATTTTATTTTAATATAATTACAAAATTCGTCATGTGGAGACCGGAGCACGAGGCCCTGATGTGGAGGAACTTCTGATTGAAATGTGCCGAATGATACAGGGACCTGATGTTTAACATTCGGAGGGCCTGATTTAGGAGAGGAGAGGCGACGAACATGGGGACGGACAACAAGGGCCGGGATGTGTGGCCCCAATTTCTAGCCTACAGGAACAGCGACGAGTTGAAGGAGAAGTCGGAGAAGAACAGGGCGAATTGTAACAGCGACCCTGATGGAGAAGGGGTCGCTCGACATCAGGCCGGTTCTCGGTCCATTTATGAGCACGGGTTGCATTTTGTAAGTGGCCAGTTGGTATATATTTTTTTATTTATTTTTATGAAGTTGTGGAAATTTTTAATTACTAAATATTTAATTGTAGGAGCGGGAACATGGACGTGAGCCCTCTCATTTTGAGAGACTACATCTTGCCCACCCGCTGGATGAGGAGACCGGAAGGTCCACCTACGGCCGCACTACCGAGATCCACGTACGTATTATTTTTAATTTTAATTTTAGTATTATTTTATAAAATTTCATTTATTAATTTAAAATATTGTTAATTTGCAGAGGAGGATGAACGCGGACCTTGCCTCCTAGCCTCAACCTCAGCCTCAAGAAGAAGGGTCGGACTTTATGCCCCCCTGTAGACGTTCAAAATGAGCTCTACTTTAAGCACGCCAAGGCTAAAAAGGGGCGGTTCACTAGATTGGGTAGTTTTGGAAAGAGCCAACTCTGATCTCGTGGACCTGGCTCATCCTCCTCTCAGTCCTACATCGACTCTCATCCCAGCGACATCGAGAGACAGCTCTCTACTGTCGTCAAGCAGATGGAGCTCCTCCAGCAGCGAGAGGCGCAGCGACAGGTGCAGTCGGAGGCGCAGCTGGAGTACGATAGGAGGCGACGAGCAGCAGAGGAGGAGGAGGTGCAGCGGAAGAATGTGGAGGAGATGAACAACTTGTGGAGGGCAGTTACATCCACATTAGGTGGACGGATACCACCACCGCCGGTCCCGGTGCAGCCCGTCATCCCGCTGCCCCCGCCGGAGCTCCAAAGGCCTAATCCGTTCGATGAAGAGGGGGAGGATCGCGGTTTCGATTTCGATGATACAGGACATTGATTTTATTATCTTGTTATTGATTTTTTTTGTTGAACAACTTTAATTCTCTTTTTTTGGTAATTTTATATTTTTATTATAATTTTTATTATCTTGTTATAATTTTTACAAAATAAAACGATCCATATAATTGGTAACAACATTCGAATTATAACAAGTTAGAAACTAAAAGGAATTAATTTGATGATTAATAAAAAAAGAATGACTCAATTTGGATACGTATACAATTAATTACGTACAAGTGAACGGATTATAATATTAATACGCATTTTCTGAATTAAATAAAATTACAAAACCAAAAAATATAATGGATAATAACATTTATTAAAACAAATTAGAAACGAAAATGAATTAATTTGATGAATAATAAATAAGAATGGCTCAATTTGTATACGTATACAATTAATTACGTACAAGTGAACGGATTATAATATTAATTACGCGTTTTCCGGATTAAATAAAATTACAAAACAAAAAATATATAATTGGTAACAACATTTATTAAAACAAGTTAGGAACGAAAAGGAATTAATTTGATAAATAATAAAAAAAGAATGACTCAATTTGGATACGTATACAATTAGTTGCAAGGAATCGAACAAAAGAAGCAAGTGTCCTAATGGTTCATGTCCTCTCTATATGCAAGAGAGGTAATTGTTCCAGGCCCAATGAGGCTAATATAGAAGTGGGGCCGGAGTGTATACCTTGGGGGCCAATGGCCCAGTGGTTCGCACCCGCCCCAGGTGCCAGGGGGGTCCGGGTTCGAACCACACGAGCTATTTTTTTTGTTCCAGGTTCGGTATTTTCGACGGACACGTGTCCTTCGTAAATCATAAATTAACGATGGCTTCGTGCCCATTGTAAATATTTATCAGGCTGATAAAATAAACGAAAATCGGCTAATATTAACGACGGACCACGTCTATCGTAAAGTTTATGCCTGGCCGGGTCGTTGACGGGTCAGATTTATGACGTCTTTGTCCGTCGTAAATATTAGCTACGGTTGATTTGCATACGGGTCATTGTTCGTCGTTAAACACGATTAGCGACGAATAATCTGTTGCTAATTCCATCGTTAAACGCCGTGTTTTTTGTAGTGCAGGGGGAGCGGGCGGTATTGGAGTTATACGTGAAAGTATGTTTTTACTTTTTATAACTCGTGTATCAAACACTCGTTTTATGAGAATAATTCTTTTATCACATTTGCTTTAGTTATGATTGAATGTTGAATTTCTATTGCAAACCGTTCAATATATAGTACATGTTACATTGTAGTTAATGTGGTGATACCCGATCACGGAAGACAACATTAACAGTTTACTTGTAACTAAACATACATTTTCACGACCTAGGTGGAATTGAACAATCCGCCGTGAAAGGTCGATGTGTAAGGCTCAGATTGGACTGTCTTGACTAAGAGATTGCACTAGCACATTTAGTATGTGTTGAAGAGGACCTACAGCGAGGATAAATTCTTCTGTTCTGAAAGGTGAAGAATTAGACCTCAGTGGTTGTTGATTTCTTAATCTCCGTCACTTAAATAGGACCATGTGTGCTTAATGGTTACTGTTTTGATTCATGTTGGGTGAGAATCATTGTGACTTCGAACTTTGTGTCTTGGGCAGTAATATTAATCATACGACAGTTGCTAAGATTTAATACGGAGAAACGCGTGCGAGTACGGCTCGTGTGATTAGTCCCCTTGGTGGGCTCAGAAGTTTTATTGTACCAAATCTTGCAAGTGAAGAATTAGTTTCTTCGGTACGAATAATAATGTTGAGTTGTCTTTACTCCAAGGTGAAATATATTAATTAATTTAAAGCTATTCAGAAGCTTAATTAATTAATGGACTTGATAATCTTAAACGCGGGAAATAATAACCGGGAGCCCATATTATCGTAATATGGATTAAGATGGATAGTGCAATATTAATTTATTAGTGGTAATAATTAATATTAATGGGCTGAATTATATTGGGGCTCAATATTGAAATTCAGAAGTCCATTAGGAGGTCCAATCTTAATTCTCCTTAAAGGCCCCTCAAGTAGCCCATTAAGTAGCCCAATAATGATAAGGAGATTAAAATAAAAAGAAAATTATATTGCTGATTTTTCTTTAAAGTTTTCGAAAATTAGGATATTAAGAGAGATTAGATTTTGTTGATTTTCTTGGAAAGATATTATGGAGGATAAGTATTCTTGGAATACAAGATTATCTCATATATTCAAGAAGATCCAAATCTTGGATTCAATCTTATTATTTTCGAAAATTTCAAGTCTTATAGGTGAGTGAGATTTTTGTGGAATATTTTATTGTGGAGAAAAGAATATATGAGATATATTCAAGATTTCTTAGAGTCTAAGAAAAGATTTTCTCCAAGCCCAAATAATCCTACAATTTTCGTCCACTCTCATCTATAAATAGGGGATGATTATTTCATCCCCAAGTACATAATTCCATGTGTTGGAAAAATCAAGAAGCATAGATATTTTTCTTTTTCCTTAGTTTATTAAATTACTTGAAAGCATCTCCCACCGGTGATCAAGTGAGGTGAAAAGGGAAATACTTGAGAAGGCTTTGGGTTGATAGAGCGAGATCATACTTGTCCCGTATATCCAAAGGCCAATTCTACAAGAGGTACGTTAATCGCATATTTACTTGTTTATTCCGCCTAGTTAATATGTGAAATTAATTCAACATGCATGATGAAAATTAGTTGTTGGAATTATTATTTGAATTAATTAGGATTAATTCATGCTAGTAATAATTGTATTTAAATTCGTATTTAAATTTCATCCCGAATAGATTCCGGACACCCCTATTTTCCCAATAGGCGGAGGGGCAGCCAGTGGGGCAGGTGGTGGTGGTGAGGGTGAGGATGAGGATGTCGATGTGAACTGCTTCCTCTCTAATGATGATAGTTAGGTGTGGAGAGAGAGAGAGGGAGGGAGGGAGGGAGAGAGAGAGAGAGAGGAACTTTTATTTTTTGTTGAATATTTTATTTTATTTGTTGAATATTTTATATTTTTTTAATATTTTATATTTTTATTGAATATTATAGATTTTCATATATTTTATGAATCTATATATAAATGATGAATTTAAAAAAAAAACGGAGTCAATTTGAAGTTATATACAATTAAATGGATAAAAACGAATGAATTAATAATTTATAAAAGTCTAAAATATTAAATTTATAAAATTAAAAAAAAATTAGTAAATATATATATATAAAAGAATTAGAAACAAAAAAGAATGAATTTGATAAATTTAAAAAAAAAGGACTCAATTTGAAGTTATATACAATTAAATGGATAAAAACGAATGATTTAATAATTTATAAAAGTCTAAAATATTAAATTTATAAAATTAAAAAATAAATTAGTAAATATATATATATATATATATATATATATATATATATATATATATATATATATATATATAACGAATTAGAAACACAAAGGAATTAATTTGATGAATTATAAAAAAAAAATGGGAGTCAATTTGAAGTTATATACAATTAAATGGATAAAAATGAATGAATTAATATTTATAAAAGTCTAAAATATTAAATTTACAAAATTAAAATAAAATTAGTAAATATATATATATATATATATATAAGAATTAGAAATAAAAAGAAATTAATTTGATGAATTTAAAAAAAAAACGGGAGTCAATTTGAGGTTATATACAATTAAATGCAAATAACCAAACAACAATAGCAAGTGTCCTAGTGGTTCACACCTCCTCTGGGTTACCCGGAGGTCGTGGGTTCTATTCCCCTTGGGCGCATATTTGTCCACTTATTTCTACAAGCCTTATTATATTATTTCTACAAGCCTTATAAAGGCTTATATACTATATATATGACTCGCCTAATATAAGCTAGTGGCTCAGTAGTTCGCGCTGCGTCCTGACACCAATGGGTGCGAGTTCGAATCCATCAAGCCTCTTTTTTTTGCTAATTTGTCAATTAGCGACCGCCTTCAGGCAGGTCGCTAAACAAAATTTTCAATTTAAAAAATTAATTTTATTTTAAAAATAAATTAGTGACCTCCATATGCCGGTCGCTAAAATCGGACCCAACTGGGTCAGACCGGGTCAATTCAGCGAATAACCGCTATGTGTTAACGACCACCTATGCGGTCTCAAATTAGCGACCGATTACAAAAGGCGGTCGCTAAACAATCGATTTTTATCGGTCAGAAATCGATCGCTGATCACATTTTGCGACTAAATATCAGTCGCTAAGTCGATCGCTAATCAGCATTTTTTTGTAGTGCAAAAAGGCTCACGTCCAGACGAAGATATTGGGTTTGATTCTCGCTGAGAGCATCTCACCCTTATTTGTTCACTCGTTAGGTCTCCCCAATAGAGGGAAAGTTGAGTTCGGTCCATGAGTAATAAGGTCTGTAAGAAAAATAATTAAATGAATAAATTTTACATTTCTCTACAAGTTTGAACGTTTTGATAATATGAAATCCTTTCAATTAACATGTTTTTTTTTTTAACGGAAAATACAGAACTTATAGGACCGTAATAGATTTTAACACCAATTTCAAGTCAACATTTATTTAAAATAACGTCCATAAGAGGCAATAAAATATACAATTAGAAATACAAATAAGTTCAGCGAAATTTATGAACATAAACAACAACCAATGGAACAACTTAAAACAAAGTCAACAACTTAAAACAAAGTCATTCCGTAGTTCATGTCTCGGTGGAACCTTGATCTCGTTATTCTTTTTTCAACCCTAGGGTTGGCCTAGGAGGACTTAAGATTTAAGAGTGTGATGCTCTATAAGTCTCAGGTTCGAAACCATTGGACGCGATCAATTCTTACTATGGATCAGTCCTTAGAGAGCTTAGCTCTGACTTGAAATGAGACCCCTCGCTAGTAGACGGTGGGTTAAGGATCCCCCGAATTAATCGGTCAATGAATCGGATATGGAATAAAATAAAATAAACAAAGTCATTCCGTTATTTTGATAAACACAAAGTAAACGGGAGTTCAATATATAATTTCTTATGAGACGCTTACATAAACATTAATTGTTGCTTTATATATTATTTGACCCGATACATCTTAATGAATATGGCCAAGTCTATAAGATTCATTTACTTTATGTTAAATTATCATATTATATTATACTAAGAAAAACAAAATTAATCCGTCTAAAAACATAAAAAAAAAATGAAATGAAGGCGAAGGATTTAAAGTTTCTTTATTTTTATTTTGGCAAAGTATTATATGAAAATAGTTCATAATAAGTTTATAATGAAAATATTTTAAAGTATCATTAATTTCATGGGGAGTATCATTAATCTCACCAGGGGTATCATTAGTCTGAGTTCAAGAAAATTGTTTAAAATTTTTTTTACTTAGACTACTGATACCCCTGACAGGTTTAATGATACTCCTGATGAAATTAATGATACTTTAAAATTATTTTATGTTAAGCTTATTATGAAGCGTTTTAATATAAAATCTACTCTTTTATTTTTTTATGATGAAGAATGATTCTTTGTCTCTCTTACCCGGTCAAAGGAATGGAAGGGGAAGGAGTTAAAGTTTTTTTATTTTTTTAAATTTTTTGAAAGGAAGAATGGGTCCAACCGAACACTAACATTTGGGGAAAGAAAAAAAAAGGTTGGGTTCCTTGTTTTACTACCCAAAAAGTAGGAGACGTTGTTTTGCCCGCTCGAAAGTTATAGTCCTTTTTTTGTCACCTTCTCAAAAGTTATGTTTCTAAAAAAACATTTTACCCGACAACTGATCACTGTATGCGAAAATTCATACACGGGGTGAAGGGCAAGATGGGTTGGGTGAGAGGGATCAAAGTTGTTAGGAAATAAATATGAATGGATTAATTTCACACCATTCTATAATTTTGAACACTTAATTGAGATTAAATATTTTAATGGTTTCAGAGATTCGAGTACTAGTCCACACTCTGGGCTAGTTTTAGCAAAAAATAATCTCACACATATTAAATTGTCACTCATTGGGACTCATCGTTGAAGGGGAAAGTTGAGAATTCTAACTATGAGTGAGGGAGAGGGTTAGAAAGTACTCCCTCCGTCTCAAACTCGTTTGCTACATTGTCAAAAAGGTCCGTCTCATACTCATTTGTTACATCTACTTTTGGCAAAAAACTAACAATATTTTTTAATATTATATTCTTCATACACTAATAACCAAAAGCATCTACTTTATCATTTTATCACTTTATCACTTTAAATACTATAAACAACTATTTTCTTAATAACCGCGCGAATAGTAAATGGGAAGTTGAGTTTGGGACGGAGGGAGTAATAAATAGATTAATTTCATATCACTTTATAACTTCAAACTTTCAGATGAGGTGAGAATTCTCCCACGACATAAGAGACATAGCCTGAGATCAAAACCTATTGAAAGCAATTTTACTCATATTAAATTGTACAGTCGTTAAGTATTCTCTTCCGAGGAGAGAGTTTAGAATCCCGCTCACGGGTGAGAGTGTCCGGGAATTAATATAAACGATTAATTTCATATTAGGCTACATGTTCAGACTTTTAGATGAAATAGATGATAATTAATTGTATGCAAATTAATTAAGCTTGGATCAAAGTCAACCTTATGAATTATGTAACTCATGAGTCATCCACTCCTCTCCTCTCCTATATATAAGACAGCAGCATCACTCATTAATAACACCTACTACTTCCATCCATTCCATTCTTATATATTTATTGCTCTCCAACAATGTTTGCTTACGGCTTTATGTACCGCCCCAGTGTCGAAGTGCCACTAAAGTAAGTATATCTTCTAATCTGAAGCAAAATAGCATATGCGTTTTAACTATTACCTTTATTTTGATTCATATGTAACTTTGGAGTTTAATATAATTAATTAGCTAGCTGTTTCTGTAATAAGTTAATATTTAACATGTAATTATATTTATATGCAGATGGAAACGCGCATAAGAAGCATCAAGCTGAGGAGGAGGATGAGGATGGTATTCCTTGGAAGAACTAATTA
This sequence comes from Ballota nigra, assembly GCA_947034835.1. Classification (NCBI taxonomy): domain Eukaryota; kingdom Viridiplantae; phylum Streptophyta; class Magnoliopsida; order Lamiales; family Lamiaceae; genus Ballota; species Ballota nigra. The sequence continues at coordinate 12,321,199 of OX344729.1, forward strand.
CAAAATAACTTAAAGAATTCTCCTTTCCCTCCGATGCTCATTTAATTTCAAAGTATTTTATTATTGTAACCAGCTCCCTTGAATCCTCGTGTTCTTGGGTCTGGTTAAGTGTGTCTGTGTCCTTTGAACAATAATAATTAATTTCTACTCTTTTATTTTATTATTTTATATATAAATGCTTCTCCAACGATTTTTTTTTTTCTTTATTTTTCAATAAAACCAAGCTTTAAATTACAAATAGCACACAAACAGACCGAGGGAGAGATGGATTACAACAAAATGTCTTTACAGGATGAAAAATGTTTGGTACATAGCAATGAGAAATAAAAGGCGTGCATAATGTACATGACATTATTTTCACATATCTGTTATTTATCCATGTATTTTAAGGCATTCAGTGATAATCAAAATGACGCCGTAAATTAGTATGAATAATTGAAAATGTGAGAACTCTGCAAGTGCACTTAACTGTTCTGTCATATTGAGACCATATTTGCAAGTGAAAAATTGTATGGGACTCGTTTCAAAAGTATAGGGACCATTTTGAAATTAGTATATATCCAATGGAACTGAAAGCGCAAAAAAATTCTAAATGAGCTCACTCTAAGTTTAACCCATTGCAGGCTAGCACTATAGGGGCACAGGAAAAATGAGCTACAATCTATATGGAATTCAAGTTTCCAAAACAAATATGTAACTTTGAATTCTTTCTTTTTATATATTCCGTAAAACAGCAAAATAATAATTATCGAATAGTTCAATCAAGCTCTACATTACTTTGGTTTTAATAATTAATTAATCAGCTCATGAGAGCTGATCATCGATCACATCAAGTAGTTGTGGAAGGATCTTTGGTTGTTCCCTGGTTTTGATGAGATGTTTAATAATTGTAGCTGTTACTTTTTAGCAATTGATTTAAAAATTATTCCTAATTATTGTTGTCCAATTTAACTACCATCCCAATTGGATAAGGCTATACAATGTCTCTCTTTTCAAGGAACAAGTCATGATGATCACTCTTATTCTCATCACCAATATTGGAATTCTCTTTTCAAGGAACCAAGTCATGATGATCACTCTTATTCTCATCACCAATATTGGAAAAATATAACTAGTTTGGTCTTACCATTAATATAGGGACAAAATTCGAGCAGAGCTAGGAATTTTATATACTTTTAATTGGGTTGATTAAATCATTTAGGGGAAAATAATACAAGAACTAGACTTTTCTCTCAATTGATTCTCATTTCTTTTTTTTCTTTTTTTCTTTTTTTTTTTGTTTATTGTATTTGCGTATTTTTCTAGTAGTAATTCAATCAATCAATCCTCTCATCCTTTACTGCTTTCAATACACGAATTTATTCAAGTTTGAATTTGGCCAGTTTTTATTCAGTTTCAGACTATTCTTTAAAATTCAAATCTTAGTTTATTCATAGGAAATAGGAAATGAAATTGGCAAGGGATATTCATAACCAAGTTGAGGCAAATTTGTTGGTAAGAGGGCATAAAAGGAGCAGCTTATTCATTAACATACTGATTATCTTACAGATTTCACCATTCGTAGAACAGAACTAGAAGGGTCTCCGAAAGAGATTATGAGAAGAGTGGGGAACCTCTGCTCACCTGAGGCGTACGATATAATCTTTCGTTTCAATGGTAAAATGTAATGCGCTCCTTGGAATGCAGCAGCTCTCAATACGTTCAACGGTCCAAAATCAACTGAATAAGCCTTCTGAAACCCATCCAAGATTGCCATCATTGCCATATTTACTGGCCTCGTATCTTTTTAGCAACGATACCTGAGAGATCATACATAGATATGGATGACAATAGCAAAGATAGCAGAAGTATAATATAGATTAATACTCATACAGCTAATGAAATGTGCATAATCATTTAATTGCTTAATCACAGAAAATACACAAGGCTCGGACATCACCACCCACTGAACAGGTCAGTGTTAGTCATTTCCAGTGTAGGACCAAAAACAAACCAGATTTCTTCTACATTTTGCAATACTGGTATATACTCTTTTAAAACTATGAATTTAGTAATAATTTTTTCAGTGCGATAGTTGGTGAAAGATCTAATTTTAGGGTCCCAAAATTATTGAGAATTCCAATCTACGACATCATTGCATGTACATACAATTGACAGTGACATGGCTAAATTGATAATTTTAAAAGAGTTAGCTAAGATAGCAAGGTTCTATCAACTATTAAGACATTTTGATGTGGTAAGAAAAGGTAAAACAATTTAAAGAGTAGGTCTCCAATGAACTAGGTTCGCATAAAAAAATTGTATCCCCAAACCCATATCGTATCGCACCCGCACTCCCACCCCCGTATCCATTCAACATAGATTAGTACCATAGCCATGTCATAACAATAATCTCACCACTACAGTAAGAAATGAAAGAAAATATTATCTTACCTCACCAATATCAAAACCAACAGCAATGCCTTCCGCAATAACCTTGGAGAGAGAAAATGCATCCCCGAATCCCATGTTAACTCCTTGACCAGCCAAAGGATGAACGGTATGTGCAGCATCACCGATAAGAACAACACGTTTCGATGCATACGAGTTAGCATGATTTAGAGACAAAGGAAACACCATTCTATCAGAAGCTAAACCAGTGACTTGGGGTGGAATCACAAAGCTTTCTTTGGCTGATGATGTTGTATCACCAGTTAGCCAAGAGAGTGGGGCCCCATCCCCGAAAATTGGAGATTTAGGACGTGGGCCAGAGCCATAGCCCAGAGCAAGATTGACTTCTTTCACAAATCAGCCCCTGACATTGACTTTCGGGTCGATGCCTCTTCAGGGTTCATTGTCCAAACAATATTGTTGAACTTATCTCCTATTGGTAAAAGGGCAATTGGACCAGAGTGGATGAATCTTTGCCACGCGCACTTGTTTTCTACCATATGTTCCACAGTACATATTCTTGCATTCTGAGGATATTTCCATCCAGTTGAAGTTATTCCTGTTAACTCTTTCACACGTGATTTGGACCCATCTGCTCCGACCTGTGAATGAATGAGTTATTTTCTTTCGTGCTGCCATAGCAGTTTGGAAATTTTTAAATATACCACTAATTTCGTATACAAGCTATCCCCATCGCTAAGTTCCAGTTTTGCTAAGGATCCATCTGGACTAGATGAAGAACTCCGTTGCATGGCCATTAAGCTTAGTCTGAGAGGATATATTTTGTGCTGGAAACCTGCATTCTATCACAAGTATAATTTTACCCGAAGGAATGATGGAAACATTCAACAAAATGTGGAAAAAGAATTTCGGCCCCTAACTTTGTGATAGTGCGCCACCCGTGCGAGTGTATCAACGAAGGAAGAAGACGTTGCCGGCGTAGCTGTTTATTTATTTATGTCCTCTAAGTTTTAGTACTTGCCATTTTTAGTTGCACTTTCCAATTATGTTGCAGTCTTTATTTACTCGGTGTTCATTATTTACTCGGCCCTTGGGCCTGATTGTCAGACTATTTAATTGGGGAACTTTACCCTAGTTGTTTATCGAAAGTATTATTGTGGTTTCGGCCGTGTGGCTTGGGCAGAGATCTTCTCTGTGTTTTTATACGTGAATATTGGGATTGCATCTTTCTGTGCTCAGCGCTAGTTGTTTGTATCAATTGGTCCGACCTGCCCTCTTTCTCGATGACGAATACCAGATCATCGCAAGAGAAGGAGAGCTTGGAATCAGTGGAAAAGTCGCTGAGCGACTTGCAATTGGCAATGTCCGATCAGGAGGCATTCCGCACGGAGGTCATCAAATCTCAGGCGGAATTATCGCAGCAACTCCAGCAATTAATGACGATGATGGCAGGTCGCCATTCCGGGGATTCTTCCTCGCACGGCGCGGACCCCAGTGGGGGTCCGAATTCAGGATCGGAATTTCCGGGTGCGACTCCGGAGAAGGCGGTTCCGCCTGGTTATGTGGCGGTCAAGAGTCGAGAATTGCCTCAATTCGACGGCTCTGACCCATTGGCTTGGTTAGCACAGGCCGAGCAATTCTTCTTGGTGCACCAGACGGCGGCTTCCGATCGCGTCCGCCTCGCTCTCATTGCGATGTCGGGGCGCGCTATGTTTTGGGCACAATGGGCTATGCGTCGTACTCCGGCTATTGGGTGGGTCCAGTTTACCAGGGAACTTATTGAGCGCTTCGGAGATAGTTCTGCGAAGAATGCTTACGAGGCGATGCAGGCCACTCGCCAAACGGGCTCACTGGAGGATTTCTTGGCCTTATTCGAGGAGCGCGTTGCGCAACTTCCCAGTCTCTTACCCGAGCAATACCTTGGTATGTTCCTCGGGGGCCTCAAACCATCCATCCGCGACAAGATCTCTGATGCCGAAACGGGGGATGTTCACTCCGCCATCAGGGCGGCGAGGCGAATCTCTCGTTCGACCTCTTTTCCGTCCAATTTCAATCGGCCGGCCTTCCAACAGAACAACCCCAGCCGCGCGGTCTCTGTTTTCCGCAGCGGAACGGCACCTTCTGCAGTGTCGGGTCCTCAAGGGTCCTCGGGTGCTTCATCGAGTCCTCGACCCCCAAAGCACACACGCCGCCTGACAGCATAAGAGGCCCGCGAGTATAGGGCGAAAGGTAAATGTTATCGGTGTAGCCAACCCTATGGACCACTACACAAGTGTGATGCTAAGTTTATGACAATTGTCATAGAGCCGGCTGAGGACGCCATTAACGACCAGTTTGAGATGGGTGCCATTCCAGATGCTCTGCCTTTGGAATCTCCAGGTTCTGACTCGGAATTCTCCGCTGTTACATTGTCAAATTTATCATCGAATGGGTTTGATGGGGCGACGACGATGAAATTATTCAGTCGGGTACGTGACTCCCGGCTCCTTACTATGATTGATAGTGGAGCGAGCCACTGTTTTATCTCCGAGGCTGTGGCAGCCAAGCTCGGGGTTTCCATTATCAGTGCGGCGGATTTTCATGTAATATTGGGGGACGGTTCCCGCGTCCCGATGAAGGGTTTATGCAGAGCGGTTCCGGTTACCCTAGATCGACATACCTTCTTAATTGACTGTTATGTTTTCCCTCTCCGGGGTATCGATTTGATTTTGGGTGTGTCGTGGCTTTCTACATTAGGCGATGTTACCACAAATTGGTTGAAATTATCCATGACATTTATTATCGGAGGTGTGACGGTGCAGCTGTTCGGGGACCCCTCTCTTACCCGAAGGGCTTGTACCCAAAGCGACCTCTCATCCTTGGAGGCCTCGGACGAGATGTGGGTGTTATGGGCGATTCACACTTCGAAGACCACCACTGTTTCCCGTCCAGGGGACTCACTTCCTTCGATCCAGCGACAGGAATTTGAGGCTCTACTAGAGAAATATGCAACGATCACGCAGCCATTACCGGGCCTTCCCCCAAGTCGCCCTAATGACCACCGGATTGTATTGCATGCCGACGCCGGGCAGGTCTCAGTTCGACCATACCGCTACAACCATGCTCAGAAAGACGAAATAGAAAAGTTGGTTGACGAAATGTTGGCGGCGGGCATCATTCAGCCCAGTTCGAGCCTGTATTCCAGCCCGGTGCTTTTAGTCCGAAAGAAAGACGGGTCTTGGCGTTTTTGCGTGGATTATAGGGCATTGAATAAAGTTACTGTACCGGATAAGTATCCCATCCCGGTGATTCAGGAGCTGCTCGATGAGTTGCACGGGGCTCGTTTCTTTAGTAAACTGGACTTGCGTGCAGGGTATCACCAAATTCGTGTTGCTCCGAACGATGTTCCCAAGACTGCTTTTCGTACTCACTCGGGCCATTATGAATTTTTGGTTATGCCGTTTGGACTTACGAACGCCCCTGCCACTTTTCAGAACTTGATGAATGATATTTTTCGCCCGTGTCTCCGTCGTTTCGCCTTGGTGTTTTTTGACGACATTCTCATTTACAGCCCTACTTGGAAGACCCATCTCCACCATCTCGAGCACGCTTTCCGTACCTTAGCCACTCACTCCTTGGTGATCAATCCGAAGAAATGCACCTTGGGTAGTCAATCCGTTGAATATTTGGGTCATGTGGTATCGTTTGATGGGGTTCGAATGGATCCGGGTAAAGTAGCGGCGGTGGTCGAGTGGCCTCGACCTCAGTCCTTCAAAGGCCTACGGGGTTTCCTCGGGTTAACGGGCTACTATCGTCGTTTTATTCAAAATTATGGGAAGATAGCTAGCCCACTTACGGCTCTGTTAAAAAAAGATAGTGGTTCTAAATTCCAGTGGCCATCCGAGGCAGAATCCGCCTTCCAACACCTGAAATCTGCACTCACGTCTGCCCCCGTGCTCCGCATGCCAGATTTTGCTAAACACTTTGTCATCGAGTGTGACGCCTCCGGGCGCGGGTTGGGCGCCGTACTAATGCAGGATAAACAACCGGTGGCCTATTTCAGTAAGCAGCTTGCGGGTCGTACGCTGTCCAGATCAGCTTACGAACGAGAACTGATGGCTTTGGTACTGGCTGTTCAACATTGGAGACCATATTTGTTGGGCAGGCGATTTACGGTCCGTACTGATCAGAGGAGCTTGAAGCATCTTCTCACGCAACCTCTTACCACTCCGGCTCAACAGAATTGGGCGGCTAAGCTGCTTGGGTACGACTTCGACATCGTCTATAAAGAGGGGGTCAATAATAAGGCGGCCGATGCTTTATCACGCTGTCACGAAGAGACCGAATTGTCCGCGGTTTCACTACCTCAGTGGGTGGACTGGTCGGACCTCCAATCGTCGGTTCGGGCGGATGAAGCCTTATCCAATATCATTTCCGATCTCCAGATGGGCCATCCCGCCCCAAAGCATTACTCATGGACCCATAACACCTTGTTCTACAAGAATAGATTGGTTATTCCCAAATCTTCCCGGTGGGTCCGCCTTTTCCTGCAAGAGTTCCACATGACACCAGGAGGGGGTCATGCCGGGGCCTTCCGAACATACAAACGTCTGGCAGCCGTTGTGTATTGGCAGGGTATGATGCGCTCAGTGTTACAGTTTGTGGTTGAATGTGATGTGTGCCAAAAGAATAAGAGTGAAACGAAGTCGCCCGCGGGTTTGCTAAACCCGTTGCCCCTGCCGAGCCAAGTTTGGGAAGATATAAGCATGGATTTCATTACCGGGTTGCCACGTTCGGGAGGGGTTGACTGTATTCTGGTGGTGGTTGACCGCTTCTCGAAGTATGCTCATTTCCTTGGTCTCCGGCATCCGTTCACAGCTAAGTCAGTGGCTGACTTGTTTATGCAAGAGGTCGTGCGTCTTCATGGGGTTCCGAATTCGATTGTCTCGGATAGGGACCCTATCTTCTTAAGTTCATTTTGGCGCGAGCTGTTCAAGACGTTGGGCACTAAGCTAAAAATGAGCTCGGCCTACCATCCCGAAACGGATGGGCAAACGGAGGTTCTCAATCGCTGCGTCGAAACGTATTTACGTTGCTTCGCCTCTGAATGTCCCAGACAATGGGGTAAATGGCTGTCGTGGGCGGAATTTTGTTACAACACTGGGTTCCAATCAGCTGCAGGCACGACTCCGTTCGAGGTGGTTTACAGTCGACCCCCGCCTCCGCTCGCTCCATTCTTGCCTGGGGAAATTCGCGTCCGAGTATTGGCAGAAGCTTTGCGCGAAAGAGATGTGATCCTGAGGGACTTACGTGCCCACTTGCAGAGGGCGCAAACCAGAATGGTTAGGGAGGCAAATAAGCATCGCCGGGAGCTGGAATTTGCGGTGGGAGACAAGGTTTATTTGAAATTCAGACCTTATCGACAGCGCAGTTTGTTCGCTCGGGGTTCCGTCAAGCTTGCTCCCCGTTTCTTTGGACCATTTGTGGTGTTGGCTAGAGTGGGGAAGGTGGCCTATCGTTTGGATCTTCCAGCCGGGTCGCGCATCCACCCGGTGTTTCACGTGTCGCTTCTTAAACCTGCAGTGGGTCAGGTGGATGCGTCGCCCACCTTACCGGAGGATTTGCTGTCTGTGGATCCACCTTATTTGCATGATTTTGTGGTGGATTCTCGCCAGATTTTGCGGGATGGAGTAAAGGTTGATCAAGTGTTGGTGCGCTGGAAAGACTTGGGGAGCGAGGAGGACACTTGGTTGGATACTTCGGACGTGGCAAGTCAGTTTCCGGACTTCAACCTTGAGGTCAAGGTTGCTTCGGGAGGGGGAGCAATTGATAGTGCGCCACCCGTGCGAGTGTATCAACGAAGGAAGAAGACGTTGCCGGCGTAGCTGTTTATTTATTTATGTCCTCTAAGTTTTAGTACTTGCCATTTTTAGTTGCACTTTCCAATTATGTTGCAGTCTTTATTTACTCGGTGTTCATTATTTACTCGGCCCTTGGGCCTGATTGTCAGACTATTTAATTGGGGAACTTTACCCTAGTTGTTTATCGAAAGTATTATTGTGGTTTCGGCCGTGTGGCTTGGGCAGAGATCTTCTCTGTGTTTTTATACGTGAATATTGGGATTGCATCTTTCTGTGCTCAGCGCTAGTTGTTTGTATCACTTTGGTGGTTGAAAAAGGTTAATTTGGCCAACATTTGCATAAAGTAAAACGCATTATCCATAATTTACAGTGACCAAAGCCCGATTTTAAGTCATCACATGCAATTTTATCCCAATTTGGGCTAATTCTAGCAAATTTGGCCTACATTTACAAAAATTCAAAAGTATTGTCCTTAATTAAAAGACCCGCAAACATATTGTCTTTCTTTTGCAACCCCCCAGAGTACAGGTCTAAAAAAACAGAATGTCCATGTCGAATAATGAACCTCACACATAAAAAGATAAATGACAGGTTTTGGTAAAAGCAGTAGACTATCTACAACACACATAATTCAGGCTACACCATATTTAAATCTTAGTAGTAAATTTTAAGTCTCTTATTCTTAAATACAATCATAGAAAGGAGATGCAAAGGTACAAAATGTCCACCACTTACACATATAGCAAGTTATATATATACAATAATCAGGTAAAATATGCCAAGAGATATAGGAAAAGAAGATTATACATTCGACCAGAGGGTGTTTGGAAAAAAACACTTGCCCCAAATGGAAATCTAAATAACTTCTTATTTTGGTCAACTAATTGTAGGTACAACCGTTAATAAGTCGCCACCTTCTAACTTATGGATTCATTTACTTGTTGGTTTATCTAATTTAATCACATTTAACTCATAAGCACTTTGCACCTCATTAAAAAAGGAATCAAATTTTAAACAAAATTCTTTTCTGAGACAATTGTTTTAGATAAAAAAATAGAAATTATTAAGCAAGCCACTGAACCCAAATAATGAAAATACAATCAATGCCAGATGACAGGTAATTGTTTGGTTAGTCCAAGGACCTAGATTCTCCACTAGGTGACCAATTTTAGCTTCTACAAACTATAAGGAAAAGACCACAGAAAAAGGAAATTGCCCTATCGAGTTGAGAGATTTAACTGGTGAGAAGAAATATTGGAAGACAATAAAACCACATGAGAGATATTTTAACATGCAAAAATATAAAATACTATTTAAAAAGAAAAAAAGGGAAGATTTGAGATGGAGGAATCAGAGAAAGAGATAGAGATATATTTACTGACATGAATTAGGCTCTGTTTATCAATCTATCAATTAGGAATATAGGCACTGATTCCCTTTTCCGTCCCCCACCTCCACCCCCGCTTTTCACACTTCAGTTCCTGCCACCAGCCCCTCTTTGTTCCATTCAGTATTATATAAAGAGATGTACAATCATGCATTCTCCAGTAGTGGTGAAAATATAATAATATGCTGAAATACTAGTAAATATAACTCCTACTAGAAATTTTAGACCATCTAAATACCTGTAGACATGACAACAGAGATTTATGAAGCACTTTATTCTCCACCACGCACCTAAATTAAAATACCAACAAGTATTATCTACAAGATAGAACTGTATGATTCTGAAAGAAGACAGGATGCAGCTTTCAATCTTACCCTAGTATTTCTTTGTTGATGTCTCTTGCATTGTACCTCGTATACCCAAGACCTGTGTAGTCCCAAACCTAGAAGACACCAAGGAAAAAAAAAAGTGAGATTTAACTTTCCTGACAACAATCAGGAACGGACCTTTTTCAATATTAATAGTTAGGAGGCAGTTTGCTCAAAATTATGCTCTAGAGCAACTTTACATATGTTGGAATTACCAAAAAGGCAAAACTAGAATTACACATACAATGGAGTGGGAAAAGTTTCACCTAATATGTACATTGTGATCTTGGAATCGACTTTCCAAAATAACAAAAATTAGTTTCTCCCTATTATAAACATTGTGTGAAATTACACTGTTAACCTTGACTAACCTTAACAGCGCTGGATAATGTTATCATAAAATGATTAGATGGACAATTTTTACTGGTTGGATGTTGACTTTTCTTCCATATGGGTATAGTATGACTGATTTGGTGGTTGGACCTATGAGTTGACATATGTAAAAAGTGAAGCTATAGCTAAATACAAAGCATATTATATTCATACCGAGAACCTGACGCATGCAGTAAACCAAAAATATTTAAAAATCACAATGTTTCAAATATATTTCCTGCATCTTATCAAAATAAGCATGATGATGCTCTTCAACATATTTTCATGCGCCCACATCTGAAAGTAATAGCGATCATGCTTCATAGTATACATAAATTACATTAAATCTAATCATTTTAAGATTTAATAAACAATACAGCTCTCACAGAAATACAATAGGTAATCAGGTACAAGATTGCTAAAGTCGTGCCACATGCAGAAAGAACATTATGAAAGCAACAGTGGGCAGATGTTGTGGCACAAATAATCCCGTATTTGGCCTACATTCTATCTCAGAACCAGGGTATACCGGAACCGGGGTTTAGGCCCCGACAATAGGATTTCGGCATTAAACTACCCGACAAAATCGAGGGTCAACACCAGTGAAGATATTGAAGTACTGACAAGATATTGTAATAATAAATTTATTACTGTTCATTACTATTTATTAGATCTACGGTTGGGATTAATACCCTAAAATAAAGGGTCAGGATTGCATCCTTAGTGAGGAGCTTGGGGCTCTATAAATAGAGGCCCCAACCCATTGTAAAAAGGGAGCTCATTTTAGCTTTCTCTTGCCCACAAATTCTCCCCACATAAATAAAACACAAGGCAAGGGAGACCCTCTTGAGGGGACACCCAAAGCCATCTTCAAGGGAAGAACCCATCGGTTCTTCCCCCATTCTTGTGTTCTTCGTGTTCATATTATTTTATATGTTTGTTACCCGATAATCGGGACTACCCATATAGCCACATAAATTCGTCACCTAGACTCGATAAAATCGGTAACAACACACCATGAATAAAAGACTCAATATATAATCTCAGTGTTGGAGAGCACTGAGGAAGTCCATCCTGTGGGGTGTATCTTATATATATGAACAAAATTTTAGGAGGATTAAGATAAATTATAAACTAATATTTGCAGGTAATTCACATTTGACCACAATCTGTCCAGGAACTTAGCCTATCTTACATACATTCAGATAGTTTGACTCTTTGAATTGCTAACCCTAAGCTTTATGCCTCAGGTCCAGTTTAATGCCTCATGGCATCATTCCACAATAAACTTCACCATACCATCAGTATATTATTGATGTATCATCCTATAGGCGATTCCACAGTAATCTCCGTAGTACATATTTTACTCTATTTCAAGGTAAAATATTTCCATTCTATTCAGGTAAGCATTCGTCAATCAGTCTATGATATTAGAAAAGGCACTATACATTAGAAACTCATTCAAATGCAAAATATAGCAGGGTTGGAGTCCTAAATAACATAATGATATTGCAAATGTAACACCTTAAAAATGAGCTATAGTTGCTGGCGTAACAGTACTAACTCTAGGATCTGGAGGATCCTCTTTCTTGATGTCAACACCACTTTGTAATGCTGGATTGCTATCAATAATAGCAACATTTAGTTGGTTTGTCAATGGCATTTTTGCTGCAAGCATATTACATAAAAATTATTATCAATCAGCATGATTTTGCATGTGAAAATAAGCATGAATGAATATTCAGTAATTCATATTTCCTGCATATGGCCTCAAAATCTAGAGGACAATATGAGCTTGTCGTTAACTCTAATAAAAGAATCAACACATCTGTATTATAGGCAAAAAAAAAAAAAAATGTTCATCATTTGCAAAGGACAAAAGCACAAGTTCTTGAAAAATGAGTTCTATAACTATAAGAAACTTGAAAGTGCTATTATCTTTGCACCATCCAAACGTATATGGGCTACTGCATTTTTTTTCTCACGAAGCAATTTATGTGTTCTGCATATGCTGAAAATAAGTCAAAGTGGGGGATCGGTATAATGAGCCCAACTCACTGATTTAGTTGAATATCCTGATAAAATAAGGTAGAGTATAAAGAGTCTTTAAAAAAAAGTATTACAATATGTGGTTCAAAAATACATATGAGTAACACTAGAAGATATGATTGTGAGAAATAATAACAGAACTTGTTTGGAAAAGCAAATTATACACTAAAATTACCCAAAGAGCAGGCCAGAGCCATTCCAACCATGCCACCTCCAACAATAGCAATATCATGCCCGGGTATATTACTATCAAATCCATGTTTGTTTGCGAGTCCCTAGGTATAAAAAAAAAATAACAATTTAGGAGCCAACTATCAAGCAGAAAATACTTTAGAAATAGTATGTTTAGTGCTTGAAATTTAGGCATTAAATAACATAAGAGCTAAGATGACGAAAAAAACACCAGAATCATCCAAAATTAATTAATTTACTCTAAGTATGAGCTTTTCTGATCATTTTTCCTCGTTAAATATATTTTGAGTTTTAGTGTCCTCATCATTGACATCAGATTTTAATAAAGATTCATATGCAGGTAGATATTGCTAAACAATTTTTTCCCTCATCAAGTGCCTTAATATTAGTATTTCTATTTCAATCAAGTACAAATTCATTTGCAGAAAACATACAACAACAGAGAATAAAAAACCCCAGTTATTTTACTGCACATCAGGAAAAAGGGTATCCCATTTTTATTTTTATTTTTATTTTTTTGGCAAAAACTTGTGTCAGAACGTCTCATGGCATGAGACAACACAAATTTACATTCACTCATGTCAAAGTGTTAATGGGTCATACCCAATCCCATCTCACTATTTCATGTCATGAGACGGTCTCACACAAGACCTACTTTTTCTTTTATTATTTCTAATTACTAGTAGTGTGGTTGCATCATGGAACCTCTGTACTACACATTAAATTGATTATTAATAAGACAATAGAAAGTAAGTTTCCCATATTTTGCAAGAAAAGAACCAAAGTGGATCAGCAGTTTAATCAAGAACTTCAAATCCCAAAGACAACATATATGGAGTTTGTATACTACTAGCTTGATCACTTTCTGACACAGGTAACTTGACACCTGCATCACCACATAATGTCCTCTGTGCCAATTTCCAGTTGAAAACCAGTCTTTTTGATGTTAACCTTGCGTAACATTAAGTAGATACTTTATTGTTATACTTGCATATTATAGAGTGATGAAATCGCAGAGACCAATGACAATAAACTTAATAGCCGTAGAAATATACAGTGCAACATAACATATGCAAACAAACAAGAACAAGCACTCTCAGACATTTTTTAGGGCATTAATTAACTCCTGAACATGCAAAAAAACATTTAACTGCCTAATTTTTTTATCTAGAAATAGTTTCTTTCACCTCTTCAAAAAACGTAATAGAAAAGTAAAGAGGCATCATAAGAAACCCTAATGACAAAAACATTTAGGAAAACTAACAAGGAGACAATTTGTTTCTACACTTTGCACCATAAGTACTTTTTTTTTAACCTAATTAAAGCACAAAATAACTCTATTAACCAAATTCATAATACGAAAAAGCCATCTTTAAAGCTCAATCTCCAAAAACTGACAATTCCCAAAATGTTACAGCACCAATTTTTTCCTTTTATTCTGCAATTAATAATTAAACCAAATGAATGCATAACCGGCAACAGAAACTTAAACAACAGCTCATTTACTCATAAAGTGATGATGCATCGACATATTATGTGTTCACAACAGAATTTTATTTCAATCAAATTTTAGCCCAAGTGACGCTAAAACAAGAAACAACAAATTAGGAGAGAAATCAAGAAAATCAAAAAATTAGCAAATAAATTTAAGATTTGAAAAAATCCATACCTATACATTTTCTTGGGGGACTCCTTTTCGAATTCAGAAGAAGAAGCTGAAAACTCGGGGAAGCAATATTGTTGACCGCTGACAATAAATAATGAAATAAAGCAGATTCACAAGTCATAATGGGACGGGACATTCTGTTTAACAATAAATAATGAAATAAATCAATAGAGCTCCTTCTAGAGTTCTAGTAGCAGATTTACAAAAATAAATTAAAAATTCAAGAATAATGACAAGCTTCTGATATTTATCTCAATCAACGAAGTGAATCATAAATTTCTTATAAAGTGAATCATCTAAGAACAGAGTCATTGTATAAGATTAAACTTGCAGAAAAAGAGAAAATCTTAACTTGCAGAAACATAAGATTAAGAATACATCTATGAAACTTGCAGAAACATCAATTACTTACCAGTTGCCAAATACACAAATGAAGAGCGAAGTATTGGAGACGAGAAGAGGAGTTGGAGAAGATTCGTCAAATATTGGTGGCTATGGCTGGTGTCATTCAGCGTTCCGATTCTGGCGTTGTGGCAGGCAAACGAGTGGTTGGGGCCTGGCGAGCGAGCGAGCGAGTGATTGTGGCCTGGGGCTGGGGGCATCTAATTCAAACGGGCGACTCTCAATCGTGGCGAGCGAGCAAGACTGGGGCCTGGGGGCGTCCACCGTTTCAGACGAGATTGGCCGGCGTTCGACGGGTGTGGAGCGGGTGAGGAGAGGGAACGGAAGGTGTGTGTGATTTTGGAATTAGATTCGAGCCCTAAATTTGGGGATTTTGGAATTAGATTCGAAAGTAATAAAATAAAGACAAATTATAATATGCAATATTGCAAAAAGTCTAACCCGTGCAATATGCACAAACCCTACCCGGTTGGCTTCTGTTTTTTATATAAACTAGTTTTGAACCACGTGCGTTGCACGTCGGACGCAATTTATTTTGAAATTTTACTGCTAATTGATCATGAATCATTTAGATGATTTGTCTAACAATAAAAATAATAATATTCAATCGTTGTCGGGTGAGCACTATTTAAAAAGGGTTGAAAATTGAGTTTCAGATACTCCAAATACTGTACAAAAGATGAAGCTTGTAAAGTAATAATACAAAAGATACTGTACAAACCCTTGAAAGTAATAATACAAAGCTCAACTACATCAAGCAGTAGCTCATAAGAAATTTTAACCACCAAATAGAAGTTATGTTCTCATCAAAGTAATATTGGCTAAAGCATCCATAAGAAAATACACTCAATTTGATTTACGGGAAAAGATGAGTAGTAAACAAAATTATCTACCATATTTGATAATTTTTCGCATTTTCTCTCGTAATCCGGTCAAGAAAAAGCAGTTCTTCATCTAAATCACCATTAAGTGACTCAAGTATTAGACGCCTGAATTGCCACACCTAATAGAAAAGAAGAAAATTAAGCATATAATTTAAATGGGATCTCCTAGAAAAACAATTTAGTCAAATTTGGTCAGCTCACAGTATATGCACATAGAAGCTCATTTCTTTTTCCCATAATAATACTTGTCCTGTGTATGACAAAGAAGAGCATTAGTACGCATTTTCTCAAGCACTCACCCCTCCACAAACACAAACCCATAACTAATCTTCTCAGGTTTATGCAAGTCTAAAACTGCAGTCAAAAGTAAAACTGAGATAGGAACATCAACAAAACGAATGAAATAGAGATTTACCTGAATAATCTATGCATCTGGTTGGCTCTTTTTGTTTCCACAGTCTTCTTCACTTTGTGAGCTCCAGACCCCTCATTGTCAAGCACGATTTCTCGTGGATAAGCAAGAGCAAGCTCCCCTAGAGGACCTTTCACTTTCAAAGCTTGGCCTTCTAGTGTGAGAGTCACATTGGATGGCACAGTAATCGGTTGCTTCCCAATTCTTGATTCCTTGCACTCCACTACCTCCAGCCTTGGATGTAGAAACCCCAGAAACATGAATCCCATTTGTGTCCCCAAGAAATGTGCACCTGAGGTAACTAAATTGAAGCCAAAAGACAGGGTCAAAAGACTCAGAATCACATTCTTGGAGATCAAATTGGAGCATATAAACACACCATAGGTTACTGAAGGACAAAGAATTAACAGAATCATCGCCTGGACTGTACAGATGCCCCAATAGGAGACATCATTGCCCACCTAGAGCCCAATTCAATGGCTACCTAGTATTCAAAAGCTCCCTGTGGTGACTTCATTTTAATGCGGATAAATCCTAATTTGACAAAATTAATAAACTATCATCACTTTCCTCACTGCCCGACCCATAACATTTCTTCAATTTAACTTAATCATGCATACACCCAATAATTTTATCCTATACGACATACATTTTCACCTACTTCTCCCCGCTTTAAAAAAAAACCACACGGAAATCTTTCGCATTGGTAAATTTGCTTACGCTATACACGAATTCAAAACAAGTTCATGCATTAGGGTTGAACTTAAGCCCCAACAAACATTAAAAGGACTCATGTTCTATTCAAGTTTCAGCATCACTCAGCAAGCATTTCCGATTTCAAAACAACGCCTATTTCGAATACACCAACAAACATAGAGCAAAACAAACACATAAACAGTGAAACATAATATAGATATGAATTACACACGTGAGATTGCAGTACCTGCGGTAGAAGAGAGCGAGAGCGGAGAGTTAGCTGGTTCGGAATTCACAGAACTGGGGATACAACTAACCTTCTGAACACTAAGAGACCAAAAAATTTATTTACTTTATATATAAAGGTTTATAAGATTATCCGAAAAAAAAAAAAAAACCAATCATTACTCATCTTTTTTTAAAGTGATCCCTCCCTCCTATGAAAGGTTCTAGGGGACAGAGGGGGGACTATATTGGTTTAATATGCTATCTATTTTTGCAATCATGAATCACCTGGAATTTTATAAAATGTATGAATGTTGGAGGGCCATAAATATTGGATAACAAAGGAGTGAAACATGTGTCTGGCTGCAAAATGTCATATCTTGTAGTTATTGAGTCAACTAAAATATGGATGAGTACATCACATGAATTTTCCATTATTACCTTTTAAAACAGTAAAAAAGAAGAGGGAGAGAGATGGAGATTTTAAATGTGAAGTGAATCTAGCCTTCAAACTTTTTAGATTAATAACAAATTCTCATTCAAAGTTCATTATAATCTTCCACCACACTCTTTCGTTAGAAAATTAACCTGCGGAAGCATTCATGCGTGGTTCCAGAGAAGGCAACTTTGCAGAACTCTTTTATGGGGTATTTACAACATTATCTATAGTATTTGGCTATCAACATCGTAACCTAGAAATGAGGAAAATAACTTGAAGAGATCAAAAGTCAATGTTCGATTTTATTATGATATCAACAAAATCTACCTACAATCAGAAATATGGAAATTACTAATTTGGTATAAACCTCGAGATAATGGTAAAAAATAAATAAATTCAACGATCACTGATCATAACTTTAAAGAAAGAGTGATGAGACAACCTATTGACCAAAGTTGTAATGTTTTGGTAAACTTGTTTGTAGAAGGATGGTAAAATCTAGAACAAATCAGTGTCAGAAGCTTGTCAAGAGATAACTGAAGGGAATTGGGATAAGTCTGAAAGGATTCCAATTCTTTTTCCTTTTTTCTTGCAGGCATTAATTCATGGTGCTTTTGGCCAAGTATTTGTTACTCAAACTTTTGGATGCATATCATGATTTAGTTATCAAGACCGGCTGATGAAGGGGAAGTGAGAAGAATGAATTAAAAAGGACCTTAACTTAGGAAAAATTCATGAAGAAGCTTAAACTATAAGCATAATCAAGCATACAACAATCACAGTCCTTGCAGAAATAATAAGAATAAAGAACTATCTACAGAAAGCGAACCTGAAAAGATAACAAATATGTCAAGAGAATATTGCTCTCCCACACGGCTCTGAAGGGGGGGTATCACTTAAAGCCCATTAATTTTAAACGATCAATTGTAGAACTCCTCAACATTAACAGCAAAGAGTAAAAAGGGGAACAAAAAACCTAATAGTTCTATGGGTTGTTCTTTATAAGGTCCTTCTTGGGTGAAACTTCAAATAAAGTGTGCCCCAAAAAGTATCCATAAGTCAAACAGAAAAACACTTGACATCCAAAGTGCATCTTAACACAAAATTCCCCTAAGAGACACTTACACAAGATGGAAATTCTAGAAGCAAAATTGCAAAACAAACCTTGATGAGATATCCGAGCAGCTTTCTTTTGAGTATGTTCTGCTTCATCCCTTTTTCTTTTCACTTTGCAAGTAAGAAGAGCGTCTATAGTATGCATTCCATCTGATGCACAGCTACATATAAAAAGAAGGGGTTCATAGTAGCTATAATAATAATAGAGAAAATTTTGAATTTGAGTTTTAATGTGTACTAATTAACTACCTGAGAGCTAAAACTGCTCTAGGAATTCCACAACATTCTTTAAAACATTTTAGTACTTTGGACTGTGATAAATACAGTCCTGCATCAAGACCAGGGATATAAAGCATCACAACTTTGGGAATTAAGGGCTTGCTCTGCACAAAACGAGCACAATAACTGAGTAAAACACCTTGCTTAAGTAACATATAAAAATTAAGCACTTTTACAGGTTGATCTGAACAAGAATCGAGAAGCAACACATAAACTATTTACTTTAATAAAAACCCACGACGACATGAAGCCCTCAACAAGCACCCAAGTGGCAAGTCCTTGGACATCCTGTAACAATAATTGAAACCACTATTCTAATGTCAATTTTGTTTTCAAAAGAATGCGTACGAATCCAGAAATCCCTGTGGGAAAATCAAACTATACCTGCAAATTCAAGGTTGAGTTAGCCTCTGTCTCCTTAAATACAATATTCAAGAGAGATGAGACACTGAGACTCCAAGGCAAATACTCTGCCCAATCTCGCTCGCCAGGTCACTCCAGTGTATGCGGTCTCCACATGAAAAAAAAACGTCTAGCTCAAGGAAAAATAGAACAGTTACTGAAATTGGGTAGAGGAATATTAACTGAAATTTCATGGGTATTGTGAAATCTCATTCTGCAAAAATTTAACAAAAGAATATTTCATATATTGTTTCATTCTTCGGTGTTCAAGAGTACTGCGGGACACGCCAAACCTTGCAAAATTAGAAAAATGAACAGGAGAGGAGAAGGACTCACGAAACGGAGTTCTGCTTTCTCAATCGGTCAGATCCCAATATCTACCAAGCATCAAACCCGTAAAACAAAAGGGCCCACGAAGCTGATTTCCATTCGAAACAGGTGCAGATAGATGGGGAAGAAGAGGGCCGACGAAAAATTGGGGACGGGGGAGGGAGAAGAGGAAAAGGGCTCACGGATCAGATTTCCAAATCGGAAACGACGGTAGATGGGGAAGAAGAGGCTACGGAAAATGAAAAGACGGTCCCGATCATGAAAAAGTTAAAATTAGGGAAAAAAAGATTAGGGGGAAAATGTCAAATGAAACAAAAGTAAGGGCAAAATGATCCAAAAATGATTTATATTGTTAAGCCATTTTTAATAGTATTATAGATTAAATCAAAATTCGCGGGTTAAAGACGAGTCAAACGGGTCGCTCATTTTTTATACTGCTGAAAATTGTGTTATTGTATGAACAAACGAGTGTTACCGCATGAGCAAAAGTGTGTTACTAGATCATATCATAACACTGATTAGTTCTTGTAGTAACACTCATTTGTTCATGTAATAACACATGAACAAATGTGTTTTACTGTTTTAAATAGAAATTTCCAAAATTTGCGGGTCAAACGATCGCCCATTTTTCATATGGCTGAAAATTATGTTACTGTATGAACAAGCGAGTGTTACTGCATGAGCAAAAATGTGTTACTAGCTCATATCGTAACACTGATTAGTTTTTGTAATAACAATCATTTGTTCATTTAGTAACATATGAATTACTTAATCATATAGTTTTTTTTATCGTTCAGATATTTCCAATTTCATAAGTTAACACATGAATAAGAATTATAATGTTATGATTATCTAATAATTTTAGGATTTTTTTGGTGTTTATCAAGTTTTTCTTCTTCATGATTTAAACCTCTGTTTTTTCGTGATTCCATACTGTTTCTGATATAGTAACACTCACTCGCCCTTAAAGTAACACAGACCTGAGAGCGGATTTTTCTGTTTGCTTTTGCGCGATTTTTTTGGGAAGATCTGTTTGACCCGCGAATTTTATTAAGTTGACCCGAAAATTATTGTTGTTACTTGTTATGAACTAAAGTAGATTAAGATATAAAATATATGTGGATTGTGAAAGTGTAATGAATTATTTTTTTATAGTACTTCCTCTGTCCACCAACTTTTTACATACTTTTCTTTTTTGGTTTGTCCACCAATTTTTTACTCATTCCGTTTTTTGAAATAAACACTACTAACAAACAAATAAATTAGTCCGATAATATCCCTACAATACCATTACTATATCTACTTTTTTAATAAATATTAATTTTTATTAATTTTGTGTCCAACAGTAATGGGAAAAAAATTCGTGGACGGAAGGAGTATAATTTTTAATAAAAATTTATACAAAACGGGTTAGCCTGCGGGCTAGGTTGTGCTGGGCTGGAATTTTATAGGCTACACGTGCAAACTGGACAATCCGTGAACAGTGTTTGGCCCAACGGGCCGGTTTGGACGGTCTGTTTTGCCACCTTTAGGATTGCACATACATTCCCACATCAGATTTATGTAGTCGTTCCCTCCCCTTTTAAATTCCTGCAGTCCCCGGACATGGCCACCGCCACCGCCGCTTCACATAGCCCGCAGCACTACAAAAAAAACACTGTTTTGCGGCGGAAAATTCGTCGCAAACAGTATTTTACGACGGATTCTACGACGGACACGTATCCGTCCCTAAAACAGCCGTAGATAATTTTTGCGGTGGATTTTGCTCTCCGTCGCAAATTAACGACGGACAAATCCGTCGCAAAATTGGCGGGTCACACCCGACCGGGTTGCACAATATTTGCGACGGACAGTAGTCCGTCGTAAATCTTTCAGATTAGACCCGTTCGGGTCAACAACATTTGCGACGGCCACATTCCGTCGCAAATGTTTATATATATTTTTTTTATTTTTTCCTGTTATAATTTGCGACGGGCTGTTTTCCGTCGCAAAATTCAATATTACTGAGCCTATACAAAAAAAAAAAGTGGCTCACGTGGTTCGAGCCCGGGCACCCGGGGCGGGCGCGGACCACTGGGCCAGCCTGCCCATTACTTTTTATATGCAGCCCACCTTTTATATTAGTCTTATTAGGCCTTGAACAATTAATCCATTTTTGCGTCCAAGGGGAATTGAACACGGGACCTCTTGTGCAAGAGGAGGGGGCGCGCGCCACTAGGGCACAAGCTACTTTCGTTCATTTTTATGCAATTAATTGTATATTTATTCAAATTAAGTCATTTTTTTTATAATTCACCAAATTAATTTCTTTTCGTATCTAAGTTGTTTATTAAAATATTTTGCCCAACTATTTTTTTTATTTTGTAAAATTATTTATTTCGACAATGCATAATTTTATAATTCGTTCATTTGTACGCAATTAATTGTATATGTATCCAAATTGACTCATTTTTTTTTCTATAATTCACCAAATTAATTCATTTTCGTTTCTAACTTGTTTTTATAAATATTGGGGCCATTTAATTTTTATTATTTCTGTAAAATTATTTATTTCGACTCCCGCTTAAAATTATAATTCGTTCATTTTTATGCAATTAATTGTATATGTATCCAAATTGACTCGTTTCCTCAGGCTGAGGCTGAGAGGCAAGGTCCTCGAGCATCTTTCTCTGCAAATTAATTATACAAAAAATTAAATAAATTGAACACAAAATATAAAAAATACTTTTAATATTAAAAATTTAAATAATACTATTAATATTGAAATAATACTTACGTGGATCTCGGTGGTACGGCCGTAGGTAGACTTCCCAATCTCCTCGACGAATGAGTGGGCGAGCTGCAATCTCTCAAAATGAGAGGGCTCGCGTCCTTGCTGCGCCGCCTAATTAGAAAAAAAAATAGTAAAAATTAATACCACTCATAAAAATTAGGAAAAAAAAAATAAAAATTCAAAAACTATAAAATTAAAGATGAAACTTACAAATCTCAACCCGTGCTCATAAATGGACCGAGAACCGGCCCGATGTCTCGCCATCCCTTCTCCATCAGGGTCACTACGCCGATTCGCCTTGTTTTTCACCGACTTCTCTTTGAATGCAGGAGAATCCCAGTACCGGAGGAATTGGTCCCAAATCGGCCGCCTTTCACTGTCAGTCCCCATGTCGGTGGCCACTCTATCCTTGTACCACTTGTCCCTCATTCTGTAAAGGAGGTCCCTGTATCTTTCTGTCGCATATTTTTCAAAATTCCTCAACATTTGGTCATCGTGCTCCAGTGCCCAGACACATTCTTTCTGCAATTACAATTTAAATGTAAATATTTGTTTATATATTTGATATTAATAAACGGTGAATTGATAAATTAAATTAATACCTTAAACTCCTCGAAGTATGTCTTTTTTCTTGCATCGGACACTAACCCCCAACTGTAAGTGGTGGGCTCGAATTCACCGCGAAAGATGGACTTGGAAACCTGATTAGAAGCCTCATGACCCGGAATCCAACTGTAAAATTAAAACTTCAAAGTTAGTAAAATAATTAGGTTTTAATTAATAAAAAAATTGAGTATAAAATATTAAAACTTACGTATGACCACATGGCTGAACAGACATCCGTGCTTGAACAACCGGATGCTGGCAGGAGGAGGATGAGCCCTCAGCAGTCTGCTGTGAGGAGGAGGAGGAGGAGGATCCCGCACCAGGCTGTGAAGAGGTCTCTGATAGAGACCTCGGCCTGAAAATAGGTGGAACCACGGGTCTTAGTGAGGCCCGTCGTCTCCTCCCTCCTCGTCCTCCTCGACTCGCCTCCTCATCCCTTGGAGGCTGCTGACTGTCGTTGTCACTGCCTTGTCCGCTCATCTATAACAAATATCACGAATTATTCAATCAACTAATAATATTATTTTGTAAAATTATTAAACTTAAATCAAGCAACTAATATTATTCAAACTACCTACTCAACTAAATTCATTCAACTAAATTAAAATCAATCAACTAATAACATTATTTTGTAAAATTATTAAACTTAAATCAAGCAACTAATATTATTCAAACTACCTACTCAACTAAATTCATTCAACTAAACTAAAATCAATCAACTAATAATATTATTTTGTAAAATTATTAAACTTAAATCAAACAACTAATAGTATTCAAACTACCTACTCAACTAAATTCATTCAACTAAACTAAAATCAATCAACTAATAAAATTATTTTGTAAAATTATTAAACTTAAATCAAGCAACTAATATTATTCAAACTACCTACTCAACTAAATCCATTCAACTAAATTAAAATCAATCAACTAATAATATTATTTTGTAAAATTATTAAACTTAAATCAAGCAACTAATATTATTCAAACTACCTATACTCAACTAAATTCATTCAACTAAATTAAAATCAATCAACTAATATTATTTTGTAAAATTATATATTAAACTTAAATCAAACAACTAATATTATTTAAAATAAAACAACTAATATTATTTAAAATCAATTAACTACCTACTCAACTAAAATCAAACAACTTATAAATATTATTTTGTAAAATTATATATTAAACTTAAATCAATTTACTAATATTATTTTATAAAATTATTAAACAATTCAACTAAAATCAATCAACTAAAATTATTTTGTAATATTATTTAAACATGCTTAACAATTAAAAATTAACAAATTACTAAAACAATTCAACTAAAATCAAACAACTAAAATTACAAAAATTAAAAATATAATATAAACTTAACAATTCAACTAAATTCAATTCTAAACTTAACAAATTCTAAACATGCTTGGAAATTAAATTTTAAACGGTAAAAATGAAGAAAACTTACGATTTAATGAAGAAACGAGCACTCGGTTGGGACGGATTGGCTCTACAGCGACTGCACCCGACTTCTCCCTCATTTTCCTCTCTTTTTCCTCTTCTTCCTCTTATTCTTCTCGCCGTCTGTGCTGTCCTTTATATAAGACGAAAAAATTTGCGACGGACGCCTGTCCGTCGCAAATTGCGACCGCCATACACCTGAACGACGTCATTTTTTAGTATTTGCGACGGCCAAGCCGTCGCAAATGTGAAATTTAAAATTTTGCGACGGAATAGGCCGTCGTAAATTCGAAGTTAAAAATTGCGACGGCAATATCTGTCGCAAAATAGTCAAGTGGACCGTTTCCCCAACGGGTATTTTTTAACGGGTCGGTTTGCGACGGACACGTCCGTCGCAAAATTGAAATTGAAATTTGCGACAGCTAATCCGTCACAAAATTGTCGGTATGCAACGAAGTTAATGGACCCCACACTTTACGACGGATTAACCGTCGCAAAACAGTGCAGTTTGCGACGGTTTTATATTTCCGTCGCAAATTATCTTTTTTTTTCGATGGGCCTCCAATATCCGTCGCAAATTCATGAATTTTGCAACGGATAATTGTCCGTCGCAAGTTTCCCGTCGCAAAACAATGTTTTTTTTGTAGTGCAGGTTCACCGGGACCATATTGTAACAAACTCAATATTGGCGTTATACGTGAAAGTATGCTTTTACTTTGTATAACTCGTGTATCAAACACTCGTTTTATGAGAATAATTCTTTTATCACATTTGCTTTAGTTATGATTGAATGTTGAATTTCTATTGCAAACCGTTCAATATATGATACTAGTTACATTGTAGTTAATGTGGTGATACCCGATCACGGAAGACAACATTAACTGTTTCCTTGTAACTAAACGTACATTTTCACGACCTAGGTGGAATTGAACAATCCGCCGTGAAAGGTCGATGTGTAAGGCTCAGATTGGTCTGTCTTGACTAAGAGATTGCACTAGCACATTTAGTATGTGTTGAAGAGGACCTACATCGAGGATAAATTCTTCTGTTCTGAAATGTGAAGAATTAGACCTCAGTGGTTGTTGATTTCTTAATCTCCGCCACTTAAATAGGACCGTGTGTGCTTAATGGTTACTGCTTTGATTCATGTTGGGTGAGAATCATTGTGACTTCGAACCTTGTGCTTTGGGCAGTAATATTAATCATACGACGGTTGCTAAGATTTAATACGGAGAAACGCGTGCGAGTACGGCTCGTGTGATTAGTCCCCTTGGTGGGCTCAGAAGTTTTATCGTACCAAATCTTGCAACTGAAGAATCAGTTTCTTCGGTACAGATAATAATGTTGAGCTGTCTTTACTCCAAGGTGAAATATATTAATTAATTTAGAGCTATTCAGAAGCTTAATTAATTAATGGACTTGATAATCTTAAACGCGGGAAATAATAACCGGGAGCCCATATTATCGTAATATGGATTAAGATGGATAGTGCAATATTAATTTATTAGTG
Source organism: Ballota nigra (assembly GCA_947034835.1). Classification (NCBI taxonomy): domain Eukaryota; kingdom Viridiplantae; phylum Streptophyta; class Magnoliopsida; order Lamiales; family Lamiaceae; genus Ballota; species Ballota nigra. Next base: position 12,346,993 of record OX344729.1, read on the forward strand.
GTAATAATTAATATTAATGGATTGAATTACATTGGGGCTCAATATTGAAATTCAGAAGTCCATTATGAGGTCCAATCTTAATTCCCCTTAAAGGCCCCTCAAGTAGCCCATTAAGTAGCCCAATAATGATAAGGTGATTAAAATAAAAGAAAATAATTATGCTGATTTTTCTAGTGTATTTTCGAAAATATGATTATTAGGAGAGATTATATTTTGTTGATTTTCTTGGAAAGATATTATGGAAGATAAGTATTCTTGGAATACAAGATTATCTCATATATTCAAGAAGATCCAAATCTTGGATTTTCTACCTATAATTTTTGAAAATTACAACCTTTTAGGAGGGTGAGACTTTTGTGGAATATTTTATTTTGGAGAAAAGAATATATGGGATATATTCAAGATTTCTTAGAGGCTAAGAAAAGATTTTCTCCAAGCCCATATTCACTTGAAATTTTCGGCCCCTACCTATTATAAATAGGGGATGATTATTTCATCCCCAAGTACATAATTCCATGTGTTGGAAAAATCAAGAGCATAGATATTTTTCTTTTTCCTTAGTTATTTAAATTGTTCGATAGCATCTCCCACCGGTGATCGAATAAGGTGAAAGGGAATACTTGAGAAGGCTTTTGGGTTGATAAAACGTGTACGTGTTAGTCCCGTTTATTCAAAGGCCAAGTTCTACGAAAGGTACGTAAATCACATATTATCTTGTTTATTCCGCCATAGAATATATGTGAATTAATTCAACATGCATGATGTTAAATTGGTTGTTGGAATTATTATTTGAATTAATTAGGATTAATTCATGCTAGTAATAATTGTATTTAAATTCGTATTTAAATTTCATCCCGAATAGATTCCGGGCACCCCTATTTTCCCAACAACTGGTATCAGAGCCACGGTTTCGGGCTCTGATCTTTAAATTGGAATTTAAATTGTTAAACATTAAATTGAAATTGGATAGTAGAATTGCTAGATCTTTTTTGCAGGTATCCAATTGTCATGGTTTTTAATGTTGTTATTTTTTCATTCGTGTGAATTAATTGTTTTTAATTCGATTCGTTCGAATTCGTTTTTCTCGTGAGAAAATCCACGAGTAGATTAGTTGGTTTTATTTTGATTCGATCATTGTAATAGACTAGTCTAGATCTAGTATTTATTTTTTTGTAAAATAAATTGTAACCGGATTGTGACGAAGAACGAAGAATTAAAAACGGCGTACCCGGACGATGCATGCGTGCGCGGCGCATTCATGGATGTAAAATCTTGCATGGGGTGAAGAAAACGAGAACGAACGTCGAAACCCAGCGCACGGGGTGCACGGCGCACGACCCGCGCGCGACGGGTTGTCGGCTGCGCACAAGTGCGCGCGCGTGCCTCGGCGCCTCGCGTGCAGCGCTTCGGCGCACCTCGGCACGCAGTGCCTCGACTGCTCGGCCGAGAGGCGCGCGGGCCCACTCCGTGGGCCGACGCGCACCGTATCTCGGGCCGTGGAATTTTTCGGTTCTCCTTTTTCTTTCGTGTGATTTTAAACGTCGTCTCGAACCCCAAATGATGTTGTTTTGATGAAGTGTTGCTGTTCGAGTGGGAGCGTGTCTAGACGAACGACGAAAAGCAACAAGGATGATTTTTCGCATCAAGACGTGAAGAAATTAAACCGTGACAATTGGATTTGAGTGCTCCAATGTGTTTAATTTTGTTTTGATGGATGTTTTATTTCGTGCACTTATTATTATTTGTTAATATGTGTTTGCATGAATTTAATTGTCCAAGAAAAACCTACTTTCAAAAATTACTAAGTATGTTTATTTAATCGCAATTTTATTCCGGATATTAAAATTGGATTAATTTGGCCTCCATAATTTATTTATTTGTGAAGTTCTTTTGGAATACATTCCCCCCTCGGATCAGCCAAAAGAACGGATTTCACATGAATAAATTTCGAAAGGATGATTGTGGATTATTACTAGTGGCGGTATTGACCCTCGCCCCGAGTGGCTTGCTCAAAGCGAAATAATAATCCTGTATTTAATTATGGTTATTACTTAGGCATAGGAAATTGATATTAACTTACTTCCCTCGGAGTCCCTGTCAATTTCTATGTGGTCAAAGTGAGAGCCAACTATTAATTTTGAATTAAGGATTTGTAACTTTTAAGTTTGTGATCCGCTTGAATGTATTTAAATGTATAGACCACCCCTCGTGGCGCATTTAAAATTTTTCGAGATGTTGGCTGATGCATGATTATATTGTTTTAAGGTTTCAATATAATTGATGTGATCGAATTATGTGATAATTTCGTATTTTTCTAGATATTGATATGAATGTATGTTTTATTCTCAGTTCATCATGTCGCAACCTTTTAATCCACTGTTTAGTATACTTAAAGATAACAAACTTGTTGGTGAGAACTATGTTGATTGGAAATGTAACCTTGATATTGTCCTAACCGCTCAACACCATAAATGGGTACTTACTACTCCTAAACCCCAAGAGCCTGCCGAAGATGCGAGCAAGTCGGTCAAGAAAGAGCATAAGAGTTGGTTTGACTCCGATGAGATGACTAGGTGTACTATTCTGGCTTCAATGTCAGATGTGTTGCAACACCAACACCAACACATGGAGACCGCCTCTGAGATAATGCTCAATCTTGAAGCGATGTTTAAACATCAGAACCGTACAGCTAGGAAAATCACCATGCGAAAGATGCTTTCGTTGAAGATGGTTGAAGGTACGCCCGTAAGGGATCACGTTATCGAGATGATGGGTTATCTCAATAAGTTGGAAGTACTTGGTGCGGAATTTGACCTCCCTACTAAGGTCGATTTCGTTCTCCATTCTCTGCCGAAGAGCTTTGAGCAGTTTCAGTTGAACTATCAAATGAATGACCGGGCAAATAGTTTGCCCGAGCTCTTGCAAGCTTTGGTATCGGCGGAGACTCTAATGGATCACCAAACCGTTGCTATGGTGGCAAACGGTCCGTCTTCCTCTTCGGGTCCCAAGGGAGGGAAGAAGAGAAAGAGGACGAAAGGCCAGACCCAAGCAAATCCAACTGTTGCGAAACCCAAGGCAAAGGGAGAAGGAGGTGGAAAGAAAGCTGCTAAGGGTAAGTGCTTCAATTGTGGTGAGAAGGGACATTGGAGGGCGACCTGTTCTAAGCCTAAGAAGGCGGGAAAGAAAGATAAGTCTCATGCTTTAGTCGTTGAAACATATGTTGCGGCGTATGCTGCACACATTTGGGTAGTGGATACCGGGGCAACTGATCATATTTGTTTCACTCTTCAGGGGTTCCAGCTAACCCGACGACTTAGCAAGAATGAGATCACCATCACTTTGGGCGATGCTACGAGGGTGGCAGCCGAAGCAGTGGGAGTCGTGCACCTATCTTTTGAAGATAGAGTTTTAATTTTAAGAGATATTTTATACGTTCCTAACTTTAGGAAGAATTTAATTTCGGTTTCTAAGTTGTTTTTTGATGGATATTCAGTTACTTTTAATAAAGTTGTTACTGTTTCTTTTAAGAATGATGTTATCTGTCATGGAACGTTGGTAAACAATCTCTATACGATTAAGTGTGCACACCACTCAAATAATGAATCTAATAACACGTCGATCATTTCGAGTAATAAAAGAAAGCATTCTTCGGAGATGAACGAAACACTTCTGTGGCATCTTAGACTAGGTCATATTAATCTAAAGCGGATAGAGAGATTGGTGAAAGACGGATCCTTGGAATCGCTCCAAGTCGAGCCATTTCCAACTTGTGAATCCTGTTTAGAGGGTAAGATGACCAAGAGGGCATTTGGAGCCAAGGGGAATAGAGCCACAGAAGTGTTAGAACTCGTTCATACCGATGTGTGTGGTCCAATGACGATCAAAGTGAGAATGGGGTATGAGTATTTCGTCACCTTCATTGACGATTACTCGAGATATGGGTACATTTACCTTATGAGGCATAAGTCTAAAACTTTTGATAAGTTCAAGGAGTTTAAGGCTGAAGCCGAGAAACATAGGGAAAAGAGTATCAAGTTTCTACGATCAGATCGTGGTGGCGAATACCTCAGCGATGAATTCTTGAACTACTTATCGGATGAAGGGATTGTATCCCAGTTAACCGCACCGGGAACCCCTCAACAGAACGGTGTGGCGGAATGAAGAAATCGGACTCTTTTAGAGATGGTCAGATCCATGATGAGTTATTCGGATTTATCCAAGTCGTTTTGGGGTAATGCCTTGGAAACAGCGGCTTACATTCTAAACTTGGTGTCATCCAAATCGGTTCCTAAAACCCCAATGGAATTGTGGACCGGGCGCAAGCCCAGTCTAAGACATTTGCGGATTTGGGGTTGTCCGGCATACGTGCTAGACAAGGAAGCCGGTAAGTTGGATCCACGTTCAGAATTAAGGTTGTTTATAGGATACCCTGCGGGAACGAAAGGGTGTATGTTCTATAGTCCCAAGGATCAAAAGACCGTGATAAGTACACACTTTAAATTCTTGGAGGAAGACTATATGAACAATCGGAAACCTAAAAGTGAAATTACCTTAGAAGAATTGAGAGGTCAAACCTCGATACCAAGTATACAAGATGATGTACCACACGTCACATCTTCACAACCAGAACCCCGTCGTAGTGGGAGGGTTCCTAGGCAACCCGAGAGATTCATGGGGATAGGAGAATCTTCGAATTTGGTTCCCGGTGTTGAATTGGACCCATGGACGTACGACGAGGCAATCCAAGACAAAGATGCGGAGTCGTGGCAAACGGCAATGGAAGCCGAGATGAGTTCGATGGATCATAATCAAGTGTGGGAGTTGGTCGAGCCACCCAGTGGGGTAGAACCCATTGGATGCAAGTGGGTGTACAAGAGGAAAAGAGGACCGGACGGAAGGGTAGAGACCTTCAAAGCGAGACTTGTGGCCAAAGGGTATACTCAGAAAGAAGGGATCGATTATGAGGAAACCTTTTCGTCTGTAGCTATGCTTAAGTCCATCCGTATTCTCTTGTCGATCGCTGCACACCTAGATTACGAGATCTGGCAAATGGATGTCAAGACGGCTTTCCTTAACGGAAGTCTTGACGGGATAGATATCTATATGCAACAGCCCAAAGGTTTCATTGAAAAAGGCCTAGAGAATCTCGTATGAAAGCTTAAGAGATCCATTTATGGACTTAAGCAAGCATCGCGTACTTGGAACCAGTGTTTTGATCAAGAGATTAAGTCTTATGGGTTTGATCAAAACGAGTTTGAAAGTTGTGTGTATAAGAAGCGTGACGGAACTGCAGTGGTATTCTTAGTATTATACGTAGACGATATTCTGCTCATTGGAAACAATGTAAAGGTATTGTCAGACGTAAATGTATGGCTGTCAAAACAATTTGATATGAAGGACTTAGGGGAAGCCGACCACATCCTTGGGATCAAGATCACTCGCGATCGCAAGAAGAGGATGTTGGGCTTATCGCAAGCTTCATACATTGACATTATTTTGAAGCGTTTCAGCATGCAAGATTCCAAGGAAGGATTTGTACCTTTTAGACACGGAATCCATCTATCGAAAAAAATGAACCCTAAGACGCAAGCGGAGATAGATGACATGAAAGGTGTTCCGTACGCTTCAGTCGTAGGAAGCCTTATGTATGCAATGCTGTGTACGAGACCGGATATCTGCTTTGCCGTGGGCATGGTGGCAAGATATCAAAGTAATCCCAGGAAAGACCATTGGACTGCCGTAAAGTGCATCTTGAGGTATCTGAAAAGAACTCGTGAGCGGATGCTGATTTACCAGTCAGATAGTCTAGTTCCCGTGGGATACACGGACTCGGATTTCCAATCAGACATAGACTCAAGAAAGTCAACCTCGGGTAGTGTGTTTTGCATGGGAGGAGGAGCCATTTCATGGAGAAGCGTTAAGCAGAAATGCATCGCCGATTCGACCATGGAAGCCGAGTATGTAGCTGCTTGTGAAGCAGCGAAAGAGGTAGTTTGACTCAAGAACTTCTTAGTGGACTTGGACGTTGTTCCGAATTTACCCGACAAGATAACTGTCTTTTGTTACAATGCCGGAGCAGTTGCAAATTCAAAGGAACCGAGAGCCCACAAGGCCAGCAAACACATAGAAAGAAAATACCATCTTATACGAGAAATCGTTAAGAGAGGAGATATAGATGTGGCAAAGATAGCGTCGGGTGACAACCTAGCGGATCCATTCACAAAGGGTCTGCCTCAGAGTACATTCGAGAGACATGTGGATGGAATGGGAGTCAAGACTATTGCCAATCTGTTTTAAGTATAAGTGAGATGAATTATTAGGTTAGTGTAGGTTGACATGAGATGTCACGTAGAGCTACTACACTAAGACGTGCGTGATGTATACTAAAAGCAGACTTTAAGTATAAGTGGGAGATTGTTGGAGTTATACGTGAAAGTATGCTTTTACTTTGTATCAATATATGGTACTAGTTACATTGTAGTTAATGTGGTGATACCCGATCACGGAAGACAACATTAACTGTTTCCTTGTAACTAAACGTAATTTTTCACGACCTAGGTGGAATTGAACAATCCGCCGTGAAAGGTCGATGTGTAAGGCTCAGATTGGTTTGTCTTGACTAAGAGATTGCACTAGCACATTTAGTATGTGTTGAAGAGGACCTATAGCGAGGATAAATTCTTCTGTTCTGAAATGTGAAGAATTAGACCTCAGTGGTTGTTGATTTCTTAATCTCCGTCACTTAAATAGGACCGTGTGTGCTTAATGGTTACTGCTTTGATTCATGTTGGGTGAGAATCATTGTGACTTCGAACTTTGTGTCTTGGGCAGTAATATTAATCATACGACGGTTGCTAAGATTCAATACGGAGAAACGCGTGCGAGTACGGCTCGTGTGATTAGTCCCCTTGGTGGGCTCAGAAGTTTTATCGTACCAAATCTTGCAACTGAAGAATCAGTTTCTTCGGTACGGATAATAATGTTGAGCTGTCTTTACTCCGAGGTGAAATATATTAATTAATTTAGAGCTATTCAGAAGCTTAATTAATTAATGGACTTGATAATCTTAAACGCGGGAAATAATAACCGGGAGCCCATATTATCGTAATATGGATTAAGATGGATAGTGCAATATTAATTTATTAGTGGTAATAATTAATATTAATGGATTGAATTATATTGAGGCTCAATATTGAAATTCAGAAGTCCATTAGGAGGTCCAATCTTAATTCCCCTTAAAGGCCCCTCAAGTAGCCCAATAATGATAAGGTGATTAAAATAAAAGAAAATAATTATGCTGATTTTTCTAGTGTATTTTCGAAAATATGATTATTAGGAGAGATTAGATTTTGTTGATTTTCTTGGAAAGATATTATGGAAGATAAGTATTCTTGGAATACAAGATTATCTCATATATTCAAGAAGATCCAAATCTTGGATTTTCTACCTATAATTTTTTAAAATTACAACCTTTTAGGAGGGTGGGATTTTTGTGGAATATTTTATTTTGGAGAAAAGAATATATGGGATATATTCAAGATTTCTTAGAGGCTAAGAAAAGATTTTCTCCAAGCCCATATTCACTTGAAATTTTCGGCCCCTACCTATTATAAATAGGGGATGATTATTTCATCCCCAAGTACATAATTCCATGTGTTGGAAAAATCAAGAGCATATATATTTTTCTTTTTCCTTAGTTATTTAAATTTTTCGATAGCATCTCCCACCGGTGATCGAATAAGGTGAAAGGGAATACTTGAGAAGGCTTTTGGGTTGATAAAGCGTGTACATGTTAGTCCCGTTTATTCAAAGACCAAGTTCTATGAAAGGTACGTAAATCACATATTATCTTGTTTATTCCGCCATAGATTATATGTGAATTAATTCAACATGCATGATGTTAAATTGGTTGTTGGAATTATTATTTGAATTAATTAGGATTAATTCATGCTAGTAATAATTGTATTTAAATTCGTATTTAAATTTCATCCCGAATAGATTCCAGGCACCCCTATTTTCCCAACACTCAAGTCACTCAAATTCAATTGAACAAAATAAGCAAAATATCAAGAGAAAAAATCGAAGAAAGATGAAGAATTAGTAAAAGAAAATAAAAAAAAAAATTCGTAAAATTTATAAGATTTTGAAAATAATATTCGAAAAATACCCAATTTCGAAAAAAATTAAATCTCAACAAAAGTATTCGAAAATACTTAACTTTTTGAAAAATAAACTAAATTTCAGCCCAAAAAAACTCGAATATAGACAATTTTTTCTATTTTTCCCCCAAAAAGTGCATTTTTCAAGAGCTATGTTGCAGATCTAAAAAAAAAAAATTGGAATTGAAGATGGAGCGGACTTACGTTGGAGAGAGTTGGATGGACGACTGACATGGGGGTGTTGTTGGGATGACCGACCGACGTAAGTGGTGTTGTTGGGATGGGCCGCCGGCGTTGGGTGTGGAGCTGGTGGTGTGCTCAGTGATGAGAGGGGCTACGCGGCTTGAATTGAGAGTGCGGCGGGCGAGTGTAGCTAGGTGGAGAAGATCTATTGTTACCGATTTTATCGTATCTAGATGATGGATTTATGTGGCTATAGGGATAGCCTCGATTAATCCATAACAAACATATAAGAATGATAAATGAAAAAAGCGAATATGAAGAACACGAGAATGGGGGAAGAACTCTGATGAGTTCTTCCCTTGAAGAGTGACCTTTTTTGGGTGCCCCGGAGGGCCCCTAGCTTGATGTTTGTATATGTAAGCGGGTCTCCTTTTTTTTTTTTAGGAAGGAGAAGATCCTTTACAAAATGGGGGAATGATCCAATATTGTGAACTTGCGGATTTGTGACGTTATATCAAAATGGTGTACTTATGAAGGACATGATGTATACTTTACATGTATGTTTAGAAAAAAAAAAAATACACGGTAGGGTGAATTTCTTACAAAATGGATCTAAATAACCTAGACCATCATACATTTAGACGAGCTCAAATTGACTCATATATTAATGGCATAGGTTATTGGAACTTACTTTTGTAGTGAATACACTACACAGATGAATTCACTACCCTTTGGATGAATACACTATCTATTTTTTCTAAAATACCCTAAATACCCATCCCTCTTATTGTTCACTTTTTTTAATACACTACCTCTCTTCTCCTTCCCAACCCCCTTTCGCTATCGCCCGTCAAAGATGTGCCCCCTCCATCTGTCAAAGCCTCGCCGCAACCATCACTCAAAGTCGACCCGCCGTCGTCGAAGAGTTTTCTACCCAAAACATGACCACAACGTTAGAATATATTTGTAGATTGGGTAAATTTTTGTTGGTGTTTTGATGTTTTTCATGCATTTAGTTATTCCTTGAGTGTATAAAATTGTATTGGTATGGAAATGTTGTTGTTGTTTATTTGTTTAGAGTATTTTTTTTCAAAAATTGTGATGGCTGTTGTTCGACTCTGGTTATCCGAACATTGCCACAATTTTCGGAATTTTTTTCCCGAACATGACGACAATTTTTTGAAAAAAAAATGAAAATTGCACTCAGTTTTGGAAAAAAAAATTCGAACTCCATTCTAATATTTTTTTCGAAAAATATACTCACCTTTTTGGTAAAGATACTACCCAGAAGAATACACTACCTATTTTTCAAAAAATTTAAATATATTTTAATTTTATTTTCAAAAATAAATATAAAAATTGATTTTTTCGAAATATTATGCATTCCATTCTATGCCGAAAAAATATTCAAAAGGCTGAAACAATTTCAGTTTTTTTAGATTAACAGGTAGTGTATTTACTAAAGAGAATGTGCAAATAATCGACCCTTTGAAATTAAGTGGTTGGGCTTTTTCATCGAATATGGATCAGAAATGGGACTGAAAATTGGACCATGATATAGCTGAGTTTTTTGTAAGGCCCAGGTTATTTGCACTAGCCTCTATGTTAAAGACACTAACCGGATTAATACACTATTTTTTGTTCAAATTTTTTTTTTCGAATTTTTTTATTTTTACGAACATTTTTTCCGAACATAATGAAATGAAAAATATTTCGGAAAAAAAATTCAAATTTTTTGTTTATTTTTTCGAAACTTTTTTCCCAAAATGTTGCAAATTTTTGGAAAAAAAATAGTGTATTTATCCAGTTAGTGTATTTAACATAGAGGCTAGTGCAAATAATCGTGGTCTTTTTGTAATTTGGATGGGACGGGCCAAACATTTCTTCTTATTTATATTTTTATTACTTCATCAACCTTCGAATTAAAGGAGGGAAATGAAGATTTGATAAAGATAAATTTTATTTCTACTTCTGCATTAACTTGGAAAGTTATATTAAAGTTGTCACGGCAATTATATGATTTATCTTGTTCATTGAAAAGTTAATAATTTCATTCATTGTTTTGTAGAGTATTTGAATCATTTTCAAGTCCTTATTGGGCCGAACCACCGTTGTTTATAATTTTTTCTTCCGCCTCGGCTATTAACACCCACAAAAATATTTTGTTCACCCGCTACTAAGTTAACCCACTATATATTTTAGTTATTTTTTTTATTTTGCTTAATTTACTCTTTTATAATTTACAACACTGTTTTTTTTACAGTGTCGACCCCACAAACCACCATCACCAACCCAATTTACTTTTTTTCTTTCTTTCTCCCAAATTTAAATGATTGAAACCACCATTACGTCTCTCTATTTTCTTTTCTGTCAATTTTTGCAAACTACCCCCAACTAACTAGTACCCCTCATGCGACTCTTGACCACTCACCTCCCCACAAAATTAACCAATATATAATAATTTTCCCCTTCAGAGCCACCTTCCTAACGGTTTGAAGAAAAAGACCCAATTCCTTTAATTTTTATGGTGTACAAAATTATAGAAAAAAAACTTTAATTTCATTTAAATTGTGTCTCTATAGTTTATATTTTTATGAATATACCTTTTTTTTTCTTTTTTTCTTTAATGGTGTAATTATGTGTGAAAGAATATAAAAATTTATGTGAATTCTTAGATTTTGGGTGGGTGTTGAAAATATGAGTCGTAGGGATGTAAACGAATCGAATCGAGTCGAATACCACAATATATGAATTCGTACAACATCTACACTATTGCTCATTGGATGAGTGCCAAGTGTTGAGACACTTGGACCATATCTAAGCTAGTGACTTTTGGAGTTCCCCATGTTGTACTTGGTCTTTGGCACTACTGAGATGCTCTCGGTGGTGACCGGTTGCTCGTTTGTACGTCTTCGTTGGATGTCGTGGTCCTTTGCATTCCGAGCTGTTCGCCCCTTGCTTGGGATCGTTTTACAAAGTTGCTCGCCTCATTACGAAGTTGTTCGCCCGTATTGATCTTGGTTTGCGCCGCTTGCACAACTGTTCTTTGCAAAGCTGCTCGCCCAAATTCTTCTTGTCACATTAGGGCTTCTCTACAAAGCTGTTCGCTCCACAAAGCTGCTAGCTCCTTTACAAAGCTGTTCGCTCCACGAAGCTGCTAGCTCCTTTCATTTATTATCCTGTTACCAAGCCTAATAATCTCTTCTGTTTATTAATTACTTACTTGTTAGCCACCCAACAATTGCCCCCTAGCTTGGTCTCACGTTGGGCATGGATTGATCAATTGAGACCAAGCTATAATCTCTTCCAAAACTGGGTGAGCATATACACGGGCGAGCATCCGAGTAGTTGGGCGAACAGACGAGCACGGGAACATGCATGCGCGGCCAGCAGCAAACGTCTTTTCGTGTCGCGACGGTTGGATTCCCGAGGCACGGAATGCGAGGCGTCGCGTCAGTCACGCGCGACCCCCAATTTGCCCATAGGGGCCTACAGAATTTTGGGAAAATTGCACTTTCACCCCCGTTTTATCCTTATAAATAGATGATTTTTCCTTCATTCTTCATTTTTTCGGACTTCCGCCATTGACACTTTCTCGAGCTTTTTCCTCTTGCAATTCTTGTGCCCGAATCTTCTTGTGTCTTTTAGCTTCTTGTTCTTCGAAGGTAATTACATCTCACATTTCCTTTTCTTCTTCTAATTTTGTGAATTTTTTCTCTTCTTTTTGCACTTCTTTCGGTCATCACTGTTACTCCGGCCGTGAACCGCCGTCGCGCCGCCGTCCTGTTGATACCTTCACCGTCGTAACTCCTCCGTTGGCGTCATTATCCGTATATTACCCCATAATTAGCCAAATTCCTCCATCACTTATTTTAAATGGAGTTTTCCCCCTCAAGTTCCTCTCAATCCGGACCCGGGCGAAACCCGGAAAAACGACCCATAAATTCGGCTTCTCCGCGCAGATCTGTTCACCAAGCGTTGGCGAACAACCCACGCACGTTGTTGGTGGACGAAGGCACGGACTCAGATGCGAGCTCCGTTGTTCGCTCGGTAGAGATATACGCCGCTGATCGCTCTGGCGATCAGGAAGAGATTCACCCTCTTGCTCGTGAACCCGAAACATCTTCTGACCTTGGAGAAGATTCTGCAGGAGTGGCCGCGGAGATAGAGGGTTCAATTGACCTTGAGGGTGATCAAGCTGACACTGCTGGCGAGCAGCGAGTTGGCGAGCAGAGAGGTCCTACTCTTACTTGGGAGTTTTTAAGGGAGATCAATTTTCCCATCTCTCAAACTACACCAGAATCTCGGATCCCGGAAGGAGTTGTTCGTGACGACGAGTGGGCGGACTATTCTGCTCGCTACTCGAAGACCTTTGCCCCCACATCGAGGGTAATTATGAAGGCTCAGGATGGGAACTTTGCAGCGAGCAAGATTGCTAGTGTTGTTATTGAGGACGATCTGGCGAGCATTCGTGCAACATACAAGATTCCTTATGACATTTTCATGTATGTGCCGAAGGAAGGAGAGACTGCTGATCGCCCCCCACCTGGTTGCACGACGATCAACTTGGATGTGCTCAATACGGGTTTCCCGCTCCCCGTTCATCCGCTCATTGGTCGTTTCTTGTCTGACATGAATCTGGCGATCACTCAAATTACCCCAAATGGTTGGAGTACTCTTCTAGCCTTCATGACTCTTTTTGGTCTTGAGGGTTACAAGAATAAAATAACAACTGCGGAGCTTCTTTATGCCTTAACTATTTCTGAGGACGGTGTTGGCTGGTATTATGTTAAGGCGAAGACCGGAGTGAAGCTTGTTGAAGGTGTCCCCAATAAAATTAAGGGCTGGCATTGTCAATTCTTCTATATTAGTGGAGATTGGCGAGCAACTGAGGGGTTCGCTGGCGGGCAGGCGCGCATCATGTCACCTGAAGGCTTTGGAAAGATCAAACGTAGGGCTGATTTTGTCTTGCTAATTCATAAGTAGGACTAATTTTAATCCTCTTTGTTGTTTTGCAGGTCCAAGAATCTTGAAGTGGGGGCATCCCGATCTCAGCGACGAATACCTCTTCACGTTAGCCGTCATTTCTCTTTGCGACGCTGCTAGTCGCGATTTGGAACATCTTTCAAAAGCTCATTGCCGCAAGCTTGCTAGTTTGATTACGAGTCCCCACCATCTTGAAGCTCAGGCTGCTATCCCTGAAGGTAATTTTCTTGCTCGCCGATTTTTCCTGCTCGCCCTTTTTTCTTGCTCGCCTAACCCTTGTCTTTTTCTTGATAGATCAGAGAGTCACCATTGCTATGCCGGCTGTGCCTGAATCATATTATCTGCTCGCCAGATGAGTTAAACAAATGGCTGAAGCTTCAAGAAGGAAAATGGATCCTCCCCTTGCCATCATGCGCCTCCGAGCAGGGGAGAACCCCTCTGGTCGCCCAGTTGCCGGAGCTGGTCGCCGTAAGCAGGGGACCAAAGTTTCCTCTTCTCCTCGGGATACAAGGAAGAAGAGAGAGAGTGATCGGGAAAAAGAGAAAAGGAAAGCGCCGCGGGGCGATGATGCTCGCGGCATTCGTACTGATGATCGCGCCTCGAAGCGGTCAAAAACTGTTGGAGAAGCGAGCAACATTGCTCCAAGATCCCCTGCTTCGAAATCCACCTCGCTTGAAGTAGTGGACGAACAGCAGGTGGTCGCCAATTTGGTGACGACTAAGAAAGGGGACAATCCCAAAGATACTTCCTACTTGGGTTGGGATCCCATTAAAATCAAAGAGTGAGTCAATCGTCCCCGACTTGCTTGTTGTTCACTGCCTAACACCATGTTGCTCGCTTACTAACACTTGCTTTTTGTTTGTTAGGTATAACCCAACGCTTTACCCTGGCCGAGGGGCAACACTCCACCATCTCTCCGTTGTTACAAACGCCCCCTCCTCGCTTCGTGACATCCCTGATCTTCTTGTTCGTCGGGCAACTGAAATGGTTCCAAGGGTCTGGACAAAATCGGCGAACACTCTTGTTGCTAACCAATCTGCTAGCGATAATGCTCGCCTGGTGGCGTACAATGCTAGCCATCAGTTGGTCAAGTCTCAAGTGCTGCTCGACCAAGTCATGGAGCTCGAGCGAACAAACCGCGATCTGGGCCGTCGCGTGGAGAAGATGGACGAAGAGAAGACCTCTGCCATCAATGAGTGCAAGGCCGAGCATGCTAAGGAGCTGGCTTTGATGGAGAGGAAAATGGAGGCCTCCTTGGCCGGCGAAAAGAGTGCCTTGGACAAGGCTGAAAAGATGATGCTAGAGGTAAAGTCTTCAGATCTAAGAGCCGAAAGGGCTGAAAAAGAGCGAGCAGACTTAGCTGCTCGCCTGCTCGCTGCCGAAGAGCATATCAAGAGGTTGGAGGAGGAGCGCAAAGGCATGATCGACTATGAAGTCCACGAGCAAGAGGTGTTGGACAAGACCAACTTTGGGTACATCTGTGCCTTTGCGGAATGTTTGAGGTCTGTCCACTTCGCCCACGATCACAATCAAGATATTCGTGGTGCGGTGAAGGCGGACTTCATCGAGTACGTGAAGAATTACCCTCCTGCTCCTGGTTTAACCTTGTTCGTCTCCGATTTAGCTGATCTCGGCTTCCCTCTAGACGTCTTCGGCGAGGAGGTCGACATTGCTGCCCCTACTTATGGTGGCTAGCCTGACCCTGCCCCAGCAGCGACCAGCGTGGCAGCCACTGATGAAGTCTTTGAAGGGTTGGCGTCTCTTCCTCTAACTCCTATAGATGGGGCTGGGACAAGTGCCCCGGGCGAGCATCCTAGTGCCCAGGCGACCAGCGCTGCAGATGCTCCTCCTCCTGCTTGAAGACTTAGTTTCTTTTACAATAGGATGTTTTCTTCTTTTTGTGCTTATCAGCTCATCCTTATTGTAAACATATTTTGACTCGATGAAATGAACATCCTTACTAATTTGCAATTTTACGCCTCTTTGTTTGTCTTACTTAGTTGCTCGCCTATTGCTTTTAGCTTATGACTCAGTTTCTAAGTGTTCCTTTTTTTTCTTAAGGTAAACACTTAGTTAATATTTTAAGTTGGTCGTTTGGTTCTTATAGAACTTGACCTTTAATTGTTTGGGCTATTTTGGTCGCTTGTGGACTTGGCCTTGCATTAATGTGGGCTATTGGTCCATTAGGGACTTAGCCTTATTTTGCATTTAATAAGCTTTATTGTTCGTCTTATAACAGACTTGCACTTTTGCAATTTTTTTTTTTGGGCGAGCAACTGAGTAATCTGGACTTAAGGCTCAGAATTTAAAAGAAAGCAAGACAAAAGATAAATACAATTCTGCTCGCATAGTAACTGCACAACTGCTCGCTTTTATATAAACTTGCGCAAAAAAGTTTCAAAATTACAAGAAGCTACTTGTAAAACTTCTAAGACTTACAGGACTTTATTGATAGTACTTCTTGAGTAAAGTAGTATTCCAGGAGTATTGGGACGACTTGCCTTCCATGTCTTCAAGGTCGTATGTGCCGTTGTGCCACTTATTCGTCACCTTGTATGGGCCCTCCCAAGTCGGGCCGAATACTCCTGGTGGTGTTAAAACTTTTCGAAGTACCAAGTCCCCAATTTCGAATTCTCTTGCTTTTACTTGAGAATTGTAGTACTTCGCCGCTCTTTTCTTATAAATTGCATTTTTCAATTCTGCTGTTATTCTTTTTTCTTCAAGCAAGTCTGACTCTGCTGCCAATGCGGAGTTATTTTCTTCTTCGTCAAACGCAACTGTTCGACCTGTCGGGATTTGTAGCTCAATTGGTATTACTGCTTCTGTCCCGAACACCATTGTGAAAGGTGTTTCGCCTGTACTTGTTCTATGTGATACTCGGTATGCCCACAACACCTCCGGAAGCTCCTCAGACCATTTCCCTTGTTTGTCGGCTAAGCGGATCTTCAAAATATGTTTGATTATTTTGTTTATTGCTTCCACTTGGCCATTCGACTGGGGGTGATATGGTGTTGAAAAAAGTTTCTTCATTCCCCACTTTTCGCAAAAATCTCTTATCTTTTTCCCTTCAAATTGTTTTCCGTTATCCGTCACGATCGCTTGAGGCACCCCGAAGCGGCAAACAATGTTTCTCCATATGAAGTTAATCATTTTCTCCTGTGTGATTCGCACAAGCGCTTCTGCCTCAGCCCACTTCGTGTAATAGTCCACTGCCACCACTGCGAATCGAACATTTCCTTTTCCTGGCGGAAAAGGTCCGATGAGGTCAATTCCCCATTTCGCAAATGGCCATGGACTATTGACTGAGATTAGTTCGTGTGGGGGCTTGTGGATGTTTGGGGCGAATAACTGACACCTGTGACAAGTTCGGGCAACTTTGATTGCATCCTGGAGGAGGGTCGGCCAATAATATCCTTGTCTTACGATTTTGTAAGCCAGCGCCCGTCCTCCAGCGTGATTTCCGCATATGCCTTCATGAATTTCCTTCAGTACTGCTTGCCCTTGCCCCCTAGTCAAGCATTTCAGAAGTGGGAGTGAAATTCCTCTTTTATACAACTGTCCATCCATCATGGTGTATCTTGCTGCTCTTTTGACCAACTTGTTAGCTTCAAACGGATTGTCTGGTTTTTTGTCGTTTTGTAAATACTCAATGATTGGTATCCTCCAGTCGTCCTCTTCGAAATCTTTGTTGACTTGATACATCTTGTAGTCTTCGGTTGATGGCTTGGATATTTTTGTCAGCGTAACTCCTGTCAACTCTGCTGGTCCTGTGCTAGTTGCTAACCTGGCTAATGCATCTGCTTGAGCATTGTTGTCTCTTGGTATCTGTTCGATGTATATTTGCTCGAACAAGGAGGCCAGGTGAGCAACAATCTTTTGATACAAGGCCATATTCTCGTCCTTTGCCTCGTACTCCCCTCGAACTTGGTTGACAATCAATTGTGAATCCCCAAAAATCTGTAGCTTTCTTACTCCAACTGCTAATGCTAGGCGTAATCCAGCGATCACAGCTTCGTACTCTGCTTCGTTATTTGTCGCCATGAATTCGAACCGGACTGCTGAAGTGAAAACTTGTCTGTATGGGCTTATCAAGACTATACCTGCCCCCGATGCTGTATTGGTTGACGATCCGTCAACATACATGTGCCAGGGATGGCTATGTCCTCTCGTTGGATCTTGGGGGAAAGTTAGTTCGACTATAAAGTCTGCTAAGGCTTGCCCCTTGATCGCTGTTCGAGGAGCATATGAAATCCCGAATTGACTGATTTCCAATGACCATTTCAGGAGGCGGCCAGCCGCATCGGGTCTGTGTAGTATTTGCTTGAGCGGGAACGTTGTCAACACTTCTACCTGGTGGTCGAAAAAATATGGACGAAGTTTTCTGATGCTCATCATCAGTGCATATGCTAGCTTCTCTGTTGGTGAATATCTGAGTTCTGCCTCGTGTAAAGCTTGACTCACATAGTAGATGGGCAGGTGGAATTTTCCTTCTGCTCGAACGAGTACTGAGCTGATTGCTACTTCTGAAGCTGCCAGGTACAAGTATAACTTCTCCCCTGGGATCGGCTTGGCAAGAATTTTCGTATCACTGAGGTATTCTTTCAACTGCTCGAACGCTTGTTGACAGACGTCTATCCATTGAAACTTTCCCTTCTTGATTGCCTTGAAGAACGACCTGCATTTATCTCCGGATCTTGAGACGAATCTGTTCAAAGCTGCTAGGCACCCGGTTAGCCTTTGGACTTCTTTAACCGATCTAGGTGGCTGCATTTCTATGATCGCTTTCACTTTTACGGGATTTGCTTCGATTCCTCTTTGACTGACCAGATGTCCCAAGAATTTCCCTAAATGGACCCCAAAACTGCTTTTCTTAGGGTTCAGTTTCATGTTGTATGTTCGAAGTATCTCAAACGTTTGAGTTAGATGCTGCAAGTGATCTTCCTTTTTGGAGCTCTTGACAACAATATCATCTACGTATACTTACATCGTCTTCCCGATGTGATCATCAAACATCTTATTGACCAATCTCTGATATGTAGCTCCAGCGTTGATTAACCCAAATGGCATTCTCTTCCAGCACAACAAGTTTTTGTTGGTGTAGAAAGCTGTATGTTCTTGATCATCGGGATGCATCGCTATTTGATGATATCCCGCGAATGCATCCATGAACGTGAGAAACTCATGTCCAGCGGTGCTATCAACTAGTTGATCGATGTGAGGCAATGGGAAATTATCTTTTGGGCAGGCGGCGTTGAGATCTGTGAAGTCGATGCAAAGTCTCCACGCTCTAGTCGCTTTTCTGACAAACACTGGATTCGCCACCCATTGCGGGCATAACGCTTGTTTGATTAAATCGTTATCCAACAGCTTTTTAACTTCCACGTCGAGCGCCTCGTATTTGTCGGGCCCAAATTTTCTCCTCTTCTGATGGACTGGCTTCTTCCTTGGGTCGATGTTGAGTCTGTGGCAGGCATGTTCGGGGCTGATGCCCACCATGTCTGCATGCGACCATGCGAACACATTGAGGTTTGCTTTAAGAAACTCAATCATGTTGGTCCTGTACGGTTCTGGTAGCTCGGACCCTATGAAGAGTTCTAAGCCCTCTTGGTTCAGGTCGACTCTTACAGTCTCCAACTCTTCAACCGGGGTAGCTCTTCGTTTCTGGCCTTTCCATTTGGGGTCAATAATGGGCCCTTCTGCCTTTGGCTCATCTTCGGTCTCCATCGGTTCTGCCCCCAGTCGTGGCTCGATGTCCTCTGCATCAAAATTCATTGCCATTGTTTGTTCTTCCTCGTTGCTGGTTGTAGCAGCTTCTCTTCCTCCTGTTTGGACAAACTGTTCGTCTTCGCGTTCCTGCTCGTCCTCGTCCAATTGTGCGCCTACGCACAGCTGTTCGTCAATGCGCGGCTGTTCGTCTGCGCACAGCTGCTCGTCGACTTCCATTATTTCAGTATCGATGGAAGTCATAGCCTCGCTATCGCCTCCGTCCTTATCTGAGCACCTGTCCGTCACGTTGACTTGATGATCCTTCAATTGTATCTGCAAAAGACATACACGAGCCTTCTTCTGGTCTCCCTTGACTGTACCTGCACCTTTCTTTGTTGGGAATTTTAAACAATAATAGTACGTTGAAACAGCTGCTTTAAATTCATGCAAGAAAGGACGGCCGAGGAAACCGTTATAGGTGGACTGTTGGTCTACAACTAGGAAGTCTACCATCCTATTCATTTTCCTATCCGGGTCCTCGACTGATACAAGCTCGACTGCCAACGTAACTATTCCTAGCGGGGTGGTCACCGCATTTCCGAATCCTACAATCTTGTGATCACAATCCTTGATGTACTCGGCGCAATCTCCCAGCTGGTCCACCGTGCTTTTGAACAGGATGTTCGTATAGGAACCAGTATCGACAAGTAGACGGTGCACTTTTGTCCCCATAATATTGGCACAGATGACCAATGAGTCATTGTGGGGAGTGAGTACTCCGTCTAAATCTTTTTCTGAGAAAGTTAGGTCCCCTGTTCGTTTGGTCGATGGATTCACACCCACTTCCATCACTTGATCTACTGCTCTCAGTTCCGCTTTTCTCTTTCTCTTTGACACAGGTGGTCTTCCATCAGAACAACCACCTACTAGTCCAGCGGGTTCCAACATTAAGATTTCCGGAATAGGCCTTGCTGGGGCTGCTGGGACCTTTCTTTCTCTCTTACCAGCTTTGCTTGGCTGTTCGTCGCTGTCTCCGTCATCCGAACTGGATGGTACTGGTGCCCTTGGTCTTTTACCTGGTTCCCTTTTCACGAACTCGGACAACTTTCCTTCTTCATAGAACCTCCATAACTGCTTCAGCAAATCTCGGCACTCGCTTGTGAAGTGGCCGATGTTCTGATGATATGCGCAGTATTTGTTCGGGTTCAGCTTTCCTCTCTCTTGCCTTATCCTCCGTGGCTCTGACAACATTTCCCTGTCTTTAACGTTGTTGTACACAGCGTCCACGGACATGGTAAGGACTTGATTCAACTTTTCCTTCAACTCAGCTCCCTCATTGAATGACTTCATGTTCTTCGGGGCTTTGTAATCGTTTCCACCAGATTTCTTGCCAAACTTTTTTGGGTCAGCTTTGTCTCCCATTTCTCTGTGTAACGCCTCTTGCATTGACACATGGATCCCTGCTTTGTGTCTGAATTCTGCGTATGTTTTCGGACAAGTCAAGTGCATCTCCTTCCACAGATCAGTTCCTTTCTTTAAACCAGCCATCACTGCCACTATCTTCGTGTCCTCACTCACCATCTCGCCCTCCAGTAAGACTTTATCAAATCTTTCCAGAAATTGCTTATCAGACTCCTCGTCTCCCTGCCTAATATCTGCCAGGCGGTGTCTGTGGGTCAAGTAGGACCCGACAGTTGAGAAGTGGGACATAAACTCTTTGCTTAGTTGGGCAAATGAGTTGATGGAGCCAGGAGCCAGTGCTGAAAACCATCTGTGCGGGCCATCTCCAAGGGTGAGTGGAAAATTTCGGCATTGTGTGGCGTCGGTTGCCCCCATCGAAATCATGAAATCCGAATATTTCGTCGCATGAATGCGAGGGTCCGACGTTCCTTCATACAAACTGATGGCCGGAAATTGTATCTTCTTCTGGATTGGTGCATTGAGGATAGACGGAGATAAAGGTGAGGATGGGAGAACGGTTGATCCGACACCTCTTTGGGATTCCAATTGTTTCTGCAATTCTTCAATTGCTTTTTTCATTTCTTGCAATTCATTTGGGGGAGTCCTTCCGTTGGAAGGCTGTTCATCGTGGTTGAGTTCAACAACTTCTTCACGATGCAGTCCCTTGCCAACAGGACGTTTCTCCTGAGTCGTTTTCCTAGCAGCGTTGCTAGCTCAATTTGGCCCTAGTCGGCCAAAAGCTGATCTTCGGATTCAGTCATGCACCGATGGGCGAGCAGGATGGCGTGATCGCTCCTCGTTCTTTCGGGATGGTTCCCTCCTATTTATATTCCTTGTACCTAGTCTCTCCAAAGCACTTGTTCGGGAAGTACTTTTGCTTGACTCATCTGCTCGACTTGGTGATGATTCTCCTTTTCTTCCCAGACGCTCGCTCAATGGAGCTTTTCCTTTACTTCTATGGACTTTCTCGCTGTCGGCCTCGTCCCGACGTGCATCCTCTCTCATTTTACTTCTTTGTTCGCCCGCTCGTTCCTGCTCGCCCGCTCGATTGGTCGTCACAGGTGCCCTTGACGGTCCTATTGCTTGTCGATTTTGTAATGATTGAAGGACAGCGATCGTCTTTGCTAACTCCTCCGGGTTTTGAGCAAGTGCTTCTACTTCTGGTGGGATTGTATCAATGGTGACCTGAATGTTTCTTTGTGAAGTTGCTCTCACCGTTCGGGCATGTCCTTCGGTGGAAGAAACCCTAGTCCTCGACCTAGGATTCGGAGATGCACTCGAGGTTCGATCTTCTTGTGATCTTATCATTTTGGTTACCAAGATATGAGTGAAGCAGAGGAATGGTGTAATCTAACTCGTAACAAATGTTTTTCTTAAGAGTTACTAGCCTTGAGTGTATGATTATGAAGGTTCACAAACCCTAGTTCATATACTCATGCATTTAAACCCTCAGAATGGTATCTATACAAGCAGCCTTGCACCAAAAGGTGTGAATATTTTAACTCCGGCGGTCTCTTCTCGGATTCCGGCGAGATTTTGCAGATTCCGGTGGGAGTCTTCAACCTTTCTTCGAATTTTTCATAAATGGAGGTTCGGACACCCTCCTTCTAGCACCAATTGTTGATGACCTTTTTATGATCAAGATGATTAGTGACTGTTTTTGCTAAGGAAGATCATCAAACAAGGACTAAGATCATGGGATTTAGCTAAATAATGCTCAAGAAATAATTTTGCAAGAGTTTGACTATTTTATTCAATTGTTCTCCCCCTTTTCATGAAAATGAATGGGGTATTTATAGACATACAAAGAGACCATGTGTCACCATCTTGGTGGCTTAACCATTGGATCTTTGCCACGTGTTAGGACACTTGTACAACATCTACACTATTGCTCATTGGATGGGTGCCAAGTGTTGAGACACTTGGACCATATCTAAGCTAGTGACTTTTGGAGTTCCCCATGTTGTACTTGGTCTTTGGCACTACTGAGATGCTCTCGGTGGTGACCGGTTGCTCATTTGTACGTCTTCGTTGGATGTCGTGGTCCTTTGCATTCCGAGCTGTTCGCCCCTTGCTTGGGATCGTTTTACAAAGTTGCTCGCCTCATTACGAAGTTGTTCGCCCGTATTGATCTTGGTTTGCGCCGCTTGCACTGCTGTTCTTTGCAAAGCTGCTCGCCCAAATTCTTCTTGTCACATTAGGGCTTCTCTACAAAGCTGTTCGCTCCACAAAGCTGCTAGCTCCTTTACAAAGCTGTTCGCTCCACGAAGCTGCTAGCTCCTTTCATTTATTATCCTGTTACCAAGCCTAATAATCTCTTCTGTTTATTAATTACTTACTTGTTAGCCACCCAACAACGAAGAAGAGAGCGGCGTTGCTCGCCGATTTTAGAGAGAGGCGAGAGCAATTTTGCTTGGTAGAGAGAGAAGAGGAATTTGCGGAAAAAATGAAGAGGAAGACGTATGCGTATTTTGGGATGGGGTAGTTTATAGGGAAATATTTTTTTAATCATTTAATTAAATTAAAGGAAGGAAATAAGTATGTGGGTGGGATTATTTCTCAAATTAAAATTAATTTAAAAGGAAAGTAAGATACGTGGTTAAGAATTAATCCCCTTTAATTCTGATATTTTCGATCCCACTAGATACGGTTTAGGGATCGTTTGGTTCACGAGTTTATTTCTGAATTGAGAATTAATACAGTTTTAAAATTCAATTAATATTTTATTGTATTTTAATTACTCTCAATAATTTATTCGGATCGAAAACATAATTTTAAACTTTAATAATTAATTTCTCGAAATCCTTATCCGTTTGAAATGTTCGATTTCTTTCTTCGAACTTGGGAATTTGAATTAGGGTATAAATTTAAATCACACAGTAGCACATAAAAATAATAAAATTAAAAGAAACAAGGATAATAATATAATATTATATAATTAAGGTCTCTATAAAATTAAAAGGTACAAAACGGGACGGGGTATTACACAAATAATATTCAAGAGAAGGTATTATGTGAACAATATTCACAATGAAACTTGTTTGAATGGTATTAGTTAATTAAACTAAAAGTATCAGTGAATTGCACTAAAATTATCAACTCCAAATAGTATTTAGTTTTTTTATTAAAGCTATTAGTTGAAGTGATATTAGTTATTCTCACTAAAGGTGTTAGTTATTTCAACATAAGGTATTAGTATTTTTTATCGATAAAGTTGTGGTTCGAACCCACGACCTTTGTATCATAGGTAGTTGGATTTTAACCATTTGACTTGAGTTATACCACTTCGTCAGATATTAGTAATTTGTTGTTCACGGTAATAGTTACCGGGAGTATTATTCACATAATACTTTGCCAATATTCAAATATTCATTTCAAAATTGTCATTGTTTGAATTCACAAATAAGTTATAAACTTAAAAATTTGCATAGCATAATCAAATAAGTAAATGAAAAAAAAAATTAATTATCAAATTCATGTAAAAAAAACTTTAATAATCAAATTAAGAGTGTTGAACTACAATTTTTTTAATTAGTTAAGTTTTTTAATAATTAAATTACATTATATATTTTTAATTAAAATACTTAATTAAGAATTGCCTACAAGCCCACTTGTTGGATGAAGTTATAAAGGTTAATATCCTTAAAATAATTATAATAAACTTAAATTTATAAATAATTATATTTATTATTACTATTAATATATAATTATGTAATTATATATTTAACCGAATATTTAATCGAATATCTACGAATATCGAATCAAATATCATAGTATTTGTATTTGTATTTGATAACTAATCGAATCAAAAAAATTATTTGTACTCGAATTATAATTATAAAATTTCGAATACGAATACCGAATTTCGAATACAAATACCAAATCGAACCAAAATTGTTTGATTTGTTTACAACCCTACATGAGTGTTTAATAGATTTAATATTTTTTTTATAAAGGATATATTAGTAGTTTTTACTAAATATATCTTGTTAAAAGAAAAAGTGGATGAACAAAATATTTTTACTTGGGTGAACATCCACACTCTTTTTTTTTTTTTAAATAAAAATGCAGAAAAGGAAATGGGAAAAAAGTCTTAATTATAGTATTAATATTCTTTTTTAACAACTTACAAATATAATAGAATAAGTCATTGGAAGCTATTGACACATAGCTTGTTTATTTATTATTTGCTATGTTTGAAAATAGATGTGAATACGCGTCTACCGCTATTTATTAACACTAACTGTCTAATCCCAACTTCATTTAATTAAAATGACTACCCTAATATAAAAAGACGATCTCGTACTGCATTGTCATTTGTTTTATTTTTTTTATTTGTAACTTAAAAAATGGATATAGAGATAAAAAACAAAAAAGACTCATGAGTTGTATTAGCGCGAGGATACTCTCATTTGTTGCAATGCATATTATTAAATATGTGGGGTCATTTGGAAGCTACTGAGAAGACTTTATTTATTTACCGATTTTTTATGAGGAAACCCCATATTTAGCAAATTCTAATGATAAAAGTTTTATTTTGTAAAGAGTTTTAATTTTATTCTTTTTTAGCCAAGAGTATATAATGTTTATCAATTTTACCCTTTTTTCTCTTTTTTAAATTTTAATTACGATTCTTTTTTCTCCTTTTTTTTTTCTTATGCTTATTTTTTCTTCTCCTTCATCTTTTTTTTCGGCGTTTATATATATATTGTCACTTTCTTGATCTCTCCCCCCTCCTTTTCAATTTCTCACATGTATGTTGTTGTCAAACGTTATTTCTCCTAATTTATTCCTCTCCACCATCAGGTGTCTTCATCTCTATTCATTTTTTAAAAATAATTTTAGGGTTTAGAATATATGTTGATACCGGTTTACTAATAGAGGGTTAAAGATTATGAATACGCATCATCCAAATTGTTGTATGAGGCTAACCACTAAAATTATATGGTCTTTAAAATGATGGTACAAATTTAAAATATGGTGGTACGGGCATAATAAAATGTGGTACTGTGTGAATTCAGTACGTGGTATATTAATGGTGGTACGAGATAAATAAAGTGTGGTACATGGATGAATTAATTGTAATAAAGACTAAATATGTGGTGGTATGGTGTGAATAAACTGTGGTACGAACTTAAATAAATTGTTCTACGAACTTAATATAATGTGATATAATGTGTTGTATAAGACTAAGGGATGTATTAATTGTGGTACGGGCTTAATAAAGCGTGGTATGATAATGGTGGTACGAGCTTAAACAAAGTGTGGTACGATGTGCTTTTATTATGATACATACTAAATATACGGTGGTACGGGCAAAAATAAAATATGGTAAAGAGTGCAGTATTTGGGGTACAAACTGAACGTATGACGTTATGGGCTTAAATAAAGTGTAGTAGTGGGTGAATTAACTGTGGTACGAGGTGAACGAATGGTGGTACAAACCCAATTAAAAGAGTTAATTCATTAAGGGTATAATGGACCAAATAATTATTCTCTTGGCTAAAAAAGAACAATTTAAAAATTCATGATATAAAAGAATATTTTTTTTGACATTAGACTATTAATAACTCTACCCCTATTTTTTTATTAAATCGTCACATAACATAAGATAATACAAATTAATACATATATTTATTAAGGTGTTAATGTATCATGTCCAATTTATACTCCATCCTATTAGCATATGACATTAAATGATCTTACGCAAGACCTATTTTTCTTTATATCCATCAGTCACAGAAAATTGATGGGAACACATGGCATCTACAATGCTCAAAATTTTCAACACTAATCTAAGGAATAAAGAAAACGACTTTGTAACCGCCGTGTCACCTTTTCTTTTTAACATAAATAAAGAAATTTGTAAACTTATTTTAATTTTTTATCATTTCTAAATTAGAGTGGTTCTAAAGGTGCATCTAAGTGCAAACTATGCACTTGAATTTTACACTCAAATTTGAAATCAATTTTGATAAAAATTCAAAATTCGCGGGTCAAACTTGACCCGATAAAAAATTCGCAGATATGAGAATGGGTCGGATATCTCCCTTCTTTCATTGACGCAAGTCACAGGTTTGTACACTCACGCTGCCGGGAAGCTTCAATTTTGTGTTAGAGAAAACCATAGCTTGTCGGAAAAAGCTGGAACCTTGCCTAAATTTCTGGAATTGAAAGCTCGCTCTTCGTCTGAATCTTTTCCTCTAATATTTGTTCAGAAAAGTAAATTAAAGACGCCCCAATGTATATTTTGATTTGTGTACTAGGGAAATTGATATTCTCTTGGCGGCTCTATCTGCATTTAATGTAGTTGCTTGCAATTTTTTTTGGCAACAATATGACCGGTATCGTTAAATAAAGTGATGTTGTGTAATCTATCTGGGGATTCTGAGTAAATTGGGTTCTACATTGATTGAAAAAGCAGAGGCATTTTGAAGATTTTTGTGAAACTATTTGTTGTGGTTTATGCACTAGTTTAGCTATTTGTTGGGTACTACTAAATAATTATTGGAGATACCACTGTTCAATGTATTGTTGAGTAATACTTGGGGTATTGATGATTATAACTTGGGGTATTAGTGATTATTGATTGCGCATTTTGATATAACACAATTTGTTAACCCACAAGTGTATGGGATCGTAAATAGCAATGGTAAGCGATCAAGTTTTAAAATATCGAACCTCAAAAGACAACGAGTTCAATGTATGTAAATCTCAAAATTGACATGCTTCAAAAGAAAATTACAGAATTTGAATGTTCTGTTTTTTATTACTTTTTGATGAATTGAACAATAATACTTCAAACAATAGAAAGGGTTGTGAGTATGCTTCGGGTGATTTTGTGTATGCAAGTATTAAAGCTAGCTTAACATATGCCCCTCTTAAGCCTCCTAATCATAGACTAGATCGACTCAACCTCATCTAATCAACAAACTCTCGTTTCGATGACTCGATGCCCGATGCAGAGTTTTCTCGACTATCTAGCATCTCTTGATGATTTAAACGTCTAACTATAGCATTTGGTAACTCATGTCTCTAGATTTAACCTTCGTTAGAACGAACTCAACTCTCGTATGGTTGCTCATTCTAATGAGTTGCTTAATCGAATAGAAAATAAGTCATCACATCTCAAATAATCCACAATCAATGAATCTAATCATTCAATTCAATACAACCGAAGCATATATCAAAGCTAAACCCTAATTCTCACATAATCTCCCTCACCCAAAGCATAGAGGGTTTAGCCTAGGATAACCATGGCTAAACAAGCATAATCAATAATGGAATTCATAGAGATTAAAAGAATTAAACTAAAAACAATGGAGATTAGAGAGATATCACCTATTTGCATATAAATGTAGAAGGAACCTTAATCTAATACTTCAACATTTCATCAAAACTTCAATTACAACTATCTTCAAGACCAATCCCAGCTAAAAATGAAATCTATGGAATGAATTTTAGTAATTTTCACTGAGTAAATAATGAAATCTAAGAAATTCTCATAAAAAAAATGGAAGAAGCTCTTTATTCTACGTGTGGAAGTCTGAATTTGTTGGTAACTGCCTTCTAAGATCTGAAATCACCCTTTTATATGTGTTCCAAAATGCTCCATGCTCGGATTTTGCATTTAAGTCCTCAAAAATCCCGAAAATCTCGCTTTTGGAACATGCCAACATTTCACTCGACCAAAAATGGTGTCACTCGGCCGAATGTCATGTCCACTCGGCCGAGTGACCTCTTGATTCGGCCAAGTGACTTGCTAGCCTGAGTTGTTTCTCCAGAGCACCTTACTCAGTCACTCCACCATTTCACTCGGCCGAGTGGCTTTGCATTTTGACAGAGTGTTTTCTCCAGAGAGTTCCACTCGGCCTTTTTCATTTCACTCGGCCGAGTGACCTTTTTTCTTCTTGGCCGAGTGAATTCTATTTTTATCCTTTTGACCTTCTTGACTTCACTCTTTCCCATCACTTCAATTCCTTATCATTTTTGAACCAATTCCAATCCAATCCCTGCATAGAAGGTGAGTACTCGAGCAAAATAAAATATCGAGAAACGAGACACTAACCATACTAAAATCGAGCTCAATCATGCACAAAACAACTATAAATCACACAAATTTAGATGCAATTACAAGACTAATCAATTATAACTTGGGATATTGTTGAGTATTTCTTGGGGTACTGGTGATTATAACTTTGGGTATTGATGATTATAACTTGGGGTATTGATGATTATAACTTGAGATATTGATGATTAAGTCTTGGGGTAAAACTGAATAGTTCTTTGGAATATCACTGTTCAATGTATTGTTGAGTAATTCTTGGGGTATTGGTGATTATAACTTGGGGTACTGTTGATTATAACTTGGAGTATTAGTGATTATAACTTTGGGTATTAGTGATTAAATCTCGAGGTATTAGTGAATACTACCTCCGTCCCCAGAAGTTTTTCACACTTGGTTTGGACATATTTCTTAAGGAAAAAAAGGGTGTCTGAGTGTGGAGTTAAATAAAATAATAGTTATTTTATGTTTTATTGACTTTTGTGAGATAATGTTAATTCCTTTTTTGGGGTGTGAAATAAATGTTGGGACGTCCATTTAAGGCAAGTGTGAAGAAAATGTTGGGACAAAGGGAGTAATTTTTTGGGCGTATAACTTGGGTATTGGTGATATAACTTGGGGTATTGGTGAGACGCGCACGCGACCCATCTTCGACTCGATTTGTTGCCAGAACCGCGAATTTCGTATGGACAGTCAACAGACCCGCGAATTATGAGTTTTTGTTAAAATTATTTTCAAATTGGAATTAAATTCTAAGTGTATAATATGCACTTGCACGCACCCTAAAATTTGTCTCTAAACTAAGAAGAAAAGCGACTTCATACCTGCTGCATTGTTAATTTTTCTTTAATTTAAAAATAAAAATAAAAAGGAAAAATGGTCTCTCAATGCGGGAGTCATTATGATACCATGAATGAATTTCATGTTATTTAAAAATTTGAATTTATAAAAATGTATGGAATTAATTTAATAATTTAATTTTTTCTGTGTTACAATATACTCCCTCCGTCCCCTCTTAAATTTTAGAGGTTGGGTGACACAAATTTTAAGAAAAATTGTTTAATTGACTTTTTTAACCAATGAATGAAAAGTATTTTGAATTAAAATAGGTATTGTGAGCGTATGTTATTTTCATATTTGGGGTGTGAAATTTATTGTGGGACGCCCCAAATAGAAAAGTGTGAAATTTAAGAAGGGACGGAGAGATTACATATTATTAAAAATAATAATGGTCATAGCACCTACCAGTATTTTAACACTAAAATGAAAACACTACTAATTTTGTTATCACTGAGTCATTAACCTAACAAAAAAAATATAGACCTCGTACCTTGCTGTGCTGACACTTTGCAACATATATAAACATTTCAAATTTGCCATGAGAAACGGAGAATGCGAAGGATCGACACGACTTTTTTTTTTGGTCCACGATAAAATAAATAAGTCCTGCCTGGAGCCAGAAAATAGACAGATGCACAAGTTAATACATATAATAAAAAGATTGAAGAATATTTTAAAACAGGGTTAGTATTAGATTCAATTTTAGTATAAATCATCAATATTTATGGTTCTTCAACTGTATAGATTAAATTAATGGATTTTTTTTATTGTAGGGAAAATAATTAAATGAATTAATTCACATATCTCTACAAGTTCGGACTTTTCGATGAGGTGATATTGTTTCATTGTATTAGAGCAAAAAAGACTCACACCCCAAACAAAAATCATGGTTCGATTCCGACTGAGAGCAACTCCACCCATATTAAATTGTTTACTCATTGAGCTTCCCCAAACATAGAAAGTTGAATCTGACCCATGAGTACAAGAGAGTGTAAGGAAAATAATTAAATTAATTAATTTCATATATATCTCTCTACAAGTTAAAGACTTTTAGATAATACATAATTGTTTCATCGATTTTTCCTTTATGATTAACTATTCTAATAATTTGGTACGATATGCATGTGTGCAATGGACGGGGTGATGAGTATGCATGTGTATTTGTGCACATGTGAGTTAATTTTTCAATCTTGTGAGTTGAGAATCCACAGGTTGTTGAGTGATTTCATTGGAGGTAATTGTTGTACTTAATTACTTTGAATGGGAAATTTGGGTAATTTGTGAAGGAACAAAGGAAGTATGAGATTTTTTTTTTTTTTTTTAGGAAATATAGTTTAGGGGTGTGGTTAAATGAAGTTCCTAATTTTTTGGTTGGTAAAACGAGGATCACAATTTTTTTGGGTAGAAATTAAATACAATAAATTTTAAAAATTGCAATTGTGGCCAAACCGGCCTGAATCAACCCAAGTCAAGCCTAAACTCATCCTGAAATTAGGCCAAATTGGGTCAATCAATCCAAATTTTCAGCCCGCCTTCTGCCAAAATCCGGACAATTAGCCCAATTTTAGTTAACTTTGCCTCAATTTACTATTTTTTAAAGTTATTGTTCTTAATTTGTCAGTTCGAAAAATTGTACTACCTCCGTCCCATCATTATTTGTATATGTGGGGCGGCACACATTTTAAGAAAAATCAACTTTTTGAGTAAAGTAGTGGAATATGGGTAAATATGTGTATATTATTGTGAGTGTGTACGCAAATCAATATTTTCTTTTTTGGAGTGTGTAAATAATTTTGGGACGGACGAATAAGGAAAGTGTGCAAATAATGGTGGGACGGAGGGAGTAGTTCCCATTTTGCCACCCCTAAATTACGATCCCAAAAAAAAATCCGGAAGTCTTGGTCCAAATTTCGAGTGCAAACATATCAATTCATCCTAGCAATCTTTTGTGCTATTACTTTCACGCACAATTTCTATGCTTATCCAATACGATAAGTGTACTTTTGTAACTGAGATGAAAATAAGAAAAGTTCAATTAAACCTACGTCGAGTGTTGCAAGAGGATAAATCCCAGAACACGTTTTCCCCATATTTGGTACACTTGTTCAATTATTTTCTTTAGTTTAATTAGCTAGTATTTTAATATATAATTTATTTTCTTATGCTACAACTCTCTCTTAATTTAGATTTTCACTATGATTGTTGACTTAAACGCAAAATATTAGCTTCAACTAGTAGTTACCCCACAAGAGTATGTGATCACAATAGTATTGGCAAGTATAAGGACCAAATAGTATCGAACTCAAGGGAAGGTATGTATGCGAATAGAGCCCTGGAGATCTACGCGTCGTAGTTAATATGAATGGATGTTTGGGTTTAGGAATGAAATTAAATTACTCTAAAGTCTACTTCTATTAATGCAACTAATGAAATCAAACAATTAACTATGGGTTTAATCAAATACGAGATGGTGATGCTCAGGATATGAATCTCTACGTATACTAACGGAGCTAGTACGATAATTAAAACAACCGTGATGTGCAAGTATTAATCCTAAGTGTACTAAAACTAGGCAATCAACTTTCCTAATCTAGCACCAGATTGAAAGACTAAAAGCTCAAGAATTAACCCTAATACTTCGTTATATCAACCTACTTGACAACCTACTGTTGATAGGCGAACAGCCGGGCAACGAGATTAACATAAAGATACTAATCTAATAAGATTAAGAGATCATCAGAATTAATAATATGAAAGAGGGCGAGCAACAGGGATTGTATGCCTTAGGAGGCGAGCAGCAGGGACTATATCCTAATGAAGGAGGCGAGCAGAAGGGACAAATACCCATCTGAAGGCGGCGATCAACCGGTCATAAATGCCATTACGAGGTAGCAAACAACAAGAACAAGAAGATCCAAAGTCTCAACAAGAGGCGAGCAGGCGAGCAACTGGGATTATAAGGGTTTCCAACACCCAACAAAGACGTACAGACGAGTAGCTGGGCACCAAGGAGAGTAGCTGAGTGGTTTCAAAGACCAAGTACAACATTGGGAATGTCAAGAGTCACTAACTTTAGAAATAGTCAATGTGTCTTTACACTTGGCACCCATTCATTGGGCAATAGATTAGTTGTTGTACAAAAGTCATAACACTTGGCAAAATCCCAATGGCTAAGCCATCAAGATGGTGACACCTAGCCTCTTTGTATGCCTATAAATACCCCTTCATTTGCATGAAGGAGGAGGATTTTTTCCATAATAAAAAAGTTGCCCAACTCTTGCAAATTCATTTCTTGCACTATATTTCATGATCTTAGTATTTGTTTGATGATCTTATGTAGTAAAAACAGCCACTAATCATCATAGATTAGAGAAGGTCATCAACAATTGGCGCTAGAAGGAGGGTCCGAACCTTCGTTTTACAAAAAAGTCGAAGGAAGGTTGAAGAACTCCACCGGAATCTGCAAAATCCGGCCGGAATCCGGGAGGAAGCCATCGGAAATCAAGTGTACACATTATTTAAAGCAAAATCATCCATCTATACATTACTTTAAGAGTTTAAATGCATGTGTGTATGAACTAGGGTTTTCAAACCACCACATTCATACAAACGAAGCTAGTAACTCTTAAGAAAGGTGTTTGTTGGAGATAAAATCACCCCATTCATTTGCTTACCACTTGTACTTCGGTAACCAAAACGGTTCGATCACAAGAAGAACGACATTTGAGCACGTCTCCAAGTCGTAGGTCAAAAACTAGGGTTTCGTCTACTGAAGGACATACACGTACAGTAAAAGCAACTTCGCAAAGAAACGTCCAAGTTACCATTGATACAATCCCGCCGGAAGTGGAAGCTCTTGCTCAAAATCCCGAAGAATTAGCAAAAACGATTGCTGTTTTACAAGCATTGCAAAGACGACAAATGGTCGGGCCATCAGGGACGCAGGCGGCGACCAACAGGGCGAGCGAGCAGCGAAGCGAAAGAAGAAAAGACGCACGAAATGACGAGGTTGACAGCGAAGAAATCCGTAGGAATAAAGGGAAGGCTCCTTTAAGTGAAAGACTTGGAAGTCGAGGAGAGTCTACTCCGGGGACAGGTGAGGAGTCGAGCAGCGAGGACACAAGGAGTATAAGCCACCACCACACAAGAAGAACAAGTTATCGCAGAACACATAGGGAGGATCAACTGAGAGGCGAGGAGCGAGCACCGGGACAAACACACCCTGCTGCTCGCCGCTCAGTGCATGAAAGGCTAAGAAGATCAGCCTTCGGGCGATTAGGTCCCAATGGAGCCAGTAACATCGCTAGGCACGCCACTCAAGAGAAACGTCCCGTTAGCAAGGGACTGCGTCATGAAGAGGTCATTGAACCCAATCATGACGAACAGCCTTCTAGCGGAAAAATGTCTCCAGATGAGTGGCAAGCTTTGAAGAAAGCGGTGGAAGAGATGCAAAAACAGTTGGAGGAAAAGAAAGGCGACGGATCGACGATGTTGCCATCATCACCCTTGTCCCCGGATATCCTTAATGCGCCAGTACAAAAGAAAGTACAATTCCCAGCCATTAATTTGTACGAGGGAAATTCAGACCCGAAAGTACACCTGTCCAAGTATACCGATTACATGATATCGGTAAAGGCATCTGACGCAACTCAATGTCGGAATTTTCCATTGACTCTTGGTGACGGCCCTCACAGATGGTTTTCTGCACTAGCTCCAGGCTCCATCAGTTCGTTCATGCAACTCAGCAAGGAATTTCTCTCGCACTTCTCCACGGTCGGATCTTACCTTACGCAGAGACATAGGTTAGCAGATCTAAGGCAAGGAGACGAGGAGTCTGATAGAGTCTTTCTTGAAAGATTCGACAAAGTCTTACTGGAGGGAGAACCAGTAAGTGAAGACACCAAGATAGTGGCAGTTATGGCAGGGCTTAGGAAAGGAACAGACCTGTGGAAGGAAATGCACCTCGCTTTCCCTAAAACTTATTCCGAATTCAGGCACAAGGCTGGAGTGTACATTTCGATGCAAGAAACTCTACAGAGAGAGCTAGGAGACAAGGCTGATACCAAGATATCGGGAAAGAAGTCAGGAGGGGAATACAAAGCCCCTAGGAACATGAAAGCTTTCAGTGAAGGGTCCGAACTGAAGGAGAAGTTGAACCATGTCTTATCCACATCAATTGAGGCTGTGTACAACAACGTGAAAGATAAGGATATGCTGTCTGAACCCCGCAAGATACGACAAGAACGAGGAAAGATGAACCCCAACAAATTCTGTGCATACCATCAGACTATAGGTCACTTCACGAGCGAATGCCGAGATCTCTTGAAACAGTTATGGAGATTTTACGAAGAAGGAAAGTTGTCAGATTTTGTGAAGCGACAGCCGGGAAAGAAACCAAGGGTGGCGATATCCTCCGGCTCGGAAGATGATGAAAGCGACGAACAGCCGAGCAGGAGGGATCAAAAAAGGAAGAAAACGATGACAGCCCCAGCCGAACCCGTCCGAGAAATCTTAATGCTCGAGCCATCCGGACCGGTAGGGGGCTGTTCTGATGGCAGGCCACTGATGTCCAAAAGAAAAAGAAAAGCAGAGCTGAGGGCGGTAGCTCAAGTCAGGGAAGTTGGGGTAAATCAGGCTACTAAAAAGACAGGCGAGTTGGTGTTTTCTGAGAAGGACTTGGACGGGATACTCACCCCGCACAATGACTCACTGATCATCTGTGCTAACATCATGGGGGCCTGAGTTCACCGTTTGCTTGTGGACACAGGCTCCTACACAAACATCTTGTTCAAAAGCACACTAGATCAGATAAATGATTGTAAGGGGTATATTAGAGAATGTGATCATAAAATAGTAGGATTTGGAGATGCTGTAACCGTTCCTTTAGGACTAGTTACGTTGGCGGTCGAACTTGTATCGACCGAGAATCCCGAAAGGAGACTGACTAGAATGGTAGATTTCTTAGTTGTAAATCAGCAGTCTGCCTACAACGGGTTTCTTGGTCGACCTTTCATAAATGAATTCAAAGCGGCCGTTTCGACGTATTACTACTGTCTTAAATTTCCAACTCCAAAAGGGTCAGGTACGGTTAAAGGTGATCAAAGGAAAGCCCGAGAATGCCTCCTGCAACTTCAATCCACTGACAACAGAATGTCCATGATGGACGAACAGCCGAGCAGCAGGGACGAAGGTGAACCATCCATCCTAGATGAAGTCATGGAGTCCGTCGACACTGAAATGATGGAGGTGGACGACCAGCAGGGCGTGGACGAGCAGGAGGGCATGGGCGAGCAACAGGGAAGAAAGGCCGTACCCGAACTAAATCAGGCTGAAGACTTGGAGCCAAGACTGGGGGCAGAGCCAGTGATCAAGGATGAGATCAACTTTGAAGGGCCCATTATCGATCCTCGATGGAAAGACCAAAAAAGGAGAGCAACCCCGGTAGAGGAGTTGGAGGCAATAAGAATTGACTAAAATCGAGAAGACTTGGAATTATTCATTGGATCTGAGCTCCCTGAGCCATACAGATCCAGAATGGAAGAGTTTCTCAAGTCCAATCTCGATGTATTCGCATGGTCACATGCTGATATGGTAGGCATTAGCCCTGAGCATGCCTGTCATAAGCTAAATATTTATCCAACTAAGAAACCGGTGAGGCAAAAAAGGAGAAAATTTGGGCCCGACAAATATAAAGCATTGGACATAGAAGTGAAGAAGTTACTCGACAATGATCTTATCAAAGAAGCTTTATGTCCTAGATGGGTAGCAAACCCAGTGTTAGTAAAGAAATCAAATGGTACATGGAGGCTGTGTATCGACTTCACTGATTTGAATGCCGCTTGCCCTAAAGATAACTTCCCATTGCCTCATATTGACCAACTGGTGGACAACACGGCGGGACACGAGCTCCTTACCTTCATGGACGCATTTGCTGGGTATCATCAAATACCAATGCACCCAGATGACCAGGAGCACACAACGTTCTACACCAATAAAAACTTGTTATGTTGGAAAAGAATGCCGTTCGGGTTGATTAACGCAGGAGCCACGTACCAAAGACTCGTTAACAAAATGTTCGATGAGTACATCGGCAAGACAATGGAAGTGTACGTGGACGACATAGTCGTGAAAAGCCCGAGAAAAGAAGATCATTTGGAACACCTCGCACAAACATTTGAGATACTTCGAGCGTATAACATGAAGCTAAACCCAAAGAAAAGTAGCTTCGGGGTACACTCGGGAAAATTTCTTGGGCACCTAGTCAGTCAACGGGGTATTGAGGCGAATCCATCAAAAGTCAAAGCAATTATGGATATGCAGCCGCCAAGGTCTGTTAAAGAAGTTCAACGACTAACCGGATGTCTAGCAGCCCTAAACAGGTTCATTTCCAGGTCCGGAGACAAATGC
Organism: Ballota nigra; assembly: GCA_947034835.1. Taxonomy (NCBI): domain Eukaryota; kingdom Viridiplantae; phylum Streptophyta; class Magnoliopsida; order Lamiales; family Lamiaceae; genus Ballota; species Ballota nigra. The sequence continues at coordinate 12,383,800 of OX344729.1, forward strand.
CGACCTTTCTTTGATGCCATTAAGAAAGGACAGTTCCAGTGGACGGATAATTGCCAACAAGCGTTTGAGCAGTTGAAGGAGTATCTGAGTGATACTAAAATTCTATCAAAACCCATCTCCGGAGAAAAACTGTACTTGTATATAGCAGCATCAGAGGTGGCCATCAGCTCAGTTTTAGTTCGAGCAGAAGGGAAATTTCACTTGCCAATTTACTACGTGAGTCAGGCCTTGCATGAAGCAGAGATTAAGTATTCGCCCATGGAAAAGTTAGCATACGCACTGGTGATGAGTGTGAGAAAGCTAAGGCCGTACTTCTTCGATCATCAGGTGGAGGTCTTAACAACTTTTCCATTAAGGCAAATCTTACAAAGGCCTGACACAGCTGGTCGCCTTCTCAAGTGGTCGCTCGAAATAAGCCAATTTGGAGTAACTTATGCACCTCGAACAGCGATCAAGGGACAAGCGTTAGCCGACTTTATTGTCGAATTAACATTCCCTCAAAATCCAACGAGAGGTCATAATCACCCATGGCACATGTATGTAGACGGATTGTCAAATAACACAGCAGCAGGAGCTGGGATAGTGTTGATCAGTCCAGACGAACAAGTATTCACCTCAGCCGTAAGGTTTGAGTTCATGGCAATAAACAACGAGGCTGAGTACGAAGCATTGATAGCCGGGTTACAGTTAGCTCTGGCTGTGGGGGTTCGAAAAGTTCAAATTTATGGAGATTCCCAACTGATAGTCAACCAAGTCCGTGGGGAATACGAAGCCAAGGATGAAAACATGGCCTTATACCAAAAGATCGTTGCTCACCTGGCTTCTCTTTTCGAGCAAATTTACATCGAACAAGTGCCAAGAGATAACAATGCGCAAGCAGATGCACTTGCTCGCTTGGCTACTAGTACAGGACCAGCAAAACTTTCAGAGGTCATCATCACAAGAATCTCCAACCCATCCACCAGTGACTACAAGATCAATCAGATCGAAGAAGAACTGACAGAGGATGACTGGAGAGCACCGATATATAGATACCTCAAAGATAACACAGTGCCTGAAGATCCCCAAGAAGCAACAAAGGTAGCCAAACGAGCAGCAAGGTTCACAATCATGGATAACCAACTTTACAAGAGAGGATTTTCACTGCCCCTACTAAAATGCCTAGCAAAGGGGCAAGGTCAGGAAGTTCTGAAAGAAATACACGAAGGAGTATGTGGAAATCACGCAGGGGGGCGAGCATTGGCATATAAAACAGTAAGACAAGGATACTACTGGCCAACCTTGTTACAAGACGCAATCAGAATTGCAAAAACATGTCACATGTGCCAGCTGTTCGCTCCCAACATCCATAAGCCGCCAACGAAACTTATTTCGGTAAATAGTCCATGGCCGTTCGCAAAGTGGGGAATAGACATCATAGGACCTTTCCCAACGGGAAAAGGGAATGTCAGATTTGCAGTGGTAGCCGTGGACTATTACACGAAATGGGCCGAAGCTGAAGCACTGGTAACGATAACACAAGAGAAAATGATCAATTTTATCTGGAAAAGTATAGTGTGCCGGTTCGGAGTTCCACAAGCAATAGTGACAGACAATGGAAAGCAATTCGAAGGGAAGAAGATAAGAGATTTCTGCAAAAAGTGGGGGATCAAGAAACATTTTTCAACACCATATCATCCTCAGTCTAACGGTCAAGTCGAAGCAGTTAACAAGATAATCAAGCATATCCTCAAAATCCGTCTGGTAGATAAGAAAGGCAAGTGGTCGGAAGAACTGCCCGAGGTACTTTGGGCATATAGGGTATCACATAGAACAAGCACTGGAGAAACACCATTTGCTATGGCATTCGGTACAGAAGCAGTCATACCTATAGAGCTCAAAATACCGACTGAGAGGGTAGCCAAGTTCAATGAACAGGAAAACAACAAGGCACTAGCCGCAGAGATGGATTTGATCGACGAAAAAAGAATCTCAGCAGAAATAAAAAACGAGATATACAAAAGAAGGATTGCAAGGTACTACAACTCACAAGTAAAAGTCAGGGAATTTGAAGTCGGGGATCTGGTGCTCCGAAAAATCTTAGCAACACCTCCAGGTGTATTTGGACCGACTTGGGAGGGCCCATTCAAGATAACTCAAAAGTGGCACAACGGCACATATGATCTCGAAGACATGGAAGGCAACTCGGCCCAATACACCTGGAACGCAGCTTTGTTGAAGAAGTATTATCAATGATTAGGAAACCAATGTAAAGTTTTTCATAGACTATCGTGTCATTTATATTTTTGTAAGGTGTGAGATCGATGAAATCTTCACACTTTTTTGGCAAAATTTGTATGTGGATAAATGATGGTTCAGTGAATTATGTACATAAGAAAGCAAAAGGTATCAAAACCCAACTGTTCGCCAAACAGAAAAGCTGCTCGCCGAAGATACTATATGCATAAAAGTACAAGTACAGTGGAGGCGAGCAGCAGGGTCCATGAGACCAAAAGGCCCACCTGATCGCCCCCTCACAATAAAGTTGCTCGCCAAAGATACTAAGTGCATAAAGCACAAGTATGGTGGAGGCGAGCAACAGGGCACATGTCAACGCATAGTTGCTCGTCCCGAAGCTGAATGCACTTAAGTACAGACACAGCAAGTGGCGAGCAACAAGGCATAGAAAGAAGCATGATAAGGGTTTAAGTTCTTAAAGAACAAAATAAACCTATACATGAACATGCATAAATTTGCAAGGAAAAGTATTTTACTTTCAACTTAAGAAAGAAATACTTAAGCAAAAAATAATTAAAGGGCAAATAAGAGGCGAACAATAAAATAAAAGTGCAATTCTCATTCATTAGCACCAAAAAATTACAAGAGATGAACATACAACCATCATCCTACTACATCAGCTAGACAAAAAAGAAACTGAGCCTAAGTCTCGGGAGCTGGCGGAGCAGGTGGCACCGAAGGATCTTGGGAAGAAGGAGGAGGTTGAACATCTTGCACATCAACCCCAAAGGCCTGCTGCTCGCCTACTGCAGCAGATGAGCTTGCTTCACCAAGAGGATTCGGGAGAAGGGGGCCCAGAGCCTAAAAAATAGTCATGTCCCTATCCGCCTCTACTCTTTCTCTGGGGGCCACAACACGGACGTCATCTTTAAAAACACTCAGATCAACCCCCATCTCTCCCAAATCAGCCACTGGGATTTCAAAACCGGGAGCCGGAGGGTTTTCGGTGACGTAGTCCGTAAAGTCTTTGATGGTCGAAGTCATCACGTCTAGACCGTTATCCAAAGCGTACTTCACGTTCCTTACACTATCAGCATACGCACAGATATACCCAAGATTGGTATTATCGGTAACGTCCTGTACATAAGTGGTATAAGAAATGGCACGCTTATTCTTCTTCTCCAGCTGGTCGACGTGGACCTTCAACGACTCCACTCTTTCTACCAAACCCACCCGCTCGGTCTCCAGGACTTGTAAACGATCAGTAGCGACACCTAAATCCAGTCTAAGCTTCTCTGAAGCATTAGACGCTACCATCTCCCGGTCCTCAGCAGCCTCCACCTCCCGCGTCCATGTGAGCTTGGCTCTTTCGAAGTCAGCCTTCATCTTAGCCAACTCCTCATCTTTCTTCTTCAGCTCCTCGTCCTTCTTCTTCAATTGAACAAGTTGAGCATCACGATCTGCTTCAACTTGCTCAACCCGTCGCCCTAAACTGCGATTTGTTCGCTCCAACTCGATGGCTTGATCCAAGACTCGTTGAGCTGAGATTGATTGATGGCTCGCGTTATAACTCAATAAACGAGCGTTGTCGCTAAGGCTCTGGCTCTGAATAATTTCCTCGCCAGTCTTGGTCCACGAGCGGGGAACATATTCCATGGCTCTGCGGACGTGGGAGTCCTTAATCTCGTGGGGTGCCGGAGGGGACTTCACACAGCTGAACTGGTGAAGTACTTTTGAACGACCAGGATAGTCGTTTTTCCGGTACCTGTTTGAAGGAAAAAACTGTCAAAAAACTAAGTCAAAGGAATAAACAATTGAACTGAATAAGAAGATACTCACTCCCGCATTTTCACGGGGTCGTAGCCCAGGTACGAGTTGTCAGGGGATGAACTCCTGCCCTGACCGGTGATCATCGCACCAATAACTTGTTGCTCAGTCACCTCCTCCACCGGCGAGGAGCGAGCAGTAGATTTACCCACTTGGGAAGAGCCTTGCCCTTTTGTCCGCTTAGCACGGTCATCTCCCCTACGAGGAGCAGTTTCCTTGGCAAGTCGTTTCTTGCCCCTCGTGTCTTGGGGAGGCGGCGAAGAGCGAGCAGGAGGGCGGGGAGCAGGAACAGGGGCCTGAGGAACAGGGAGAGGATCCTGGGGAGCTTCTTCTTCATCCTCATCTGCTTCAGCTCTAAGCCTGATCAAGGAAGTGCAAGGATCAAACTTTTTCTTCTTTGAATGATGATTAGCTGCCATTTGTTTAACCCGACGTGCGAGTAAATGATAGCTTTCGGGAATGGGAGGAACAACGACCATTACCCTTTGAGCTGAAAACAACACAAAAATTATCAGTAAAATTGGCGAGTAGAACTTATCCTAGGCGATCAGCAGGGCCTAGGCGACCAGCAAGACCTAGGCGACCAGCAAGACCTAGGCGACCAGCAGGGCTTAGGCGAACAACAGAGTAAGAGTGAATAATAGGAGATATGAGAAAAGTAATAAGTAATGCTTACCCTCAGGGACCTCTGTTTGTGCTTCCAAATGGTGAGCACTAGTGACAAACTGAGCGTGCTTGCGGAGGTGTGCTTGAGAGAGATGTTCGACACTCCGATCTTTAACGTCCCGAAGAGAAATCAGCGCAAGGACATATAGAAACTCTTCACTCAAATCCGGATGCCCCCACCTCAGGATACGCGGACCTGCAAAAACAAAGAAAAAGATTAAAATTAGTTCACCTAAAAGTTCGATGAACTGAGATTTAAAACCTACGCCAAATTTTGCCGAAATACGTAGGAGAGTCTATACGCCCCGGTCCTCCCGAAAAATCGGAGGACGCCCGCCAATCGCCGCCAATATAAAAGAATTGCCTGTGCCAACCCTTGACCTTGTTGGGCACTCCTTCAACTAGCTTAACACCACTACGGGCTTTGAGATAATACCAACCAAGCCCTTCTTCATGAGCAGCCGAAGAGATAGTCAGTGCGTAGTGTATCTCCGTCGTGCTGATCTTATTCCGGTACCCCTCCAACCCTTAAAGGGTAATAAAAGACAGCAAAGTACTCCAACCGTTAGGAGTAATCTGAGTGATTGCCAGGTTTATATCCTTCAGGAATTGCCCGATTACAGGATGTAGAGGAAGAGGGAACCCCAATTTAAGTATGTCGAGGTTGATAGCAGTGCAACCTGGAGGTGGGTCGTCAGCTCTCTCTCCTGGTTGGGGGGCATACAAATGGATGTCGTACGGAATACGATAGCGAGATCGTATCCGAACTAAATCCTCCTCTATAACCTCGCTGGATACCCTACCTGCTGTGTATGGCGATGGACGGGTTTCCATGATAGGTCGAGCGGGGGTGGGGAAAGTCTTATGATATTTATTGGCGTAATCAATCCAATCTTGTCTTCGGACTACGGCTTTAGGAATAAGAGACTCGGGCATTGGCCTTGAAACGGGAAAGTTTATCTCTCGGAGAAATTCCCATGTGACTCCCTCTTGCTCGCCCCCTGGTGCAGTTGCTCGCTGCTCGCTCCTTACCTGGTGCTCGCTGCTCGCTCCCCTCTCTTCTGGAAGACTCATCCCATCTATTTCAGCAGCGACCTCGGAAGAATCTTCACCCAAGTCCGAATTAGTCCCCTCTCGAGCCGAGGAGCGAGCAACAGGGCCTTGGACGTCCTGCTCGCCCGAGCTTTCCACAGCATAGAATGAATCAACGGAGCGAGCAACGGAGCTCGCCTCAGAGCCCGTCTCTTCATCAACGAGTAGGGTCCTAGGGTTTTGCCCAGCTGCTCGCCGGAGCGAACGGCGAGGAACAGGGGCTGACGGTTCATCTTCCATGGGCTTTTTTCCCAGATCTCGCCCAACAATCTCAACAGATGGCGTATGACTTGAGGAAGGTGACGTCATCTTCGAAAATTTTTGAAATTTTTTGAAAAATTCCCGAACAAATCAAACGATGAAGTTTGATCAAGAAGTGAACGAGTACAACGGCGGCGCGGCGGCGATACGACGGCGATGCGGCGGCGACGCGGCGGCGATACGGCGGCGGCGATGGCAGATAAGTAAAATGAGGAATGGAAATTGCGAAATTGAAAGGAAAATGCAAGTATTGACAAAAACAAACAAGAAAAATCAAAGGATTCACCTTCGATATGGACGAAATCGGTTGAAGAATTAAAGGAAATGACAAAGAGAAAAGCTTAAGGATCGTCAATGGTGAAAATTCGTAAAAAGAAAGAAAAATGAAAGAAAGAGTTATTTATAAGCGTGGATTCGGGGGCGAAAGTGAAAAGTTTCGAAAAATAAAGCCCCTAGATGCAATTTAGGGGGAACACGCGTGGGCGGCAGTGATATCACCAACCGCCCACATCGCCTCGAATTTTGCGCCTCGGGAAGCGAAACGATGCAAATCCAAGGGTTGTTCCTCGCTGCTCGCCTCCAGGAGTTCCCCGCTGGTCGCTCCCCAAAAGTTCCCGCCTAAAAGAAATTTGAAAACCTATTGCTCGCTCCCTACAAAAATCAAACCCACTTTCCCTGTTGCTCGCCTCCTATTTAATAACAGCCTATCCTATAGTTTGACAAAAAGAATATATATCCTTTTATGCCAAACTAGGGGGCATTGTTGATAGGCGAACAGCCGGGCAACGAGATTAACATAAAGATACTAATCTAATAAGATTAAGAGATCATCAGAATTAATAATATGAAAGAGGGCGAGCAACAGGGATTGTATGCCTTAGGAGACGAGCAGCAGGGACTATATCCTAATGAAGGAGGCGAGCAGAAGGGACAAATACCCATCTGAAGGCGGCGATCAACCGGTCATAAAGGCCATTACGAGGTAGCAAACAACAAGAACAAGAAGATCCAAAGTCTCAACAAGAGGCGAGCAGGCGAGCAACTGGGATTATAAGGGTTTCCAACACCCAACAAAGACGTACATACGAGTAGCTGGGCACCAAGGAGAGTAGCTGAGTGGTTTCAAAGACCAAGTACAACATTGGGAATGTCAAGAGTCACTAACTTTAGAAATAGTCAATGTGTCTTTACACTTGGCACCCATTCATTGGGCAATAGATTAGTTGTTGTACAAAAGTCATAACACTTGGCAAAATCCCAATGGCTAAGCCATCAAGATGGTGACACCTAGCCTCTTTGTATGCCTATAAATACCCCTTCATTTGCATGAAGGAGGAGGATTTTTTCCATAATAAAAAAGTTGCCCAACTCTTGCAAATTCATTTCTTGCACTATATTTCATGATCTTAGTATTTGTTTGATGATCTTATGTAGTAAAAACAACCACTAATCATCATAGATTAGAGAAGGTCATCAACACCTACTAAACAAGTTATATGGATTATGCTTAATTAATGAGACCCTTATTTACCCAAGGTGATGTGGTCGTCCTCCCTAGCTAAACCGCTAAATTATAAACCCCTTCTATAACCCTATCATTAAGCCTACTTGTTATCAAAGAGTGATAAGATCATCCTCTCTCTAATAATTTTTGTACTCAATTCCAAGATAATTCTAGGGTTTATTTTAAGAATTCAATTAATTAAGAGAACTAGCACTAAACATCACGAGTTATCCTAATTATGTACCAACATCCTACTTCTACGAGTTCATCTTACCCCAAGCATACAAGGGTTCTAGCCTAACATGGTAATTGAAGTAACGAAAACAATCACAAAAACGATGAACATTTGCATAATTGAATAATCAAAAGAATTGGAAAGCATAAACGAAAGAATATCTCAAAATCTCAATAAATCTGGTAAAGTAGGGTTTAGAAGTCTCAAAGGTTCAAGAACGAAAAAATTAAACGAAAAGAATCAAAATAAGTATCTAAACCACGAATTCGTAAGATCAAAACCTCGTTTACAAGTGTGAAACTCTCCAAAATCTCTCTACCAAGCTCTAAGTATGCAAAAATATGAAAAGTGATAAAAAAAGTCTCCAAAAACGAGCTTGGGATCGGGTATTTTTATGCAACGGGCCAAAAACGGGTGAAAAATGTCAAAATCTCGCAAAGTCGAGCACTAGCGCTCGACCACTTGTTGGTTGAGTGGTCTTCTTTCCAGAGCCTTCAGGGCGCTCGACCACTTGTTGGTCGAGCAGGGGCATTCGACCATAAGTGGTCGAATGGATCCATAGGTCGAATGGAGGCACTCGAGTGGTGGTGCTCGAATGGTGCACTCGGTCGAGCGGTGGCGCTTGACCTCTTTTGGTCGAGCACTTTTCGGCTGCTGTACATTTGTTCGAAAAACCTTCATATCTTCTCAACCGGGAGTCCGTTTTCGTAGATTCAAAATCCTACGAACTCCTCTTTTCGCCCTCTATCCAACTATGAGCATCAAAGAAACAAATTGATGAGTTTATGAAAATATTACTCAAATGACTCTAAATACTCATCACAAACACTCAAAACACGGGCGAATCATGCTACAATTCATGACAATTTCCCCTAATCTATTTATGCATCTTAATCTCTAAAAGTCTCAAATCTCACGGCTTCCAGATCCATGCTAGTCCTAGTGAATTCTCACTTTTTATCACACAAGTACTCAAAAGAGAAGTTCGCAAGCATACGAGTTCCCTCTCAAATCAACTCTAACTCCTACACTCACACAATTCAGACTCTAACTCAACTTCACAACTCACCAACTCATACTCACACTCAAAGAATGCAATCAACAAGCATAAGAGAATTGATAGACATGAAATATGTAGCACATCAAAGCAATATCAGCTCAAGGGTATCTCAAGACACAATATATAACCTAACTTAACTCAAAGAGAGGATGTGCGCCTGTACAATGTCAACATAAAATATATAAAAACTCCACCCCCAAACTTCGACCTTGTGAAGCGGTCTAAGTTTGGGGTGGTGGTTACCTCATCCAAATAATTCAGTTTCTCTCAACAACTTGGCACAGTCCCTTGTCTCGAGTTGGTCCCTTCAATCTCCACTTCTTGGGCATTCCTTCACCCTCAAGACAAGCCTACAAAATAAAACTCTCAAGTACGAGGTTAGAACTTACGAATTAAAATAAAACTCAAAACAAAAACTCTAATAACTAAAAACACTCAAAAGCAAATAAAAATGGGTTGCCTCCCACTCAGCGCTATTTAAGGTCCTAATGCCGGACCGAAATCAAAGGAGCTTATGGGACATGATACTCAAATTTTCCTCCCTTATTCTCATAAGAGAAGATGTCTAAGTTTTTCACTCGATTCCTATCCTCCTTCTTCGCCTCGGGTGGAGACATCACCTTCTTCTTTTTCGCTCTCCATGGAGATACCCACTTCTTGACATTTTTCTTCTTAACATCGACTCCTCCTTTCCTCTCCAACTTGACCATATCCACACTTTTCAGCTCTCCATCCTTCAACTCCTTGCCTTTATCCCTATCAAAATAATCAAGATCATAACGCTCATGGTTTATATAATCAAGTGAAAGACTATCAAAATCACGTATATAATAAAGGTTAGGGATAGAAGGTGTGTCTTCAACACAAGTGTCAATGACAACAAGGGAATGACATCTCTCATCCTCCTTCGGGTACTTCATGACCTCATATAGGGAAATCTTTACTTCTTTATCATCAACTTTCAACGTAATCTTCCCATTCGCCACATCTAACACCATCCCGACCGTGACTAAGAACGGTCTTCCCAAGATCAAAGACACGTGCTCATCTTCCTCCATGTCGAACACTATGAAATCAGCTGAAAAAATATGATCTCCAACTTTAACAAGGACATCTTCAACCACACCTTGAGGTCTAGTAATAGACTGGTCAGCGAGTTGAAGCGTCATCATTGTCGGCTGAAGTTCTCCGCCATCCAGCTTCTTGAATAATGACAAGGGCATAAGATTGATGCTCGCTCCAAGATCGCACAATGCTCTCTTCTTGACTCCATTCCCGATATCACATAAGATCGTGAAACTACCGGGATCCTTCAACTTCGGGGGAAGAGCTTTGTGCACTAATGCACTCACCTCATGGTTCAGCTGCACAAGCTTGGGCTCATCAACTCTTCTTCTTTTGGCTATCAAGTGCTTCAGGAACTTGGCATAATTCGACATCTACTCCAAAGCATCATAAAAAGGTATGTTAATATGTAACTTTTTTTAAAACATCAAGGAACTTAACAAATATTTCATCTAATTTCTTCTTCATGAACCGCTGCGGAGATGGGACTGGTATCACAAATTTGGGCACTCCCCATTCATCTCGCTGGGTTTCCTTCACGTTCTTCCTTGCTTCTCTTGCCTTTTTCCACTTTGGAACTCTCTCAGTCTCCTCAATCTCTTCCTCACTGTCTTTACCTTTCTGAGCATCTTCTACCTTAACTTCCTTCTCAACTTCCACCCCAACTGTCTCACCTCCATCTTTCTTATGTTCTTGTCCCTCCATCTCAATCTCCTTATGTATCTCCTCAAGATCAGCAGGCATTGGAGGACCGTCGTACTTGGTTCCACTTTATAGTTGAATCGCCTTGCATTGCTCTTTCGGGTTCCCCTCTAGCATAGAAGGATATTTCCCGGACTCTCTACCCAATGATTTCGCGATCTGGCTAATCTGAGACTCTATGGAAGTGAACCGTCTATTATTCTCTTGCTGAATTCTATTAAGCTCTATATCCCTCTTCTGAAGATCTTGATCACGCTGATCATTCTTCTTACTCACCACTTTCACATCATACTCCAAAGAGGATAGTCTCTTGCTACCTTCTTCCGCCTTCTGGAGAATGACACATAACATCTCATCAGTGGTAGCACCTCCTTCTCCTCCGGGGAGTTTTGAGCCAGGGTCGACATTTGGAGGTACAATTATTCCCGCTCTCGAATTACTGTAGGACAAGTTCTCGGTCTTCCTCCATTGATTCTGAGGAGGCTGCTGGCCTCCTTGATACCCCTGAGTATTCCTCCATTGATTCTTAGGAGGCTGTGGATCCGGTGGTACAAACGGTTGACCATAAGTTGGTCGCCCCTGATAATTTCCACCTTGATAGTCATTCTTATTATAATTAGGCCCTTCCAAATAGTTGGCCACCTCTTGCTGGCATCTTGGCTGATCCACTTTCTCACTCACTGCAGCATTCCCTCCAATCAGATTTTGTCCAACCTCTAGATTCCTGATCTTCTCCATCATTGCCATCAATAACTTTCTAGTACCCCCACTTTCATCCATCTGATAAGCTCACTGAAACTCTTGTGCCTCATTCCATTGCCCCACATTCTTGACAATGTTATCAATAATCTCTCTGCACTGAGCTGCACCACAATTCAGGAATGCTCCACTAGCACATGCATCAAGGTAGTCTTGACCTGCCTTGCTGGCTCCATAGTAGAAATAAACCATTATATCACCTTCGTTGTACCCATGCCGCGGGCACTCAATGAGCATATTATAGTATCTCTCCCAAGCCTGACGTAAGTCCTCTCCTGACTTCTGCTTGAAAGATGAGATCTCAAGCCTTGCTTTTATCGTTCTAGACGGAGGATAGAATCGCTCGAGGAACAGACGCTCGAGCTCGGCCCATGTGGTTACACCTACCCGTGGAAGCGTGTTATCATACCACTCCTCTACGATTCCAGTTAACAAGAACTGGAACAACCTAAGCCTCTTGACATCTTCAGACATGCCATTATGGTTGAAAATTGAGGCAATCATCATAAAATTCCTCAAGTGAGTATGAGGATTACCCTTTCCGACCTCCCTCTTAAATTGGTTATCGACTAGCATCTTCAGGATCCCTGGGGAGATAGAAAAGTTATTTGCTTCCACTGATGGTAATGCTACACCATCATAATACATTTGCGGCTGTTCCGCAAACCTTCCTCGAATTGCCATACCAGGATCAGTGTTCTGAGGAACGTGTTGAGGATAAACTGGTGGTAGAGGTACTTGCGGAATAGGAGGTTGGTTATAAGTAGGGTGTGGAGGGTAGTATGGTGGGTACTGGTAAGGATAAGGTGGGTTATTTTATGGGTAAACAGGGTTGTTTAGAGGATTTTAGACTTTATTTTGAGCTGGGTCATTTTGATGCTGTGGGTCCGGGTTTTGACTCTGGCTTTTCCCTGAAGGGACTTGATTCTGACTGTCATTTCCTCCAGTACCCTCAACCCGTTCCACTACCTGATTGTACTTAGCTGCAGCTGCATCCAACTTATTCCCTAAGTCCATGTTGTCGTTCACACCACCGGCAGTGATCATCCTTCTATTGAAGGATCTGTTTCTTCTGGCGATTGTCTCAGGGTCCAACTTTATTCGGACTTCGCTCGATTCTCCTTGTGAGCGAGTTTTCATATACCTGAAACACCAAAAGAAATATCAAAACGCAACTGCCTGATGTCTACTAATAAAACAGAAAAATAAAAACACTCACTACTAACTACTAAACTATCTCCAAGTCTTACTCAATGGACATACATCACCATCCCCGGCAACGGCGCCATTGACTTGAACGCAAAATACTAGCTTCAACTAGTAGTTACTCCACAAGAGTATGAGATCACAGTAGTGGCAAGTATAGGGACCAAGTAGAATCGAACCCAAGGGAAGGTATGTATGCGAATAGAGCCCTGGAGATCTACGCGTCGTAGTTAATATGAATGGATGTTCGGGTTTATGAATGAAATTAAACTGCTCTAAAGTCTACTTCTATTAATGCAACTAATGAAATCAAACAATTAACTATGGGTTTAATCAAATACGAGATGGTGATGCTCAGGATAGGAATCCCTACGTATACTAACGGAGCTAGTACGATAATTAAAACAACCGTGATGTGCAAGTATTAATCCTAAGTGTACTAAAACTAGGCAATCAACTTCCGTAATCTAGCACCAGATTGAAAGACTAAAAGCTCAAGAATTAACCCTAATACTTCGTCATATCAACCTGCTTCACAACTCACTAAACAAGTTATATGGATTATGCTTAATTAATGAGACGCTTATTTACCCAAGGTGATGTGGTCGTCCTCCCTAGATAAACCAGTAAATATAAACCCCTTCTGTAATCCTATCATTAAACCTACTTGTTATCAAAGAGTGATAAGATCATCCTCTCTCTAATAATTTTTGTACTCAATTCCAAGATAATTCTAGGATTTATTTTAAGAATTCAATTAATTAAGAGAACTAGCACTAAACATCACGAATTATTCTAATTATGTACCAACATCCTACTTCTACGAGTTCATCCTACCCAAGCATACTAGGGTTCTAGCCTAACATGGTTAACTGGGATACGATCCCTTCGTCCGATAAGTAGTTCAAGAATTCATCGCTGAGGTATTCGCCTCCACGATCTGACCGTAGAAACTTGATACTCTTTTCCCTATGTTTCTCGGCTTCGGCCTTAAACTCCTTGAACTTATCAAAAGTTTCAGACTTATGCCTCATAAGATAAATGTACCCATATCTCGAGTAATCGTCAATGAAGGTGACGAAATACTCATACCCCATTCTCGCTTTGATCGTCATTGGACCACACACATCGGTATGAACGAGTTCTAGCACTTCCGTGGCTCTATTCCCCTTGGCTCCAAATGCCCTCTTGGTCATCTTTTTCCTCTAAACAGGATTCACAAGTTGGAAACGGCTCGACTTGGAATGATTCCAAGGATCCGTCTTTCACCAATCTCTCTATCCGCTTTAGATTAATATGACCTAGTCTAAGATGCCACAGAAGTGTTTCGTTCATCTCCGAAGAACGCTTTCTTTTATTTCTCGAAATGATCGACGTGTTATTAGATTCATTATTTGAGTGGTGTGCACACTTAATAGTATAGAGATTGTTTACCAACGTTCCATGACAAATAACATCATTCTTAAAAGAAACAGTAACAACTTTATTAAAAGTAACTGAATATCCATTATAAAACAACTTAGAAACTGAAATTAAATTCTTCCTAAAGTTCGGAACGTATAAAACATCTCTTAAAATTAAAACTCTATCTTCAAAAGATAGGTGCACGACTCCCACTGCTTCGGCTGCCACTCTCGTAGCATCGCCCAAAGTGATGGTGATCTCATTCTTGCTAAGTCGCCGGGTTTGCTGGAACCCCTGAAGAGTGAAACAAATATGATCAGTTGCCCCGGTATCCAGTACCCAAACGTGGGCAGCATACGCCGCAACATATGTTTCAACGACTAAAGCATGAGACTTACCTTTCTTTACCGCCTTCTTAGGCTTAGAACATGTAGACCTCCAATGTCCTTTCTCCCCGCAATTGAAGCACTTACTCTTACCGGATATCTTCACACCGTACGACTTGAATGCTCTTTCTTTGCCACCAAGAGTGAGTCTACTGGTTTGGTTCCGATCAATCTCCTTCTTCTCAATCTTACCTTCCATTGGCCTAGATTTCGAGAAAAAGCTCTTGATCACCAAAGCCTCGTCCCTACTCCCTAAGTATGACTTTACCGTTATCAGAGCTTTGAGCAGGGTATCTAAAGTGAACTTGTGTTCCGATAACACGTATTCCCAAAAGAACCCATCAAAACTACTCGATAGCTTTAGGAGTATGGAATCGATTTGACTTTCTTCACTTTTTCCGGCACCAAGAAACTCGAGTTTTTCAAACTCACGCCTAAATTTGAGAACATGATCCCTTACAGGTGTTCCCTTCACCATTTCCTTCGTGAGCTTCTCACGAATGGTGAACAGATTTGCCATGGGGTTCTGATGTTGAAACATCTCTTCAAGGCTATTCATGATATCAACAGCCGCTTCAATGCCTTCATGAATGCGTTTCAAATCTTCAAACATAAATGTCAAGATGATGCGCTTCATGTGCTTATTGGAATGCTTCCAATCATCGAATATCGCCCTTTTCCCATTACTTGACTTATCATTAGGTTTCTTGGGTACGTCAACGCTAAATATCCAATAGTGTTCTTGCGTAGGTAGGACCATATTCATGTTACGTTTCCAATCAACATAGTTCTCACCAACAAGTTTATTATCTTTAAGTATACTAAACAGTGGATTAAAAGGTTGCGACATGATGAACTGAGAATAAAACATACATTCATATCAATATCTAGAAAAATACAAAATTATCACATAATTTGATCACATCAATTATATTGAAACCTTAAAACAATATAATCATGCATCAGCCAACATCTCGAAACAATTTAAATGCGCCACGAGTGGTGGTCTATACATTTAAATACATTCAAGCGGATCACAAACTTAAAAGTTACAAATCCTTAATTCAAAATTAATAGTTGGCTCCCACTTTGACCACATAGAAATTGACAGGGACTCCGAGGGGAGTAAGTTAATATCAATTTCCTATGCCTAAGTAATAACCATAATTAAATACAAGATTATTATTTCGCTTTGAGCAAGCCACTCGTGGTGAGGGTCAATACCGCCACTAGTAATAATCCACAATTATCCTTTCGGAATTTATTCATGTGAAATCCGTTCTTTTGGCCGATCCGAGGGGGAAATGTATTCCAAAAGAACTTCACAAATAAATAAATTATGGAGGCCAAATTAATCCAATTTTAATATCCGGAATAAAATTGCGATTAAATAAACATACTTAGTAATTTTCGAAAGTAAGGTTTTTTTCTTGGACAATTAAATTCATGCAAACACATATTAACAATTAATAATAATTGCACGAAATAAAACATCCATCAAAACAAAATTAAACACATTGGAGCACTCAAATCCAATTGTCACGGTTTAATTTCTTCACGTCTTGATGCGAAAAATCGTCCTTGTTGTTTTCCGTCATTCGTCTCGACACGCTCACACTCGAACAGCAACACTTCATAAAAAACAGCATCGTTTGGGGTTTGGGACGACGTTTAAAATCACACGAAAAAAACGGAACCAAAAAAAATTCCACGGCCCGAGATACGGCGCGCGTCGACCCACGGAGTAGACCCACGCGCCTCTCAGCCAAGCAGCCGAAGCGCTGAAGCGCCGGCTGCCGAGCGCAGAAGCGCTGCATGCCGAGCGCCGAAGCGCGCGCGCGCTTGCGCGGCGTCGGCCACTCGTCGCTCGTGGGTCGTGCGCCTTGCGCACCCCGTGCGCCGAATTTCGACGTTCGTTCTCGTTTTCTTCACCCCATGCATGATTTTACGTCCATGCATGCGCCACGCATGCATGCATCGTCCGAGTACGTCGTCTTTAATTCTTCGTTCTTCGTCACGATCCGGTTACAATTTATTTAAAAAAAAAAATACTAGATCTAGACTAGTCTATTACAATGATCGAATCAAAATAAAAACAACTAATCTACTCGTGGATTTTCTCACGAGAAAAACGAATTCGAACGAATCGAATTAAAAACAATTAATTCACACGCATGAAAAACTAACAACATTAAAACCATGACAATTGGATACCTGCAAAAAAGATCTAGCAATTCTACTATTCAATTTCAATTTAATGTTTAACAATTTAAATTCCAATTTAAAGATCAGAGCCCGAAACCGTGGCTCTGATACCAGTTGTTGGAAAAATAGGGGTGCCCGGAATCTATTCGGGATGAAATTTAAATACGAATTTAAATACAATTATAACTATCATGAATTAATCCTAATTAATTCAAATAATAATTCCAACAACCAATTTAACATCATGCATGTTGAATTAATTCACATAAAATCTAGGCGGAATAAACAAGAATTTATGTGACTTACATACCTCTTGTAGAACTTGGCCTTTGAATAAAACGGGACAAACACGTACGCGCTTTATCAACCCAAAAGCCTTCTCAAGTATTTCCCTTTCGCCTTATTCGATCAACGGTGGGAGATGCTTTCGAATAATTTAAATAACTAAGGAAAAAGAAAAATATCTATGCTCTTGATTTTTCCAACACATGGAATTATGTACCTGGGGATGAAATAATCATCCCCTATTTATAGATAGGAGTGGCCGAAATTTAGTGGTTTATGGGCCTTGGAGAAAATCTTTTCTTAGACTCTAAGAAATCTTGAATATATCTCATATATTCTTTTCTCCATAATAAAATATTCCACAAAAATTTCACTCTCCTATTTAAAACTTGTAATTTTCGAAATTTGTAGGATAAGAATCCAAGATTTGGATCTTCTTGAATATATGAGATAATCTTGTATTCCAAGAATACTTATCTTCCATAATATCTTTTCAAGAGAATCAACAAAATCTTTTCTTTTCCACACATGCTATTTTCGAAAATTCTAGGAAAAAATCAGCATAATATTATCTTTTTATTTTAATCACCTTATCATTATTGGGCTACTTGAGGGGCCTTTAAGGAGAATTAAGATTGGACCTCCTAATGGACTTCTAAATTTCAATATTGAGCCCCAATATAATTCAATCCATTAATATTAATTATTACCACTAATAAATTAATATTGCACTAATCCATCTTAATCCATATTACGATAATATGGGCTCCCGGTTATTATTTCCCGCGTTTAAGACTACCAAGTCCATTAATTAATTAAGCTTCTGAATAACTCTAAATTAATTAATATATTTCACCTTGGAGTAAAGACAGTTCAACATTATTATCTGTACCGAAGAAACTGATTCTTCACTTGCAAGATTTGGTACGATAAAACTTCTGAGCCCACCAAGGGGACTAATCACACGAGCCGTACTCGCACGCGTTTCTCCGTATTAAATCTTAGCAACCGTCGTATGATTAATATTATTGCCCAAAGCACAAGGTTCGAAGTCACAATGATTCTCACCCAACATGAATCAAAGCAGTAACCATTAAGCACACACGGTCCTATTTAAGTGACGGAGATTAAGAAATCAACAACCACTGAGGTCTAATTCTTCACATTTCAGAACAGAAGAATTTATCCTCGCTGTAGGTCCTCTTCAACACATACTAAATGTGCTAGTGCAATCTCTTAGTCAAGACAGACCAATCTGAGCCTTACACATCGACCTTTCACGGCGGATTGTTCAATTCCACCTAGGTCGTGAAAATGTACGTTTTAGTTACAAGGAAACTGTTAATGTTGTCTTCCGTGATCGGGTATCACCACATTAACTACAATGTAACTAGTACCATATATTGAACGGTTTGCAATAGAAATTCAACATTCAATCATATCTAAAACAAATGCGATAAAAGAATTATTCTCATAAAACAAGTGTTTGATACACGAGTTATACGAAGTAAAAACATACTTTCACGTATAACTCCTACACAACTATGAATATCAAAGAAACAAATTGATGAGTTTGTGAAAATATTACTCAAATGACTCTAAATACTCATCACAAACACTTAAAACACGGGCAAATCAAGCTATAATTCATGATAATTTCACGCCTAATCAATTGTGTGTGGACATATATTTTTAGGACTACATCTGAAACTTAGTCCCGTGAATTCTATATTTAACCAAAACACTTGTTAGTGTGAGAGCACCGTAGATGGCTGAATAATGGATAAAAATGAAGAATCGAGGCTCGTGTTTGAACACGATTTCCTTAAAATAAATTATGTTCTTCACTCTTGCTGCTAGTGAATCGTTGACACTTGTTTCCCAGAATACAACGATTAAGAGCAACGATACAACACGATATCTTGCTCGAGGCGAACTGAGAAGTTGCCCGACAAATAACCCGAATAAGAATGAAAGAATGAAACAAATTTAAAGCTGGAAAGAAGGTAGCAAGTGCTGGAAAGTATCTGTATATCTTTCTCGTTTCAGTGTTTCTTATCATCGTGGCTCTACTTATAGAAGCCAAAAAACGAATGTTGGAGCGAATGATATTAATTGGCAGATAATGGACATCTGAACAGACGAAACGTGCCATTAATCCGGTCAAAAACCATTTAAAATCGTGTTGTAACCTACAACCATTCAAAGTTAACCTATAGTCATTCAAGGTTAACCTATAGCCATTCAAAGTTAATTTACAGCCATTCAAATTAAAACTGAAAAAATTAATCGACTGAAACTCATACATAAATTAAGGACCATTATTTTATAACAGTTTTCAGTCGTTACAGATTGAAAAATAAAATTGAGACAAAACCTTTTGTTTTTCTCTTATCCAATATTTGGTTACAACAATTTGAGACATAATTTCTCATTCACACCACCGTCATTTTCCAACAACACTTATTTCTACTTCGAAGATCATCTTTACGAGAGAAGAGTATTAAAAAAAAAAAAGTGTTATCTTACTGGTATGTTGGTGAACTGATTTCGTTGAAGAAGGTTGAAGACGAATGTTAACCAATAAATATTTTTTGTAGCAAAGTGAGACTTGGTGGCCCAATTTCGTTGAAGAAGAATCGAATCTAGAATCAGCTAAAGTAGAAGCCTATAGATTTTTACTGCTAGCATAAATGCAAAAGAGTTTAAGTCACGATCGTACTTTTACTTACCATAATATCATAATTTGCATCATGTTAATTTTTCATATATAAGATCACCAACCCAAAATTAAACACAAAAGCAGAAGAAGGGGAAAAAAAATTCTCAATTTGTTAGGACCATTCTTCGTAACAAAATATTATTAATAATACATATAATGGGTCCCTGAAAGCTATTGAAGCATAGCTTGTGTATTTCATTATTTGCCGTAAATGGCGGAAAATGAATGGGAACACTTATCACACTTAACCCAACTTATTTATTTTAATTAACTTGACTAACCTAGGAAAAAACAAAAAACGACTTTGTACCTGATGCATTGGCATTTTTTTTTAATTCGAAAAAAAAAAATTGGGGAAAAAATTCCCAGTTGCATTAGCACGAAGATTCTTTCATTAATCATTGTAACAACAAATACTATAATATATATAATTGAAAGCTATTGACACATAGCTTGTTTATTTCTTATTTGGTGTCAGTTACAGTCACAGAAAATGGATGGAAAGACATGTGGCATCTACCGGTATTTAATTTCCACCCTACAAATTTTTGGAACAAAAACCTAAGAGAAAAAAAAAAAAAGTAAGTCGACTTCGCACCTGCTGCTTTGTCACATTGCGAATAAACATTTCCAATTTGTCCGCTGTCCAACGTGATGGATATGCGACTATGATGAAGACGACTTTTTTTTTTTTTGGACCACAGTTGAATAAAATAAATAAGGTCAGGTATAGTCTGTTCTGGATAGATATCAATTCATTTCAAGATCATGCGACATTTTTTTTTTCAATAATAATTTTTTTTGACATTTTTTTTTTCAAGAGAATTTCAATTTTGGTCCCAATAATTAATGGAGGAAACCAAATTTTGCAAAAAACAAAAATGGACCAAAAAAGTGTGGCCAAAATTATAATTGAAAAATTCTAATGAGACCAAATTTCTAATTTTCCCTAAAGTTATTGTGTAATTTAGTGTTTGTGAGGTCATATGTGAAGTACGTAGTCAGACGAGTCTAAGTTTCAGTAGACAACGAAGTTGGAGTTGCTGAGATTAGTCCACTTAGTGGAAGTTAGCTGAAGCGCAATATGCTTAGTGGACCTGAAGACTTCTGGTCATTTGAGGTGAAGTCCACTGACCTGTTGTTTCCATAATTAGCGAGATCTGAATCTAAGCTAAGGGAAAGACGGTTTCGTCCAAAGGCGGTTTATTGAGGCAGTGACAGACTGAATTACTCACATATATATATGCTTACTTGTTCAAGAATCCATATCTTTCAAGATTAGAGCAAAATTTCTAGGATTTTGTATTCGATATCTCTGTAACCAGATTAGGGTTTTCTTCACGTTCATTGTTGAGAAGAAATTTCTTGAGTGTTTGTGAGATTGAGTGATTGTATCATTCCCTGAGTTCACATAGTGAAAGATCGAACCTCTCCGATCCCATGGATGTATGAGTTTCTCTCCGAACCACATAAAATTATGGTATTTTTTGTTCCGTTGATTTCAATATTTGTTCTTATCGTTTTCATATTCGATTCCTTGATTACAAGTTTTTCTTGTGAATCACAAATTTTGATTAACAGTGTTGATGTTCTTTTATTGTTCATGTAGTAACATGTATTTATTAATGTAATAACACATTTTTATTCATGTAGTAACATATACTCCCTCCGTCCAATATTATTAGTCCTACTTTTTGGGTTGTTATTTTTTGTCATAAGTGGGTTGGTATTATGAGGTATTGTGAGGTCCATTTATGAATAAAGTGATTGTTTATGAAAAATATGATACTTATATTTTCCATAAACAATAACTTATTGATAAATGAACCTTACAATACCTGATAATACCCTCCAACTTTTGACAAAAAATAATAGCCCAAAAAGTAGGACTACTAATATTGAACGGAGGGAATAATTTTTATCACTACAAAAAAAAAAAGGGGTTTTAGCAACCGATTTTCGGTCGCAAAACGTGATTAGCGACCGATTTCTGACTGAAAAAAACCGGTCGTTAAAAAGCGGGTAGCTAATATTAGCGATCGATTTTTAAAATCGGTCGCTAATCTGCGACCGTCACGGCGGTCGCTGATATCAGCGACCGCCTTTAGTCGGTCGCTGAATCAATCAGGTCCGACCCGGCCTGGTCATGATTTAGCGACCGACGTCAGACGGTCGCTAATTTATTTTTCGAAATAAAATTAATCTTTTTTATTTTATTATCTGATTAGCGACCGACTTGTGGCGGTCGCTATAGTGGCGGTCGCTAATCAGCGATCCAGCGTAATAAAAAAGTAGCTCATTGAGTTCGAACCCGCGCCCCTTAGGGTCCGGGTGGGGTGCGAACCTCTGAGCCACTGACCACTAGCCCATATTAGACGACCCATGTAGTATATAAGCCCTTGTGAGGCTTGTAGAAATAATAATAAATAGGCAAATGTGCGCCCAAGGAGAATCGAACCCACGACCTCCGGATAGACCGGAAGAGGTGTGAACCACTAGGACACACACTATACTTGTTCGTTTATTTTCATTTAAAATTGTATATAACCTCAAATTGACTCCCGTTTCTTTTAAAATTCATCAAATTCAATCCTTTTTGTTTCTAATTCGTTTATATATGTATTTTACTAAACTCATTCGTTTTATTCATTTAATTGTATATAATTCCAAATTGACTCCCATTTTTTTTAAATTCATCAAATTAATTTCTTTTTGTTTCTAATTCTTATATATATATATATATATATATATATATATATATATTTACTAACTTTTTTTTATTAATTTTATAAATGTAATATTTTAGACTATTCTAAATTATTAATTCATTCGTTTTATTCGTTTAATTGTATATAATTCCAAATTGACTGCCATTTTTTTTAAATTCATCAAATTAATTTTTTTTTTGTTTCTAATTCTTTTATATATATATATATATATATATATTTACTAACTTTTTTTTATTAATTTTATAAATTTAATATTTTAGACTACTCTAAATTATTAATTCATTCGTTTTTATTCATTTAATTTTATATAATTTCAAATTGATTCTTTTTTTTTAAATTCATCAAATTCAATTTTTTTTGTTTCTAATTCGTTTATATATATATGTATATATATATATATATTTACTAACTTTTTTTTCAATAAAAAATATATGCAAATCTATAATATTCAATAAAAAATATAAAATATTCAACAAAATTAAAGTATTCAACAAATAAAATAAAATACTCAACATAAAATAAAAAAAATCATCTCTCTCTCGTCAATCCCCCCAGAGAGGAACTCCTCGATATCAATATCGACATCCCCATCATCGCCCTGGCCCTCATCACTTCCGTGCTCGCTCCCCCCAGCACCGCTCCCCCCGGCACCGCTCACCCCGACATCAAAATGTGGTGGGAGTGGGGGTTGGGCGTTAATGCCCATCTGCTGAGTGATGCTGGTGAACCACTCCTGAAGACTCACGTTGTAGTTCGTGAGGGCCTCCATCTGCTTTCAGACGGCTCTCAGCTCACGCTTTACCTGAAAGGGAGCGGAGTCGATCAAGGAGGACGATCCACTGCTCTGGCGGTAGGTCTGCAGGATGGTCTTTCTGTGACCGCCCAACCCCACGATCTTCCCCTTCTTGACTCCGACCACATCTAAATAGATGCGGTCCTCGTCAATACGGGAAGGGTGGGGTTCTCCCCGCTGTCGTCTCTGGGGGCCACCTGCTGCGAGGCCTGGGCGAGACGATCTTTAAACTGGTTCTGAAATTAAAATTATAATAATTAAACTACAATTATAATAATTAATTTAAAATTAATTAAAATTAAAAAAATACTTACGTGGATCTCGGTGGTGCGGGCGTACATAGATGTCCCAGTCTCTGGGTTCACTGGGTGGGAGATCTCCATCTGCTCATAGAGAGAGGGCTTTCGTCCGTGCTCTCTCTCCTGTTTCGAACCAAATTCAATGATATGTTAAACATTTAAAAATTTATTAATATTCAAATGTAATTAAAATTCAGTAGATACTTACAAAGGGGATGGAGTGCTCGTAGATGGGCCGGGATCCAGCCCGATGTCTGACGACGCCCTGCCCGGTGGGGTCCTTCAACCGGTTCTCCCTGAACTTCTCAGACTTGGCTCTGAATTGCTCACTATTCCAGTGAGCAACCAAAGCGTCCCAGACGGAACATCCGTCTGGCCCTCGTCCCAGCTCCACCTGCAATTAAATTAAAAATACAATATTAACAAATAAATTCAATATAAAATATTAAATGTAGTTAAAATTATAATAAATATACCTTGAACTCCTCAAAGTACTCCCTCCTCTTTCGCTCGGGCACCATGGACCACGAGTGAGCACCAACCTCGAACGGGAGCTTCTTAATGGCCTCTGAGACCTTACCGCTAATCTCATGGCCTGGAAGCATACTGCAACACAAAAAAAATTTAAGTTAATATTAATAATTAATATTAATGAATACAATTAAAAATATTTAATTAATTATCTAAAAATACTTACATGTTGTCGCTAGGGACAACAGTGAGACGACTATCAAATAGGGGATGCTGCCGTGAAGCCGAAGATCCGGCAACAGTAGTAGAGCCAGCAACACTGGACTGCTGGGAGGAGGATGGTGTCATCTCCGGGGCCCGTCAAACCTCCGGGAGCACCGGTCTCAACGACCCCGACCTCCTCTTCCCCCGACCCTGACCCCGACCCTGTCCCCAACCCTGTGACCCACTCTGATCGGGGTTATCATGAGAGCTCATCTGTAATAAATTTAAATTCAAAAGATTAACATAACATATTATATTTATACACAACTACGAAAATTCCTAAACTAAATTCACAACTGCGAATATAATTACTCAACAAAATTCACAACTACGAAAATTCCTAAACCAAATTCACAACTACGAATATAATTACTCAATAAAATTGACAACTACGAAAATTACTAAACTAAATTCACAACTACGAATATAATTACTCAACAAAATTGACAACTACGAATATCCCTAAACGAAATTCACAACTACGAATATAATTAATCAACAAAATTCACAACTACGAATATCCCTAAACTAAATTGACAAATACGAACATAATTAATCAACAAAATTCACAACTACGGAAATTCCTAAACTAAATTCACAACTACGAATATCCCTATATTCACAACTACGAATATAATTACTCAACAAAATTGACAACTACGACTATCCCTAAACAAAATTAACAACTACGAATATAATTAATCAACAAAATTCACAACTACGAATATCCCTAAACGAAATTCACAAATACGAACATAATTAATCAACAAAATTCACAACTACAGAAATTCCTAAACTAATTTCACAACTACGAATATCCCTAAATTCACAACTACGAATATAAATCAATTAAATTCACAACTACAAATATAAATCAATTAAATTTATATATATACGTGTATATATATATATATATATATATATAACTTAGCGACCGCCTTAGGTGGTCGCTAATCATATATATTGACGGTCCCAAAAAATTTAGCGACCGCTCCCGGCGGTCGCTAATCCCCCAGCATTAATTGACCTGCCTGTTTCCAAGAACGGGTTAGTTGACTAATCAAAATTTGAATATAGAGACCGCCAACGCGGTCGCTAAACCGGCGGTAAATAGGTTGACTGACCTTTGAGTTTTAGCGACTGCCTTTGGCGGTCGTAGGCGGTCGCTAATCCGTAGATTCAGCGACCGCTTACCTAATCGGTCGCAAAAGTTATTGGTTTGAGACCGGTGGTCTATGGCGGTCGCTAATTCAATATTTAGCGACCGAATTGTAGGCGGTCGCTAAATTCGGTCGCTAAAACGCGAGTTTTTTGTAGTGTATTTTTTATATAATAGCTTTTTCTTTTTAGGTTTTTAATTTTTTTATAAACTTTATATGTGTTGAACATATTGTAGATTAAAGGTTCTTCGTATGTGTACTGTTTTAGAGAAATTATGTTAACCATAACTTATTTTACTTAATGTCATTTTCTGTTCTTTCTTGTATACCATTACTGTTTTTTCCCGTATACTATTACATACCCCCTCTATTTTCTACTAGATTGCCCCTTTATTTTTTACGGAAGATTTAATCTGGTAGTTGTTTATTAATATTTATTGTGATAAAATTGTTTTTGGTGACATTTTAGTAAATAAAAGATAATAAAATTGTTTTTGGTTGTATTTTGATAAATATAACTAGTCTATTTACAAAAATGGGCAATTGTGTTGGAGACGGACCTTTAAGGTAAGGGGGCAATGGAGTTGGGAACAGGGGAGTAATTTTTATTGTTCAAGTAATCATGTAATATTACATTTTTGTTCATGTATTAAAACATTATCGTTTATGTAGTATAATTTTTTTCCACATAATAAGATGTTTATGCTAATGTAATATCACACTTTATAATTATTTGTGTTAGATATTAATTTGTTCATACAATCATGTAACATCACATTTTATGTTCATATTTTTTTTGGTATTCGGTATCCGACTTATTGGTCGACTAATCCGGAGACCCATAACCCACCGTCCACTAGCGGGGATCCCATTTCAAACCAGAGCTAAGCTCTGTACGGATTAATCCATTTTAAAATTGATCTCACCTAGTAGGTTCCGAACCTGAGATTTATAGAGCATCACACTCTTACATTTTGTGTTCATATAACTATGTTCAAACAAAAAATAACCAGACAAGCAACTGAACGTGATTTATTTGCTAAGTTTAGATTGCAAAGTATAATTGAAGGTTTACTAGCTTCTAAAAGATATATATATATATATATATATATATATATATATATATATATATATATATATATATATATATATATATAAATGACATACCCTCATATGCACATGTGCACGGTGCATTCACACAATAGTTGAATGAGTTTACGTTGAAAATTACAGGTTGGTTGCACTGAAAAGTATGATTAGATTATACTGAAAAATTTACACTGTGTAAACTTTTCAGTATAATCTAACCACACTTTTCAGTGTAATTAAATTTTAATTTTCAGTATAAATAAAGTCTATTGTTGAGTGAATACACCATCTACCAAGTGTACAAGAGAGTTGCTCATAATAGAGATATGAACTCCCTGGGTTAATCTCTATACCACTTTTGAAGAAATGCAATCAAATGTGAATGCAATATCTCTAGGCAAAAGTAAATATTATTTATTAGAACCTCGTAAGCACTGCTGAAAAACCGAGAACTAAATACAACTCAAAAAACAAAACCAAACAAGCCAAGCCAGTCGCAAGGTAAAATTACACACCATGATCCAATGATAAAAATAGCCGACGTCATAAACAGGAACACGGGAACTTTAGTACAGGGATAGCACTGTATTATGTATACTGAAATAATAAATGCAATATTCCTCAGTCACGAAAATAAAACGAAATGCAAACAATCTAGAAATTATAATATTCTTGGAAATCGAACACTGACTTTAGTGTACTCGAAGAAGAGGGACCCAAACATTTATGCATCAAGACTTCCAGTCCCCTGCCAAAGAGGTGCAATAATTAATAAGATCCAAATTGAAAAGGAAATGAAACACTTGAGAAATATTTTCAAACATAATTAATACAAAAAAATCAACAATATAATTATAACTAGTAAAATATAACACATGTTCATGGTTCTATAGCATGGTCATGAATATATAATATAAAGCTCGGAAATTTATTAACATGATCAATTTCATAAAAAAGCTACGGTAATTTTTGTTTTTTCTAATAAATATTGACATATATACCTGGGTGATGAGTACTACTCAGAGCTGCTACTGTTCATCTGCACGTCGACCATGCTTAATCTTAGCCCAGACCTGAGGTTGTCCGAGCTCCGTCTCGTGCATGAATCGGTCGGGCAAACTTGTGAGCCAGAATTTCTGGAGCGTGTTAATGTATCCCAGTTGATGGGGAAGATTCTTCAAATTTGGACAGGATCTGATCTCGAAACTTTCCAAACAAGGCCGCGATCCTTCCTCAACTCCCATTCCTCCATATTGTCAAGACACCAGATATCAATAACTTTAAGCCCAGGAAAACCTTCTCTGTAGGGCCCACCACAGAATTAGCCAGTAATCGAAGAATTTGAAGATTCGGAAGAGTGCCCAGGAATCCATATCCAGCTCGGATCCAGACAATGTAATAACGGTTAGACTGTGGGGGAATTTTTCAACCACTTGAGGATTCAGTTTCCCCCGCGGAAAGATTTGTATTCATCTCCAACGTAGTTAAATGGAGATGGGCAGCTTCCCCTTTGTTATCTCTTGATTTAAGCCTCAAACTCCGAAGCTTCCCCTGTTTCGATATCCATTTGTCTACAGCTTGTAGCTGTTCCGACATATCAGAGTCCCCTGAGGATGGGCGGCAGGATAAGCCCATCCAATCCTTGTTTCACATGGGTGTCCTCATCTATGAAGGCACCCCAGAGTGTCTGAAGTTGCGTTAAAGAGACTTTGCCCGATGGCCGATCAGGAAATTTCGTGCCGCAGATCCTTCATTCTCCATATGGATGTAGGAAGAAGAGTGATGCGAGTATGCTTTACGTCGAGCACTTGGAGTTGGAGCATCTTGTTTACGGAACCTGGAAGATGCTGTACGTATGTCCACCTTAACCCCAGATACTTGAGCCGAGTTAGTCTACCCAGTGTCGCTGGCAACTTTGGTCTGAATACTTTCTCCAGGTCCAGCATTTTTAGCCACACAAAGCGCTCTGCCACAATGCATCTATGGATGAATTTACCTATGTCCTCCCCTGGATTACTTCCTTCTTGAGTGTCAAACGACGAGAAGGATATGACATCCCCATATTCCGGCACACAACTGGAAATGCTTCTGGGCTTTGGTATCCTGTGAATTTTAATGAAGGAGGCATCCACATCATCAACATCCGTAATGTGATCTACAAGCCGGCATACTTGTTTTGTCCTGCTTTGGAAAAAATTATCTTGTTTAGCTTCTTTCCACCAATTATCTCGTTCGCGGAGGGAACAAGCTTGAGGCCTTCCGTTGAGTTTATACTTTGAAACACAAACCACTCCTAAATTTATCAGCCTTTCTAGATAACGCTCAGCAATATCCTCAACAGATCTCTGCTATTAATTAAGCCTTCTGCAATCCACATAAATATTAATCTTCTCGCTGGAATGTCCAATTTAGCAGGAAATAGCAGAAAGTAATATATAAACCGCCAAAGGTAACGAGGAACTAATTCCCTTTGATCATATTCTGGCAAACCCTGTTCCCTTAAAACTCGGTCGTACTCCGTCAACTTTGGTTTATAATCTCCTACCTTAACTATAAAGCCTTTCAGCTTCTTTGCGCAGTGCCATTGTTTTTTCTGAAGGTAGATCTTTCTACGAACGCCACCCGCCGCTCTCGGTGGCGTAGTCCTCGAAAAGAGTACCGGCTTCGTTAATGAAACCTTTTAGCTTTGCAACAATTTCATCATCATGGATTTGGTTCTGGGCTTCAGATCTTTCCAGAAGAGATGCCATAAACTCGATTTCTTCCTCAATGCCTCTTGTTTCCACCCGCACACCACCCACTCGATCTGCACCATCAATGATCACTGGCGTCACATTCACAATCGATGTAATCACCGCGCCAATTATTGCGTCCATTGCTCCTCTGCTTCACCCTTCTGGTCTTTTTTTTTTTTAGAATCCAAGTTGCACAAATTGAAAAAAATGCATTTTTTTTTTTTTGGCTATGGACGGACATTCATTACAGGATCAATAATGCTATTTTTCAAATACACAAGGGCGTGTCACTTTCTAGCAACAATATATGTGGCATTTCTCGTTATTAATTTCGTCTTTTGCCCCTTTCCTATGTAAGTAGTCTCTCTTTCAATTATGCTTACAGACTTTTATTCCACTTAAGGGTACTCATTGTCCTCAACTTCATAATCTCTTTATTTTACCGTAAACAAAATAATACAAACTTTTCTTCAAAATATTAAAAAAAAAAAAAAAATACAAACTTCTTAATTAAAAACATATAAACGTAAACTTTTGATAAATAGTTCGGAAGATAAAAATATCGATAACAGAGTTTGAAATATAAACTTCTTAATTAAAAACTCATCATTTAAACATTTAAAAAAAATTTACTCTTCAAAAATAATTTTAAGTCATTTTCTAATATCTATTATAGAATCTATCAATTTAACGTTTATGAAAATATGAATATAATTAAAGATGTTTTTAAAAAAAAATCATATATCAATATCAAAACTACAAATACAAGAAGGATGAACACCCTCATATGCACCTAGTGCACGGTGCACTTACTCAACAGTTGAAGTTGTGTACATTGAAAAATGTAGGTTGATTACACTGAAAAGTGTGGTTAAATTACACTTAAAATCGATTTTCAGTGTAATCTAACCAAATTTTTCAGTGTAAATAATATCAAATGTTGAGTGCGTGCACCATACACCAAATGCACGAGAGAATTACTCTAAATTAATGTGTTTTATATTGATATATTTTATATTTTTCAAGGCTTATGTTGGTGTTTTTATCCCGTCTACATAACTATTACTGTTAAATTATTAAATTACTTTTCAATTTATCAAAATCTATTACTGGTATTTTCGAAGCAACTATCTATTCATAATTAACTATACATATTAATACTTAGTTTATATATAATTAATATAATTAAAGATATATTTTTAAATAATATATAAATTTAATTTTAAAATTTTCAACATGAACGAATTAATACAAAAATAAGTGTTACATCTTGCCTTTAAGACGTTCCAACGTAAGTGTTATATATATTATTTTTTTCCAAAAGTTTACACCACATTTTTAACGATAATCCCTACATTTAATCAAAATTGTACCATTTGCCACTCACTAAAATACATACACTTTATTGTTTTTAATTTTTTAACATTTTATTTTTATATCACATCTCAACTACCAATTTTATATATTAAATAACGGAGAGAGGATAATGCCAGCTTCCGAGGGAAAAGGGGAAGTTAT
The DNA here is from genome assembly GCA_947034835.1 of Ballota nigra. NCBI lineage: Eukaryota > Viridiplantae > Streptophyta > Magnoliopsida > Lamiales > Lamiaceae > Ballota > Ballota nigra. Next base: position 12,414,454 of record OX344729.1, read on the forward strand.
ATATATACAGAAAATTAACAAGTGTCAAGAAATCAACTCTTATTATTTAGAATTTAGATCACACATTCCCGAGAAGTCATCGGCCATAATTTAATACTCTTGAATAAAAAATAAGACATCAAACAGGGTTAACCAATTTTTTATTACTGGGATCCGTTTTAAACGCTCAACCTAGCTGGATAATAAAACCCATCACTATCTTATAGTACATGAATTGACAGGGAAATAAATAATGGGTGGTTATGTATTCAAGCTGAAATAATTTTATTTAATGGAAGAATCATTTCAAATATTATTTCCGCAAATTTTAGAATACGGGTTTTAAAGAAAGATGAATGGGGTAAAAGATGAAGGACATTGTTGGAAAGTGAGGTTCATTTATATGTAAAGCGAAGGTGAAGATAAATATTGTTTTTGATATATAAATACTAACTTTGGACAACCAAATCAAGAATGATTTAATTGTAGGTGTAAAAAGGAATGATATTATATTATTATATATATTATTGTAGAGGTGTTAGTTTAATAAGTGGATGACTATTAATGTATTTACTGATATTTATAGGAAAGGATATGAAAAATTTGGTATTAAAATTTTAAAGTAGAACAATATTTAGATTTTAAACCATAATCAAACATCCACAAATACACGTATTCATGGAAAATTGGTTCTTGGATCTCAAATAAGTTTTACTTGTTAAAAACTCTGCCACAATTTCAATCACTCACTGAAATATATCAATCAACAGAAACCTCGGATCGATATACTAGTGAATAAGTGAGGAATTTAAGATGAGAGAACTGAGGGAAGTATTCCCAGGCAGACTGCGAGAGCTATGGAACACTATGGAGTTTCGAGTGTTGGTTCTTCTAAGCCTATTCCTCCAAATCGTGCTCATATCCGCTGGAAGTCGCCGAAAATACATCAGAAAGAAATGGGTGGGCGTAATTATTTGGCTCTGTTACTTATCCTCCGATGTCGTCGCCACCATGTTCTTTCACAGGCCGCCAGCGACTTGGATGCAAAATCTGAGCAGCAGAGCTACGCTATAATGGGGTTCTGGGCCCCGTTTCTCCTTATGCACCTGGGGGGGCCAGATAGCATCACTGCCTATGCGATGGCGGATAATGAGTTCTGGTCTCGCCATTTCCTCGGAATGATCGGCCAAGTTGGAGTTGCTATTTATGTCCTACTCAGGTCTTGGATCACCACGCGGATAAATTACATATGGTTCGCAATTTTCACTGCAGGATTCGTCAAGTACGGGGAGAGAACTCTGGTTATGTTCTGGGCGAGTAGAGATGAGTTTCTAAAGTGGATGGTTTCGCCGCCCGACCCAGGGCCCAACTACGCCAAGATCATCGGCGAGTTTGTTTCCAGAGAGAGTGAAGGGTTTGAGGTTTCTCTTGATACAGTCATCGACATCGTTTCAACTGATCCCCCGGAGCCTGATGACGTAGGTCCAGGTGTAACAGAACACGACACTGTTAGTGTTAGTGTTGTGTGGGACGCCTATCCCTTCTTCCTAACATTCAGAAAGCTTTTTTCAGATTTGATTCTGAGCTTCCAGGACAGGGAAACCAGTCTCTCTCTCACTTGGGATAAGGCCTTCGGCATAGTAGAGATTGAGCTCGGATTGATCTAAGATTTGTTTTTCACAAAAGCGTTCCGAGTCTATTCCCAACACGGGTTCTTCGTCCGCCTTCTCACTTGGTTATCTACTGTTGCTGCGCTCGCCACCTTCGCGATCATAGACAAGAATACTTACCCGAAAACAGAGGTGGTCATCACTTACATTCTGCTGGTAGGTGCGATTCTTATTGAAATCTATTCGGTAATGATATTCGTGTCATCCGACTGGTTCGAGATTTGGTTGAGCGAGGAGTTGATATCTGTGCCTCAAGTGCCAGTTGGGGAGCCAACGTCGTTACTGTCTACATTGAGAAGTTTTGGAACGGCGTTAATGTCTATATTTAGAATTTTGGAAGACAAGTTAAAATCTGAATTGGAAGATGGTGTGGGAATCTGTAGGGGGGCTACTTTCATAGAAATGTTTGTGCATTATATTCTCTCATGGCTCTGCTACTTAATACTACCAGCAAGATTGAGATGGTCCAATGGAATAGGCCAGCACAATGTGTTGGACCGTTGCATTGAACGCAAACCAGGTATAATCCAACGGTATCTGAAGGAGTACTTATGTTGGAACGGTAAAAGTGTTCCAGAAAGCCTAAAGGTGATGATTTTTGATGAGCTAAAAAACAGAGTTGGGAGCATTGATCCTGAAAAAAAGTTGGGCAGCTACAGGGGAGACAAGATTTTACTCCAAGAAATGGGTCGTTTTATAGAGATTGATGGGATGGAGTTTGATCAGAGTATTCTTCTGTTGCACATGGCTACGGATTTATGCTATCTAACCGAGGTTAATGAGAACAACAAACCAGATGAGGCGTGGTTGCATGAGTTTAAAATTAACGAGGAATCGTCCCGACAAGACATTCTCAAGTTTAGACGCGAAATCTCGGTGTTGCTATCCAATTACATGGTGCATTTGCTGATGTCCTCGCCATTCATGCTTCCACGTGGGATTGGCCAAATTCGGTTCCAGGATACACGTGCTGAAGCCGTTGAATTTTTCGATGGGCAGAAGAATATAAGCAGAAGTAAGGCTTGTATGATGTTACTCAATGTTAAAATTCGACTACCACCTTCCCAAGTTAAAGGGAACAGAAGCAAGTCGCTCTTGTTTGATGCTTGCGCTCTGGCAGCCTCGTTGCTAACTCTGCAAGTTGGTGAAAGATGGGAGAAAATCAATCAAGTTTGGGTGGATATGCTAACATTTGCAGCAGCACAATGTAGTTGGAATGATCATGCTGAGAAGCTGAGCCAAGGGGGTGAGTTACTCACTCACGTCTGGCTTTTGATGGCCCATTTTGGCATGACCGATCAGTTCCAGTTTTCACTGGGCTACGAGCGAGTTAAATTAGACTTAAAGTAGACAATATTCACAGCGATGTTTCTTGCCTTTTATCCATTCATTCTCTTGGATTGATAACAAAAGTGCTGCTTTATGTTCATTTTCCTGTTTGATTGAAATATTAAAGTTGTATCGCCCATTTATCACTTTGAATCTCATTGTACCATTTTTCTTGTCATAACAGTTTTATGGCTCAATGAAAGTACACTATAATGTGGATTGAGTTGCTTTCAAAAGGAATAGAATTTAAAATATGCGGGGTTACAATGAAATAATTTCATCTCATTTGAAATTTCAAATTTGTAAAAAAGGTATGAAGTCAATTTATTTATATTTATTTTCTTACTAAAACGTTGCCAATCGGCTGCTGGTAAGGCTTCAAATGCAACACTTTGTATTTTTTTTTTTTTTTGAAGGACAATTTGAGGATTAGGGATGCGAAGCAGGACAACTATTATGACCAATTGTTACACCTTCACAAACATAACAAGGGCTCTCTCGTCCACTCACTCGAAGAGGAAGAGCCCGTTTGGCTGAGCTTAACTTTAATAGCTTATAAGCTCTAACATCTTATAAGATATTTTAAGTGCTTATAAGATGTTAATTTTAAGTAGCTTATAAATTATTAAAGTGTTTGGTTAATTGAGCTTATAAGTTCTTATGCAATCTTATAAGATGGTAATGTGTTTGGCGTTATAAGATCTTTTTAAAATTGTAATTACCAAAATGGACATGCTTATAACTACTCCTCATTTTATGCTCCTGCACGAGAAAACCTGACCATACAGACATTTACAAAGCAAGCAACACTGTGAGTGAAAACTTGGTGAAAAAAAAACTTTATATGGATGTTTAACTTAAATTGTTGGAGAAAAAAAAAATTGTTGGTAAAAAAAAAAAACTAAAAACGCCTAGATAAAAACATCTAATTGCTGGTGTTGATAGGCGAACAATTATTAATAAATGACGAACAAGGATTAAAGCTACATCAAGGATTATGAAGAGCCAACCTCAAATCAAGGGTGATCAACAAAGAAAATCAAGTTGGGGTGCATCTACCAATCTGAGAGGTGTGTAAAGTGACGAACAACTCCCCCGACGAACAACTAATGGGCGAACAGGTATTAAGACCCGAGACCAAGAATGAGCCAACTGTGAAGTCATCAATGACGAACAACTTGGTCAAACTATGATACAACAAACAGCCAAGGAAGTGTGTACAAGTGAATAAAGGACAAAGATCCCAAAGCCAAGCTGAACAAAGCCATAAGGCGAACAACTTCCAAAGTACAACCTCAAGAGGCGAACAACTTTCAGTTGGAGAATCAACAAGATCAATCAAGCCGACCTAGGCGAACAACAATGAGTCTGAGATAAGACCAAAGAAGACTTTGTAGCTAAGATTCAGCTTAGATAAGATCAAAGGGACACATGTCAAGCATGCAGGCTAGGGAGACCAAGAGTCTTGGACACCTCATGCTTGCTAGTCTCTATAAATAGTTGTTCTCCAGCTGTGAAATACAAGTTCAAAAAGTTCAAATGCATAAACAATTCCAAAACACACACAAATACACCTAAAACGCCCACACATACGAAATCAGTTCAATTTCGACTACTGAATTTACTAATTCGATAAATTCACACCTCGATTTACCAATTACGGTGGTAATCAATCACACGTATTGATTGGTGACGTAACACAGATGTAAACAACCATTAATCCATCCGATTAAATACGTTCATCAACAATTTGGCGCTAGAAGAAGGGTTCGAACCTTCGATTCAGTGTGATTGCTCAAGAACTTCGAGTCTGAAACTTGAAGATTCAAAGAAATCCTCAAGAAATTCTTGAAGATACAAGCAAAAGTGTTCTTGGTGTTCTTCAATAACAATTTGAAGATTCAGAGATTAAGAAACTAATCCAACATTAGGATGCCTCAATCCAAGCAAACACAAGGATCACGCCTGTCAAGGAGAGCATCTCCTACTCGGGCCTCGACAGCAGACCATCAAGACCGTGATCCTAAGCACGCGAACAGATCACAGCATACAACCATAACACATAACCTCCCGCCTAAAATGGAGGCTCTGGCGAACAACCCTAACGGGTTGGCTAAGACCATAGCAGCTCTCCAAGCCCTCCAGAAACAACAAGAACAAGCTAGACCTTCCCAAGCAAGGCCTAGGGATAAGTCTCTGGAAGTTGTGAGGGCTAAAACTGTTAGGGGCGAACAACATGAGGTGAACAGCGCTCAAGTTAGGCGGGACAAGGGCAAGGCCAAAATGGCTGACCTAAGAGAAGAGCAGGCTGAGTCTGCCCGTAGGCGAACAACTTTGTCAAGCCATGGGACTACTCGTTCCAGTGCCCAGGACAGACTTGGTCAACCACAACATGTCATAGAAGCTGCTCGCCAGAGAGCAGGTGATGGGCGAACAACTCTTGAACAGCCTCGCCCATCAGTACATGAAAGATTATCTCAGTCCGCCTTCAGAAGCCTAGGGCCGAATGCGGCGAACAACCCTAGGAAGCAACTCCAGGAGGAGACCACTCCGAGTGAGGGACTGCGACGAACAGAAAGGCATGCGCCTTTGTTCGCCGAACAGCCTCCAAGTCAGGGGGCACCTTTGGATGAGTTGGCCAGTTTAAGAAAGGCAGTGGAAAGCATGCAGGGGCAATTGGACCAACAGAGAGGTATGGGGACGACCAGCATGCCATTATCCCCATTAGCCCCTCACATTTTAAAAGCCCCAATTCAAAAGAAGATTCAGTTTCCGGCAAGCATCCAGTATGAAGGCCTGGCAGACCCCCGAGTCCACCTTACCAAATATACGAACTACATGGTTTCCGTGGGGGCCAGCGACGCCACCCAGTGCCGGAACTTTCCATTGACGTTGGGCGACCGGGTTCACAAATGGTTTTCAGCAATGCCACCGGCATCAATCAACTCGTTTGCCCAACTGAGTCGGGAGTTTCTTTCACACTTTTCAACAGCTGGCTCGTATCTTTCCCAGAAACATCGACTGTCAGATTTAAGACAAAATGACGACGAATCTGACAGAGCATTCATGGAAAGATTCGATAAAGTGTTGTTGGAAGGAGAACCGGTCAGCGAGGACACTAAAATTGTCGCTGTTATGGCAGGACTGAAAAAAGGGTCAGAACTATGGAAAGAGGTACGTCTGAAGTGCCCAAAGAATTACGCCGAGTTTAGAAATCAGGCCGGCGTGTTCGTTTCCATGCATGAGGCCCTAGAAGCAAACTTGGGGGAGAACAAAGTAGACCCCAAGGAGAACAACAAAAAGCCTGGTGGAACAGGATACAGAGTCCCGAAGAACATGAAAGCATTCAACGAAGGGACCGAATTGAAAGAAAAGCTCAACCAGGTGCTAACAGTGTCAGTTGACACTGTTTATGATAATGTAAAAGGTAAGGAGTTGCTCTCCCCTCCGCAAAGAATCCGTCAGGACACTGGCAAACTCAACCCCAACAAGTACTGTGCCTACCATCAAAGCGTGGGGCACTTTACAAGTGAGTGTAGAGATTTGCTCAAGCAACTCTGGCGATTTTATGAGGAGGGAAAGCTCTCCGAATTTGTTAATAGACAGCCCGGCAAAAGAGGCCGGGAGATCAGCCCGAGGGAAGAAAGCGACGAACAGCCTCAACTGAATAATCGCCCCGGACGACCAGTTCCCGCTGCAGCTGCACGCCCATTGGAGGATATTTTCATGATGGAGCCTTCTGGCTCTGCCGGAGGTTGTTCTGATGGACGTCCACCAATGTCGAACAGAAAGAAGAAGGCAGAGTTACGAGCTATGGGCCAAGTTCAGGAAATGGGGATCAAACCAACCATCATGCAAACGGCAAAGTTGACCTTTACCGAAGAAGATTTGGAAGGAATCTCGACCCCACATAACGATGCGCTCGTAGTCTGTGTCAAAATTATGGGAACAAGAGTCCACAGACTTTTGGTGGACACCGGAGCCTATACCAACATCATATTCAAGAAGACGCTCGACCAACTGGAAGATTGTTCGGGCTACATTCAAAGTACAACTCATAGAATTGTAGGCTTCAGAAATGCTGTAACCACTCCAGTAGGGGAAATTAGACTATCAGTACAACTTGTAACGGCCAATGAACCCGAAAAGAATATTACACGAATGGTTGATTTTTTGGTCGTAGACCAGGAATCAACTTACAACGGGTTTCTTGGTCGCCCCTTTTAAAATGAATTCAAAGCTGCATGTTCCACTTACCACCATTGTATAAAATTTCCAACAGCAAGTGGGACAGGCACAATGAGAGGAGACCAAAGAAGAGCTCGGGAGTGTCTCCTACAATTAAAAGCAAAGTTTACTCAAGTGTCCATGATGGAGGCTACCACAAGCTATCCTGACGAAGAGCCGTCAGTACTGGAGAACATGATGAACATGGACGACCACATGGACACTGACGAACAACACTTGGACGAGCAAGTATTGGACGAGCAACTCACCACCACTATTGAGGAACTTCCAGCTGACGAACGAAGAAGTGGTGGTGACGAGCAACCTTCATCAAGCAACTTGGAGGGCCGGGTACTGGCTAACAACAACGGATCAGAGCCGACGAATGATCTAGATCCCCGCCTGGGGGCAGAGCCCATGGACATCGAAAATGATACAAATCTTGAGGGGCCAATACTTGATCCCCGTTGGAAAGGACAAAAACGACGAGCAACATCAGTCGAAGAACTAGAGGCGTTCAGAGTTAACCCTGACAACGAGGATCTTGAGCTTTACATAGGATCTGAGCTCCCTGAGCCATACAGATCCCGGATGAAAGAATTCCTCCTCAAGAATCTAGATGTTTTTGCATGGTCTCATGCAGACATGGTGGGGATAGATCCAAAGCATGCTTGCCACAGGCTCAACATTAATCAAGCCAAGAGGCCAGTCCATCAAAAACGAAGGAAGTACGGCCCGGACAAATATCAAGCGTTGAATGAAGAAGTTAAAAAGCTGTTAGACAACGATCTGATCCGTCAAGCACTTTGTCCACAATGGGTAGCAAACCCTGTGCTGGTGAGGAAACCAAACGGAACCTGGAGGCTATGCATAGACTTTACAGATCTGAATGCAGCATGCCCGAAGGACAACTTTCCTCTCCCGCACATCGATCAATTGGTGGACAGCACTGCGGGTCACGAAATGCTAACATTCATGGATGCTTTTGCAGGGTATCATCAAATCCCAATGCATCCTGACGATCAAGAAAGCACAACTTTTTACACTAACAAAAACTTGCTGTGCTGGAAGAGAATGCCCTTCGGCCTCATCAATGCCGGGGCAACTTATCAAAGGCTGGTGAACAAGATGTTTGACCAACAAATCGGAGACACGGTGGAAGTCTATGTAGACGACATCGTGGTCAAAAGCCCCAAGAGAGGAGATCATCTCCAGCATTTGACCCAAGTGTTCGAGATTCTTTGGCATTATAACATGAAGCTAAATCCGAAGAAGAGCAGCTTTGGTGTCCATTCGGGGAAATTCTTGGGACATCTTGTTAGCCAGCGGGGAATTGAGGCCAACCCAGCAAAAGTTAAAGCCATTATGGATATGCAACCTCCACGATCAGTAAAAGAGGTGCAAAGGCTCACAGGATGCCTAGCAGCTTTGAATCGGTTCATATCCAGATCGAGGGACAAATGCCGTCCATTCTTTGAGGCCATCAAAAAAGAAAGCTTCTCATGGACTAACAATTGTCAAAGGGCCTTTGATCAACTCAAAGACTACCTGGGAGATGTTAAAATCCTATCAAAACCAGTCCCAGGAGAGAAGTTATTCCTATACTTAGCCGCATCAGAAGTTGCCATCAGCTCTGTTCTGGTGCGCGAAGACGGCAAATTCCACCAACCTATATACTACGTCAGCCAAGCCTTGCATGAAGCAGAGATCAAATACTCCCCAACTGAGAAGCTGGCGTATGCCCTGGTCATGAGTGTGCGAAAGTTAAGACCATACTTTTTCGATCATCAAGTCGAAGTACTAACAACTTTCCCGCTCAGACAAATCCTCCATCGCCCTGACACTGCTGGACGTCTTCTAAAATGGTCACTAGAGATTAGCCAATTTGGGGTGACCTATGCTCCTCGAACAGCGATCAAAGGGCAAGTATTAGCCGACTTTATAGTCGAACTAACTTTCCCACCAGATCCGACGAGAGGACTAGATCACCCCTGGCATCTCTATGTTGATGGATCCTCGACAAATGTGGCGTCAGGTGCAGGAGTGGTACTAATTAGCCCTGAAAGACAAGTATTCACCTCGGCAATCAAATTCGGTTTTATGGGAACCAACAACGAAACAGAGTATGAAGCTCTCATTGCTGGTCTTCACCTATCCCTTGCCGTAGGTGTTAGACGGTTACAAATCTTCGGAGACTCACAACTTATTGTGAACCAAGTCCGAGGTGAATACGAGGCGAAAGATGATCATATGATTGGCTATCAACAGATTGTTGCTCACCTTATGTCCATGTTAGATCAAGTCTTCATCGAACAAATCCCACGGACAAGCAACACTCAGGCAGATGCTCTGGCCCGACTAGCAACAAGTGAAGGGCCAACAGAGTTGGCAGACATTATAATTACAAAGATGAATGATCCATCAACAGTAAGCTATAATGTCAACCAATTTGATGATCAAACTGCCGATGAGGACGACTGGAGAATAAATATAGTCAAATACTTGAGAAATAGGGAAAAACCAAACAACCCTTTTGAAGCTGCCAAGCTAGTGAAGCGAGCCGCCAGATATACTCTGGTGGGAGAACAGCTTTACAAAAGGGGAATATCAGTCCCACTTCTCAAGTGTTTGCCTAGGGGGCAAGGACGAGCAGTCCTCGAAGAAATTCACGCCGGAGTATGTGGAAATCACACTGGGGGGCAAGCCTTGGCGTACAAAACCATCAGGCAAGGATATTATTGGCCGATATTACGTCAGGATGCAATCAAGAAAGCAAAAACTTGCCATCAGTGTCAGATTTTTGCCCCGAACATTCATACCCCGGCCCAAGAGCTCGTGTCAGTTTACAGCCCATGGCCTTTTGCAAGATGGGGGATGGACATCATTGGTCCTTTCCCGGCTGGAGTCGGAAATGTTCGATTTGCCGTTGTGGCAGTCGATTATTACACTAAATGGGCAGAAGCAGAGGCCATGGTGAACATCACGCAACAAAAGATGATCAACTTTATTTGGAAGAACATTGTCTGTCATTTTGGAGTTCCACAGGCAATTGTAATAGACAATGGTCCACAGTTTGATGGACAAGAGTTGAGAGAATTCTATGCGAAGTGGGGGATCAAAAAGCATTACTCCACATCTTATCATCCCAAGTCAAACGGACAAGTTGAAGCTGTGAACAAGATAATCAAGCATACATTAAAAGTAAGACTGGCGGAGAGCAAAAGTGGTTGGTCTATCGAACTCCCGGAAGTCTTGTGGGCATACAGAGTTTCTCCCAGGTCTAGCACCGGAGAAGAACCCTTTGCTATGGCTTTCAGAACAGAAGCAGTAATACCTATTGAGTTAAGGACCAGCACGATTAGGACGACCAACTTTGATGAACAAGCAAACAATTCTGCTCTAAGTGCTGAAATGGATTTGCTCGAAGAAAAAAGACTCAATGCTGAGTTAAAAAATGCAACATACAAGCAAAGAGCGGAACGTTATTATAATTCCCGTGTAAAAGTCCGGGAATTCAGAGTTGGAGATTTGGTTCTAAGAAAACTGCTCGCCCAACCTTCAGGAGTACTGGGACCAACTGGGAGGGCCCATATCGTATAACGGAAAAATTCGTAAATGGCGTATACGATCTCGAAGATATGGAAGGCAAGCCGGCCTCATACTCTTGGAATGCCGTACATCTCAAGAAGTACTATCAATGAATGGGCGAACAATTATCTTGGGGGCAAGTATGGCGAATGAAGTGAATCAAGCAAATGGAATGGATCAAAAACTTGCATAATTTTTTGAAAATTTGGCTAAGTATAGATTAAAAAGTTGCTCGGCACATTGTATAGTCTGGTGCTGCGTCTTTTATTTTTGAATAGAGTTGCTCGGCAAAAATTTATAAGCGAGCAAGTTTTTAGTTTGTGTTCAAAGTTGTTCGTCATATTGTATATGTTAGTGATGAACAGTCTTATAACACTTGTAATTTGTTCAAAATGTAAATACAGTAGTTGTTCGTCAACAAAAGAAAAGTCCAAAGCTCGAGGTACCAGTCCATTCAAGGACCAAAGCCATTCAAAGGTTGTTCGTCTTTTAAGATGAGCAGAACCTAAGGCTAAACCCTATTCCATCAAAGGCAAAGTTCAAAAAGCGAACAAAGCCCAATACAATATGTTATAATTGCAAAAGCATTTCATGAAAATGTAAAGGCAATTAACATATAAGAAGATGAGCGAACAAAAGAAAGACATTCATTGAATTAAAGGCTTTAAGCCCAAAAGATAGTACAAGCTGAAAGTAGCCATTACAAGTACTACAAAAAAGGAACGAACAACTATTACAAAAGAAGACGAAAAAGCTAAGTCCTAAGAACTATTGTTGCTCGGCGGGGGGAGGATCTTGAGCCTGCTCGGCGGGAGGTTCAACGATCATATCTCGGGCTAGATCTTCGGCAGCCTTATCCTCCGCCTCTTTAGCATTTTGCTCGACAGCGGCGGCCACCTCTTCCTCTTGTTCGCCTTCATCAACTAGAGGAGGAGGATGAGTGACAACAATGCTGGGGTCAAGTTTGTCGAGTTTAACCCCTAATTCAGCCAAATCCGCCAGTTGGATTTCAATATTGTTCGGCGGCGGATAATTTTCAATAAACTCGGACAAATCTTTGCCCATTTCCTCCACCAGCTCCTTGAAGTCATAAGCATCGGCCGTGCGGATGCTGTCCGCATAGGTACAGATATATCCAAGGTTGGAAATGGGAGCAGTTTGAGCCTGAACTTCCTCTTCAAGTTGCTCGCGCGTAAAGAGGTTGGCTTCCGTCTCCCGAAGTCGAGCAATTTTTGCTTTCAGTTCGGCGTTTTCTTGTTCAGCTGCGGACAGCTTCTTCTCCCCCTCGCCGAGCAAGGCCTCCTTATCCTTGAGCAGGGCTTCATTGTCCTTCAGCTCTTTGGACAGGCTTTGAATTTCTTCAAGACGCTTGTGCTCAGCATCAATGTAAACATTGATCTGGTTGTTGAGGCGAGCGATTTTAGCCTCATATTGGCCGACCAGGCCATCCTTCTCTTTAGTAAGTTGCCGAGCAGTGCTAGCATAATGACGAGCAGACTCTTCTTGCTCGGCAACTTGGGCAATTGCCCTTTGGGCTGTGACGAGGCCGTTGGCGACGAGCATCATTGAGAGGTGGAGATTGTCCACTAGCCCCTGTTGAAGGATGGCTTTGTCCAAGGGATGCGTCCAGGCTCGGGCGACCAACTCCGTCGCCTTGCGAACATGTTCGCCAGGAATCTCCCTTATGTTAACGGGACTCTTCGAGCAAGCGTACTGATGTACAACACTTGCTCGACCGGGATAATCGTCAGCACGATATCTGCGAACAAGAAAGAAAAGGATATTTAGAAGAATAATAAAAGATGATGATGGAACTTGCTCGGCAGAAGCTAATATGGACTTACTCCTTGAATTTTCGGTCATCCCAACCCAGATGGGTGAGATCCTCGGGGCCGCGACCGGAAGTAGAATCCTTGCTCGCTTTGCCTGATTTTTCCACAGGCTCAATGGAGCGACGAACAGCATCCCCCTCTGGACGAGGATGACTGTGGCCTACTTTCTCCTTCCCCTTACCAGCAATGGGGACTTCGTGGGCCAACGGAGTCCCATCCGCCTTCTTTAAGCGTTTCCCCGCACGAGGGGGAGAAATTGGTGAAGATGGCTGGGCAGGAGCAGGAGGAGCGACAGGCCGCGGAACTTTGGCCCCCTCCGCCTTGTTCGTCATCCCCAGAATCTTCGTGGGAGGGTCACCTCTCCTCTTCCGTCCCTTTGGAGGCGCCATCTCAAGAGGGCGTAGCAAGGGGGAACGACAACTGTTACTTGCTCGGCTAAAAAAAAAGGTTAGAATTAGACGAGCAAGTTAAACAAGTCAACGACGAACAAGACTTGAACCAGAAGTTAGAAATTTTCATACCTGGGGGCACCTCAGCTTGAGCCTCCAGGTGGTGAGGGTATGTCAAAAGGCGAGCAGCTCTTTGACACCTTGCTCGACAAAGATAGTCAATAGTCCTATCTGCCCTATTGCGGAGGCCAACCAAGCACGAAGTAAATAGAAACTCGGAGCTCAACTCCTCCTCTTCCGAATCCCACTTGGGTAGACGAGGGCCTGCAAACAGACAATAAAAGTTAAATTAGAACAACTTAGCCCAAAGGCGAGCAAGAATTGAACTTACGTTTCAGTTTTCCATAGGCTGCTGGAGAATTTATTCGTCCAGGACCGCCGTGTGGACCAGAAGATGCTCGCCAATCACCCCCAATGAAGAAGAAGTGCTGCTTCCAATCACGAATCTTGTTCGGCACATCTTCCACCATCTTCAGCCCGGTTCTGGCCTTGAGATAATGATAGCCTTCTTCTCCCAGGGGGCATTTTGTAATTGTCATCAGGTAGTTGATCTCTTCCGCAGTAAGCCGATCAACATACCCCTCCAAGGCGAACAAGCATATGGTTCCTAGGAGGTTCATCCACCCAATTGGAGTAATTTGGGTGATGGCCAAGTTGGTCGCCTCCAGGAAACGACCAACAATGGGTGGAAGAGGCAGCCTTAATCCGGCGATCAAGGTTTGGATGTTGATCGCCGTACATCCTGGAGGGGGGCTATCTGCTCTCTCTTTCCTCCGGGGAGCCCACATGTGAATATCATATGGGATCTTGTAGTCCTTCCGGATAGAGTCCAGTTCATCTTCGCGAACAACACTTTTAATCTTGCTCGCCTGGTATCCGGTTTTCACCTTGTCCATTATTTGTCTCTGTGGGCGAGGAAAGCTGTTCGCGTATTCTTCAGCATATGCTCGCCATTCGAATGGCCGAGCAACTCCCGTTGGAATCTCATTTTCCAACATCTTTGGGGATGGGAAGTTAATACCCTCCAAGAACTCGCGAGTGAGTTCGTTAAGATCTGGATCTTCAGATTCAGCAGAAGACGAAGAGCTTACGTCCAAATTGTTGTTCGCCACAACTGTTAGTTCTCTCCCAGATGGGCCCGCACCGGTGTCCTCCACAGAGCGAACAACTGAATCCACGTGAGCGTTCGATGCTGAAGAAACTCCAACGGGTTGTGGATCGTAAGCAACAATTGGGAAAAGGGGATCTAAGGTCTCCTCAGTTTTATTGCTCGAATGCGAAGACATAGGAGGGAGAGGAAAAATCCGGGTGGTGGCGGATAGTGTTGCAGACGGCGGTGCTTTCCCGGAGAAGACGGTGGCGCTCGGATCCACACAGCGGCGATAGAATTTTCGAGAGAAAAAGTAGAGAAAAAGATGGAAAAAAGAGAGTAACTACCTGGGAATTGAAATTTGAAGTCAAATGCTGAAGGACAGACGCCGGAAAGCTTGAAATCGCCGGAAGGAGGTGGAAATCGTCGGAGCACTATAGCAAGAGGGGGAAAAGTGGGAAAAATTTGAGTTTTCCCACTATTTATACCCCAAGCAAAAACGGGGTCCAAGGCATAATTTTCTGAAAGTTTAGGGACTCAACTGAGAGAAGACGGGGTCAATTCCGAGCTAAACTAAAAGTTGAAGGACCTATAGGCAATTATATGGGCGCGTAGCCTCGGGGCTGCTCGCGCGTGAACGGCGCGCAATCATTGCGCTGGCATCATCTTCGTGATCTCCCCAGATCATGGGAAGACGAAATGGTTATCCCAATGTTGCTCGTCACAAAGATGCTGTTCGTCCAAATTTTGGCCAAGACAATATCCTAACTACAGTTGCTCGCCACAAAGTTGCTCGTCTGATGCAACATATAGCTAGGATAGGGGGCAATTGTTGATAGGCGAACAATTATTAATAAATGACGAACAAGGATTAAAGCTACATCAAGGATTATGAAGAGCCAACCTCAAATCAAGGGTGATCAACAAAGAAAATCAAGTTGGGGTGCATCTACCAATCTGAGAGGTGTGTAAAGTGACGAACAACTCCCCCGACGAACAACTAATGGGCGAACAGGTATTAAGACCCGAGACCAAGAATGAGCCAACTGTGAAGTCATCAATGACGAACAACTTGGTCAAACTATGATACAACAAACAGCCAAGGAAGTGTGTACAAGTGAACAAAGGACAAAGATCCCAAAGCCAAGCTGAACAAAGCCATAAGGCGAACAACTTCCAAAGTACAACCTCAAGAGGCGAACAACTTTCAGTTGGAGAATCAACAAGATCAATCAAGCCGACCTAGACGAACAACAATGAGTCCGAGATAAGACCAAAGAAGACTTTGTAGCTAAGATTCAGCTTAGATAAGATCAAAGGGACACATGTCAAGCATGCAGGCTAGGGAGACCAAGAGTCTTGGACACCTCATGCTTGCTAGTCTCTATAAATAGTTGTTCTCCAGCTGTGAAATACAAGTTCAAAAAGTTCAAATGCATAAACAATTCCAAAACACACACAAATACACCTAAAACGCCCACACATACGAAATCAGTTCAATTTCGACTACTGAATTTACTAATTCGATAAATTCACACCTCGATTTACCAATTACGGTGGTAATCAATCACACGTATTGATTGGTGACGTAACACCGATTTAAACAACCATTAATCCCTCCGATTAAATACGTTCATCAACAGCTGGGAGACTTTTTTTATTGATTAATCATGAATGACTAAAAAAGGCCGCGGATATTTGAACCCACTTTTTTCATAAACAAACCCACATTATTTTATTTATAATTTTACTTAAATATAAAGGTCTAAATTACCCTTTATAAGTAAAATACACCAACTTCTTTTTTTACCATAAAAAACAACGCACAACTGTCGTCTGCACATAATTCTATGCATAAACCCTCCCTTTTTTAAATTGACAGTAAATACACGTTGACCCCATCTTTTCCAGCTGTAAATTGATGTTTTTTTCGAGGTGAAACAAAAGTTATGGTGGACGAAATATCTTCCCATCAAAAAGTATGTTTTTCTCTATTTTCTTGTAGTTTTATAGTCCTCTTGTAGGGCATTTTATCATGCTTTTATTGATTTATATAAAAAAAATTGCGACAAGTACCTTAAATTACAACGCTGAGATCTTTAAAATTTCAATCAGAGTGATGGAAATTTTGTAAATATTTCGGTCAAGATGGTAGAAAATTTATTTCGGTCAAGATGGTGGAAACTTTGTAATTATTTCAGTCAAGATGGTGGAGAACTTTCAAATATTTCGGTCAAAGTGATTGAAATTTGGTGAAAATTTTGGAACAATTATAAGTCATTGTGGCAGAAATTGTGCATTTTAACCTATCATGCTAGATAACCTTTTTATATTTATCCCGTTTATTACATTAAAATTTGAACTGTTCTTTACATAATTAATATATTTTGTGTTATCTATTTAGGGGACTACAGGTTGATTAGGCGTAAATCTGTCATGATTCGTCACTCGAAATGCCCTTGTTTTGATTGATTTATATGAGTATTCATTTGAGAATCATTTTTATAAACTAATGAATTTGTCTCTTTGATGCTCATAGATGGATAGAGGGCGAAAAGAGGAGTTCGTAGGACTTTGAATCAACTCAAACGGATGCCCGGATGAGAAGATATCGAAGAAATACGAAAAGTATTAGTTCGAGGGAGCAAAAGTATCATTGGAGTGCACAAGCGAGGAGCACTCGTGCACCTAGTGCACGAGTACTCGAGTACAGCGCTTGAGCAGGTGCAACTCGTGCACCTAGTGCACGAGCACTTGTGCAGTGTGCACGAGTAGACGCGGGTCGTGCACTAGTGCACGAGCGATGGAGGTCGAGCAGTTTTTGGGTTCTGCATGAATTGGAGTGCACGATGGGGATGAGCTCGTGCACCTAGTGCACGAGCAGTGCACGAGCATGCGTGGTTTTGGCCCATACGTTTCCGATTCGACCCATTGCCTATTTATACCCCTTCCGAACACGTTTTAGACACCACTTGATACCATATTACTTTTAGAGTTAATTTTTGGAGAGTAAGAGACGAGCAAGCTTTAGATTGACGTTTTCGTGGTTTTTGTTACGAATTCATAGTACGATTTTGCTTTTTAATTTCGTTTCTTCAGACCTTTGTTCGTTAATACTTTGAGACTTCGTTTTCTTAATTTAAGTTCAGTTATTAGCATTAATTTTCTTTCAACCCTAGTTTATGTTTGATGATTTATTCGTTATAATCATTATGTTTATGTTCATTACTTCTTCAATTGTTTTTGTTTACGTAGAAACCATGTCTAGCTAAAACCCTTGCATGCTTAGGGTAGGATGAACTCGTGGAAGTAGGTTGTGGGTATGTAATTAGGGTAATTCGTGACGTTAGGATTTTAATTCTCTTAATTAATGAATTCTTAAAATCAATCTTAACTTTATTCTTGAATTTCGTTCGAAAAGTTTTAGAGAGAGGACGATCTTATCACTCTTTAACAACGAGTAGACTTAATGAGAGGGTTTAGAAAGGGTTAATTAATCTACCGATTTATCTAAGGAGGACGACCACATCACCATAGTTTAAATTAGGATCTCGTTAATTAAGCATGATCTATTAACTCGTTAGTGGATTAGTGAAGTCGATTGCTAGGATAAAGTATTAGGGTATTAATTCTTGAGCTTTCATCTTACAATCTTTTACTTAGGTTATTTCTTGCGCATCACGATTATTTTGATTATGTACCTGCTCCGTTAGTATACGTAGGGATTCCTATCCTGAGCATCACCATCATTTATTTGAATACAAACCTTCGTTAATTCGTTTCTCTCGTTCTTAGTTTAATTAGTTTATTTTAGCTTAGACTTAATTCTTTGAAAAAATCCAAAAACTTACATTCATATTAGCTACGACGCGTAGATCTTTAGGGATCTGTTCGCATACACTTCATCCCTTGGGTTCGATAATACTTGGTCGCTATACTTACTTATACTGCAGTGAACCCGTACGCTTGCGGGGAATTTACTAGTAAAAGTTAATATATTCGCTACAAGTCACAGGTCCTGATGACCATCATTCACCAAATAATGATAATTATGGTCCTACGAATGAAAACGATAACGTTCCTAATGAGTTGGTGATGGATTACACTAATGTCTGCACTACTAGCGCGTACTTCAAATCTCATGCTGCAATGGAAGAATGGGTACGTGCAACAGGTGTTGATCATAATCAAGTTATTATTATGAATCACTCCGATAATGGTGGGGAAAAAAAACCCTCGGGTGTTTATGGGTTGTGAGTACGGTGGAAAATATCGTCCACTCAAGGTGAAGGAAGGTTATAAAGAAGATATTCTTGGAGGTAATGAAAATTCTAGTAAATTCAAAAGGAAGAGGACAACTGGAACTAAAAAATGAGGATGCCCATTTTTGTTGAAGGGGCGACATAATCATCCCATAGCCAAACACCTCGAGGGGCATGCATATGTGGGTCGATTAATTGCTGAGGATGTGGAAAATGTTATACAATTGCCCAAAACTAATGCTACACCAAGGTCTATTTTGGAGGTTTTAAAGATAAAGAATCTAAATAATAAGTCCACACTTAGGATGGTTTACAATGCCCGAGCGAAGCATAGAGTGATTGAACGTTGTGGACGCTCACAAATGCAATGTCTAATGGGCAAGTTTGAGCACCATAAATATTTTCATGCCAACAGTCGTCATGAACAGACAGACATAGTGAGAGACCTTTTCTTTGCTCATCCCACAAGTATTCAATTGCTGCGTGCATTTCCTAAAGTGTTGTTGATGGATTGCACGTACAAGACAAACAAGTACAAGATGCCGTACTTTGAGATTGTGGGCGTCACCTCAACAAATTTGACCTTCTGTGTGGCATCAACATATTTGGAGCAAGAGAAAGAAGACAACTACAAATGGGTTCTAGGTATTTTGAAGAATCTCTTCGACCAAACTCCTCTTCCATCATTGATTGTTACAGATAGGGATAAAGCTCTAATGAATGCTGTTGAGAAAATATTTCCCTCTAGTAGGCACTTTCTTTGTAGATGGCATATATCCAAAAATGTGCTTGCAAATTGCAAAGGGTATTTTCCTAATAAAGAAGTGTGGGATGCATTCAATAGTTCATGGAATTCAGTGATGTATGCAACAACCGAAGAAGAATTTGAAGAGGCATATTTGAGGTTACAAGAAGGATATGCTGAGTATTCAGTAGTCGTCAATTATGTCACAAATAATTGGATCAAACCGTATAAAGAGAGATTTGTAACAGCCTGGACATCCACTATAGTGCACTACGACAATACAACAACAAATAGGTAACGTTACTAACCACATTTGTCAATAATATTGTTTGATATTTAATTTTCTAAGGAATGTTAATGGGTTTACTTCTTCAGGGTTGAAGGTCACCATTCAGTCTTGAAAAAATTGCTTACACATAGTATGGGTAATTTTGAGACATGTTGGGTTAAGATACACACACTTTTTGAAACCAGCCACGTTGCAATTAAACACTCATTTGAAAAAAAGTGTCAATGTGGCCCTGCATAAGTTCAATTTAAACATCTTCAAAATGCTTCGAGGGGTAGTCTCAATTGACGCATTGGAAAAGATATACAATCAGTTGGAGGAACTTAAAAAGAACGATGTGGATCCAGATAGATGTGATTGTTTATTGAGGAAAGTTTGTGGATTGACATGTGCTTGCGAGCTATCTAATTATGTTCGATCAGACAAACCAATACCGGTGGAGGCTATAGATGGTTACTGGAGAAAGTTGGACATGGAGCTATACACTTCTGAGAATGTGGGAGTTGACATTGACAATCGGCTTGGCGATGCTTTTTTTGACATGCAATGAAGGTATAATAATTCGACAGAATCTGGGAAATTGTTGATACTGAAACAACTAAGGGAAGTTGCTAATCCTGTGACAACTCCCTTAACTGAGCCAGGACCACATTTACGCACATGTGGCCGGCCTAAGGCATCGAAAGGCAAAAAGAAAATTGATAAGTCAACTAAAAGAGACCCTAGTTTCTTCGAAATCCAGGAGTCCATCATTGAGAGTTGCTCGAATAATTCAGAAGTTGTTTATGAGACCGAAACTATATTTACAAAACCGATGTTCACTAAGCAAAAGCTACCGGTGGAGATAACCAAAAGGATTCTTTAATTTTTTTTAAATTATATCTTTCTAATATGTAATTTCTCCAACAGGTTGCACACAACCAGGATCGTTCAGCTTCACCGTCAAACTTTATTAGGTTTATGCCCGCTGAATTTCAAAACCGCATCCGTGGGTTCAAAAATATCGATGGAGATGGGCATTGCGGTTTTCGGGCTATAGCTGATCTTCTGGGATTTGGCGACAACTTATGGGCCCGCGTTCGTACTGATTGCATGCGTGAGTTGGTATCTTACCCTCAATTATATGAAGATATTTTCATAAAGAAGGAAATTATGGATGTAGTGTACAACACACTTAAATGTTTTGATAGAGTAGCCTCCCATGGACACTGGTTTCTTTTGCCATATATGGGCCATCTAGTGGCGACTGCATACAATGTAGCGTTTGTGACCCTATCCCCACAAATATCACTCACATTCCTTCCTCTCAGATCAGAGATACCACCTTCTCCAAAAATCGTTTGTATTGGTTTGATAAATATTAATCATTTTGTTGAGGTATGGACATTTAACATTAGTTAGTTGGTCATCCTACATAATTTTTTGTACTCTGACATCATTTTTTTAAAATTTATTTGCAGGTGTTTCTTCGTAAAGGTCCTCCATACCCACCAATTGCTACCATGTGGGATCGAAAACACTTTCCAATTGCCGAAGGATGGATGATTGCATATGACCTGCATGCCATTAGTTGACTTAGATGATCATGTTTAATTTGTTTGAACATTGTGATGCTTTGGGATTTAAGACATTTTATATCACATAGGCTTCCTAATTTTTTTATAACTATTTATATTACATTGACACTACAAGAAAATAAATAATTGGCTGCATAATTTCCAACAAAAAATTTCGTATTTGAGATTGTCTACAAAAAATTCCGTAGGCAAGTCGTAGACAATTCTTACTACGACATTTTTTGTTGGAAAATTTCGTAGGCAATTCTTTATTTTCTTGTAGCAAGAGTTATTGGAAATGAATATTCGGAGTTTCACTGTTGAAGGATTGCACAATATCAATCAAAATGGCTGAAAATATTGAAAAATTTCAGCCAATCTGATAGAAAATGATGCAAAATTTCAGGCACTTTAGCTGATTTTTTTTATTCTACAAGTGAACTAAGCTAAAAGTGTCGCACATTTAAATAAATTCAATTATATGATTATCCATTTTCTCCTTCTTTTTTTTCAATATCCTAAACACACATTTCCAGCATGACATGAAAATCAAAATATATATTCACAATAATATAACTATAAATCAAAATATGAATTAACCATAACATAGCTTAAAAATTAAAATATTAATCCACGATTAACATGATTTGAAATCAAAATAAAATTATGTCAACAACTAGATAGAATTACAAATCACCATAATGTAATTTATAAAAAAAAAGATTAATCAACATGTAAGCCACGTGCTTTCATCTCCTATGTTGATGTCTAACTGCAGTTCTAGATGGACATGGATGATTGGGTCCCTCAAGTATTTTGCATGCTGCATCGATCACATGCATTACTTCTTCCCTTGTTATCGACTGATCCCCTTTTCTCCATCTCTGTATTAATTGAGCCATGATTTTGCGAGCAAGTCTAATCCTCTCCCACGGTTCGGCCGCAACTATAGGTGTATAGATATTCGGTCTGCCTTCTTTCAAGGCAGGATTTTGGATAGTAGGATGGCAGTTGTTGCGATACCATTCAAGGTAATCATCTATGCACTCCCATGGTGGTCTAACATGTTCTCCAAGGCGATCAGGGGTGAGCATATAAGTATCCCATGCAGAAAAGTAATCTGCCAAAGTACCCCAAGCAGGTCTCAACTTTCTCGAATACTCAACTCTCCTCGGAAGACTGGCTGCAAGAGGCTTGTCGGGAATAGTCTGGACAAAGCCGAATTGTCTAAGTACCCTATCCGGCATGTATGACTCAACTATGTCCCCAACAACAATGCAACCATGGAATAAACTGACTTCTTGAAATGCATAACTTTCTCATTGGTGCATAAGGATTCCAATTAACCTAAACAAAAAGTTGATCAAATATATAAGAATATATAAATATATACACACTTTTAATAAGAAATTAAAAATAAAAGTTTAATTACTAACTTCAAGTGCGGACAGTGCATCCAAACGTTCCCTGAAAGCTTGTACACGATCATTAGATGGACCACCGCTTGCTGCAGGATCCCACCTCATTGCAAGTGGAGAAGGAGCAGCAAAGGCAACATTATGTGGAGGTCTCACCAAAGTAGGAAAATGCTCATATATCCATGCCTAAAAAATGATAATGTTAATTTTAACAACAGACAATAAATACATTATACAACAAATAATTTGTTACCTCCAATAACGTCAAATATCCAGCAATCTGCTTCACATTAAACTTCGAAGCTAATCCTAATTGTCTGCATAGAAATGCTAGTGTAGCCGTGCCCCATGCATACTCGTGAAGACTATCCATGTCCTCTAGGAACTCCAACCATGAAGTAGGTACACGTGTGCCAGTTTTATCAGAAAATAAAGAGCACCCAAATGTGTACATTACATACGCTCATGCTGAGTATAAGACCATATGAGCATCATTAGAGGTCATGTATTTCATAAACCTCTCCCTCAACCACTCCAACTTCACTGACGATCCCTTTGGACCATCTACTACCTCCAGTGCTTCATCTAACTCCAACCCTAGTAACCGACTCACCTCCTGTGAGCCACATAAGGGATCTAATTTATTTGACTGCACTGGTAACCCATTGACATTTAATCCTGTAAGACAATATACATCGTCAAGGGTGATAGTCATCTCTCCGAATGGAAGGTGAAAACTATTGGTCTCTGGATGCCAACGCTCTACAAATGCAGAAATCAAGTTCTTGTTTGGATTCTTGGTATGATGCATCCTTCATCTTCCAAAGACCAGAACGTCTAAAGAGAGACCTCCATCGCCGAGTCTTTGCAGTTGAGTCATACTGCCAATCTAACAATTTACTTATGTGACATTGGCATTTAAGCACATCTATCTCTTCACCTCGCCATATAAATGCAGCAACATGAGTTTGAAAGTTGGCATGGAGGGGCGGAGACTTAATAACAATTTCCTCTTCCTCTTCCGCTTCTGTATCATCTCCTTGTATGTCCTCTCCTTCATGTACTCTTACTTCTTCTCTTCATTTTGCGTTTCCCTGTTGATTGGAACCACTAATTCACTCGTTTGTCTTCTATTCGAAGTTGTTTGCCTCCTCCTTTTGTACGCTACTGTAAAGAGTATCACAATAAAAACCAGAAATTTTATAGCTACCATTTTCAATTTAATGAATCTGCAGAACATGAAAATGAATGTTAACATTTTCAATCCAAGGATAAAAGCAAACTGAAAATAAGAAAATAAATGAATCAATGGCAACACAATCAAGTGATAAATAAATTTTGTAAAATTTTCAATGTAAATAATCAAACCCAAAAACAATTGCATTGATAAAGCTACTACCAAGTGATAGAAATAAATCGATCAAGCGCTACTACCAAATAAGTTTTTTTTTTAAATAAAAAAAAAAACTAATGGACCTAAAAGGAGAAAATGAGAAACGGCCAACCAACAGTTAGCATAAAGTCTCCTTCAAGTGATAAACAAAGTGAAAAGAAAAAGAAATTCCATTATTTCCAAATGAAAAGTCAAAAGTTATACTAATATTTTCGATAAAAAGAATGAACAACCAAAACATATTCTCCTAATTAGGCAAATAGCTTTAATGTTTTGCTACTATAAGATTCTCTTAAAATATTTTAGTAAAAAAAAAAAAAAGTTCATAGCATGATTCCCACAAGTAAAAAACAAGAACATATATAATTAGCAGGTTGTGGAAATCATGTGACTATGATTAGCATAAGGTATGGATAAACATGATTCGGCCAGTAGTCATTTTCCCTCTTTCTAATTCATTCATTAAATTATCTCATTAATTGTAATTTGTTTCCCTGATTCATTCATCACGCCAGTAGTCATATTACACACAATCTGTCATACAATCTCATTAATTCGTGACTCATCCTCAACCTCAGTAAACCTACTTCATCTTTTTATCTGTCATCTTTTTATATTCATTAATTTCCGAACCAAACTTGCAAACAAGCATAAAAAACCTTAGAAACAGAGCAACATTCTCACAACCCACATCGACCAAATTAATAAACAAAATTGTTGCAAATTTATTACAGTTATATTGCCTGTTAACAACACATTACTCTAATAGAAGTATTTCACCCAATATATACTGAAAATTTGTAAAGTTTTCGGCTAAAAACAACCCAAATTTCGCTCTGAATAGACTAATCCCTGAATTAGAAGCGATATTGACGAATTAAACAGAAAGTTATCAACAAGACTTGAGCGAACAGGATTTTGAAATAAATAAGAAATCTACAAACCTTAAATATGGACTTGTTAAATGTAGGCGAATGAAGAATAACTGACCATTATTCCCGCCGGCCATGATAGGTTGAGATAAGAGTTCCACCGCCGCTCCGTGGAGTTGTGGATTTTGAACCGTAAAGACTGGTGGGTGTAAATATCTTCTACCACTTTTTTTTTAGGGCATAGGGGTATATTTGGTATTACATGGTGTGTTTGTGTATCATTTTTTAAATTTAAAGGTGGGTTAAAATAAAGGTGGGTTTGTTTATGAAAAAAGTGGGTTCAAATATCCGCGGCCGCTAAAAAATTCTTAATTCCTAATTTTATTAATTATCTCAATTTTTTAATAATATTGAACAAAATATAATAAATTCAAATAAATTTGTACTACATAACAAAATTTAATATCTAAATTCTAAAAATCATATATATGTATATATACATATATATATTTTTTTTGTCATCACTTATAGAAAAAAGTGAAAAAAAAACTACTTACAATTATTAAAATACTGCTAAATATATATTAAGTTCGACACATAAAAATATATTAAGTACTTACATTGATTAAAAATCACTACAACGTGCAAGTGCATAAATTTCATTAAACTAAATTCTTCAAATCCTAAATATAATTATTATCACCAAGCAATCAAACTCAACTTTGCCTAGCAATTTCCACAGCAATTGCATCTTGAACTGCCATCCAATAGGTGTTTTGATAATCACCACCATCTTCTACATTAGAAGCTCCCACAAATGTTCCAACACGCTCGACATTCGGCTCATAATTTTCATTTAATGCTATCTCAAAGGCTTTGTCAAGAACATTTTTTTTCCTTATGTAATTGTGGATCGCCATAGTTGCTAACACAATTTCTCTTTGCGTGTCAATATGGAAATTCATCAAGAATGACAAAAACCCAGATTAAAAAACACATAAAAATCACAACTTTGATCTATTGAAACATGCATAAATCTAGAAAAGACTAGCAAAATAGATCTAAAAAAACCAGATCAGCCAATACCAATCTTTTAATAATTTTTTATCTTTTAAATCAGAAAGTCATGAAGAATGATATAACTAATTAATACTTTTGTCAATCATAGTCAAGTCATTTAAAACAAACACTTACATCATATTATCATTTATAGCAGGGCTCAGAAAAAGTTGTTGAGCCTTCTATGGAATTTTCTTCACAGCATTATGGAATTCTAGGACAAATGATCAATCTTTTCAAGTAGTTATAAAGACACATAACATTTATCTGATTTTTAAATTTTTTTTGTCTAGCTACTCTTCAGTTTTCTCCAAAGTTTATGGAATCCTTTGCTATAATATCGACAAATCACCTACTTTAGTTAAGACTTAAACCAACTTCCTCTCAAGAAACCAAGATTATCCAGTTAACTCTTGTTGGGTGATATAAGGATGATTCTTATCTATTTCTGTTTATTCAACCCTCAATTGACAAATATTATTGCTCAAATTAAAGTCATTTCTGTCAACCATTTCACATGCATAAAACAAGATTTCAACGCCCAGGGAAAAAATAAGGAATGCAACATATTTCAAAGATAAGATAAACAAAAGGCCCCAAAATAAACATGTACCAAGGCAAAAATGGCAGGATAGGAAGAATTCCAGTAGCAGAATCCAGAACACTTTGGGCACTCAGCCTAAGAAGCCAGCAATAGTCTACACAGCTTGCTTTAGAGCTTGACAATCCTATATAATAAAATATATCTTGATCAAATTTAAATTACACAATAATAAAGTGCACTACCCATTCAATATGAACAATACTTTAGGGAAAAAAATACAAGAGGCAAAGCAATAATCATCCATTAACAACAAAACATTCTACATGAATCTTTAATACATCAATACCAAATTTACTGCTTAAAACAAAAAACACCATATGTCCATAACAACAATCATTAATTTTTCTTGAATTGGTTATAGTTAAACTCAAGACAAGATAAACGCGACTCATGGGACGGCTGACTAGCAAACACTTCTCTCATATCTTTTTTGCTCAAACGATTGAAAAAAAGGAACACATTCTTTTCTTGCTAAAAGTATTCTAATGTCATAAACAATAATCATCTTCCGAATAGAAACTTCCATAAACATAATTTGCCTATCTAATATTGAAAGTTCAGCTTGAATTCATTTTGAATCCACACGTCTAATTTTCATCAATAGAGTCAAATTCACATTAAATATATGAATTAGCAGTTGATGAATAAACATACTTCTTGTAGTGTTCACCAAATGTGCCCCCCCCCCCCCCCCCCCCCCCCCAAGCCTCTTTCTAAACAAATCGTCTGCACAAGCGTGTCCTTCCCACAACTCAAGCCCTCCTATGACTACCCCGGGAACTAAAACCACTGGATGCTTCGTTTTCAACCCCTCCTTGGCTAACTTCACACCGGGCTGATCCTGCGTCGGGGAAAACAACCATAACTTCAAGAAGCTTGCAGAAAATTTCCATAACTTTGTGGGGAAAACAGGGGAGATTAGCTTAGCAATAAAAAAAACATAAATGTGATTTAAAGGCATTGCAAGATATAAGTAAACACCAAACAAATCCATCAAGAAATCATTCCCAAAATTGAAAAAACAAGACTACTATATTTGGCTACCATTAAATACAAAGAAAATTAGAGGAGAGAGGGAAATTCTTCTTTATTTAATACCATTTCCATCCAATCTATCAACATTACCTTTTGTGGATTTAATACAGATAGAAGCTATATAATCCTTAGAGGAGTTCAGTTCATCAAATGCTTTTCAATAAGTTGCTCATTTTTCATCTATGATTTTCTAAAGAATGTAAAAATCTCCAAAACTTTACCCAGAAATTACTTTAAAGACGGATATAACTCTTCTTTATCAAAATTTTATCAAAAAACAGGGAAGAAGAGGGAAAAAGCCCTTAAAAATTATTAACTCATAAATTGAGCACTTTGTCAAATAAGTAGCTAGCAAACACATTCTTTAAAAATCCAGGAATTCCCATATTTTATCACAATAATCATAACCACACCTCCTATAAACAAATATGTCCCTCATTTTTGCCCACCATTTCATACACACTACACATGGTAACTGATCTAGCTAGCTCGTTCTCAATGACTCAAACAATGCTAAATAAGAGAGAGTTGGAATACCAACAAAAAGAAAATACTAACAGGGTATCACAAATTAACACCAAAAGAAATCATATCACATACTTTCCAGAAAAACAGGGCTACGAATTCAAAACATGCATAGAGGAGAAGTCAATATCCACAAAATCATAACACAAATTCTCAAACGAATAGGTGAATAGATCGGTCACACCATGAAAATCTCCAAAATTGGGTTAAAATCGAAGCATATATCAAACCACTAGGTTAATAGATTGGTAAAATTATATAAACCGAAGTATATATATATATATATATAGATACACAGAAACAATACTCACCAAATTCTCCTTCAAAACGATTACGAGAAAGGAGAGAGGAATCCATCATCCTTGCGATGAGAGAGAGAGAGAGGAGATCCTGCTTGGGAGAAGAAACGTGAGAATGAAAGAATGAAATTTCGTGGGAGATGAGAGAAAAAATTGAGGAGAGGGGAAAACCCTGCGCGTAGAAGATGAGAGAGAGGGAGGGTTGGAGGAGGGAGAAATATAAGAAAAAATGTGATTTTTATCTTATAGGAAATAAGGTTATTTTAGGAAATAAGAAAAAATAATGAGGGTATATTTGTAATTCTATTATATCTTATAAGATTTCAAAATAATAAGTTGGAGATGTCTAACCTTTTTTTTTTTTTTTGAGCTTATCAGCTCCAAAGAGCTTATTTTGACATCTTATAAGATGTTAAATGTCATTTTTTTGCCAAACAAATATTAACAACTTATAAGCTCCTATGCATCTTATTAGATGTTTTGAGGAGATTATAAACTCTCCCAAACACCCTCTAAGATTAATTAATCACTCCTTTAGCGCATAACAATAACTAAGTATTACATTTAACACTCAAGACCAACATTTCAGGATTAGAATCAATTGACTGCCAGATTGAACCTTGCTACATAACTCCTCCAACAGCCTTATTTTAGCATCAAAAATGTTGACAAACTCCTGGAAATGCATTAGCCCCAAAAGATAGTGTTGGTAAGAAAACACTTAACAACAAAATTTCTTTTGCCCTATTAAAATTTTGGAGTTCAAACTAAATTCATTCAAGTCAATTCAACTTAGGGGACCAAAAGAGTAAATGTGAAAAGTTGTGGAACAATATTGGTTTTAATCCCTTACAATATCTACAGAAAATTATTCTTTAATTTTTGTGTAGTGGCAGGGTGACATTCCCATTCCAAAGGCTTCCATCTTTAGTCTCGATCAGAAAACTTTTGGTATATGATCATCATGAGACATACCCCCAATGAGTATTCAAATGTTATAACATATAATTTTAACTTTTATTCATAAATCTTAGTATCGTGCCACCATTTTGCAATTTAATGAACTCACCTTTAATTGCTTCTATTATCTATGACACTTATCTTTTTATCGGGATGCAGAACATATTTAAAAGGAAGAACATATGGATTTTCTTGCTCAACCATGAACTTAAATTCATAAATTCATTCCAAAGTATAATGTAATATTTACATT
This sequence comes from Ballota nigra, assembly GCA_947034835.1. Lineage (NCBI taxonomy): Eukaryota > Viridiplantae > Streptophyta > Magnoliopsida > Lamiales > Lamiaceae > Ballota > Ballota nigra. The sequence continues at coordinate 12,443,888 of OX344729.1, forward strand.
GCACTAGGACTTGAACCTTGTATGGAAGGTGTAGTCGACTAATGCTCTTTCGTGCCAAGCCTAACATTCCATTTCTTGACATATCTCTCCAAAAGAGTTCCAGCATTTAGCAAGTTGGAGAAAGTATGTCATTTTTAGTTCTATATGCCTAAATATCTTGGCATGTTGAAGCATTAGAATATTTTATGCCATTTTTTTATTTGCAAGTCCTATGTGAGTTGCCATGGGTCTTAATTAAACATGCATGTTCCTATGAGAGTTGCAATAAGTCATAACTAATTAAACTCGCAAGATCGTATGTCAATTGCAATAGGACTTAATCAAACATGTGTTTGAATTTGACTAGTTTCATTCATACTGTACTTTAATTTTTTTTATCAAATTGATCTATAAATTGTTTAGGCGATTTTCAACTTAGGTTAAGGTGCAATTTCACAAGTCTCCATTTTCTCCCCGGAGTCACCATTCTAGAAATTGTTAAGTCATATTTTCAATTCTCACTGTTTGATTTTTGTTCATATTTTTTCTTTCAAGAAATTTTTTTGGTGATCACATTCTCCTACGAGACAAAGACGGTTTAAAAGAAATTAAGGAAAATACACTAACTATAAATTTATCCCACCAGTCGTCCCACACGATTGAATTAGATTTTTTGTTATCATAAAGCGTGTGACATAAATTATGTCTCGTACACTTTTAAGTTAACATTTGAAATAACATCTGATAGACAAGAAATTAAACATTAAGAACACAAATAACAAGTTCAGAGAAATTTTGAGGATGGGTAACCCAAATTATTTGTTATTCAAATGACACGGTTGTGAACACACACAACAAGAAAAGGAACAACTTAAAACAAAAACCTTGAAGCCCCAAACAACTACATGACAATCATGTAACAACATAAGACCATAAAATACATTAGAAATTAAGTAGCACCACCAACAAACGAAGGGGAAGGTGAAAGGGGGATTCCTTGAGGAGGAAGATCACCCCATCTCCTCTGGCTTTCTCAAACACCTCTTGGACGTCTGCAAAATTAAATTCATAATTATAATAAATAACATGAATCTAGCTAGTTTTTCATACAATAAAAATAAAAGTAGTTAGACGTAACTACATCCAGAACCCAATGGTACCATTCAGTTATATATGAACTCCAGTAATAAATTTGATATATATAATATATATAAATTTAGTTTAATGTAACTACTTCAATTGACATGTAAGAGTTTAACTGCATGCTTCATATAAATGAGATCCACATTAATTAAATTAGAAATCCAATTGAAAGAGCGAGCATTGATGAAATTAAATCTGTAAAAGTAAAGAAAATAAAATTACTTCATTGGAAACAATATCCACACGATGGTGACCAGACCGGAAGCAAACATATTTAGAGTAGGAAAAAGAGGATGTATTGAAATAGAAATATATGTTATTGAGCGGTTAAGTGTGAGAACAATGAGGATGGAAGCTCTATTATATAGCAAGAGAATGAATGCTCAGTAGCTGGCAATCTATATTATTTATTTAATTTATTATTACACAATTTAGTTAAAGTCCGGTGAACCCCACCTATTTTGCAATGTTGACCCCAGAAATCTGCTGATGAACGTGGGCAATATTTTTTTTTAGGACATTATGCTGGCAATTTTAATTGACCACTAACTTTTAGTTTCATTTTTTTAAGGACAATTGGCTCGAAAACACCCAAAGTGGCTAGAAAACTCTTAAAATAATTACATAAAATCTGATAATAAATAAATATATTTCTATATAACACTCCTTGTGAAGTGTCATATGTGAAGTATGAAGTCTACTGAGCTTAATTCAATAAGGAGCTATGTTGATGAAGTGTTAGCCGTGGAAGTTAGTCTGTTTGGGGTATCAGCAGAGTTATATCAGATGAGGTTTATCAGATGAGGTTTAAACAGTGGAGGTCTAGACCGGAAGTCATCTGATGTTAAGTGACCAAGTCAGCTGAGGTCAAGTCATCTGATATAAAGTACAAAGACGCGAAACACCAAGTTGAAGCTAACTGAAGGCGGTTCTAACTGAATCAACTGAAGCGGTTATTGGAGTTTGTTAGCCAGCTGGATAACTACTTTACTTATGAGGTAGTTACAACTGAATCGAGTCTAGATTCCTCTCAATCTCTGTAAATATAAATAAGTGCTTCTAGCTGAGAGAAGTAACTTAGAACTAAGAACTTGAGATCATCTTTGAGAGCAAATACTGTGAGATTGAGTGCTCTGTAACTTGTAACTTCCATTTCTTTGTTTAGTGAAAAGTCTATCCTCTCGGATCCCGTGGACGTAGGAGTATTCATCTCCGAACCACGTAAATCTGGTGTTCTTGTGTGATTTTCAATTCCGTTCTTATTGCATTTGATTCCGATTCCCGGAAACAAGTTTTCTTGTGAATCCGAAACCGTGATTAACAAGTGGCGCCGTCTGTGGGAAGCAATCATGGCTGCAACTAAGTTCGATATTGAGAAGTTCACGGGGAAGAACGATTTCAGCTTATGGAAGATCAAGATGAAGGCACTCCTGGTACACAATGGGTTGTACGAAGCCTTGTTGCCACCGGCTCAGGTGGCTTCTGGATCTAATCCGGCGAAGGTGGAGGAGAACAAGAGGAAGGCGCATAGTGCCCTTATCTTGTGTCTTGGGGACAAGCCATTGAGGGAAGTATCGAAGGAGGAAACCGCTCTTGGGATCTGGAATAAGCTGGAGCAGTTATACCAGACCAAGTCTGTTACGAACAAGTTATACATGAAACAGAAGCTTCAAGTCTTCAAAATGAGTGAAGATAAGAATCTTGGTGATCAGTTGGACGAGTTCAACAGATTGGTGGATGATCTGGAGAGTTTGGATGTTACAATTGATGATGAAGACAAGTCATTAATGTTGTTAAATTCTCTACCTAAGTCTCTGGAAAATTTCAAGGATGCCTTACTATTTGGAAGACAAGATCAGGTGATGTTTGATGATGTTCAAACTGCCCTGAAAACCAAGTTTCTACAGATCCAAGCTGATGGGAAGAAGCCTGCTGAAGGATTGAATGTGCAATCCAAGAAGAAGAAGGGGTTTCAGTCCAAGAAGAAGGATGGTGGAAAAGGGAATAAGGGTGGGAAGAAATCTGATTTTGTTGAGAAGAGGAAGTGTTTCACTTGCCATAAGGAAGGTCATCTGAGAAAGAATTGCCCTGAAAGAAAGAAGAAAGACAATCAAGGTGATCAAGATGGAGATGCAGCTGTTGTGGAGGTTGAAGGATATGATAGTGCAGAGGTCTTGATGGTTAGTCATGAGAGGCTAAGTCAAGAGTGGGTCCTGGACTCTGGGTGTACTTTTCATATGTGTCCACATGAAGACTGGTTCCTGGATCTTGAGAAAACTGATGGAGGTCTTGTTCTTTTGGGTAATGATGAGAGCTGTAGAGTGCAAGGATCTGGTTCTATCAAGATCAAGATGTTTGATGGGGTGGATAGGATCTTATCTGATGTCAGGTTTGTTCCTGAGTTAAAGAGAAATCTTGTTTCTCTTGGTACATTGAATTCTAAGGGCTTTGAATTCAAGACAGACAAGGGAAGTCTGTCAATAACCAAATCTGGAAGGATTGTCATGAAGGGGGCTATCAAGAATGGTTTGTATACTTTGATTGGAAGAACTGTTACAGGGTCAGCTGATGTTACCATGGGGTCTTCTGAGGTTAACTTGTGGCACAAGAGATTGGCACATGTTGGTGAGAAGGGCCTGGTGGAGTTATCCAAGAAGGGAGCAATCCCTGGGAAGAGGATATGTAAGCTGGAATTCTGTGAGAGGTGTGTTCTTGGGAAATCAAAGAAGCAAGCATACCAGAAGGGGAAGCATACCACCAAGGAGGTTATGGATTATATACATTCTGATGTATGGGGCCCAGCAAGGGTATCCACTCATGGTGGAGGCAGGTATTTCCTTACCCTTATTGATGATTATTCCAGAAAAGTTTGGGTTTACATTCTTAAACAGAAGAGTGATGCCTACTCTAAGTTCAAAGAATGGTTGATTGAACTTGAGAATAAGAGAGGCAGGACTATCAAGCACTTAAGGACTGATAATGGGCTTGAATTCCTATCAGAGGAGTTTCAACAATTCTGTAGGGAGAAGGGTATTACTAGGCATAAAACTGTTCCTTCAAACCCCCAACAGAATGGTCTAGCAGAGAGGATGAATAGAACTATTCTGGAAAGGGTTAGGTGTATGTTATCTGATGCTCATTTACCTAAGAGTTTTTGGGGGGAAGCTGTTAACACAGCTGTTTATCTCATTAATAAAGTGCCATCATCTGCTATTGAGTTTAAAACCCCAGATGAGGTTTGGTATGGAAAGATATCAGATTACTCAAAGTTGAAAGTTTTTGGGTGCCTAGCTTATGTTCATGTGAGGCAAGACAAACTTGAACCTAGAGCTTTAAAATGTGTATTCATTGGGTATCCCAAAGGTGTTAAGGGGTATAAGTTGTGGTGTCTGGAGCCTGGAAACCAGAAGTGTATTACCAGTAGAGATGTTGTGTTCAATGAATCACAGATGGGATACAAGTCTGGTGGAGGTAATGGAGGACCATCAGCTGAGGAGATGGATGGTGTTATTTCTGAGCCAATTACTCAAGTAGAGGTGGAGCCTGATCATGACAAGCATGATAGCTCATCTGGTTCTGAACCAGAGCAAGCACCAGGGGAGAATGAGTCATCAGATGAGGATAGTGCACCAGTAGAGGAGGAAGAAGAAGTGCCAGAAGCAGACTTGAGAAATTATAGTTTGACAAGAGACAGATCCAGAAGACAAATACATCCTCCAGTAAGGTTTGGCCGTGTGGATCTGGTCTCCTATGCACTTGTTACAGCAGAAGCCATAGAGTACCATGAACCTAAAAGCTACAGGGAAGCCCTTGAGTGTGATGATAGGGAGTCATGGATTACAGCCATGACAGAAGAGATGGAGTCTCTTAAGAAGAATCAAACTTGGATTCTTGTTGATAAGCCACCTAGGCAGAAGCTAATCAGTTGTAAATGGCTGTTTAAAAGGAAGCTTGAATCTGGTTTGAAAGATCAGGTGAGGTTTAAAGCCAGGCTAGTTGCCAGAGGATTCACTCAGAAGGAAGGAATTGATTACAATGAGGTTTTCTCACCTGTTGTTAAGCATTGTTCAATCAGGCTACTTCTCAGTAGAGTTGTCCAAGAGGATCTGGAGCTACAACAACTTGATGTAAAGACAACTTTTCTGCATGGTGATCTTATTGAGGATCTGTACATGCACCAGCCAGAAGGGTTTGTTGAACCAGGGAGTGAAGGGAAAGTGTGCCTGCTCAAGAAATCATTGTATGGCCTCAAGCAAAGTCCAAGGCAGTGGCACAAGAAGTTCAATGAAGTTATGCTATCCATTGGTTTTGTAAGAAGCAAGTATGACACTTGTGTATACCTTGAAAGGCAAGGTAGTGATGTGATAGCCTATCTTCTGATTTATGTAGATGACATGCTTATTGCCAGTAAAAGCCTTCTGAAGATTCAGAGTATCAAAAGGAAGCTAAGTGCTAGATTTGATATGAAGGACTTGGGAAATGCTAAGAGGATTCTTGGAATGGATATTCTTAGGGACAGAAAAGGTGGAAGACTATTCTTATCCCAGAAGAGTTACATTGAGAAGGTCCTGAAGAGGTTTAACATGCATGAGAGTAGAGCTGTGTCAACTCCTCTGGGACAACAGTTCAAATTATCTAAGGAAATGGAACCAAAGTCTGATGAAGAGAAGAAGACTATGATGAAAGTACCTTATGCAAGTGGGGTTGGAAGCCTGATGTATGCTCTGGTCTGTAGTAGACCAGATTTAGCTTATTCATTGAGTATGGTGAGCAGATACATGGCTAATCCTGGAAGATTACATTGGGAAGCTTTGAAATGGATCTTCAGATACCTTAAAGGGTCATCTGATCTGGGATTGATGTTTGAGAGGATGACTGACCAGAAGAGTCCACTGGAAGGTTTTGTAGATTCTGATTTTGCTGCTAATCTGGATACCAGAAGATCTTTAACAGGGTATATCTTTACACTTTACAATACTGCTGTGAGCTGGAGATCTGTTCTGCAGAGTGGAGTTGCTTTATCTACTACAGAAGCAGAGTTTGTTGCAGTGTCAGAGGCTGTTAAGGAGGCTTTGTGGTTGAAAGGCATAATCAAGGATTTTGGCATAAACCAAAGGGCTGTGGTTGTTCATTGTGATAATCAGAGTGCAGTACATCTGGTTAAACATCAAGTGTTCCATGAGAGATCAAAGCACATTGATGTAAGGTTGCATTTTGTGAGGGAAATCATTGATAAAGGAGTGGTTCTCATCCAGAAGATATCTACAGATGACAATGCTGCAGATATGTGTACAAAGTCTTTACCAGGTACTAAATTCAAGTTTTGTGTTGAATTGGTAAAGATGAGTGTATGGGATGTTCCTTAGGCCCAAGCTGGAGCCTGGAGGAGAGGAGGAGAGGATTGATACTTCTCATCTGAGGTGGAGAATTGTGAAGTGTCATATGTGAAGTATGAAGTCTACTGAGCTTAATTCAATAAGGAGCTATGTTGATGAAGTGTTAGCCGTGGAAGTTAGTCTGTTTGGGGTATCAGCAGAGTTATATCAGATGAGGTTTATCAGATGAGGTTTAAACAGTGGAGGTCTAGACCGGAAGTCATCTGATGTTAAGTGACCAAGTCAGCTGAGGTCAAGTCATCTGATATAAAGTACAAAGACGCGAAACACCAAGTTGAAGCTAACTGAAGGCGGTTCTAACTGAATCAACTGAAGCGGTTATTGGAGTTTGTTAGCCAGCTGGATAACTACTTTACTTATGAGGTAGTTACAACTGAATCGAGTCTAGATTCCTCTCAATCTCTGTAAATATAAATAAGTGCTTCTAGCTGAGAGAAGTAACTTAGAACTAAGAACTTGAGATCATCTTTGAGAGCAAATACTGTGAGATTGAGTGCTCTGTAACTTGTAACTTCCATTTCTTTGTTTAGTGAAAAGTCTATCCTCTCGGATCCCGTGGACGTAGGAGTATTCATCTCCGAACCACGTAAATCTGGTGTTCTTGTGTGATTTTCAATTCCGTTCTTATTGCATTTGATTCCGATTCCCGGAAACAAGTTTTCTTGTGAATCCGAAACCGTGATTAACACTCCTTAATCCAATTTACTTATCTCCATTACTCCATTGAAGGTACTATTTCACATTACTTTGTTCGCAATTTATTTATTTATTTCCGTCGTTGTATCACTGACTTTTGTGTGTGTTTTGTGCTGTTTTTTGTTTGCGATCCTTGAGGGTTGGCTATGATCTATCTATAACACTCCTAATTTAAGAGCTTCTGATTCCCCCTTCTGGGTTGAATGCCCCAGCTTTCCTCTCATGCATGTAGAACATTATTTGTTTTTCTTCAGTTTATCTAGTGAAGTAAACAATTTTGGTGTTAAATTATCAAAACATGACATTGAAGATCGTCGGTTGCATAGTGAGGGATTGTGTCTGTGAGCGAGATATTCTGTAGTTTCGGTGGTGTAGATTCAGGAAAAATGCACTTTTGATCCCAAGAAAATTGGTACAAAACACTTTTGGTACCTATGTGTAGAAGTGGTCCTTATTTTTGCAGTTTTGTTCCCATCCATTAAATTTTAGGATCAAAACTGCAAATTTACTCAATTTTTTTGGGACAAAAATTGCAATTTATCTTTTCTTTTGGGACCAAAACTGCAATTTATCATATTCTCCAGGGACCAAGAGTGTATAAAAAAACTACGGGACTAAAAGTGCACAAAAAGGAACCATTTTAAAATGAACGCATTCTCTTGGGACCAAAAGTACAATTAACTATGTAGATTCTGGTGAAAAGTACCATATACTCACACGTTAATGAATGAGGAAATCAAAAACACATAGGAGGCGCTTAGTTAACAATTCTTCAATGGTAATGAGAATGAATATTATTTTCCACATATACCACCATAATAAAAATGATATGTTGAGGGAAAACTTGCTACAATTGTGACTCCATTGCTAGTGTCATGTCCTAATTTTGGAATAGAAGTGGACAACAAATGGTTATTGGTAGAGGAATGAGAGAATGATTGAAGAGAAGGATTGTAGGAAGAGAATAAGGTAATAGTAGTGATTACCTTATTTAGGAGAGGAGGTGGTGATTTTGTGTTCATTAATCATTGCAATTACACTAATTTTCAATCTCATTCTCATTATCATTGAAGAGTTGTTAACCAAGCGTCCCCATAATATGTTTCCCTTCGCCAATATATCACTGCAAAAAATAGGTATTTTTTAGAAATCGAAAAGTTCCCAAATATGTACTCGATTAGGGGATTTATAATTTTTTGGGCAATTATAAATCTTGTTTACCTTTTTACAATATTAATTGTATATATATCTTGTTTACATTTTATTTTATTTAATAAAAGACGGGGTTAATTCTTCATAAATGCATGATCATTTGACTCAATTTCAAGTCAATGGTGACTTTCAGTATTTTTGTGTAAATTCACCAATTTTTTAATTGTAAATTTTTTAATGCATGGGGTGACTTAATGCTTGGATGAAAGATTTTTCTCCATGGACGAAACTGTCTCATAGAGGGAATAATAAGTATTGGACGCATGGTTGGAAATATCATGTCATTATTTAAAAGTGTGTACCAAATTAAAACAACTGAAGAGGTGGTAAATTTAAACAAAAATGTTGAAGGTTGCAATTGAATTGATATCGAGTTCAAAAGTCGTGAATTAATATAGAATTAATCCTAAAAGAAATTAATATTAAATTAATTTATTTAATCTATCTAATGTGATTGAAATAATAACTTTATAAATTTGTAATTAATTTTTATTTCATAAAAAATAATTATAATTATTTCACTTTATTATATTAAATTTATTTTACTACTTCATATTCGTAATAATTTATTTTCCATTAAATTAATTTATTTAATTTTCATTACGCACAATAGTCGATTCGTCAACAATTTACACCTTCACAAAACTCAAACGTAACATATGCTAGGGTAACTTCGTTGCAATTTTTTTTCTACGACGAGATTGTTACACCACCTAAAACGGATCTGTCCCAAATTATCGACACAACTAATTTCTGTGGCGAATCTCTTAAATTTGTCAATTTCTTTAATTTTGAAGCAAATCCATCACAAATTGTAACGAATTTCTTTCCATCGTTAATTTTTGTTGCAAAACTCCATCTTTTTTGGAGTTAATTCTTCGACGTCTAAAAGGTAACTACGGCTTTGCTTCGCTCTGATATTTGAAAATATAGTAATAATGTTATCATTTGCAATGTGTTGATTATTGTTTCGAATTATTACTCACTAGATATAGAATTGGATGAGGACTAATTAAAGAGAACTGAAGATGTGCCCACTCTATAATAATTTAGAGATTGAATGTCGAATCAATCATATTATTTAGAGGGCTGAATTCGTTTGTTTGTATAGGTCAGAGTTGTTATCGTGCTTGTAATTGCTTGTGTATCCCTTATACTCATTTATCGATAAATTTAATATTAATAAAAAAGATGCAATACACACACATATATATGATACTATACAGTTCTCACAATTTATTTATACAAATATTCCTAGTAATAAGTATTTTTAAATTTACTATTCATTATATATAATAAGCAGCAACCTCTCACAATTTTATGAACTTGTTTATTCGCAGTCAACGAAAATTTAGAAAGTGGATAGGATCACATGTTGGCATGCTTCTTGCAGCAATAACTAAAAGTCATATCTCCCATAACGACTTTCTAAATTGATCATATGCAACATGCAATTTTTACACACACATATATAAATGGTAGGAATAGTCATACAGAAATATAAGGAGCCATGGAAGATACTTTGGCTCGGGATGGTGTGACACCCTCATTTATTTAGAAAAATGGACTTAAAATGGATTACTTATATTTTGTATCCCAAAAATAAATGTCTGTATCCGCCACTGTAGAGGACGCCATTTTTGTTTTAATGGTTGGATCACCGAACCACAAATATGTATCAAAAGTTTAGATAGGATGGTAGCATAGAAAATGTAGAGGCAGGTGTTTTTTTTTTGGTACAATTTAGAACAATTCTTTTGTGGCAATCAATAAATTTGTTTTTTCCAAAAAAAAAAAAAATATATATATATATATATTAATGGTAGGAACAGTGGATAAATAATAATTATAATAAGGTGAACGTACAGTTATTAAGATTCCTCCCACGACTTGAAAATTTTGGTTATGAAACTGAACCTATCCTATAAATATAAGTTTGTAATTTTTAATTTTTGTTACTTCATAATTTCAATGAGGCCACTAATACATGCAAGAACTTTTCTGAAAATATACTATCTCATTGCTTTATAGAAACTTATGAAATTTTCCATCGTTAAAGTTGGTACCGTAAAAATTATTATTTTAAATTTTTTTATTAATTTATCGAGTATTAATTTACGACAGTTTTTTCCGTCACAAATTGAGGCGATTACTATCACGCATTCATTGCGGGTGTGCATTGAATACCACCACTCACTTTGTGGCGAAACATGTCTTCGTGAATTCAAATATGGCATCGCAAATATGTCAAAAAACGACTTCGGTTTCCTCTTAAGACGACAAAATAGTTATCAAAATACGTTCATTCCACCTCAGATCTTCAAGCTTGGGTTTGGGCAGGTTTCTCGTCTGGGATCGAACAAATGGCTCGACGAGAAATGTCCTAATTGTATTGTCGAGTTGTCTTTCTTCTTCATACGCGAAATTGAAATTTGGGATTTTGAAATAAAAGTGGAGGATTGTGATAATTTGGGAAATTGATCGAGAGCTTATACTCCTGATGGAGGGGTGAAGCTGTCCTTGCTAAAATTCACGGGAGAAAACTACCGGATCAGATTCCATAAGAATTAAGATCGATTGAGCCCTATTTAGTTTCTTTGACCAATTTTTATTTAGATGCATGCATTGATTCATTTTATTTGACGTTAAGTAATAATACCTATCTCACATTAGATATATGAGACGATTTCACGATTATATTATGCATCCTCTAACTGATTAATACTTTTTATCAAAATTCACTACTACACATTTGGACTTGGAAAGCTGTACTTAAACAGCCTTTATAAAAAAACCGCTCTCCAAAACATAACTTGGAGAACGGTTTTAGAAAATTATATTAAAAAAAAAAAGAGATAAGAAAGCGGATTAAAACCGTTGTCCAAGATTTAATCTTAGACAGCGGTTAAAAATCGCTGTGTAAGTGGTAAAAGATAAGACAGCGGTTCAAAACCGCTGTGTAAGTGTTACTTTGTAAAGCGGTTTGAAACCGCTGTCCAAGTATTACTTGGATAGCGGTTTATGACAGCAGTCTAAGTCCTACCCCTAATATTTGATATCAGATTCGATTTTCAATTCCTAATTTCATTCAATCCCCTTCTCCCCGATGCAATCTTCCGCCGCCACCGTCGTTGCTCCACCGCCGTCTACGCAAGCCCGACGCCCGACGCCCCAGGTGCGACGCCTGCTTCGAGACGCGGCCTCTGCGCCGCCGCCTCTCCTCCGCCGACACATCTGCAATAGCTCAGGTCGGTTTTTTTTCCCTTTTTGGTACATTATTTGCTCTGTTTTCATAAGTTTTGCTGCAATTTAGTATTATTTCATTAATTTTTTGCAAACTCTCTTATATTTCACTATATATATGTCTATATATATGATGAAAAGAAAAAAAAAATGAAGCTTCGAAAGTCAAATTCCATCATGATTTTCAGTTTCTGTTCTTAATTTCTTTATCTTGTGGTAGAATATTTTTTGGTACAATGGCTAAGAACACTATCTTTGTTGAAGCCATTTATCTTGAATTAATTGGGTAGAATATGGATTATAGGGAGAATGTATAAAGTTTTAAAATAGCATATCAAACAAAATGTTAATTTTTTTGACAATTTTTTGTGCTTTGAGAATAAGTAGAAATAATTTACATTCTAATATCACTAATGATATAAAAAAACTATGTTTAACATAAGCAAATTGTGGATGTCGTTGACCTTCGTAGTTCGTATGATACTTTTAATCTACCATCAAATAAGATATGCAAAATATACATGTATTCATTAATATATATATATATATATATATATATATATATATATATATATATATATATATGAGACTTAATATAAACTAATTATTAATGAATGAATGTAAATGCTATATTTTTGTCAAAATTTCTTCAACCATAGCGTGATTCCATCTATATATTGCTCTATATTATATGAGTAAGTCTCTTGTGCATTTGGTGTATGATGCACTCACTCAACAGTTGATAATGTATACACTGAAAAGTTAGTCTCAATCACACTGAAAAGTTAATCTCAATTACACTGAAAAGTTTACACTGAAAATCAGTTTTCAATGTAAACTTTTCAGTGTAATTGAGACTAACTTTTCAGTGTGATTGAGACTAACTTTTTAGTATATACAGTATCAACTGTTGAGTGAGTGCACCGTGCACTTGGTGCATATGAGACTTTGCCATATTATATATATATATATATACATTTTTTTTTGTATAATTACCATGGATAAATTCAAAACAAATAGAATAAGATTATGTAATAATTCTTTTTTTACTACTTACCCTTTTGCCATAATTGACCAAAAATCTTGGCCCACATAATAGATTAGAAACATTATAATGCAACGTGGCTTCAAATTTTGTCTCGATATTTAATAATTGACTGGTGGTAAAAAAAAAAATATGGCCACATTTCAAGATGTCAATTTCAGGCTCTCAAGGCCGACATATAAAACAATCCAAATCATAATATATAAAGTAGAAAGCTTTTAGAAATCATGAATAAGCAACGACGGTAACAAATTAATAAAGCATGTAATAAGTGCATTGGGACTTAGGCTCTGATCTATAGCATGTCCTAGCTAGAGGTTATAAAGTTTTAAAATGTAGTAGTAGTTGTAAATTGAGTTGGATTGCTAATTATATATAGACTAAACTCGCGTGCTTTTCGGTTTAATCTATAGACATATCTAGTTCTATATGGATCGAAAGTGGGTTCGAGCATATAGATTATCAGAGGAGTATAGGAATGGGGTAGAAGAGTTTAAATATCATGCAATTAGACACTGCATCGACCATCGATACATTCAATGTCCGTGTTGGAAATGTATGAATGGAAAAACCGCCAGTGGTTGAGACGGTTTGTTGGACCACTTGATGTGTCACGGTATTAATAAAACATATACTGTTTGGATATTTCATGGTGAGAGAAGAGATGGATGTAGCTCAAGCAACATAAGAACTGACTTTAGGTTTGAAGATACAGTGGATGAGGATAGTTTTGGAGATGTACCGAATGTTGATACGTTGAGTGGGGATGACACAAATCTGCAAGATCACCCTTATATGTTAGAGAAATTAAGGGATGACGCTGGATTACCCCTTTGGCCCGGGTGTAAGAAGCTAACAAAAGTGTCAGCTGTGTTAATATTGTTCAACCTAAAAGCAACACACGAGTTGTCTGATGTGTGCTTCTCAAGTATGCTGGAAGCAATTAGTGGTATATTGCCCGATGGAAATGTACTGCCTACAAAAGCATATGAGGCTAAGAAAATGCTTAAGTCCATCGGGTTAACACATCAGAAAATTCATGCTTGCTCGGGTGATTGTATCTTATTTCGGAAGGAGTATGAAGACCTCGATGAATGTCCCGAGTGTGGGAAGAAGAGATATCTTAAAAATAAATCTCCAGCGAAGGTGATGTGGTACTTCCCAATAATACCAAGATTCAGGAGAATGTATAGTAGTGATGTGGATGCTAGAAATTTGACCTGGCATCATGATGATAGGATCAAGGATGATATGCTAAGACACCCTGCTGATTCACCCCAGTGGAAGACATTCGATGCCAGTCATCCAAAATTTGGCAACGAGCCACGACACTTGCGTCTTGCACTCTCAACTGACAGAATGAATCCATTCGGTATCCAAAGTACCAACCACAGTACATGGCCAGTAATTCTGATGGTTTATAATCTTTCACCGGAGTTGTGCATGAAGCGCACTTACATGATGTTGTCTATGTTGATATCAGGACCCAAACAACCTGGTAACGACATAGATGTATATCTGGCTCTTTTGATAGAGGACTTGAAGCTCCTATGGGATGAGGGTGTCGATGTGTATGATGCTTATAGAAAGGAGAATTTCAAGTTGAAGGCCATGTTGTTTGGAACTATGAATGACTTCCCCGCTTATGGAAATGCATCCGGATATAGTGTTAAGGGGGCCGATGCATGTCCTTGTTGTACCACGAATACAGATCACATTCATTTATGTCATTGTAGGAATACTATTTATATACGGCATAGAGGTGGTTGGAGCCAACACATGAGTACAGAAGAATGAACGATGCATTCGATGGCACAATCGAGGAACCTGGAGCACCACATTTATTATCAGGTACAAATGTATTGAACGAGATGAAGAATGTCAACATACAATACGGAAAATACTTAGCAAAGAGTCTCCCAACTAGAGACTGGAAGAAGGAATCAATTTTCTTTCAATTGCCCTATTGGAAAGAGTTGTATGTTAGACACTTCATTGATATAATGCACGTTGAGAAGAATGTTTGTGCTAGCTGCTCAATACTCTGCTAGCTGATAACAAGTCCAAGGATGGTTACAATGCAAGAATGTATATGGTTGATATGGGTATAAGAGCAGAACTGACACTTGTGTGTGAAGAAAGCAAACCACCGAAATTACCTCCTGCTGCACACACCTTGTCCAAGAGTGAGAGAAAAGTGTTTCTTCAAACACTAAAGGATGTGAAAGTACCAGAGGGTTATTCGTCCAACATACAGAGACTTGTTTCAGATGATGGCATAAAATTGATGAATCTGAAATCGCATGACTATCATGTCATCATGGAGAATATCTTGCCCATTGCAATACGTTCTATCTTGCCTGAAAATGTGCGCATAACCATAACAAAGCTTTGTTGGTTCTTCAAGGCAATGAGTAGCAAGGTCATTGATCCTAGAAAATTGTTTGGTTTTTAGACACAAATTATGGGGATGCACTGTTAGCTTGAAATGTATTTCCTCCATCTTTTTGGATATAATGGTTCATCTAACCGTTTATTTGGTACACGAGACAAGGATGTGTTGTCCTGCTCATATGCGATGGATGTATGGTGTAGAGAGATATATGAAAGTGCTGAAAGGGTATGTGATGAATATGTTCAGGCTGGAGGGATGCATTGTAGAAAACTAATTAGTAGAAGAGGCAGTCGAGTACTGGTCTGAATTTATTGCGAATGTCGATGCAATTTGACTTCCAAGTACCCGGTACACCAATAGGATGGATGGTGAAGGCATTACCGGTGGTCAACCTGTATGTGTTAGTATGGAGGAGCTAACACGGATGCACTTGTGCGTACTTTGCAACACGGTCGATGTGCTTCCTTTTATTGACATGCACATGCAAGCACTTTCTGAGTCCTTTCCCACCAGAGATAGATCATGGATTGAAGCTGAGCACAATCGCACATTTGTTGACTGGTTCAATGGTTATGTTGCAAATATGTTGTCACAGAATAAAGAATCAGTGAAAGAGTTAAGTGGTTATCTAGATTGCCTGATAGGCATGTGTATTCATACATGTGTTATCTTATTAACGGATACACATTTTATATCAGAGATCATGATGCCACAAGTACAATGCATAATAGTGGGGTGTTCATTACTGTAACTGCATGGAATCAGTCGAATACCACTTACTTTGGACAGATTGTCAACATTTGGGAACTCGATTGTAGTTGGATGAGGATCCCTAACGGGGTCCAGGTTGAGTGTTATGGGTTCGTACACGTTGATTTGAAGAATGTGGGATACATAAATGACCCTTACATAATGGCCAGTCAAGCTCAATAAATTTTCTATGTGCCCGACCTAGTTAATAAGAAATGGTCCATTGTCCTTTTGTCAAACAAATTTAACAATAGTTACCAGATTAGCGACCACATCAATGAAGATGTTCACATAATCGATGATCCTTTTCAGAACTGGCCTCTTTCTGTACCCTCCTTCGATGATCCTTCAAATCTACGCCCGTACCAGAGAAAACTTAGAAAGGAGGATGAATTAACAATCCAGATCTTGTTAACATTCATGGTCATGAACAAGAAAAGTCAACCAAAAAAAAAAGAAAAAAAAAAAGAAAAACCAGTGCTAAAAAGAAATGTACGACTTTATTGAATGTTGTTTTTTCTGATTTATTGAATGTTATTTTTTCTGCTTTATTAAATGTTGTTTCTTTTTATTTATTTAATTTAATATATTTTTTTCTGTTTCACAGGATCATGAGTTATTTGCCCCATCCCGGAGATGATGGAGATTATTACCCCCATCCCTATGATAGAGATGATGGAGATGATGACTTGGGATAGGATAACAATGATACTCCCACCTCTAATAGCTCTGGGGAGAAGCGCAAGATGGGTATAGTTACGATGACTTCTTTAAAGAACTATCGTAGCAAGGAGAAATTACTTAAGGTAATTTTATTACAATTGAATAGTTGATTTTTTTTATTATATTAATTAAATGATCGTTGACCTAACAATATCATTCAATTGCAGATATCATTCAATGAGTATGGGCAGCCGATAGGAAAAGAGAGTGCGAAGTTGACGTACTTCCTTGGGGCTGCAGTTAGGAGAGTTATCCCTATCGTGCTGCCATGCAATAACTGGCGTAAGGATGAAATGACTCATTTAACGGAAGCACTATGGGATGAGCTCGTGGTATGTTAATTATATGCATATTAAAATTATGAGCTTGTGAAATTTATTAAATTTAAATTGTTATATTATATGTGTATGCTATATAAATTCATTGGCCTTGATCAGACAAAGAAGAAGCAAATACTTATGCAAGCTGGGATTAAGGCCAAGAATTTTCGGTCTGCGCTGAGGAAAGCTTCGCGAGACCCGAATACTGGTCTGTACTCATCTAGGCCACCTAAAGGCTATGAGGATTTCCCTTTGGTGACTGGGAGGAGTTCGTGCATAGATCTATATAAGATGATTTCAAGGTAAAATTGATCGATGTCATTTCATCTATTCCTATTAATGCACGATTTTTTCAGTGTTTATCGTATTTATATTAAACTGTAGAGAAAAAGTGCCAGAAATAGTAAACAAAATAAGATGGAGGTGCGATATCGTGGATCTTCCAGGGTTATGCACGTATTAGGGAAGATTTGGTGAGATAAAAATCATAAATTTAATTTTTTTATATATTCATATATATTCGCTTTTAATATATTCATCTAATAAGGGGACGTGTTTATCATTATCGTTGAAAGAAGAAAAAAAGAAAGTTGGAGAGAGTGCACCAATTGTTACCCATTTCGAGTTATTTCAGACTACAAGAAAGACTCGAGATGGGAATATTCCCGATCACAGAGCACAGCGTATCATTGAAGAAGCGCTAATTCATCCATTATTTTATCTTTGAAATTATAAACTATTATTTCATTTGAAATTATTTAATAATAATTTTTTGTGATTTAGGAGCACATATCTCAGAGCATGACGCCCGACGACCTCCGCACGATCGGGACTGATGATCTATTTGCACAGGCAATAGATCGCCAGGAGCATCCCGGACGCATACGGGCTATTGGATATGGCGTCACAAAGTCATCATTGGCGATGACACCTAGTATTGCGACTGTGTCTATGATGGAAAAGCTTTCTGTGCAGGTTGCTGACTTGGCTAGACAAATGGAGATCACGAGGCAGAGATAATCGAGACACGGGATGTCATCGAGTGGTGCTAGCTGTGAAAACAGTGCCCCATCTATGTTTTCCGCTGATGTTAGAAACGACTTCGATGATCCACTTCAAAACGTCCCCGAGGTATCAGATGTATTTCATATTTGTTTTAATTAAAGACTTGTATATTAAAATATTCAAACTGAATATCCTCTTCGAATAGTCAGTGGAATGTTGCCTTTATTTGGATCATCCTCTTCGGTTGGTGGCCACTAGAATGTTGTACAACACCTCTAGTGGAATGATTCATTGTCGTTCCATCACTCCTGATTTTGTGAGAGTCACACTGAATGTACCTGAAATCGGACAAGAGAATTCACCGGTGCCAAAACCAGAAGATATGGTCACCACAGTCGGAGAAGCGGTCGGGCACTTCCTCGAATGGCCAAAAAACTTGGTCTCTCTCACCAAGAAGGTAAAATACATGTTATTAAAGTTTATTATTTTATTTGTTCTAAACAATATTACAAATTGATTGTATAAACTGCCGAGTCCAAAAATAACTACACAAAAATCAAAGGACGTCGTATATAGTGAGAGGGAGAGAACGAGGCACTCGTACTCCACTGGTGATATGCGCAGATGGATATTAGGTTATCCCCTTCCAGGTGACGTAGAACACGACGCCACTCTATAGACTACGGTGAACATGATGACATCGTCCCCCAATTTCCGACAAGCTACAGTTCCCATGGTTGCTCACTTTCATCAGTGTGGTTTTAGTGAAGTGATCACTCGGGAGCATGTGGATGAAGTCTTGGACGATGATTGGCTGAGTGCAACTTGCATGACTTTTTACCTCAGGTACGTGTTTACTAATTCTCATTATGTACTTCATATATAGTTTAATTTTCTTATTAAATATTAATTAGCGTATGTTGGTTAATTAGATATTTGAGTGAGGTATATCTCTCCAGAGATGTCGACGCAAGTGCAATGTATTATGTCGTCTCCCCCCATGTGTCTTGCTTCGTAAATGAGTCCATGTTGGCAATTGTTGCACATATGCTAAACTATACTGATAGTGACCGTCTCATTTTCTGGCCAACAAATGTGGGGTGAGCACAATAGACATTTCATTTATATTTATGTCCATATAAACAGACAGTTAATTTTAATAATCTTAATATAATGTAGGGAACATTGGGTGTTGGTCGCCATACACAAGAGTACACATACTGTGTATTTTATGGATCCAACTATGAATGGGGTGATATCAAATCGTCCTAATCTCGAGAATTATATTAACGCGTAAGTTAATTTTTAATAAAATGATTTGTATTGTACTTTTAAAATTATGTATATGTAATCTATTTTTATTATTTTATGAATAATAATAGTGTGATGAAGATGTATCAGAGTCGGCTTCCGGGTACTCAAGACCCAGAGACCCTTGAAAAAGTGGACTGGAAAAACATTGAGGTAAATTTACTAATTTTTTTTATCAAATTAATAGAAAATAATCGTAATCATAGTATTTGACTATATATAATTGCTAATCAACAGGTTCCGAGGCAGCGACATGACATCCACCGTGGACATTTTGTGTGCTGCTACATTGAAGATATAATCAAGAGTTTCCATTTGATCATTCCCGACCAAGTAAGTCGATTTATTTAAATTATTATTGATTGAATAAAAGTTCGTACAATATATCTAATTAAATTTTTAATGTTTGTAGTTTGTATATGAACGTCTGCTTGCTTGTTACTCCAAGAGAAGAATGGAGAAATGGAAATTAGATTGGACGGGGTATTAGTACAACCAATTCTTGTATTATATTTTACTATAGTATAACTTTTGTTAGCATGCATGTAACGGATATATTAATTTGTGATGATATATTTCATATTTTTGGTATATTTAATTGATGTTTTAGTGTTGGACGTCTATATATGTATAACCTTCAAGGAAAGGGATAAAAATTTCAAGAACTCTGATTTTCTTTTTGAGTCTTTTAAGATAATTTTTATCTTTAATTATATTTTTATTCTGATCAAAATTAATATGAATAGGAATATGCCAGATTTCATGATGCAGTCCTACTCTGAACCTCCTCCAGTCTTCAAGAATTCTTTCCTCCATCACTTTTTTCTTTCTTTGAAATTTTTGGTATATTTAATTGATGTTTTAGTGTTGGACGTCTATATATGTGTATATATATATATATATGGTATAAGATATATTATATTAGTTTGTAATATAACAGGTTTTATTAAAATGAAAAGCATATGAAAGATATATTATATTGGTTTGTAATATAACATACAGGCTTGTTTGCAAATATTAAAAAAATTAAAAAAAAATAACAAACACTGCGGTTTAGAACCGCTGTCCAAGACGAATTTGGAAATATTAAATTAAAAAAAATAACAAAGACAGCGGTTAATAACCTCTGTCCAAGAAGAAACTTTGGATAGCGGTTAACAACCGCTGTCTAAGAAGAGACTTTAAAGAGCAGTTATTAACCGCTGTCTAAGTGCCACCTCAACTTACATAGCTGCTACTTGGAAAGCATTTTTAACCGCTTTCTAAGAGGAATTTCAACAGCTTTCTAAGACCATATTTGTAACAGTGATTGTTGCTGTTCATGTTTTCACTCAAGAAACCGTAAAGAAAAAAAAAAAAATAAACAGTCAATTTAGATATGTAATCTAAAGACTTATCTTGCACAAGATTTGATTTTTTTGTTAATGTACGTACTCTTAAGGAGTTAAATTCATTTTGTGTCGTAATTTTGTATTTTTCAGACAAAAAAGGTTTTTCAAATGAATCACATAACTCCTCAATGGGTTTGAATTTGGTTCCTAGCCTAGTCGCCGAAATTTGAAAGACGTCATCATTTTTTGCACGCTTTTAAGCCTATCTCTCCAAAAAGTTCTAATATTTAGCTAGTTAAATCAAGCATGTCATCTTGATAAATTGAAGCATTAATTAATTTTAAGCAGTTTTCTAACATGCAAGATGCTATGTGAGTTGCCATAGGTCTTAATCAAACATTCAAGATCCTATTTGAGTTGTAAGTGGTCTTAATTAAATTATACATTCAAGATCCCATGCGAGTTGCAATAGGTCTTAATTAAACATCTGTTTGAATTTGACAAGTTTCATTCATATCCAGTTTCAACTGTACATTTAAAATTCAAATCTTCGTTTTTGTTGTTCTTCTCAGATTTGGTTATGATTATTCGAATGATTCAATTAATTTCTTTTGGAAATTTGCGACTTAGATTAATGCATGTCTCTTTGTTCTCGTCAGAGTCACCATTCTAAAAATTGTTGAGTCATACATTCAATTCGTATTGATGATTTTTGTTCAGTGTTTTTTTTTTTTTTTTTTTTGTTTTGGGTGAAAGTACACTTACCTTTAATTCATACCACGAGTTGTCCCACTTGATTGAATTAAATTTTTTGGTTAACATAAAGTGTGTGTGACATAAATTATGTCTCGTATGCTTTTAAGTTACGAATTGAAATAACGATTGGAAGATGGGATGTTAAAATGTCAAAAAGACAAAATAAGATGTGATTGAACGATGCGATAGTGAAAACAAACAACAAGAAGAGGAACAAACTTTGAAGACTCAAACAACTACATGACAATAAAGTAATAACAGAAGACCATAAAATACATTAGAAAGTAGCACAACTGCCAACATGACGGAGGACAAGGTGAAAGGTGAATTTCCTCTGAGACCGCCCCCCATGTCCTCCAGAATGATGGTTTTCTCAAACACCTCTTGGACGTCTGCAAAATTAAATTCATAATTAAAATAAATAACATGAATTAAATAAGATCCACGTTAATTAATGAAATTCGAAATTAAATTGGCAAGTAAAGAAAATAAAATTACTTCATTGGAAACAATATCCAAACGATGGTGACCAGACCGGAAGCAAACATATTTAGAGTAGGAACTAAAAATAGGATGGATTGAAATAGAAATAGATATTATTGAGCGGTAAGTGTGAGGGCAATGAGGCTGGAAGCTCTCCTATATAGGGAGAGAATGAATGCTCAGTAGCTGGAATCGAATTTATTTAATTTATTTTTACACAATTAGTTAATAAAGTCTGATTAACGCCATCCATTTTTTCAATGTTGACCCGAGAAAGCTGCTGATGAACGAGGGCTAAATTGATTTTTTTAGATGATTAGGCTGGCAATTTTAATAGACGACTAACTTTTAATTTCATTTTTATTAAGGACAATTGACCCAAAAAAAATCAAATTGGCCCGAAAACACTCAAAATAAATAAATAATTAAACAACACCTGATAATAATTAAAAAATTATATATAACACTCCTTAAACCAATTACGGGTTGCATATCGATCTAACTCATTAATCAATAAATTGTTGTTTTACAAAAAAATATCCTTTTTTTTGCAGTTTTTATCCCATTCGTTAATTTACAGGACTAAAATTGAAAGTTTATTATATTCTCTTGGCACTAAAACTGCAATTTATCAATTCTCTTTGGTTCAAATCTGTAATTTATTCAATTCTCATGTGACCAAAAGTGAAAAAAAAAAAAAAAAACTACGAGACTACAAGTGCTGAAAAAGGACCATTATGAAATTGACATGTTATCTCGGGACTAAAAGTGCAATTAACCCCAACAGAATGTGTGCATTTCAAAAAAATCCTTTTTCGATAGTTTTAATTCCACAGTTTTTTTCCGATACTTTTAGTCTCAAGAGAATAGGCTACTGGTATTTTTTGTCCCAACTGAAGGGGGTAAATTTTAATTATTTTAATTCTAAAAATTAACGGGTGAGATTGAAATAGTAAAAATTTGACTAACTTCAACGTAGGCACAAAAAGTGCAATTACTTTGATGAACTTGTTTATTTGTTTATTCGCAGTCAACGAAAAATTGAGATAAATAGGTTTTTGGTTCCGCAACTTGTCTAGTGTCCAATTTTGGTCTGAAAAATATTAACTTTTCAATTTTGGTCCCATAACTTATTGAATCGTCCAAATTTGGTCCCAAATGGGACCAAAATTGGACAATTCAATAAGTTACGGGACCAAAATTGAATAATTAAAATTTTTGGGACCAAAATTGGACACCAAACAAGTTAGGGACAAAAAATTATTTTTTCGTATTCATTAATTATTTTTCTTTTCTCACCTTATATATATATATATATATATATATATATACACATCAATGGATTTATTTTTCATGAATATAAATACAAATATTTGAAAAACATCTATAAAACATGAAAAATAAAAACCCATTATTTTTCAATTCCAATAATTATTATTTAAGATGAATTACATAGCTCCCATAAAATACTAATAATGAAATTTTAATTACTAACTAAGAATTTAAATTGCGATAGAGTAAATAAAATAATAAATTAATAATTTTCATATAAATTTTGATTCTCCATATCTTCGTAAAATAATTTCAAATTGCTATCGTGATCTCGTCTCCACCAATAATATATACATGATTATTACAAAGATTATTTTAGAGTATAATTAATTAAATAGTGTTTGATATATGTGTATGTGTGTGTGTGTGTATATATATATATATATATATATATATATATATATATATATATATATATATATATATATATATATATATATATATAAGGTGAGAAAAGAAAAAAAAATAATGAATACGAAAAAATAATTTTTTGTCCCTAACTTGTTTGGTGTCCAATTTTGGTCCCAAAATTTTTAATTATTCAATTTTGGTCCCAAAAATATTAACTTTTTAATTTTGGTCCCATAACTTATTGAATTGTCCAATTTTGGTCCCATTTGGGACCAAATTTGGACGATTCAATAAGTTATGGGACCAAAATTAAAAAGTTAATATTTTTGGGACCGAAATTGGACACGAGACAAGTTGTGGGACCAAAAAACTATTTATCTCAATTCGAAAGTGGATAGGATCACATGCATGTTGGCATGCTTCTTGCAGCATTAATTAAAAGTCAAATCTTCCATGCAAATGCAATGTTTAGGTTTTGCAAAAGTATTTTTTTGAGAAAATACAAAAAATTGCCCAAAAAATAAAGGGTACTTGTTTTTTACCCCCTTTTGTAAAAAGGTGTATTTTGCGCAAAAAAGGTTGGCAAACGGTTGGCATGCCAACCTGTGTGCCAACTATTTTGCCAACCTTTTTTAGGGCAATAAACATATTTTTTTTTTAAAGTTGGGAAAAAACATTTTGCCCATACATTTAAGGGCAATTTTGCTTTTCGCCCAAATGTTTTCATCGGCAATTACTACAATGTATCGACTGCGGGTGCGCATTGAATACCACCACCCACTTTGTGGTGAAACATGTTAGTCGTAAATTAAAAAAATCTCATCGTAAATATATATGTTTAAAATGGTGTCATTTTCCTCTTAAGAAGACAAAATTACCGATGGTTCCTACAGTCGTTAATTTTAACTCTATATATCCAAACAGCTGACATTCTCTCCTCCACCACTCAACTCGGCGTATATCGGTATGAATCCTTTTTAGTATGTAGATTGACATTCTCAACATGATAAATCAATTGTTAGGGATAACCATCGGCGGCAAGAAAATATTTTTTATTTTAAGATAATTTTTCATTTTATTATAAATAATTATGTAAATCATGTAACCTAATGATGAAGTTTTGCGCATTATTGGTGATATTTTAAATGATTACACTGTAGAGGCCGATGTTGCTACTTCGACAATGGTCCAGTTATTTATTTTTCGTACTTCCATTTACATTGTAAATTTTTTAAATTTCACCGTTAATTTTCCGTTTCTTTGTTAGTTGATGTTAGCTTGACTCATAGAATTGTTCAGATTAATTAGTTTGGGTCACACTTCTCTACAAGTTTGGACTTTTAGATGAAGTAGAAAATTTTCATGCTCTCGATTTCCATTGAGAGCAACTCCACCCATATTAAATTTTCCTGGGCCTCCCCAAAGAGGACAAATTGAGAGTCGGCCAGTGAGGGAGAGTGTAAGGAAAATAATTAAATGAATTAATTTCACATCTCTTTAGGAATTCGGACTTTTAGATGTGACGAAATTCTTTCAGATCTCGTTATATAAGTTGATGATTCATAATGATGATGTACGTTGATGTGGTGTTACGGGGAATGATAATACATTTTTAGGGAAAACTCTAATGAAATTTGCAATGGATTAAATATTTGACGATTCATAATGAGGATGTACGTTGATGTGGTGTTACGGGAAATGATACTACATTTTTAGGGAAAACTCTAATGAAATTTGCAATGGATTAAAT
This sequence comes from Ballota nigra, assembly GCA_947034835.1. Lineage (NCBI taxonomy): Eukaryota > Viridiplantae > Streptophyta > Magnoliopsida > Lamiales > Lamiaceae > Ballota > Ballota nigra. The sequence goes on from OX344729.1 coordinate 12,469,109, forward strand.
TTAATCAATAATAGATGAGTGGACGAGGTCATGGAGGAGAACCAGTATTTCCTCATATACTGATCGATTTCACTCCCGTTACGGGCCTTATTTCTCAACCTTTGGGTTCAGAAGAGTTTTTGTCACATACTCATCTATAGTCAATAGACATCTTTCGCCTTATTTTATCTAGACCGGTCCACCTCCGAGGTCACAATGTTTGCCTATATATGAATCTCCAACAATAGTTGTGAGTTTTTATTTCAATTTTTGTGTATAAATTTATATAATTTATAGGAAAAATGCATTTGATTGACCTTTAATTTTTTTTAACTTTGATTTTCGTCCGGTTAACTTTGTATTTTTGAATTTCGTCCTATAATTTATATAATTTATGTTTTGTGTCCTGTAACCTGCTATACCAGGTAACTTTTCAGGTAATTTAGTCCTATAAATTTCAAAAAAGTGGTGCCACGTCAGCTTCACTGGAAGAGTTACCTAATGTAGCAGGTAACTACACAAAAAAAAAAAAAAAAAAATTTGTAAGTTACAGAACTAAATTCAAAATTCCAATGTTAACAGGACGAAAATCAAATTTAACCAAAGTTAAAGGGCAAAAAAGTTTATTTTTCCTAATTATATTTTATTTATTTAATGCTATAGGATTATACGGTCCGAAGTACATTTTTATATGGTTTACGAAGTCTTGAAAATTTATTTAATATTACAAAACCTTCAGAAAGTTATTCTTTAATTTCTTTGAAGTGGCGGGGTGACGAATTTCCCACTGCTTAGGCTTCCATCTCTAGATTTGATCAAAATATTTTAGTATGATCATTATGAGACATACACTCAATGAGTAATCAAATTTTATAACATGTAATTTAAACTTTCATTCATATATCATAGTATCTTTTCACCATTATGCAGTTTAATGTAGTTGCCTATTTTTCTATTATTTGTGACACTTATCTTTTTGTCGGGATCCGAGATATCATACTTAAAAGGAAGAACATTCTCAATATGGATTTTCTCAATCAACCATGAACTTAAATTCATAAATTTATGCCAAAATATAAAGTTATATTTACATTGCACTGGGACTCGAATCTTGCATGGAAGGTTTAGTCGACTATTGCTCATCTGTGCCAATCCTAACTTTCCATTTTTGACATATAATAATAATAATAATAATAATAATAATAATAATAAATATTATTATTATTATTTAAGCATATCTCTCAAAAGAGTTTCAGCATTTAGCAAGTTGGAGCAAGTATGACATCTTTAATTCTTTATCTTCCAGCAAGTTGGAGCATTAAAATATTGGAAAAATTGCATTTTTGGTTCCAAGAGAATGGATGCATAATACTTTTGGTACTTATGTGCAAAAATGATTCTTTTTTTTTGCAGTTTGGTCCCATTAGTTAATTTATTGGACCAGCAAATTTAACTTATTTTGTTTAGACTAAAACTGCAATTTACCCTTTCTTTTGGGACTAAAACTGCAATTTATCCTATTCGCTTGGGATTAATAGTGTAAAAAAAAAATGCCCAAAAAATAACCATTTTTAAATGGACATATTCTCTTGGGACTAAAAGTACAATTAACCCTTAAAATATTTTATGCCTTTTCTTTTAAAATGTAAGATCCTATGTGAGTTATACCACAGGTCTTAGTTAAATATGCAAGAACCTATGAGAATTGCAATATGTCTTTATTAAACAAGCGAGATCGTATATTAGTTGCACTAGGACTTAATTAAACATATATTTGAATTTGACTGGTTTCATTCATATTTTTAGTTTCGACTATACTTTAAAAACCAGACCATAATTTATATTGTCATTATAATCAGATTTTGTTATGATTCGTAATTTGTCATAATTTTTTTTATCAAAATGATTCAATAAATTGTTTAGGTGATTTTTGACTTAGGTTTCTTAAGTGTCCATGTTTGCATCTGAGTCACCATTCTAGAAATTGTTGAGTCTTACCTTCAATTTTCACTGTTGATTTTTATTCATTTTTCATTTTTTATTCAAGATAATTTTTAGGCGATTCATTCTTCTACGAGACTAAGACGGTTAAAAGGAAAAGCAATGAAATCCACTTAATTTAAATTTATCCCACAAGTCGTCCCACACGATCGATTGAATTAGATTTGGAATTAAACATTAAGAAAGACAAATAAGATGTTAAGAGAAATTTGTGAATACAAACAACATTATGAGGAACAACTTAAAACAAAAAGCTTGGAAAACTCAAACAATTACATGACAATAAAGTAATAGAAGATCATAAAATACTTAAGAAAGTAGCACCACCAGCAAGACGGAGGACAAAGTTAAAGGTGAATTCCTTCTGAGATCACCCCCCATGTCCTCCAGAATTATGGCTTTCTCAAACACCTCTTGGACGTCTGCAAAATTAAATTCATAATTAAAATAAATAACAAGAATCTAGTTCTTCAAACAATTAAATTAAGACAAAGTATTATATGAAAATAGTTCCTGATAAGCTTATCAAAAAACTATTCTAAAGTATTGAATATTTAACCAGTAATATCAAAAAAAATCTCATCAGGAGCATTATTAATCTAAGTCAGTGATATTATATTGTAATTGTGGTAAATTTTCTTGAACCTAAATTAATGATACTCTTGATAAACTTTTTGGTACTCCCGGTCAAATATTCGATACTTTAAAACAGTTTCATGATAAACTTATCATGAACCATATTCATATAAAACCTACTCTTAAAATAAAAGTAGTTAGATGTAACTACATCTAAAACCCAATGCATGGCACCATCCAATTATATATAAACTCCAGCATTAAATTTGATATATATAAATAAATTTAGCTTGATTTAATTACATCAGTTGACATGAAAGAGTTTAAGTGCACTTTTCAAATAAATAAGATCCACATAATTATATTAGAAATCCAATTGAAAGAGCGACCATTGATGAAATTAAATTGGTAAAGTAAATAAAATAAAATTACTTCATTGGAAACAATATCCACACGATGGTGACCAGACCGGAAGCAAACATATTTGGAGTAGGGAAAAAGATAATGGATTGAAATAGAAATAGATAGTATTGAGCGGTAAGAGTGAGAGGAATCGAATGCTCTCTTATATAGGAAGAGAATGAATGCTCAGTGGCTGGCAATCGAATTTATTTAATTCATTTTTACACAATTAGTTAATAAAGTCCGATTAACGCTATCCATTTTTTCAACGTTGACCCGAGAAAGCTGCTGATGAACGTGGGAAAAATGTATTTTTTCAGAACATTAGGCTGGCAATTTTAGTAGACTACTAACCTTTAGTTTCATTTGTTTTTTAAGGACAATTGACCCGAAACCACTCAAATTGGCCCCAAAACACTCAAAATAAATAAATAATTAAACAATAAGTGATAATAATTAAAAAAATTATATAACCTAGAACCAATTAATCAATAAATTGTTGTTTCCAAAAAAAAAAAAAAAAAAACTATATGAGTTAATAAATATAAGGCAATATATATAAGGCAAAGTACAGAGTTAAACTATTTAATAAAGAAACTATTTTGAAGGATATGAGTTAATTCACAAAACAATATTAGTTTTTTTTTTTTCACTAAAAGTAAATTAGTTCTATAGAGTACAAATTATTTTCACAAAAAAGTATTACTTGAAGAGTGTTAAGATTATATTAGTTATTTAACTAAAAAGTATTAGTTGTTTTCATATGGATTGTTTTATTAAAATGTCTTGCAAATTCTTTTATGTATAAACAAGTTTCACACTATACATACTCTATATATAATACTAAATACATCTCACAATTTATTAATACACATATCCCCTACTAATTAATAAGTATTTTAAAATTTAATATTCATGACATATATATATATATATATACACAATAAGGAGCAACATCTCACAATTCTATGAATGGGTAATTTTCACTTTTGGTTCCAAGAGAGTGTGCATTTCAAAAAGGTCCCTTTTTAACAGTTTTAATCCCACGGTTTTTTCTCAACACTTTTAGTCCCAAGAGAATAGGTAAATTGCATTTTTGTCCCAACTGAAGGGAGTAGAATTTATTTTAATTTTGAGAAATAAGGGGTGGGACCAAAACTGCAAGCAAATGACTAATTTCAAACGTAGGGACCAAAAGTTCAATTACCTTCTATAAACTTGTTTATTTGTTTATTTGCAGTCAATGAAAAATTAGAAAGTGGATAGGATCACATGTTGGCATGCTTCTTGCAACAATAATTAAAAGTCAAATCTTCCATTATAACTTTCTAAATTGATCTTAGGCTACGTGTAATTTTTAGATGAGGGGCATATATATGTGTGTGTATATATAAATGGGAAGAATGGTGGGTAAATGAATAATAAGGTAAAAATACAGTTCGTAAGATTCCTCTCACGACTTGTGACATATGTACAACACATTCTCACGTTAGAGTTGGTTATGAAATTGAAGTTAATTACCGTAACCAAAAATATTGTTGTGCTTGGATAAAATGAATTATATGGTACCTTTGAAATTGACAAGGAAATAAACACAAAATTCTTCACAAGTTGAATATAAATGATAACGATGAGCTCCACAAGACAAGTTTTTAAGAGATTACAAACAACAGTAGAATCACATTTAACGAAGTTATCCTAAATATATGTTTGTAATTTTTAATTTTTGTTAGCTAATAATTTCAATGTGACCACTAATACATGCACGAATTTTTCTGAAAATATACTATTTTATTGCTTTATAGAAACTGACGAACTTTTCCATTGCTCGAGTAGGTAATTAACAGTCAAAATTAATATTCTAAATAATTTATTATTTTATCTAGTATTATTTAAAGAGGTTCTACGTTCAATGATAAAGAAACTAAAATAAATATGTATATGAATATATACATAAATTGTAAAAAAAATATCAGTTTTGTCATTTATGTTTGTTCAATTTATTATCTTGTAGCAAAAAAAGGCGAAACCCTCGCCCCCAGGGCTCGTTCAACTTATTATCTATTATAATGAAATGTTGTACATTACAAAAACACATGAAGCTTAGGGATAGAAAATTAACGACGTACAACAATTCATCGCAATTTACGATGAATTTCCAACAAAATTAGGGAATAATCAAAGTAAACAAATTTTGTAACGGATTATAAATCATTTCTAATTTGCGACATACAGATTATGGGTAAAGAAAAGACAATTTTGTACTATACTTTGCGACCAATTAAAAAGCCATTGCAAATTCGATGTTTGGGTTTTGCGAATGTTTTTTTCATTGCAAAATGAGGCGATTATTACCACGTATTGAATACCACCACCCAGTTTTTGGTGAAACATGTCAGTCATAAATTAAAGAAATGTGATTGCAAATATGTTAAAAATGGTCATTTTCCACTTTAAAAGACAAAATTACCGATGGTTCCTGCGTCCGTTGTTATTTTTAACTCTATATATCCACACAACTGACATTCTCTCCTCCACCACTCCACTCGAAGCATATAGGTATGAATTCTTTTTAGTATGTAGATCGACATTCTCAACATGGTAAATCAATTGTTGGAGATAACCATCGAAAATAGGCGGTAAAAAAAATACTCCTCCGTCCTCGAGCTTTTTTTCCACTTCTTTTTGTTGAATGATTTAAGAAAGTGTATTTGTTTATTAATATATGGTGGGCCACATGTTGACTTTTGGGATAAAGTAATAAATAGTGTTGATCAAAAGTGAATTGAATGAGTGACACTTTAGTAATATTGTGTGAATTCGAAGGTTAAAAGTTATATGTAATAAAGTGATATTTTTGTCATTTATGGAATGAGAAGTTTACTGGGGGACGACCCGAAAAAGAAAGTGAGAAGTTTACTCAGGGACGGAGGGAGTATTTTTTATTTTAAGATATTTTTTCATTTTATTATAAATAATTATGAAAAATCTGTTAATGAAAAGGAAGAGTTTTGACTTCGGAAATAATAATTCAAAAGATAAAAATAAAATACAACTCGAATAACTGATTACAGAGAGAGAAAATAAAGAAAATAAAAACTGCTGGAGTGACGAGTCGAGGAAGCCCTCTTCCCGCAAGACAAAATTTCCCCGGTAGTGCTCTTCGGACTTGGAAATTTGTCCCCAAATGTAAAACGTCACTAACGTCTCCAAGAGTGTAGCACCACAGGTCCTGGAGCTCCGGTGAACAAAACGAGCGCTTCGAACTGGACTGGCTCTTAAGACTCTATATGCAGAGAGACAGAGGGAGAGGAGAAAATTTCTGAATGCGTGGCCAGACAAATGCATGAGGACGCTATTTATAGGCGAACCTCCACTCAATGCAGAAGGAAAAACCGCGTGGGCATTAAATGCGGACGCATTTTCGTTGGTGGCAAGAGTTGACCCAGAACGCGTTTCCGTAAATCACGCTGGTAACGTCCCACGAATTTAGTACACGTGATTTATGTGCTCTTATGAAGTATGTCGATCCGGTTGACCTCTCTAACCGGGTGGGTTTCTGATCCGAATCGACCCAAACTCTATGGACCCGATATCCTAATTTTTTGTTCTAAAAAAAATTAGATACCCACTGGGCCCAAAGTCCAATTGCCAAGAACCAAGACCAAGACCAAGACCAAGTCCAAGGCCAAGGCCACGGGCTCGGGCGCGGCGCGGCGCGGCGCGGCTCGGCTCGGCGCGCGCGCGCGTGTGGCAACTTTGATTGACTAGCAATCAACTACAATTTATTATACTTCATTATTCCCTTACTAATATCATGTATATCATTTAATTCCCAAATTAGGTGTTGAACCTTTCGACTTTCCGATTCAATTTCTCACTCACCGAAAATCGGTTTTGCGAGTATGAATACACAATTCTCATCTACTCCAAGAGTAGAACGCACTTGTAACAATTAATTTCCGAGAAATTAATTTTAACACCAAGAATTAATTGGTCAACTATTAAAGTCTCAAATAAACTTTAATACCAATTAATTATAAAATAATACCACCAACCAATTTTCTCTAACAATCCCCCACATGAGTGGAAATTGAACCTATAGACATGCAGACTCACAGTCCAGTTCAAACACAAAACATTATTGCATCTGGATAGGTAGTTTGTGGCTTTGAACCTTCCATAGTCAAGCACTACCGAGTACACCGGCAGCCTGGTGGACACATTGCCTTGAACCATTCCGCCTTGGTGTGCACTTAGACAGTAATACTGACACAATAACATTCCTACGCTCATTTCTTGTTCTCACGTTTTTGTCCGTTTCGGCCATGGACACCCTTTGGATTCATAAGTGTTTAATATCCACTGATATTTGAGGCGGCCTCTCACCTCACACTTACATAGGTGAACTCCTCTTGAGTATCCCGCAATACTCCGTCCCCCACATGGACTTAGGATTCATTAAAAGTCGTATAGACTTAGCCTGTACCACATACGGGTTCTCACTTGGTGCACTGTCCTCTAAGGAATGGTCGGGTTACCAAGTGCATCCTCTAACTTCCACAGCTTAGTTTTCCCATTGAACCAAGATCATGGGATCTCCAGTCAACTTGGTTGGGTTACCACTGCTTCAGTTTACTTTGTGGATTTTAGACTCATTCCTTCTGACAGTTTAGACAATTGATCTCGATTTATACTCTTAGTTAACGGATCCGCAAGGTTGTCCTTAGACCTCACATAGTCTATTGACATCACACCACTTGAGATCAACTGTCTCACGGAATTATGTCTACGACGAATGTGTCTAGACTTTCCGTTATACATGTCACTTAAAGCCCTACCAATTGCGGCTTGACAGTCGCAATGTACCATTATCGTAGGTACGGGTTTATCCCAACATGGAATATCCTCGAGGAAATTTCGAAGCCACTCTGCTTCTTCACCAGCTATATCCAAAGCTATGAATTCTGATTCCATGGTGGATCGGGCTATGCATGTTTGCTTAGTCGATCTCCATGACACAGCCGCTCCTCCTATAGTGAATACAAATCCACTAGTGGAGAATGACTCTTTAGTGTCTGAGATCCAATTAGCATCGCAGTATCCTTCAAGTACAGTAGGATACCTAGTGTACTGTAGCCCAAAGTCGAGAGTATATTTTAAGTACCTCAAGACTCTCCTGAGTGCATTCCAATGCTCATTGCTTGGATTGCTTGTGAATCTACTAAGTTTATTCACCGCACATGCTATATCGAGATGCGTACAATTTGAAATGTACATTATGCTACCGATAACTCTAGCATATTCTTGTTGAGCTACAGGACCACCTCTGTTTTTGCTCAAATGCACACTCATGTCCAATGGGGTTTTTGCAGGTGGATCATCAAAGGCATTGAACTTCTTTAGCACTTTCTCAACATAGTGAGATTGCGTTAAAGAGATGCTATTTGATGTCCTGCTGATCTTGATTCCTAGAATCACGTCAGCAACACCCAAATCTTTCATGTCGAAGTTTCGACTCAACATGCGTTTCGTACTAATGAGTAAGTCATGTTCATTACTCATAATGAGCATGTCATCAACGTATAGACACAATATGACAAATCCTTTTGGTGTACTTTTCACGTACACACATTTGTCACACTCATTAATACGAAATCCATTTGATAACATAGTGCTATCAAATTTCAAATGCTATTGTTTTGGAGCTTGCTTAAGCCCATACAACGACCTCACTAGTTTGCACACCTTTTTCTCATTTCCAGGTGCTACAAACCCCTCTGGTTGATCCATATAGATATATGTATCCATTTCACCATTGAGAAACGCAGTTTTAACATCCATTTGGTGAATTTCGAGATTGTGCAAGGCAGTAATCGCGATTAGCACCCTAATGGAAGTAATCCTCGTTACAGGTGAATAGGTATCAAAGAAATCGTACCCTTCGATTTGTTTGAACCCTTTGGCCACTAAGCGGGCTTTGTATTTTTCAACTGACCCATCTGCTTTATACTTTCTTTTAAGGATCCATTTGCATCCTAAGGGCTTGCAACCTTGTGGGAGATCAACCAACTCCCAAATTGTGTTTTGCATGATAGAGTCGATTTCACTGTTAATCGCCTCTTGCCAGAGCGGAGCGTCTGGCCTAGATAGAGCATCTTTGATAGTCCTAGGTTCCTCTTCCAACACGTAAGTGATGAAATCGGGACCAAAGGTTTTAACTATCTTAGCTCTCTTACTGCGTCGTAATTCGCCACTATCTTGAGTGGACGGACCAGCATCCTTATCAATCTCCTCATTACGAGGTCTTTTGGTTGATATCTCATCTTCCTTGGACTTGCAAGGAAAGATGTTTTCAAAAAACACAACATTTCTCGACTCTATATAAGTGCCTTCTGTCATATCGGGAAATTCTGATTTGTGAATTATAAACCGATAGGCACTACTATTCAGTGCATACCCAAAAAATATGCAATCAACCGTTTTAGGGCCGATTTTAACTTGTTTAGGTAGAGGCACTTCAACCTTTGCTAAACATCCCCACACTTTGAGGTATTTATACGACGGTTTCCGCCCCTTCCATAATTCATAAGGAGTAGTATCTTTACTCTTATGTGGAATTTTGTTTAAAATGTGGTTAGCCGACAGAATGGCTTCCCCCCACAGGTTTTGCGGTAAAGCGGAGCTAATAAGCATAGCATTCATCATCTCTTTGAGTGTTCGGTTCTTTCGTTCCGCAACACCATTAGATTGAGGCGAGTAAGGAGCAGTAGTTTGATGTATGATTCCAGATTCGGAGCATATCTTCTCAAACGGTGCTACATACTCTCCTTCTCTATCACTACGAACCGTTTTGATTCGTCTATTTAACTGGTTTTCCACTTCACTTTTGTACAGTTTAAAAGCGTCCAACGCTTCATCCTTACTGTGCAAAAGATAAACATGGCAAAACCTCGTACTATCATCTATAAAAGTGATGAAGTACTTCTTCCCACCTCTAGTTTGTACGAATTTTAAGTCACACACATCTGTGTGAATTAATTCTAGAGGTTCTGAGTTCCTTTCAACCGAAGGGAAAGGCAACTTCGTCATCTTAGCTTCTACACAAATTTTACATTTGTTATTTAAATCGACATTCTTCATGTCTAGTAAATTTAAACTTACTAGTCGTTTTATCGATTTAACATTTACATGTCCCAATCTACAGTGCCATAAATCTAAAAACTCAACGATATAAGAAGTAGAAGCCTCTTTATTCATAACAGTTCTCCCCTTGGGGTGTACAACAATGGCACTCATCTTAAACAGACTATCGTGGACATATCCACGACCTAGATACACTGAGAACTTGCTAAGAACAACCCTATTAGACTCAAATACAAGTTTGAAATTATTCTTCACTAGTACAGAGCCGGAGATGAGGTTCTTGCGAATGTCCGGGACATGCAGGACATCTCTCAGTGTGATATTCTTCTCACTGGTCAGCTTCAGAACAACGTTGCCAACCCCAGCCACCTCAGACGTGGCTTGATTCCCCATGTGCAGCTTTCTCCCATTGGCTGGCTCATAGGTCGAGAAATCATTCCTGTCAGAACAGACATGACAGGTAGCCCCCGTATCAATGAACCATTCCTTTGGGTTGCCCACGAGGTTCACTTCAGTGGTCACCGCAGCAAGGTCCTCTTCAGTGAACTCCCCTTCAACCACGTTCGCATTGGACTGCTTGCCCGTGCCTTTGTCATCTTTCTTCGGGGCTTTGCAGAATCTTGCAATGTGGTTCGGCTTTCCACAGTTGTAACAATCACCAGTAAATTTGGGTCGAGTTACAACTGGTTGTTTGCCTTTGTCAGAATTTGGCCTCTTGCGCTTCTTTGACTCCATCAAATTAGCTTTGGCCTCTTCCTGACCTTTGTTCCTCTCCAGCCCACCCTCGCGAATCTGAAGTTTGCCTATGACCTCTTGTAAGGTCATACTCTTCTTCTTCATCTTCAAGTGGCTTTGAAACTACTTCCAGCTTGGAGGCAGTTTCTCAATTACTGCAGTGGCTTGGAAAGCATCTGGCAGTATCATTCCTTCTGCAGCAATGTCATGCAGAATCAACTGGAATTCTTGAACTTGTTCGACGACAGACTTCGAGTCCACCATCTTGAAGTTCAAGAACTTCCCAACCAAGTACTTCTTAGTACCGGCATCCTCGGCCACATATTTGGCCTCCAAGGAATTCCACATTTCCTTGGCCGTTTTGCACTTCTGGTAGACACTGTACAAAGCATCTGCCAGACCACTCAGAATAATTCTGAGCATAGAAGTCGTGTTCCCACCAGCGGGCACGAACTTCCTCATTCTGTGCATCGTTTTCAACGACCGCAGGCGGGTCCTCAGTAAGGAACCTCGCCAACCTCAAGGTGGTCAGAAAGAACAGCATACGCTGTTGCCACCACTTGAAGTTTTTACCCGAAAACTTTTCGGGTCTCTCACTTTGGACCACAAAAGGTCTCAATTTGTCAAAAGGGAAAGGGCTCACCACTGAGGGATTAGAAGTTTGCCCAAAATGGACAGTTACAGGGGGAACGGGGGTAGTGGTGCCCTGGGGAGAGGGGTTACCAGGAGGAACAACAGTGTTTCCCTGGTTAGCAGACTCCGAATTGTTATTTCCGTCAGTCATTTTAAAAACAGAAAAAAATTTTGTCTTGCGATTGTTAATGAAAAGGAAGAGTTTTGACTTTGGAAATAATAATTCAAAAGATAAAAAGAAAATACAACTCGAATAACTGATTACAGAGAGAGAAAATAAAGAAAATAAAAACTGCTGGAGTGACGAGTCGAGGAAGCCCTCTTCCCGCAAGAAAAAATTTCCCCGGTAGTGCTCTTCGGACTTGGAAATTTGCCCCCAAAGGTAAAACGTCACTAACATCTCCAAGAGTGTAGCACCACAGGTCCTGGAGCTCCGGCGAACAAAACGAGCGCTTTGAACTGGACTGGCTCTTAAGACTCTATATGCAGAGAGACAGAGGGAGAGGAGAAGATTTCTGAATGCGTGACCAGGCAAATGCATGAGGACGCTATTTATAGGCGAACCTCCACTCAATGCAGAAGGAAAAACTGCGTGGGCATTAAATGCGGATGCATTTTCGTTGGTGGCAAGAGTTGACCCAGAACGCGTTTCCGTAAATCACGCTGGTAACGTCCCATGAATTTAGCACACGTGATTTATGTGCTCTTATGAAGTATGTCGATCCGATTGACCTCTCTAACCGGGTGGGTTTCTGATCCGAATCTACCCAAACTCTGTGGACCCGATATCCTAATTTTTTGTTCTCCAAAAAATTAGATACCCACTGGGCCCAAGGCCCAAAGTCCACCAAAAGTTCAATTGCCAAGAACGAAGACCAAGACCAAGACCAAGACCAAGTCCAAGGCCACGGGCACGGGCTCGGGCGCGGCGCGGCTCGGCTCGGCGCGCGCGCTCGTGTGGCAACTTTGATTGACTAGCAATCAACTACAATTTATTATACTTCATTATTCCCATACTAATATCATGTATATTAGTATTCCAAAAATCCAATGTGGGATGAATTAAATGACTCATTTAATTCCCAAATTAGGTGTTGAACCTTTCGACTTTCCGATTCAATTTCTCACTCACCGAAAATCGGTTTTGCGAGTATGAATACACAATTCTCATCTACTCCAAGAGTAGAACGCACTTGTAACAATTAATTTCCGAGAAATTAATTTTAACACCAAATAAACGTTGCTGGGATTAGATGGCTATTTGTGAGTGCTTTGGTAAAAACATCAAATGATTGAGTTCTTTTATGCTAAATTGATTGGCTTGAATGAATTATGAAGAAGTGAGAGCAAGAACACCAAGATTTGCCAGGGGTTGTTAGTCCCTGGACTTGAATGATGATTGTATTGAATATACTGAGAGAGATTCAACCTTTTATTTGTTACAAATGTGTGACTATTTTTAGTTGTCTCACTACAGGGGTACATCGGTCATTTCCGACCTCTCAGGGGACAGAAACATTAAATGCTTCCTGCCTCTGAGGACGCGCGACCACTGGTGTGCCAGAGTTTGCAGGCGGCCGGCCACTAGGGTGTTGACGCGTGTCCAAAAAGGACGATTCTCTGGCGTATTTCCTTATTTGGATGGAATATTCCCTGTGTCGCAGAGTACGGAGGCGGCCTTTTTCCTCTTGGGGGAAGTTCTCGCCTGATTTCATCACGTGCTCCAAATCTTCCTTGTCGACCGGGGATATTCAGAGGTCGGAGACCGGCCTCTTGACAGATCGCGTGGCCAGAGATTGCCCCTGCATGTTGGTGGTGTCCTGGTGACCTCTAATGGTCTTCCTTGGTTGAGGCCGGACCGGTCCGGTCCCGGCCCATTCGTCCAATACCCGGATCAATGTACGTGAATGTTTCACGGTGATTTCCGGTCTCATTTTTTAGGTCGGAAGAAGGGGTCGGAGACCGCTGAGGTCAGGCATAGGCCAGCCTGGTCGAGCCCGGCCTCTGAGCGTCGCGTTGCCTTTTTCGGCCGGTTTCCGGCCGGCGCCGATCTGCGGACCAAAATGGTCACAACAATTGCCCCCCAGCTCGGCTCTCAGAGTTTAATGAGGGGCGAGGTGGTCGTTCGCCGTTCGTAGTTGGTTCTGGCCTCAAACCGCCCGGAGCGATCGGAATCCAGCCCTTGACTGATGTCTTGAAAGGTCACGTTGTAACATGTCCCTGGAAAAGTGCGCATTCCGTCAGTTGATTCCTCGGATTCCGCGCACAATGATCTGACGTGCGTGACGTGATGTGACACCTCAAATCCCGCACATTTAATGCATGTCGTGCGCAGGCGCCTGACGCGTGAACCGTCGCTTCGAATTCTTGCACATAGGCCCCTGGGCTTAGAATTTTTATTTCGAAATAGGCCCCCGATTCTTTCTTATAAATTGGGAAGGAATTTTTCATTTCCAGACTTTTCACTTCTCGTGCGTTTTGAATTTCTTCGGCAAGCGTTGCAATTCTACGGCGAATACTCCGGTGAGCTTTTCACGGCGGCGAAGAGTTTTTGCACGGCGGCGACTGGTGGTTTGCTAGAAAGGTAATTTTTAGACTCTCGTAGCTCAAAACTTTCTCTTTTTGAATACTATGGTACGACGGTGGATGGGTCCTCCGCCTGGGCAAAGGGGCGGTGCCTCCTAGAGTGGCGGCAGTGGTGGCGGAGCCAATCGCCGTTTATTTGAAGAGGGAGAAAGTTCTCGTGGAGGGAGTGGAGCCTCTCCTTCCCGTCTAGCGGGCTCGATCTGGGCTCGCGATGATGATGGTTTGGATGCATTGTTCCCAGCTCCGGGCCGGTCACTGCTGGGTACTGGTGCCCGGGAAGGAGTTCCTATAGCGACAGGAGGGCTTCAGACCGGGTCGTCGGCCCTGCCTATGGAGAGTAATAGGGACCCGTTGGATGACCTCCTTGAGGAAGATAACGAGGCAATCGGCCACGACGAAGGTGACGACACGGCCAATAACCTGTTGCTTCAGAATCTCGCAGCCAAGCAGATAAAAGAACAGCTCGGGATGGTGAATGAGGCTTCGGGGTCGGAAGCTGAGGAGACTGAAGGGTTGGCTGCAGCCGCCCGGAGTCTTAGCCAGGACCGGCGAGACCAGGTCAGACGAGTTTTTCGTCTGTGGTCGGACTATGTGGCGGAGAAGGATGATGTGGACTCCGTCGTCTTCGATTTTGAGGCTTATCATGAACATTTCGGGCTGGGTTCGACCGTTCGCGATCCGGCCACGATTCAGATTGCAGATTTAGAAGAGTCTAAACGGTGGACTATCGGCCAAGTACAGAGTCGGGTGACCCAGGACTTCCTGGACGAGGCCCGGGTTGGCTGGGACATTCCATATGATGTCCAACTCTATGCCCCGGAGGCGAATGAGCGGGCCGATCAGCCTCCTCGCGGGATGGTGGCCGTGACCCAGGACATGATGGAGGTTGGACTCCGCTTCCCCCTCCATCCGGCTGTCTCCTATCTTTTGAACTATTGGAACCAGGCGCCCATCCAACTTCTTCCGAACGCATGGATGATTATCACGAGCGTCATGGCTCTGTTCGGGCAGAATCGGCTCTATCGAATGCCGAACCTGGGGGAGATGTCTTATCTCTACCGGATACAAAATTAGAGGAGCGGGACCGGCGAGTCATATATCCAAACGAAAGGGCAGAAGTTGTTGACCGGCCTGCCGAGTAAGGGCCGCAACGACCGGAAGAAATGGTTCTTTGTCGGCGGGGCTTGGAAAACCGGGTACCCGGACGGGACAGAGATCGATGTTCCAACCAATATCCGTCCGAAAAATCCTAGTAAGGAATTTTTAGTTAATATTCGAACCAAAAGTACTGATCTAATTTTTTACTTCTTTTGCAGGCTACCCTTGCCCTTCCGACCAGGAGCTGAACTTTGACTTTGCGGTCGTCCGGGAACGAATTCTCTCATTGCCGGCCGCGGAAAGGAATCAGGCCCTCCTCCGAACACGACAAGGTCGGCTTTCCAGCCGTTTCTTCCAGTTTCCGTGCCATCTAAAATTGACGGGTAAGCACCAGGGCGGGACCGGGTCCCGACCTTTAGTTTGTGTTGTTTTTTTTTTAACACTTCGTGACTCGACATTGCAGTGCCCGATTTCCCGATCGTGAGGCAGTGCCCGCTAGAACTCCTTGATTGCTGCCCGGAGATGTTTTCCTTAATGGGGGCTTGCGCAGTGAAGAAGACGGCCCCAGGGGCTAAGAAGAAGAAGAAAGGGACCGGCGCCCGGACCTGGATCGTGATCCAGGAGCCGACCCCTATCCAGTCCGTTCCGGCCGCCGGGGCGGTTGCTGCTGAGGTCCCGACCTCCTCGCCGATTACTGGCAAGAAAAGGAGCTGGGAGGAGGCCGAGGTCAAGGAGGCCGGCCCGCATGGGTTGATCCCGGGCCCGATCGATATCTCTGACGACATACCGCCCGGATCCAGGCCGGTTGGGGTGGAGACCATGGCCCATGGGGTACTGGTTCCAGGTCGGGAGGATGACCAGACTTATTTTGGTCGTGATCCAGCCCGCTTCCAAGCGTAAGTTTGTTGATTTTAAAATTTTCCTAAGGCATTTTTACTCGTACCTGACCTGATCTTTTCTTTTGTCCAGACTGACGCGCAATAACTCAGACCTCCCTCCACTGGTGCTGGATTTCCTATCTTCTCGGGCTCCAAGTTCTATCGTGGACATGCCGGAGTACATGAGCCGGTCGGTGAATTCATTGCCCCAAGCTTGGACTCGGGAGTTGGCTGATGTCGCCGAGCGTCGCCCCCAATACGCCGGTCGGGCCTGCGTTGCACACGTCAGCCAGGCGACCATCATGGCTAACCTCGTGGAGAATGAGCTCAACAGTGCCCTTAGCACTGTGCGGAGGTTGGAGGCCAACCTGACTAGGGCTCGGGAGGAGAAGGCCGAGCTCGAGAGCGAGAATGTCGCGCTCAAGAAAGAGAAAGATTATGCGGTCGGCCAGATGGAGGCCGTCTTGAAAGAGAAGGATGATGCTCTCGGCCGGGCAGAGATGGCGTACAAGGCGCTGGGAGATACCCGGAACCGGGTGGCTGAGATGGAGGATGTCAATGCCGATCTGCGGCTGGAGGCGCACAAAGCCCGGGGGGATGCCGATCAGGCCCTTGCTCGTCAGGCCGAGCTGGAGAGGGAGCTCCAGAAGAAAGCTGAAGAACTAGCTGCCTCCCTCAGCCGGCCGGCATACGATCCGGAGGATCCGACCGCCAACCCGGAGCTATTCTCTGAGTTCTGTTTCTACATGGCCACCGCCAGTATGCTCCGGGTTGCGCGCCAGGCCGGTCTTGAGACCAAATCTCTGGAGGATTACTTCCGGGAATATGCTGCCAAGAACCCGGTCAACGAGGGCTTCTGGTTTCCGTTTCTTGATCTGGAGTCCAACCTGGGGGTGGACCTTTCATGGTTTCCTCACCGGCACAGGCTGATCCAACCGGGTCAGGGCCCCCCGGCCGCTGACGAAGAAGAAGAAGAGGAGGAAGGAGGAGAGGAGGCCCCTCCGGAGGGTTCCCAGGCGGCGGGCGGAAGTGTTGGAGAGGCCTGTGTTGAAGAAGTTGCTGCCTTTGTGGCCGGGACTGAAGGGCAAGCGATCCCTAATTTTTCTTTTTGCCTTAGCTTTTCTTTATTGCTTTCCAAAATGTAACCGGCTCCCGACCGGAAGTGTGTTTCTTTATTTTGAACCGTTGTATCCTTTCCCGACTTTTAGACCGGTTTCTTAAAATGAAAGTCAGTTTTCCTTTAATCTTTGCTGTTACATTCTTGCTCTTTAGTTTATTTACAATTGTCAAACTGTTATAAATTTTAACAAGTATGAATGGGATTTTGCTCCGGGCTCAAGTGTGATATGCCGACCTTTACATGGTCGGCATATGTTTTTGAACTGGGCTCGGTGCTTGTAATGGCCTTGGTTGCCTTGCCGAGCTCAAGTGTGATATGCCGACCTCGATACGGTCGGCATATGCTTTTGAACTGAGCTCGGATTTTGGGGGTGGGATTGAGTTGTGCGAAGAGCTTTGTATTGATAAGAACTTTGAATATATAGTACAAAATTACTGGTAGTATTTTTTCAAGTGAATTGCATTCCAGGGGTATTGGTCCGGAGTGCCATCCATGAGTTCCAGCTCGTAAGCACCCTTGGAGAGCCACTTGGATATCCTGAACGGGCCCTCCCAGTTCGGGCCGAATACCCCTTTGGGCACTTGGACCTTCTTAAGGACGAGGTCCCCGACCTGGAATTGTCTGGCCTTCACTTTGGAGTTGAAAATTTTTTCGGATTTCTTCTTGTAGGCCACATTTCGGAGGTCGAAAGTGAGTCTCCTCTTCTCCAGCATATCCAAATCGATCCTCCGGGTGGTGTCGTTGTCCTCGGTGATCACCTGGGCCGTCCGGTGGCTTGGGAGGGAGACCTCTGATGGGATGACGGCCTCGGTTCCAAAAGCTAAAGCGAAAGGTGTTTTGCCCGTTGAGTTCCTTGTAGTCGTTCGATACGACCAGAGCACGTCGGGTAGCTCGGCTGCCCACTTCCCCTTTTTGTCCTCAAGCTTAGCTTTGATAGTATGCTTGAGGATTTTGTTTACGGCCTCGACTTGGCCATTCGTCTGCGGGTGGTAGGGGGTGGAGAATACTTTCTTGATATTCCACTTCTCGCAAAACTGAATCATCTGGAGACCGTCAAACTGTTTTCCATTGTCGGAGATGATCGCTTGGGGTAGTCCAAAGCGGCAGATGATGTTTTTCCAAATGAACTTGATGATTTGAGATTGGTTGATCTTGTTGAGTGGCTCGGCCTCCGCCCATTTTGTGAAATAGTCGACGGCCACGACGGCAAATTTGTGGCCCCCGGGCGCAGTGGGCAGTGGTCCGATCAGGTCGATGCCCCACTGAGCAAAAGGCCAAGGGCTATACATGGAGGAGAGCTGCTCAGGGGATAGCTTGATGTTGGGCCCCAAGATTTGACACTTGTGGCACGATCTTGCAAAATTGACGGCGTCTTTGTTCAAGGTCGGCCATAAATATCCTTGTCTGGTCACTTTGTAGGCCAGGGCCCGGCCTCCGGCGTGATTTCCGCATACCCCCTCATGGATCTCGGCCAGGATGCTCTGGCCTTGCTCCGGGGTTATACACTTTAGGAGTGGGAGGGTAAAGCTTCTTTTATATAAGAGGTCGTCAATAAGGGTATACCTTGACAACCGGAGTTGCAGTTGTTGTGCCCGGATTCTATCCTCAGGGAGCGTGCCGGTCTTGAGATACTTTACGATCGGCGTCATCCAGTTTTCATCTGTGCTCAGAACGGTCGCCACTTGTGCTCGGATGACCGTGGGCGTTCCGAGCGTGGAAAGTTGAATATTGGCGAGGTCGGCAGCTCACTCCGCGGTTGCCAGCTTGGAAAGAGCGTCGGCCTGGGTGTTGTGCTCTCTTGGAACTTGCTCAATGAAAACTTGGTTGAATTTCTCGCATAAGGTTGTGACCAGGGCGAGGTACTTCGTCATTTGCTCCCCCCGGGCCTCGTATTCTCCCTTGATTTGGTTAACTATGAGCAAGAAGTCCATAAAAATGTGTAGTCGGCAAACTCCGATGGCGATCACGAGCTCAAGGCCCCCAACCAGGGCCTCGTACTCGGCTTCGTTGTTGGTGGCCGGGAAGTTGAAGCGGACTGCATGGGTGAAACTTTGGCCCTCCGGGCCAATTAGGACGATGCCGGCCCCGGCACAGGTGTTGGTTGACGATCCGTCCACGTAGAGTTTCCACGGGGGGTGGTTGATTCTTGTGAACTTAGGTGGGAAAGTTAATTCCACTATGAAATCGGCAAGGACCTGACCCTTGATGGCCGTTCTTGGGGCGTACGAGACCCCATACTGAGCTATCTCCAACTACCACTTCAACAACCTGCCGCTAGAGTCCGGCCGGTGCAGGACCTGCCTCAAGGGTAGGGTGGTGAGGACCACTACTTGGTGGTCGAAGAAGTAGGGCCTCAGCTTGCGTACACTCATGACCAGAGCGTATGCCAATTCTCGATGGTTCTGACCGTCCGCCCGGACCAGTACCGCGCTGAGGGCGACCTCGGAGGCCCCGGAACCGGCTTAACCAAAAATTGTGGGTTCGCCAAGTATTCTTTTAATTTTGTAAAGGCTACTCGGCTTTCCCTATTCCAAGAAAATTTGCCGTTTTTATGGTCGAGAAGAAAGGCTTACTTTTGTCACCGAGCCGGGCTATGAATCTGTTGAGAGAAGCAAGGCATCCAGTCAGGCGCTGCACTTGTTTGATCGTCCTTGGCTCTTGCATGTCGAGGACGGCTTTGATCTTGGCCGGATTGGCCTCAATCCCACGCTGGCTGACGATGTGCCCCAAGAATTTATCGGCCTCCACCCCAAAGTTGCATTTCTTTGGGTTTAGCTTCATATTGTAGGCCTTGAGGATCTTGAAGGTCTCTTCAAGATCCCTGAGATGGTCTTCTCTCTTAAAGCTTTTCACCACAATGTCGTCGATGTAGACCTCCATGGTCTTCCCGATCTGATCTGCAAACATTTTGTTGACCAGTCGCTGGTAGGTCGCGCCGGCGTTGATCAGGCCGAAAGGCATCCGGATCCAAGAGAATATATTCTTCTCCGTGTGGAATGAGGTGTGCTTGATGTCTTCGACGGCCATTGGGATCTGATGGTAGCCGGCGAAGGCGTCCATGAAGGACATCATTTCATGACCGGCCGTGTTATCCACCAGGTGATCGATGTGCGGCATCGGAAAATGATCCTTCGGGCATGCCGCGTTGAGGTCGGTGAAGTCTATACATAGTCTCCAGGCATTGTTTATCTTTTTTACTAGGACGGCGTTTGCGACCCATTGGGGCTCGTCATGAACTTGCTCGATTAACTTGTTGTCCAACAACTTCTTAACCTCTTGGGCCAGAGCTTCGTATTTCTCCGGGCCGAATTTCCTCCTTTTCTGGTGGACCGGCCTCTTGTTGGGGTCGATCTTCAGGTGATGGCAGGCGTGCTTCGGGTCTATTCTGACCATGTCTTGGTGAGACCAGGCGAAGACCCCAATGTTGGATTTGAGGAATTCGATCACTTCCTCCCTCATTTCGGTCGGTATGCGAGAGCCGATCAGAACTTCCAGTTCCGGCCTTGAGGGGTCGACTTGAATGTTTTCCAATTCTTCCAAAGCAGTAGCTTGTTCATGGCTTCACCGGTCGGATGAGTCGAACCTAGGGTCGAGGTCGAGCTCGGATGGTTCGAAACCGATCCTTGGTTCGGGATTGTCGATTTGCATAGGCTGGGGTCGGCCGATGTGGATCCGACCTCCAGAATGACCTCCATGGCCGGAGTGGCCGGCTCGGTGTCGACGGGCGGCCCATCCGATGTTTGGTCATTGCAGATTGAAAATAAATAAGAGTTGAAATAGTTCAAACACCTCCTAGCCATTGATTGGCCACCTCTAACGGTGCCGACCACCCCCTCGGGGGTGGGAAACTTAATACAGTAATAGTAGGAGGAAGCACTGCTTCAAAAACCTCTAAAAAGGGCCTACCCAGAAAGCCATTATATGAACTTGGCTGATCTACAATTATAAAATCTAACGGCCTAGTTATCTTGACCTCTTTGTTATAGCAACAGATGAGTTCTACAGAGAGCTTTATCCTCCCGTACGCAGCGACCGTCACATCCCCAAATCCCTTCAGCTGAAGGTCGATTGGCCTGATGAAGTTGATGAGGTCTCCGAGCTGGTCTAGGGCCGTTTTGAAGATGATATTGCAAAAACACCAGTTGTCGACCAAGACCCGCTGGACCTCTTTGCCCAAGATGTGGGCGGCGATCACCAACGCGTCACCCTTTGGGTACAAAACCCCGGCCCGGTCTCGATTGGAGAAGGATATCACCAGATCTTTATGAATTTTTGGTTCTGGTGGGATGACCAAGTTGACATTGGTCACCTCCCGGATCTCCGCTTTCCGCTTCCGGTTGGACATCGTGGAGATGGGGGTGAGGCCGCCCAGGTTCCCCCCACTGGCCTGGATCATGTTGACCCGGCCGCCAGGGTTCATTGGTGGGAGGAGGTCGTCTTCATCATCATCCTCCTCCAGGGCTGCGACTGGCCTAAGGGGCCGGCCACCTTCCTCGTTTATTCGAGGATGACGTTGCTGCTGCTGCGGCGGGTGGTTCTCCTGACGGCCGACTGGCCTCTGTAGAAGGTCGTTCAAATGCCCTTCGTCAAATTGAAGGTCGTTCATATGCCCTTCGTCACGACACTAGCTCGTATTATGGCCAATTGAGTCGTGATAGGTACAAAACTTTTTAGGGTCCAGCCGGGACCGGTCCCCAGAAAAGGGCCTTGGCCGGGGAAGCACGTCCCGGTGTTGGATTGCATTGAAGATATGCGCGGGGGACTGCCTCATGGCCTGAGTAAGGTGAACTTCCACGTCCTCGAAGGACTTGAAGTTACCGGGCAGTTTTGCCACTTTCCTGGCTTTGGGACCGCTTTTGGGAGAGACCTGAGCGACGGCCTCCGTCTCCTTTGGTATCGGCTCGGACTCCCCCAGCCTGAGCGCCAGTAGCTTCCTCCGGGCCAGGTAGTCGCCGGCTCAGGCGCGGAATTCAGCGTAGGTCTTTGGGAAGTCTTTGGTGAGGTGTTTAAACATTGTAGATCGTCCGTGGAAGCCCCCAAGAGTTGCGTGCAAGGCCAGCTGGTCGCTAACTGGCTCGCCGGTCAGCATGACCTCGTCTACCCTAGCCACGTAGTCCTCGTCGGACTCTTCCTTCTCTTGGCGGATCCGCATCAAGCGGTGCCAGCTTTCTGGCCGGGTAACTTTGGCCGTGAAGTATGATGAGAATTGTGCGCTCAGGGTGGTGAACGAGTCTATCGACCGTACCGGGAGAGACACGTACCATCTGTGGGCGAGATCGCCTAAGGTGAGGGGAAAAAACCTGCACTTTGTGGCATCGGTTACGCCACGCCCGGTCATGTAGATCCGGAATTTGCTCAGATGGGTCTCCGGATCTGTTTTTCCCTCGTAGAGCGTGGTCGGCGGAGGGACAATTTTGAGCTGGACCGGGGCGAGCTCAATATCCATAGACAGGGGCTCGTTGGCGACCGGCCGGGCCTTAGGTTGGCCTTGCGCTTCCAGGAGCACTTTCATCTCGTCAAGCTGCTTTTGCATTTTGACGACCTCGGGACTCGGGGTTTCGACCATTTGGTTGCCAGCGTCGGTCAGGGGGCCGATTCGATCGAACACCGCAGCACGGGGGACTCCGTGTCCCAGAAGACCGCTTTGGGTGAAACTCAGCTTGCGCCTGGCGGAGCTTGCCGGGGTTAGACGAAACTCGACCGCCCTCTTGTGTGGCATTTGGGCCGTGGTCTGTGAGTTAGAGATGGACTCCGTGTCACCATACCCAGTGTCATAACTGGGGAGGTGGCTTGGATACCACGATGGGTCCGTCGTGCCCAAACGGTCGAAAATCGGGTGAGCGGAGCCTCGCGACCGAGTGGAACCGGGGTTCGCTCGGCCTTGGCTTTTGCCCTGGTGTTCCACGGCTTTCACTTTTCCCTTGAGTGCATAGGCATGGGCCTTCTTTTTTTAGGCGGAGGTGGTGCTTCGGCACCCCCTTGCCTCTTCCGCCTGGCGGCGTCGTCCTGACCCGGCCTAGTCAGGAGTAAGGAAACCTCGGCCCTGGGACTGAATGGGCTCTTCTGGAAAGCGGATCGGGGAGGCCACGCGTTTGGCCTTTCCCTGGCGGGCAGGGGTCGGTTCTCCCGATGCTCGCATCGTGACGTCCCTCGGCGTGGCCGGAGCGCCGATGGCCTTGTGGGCATGGGATGATTTCTGGTGATCCATTGCTCCTAGAGAGAGAGAATTAGTGGCTTGAAGGTTTGAAGATTTGAATATATGAAGCTTTGAAGAACAGTGGGTGTTCTTCAAAGAGAGGTAAAGAAAAGATGAGTTTGATGGGTTGGCACCCTCCTTTTAGCGCCAAATGTTGTTTACCAAATAAACGTTGCTGGGATTAGATGGCCATTTATGAGTGCTTTGGTAAAAACATCAAATGATTTAATATTTTAGACTAATATAAATTATTAATTTATTCGTTTTTTATTCATTTAATTGTATATAACTTCAAATCTAGTCCCCTTATTTTTTCAATTCATCAAATTAATTCCTTTTTCTTTCTAATTCATTTATATATATATATATATATATATATATATATATATTTAATAACTTTTTTTTTATAAATTTAATATTATATTCTTATATAAATTATTAATTTATAAGTTTTTTATGCATTTAATTGTATATAACTTCAAATTGACTCTTTTTTTTTTTAAATTCATCGAATTAATTCCTTTTTATTTTTAATTCATTTATATATATATATATATATATATATATATATATATATTTACTAAAGTTTTCCTATTTTGTAAATTTAATATTTTAGACTAACATAAATTATTAATTTGTTCATTTTTCATGCATTTAATTGTATATAAGTTCAAATTGAGTCTCGTTTTTTTAAAATTCATCAAATTAATTACTTTTTGTTTCTCATTTATTTATATATATATATGTATATATACACTAATTTTTTTTAATTTAGTAAATTTAATATTTTAAACTAATATAAATTTTTAATATTCATTTATATAGATATTTTCACATATCAATATTCATACATTATACGCAAATCTATATTGATTCATACAAATGATTTAATAAATCATAATAAAAATATAAATTAACAAAATTCACTGAAATATTCAACAAAAAAATATAAAATATTAAAAAAAATACAAATTAAATAAATTGTTTAAACTCCCCCCCCCCCTCTCTCTTCTCTCTCTCGTCGTCTTCTTCTGAATGGATCATTATTCAAGTGATCCACCAGAGCGTTCAAGGTGGAATGCCCGTCTGGGGCTCGGCCCAACTCCACCCGCTCCCCACGCTCCCACCGCTTCTTCAGCCTGTAGAAAATATTTTTGTACCGCTCTTGCACTTTAGCGCAGAACCAGTCGTACATAACAGTATTGTGGCAGGGTCCCAGACGCACCGCCTCTGCAATTAAATTAAATATTAACAAATAAATTAAAAAATCCAAAAATTAAAAATTAAAATCATAATAAATAAAAATTTTATACTTTGAACTCCTCAAAGTACCCCATCCTATTCCGCTGGGGCACCAGGGACCACGAGTAGGCACCAAGCTCAAAAGGGATCATCTTAATGGCCTTTGAGACTCATGCGCCAGTGTCACGGCCTGGAAGCAGCCCGTGACCACAAAATAAAAATTCAAGTTAATATTAATAATTAATATTAATATAATTAAAAGTATATATAATTCATTAAAAAAATACTTACCTGTTGTCGACCGGGACAACATTGAGACGGTTAACTTGAGGGTTCATCTGTAATAATTATAAATTTAATTCATACATACGTATATATACCAATCAACTAAATAATTAAATTCATACCTACGTATATCAATCAACTAAATTAATACCTATGAATACTAATCAACTAAATTTCATACCAATCAACTAACATATATATAAAATTTCATAACATGTAAACATATATAATTTCAATTAAACACACACACACACACACACATATATATATATATATTGTGAAGTCATATGTGAAGTATGGAATCAGTAGAGTTAAAGTTTCAGTAGTCAGTGGAGCTAGTCAGTCCACTCGGATGAAGTCAGCTGAAGTGTAGTTAGTTCAGTAGACTTGAAGTCTTTTGCAGTTGAGGAGAAATCAACTGACAATTTGTTAAGTAGTGAGACCGTGAATCTAAGCTAAGGAAAAGTCGGTTATAACTGAAATCTACTGAGGCGGTTATTTACTGGAGTACTACTATATATATGATGCGTGCACAATTATCCAGAAAAAAGGTGAGAAGTACAGAATTAAAGTGTTAAGCTGAAGTTTTTACAATTGATATCTCTGTAACCATTTTTAGTGTTTCTTCTTGTTGACTGTAGAGAGAAAATTCCTTGAGTGTTTGTGAGATTAAGTAATTGTAATTCTTCAGTGTTCTTATAGTGAAAGATCGAATCTCTCCGATCCCGTGGATGTAGGAGTTTCTCTCCGAACCACGTAAAAGTCTAGTGTTCTTATTGTGTTATTGATTTCAATATTCTTGCTTATTGTTCCATAATTTGATTCCTTGATTACAAGTTTTTCTTGTGAATCCGTGATTCAACAAGTGGCGCCATCTGTGGGAAGAAATTATGGCTACAACTAAGTTTGACATTGAGAAGTTCACAGGGAAGAACGACTTCAGCTTATGGAAGATAAAGATGAAGGCTCTCCTGGTACACAATGGTTTGTACGATGCCTTGTTGCCGCCTGATCAGGTGGCTTCTGATAAAAATCTGGCGAAGGTGGAGGAGAAAAAGAGGAAGGCGCATATTGCGATTATCTTGTATCTTGGGGATAAACCATTTAGGGAAGTATCGAAGGAGAAAACCGCTCTTGAAGTCTGGAATAAACTGGAGCAATTATACCAAACCAAGTCTGTTACGAACAAGTTATATATAAAATAGAAGCTTCAAGTCTTTAAGATGAATGAAGACAAGAATCTTGGTGATCAGTTGGACGAGTTCAATAGATTGGTGGATGATCTGGATTGTTTGGATGTTACTATTGATGATGAGGACAAGTCATTGATGTTGTTGAATTCTCTACCTAAGTCTCTGGAGAGTTTCAAGGATGCCTTGCTATTTGGAAGACAAGATTATGTGATGTTTGATGATATTCAAACTGCCCTGAAAACCAAGTTTCTACAGATCCAGACTGAAGGGAAGAAGCCTACTAAAGGATTGAATGTTCAATCCAAGAAGAAGAAGGGGTTTCAATCCAAGAAGAAGGATGGTGGAAAGGGGAATAAGGGTGAGAAGAAATCTAGTTTTGTTGAAAAAAGAAAGTGTTTCACTTGCCACAAGGAAGGTCATCTGAGAAAGAACTGCCCTAAAAGAAGGACGAAAGACAATAAAGATGATCTAGATGGATGCACAATTATCCAGAAAAAATGATGCATGCACAATTATCCAGAAAAAATGTGAGAGTACAGAATTAGAGTGCTAAGCTGAAGTTTTTGCAATTGATATCTCTGTAACCGTTTTTAGTGTTTCTTCTTGTTGGCTGTAGAGAGGAAATTCCTTGAGTGTTTGTGAGATTGAGTGATTGTAATTCTTCAGTGTTCTCATAGTGAAAGATCAAATCTCTCCAATCCCGTGGATGTAGGAGTTTCTCTCCGAACCACGTAAAAGTCTGGTGTTCTTATTATGTTATTGATTTCAATATTCTTGGTTATTGTTCCATAATTCGATTCCTTGATTACAAGTTTTTCTTGTGAATCTAAAACCGTGATTCAACATATATATATATAATAACTAACATACCCACCAACATGTAAACATGTATATTCCTAACAACATATATAATTTCATACATAAAACATGTATATCAATTCCAACAACCAAATAAATATATAATTTTCTCAACAATATTAATATATAATTTCATAACAAACGTATAAATAACTATCCTACAAACATATATAAGTGTCTCAACATTATAATATTAAAAACATGATATAAAAATAATTTAAATGGTTAAAATTTTAAAAACTTACGGTTATTGCGAAGATGGGGATGAAAATAGTATTTTGATCGGGATGAAATCCTCGACGGCAGTGGCGGCGGCTGTAGGAATAAAATTTTATGTGTATAGAAATGACGTACTATACGGGTTAGAAATATAAAGGATTTAAAAAAATTAGCAACCGCCTAAGGCGGTCACTATTGACCGATTTATTGATCTTTTTGACCGATTCTATTGGTCCATTTGACAATTTTAAGATTTGCAACCGCCTGTCGCGGTCGCTAATTTGTCGGCATTAATGACCCTCAATCGTTACCAAGAACGGGTCAAAATGTACAACTCTGCGACCGCCACCTGGCGGTCGCTGATTGAAACCTACAAACATATATAATTGTCTCAACATTATAATTATAAAAACATGATATAAAAATAATTTAAACGGTTAAAATTTTAAAAACTTACGGTTATTGCGAAGACGCGGATTCAACTAGTATTTTGATCGGGATGAAATCCTCGACGGCAGTGGCGGCGGTAGTAGGAATAAAATTTTATGTGTATAGAAAATGGCGTATGGGTTCGAATAGCAACCGCCTAAGGCGGTCACTATTGACCGATTTATTGGTCTTTTTGACCGATTCTATTGGTCCATTTGACCATTTTAAGATTTCAACCGCCTTTAGCGGTCGCTAATTTGTCGGCATTAATGACCCTCAATCGTTACCAAGTACGGGTCAAAACGTACAAATTTGCGACCGCCACCTGGCGGTCGCTGATTGAAAAATTGAATATAGCGACCGACCTGACGGTCGGTGATCGGGCGGTTAAAATTCTGGGTTCCCTTGACCGACCTTCCAGTTTAGCAACCGCCCTGGTGGTTCTTAGTCTTGTTCGATTAGGGACCTACCATGCCTAAGTGGTCGCTAATCTTTCGATTTAAAGACCGCTTTCTTTTGCTGTCACAATTTTTTTTAGACTACTGGTCAAAATCGGTCGCTGGTCGGTCGCTAATACATTATTTTGAGACCGATTTTTGGCGGTCGCTAATGTCGATCGTAAAAATGCATCTTTTTTGTAGTGAATTATTCAGATTAATTAGTTTGAGTTGGGAAATAATTAAATGAATTAATTTTACACCTCTTTACAAGTTTGGACTTTTAGATGAGGCATAATTATTTCGTGGTATCAGAGTCAAAAGGCTCACGCCAGACAAAGGTCCTGGGTTCGATTTCCATTGAGAGTAACTCCACTCATATTAAATTATCCACTCATTGGGCCTCCCTAAAGAGGAAAAGTTGAGAGTCCGGCCCATAAGTGAGGGGAGTGTAAGGAAAATAATTAAATGAATTAATTTTACTTCTCTTTACAAGTTCAGACTTTTAACTGAGGCATAATTCTTTCATGTCTCGTTAATTAAGTTGATGATTCATAATGATGATGTAGGTTGATGTGGTGTTAGGGGGACTAGTACTCACTACAACATAAGTGATATTATGTAACACCTAAAAAATATTTCATAATGTGTATAAAGTGTTACCTATGTACAATAAGTAACATTTTTAAAGGCGTTGCAGTTGCTGGTGTAGCCTAAAGTCTAATGCAACACTTTTTATAATATATGTAACACTTTAAAAAAATGTTACATATATATATGTAACACCTATATAAAAACTTTAGGTAACACTTGTGTAAATAAATAAATAATGAACAAAGGAAAAAAAATGTAGTCTCTGGATATTGAACCCAGAACCTCTTGTGTAGGAAACAAAGTACTTACCATCTATCTAGGCTACTTATAACACTTTACACATTTTAGATTTCAATATTATTTAACTTATTAACATTTTTTTCTTTATTCTTTTTTTCTTTTCTTTTTTAATAGTAGAACAATGGTAATATTAATTCACATTAATAATTAAAATTACTAATTTTTAATGGACCAAACAATTTTCTACCTACTTTATAAAATAATATATGTGTGTGTATATATATATATATATATTTGTGTGTTTGTTTGTATACATATAATATAAATTCATAAATAGTATAATTGTATTATTTAATAATTTTAAATGAAAAATATAAATTATTTTGTACGTATGTAATTAATATATTTTTTAATTAATAAATTGATTTAAATGATAAATAAATTTTATGCTTATGAATAAATTTTTTTTAAAATCATATTATATATATATATATATATATATATATATATATATATATATATATATATTATATATCGAACTGATAATATTATTCTTATTGATAATGTATGATTATATATATGCTGAATTTAAATATTTATTATAAAGTGTTACCAAAATATGTTACCTATATAAAAGTGTTACCTGAAAGGTGTTGCTTATGTTAAAGTGTTACCAAAAAGTGTTACCTTTGTAAAAGCGTTACTAAAAAAGCGTTACATATATAAAAGTGTTACCTAAAAAGCGTTACGTATTATAAAGTGTTACATAAAAACGTTACTTATTTAAAAGTGTTGCATATAAGTGTTGCATATTAACAAAATGTTACATGAAGTGTTACATAATATATAAACTAAAATAAGTGTTACGATAATGTGTTACATAAACTAAATGTGTTACAATAAGATGTTACTTAAAGTCAATTATGTTGTAGTGACTACTCCTTCCTTCTCATACTAATTTGCCACATTGCCAAAAAGATTATGCTCATACTTGTTTGCTACATCCATTTTTGGCAAAAAATAATAATACTTTTTAATATTATATTCTCCATAAACTCATAACCAAAAACACCTACTTTATCACTTTAAATACTAATAAACAACTGTTTTCTTAAAACTTGTGCAAACAGTAAAGTAGCAAACAAGTATTGAACGGATGGAGTACATTTTTAGGGGAAACTATGATGAAATTTGCAATAAATTAAATATTTAATATATTTATAGATGAGTGGATGAGGTAGATGACGAGGTCGTGGAGGAGGACCAGTATTAATTTCCTCCTATACCGACCGATTTCACTCCTATTTCAGGCCTTATTCCTCAACCTTTG
This sequence comes from Ballota nigra, assembly GCA_947034835.1. Lineage (NCBI taxonomy): Eukaryota > Viridiplantae > Streptophyta > Magnoliopsida > Lamiales > Lamiaceae > Ballota > Ballota nigra. The sequence continues at coordinate 12,499,286 of OX344729.1, forward strand.
GGTTCATAACAGTTTTTATCATATACTCATGTATTGTCAATGGACATTTTTCGCCTTATTTTATCTAGAGTGGTCCACCTCGAGACCACAATGTTTGGCTATGGATCTCCAACAAGAGTTGTGTGTTTTTATATCATTTTTTGTGTATAAAATTCTTTTTGAACGTTCCCGCTTTATATAATTTATATTTATTTGTTTAATGCCATAGGATTATATGGTCCGAAGTACATTTTTATATGGTTTACGAAGTCTTAAAAATTTATTTAATATTACAAAACCTTTAGAAAATTATTCTTTAATTTCTTTGAAGTGGCAGGGTGACGAATTTCCCACTCATTAGGCTTTCCATCTATAGATTTGATCAGAAAATTTTAGTATGATCATCATAAGACATACACCCAATGAGTACTCAAATTTCATCATGTGTAATTTAAACTTTTATTCATATATCATAATATCGTTTCACCATTTTGCAGTTTAATGTTTTACCTATAATTGTTTCTATTATTTGGAGAAAATAGTTTTATGGTCCCACAACTTATTTAGTGTTCAATTTTGGTCCCAAAATTTTTTCTTTTTTTAATTTTAGTCTCTTAACCTATAGAATCGTCCAATTTTAATCCCAAAAGCTATTTTTCTGCACCCTCTTAATTAATATTGTACTCTATAAATATAGTTTGTACATCAGAAGCACGATACAATAAATTAAAGTCTTTTAATTTTCATAATATAAAACACGATTAATGTGTTAATTTCATTTATTCAAATACGAATACTTGAAAACCATCTATAAAACATTAAAAAAAATATCCAATATTTTTCTATTCCAATAATTATTATTTAAGATGAATTCCAAAGCTCCTATATATAAATACAAATAATGAAATTTTAATTATTAACTAGGAATGCAAATTGCGATAGAGTAAATAAAATAATAATTTTTCTATAAATTTTGATTCTCGAAATCTTCGTATAATAATCTCAGATTGCTATTTTGATCTCGTCTCCACCAATAATATATAGATAGTTATTTATGATTTTCATGTTATTAACTAGTAATGTCATGTTATTACAATTATTATTTCAAAGCATAATATGAAATTAAACAACTCTCATACTCGTCATCAATATTTTAGAGAATGACATTTTTATCTTCCGGAATCTGCATATTTTATATATGAATATTATATATATATATATATATATATATATAATATATATACAAGGTGAGAAAAGAAAAACAATTAATGAATACGAAAAAAATAATTTTTTGGTCCCTAACTTGTCTAGTGTCCAATTTTGGTCCCAAAAATTTAAACTTTTCAATTTTGATCCCGTAACTTATTGAAACATCCAAATTTGGTACGATTCAATAAGTTATGGGACCTAAATTTAAAAGTTAAATTTTCTAAGACCAAAATTGGACACTAGACAAGTAAAGGGACCAAAAAACTATTTTTCTCCTATTATTTGTGACACTTATCTTTTTGTTGGGATCCGGGACATCATACTTAAAAGGAAGAACATTCTTCACATGGATTTTCTCAATTAACCATGAACTTAAATTCACAAATTCATACCAAAACATAAAGTGATATTTACATTGCACTGAAACTTGAACACTGTATGCATATGGAAGGTGTAGTCGACTATTGCTCATCTATGCCAATCCTAATATTCGATTTCTTGACATATAATAATAATGATAATAAATATTTAACATATCTCTCCAAAGAGTTCCCACATTTAGCAAGTTGGAGCAAGTATGACACCTTTAGTTCTTTATCTTTTAGCAGGTTGGAGAATTAAAATATTTTATGCTTTTTCTTTTAACATGTAAGATCCCATGTGAGTCATACTATAGGTCTTTATTAAACATGCAAGTCCTATGAGAGTTGCAATAGGTCTTTATTAAACATGCAAGATCGTACGTTAGTTGCAATAGGACTTAATTAAACATATGTTTGAATTTGATTAGTTTCATTCTTATTTTCAGTTACGACTGTACTTTAAAAACCAGACCATAGTTTATATTGTCATTATAATCAGATTTGTTTATGATTCGTACTTTGGTTTATAATTTTTTTTTATAAAAATAATTCAATAAATTGTTTAGGTGATTTTGACTTAGGTTTCTTAAGTGTATGTTTGCATCTGAGTCACCATTCTAGAAATTGTTGTGTCATACCTTCGATTCTCATTGTCGATTTTTGTTCATTTTTTCGGTTTTTTTCAAGGTAAATTTTTGGCAATGCATTCTTCAACGAGATTAAGACGATTAAAAGGAAAAATAATTAAGTTCACTTTATTTAAATTTATCCACAAGCTGTCCCACACAATTGAATTAGATTTTTTTCGTTTACATAAAGTGTATGTTATGTCTCGTATATTTTTAAGTTAACATTTTAAATATCAACTGATAGACGAGAAATTAAAATTAAGAAAGACAAATAAGATGTTAAGAGAAATTTGTGAACAAAAACAACAACAAGAGGAACAACTTAAAACAAAAAACTTGGAAGGCTCAAACAACTACATGACAATAAAGTAACAACAGAAGACCATAAAATACATTAGAAAGACTAAGGATAAGGTGAGGGAGGAATTCCTTGAGGATCCCTCCTAAGATCACCCCCCATGTCCTGCAGAATGATGGCTTTCTCAAACACCTCTTGGACGTCTGCAAAGTTAAATGCATAATTAATATAAATAACATGAATCTAGTTCTTCATATAATTAAAATAAGGCAAGGTATTATATGAAAATAGTTAATGATAAGGTTATAATGAAACAGTATTAAAGTATTAATATTTAACCAAGAATATCGAAAATCTCATCAGAAGTATCATTAATCTGGGTCGGTGATATTATATTGTAATTGTTGTAAATTTTCTTGAACCCAAATTAATGATACTCCAAGTGAACTTTTTGATACTACTCGTTAAATATTCGATACTTTAAAATAGTTTCATGATAAGCTTATCATGAACCATTTTCGTATAAATTCTACTCCTAATATAAAAGTAGTTAGATGAAACTACATCCTGAACCCAATGGTACCATCCAATTATATATAAACTCTAGCAGTAAATTTGATATATATAAATATATATATATATATATATATAGCTTGATGTAACTACATCAGTTGACATGAAAGAGTTTAAGTGCATTGATGAAATTAAATTGGTAAAGTAAAGAAAATAAAATTACTTCATTGGAAACAATATCCACACGATGGTGACCAGACCGGAAGCAAACATATTTAGGTTAGGAAAAAGAGGATGTACTGAAATAGAAATATATGTTATTGAGCGGTAAGTGTGAGGGTAATGAGGAAGGAAGCTCTCTTATATAGGAAGAGAGTGAATGATCAGTAGCTGACAATCGAATTTATTTAATTTATTTTTACACAATTAGTTAATAAAGTCCAATTAACGCCATCCATTTTGTCAATGTTGACCCGAGAAAGCTGCTGATGAACGTGGGCTAAGTAGATATTTTTAGAACATTAGGCTGACAATTTAGTAGACTAATAACCTTTAGTTTCATATTTTTTTTTTTTTTTTGGACAATTGACCCAAAAACACTGAAACTGGCCCAAAAACACTTAAAATACCTGATAATAGGGAAAAAAAAAATTATTCCATAAACAAATTACGGGTCGCATATCGCTCGAACTCATTAATCAAATTATAAATTGTTGTTTCAAAAAAAAAAAAAAAGTTAAAATTAATTAAAAGGTAATATATATAAGACAAAGTATAGAGTGAAACTTGTTAATAAATGTAAACATTTTTGAAGGGCATGAGCTGTTTCACTAAACTATATTATATTTTTTTTTTCACTAAAAGCTATATTCATTCCGAAGAGTACAAATTGATTTCATCAAAGAGAATGAGTTGAAGAGTATGAAAGGTATATTAGTTGTTTGCTAAATTTTATTAGTTATTTGCAAATTGATTTGTATATAAACAAGTTTCATACTATACATACCCATTATATAATACTACATAGATCTTACAATTTATTAATACAAATATCCCCCAGTAATAAGTATTTTAAAATTTTATATTCATTATATATATAATAAGGAGCAACATCTCATAATTCTATGGACGTGTAAATTTCACTTTTTATTTCAAAAGAGTGTACTTTTTAAAAAAGTTATTTTTCAACAGTTTTAATCCGGCCCACATATTGTTCTGATATTTTTAGTCTCAAAGAATAGGTAAATGACATATTTTGTCCCAACTGAAGGGGAAAAATTTATTTTAATTCAGAAAATTTATGGGTGGACTAAAACTTATCACATAGGGACAAATGAGCTTATTTATTTGTTTAGTCACAGTCAACGAAAAATTAGAAAGTAGATAGGATCACATGTTGGCATGCTTCTTGCAGAATTAATTAAAAGTCAAATATTCCATGATGACTTTCTAAATTGATCATAGGCTACGTACTTTGGATGAGGGGCATATATATATATATATATATTATCGATTTTCTCTTTTCCTTTCTCAACAAGAGAAAGTCGAATAGAAAGATCAGAATTTTGATTCTGAAGAATTTTAACACTATTCTTAAGATTATTAATCTCTTGAGCAAAATCATTAATAGTGATGGGATTTTGCCTAGTATTTTTAAGCCTAAGGAGTTTTTCAACTTCCCCCATATTATAATAATTATTATTAGTAATCTTTTTAGAAAGATTAGAATTCTTTTCATTAGAAGAATCATGAAGATCATCAATGATTTTATCTCCTAAACTAGAGTTTTTAATATGTTTAAGAAGATCAAGAATATTATTGTCAGATAAGACATTAATATTCATATCTTGGAATTGACTTATGAGTTTATAAAACTCATTATCATCAGTATCACCGATGCAATTTAGACAAGGTTTTCCTTGAATGCAATTATCACATTCAGCTTTGTCTGAAGGAATATTATCCTCATCATCACTAGAGATTAATTCTACGGAATCAGTATAAGATTCATCAATATCTGTATCATTATCCGAATTCATAATGATTTTATAAAGAGTTTGTTTGAGCTCTTCATTTATATCAAGACTTTTAATCTTGTCTTTGGCATAACATTGATTAGCATAATGGCCAGTCCTGCCACATTTTTTACAAATTACTTTGCTAGAATAATTCTTTTTAAAGAATTTTCTTTTACTCTTATCATGAGTATAATCATGACTTTTATCTTTGTTCTGTTTATTATCAGAACGTCTTCTTCTTCTCTTAAAATAAGGTTTTTCTTTGAAATCCTTTTTCTTTTTAGAAACACTTCCTTTAGAACTAGAATTATCGATACCAAACTGGTCACAAAACTGACCCAGCTGTTTTCTTTCTAAGAGATTATCTCTTTTAATTTGATTTCTAAGTTTGAGTTTATTGCAAAGATTTAATCCTTCCTGAACACAAATGCTAATGATTTGACCAAATGTATAAGACTCATAAGAAATAAAATCAGAGTCTTTTCTTAGGATTTTTTTAATCCTTTCAGCAAATAAATAAGGAAGACCATCAACGAATTTATTTTTCCAAATATCTTGGTTACAATCATTAATCTCATAAACCCGAGATAGAAAGGTATCTTTGTACCATCTAAAATCGGTAAGAGTTTTACACTTCATATTTAAAAGAAGAGTTTTGGTATTTTCAGATTTATTTGTAAATCTTCCAGTAAAATGTTCAAGAATAGTAAGAACAAGAGAATAAATCGCATTGGGTTGAACTTCACCATTTTCATTTTTTATGGAGGAAAAAATGTCAGTTTTTTGAAAAGGACTTAGATAATTATCCCACCAACCTTTAAGTTGGCCAGTAAAACCGACAGTAATAGCCTGTGCCGTTTCAATATCAGACACACCACATGTTTTACAAGCAGAACTATACATAAGTATGCGATGAACTTGATTATTAATCTGTTTATCGCTGTAACCATCAGAATTCCATTCATAAACGCTTTTACCATTATATGAATTATTGACAACATTATCCTGTTCTTCATGAAGAACATCCATATGAGTAGGTCTTTTATAATAATAATTGGTCATAGTAGGCTTATTAGCCCATTTAATTTTATTAATAGCATCTTTGTTATTAATGCTAGTGCTACCAAAATTATCAGTAGCAAGACTTTCTTCTAAGTCATTATCCAAAGTGGAAATATTTAATCCTTCAATTTTTTTATTAATAATATTTTCAATATCAGAAACTGAAGTTTCTCCCTTTAAGTTTTTTAACTCAAAATGGGGTTGAATAAAAGAAGCGGTTTTTATAATGATATTATCATTATTATTATTATTTTTAAAGTCATTTTTAAAGTCAGACTTAGTCTGAGTTTGAGAAATAATACGATTAATTTTATCATGTAAAGAAATAATTTCATCACCAATTATAGCGAGGAAAAGATTACAAAAATTGTTTTGTATGACAAGAAGGTTGATATGATCAACAGTGATATGTAAAACATTATTTTCCAAAATTTTTGAAAAAGGAGCAAAATCCAAAAATTTTCAATTTGTCTCAATTTGGAAAGGAACTTGAGGAGGGTAAACGAATTTTTGAGAGTTTCCCGTAACGAGTTTATATTCTCGTTCAATAATTGAAATTTGATCAATATAAAAGGTTTTTATAAACCAAGGAACATAATAAAGAATTTGATTATGCTCTTCACATAATTTATAAAAAGTATTAACAAAGTAATTTAGTTCTTCTTTTTTAAAAGATCTAAAGTACCAAACTCTAAATTTATCCCATTTGGAATTATTAAACTCATCATTAATGTGAGTTCTTGTAGAAGAACCCTTTGAAAAATCAAGTATTGGTTCAGAATCCATAAAAACTAAACTGTCCAATTTACTTCTGAAATTGTTTCAGGGTTAGATCCATCATTATGGACAATATTATTTTTATTTACAATAATATTTTCATTATTGAAATCTTCATTTTTAAAAGAAGTTTCTTCCCTGTAAAAAGAGGTAGAAGTTCTAGAAGAAAAAGGCATATCGACTTCATAATCTAGAGGAGAAATATGAAAATGACTAGATATGGATCTAGACAAGGAAGGTACAGAGGATAAGCTAGAATTTTTCCTCTGGTCTTTATGAAACCCAATGGTAATTATACCATCTTTAGATTGAGTAATTTTTTGATAATTACTATTAGTAGGAGGGATCATAGGAACCGATTTTTCAATAATCCTGTTTTTTGGAAAATCTATTTCATTCCATTTAATGGATTTTCTAGTAGTGATATTAGACTTACTAAAATTAGTTTCTATGAGAATAGTCTCATTAATATCTTTTTCTACTCTTTTACATAAAGGATTAAGAGTAAAAAGAGGTTTGTAGTATATGCGATAACAAATACATATAACTTCAGATCCAGGCATGTAATTATACCCATTAGTTTTAACATTTAATGTTAAAGCATCAAAAATGTTTTCATCACTTAAAGATAAAGACAAATTAGGATAAACATCAAAATATACTGGCCCAAAAGCTAGACTAGATTCAACCATTCCCATGAGGAATTGTCTCCAATTTAAATTTCTACCATCTCTTAAAGTGGCTAGAAAACTTTCAGGTAATCCTTTCAGAGTAAGAGGTCTGAAGGCAACTTGAACACATCCAATATGGAAAAACCCGTGAGTCCCTTTAAAGGGTAGTATGTCACTTCTATTAAGAAGTTTGATGACCATCTCATTTTTATTAAGAGGAATTGACGATTCAGTGGTCTTAACAATAGTTTTAAGACCAAGCCTTTCAAAAGTTCCAAATTTATAAACCGTATTAGGTTCAATTTTAGGAATAGTCCATCTGTTTAACAGATCTAAGTTTTCAGGAACATCATATTCCTGGACCATACTATTTTTAATAGGATTTTTTGAACTGAAAAGATTCATAAGAACCTAGATGTATTAAACCATGAACCGATAACAAAATATACTATATACTCCCATGGCTCTGATACCATATGTTTCAAGATCGTATTTGATATATCAGTAGTATCCTGTGGATCTTTTCCAAACACAGATAGGACTGACTGAGAAATTTCATAGTCTATGAGTTAACCTGAAAAAAACATTACGCCCACAAACGCCTGCGCCTATCCATCGGCATAACGGCTAAAAGGGCACGCCCACATGGTTAACTCATAGATATCACTAGAAATCTCAAACCTACCGGTTAAACCAACTCTACCTTATGATATATCAAATATAAACTTGGAAAAATAAGTTCCTAAATGCACATGTTAGTATAGTATACTAAGTTAGACCATGATTTAATACAAGGAATTAGCCGACCATTGAGGCGGCGAAAACAAAAGTATAAATTGAAGTAAAGAAAATAATAGCAGAATTTAAGTACCTTGATGAGCTACCAGAATAGACACCTTTTATTAAAACCAAGGCTTAAAAGCCAACTATTACACACAGAGAGAGAGTAGAGAGAGAAAAAGAGAGGGGCGAGTTCAACTCGAGCGTGTCATCTAAAAAGAAAAAACGACTTATTTATAGGAAAAGAAGAGCCGGACATGAAACCCCGGATTCCAAAATAAAGAAGGTGAATAGTAAAAAAAATCAAAAGTGAATAGTAAATACTATTCATGAACAGAGCTTGGTCTGTTGGTGACCTATGTAATGACGAAATTTGATTCGTCTTTTTCCCTGAACAGAGCTTGGTCTGTTGGTGACTTATGCAATGACGAAATTTGATTCGTCTTTTTCCCTGAATCTCTTCTTGGTCAGATCGCCATTAGAGAAGCTTGCTTTTGAAGAAGACTTAAAGTCTTTTTTAATCTTTCCAATTGTTGGAAATTATATGGTTGTCCAAAGTAAGATCCTTCAAGGATAGGGATAAAAATTTCAAGAACTCTGATTTTCTTTTTTAGTCCTTTAAGATAATTTTTATCTTTAATTATATCTTGATTCTGATCAAAATTAATATGAATAGGAATCTGCCAGATTTCATGCTGCAGTCCTACTCTGAACATCCTCCAGTCTCCAGGAATTCTTTCCTCCATCAAGGATTCTTTTTTCCCCTGATTTTCTCTTTAAGAGAATCTTTCAATAAATCAAAGCTTTCTTGAAGAGAGAAGTCTTGGTCCTCTTCAAATGGATCCTGTGCGTCTTGCATAGAAGAGCCAGAAATCATGGATGTATCAGATTTTGAATCTGAAAAATCAGCATTTTTAAGAATATCTTCTTGAATTTGATTCATGAAGAGATCCATAATTTTCTCCTTAGTAAAAACTCCAGCATACTTCTTAGAGAAAGAAAAAAAAAAAAGGATGGCATCATATTAGGATCAGAAGTTTGATTCTTTGCAATATCTTTTTTATAATCTTCCATCTTGGATTTAATCCTATCGATGTTTTCTTGAAGAGAACTCTCATTAGAGTCTTTCGGAATAATATTTAAATTATTCCAAAATCCTGTGGCACAAATTATCCACAAACATGGGCTACCCATCTCTGTATGACCAAATTCTGATCTCCATTTAACAACCCATGGGATACCTGAGTCAATAAAAAACATACAAATAGTTTTACTACTTGTATTGTGAGATTTTAATGACGAGGTTTCTAAAGAGTATTCCTCAAGAAGAGATTTAATCTCGCTAGGTAGGATGTCTGCAATAGTGCCAAACATACTCCACCATTCAAAAAACCAGTTAGAAATTTGATTCCTTCCGATATTTTCCCAAATTTTTATCAACCAAGTATGAGAATGCTTGGGATTTTGTAAATAAAAAGTTTTATAAAAACTTTTAAGATAGTCCCAGTAATTGTACTGGAAAATCTGATTTGTAACAGGATTAATAATTTGTTTTTCAACAAAAGGAGAAAGACCCCATTCCTGTATTGAAATAATCTTTTTTATAATGAATTTTGAATAATTTGTATTCTTAGGAGGAAAATGCTGAATATCAACACTTCCAAGAGAGATGAGTATACTCTCATAATATCCTCTAGTCTTATAAGACAGAGTAGTGGAAAATTGATTTGGACAAAAAATTTCCATAAGAGTCCATGGAGATTCTTTAAACCTTTCCTCTTCATCCTCAAGAATGAGAATTAATTCCTTCTTAGGGGAATCAAGGTAATTATACTCCTTTTGAGCAGTTGAAGCATATGATGCTTCCTTTTCAGGGTCAGTGGTTGAGGTCATAGTCTCAACAGGAACATTTTTTCCTCTAAGTCTCAGGAATTCTTGGAATTCCTTATCATGGGCTCCTGAAGATGTAGAGCCGATTCCAGAAATATTCTTGTTGTATAGGGATCTTTTCCCCTGTCGAAATAAAGGAGGGCCATAAGCACCCCTTCCTCTATTAGAGGAAGATCCTTTGGAACCTCTTCTAGGTTGACTCATTCCTGTCATTCAAAAATATATTCACGAGTTAGAAAATTAGGAAGATGATTGTCTTTTCCCTGCTTATAAACAATTTGAAAATCAAAATAAGCAAGATGTGATTGCCATCGGGCAAACATTTATTTTGAGACATTATGTTCAAAATCTTTAAGAAGCATAAAAGAAGCAGCTCTACAATCGGTTTTTATAACAAACTTTTGATTGTATAAATCATCCTGAAATTTTAGGACGCTTTTGACAATAGAAAGAATTTCTTTAGCAACAGTGGAATAATTTTTTTGAGAATCATTCCATTTGCCAGAATAAAATCTAACAACATATTCTAATTTAATATCAGGATTAATTTGTAAAAGAATACCTCCATATCCCAAATCTGAGGCATCAGTTTCAACAATTTTTTCCCATAAGGGATTAACAAGACTAAGAACAGGAATATTTTTAACCTTTTCTTTAATCTTTATTACTGCCTTAGTATGATTATCATTCCAAGGTAGAGGATTCTTTTTAAGCCTATCATATAAGATAGCAGTATCTTCAGCAAGATTTTTAATATAGGAAGAGACATAATTAAGACTTCCTAAAAATCTTTGCAACTGAGTTTTATCAGTAATGATATCTGGAAATTTTTTCCCAAATTCAATACTCCTTTGAATAGGAATAATATTTCCTTTATCAATAATATGGTCAAGAAATTTGACTTTAGTTTGAAATAAAATCATCTTTGGTTTTGAAATAACCAAACTATTTTTTATGACAATATTTTTAAATATATCAAGATGTTTGAAATGAGCTTCTATGTCTTTTGAAAACACAAGGATATCATCAATATAGACGATAATGAAATCACTACAAGGATAAAAAATATCATTCATAATTTGTTGAAATTCTGAAGGAGCATTTTTAAGCCCAAATGGCATGACAGTCCATTCATAATGTCCAAAAGGAACATTAAAAGTTGTCTTATATCTATCAGATTGATTAATCTGAATTTGCCAAAAACCTGATATTAAATCAAATTTAGAAAATATAAGAGCATTGACAAGTCTGTCAAGAAGATCCTTTTTATTAGGAATTGGATGTCGAATCCATTTTAAAACCTTATTAAGGGGTTTATAATTGATAACCAATCTGGGAACTCCACGTTCTTGTTCAGAATGTTTATTAACATAAAAAGCAGTACAAGACCATGGGGACTTGGAAGGAGTAATAAGCTTCTTATTTAATAAAGAAGATATTTCCTTCTTACATAATTCTAAATATTCAGAATTCATTTGACAAGGTCTCGACTTGGTCGGGATCATAGTATTTTTAAAATCATCATCATAAGGAAGAGAAACAATATGTTTCTTTCTATCCCAAAAAGCATTGGAAAAATCATTACAAATATCAATAGAGAACATGTTAAATAAAAATTTTATTTTATCCTGAAGCTTATGATTTTTAAGCTTACTAGTGATCGTCCTACCCGTGCTTTGCACGGACGGAATTTGTTACAATTTTTCAACTATAACAATAACTCAATTATGAGTATGTATATGGTGAAATTAGTTCATACATGAATTATTGAAGGGTATCAGTTATTTTTACTAAAGAGTATTAGTTATTTTCACTTAAGAGTATTAGTTATTTTCACTGAAGTCTTAGTTTATTTTCACTGAAAAGTCTTAGTTTATTTTCGTTTAACAACTAAGACTCTTCAATAATAACAACTAATACTCTTCAGTGGAAAAAACTAATACTATTTAGTGAAAAACAACCAATACTCTTCATTGGTTTATGTATAAAGAATTTTCACTCTATACTTTGTCCTCAATTATAATTATAAAACTAAACAACTACCATTTTTTTTTAAATAAAATATAACTAAACTTTTTTTAATCAAGATCAATGATACTTATGATAAGAAATTTATACTCCCAATTAAACATTCATATTACGGCTTAGGTTTTTCACATATTACCTAAAATCTTTGTTTGAGCATCAACCTTATTTGGCTGACTAACAAAATATATATCTTAAAATTCAATGTAATTAGAATATTGGTAAAAATAAAAGTTTACTGTGAATATTTTAATGAAAAATATTAACTTTATACATTTTTAATATATGAGTAAAACAATTATTTTGTTACACACAAAGTATAATTATATTATACATATGGTAAATAATGTATTCACTAATAAATTTAGACTATTTACACTACAAAAGAGTAAATTTTGATTAAATCAAAAAGTGTATTAGATTAAATTGAAAAATTTACAATAAAAAACTAAATTCAGTGTAAATTTTTAAATGTAATATAACTATATTTAACAGTGTAATTACCTTATACTTTTCAGCGTAAACAACCTTAATTTTTTAGTCAGTGCACTATGCATCTGATGCATAATATGTCCGACCGATTATTTGCCAATATCCATTACTTGGAAAGTACTAAATACTTAGGCATAATGCATTTATATTATATTGTAATAAATAATTTTATTCCTCTTCTCAAGAAATATGCATGGTAAGGTTAACATTGTGACTTGAAGCGAACTACACTAACTTCTACTAGTAGCTACCCCGCAAGAGAACGGGTTCACTGTAGTATGGGCAAGTATAGGGACCAAGTATTATCGAACCCAAGGGATGGTGTATATGCGAATAGATCCCTGAAGATCTACGCGTCGTAGTTAATATGAATGTAATGTTTTTGGGTTTTTGAAAGATTAATTAAAAGACTGAAATAAACTAAGTAAACTAAAATACTAAAGCAATTAAATTAACTAAGGGTTGTGTTCTAACGAGAGATGGTGATGCTTAGGATAGGAATCCCTACGTATACTAACGGAGCAGGTACATAAACTGAATAACTGTGACAAACAAGAATTAACCTAAGTAAAAGAATGCAAGGTGAAAGCTCAAGATTCTAAACCCTAATACTTTACCCTAACACTCGACTTCACTAATCCACTAACAAGTTAATGGATTGTGCTTAATTAATGAGACCCTAATTTAATTAAGGTGATGCGGTCGTCCTCCTTCGCTAAACCGGTAGATGAATTAACCTTTCCTAAACCTTCTCGTTAAGACTACTAGTTGTTATTGAGTGATGCGGTCATCCTCTCTCTAACACTTTCGTACTAAATTTAAAGGTAAAGTTCAGATTAATTATAAGAATTCATTAATTAAGAGAATTAAAACTAACGTCACAAATTACTCTAATTACGTACCCACATCCTACTTCTACGAGTTCATCCTAACCTAAGCATGCAATGGTTTTAGCCGGACATGGTTGTAACAAACATAAAAGCAATAGAAGAAACTACGAACATAAACATTATGAATTGAACGAAGAAAATAATAAACATGAACTAGGGTTTTAAAAGAAAATAAATACGAAGAACTGAAATTGAATTAATAAAAACGAAGTTTAAAGCGTTAAAAGTAATCGAGCTAATTAAAAGCAACTAAGAAAGAAAAGAAACTAAGAATTCGTATGCAAAACCTCAACAAAACGTAAAATAAAGCTTGCTCGTCTCCTTCCTCTCCAAAAACTAAGTCTAAAATAAAGCGTAGCTAAGAACGGTCTTCCCAAGATCAGGGGTACGTGCTCATCTTCCTCCATTTCTAGCACTACAAAGTCTGCTGGAAAAATGTGATCTCCAACTCTCACTAGGACGTCTTCAACCACACCTTGAGGTCTAGTAATAGACCGGTCGGCAAGTTGAAGCGTCATCATTGTGGGTTGAAGTTCAACACCTTCCAACTTCTTGAAAAGCGACAGTGGCATCAAATTAATGCTCGCCCCGAGGTCGCACAACGCTCCCTTCTTGATCCCTTTCCCAATATCACATAGGATCGTGAAGCTCCCGGGATCCTTTAGCTTCGGTGGAAGCGCCTTGTGCACTAATGCACTCACCTCGTGGTTCAGCTGCACCAACTTCGGCTCATCCACTCGCCGCCTTTTCGCAATCAAGTCCTTCAAAAACTTCGCATAGTGCGGCATCTGTTCCAAAGCATCATAAAAAGGAATATTAATATGCAATTGTTTAAAAACACCAAGGAACTTAGCGAATTTCTCATCAAGCTTCTTTTTCATGAAGCGTTGTGGATATGGGACGGGTATCACAGATTTGGGTACCCCCCATTCATCTCTTTCTGTTTCTTTCACTTTCTCCCTTGCTTCCTTTGCCTTCTTCCACTTAGGAACTCTCTCACCCTTCTCAATGCCTTCCTCTTCAAGCTCATTGCTTGCTTGAGTGCTCTCATCCTCAACCTTCTTCTCAACTTCTTTCTCCTCAGTCTCATCTCCATCCCCTTTGGGCTCAATCTCTTCTTGGGGCGTCTCAGAATCAGCAGGCATCTGAGGACCTTCGTAGTTGGTTCCACTTCTTAGCTGGATCGCCTTGCACTGCTCTTTCGGGTTCCCCTCCGGCATTCTATTCACTGATTTTGCAATCTAGCTCATCTGGAGCTCTAAAGAGGTGAACCTTCGATTGTTCTCTTGTTGAGTTCTAGTCCACTCAACGTTCATCTTCTAGAGCTCTTGATCACGTTGATCACCCTTCTTGTGCAGCTCCTTCACATCGTACTCCAAGGATGACAACCGCTTGCTCCCTTCCTCCACCTTCTGAAGGATCGCTCTCAACATCTCCTCGGTTGATGCACCGCCTTCTCCACCAGGAGGTTTAGATCCCGGATCAACACCTGCAGGAACAGTAACACCAGCTTTTGGGTTAGCATAAGAAAAATTATCATTCTTCCTCCATGTGTTTTGAGGAGGCTGCTGGCCTCCTTGATACCCTTGTGTGTTTCTCCATTGATTTTGAGGCGGCTGTGGGCCTGGAAGTACAAATGGTTGGCCATAAGAAGGCCTTCCATACTGATTACCACCTTGGTAGCCATTCTGATGGTAATACGGACCTCCCATGTAATTGACTACCTCTTGCTGCCCACTTGGTTGGTCTACTCTCTCATTCTCTACTGCATGCTCTCCACCCAAACTCTTCCCCAACTCGAGGTTGTTGATCTTCTCCATCATGGCCATCAATAGCCTTCTCGTTCCTTCTCCCTCTTCAACCTGATGCACTCTCTGAAAATCTGCATCTCCACTCCAAGCACCGGCATTCGTGACAATGTTGTCAACGATCTCTCTACACTTCTCTATGCCTTGGTTCAAAAATGCTCCGCCCGCACAAGCGTCTAAATGGTCTTGCCCCGCCTTGTTGGCACCACTATAGAAGAATGCCATAATGTCTCCCTCATTGTACCCGTGCTGCGGACACTCAATCAGCATGTTTGAGTATCTCTCCCACGCTTGGCGTAAATCCTCTCCAGACTTCTGGTGAAAGGACGAGATCTCAATTCTAGCCTTGATCGTCCTAGATGGAGGGTAGAATCGCTCGAGGAACAGACGCTCGAGCTCGGCCCAAGTGGTAATACCTCCCCGCGGGAGCGTATTATCGTACCACTCCTTGGCTATTCCCGTCAATGAGAATGGGAACAACCTAAGCCTCTTGGCATCTTCAGACATGCCATTGTAATTGAATGTTGAGGCTATCATGAGAAAGCTCCTCAGATGTGTGTGAGGGTTCTCCTTCCCGATCACCCCTTTGAACTGATTCTCGGTCAGCAGCTTTAAAATTCCCGGTGATATTGAGAAGTTGTTCGCCTCAACTGGAGGTAAAGCCACTCCATCATAGTACCGCTGTGGCTGCGCTGCAAACCTCCCTCTAATCGCCATATTATGATCTACGTTCTGAGGAACGTGTTGAGGATTAGCAGCTGGTACAGGTACTCGTTGGGGTGGTGGTTGGTACACAGGTGGTTGGTTGTAGACAGGAGGTGGATGATATGGATATGGTGGGTAAGGATAAGGTGGGTATGGGTAATGTTGGTATACTGGGTTGTTAAAAGGGTTATTTGGGTTTTGTGGGTAAGCAGGGTTGTTAGGAGGATTATGGACAAGGTTCTGAGCTGGATTCCCTACGTTTCGTGTATCCGGGTTTAGGCTCTGGCTATCCCCTAATGGAATTTGATTCTGGCTACCACTAACTCCAATGCCTTCAACTCGGTCTACTGCCTGATTGAAATAGTTGGCAACATCGTCCAACTCATTATTGATATCCATTGGTTCCTTTCCTAAGTCGGCAGCGTTCATCCTTCTCAAGAAGGTTCGGTTCCTTCTAGCTATTGTCTCAGGATCTGTAGGTAATCTCTCTTCGCTCGTATTGCCTTGTGAGTGTGTTCTCATAAACCTGACACACTAGCAGAAGGATCAAAACGCAACTGCCGATTGAATAAAAATAAAAATAAAAACAGAAAATAAATCACCCACTACTAACTACTAAGCTATCTACAAGTCCTATTCAAAAGCATACAACGCCATCCCCGGCAACGGCGCCATTGACTTGAAGCGAACTACACTAACTTCTACTAGTAGCTACCCCGCAAGAGAACGGGTTCACTGTAGTATGGGCAAGTATAGGGACCAAGTATTATCGAACCCAAGGGATGGTGTATATGCGAATAGATCCCTGAAGATCTACGCGTCGTAGTTAATATGAGTGTAATGTTTTTGGGTTTTTGAAAGATTAATTAAAAGACTGAAATAAACTAAGTAAACTAAAATACTAAAGCAATTAAATTAACTAAGGGTTGTGTTCTAACGAGAGATGGTGATGCTTAGGATAGGAATCCCTACGTATACTAACGGAGCAGGTACATAATCAGAATAACTGTGACAAACAAGAATTAACCTAAGTAAAAGAATGCAAGGTGAAAGCTCAAGATTCTAAACCCTAATACTTTACCTTAACACTCGACTTCACTAATCCACTAACAAGTTAATGGATTGTGCTTAATTAATGAGACCCTAATTTAACTAAGGTGATGCGGTCGTCCTCCTTAGCTAAACCGGTAGATGAATTAACCTTTCCTAAACCTTCTCGTTAAGACTACTAGTTGTTATTGAGTGATGCGGTCGTCCTCTCTCTAACACTTTCGTACTAAATTTAAAGGTAAAGTTCAGATTAATTATAAGAATTCATTAATTAAGAGAATTAAAACTAACGTCACAAATTACTCTAATTACGTACCCATATCCTACTTCTACGAGTTCATCCTAACCTAAGCATGCAATGGTTTTAGCCGGACATGGTTGTAACAAACATAAAAGCAATAGAAGAAATTACGAACATAAACATTATGAATTGAACGAAGAAAATAATAAACATGAACTAGGGTTTTAAAAGAAAATAAATACGAAGAACTGAAATTGAATTAATAAAAACGAAGTTTAAAGCGTTAAAAGTAATCGAGCTAATTAAAAGCAACTAAGAAAGAAAAGAAACTAAGAATTCGTATGCAAAACCTCAACAAAACGTAAAATAAAGCTTGCTCGTCTCCTTCCTCTCCAAAAACTAAGTCTAAAATTATTTCTAAAAGTCGGGTATATGATCTTTTTTTTCAAAACATGTTTGGAAGAGGTATATATAGGCACCGGGTCGAAATGGGAGTTAATGGGCCGAAATTACGCATCCGGAGGCAAAAATCCATGGGCGCTCGAGCAAAACGCTCGAGCGGTCCCGCTCGAGCAGTGTAGCTCGAATGACACTATCGCTCGAGCGGTTCCGCTCGAGCTGGTCGAGCGTTGAAATCATTCTGCATGTTTTGGGCGCTCGAGCTGCTCGAGCGCAAGAAAGGTTCTGTACGTTTAAGCACTCGAGCAATGCGCTCGAGCGGGGGCGCTCGACCCTAGTCACTCGAGTGACTTCTAACTCCTCCCAAGTGATACTTTTCCTCGTCTGCACTAATACCAATCGTATTTCTTCAATATCTTCTCATCCGGGCATCCGTTTGAGTCGATTCAAAGTCCTACGAACTCCGTTTTTCGTCCTCTATTCACCTATGAGCATCAAAGAGACAAATTCATCAATGTATAGAAATAATGCTCAATTGACTCTAAATACTCGATAAACTCGACCAAGATTAGGGCGTTTCTAACTACGAATCATGACAATTTCACGCCTAATCACATTGGAAGTGAATTAGTAATAACTTTGTTTCACATTAAAAAATTTGGATTTCGTATTGTTCATCCATTAACTAAAAATATTTCTTTGTAAAACTGACCAACTTCCATTATAGTTGTCTCTATCTCTTACCATTCAAAATAACAAAATTATACATCTTCAATTCTAGAATTCTCCACTTCACCGCTCTTCTCCTGAAGATGAAGCGATGTTAACAATATTTGGGAGAATCACTCAAACACAAATGAAGAAACTAAAAACATTTCTACAATTCTTTTTTGACTTACCACCACGAGAAACATCCATCTTAGATTCCAATGGTTAGTATACTTTTCATTCTTTTACAAATTTTGATTTTATCCGCCTATTATTAATCGAAATCTCAATACCAAAATCTATAGATTTATCCATTTTATGAACTGATTAGGCATCCGACAATTGAAATTATACTAACGGTTCATTTGCATGTTGGATTATAATCGTCAAGAAGATGTCCCAAGAAAAGAAAGTGCAAATCCATTTCTACCAACAACAATTGAAGATTTGCTTTGTCATTTACAGAAAATCAAACACAAGATTAAGGTACTCATTTTATCTTGTATATCATAATTAATCTTGTCTGTTCCATTTGAAAAAAATAGTTTAATGAATCACTACTAATCTTAGATTGATCTTAAAAGGGTTCAACAAAAAACTTAAGGACAATTAGATAATAAACATCCAACAGAACAGTGGAAGATGCGAGAAACATAGAAAAAACGAATAAAAAAGAACAATAGAAGAGTCGATGATGTGAGAAACAGAGCAAAGAAGGTAAGTTTGATAATTAGTATGTTGATTATGATATTGGATTTTATTAAAAAAAAATAATAACTTTGATTAGTATACCCTCATTAGTTATTTTTTTCTATAACCTTAATTGTAATTACTATTATCTTTTATCCATCTCTCAAATATCTCATCCCTTCTATAAATCACCTAAATGCCTCCTTCACACAATGGGTCCCTCATTTAATAAAAATGTAAGGTAAAATGTGAGTGATTTTTTTTTTTGAATTGTGAATAAATTTATTAAAGGTAAATATTGAATGGAGTATATATTTATTAAATACACTTAATTCGATTTTACATCCAAATCAAAATCCTACGAACCAAAAATCTTCCGCATTTCATAAAAATCATAAAAAAAATATGGAGCAGTGCTTAAATCTGGAAATAACTTATGTTCCAACAAACATAAATAAATAAATAACTAATTGTAAAAAAATATTATGTTGCAACATGCTCAAAGAATAAATATTCGAAGTCTTCAGTATTAGAACTATAACATGATTGTCTTTCTTCTCAAAATCGAAAACTCTGCATCACTCTCTTCAACCCTTCTTTTTTTGTGGTTGTGAGACATCTTAAAGGGCAAAAATGTAATCAACTTGATCTTAGAGAAAAATCTTTAGCAAATCAGATCCTATAAATCAAACACTATTAAGAATATTTTAGATTTAATATTTACTCATCAATACCATAATAACAAAATATATATATATATATATATATCATAATAACCAAAAATAGTTAACAGTGTCCAACTTCAAAGAATATTAAACAGAGTTAGTTTACAAAACCGAAGTTCCAACAAATATGACAGGAAAAAACGATGAACAGAAACTCATTCTAAAATCAAGATCTTCACCGAAAATCAGGGAATTCGCAATCAAGAAAAATCAAGAAACCGATGGTGATATTGTCAAAACTCCATCAAGTTGGAGATCAGTGTCGGTGACCGAGAAGTTTGAACTCAATTTTTCAGCAATCCAATACCATCATCACTCCCAAAACTGGAGAAAACATCAACAATGATGAGTTGCAAGAACTAATACTTTTAGTCCGAAAAAAAAAAGTAAATTTACATCCTCTAAACAATATTACAAAAGAACAATAAAAATATCTACGAAATATACGAAACTCATAAGAACACAACAAAAATACTCGAAAACATTGAGAACTCACAAACAGTGATGATGAGAAAGAACAGATTGAAGGGTATTTAGATAGGATGTAAATCAAAACTGCTCCTAAATTGTAGCATTAATCCAATGGTTCACAATTAATCAAATAAATCAAATGGACGTCATTAGCTTATATCAATTCAAAAATACAATGATGATTATTGATTCATAGTTAAACAAACTTACCATTATAGTTAGACAAAGAAATGGACGATGGTGATCAAGTCACAAAATGTTGATCAACGGTCCAAAAAAGTTCTCACCCAAATCTATTAAAAAAAATCTTTGTATTATATATTTATAGGTTATAGATTAATAAACATACATCAAAGTGTTATAATATAAAAAAACTAAAACACTAAAATAACATCCAAACAATTGAATTAAAGTATTCATCCATTCAATTAACATGAAGTACATAACAAAATAATGTTAAAACAAAACTGTAAACATTTCTAATAACTTCTTGAAATACTATATTTTTTTGTAGCATTACATTCAAAATTATCATTATAATACGACATTATCTTCAAGTCCAATCGACTAAAAATCATTGGGATTGCAACATACCGTGTACCATGACTAAATAATTTTTTTTTTTAGAAATACTCCAACATCAGAAAATGATTGACCTTGACTTTTGTTTCTTGACATAACATATGTAACAAACAACAGGGCTTGTCTACGCGTAAATTTGAATGATAATCTACAATTAAAAAAAAATTAGTGATAATTTAGGTATCAATGCTAGTTCACCGGCGCTGCTACCAGTCAGTAACAACCTTATTCTCAATTACTCTATCACGCAACCTAATGATAACCAACCTATAAATAAATATTAATGTATTAAACTTTAATTTGGAAAAAAAGATAAAAGTTGGTGACTAATAAATTTTAAATAAATATATATAATAATAAACTAATCTAGATCCATTACACAATTCCCTTGAATGATCTATATTTCTCAACAACATAACCGATGTTCCAATATGTTCAGACACATTGGAGAACTTTAAAGTGTTGAAAAATTTAGGATTGTGCACATTAGCTAGAACATCAAAATACGAATCAGACCTACAAAAATTGTTGGAACTGGAATCCTTTTCTTCTCATTAAACTAAATCTGGAGTTATTTTATAGATATAACATAATCAAGTTTCGGTGCAAGGACAACCATATCCTGTAAAATTTGTGATCATACATCTGAGATTTGCAATTTGGATAAATACAATCAACAAAGGTAGTAATAGGATCATCAATAGTACATATAGAGGAGGGAGAGATAGTTGTATTGAAATTTAATAAAGACGGGTGGTGAGTATTACTAAGGATGTAAGTGTAAGTATTATATCTTAGATAAATTATAATTTTATAATGGATATATTGGTAAAGATTATAAAATGAGGTGGTGAGTTTAGAAGTGCGTGAAATGAGTAAAATAGTGGGAGTAGATCATTGCGTCATATAATAAATTATTTATAAAGAACTTTATATTTAATTTAATTTAATTACCAATTAATTATTTTCATATTTAATTAAAAAATACAATAACAAACTTGTTTATTTTTTATATTTTTTTTAACAAACAAACTCGTAAAAAATTAAATAACAAATTGAATAAGAGAAATATAGCAAAAATAAGTGTCCCAGATCTTAATATAAATCACCAAAAATAAATCTTCGTAACCCAACAATGAATTGTTTCTAATTCTCAACATGCATAGAAATTAATAAAAATATGTTATGTAAATAAAATATTATATATAATGGTTGAAATTTAGCAATAGAAATAATAAAATCAATAAAGGAACTTAAATAAAAAAGACCAATATCAAGTAACCTTGATATATAATAAATAATTAAAATCTCTGACATTAATATCATTATACTTCTTAAAAATAATTTTATCTTTTTTACATAATGCAATATTATACTCCCTCCGTCCTCGAGAAACTTGCACACTGCCTTTATTTTCGTGTTTTAGCTACCGAGTTATTTATTAATATTTGAAATGATAAAGTAATTTTTAAGGTAGGGTATGATAGATCTATATCTTCTCTATTGTAAAGTAACTTTAAAATTACTTTATCATTTTAAATACTAATAAAAGACTCATTCGCTAAAACACGTGAAATTAGTAATTGGGCAAGTTTCTCCGAGACGGAGGTAGTAATAAATTTTAAAAAGTTTTAGTGAAAGTAATCATGTGACGGCCCATGTCACTAACAAATTTGAATTAATTATAATCTATACATATCTTAAGTTAGGACTTCGGACATATTTCAATATAATAAAATATGATTTTTCTCCAAAAAAATAATTCACCTAACACTGGCAGTGCTAAAGAAAATGATAAACATAATTAAATTTATAGTTTGAGCAAAGTAAAAATAGATATACTTCCAAAGAAATATAATTTTCACTCAATGAAGTTTAAATTTTCCATTATTGCATTTCACGAAAAACTCTAAATGATTTCACCAATATTCATTGGTTCTAATTTTACTTCAACATAATAAGATTAAATTTTTATACATACCATAACTTGACAACAATTTGATTTTGGTGTCAATTGGTTACCCATTATGATTTTGGTCCTGTAAGTTTGAAATAACATCGACCCTTTAACCGACATTAGTAGGTTACCTTTCCAGTCACCTCCACGTGGATTCTTTCTTCATTTTTCTTTTTAATTTTTTGTTATATATATTTGGTTTTTTTTTTTGTCTCAAATTAAAAAAAAAAAAGTTGGGTTCTTCTTTCATATCCCCCCGGAAAATTGTTCATCTTTTTTTATCCAAAATGTTAAACCATCCCCAAAAGAAACCCCTATATGCCACCGTTCATTTCCAAATCCTTCTCAGGTTTATTCTTAAATTCAAATCAAACCTAATCATAAACAATCTTGAACAACAACATCACGTTCATACAGTAAACCTAATTATTGGGGAAAATATTAGGATTACAATTCATCTTCATAAAAAATCTACGAACGCAAACACTCAAAAGCTCATCGATTAGTAGATAAACTGAACCCTAATTGTGGTTACCCATATTTTCTAGCATGACCCAGGCGATGACGATGCTCTAGGGGCAGAGATCCATATTTTCAACTTCCATATTCAATTTTTTGGGATAAACAAAAATGTAGTTCATTTGTTAAATTCACCAAAAAAAAAAAAAAAAAAACAATTCTTTAGATATGAGGGATTCAAAATCTAATTTTTCCCTCTTTTAATTTGATGAACAATTTAATGAACTCCCAAATCTAACATACAAAAATATTAATCTCATCCTTCACATCTTCATAATACGTTGTCGACTCCTCTGCGCGCCATCAACGCCCATAACCCATCTTTTTGGAGCTACAAATATGATCTAAGTGTAAACATTTTTTATGGGATTGCGTAATTTGATTTGGGATCAACAAATTTGATTTTGGGAGTTGCAATTTGGTTGAACGTAATCTTGGTGTGAATACACACACATATACATATATTAAATTTACATTTTTAAAAATATAATTTAATTATTCCTAAATCTTAATATATGTTTGCACTTTTATATTATTGCATAAATATATTTATAGTTTTCAAAATAATTTATAAATATATATTTTAAAAGCTCAAGCAAACGATCTACAATATGTTTCGAAATATTTAATTTTGAGGGGAAAAGCCACATATTACAAAAAAAAAAAAAAAAACTCACATGGAGTATAACCTGATAGGTAACCTACTAATACCTGTAAAAGGATCGACATCAAGATAATTTTAAAATTTACATGATCAAAATCAAAATAGGTAATTTATTGGGACCAAAATCAGATTGGTGTCAAGTTAGGGGACATACAATTATAATTTTTACATCATCCAACATGTCTAACAATTTATAAAAAAAATTTAGTGAGATGAAGCATGTGACAATCGTTCTGACATACTTTAATATAATAAAATGATATTTTTCTCCAAATAAATATTATATTAACAAAAAAAAAAGAATCGATATTAACAAAATTAACAAAGAATCGATATTGTCCTGACACTATTATATGCTAAAAAAAATTATATTAACAAAATTAATAAATAATTAAAAGAATCGATATGCATCCAAATAAATATAACTCTCACCAAACGATATTCAAATTTCATCATTATTGTATTTCTTTTAGATTAATAGGCAAACTATGAACCAAAATTTGAAATTGAAGGACATGTATTAATGAAAATAGAATGTCACTAAGTAATATAAATGGAGTCTAAAAATACTTAAAAACTCGTGATTCACATGTTTATATACACTCAAAACAAATATATTTGTATAGTATTATAAAAACTTAGCTTAATAACAACCTTATATAAAAAATTTAAAAAAATTAAATATATAAAACCTTGCCATTGAGCTCCTCATGCCCATCACTTAAATTAGGACTTGCTTCTTAGCTATGATAACCACACTTTCTAAATATCTTTATATGAAGTGTAAGTACCGAATGTCATGTCAAATATATGCTATTAGAATATTGGAAGTCTTCCATGCCAATAAATAAAATTATATTTTTTTTATAATGAGAATAAAATACTTAGAATATGTTTTAACTTTAGAAATATAATTTAAAAATATATTTTAAAGATGCTAATTTTATTTGTTATCGTCTACATGGATATTTATGTCACATTTTCGGCCGGGACATCATTTAGTATTGTCGAAAAACTATTAGATGTTTCAAATTGTAAAACTTATAAAGTTGGTGCATTAAACTGTAAATTATAAAGTTGTCGCATTAAATTGTAAAGAAAAATATGTAGAGTGAAATTGGTTCATACATGAACCATTGAAGGGTATTAGTTGTTTTCACTAAAAAGTATTAGTTGTTTTCACTGAAGAGTATTAGTTGTCTTCAATGAAAAGTTTTAGTTTATTTTCAGGAAACAACTAAAACTTTTCAGTGAAAACAACTAATACTCTTCAATAAAAATAATAAATGTCCTTTAGTGGTTTATGTATGAATTATATTCACTCTATACTTTATCTTACGGAATTTACGCAATAATATTCTCTTTTTTTTTTAAAGAAAAAATGAGAATGATATTAATCATACACATTTGAGACGAAATTGATGGAAATGTATATTCCACAAAATATAGAAAACTATAAATTAGATTATGAGTTGACTGTGCAACATATTAAAAGTAAATTACAGGTTAAGTTGCTATATTTGACTTTTATAGTATAAAGTAGGTACGAAGTTAGGTAAAAATATTATTTTAGGGTGTAAAATAATTATATCATCTTCACTCATAAATGCAACCAAATTTAAAACGGAGTCAAATAATTGAAAGATGAGTAACATTTTTGTTCACTTTTCAGTATAATCTAACCTCATTTCATACTTTTCAGTGTAAACATATTCAACTGTTGGATGAGTGCATCGTGCACTTGGTGCATATAAGAGTGTTCATTGAAAGATTTGTTATTTTAGAAATTTAAGCACATTATAGTATATTAGGATAACTACACACATATGAATTAAATATATTCAATTACATGTTTAGAAAATATTATAAAAAAAAGTTCAAATTATGTTATTGAATAGGTTTTATTTGAAAATGATTCATGATAAATTTATTATAAATTTATTTTAAAGCATTAAATATTTAATCAGGAATACCAAAAATCTTTTCAGGAGTATCAAAAGTTAGGTAAAGAAAATCAACAATAATTACAATATAATACCACAAAATTAAATAATGTCATGCTAAGCTTGAACAATTTCCATATAAAACTTTGTCTATGTTATTTATATAGTGCATAATGATGAAATGCATAGTATTCAGCCAAATGCATAGTATGCGTTTGAATTCTAATGAGCTTTGAAAAGTCAAAATTAATTTAAAATTGAACTTAAAATTTAAATGCATGCTATACACTTGAATGCACAAAATAATCACCATTAGATTCAAATTTATCACATTTCGTATTTTCTAAGATTTGGTCAGCATGCATTAATTTACTACACAATCTTCTCCCCCCAAACTACCCAAAATTTTGTCCAACATTAATATCATTGCATAATCTAGTCCTCAAATAAAATTAAAATCAATTTATATTTATTATTATGTTATTAATTTATATTGTTTCGTCGAGGGTTAATAATAACGTAGAATAAACATAAAAATTTATGCAATTATTTGAATGAGAAAAATCTAGAAACACCATTTATGAATTTATGTAATTAATTTTGTAATATGTATTCATTCAAAATAGGGTTCCTAGTGTTCTCTTTATCTTTCATGAAGTTATGTTGGGAAATTTAAATAATTAATATAAATGCAAAAATAAAAATACATATATATTTTTATAATCATAATTTAATTTGAATAGGTCTTGTATAAGATCGCCTCATGCCATAAGACGATAAGAGTGAGCATAAATTGCACATAGCGCATTAACACCTTCATAGGGCTGTGTTTAAATTTTGTGAGACGGTGTCACACAAGTTTTTGCCTTTAATTTAGATGATCATTATCAAGGGATAAATATGTATAGAAAAACTTAATAAAGATTATAGTTAAATGATAAATATTATCAATCAAATTAATTGGGATTTTACCCGCAGAAGTTTTACTTTTACCATAAAATATTAGTTTAATTACATATTAGGGCACATAATCAAAATTTATAAAGATACAATACACAGTATGATTATTGTAATATGTTTTAAAAAAGAATATGATTACCAGAATAAGTTTTGTTTTAACACTCATTATTATGAGATTTTAGGCACTAAAATGAAATACAATAAGAACATGCATGGAGTCATATATAGAATTTTTGAAAGAAAATAAAAAAATACAAAAATAAGAAAGCTCAAGGAGTATTATCTTGTTCAGGCAAATTATAAACACCACTGCTTTAGAAACAATACAAAATTTGAAAATTATAAACACCACTGCAAATTATTTGTACATAAAAACAATACAAAATTTGAAATATACATACAAATATTATTTAATAATCATATCCTAGATTTCGAGACTATGTCATTTTGATTTTAAAGGACCGGCCGAATGACCAAGTATTCCAGTTGCTGCATGTGGTGGATATTCAACCATCATCATCAAGCAGGTGTGCAAGCTTTCTCTCACCCAATTAACCGCTGAAATCAAAAGCCAATTTGATACAATAAACTTCTTCTGTATTAATGAGCAAGATTGACGGCGAGGTTCTATTGCAAGGATCTGAACATGTTGATATAATAAACTTCTAATAAAGTGAAATGATCAATTGCAAAAAGAAATTTGTGAGCCACTGTGAAGAATGAAGTGAAGACACGTATCAATAGATAATAAAAATGTGAAATAAATGTATTTAGCTATTACATATTGTAATTTATAAAGGTTGTATTAGTAACCAGGTGGCTTAGCCCACCTGGCCACCGGGTTCCTCACTCTAGTGAGCGACCCAGGTTCGATTCTCTTTGGGAACGAATTATGGGAGTTATAAGGTGGGTTTGGAGTTGGAGATTTCTTGGAGTGTTTGGAGACTTGGTGAACTAATCTAACTACTAACAACTAACATTTACCGATAAAAAAAATAAAAAATAAAGGTTGTAGTAGTAAAGATTAAACGACTTATGCTCAATCTCAACCCTCCATTTCCTATATGGTTATTTTGACCAACCTTGGTATTTATCTTGATCATCCAATTTATTTAAAAAAAATAAAAAAAATCTAAGGTACATGACTACATTACATAAAAAATAGAAACCTAAAAAAATTACAAATTGATGATAGTTAGGACGATATTCATAAATAAAGAAAATAAAGATTTTTTTTTTGGAGATAATACATATTATATTAAGAAGATTAATAAATTTACAAAAATGATTTTAAATCAATTAAGCTAATTATTTTCTTTGATTTGAATTTTCCTGTAATAATATTAATAACAACAATCACGACTTAAATTGATATCATGAATTACAGACAACTTAAATTTTTTTTTTTGGATTATATATAATTAAAGAAAGTTATATTATTTTAAATAGTAAACATTCAAGGTAATAATAACATATTAACTAATTACATGGAATAAAAGCATATAATTTTTCATGATTTCATTTGACCTTGCATTAGCATAACCTTAGTCAAATAAAATTTAATAAAAAAATATTACCAAGTATCTTCCAATTAATAATTAAAGTTCTCATGCAAATTAGCTACTTCGAGTCACCCCCAAATTGTCATTACATTGTCATAAATTAAAAGTTAGTGGCCTAAAAATAAGTTAATCCATATATATATATATATATCCAAATTTAAAATAAAATAATTTATAAGGTTAAGTATTAAAAAAAAAAAAAAAAGACAATTGACGTATAATATAGTTATGATTTGATAAGAAGATGAAATACAATTTACTTCAATATTAATGTAAAATTAGATAAATATTTTAGAATAACTTATAAAATATTTTTTATTGTGACTTTGGTCAAAACTTTTATGTTAATGCATGGACATCTTTCACAACTTATTTTTTGGAGAAATGGTCGTACCATATCCTAACAACATTAAGATTTTATTGCTAAACTCAGTCGACATTCTTAAATAAATAACCATTCCTAGTTTTATAAATCCGTGACTTGCATAATCTGAGTGATATATATATTTTCAAGATATAAAAAATAAATTATTCTCTTCATCTCCTCAAATATATTTCTCTTAAAAAGACCAAGGACAATGCAATATGCACACCTCAAGTGCTTCGATTTCTCTTATTATGATTTGATCTCTGATAATTTTCGTTTAGCATATAATAACAATACAGAGACATAAATGGCAGTAGAAGATAAAAAAAATTCATCCTCATACATCAATTGAACAATTAGGACCTCCAACCGCTAATTAACTTATGCTTCGAGAAAAAAGACGTGAATTAATCTAACTAAACTCACTTCAAAGAATGTATATTATATATATTTTTTGCTTACAGAATTGGTCTAACTAAACTCACTTAGAAGGCTTCCTCGACGGACTTCTTTTTAGCGGTCGGGTCGTATCCCAAGTCCTTCGACGCTCGGAACTTCAGAGAGAACGGCGTCATCAATTTATATCAATAAGTATCTTGATAAAACGTCTTAATCTACATCTACAAAAATATATGTTAAACTACACATTCGCAGATTCATGCTAAATGATATAGATAGAATTTCTACACACAAGAACTATGAAAAAATACACAAACTACAAAGATTACATACAAAATGCAATGAAGATTAACAATTTTTTGGTTGAGAGATTTGATAGGCTTAGAGAGTTTATATAGGAGAGAAATCTAATCGGCTCCATATTTGTAGCCAATGATAAAAAAAATTAGATCCTAATTTGTAGCACAAAATTAAACACCATATTAATTTAGTTGCTAAATAAAAAATGTACAGTTATGATCAAGTAATGAAATAATGATCAATGGCTTACAAACTTTGCCGCCTAAATTATTTAAGGAAAAATTGTTCCTATTATATATTTATGATTATCAATGGTAAGAGAATTTAATTCATTTTTAAGAAAATTGATATGACAATTTCTATTATCAATTTGTTCTTGGACAAAGTTTAGAATCTTATGAATTGGTTTAGTCACGAATTCAAAAGTGATGGTTTTACCATTGGAAGAACCTGTAATACCCCTTTCATTAACAAAAGTAAGAGTGTAAATCTTTTGAAGAAAAGGAAGGCCAATAATCATTTGGCTGGTGATATTTTCTGCAATGAGAAAATCATTAGGTATGCAACAACCATTAGCACAAACATAAGCATTCCTGAGCTTATAATTAATGTGTAAAGATTCTCCTCCTGCATGCGAAAGAGTTTGAGTAGTTTTTTAAAAAAACTTTGTAGGAATTATTCCCATTTGGATGACACTTAAATCAGCACCACTATCAATCATGACAATGAATTCCTTCCTGTAAGAATTATTAATAAGGAGAGTAATTTTTGTATACCATTTTTGAGATATGTACATACTAATAGCAGATAAATGATTTTTATCTATATCAATATCATCATGAGAATTATCAAGGAAACTAGTATCATCGATTTTCTCTTTTCCTTTCTCAATAAGAGAAAGTCGAGTAGAAAGATCAGAATTTTGACTCTGAAGAATTTTAACACTATTCTTAAGATTATTAATCTCTTGAGCTAAATCATTAATAGTGATGGGATTTTGCCTAGTATTTTTAAGCCTAAGGAGTTTTTCAACTTTCCCCATATTATAATAATTATTATTAGTAATCTTTTTAGAAAGATTAGAATTCTTTTCATTAGAAGAATCATGAAGATCATCAATGATTTTATCTCTTAAACTAGAGTTTTTAATATGTTTAAAAAGATCAAGAATATTATTGTCAGATAAGACATTAATATTCATATCTTGGAATTGACTTATGAGTTTATAAAACTCATTATCATCAGTATCATCGATGCAATTTAGACAAGGTTTTCCTTGAATGCAATTATCACATTCAGCTTTGTCTGAAGGAATATTATTCTCATCATCACTAGAGATTAATTCAACGGAATCAGTATAAGATTCATCAATATCTGTATCATTATCCGAATTCATAATGATTTTATAAAGAGTTTGTTTGAGCTCTTCATTTATATCAAGACTTTTAATCTTGTCTTTGACATAACATTGATTAGCATAATGGCCAGTCCTGCCACATTTTTTACAAATTACTTTGCTAGAATAATTCTTTTTAAAGAATTTTCTTTTACTCTTATCATGAGTATAATCATGACTTTTATCTTTGTTCTGTTTATTATCAGAACGTCTTCTTCTTCTCTTAAAATAAGGTTTTTCTTTGAAATCCTTTTTCTTTTTAGAAACACTTCCTTTAGAACTAGGATTATCCATACCAAACTGGTCACAAAACTGACCCAGCTGTTTTCTTTCTAAGAGATTATCTCTTTTAATTTGATTTCTAAGTTTGAGTTCATTGCGAAGATTTAATCCTTCCTGAACACAAATACTAATGATTTGACCAAATGTATAAGACTCATAAGAAATAAAATCAGAGTCTTTCCTTAGGATTTTTTTAATCCTTTCAGCAAATAAATAAGGAAGACCATCAACGAATTTATTCTTCCAAATATCTTGGTTACAATCATTAATCTCATCAACCCGAGATAGAAAAGTATCTTTGTACCATCTAAAATCGGTAAGAGTTTTACACTTCATATTTAAAAGAAGAGTTTTGGTATTTTCAGATTTATTAGTAAATCTTCCAGTAAAATATTCAAGAATAGTAAGAACAAGAGAATAAACCGCATTGGGTTGAACTTCACCATTTTCATTTTTTATGGAGGAAAAAATGTCAGTTTTTTGAAAAGGACTTAGATAATTATCCCACCAACCTTTAAGTTGGCCAGTAAAACCGACAGTAATAGCCTGTGTCGTTTCTATATCAGACACACCACATGTTTTACAAGCAGAACTATACATAAGTATGCGATGAACTTGATTATTAATCTGTTTATCGCTGTAACCATCAATATTCCATTCATAAACGCTTTTCCATTAATCTGTTTAAAGAGTCTCCATCGACTCTTATGGTCAAGGATAGGAATATAAGATAGGGAGCCCTAACTTAACCCAAAACCATGGTCAAAGGTCAAGGATTGACTCCCACTTATATACCCTTCCACACTTTCATGTGGAACCGATGTGGGATCGTAACAATCGACCCCCCTTAAAGCCGGACATCCACGGACGGCACACTCTGGGTGGCAACCCATATGCCAAGGCCCACTTCACGGGTGGCAACCCCCCTTGGGCCCACTTCTGTGGTGGCAACCCCTGGGCCCACCATCGGGTAGCCCCATTCCGCAGTCCGCCCGAACTTTTTCCACAGACGGCGCCAATTGTTAGGAATATAAGATAGGGAGCCCTAACTTAACCCAAAACCATGGTCAAAGGTCAAGGATTGACTCCCACTTATATACCCTTCCACACTTTCATGTGGAACCGATGTGGGATCGTAACACAGTCTTCTCCTCAACGTCCTCCTCCGAGTTCATTCCTGAGAGCGAGAGAAACTATTTGCGACGAAATGGAGGAAGAGAGAAAAGTATGGACAGAGAAATTATGGAGAGAGAGGAATAAGATTTTTTTATTTATTGGGAAATATGTAGAATTTGAATTAAAGGAGGAAAGAGAAGGTGGAGGAGAGAGAAAAGATGACAGATGTAGTTGGCTGCAAATAAAATGTAGTTTTTGTAAACTCAATTTGTAATTGATGGTGGAAGGGAATAAAGGTTGAAATTGTGTACTAGAGGGCAATTATTTCTAAATAATATAGGGACTCAATATTGTAATTCAGTTGCCCATTGGAGGTCCAATCTTAATTCTCCTAAAGGCCCCTCAAGTAGCCCAATAAGTAGCCCGATAATAATAAGGTGTTTAAAATAAAAGAAAATTATTATTGCTGATTTTTATTCATAATTTTCGAAAATTAGGTTTAAGAGAGAGTAGAGATTTTGTTGATTTTCTTGAAAATATATTATGGAAGATATGTATTCTTGGTATACAAGATTATATCACAAATTCAAGAAGATCCAAATCTAGTATTCTATCTCCCTAAAATTCGAAAATTGCATATATTAGGAGGGTGAGATTTTTGTGGAATATTTTTTTTACGGAGAAAAGAATATATGAGATATATTCAAGATTTTTTGGAGGCCAAGAAAAAGATTTTTTCTCCCCTTATTTCCACCAAAATTTCGTTCACCCCTTAGCTATATATAGGGGATGATTATTTCATCTCCAGTTTACAGTTTCACAGTGTTGAAAAAAAATCAGCAACAATAATTTGTTTCTTTCTTTTTTGTTATTTTAAATTGTTCGTGAGCGCTTCCCTCCGGCGAACGAATAAGGTGAAAGGGAATACCTGAGAAGGTTTTTACGGTTGATATGATCGTTTCGCTTGTCCCGTTCATCTCGGTTGGACGTCGCTTCAAGAGGTTCGTGTTCACATAAATTCTTAGTTTTTCCGCCGTAGAATTTTATGTGAGTATATTCATATGCATGATATATTTGTTGTTGGTTTAATTATTATTTGAATTAATTTAGGAATAATTCATGCTAGTAATAATTAGATTTAAATTTGTATTTAAATTTCATCCCGACTAGATTCGGGCACCCCGATTTCCCTAACAACTGGTTTTCGGGCTCTAATTTTTAATTTGGAATATAAATCGTTTGAACATTAAATTGATATTGGATAGTAGAATTTTTAGGTCTTTTTTGCAGGTATCCAATTATCATGATTAATGTATTTTTATTTTCACGCGTATGAATGTTTGATGTTTTTAATTCGATTCGTTCGAATTTATTTTTCTTGTGAGAAAATCCACGAGTAGATTAGATTTTTTATTTGTTTGATTCGATCAATGTAATAGACTAGTCTAGATCTAGGTTTATTTATTTTTTATAAATTAATTGGAACCGGATCGGAACGAAGACGGAGACGGTGAATTAAGAACGGCGTATCCGGACGATGCATGTATGCGTGACGCGTGCATGGGGGTATAAACGAGCACGGACGAAACACCGGGACACACGGCATGCGCACGGTTCACGCAGCTCGTGCATGACGGGCACAGGATGCCTCGGCGGGCGCCGCACGGTCCACTCGGTGGGCTGCCGTGCGCCAGGCCTTCGGCGTATTCCACCTTATTTTCGTGCCTATTTTTTTGTACGATGCCAAACATCATCCCGACCCCAAACCCAGGACATTTTTGACGAATTGTTGTTGTTTGAGTGAGAGCTTTTCGAGGCGAACGATGAAAGCAACGAGGATGATTTCTCGCATCAAGACGTGAAGAAAATTAAACGTGATAATTGGATTTGAGTGGTCCAATGTGTTTTAATTTTTGTGTTTTGATGGATGTTTTATTTTTCGTGCATTTATTAGTTGATAATATGTGTTTGCATAAATTTTAATTGTCCAAGAAAAACCTTATCTTAAAAAATTACTAAGTATGTTTTTTTTAATCCCGATTTTATTCCAGATAATAAAATTGGATTAATTTTGACCTCCATAATTTATTTATTTGTGAAGTCTTTTTGGAATACATTTTCCCCTCGGATCGGCCAAGAAGACGGATTTCACATGAATAAATTCCG
Source organism: Ballota nigra (assembly GCA_947034835.1). Classification (NCBI taxonomy): domain Eukaryota; kingdom Viridiplantae; phylum Streptophyta; class Magnoliopsida; order Lamiales; family Lamiaceae; genus Ballota; species Ballota nigra. Next base: position 12,533,891 of record OX344729.1, read on the forward strand.
AAAGGATTATTGTGGATTATTACTAGTGGCGGTATTGACCCTCACCACGAGTGGCTTGCTCAAAGAGAAATAATAGTCCTGTATTGAATTATGGTTATTACTTAGGCATAAGAAATTGATATTAACTTACTCCCCGCGGAGTCCCTGTCAATTTTTATGTGGTCAAATTGGGAGCCGACTATTAATTTTGAATTAAAGGTTTGTAACTATTAATATTTGTAACCTGCTTGAATGTGTTTAAATGTATAGACCACCCCTCGTGGCACATATAAATTATTTCGAGATGTCGGCTGATGCATGATTATATTGTTTTAAGGTTTCAATATAATTGATATGATCGAATTATGTGATAATTTCGTATTTTTCTAGATATTAATATGAATGTATGTTTTATTCTCATTTCATCATGTTGCAACCTTTTAATCCACTGTTTAGTATACTTTAAGTTAACAAACTTTCTGAAGAGAATTATATCGATTAGAAATGTAATTTAAACTTTGTCCTTACTGCACAAAAACACAATTGGGTTATTCACGTTAATATACCCGGCAAGCCTAATGATAAGTCAGGAAATGGGAAAAGACAGTTTATGATTGGAAGCGTGACAATGAACACATGAAGTGCATCATCTTGACATTTCTGTCTGAGAATTTGAGGCGCATTCATGAAGACATTGTATCCGCTGTTGAAATCATGGAAAACCTTGAAGAGATGTTTACACATCAGAAACCCATGACTAATCAGTTCACCAAATAAGAATCGGTCAAGTTGGAAATGGTGGAAGGAACGCCCGTGAGAGAGCACGTTCTCGAGAATATGACATACCTTAACAAGTTGGAAGTACTTGGTGCGGATTTTGATGTTCCTACTCAGGTCGATTTCATACTACATTCTCTACCGAAAAGCTTTGAGCAGTTTCATCTGAAATGTCAGATGAATGAACGGACAAGTCATTTGCCCGAGCTCTTGTAAGATTTGGTTTCGGCGGAGGCGATAATGGGAACCAGTCCACTGCAATGTTGGCTAATGGTCCATCTACCTCTTCTGATCCCAAGGGAGGGAAGAAGAGGAAGAGAATCAAAGGTCGGACCCAAGCAAATCCAATTGTTGCGAAAGGCAAAGCCAAGGCTACCATCGAAGGGGAAGTGTTTTAACTGCGGTAAGAGAGGACATTGGAGGTCTTTCTGTTCCAAGCCTAAGAGCTGGGAAAGTTAGGTAATTCACACGCCCTAGTCGTCGAAACTTGTGAAGTGGTGTATGCTGTCCATTCATGGATAGTGGATACGAGAGCCGCTGATCACATTTGTTTCATTTTGCATGGGTTCAAGCTAACCCGACAATTTAGCGGAAGTAGATCCCATCACACCTGGCAATGCTACGAGAGTGGCAGCTGAAGCAGTGGGAGAAGTGCACCTATCTTTTGAAGATAGAGTTATGGTCTTGAGAGACGTTCTTCATGTTCCTAGTTTAGAAAGAACTTAACCTTCAGTTTCTAAACTGTTTTGAATATATACTCAGTTTCTTTTAATAAGGATGTTATTATTTCTTGAAACGATGAGTTTATCTGTTCCGAAACAGTGTTGGATGATCTTTATACCATTAATTGGACACACCACTCACAAATTGAAGCTAATACCACATCGACTATTTCAAGTTCTAAAAGGGAGTGTTCTTTCTGATATTAACGAAACACTTCTATGTCATCTTAGATTAGGTCATATTAATCTAATGCGAATATAAAAATTGGTGAAAGATGGATCCTTGGAGTCTCTTCAAGTTGAGTCATTTCCAACTTGCAAATCCTGTTTAGAGGGTAAAATGACCAAGAGGGCATTTGGAGACAAGGGGAAAAGAGCCACAGAAGTGTTGGAACTCGTTCATACCGATATGTGTGGTCCAATGACGATCATAGAAAGGAGGGGGTATGAGTATTTTGTCACTTTAGTTTATGATTACTCGGGATATGGATACATCTACCTTATTTTGCATAAGGAAAGAAGTATCAAGTTTCTACGATCTGATCGTAGGGACAAATACCTCAACGATGAATTCTTGAACTACATATCGGATGAAGAGATTGTATCCCAGTTGACCGCACCGGGAACCCCTCAACAAAACTGTGCAGCGGTACGAAGGAACCGAACTCTTTTAGAAATGGTCAAATCCATGATGAGTTATTTAGATTTACCATAGTCATTTTGGGGTAATGTCTTGAAAACGACGAATTACATTCTAAACTTGGTGTCATCTAAATCGGTTCCTAAAACCCCGACAGAATTATGGACCGAGCGAAAGCATAGTTTGAGACACATGAGAATCTGGGGGTGTCCGGCCTGCGTGTTAGATAAGGAAGCCAGTAAATTAGATCCACGTTCGGAATTAAGGTTGTTTATAGGATATAAAATGAAAACAAAAGGGTGTATGTTCTATAGTTCCAAGAATCAAAAGACCGTATTTTGCACACTCTTTAAATTCTTGGAGGAAGACTATATGAACAATAGAAAGCCCAGAAGTGAGATTACCTTAGGCGAATTAAGAGGGCAAGCTCCTATACTAAGTGTACAAGATGATATACCAATCGTTACACCTACACAATCGGAACCCCGTCGTAGTGAGAAGGTTGTCAGACAACCCGAGAGATTCATGGGAATAGGAGAATCCTCGGATTTGATTTTCGGTGATGAATCGGACCCATGGACATACAACAAGGTAATCCAAGATAAAGATGCGGAATCTTGGCAAACGGCAAAGGAAACCGAGATGGGTTCAATGGATCATAATCAAGTGTGGGAGCTGGTCGAACCACCCAGTGGGGTAGAACCCATTGGATGCAAGTGGGTATACAAGAGAAAAAGAGGACCGGAAGGAAGGGTTGCAACCTTCAAGGCTAGGCTAGTGGCAAAAGTATATACTAAAAAAGAAGGGATCGATTATGAGGAAACCTTTTCGCTTGTAGCTATGCTTAAGTCCATCTGTATTCTCTTGTCGATTGCTGCGCATTTAGATTACGAGATCTGGCAAATGGATATCAAGACAGCTTTCCTTAGCGGAAGTCTTAACAGTTTAGATATCTATATGCGACAACCTGAAGGTTTTATTGTGAAAGGCCAAGAGCATCTCATATGCAAGCTCAAGAGGTCCATCTATGGACTTAAGTAAGCATCACATACTTGGAACCAGTGTTTTGATCAAGTTATTAAGTCTTTTGGATTTTGATCAAAACGAGTTCGAAAGTTGTGTGTATAAAAAGTGTGACGGAACTGCGGTGGTATTCTTAGTATTATACGTAGACGATATACTGCTTAATGGAAACAATGTAAAGATATTGTCAGACGTAAGGGTATGACTGTCAAGTAAGTTTGATATGAAGGACTTAGGGAAAGCCGGTCACATCCTTGGGATCAAGATCACTCTAGATCACAAGAGAAGGATGTTGAGCTTATCGCAATTTTCGTATAAAGTCACTGTTTTGATGCGTTTCAGCATGCAAGATTCCAAGAAAGGTTTTGTACCTTTCAGACACAGAATCCATCTATCAAAAGAAATGTGCCATAAGACGCCTGTGGAGATAGATGACATGAAAGGTGTTCCATACGCTTCGAGCATAGGAAGCCTTATGTATGCAATGTTGTGTACGAGACCGGATATCTGCTTTGCCGTGGACATGATAACAAGATATCAAAGTAACCCCGGGAAAGATCATTGGACTGCAGATAAATGCATTCTGTAGTTTCTGAAAAGAACTCGCGATGGAATGTTGATTTACCAGTCAGACAGTCTAATTCCCGTGGGATACACGAACTCGGATTTCCAATCAGACATAAGTTCTAGAAGATCTACCTAGGATAGTGTGTTTTGCATGGGAGAAGGAGTCATGACATTGAGAAGCGATTTGTAGAAATGCATCGTAAATTCGACCATGGAAGCCGAATAAGTAGCTGCTTGTGAAGCAGCGAAAGAAGCGGTTTGACTCAAGAATTTCTTCGTGGACTTGGACGTTGTTCCGAATTTACCCAGAACAATCACTGTCTATTGTGATAATGCCAGAACAGTTGCAAATTCAAAGGAACTGAGAGCCCACAAGGCTGCAAACACATTGAAAGAAAATATCATCTTATACGAGAAATCTTTAAGAGAGGAGATAAAGAGGTGGCAAAGATAACATTGGGAGACAACCTATTATATCTATTCACAAAGGGTCTGCCTCAGAGTACATTCGAGAGACATGTGGATGGAATGAGTATCAAAACTATTGCCAATCTGCTTTAAGTATAAGTTGGAGAAATTATTAGGTTAGTGTAGGTTGACATAAGATGTCACGTAGAACTACACTAGACATGCATGAAAGTATGCGTGAAAGTATGCTTTTACTTCGTATAACTCGTGTATTAAACACTTGTTTTATGAGAATAATTTTTTTATCACATTTGCTTTGAATATGAATGAATGTTAAATATTTATTGCAACCAGTTCAATATATATAATACGTGTTACATTGTAGTTAATGTGGAGATACCAGATCACGGAAGATCACATTAATAGTTTTCCTTGTAACTAAACGTATAAATTCACGACCCAGGTGAAATTGAACAATCAGCCATGAAAGGTCGATGCGTAATTCTAAGATTGGTCTGTCTTGACGAAGAGATTGCACTAGCACATTTAGTATGTGTTGAAGAGGACCTACGGCGAGGATAAATTCTTCTGTTCTGAAATTTGAAGAATTAAACCTCAGTGGTTATTGATTTCTTAATCTACTTCACTTAAATAGGACCGTGTGATGTTAATAGTTATTGCTTTGATTCATGTTGGTGAGAATCATCGTGACTTCAAACCTTGTGTTTTGGGTAATATATTAATAATACGACGGTTGCTAAGGTTTAATACGGAGAAATGTGTGCGAGTACGGCTCGTGTGATTTGTCCCCTTGGTGGGCTCAGAAGTTTTATCATACCAAATCTTGCAAGTGAATAATTAGTTTCTTCGGTACTGATAATAATGTTGAGTTGTCTTTACTCCAAGGTAAAAGATATTAATTAATTTAGAGCTATTCAGAAACTCAATTAATTAATGGACTAGATAATCTTAAACACAGGAAATAATAACCGGGAGCCCATATTATCATAATATGAATTAAGATGGATAGTGCAATATTAATTTATTAGTGGTACTAATTAATATTAATGGTCTGATAATATTGAGGCTCAATATTGTAATTCAGTAGCCCATTGGAGGTCCAATCTTAATTCTCCTAAAGGCCCTTTAAGTAGCCCAATAAGTAGCCCGATAATAATAAGGCGATTAAAATAAAAGAAAATTATTATTGCTGATTTTTATTCATAATTTTTGAAAATTAGGTTTAAGAGAGAGTAGAGATTTTGTTGATTTTCTTGGAAATATATTATGGAAGATATGTATTCTTGGTATACAAGATTATCTCACAAATTCAAGAAGATCCAAATCTAGTATTCTATCTCCCTAAAATTCAAAAATTGCATATATTAGGAGGATGAGATTTTTGTGGAATATTTTTTTATGGAGAAAAGAATATATGAGATATATTCAAGATTTTTTGGAGGCCAAGTAAAAAAAAATTCTCTCCCCTTATTTCCACCAAAATTTCGTTCACCCCTTAGCTATATATAGGGGATGATTATTTCATCTCCAGTTTACAGTTTCATAGTGTTGAAAAAAATCAGCAACAATATTTTTTTCTTTTTTTCTAGTTATTTTAAATTTTTTGTGATCGCTTCCCACTGGCGAAGGAATAAGGTGAAAGGGAATACTTGAGAAGGTTTTTACGGTCGATAGGATTGTTTTGCTTGTCCCATTTATCTCGGTTGGACGTCGCTTTAAGAGGTACGTGTTCACATAAATTCTTAGTTTTTCCACCGTAGAATTTTATGTGAGTATATTCATATGCATGATATATTTTTTGTTGGTTTAATTATTATTTGAATTAATTTAGGATTAATTCATGCTAGTAATAATTAGATTTAAATTCGTATTTAAATTTCATCTCGAATAAATCCGGGTACCCCGATTTCCCTAACATTACTTGTATGTGTATCCAAATTGACTCATTTTTTTCCATAATTCACCAAATTAATTATTTTTTTGTTTCTAACTTATTTATATAAATATTGTGTCCAACTTTTTTTATTTTGTAAAATTATTGTTTTTTACTACTTCTAAATTATTCATCTAATAAGATATTATTATAAAAACATAATATTATTCAATAATTAAAAATAAATATAACATCGATTCAAATAAAAAAATATATTCCACGAAATTTAAAATATAAAACTTTCTAGTCGTTAAATATAAATTTGGTATCTTCCACCTCTTCATCCTCCTCCATGCCTTGAATAGGCGACTGCGGCGGTGGCATCTGCGGTGGTGGTAGAGACGATCCACCTATCGTGGAGGGGATCACTTTCCATCACTCGTTCATATCCTCCAAATGCTTCTGTTGCGCCTCCCACTTCATCTCTCATACTCGTCTTCGTCCCGTAGCAATTTCTGAAGGTCTTGCATCTGCTTAACTACAGTCGAAAGCTTTCTCTCGAGCTCGCTGGGATGAGAGTCGATGGAAGACTGAGAAGGAAAATGAGCCTGATCCATGAGATCGAAGGAAGTTTTTTTTTCAAAACTACCTAATCCAGTGAATTGCACCTTTTTAGCCTTGGCGTTCTTGAAGTACATCTCATTTTGAACGTCCACAGAAGGCTCTATGGGGGGCATAGAGCTCGACCCATCCGCCGCTTCCTGAGGCTGAGTCTAGGAGGCAAGGTCATCGAGCATCTTCCTCTGCAAATTAATTATACTTTAATTAATAAATTAATGTACTTAAAAATTTTAAAATTACACTTTTAATATTAAAATTTGAAATAATACTTTTAATATTAAAATAATACTTACGTGAATTTCGATGGTATGGCCGTCGGTGGACTTTCCGGACTCCTCGAAGAATTGGTGGGCGAGCTACAATCTCTCAAAATGAAAGGGCTCGTGTTTGTGTTCCTGCGCCTAGAATGAAAAAAGATAGTAATTAATATTAGGCAAAATTAATAACAACTTAAAATTTAAAAATTAATAAAAATTCAAAAGTGAAACTTAAAAATTGCATCCCGTGCTCCAAAATGGATCGAGAACTGGCCTGATGTCCTGCGACCCTTTCTCCATCAGGGTCACTAAGGCAATTTGTCTTGTTCTTCCGTGCCTTATTCTTAAACTCATCGCTCTCCCAGTACTGGAGGAATAGGTCTCAAATTTCTTCATTATCCATCCCCAGATTAGTTGGCTCCACCGTCTTGTACCATTTGTCCCTCATTCTATACATAATGTCTCTGTATCACTCAGTGACTTTGATACAAAAGTTCCTCCACATTTGCTCATCGTGCTCCAGTGCACAAACACATTTTTTATGAATTACATTAAAATATAGATATCAATTTATATTATTTATATTAATAAACGATGAATAAATTAAATAATTAATAAATAATTAAATAACTAATTAATACCTCAAATTTCACAAAGTAGACCCAATTTTTTCGCTTGGACACTACCCCCAACTGAAACTGGCGGGCTCGAATTTATCGTCCAAGATGGACTGGGTCACGTGAGCACTAGCCTCGTGACCCGGAAGCCAACTGTAACATTAAAAACTTCAAAGTTAGTAAAATAATTAGGTTTTAATAAAAAATTGAGTGTTAAATATTAAAATTTACGATGAACCATGGGACATAACATGTGCTAAGCTTAAAATTAGGGTTGAAAAATATGAGAAAATGTGGTAGAGATTAGGCTAAAATATCAAAAGAAATGCATTAATGAAACATTGAATGCAAGAATGAATCTTCATCATTGTGAGTTAATGATGAATGAATGAGTGAATGCAAGAAAGAAATAAATCAGAGAGGATTTGCCAGGGGTTCTCCCTGGACTTAATATGTGTGTTTTTGTGATTGATGATACTTGTGTTTTTTGTACGTGAGTTACTCTGTTTATAGAGTTTACTCTGAGGGGTACAAAGGTCATATCTGAGCTAAAAGGAGGACCATTGCATTGAATGCCAAATATTCTCTGATACAATGAAGGTGCCCGTCTGTCCTTTGCCTCGGACGTTGAGTCAATCTTCTTGTGCTAGGTGGCTCTGTGTGAAGATCTTCTAAATATTTTTCCTTTTGGAGAGGAATATTATGTTGTCCTTGTGTACGAAGTCAGTTTTTTACCTTATTTGGGTTGATTTTGTCTGATCTTATCACGTGGTCAACGGATCTTCGTCGGCTTTGAGGTAGGGCTTTGTCAAAATATGGTCGGACTGATCACTGGATTATATGTGATGAGGAAACAAAAATATGGTGGTCGACACTTGAGCTTAAATAGGAAGTTCCGACCTCTATTGTAGATGAGAGGTCAGTATCCAGGTCCTTGCGACCGGGCCAATATCTTTAGCCCTGGTTATGGTCGGTTTTGGGCCCTTAGGCCCAAACGGTCTCTCAAGACGAGATAGAGGTCGGTCAATTCGTGACATCTTGGCACCGGCCGACCTCATTTGATGTTCAGGTGGTCTGCCACCGACCTCGGGGGTCTTCTTAATGATAATCATAATGACCGTCACAAATAAGGTTACAACACAACAGTCATCCGATTGTGAACAATCAGATGGTGGCAGGAGAAATAAGCCCTCACCAGTCTGCTGCGAGGAGGAGGAGACCTCAGCAGTCTGCTGTGAGGAGGAGGAGTCCTCACCAGGCTGTGAAGAGGTCTGTGATAGAGGCCTTGGTCGGACAACCGACACAACCTCGGGTCTGAGTGACCCCCATCGTCTCCTCCCTCCTCAAACCCCCTGCTAATCCCTCTGGGCTGACTGCCATTGTCACTATCTTGTCCACTCATTTGTAACAAAATTCAGTAATACTAAAATAAAACTACTAAACTAAAATATTAAAACTTTTAATATTATTCAAAATACTAAACTAAAATCAATGAACTTAACTAACCTAATCATATCACTCTCCTAACATAATCATCATACTAAATCTGTACTAAAATGCAATACTACTCAATCATATATAGTCCAAAATCAATACAAGTCTCCTAAATATTATAACAATTCTCCAACATAACTCGTTCAATATAACAACAATCAACATATATAAAAATCTAAACAATTCTCCTAAAATATTAAAAATTTAAACCATGCAATATAACAACAATCAACATATATACTCAATCACACAACGATTTAATAATTAAAACGGTAACAACTCAACATATAAATAATTCAATAATACTTAACATATAAATAGTTAATTATATTAAATCAAATGATTAACATACTTTAAAATCTAAACAATGCAACGATTCAATAATTAAAACGGTAACATACGCAATATATAAATTATTCAATAATACTAAAACAATAACATACATATACTCAACATATAAATGATTCAATTATCCTAAATCACCAAATTAACATGCTTTAAAATTATATTTAAACGGTATAATATGAAAAAATTTACAATTATTGTGTAGGGGATGACAAATGAGCACTTTAATCGGGATGAATTAATTGGCTCTACGACAACGTCTCTATTCTTCAACAAAAATGGCGTCGTTTTATGAGTTTGCGAAGGGCAAGTATATCACAAATTCTCAAATTATATTTTGCAACCGGTCGGCCTCATTTAAATGGCACCATTTTTCGAAAGCTCTCGGTCAAACGGGTCAATTTTGTGACAGGTGTGTACGTCGTAAAGTTCAACTTTGAAATTTACGATGGACTTGTTGCAAAATTGGTGGAAAACATGAAGGCCGACGATCCTTTATTTTGCGACGGTATTATCCATCGTAAACTTTGATGTGCCTGTCTGTCGCAAATCTTTAGCATTCATGACAACTGGTCATCATCCGTCGCAAAACACTAGGATTAGCGATGGATATGTAGGCCGTCACAAATGTCCATTGCAAATCAACGAGTTTTATTGTAGTGTTAGATAAAGATAATTATATATTATATGGTACCTTTGAAAGTGAAGGAAAGAAACTCAAGTTGAATATAAATGTTAATGATGGGCTCCATAAGACTGAAGTTTTTAAGAGATTACAAAAAACAATATAATCACATTTAACGATGAAAAGCCATCGTAAATCCAATGTTTGGGTTTTACGAAAGTAAAACTTCCATCGTAAATCGAATGCGGATGCACATTGAATACCACCACCCACTTTGTGGTGAAACATGTCAGTCGTAAATTAAAAGAATGCCATCGCAAATATGTTAAAAATGGCGTCGTTTTCATCTTAAGAAGACAAAATTAACGATGGTTCCTGCAGCCGTTGTAATTTCTCCACCACTCAACTCGACGCATGTCGGTATGAATTCTTTGTAGTATGTATTGTAGATCGACATTCTAAACATGGTAAATCAATTGTTAGAGATAACCATCGAAAATCAGCGGTAAGAAAATACTTTTTATTACAAGATAATTTTTCATTTTATTATTTATAATTATGTAAATCATGTAACATAGTCTGGAAGTTTTGCACATTATTGGTGATATTATTTGATTACACTGTAGAGGCCGGTGCTGCTACTTGGATAACGGTCCAGTTTTTTGTTTTTCCGTACTTTCATTTACACGGTAAGTATTTTAATCTTCACCATTAATTTTCTGTTTCATTCTTCATTTTTAGTTGATGTTAGCTTGAATGATAGAATTATTCAGATTAATTAGTTTGGATTGATCTCGTTTTATAAGTTGATGATTCATAATGATGATGTACGTTGATGTGGTGATACGGAGAATAATACCACATTTTTAGGGGAAACTTTGATGAAATTTACAGTAGATTAAATGTTTAATCTATTTATAGATGAGGTAGGGGGCAAGGTGGTGGAGGAGGACTAGTATTTCCTCCTATACCAACTCATTTCAACCCCGTACGTTTCAGGCCTTATTCCTCAACCTTTGGGCACAGAAGAGTTTTTATTACATACTCATGTATCGTCAATGGACATCTTTCGGCTTATCCAAGACCACATTGTTTGCCTATCAATCTCCAACAAGAGTTGTGAGTTTTTATTTATATTTTTTGTATAAAATTCTTTTTGAACCTTCCCGCTTTGTATTATTTATACTTCAATGTTATAGGATTATAGTCGTTGATGAGCACAATGGTGATTATTCGTATAGGGGGCATCACGATGATTGCAGTAAGGTGTCTAGTGACCAACACATGCTCTATTTCGATGATTTTAATGTATGTACATAAACATATCCACAATTTATATCTATTTAAATTAATTGGCAAAAACTTGTATGAGACCGTCTCATGGTATGCGACCATACAAATTAACACCTACCCCTACCAAAGTGTTAATGAGTCCATGCTCTAATTACACTCATTTCCATTGTCTCATGCCATAAGACGGTCTCATACAAGATCTACTCAAATTGATTTACCTTCATGAATTGAAATGAAGAAATAGTGTGTTTGGATAGGAAGTGAAAATGATGCTAGGACAGGAAGTCCTTTCCCGTGGACTAATTGCTTTAGTCTAAGGTGTTCCACCTAAGTAATTAGACTATCTCTTTTTTTACCTTAGCAACCACTACAAAAAACTCGCTGATTAGCGACGGAAATTTGCGACGGACACCTTATCCGTCGCTAATTTTAGTATTTTGCGACGGATTAGCGACGGATTTTGACCATTAGTCGTAAATTCTAAAAATTTGCGACGGACTTATCCATCCGTCGCTAATTCTTAGGTTTTGCGACGGAAAGTCCGTCTCAAATTCCAAAGTGAAAATTAAAATAAAAAAATAAATAATTTGCGACGGACACATGTCCGTCGCAAATTTTGGAGATCCGCTTCGCGACGGAACGTCCGTCGCAAATTTTAAATTTGAAATTAGCGACGGACATTTGCGACGGAATGTCCGTCTCAAATTTCAAAGTTGAAATTTAAAAAAGTAATTAAATAATTTGCGACGGACACGTGTCCGTCGCAAATTTTGGAGATCCAACCGGGTCTTGACCCGACTTATTTGCGACGGAAAGTCCGTCGCAAATTTCAAATTTGAAATTAGCGACGGACATTTGCGACGGAATGTCCGTCTCAAATTTCAAAGTTGAAATTTAAAAAATTAATTAAATAATTTGCGACGGACACGTGTCCGTCGCAAATTTTGGAGATCCAACCGGGTCTTGACCCGAGATATTTGCGACGGAATGTCCGTCGCAAATTTCAAATTTAAAATTAGCGACGGAAATTTGCGACGGAATGTCCGTCTCAAATTTCAAAGTTGAAATTTAAAAAAGTAATTAAATAATTTGCGACGAACACGTGCGTCGCAAATACAATTAATTGTGTATAAACGAACAAATTATAAATTTACGCATTGTCAACATAAAGAAAATGAATAAATTTTTTGAATTATGAAAAAACAATGAGTCAATTTAGATGCATATACAATTAATTGCGTAAAAATGGACGAATTATAAATTTATGTATTGTCGAAATAAATAATTTTACAAAATAAAAGTTTGGGCACACAATATAAACAAGCTATAACGAAAAGGAATTAATTTTGTGAATTATGAAAAAAAAATGACTCAATTTGAATACATATACAATTAGTTGTGTATAAAATGAACGAATTATAAATCTACACGTTGAAATAAATAATTTTACAAAAACAAAAAAGTTGGGCACACCATTTATATAAACAAAATTAGAAACGAAAAGGAATTAATTTGGTGAATTATGAAAAAAATCCAATTTGGATACATATACAATTAATTGCATAAAAATGAAAGAATTATAAATTTATTTTTTTTAAACAAATAATTTTATAAAAAAAAAGTTGGGCACAACATTTATATAAATAGGTTAGAAACGAAAAGGAATTAATTTGATGAATTATTAAAAAAAATGAATTAATTTGAATACATATAAAATTGATTGCATAAAAATGAATAAAAGAAGCTCATGGTCTAGCGGCGCGCGCCTCCTTCGCATGCACAAGAGGTCGCGTGTTCGCATGCACAAAGAAAAAAATTAGTCAATTTGGATACGTATACAATTAATTGCGTACAAATGAACGAATTATAAATTTAAGCGGGAGTCGAAATAAATAATTTTACCAAAGTAATAAAAATTAAATGGCCACAACATTTATAAAAACAAGTGAGAAATGAAAATGAATTAATTTGGTGAATTATGGAAAAAAAAAGAATCAATTTGGATACATATACAATTAATTGTGTACAAATGAACGAATTATAAATTTAAGCGGGAGTCGAAATAAATAATTTTACCAAAGTAATAAAAATTAAATGGCCACAACATTTATAAAAACAAGTGAGAAATGAAAATGAATTAATTTGGTGAATTATGGAAAAAAATGAGTCAATTTAGATACATATACAATTAATTGCGTACAAATGAACGAATTATAAATTTAAGCGGGAGTCGAAATAAATAATTTTACCAAAGTAATAAAAATTAAATGGCCACAACATTTATAAAAACAAGTGAGAAACGAAAATGAATTAATTTGGTGAATTATGGAAAAAAAATGAATCAATTTGGATACATATACAATTAATTGTGTACAAATGAACGAATTATAAATTTAAGCGGGAGTCGAAATAAATAATTTTACCAAAGTTATAAAAATTAAATGGCTACAACATTTATAAAAACAAGTGAGAAATGAAAATGAATTAATTTGGTGAATTATGGAAAAAAAAATGAGTCAATTTAGATACATATACAATTAATTGCGTACAAATGAACGAATTATAAAATTACGCGTTGTCGAAATAAATAATTTTACAAAATAAAAAATAGTTAGGCACAACATTTATAAAAACAGGTGAGAAACGAAAATGAATTAATTTGGTGAATTATGGAAAAAAAAAGAGTCATTTTGGATACATATACAATTAATTGCGTACAAATGAACGAATTATAAATTTAACCGGGAGTCGAAATAAATAATTTTACCAAAGTAATAAAAATTAAATGGCCACAACATTTATAAAAACAAGTGAGAAACGAAAATGAATTAATTTGGTGAATTATGGAAAAAAATGAATCAATTTGGATACATATACAATTAATTGTGTACAAATGAACGAATTATAAATTTAAGCGGGAGTCGAAATAAATAATTTTACCAAAGTAATAAAAATTAAATGGCCACAACATTTATAAAAACAAGTGAGAAATGAAAATGAATTAATTTGGTGAATTATGGAAAAAAAAAGAGTCAATTTAGATACATATACAATTAATTGCGTATAAATGAACGAATTATAAAATTACGCGTTGTCGAAATAAATAATTTTACAAAATAAAAAATAGTTAGGCACAACATTTATAAAAACAAGTGAGAAACGAAAATGAATTAATTTGGTGAATTATGAAAAAAAATGAGTCATTTTGGATACATATACAATTAATTGCGTACAAATGAACGAATTATAAATTTAAGCGGGAGTCGAAATAAATAATTTTACCAAAGTAATAAAAATTAAATGGCCACAACATTTATAAAAACAAGTGAGAAACAAAAATGAATTAATTTGGTGAATTATGGAAAAAAAAATGAGTCAATTTGGATACATATACAATTAATTGCGTACAAATGAATGAATTATAAATTTAAGCGGGAGTCGAAATAAATAATTTTACCAAAGTAATAAAAATTAAATGGCCACAACATTTATAAGAACAAGTGAGAAATGAAAATGAATTAATTTGGATACATATACAATTAATTGTGTACAAATGAACGAATTATAAAATTGCGTATTGTCAAAATAAATAATTTTACGAAATAAAAAAATAGTTGGGCAAAATATTTTTATAAACAAGTTAGATACGGAAAGAAATTAATTTAGTGAATTATAAAAAAAATGACTTAATTTTAATACATATACAATTAATTGCGTAAAAATGAACGAAAGTAGCACGTGTCCGAGTGGCGCGCGCCCCCTCCACATGCACAAGAGGTCGCGCGTTAGATTCCCCTTGGGCGCAAATTTGGATTAATTGTTCAAGGCCCAATAAGACTAATATAGAAGGTGGGCCGCCTATAATAAGCTATGGGCCAGTGGCCCAGTGGTCCGCGCCCGCCCCGGCCGCCCCGGGTGCCCGGGCTCGAACCACGCGAGCCACATTTTTTTTTTGTATAGGCTCGGTATTTTGCGACGGAAAAATGTCCGTCGCAAATTATAACCCAAAAAAATAAAAAAAAATTAATAAATATTTGCGACGGACTGTTGCCGTCGCAAATATTGTTGACCCGACCCGAATAATTTGCGACGGACTACTGTCCGTCGCAAATTTTGAGCGACCCGGTCGGGTTTGACCCGCCAATTTTGCGACGGTTTTATCCGTCGTTAATTTGCGACGGACGGCAAAATCCGTCGCAAAAATTAGCTACGGCTGTTTTAGGAACGGACACGTGTCCGTCGCAAATTCCGTCGCAAAACACTGTTTGCGACGGATTTTCCGTCGCAAAAATCCGTCGCTAAACAGTGTTTTTTTTGTAGTGAACTACACAAACAACCATTCAAACAATTGATTTCTAATGATGAGATTCTTTGATACCGGAAATGAGAAGTTGGAAATGGGAACAGACAGTCAGCATGCATTCCATCTTCAATAATTTCAGGTTCATTCATCACCAGTCAAGGCATGTATTCTACAAGTCATAAATCATTATAAGTGCATGTATTCAACAAGTCAAGTATTAAATATACTCATTAATTCTGGACCAACATTAATAATCCTATAAATGGGGGATGTCCATGATCATCTATAAATATTGCCTCTTATATCCGATGGAAAGCAGAATTTTCAGATTAAGAAAAATATCATTTATCTTGATTAGTGAAGAAGAGTCTTCCTATTAATACAACTCTTATCCCCTTGGGTGGATTCCTATCGGGTGGCGAGTATTCTTCCTCTTTTTTTTTGGTGGATTCCATCGAATTGGAGAGATACTTTCAGCATACTCACTTGTATTTTCCTCCGACGATTTTTCATCTTGATGCCGGGTCAATCTGGTATCAGAGCGCAAGGTTTCGATGGCTGGTCGTAGAAGGAACAGACCAAATGTCGATGATCATGTTGTTCGACAAAGAGACCTGTGTGACATAGAAATGGATGATCTCCGGAGACAAGTGCAGCAGCTACAACAACATCTTGAACGCTACGAATCGTTGGAACATGACGATGATCATCATAACGTAGAAGATGAATCTGAGAACGTTAACCCATTTGGCCAAGATCAGACATCCAGTAATGAATCTGCAACAAGACGACGACAAGAAATTCCCTAGCGCAGGAGAAACTATGATGTCAAGGTCGATATTCCAGAATTCAAGGGAAGAATGCAACCGGAGGAATTTGTTGATTGGATCAACACAGTAGAGCAAGTCTTCGACTACAAAGACACCGAAGAATTACACAAGGTGAAGTTGGTGGCTTTAAAACTGAAGAAACATGCATCAATTTGGTGGGAGCACTTGAAGAAACAGCGAACCCGCGATGGAAAAGGGCGCATCACAACATGGGAAAAATGAAAAAAGAATTGAAGAAGAAGTTTATGCCGAAAAATTATCGGCAAGACACTTTCCTCAAGTATCACCACTTTCGACAAAATAGTCAATCCGTGGAAGAGTATACAGCTGAATTCGATAATCTACGGGTGCTTTGTGATCTCATGGAGTCGGAAGAGCAAACGACCACCCATTATCTTGGTGGACTTCGCCCCGAGATCATGGATGTAGTCCAACTACAACCGTATTGGATGTGCAATGAGGTATATAAATTAGCGATAAAGGTGGAGAAACAAATTAAGAAGAGGTGTATCAATAGTTCCAGGTTCTTGCCAAGAGAGAAAGCCCATGGGAATTCTATCACTCCCAGCGCTAGAAAAAAGTCCACTTCAAAACCACCCAAGCAAGAAAAGACCGTAAATGCAAATTGGTCCCCTTCTATTCGATGCTTTAAGTGTTAGGGAATTGGACACATTGCGTCTGAATGCCCAAATAGAAAAAATAGTATCTCTAGTGGAAGAAGCGGACGAGGATATGATGAAAGATGAAGAACTTGTCGATGATGAATCTGAGGAGATTATCTATGCTGATGAAGGAGAAAGCTTAGTCATTCGACGAAGCTTGAATGCCACTTATAAAGACGACGATGATTGGCTCTGCAACAATATTTTTCATACAAGATGCACTTCGATCGGAAAAGTGTGCAACGTAATCATCGATGGAGGAAGTTGCGAAAATGTGGTGGCATCTACGATGGTTAACAAGCTCAGCCTCAAGACGAAGGATCATCCCATCCGTACAAATTGTCTTGGCTACAAAAGGGCAATGAGGTGAAAGTCAACAAAAAGTGCTTGGTTCAATTTTCAATCGGCAAAAAGTACAAGGATGAAGTATGGTGCGATGTCGTCCCTATGGACGCCTGTCACTTATTGCTCGGGAGGCCCTGGCAATACAATAGAAGGACATTTTATGATGGGTATCAATACACCTATTATTCCGAGAAGGACGGTGTCAAGGAAACCTTAAGCCCTCTTAAGGTAGAAGAAAAACCAACAGTCGAGAAAGATGAAAGTAGTAATTTGCTAACAAAGTCCGGTTTCTTTAATGTGATGAAAGAAATACAACAAGTTTTTTCCCTCGTGGTAGTTGAATAGAATAAAAGTCAAGAGGAGGTTCCCATAATCGTCCAACTGCTACTTCAGGAGTTCAAGGATGTAACTCCAATGGAAATTCCCGCCGGACTCCCCCCGATGCGAGAAATTCAGCATTGCATTGACTTAATTCCAGGAGCTTCTATTCCAAATAAAACAACTTATTGGATGAGTCCAAAAGAGAACGAAGAGCTCCAAAGGAAAGTTGAAGAGTGACTTGAAGCGATTTTACTAGCTTTTACTAGTCGCTCACCCGCAAGCGAACGGGTTCACTGTAGTATTAGCAAGTATAACGACCAAGTATATCGAACCCGAGGGACAGTGTATATGCGAATAGATCCCTGAAGATCTACGCGTCGTAGTTAATATGAGTGTATTGTTTTTGGATTTTTGGAAAGATTGATTAAAAGACTAAATTAAACTAAGTAAACTAAAATACTAAGAAGACGAATTGACTAAAGGTTGTGTTCTAATGAGAGATGGTGATGCTTAGGATTGGAATCCCTACGTATACTAACGGAGCAGGTACATAATCAGAATAACTGTGACACACAAGAATTAACCTAAGTATAAGAATGCAAGGTGAAAGCTCAAGATCATAAACCCTAATACTTTACCCTAACACTCGACTTCACTAATCTACTAACAAGTTAATAGATTGTGCTTAATTAATGAGACCCTAATTTAACTAAGGTGATGCGGTCGTCCTCCTTCGCTAAACCGGTAGATGAATTAACCTTTCCTAAACTCTCTAGTTAAGTCTACTCGTTGTTAAAGAGTGATACAGTCGTCCTCTCTCTAACACCTTTCGAACGAAATTCAAGAGCGAAGTCTAGATTAATTTTAAGAATTCATTAACCAAGAGAATTAAAACCTAACGTCACGAGTTACTCTAACTACATACCCACAACCTACTTCTACGAGTTCATCCTACCCTAAGCATGCAAGGGTTTTAACAAACATAAAAGCAATAGAAGAAACGACGAACATAAACATAATGAATTGAAGAACGAAAATATAAAACATGAACTAGGGTTTAAAGAAATAAACACTAAGAACTGAAATTTAATTAACTAAAATGAAGTTTCAAAGTGTTTAGGGTTTAGGGTTTGTATGCAAAAGGAACTAAAAACGAAAAGAAACTAAGAATTTGTATGCAAAACCTCAACAAAACGTAAATAAAGCTTGTTCCTCTTCAAAAACTAAGTCTAAAGTTATTTCTAAGTTCCGACATTCTTCAAAACGTGTTTGGGAGAGGTATATATAGGCACGGGTCGAAACGGGAGTTAATGGGCCGAAAATACGCATCCGGAGGCAAAAATCCGAAGTTGCTCGAGCAAAACGCTCGAGCGGTCCCGCTCGAGTAGTGTAGCTCGAATGACACAATCGCTCGAGCGGTTCCGCTCGAGCCGGTCGAGCGCTGAAATTACACTGTATGTTTTGGGCGCTCGAGCAATTCGCTCGAGCGGTGGCGCTCGAGCTGCTCGAGCGCAATAAAAGTTCTGTAAGTCTTAGGCGCTCGAGCAATGCGCTCGAGCGGTGGCGCTCGACCTAGTCACTCGAGTGACTTCCAACTCATCCCAACTAATACTTTTCCTCGTCCACACTAATACCAATCGTATTTCTTCAATATCTTCTCATCCGGGCATCCGTTTGAGTTGATTCAAAGTCCTACGAACTCCATTTTTCGTCCTCTATTCACCTATGAGCATCAAAGAGACAAATTCATCCATGTGTAGAAATAATGCTCAATTGACTCTAAATACTCGATAAACTCGACCAAAACTAGGGTGTTTCTAGCTACGAATCATGACAATTTCACGCCTAATCAACCCCCCCAAACTTACCATATTGCTTGTCCCCAAGCAATGAAATAATAAGTCAAGTGAAATTGTTAGGAATGAGTAAGAAAAATCAATCATGCAAGCTAGTGACCTCAAGCTTCAAAAGTCAATCACCCGTATACTCACTCACTTTCTTTTATCGTACTCATGCAACAATGACAAGAAACACTAGGATCAAGCATGGATGTGCACTCAACGATGTGTTTCGCTCCCTCACAAGTGTATAACAATGATCAAGGGACTCACTCAAAAAATCAATCACACAAATTGGTAGCCATAGGCTTGTAAGTGCTCTTAACTTCGACCGTACTCTAGAAATCAATGCCGAATCAAAAAGGGCTTTTCTCAAGGTTGTAATGTCTGCTCTTTGGACAGGTGGGATAACAATATGGGTAAGTGACTTAAGTGAATGGAGAATAGAAAGTCAAACTTTGGCACTTCGAGATTAGGAACAGACTACTTCAAACATATTCAATCAACACTCTTTCAATTCCACTTCTCTCAACACTTCAATTTTTTCTTTCTCACTCTTTTCACTTTTTTTTTTCAATCACTTTTTTTTCTTTTTCGCACAACACATGAGCTCATTTTTTTCTTTTGCTCGTTCTCAATTTGTTTTCTCTTTTTCCCACATCTCATAACTTCATCACACCTTCTTCTTCTATTCACTCAACAAACATCCTTTTCCTTTTTCAACTCAATTCACTCCCTTCACATTCACACTTTCCTATTCTCCACTCAGATTGGGACAAAAAGGCTTAGGAATTGGAATAGTGTTCATATGTGCTAGCAAATAAAATAGGCTTTAGGCTCAAAGGGGCTAGCAAGGGATCAATGTCATTGGTAAGGAAAATTTTGGCTAAGTGACTCAATTAAATCAAAGATGGCCTAAGATCACATTCGGCATATCAAACTGGACACAATCAAGAAGCAAGAGCACACACAAGTTCTAGCATCCTCTAAGGTGATGATTCACTCACAAACGAAGAGATTAAATCATGCATTTAAATCTCGTAAGGCTCAACTCTCACGGTTTTCACATCCATGCTAGTCTAGTGCACTCTCACTCTCATCACACAAGTACTCAAAAGAAAAATTCACAAGCATACAAGTTCTTTCTCAAATCAGCTCAAACTCAAACACTCACACAAAAGAATTTCTAACTCACCCTTACAACTCACTCTACTCATCAAATCATACTCAAAGATAGCAATCAACAAGCATAAGATGATTGATAGGCATGAAATATGCAATAGCGAGTCAAATCAAAATCACCCCAAGGAGTATCTCAACAATCTAATAATCAATCAAACTCAATTCAAAGATAAGGGCGTGCATGCATGTGCAATGTAACAAGAAACATAAAAAACTCCACCCCCCAAACTTCGACCTTGCGAAGAGGTCTAAGTTTGGGGTTGTGGGTTACCTCAACCAAATAATTCCATTTCTCTCACTAGCTTTGCACACTTCCTTGTCTCAAGTTGGTTCCTTCAATCTCCACTCCTTTGGTACTCCATGCTACCTTTACTCCTTTAGAGACAAGCCTACAAGCAACTCACTCAAATATGAGGTTAAACATACGACTCAAAATAACTCCCTAATAACTAAAAAAACTCAAAGCAAATAAATAAAAAAATAATGGGTTGCCTCCCATTCAGCGCTATTTTTAAGGTCCTCATGCAGGACCAAGCTCAAAGGAGCTTATGGGACATCATACTCAAATTTACCTCCCTCACTCTCATGAGAGTGGTGTTTGAACTCCTTTCCTTGATGCCCCACCATCATGAGCCCTTTTGCTCTCTTCTCATTCCCCAGTGTTATGGATCTCAACTCCTTCTTTCCTTTATCTGGAGGAGTCTTACTAAACAATTTCTTGAATTTTGACTTCTTCTTCTTAACTCCTCCTTTTCCCTCTAGCTGGACCACGTCCACTTTCTTTACCTCTTCATCCTTCAACTTCTTCACTTTATCCCTATCAGAATAATCAAGATCATAATGCTCATGGGTTAAATAATCACATGAAGGACTAACAAAATCACGAGTATGAGAAAGATTAGGGATAGAAGGTGTGTCTTCAACACGAGGATCAATTGCATCCATGCAATACAAGCTCTCATTCTCCCTCGGGTGCTTCATGGCTTCATATAGGGAGATCTTCACTTCTTGATCATCCACCTTAAATGTAATCTTCCCATTTGCCACGTCTAGCACCATGCCCACCGTAGCTAAGAACGGTCTTCCCAAGATCAGGGGCACGTGCTCATCTTCCTCCATCTCTAGCACTACAAAGTCGGCTGGAAAAATGTGATCTCCAACTCTCACTAGGACGTCTTAAACCACACCTTGAGGTCGAGTAATAGACCGGTCGGCAAGTTGAAGCGTCATCATTGTGGGTTGAAGTTCACCACCTTCCAGCTTCTTGAAAAGCGACAAGGGCATGAGATTGATGCTCTCCCCTAAATCACATAGCGCTCCTTTCTTGATCCCGTTCCCAATGTCACATAAGATCGTGAAGCTCCCGGGATCCTTCAGCTTCGGTGGAAGCGCCTTGTGCACTAATGCACTCACCTCGTGGTTCAGCTGCACCAACTTCGGCTCATCCACTCGCCGTCTTTTCGCGATCAAGTCCTTCAAAAACTTCGCATAGTGAGGCATCTGTTCCAAAGCATCATAAAAAGGAATGTTAATGTGGAGTTGTTTAAAAACATCAAGAAATTTTGCAAATTTTTCATCAAGCTTCTTCTTCATGAAGCGTTGTGGATACGGGACGGGTATCACAGATTTGGGTACCCCCCATTCATCTCTTTCTGTTTCTTTCACTTTATCCCTTGCTTCCTTTGCCTTTTTCCACTTTGGAACTCTCTCACTCTCCTCATTGCCTTCTTCTTCGAGCTCTTTGCTCTGATGAGGCTCATCCACATCTTTATGCTTCTCAATCCCTTCACTTTTAATCCCCTTCTCAACTTGGGGCGTCTCAGAATCAGCAGGCATCTGAGGACCTTCATAGTTGGTTCCACTTCTTAACTGGATAGCCTTGCAATGCTCTTTCGGGTTCCCCTCCGGCATTCTATTCACTGACTTTACAATCTGGCTCATCTGGAACTCTAAAGAAGTGAACCTTCGATTGTTCTCTTGTTGAGTTCTAGTCCACTCAACATTCATCTTCTGGAGTTCTTGATCACATTGATCACCCTTCTTATGCAACTCCTTCACATCATACTCCAAGGATGACAACCGCTTGCTCCCTTCCTCCACCTTCTGAAGGATCGCTCTCAGCATCTCCTCGGTTGATGCACCACCTTCTCCACCAGGAGGTTTAGACCCCGGATCAACACCTGCAGGAACAGTAACACCAGCTTTTGGGTTAGCATAAGAAAAGTTCTCATTCTTCCTCCATGTATTTTGAGGAGGCTGTTGGCCTCCTTGAACTCCTTGTGTGTTCCTCCATTGATTTTGAAGTGGCTGAGGGCCTGGAGGTACAAATGGTTGGCCATAAGAAGGCCTTCCATACTAATTTCCACCTTGGTAGCCATTCTGGTTGTAATACGGACCTCCCATGTAATTGGCTACCTCTTGCTGTCCACTTGGTTGGTCTACTCTCTCATTCTCTACTGCATGCTCTCCAACCAAACTCTTCCCCAACTCGAGGTTGTTGATCTTCTCCATCATGGCCATCAATAGCCTTCTCGTTCCTTCACCCTCTTCAACCTGATGCACTCTCTGAAAATCTGCATCCACACCCCAAGCACCGGCATTCGTGACAATGTTGTCCACGATCTCTCTACACCTATCTATGCCTTGATTCAGGAATGCTCCTCCCGCACAAGCGTCTAAATGGTCTTGCCCCGCCTTGTTGGCACCACTATAGAAGAATGCCATAATATCCCCATCATTGTACCCGTGCTGCGGGCACTCAATTAGCATGTTTGAGTATCTTTCCCACGCTTGGCGTAAATCCTCTCCAGACTTCTGGCGAAAGGACGAGATCTCAATTCTAGCCTTGATCGTCCTAGATGGAGGGTAGAATCGCTCGAGGAACAGACGCTCGAGCTCAGTCCAAGTGGTTACACCTCCCCTTTGGAGCGTGTTGTCATACCACTCCTTGGCTATTCCCGTCAATGAGAATGTGAACAGCCTAAGCCTCTTGGCATCTTCAGACATGCCATTGTAATTAAATGTTGAGGCTATCATGAGAAAGCTCCTCAGATGTGTGTGAGGATTCTCCTTCCCAATCACCCCCTTGAACTGATTCTCGGTAAGTAGCTTAAGAATTCCCGGGGATATCGAGAAGTTGTTCGCCTCAACAGGAGGCAAAGCCACTCCATCATAGTACCGCTGTGGCTGCGCTACAAACCTCCCTCGAATAGCCATATTATGATCTACGTTCTGAGGAACGTGTTGAGGATTAGCAGTATGTACTGGTACTTGTTGGGGTGGTGGTGGGTAAACAGGTGGTTGATTATAGACTGGGGGTGGAGGATACGGGTATGGTGGGTAAGGATAAGGTGGGTATGGGTAATGTTGGTATACTGGGTTGTTGAAAGGGTTATTTGGGTTTTGTGGGTAAGCAGGGTTTTGGTTATGGCTTTGGGGTTGTGTTTGTGCAGAGTTGATTGTGTCTTGTGGGTTCGGGTGTGGGCTCTCAGTCCCCCCTATGGGTATCTGCTGATTACTGATGTTTCCATTGGCACCCTCTGCCCGTTCCACAAGAGCTGTATACTCTGCAGCTATTTTGTCTAACTCCCCAAGTTCATCAGAAATCTTGTCCTTGTTTCCCGCGGCAGTAGTCATTCTTCTCAAGAATGCTCGGTTCCTTCTGGCTATTGTCTCAGGATCTGCAGGTAATCTCTCTTCGCTCGTATTGCCTTGTGAGCGTGTTTTCATAAACCTGAAACACTAGTAGAAGGATCAAAACGCAACTGACCAATGAATGGAAATAAAAGTAAAAACAGAAAATAAATCACCCACTACTAACTACTAAGCTATCTACAAGTCCTATTCAAAAAGCATACAACTCCATCCCCGGCAACGGTGCTATTGACTTGAAGCGATTTTACTAGCTTTTACTAGTCGCTCACCCGCAAGCGAACGGGTTCACTGTAGTATTAGCAAGTATAACGACCAAGTATATCGAACCCGAGGGACAGTGTATATGCGAATAGATCACTGAAGATCTACGCGTCGTAGTTAATATGAGTGTATTGTTTTTGGATTTTTGGAAAGATTGATTAAAAGACTAAATTAAACTAAGTAAACTAAAATACTAAGAAGACGAATTGACTAAAGGTTGTGTTCTAATGAGAGATGGTGATGCTTAGGATTGGAATCCCTACGTATACTAACGGAGCAGGTACATAATCAGAATAACTGTGACACACAAGAATTAACCTAAGTATAAGAATGCAAGGTGAAAGCTCAAGATTCTGAACCCTAATACTTTACCCTAACACTCGACTTCACTAATCTACTAACAAGTTAATAGATTGTGCTTAATTAATGAGACCCTAATTTAACTAAGGTGATGCGGTCATCCTCCTTCGCTAAACCGGTAGATGATTTAACCTTTCCTAAACTCTCTCGTTAAGTCTACTCGTTGTTAAAGAGTGATACGGTCGTCCTCTCTCTAACACCTTTCGAACGAAATTCAAGAGCAAAGTCTAGATTAATTTTAAGAATTCATTAACCAAGAGAATTAAAACCTAACGTCACGAGTTACTCTAACTACATACCCACAACCTACTTCTACGAGTTCATCCTACCCTAAGCATGCAAGGGTTTTAGCTGGACATGGTTTTAACAAACATAAAAGCAATAGAAGAAACGACGAACATAAACATAATGAATTGAAGAACGAAAATATGAAACATGAACTAGGGTTTAAAGAAATAAATACTAAGAACTGAAATTTAATTAACTAAAACGAAGTTTCAAAGTGTTTAAAGAAATCAAACTAATGAAAATGAACTAAAAACGAAAAGAAACTAAGAATTCGTATGCACAACCTCAACAAAACGTAAATAAAGCTTGTTCCTCTTCAAAAACTAAGTCTAAAGTTATTTCTAAGTTCCGGCATTCTTCAAAACGTGTTTGGGAGAGGTATATATAGGCACGGGTCGAAACGGGAGTTAATGGGCCGAAAATACGCATCCGGAGGCAAAAATCCGAAGTTGCTCGAGCAAAACGCTCGAGCGGTCCCGCTCGAGTAGTGTAGCTCGAAAGACACAATCGCTCGAGCGGTTCCGCTCGAGTCGGTCGAGCGCTGAAATTACACTGTATGTTTTGGGCGCTCGAGCAATTCGCTCGAGCGGTGGCGCTCGAGCTGCTCGAGCGCAAGAAAAGTTCTGTAAGTCTTAGGCGCTCGAGCAATGCGCTCGAGCGGTGGCGCTCGACCTAGTCACTCGAGTGACTTCCAACTCATCCCAACTAATACTTTTCCTCGTCCGCACTAATACCAATCGTATTTCTTCAATATCTTCTCATCCGGGCATCCGTTTGAGTTGATTCAAAGTCCTACGAACTCCGTTTTTCGTCCTCTATTCACCTATGAGCATCAAAGAGACAAATTCATCAATGTGTAGAAATAATGCTCAATTGACTCTAAATACTCGATAAACTCGACCAAAACTAGGGCGTTTCTAGCTACGAATCATGACAATTTCACGCCTAATCAAAGAGCTATTAACCAGAGGTTTGATCCAAGAAAGCAAGAGTCCCTGTGCGGTTCCAACCCTCCTTATGCCCAAAAAGCATAACACCTGGTGAACGTGTGTGGATAGCCGAGCAATTAACAAGATCATCATCAAATACAGGTTTCCCATTCCTCGTCTCGATGATCTACTAGACCAACTACATGGAGCAACAATCTTTTCAAAGATCGATCTAAGAAACGGATATCACCAAATCCGTATGAGGCCCGGTGATGAATGGAAGACAGTTTTCAAGACCAGGGACTTACTCTATGAATGGATGATAATGCCTTTCAGACTCTAAAACGCTTCTAGTACTTTCATGCGACTATGAATCATGTTTTCAAATCTTTCAATGGAAAATTCGTGGTGGTCTACTTTGATGACATCCTGATTTATAGCCAAAATCAAAATGTTCACTTGGAGCATTTTTATCAAGTGTTTACTGTCTTACGGGAGAAAAAGTTATACGCTAACTTAAAGAAGTGTGAATTTGTGACCGATAAACTAGTCTTCCTAGACTATGTTGTTTCAGGTGCCGGTATTATGGTGGACCCTAGTAAAGTAGAGGCAATTACGCCTTGGCCCATTCCAACGACCATCTTTGATATTCAGAGTTTTCATGGCCTTGCATCCTTTTACCGTCGATTCATCAAAGGGTTCAGTACCATCATTGCTCTGAATACTAAATGCCTAAAGGGAGGACAGTTTGCATGGACTTGTGAAGCACAACAAATTTTTGAACTTATCAAAAGAAAGATGACCGAAGCACCTATCCTGGCACTCCCCGACTTCAGCAAAGTGTTCGAAGTGGACTGTGATGCTTCTAATGTTGGCATTGGGGCTGTTCTAAGTCAGGATGGGAGACCTATTGCTTTTTTTAGTGAAAAGCTTGCTAATGCTGGAGCAAGATATTCTACCAAGAAGCACTTAATTAGGTTCATTTATAGCCACACAAATTAAAAGGAAACCAACACACCTTTCTCGAAAATTAAGCACATTTGCAAAAATTTAGTATGAAAAATGCAAGAAATTCTATAAAATTAGGCAAATTAAGGACACAAATTTTGCGTAATTTTCACACTAATCAATGGGATAAATTGTTTTGTTAAGACCATAACTTAAAGGGTAGCTAAATAAAGACCATAACTTTTTAGACTGGCAGATGAGGACAATAACTTTAAAATGTGGCAAATTGAGACAAACCAGCTTGAATCAATGCAAATCGGGCTAATTGGCCTAGTTTGGGCTGTAATTCGGGTCAAATCGGACCAATTTGGCATTATTTCGGGCTGAACTTGACCTTTATTTGCAAAACTTTAAATTTTACGGTCTTTAAATTGTCAATCTAAAATGTTATATTCCTCATTTTGCCAACCTAGAAATTTATTGTCCTTATTTTGCTAGCCCGAAAAGTTATGGGTTTCATTTTGCCATCCCCTTAAATTAAGGTCCTGAAAAAATATTTTTCCCCTAATCAATGTGTGGATTTTTTTTTTTTTAAGGCAATAACCCAAATCACCGAAAAAGGTTCCTGAAGAACAGGGGACTTATTCTTGGAAAGATGGCTGCCCCATATAGAAGATCTCCAATGCCACGAAATGAGATAGTTCCTGAGATGGCGGCACAACATCAGAGGTTTGATTTTCTGACAACTAACTTGGGACTCAATATCGATTTCTGGACCGTGTATCCGAGTGCTAATATAGGTATTTCAATTTTTAGCTTTTTTATTTTTTGGTCACTAAGGGAATGTTTTTTCTTTTAGTTGTAGTGTATGTCTCTCCTCTCCTACAAAATTATTTTAGAACCAACATATTTAGTTTAATCGATTATCATTGTTCCACGATTCCGCTGCATCAAGCGGCCTGCCCACTCTGCAACAATTTGTTGTTTGTGTTTGGGGTGTTTTGTTGTTCTCTAAAATAATTTTCAACTTGGATCATTGAATTTTTCACACTACAAAAATAAAGCACAGATTAGCGACCGATTTAGAGACCGATTTTCGATCACAAAATAGGATTTGCGACCGATTTAGCGACCGATAACGTCTGTCGCTAAAATGCGGGTAGCTAATTTAGCGACCGCATTTTTAGGTCGGTTACTAATTAGCGACCGCCGCCACAGGCTGTCTCTAATATTAGCGACCGCCTCAGGTCGGTCTCTAATCCATTTGGATAAGACCCAATTGGATCATGGATTTGCGACCACCTCAGGTTGCTAATCTTATTTTTAATAAAAATAATTTTTTTAATTTAAAATTTACGATTAGCGACTGATGTGGCGGCGGTCGCTAATCGTCGAACCTGCGAAAAAAAAAAAAAAAAAAACTCAGTGGGTTCGAACCCGCGCCAATTGGGGTACGGGCGGGGCGTGAACCATTGAGCCACTGACCCACTAGCTTATATTAGGCAAGTCATATAGTATATAAGCCCTTATGAGACTTGTAGAAATAAATGGGCAAATATGCGCCCAAGGGGAATCGAACCCACAACCTCCGGGTGACATAAAGGAGGTGTGAACCATTAGGACACATGCTATGTTGTTCGTTTATTTGCATTTAATTGTATATAACCTCAAATTGACTCCCAATTTTTTTTAAAATTTATCAAATTAATTCTTTTTTTTTTAATTCGTTTATATATATATATTTACTAACTTTATTTTTATTTTGTAAATTTAATATTTTACACTAATATAAATTATTAACTTATTTGTTTTTATGCATTTAATTGTATATAACCTCAAATTGACTCCCGTTTTTTTTTTAAATTCACCTAATTAATTCCTTTTTGTTTCTAATTCATTTATATGTATATATATATATATATATTTACTAAATTTTATTTTTATTTTTTAAATTTAATCTTTTACACTAATATAAATGATTAATTTATTAGTTTTATGCATTCAATTGTATATAACTTCAAATTGAGTCCCTTTTTTTTATAATTCATCAAATTAATTATTTTTTGTTTCTAATATATATATATATATATATTCACTAATTTTTTTATTTAGTAAATTTAATATTTTAAACTACTATAAATTATTAAATTAATCAAATTAATTTTTTATGTTTTTAATTTATTTATATTTATATATATATATATATATTTTTTACTAATTTTTTTATTTTATAAATATAATATTTTACACTAATATAAATTATTAATTCAAATTGAGTCCCTTTTTTTTTAATTCATAAAATTAATTTTTTTTTGTTTCTAATTTATTTATACATATATATATATATATATATTCACTAATTTTTATATTTTTTAAATTTAATATTTTAGACTACTAAAAATTATTAATTTATTCATTTGTATGCATTTAATTGTATATAATTCCTTTATGTTTATAATTCACACATATACATATACATATATATATATATATATGAAATTGAGCCTTTTTTTTAAATTCATCAAATTAATTCCTTTATGTTTATAATTCATATATATATATATATATATATTAATTTTTTATTTTATTTTATAAATTTAATATAAATTGAGTCCCCTTATTTTATTTTACTCCAAATTGTATCCCCTTTTTTTTTTAAATTCATCAAATAAATTTTTTATGTTTGTAATTAATTTATATATATATATATATATATAAAATACTAAATTTCTCTTTATTTTGTAAATTTAATATTTTACACTAATATAAATTATTAATTTATTAGTTTTTATGCATTTAATTGTATATAACGTTAAATTGAGTCCATTTTTTTTAAATTCAACAAATTAATTTTTTCAATATGTATCAATTTACAAAACAATTCATATTTTTGAATTTTTTTTTCTAGAATTTTTTTTTGGGAATTCTTTTTTATTTTGTATTTTTTTTTTGGTCATTTTGACAAATTTTAGGATTAGTGACCGCCAGAGGTGGTCGGTAATTTCGGTCGCTAATTTCCGGTTACTAATGAATATCACCCGTTTTTAAAAAGGGTCAAATTTACCGATTTGCGTCCGCCACCTGACGGTCGCTAATTATAAAATTGAAATTAGTGTCCGCCTTGGCGGTTGCTAATCGGACGGTTAAAAATAATTAGTCCTTTTGACCGACCTTTGGGATTAGTGACCGCCAAGGCGGTCTCTAATCGCACAAGATTAGCAACCGACCTTCCTAGGCGGTTGCTAATTAGTCGGTTTTGAGACCGATTTTATAGGCGGTCGCTAAATTTTTTTTTAGAGACTACCGATCAATTTCGGTCGCTAATATATGATTTTGAGGCCGATTACTAGGCGGTCGCTAATATCGATCTCTAATCCGCGAGTTTTTTGTAGTGTCATTTTATCATCGATTGACCTGTTTGATTCTCTCCAGCTTCATTCACATTCAGTTTGGACTGTACTTTAAAATTCAATTCTTAGTTTATGTTGTTCTCCTACTCATATTTGGTTATGATTCGTGATTTGTTCTTCACTTTTTATCCAAATGATTCAATTAATTGTTTCGGCGAATTGGCGAATTAGGTTAAGGTGCAGTTTCTTAAGTCTCTGTTTTCTCACCACAGTGACCGTTCTAGAAATTGTTGAGTCGTACCTTTGATTATACTGATGATTTTTGTTCAGTTTTTTTTTTTTTTTTGTGTAAATAAGCTTATTTTTAATTCATCCCACGAGTCGTTCCACGCGATTGAATTAGATTCTTTTGTCATAAAGTGTATGTGACAAAAATTATGACTCGTACACTTTTAAGGTAACAACTGAAATAGCAACTGATAGATGAAAAATTAAACCGTATGTAAGACAAATAAGAAGTTCAGAAATTTGTGAGGATGGGTAACACCAATTATTTGTTATTCAAACTACACAAATGTGAACACCAACAAAAAGAAGAGGAACTCCATAAAACAATATACTTGAGGGCTCAAACATACATGACAATAAGTAAAATATTTTAGAAAGGGGGATTCCTTGAAGATCCCTTTTAAGATCAACCCATCTCCTCTAGCTTTCTCAAACACCTCTTGGACGTCTGCAAAATTAATTTCATTATTAAAATAAATAACATGAATCTAGCAAGTTCTTCATACAATTAAAATAAAATTTGTTAGATATAATTACATTCACAACCCAATGGTACCATCCAATTATATATAAACAATGAAAAAATTATTTTTTCAGGACCATAACTTAAGGTGGACAGCAATACAAGGAACATAATTTTTTGGGCTGGCAAAATGAGGAATATAACTTTAAAATGTGGCAAATTGAGGACAAATCAACTTGAATCAATGCAAATCGGGCCAATTGACCAAATTTGAACTAGAATTTGGGTCCAAATCGAGCCAATTTGGCCTAAGTTCTTGCTGAATTTGGTCTTTATTTGCAAAACTTTAAAAATTACTGTCCATAAATTGTCAATCTAAAAAGTTAAGGTCCTCCTTTTGCTATCTAAAAAGTTATAGTCCTCATTTTGTCAGCTCAAAAAATTACGGTCCCCATTTTGCCTAAAAAACTAATTTTCACAATATATATAAAAATTTAGCTTGATGTAACTACATCAATTGACATGGAAGAGTTTAACAGCATGTTTGAAATAATTAAGATTCACATATGAGCTTATAAGCTTATAATTATTTTAGATTTTATAAGCACTATTAGCGTGTATGGTAAATAAGATGTTTAACTTATAAGATAAAAAAAAAAAAAACTTCCAATAGCTTATAAGCTGTAAAAAAATAAATTGGAATTTTCAAATTTATTTTCCTAACCACCTTCACCCTCAATCACCCACCCCACTTGGAACCACCCCACCCCTTCCTCGCCCGCACCCATCCACTTCCATCTCAACATAAAAAAAAATCTACTAAATTTAAAATTTAAAAAATATATTTATTATAAATTCTCAAATATATTATAAGTTGTATTAGCCAAACAATGTAGCAACTTATAAGCTACTTAAAAATTACATCTTATAAGCTCTTAAAACAAATTAAAAGATGTTAGAAATTATAAGATATTTCAAATAAGATTAATCAAAAGGGTACTAAATTAGGAATCCAATTAAAAGAGCGAGCATTGATGAAATTAAATTGTTAAGTAAAGAAAATAAAATTACTTCATTGGAAACAATATCCACACGATGGTGACCAGACCGGAAGCAAACATATTTAGAGTAGGGAAAAGAGGATGGATTGAAATAGAAATAGATATTATTGAGCGGTAAGTGTGAGGGCAATGAGGATGGAAGCTCTCTTATATAGCAAGAGAATGAATGTTCAGTAGCTGGCAAACGAATTTTATTTAATTGTTATTACACAATTAGTCAATAAACTAGTAAAGTCCAATTAAACCCATCCATTTGTACAATGTTGACCCCAGAAATCTGCTGATGAACGTGGGTAAAATTGATTTTTTTAGGACATTAGTTAGGCTGTCAATTTTAATTGATCACTAACCTTTGTTTTATTTTTATTTATTTTTGAAAAATTGTGCCAAAAACACCGAAATTGGCACGAAAAACTTAAAATAATTAAATAAAATCTGATTACTTATATATAAACTATAAACACACACACATATAGGTGGAGTTACTTTCGTGCTTATAATCACTTGTAACTTTGTAGGGGTTGTGTATCCCTTGAATTTATTTATCTATAAATTGTTGTTTCCAACACTGCAAGAAAATAATGATTTGCCTACGGAATTAAATTGCCCACAAAAATTTAACAACAAAAAAGTTTGTAGTAAAAATTGCCTACAATTTGCCCACAGAATTTTCTAATTATGAAAGCATCTACATTTCTCAACCTAAAACAACTTGCCTACGGAATTAATTTGACAACAGAATAAAATCCCTAGGTATAATTACCTACAAGTCATTTTCCTACAAAAATTTACCTACTACACAATTTGCCTGCGAAATTTCCGTAGGCAAATTATTTTGTAGGTGGGGAAGAAAGATACCTATACAATTATAAATTTTTGTAGGCATTTCGTAGACAATCCTCCCTACGAATTTTTTTGTTGGTAATTCCGTAGCCATTTTGTCAATTTCTGTAGGCAAATTTATATTTTCTTGTAGTGCAATTAAATAAAAAAGGCAAAATATATGCCAAATAATTGAGTGAAACTTGTTTATAAATGAACAATTTTGAACTGTATGAGTTGTTGCACTAAAATGTATTAGTTATTTTTAATAAATGGTTTGAGTTCCAGAGTTTAAGTTGTTTTCACTAAAGAGTTTGAATTGAAGGTTGTGCGTTATTTTACTAAAGGACATTGTTTTCATATGCGTTGTTCTATTAAAATTTATTGTAAAGTAGTTTATGTATGAACAAGTTTCACACTATACATATATAATACACTTTCCATCTCAGATCAACTTGCACAGTTGCACAAGCACACTTTTTAAGCAAAATTTATTATTGAACAAAGTAGTGACATATGGGTTGGTAAAATTACAAATTTGGTCCCATGAGAATTTTTCTATAACAATTTTGGTCCTATTTTTTTTTTTTGGTCCCATGTTTTGCAAATATGGTTCTTTCCGTTAATTTTTGGGACCAAAAATGCGATTTTTTTGGATTAAAACTGCAAGAAAATAATGGAACAGCTGGCAAAGCAGTCAATTTATACAATTTTTTAGAACTAAAACTGCACTTTTCTTAGGACCAAAAGTGTCGAATAAACTATTGGACAAAAAATATTGAAAAATGACCATTTTTGCAGACCACCTATTCTCATAGGACCAAAATTGTCATTTATCCCCATATGGATAAGTATGTGTATATTTTTTGTGAATGCACGCACAAATCAGTTGTTTTTTTTTTTGGTAATATGCATGTTCTTCTGGTACGGATCGAAAATTTAATTTTCATGATATACTCCTCCGTCCCAGAGCTTTCTTCCCACTTCTTTTTCTTGAATAGTTTAAGAAAGTGTATTTGTTTAGGAATATATGGTGGGTCACATGTTGACTTTTGGGATAAAGTAATGAATAGTGTTGAAAAGTGAATTGTATGAGTGACACTTTGGTAATATTGTGTGAATTTGAAGATTAAAGGTTATATGTAATAAAGTGTTATTTTTGTCATTTATGGAATGAGAAAATTTACTGTGGGACAGCCCGAAAAGGAAAGTGAGAAATTTATTCATGGACCGATAGAGTCTATAATAAGAACCTCTCACAATTCTATGAACTTATTTAGGGCCCGCTTGGTTAGAGGTATTGATTATAGGGTAATAGGAATGATTTCTTTAGTAGTGTTTGGTATTATCAATACATTGCAATGAGATTGAAAATGAGAGATAATTTACTTATAAAGTGACCTCCTCATTCATTACCCTCGACTTGAATGATTCCTCAATCACTTTAATTCTCATTACCCTATAATCATCACCCCCAACCAAGCGAGCCCTTATTTGTTAATTTGCAGTCAACGAAACACTAGTACAAATTTGGCTTTGGATAGCGGTTATTTTTGCCCTTAGACAGCGGTTTTAAGGGCTGTCCAAGTAGCAGCTATCTAAGATCAGAAGCACTTAGATAGCGGTTAAAAACCGCTGTCTAAAGTAAGCACTTAGACAGCGGTTAAAAACCGCTGTCTAAAGTAAGCACTTAGACAGCGGTTGAAAACCGCTGTCTATTATAAATATATATTTTTTATTTACCCGCATTTTTTTTATTTACCCGAATTTTTTTTCTTCATTTTAGAATGCAGTTAATGGCATCCTAAAACCTATATAATTTTTTATATTTCAAAAAACCTATTTATATAAAATCAAAACCTATAATAATATATATACATCCAACACCAAAATATAAAAAAAAATATATATATATACACATCAATTAAATACACAAAAAATATAAAATATATATCATCACAAATTAATATATAAGTTACATGCTATCAAATGTTATAATGCCATAAAATACAAGAATCGATTGTAAAAGTATCTCATCCAATTCATTTTCCATTTGTCCATTTTTTTCTTGGTGTAAGAAACGACCGGACGATCATAGATAAACTGCAAACATTGAAAAGTTATTTAGATAATATTTTATTCAATGAACTAAGAAAAGGAGGTGAGAGCTAGGAATAACATTCTTGTTAGCACTGAAACACTTATGAAAGCAAAATTACAACAAATCTTGGCCACCTGATTAAATAATGAAGCATAATAACAACAATTCTTAGCCTGCCGATTAAATAATGAAGCATTTTTACAGTATGCGAAATTCGTGATACCAAACTATACTCAATTTCAACAAGACAATTAAGATGAATACTTGAGAGATGGATCCACCAATGCATAGGAGAAATATAAGAGAAGGAAGACTAATGCCAACTCATCGCAATTATAAATATAATCATTTACCAATTATGTACCAATAATGAGATGGAGGCCAAAATATGATTTAAGAATTTACCAATAATCATTTTTATGATTTAAGTATTTACCAATCATATACCAAGTATGTAAGAAAATTGCAAAACTACAATTCATTGCTAAACCTGAATCTGAGGCCAAAATAATGTAATGGAATTTTAAGAGGCAGTTGAGTTATTATTGAAGATATTGTTACTTCAATAACAATTTCCTCCCTGTTCCTACTACATCAATTTATACTAATTAAGAATAAATGCTCCTCAATCTCTCTTCCTCGTAGACTAATTTATGAGTGGCTAATCAGAAACTTAGTAACAAGAGGAATATAGCCGAGGCAAAGGTCAACAAATATTAAAGCTCGATAACACATTAGTAACCAGATACTACAATACATGGTATTATCTCGATAACAATCCAACATGTACATCTAAAAAGGAACAGAGAAGAAAAGGAATTTATCAATCTTTAGAAGAAAAAAGCTAAATTAAGTCCCAAAATATTCACTATTGATTGCTTAGTGATGGGATTGTAGATATAATAACTCTTTTTTGGTTGATCATATAGTAGTAATAGCAGACCATTGGGGTTATGGAGAGGTTCATTACCACCAAAGTTACAACAAGGTCAACAATCTTCTTGCTCAAAAACAACAAGATGAAATAAAGTTAATTAGCTCCTCTAAGAAAAGAATGATTTGTGTATCAATCTAATAAATCGTTGTTAGGAAGTATCATAATTCAAAACAAGCATTCAAGAAAAACAAAACCATACGGAAAGCAGAAAACCAATTTAAGTTCAACCAAAAAAAAAAGCATGAAAAAATAGAAAAGGTGGATACCATTACCTGTAAAAATCAATTCTTGAAGGAGCCAAAATGACAACAGAAAACATAAAATCAACCCGGAAGAGTTTCATGGATATATTTCATTGGCTGGCCATCCAAATCTAGAAGCTTATTGCAAGTTTTATCGAGAAAGCTGTAGGCCATAATCTTTTTTCGATGGACAAAAGTTTTATCAAGTCCTATCCTTAAGCTAAATTAAGAAATTGCAATCTGCTTTAGTCTCTAAGAAACAAATGATTCCTCATCTACCCCACAACACACTTGTAGTTTATGTCGAATATAAAAAAATCTTCCAAAAACACGGAATTTCGGAATTTGTAAGACAATTTGTGCATAGAATTATTGCAAAATTCAACTCAGTTATCAATTAAGATTATAAACATAACACAATCTACCTACATCTTGACACCCAAAGAGCAGCAGAGCTTAAGCAACCAAAAGCTAGAAACCATATATTTATCTACATATCAACATTTCACTTGTCCGAGTTATGGTTTATGCTTCGACCTAAAAAAATGCCAATTGAGCAAAATGCAAAATCAATTCACAAAATACAGATTGACCAAAAAGAGAAAGATGAAAATATCCAGTTGATAAAAGCAATAAATACCGCCGGCGGAGGAACGCTGACCGAGCTTGGAGGGCTGGGTACTGCCCAGAAAATTCAATTTGAATTTGAATTTTCGCAGGGCCGACTAAAATTTGACACAACTTGTCTTTCTCGCGAGCAAACTGTGCAAATTGAAAAAAAATTGTGAAAATATTAGCAAATTGTTTGACCTACAAAGATGTAACAAATCTTTAGTCAAAGACAGAGACGAAGATGAATAAGCGAGGCACTTAGAATCTTAAATTCCCAAAACATCTGCTAAAACTCTACTCATATCACAAATTTCCATTAATTTAAGCTACAAATAGATTAAAATCGAAGAAATATACCTCATCACGATAAGCTTAACAGGGTGTTTTCCCAGATCCTATTATACGGCTTCAAAAAGGGCCCGAAGCTGCGTTTTTCGCCAATCGATCCCTCTCCGTTTTCCCACTTCGCAAGGCCTTTTAAAGCCCGATCAACCTTGCTCCACCCAAATTCGAAACCCTCCATAACTACAAACCCTAATTTCCCTTGGCGGAGAGGGACGGAAAGGCGCGCCCTTCACGGTCTGTTCAAAATTCTAGCGGAGCGAGCAGAGTGCCGGGAAAGTTGGTGTTGGTTGGCGGCAACGTCAAGCGGTGGCGTCGGTGCGGCGGCCGCGTGAGGCTAACTAGGACGACGGATATTCGAGAGGGAGAGAGGCAGAGTACTGTATATATACTATACTGAATTATTTATTGAAGGGATATATTAATATATATGTGAAGGCCTTAGATAACCGCACTCTAGGATAAAAGAAAAAATTTAGAATTATTTTTCATAGAACCGCTATGCAAGGTATACTTATAATGCGGTTTTTAAGCGGTTAAAAACCACTATCTAATGCATTTTCTATTTTTTTTAATATTTATTGTATAACCGCTGTCTAAGATTTATTTTGGACAGCGGTTATTAAAAAGAGCTGTCTAAGTTTAAATGTGTAGTAGTGAAAATTTAGAAAGTGGATAGCATCACGTGTGGCATGCTTCTTGCAGCAATAATTAAAAGTCAAATCTTCCATGACGACTTTCTAATATTGTAAGTGATGATCACCTCTGAATTCGGGTAAGAATTATTGCTGATGGTTAGGAAGCCGACGAATGCAGCTACGGTAGATGAGCGACTAAGAAGAACCCACTTGAAGTATCAGCAGAATAAAATGGGGGAATATTTATAGAGGATGATTATAAGAAGATAGAAAGATAATTAAATGGGGTAGTGATTACCTTATTTAGGAGAAAATAACGTGTTCTTATTAACCACTATAATTACCCAATATTTATTTCCATTCTCATTAACATTGAAAAATTTCTAAACCAAGTGCCACCTCAAAGGCGTCTAGATTTATCGATTGATCTAAACAGTTATCTCCCAATACAACGTTAAACTTCCAATCCAATTCAAAGAATTATAATTTAACAAGAATGTTAACATTTATTAAAAAAAAAAAAAAAAAAACATGCTTTTCAAATTGGGATGCAGGGGAGATGAGGAATCACGATCATCACTCTGTTCAATGCATTTCTCTTTTAACAAGCTGAATATGATATTGACTTGAGATTCGAACACCACTCTATCCACAACTCCTCGATAGAATTGAGGGTCTGCAAACCCTCTGGGAATTCTTTCAACTTGAGACAATTCCTTATCTCCAACACCGAAATATTTTGATTGTACTGAAATGATCAAATTGCACTAAAAAAAATGCGGATTAGCGACCGATTTTCGATCGCAAAACGTGATTAGCGACCGATTTCTGACAAATAAAAATTGGTCGTTAAAACGCGGGTAGCTAATATTTGCGACCGTCTTTAGATATCGATCGCTAATCTACGACCGTTAAGGCGGTCGCTAAATAAATCGGGTCTGGCCCGGTCGGGTCATGATTTAGCGACCGAATTCAGGCGGTCGCTAACTTTAAATTTGATTTTTTTGACTAGCGACCGACCTGGAGGCGGTCGCTAATCTGCGAAGGAAAAAAAAGTGGCTCAGTGGGTTCGAACACGCGCCCATCGGGGTCCGGGCGAGACGCGAACCACTGAGCCACTAACCAACTAGGTTATATTAGGCAAGCCATGTAATATATAAACCCTTGTGAGGCTTG
The DNA here is from genome assembly GCA_947034835.1 of Ballota nigra. Classification (NCBI taxonomy): domain Eukaryota; kingdom Viridiplantae; phylum Streptophyta; class Magnoliopsida; order Lamiales; family Lamiaceae; genus Ballota; species Ballota nigra. Next base: position 12,573,106 of record OX344729.1, read on the forward strand.
TAGAAATAAATGGGCAAATATGCGCCAAAGGGAATCAAATCCACGACCTCTGGGTAACCCGGAAGAGGTGTGAACCACTAGGACACATACTCTTATTTTTCGTTTATTTGCATTTAATTGTATATAACCTCAAATTTACTCTCATTTTTATTTAAATTCAACAAATTAGTTTCTTTTCATTTCCAATTCGTTTATATATATATATTTACTAACTTTTTTTTTTTAATTTGAAAATTTAATATTTTAGACTTTTATAAATTACTAATATTTTCGTTCTTATGCATTTAATTGTATATAAATTCAAGTTGACTCCCTTTTTTTTTTTAATTTCATCAAATTAATTCTTTTTTGTTTCTAATTTATTTATATGTGTGTGTATATATATATACTAAAGTTTTTTTAATATTGTAAATTTAATATTTTAGACGAAAATAAATTACTAATTTTTTCGTTCTTATGCATTTAATTGTATATAAATTCAAATTGACTCCCGTTTTTTTTTTAAATTTCATTAAATTAATTCCTTTTCGTTTCTAATTCATTTATACATGTATATGTATATGATTATGCGTGAAATTGTTAGATTTTGGTGTCCGATTTGCCCATGTTTCGAGTATTTTTTATGAGTATTTGGAGTCAATTGAGTATCATTTTTATAAACTCTTTAATTTATATCTTTGGTTTTCATAGATGGATAGAGAACAAAAAGAGAAGTTCGTAGGACTTTGAATTGGCTAAAACAGACTCCCGGTTGAGGAGATATGAAGATTTTACGAACATGTGTACTGCTGCCAAAAAGTGCTCGAGGTCAAGTGGTCGTGCACTCAGTGCACGAGTTGAATCAGGTCGTGCACTAAGTGCACGAGCTCCTCTGGTCGTGCACTTTTTCAGTTCTGGAAGTTTGGAGTGCTCGAGCTGCACTTGCTCGTTCACTTAGTGCTCGAGCTGTACTCGAGTAGACGCGTATTTTTGGCCCAAAAATGCCCAAATTCGATCTCAAGCCTATTTATACCCCTTTCCAAGCATATCAACGGAGGAACACATATTTTGACATAGTTTTCGAAGGAGAAGAGCTTGGGAAGGAGTTTTGAAGAATTTTATACGTTGTAATCGAGGTTTTAATTTATGAATTCTTAGTTTTAGTATTTCTTTTGAACGTATTAGATTAATTCTTTCTTTCTTTAATCTTTGAGTCGATAAACCCTAGTTTTTCATATTTATATAGATTTCTTTGGAGACTTTAATTTGTTCTTTCGTTTATATTCTTGATTTTATTAGTTAATTCAATTATGCATATGTTTATTGTTCTTGTGATTGCTTTTATTATTCAAACCACTATGTTAGGCTAGAACCCTTGCATGTTTAGGATAGGATGAACTCGTAGAAGTAGGACGTTGGAACGTAATTAGGATAATTCGTGATGTATAGTTTTAGTTCTCTTAATTAATGAACGCTTAAAATAAATTCCGCATTTACCTTTGAATTTAGTACGAAAATAGTTAGAGAGAGGACGACTGTATCACTCTTTAATAACTATTAGGCTTAAGGAAAGGGTCTTAGAAGGGGTTTATCATCTACCAGTTTATCTAGGGAGGACGACCGCATCACCTTAGTTAAAGTAGGGTCTCATTAATTAAGCACAATTCATATTAACTTATTTAGTGGATTAGTGAAGTCGGTTGATAGGACGAAGTATTAGGATTAACTATTGAGCTTTTAGTCTTGCAATCTAATACGCTTAGGATTATTACTTGCACATCACAATTATTTTAGTTCCCGTACCAACTCCGTTAGTATACGTAGGAATTCCTATCCCGAGCATCATTATCTCATATTTGCAAACAACCCTTAGTTAATTAGTTCATTCGTTCTTTAGCATAATTATTATAATTTAGTTTATAATTAATTTCTTAAAAAGCAAAAACATACACTCATATTAACTACGATGCGTAGATCTTCAGGGATCTATTCGCATACATATCTTCCCTTGGGTTCGATAATACTTGGTCCCTATACTTGCCAATACTACAGTGAACCCATACTCTTGTGGGGTAACATATAAACTATAACATATAAATATAATCAAATATATATCAACTATAACATATACAAATATAATCAATTATAACATATCAACTATAACATATATAAATAGAATCAAATATATATCAACTATAACATATATAAATATAATCAACAATAACAAACATAACTATCCTACAAACATATATAATTAATATTGTTTGAAAATTATAATTCATAAAATTAACATAATTTAAAAATAATTTAAACAGTTAAAATTTTGAAAACTCACGGTTATTGTGTAGAAGGGCGGCAGCGACGGCGGCGGCAGCGGCGGAGTAGGAGGAGGAGTTTTATGAGTATGTATAAAATGACGTATGGAGAAGGTATTTATAAAGGAGTAAAAAAAATTTGCGACCGCCTAATTCCAGATTTTTGGTCTTCTTGACCGAATCTGTCGGTTCAGTTTGACAAATTTAACATTTGCGATCGCCTGTCGGCGGTCGCTAAACTTCCAGCATTGATGACCCTCAACCATTACCAAGACGGGTCAAACATTACAAATTTGCGACCACTGAATGGCGGTCGCTTATTTTAAATTTAAATTCAGAGACCGCCTCTGCGGTCGCTAATCAGGCGGTAAGTAGGGTTGGTCAATTTTGACTGTCTTTTCAGTTTAGCGACCGCCTATTTGGTCGTAAGTGGTCGCTAATATTTAAGTTTAGAGACCGATCTTTGTGTCGGTCGCAATTTTTTTTTTAATTTGAGACCCGTTGTTTTCTTCGGTCGCTAAAATCGGTCGTAAACACGTGATTTTTTTTGTAGTGTTGGGAGATGTACTAATTTGTATAATTCCACAACATTGAGTTTGCCTGTGGTAAACCACTATCCATTTCAGCAATATCCAATTCTTTGAAGCATGGAAATTGACTTGGAGCACTCCTTAATGGTTTGCAATTTTTAATACTCAGATATTCAAGCCATGGAAATACCTTTACTACAGCACTTGGAATTTCTATTTCCACCCACTCCGTCAAATTTGGCAAATCTAGAAAATGGAGGCAATTAAGAGCCTGTTTGGCTATGCTTATTTGAAACATTTTATAAATTTTTTTAAGAGCTTATAAAATTTAATTTTTAAGTATATTATAAGTTGCTTGTTTAACTAATACAACTTATAAAATTTTTTAGAATTTTAAAAAAAAATTAATATAATTTTTTTATTTAAAGATAGAGGTGGGTGGGGTGGGGGTGGGGTGTGGGGTGAGGTGGTTCCAGGATGGGTTGGATGGTTGGGGTGGAGTGGAGATGATTAAGAAAATAAGTTTGGAATTCCAACTTATCTTTTTACAGCTTATAAGCTGTTATGAGCTTATTTTATAATCTTATAAGCTGTTAAACATTTTATTTTAGAAATAATGTCAATCCTAAGCTTGAAAGATGGTAAAACTATAAATTTAAAGCCTAAAAGATTTTTCCTATCGATTCAGGTATGAAAGATAGAAAACTATCAATCCAGAACCTGAAAGATGGAACCTATCAATTTAAGACTCAAAGATATTAAGACTATGTTTGACATATTATAATTTTTATCTTATTTATTTATACACGTTATTATTTTTTCGTTAATTTTTTTGTTTCTTATTTTTTCAATCACATGAAATTAATATATATTTATATTTTTTGAAATAATATCTTTCACCTTAGGAAGGCCTAAGACAGAGCTTGATACCTTATGCACTAGATCGTGCATCCTATAATGTCTTGTATTTATATCTATCCACAACTTGCAATAAAGAGCTATGCAGAAGAAGGATGAAAAATTTGTGACCAACATTCTCCATATCACTTGTTTGAGAAGATTGAAATAATCCAAAGCTCAATCAACTTATTCGGGTCAAATGGAGCGCCGTTAAGGAAAACCGAACAATAAGCAAAACACCTGTTGATTGATGGTGAGACAAATTAATGATCAAAGCTCAATTTCAATATCTTTGAGATATTATTTTCATGTTCTCCAACACTGGAAAGCCAATTATCTTTGATTGAAAGCCAATCGTATTTGGATTTACCACGCAGAAATCCCCCAACAATATTAGCCGCTAATGGTAGACCTTGATATCCTTTGGCAATATCCCTTCCAACGAATTCAAACTCCGATGATCCTATATATATCTCTTTCTCCAAAAGCTTTTGCCTTCATTATACAAAAGCAACAATATTCTGATGAGCCTCTCAATTCATAAATTGGAAGTGTTCCCACAATTGAGGCAACAACACAATTTCTTGTAGTAATGATGTCATTTCCCAAGAACAAATTCTAGCAATGGGTTGATAAAATTATCTCAAATCCACAATGCTTCTTGAAGCTTTTCAGAACAACCTCCCTGTTCTCAACATCAACCTTCCCTGGAAACAATGTGGTACAAATATACTTAAAAAGCAAAATGGGATCAATTTAGTCCTATATTTTTTCAAGTTTCGCCAAAATGGTCCTAATTTGGTGAAAAATGGTTCTAATTGATTTTTATTTTTTTATTTTTTTCAAGTTCTTTTTATTTGGCAAAGATGCCCACCTAGCGTGCCACATTGAAAAAAAAAATCACATCATAGGCTTCCCCCGAAAAATCTAGTGTGCATGACTAAAAAGGTGGTATTTTATGATTATGCGTTCGATTAGGACTTAATTGGAGAAATGTGAATTGATACGGGACTAAATTGGTAAAGAAAATAAATATAGGACCAAAATGGTGAAGTTTTGTACATTTTTAGGCCAATTAGGATCATTTTGGTGAAACTTGAATAGATATGGGACTAAATTGATAAAGCAAATAAATAGAGGACTATTTTGATAAAGGTGAAAAGATAGGGGACGGATTTGTTCTAAATCCCGATCAAACTCTGTAGAAACATGAACCCAAATATAATAAAATATAAATTATGATTACTAAATTCATCAAACTTAAATTTTTAAATAATGTTTTTCAATCATACGACAGTTTGTTCTATTATAAACTAGAAATAATTGCCCTCTACTGTACAATATCAACTCTAATTTTCTTCCACTTTCAATTACAAATTGAGTTTATAAATGATGATACATTTTATTTACACTCAAATACATTTCAAGGGCTTTCCTCCTTAGCCTGCAAAGGTGCATTCTGATTCAATCTTTTTTTTCTTTCATTTTCATTATTTAAGCGCCCTAATTCCGATTAGTTTCTTGTTTAAATTGCACTCGTTACTTTCATGGGATTGCTTTGAGATGCTGATTTGGATTCAAAACAAAAATTTGGTCGAGTAGATTATGCGAATGAGAATATCATAAGTGGGGGTGCTTTGTGGGTGGGGGAAGTAGTAGAAGATCCAATTGTTAAAGATTTCTTATTTGGGTGGGGGGATGAGACTGAGGAAGGCAGCAGGGGAGGCCTACGAATTTAGGTTTATGATTTAACGTGGTGATGATTTTTTGGGTTATTGTTAATATGTGTCATTTTTATGCATTTTTATCTCCTGGACTATACCATGTTCATGCACTTCTCTATGTTCATGGTTTCTTATTGGGTTGTTGTTTGGGTTCTACTATGTGATGACGGATAATTGAAGTCTCTGAATTTTTTTGTTTACTACTCCCTCCGTCCCAACATTTTCTTCACACTTGCCTTAAATGGACGACTCAACATTTCTTTCACACCCCAAAAAAGGAAATAATTTTCACAAAAGTCAATAAAACATAAAGTTATCATTATTTTATTGAACTCCACATTCATATACTCCTTATTTTTCTAAAAAAATGTGTCAAACACAAGTATGAAAAAATTCTTGGGACAGAGACAATATTATTTTCTTGTTAGTGGCCATTGAACTTCTAGTGAGCAATATGTGTGACATGTTACATGCTTTTCTATTGTTTTGTTATGAGCGCATTAATTAGTTAAATCAAAATGTCTTGAATTTGACTTAGCTGTGTTAACTTCAAATTTCAGTAATACGTTAGCATATTTTTTTTAGAGTGATTTGGGTTAATGGTGATGAATTTTTTGATATTATTCTTGGACAAGAATGCTTCGATTAAGGCGATCAAGACAAAATGGTCTCAATCAGTTATTGATGATAAAAAAAATGGCTTACTTATTAGGATCAAAAGAGCGGATAAGGAGACATCATTTATTGAATAATATTTTTTTTATTGTATAGTATATTGAATATAACAATAGTATACTGAATAACAATTATAGTATACTCAATTTTTTTTATTGTCAATTATATTGAATATAACTATACTATAATGAATAATTGTCTTAGTATACTCCTTTTTTTGGATCATGGAGGTCCGACACATGGATCGAAGTGGGGACGAGGAGATGTCATTTATTGAATATAACTATAGTGTAAAAAACAAGTCTTATAATGTACTCCATTCTAAAAACACAGTACTATTGTACATTAACGGCTTGTTTGCTTGGAGAGATGGGATTGATAAATAATTATCCTTTGGTTAGGAGATAATTAGTCAAACTCTCTCCATGTGTTAATTATCTCTATGAACACTTATCCTGAGCCGATATCACATGTACCAAACACAAAATTGAATGAGATTAAAATATCAATCACTCATAATCCCTCAAAGCAAACAAGTCCTAAATATAACTATACTATAAAGAATAAATGTTATAATATATTGGATATAACTATAGTATAAGAAAAAAAATAGTTGAGTATAACAAATATAATTACAGTATAACGAATAACAATATAGTATACTCAACATAATAATGGTATATACATTTACACTATAGTAAACTAAAAAAAAGTATAGTATAAACATATCGATAAAGTTGTTGCTGTTGTCAAATCAATGTCAGTGAACAGTGTAAAGTGTCTATACACTGTTCACGAAATTACACCACACTAGGAAAGAACAATTGTAGTGGAAATAAATCAATTTTATGGTAACTCTTTAACATAGGATGTACCCCTAGCCCTAGGTAACAACCCCTATAAACTAATGCTGAGGATTTTTTCCCCTACTGCAAACATTCTCTGGCGATAATATTAGAGAATATTTGTGGAAAAATATGTTATTCCTGGCTAAATTTTGTGTAGCGAAATTTCATGCAATTCAAATGTATACTTTGCGTATGTTATTTTTTGAAAAATGCATATATAAAAAATTATTTTTCAATAATAATAAATATAACTTTTTAAATGTTTTTCTAAATTGCAGGAAACCTACTCTTTATTTTTTTATTTAAAGGGTTAGTGAAAACCTGTATTAATATTGGACGACTATTTTGATATCCAATGATTAAATTAATATAACCGAATTAAAATATCTATTTTATTTTATTCAACCTTGGACTAAAATACAGTCACTTATTAATCAAAAGTAAGCACGTGCATTAATGGTGCATAGTCCTCGTCGACCTACACAACTTGATCCTGATCACGAAATTTCATGATGTGGGACATGGCAGGCAGGAAAGATTCTACGACTTTTATTAGTCGTAACAACTTTAAGAATTCTAACCAGAAGATGAGCATTTCTACCGACTAAGATAAAGATAAAATTTGTTTTCTCTGAGCTGTTATAATATAATTTTTACAGACAAAGTAGGTAGATGAAACTGTCTCGTAACATTAGACAACGCAAATTAACACTCATACCTACAAAAATATAAGGGAAATTAATTTTTTCGTTCTGTAACTTTACCACTTTTTTATTTTCGTCCTACCAACTTTTCCCAAAATATAAATATATTAATGTTCGGGAAAATGGTATTTTTAGTCCTTTATCTTACACCTATTATGTTTTTAGTCCCCTTTACTATTACTTCTTGTAAAAGGTCCCTTAACTTAAAAAAAAAAATCTATTTTTCGTCCTCTAACCTCCTACAGCAGGTCACACAACCGGTGACTGGTGACGTGGAAATTTTGTTTTGTTTTATTTTTTTAATTCCGAAAATTGACGTGGCCGAAAATGGAGGGAATAATAGCCACGTGAGGCGCTCGTGACGGGAAATGGCGGGCTTCTCCCCAAAATAATCCCCAAATCATACCATTTCCCTAACCCTAGTTTAGAAAAAAACTCAAATTAATTCCATACTCTGAAAATTTCGCACAAGAGGACGCCAAATCGTCGACACATTGCAATAACTGGAGGATATGAAACTGAGAGATCCTTCAAAGTAAGAATCTTCCATGTCTTTAGTGTTAGTTTAAGAATATATAATATTGTTGGCATTTTGGTCGAATCTGACTCATTTTTTCATAAAGGATGTGGTCCCTTTATTCAATGTTGGTATTTTACATAAGATTCGTTTGGTCGTGTGTTTAATGGAAATCTGCATAGAGAAATAATTGTGGTCCCTGTGTGTTTTGTTGGTTAGCTTCATTTACTATTATTTATATAAAGAAGTAGGGCCTTTTTTTATAGTATATTACTTAGATTTTTGTTGGTTAATGTTTGTGTCTATATAAGTATTCTTTTTGTATAGCATTTGACTTTGTATTTTTTTTTTTTTTTATTGTTTCTGGATCGAAATGGTTGTCTCTTCACTATGTGTATTCATGTGGGAGGTGAAATTTCTATGGGTAGAGAGTATATAGGTGGCAGTGTTTACAAATTTTATAGTGTAAGAAGAGACCACATAACTATAGAGTCTTTAAGGCAGTTTTCATGTTATATGGGAGATAATGGAAAAAGGCTATTATGTATTTAAAAAATGATGAGGGTCAGTTTGAATTAATAAATACTAAAGATGATTTTCAAAAGATCTCTCAAAAAGCTATTAGTAAGGTGAAAGAGTTGGAGATTTTTATAGTCATAGACCAGGGTGATGCTGAATTTGTTCACAATTATTATAGGCACTGATGACTCTGATGGGGTGTATAGGTTTGATAGAATGTACATATGTATTAGTGCAGTGAAAGAAGGATTTCTGATAGGGTGTAGGCCTCTGATTAGGGTAGATGGGTGTCACCTTAAGGGGCTACATAAGGGTATTCTTTTGACAACAGTTGGCATTGACCCTAACAATAACATTTACCCTATTGCATATGCTCTAGTGAGTAAAAAGAATAGTGATACATGGGATTGGTTTTTGGGGGTTTTGAACGTGGATTTAGAAATTAATGATGATTCCCTTTGGACATTCATATCTGATAAACAAAAAGGGTTGGTTCGAGCTTTTCAAAACATTTATCCCAATTCATCTCATAGATTTTGTGTGAAACATTTACATGGGAACTTTAGGAATGCATGGTTTAGGGGCCAAGCTTTTAAAACAACCCTTTATAGAGCATCAATGGCCACCACATAAAATAGTTTTCTTAGAAGGATGAATGACATGAAGGAATTAAGTGATGCGTGGTTGTGTAGTGGTTGAGTGATAAACTACCAGAAAACTAGAGTAGGTATCACATCAATTGTCATCCTAGATGTGACATTGTTATGAATAACATGTGTGAGTCTTATAACACTTATATCCTACCTGCAAGAGAACTTCATGTTCTTAGTATGATAGAGTGGTTGATGGAGCACCACATAGAGAGATTCCAAGAGAATGGAGATAAAGCCAACAGAATAAAGAAATGGCAAGGTCTTTTGTGCCAAAAAATTCTTCTTGAAATTCAAGCATCGGTGACACACATGGGGACTCTTAGGCCTTTGAAATCCAATAGCACACATTATCAAGTGAAGGGCTTCGATGGTACTCAGTATAGTGTGGATTTGGAAAACTCCAAATGTGGATGTAGGAAGTGGCAGCTGACAGGGATACCTTGCATACATGCTATTAGAGTCATATACTGTGAGGGTGTTAATCGTTTTAGATTCACAAGAAAATTTGTAATCAGGGAATCGGAATTATGGTAACAGTAAGAACGAAATTGAAATCAACAAGAACACCAGAATTACGTGGTTCGGAGATTAATACTCCTACGTCTACGGGATTGGAGAGGATAACTTTTCACTAAGTAAGAAATGGAAGTTACAATTCGCTCAACCTCACAAACTCTCTGTGTGTATACGCTAAATAATAGTCTCTCTCTCTCAGCTGAGAAAGCCCCCTTTATATAGTTACAGATAGAATTCAATTCAGTTGTAACAAACTCAGATGTAAGGTAGTTATCCAGCTGGCTAACGACTTCAATAACCGCTTCAGTTGATTCAGTTAGAACCGCCATCGTGCTAGCTTCAATTTGGTGTAATCCGCGTATAACGAACTTTGGATCAGATGACTTGTCCTCCTCTAGTTCTGGTCACTTACACCAGACTAGTCTGGTCTAGACTCCTCTGATAGGACTCCTCTGGTAGAACTCCTCTGGTAGACCTCCTCTGGTACCTCATCTACCAGACTACTCTGGTCAAACTCCTCTGGTCAGCCTCATCTGGTCCAACTCCTCTGATAACCCAAATTGACTAACTCTCACGGCTAACACTTTCTCAACATAGTTTTCTATTGAATCAAGCACAGTAGACAAGATACTTAACATATGCACTTCACAATTCTCCACCTCAGATGAGAAGTATCCATCCTCTCTTCCTCTCCTCCATACTCCAGTTTGGGCTAAGGAACATCCCATACACTCATCTTTACCAATTCAATACAGAACTTGAATTTCATACCTGGTAAAGACTTTGTACTCATATCTGCAGCATTGTCCTCTGTAGATATCTTCTGGATCTGAATCACTCCTTTGTCAATGATTTCCCTTACAAAATGCAACCTTACATCAATGTGCTTTGATCTCTCATGGAACACTTGATGTTTAACCAGATGAACAGCACTCTGATTATCACAATGAATGACCACAACCCTTTGATTTATGCCAAAATCCTTGATAATGCCTTTCAACCACAACGCCTCCTTAATAGCTTCAGAGACTGCAACAAACTCTGCTTCTGTAGTAGATATAATGCAACCCCACTCTGCAGAACAAATCTCCAGCTCACAGCAGTATTGTAAAGAGTAAAAATATACCCTGCTAAGGACCTTCTGGTATCCAGATTAGCAGCAAAATCAGAATCTACAAATCCTTCTAGTGGACTCTTCTGGTCAGTCATCTTTTGAAACATCAAACCCAGATCAGATGACCCCTTAAGATATCTGAATATCCATTTCAAAGCATCCCAATGTAATCTTCCAGGATTACACATGTATCTGCTTACCATACACAATGAATAAGCTAAGTTTGGTCTGCTGCAAACAGAGCATACATCAAGCATCCAACCCCATTTGCATAAGGTACTTTCATCATAATCTTCTTTTCTTCTTCAGACTTTAGTTCCATCTCCTTAGATAGTTTAAACTGTTGTCCCAGAGGAGTTGACACAGACCTACTCTCATGCATGTTAAACCTCTTCAGGACCTTCTCAATGTAACTCTTTTGGGATAAGAATATCCATTCCAAGAATCCTTTTAGCATTTCCCAAGTCCTTCATATCAAATCTGGCACTTAGCTTCCTTTTGATACTCTGAATCTTCAAAAGACTCTTACTAGCAATAAGCATATCATCTACATAGATAAGAAGATAGGCTATCACATCACTTCCTTGTCTTTCCAGATAAACATAAGTATCATACTTGCTTCTTACAAACCCAATGGATAGCATAACTTCATTGAACTTCTTGTGCCATTGTCTTGGACTTTGCTTGAGGCCATACAATGATATCTTGAGTAGACATACCTTTCCTTCTCCTCCTGATTCAACAAACCCTTCTGGCTAGTGCATGTATAAATTCTCAATAAGATCCCCATGCAGAAAAGCTGTCTTCACATCCAGTTATTGTAGCTCCAGATCATCTTGGACTACTCTGCTCAGAAGTAATCTGATAGAACAATGCTAAACCACATGTGAAAATACCTCACTGTAATCAATTCCTTTTCTCTGATAAATCCTCTAGCCACTAACCTGGCTTTAAACCTCACTTGATCCTTCACACCAGATTCAAGCTTTATTTTAAACAGCCATTTACAACTGATTAGCTTTTGCCTAGCTGGCTTATCAACAAGAATCCAAGTATGATTCTTCTTAAGAGACTCCATCTCTTCTGTCATGGCTGTAATCCATGACTCCCTATCATCACACTCAAGGGCTACCTTGTAGCTTTTAGGTTCTTGGTACTCTATGACTTCTGTTGTAACAAGTGCATAAGAGACCAGATCAACACGACCAAATCTTGCAGGAGGATGTATTTGTCTCCTTGTTCTGTCTCTTGTCAGACCATAATTTCTCAAGTCTGCCTCTGGCACTCCTTCCTCCTCTTCTGCTGGTGCATTTTCCTCATCAGATGACTCATTCCCTCATGTCTCCTGCTTTGTTTCAGAACCAGATGAGCTACCCTGTTTATCTTGATCAGGCTCCACCTCAACTTGAGTAATTGGCTTAGAAATAACACCATCTATTAAGGATGGCAATATTGGCCCGCCCCGTGGGTACCCGCCCTGCCCCGAGGCATTTGGGTCAGGTCGGACCCGCCCCGTTTTGAGTATGGGTCGGGCCAGCCCTGCCCCGTTTTGAGAATGGGGCGGGTCTGGGTATTATGATGGCCCCGTGGATACCCGACCCGCCCCGTACATATATACATATCAATATTAATATATAATTAAATAGATATATTAACATGTTATATGTATATATTTTAGTACAATAAAAATAGATTAAGGGGATCAAACTCGATATTTCATTTTTTATTTTCTAAATATTTCTTCAATTCATTTTTACCTTTAATTGTGTCAATATTCATTCCTAGTTTTGTATAATAAATCAAATTATTATCTCTTACATGTCTTCAGTCTATGATTTAACCATATAATAATCGAGCCTAACTTTATCATAGTATAGGGTATGGTAGTAGACTATCAAAATTAAAAATATATATATATATAAAAAAGAAAAAGTGCAAATTTGAAAACGGGGCGGGGCGGGTCGGCCCGGACCCACACGGGGCAGGTCACGGGGCGGCTATACAAGACCCGTGCGGTTCGCGGGGCGGGTCTGGGGCAGGGTAAATAAAAATGGGGCAGGTATGGGTAATCAACTACCCGCCCCGATCTGGCCCATTGACATCCCTACTATCTATCTCTTCAGCTAATGGCTCTCCATCACCTCCACCAGACTTGTATCCCATCTGTGATTCATTGAACACAACATCCCTGCTGGTAATATACTTTTGGTTCCCAGGCTCTAGACACCACAACTTATACCCTTTAACAACCTTTGGATACCCAATGAAAATACATTTTAAAGCTCTAGGTTCACATGAACATAAGCTAGGCATCCAAATACTTTCAACTTTGAGTAATCTGATATCTTTCCATACCATATCTTATCTGGGGTTTTAAAATCAATAGCAGATGATGTCACTTTATGAATGAGATACACAGCCGTGTTAACAGCTTCACCCTAAAAAGTCTTAGGTAGATGAGCATGAGATAACATACACCTAACCCTTTCTAGAATAGTTTTATTCATTCTCTCAGCTAAACCATTTTGTTGGGGGTTTGAAGGAACAATTTTATGCCTAGTAATACCCTTCTCCCTACAAAATTGTTGAAACTCTTCTGATAGAAATTCAAGCCCATTATCAGTCCTTAAGTGTTTGATAGTTCTGCCCCTCTTATTCTCAAGTTCAATCAACTATTCTTTGAACTTAGAGAAGACATCACTCTTCTTTTTAAGAATGTAAACCCAAACCTTCCTGGAATAATTATAAATAAGGGTAAGGAAATACCTGCCTCCACTATGAGTGGATACCCTTGCTGGTCCCTATACATCAGAATGTATGTAATCCATAACCTCCTTGGTGGTATGCTTCCCTTTCTGGTATGCTTGCTTCTTTGATTTCCCCAGAACACACCTCTCACAGAATTTTAGCTTACATATCCTCTTCCCAGGGATTACTTCCTTTTTGGATAACTCCACCAGGCCCTTCTCACCAACATGTGCCAATCTCTTGTGCCACAAGTTGACATTAGAAGACTCCATAGCATCATCAGCTGATCCTGTTACTGAACTTCCTATCAAAGTGTACAAACCATTCTTGATCATACCCTTCATAACAATCCTTCCAGACTAGGTTATTGACAGAACTCCCTTGTTTGTCTTGATCTCAAAACCTTTGGAATTCAAAGTTCCAAGAGAAACAAGATTTCTCTTCAACTCAGGAACAAACCTGACATCAGATAAGATTCTATCAACTCCATCAAACATCTTGATCTTGATAGAATCAGATCCTTGCACTCTACAGCTCTCATCATTACCCAAAAGAACAAGACCTCCATCAATCTTCTCAAGATTCAGGAACCAATCTTTATGTGGACACATATGAAAAGTACACCCAGAGTCCAGGACCCACTCTTGACTTAGTCTCTCATGACTAACCATCAAGACTTCTGCACTATCATATCCTTCAACCTCCACCACAGCTACATTTCCATCTTGATCATTTTGATTATCTTTCTTCCTTCTTTCAGGGTAATTCTTTCTTAGATGACCTTTCTTATGGTAAGTGAAACACTTTCTCTTCTCAAAAAAATTAGATTTCTTCCCACCTTTATTCCCTTTTCCACCATCATTCTTCTTGGACTGAAACCCCTTCTTCTTGGATTGAACATTCAATCCTTCAGCAGGCTTCTTCCCTTCAGTCTGAATCTGTAGAAACTAGGTTTTCAGGGCAGTTTGAATATCATCAAACATCACCTGATCTTGTCTCCCAAATAGCAAGACATCTTTGAAATTCTCCAGAGACTTAGGTAGAGAATTTAACAGCATTAACGACTTGTCCTCATCATCAATTGTAACATCCAAACTCTCCAGATCATCCACCAATCTGTTGAACTCGTCCAACTGATCACCAAGATTCTTGTCTTCACTCATCTTGAAGACTTGAAGCTTCTGTTTCATGTATAACTTGTTCGTAATCGACTTGGTCTGGTATAACTGCTCAAGTTTATTCCAGACTTTAAGAGCAGTTTTCTCCTTCGATACTTCCCTCAATGGCTTATCCCCAAGACACAAGATAAGCGCACTGTGCGCTTTCCTCTTGTTCTCCTCCACATTTGCCGGATTAGTTCCAGAAGCCACCTGATCTGGTGGCAACAAAGCTTCGTACAAGCCATTGTGTACCAGGAGAGCCTTCATCTTAATCTTCCATAAACTGAAATCATTCTTCCCCGTGAACTTCTCAATATCGAACTTGGTTGTTGCCATGATTGCTTCCCACAGACGGTGCCACTTGTTAATCGTTTTAGATTCACAAGAAAACTTATAATCAGGGAATCAGAATTATGGTAACAGTAAGAACGAAATTGAAATCAACAAGACCACCAGAATTACGTGGTTCGGAGATTAATACTCCTACGTCCACGGGATCGGAGAGGATAGCTTTTCACTAAGTAAGAAATGGAAGTTACAATTCGCTCAATCTCACAAACTCTCTGTGTGTATACGCTCAATAATAGTCTCTCTCTCTCAGCTGAGAAAGCCCCCTTTATATAGTTACAGAGATTGAGCTGAACCCTAGAATTCAATCCAGTGTAACAAACTCAGATGTAAGGTAGTTATCCAGCTGGCTAACAACTTCAATAACCGCTTCAGTTGATTCAGTTAGAACCGTCATCGCGCTAGCTTCAATTTGGTGTAATCCGCGTATAACGAACTTTGGATCAGATGACTTGTCTTCCTCTGGTTCTGGTCATGTTGATGGGCGAGCTGAATCAGCAATTGGGCGACCAGGATTAACACAAAGCACTTAAAGATTAAAGCAAAATTGACTCAAGATACACCTAAGATATCTGGCGAGCAGAACCTGCATGCTACACCAAGGCGAATGGGCGAACAAAATCAGATTAAGAGCCACATGACGAACTCAGTTAGCATCCCGCCGACCAGATCCGACCACAAAACCAAAACAACAACTAAGTGAGACAAGAGACCAACAAAATCAGACTAAAGACTCCTCCAGGACAAGTCCAATATGTCGAGCAGCTCTTGACTGCGAGCAAGTCCAACAAGATAAGGATAGAATTTAGTTTAGATAAGGTCAACTTAGTCAAAGGCCAGGTGTCGTGCATGCAGGCCTGGTAGGCCAAAAGTCACGACACCTCCTGCTAGGCAAATGCCTATAAATACTTAGATTTTTTCAGCTAGTAAAACAAGCACAAATTATTATACACGTCCAAACTTCGTTTACGAATCTAAAGCAGCTCTATTAACTTACAACCGAACTTAAACACGTAAGCTTTCAAACGTTTCTAACCCATCTAAACCCAAAAATTCGTATTCACTAATTACGTTAGTGATCAATCACACGTAATTATTTGATGATCGATTAACCACCAAAAACAGTCATTAATCTTTGAAATTAGAACTGATCATCAACAGGTCACTTACACCAGACTAGTCTGGTCCAGACTCCTCTGATAGGACTCTTCTGGTAGACCTCCTCTGGTACCTCATCTGCCAGACTCCTCTGGTCAGCCTCATCTGGTCCAACTCCTCTGATACCCCAAATTGACTAACTCTCACGGCTAACACTTTCTCAACATAGCTTTCTATTGAATCAAGCATAGTAGACGAGATACTTCACATATGACACTTCACAGAGGGCTTGAAGACTGAAGACTTAATAGCCTCTTTATACATGTAAATACAATTTCTTTATGCATTTTCCTGAAATTAACTAGTAATGTTAAATTGATTATTTAATTGTTATTTTTGTAGGGTCAACAAATATAGGATGGTGTATGATGGTTGCATCATGCCTATTAATGGTAGAGATGAGTGGCCACATACTAATTTTGTGCCCCTAAACCCTTCGGTAATTGGAAGACAAGCTAGAAGACCATCAATCTCCAGAAGAAGAGAGCCAGATGAACAAGTTCAAAAGCAAAAGAAGAGGCTTAGAAGAAGGCATACGATGAGACTGGTCGAGCGAGATTTTGGGAGGATACCCTCTTCTGGGAGAAATGCAGATTGGGAAGAGGGGAGATAACCGCTTCCTTTCTCTTCAAAAACTTCCCACCAGATTGTTCCATGGAAATTATAAAGAATACGTTTAAAGAGGTGGGGAAGGTTGTAGACATTTTTGTCCAAGTAAGAAAGAGAGAGAGGGCAGAGCTTTCGATTTTGTCAGATTTCCGGCGAGGTATGAGGAGAGGAGGCTACTCTACGACCTCAATCAAATATGGATAGGGAGCTTCAAGTTAAGGGTGTTTAAACCGATGTTAGAGAGAGACGACCGCGGTAGAAAGATTGGTAATACAACTAATTTGGATACGAATCTAGGGATCCGAAGCCCTAATAAAACTTACGCCGAGGTAGCGAACAATATTAAGGGTCGCCATATTATAATACATCCCGTAAAGGCCAGTGCTCCTCAACCAAGAGTGGAAAATGTGATTCAATTTCAAACCGGTCCGAAAGAATCTGAGTGGCTCAAAGATTGCCTTACCGGGCTACTCAAAAGTGAGTTTTCTTGGGATAGTCATGGGGAGGAGATTCAGGGTGAATATGGAAAATTTCTGAAGATTAGCTATATGAGAGATAACGTGGTATTGTTACGCAATGGAGATGGCTACAATTTTAAAGAATTAGAAAAGGAATTCGACGAGTGGATGGGTCACTTTATTGAATGGGTGAGACCATGGAAATTTGAGGATGTTTTCCGTAAGAGAATCATATGGACACGGTGGATTGGAGTCCCATTGCATGCATGGTCTGCCAGATTTTTTGATTTAATATGCGGGAAGTTCGGGAGAATGGTTCTTTTGGATGAAGTAACAGCGAACAAAACCAGATTTGACTTCGCGAGGGTACTGGTTTTAGGGAGTTATTTACATGAGGTGAATCAAGTCTTTAGCGTACAAATTGATGGAAAATATTTCACTATATAAATCAACGAAGAGCTCGAAGGCGTGCACAGTGGAGATTCGTGGGATGAGAATAATAGCTGCGATGAAGATGAATCATAATGGTCGGAAGTGATAAGGGATTCCGTCCAGTCGCAATAGTTCTCGAAGAGGAAGACGAAGAGTCAGATGGTTCAGTGGGGAAAGGCAGTGAGAAGAAACCTGGAAACCCTAGTCTCGAAATTGATGCAGTGGAAGACACATTTAGGAGGGTTGATAGTCCCAATATATTGGAACAAGACGCCAATTCATGATACCTCGGATAATGCCAGTACTCAACTAACAACAATTATGGAGGAAACGCCAATCAAAGTCGCATTAACCATGAAAGAGAAAGAGAATCTAGCGGCAAATATGGATCTAACAGTGGAGGGGCAGCTAGGTGGGCCACATGAGTCAGTGATGGTCGTGCCTGGAATGAATAAGGGGCCTATGGAAAACATTGTGTTGGAGATTAATAATATTAGTACAGCTAGGCCGACTGTTAATAGCCCAAGCCCAATACATTGAAAAGAAAAGGAAGCCAAGATAATGCTAAAATTAAACAGCGCATGTCTCAGGCCTATAGTGAAGTTTCAAAACATAGAGCAGATCAGGGAATGACCCACAGATCGAAATGGCCCGTCATCTCGTGCCAAAACAAAGTAGAGGAGTACATCGGTCAACATTGGCAACAAAATACTACGTCGAAAAGAGGCTAATTCGTCTAAACAGTTACCTCACAGGAGACAAATTCAGAAGGAAAAGGATCAACGCAAAAGAGCAATGGTGGAAGCTTGGAATAATTTTGTGAGCGAATTGGATTCTGAGGACGAAAGGGGTCCGATTAAAAGAAATTAACCAAATGAGGGAGGAATTATGTTAGGTCACAGCGTCAAGCAAGAAGAATTAAGGAAAGCCATGGAAACCTGGAAGATCGGCAGGAATTTGGGCTTGGTAGCAACGTCAGGGGAGGTAGACATGATTCGTGCTTTTAAGAAAATGCAAGATAAAGAGAAGAAGGCAAGTGAGAAAGGCAAGGAGCCAGTCCAAAGTTCTCATCAATGAAGGTATTTCTATACAATGTGAGGGGATTGGGGAGCACAGTAAAAATGGAGGAGGTAAGAGAAATTATTTTGAAACATAGAATTGAATTTTGTTGCATCCAGGAAACAAAGTTGGAGGAGATTACAAAATAAATTTGTATCTCAACGTGGGGATCCAGAAATTTTTGATGGGTGTTCAAGGAATCAAAAGGAAGATCAGGAGGTATCCTATCACTGTGGGATTAAGAGATTTTTTGCTTAACCAATCATTGACATATGAATGAAGCTTTAATTGTAAATGTATTGTGGGGCAATGAGCTCCTGGATGTTGTATTGTGAATATTTACTCACCATGTTTATTATCTGAAGAGAGGAGCTTTGGGATAGGTTATCCAGTGTAGTTAGGAAGAACTCTACTTCTTGTGTATGCTTAATTGGGGACTTCAATTCTATTCGTATATTTTCTGTGAGAGCTGGTAATGGCGCGTCCGTGAATAATAGGGATATTGTAGGTTTTGACAAATTTATTAGAAGTCTGGGGCTGATCGATCTACCTATGCACGGCAGAACGTATACATGGTATAGACCAAATGGAAGGTGCAAGAGCCGCTTGGACATGTCCTTGGTGAATAATAACTGGCTAACCAGATGGCCACACCCAGCGTTGCAAGGCTTGAAAAGAACCACATCAGACCACTGCCCTATCTATCTCGGTGTGAGCGTCAAAGAATGGGGACTGAAACCTCCCAGAAGCCTTAATGCCTGGTTATCTCATCCCAATTTCAAGGACTTCATAAAGAGCAAGTGAGAGAGCTATTCTGTGGAAGAATGGGGTGGCTTCATAGTGAAAGAGAAAATTAAGAGGTTAAAACATGATCTAAAAGAGTGGAATCGTCAGGTATTCGGAAACTTGGATGTGAAAATAGCAGATCAGAAGAAGGAAATTCAAAGGCTGGATTTATTCAATGACACGTTCGGGTTGGAGGAGGATGAAATAGAAAAAAGAAATGAGACCATGGCAAACCTGTACAGAAATCTCAATTGGAGGAACTCCATGCTCGCTAAAAAAAAAGCAAGGAATAAATGGCTCAAAGATGGAGATACCAATTCGAAGCTGCTCCACAAGTTCATCAATTATAGGAGGAAGAAACGTGAAATTGTTGGGGTAAACATCGAGGGGCAATGGATGGAAGAGGTAAATGACGTGAAAAATTGTGTCTATGATTTTTTCAAAAATCATTTAAAAAAACAAGAAATGCAGTGACCTTCCACAATTCATAATTTCGCCTTAAAGAGAGTCTCGGAGCTGGATAATCAGTTCTTGATTTCCCCCATTTTAGAAGAAGAAGTGAGAGAAGCGTTGTGGTCATGTGACGCTTCCAAAAGTCCCGGGCCTGGCAGGTTTAAATTCAGCCTACTTAAGTAACTGTGGAGCTCCCCTAAGGACAATTTCATGAGGATGATGACAGAATTACATCACAACGGAAGGCTGGTGAAGGGCATCAACCCCTCCTTTATTGTCTTACTGCCAAAGAAAGAATCTGCTACGAGTCTGGGGGATTATATGCCTATCGCGCTAATTGGAGAAGTGTATAAGATACTTTCTAAAGTTCTGGCAAAACGTCTAATTTACGTTCTTGAATCAATCATCTCAAAAAATCAAAGTGCTTTTATCGATGGAACACAAATTCTTGGTAGCGTGGTAATTTTGAATGAGGCTATTGATGAGGCGAGGAAGATTGAGAGGCTAGTTTTCAAAATCAACTTCGCAAAGGCTTATGAATCGATTGAGTGGTCGTTTATCGATGAGATGATGGAGAGGTTTGGCTTTCACCCCATGGGGAGGGGATGGATAATGTAATGTTTATCTACTGCCTCGACATCTGTCTTGATTAATGGAAGCCCCACAGATGAATTCTTTTTGGAACGGGGATTAAGACAAGGTGACCCCCTATCACCTTTTCTTTTAATTAATAGCTGCTGAGAGGTTGAGCTTATTAATGACAAAAGCGACGAAGAGGGTAAAGGTTACAACAGCCGAGATTGGAAAGGAAAAAGTCCGGATTTCTCACCTTCAATTTGCGGACGACACTATTATAATGGGGGCAACAAGCGTGGAGAATGCGCAAACGATAAAACGTGTCCTAAGAAATATGGAGCTTCTCTCAGGAGACAAGGTAAACATTGATAAGTGCGGCTTATTGGGAGTAAACGTGAACATCACACAATTATATGATTTGGCGAATGTTCTTGGGTGCAAAGTCGAGAGTACTCCATTTAAATACTTGGGAATCAAACTAGGCTGCAGTCAAAAGGAGGCCATCGTGTGGGCGAAAGCGGTGAGTAAAATTCATAACAGAATTCGGAGTTGGGAGGATAAAAACCTTCCTTTGGGGGTAAACTCACCTTGTTGAACTCGGTGCTTTCATCGTTACCAACCTATTACCTATCCATGTATAAAATTCCAAAAAATAACCTTGAGAGAGATAGTTAGTTTGCAAAGAATTTCCTTGGGGTGGGAGGGTGCAAAAAAAACACCGTGGGTCAAGTGGAGCGTGTTGTGCAAAGAAAAATATTTGGGGGATTTAGGGGTAAAGGATTTAGTAGCTTTCAATGAGACACTTTTAGGGAAATGGATGTGGAGATTATTAAACGAAATAAACTGTTTGTGGGTCAAAGTAGTAGTGTCGAAGTATGGGTCTTCGTGTGGTAGGGGTAAGGGGGATTCTATTGGGGGGAGGGCAAGGGGGATTTCTTGTTGTTGGAGGGATATTTTAAATATTACTACTGGAGCGGGGGGATGGTTTTGGGGAGGTGTCAAGAGGGAGATTGGGGACGGCCGAAATACGCTCTTTTGGGAGGATGTGTGGGTGGGAGATGAATCTTTTAAGCACAAGTTCCCTAGGTTGTATAGTCCTAGTCTTGAGAAAGAAGGGTTTGTAGGTGAAATGGGGGGAAGGGAGAGGGTAGTTGGCGTTGGGACTGGAGGTGGAGGAGGCAACTTCGTGATTGCGAATTATCTATGCTTAATGGTCTTATGTTATTAATTGACAGATTTGCTCCCACGGAAGGTACTCCGGACCATTGGAAATGGAGGCAAGGCACAAGTGGAATTTATACTACAAAGGAGGTATACAACGAGATCATGGCAAGCAAAGATGGATCAGTGAACCAAAGTATGAATGTGAGAGGCTTCAAGGTGATATGGAAAAATTTCGCTCCAACCAAAGTGGTCGCTCATGCATGGAGGGTCATGCATGACAGGCTACCTCCAAAAGTGAATCTCAAAAGAAGAAATATCCTCAATCCTAATGTGAATACAAGGTGCATATTTTGTGACAAGCAAAATGAATCGAGCAAGCTTCTATTTTTCGAATGGAACAAGATATATGGAATTTGGATGGAGATTCTAAAGTGGCTAGATTACAGAACGACACTACATTCGAATGTAAACTCAAATCTTTTGGCTCTTTGTAACATGTTACAAGGCAAGAGAGGTAAAAGACAGCTGCTACGGTTTGGCTTGGCATAGTGTGAATTTTATGGAAGAGGAGAAATGAAGTTATCTTTAGAAAGGGCGAGGCACAGCTTGACAGGGTGATGGACGAGCTAAAAGCGAGGGTATGGAGTTGTATTTATATTAATGATTTGAGATGTCTAGATTTACTTTTGATGATTGGAATAAGAATACTTGAATGGTATTTGGATGTTGATTGTAATTGTAAAGCTTGGGTATTTCTTGTACCCAATTGATTAATATTAAAAATTATTTTACTAATAAAAAAAAAAAGGAGAAATGAAAGAGCAATCTACTGGAGAAGGCTTAAATGTCAAGTTCAAAAGGGGGAAGAAGATATTCCAGAAAATACAAAAGACAGGTAAGGAAAATACTCTTGCCATAAAGTTGATCACATGAAGAAAAATTGTCCCGATAAAGATAACTAGGGTCAAGATTCTTAGGAAGTTTATGTTGTTATGGCAGAAGAAGGGTATGATAGTGTTGAGGTACTAACAGTTACTGAAGGCAAAATTCATCAAGAATGGGTGTTGGACTTTGGTTTCAATTCACATGTGTCCAAAAAAGACTTGGTTCTTTGATATGAAAAGATTTGAAGGAGGTTCAGTTCTTTTGGGAAATGATGAAAGTTGCAGGGATAAGGGAGTGAGATCCATCAAGAGAAGAATATTTGTTGGAAAGGACAGAGTTATTACTCAGGTAAGATTTGTCCCTGCTTTAAAGAGAAATTTGATTTCTCGAGGTTCTCGTGGCTATGAATTCAACACTCAATATGGTTTTATTCATGTCACGAAATCTAAAAGAGTGATTATGAAAAGTAAAATGGAGAATGGACTATATTCTCTGATCGATAGTACAGTTTCTGGCACTGTTGATACCACCATAAGCACAAAATATATAACCTTATGGCATAAAAGGCTAGCCCACATCAGTGAAAAAGGTCTAATGAACCTATCAAAGAAGGGAGTCATTGATGGAATACAAAATAGCAAGTGCATACTTTGTTAGCCAAATAAACAATCATATCCAAAAGGAGTTCACATTACTAGAGGGATATTGGATTATGTTCACTCTAACATTAATTTGGGGTCTATCAAGGACTGAAACTCATGGAAGATGCAGATTCTTCAAGATAATCATTAATGATTACTCAAGGAAAGTCTATGTGTTTATTCTCAAGGACAAAAATGAGGCATTCATCAAGTTCAAGGAATGACTATCTGGGTAAGAGAACAAGAAAGGCACAACTCTAAATCATTTAAGAACTGATAATGGATTAAAGTATGTATCAAAATAGTTTAGTGCGTTTTGTAAATCTAAAGGTATCACTAGGCATAAAACCCTACCTGGAAATCCTCAGCAAAATAGTTTAGCTGAGAGAATGAAGAGGACAATAATAGAAAGAGTGAGATGCATGTTATCAGATGCCAAGATGCCTAAGATATTATTTGATTAACAAGTCACTTTCATTTGCTATTGAGTCCAATACCTGATGAGTTATGGTAATGGAGATCATCAGATTACTCAAAGCTTAAGTTGTTTGGATGCCAGGCCTACGCTCATATTAGACAAGACAAGTTAGAACCAACAGCTTTTGAAAGGATACAAACTTAAGTGTGTTTCAGCCTTTGAAGTGGAGGCTACAATATTTGAGGAAAGAGGACATCACACTGAAAGCCATGAAAATAATTCAGGAACTAGTACTCAAAATGATCCAGGAACTAATACTCAACAAGTTCAAGAGGATGAAGATGATGAAGTTGATACTCAACTTCTTGATTTCAGAAACGAAGTCTCACAAGGGATAGATTTAGAAGACAAATTTATCCACCATCATGGTTTGGCCATGCTGAAATGATATCTTATGCACTGAAACCCCAAAATTACAAAGAAGTTGTAGCAATGTCAGAAGAGAAAAATAAAACTTGGACACTTGTTGATAAGCCTCCAAAGAAATTGATAAGTTGTAAATGGATCTTTAAGAGAAAACTGGAAGTTGGAGCTACAGATCAAGTAAGGTATAAAGAAAGACTGGTTGCTACGGGCTTCACTCAAAGAGATGACATTGACTTCAATGGAGTCTACTCGCCAGTTGTGAAAGCTCTCGGGATGATCTAGAGCTATATAAACTTGATGTCAAAACAACTTTTTTTTACATAGTGATTTGATTGAAACACTTTGGCCTGAGGGTTTTATAATTTCTGGATGCGACCAAATTAGAACAACATTAGCCATATAAATAAAATTTGTCGCTAATTTGTGACAGATCCCTCATTAAGATGGTCAATGACATCGTTGTAAAAAAATTACGAAGAATTACCCTAGAAAATCCAATGTTTAGTTTTGCAAAGGTGTAAATTGTAGTTAAACGATGTGGTTCCCATGACACATCGACTAAAGTACATAATGAAAATAAATAAATTAAATGTGCCCTAATAGGGTACATACACGACTTTTCAGTTTTTAAAAATTTATTTTTGTTCTAGTGATATATTAATGAAGGGAACACATTATATTCAATAGTCAAACCTATCATGTAACATAGAGCATACAGATAAATGATTAAGATTAACTTGAATACCAGATCAACGGCCAGAGAAAAAGAGCTGGAAACAAAAAATGGAAAGGATATGATGTCCACCGTCCATGAAAAGTATGCTTAGATTTTTTCACGTGGTTTAATTCGATATATCAGACGATATTACGGAGTATTGTGAGGTGTGTTTATAAATAAGGTGATTGTTTACGAAAGTATGTCTCACACATTTTCCATAAACAATCACTTTATTTATAAACGAAGCTCACAATACCCCGTAATACCCTCCGACATATCACATTAAACCACGTGCAAAAATTTGAGCATACGGTGGGAGACGTCGTTGTTATTATTATTATAATTATGATTATGATTTTAAATTATTAATTATTAAATTCTTTTTTGTTAAATTTTTTTATTGTACAATTATTAATGCTTAAAAATATATTATTAAAAAGGAAAAGAAAAGTCAACTTTATTCATAGGGAGCATTCAGTTGGCGAATGCAAGTACCTTAGTCAAATAATGGAGCTAGCGACTTTGTGGTCCAAATTAATTATATACTATTGGAGTATCGACGACTATGTGACATTCAATATCACGCCGTATTAAAAATCTCATGCGACGACTTTGGAATCAGAAACGAATTAATTATCAACATTGAAAAGGACCTCTTTGATTACTTTTCTTCCTTTGATATAACTTTTGCACTTGAAACACTACATGGGTAGCCTGTGCTGTCCGTTAACATAGTTGAATTTCTTATATATAGATATTTAGACATACACCTATCAAAAAATAGAATCACATCACAATGACCACCGGCAGCGAAGCGATGGCGGAGAAGTCGATCGACGACTGGCTTCCGATGACTTCCTCCCGGAAAGCCAAATGGTGGTACTCCACCTTCCATAACGTCACCGCCATGGTCGGAGTTGGTGTTCTCAGCCTCCCCTACGCCATGTCCTGCATGGGATGGTAATACTAATTAATTAATAATCAATTTCATGATCATCGTATATTAATAATTGATTCTCTTGTAGGGGAGCTGGGGTGACCATAATGGTGTTGTCATGGGCGATTACTTTGTACACGCTGTGGCAGATGGTGGAAATGCACGAGATGGTGCCCGGGAAGAGGTTCGACAGGTACCACGAGCTTGGGCAGGAGGCGTTTGGTGAGAAGCTCGGGTTGTACATCGTGGTGCCGCAACAAATAGTTGTGGAGGTAAGCACTTGCATCGTCTTCATGGTGACCGGAGGCAAATCTTTGCAAAAGTTCCACCAATTGGTCTGCCCCAATTGCCAAAACATTAGGCTCACATATTTTATTATGATCTTTTCCTCCGTCCATTTTTGTTTGTCGCATCTGCCCGACTTCAACTCCATCTCCGTCGTCTCCCTCGCTGCCGCTGTCATGTCTGTAACGTAAGTATTATGAGCTTGTCTGCATAATTATTATACCTATTAAAACTCCAATTAAATTAAAAGGGCCATTGGCCGCAACTTATAATTAATGTAAATAAAAAAAAAATTAAAAAGTGTTTGTTTGGTTGTTTTAACGTGTTATTTTGGGCTTGTAGCAGCAAATTTTGTGCTAGTAGGTTGGGTGCCTATATATTTTAATATTTGTTTTGGATGTATTTTGATATATAAGAGAGTAGTCATTTTGGGATAAAGTGACTAAAATAGCCTCGTGCTTTTGTATTTTACTTCTGTACCATAACAATTCTATTGAGCGACTAATTTTTTGTACATATTAGTCAACCTTACTCTTAATTTGATGTATTGTGCTTAGGTACTCAACTATTGCTTGGTCGGCTGCACTTGGTAAAGGGAGGGTTAATGATGTTGACTACAATTTGAGGGGAAAAGGAACAGAGGACACTGTGTTCAACTTCTTGAATGGATTGGGCGACATAGCATTTGCTTATTCGGGGCATAATGTGGTATTGGAAATCCAGGCGACTCTGCCTTCAACACCCGAGAAGCCATCGAAAGGGCCTATGTGGAAGGGCGTTGTCTTCGCCTACATTATCATCGCCTTTTGTTACTTTACGGTCGGATTCATTGGCTACTATGTGTTCGGGAGCGACATTGAGGACAACATTATGTTGTCGCTCGAGAAGCCCAACTGGCTTATTGCCGCAGCAAATATGTTTGTCGTCATACATATCATCGGAAGCTACCAGGTTAATATATTTTCATTGACATTGGAAAAAAATATTTTGTTAACATTTTTGAACCGTTCCAAATTTATAATACCTGCTCGATTAATTAGTTTATAATTAATATTGTAGATATATGCGATGCCCGTGTTTGACATGATGGAGTCATACTTGGTGAAGCAAATTAAGTTGAAGCCTTCGTTTAGGCTCCGTTTTGTTACCCGGACACTATTCGTTGGTAAGGATTAATTTGAATTTTTGGTCTATATATCTTTAACTTTTTATCTCTTATAAAATAAATTAATAATATGTATATATATGCAGCATTTACTATGTTCACTGCAATGACATTCCCATTCTTCGGTGGCCTCGTTGGCTTCTTTGGTGGATTTGCTTTGGCCCCAACCACATATTTTGTAAGTCCATCTATTTAATATATTACAAAACTTAATTATTCTCGTATTTCCAATTTATATATCTCTCTCTCTCTTTTTTTTTTCCTTAGCTTCCTTGCATCATATGGCTCATATTGAAGAAACCGAAAAAGTACGGCTTCAACTGGTGTATGAACTGGGTAAGTTTTATCTAATCTATTGAAATTAAATTTATGTATATATATATAAGAAAAAATAGCGGGATGAAGTAATTAAATTCAATTTGCAGGTGTTCATTGTACTTGGCGTAATATTGATGATAGTAGCACCAATCGGAGGCCTAAGGAACATCATTGTATCAGCCAAGACCTATAAGTTCTACCAATAAATATTCTTTTTCTTTTTATTTACGTGTTATAAAAATATGACTTGAGTATGATTCAAGACCAATAGTATAGGTTAGATATCCATGTTTTTTAAAATCCATGGAATAAAAGAGTGAGTTAGGATGTTAAGGCACATTATATATGGTGCTTCTTAAATGACATCTAACAAAATCATGCATTTCGATCATCTCGAAAGTTACAATTTCAGCGATGACTCAGCATCGGGTATACAATACTGTGACATATTTGGTTAATAGTTTGTGTTCATAATAATATATATATATATTTAAATGGTTGTTTGGATAATTAGATACCCAAGAAATTCGAAATCTCGCAGTATGCCATTTTTCAAATAGTTTTAATTAAAGACCTTAGGCCGATATCTTTATGTAATGTGGTATACAAAATACAGACCAGAGTACTCTGTAATTGATTGAAGAAGTTCTTCCTTACTTGGTTGTTCCGAATCGGGCAATCCAAGATAATATATTCTGAGGATGCAGCACAGAAGATTGACATGTCCAAGGCCTATAACAGGGTCAGGTGGAAATTTTATGGATTACATGTTGGATAAACTAGGATTTTGTGATAGTGTTGTATTTAGATAAGATTTTTGTAATTTTTCATGTGCTTTTTGGGTATAGTTTGAATGAACACTGTGAATGATTGGAAGAATTGGGGAGAGGAAGGACTAATTTTGTAATACCCATTTCCCAGCCAGAATTGGCATGTTGGGGATCACTCCTTATAATTTGTAATATGCATGATGTTTTACATGTTCCAAAGCAGAGTATAATCTCTTATTTGTTTAATTCTCATCTTTTCTAAAGAGTAGTACAGTGTGAAATAAACTTGTAGATTGATGCAGAAGAAAGAAACTGGGGAAAAGCTAGAAAATTATCCAAATACAAGCATTTCACTTATGTGAGGTTCGACATGGATGGAAGCAAGGAAGTTACTGGATAGCTTCAAAAATCTTAAGGATATGCATGCGGTGCTCAAATGTTGTGCTATTTCACAAGAGAAATTGTTATTCGAGCCCTTTCATGGAGGGATAGGGATTGATCCACGGAACATGTTTAGAAAGTGCAAATTAGGAAGGACGGAAGCAATCAAGTTTGTAAGGTCTTCTTGGATTTGGTTCGACAGGGAAAAGTCTTTTAGCCGAAACAGAGGAGTCTAGTGTAGATTTTCCGTGACTACCACTGATTGTTATGGCTCGAGTTTAAAGACTTTTAGTCAGATCTCAAAACTTTCCAAACAAGGCAATAATCCTTCCTCAACTTCTCACTCCTCCAGATTTTCAAGACACTAAGGGGGGCGCTTGGTTAACAGCTCTTCAATGGTAATAGGAATGAGGTTGAAAATTAGTGTAATTAGCATGGATCATGAAAACAAAATCACTACCTCTCCTCCTAAATAAGGTAATCACTACTCCATTTTGATTACCCTATTTTCTTCCTACAATCATCCTCCTCAATCACTCCCTCATTCCTCCACCAACAACCATTTGTTGTCAACTTCTATTCCAAAATTGGGGCATGACACTAGCAATGGTGTCACCATTGGAACACTTTTTCCTCAAACATAAATTTTTTCTTATGAGGGCATAGATGAAAATAAATTTTCATTCTCATTACCATTGAAGAATTGCTAACCAAGCGCCCCCTAAATATGAACAACTTTCAGCAGAGGAAAACCACAAACTGGTATTAAATGTCCTATTTGTTGGAGAAGTGAAAACCACAAACAGATTTTCAAGTACCATCTTTCTTTATTATCTCAGCCCACCACACATTTATATCTATTAAATGTCTTATTTGGTTGAGAAGTGAAAGAATTTTATCTTATATAAAATTTCCAACATGTAGAGAAGTGTGAAATTAATTCATTTATTTTTATTTTGTTATACTCCTCACACAGACAGAATTCTCAAAATTCCGTTTTGGAGAGGAGGCTCATGGGTGATCTTAATATGGGTAGTGTTGCTTTCAACAAGAAACGAACCCAGAAAATGTAGGCTGGACTTTTTTGGCTATAAAATAATTTCATCTCATTTAAAAATTTTAACTTGTTTGGAATCCATTCATTTATATTTGTTTTCTTTACAAAAGGTTGACAATCCGGCTGCTAGTAAGGCTTCAAACGCCACCCTTTATATTTTTTTTAAGAAAGAGCGAATAAGTAATATTATGAAAGGGCAAAAACCCAATTTGAGCATTAGGGATGCTCTCTGAAGCAGGACAAGTATTATGACATGTTAGGACAAATAAAATTTGACATCGAAGAGTGAAAATAGTTCGTACATTAATTATTGAAGGGTATTAGTTAATTTCATTGAAGAGTATTAGTTGATTTTACTTAATGATATTAATTATTTGTTTACACTGAAGAGTTTTAGTTGTTCAGTGAAAACAAACTAAGACGCTTCAGTGAAAATAACTAATCTTCTTCAGTGAAAACAACTATTATTTTTTAGTAAAAACAACTGGTACCGTTCAATGGTTCATGTATGAACCGTTTTCACTCTATACATACCCTTAAAAAAAATTATGCTCTTGATAAATGTTTTTTTTTAAATAACACATTTTTCTAAATAGTTAACTTTAAAGATAATTTAAAAAAAAATACAAATAATTTAAATTGAAACCATAAAACGTCATTTAATTTGCAAATTAAATGAATAGTCAAAACGTCATTTATAATGATGAATATAAAATATTGAAAGTAAGACAACAATATTCTTCAACAATAAAGAAATACTTTCAATATTTTTATTGGTGAGACCATCTTACATCATAATGAGATGGAGTATAAATTAGACATGATACATTAGGACTTTAATTTTAATTTTAATTTTGATTAGTAAGTTGCCCTAATTTTTATTTAATTTTTGTCACATTGACGACCGCCACTACTATCATTTGAACTGTCTTGCATTCGAGAAGAAAAATCATCTATTAATTTCATGTTTTGATTACAACTACTCCAAAAATTGTGACTTCAAAATCGTGATTTCCTGCATTTTCATGGCTAATTTCAAGCAATTTGAGGCGAGATGTGGGTTAAGGCATGTATTATTCTCTTTTTCTCGTTGAGCTCGTCATTTTGATACCTTTCTCGTGTTATTATGTATACTACAACATATTTCCGTTAACTTTTCCAACCTAAAATTTAACATTTTCTACGAAAATAATTAAAATTGATACCAAAATGACAAACATTGATAAAGTACAAACTTAAAGACTATTTATCGACTAAAAAAAATTATTGGACCATTTGTAATATTTTTTCAGATATAGAATTACTCTAGTGAACAACAAGATATTTTATTTTATATATATATATATATATATATATATAATTAATGTATCAAAATGTTTATTTTTCAGCCCACCCCATTACCAAATCCTGGATCCGCCCCTTTTCACAGACATAACAAGGGCTCTTTGGTCCACTCACTCAAAGAGTAAGATTGATTAATCACTCCTTTACCGCATAACCATAACTAAGTACTACATTTAAGTAACACTCAACACTAGCATTTCAGGATTAGAATCCGTTAACTGCCAGATTGTACCTTGCTACATAACTCCTCTAACAGACTATTTTGGCATCAAAAGTGTTGACAAACTCCTGTAAATGCATTAGCCCGAAAATGCAGAAGATAAACTGTTATGAAATCGAATATGAATCCGCAACACACCAACTCTTCTGCTAAGTGCTTTAGCAGAAACCAGAGTAAGTAAGAACGCAAACAAGAAATCGAAGACGAGGATTTGATAGTAAAAGATCTACGTTCACAAAGGATCAATACTCAAAACAATTACAAGATATGATCAGGAATCCGACTAGTTGATTTGATTCTCTCTCGCTAACCAATATGAACCCTAGCGACTAATCTCTCTGAAATTGAATGAATTACAAAGGGGAAAAACTTTTTTCAGAAATGCTCACACCTAACAAACAATGTCCAAATGATATTAAGTATTGATTCTTCTTCGAAACGTCCTCATGAGCTAGCACCGTGCAGACGGTTGAGAAAAACGACACAGCTGCAATGAACCCGGTTCACTCCACATCTTCGGTTTAATCAAAATAGACCGGTTCGTAGCCAGAAATCACCTGAACTGACACTGTTAGCAAGCTCAACTAATACTATTTAGTGAGAAGCATTATCCTCTGCGCTAATCTTTTTAACAGTAATGATACCCTTCTCAATGACATCCCTCACAAAGTGTAGCTAGACCTCTCATGAAACACTGGATGTTTAGCTTAATGAATAGTACTTTGATTATTACAGTGTACTTCCACATTTTTCTGATTTATGCTAAAATCACTGAGAATACCTTAAAGCCACATGCCTTTCTTTACAGCCTCTGTCACGTCAATATACTTTGGTTGAAAGACCCACAATAGATTGTAGAGTTGCCCGAAGACATAACCTATTAGGATATGTTTGTTTTGGGATTTAAGTGTGCGGGGGAAGTCATGACTTTGAAATCTTAGGATGTGAAAATCTTGATGAATAACATGAGTATGTGTTTGTTTTGGAATTTTAGTAGGGTGAGATTTTGCTTTATGTCAAATCAATGTTTATTAGTGATTGATGTTGTATTATTTTATTATATTGTGTAAGAGAAAAGTAGGAGAGAGGTTGAGTGGATGATAAAAAAAATGATGATGTGATTGTATTTAATTATATGAAAAATAATAATAGGTTTATAGGTAGGGATTGAGTTTGGGATTTGAAAACCCGATTTTAAATCTCGAACTCGTATGGGGCGTGGATTGCAAAGTCCAAAGTCCATCCGTGTGAGTCTTAAAACAAACATACCCTTAAGGTTTTCTAGTATCCACACTTCCAGCAAAATCAGAATCAACATACCCATTTATGGGATTCTTCACACTTTCTTATCTTTCCAATAAAATGCCAAAGCTGATGATCCTCTTAGATACCTTAATATCCACTTAAGAGCATCCCGATGATACTTTTCCATGAATCTGCTTACCATGTTTACCTAATAGGTCAGATCAGGCCTGCTACATACCATAGCATACATAAGACTCTCAACACCATTTGCATAAGGGACTTCTGTCATCTTTCTCCCTTCAAGTTCTGTTTTAGAGGCATGGTTTACAGATAACTTGAGGTGGCGCTTGGTTTAGAAACTCTTCAATAGTAATGAGAATGAAAATAAATATAAGATAATAGTAGTGATTACATATATAATATATGATCCACAATATTATTTTATCTCCCAAATAAGGTAATCACTTCCCTATTTGATTATCTTTCTATTATTTTTATAATCATCTTTTTCAATCATTCCCCCATACCACAACCAACATCTCCTTTTGTCCATTTGTTTCCAAAATTAGAGCACAACACTAGCGGTATAACTACCACAGCGACAATCATTCATCAAACATATCCAAGGGCGGAGAGGAAAAATAAATTTTCATTTCCATTCTCATTGAAGAATTCTAAATAAGTGTCTCCTGAATACTGTCTTAGGGGAGTTCTCACTGCTTTAAGCTCTATCCCTCAAGATATCCATTCCTAGAATTCTCTTTGCCTCATCCAAATCCTTCTTTTCAAACTGTGAGCTCAGCTTGGATTTAAGATTCTCAATCTTAGATGTGTTTTTGCTAGCAATTAGCTTATCATCAACATACAAATGCATGCATGTAAATAATGACATCCTTCCCCAAGATAAACACAATTATCATACAAGCATCTGGAAAAGCCTATTGACAACATGAATGGTCAAATTTTTTGTACCACTGTTTGGGACATTGTTTTAGACCACAAAGTGACTTTTTAAGGAGGCAAACCTTATTCTCACTCTGTTTTGTAATGAATTCTTTTACACCTAACAATTAAACTATGGCTTTGCTTGGCTTAGGCATTTGAAAATGTAGAAATACTGTCATCATTTGCAATGAATATCCTTGTTTAGATTATTAATTTATTTTAATTATTTCTCACTAGATTTTGGAATTGGATGAGTATTAATGGAAAAAATGTCCATTCACTATACTCTTAGGGGTCGTTTGGCTCGCTAGATTGGGTGGGACTAAAATTTTAGTCCCACTCAATCCCATGTAATATTGTATTTGGATTACAAATTTAGGGTCCAGGACTAAATGAGGGTTCAGGTCCATAAATATACATAATTCATCAAATGAGTGATACATAATACCTTAGGGATGGTGGGGCTGCACAATCCCATATTATTAAATTACGATTTTGTCCTCAAAATACATAATTGATTGAATTAGTTGGGGGTAAAAATAGTATATTGCATTTTAAACTCACTTAATCATTCAATCCAAACAAATATTAATATATAAAAATAATAATCTTACAATTCAAACACACATTCCCCCTCAAATAATCATATTTAATTCAATCCCTACAATCTAATCTCATTTAATCCAATTCCATTTAATTAATCCAGTCATTTGAACCAAATGATCCCTTAAAGAATGAATTTCGAATCAATCATATTGTTTAGTGGACTGGACATTTTGTACTTTTTGTATAAGCGGAGTTATTTTCGTGCTTGTAATCACTTGTAACTTTGTACGGGTTGCATATCACTTGAAATCGTTAATCAATAAATTGTTGTTTCATTAAAAAATAAGGGAATGCTTGGTTAACAACTCTTCAATGGTAATGGGAAATAAAATTGAAAATTAGTGTAATTCATGAGAACAAAATCACTACCTCCCCTCTTAAATAAGGTAATCACTACTCCATTTTGATTACCATATTCTCTTCCTACAATCATCCTCCTCAATCACTCCCCTCTTCCTCCACCAACAACTATTTGTTGTCAACTTCTATTCCAAAATTGGGACATGGCACTAGCAATGGTGTCACCATTGGAACACTTCTTCCCCTAACATATCATTTTTATTATGAGGGCATCACTACAAAATACTGTCCAGTTAAAGAGGGATTTAGGGAGGGATTTAAAGAGGGGCAAAGGGTTAAAGAGAGATTTAAAGAGGGGGAGGGGCCCTCGACAAAACTGGCCTCGCCAAACTCCCCCTCGGCTCGCCCCTCGTCAACTAACGAGGGGAATGGGTCCTCGTCAACTAATGAGGGGGAGGCCCTCGCCTGGTTCAAAATGGACGCCCTCGTGTACACCCTCGTCAATTAACGTGGGTAGGGCCCTCGTACACCTTAACGTGGGCAAGGCCTTCGTCTCGGATCGCTAAAGCTTAACGAGCGCATCGGCCCTCGCCTATATGGGCCCTCGTCTCGCCCCTCTTTAGTTCACGAGGGGAGGCGCCCTCGTCAGCCTTTTAAAAAAAAATGCGGGCTGCACCCGCGGGCGGGCAAGACCCAACCCGACCCGCGAGCGACCCGCATGAAAGCAGGTTCGAACCTGTGACCTCCCAAGAGGGAGAGATCTAGCCCTTCCTCCTTACCGTTTGAGCTACGCTTATCATTTGAAATATTTTCTATTGTAATAGTATATGTATTATTTCTTATTTTGATTTCTTAGTTAAAACATTTAACTCTTATTTTGTTTATACTTTAATTAATTAATATTATTATAAATCATTTTATTTATGATAACACCATCAAAATTAATTAAATTAATATTATCATTTTAAATTACATGATTTTCATATTTTGATTTATTTGTTAAAACTTTGAATTATTCTAGTAATTTATTAATTTCTAATATGATTACACTTTTAATTAATTATTATATATCTTTACATTTATGGTAACAACTCCAAAATAAAATTTATATTATTGTCACATATATAATGAAATTAACACTTGCAAAATTATATTTTCACTTATGTGTATAATCTTTTTAAATATAAAAAATTAACGCCCTTGTGCATACATACATACATATATATACATACATACATATATATATATATATATATATATTATTTTTTTAATTAAAATATTTTGAATATATTATGGATAAATTAATCAAATATTACATATTCTTAAAGCACATACACAAATTAACAATAATTCATTAAAAATCTTATTAATTAAACATGATACATAGTTCCGGATTTCACAAACATTAATGAAAATAAACATCTCAAACATAATAAAGACGATGCACAATAATTCATTCCAAGCAATACTCTCAAACATTCATGAAAATAGTTAAACATTTTTTCAAAAGTTGCAACTTCAAGATGATCAGGATCTTGGTCCCTTGCCACGGCTCGAACCCGATCCTCGGGGTGGGGGATACTCATTGGATGGAGGCGTGGATGGTGGGGGATAACCACCAGCTTGTGGGACGCTGGGTCTGGATCCCTGTTGTGATGCCCGCAACCACTCGGTAAACCGATTTTGGAAGTTTTGGGTCATCTCCTCGCGCAGTTGTCGGTTTCTCTCTTCCACTTGCTCCAAGAATCGGCGATTCTCCTCAGTCGTCTCTCTCCGCATTCTCTCACGCTCCTCACCGAGTGGTCGATCCACATCAATTTGACTGTAGGCACCAAAATGAGTCTCAGCTGATGTCCCGCCTGGGCCGGAGACTATGCGTCTAGACTTTCCCAATTGTCCGAGCCCACGAACTTTACCGTGCTTTTTCCCCACAGTCTTGACGTACATCTAAGATAACTCTGGAAGACTGGGTTCAGGAGGTTGCTCATCAGAGGTAGGGTGCAGTTGGGAGACTCTCACTTGTACATCAGCCTGCATATTTTTTTAGAGAATTATTTTTCTAGATATTTAAATATTCATATTATTTTAAAATGTAACAAGAATACTTACCAATGTATCAGATATAAGTCCGTATGTATACTGTCCTGGACCACGGTAGTGGAAGTGCTCCACAATTTCCCAATCTGTGGCGGGACGTCCCTTCCTCCTCTCCTATAATTTAGAACATGATGATTAAAACTTAAAATATGTATACATATTATAAAAATTAAAATAGTGTGGTATCAAAAAATGACTTACAATATCCAGGGCAACCTCGACGGCACCACGAGATCCACCTTTATGGGTGGAGATGCCAGTACCCGGGCCAGCAGGCTCAGATAGTCTGTTCCGTCTATATTGTGCGGATTTGACTTTCACGTCATCTCTGTCCCAGTACGCGAGCAAGGTCTTCCACACTTTTGTATCCCACTGTAGCTTCTTACCCTTCAACTCTCATTTTCTTTTCACAGAGTTCAAAGGATCTACATATCTTTCAGCAGCCCTTTTCAGGAACAAGTGGTGCACATACTGCGTGGAAGTGACAGTAGGATCCCACCTAGCCTCTTTCTAATAAACAAATATGTTATTATGTCATACAATAATATCATTATAAATCAAATGAATATATACTTGAAATGTCTCCCAGTACTCCTGCAGCCTTTCTTCAGATATCATCCTGAAGGTGAAGGCACCCAACCCTATATGTCCAGCCATGATACGTCTGATCAGCTTGGAGATCGGATTCGAAGGCATCAAGCTGCAAAACAAGTTTGTAATACATAATTAATATTCACGGATATATATTCCTCAAAATTCATGAAAATAATAAGTCTAACATTCGTATCGTAGGCAATATACACATCTAGCCTTTGTCCGACCATTTGTGAATCCGACTGTTCTTCAGAATCCGAGTCGGTATACTGCTCAGCTTCCTCGTCATCAGTCGTGGGGATCAATGGAACTGGCACTGGTATGTGTGGTATAGGCACTGTGTTCCGCGCCCCACTAGATCGGCCTCGACCCCCGCGGCCTGTACTCTATCGCCGTCCCCCGCTAGAGCTACGATCGGATCCGCTCATCTGTAAAATTTTAAACATAACGTATTAATTATCATATAAATGATCAAATAATCAAAGTTTAGGTGCATCACGAAATAATTTATAACACCGAGATATCAATTAATATAATACATATTATCACATAAATGATAGCAATTAAATAATTTCTAACATCGAGATAGCAATTACTAAACTACTTAATCTTCATCTGAGTATGAATTATGTTCATCATCGTCTTCTTCCTCCTCTTCATGTTTTTCTTCTTCTTCTTCTTCTTCTTCTTCTTCTTCTTCTTCTTCTTCTTCTTCTTCTTCTTCTTCTTCTTCTTCTTCTTCTTCTTCTTCTTCTTCTTCTTCTTCTTCTTCTTCTTCTTCTTCTTCTTCTTCTTCTTCTTCTTCTTCATCTTCTTCTTCTTCTTCATCTTCTTCTTCTTCTTCTTCTTCTTCTTCTTCTTCTTCTTCTTCTTCTTCTTCTTCTTCTTCTTCTTCTTCTTCTTCTTCTTCAACATTATCATTCTCAATTTGAATTAGTGCACCACTGACATCTCCTAACATGATAGGATCACTGTCTATTTGCACATTATTCATTTGTGAATCAATCTCATCGTCTTGGAACGGGGGTAGCTCTTGTTCATTTCTTTTATCAATTTCCACTAAGGATCTCGGTTTGACTTTGCAAAGAGCAAGCCATTCATGATTTCGCACCCCCGGGTATTCGCAATAGTAAACTTGAGTGGCTTGGTTTGCTAATATAAAAGGATCATAACGGCCATATACTCTTCTCCGATTAACATCCACAAGTTTGTAGGTAGGATGTATTCTTGTTCCATTTGGCACGGTAGGATCATACCACTCGCACTTGAACAGAACAACTTTTTTCTCAAGTCGTCCAGGGTATTCCAACTGTAATACTTCTTCAAGGATCCCATAGAAATCATTCTCATCTGAATCATAGTTTGTCCCCTTGATACAAACACCATTGTTCACAGTCGATTTTGATTCACCATAAGTGCGTGTGTGAAACTTGTATCCATTTACGTAATACCCAGGATATGTGGTAACACAACATACAGGACCGCTGGAGAGATCACGTATCCACCGGTTCTGAATATTGTTTACCTTAACCTATAGTTGACAAAATATTTAATCCTGATTCTATGTATATATTTATTATTTATATAATTTTATCAACTTGACTTACAACTTGTTCAAACCATGACGCAAACTGATGTTGAAGTTTATCGTCTTGTTCAGCCCTTAAGAAATTCGGTTGAACACTTTGAAGTTGATGCATAAACATACTACAAGAGGGAAGATGTACAATATTATCATTATAATGATATTTTGTAATAATTATAGATGGACGATGTTGAATATTAACTTACTCAACATACGGTTGCACCTCGTTACAATTCAGTAACACGTAGGTGTGAGCTGTATTTTTCTCTTCGTCTACAATATATCTTGTATTCTTCCGTCCAAGTGGTCGTCTAGGAGGTATAAAAATTGACGGAGTACCGGGTTGGGGTTCTTCGGCACCACGACCATCGTAATTACGAGGTACATTATGACGCCTCGTCAGAACATGATCCTCAAAGTAGTGGGAACAGAAAATTGATGCTTCTTTTGTTAGATATGCATTTGCGATCGAAGCTTCAACATGAGCCTTATTACCCACACTGAGTTTTCAATTATGAAGATACCTAACCAAATGCATCAATAGTGAGTATAATAACCGCTAATTGTTCAAATATTTGAAAGTTGTAGATTACCTCTCAAATGGATACATCCATTTGTATTTTACAGGACCAGCCACTCGTGCTTCGTATGCAAGGTGCACAGGTAGATGCTCCATCGAATTAAAGAAGCTGGTGGAAATATACGTTCCAACTTGCACAAGATCAGTGGAATATCTACTTCCAACCGAGTCATGTTCTCAACTGTAATCGTCGTAGAAGTCAACTCCTTGAAGAATAAACAAACTTCAGTGATAGCTTTCCACACGTTATGTGGAAGAATTTCACGGAAGGCAATCGGGAGTAGCCTCTGCATAAACACGTGACAATCATGACTCTTCAACCCAAATATTTTTAATTTTGTCCAGTCAATAGTTCGAGACAGGTTGGACACATAGTTATCAGGAAACTTTAGCTCATCTACCCATCTGCACACAACATCCTTTTGTCTCTTATCAAGTGAATAACAAGCTTTGGGGTACTTTCCTGTACGTGGACATTTCACAAGTGATGGACGACGACAATATTCATTAAGTTCATCTCTGGACTTATTCGTGTCCTTTGTTTTCCCTTCCACATTCATTACAGTGTAGAACAAATTATCAAAGAAGTTTTTTTCAATGTGCATCACGTCCAGATTATGACGGATCAACAAGTTTCCAATCTCTTGTTGTGGGCCTCGACACCATCTTCTGTCACTTTTCGACATCCCACCCAATTGATTTCATTTAAGAGTGATTCACCTGATCGAATGGGTGGTGGTGGGTCATCCACTATCACATTATTTCTGAATGCAGTCTTGTTTCTCCGATACGGATAGTGTCTAGGTAAGAATTTACGATGGTTGTCGAACACGACTGTTTACGACTGAGCCTCAGAGTGAAACCATCAGTGTATTCTCCACAGTAAGGACAAGCTGTCCGTCCAGCAGTGCTCCATCCAGACAACATTGAGTAAGCTGGAAAGTCACTGATGGTCCAAATTAGTGCAGCTCGCATCAGAAAATTTTGCTTCTTAGCAACATCGTACGTTTCCACCCCAATTTCCCATAAATACATCAAATCACGGATCAACGGTTGTAGAAAAATATCCAATTTATCCTTAGGATTTTTAGGACCAGGCACTAGTACCGTAAGAAACATGAATTAATCTTTCAAACACAACCATGGAGGTAGATTGTACGGTGTCACTATCACTGGCCATGAAGAATATTGTTTCCCAGACTATCCGAATGGTTGAAAACCATCGGTGCTTAGGCCCAACCTTATGTTCCGAATCTCGGAAGCAAATTCAGGATACGAATTATCCAGGTGTTTCCAAGCCAATGAGTCTGCAGGGTGACGCATAATACCAGAATCATCGTTAGAGCAACTTGCATGCCATGTCATATCTTTTGCAGTAGCAACAGACTGATACAATATTTGCAGTCGAGGAATGATAGGAAAGTAGAACATCTCCTTGTAAGGCTTTTTCTTTTTCCATTGACCATCAACACCACGCTTACGGGGTTTAAACCGTGGATGACCACAAACCTTACAATGTTCAAGTTCACTATCATTACCCCAATATATGATACAATTCTGTGCACAACAATCAATTCTCTCTACTGGAAGACCCATCCCACTCATTAGTTGTTTGCTATCAGAAAATTTCCTGGGCACTAGATTTTCAGGAGGAACAATTTCCCGAATCAAGTCAACAACTTGATTATAACCCCTCTCAGACAGTCTATTTTCAGTTTTAATGTTCAACAGTCGGGCGTTGAATGACAATTGTGAGTGTGTTTCGCAACCAGGATACAAATCATGGTTTGCTGCACGAAGCATGTCATAAAATTGAGCAGCATGCTCATTTGGGGGCTCCTCATTAACGGGTTCATCTTCCACATTTCCAAAATGAAGGTTAGGACCAGTTAGATCTGTGATCATGTCATGGTATGAGGTAGACCCTGCAGTATCATCTACTCCGTACGAAGTCGACTGATCATAGTTTTGGTGTGGTAGATGACCCCAATTTTGTTCACCGTGTAAAATCCAATTGTGATAATTGGGCATAAATCCATTTTATACAAATGTATTTTCACGTCAATTGGTGATCTAAACCTTTGGTTCCTACATCTAGATTTCGAGCAGGGACACCTAATATCTCCTTCACTCATCCAATCAGGATTGCTAGTTGCGAATTGTATAAACGATTCAAGACCACTAAGAAAGTCGGGAGCTATCGTTCCATTAATTGTTCTTGGACCATACATCCAATTACGACTTGAATAACTCATATTATAATCTGTTTCAAATTAAAGAATATTCAATATTTAATAAAAATTTAATATAAAAATCCATTATATTTATCCTGTTGTTAATTTAATATAGTTAATCTAAAATTTTCGGCAGAGTTTCATTTATTATTATCACATTATCCAGTTAACTAAGATCCTATAATGCATCCATTTCCGACTTAATTAAAATTAATCAAGTCGGAACGCACATTCTACAGCTAGCAAACAACCAACAATATTCATCAACCCCCTCCACTCCAACATAATTAATTAAGTATACTTTAAATATATATATAACTATATATACATCATTCATCAAATACATAATTAATGTAGATAATCGAACACATGAATATTCTTCACATATAAAACTAATTAAATATATCATGCAACTAAAATTAAATTTAACACAACAAATATATATTGATATAATTATTTCTAATTCATATAAATATAATATTATCAAATTTATAATTAATTACATACTAATTAAATTAACAAGTTAAACACTACATAATTAGCAACTAATTATCAACGATACATATATATACATACATATAAATATATATATACACATGAATTTGCATTAATTTTACAAACAATTTAATTAACAAATTAGCCGATTAAAATGAAAAATGTTACCGTAGAAATGTTTACGGGGACGAGTAGGCCAAAATCCGACCGGTGGAGTGGCGTTTCCAGCGACGGCGGCGCGGCAGGCATGAAAAACCTCCTAGCCTGGCATGAAAAATAACACCAAATATCACTTGGTCTAAATTAAAGAAACCTCC
This sequence comes from Ballota nigra, assembly GCA_947034835.1. NCBI lineage: Eukaryota > Viridiplantae > Streptophyta > Magnoliopsida > Lamiales > Lamiaceae > Ballota > Ballota nigra. Next base: position 12,615,614 of record OX344729.1, read on the forward strand.
TAGCCTGGCATGAAAAATAACACCAAATATCACTTGGGATCAAATTGGTAAAATTTGAATAAATACAAAACTACATTGATAAAGCAAATAAATAAAGGATCATTTCAATAAATTAAAGTTAAAAGATAGAGAATGAATTTGGTTTAAATCTCCTGCAACAGATAATGGTTGAAATATTTCCAAGATAGGTACTAACTTGGTCATCTTGCACCACCATCCTCTTCTTGCCCAAATTCACCAACAATTGCTTCCTTCATATTGCTTCTTCTGTCTGGAAACCATCACGATTCACGAGTATGAAATAGAAGTGAGAAAGAATTGTGAGGGCTAAACTAAACTGATGGTTGTAGAAAAATATAGGGAGAGATTAATAATATTGAGGGAGTAGTCCAAAAAGAATGGAAATGTAACCAATAAACGACATGGGCATTGATTGTAAAATAATTAAGGATACGTAACTATAGAACCGACCTCATTAATTTTCCAGAAAGATACAGCTATCCAGGCTATAGCAGCCAACATTGCACAAGTCTTTCACATTTTTCCAACTCAACAAAACGCAAACATGAATCTTGTGAGGATATATAATTCATAATTGGAATATATAAGTGATGAGAGGAATCCAAAATTCCATTACTAGTACCAACATATAATTATGCATAATTCGTTATCATTTCAAGATTTTGATGCCGATCTTTGCAAATTCTCTTAGTTTGAGCAAATCTAAAAGCGGCATAAATTGGTCTTTCCAAACTAAAAAATAAAAAACATTTCCAGCTTATGCATTTCCTTCTCTATTTATTCTTATTCTCTTTTAAGTAAAGATCCAAGTTCAAGATTTAGCCCAAACAAACAACAGACGTCCGTGATCCCAAAAACAAACTAACATGTGCTTTTCTTTTACTCTTTGAAGTTGAAAAACAGATCATGTCTCATAAAGTAAGTAAAAAACAAGAGCATCACATAAAGTAAGTAAAAAAAAGACAAAATTGAGATGAATATATTAGGAGACGCTTTTGGTAAACAACACTTCAATGGTAATAGGAATGCTAATTTATTTTCGAACTATAACACCATAAAAAAATGATATGTTGGGGGAGGGATTGTTTTAATGGTGGTTGTATTGCTAATTTGCTAGTGTCATGCCTAAGCAGATAACAAATGTTTGTTGGTAGAGGAATAAGGGAGTGATTGAGGAGGATGATTGTATGAGAGAAATAGGGTAATCAAAATGAAGTATTGATTACCTTATTTAGGAGGAGAGATGATGGTTTTGTTCTAATGAACCATCATAATTACACTACATTCCTATTACCATTGAAGGGTTCCTAACCAAGCGCCCCCTTAATAGAGCAACTTCATAGAACATTTGAAGAGAAACCATCTCCATGCAACATACAAACTTATAATACTATGTACATTGTCAAATACATGATCATGTAAATTTTCCGTTTTACTACCACAGTAGCTCTACCCTGCCAAAAGGCCGAATGCGGTACTTAACTATACACATTATTACAGCCCATAATTTATTTGCTGGAAGTATGCAATTAGCAATAATCAAGTTGAAATCATATGCTTTTCTTATTTGAATGTAAACCAAAAACGCAATTGCTTGATTGCCTCTATCATCAGCCTCCCTATTCCCCCAATCAATCAATCAATTAATCTAAAGCTCCAAACATCAACCTAGGGAAGATTTTGATTTAGAAACTCAACAACTAAATGCCAAAATAAATGATACACTTAAGAGCATGAAAATAAAGGCAAAACCGGACATAGTCTGAAAACTAACAGCAGCAAACGGGAATAACAGCGCGGGTTGTTCTTCCCTTCGATTTTTCTTTTTTTTTTTTTTTTCAATTTTCTGCTTCTAACTTTAGTGTGTGTTTGGATAGAAGAAGATAGTAACATTGGAATGAGAAATAAGAAGGGAATTTGGAACATGAATATAAGAGCGTAGTTTGGACAAATTAGCCTCAAAAAAGACAAATTAAAAAAAAAAACATATAAATATGGACAAAAAACTATTGCTCCTCTGGCAAATTTGCTTTTTTCCCTTTTAATTTTATACAAATGGGATGATTTAGAATTATCCCTAATCATGAGTGAATGAAACTTTGTTGTAAAAAAAAAGGGGAAACTGAATCCAACCTAAAGCAATTGCATTAGTTTCTTTAGTAATTAGGATTGGTACTGAACAATAAATTCCTCCCCACCTTTTGTATATGCCATAAAAGTTGAAGGAACAAAAAATCAAGATTGGCTCAAAATCAAGTTGGAAAGGTTTTCCCATCCAGTTTTCCATAGGAAACTGTTAAATATTTAACGTATGAGACATTTTCTGCTAAAAATGGGACAAAAAAAAAACATGGGACCAAATCTATCAAGTACGAATTCTCATTGGACCATCCTTGCAATTTACCCCTTTTTAAACACACCATTGGATTTGAATACCAATCAACCAAGCTAAACCATACTTTTGGCATCTAAAATGAGTTGATGGACATTAGTAATTTGAAAGGTATGAGCTATATATTCTTGATTTGTGGAAAGAGAAGATGGGCCGACTCGCTAAATATATGATGCTATATATAGAGTGTTCTTGCCAAGATGGAAGAATCTGTTGCCTTTTCCAAGAAAATATTATTTCTTTAATTTATAATTTTCTTGCTTCTTGAATAATTCTAGCATTCTATGTTAAATATAATCATGATAACTGAACATGTGAATGCGATGGACGATATATTCAAAGGCAAATTCTTGCGTGGTACCGTTCACAAATTAAGATAAATAACATCAATCCTTCAAAAGCGGTACATTATCATTTCCAAATTATACTCAGTCTCACTGTCGATTAAGCGCACCGTGCATCAAGTGCACAATTTTAATATTCTTTGGTTCTAATGCATATAAGTCACAGGGTGAAATAAAAATCTTAAAAGACAGTTGGACCTAAAAGTCAAAAAGTGTACTCAATTTCTCAAGATCAACTTTTTGTACTCAATTTGTTAAAAGTTAAAATATCCAATTTGTGTAATTCATTTTTTGTTTAGTTAGCAATTTGCGTATGAAAGAACATATTTTAGGCGCATAATTTAGGGGTGGTTGTACTTTAAGGACAAAGTCTAACAATATGTTTACGTGCTGCAAAAGTAGGACAATATGCTTCCGAACTTGTAAAAGTATGACAATATTTCTTAAAAGCTTGTAAAAGTTATGTATCAAAAATTTATAAATGTTTGACAATCGAGCTAGAATTAGAAGCCTGAAAAAACCTCTCTTGTGGATATATATATAATTAGTTAGTATATTTGAAGTTAGAGAAAAAGAGGTGCACATTAATTAGTCATTTTATTGACAAGATAATTTGAGCAAGTAGAAGGATACACAAGATAGAAACAGAAAATACAAACTAGACTATGAGACTAGTCATAGATGAGAAATACAATTATTGAAAGCCATAAAAGCAACACTTATTAGATGGATATACGTGCATGCTTGTTTAATTTAGGCAGTTTGAACTGCACCCTTGTTGCATGTATCGGAGCATTTTTCAAGTGCTCCATTCACAACTTCACTTGCATCTGGTCATCCATAAAAACAAAAGAGTAATTAGAATGTGTGAGAGCAAATAAAATAAAAATAATATATAATTTTACCAGAATTTTGGAGAGTGGCTATGGCACCGCACACAGAGGAGAGGAGACACACCCCAACTTGCAGTATTCATTCACTGCAATTAATTAATTTGCGTCATCAAAATGAAATCTTTTGCAGCAAGTAAACTAGAGTTTACCAGTGTCTTGGAGAATCTCATGAGTATATCCAGGGGGACATTTCGTCCCCGAAATGATTTGGCATCCAGAGAGTGATGCACAAACTGGCCTGGAGCCTCCCCCGGCGCGACAGACATTATAGATATTTCTGGCAGTGGTGCTTGGGCAACAACTCTTTGCCTCAACTTCAATTTCTCCCAAAACAACAAAGCTCACCAGAACAACACTCATAACAACAATTTTACCTGTAATACCCAAGACTCGATTATAAGTTTGTATTTATTGATATTATATATATATATATACATATATAAAAACAATTTTACCTTCCATCGTGAGAGAGAGAGAGAGAGAGAGAGTTTGTATTGATGAAATGCTGATGATGAAACTAGACTTGCACATACCCAACTTAAATACTAGCAGTCACACCGCCAGCTGTCATCCACAAGTTAAAGCCCAGGGATTACTTGAATGTACATAGCCTAATTAAGTGATAATCACATGGTTTCCACGTTTAAATAATTAATTAATGCCAATGGAAGTACATACAAAATTAACTATGCATATGATCACCACACATATATATGTATACTATTAATTAATAATCACGACCACTATTCTTCAAAATGAAAACTATAACTAAAGTTTTCCATTTTCAAAATCATTAAACGTGGAAAACCATGTCTCAAGGCAAAACTACATCTACTCCAATCATATAAAATATTCTACCGACATAGGATCCATGAAATGACCCTGGCTGGGTCGGGTAGGATTTGAACTATTTTCCTCAAAATCTTGTGCAACTCTAATTCCAAGTGTCTAAAATTAGAAAATTTTACTGTGCTAATTCCAACTTATTTTTCCCATACATAATACTCGATATTCTCATACATAGTACCCCCTCCGTCCCAACTCAAACATCACACTTTTCTTTTCAGGACGTCTCACAATAAACTTCAATCCCGAGAAAGGAAATAAAATACCTACCTTATTTTAAAATACTCTTCATTCATGGGTTTAAAAAGTTAATAAATCAATATTGTTTAAAAATGTACTCCCTCCGTCCATGAAATATAGTCCTGGTTGCCTTATTTGGTTGTCCACGAAAAATAGTCTTGTTGCCTAAAATGGAAAGAATAAATTTTATCTACTTTTTCAACATACACACATAACATTTTTAAAATAATTTATTGTGTACTTGATTTGACACAATATTCTTACTTTTTACATATTATATCAACTTTCTTAATAACCGTGCAAAAAGTAACAGGACCGTTTTTCGTGGACGGAGGGAGTATTCACTTTCGAATCCGCAGATCATCACCTGGTCATCTAATTTTTATTGTGCTAATCTCGTGCCATTTATACCGGGTTATTTTTCAAAGTGTAGATTATAACACTTTAGAATCCCAATTCATCACTTAGTGTCTAAAATCCGAGCTAATACTTTTTTTATTTAAAGGGTAGCGACAACACCATATCCACAGAGGAAGTATTCACTTTTTGTTATGAAAGGCAGTTACTATATTCTTTGTGACACAGTCATGCAAGGATGTTTATAAAATATTTGACTCAAAATAGTAATAAACAAACGTATTAGACATAACTATCATCGAGGGACTATATAAATATTTGTTAGCCCGACATACGAATAAAAGTTTTAATATGTATTTTTAATCATAAGTTTTAATATTAATACTAAATACCAATGGAAACCGTATCACTACTCCGTCGATGCAAGCTCCCCTCAGGCTCTTTCCACCAAAGCACCTAGCTACACAAGTCACAACGTAACATACCATATTAGTTATCATTCGTCGTATAGCCCGCAACCTTTTTCCACCACTACGCCTAGTTGTATTAGGCAGACCTTTACTTATCATTATAGATATCATTCGTCATATAGTTCGTAAGCTCTTTAAAACACTCCTTCTAGCGCCAAATGTTGTTTACCAAATAAACGAGGCTGGGAATTAATGGCTATTTAGGATAGTTTTGGTAAAAACATCAAATGGTTGGAATCATAAGTGCTAAATGGATGATTGTAATGAAGAGCGATAATGATGGTGATGAACTGATTGTAAGGGCACCAAGAATTGCCAGGAGTTTTTAGTCCCTGAACTTAAATGAGAATTATATTACTTTGAATGAATGTGTTTAACTGTCTTTCTTTGATACAAGATTGAGACTATATATAGTTTTCCCTATACAAGGGTAAGAGGGTCTTTTTGACCCCTCGGGGGAAAAAGGCAATTAATGCCTCCTGCCTTTGAGGACGCGCAGGCATCTGTATGCTTCAGTTTGCAGGTGGCCGGCCACTAGCGCGTCGACACGTGTCCGAGAACGACGATTCTCTGATATGTTTTCTTATTTGGGTGGAATATTCTCTCTGTCACTGAGTACGGAGGCGGCTCTTTAAAACACTACGCCTAGCTACACGAGCTAGACAATTACATATCATTTTAGATATCATATAGTCCGTAAGCTCTTTCCACCCAGATGCCTAGCTACACAAGTCAAACTATTACGTATCATTTTAGATACCATACATCATGCAATATGATTCGTAAGTCAAGAAATACTTAATATAATTTTAAAATCATAACCGAAACAACAATTTAACCGATTAAAATGAAAAATATACATCGTAGAAATATAATTGGGGATGTGTATAGCAAAGCCCGACCGGTAGAAGGCTTTATTTCCGCCTGAACCGACGACAGTAGACCACTACACTGGCTTGGTAGAGGGTTTGATGGATGGTTGAAACTGAAGGCCAATGAGTATTTATATTGAAAGCAAACGAGGGTTTTCACGAAAGGTCCGTCCCTCGGCTAGGACTTCAACTTTAACGTGCATGAGGGCTTGCACTCACAAATAGACAGGGGACCCGCCTTCTTTAGCTTGTTGGAAATTGGTTTTGGAATTTGGGTGTTTGACCCAAGTTTGACCAATTTTAACTTGGTGTTCCATTTATGGGAAATGGAAATAAATTGCAAATTCATAATCTACTTTCGGAGTAGATGAATTTAGTGTATTAATTTGCTCAAAACCAATTTCGGATGAATGAGATATTAATACACAAAGTTGGGAATTTATCATGAGAAATTCCTAAATTGAAGAGGAAAAAAAAGGGGGAAGAAGGAAAAAGAGTTCCTTATCCCACATTGGAAAATTGGAAGAAATGAACCTTCCATATAAGTAGACTTATGTCATAGAAAGATAATCTTGACTAAGTCTTCTAAGTGGTGGTGCTATGGTTAGCCCGAAGGGCTAACCCAAAGACTTGGACTCACACCCGCATCGGGCTCGGGCTCGGGCACGCGCACGTCGCACTTAGTCGCATTGGGCGCTTTAGAGGCGTTCAAGCCGGTTCGGTCAAGTGAACCGAACCACGGTGTGGCGGTCTGGGTCGGCCGCGGAAGCGTGCTAGGCAGTTCGCGAAGGGGCGCGTCCAATGGGGTTCGAACCTGGGGAGCGCGCGGGTCAACCGAACCGGGTCGGGCCGCATACGCGGGTCGGCGCCAGAACGGCCACCCAGACCCGTACGGACACGTCCCTTGGGTTCAAAATTCAAATCCAAGGGCCTAGATTGAAGGCCCAAAAGGTTGCACCCCTTCATGGAAAAGACACCACACCTCTTCAATTACTATAAATACACCACCCCCAGAATGCACTTCAATCACTCCAACATAAAATCAGCCTTCTAGCATTCAAATCACACCCAAAGCATCCTAGCATTTTAAGATTGCATTAGAGTCGAGTCGAAAGTTCCGGATACCTATTTGCGATTCGCCGATAACTTCCGACTTGTAGTGCAACAGTCGAAAGTTCAAAGTCGTTGTATCTTGGGGACGGTTGCCAACGATCCGTATTGCACCTGAGTACGGGGCAATAACGTCTTACGGAGAGCGAGTCCAACTCGTGCCTCGACTTACTGTTTTAAATCTGTGTCTGCATTTTTCTTCATCTTCGTATACACACACCTCATAACTTTCCTAACAATCGTAAGACGTTATCTGTGTTTTCGAAGATGTCTTCTACTCCTACAACTCCTCACCTTCCTGCTGCCCACTCTGAAAAACCGGCAAAATTCGTCGGTACTGATTTCAAGAGATGGCAATCTAAAATGCTGTTCTATCTGACCACCCTCAACCTTGCGCGGTTTCTGAGGGAAGATCCTCCTACTGTAGAGGAGGGGAGCAACGACCAGGACAGGTTGAATGCTCTAGACGCGTGGAATCACAGTGACTTCCTGTGTCGAAACTACATACTAAATGGGCTAGACGATGCAATGTATAGTGTCTATGCCACCTACAAGACCGCCAAAGAACTGTGGGGGTCTTTAGACAAGAAGTACAAAACGGAGGATGCCGGAATGAAGAAATTCATTGTCGGACGGTTCCTCGACTTCAAGATGACTGACTCAAAGACAGTCATGGAGCAAGTTCGAGAGTTGCAGTTGATTCTTCACGAGATTCATGCCGAAGATATGCAACTTTCAGAATCCTTTCAAGTAGCTGCCTTGATAGAGAAGCTACCGCCTCTTTGGAAGGATTTCAAGAACTACCTCAAGCACAAACGCAAAGAAATGGGGCTTGAGGACTTGATCGTGAGACTAAGGATCGAGGAAGATAACCGTAAATCCGAAGTCAAGAGCGACAAGAAGAATGGAGAGGCACGTGTGAATTTGGCCGAGTCTGGGAAAGGCAAGAAGAGAAAACGTGCTGGCAAAGAACAGAAGCCTCCGAACAAGAAGTTCAAAGGTAACTGTTACAATTGTGATAAGCCCGGACACAAGTCGAAGGAATGTCGACAGCCAAAGAAGGCCGATCAGAATACCAATCAGGCCAACCTTGCCGAACACAGTTCCCTGAGTCAAGAAATGTCTGAACTTGATCTGTCTGCCGTCGTGTTCGAGGCAAATCTGGTGGATAACCCGAGGGAGTGGTGGGTCGATACTGGAGCTACCCGTCACATTTTCTCAGACAAGGAACTGTTCTCTACCTACCAACCGATCAATGGGAGAAAGCTCTTCATGGGTAACTCTGCGACATCGAACGTGGTCGGACTTGGAAGAGTGGTGCTGAAGATGACCTCGGGGAAAGAACTAACTCTCGTGGATGTGCTGCATGTTCCGGACATTCGCAAGAATTTAGTCTCCGGCTCGTTGTTGAACAAAGCCGGATTTAAGTTAGTATTTGAGGCTGATAAATTTGTACTGACCAAAGGCGGTCAATTTATTGGAAAAGGGTACCTTGAGAAGGGCCTCTTCAAAATGAATGTACTAACTGTAAAGCGCGAAATTAAGCGCAATATTAATGAAAGTAACGTTAATTACTTGCTTGAGTGTTCTAATTTATGGCATGGTAGATTAGGACATGTTAATCAAAATACACTTCGGTACCTGGTGTATTTAGATTTACTCCCTGCAATGGAATTCGATTCACAACGATGTGAGATCTGTGTAGAGGCAAAATTGGCCAAAGCACCATTCCATTCAGTGGAAAGAAGTACTACACCTCTAGAACTTATCCATACAGATGTATGTGACTTGAAGTTTGTGCAAACTAGAGGTGGTAAGAATTACTTCATAACGTTTATCGATGATTGCACTAGATACTGTTATGTATATCTTTTGAAGAGCAAAGATGAAGCCATTGAGGCCTTCATGAACTATAAGAATGAGGTTGAGAATCAACTTGGCAAAAGAATCAAGATGATTCGAAGTGATAGAGGTGGAGAATATGTTGCTCCGTTTGAAGAATTTTTCTCTCAAAATGGCATCATTCATCAAACAACTGCTCCATACTCACCTCAATCAAATGGCGTTGCTGAACGCAAGAACAGAACTCTGAAAGAAATAATGAATGCCATGTTGATTAGTTCGGGCTTATCCCAGAACATGTGGGGGGAAGCCGTACTTTCTGCTAACCACATTCTAAACAAGTTACCACACAAGAAGAGGGAAAAAACTCCATACGAGTTGTGGAAAGGAAGAAAACCTTCTTACCACTACCTCAAAGTGTGGGGGTGCCTAGCTAAGGTTGAAATACCTAAGCCAAAACAAGTGAGAATAGGACCCAAAACAGTTGATTGCGTCTTCATTGGATATGCGCATAATAGTAGTGCATATCGATTCTTGGTGCACAAGTCAGATGTTCCGGAGATGAGCGTGGGAATGACAATAGAGTCAAGAAACGCTGTGTTCTTCGAGAACATATTCCCTAAGAAAGAAAGGGAGGAAGTGAGTTCGCGAAAGAGAACTTACGAAACAGCAAACGGTTCACCTGAAGACCACGAAGAGTCTAAGGTTGATAAGGAACCAAGACGCAGCAAAAGGGCCAGAAAGGAAAAGTCCTTTGGGCCGGATTTTCTGTCATACATGATGGAAAATGAACCCCGGGCAATTCAAGAGGCATTGTCCAGTCCAGATGCTCCACTCTGGAAAGAGGCTATAAACAGTGAAATTGAGTCCATCATGCATAACCACACTTGGGAGTTGGTTGATCTTCCACCAGGTTGTAAACCCTTAGGATGCAAATGGATCCTTAAAAGAAAATATAAGGCTGATGGATCAATTGACAAGTATAAGGCTCGTTTAGTAGCAAAGGGGTTCAAACAAAAGGAGGGATACGATTTCTTCGATACGTATTCTCCAGTTACAAGAATTACATCCATCAGAGTACTCATTGCTATTGCAGCCTTGCATAACCTTGAGATACATCAAATGGATGTAAAGACTGCCTTCCTAAATGGGGAGTTGGACGATGAGATATACATGGAACAACCTGAAGGGTTTGTTGTGCCTGGACAAGAGAAGAAGGTGTGTAAACTTGTTAAGTCCTTGTACGGACTCAAACAAGCACCTCTCCAGTGGCATGAGAAATTTGATACAGTAATGTTATCAAATGGTTTCAAAACCAATGAGTGTGACAAATGTGTTTACATTAAGAGCACACCAAATGATTATGTGATAGTGTGTCTATACGTAGATGACATGCTTATTATGGGGAGTAATCATGAGATAATCATGAATACTAAGAACATGTTGAAAAGGAACTTTGACATGAAAGACTTGGGTCTCGCAGACGTCATTCTAGGGATGAAGATCTCTAGAACCGCGGATGGAATTGTCTTAACACAATCTCATTATGTTGAGAGTGTACTTAAGAAATTTGACGTCTTTGACTATCCCCCGGCTAATACTCCTGTGGATGTGAGTCAGCACTTAGCCAAAAATAAGGGAGACCCTGTGGATCAACTGAAGTATTCGAGAATTATTGGAAGTCTGATGTACTTAACGAATTGTACAAGACCAGATATAGCATACTCAGTAAGTAAACTTAGTAGGTTCACGAGCAACCCCAGCAAGATTCACTGGACGGCTCTGATAAGAGTACTTAGGTATTTAAAGCATACTCTAAGTTATGGAATCTTGTATTCAAAATATCCAGCAGTGTTGGAAGGATACACTGATGCAAACTGGATATCTGATTCTAAAGACTCCAAGTCCACTAGTGGATACGTATTCACTATAGGTGGAGGAGCAGTGTCGTGGAAATCCTCTAAGCAAACTTGTATTGCTCGTTCCACAATGGAATCAGAGTTCATAGCTTTGGACAAAGCTGGTGAGGAAGCAGAATGGCTTCGATATTTCTTAGAGGATATTCCTTGTTGGACTAAACCTGTGCCTCCCGTGATGATACATTGTGATAGCATGTCGGCTATTGGAAGGGCACAGAGTCACATGTACAACGGTAAGTCTCGACACATACGTAGGAGACACAATACCGTTAGACATTTGATCTCGAGTGGAGTAATCTCCATCGACTATGTGAAGTCGAAAGAAAATATTGTGGATCCGCTAACAAAAGGCATAAACAGAGATCAAATGTGTAGTGCGGTAAGGGGAATGGGGCTAAAACCCACACATTAAAGGGTGTTCATAGCGGTAACTCAACCATGATGACTGGAGGATCCCAAGAACTTAGTTCAATGAGACAACTAAGTTATGAAGCACTCATGTACGCACTTGAAAAATTAATTTCAGCACATTCTCGAATCCGTTCAAGTGCATCACTGCACCTTTAGTTGTCTTAAGGTGCTTAAATCCTGCTGACGTGTGGTAAGGTTAAGCTTTCCAGCTTTTAATGGTTCCTATATCCCAAATTGGGTGGAGTATTGCAGGTTACTCTTGATAGGAGATCACCTATATAAGCATTGAAGTGGGGCCGCTTCTGACTGAGAAAAATTCAGTAAATGCTTATGAATCCAAGATACGGTCCAGGGCCGAAATGGACAACAACGTGAGAACCAAAGGGTATCAGAATCGTTGCTGTGTAAATGTCATTGTCTTGGTTTACACAAAAAGCCGACCAGTTCAAGACATCATGTTCACTGAGTGGCGAGTAAATCCGATGGCATCTTACTAGGGAAGGTTCAAAGCCAGTCGCTACCTATCCCGATGCAGTACCGGTTCGTCGGAACTTTCTTAAGTAATCACATGCATTAATATCATTCATGTGGGGGATTGTTGAAAATTGGTTTTGGAATTTGGGTGTTTGACCCAAGTTTGACCAATTTTAACTTGGTGTTCCATTTATGGGAAATGGAAATAAATTGCAAATTCATAATCTACTTTCGGAGTAGATGAATTTAGTGTATTAATTTGCTCAAAACCAATTTCGGATGAATGAGATATTAATACACAAAGTTGGGAATTTATCATGAGAAATTCCTAAATTGAAGAGGAAAAAAAGGGGGAAGAAGGAAAAAGAGTTCCTTGTCCCACATTGGAAAATTGGAAGAAATGAACCTTCCATATAAGTAGACTTATGTCATAGAAAGATAATCTTGACTAAGTCTTCTAAGTGGTGGTGCTATGGTTAGCCCGAAGGGCTAACCCAAAGACTTGGACTCACACCCGCATCGGGCTCGGGCTCGGGCTCGGGCTCGGGCACGCGCACGTCGCACTTAGTCGCATTGGGCGCTTTAGAGGCGCACTTTGCACTTCGCACGTGCGCATCGTCCTGAGGAGCCTTAAATTTTTCGAGGAAATTGGCTCGCGGGTTCAAGCCGGTTCGGTCAAGTGAACCGAACCACGGTGCGGCGGTCTGGGTCGGCCGCGGAAGCGTGCTAGGCAGTTCGCGAAGGGGCGCGTCCAATGGGGTTCGAACCTGGGGAGCGCGCGGGTCAACCGAACCGGGTCGGGCTGCATACGCGGGTCGGCGCCAGAACGGCCACCCAGACCCGTACGGACACGTCCCTTGGGTTCAAAATTCAAATCCAAGGGCCTAGATTGAAGGCCCAAAAGGTTGCACCCCTTCATGGAAAAGACACCACACCTCTTCAATTACTATAAATACACCACCCCCAGAATGCACTTCAATCACTCCAACATAAAATCAGCCTTCTAGCATTCAAATCACACCCAAAGCATCCTAGCATTTTAAGATTGCATTAGAGTCGAGTCGAAAGTTCTGGATACCTATTTGCGATTCGCCGATAACTTCCGACTTGTAGTGCAACAGTCGAAAGTTCAAAGTCGTTGTATCTTGGGGACGGTTGCCAACGATCTGTATTGCACCTGAGTACGGGGCAATAACGTCTTACGGAGAGCGAGTCCAACTCGTGCCTCGACTTACTGTTTTAAATCTGTGTCTGCATTTTTCTTCATCTTCGTATACACACACCTCATAACTTTCCTAACATAGCTTACAAGGATAACGTCTTCGCATGGGTCAACTTAGTGCAGCTGATGAGGGCATACGATAGAGTTTTTTTTATGTCCCATAACTTTTCACCTTTTCCAAAAACATCCCAAAAAAGTTAATTTCTCAAATTACATCCCAATTTTGGGCCAAGTGTACAAATTAAATCCCAAAAAAATTAATTTCTCCAATAATATCCCAATTATTGGCTAAGTGTACAATTTACACCCCAAACAAGTCAATTTCTCCAATTATGTCCCAATTTTTGGCTAAGTTTACAATTTACGCGTCAAAGTTTCCAGAATTGACAAAACACAATCGTTTTACCTCATGTGTTGTACAGATGCTCGTTAAATTTGGGGATTTCCGGCATATATGCTTTGGTGGACTTGTTTGACGTGTAGACTGTAGTATGTAGCCAATAAAATTGAAGAATATGGACACATCATATATTGAAACTAACAACTCTTTAAAAAATTAACAAAAGAAAACAAAAAAATATATAATTTATTAAAAAAAAGCCCCCCCCCCCATATCTCACCCACTCCCCGAAATAAAACATCGTCCTTTTCCTCACGGCCACCTACCCCACCTGCCAAAAAATAATTCAAAAATAAATTTAATATCCACAAAAGCATTTTCTGTCGGAAATATCTAAACTTAATGAGTATATGTGTTGCACATGAGGTAAAATGATTGTGCTTTGTCAATTCCGACAACTTTGAGACATAAATTATACATTTAACCAAAAATTGGGACGTAATTGGAGAAATTTACTTTTTTGGGACGTAAATTATATACTTAGCCAAATATTGGAACGTAATTGGAGAAATTAATTTTTTGGGACGTGAATTGTACACTTGGTTAAAAATTGGGATGTTATTGGAGAAAATAACTTTTTTGGGACGTTATTGAAAAAGGTAAAGAGTTATGGGACGTAAAAAAACTCATCCCGCTTGGCAACTATCGAGAGGCCTTGCCCTCATTCACACTAGTTGCACACTGTGTACACCATTTGAATGCTATCATCACTACAAAAAATGCAGTTTAATGATGGGTTTTACGATGGATAAGGATCCGTAGTCAAATTGATCGTAGCTAAAATTTACGATGGATTTTGACATGCCGTCATAAATTTACGACGGACAGAACAGTCGTAAAATCGACCCGTCAACGACCCGTTCATTTACACGATGGATTTTCGTTTCTAACTTGTTTTAATAAATGTTGTTACCAATTATATTTTTTTAATTTTGTAAATTTATTTAATTCGAAAAATGAGTAATTAATATTATAATCTGTTCATTTGTAAGTAACTAATTGTATACGTATACAAATTGAGTCATTCATTTCTTATTATTCATTAAATTAATTCTTTTACGTTTCTAACTTGTTTTAATAAATGTTGTTACCAATTATATTTTTTTTGTTCTGTAAATTTATTTAATTCGAGAAATGCATAATCAATATTATAATATATTCATTTGTACATAAATAATTGTATATGTATTCAAATTGAGTCATTCTTTTTTTATTATACATCAAATTAATTACTTTTCGTTTCTAACTAATTTTAATACATGTTGTTACCAATTGTATTTTTTTATTTAGTAAATTTATTTAATTCAAAAAATGCGCAATTAATATTATAATTTGTTCATTTGTACGTAATTAATTGTATATGTATCCAAATTGAGCCATTCTTTTTTTTTTATCATTCATAATTGATTCCTTTTTGTTTATAAACTTTTTTAATAAATGTTGTTACCATTTATATATATATTTTTTTTGTAAATTTATTTCATTCGAAAAATGCATAATTAATATTATAATCTGTTCATTTGTACGTAATTAATTGTATACGTATCCAAATTGAGTCATTCTTTTTTTATCATTCATCAAATTAATTGCTTTTTGTTTCTAACTTATTTTAATAAATATTGTTACCAATTTATTTTATAAATTTATTTAATTCGAAAAACGCGTAATTAATATTATAATCCGTTCGTTTGTACGTAATTAATTGTATATGTATCCAAATTGAGTTATTCTTTTTTTATCATTCATCAAATTAATTCCTTTCCAGCTCTAACTTGTTTTATTAAATATTGTTCCCAGTTATATTTTATTTTGTAAATTTATTTAATTCGAAAAATGCGTAATTAATATTATAATCCATTCATTTGTTTCTAACTTGTTATATATAAAATAGTTCAATAATTCTAATCGCCATCCTCTTCCTCTTCTCCATCATCTTCATCTTCATGTTCATCCTCCTCTTCACACTCTTGTCTAACATCCTCATCGTTCTCTATCATTATCATTTGTGGATTTGCAGCTAGTAAATCCACAAAAATATTTACATTTTCTTGATTGATCTTTGTTTGAGCCTCTTGTACCTTTGTTTGAAATGGTTATGTTGGTTCAGTAGTGTCTTTTTCAGACGGATGAGAAACTTCAACCAAGGATCTTGCCTTCACTTTGCAAACAGTCCTTATGTTGGGCTTGCTCGATCCCGGGTATTTGCAGTAATATACTTGTGATGCTTGTGTTGCAAAAACATATGGATCGTATGCCGCCAAAAACTTGTGTCGAGTGTTGATATCAATAATCTTGTAGTTCTTGTCTCCCCGGATCATACCATTCACAGAAGAACAAAACTGCTTTCCTTGAGGGCAAACCTGGATATTCTATTTCAACTACTTCAAGCAAGACTCTATAGTAATCGATTGGTTCTTCATTGCAAATTCCAGCATTCACGCAAACACCACTGTTTGTACGTTGATGATTTTGTTTCAACATACGCTTGTGTATGAAATTTGAAGCCATTAGCGTAATATCCTTGGAATGAAACAACTTTACATAATGGTCTACGACTCAGAGCTTGTAGATGTGGATTTTCAAGTAGACCACACTCTCCCTGTAAATATAAAATTATCAGCTAAGATAAAATTACATCCATCCTGCAAAAATAGAGATAGAATAAAGTGATACTCACGTAACATTGGAACCAATACATGAATTCACCACGGATGGACTGAGAAACTTCTGCATCACTACGCTTATACTCACAAAACATCCTTATATATCAGAAAAATAAATTAATGATTTTTCAGTTATAATAAAGATAAAACATGGAATACTATAAAAAGATTACTTACCCTATGTACGGTTGGTCATCAGGGCAATTCATCAAAATGTATGAATGTATCATTTTCTCTTCATTATTGTTCTTGAAAGGTCGTCTAGTGCCCTTGCCCATTGTTCGACCCGGATGCAAAAATACAGATAACATTCCTTCAACATCACAAAGGGGATGATCTACTCCACGACCATCGTAGTTGCGTGGCACATTTCTGATTCTGGTTTGAACTTGATCGCCGAAGTAGTAAGAACAAAAAGCTCCAACCTCTTCCGTAAGATATGCGTTAACAATGGGTGCTTCGATGTGGGCTGGATTTCCAATATTGAGCTTCAAGTTATGCAAATACCTAAGAATTTTTGTTCGTGAATATTCATCAATAATAATGTAAAAGGCTAAATCATAATATATAATTACCTCTCAAAATGGTACATCCATCAATATTGTACTGGACCAGCAATTAAGGCTTCATAAGCTAAGTGTACGAGTTATTGCTCCATCGAGTCGAAAAAGCTAGGTGGAAAAATCCGCTCAAGCTTGCATAGAATAACAGTAATCTCCTCATTCAAACGCCTCATGTGCTCTATTGTAATTGTTGAGGCCGTTAAGTGTCTGAAAATTGACTTAATTCTGTGATGGCACTCTATACATTCTTCACAAGTAAGTACCGAAATACAATCGATAACGAGTGCTGCATGAACACGTGACAATCATGACTCTTCATCCCAGACACCTTCTCAGTTTCCATGTCAACCCTGTCCCCCAAATTCGAAACATAATTGTCAGGGAACCTCAACTCTTTCACCCATTTACACAACTCCTTCCTCTCCGCTTTACTAATTGTGTAGGAGGCTTTTGAATACATCTTTGTCCGCTCATCCTTGTGCAGTTCTTTACGCGAACAGAAGAGGTGCAACCCATCTCTGGACTTTAAAGTGTCTTTGGTCTTCCCTTCAGTAAGACTGTATGAAACAAGTTGTCGAAAACATTCTTTTCTATATGCATCACATCTAAATCATGTTGAATCAACAACTTGCTCCAATAGGGAAAATCCCAAAAGATACTTCTCTTCTTCCAACAACCTTTTATTTTTAATTTGTTCTCCATTGTGCCAAGTTCAGTTGTCTTCATCAACCCCTTGACCATAATCTTATACAACAATCTTTCACCTAAAATAAATTATTTAAGGTTTAGTTAGAACAAAACATAATAATGATTCAATAATTTAAAAAAAATGGAATGCTAACTATACATACGTTACGAATGTCCGGTCTTTGTGCATGTTTTGCATCTTTACCCTTAAGAAAGCCTTTTTTGTTCCTCCCAAAGGGATGATCAGAAGGAAGAAACTTCTGATGGATGTTGAAGCATGACACCTTCTTACTCAATGGGAGATAGAATGCATCAGATCTTTCCATGCAGTACGGACATTCTTGTTTTCCTGTTGTTGACATCCCAGACAATATAGAAAATGCTGGAAAATTATTAATGGTCCACAAAAGAGCAGCCCGCATCATGAAGTTCTGCTTCCTATGAACGTCGTAGGTCTCCACTCCCGTATGTTACAATGATATCAATTCTTTAATCAGTGGTTGAAGATATACATCAAGTTTATGCTTGGGGGTGTGTGGACCAGACACCGAGATAGTAAGAAATATATATTGAGGCTTCATGCATAACCAAGGAGGTAGATTGTATGGAGTCAATAGGACAGGTCACAGTGAATACTTTTTTCCGTGCATTTCGAATGGAGCAAATCCATCTGTGCACAAACCCAACCTCACATTTCTCGTCTCTTGTGCAAAATCTAGAAACTCCTATCAAGATGTTTCCATGCCTCTGAGTCTGCAGGATGCCGCATCTTCCCATAATTCTTATCAGAACACTCCTCAGCATGCCATGTCATGTCTTTAGCAGTGGCACTAGACTGATACAACCTCTCCAAACGAGGAGTGATGGAAAGACAATACATTGACTTCCAAGTCTTCAACTGACTTTCTTCCTACTTTTGGTACGACCAGATGGTTTGTAACGGGGTGACCACACATTTTGCAATGATAATCATACTCACCATCACCCTCACCCCAAAACAACATACAACCGTTTGTGCAACAATTAAACTTCTCAAATGGTAGACCGAAATCCTTCAAAAGCCTCTTGCTCTGATAGAAATTATCAGGCACCGTGTTTTCTTTAAGTAGAGTATTTTTGAACAATTTAGCAAATTGATTGAACACTTTTTGACTCACCTTGCCTTTAGTTGATGTTCAACATCTGAGCATTGAATGAAAGTTGTGTCTCAATATCACAACCAGGAAAGAGCTTTTGCTCAACTGTTTTAAGCATATCAAAAAACTTCTTTGACCGATAATTTGGTTCCTCCTCCATAGATATTTCATTGAATTGACCTCGACCGCCTAAAACTGATTCTACAATCATCATCCGGTATCTATCAGGTTCATCCTCCATATATGGTTCGAATTGATCATAAGGAACATGACTTGAACCACCAACATCATAACTTCCACCACCGCTCCAACCAATATTATAATAGGATTCTATTATACTGATGTCAATATTCCACCATTCTTCACCATGACATGTCCAATTGTAATAAAGGGGAACAAAACCAGACATCACAAGATAAGTTTTAACATCATCAACACTAAGAAATCTCATATTTCTGTATTTTTTTTCTTTACATGGACACCTAATATTACCTGTATAATCCTTACAGTACGGTTGTTGTTCTGCAAACTCAATAAACTCATCAATTTTATTGCAAAAGACAGGATTAATGTCTCCTCTTATCTTTCTAGGTATTGAGTACATCCAACCATGATCTGGAAATTGCATGTAACAATTTAAAAGTAATATCACATGAGTTGTAAAAAAATTGGGCAGAGTTTCGGCTAAAAATAGACGTATACAAATTTTTCCTTCACATAAATCAATTTGTATATATCACACACCCATTATCTAATAAACATATATACTTCAATCATTATCTAATATTGTACCCAGAATTGAAACTATAAAATAAGACATTTAAACGGTTAAAAGTATGAAAACGTACGGTGAAGTTGAAGGCAATGAGTAACAGAGTTATTCAATAGCTACGAACACTTCAACACAATGTTCAACATCAATTATACGACAAGAATGGATGAAAAATGTGTATAGTGTAGTATTTTTTGTGAGAATGATAGAAGAAAGAAATGAAAAAAGTTTATGTCATAAAACAGCAGAATTAACGACGGACACGCAAAGGCGTCATAATTTTACTGTTTTATGATGGAAAGTCCGTCACTAGAACTAAAATAAGCATGCGGGTCAATTATTGCTCACCAACCCGCCTGCTAGAAAAAAATTGTGCAATTAACGACGGTATAGCTGGCCGTCGTTAATTCAAATTCGCTTTTTACGACGGGCGTCCGTCGAAAAAAGTTGCTAAACGACGGCGTTTTGTTTGACCGTCATAAATATTCATCATAAATTTACGACGGTATCTATATCCCGTTGTTAAATTAGTCGAATGTCGTCCGTTTGACTACTCCCGTCGCAAATCCATCGCAAATACTGAAATTTGCGATGGATATTGCATTCCGTCGCAAATTCTCATTGTCATGTCACCCTTTTTTGTAGTGTATTAGTTTCATTAAAGAATGGTAATATATAAATAACAATCGTTTAACTTCATAAATATTTTTAGTTATTATACGCATTGAATAAAATATATTATAAAATACAATGTTTTACTTCAATATTAAAAAGTTATGTCGATGTCAATATCTTTAAAAGGTGAAAATAATTGCATATACATACTTCTAATACCCCATTGGTCCATCATATATATGCTCAATTGTCTTAATCATCCGTCCATCGAATTTATGCACACCTCTTAAAAAATAATTATTTTATATCTACCCTTCAACCATCACTTAATTACTAAAATTGTAATCAATGTTTAATATTTTAAAATATATTATTATTATAATAATTTAAAATAGGAATTTAAAAAAACATATTAGTGGTTGTTATTATGATGTGCAATACTGATTTATTGATATGAATTTTCAATTTTTAGTCATGGCTATGTGCTATTGAACTTTTTTTGAGCTTAAATGAGTTTGGCTCGTTGAATTAGTTAATGATTTTTTATGAGCTCAAACTCAAACTATCTTTTATTTATTTATAAATGAGATTTTTTTTCAAGTTGAGCTCAAACTAAGCTAGCACGATTACTTCCATAATGAACTTTGACTAGTCGAACTCGAACTGTTTGTGAGCCACATATTTTATATTCAAGCTGAGCTCGAACATGAACTAATTCCAATGAGCGAGGGGAAGTAGTAAGGAATTAATAAATGAATTGATTCCATATCTTTATATGTTCGTGCTGGGAAGTATATTATATGCTAATTTTTTTTAACTAATATATTATACTTGAATTAAGTTGTTCAGAAATTGTTGTCATTTATTACTATGTATAACTGGAAGTTAGACAATGTTTTGCATCAGCAAAAATTATTTAGATTTAATTATGATGATTAAACAACCATAATTAGACTAATTCGTTGTTTGTTCCTACAAGGAATTTAGTATTGTTGTCTAAAATAGATGCAACTTCGCGTGCACGTCAAATTAATGTTGCTAATCATGTTTTAGAAAATAATATTTCTTCAACTTATAATTGTCTTGCTTCTTGAATAATTCTAGTACTCTATGTTAAATATAATATATTTTGACACTAAATATTGATAATTGAACATGTGAATGTGATGGACGATATATTCAAAGGCAAATTTTTGCGTCAGATAGTTCACAAATCTATATATATATAAAAATAGAAGTGAGGAGAGAGAAAAATTTATTATTATTGGAGTAAGTGAAGTCCACTTGCTTTATGGTGCAATAGTGAGGCTCACTCTCCATCAAAGAGAGTGTATTAATTTTACCATTTTATTTAATTTTACTTTACATCAATAATCTTAAAATTCATTTAAGCTTTTTTATTTTAAATCTATTTTCAATACTCTATATATCAAATCAATTGTCTTTTGAACACTTTTAATTTAACATATATATTGCACATATAAAAAGAAAAATCATGTTTAAAATATTTGTTTATTATTTTTAAAGTGTTTTTATTGACTTTAACTATATGATTGATCGAATTTAAATAATTTTTATTTAAACTATATAAGTTTTGATAAATATTAAAATCATTTTTATGAATTTTAGTATTTGTTGTGGATTTAGTACATAATTAAAAATTGTATGATTAATTAAATAATTGTAATATATATATACAATATATTTTTACTTATTAATTGGTTTATGGATAAAATAAATTTAATATAAATATTTTTTTATAATTAATTTATTATACAATCTCGCGTTTAAAAGGTATAATATTCAATTCGTGCATCGCACGGGAGAAACACTAGTTAAAATAATAACATCAATCCTTCCAAAGTGTTACATTATCATTTCGAAATTATATCCTCACACTCATATATTAATATTTGAATAAGCTTGTCCGGTGATAATTGCGGATAAAAAATTACATGTAGAAAAATTAGCCAAGGTCTCGTATGCCACTAGTGCACGGTGTACTAACTCAACAGCTGAGACTATTTATATTGAAAAGTATGGGCAAATTACACTCATCAACACTTTTCAGCGTAAACAACCTCACTGTTGATTAAGCGCACCATGCATCAGGTGCACAAGAGTCTGACTCTTAAACTAAGAACATCATTAATGATCTCAAAGAATCTATGTAGAAATTAATAAGCTCAAATTGGAGAGAAATGATATGCTTAATGTGTGTTACAGAACAAGAGACTAAAATGAAGACAGACTCAACTAAAAGGACCTTTTTTTGTCCTTTTTTGTCCTTTCAACTTTGAAAATTTGATTTTCATCCTACACAAAACAAACATCACAATATATAATGACCAAAAGAATGTCATATTTCGAGGGCCAAAACTGTAATTTCACTTGATTCAAAGATGATTTATGTACTTTCTAACAGCATAAATTTCTCAAGGTCAGCTTTTTGTACTCAATTTGTTAAAAGTTAAAATATCCAATTTGTGTAATGCCCCTTTTGCTTAGTTAGCAATTTGCGTATGAAAGAATATATTTTTGCACTTGTGAAAGTAGGACAATATGTTTACGTGCAGCAAAAGTAGGACAATATGCTTTCGAACTTGTCAAAGTAAAACAAGATTTCATAGAAGTTTGTAAAAGTTATGTGTAAAAAAATTATAAATGTAGGACAATCGAGCTAGAATTAGAAGCCTGAAAAAACCTCTCATGGGCTCAATTTTCAAAATGTTGAAATATATTGTCCCACCTTTCCAAGAGTGAAAATAATAATGTCCTATATTTATAAGTTTAAAAACATATCGTCCTACTTTCACAAACTCGGAAATATGCTGTCCTTTAAATACAACCACACCTAAGTTATTTTCCTAAAAAACACTTTTTTCCCGAAATCAAATTGATAAATATGAGTAGTATCTTTTGTTGAGTTAGAAATTTTTAATTAAATCAATAATTTTAAGCGAATATTGTATTACCAAATTGCAATTTTCCACGTATTGTGATATTGTGCTTATGGTACGCACGCAGTCATGTAATAAAGTATGTGATTGAAACATCATACCAAATATACTATGTTTTAGAGTAATCTAGTATGTTTTTTTTATATATATAAGATTGAAACACCATACCAAAGAGCCATATTTTATACTTTTGCACACCTCTATTTTAAACATTGTGTTTATTATTTTATGATATAAAATATACTAAGTTACGTTAATCTCTAACTCCGCAAGTAGTGTGTATTTTGTATAAAAGATAATACACACGTATATAAATAAAATGCTATTATTACTTAAAAACTAATTGCACACTGTGCACACCATTTGAATGCTATTATTAGTTTTATTAAAGAGTGTTAATATATAATTAACAATCTTTTAACTTCATAAACATTTTTAGTTAGCATTGAATAAAATATATTATAAAATATAATAATTTATTTAAATATTAAAAAATTTATATTGATATCAATATCTATAAAATGAGAAAATAATTTCATATACATACTTCTAATACCCATTTGTCCATCAAAATTATGTTCATCTGTCTTAATCATCCTTCCATCGAATTTATGCACACCACTTTAAAAATAATTATTTTATATCAACCCTCCAACCATCACTTAATTACTAAAGTTGAAATCAATATTATATATTTTAAAATATTATTATTATTATTATAATGAAAAAATATGAATTTTAAAAAATATATTAGTGGTTGTTATTATGATGTGCAATACTGATTTATTGAGATAAAGATTAAAGTTTTAGTCATGGCCCATTTTGAACTTTTTTTCAAGCTTAAATAAGTTTGGCTCGTTTAATTACTTAATAATTTTTTGTGAGCTCAAACTCAAACTATCTTTTATTAATTTACAAATGAGATTTTTTTTCGATCCGAAGTGCAAACTAAGCATGATTACTTCCATAATGAACCTGACGAGTTGAACTTGAACTGTTTGTGAGCCAAATATTTTATATTAGAGCTGAGTTCGAGCATGAAATAATTCCAATTAGCAAGGGGAAGTAGTAAGGAATTAAATAAATGAATTGATTTCATATCTTTGTATGTTTGGTTGTCCTGTGAATGAATCCGATAAGAGTCATTGGTTTTTCCGTGGTTTGGGTATTCAATTTTCGTGTTTTGCGGATACTCGTATGGCTTTTTCTCCTGTTCCTTCTTTTCGTGATTTATTGAGTCAAGCAATACAGTATGATTTAATGATTCGTGCTATGGAGACTTCTTCCCCTCAGGTAGCATTTACAGCTGATCGCCGCGTGCAATCCGGTCTTGATTCAGCGCCCCGTGGTGGTCGCCCGCAGCATGCGAGACTCATTCGGGCAACAGTGGTCCTCGTGGAAATCAGTTTGATAAGGGTACTTCTTTTGGTCGTGGGCAGTCTTCGGGTTCTCGTGGTGGTTCGACTGGCTCGACCAACGAGGGGTGTCGTCCATACATTCCCAGATGTCAAATATGTCGTGGGGATCATTATGCTGACAAATGTCCCCAGTTTCTCAGTGCTAGACAGGCTACCTCCTCCCAAATTTGGCACAGGCTTTTCATTCTTCTTGCACTGTCTCAGACCCTCAGTCTGATTGGTATCTTGACTCAGGAGCCTCTGCCCATATGACCAATCAAACTGCTGCTCTGGACTCTTACAAACCTTATTCTGGTAACGATTCAGTCATTGTTGGTAATGGCAATGTATTGAATATTTCTCATATTGGTTGTAGTAAATTGTCTGCAGATGTTTGATTATTGGATGTTTTAGTGATACCTCACATCACTAAAAATCTTATGTCTATCAGTAAATTGACATCCGATTTTCCAGTTGATGTAATCTTTTCTGACCAATTTTTTGCCATTCAGAACCGAGTGACGAAGCAAATTCTAGTGCAGGGAAGGTGTGAAAAGGGTCTTTATTTACTTGATAAAGGTGTTCCGGCTTTGGTGGCTGCAGTTCGGGACAAAAAGTTGAGAGCTAGTTTTAATTTATGGCACGTGCGCTTGGGGCATGTCCCGTTTCCTGTTATTTCCTTTTTGAATAAACATGGTCACTTATCTGTTACTTCAGTTTTGCCTAGTCCAAGTGTTTGCTCCTCTTGTCAATTGGCAAAGAGCAAAAGACTATCTTTTAAGTTAAATGAGAAGCGTGTTGATAATGTTTTAAACTTGATACACTGTGATTTGTGAGATCCTGCACCCATTTCTACTTCTGATGGTTTCAGATACTATGTTGCCTTTATTGATGATTTCTCTCGATTTTGTTGGATTTATCTGTTACGTGCTAAATCTGAGTTCTACGGTGTTCTAGTCCAATTTCATACTTTTTTTTGTACTCAATTTGATCGTAAAATTAAGGTGTTTCAAAGTGATGGGGGTACTGAGTTTGTCAATGCTAAAGTTCGTGAATTTATCCACTTAAATGGCATACTTCATCGTTTATCTTGTCCTTACACTACGCAGCAGAATGGTAGGGCTGAACGTAAGCATCGCCATATTGGCGATTGTTGAAACTGGCTTATCTATGTTGTTCCATGCTCATCCTCCTTCTTCCTTTTGGTTTGATGCTTTTGCAACAGTTGTTTTCATAATTAATAGGCTTCCTTCTTTAGTATTGCATGACTCGTCTCCTTATCAAATATTGTTTGGCTCTGCTCCAAATTATGGGAACTTCAAGCCATTTGGGTGTCAGGTGTTCCCATTTCTTCGGGACTATGTTGCTCACAAGTTAGAGCCTCGTAGTCGACCGTGTATTTTTCTTGGCTACAGTAGCATCTACAAGGGATTTCGCTGCTTTGATCCTGCTTCATCTAGAATCTTTACTACACGCCATGCACAATTTGACGAACTCTGTTTTCCTTTCTCTCAAGAGTCGTCTTCCACACTGATATCAGATTTGGATGTTTCAACATTTTTTGATACATTAAGTCCTTTATCTATCCTGCAACCACCTGATCTTACTCCAGATAGTGTTGTAGTGCATAGCTCGGCACCCATCCTGACAGATCCTGACGAATCCTCATCGTTTGTTCCACCCAACCCGACTGCTCATGCTGAACTAATTGCTCCGGATCCTCCCCTTGATCCTGTCATACCCCATCCAGATGATGTTGCACCTGTAGAGCCTTCTCTCGCGCTGGCTGTGACCTCCGGCGCCCCTCCCCAACACCATATGATTACTCGGGCCCGAGCAGGTGTCTTCAAGCCACGTTATCCTCTTGATTTAGCATCCACATTCCTGTTATCAGCCCTTGTTGCTACATCTGAGTCTCGTGGTTTTAAAAGTGCTGCAAAACACCCAGAATGGCTCGCAGCTATGCAAGAGGAAATTGATGCTCTTCGTTCGAACCAAACATGGGATCTAGTACCTCGTCCTCCTGGTACTAATATTGTCGGTTCAAAATGGGTTTTTCGTACAAAGTTTCATGCCGATGGATCGATTGAAAGACATAAAGCCCTTCTTGTTGCTCAAGGCTTTACCCAAATTCCTGGCACTTACTTTCATCACACTTTCAGTCCAGTTGTTAAGGCTGCAACTATTCGTATTATTCTGGCACTCTCCGTTCAGCATAGTTGGCCACTTCATCAACTTGATGTCAAAAATGCATTTCTTGATGGTGTTCTTGAGAAATCGATATTTATGGCACAATCTCCAGGATTTGTTGACCCTCGATTTCCTGATCATGTTTGCCGTCTGAAGAAAGCTCTATATGGTCTTCGTCAAGCACCTCTTTCTTGGTACCAAAGATTCAGTTCATACCTTGCTGGTCTTGGCTTCCTTCAGAGTCGTTGTGATTCCTCTTTGTTTCACTTTCATCAAGGTACATTTGTTCTTTATCTATTGCTTTATGTGGATGGCATAATTATTACAGGTAATGATGAATCATTATTGCGTACCTTTATCTCTCGTAAGCATCAGGAGTTCGCCATTAAAGATCTTGGCCGGTTAAATTATTTTCTTGGACTTGAGGTATCTTATTCTTCTGATGGCTTGTTTGTTGGTCAAGTAAAGTATGCACGTGATATTCTTCAACGGGCTAAGTTGTTGGAATCTAAGCCTGTCTCCACCCCTTTGGCACCAGGGGAATCTCTTGTTAGTGATGGTGCTCCATTTCATGATCCTACATTATACAGGTCGCTTGTTAGTGCTCTCCAATATCTGACCATTACCCATCCTGATCTTTCATATGCAGTTAGCTCGGTCAGTCAGTTACTTCAGTCACCTACTGATGATCATTTTTTGGCAGTAAAGCGTATCCTTCGATATGTTAAAGGTACTTTGCATCTTGGTCCCTCCTTTACTAAGCATCCCGATGCTTCCATTCTGGGGTACTCTGATGCTGATTGGGCACGTTGCACTGACACATGCCGTTTTACTTATGGGTATTCCATTTTAATTGGTGGTAACCTTGTATTTTGGAGCGCCAAGAAACAAACTTCAGTTGCTCGATCTAGTTGTAAATCTGAGTACCGAGCCATGGCAAATGCAGCTTCCAAATTGGTTTGGGTGACTAATCTTCTTCGTGAGATTCGTTCTACATCGCTTTCTCGGCCTACTCTTTTATGTGATAATAAGAGCGCTATATTCTTGAGTCAAAATCCTGTGGCTCACAAACGGGCTAAGCACATTGATTTGGATTATCACTTCATTCGTGAGCTTGTCACTTCAGGAAAGTTAGTCACCAATTTTGTGCCTTCTCATCTCCAGTTAGCTGATATTTTCACCAAGAGTCTTCCTCGATCTGCCTTCGAATTTCTTCGATCCAAACTTTGTGTATGTCTTAATCCCACGCAGCGCTTGACCGGGTGTAATAGGATTAATAATTAAACTAGTTTATTTAAATCAGTTTAACCATATATTTTGGTATATATCATGTTGTATATTGCCGTGTATATCTCCTATGAATCCCGCAATCACGATTATTAATAGTAGAGATGCCATCACCACATTTACGGGTGATTTTCTAAACCTCCTTTACAAGACTCAACTAAAAGGACCATTGAGCTTATACACTTTTGACCTTTTTTGTCCTTTCAACTTTGAAATTTTGATTTTCATCCTGTAACGTACACAATTTTACTACTCTTTGGTTTTGTTGTATATAAGTTACATGGTGGACCAAAAAGTAAAAAAAGTGTAATTTATGGGATGATAATCAATGCTTTAAAACCAATATGACCAACACCAAGTAGTGATAAAGTTACAACACGAAAATAATCTTTTTCCCATATTTAATACAGATTATAGTTTGGGATTTTGAAATCCATCACTACACCTATTGACATTTCCAAAATCGATTATTAAATGTCTCGTATAATCCAAAACAAACATCACCATATATAATGGACAAAAGAATGTCATATTTCGAGGGCCAAGACTGTAATTTCACTTGATTCAAAGATGATTTATGTACTTTCTAACAGCATAAATTTCTCAAGGTCAGCTTTTTGTACTCAATTTGTTAAAAGTTCAAATATCCAATTTGTGCAATTACCCTTTTGCTTAGTTAGCAATTTGCGTATGAAAGAATATATTATCACACTTGTGAAAGTAGGGCAATATATTTATGTGCTGCAAAAGTAGGACAATACACTAAGTAAAAGACGGAGATTAGCGACGGAAATTTTGTGACGACCAAATATCCATCGCAAATTCAGTGAATTTGCGACGGATTTTGCTAAGCCGTCGAAAAAAATGAAATTTTGCGACGACTAAGGATGGCCGTCGCAAAGTTTTGTAATTTGCGACGGAAAAGCCGTCGCAAACACTATGGCCCACCGCCTTCGTCTTGAAACGACTACATTTGCGACGGAAGGGTCGTCGCAAATTTCAACTTTGAGTTTGCGACGGTCCATTCCGTCGCAAAATATACCCGTTTAAAGGTGACCGTTCATGAAGCGACCCGTTTGACTGATTTGCGACAGATAAGGTCGTCGCAAATTTTAACTTTGAGTTTGCGACGGACCAAAGCCGTCGCAAATCTTACATTTATATCCGCGGCCTTTCGGGAAACGGTCCTTTGACTGTTTTGCGACGGAATTTCCGTCGCAAGTACGAACCGTTTTTACGCGTCTTCTCGGGAAACGGTGCGTTGACTGATTTGCGACGGAAAAGCCGTCGCAAATCAGTAAAAACGACGTCGTTTTGTCTTTGACAGGCGAAATTTGCGACGGATAGGCGTCCGTGGCAAATTTTTTTACAATTATAAATACTCTCCTCGCGAAGCAGACGGATCCTGCGAGAAAAAGGAAGAAGTGGAGGAAAACGAAAGGAAAAGGAAGGCGTCCGTCCCCACCGAGTTTTCGTTTCGACATTTTCTACAAATAAACCGTAAGTTTTCTTCATTTTTACCGTTTAAAATTTAATTTTAAAGCATGTTTAGAGAATTGATTTTAGTTGAGAATTGATTTTAGTTGAATTGTTTGAATTATATTAGTAATGAATTGATTTTAGTTGAATTAGTTTATCGAATTTTAATTTAAATCATTTTTAAATTTTTGTTAATTAAGTTTAGAATTGAATTAGTTGAATTGTTTGAATTATATTAGAAATGAATTGATTTTTGTTGAATTAGTTGATCTAATTTAATTAGTAGATCGAATTTTAATTTAATTTAATTTTGCATGTTTAATTTTTGTTAAGTTTATAATTGAATTAGTTGAATTGTTTGAATTATTTTAGAAATGAATTGATTTTAGTTGAATTAGTTGATCTAATTTAATTAGTAGATCGAATTTTAATTTAATTTTAAAGCATGTTTAATTTTTGTTAAGTTTAGAATTGAATTAGTTGAATTGTTTGAATTATATTAGAAATGAATTGATTTTAGTTGAATTAGTTGATCTAATTTAATTAGTAGATCGAATTTTAATTTAATTTTAAAGCATGTTTAATTTTTGTTAAGTTTAGAATTGAATTAGTTGAATTGTTTGAATTATATTAGAAATGAATTGATTTTAGTTGAATTAGTTGATCTAATTTAATTAGTAGATCGAATTTTAATTTAATTTTAAAGCATGTTTAATTTTTGTTAAGTTTATAATTGAATTAGTTGAATTGTTAAATTATTACAGATGAACCCAGGTCAAGATAATTTTCTCACTGTCATCATAGTCGACAACAAGTAAGTATTTTTTAATGAATTATGTATACTTTTAATTATATATATATTAATATAATTAACTTGATTTTTTAATTTTGTTGTCACAGACTGCTTCCAGCCCATGAGACTAGCTTAATCGTCTCACAAATCATTAGGATGGGACAATTTGAGTATGGTGCCCACTCGTGGAGTCAAGTGTCCGAGCAAAAGAGGATGGAGTACTTTGATGACTTCAAGGTATAAAAAATTTATTTATTATGATTTTAATTTAACTTTTAATTTTTTAATTTATTCGTTAATATTCTATTTTTAATTTATTTGCAGAGGCGGTGCGTTTGGGACCCTGCCAACGATAGTATTATGTACCAATTGTTCTGTGCGAAAGTGCAAGAACGGTACAAAGATATTATCTACGGCCTGAAGAAGCGGTGGGAGCGTGGGGATCGGGTGGAGCACCAGACGGACGATCGATATGGGATGGTTTGGTGGATCACTGGAACAGTGAACCATCATTCTGATGAAGAACAATTTATTTATGTTTTTTGAACTATTTATTTATGTTTTTTGAACAATTTATTTATGTTTTTTGAACAATTTTTGGTAAAGACATTCCCGGTTACAAGGTTTCCGCCATTATTACAGAGATAATGAGGGATAATTTAGAGTAGAACGCAATGAAGTTCAAACTCGTCTCGTCGCAGCGGAAGCAGTAATACTTGGATGGGTTTTGGGTATATATATGCAAATATTTATAAACAATTAGTTGGTTAAAAATATTTGAATATATATACCCGAAACTCATCCAAGTAGTACTGCTTCCGCTGCGACGAGACGAGTTTGAACTTCATTGCGTTCTCCTCTAGATTATCCCTCAATATCTCTGTAATAATGGCGGAAACCTTGTGACCGGGAATGATGCTACAAATAGTATTTCAACAAAGATATTACTAATTCAGTATTAATTAGCATAATTACTTGTAGCAAACATATACATGATCTTAGATGAATTAATTTGGTGAATTTTGAAAAAAAAATGAGTCAATTTGGATACATATACAATTAATTGCGTACAAATGAACGAATTATAAATTTAAGCGGGAGTCGAAATAAATAATTTTACAGAAATAATAAAAATTAAATGGCCCCAATATTTATAAAAACAAGTTAGAAACGAAAATGAATTAATTTGGTGAATTGTAGAAAAAAAAATGAGTCAATTTGGATACATATACAATTAATTGCGTACAAATGAACGAATTATAAATTTAAGCGGGAGTCGAAATAAATAAATTTACAGAAATAATAAAAATTAAATGGCCCCAATATTTATAAAAATAATTTAGAAACGAAAATGAATTAATTTGGTGAATTGTAGAAAAAAAAACGAGTCAATTTGGATACATATACAATTAATTGCGTACAAATGAACGAATTATAAATTTAAGCGGGAGTCGAAATAAATAATTTTACAGAAATAATAAAAATTAAATGGCCCCAATATTTATAAAAACAAGTTAGAAACGAAAATGAATTAATTTGGTGAATTGTAGAAAAAAAAATGAGTCAATTTGGATACATATACAATTAATTGCGTACAAATGAACGAATTATAAATTTAAGCGGGAGTCGAAATAAATAATTTTACTGAAATAATAAAAATTAAATGGCCCCAATATTTATAAAAATAATTTAGAAACGAAAATGAATTAATTTGGTGAATTGTAGAAAAAAAACGAGTCAATTTGGATACATATACAATTAATTGCGTACAAATGAACGAATTATAAATTTAAGCGGGAGTCGAAATAAATAATTTTACAGAAATAATAAAAATTAAATGGCCCAAATATTTATAAAAACAAGTTAGAAACAAAAATGAATTAATTTGGTGAATTGTAGAAAAAAAAATGAGTCAATTTGGATACATATACAATTAATTGCGTACAAATGAACGAATTATAAATTTAAGCGGGAGTCGAAATAAATAATTTTACAAAATAAAAAAAATAATTGGGCAAAATATTTTAATAAACAACTTAGATACGAAAAGAAATTAATTTGGTGAATTATAAAAAAAAATGACTTAATTTGAATACATATACAATTAATTGCATAAAAATAAACGAAAGTAGCTTGTGCCCTAGTGGCGCGCGCCCCCTCCTCTTGCACAAGAGGTCCCGTGTTCGATTCCCCTTGGACGCAAAAAATGGATTAATTGTTCAAGGCCTAATAAGACTAATATAGAAGGTGGACCGCATATAAAAAGAGATGGGCCGGTTGGCCCAGTGGTCCGTGCCCGCCCCGGCCGCCTCGGGTGCCCGGGCTCGAACCACGGGAGCCACTTTTTTTTTGTATAGGCTAGGTAATTTGCGACGGCCAAATTCCGTCGCAAATATTGAATTTTGCGACGGAAAACAACCCGTCGCAAATTATAACAGAAAAAAATAAAAAAATATATATATAAACATTTGCGACGGAATGTGGCCGTCGCAAATGTTGTTGACCCGAACGGGTCTGACCTGAAATATTTGCGACGGAATACTGTCCGTCGCAAATTCTGTGTGACCCGGCCGGGTCTGACCCGCCGATTTTGCGACGGATTTGTCCGTCGTTAATTTGCGACGGAAGGCAAAATCCGTCGCAAAAATTAGCTACGGCTGTTTTAGGGACGGATACGTGTCCGTCGCAGATACCGTCGCAAAACACTGTTTGCGACGGATTTTCCGTCGCTAATTTCGTCGCAAAACAGTGTTTTTTTTGTAGTGATATGCTTTCGAACTTGTCAAAGTAAGACGAGATTTCTTAGAAGCCTGAAAAAAACCTCTCATGGGCTCAATTTTCAAAATGTTGAAATATATTGTCCTATTTTTCCAAGCGTGAAAATATGTTGTCCTTTAAATACAACCACAAACTCGAAAATATGTTGTCCTTTAAATACAACCACAACTAAGTTATTTTCCTAAAAAAAACACTTTTTCCCGAAATCAAATTCATAAATATAAGTAGTATCTTTTTCTGAGTTAGCAATTTTTAATTAAATCAATAATTTTAAGCGAATAAGACATGCACAATCTTAGGAGTTAGTGTATTAACAAATTGCAATTTTCCACGTATTGTGATATTGTATCATGGTCTAATATTGTATTTTAAACCATATATTATAATGCACACGTTGTGCTTATGGTACGCGCGCTGTCATGTAATAAAGTATGTGATTGAAACATCATACCAAATGAACCTTTATATACTATGTTTTAGAGTAATCTAGTATGTTTTTTTTTATATATATAAGATTGAAACACCATAACAAAGAGCCATATAATTTTATACTTTTGCACACCTCTATTTTAATAGATTGTGTTTATTATTTTATTATATAAAATATACTAAGTTATGTTAATCTCTAACTCTGCAAGTAGTATGTATTTTGTATAAATACACATATATAAATAAAATGCTATTATTACTTAAAAATTAATTGCACACTGTGCACACCATTTGAATGCTATTATTAGTTTTATTAAAGAGTTTTAATACATAATTAACAATCTTTTAACTTCATAAACATTTTTAGTTATTATAGCATTGAATAAAATATATTAAAAAATATAATAATTTATTTCAATAGGTGTACTCTTTTTTAAAGGTCTAATGAGCCATAATTAATTTGCCTACTGAATCAATCCAAATTATTGATTTAATCTCCCAAACTATTAACTTTTGTTTCGAAGGTCACATACTTAATTTTTGTTTTTAAAAATTTGTTAAATTATTAATTAATTCTTATTTTTCAAGTAGAACTACAAGGTATTGACCAGATTTTAGTTGGCAAGTAAACACTGTTTCCTGTCAATTCGAGTTCTCAACATTCATTGGTATGTGTTAAATTTGTAATTTTGATTTATATTCTTAAATCAGTAAATATTGGCTTTTGGAGCCTATAAATTTAATTTCTTATTACATACTTATTTCTGCAATGTTTAAAAGTTCATTTATAAATGCAAATTAGTTGACTAATGTTAATTACGAGGGAGGGATATGTAAAAATAGGTATACTTGAATTTTTGGGTTTGTTATTTTGGGGATTTCGTGTGAAATTTGGATAGAATTTTAAATACTTTATTTGCATAATGGGAACTTAGTTTATTTTTGTAATTTGTAGTTGCAAGTATTTAAGTTACTCATTACAAAAGAAAAAAAAAAGTTATTTTGGTAATAAAGCACCAAAGAATAAGTGGTAAAGTATAATGTCTATAATTATAGTCATTCTCTTTTGTTTTATTGGATGCTTGAAATGTTAATTAGTTGGTTTGTATTGCAGAGAGTGAATATTACAAGCAAACTTGAAGTGGAAGAAAATGTGAAAGATAATCTTCTAAAGTTGCGATGAGAGTGAGAAAATATTGTTTTATGTTATTAGTTATCGATACCCCTGACAGGTTTAATAATACTCCTGATGAAATTAATGATACTCTAAAACTATTTATGTAACAAACCAAATTTCCAAGTTAATAATTATTAATTATATTTAAAATTATTTCCAAATATTAAACTTTATTAAAATTATAATTTATTCATATATTTCATAAGATATATTTACATATATAAATAAACGTGAATAAATATTTCTCAACTGTTTTTCACTAAACTTTCTCCCCAAGTTTTTACTTGAATTTTGAAAACCAAATTCCACCCACGGATATTTGTTAATGGGATATGCTCAATCCCATATTCCTCTCAACTAAAAACCTTTTTCCATCTTTATAAATACATCCATTTAAAATAAATAAATCTGAGCCCTAAATATTTTTCAAAAGGTAAACTTTATTTCTTCACATCTCTGGCAAATAGTTGCGCTCCAATTCTTCATCTTCTTCGTAAAAGAAAAAAAAAATTGTAATATCATCTACTCCAATTTTCTATTTCTTGATAAAACCAATTTTCTTTCTCTAATTATTTTTATTTTTAATTGAGTTCAACTGCATCGTACGTTGTGTATGTATTTTACATAAAGATGCCAAGAGATGTGTGATATAGGGGATATGCTTTCCATCAATTTGTGGACAATTAGGGTGATGCAGTACTCTCTCTAAGATTTAAGGATATTAGGATATTTGAATATTATTTAAGCTAATTAATGTTGGAATGCGTGTAGTACGTAATTAAATAGGAGTAGTATTTTTGGGTTCAATCAGTTTCATAGGAATTTCTATTTACTTATTTCAAACAATTTAAATAAGTTAGAAGTGGATTAGGACTCCTATAAATGAATGACCCAATACGTGTGATTTTAGGGATTATAATTTTGGGAGTATAGACGTCAGGATGTGGTAGACTTAGAACATGGGATTATTTATGTACATATATGATTTGGTCAGAGATTTATATTATTTACATAGAGACTAATTATTTACACATACACAAATACGTGAATTATGAGTTTAGTAGATTTAAATAATTAATTAGTGAAGATTTAAAAGTTTTAGTTATATACAGCGAGTTTTAGAGGTTTATGGTAAAAGTTAATTAATGGAGTACAAATGAATTTTGAGAGAGTTTAATTTTAAATTTTAATTTGAGGATTTATTTCTAGCATATTCTAAGTAAATGTTATTATTTATATTAGGTGATGGTGATTGCGAGGAGTAGGACATAAACACCATTGCATTCTTTTCATCCATGACATTAAAATCAGGTGGGGTTTTTTACTTGCTTTGTTACTTTTAAATGTTCATGTGATTGAAATTGTTACTTGCTACATTGTACGCTTATGATTTTACTGAAATTTCGTTGACGCAAGTTGTGGCTTTTTAAGTCATTCGTTAACGCATGTTTATCGTGGGAAACCGTGAATCGTTGGTTTAGTCAGCGCATCGCTGGTTCAGCCAGCGCATCCTTGGTTTAGCCTTGGAACAAGTATTGAGTATGCATGATATGTGAGTTGATGATTTTACTTGTATGTGATATTTAACTGTGACAAAGGGAACCCCACTGAGCTTGTTGTTTTGCTCACTCCAATCTCATTAACATTTTTCAGATCGAAGAGCTGACGGCAGGGAGAGGCGGTGGATGCAATTCAGTTTTGTAATTTATTATTTACATACCTTCAAAGTATTTATTATATCCAAAGTTATTTAATTTTTTAATAAACCTTTTCTTGAGATAATATTGTATTGATAAAATTGGTGTTTTAAATTAAATTGTTTTTAAAATGTTAATTAATATTCAAGTCTTCCCCTGTTATTCAAGTAATTTACATGTCAAATTTTTGGTTTACGCATCTTATTTTTAAAAAAAAAAAATTGCGTGTCTTTAGAAAATTTTCTATTATGAAAATTGGGGCGTGACAATTTCATGTTAAGCTTATTATAAAGTGTTTCATATAAAATCTACTCTTTTTTGTCAAGTAATAGATGGGGGTGTTACATGCAGAAATTGAAGAAGTGAAAAAAAAACACACATAAGTTTTAAACAATTATGCATGGACTTTAAGTTTGACCTAATTATTAATGTAATAATTAGATCGCACCGACAAACGATAGGCGGCGAACCTTGTATTGAAATAAAGTACATATTAAGAGCTACAAAGCCCCTAAATTAATTATCAAACCGCCTTCTATCGTTGCTACCCAAGATCCCAACCATTATTCATGTATATCATTATTGCTTAAATAATATGTGTAGCGTGTGGTAGAAAATAAAAGTGTAATTTGAATTGATTGTGTGAGAGAGAGAAATGAAGGAACGGTATGGTGCAACGTGTTTTTTAAATTGTGGGTACCAATTATTTTTATGTGTGTATGTTGAGGGAAATAAAGGAGAAGATGAAAGTTGGCATGTGTGGGTAAAGAGAGCAAGCAAGTTCAAACTATATAATGATATGTTATTATCATAATCTTACAAGATCAATTTTATTTACTACTCTATAGTTGACTAAGGGGGCGCTTGGTTAACAACTCTTTAATGGTAATGGGAATGAGATTGAAAATTAGTGTAATTAGCTTGGTTCATGAGAACAAAATCACATCTCCTCCTAAATAAGGTAATCACTACTTCATTTTGATTACCCTATTCTCTTCCTATAATCCTCCTCCTCAATCACTTCCTCATTCCTCCACCAACAACCATTTGTTGTCAACTTCTATTCCAAAAGTGGGGCATGACACTAGCAATGGTGTCACCATTGGAACACTTCTTCCCCTAACATATCATTTTTCTTATGAGGGCATAAATGGAAATAAAATTTTATTCCCATTGTCATTGAAGAATTGCTAACCAAGCGCCCCCTAAAATATACTGGTTGTGTGGCTCTGTATTATAAAATTACTCTTTTTATTGCTTTATTTCATTAGAATTAATGTTCACAAAATCTTCTCCCTCAAAGAAATACCTTTAATATTTTTTTTTATAAATGATAT
The DNA here is from genome assembly GCA_947034835.1 of Ballota nigra. Taxonomy (NCBI): domain Eukaryota; kingdom Viridiplantae; phylum Streptophyta; class Magnoliopsida; order Lamiales; family Lamiaceae; genus Ballota; species Ballota nigra. The sequence continues at coordinate 12,653,387 of OX344729.1, forward strand.
AATGTATTCAGTTATTTTTTAGAAATTACAAAAATAAATTTTATGGCAGACCCGTGCATCGCACGGGCTAATAACTAGTGTTATTTAATTTGTCATTTATCAGATTATTGATTGATTTGGGAGAGGAACATTATATGAGACAAAACTATATTATAAATAAGCTACAATAAATTATACAAATATTTTTTAAATATAAAAAACATTAAGGATAAATTTAAACTGATTAAATTTTCAATAAAACCAATCAATGATAATGATAGTCATTTCTATTTTCAAACCAAACAACTCAATAATAATTAGATATATTACTATTCTTTATTATTCTTATTTTCATTCCTCATAAGTCATTACACGATCTTAGTGATACTGACTCTTTTATAGAAAAATAAAATATATTTTGCATGGATCTCGTGAATCACATTTTGTAAAACAAAACTATGAGGCTGTTCTTGTCACACAAAATATCGCTTTAAACATAACGAGTCAAGTTTTTGCTCTTGCTCTTTTCTTTTGTTCACTAGCAAAACATGTTTCTAGCAATGTGTTGCCAACAATCCTCAACCAAAAAATAATAGGCAAGACACTACTCCCTCCATCCCCTAATAACTTTCACATTTTCTTTTTGGGACTTTCCACAAATACTTTTACATCTTAAATATGGAAATAAAACACTCTCACAATACCTACTTTAATTTAAAATATTCTTCATTCATTAGTTGAAAAAGTCAATTAAGCAGTTTTTCTTAAAATTTGTGTCACCCCACCTATGAAAGTCAAGAGGGGACAGAGGGAGTATTATTTTTACAGTTGAGTAAGCATACCATACACTAGATGCACAAGAGACTTACTCATTTCTTAATTCAATACTCCCTCCGTCCAATAATAATAAGCAAGTTTATTATAACAGTTGGAAGAAACAAGGTCGTAATCTCTCATCTGCAATTTGTGGATGATACGATATTCCTGGGGAAATGTGCATGGGAAAATATACGCTTTTTGAAGCGATTTCTGATCGGCCTAGAGTTGGCTTCTGGACTGAGAATAAATAAAGGAAAGTGCTGTATTTATGGGATAAATTTTGAAATTGAGATGCTGGACAATTTTGCAACGTTTCTTGGTTGTCGAGTTGGTGTCGTCCCGTTTACATACTTGGGAATTAAAGTTGGGAAGAGTCACAGACAGAATTCAGAGTGGGAGCACGTGATCCAAAAGGTGAAAATAGGTTGAGAAAATGGGAAGGCTTGAATCTTTTCATTGGAGGAAGGCTATCCTTGATCAACGCAGTCCTCTCTTCGCTCCATGTATACTACTTGTCTACTTGCCTGGATAAATATAAAACTAATTTGTGAATCGAAAATGCATGGGGGTCTTGGGTAAGAGATTTAGAATGCTTTAGCAAAGCATTACTAGGAAAATAGGTATGGCGGTTCTATAATAATAGAGAGAGTCTTTGGGCTAGGATTGTCGAGTCGAGATGGGGTCTTACTTGGGGTGAGGGTCTGAGCGGGGCAAGTTCATCGAGAGGAGCCAAATCGATTGGGTGGTGGGGAGAGGTTCTAAAAGCGGTTAAAGGGGAGGATAATTCTTTTTTTTTTTAGTTTAGTTAAGTAAGTCGGGAATGGAGGTAATACTTTCTTTTGGGAGGATAGGTGGACGGGAATTAGTCCGTTAAAGAGTCTTTATCCTAGATTATATGGGTTGTGTCGTGATAAGTTGTGTAGCATCAGCGAGTTGGGGGTGTGGAGGGACGGGGTGTGGTGCTGGGAGTGGAAGTGGCGTCATGTTTTATTTGATAGGGAGTGTGCTTTACTTGATAATATGACCAATGTTCTTAGAAGGTACCCTCTTATAAGATCAATGGAATTGGAGATGGGCACAAGATGGTCGTTACTCCACAAAAGCGGCCTACATGAAGCTGTGGCAAATTAAGAATCGAGGGAACGAGGAGGAGAAGGAGGTCTTCAAAATGTTATGGAACAAAATCGCGCCATTGAAGATTCAAATACATGCTTGGAGGGTCGTATGGGAGTGTATCCCTACTTCGCCGAAGCTGCATAAAAGAAGAGCACTACCAATTCACGCCGACCAAAACTGTGTTTTTTGTGACTCCGAACTTGAATCCGTAAGACATGTCCTATTTGAATGTCCGCACGCTTATAGTCTTTGGATGGAAGGCATCAAATGGTTCGGAATCACTGCAGCTCTACCTTCTAATCCGGCGAGTAGTTTACTCTTCTTTAGTAAATTGCTCAAAGGAAAAGTGCGGGAAAATCTAGGTGTGTGTGTATGGGAGTGCATAATTTGTATCTTTTGGAAAGCAAGGAATGCTATTTTATTTCGCTCGTAGTGCCCATAAATGCACGAGCTAGTGGAAGAAATAAAATCAAGAGTTTGGAGTTGATTCACTACGAGACCGAAAAGTGAATTCAAAGTTTCATACCAGGACTGGGCGAAAGATATAAGATGCACGCGGGAAAGCTAAACGCTTTGCTGGGTATTGGGAGTTGTTGTTTTTCTTTCTACAGAAGCTTGCTTGTTAGTTTTGGAAGATTGCCAAACTTAACTCTTTTCATGTAATTTAACTGGGTATTTCTTATACTTTTTTTAATGAAAGGAGCTCATTTTTCTGATCAAAATAAAATAATAGGCAAGTTTATTTTTACATGGAGAATAAGAGGTGTATAAAACTTATGAACAACTCATTTAATTTATAGTATACTTCTTTTTCTACCCTTATTCATATTAAACAATAAAATTAAATGGATGCAGTTTATGAAATTAAATAGGAACATGTTAGGAGAAAAGATTAGTTAATGCATGCAAAACAAGCCTATGTAATGAGACATTTCAAAATGATAATCTTGCCTACTGTTGTTAGACGAAGGGAGTTTCTTATTATCGCTACAGGACCTTTCACAAATCGTTCATGCATATGAAGTGCATAATCCGATTGTTTCAAGATTAGGAATATACGTCATCTTTTAAGTTTGATGCCACCACATGTTTCCTGCTTAGTAAGAAATCCCCAGCCATCTTCTCCCCCGCACTGCTGGATATAACTACGACTCCCTCATAGATAACATAAAACAACTTTTCATCCTTGCTATGATAGTAACAACATCACCCCTTATAAATTGATAAGAGCAAATTGTTTATCATGTACGAGAAAATGCCACTGCATTTTGAACTAGTAGCTAATATAAACTAAAAAAGCACGTTTTTTTAGTTTTAAGCTGATCTTGAATGGTGGGAAATCCACTCTTTCCCGGTTCAAAAATGCAAAATTCACCACTTCCTTAGAAGGGTCTGTTTGGTTAAAATATATATTAAACCTCTTAAGTATGTACCATATGCTGCAATTTGTCATTTTAATCATAATAAATGATTGAGGCCAATATGTTGTTATTGTGCAAACAAATTGAGAAGACTATACAATATCTCATTGGCTCAGGAATGGTAATTGACTACACCCATTTCTTTTCTAATCTATCCTCTGTAATTGAGAGGACTACGTGTGTTGATTGCCCCGAGAATAAGAAGGCTAGAGGAGAGAGCTCTAGCAAGGGCGAAACAAGGGACTAAGATTTCCTTTAGCTGGATATATGATAGAGAGGTGCAACTCTGAACATAATACTTTAATTGCTAGCTTCATCTCTTTTTTTCTTAATTTTACTAGGGAAGAGACATTCTACTCTGTAGATACCGGTCGCCATTGAGTTATCGTGTTACTAGATCTTTGTGTGGAGTTGCTCGATATAGCACTCTAGTTATTACGTTGTTTTTCGTGTAGCTTAATTTGGTGGTTGTAAACTGCATTCTTCAAGATGTTTCTGACCCAATTTTGATTTTTTGTTCCTTCAACTTTTATGGCATATACAAAAATTGGAAAAGTGAGAAGGAATTTATTAACCAGCGCCTATTGCTTTAGATTAGATTGGATTCCACTTCCCCTTTTCTTACAACAAAGTTTCATTCACTCATAATTAGGGATAATTCTAAGTCATCTAATTTGTATAAAATTAAAAAAGCAGTCCTGTTAATTTTGCAACCAAAAAATCATTGAAAACTGGCATTCATAATTTAATCAACTCCTACACTGATTATCAGAGAATTGGAAGCATATATAAATTGTTTCAGAAACTTTTGGAAAATGTAACCCATACGACCCGAGTGTGACTTATGCATGACTCATGTGCGACTCATAAAAAACATGGGGATGACATTTTTTTAGATATCTTCAAAGACTGCATATATCTCAAGGAAGTAGATTGTGAAGAGAGTTTTGCAAATTAATGTGTAGCATATTAAAAACCATATATCCAAACAATATCAAGAGATCAACCAATCAACTGATTAAATATAAACCAATCAACTGATTAAATATAAAACCAAGCCTCGAACAATCATGTCATGATTTCAAAATACAAAATGGCCAACAACTCCATTTAGATGCTAAAAATACTAGGACCTACATAAAATACTAAGGCGCAATTTTCTTAACCATTCCCATAAGCATATCGTTTTCACGATCTCCTTGCAGCTCATCAAATAACATCATCATGATACTGACATCGGTCGAAAATCCTCTTTCACACATCTCCTCAATAAATGGTACTGCTTTGGAAAGCTCATTCCTCTTCAACAAACTCTGCATAATGACATTGTATAGACAACTGTCAGGTGCACAACCACTTTCCTCCATTTTTACAAGCAAAAGTCTTGCCTCCTTTACGGATCCTTCTCGACAAAGTGAACCAACAATTGAAGTGTAAATTCGAACATTGGGTTGCAAACCCCTAGAAGGTAATTCATTAAAAAGATCTCTTGCCGCTTCAAGTTTCCCATCTTTGCATAATCCATCAATGAGGGTGCCATATGTAACTACATCTGGAATAGTGTCTTGTTCTTCCATTGTTCGTAGAATGGAAACTGCTTTAGCTGTCTCCTTATTCTTGCACAAGCAATCCAACAATATATTGTAAATATGTAAATTGGGTTGTATTTGTCGAGCTTCCATATCATTGAATAGCTTCCAGCCGTCAACAAATCTACCTTTGCTAAAAAGTCCATTAATCATGATGCCATAAGTATGTGCGTTGTGCTTTAAACCTTTACAGGGCACATCAAGAAAAAGACGCCAAGCTTCCTCTATATTTCCCTTCTTGCAATAACCATCAATCAAAGTGTCATAGGTGATGATATTAGGCCTAAGATCCTTCTCGGCAATAGAATTAAAGACTTCTTTAGCTCTATTCATATTTCCTTCCACACAGTACCCTTCAATCAACGCACTGTAGGTGACTATATCGGGACATATTTTTTGTTGTAACATATCTTCGATGACATCTTCAGCGTCTTTCGTCCTTCCTTCCTTGCAGTAAGCATCCACCAGTGTACTAAAAGTAATCAAATCCTTAGATATCTTGTAATTGATCATATCATCCAACAAGTTTTCAACGTCCTCCCATCGACCAATATCACACAATCCCTGGATAAGCGAATTATACGTGACGACATCAGGTAATATACCATTTCCAGTCATACGAGAGATAAGCTGTAGAGTCTCATCCACCATTCCAACCTTGCATAACCCATCAATTAATGTGCTATACGCCTTAACATCGGGTTTCCATCTTGTTTTCTCCAACAGTTGGAGCAATTCAAAGGCGTGAATAATTTGTCCAGCTTTGCAGAGCCCATTAATAATAGTGAGAATCATAATGTTAACAGGCTCACAAATTTTCAAGACCAACAGCTTTTTGAACAACTTATCTGCTTCACCCACCCTATCATCTAAAAGAAGCCCTTTAAGCAATGTGCCGAATGTTGTGGCATCGGGTTTGTTCCCGCTCTTAAAAATAATGCCCAACATAGCAAACCCAAAGTCAATCCTATTTAAAAGGCAGTAGCACTAGCAATTAATAGCAATATTGAAAGTGTACTCATCTACAGGAGCACCCATTACACGCATTTCATCGAACAAAGTGAGTGCAACAGAATAGTGCTTCGTCTTGACAACATATGCAAGAATAGAAGGCTGTGGCCGCATTCTCTGCATTTCCCAAAACAAGAAATTGGCATCATCCACATCTTTAATACTGCTAAAATCTATCATGGGGACACGTGAACCGCGCCTATGTGTGTGACCTAAATGATGTAAATTCGAAGTGATAGGATGAGTAAAATTACCGGATTCAAGAGAAGATTTAACCGCATATCCTCTACGAATCAGCTGAATTGCAGAAGAAATTCGACTCATATTTGTCTTTTCTGTTAAAATTGAGTTCGGAGAGAAATCACGAAAATATTGGTAAGGTCGAAAAGAAGGAAAGGTGTGAGATGAGAGATGTTACAAATGTATGCTTTTCGTCCGAGTTTGAACCCGCCCCATTATCATCCCTAGCTGTTTGAGATTATTAAATAGAATGTGTGTGCTAATTTTGTTGTCGGTTGATCATATTGAGTGTTAAAATTTCAAAAACTCGTGATATTCATGTTCAACACTGGCTTGCCAATTTTGAACACACATTTCGGAAAAAAAAATCGAAATTTTAGGTAGTTTTCGAAAACGAAATTCGAAATTATAGGTAGTTTTCGAAAAATGAATTCGAAATGTTTGTTCGATTCTAGTCCACCGATTTCGAACACAAATTTCGGAAAAGAAATTCGAAATTTTAGACTTTTTTCGAAAAAATTATCCGAAAGTTTGTTCCATTTTGAAAAAGATTTCTGAACGCATGTTTTTCCAAATTTTTATATTTTATTTTCAAAAACATATGAATTCTTAATTTTTGGGAGGCGGCGACAAAGATTGGGGCGGCATCGACGTACAAGTGGTGGCGACGTACGGGGGCGGCAATGAGAAGAGAAGGCACGACTTCTTTTCTTTCGTCAGAAATTGTTATACATGAGATATTTGGGTAGTGTATGTAGATATGAAGAGGACATATTAGGAAAGAAAAGGGTACACTACAAGAAAATAATGATTTGCCAACGGAATCAAATTTGCGTACAAAAAATTTCGAACAAAAAGGTTCGTAGTAAGAATTGCCTACGATTTGCCTACGAATTTTTTTAATTATGGTAGCATCTATATTTCTCAATCTAGAAACAACTTGCCTACATAATTGATTTGCCTACGGAATAAAATCCCTAGGTATAATTACCTACAAGTCATTTTGCCTACAAAAATTTACCTACAACACAATTTGTCTGCGGAATATCCGCAAACAAATTATTTTGTAGGTGGGGAAGGAAGATGCGTATACAATTAGAAATTTTTGTAGGCAATTCGTAGGCAATCCCCACTACGAATATTTTTGTTGGAAATTTTATAGTCGTATTAGCAATTTTCGTAGGCAATTTTATGTTTCTTTGTAGTGGTAGTGTCTTCATATGGGTATGGTATTTAACCCAAAGACTAGTGCAAATAATTTTCTTATGTAGATGGAGTAAAGTGGTAGTGCATGAGTTTAAATCACAAATCATCTAACTTTGAACAAAATAGATTTTGTCTTCAAATTAATTTTAATTTGTTTTAGGCCTAATTTTTGTCCAATTTTAGTCCAAATCAGCGGAAAAAGCCAACATCATTTTGAAGTCTAAAATTGGTGATTTCCAGCAAGGAAGCTGTGACATCCAAGTATGCTAATATTATTTGATTTTTAAATTTTTTTACAATTTTATTACAAATCATAATATATTCAAAAGATAATCACTCTGTCCAATTTTACTAAACCTATTATTTTGCCTTTTTTTGGTCATATGTTGGATATATGTTATTATGAAATATTTTGAGATCAATTTATGAATAAAGTGATTGTTTATAAAAAATATTGGTATCATATTTTCCATAAACAACCACAGTTGCATTTATATATAAATCTCACAATACCTCATAATATCTTACAATATATGATGAAAATTAACAAACTTTCATATAGGTAGTAAAATTGGACAGAGGGAGTAAATGACCTTATCACCTTAAACTCCAATTTTATCCATCATGTGTCACTCAATGAGAAAAACAACGTTGTTAAGTTTTTTTCGGGTTGATTTGGGACATATACCTAATAAAATTAAAGTTAATTTTAAAACTAAATCTATTTTGTTCAGAAGTTATGTGAGAATTTGTAGCTTAAACTTATTTATTACCCAACGTTTTTTTTTTTTTTTTTTTTTTTTTGAAGAAAAGTGAGGTTAATGTCGGTCTTGGACTGAGAATAACTTATTGGTTCACCTTAATAAGTATCTCTATGAAACTTCATGCAAACAAAAAATCAATGAAAACTGACTCCTACAGCGATTGTAATAAAATATCAGAAATTTGAAAAAACCGCCACTTAATTAGCAAATAGCTTGAATGGGAGAAATGGTCTTCAACAATTGCAACAAATGGCTTATTTTTAGGTGGTAATAAGCCAAGTTTATCTCCATACTTTTAAGCACCTTCACAAGCAACCAACTTAGAGGGTGTTTGGCTGAGCTTATAAGCTCCTTATAACATCTTATAAGCTGTTTAAGAGCTTATAAGTACTACTAATGTGTTTGGCAAAATAAGATGTTTAACAGCTTATAAGATCATAAAATAAGCTCCTAACATCTTATAAGCTGTAAAAAAATAAGTTGGGATTTCCTAACTTAATTTTCTAACCACCTCCACCCCAACCACCCACCTCACCCTGGAACCACCCCACCCCTCCCCAACCCGCACCCACCCCACCTCAAGATAAAAAATAGAAAAAAAATTATTTTTTATAAATTTAAAAAATATTTGTTATAAATTATCGAAAATCTTATAAGTTGTACTAGCCAAACACTTTAGCAACTTATAAGCTACTTAAAAATTACATCTTATAAGCTCTTAAAACAACTTATAAGATGTTAGAGCTTATAAGATGTTTCAAATAAGCTTAGCCAAACACCCTCTTACTCTAGTGATGCAAATTATTGAATAAGGACGGGTATATAATCTGATTAACATAAGTAAGATACTGATTGCAAGATCATGTTTTTAACCACGCCTAATAAAATGATGAGGAAAGATCTCGATGCCCCCTCACTTGATGTATGACTATGCTGACATTCTTCAACACTTGGTTGGAAAATTTGACGGGATTATCTGCACAGGGCAGGACTACGTGTGTGGATTACCCCCCGAGAATCAGAAGGCTCGAGCAAGGGCGAAACAGGGGCCTAAGATTCCCTTCAGCTGGATATATGATAATGATAGAGAGGTGCAACTCTGAACATCATACTTTAATTGCAAGCTTCATCTCTTTTTTTCTTAATTTTACTAGGGATGAGACATTCTACTCTGTAGATACCGGTCGGTTTAATTGAGTTATCGTGTTGCTAGATCTTTGTGAGGGGTTGCTCGATATAGCACTCTAGTTATTACGTTATTTTTCGTGTAGCTTAATTTGGTGGCTGTAAACTGCATTCTGCAAGGGGAATCCAAATCCCAAGTGTATTTTCGAACGAGCAAATCATGACTTGAGATCAGTGATCACCACGTACGAAGGAAAACACAATCACGGCTGTAAGGCCGTCTGCTGTCAGTAACCCGACTAGGCTGAACCAAGCACTGTATACCACAATCCAGGAAATTCCTGTAGTTACAACACAAGCATAACAAGAAAGCTTAATACACATAATGATATAAAAGGTTATCAACAACTACAATCTGTTATTTTTCAAAATCTGCGATATAACATATAAATCAAAGAGAAATATATTTAGTTATCACCTCACTATTAGTATTTTCCCCCTAGAGACTTATACTGATCCATGACTTGGTACTTGTTTCTCTAGACAACAATCAAAAATATTAAAACAAATAATAATGTTCAATACTTTATGTATTCCAAAGGCAAGGAATCAGAATTTGCAACAGATTGAAGATTTCTCACATTCAAAAGTATAACATGATTAGGATTGCATAGATCGAAACCGTTTTGAACAAAACTTCTGCCTTCACGATTTCATCAACCAAATACAGGAAAATAACCCAGAGATGTTCATCGTGAACCTGCTTTGAGGAGAGTTTTGCAGAAACATATACATACACACAAGACGGCTTATATATTCCTGCAACACAAAACAAGTGACCACAAAAAATGGAGATGTTCAAATCTCTGGAGGAAAGGGCTGCAATAATTTACTGCTTCACCTTAAGCTTAAGCCTGTAGATATGATCACAAACGAAGCCCTTCCAACGTACCCTTATTGAGCATCTTACCATGTTTGTGGTGCTATCTTTGTTAATCACGATTTTGGATTCACAAGAAAACTTGTTACTGGGAATCGGAATCAAATGCAATAAGAACAGAATTGAAAATCACACAAGAACACCAGAATTTTACGTGGTTCGGAGATGAATACTCCTACGTCCACGGGATCCGAGAGGATAGACTTTTCACTAAGCAAGAAATGGAAGTTACAAGTTACAAAGCACTCAATCTCACAGTGTTTTCTCTCAATGATGATCTCAAGTTCTAAGTTACTTCTCTCAGTTGGAAGCACTTATTTATATTTACAGAGATTGAGAAGAATCTAGACTCGATTCAGTTGTAACGAACTCATAAGTAAAGTAGTTATCCAGCTGGCTAACAAACTCCAATAACTGCTTCAGATGATTCAGTTAGAACCGCCTTCGCATTAGCTTCAACTTGGTGTTTCGCGTCTTTGTACTTTATATCAGATGACTTGACCTCACCTGACTTGGTCACTTAACATCAGAGGACTTCAGGTCTAGACCTTCTCTGAGATGACTCCACTGATAGATCTCATCTGATGACCCTCATCTGATACAACTCCGCTGATACCCCAAATAGACTAACTCCCACGGCTAACACTTCATCAACATAGCTCCTTATTGAATTAAGCTCAGTAGACTTCATACTTCACATATGACACTTCACAATTCTCCACCTCAGATGAGAAGTATCAATCCTCTCCTCCTCTCCTCCATGCTCCAGCTTGGGCCTAAGGAACATCCCATACACTCATCTTTACCAATTCAACACAAAACTTGAATTTAGTACCTGGTAAAGACTTTGTACACATATCTGCAGCATTGTCATCTGTAGATATTTTCTGGATGAGAACCACTCCTTTATCAATGATTTCCCTCACAAAATGCAACCTTACATCAATGTGCTTTGATCTCTCATGGAACACTTGATGTTTAACCAGATGTACTGCACTCTGATTATCACAATGAACGACCACAGCCCTTTGGTTTATGCCAAAATCCTTGATTATGCCTTTCAACCACAAAGCCTCCTTAACAGCCTCTGACACTGCAACAAACTCTGCTTCTGTAGTAGATAAAGCAACTCCACTCTGCAGAACAGATCTCCAGCTCACAGCAGTATTGTAAAGTGTAAAGATATACCCTGTTAAAGATCTTCTGGTATCCAGATTAGCAGCAAAATCAGAATCTACAAAACCTTCCAGTGGACTCTTCTGGTCAGTCATCCTCTCAAACATCAATCCCAGATCAGATGACCCCTTAAGGTATCTGAATATCCATTTCAAAGCTTCCCAATGTAATCTCCCAGGATTAGCCATGTATCTGCTCACCATACTCAATGCATAAGCTAAATCTGGTCTGCTGCAGACCAGAGAATACATCAGGCTTCCAACCCCACTTGCATAAGGTACTTTCATCATAGTCTTCTTCTCTTCATCAGACCTTGGTTCCATTTCCTTAGATAATTTGAACTGTTGTCCCAGAGGAGTTGTCACAGCTCTACTCTCATGCATGTTAAACCTCTTCAGGACCTTCTCAATGTAACTCTTCTGGGATAAGAATAGTCTTCCAGCTTTTCTGTCCCTAAGAATATCCAGTCCAAGAATCCTCTTAGCATTTCCCAAGTCCTTCATATCAAATCTAGCACTTAGCTTCCTTTTGATACTCTGAATCTTCAGAAGGCTTTTACTGGCAATAAGCATGTCATCTACATAGATCAGAAGATAGGCTATCACATCACTACCTTGTCTTTCCAGGTATTGATTAGGCGTGAAATTGTCATGATTCGTAGCTAGAAACGCCCTAGTTTTGGTCGAGTTTATAGAGTATTTAGAGTCAAATGAGCATTATTTCTATACATTGATAAATTTGTCTCTTTGATGCTCATAGGTGAATAGAGGACGAAAAACGGAGTTCGTAGGACTTTGAATCGACTCAAACGGATGCCCGGATGAGAAGATATTGAAGAAATACGATTGGTATTAGTGCGGACGAGGAAAAATATCATTTGGAAGGATTAGAGATCACTCGAGCGCATTGCTCGAGCGCCACCGCTCGAGCGCCTTACTCGAGCGCGCAAACGTACAGAACAATTCTTGCGCTCGAGCAGCTCGAGCGCCACCGCTCGAGCGAATTGGTCGAGCGCCCAAAACATACAGAGAAGATTCAGCGCTCGAGCAGCTCGAGCGCGACCGCTCGAGCGAATGCATCATTCGAGCTACACAGCTCGAGCGGGACCGCTCGAGCGTTTTGCTCGAGCGCCCATATACTTTTGCCTCCGGATGCGTATTTTCGGTCCATTAACTCCCGTTTCGACCCGTGCCTATATATACCTCGTCCAAACACGTTTTGAAGTATCCCCAACTTTTAGACATCACGTTTCATAGAGTTTTTAGAGCGAGGAAGAAGAGAAGAGACGAGCGAGCTATAGATTTACGGTTTTGAGGTTTTTGCTTACGAATTTACTTTACGATTTCACGTTTTAGCTTCGATTCTTAATAACTTTTGTTCTTAAATACGTTGAGACCTAGTTTTTGTTAATTAATTTCAGTTTAATCTTTTACATATTAAAACCTCAGTTTATGTTCGTTCTTTTCTTCGTTTTCGTTATCATGTTCATGTTCGTCACTTGTTTAATTTCTATTGTTTACGTTCAAACTATGTCTAGCTAAAACCCTTGCATGCTTAGGGTAGGATGAACTCGTAGAAGTAGGTTGTGGGTACATAGTTAGAGTAACTTGTGACGTTAGGTTTTAATTCTCTTAATTAATGAATGCTTAAAATTAATCTAGATTTCTCTCTTGAGTTTCGTTCGAAAGGTGTTAGAGAGAGGACGACCGTATCACTCTTTAACAACAAGTAGACTTAACGAGAGGGTTTAGGAAAGGTTAATTCATCTACCGGTTTAGCGAAGGAGGACGACCGCATCACCTTAGTTAAATTAGGGTCTCATTAATTAAGCACAATCTAATAACTTGTTAGTAGATTTGTGAAGTCGAGTGTTAGGGTAAAGTATTAGGATTTAGAATCTTGAGCTTTCACCTTGCATTCTTAGACTTAGGTTAATTCTCGTTTGTCACGGTTATTTTGATTATGTACCTGCTCCGTTAGTATACGTAGGGATTCCTATCCTAAGCATCACCATCTTTTATTTGAATTCATCCCTTAGTTAATTCGTTTGCTTTAGTAATTTAGTTTACTTAGTTCATTTTAGTCTTTTAATTAATCTTTCAAAAAACCAAAAACATCACACTCATATTAACTACGACGCGTAGATCTTCAGGGATCTATTCGCATATACACTGTCCCGTGGGTACGATATACTTGGTCGTTATACTTGCCAATACTAAAGTGAACCCGTTCGCTTGCAGGTGAGCGATTAGTAGAAGTTAGTAAAATCGCTTCAAGTCAATGGCGCCGTTGCCGGGGATGGCGTTATATGCTCTTTGAATAGGACTTGTCGATAGCTTAGTAGTTAGTAGTGAGTGCCTATTTTCTGTTTTTATTTCTTTTTGTTATTTTTATTTATTCGGCAGTTGCGTTTTGATCCATCTGCTAGTGTGTCAGGTTTATGAGAACACGCTCACAAGGCAACACGAGCGAAGAGAGAATACCGTTGGACCCTGAGACAATAGCTAGAAGGAACCGAGCTTACTTGAGAAGAATGAACGCAGCCGACTTAGGGAAGGGACCAATGGACCTCAATAATGAGTTGGACGATGCTGCCAACGATTTCAATCAGGCAGTAGACCGGGTTGATGGCTCTGGAGGGAGCGGTGGTCAGAATCAAGACCAGTTCGTAGATAGTAGTAGCCAGAACCCGGGTGCACAAAATGTAAACAATCCAGCTCAGAACCTAGTCCCAAATCCTCTGAACAATCCTGCTTACCCACAAAACCCGAATAACCCTTTCCACAACCCAGCATATCAACATTACCCATACCCACCATACCCTTATCCGCCTTACCCGTATCCTCCACCTCCTGTTTATAACCAACCACCTGTGTACCAACAACCTCCAGTTCAAAACATACCAGCACCACCTGTCGCTCCTCAGCCTGCGCCCCAGAACGCAGATCAGAATATGGCAATTCGGGGCAGGTTCGCGGCACAACCGCAGAGGTACTACGATGGAGTGGCCTTACCTCCAGTTGAGGCCAATAACTTTTCAATCTCCCCAGGAATTCTCAAGCTGCTTACTGAGAATCAATTCAAGGGGGAGGTTGGGAAGGAGAACCCTCACACTCACTTGAGGAGTTTCCTCATGATTGCATCTACTTTCAATTACAATGGCATGTCTGAGGATGCCAAGAGGCTCAGGTTGTTCCCATTCTCTCTTACGGGAATAGCCAAGGAATGGTATGATAACACGCTCCCACGGGGAGGTGTTAACACATGGGCCGAGCTTGAGCGTCTGTTCCTCGAGCGATTCTACCCTCCATCGAGAACGATTAAAGCGAGAATTGAGATCTCTTCTTTTCGCCAGAAGTCTGGAGAGGATTTACGCCAGGCATGGGAGAGATACTCAAATATGTTGATCGAGTGCCCGCAGCACGGGTACAACGAGGGAGATATTATGGCGTTCTTCTACAGTGGAGCCAGCAAGGCTGGCCAAGCCCACCTAGATGCATGTTGTTAGGATATAGATTAGATGTTTTGAAGATGTTAAAACAAGAACTTGTAATAGGACTAGCTGAACCTGTTAGTCAGCTACAGAATAGTCTAGGTCTAGAATAGGTCTTTGGTTAAGGGGGAAGAAATCTGTGCAGACCAGAGAAGGTACCAGAGTAGGTGACCAGAGAAGGTGACCAGAGAAGGTACCAGATGAGGTGACCAGATGAGAGGTGACCAGATGAGATGTCCAGAGCAGAAGAGTCACCAGAGCAGAAGAGTCGCCAGAGCAGATGAGGTCCAGAGGAGTCTGACCAGATGAGCTTGGACCAGAGGAGTCTGCCAGAGGAGCTTGGGCCAGAGGAGTCTGCCAGGAGACCTCTTCCAGATGAGGACCAGAGCTGAAGTGTTACCAGACCAGATGAGACGGATTAGTTCACCTACCAGAAGTATCTTAGTAATCTGGAGACAAGAAGACTTTGGAAATTCATGATGGAGAAGAAGGCAATCTGGATAGTCAACTGATGGAGGATCTGATTGATTGATTGCTTGATTGAAAGTCAACTAATCAATCATATAATCAATCTTTGATTGATTATATCCCTCCAATTATGGTTGTTTGAATTGCTAGTTCCCAACGGCTAGCTAAATTCCTACAACTATAAATAGGAGTGCTTGGATTAGTTCAATATAGGAGAGTCGCGCGAGAGCACACACCAAGAACACACGAACTCTTCCAATCACTCACCTTGTTTATACAAGTTTATATACACTCTATTAGGAGTTTAGTTGGATTATTACTCAACCTGTTCATCTTGTTAGATAAGGTTGTTGTAAGTTGTAAGAAGGAACTGGTACTTCGCAATTCCAGTAAGTAAGTGAGTACGTAAGTTGGAGAGTGAGAAAGACCCCTTTGAAGAAAGGGAGAGTGGACGTAGGACAAGTTGGTCCGAACCACTATAAATCCGGTGTTCTCTACCTTTTCTGCAATTTAGATTTCTGCATTTATATTTTAGCAATATCTATTAAAAGGGTTTTCATTAAAATAAACTTAAAAACGCTTTCCGCTGGATATTTTTGGGACCAACAAGTGGTATCAGAGCAGTGTGTCCTACAGACCACTGTTTTGAAATTATCTCGGTGGTCACCAGGGCAAATCCATTTTTTGAAAACCCAAATATTTGTTGTGCTAACAAATTTTGCAGAAATGGGCTCAAAGAGATGCAGTAAGAGAGACACCAGGAGGTACTCCAAAAGAAGCTTAGCAGAGGAGGAAGATGAGGTATCCACTTCTGGTTCATCATCTAATTTTGGACCAGACGAAGAGGTCTGTCTTATGACAGACGAGGTATGCAATCGAACTCCCTCTTCTTCTTCTTATTCTTCGTTTTCTGAACAATCAGAGGAGTCTGATATGCAGAAAATGCTATTAGATCTCCAATCTTCTATACAACTTTGTCAAAAATTGGAAGAAGAGAACACAAAGTTGAAAGCAGAAAATCAGAAGCTTTCACAATGTTTTAACAACCCAACTGATCTACCAGCTGAACAAGTTCAAACTCTGGTAGAAGAGTCCACTGACTTGAAAACCAGATGTGATGAACAAACTAAGCTAATAGAAAAGTTGCTTGCTGAAAACATTGAGAAAGATAATGAATATACTCTGCTGGAAGCTAAGTTCGATGAACTCTTCCATCAAAACAAAATTGTAAAAGATAGTGAGGACAAGCTCAAGCTGAGACTGGAGCAGCTGACTAAAGCAAACAATGCTGTGTCACATATAGCTGCCTCATCTCAAAGAGAGCATGATAAAACAGGCCTTGGTTATACCAAACCTGAATCCTCACATGTTCAGAAAGAAGAACAGACTAGTAATTTTATTGATAAGGGTAAAAGGCCAGCTGACCAGGCAACTCAGCCTAATGGGCAGATGAGTCCTAAAACTCAAAAACCCAAAAGGCAGAGGAGGAATTTTAAGAAGGGTTATACCCAGAATAAAATACCTCAGCCAGGCCAGCAGAGTAGAAGACAGTCTGGATCTTCTCAAAAGAAGCAGAACCAGATGACTCCTACTCACCTGCAGAGGACTTTCAAGTCATCTGCCAGACCAGCTGGAACCTTTGATGGTTCTAGTAAGACTTATCCTTATCAAAAGAATTTCAAGTCTGTTGCATTAAGACAAGTTAATTCTTCTACTGGACAAGCTCATAAGAGAAGAAGAGCCTCTAGAAGAAATAACCATGTAGAAGCTTCTTATGTTCAGTGTGTTTTTGTTGATATGTATGGAAGAAAGATAAGATCACCTGATTCAAAAAGGGATGATCTATTCTTGTGGCTTCCTAAATGTTGTGCTAACCCCCCTGGACCCAGTAGGGTACCAAAAAGTTGATTGCCTGCAGATACACAAGAAGACCAGCTGATGTTTTGCCCCAATATCAGCTGAGCATACTTTGAGGGGGAAGATCAGTTGACCCAGCCTGCTAGAATCTCTATTTGTTATTTCAATATTTTCTTGTCTTGTTTTATTTAAAGTTCTTCCAGTTTTAACATCATCAAAAAGGGGGAAATTGTTAGGATATAGATTAGATGTTTTGAAGATGTTAAAACAAGAACTTGTAATAGGACTAGCTGAACCTGTTAGTCAGCTACAGAATAGTCTAGGTCTAGAATAGGTCTTTGGTTAAGGGGGAAGAAATCTGTGCAGACCAGAGAAGGTACCAGAGTAGGTGACCAGAGAAGGTGACCAGAGAAGGTACCAGATGAGGTGACCAGATGAGAGGTGACCAGATGAGATGTCCAGAGCAGAAGAGTCACCAGAGCAGAAGAGTCGCCAGAGCAGATGAGGTCCAGAGGAGTCTGACCAGATGAGCTTGGACCAGAGGAGTCTGCCAGAGGAGCTTGGGCCAGAGGAGTCTGCCAGGAGACCTCTTCCAGATGAGGACCAGAGCTGAAGTGTTACCAGACCAGATGAGACGGATTAGTTCACCTACCAGAAGTATCTTAGTAATCTGGAGACAAGAAGACTTTGGAAATTCATGATGGAGAAGAAGGCAATCTGGATAGTCAACTGATGGAGGATCTGATTGATTGATTGCTTGATTGAAAGTCAACTAATCAATCATATAATCAATCTTTGATTGATTATATCCCTCCAATTATGGTTGTTTGAATTGCTAGTTCCCAACGGCTAGCTAAATTCCTACAACTATAAATAGGAGTGCTTGGATTAGTTCAATATAGGAGAGTCGCGCGAGAGCACACACCAAGAACACACGAACTCTTCTAATCACTCACCTTGTTTATACAAGTTTATATACACTCTATTAGGAGTTTAGTTGGATTATTACTCAACCTGTTCATCTTGTTAGATAAGGTTGTTGTAAGTTGTAAGAAGGAACTGGTACTTCGCAATTCCAGTAAGTAAGTGAGTACGTAAGTTGGAGAGTGAGAAAGACCCCTTTGAAGAAAGGGAGAGTGGACGTAGGACAAGTTGGTCCGAACCACTATAAATCCGGTGTTCTCTACCTTTTCTGCAATTTAGATTTCTGCATTTATATTTTAGCAATATCTATTAAAAGGGTTTTCATTAAAATAAACTTAAAAACGCTTTCCGCTGGATATTTTTGGGACCAACACATGTGCAAGTGGAGCTTTTCTGAACCAGGGAGTAGCGAGGTGTAGAGAGATCGTGGACAATATTGTCACGAATGCTGGTGCATGGAACGAGGATCCAGAATTTCAGAGGGTATGCAAGTTGGAAGAGAATGAGGGTACGAGGAAGCTGTTGATGGCTATGATGGAGAAGATCAGCAACCTCGAGATGGGGCAGAACTTGGTTGGAGGGAATGGAGTAGCAAGCGAGAAAGTGGACCCACCCACGAGTCAGCAAGAAGAGGCCAACTATATGGGAAGGCCTAATTACCCACAAGGGGGGTATCCACAAGGTGGAAACCAGTATGGAAGACCTTCTTATGGTCAACCATTTGTACCTCCAGGCCCACAGCCGCCTCAAAATCAATGGAGGAACACACAAGGGTATCAAGGAGGCCAGCAGCCTCCTCAAAACACTTGGAGGAAAAATGAGAATTTCTCTTATGCTAACCCAAAAGCTGGAATTACTGTGCATGCAGGTGTTGATCCGGGGTCTAAACCTCCTGGTGGAGAGGGCGGTGCATCAACCGAGGAGATGTTGAGAGCGATCCTTCAGAAAGTGGAGGAAGGTAGCAAGCGATTGTCCTCTTTGGAGTACGATGTGAAGGAGCTGCATAAGAAAGGCGATCAACGAGATCAAGAACTCCAGAAGAGAGACATCGAGTGGAATCGAGTTCAGCAAGAGAACAACAGAAGATTCAATTCCATCGAGTACCAAATTAGCCAGATCGCAAAGTCTCAGCCGAGAGAGCCTGGCAAGTATCCATCAATGTCCGAGGATAACCCAAAGGAACATTGCAAGGCCATTGAGTTGAGAAGTGGGACCAAATATGATGGTCCCGAGATGCCTGCTGATTCTGAGACGCTCAAAGAAGAAGTTGAGACAGAAGGGATAGAGTCTCAAAGTGATGGAGTTGAGGTTGAGAAGGAAGGAGTTAAGATGAAAATTGATGATAAGAGTTAAGATATGGATGAGACCCAGAAGAGCAAAGTGCCTGATGAGGAGATCGAGGAGATAGAGAGAATTCCAAAGTGGAAAAAGGCAAAGGAAGCAAGGGAGAAAGTGAAAGAAACTGAGAAAGATGAATGAGGGGTACCCAAATCGGTGATACCTGTCCCATATCCACAGCGCTTCATGAAAAAGAAGCTTGATGAGAAGTTTGCTAAATTCCTTGATGTTTTTAAAAAGTTACATATTAACATTCCTTTTTATGATGCTTTGGAACAGATGCCGAACTACGCCAAGTTCCTGAAGGACTTGATTGCGAAGAGACGGAGAATAGATGGACCCGAGCTAGTGCACTTGAACCACG
This sequence comes from Ballota nigra, assembly GCA_947034835.1. Taxonomy (NCBI): domain Eukaryota; kingdom Viridiplantae; phylum Streptophyta; class Magnoliopsida; order Lamiales; family Lamiaceae; genus Ballota; species Ballota nigra. The sequence goes on from OX344729.1 coordinate 12,673,217, forward strand.
AAGTGAGTGCTATGGTGCACAAGGCGCTTCCGCCTAAGCTGAAGGATCCCGGGAGCTTCATCATTCTCTGCGATATCGGGAACGGGATCAAGAAAGGAGCTTTGTGTGATCTCGGGGCGAGCATTAATCTGATGCCTCTGTCGTTGTTCAAGAAGTTGGAGGGAGTTGAGCTGCAACCCACGATGATGATACTCCAGCTTGCTGATAGGTCCATTACTAGACCTCAAGGAGTAGTGGAGGATGTTCTAGTGACGGTGGAGAATCATGTTTTTCCCGCCGACTTCGTAGTACTCGAGATGGAGGAGGATGAGCATGTTCCGCTGATTTTGGGAAGGCCGTTTCTAGCTACTGCCGGGATGGTGCTTGATGTAGCGAATGGGAAGATCACGGTCAAAGTTGATGATCAAGAAGTGAAGATAGCTATCTACGAAGCTATGAAATACCCCATGGGAGATGAGAGTTGCCAATTCATTGACATCACGGATGCTTGTGTTGAAGACACACTTCTAGACTCTTGCGCTTTCTATGTTCATCAATTTGATTATCCGATTCTTGACGATATTTCTTATGATTCTTATAATCTTGATTATTTTGACAGCTTGAAAGACAATGAAGACGTCAAGTTCTTGGAGTTGAAGAAAGTGGAGGATGATGATGACTTGGAGGCCGAGGAGTCAACTTTCGAGAAGATGTTCGATAAGGCGCCACCATTGGAGGCGAAGAAGGAGTTGAAGCCGCTGCCCGACCACCTCAAGTACGCTTACTTGGATGAGACCGACAAATATCCGGTAATTGTATCTGCCCTTTTATCTGATGATCAGCTTGATAGACTTTTAGTGGTGCTTCGTAAGCACAAATCTGCTATAGGATGGTCGATCGCGGATATTAAGGGAATTAGTCCCTCGATTTGCATGCATAGGATTAGATTAGAAGAGGGTAGAAAACCGATAGTGCAAAATCAGCGTAGAGTTAATCCGGTTATTCAAGAGGTGCTACATAAGGAAGTATTGAAGTTGTTAGATAGCAACATGATTTTTGCCATTTCTGATAGTCCATGGGTGAGTCCGTTACACGTAGTTGCTAAGAAGGGGGGTACCACAGTGATTAAGATGGAGTCTAACGAATTGGTAGCCACTAGATTAGTGACGGGTTGGCGTGTATGTGTTGATTATAGAGAGTTGAACAAGGCAACGTGTAAGGATCACTTTCCTTTACCGTTCCTTGATCAAATGATAGATAGATTAGGTGGTTTTGAGTATTACTGTTTCTTAGATGGGTACTCGGGGTATAATCAGATCATGATAGCCCCCGAGGATCAAGAGAAAACCACCTTCACCTGTTATTATGGGACTTTTGCTTTTAGGAGGATGCCGTTTGGGTTGTGTAACGCACCCGCCACCTTTCAAAGGTGTATGATGGCAATTTTTCATGGCTTGATTGAGAAGATTATGGAGGTTTTCATGGACGACTTCTCCGTTTATGGGGAGTCGTTTGATAAATGTCTAATCAATCTTGAAGTTGTGTTGAGCAGGTGTGAAGAGACGGACTTAGTGCTTAATTGGGAGAAGTGTCACTTCATGGTAAGAGAGGGTATTGTTCTTGGACATCATGTGTCCTCGAAAGGTGTCCAAGTGGACAAGGCAAAAGTGATTGCTATCGAGAAGCTTCCACCACCTTCGACCGAGAAGGGGATTCGGTCATTCTTAGGACACGCGGGTTTTTATAGACGTTTCATAAAAGACCTTTCACAAATAGCTAAACCCCTTTCGCGGCTTCTTGAAAAAGAAGTCGCCTTTGAGTTTACTAATGAGTGTTTAGTGGCTTTTAATAGGTTGAAAGAAGCGTTGGTGAATGCCCCGATACTTGTCACACCGGATTGGTCTAGCCCGTTCGTGCTCATGTGTGATGCTAGCGATTATGCGATGGGGGTTGCTTTGGGGCAAATTCGAGAGAAGCGTTTTCACGCTATTTATTATGCCTCAAAGATGCTGAATTCTGCTCAAGTGAATTACACTACGACCGAAAAGGAGCTGTTAGCGGTCGTGTATGCTTTTGATAAATTTCGACCCTACTTAGTAGGGACGAAAACAATTGTATATACGGACCACGCAGCGATTCGGTACCTTATGAGCAAGAAGGATGCAAAGCCCCGTCTCATTCGTTGGATCTTGTTGCTCCAGGAGTTTGATGTAGAGATTCGAGACAAGAAGGGGTGCGAGAACGTGATAGCCGATCACCTTTCGAGATTGGAGCTCACAAAGGAGAACACTGTGGAGGATCGAGAGGTGAACGATGAATTCCCTGATGAGAAGCTCTTTGGCTTAGGAGACTTCCCTGTGTATAGAGTTGAGGGGAAGGCACCTTGGTTTGCAGATTATGCTAACTATTTAGCAAGTGGTGAGTTGCCCGTTGAGATAGACTCGGTGCATCGGAAGGCATTTTTGAAGAAGGTTCGGGAGTTCATTTGGGATGACCCCTATTTGTTCAAAAGAGGGATCGATCACGTGTTGAGAAGGTGTGTGCCAGAGGAGGAGTGGAGTGATATCATAAGGCATTGTCACGCCTTGCCATGTGGAGGACATTTGGGTGGAGAGAAGATCGGAAGGAAAGTCCTGCAATCCGGGTTTTATTGGCCAACTTTGTTGAGAGATTGCATGGAATGGGTTAAGAGGTGTGAGAAGTGCCAACGATTCGGCTCCATTACTAAGAGGGACGAGATGCCTATGCCCGTGTTCATGGAAGTCGAGATATTCGACGTATGGGGGATTGATTTCATGGGTCCATTTCCTCCTAGCAATGGATTCTTGTACATTCTCGTATGCGTTGATTATGTCTCGAAGTGGATTGAAGCTGTCCCAACTCGCATGAATGATTCCCGTGTCGTCATCGAATTCTTGAGGAAGAACATCTTTGCGAGATATGGAGTTCTGAGAGCTTTGGTAAGTGATGGGGGAAGCCATTTCGTGAACAAATGGATGGAAAAGCTGCTGTCAAAATACGAGGTAAGTCATCGAATCTCTACTGCTTATCATCCTCAATCTAACGGTCTTGCAGAGGTTTCTAACCGTCAAATCAAGGAGATCCTTGAGAAGACGGTGAGCATAAGTAGGAAAGATTGGGCGATGAAGTTGGATGATGCACTTTGGGCATATAGGACAGCTTTCAAAACTCCTCTTGGTATGTCTCCATATCAATTGGTGTTTGGAAAGGCATGTCACTTGCCCGTGGAGTTGGAGCACAAGGCATATTGGGCGATCAAAAAGCTAAATTTTGATAGTGCCTTGGTTGGTGAGAGGAGATTACTCCAACTTCATGAGTTGGAAGAGTTTCGAGACGTTGCCTACGAGAATGCCCGAATTTTCAAAGAAAAGACGAAGAAGTGGCATGATGCACGGTTGAAGAAGAAGAAATTCAAGGTGGGTGATCAAGTCCTCGTATTCAATTCGAGGATGAAGCTTTTTGGTGGAAAGCTAAAGTCCAAGTGGAACGGGCCGTATATTGTAAGGGGAGTGCACAAGAGTGGATTCCTTGAAGTTGAGACGGACGATGGACAGAAATTCATGGTGAACGGGCATCGAGTGAAGAAATTCTTTAACTTCTCTTATGAGAATAAGGGAGGTATTTTAGATTCTCAAGTCCCGTGAGCTCCTTTGAGCTCGGTCCGGCATTAGGACCTTAAAACTAGCGCTTAATGTGAGGCAACCCATTTTTACTTGCTTTTTAGTGTTTTGTTTATTTTTAGTAGTTTGGGAATCGTAAGTGTTAACTTCGTTTGTTGAGATTTGTGATGTAGGCTTGCTTCGTGGAGTGAAATTCTGAGAGAGTGAGCTTAAGGAGGAAAGTCAGGAAGTTGAGCATGTTTCGAATAGGAAAGCATTCAATTCTTGAAGTTAGAGGTAACCGAACCCCAAACGTCGACCTCTTTGCGAAGTCGAAGTTTGGGGGGGTGATGTTTCTTTTCGTTCATTAGTCTGCATTGGTAGAAGTCGAGTTCATACGAATTTTGTGTACTTACTCTTACGTACTCATTCGTTTCAAACTTTGTCATCGCATAGCAAGAACAAAGTTTGGGGGGGTTTGTATTCGTACTTCGGGTTCGTACACGAAATTCTATGGAAAATTGGTCAAATTTTTTCGAAAACATCAATGCTTGAGGGTCGTTGAGTCGAATTGAGTGAGAGTGCTAAGTTCGACTTGAAGTGGATTGGTGATTTGCACGTATGGAAGAGACCCCAACTTCTCGGTCGAATGAGCGACCTGGCTTAAATCGAGGAGTTCTCAGGTTAGTCGTGTTTTGTGTTGAATGTGATAAGTTGTCGAGCTTGGTTCGGATGGAAATTTCAAGTGTTGAACATAAAAAAACGAGGTTGAAATTTTGGCGCGCTCGAGCAGCTCGAGCGCCACCGCTCGAGCGCATTGCTCGAGCGCTTAAAACATACAGAACCATTCTCGCGCTCGAGCAGCTCGAGCGCCACCGCTCGAGCTTATTGCTCGAGCGCCCAAATCTTACAGAGTGTTTTAGACGCTCGAGCGAATCGCTCGAGCGCGACCGCTCGAGCGAATCGCTCGAGCGGGTCGCGGGTTGACCCATCGGATTTCCCCCTCTATAAATACTCTTTTCACACATTTACACACACTTTCACACACTATTTGGGGCGATTTGGGGGCGATTTGGAGCACTTCTCACGAATTTTGCTTGGTTGCTCACGTATTCACTCGAATTTCTTCACACTCTTCCTTAAATCTTCGAACAAGGTACGTAATCTCTAACTTTTGTGATTCAATTCGTAGTTTATGGTTGAATTAGGCATGAGTTGATGCATATGAACTAGGGTTCATGAGTTAGTCGAAATTTTTGGGGATTTTTGCGAAACTTGTTGATTCTTGATTCCTTGATTGATGAATGTTGATAATATGCTATGGGTTTGCTTGTTTTACTTTCAATTTTGGAATTGAATGAGTAGAAGGGGTGAATTTCTAGAGTGAGAAGTAGGAATTTGAGAAAAGGAAATGGGTTTTGCATATTGAGAGGAATTTTTTGTGAATTGGGATGGAATTGAGGATGAATGAGTATGAGTTGAGTCTTGAGCATGTAAATTACATAGTTTGTGTAAAGTTACTTCATGATAGACTTAAATGTGGGCAATTTTGGGTTAAAATGGAAAAATTAAGTGTAGAAGGCTTGAGAACTTTGAACGAAAAACATGGGTTAATTGTTGTGAATTACGTTGAACTTGATTGAATGCTTTGAAATGAATATTGCTTTGAACTTGAGAAAAGCATGAATAGTGAGTTGAATCGAATTGAGATGCATTACTTGGAATTGCTTGAGTTTGAATGAATGATGAATTGTTGTGAACTTAAGGAATATTGCTTAAATCCTTGCTATGTCATGATTAGGTACAATGGCTCCTAAACACAAACTCCTGAGCGACGAAGAAGTGAGAGTGCTCACGGAACAGCTTAGACAGAAGAACTTATTGCCCTCGAGATGGGGAGGGTTAGACTATCACGATGACTGGAAGTACGTGGCTTACAGATGGAGCCTCATAACCGGGAAGGTTGAGAAAACCCGGAGACCCGTGGTAAGCTTCATGAAGGACCTGGGAATTGAGGAGGAGATACGAAGGATATTCACCAGAAACAACATGGCTGAGTTCTTCGACATGCTGCTAACCATGGAGACTAACGCCGATCTGGTGGAACAATTTATGGCCACAGTGGAAAAGACGGGCACCGACACCTTCAAATTCAAATACCAGAACGAGTGGCAATACCACGAGGTGGGAGTTGTCAACCTCGCATTCGGGCTCCCAGCCCTATCTCGTCCCAACCGTGAGCTAAAAGCGTACAACGCTAATGCATTTTGGAAGGAGATAATGGGCAGCTTGGTTGGGGACTACAAGGGGCAGTATGCGAGGGCATCGGCTATCCGAAACCCGGTGATCAGATATCTGGAGCGGATACTGGGGAACACGATTTATGCCAGATCTGAGACGGGGACGGTGACGAGCAAGCAGCTGTACGGAATCTGGTGCCTTTTGCATAAAAAGGACCATGACTTTGGAAGGGACTTCCTAGAGCACCATTTCGAGGCTCCGTTCAAGCTGGGAACGAGAACCTCGAAGATCCGAGGAGGAGGGTTGATTTCAGTTTTGATGAAGCACCTCGGATTCGAGCCGTGTTCGGGACCTTGCAAAGGCATGGATTTGGGATTCGAGCAGATGAACAACACTTGGATGTTTGAGCACTGGATGGGCAAATACTGCATCAGATACAATGATGATGGCTTGTTCCCGCTGCCGAACAAGAAGCTCGTGACTCTGGTAGGGATGAAGAAGGATAACGTCGGGATGAACGGAGAGCAGCACCTCGCTATAGGTGCTAAGTACACATCAGAGATAGATGACAAAGGACTCCGGGACGTTAGGCCTGTCAAGAGGAGCAGAGGAGAAGGCACGATGGTGCCGGATCGAGTGGAGCAGCGGAGCTGCAAGAGGAGGAAGAACAAGAGTACGAAGAAGGAGGAAACATGGCTGATGAGGAAGAAGCGGATGTGGGTGAAGGAGGTCAGGGACCTCAAGAGATGGAGTTCGGGATGCCTGACGCACCGACTCCAGAGCCGTGGTACCCGAACCAGATGGAGTGGTACGGAATGCGAACTGACCTTCAGGGCCTGAGGGCAGATGTCACGGAGCTTCGCACCACTCAAAATCAGTGGTACGCGGAAGCTTCTAGCATGAGAGGGGAGTTTCAAGGAGTTCGATCGGAGGTTTCAGATTTGAAACGCTGGATGGAGGCACTCTTTGTCTCCCACTTAGGATCCGATCACCCTAGCTACCGGCCACCACCACCTCCAGACGCTTGAGAGACCTGGGATGCCCCCAATTTTCTTTTCCTTTTTCTTTCCTCTTCTTTTTCCTTTCTTTTCTTATTTATTTCTGTTCCTGAGTATGAATTGTAGTGATTGTGTGGAGTGCATGTTCTTGGGGATTGTATTGGAAGTCTTTTAACTTTTGAGGGATTTGTTTCGATTTGCTTTGATTGATGATTGATGATTTCATGTTTATTAACTCTTCTAGACTGCTTATTTTTATTCTTGAGTATGACTTAGTGAGGAGAGTGGAGTTGTGAAAGTGAGTTGAAAATTTCTTTGTGTAAGTATGTGAGTTTGAGCTGATTAGGGAGAGAACCCGTATGCTTATGAGTTTTCTTTTGAGTGCTTGTGTGATGAGAGTGAGAATTCACTAGGACTAGCTTGGATGTGAAAGCCGTGAGAGTTGAGCCTTACGAGATTTAAATGCATGATTTAATCTCTTCGTTTGTGAGTGGATCGTCACCTTAGAGGATGCTAGAACTTGCATGTGCTCTTGCTTCTAGATTGTTTCTAGTTTGATATGCCGAATAGGATCTTAGGCCATTTTTGAATTGAATAAGTCACTTAGCCAAAATTTTCCTTACCAATGACATTGATCCCTTGTTAGCCCCTTTGAGCCTAAAGCCTATTTTATTTGCTAGCACATATGAACACTATTCCAATTCCTAAGCCTTTTTGTCCAAATTTGAGTGGAGGATAGGAAAGTGTGAATATGAAGGAAGTGAATTGAGTTGAAAAAAGGAAAAGGTTGTTTGTTGAGTAAATATGAGAAGAAGGTGTGATGAAGTTTTGAGATGTGGGAAAAAGAACAAAAAAATTTGAGAATGAGCAAAAGAAAAAAAAAATGAGCTCATGTGTTTGTGCGAAAAAGAAAAAAAAATGATGAAGTGATTGAAAAAGTGAAGGAGTGAGAAAGATAAAAAATTGAAGTGTTGAGAGAATTGAAAGCGAAAGTGTAGTGATTGAATACGTTTGAAGTAGTTCGTTCTTAATCTCGAAGTACCGAAGTTTTGAATTTCTATTCTCCATTCACTTGAGTCACTTTACCATATTGTTATCCCACCTGTCCAAAGAGCCTACATTACAACCTTTTGAAAGTCCTTTTTGATTCGGCATTGATTTCTAGAGTATGGTCGAAGTTGAGAGCATTTACAAGCCTATGGCTGCCAATTTGTGTGATTGATTGATTGAGTGAGTCCCTTTATCATTGTTATACACTGGTGAGGGAGTTAAACACATCGTTGAGTGCACATCCATGCTTGATCTTGGTGTTTCTTGTTATTGTTGCATGAGTATGATGAAGGAAAGTGAGTGAGTATACGGGTGATTGACCTTTGAAGCTTGAGTTCATTAGCTTGCATGATTGAGTTTTCCTACTCATTCCTAACAATTTCACTTGACTTATTATTTCATTGCTTGGGGACAAGCAATATGGTAAGTTTGGGGGGGTTGATTAGGCGTGAAATTGTCATGATTCGTAGCTAGAAACGCCCTAGTTTTGGTCGAGTTTATAGAGTATTTAGAGTCAAATGAGCATTATTTCTATACATTGATAAATTTGTCTCTTTGATGCTCATAGGTGAATAGAGGATGAAAAACGGAGTTCGTAGGACTTTGAATCGACTCAAACGGATGCCCGGATGAGAAGATATTGAAGAAATACGATTGGTATTAGTGCGGACGAGGAAAAGTATCATTTGGAAGGATTAGAGATCACTCGAGCGCATTGCTCGAGCGCCACCGCTCGAGCGCCTTACTCGAGCGCGCAAACGTACAGAACAATTCTTGCGCTCGAGCAGCTCGAGCGCCACCGCTCGAGCGAATTGGTCGAGCGCCCAAAACATACAGAGAAGATTCAGCGCTCGAGCAGCTCGAGCGCGACCGCTCGAGCGAATGCATCATTCGAGCTACACAGCTCGAGCGGGACCGCTCGAGCGTTTTGCTCGAGCGCCCATATACTTTTGCCTCCGGATGCGTATTTTCGGCCCATTAACTCCCGTTTCGACCCGTGCCTATATATACCTCGTCCAAACACGTTTTGAAGTATCCCCAACTTTTAGACATCACGTTTCATAGAGTTTTTAGAGCGAGGAGGAAGAGAAGAGACGAGCGAGCTATAGATTTACAGTTTTGAGGTTTTTGCTTACGAATTTACTTTACGATTTCACGTTTTAGCTTCGATTCTTAATAACTTTTGTTCTTAAATACGTTGAGACCTAGTTTTTGTTAATTAATTTCAGTTTAATCTTTTACATATTAAAACCTCAGTTTATGTTCGTTCTTTTCTTCGTTTTCGTTATCATGTTCATGTTCGTCACTTGTTTAATTTCTATTGTTTACGTTCAAACTATGTCTAGATAAAACCCTTGCATGCTTAGGGTAGGATGAACTCGTAGAAGTAGGTTGTGGGTACATAGTTAGAGTAACTTGTGACGTTAGGTTTTAATTCTCTTAATTAATGAATGCTTAAAATTAATCTAGATTTCTCTCTTGAGTTTCGTTCGAAAGGTGTTAGAGAGAGGACGACCGTATCACTCTTTAACAACAAGTAGACTTAACGAGAGGGTTTAGGAAAGGTTAATTCATCTACCGGTTTAGCGAAGGAGGACGACCGCATCACCTTAGTTAAATTAGGGTCTCATTAATTAAGCACAATCTAATAACTTGTTAGTAGATTTGTGAAGTCGAGTGTTAGGGTAAAGTATTAGGATTTAGAATCTTGAGCTTTCACCTTGCATTCTTAGACTTAGGTTAATTCTCGTTTGTCACGGTTATTTTGATTATGTACCTGCTCCGTTAGTATACGTAGGGATTCCTATCCTAAGCATCACCATCTTTTATTTGAATCCATCCCTTAGTTAATTCGTTTGCTTTAGTAATTTAGTTTACTTAGTTCATTTTAGTCTTTTAATTAATCTTTCAAAAAACCAAAAACATCACACTCATATTAACTACGACGCGTAGATCTTCAGGGATCTATTCGCATATACACTGTCCCGTGGGTACGATATACTTGGTCGTTATACTTGCCAATACTAAAGTGAACCCGTTCGCTTGCGGGTGAGCGATTAGTAGAAGTTAGTAAAATCGCTTCAAGTCAATGGCGCCGTTGCCGGGGATGGCGTTATATGCTCTTTGAATAGGACTTGTCGATAGCTTAGTAGTTAGTAGTGAGTGCCTATTTTCTATTTTTATTTCTTTTTGTTATTTTTATTTATTCGGCAGTTGCGTTTTGATCCATCTGCTAGTGTGTCAGGTTTATGAGAACACGCTCACAAGGCAACACGAGCGAAGAGAGAATACCGTTGGACCCTGAGACAATAGCTAGAAGGAACCGAGCTTACTTGAGAAGAATGAACGCAGCCGACTTAGGGAAGGGACCAATGGACCTCAATAATGAGTTGGACGATGTTGCCAACGATTTCAATCAGGCAGTAGACCGGGTTGATGGCTCTGGAGGGAGTGGTGGTCAGAATCAAGACCAGTTCGTAGATAGTAGTAGCCAGAACCCGGGTGCACAAAATGTAAACAATCCAGCTCAGAACCTAGTCCCAAATCCTCTGAACAATCCTGCTTACCCACAAAACCCGAATAACCCTTTCCACAACCCAGCATATCAACATTACCCATACCCACCATACCCTTATCCGCCTTACCCGTATCCTCCACCTCCTGTTTATAACCAACCACCTATGTACCAACAACCTCCAGTTCAAAACATACCAGCACCACCTGTCGCTCCTCAGCCTGCGCCCCAGAACGCAGATCAGAATATGGCAATTCGGGGCAGGTTCGCGGCACAACCGCAGAGGTACTACGATGGAGTGGCCTTACCTCCAGTTGAGGCCAATAACTTTTCAATCTCCCCAGGAATTCTCAAGCTGCTTACTGAGAATCAATTCAAGGGGGAGGTTGGGAAGGAGAACCCTCACACTCACTTGAGGAGTTTCCTCATGATTGCATCTACTTTCAATTACAATGGCATGTCTGAGGATGCCAAGAGGCTCAGGTTGTTCCCATTCTCTCTTACGGGAATAGCCAAGGAATGGTATGATAACACGCTCCCACGGGGAGGTGTTAACACATGGGCCGAGCTTGAGCGTCTGTTCCTCGAGCGATTCTACCCTCCATCGAGAACGATTAAAGCGAGAATTGAGATCTCTTCTTTTCACCAGAAGTCTGGAGAGGATTTACGCCAGGCATGGGAGAGATACTCAAATATGTTGATCGAGTGCCCGCAGCACGGGTACAACGAGGGAGATATTATGGCGTTCTTCTACAGTGGAGCCAGCAAGGCTGGCCAAGCCCACCTAGATGCATGTGCAAGTGGAGCTTTTCTGAACCAGGGAGTAGCGAGGTGTAGAGAGATCGTGGACAATATTGTCACGAATGCTGGTGCATGGAACGAGGATCCAGAATTTCAGAGGGTATGCAAGTTGGAAGAGAATGAGGGTACGAGGAAGCTGTTGATGGCTATGATGGAGAAGATCAGCAACCTCGAGATGGGGCAGAACTTGGTTGGAGGGAATGGAGTAGCAAGCGAGAAAGTGGACCCACCCACGAGTCAGCAAGAAGAGGCCAACTATATGGGAAGGCCTAATTACCCACAAGGGGGGTATCCACAAGGTGGAAACCAGTATGGAAGACCTTCTTATGGTCAACCATTTGTACCTCCAGGCCCACAGCCGCCTCAAAATCAATGGAGGAACACACAAGGGTATCAAGGAGGCCAGCAGCCTCCTCAAAACACTTGGAGGAAAAATGAGAATTTCTCTTATGCTAACCCAAAAGCTGGAATTACTGTGCATGCAGGTGTTGATCCGGGGTCTAAACCTCCTGGTGGAGAGGGCGGTGCATCAACCGAGGAGATGTTGAGAGCGATCCTTCAGAAAGTGGAGGAAGGTAGCAAGCGATTGTCCTCTTTGGAGTACGATGTGAAGGAGCTGCATAAGAAAGGCGATCAACGAGATCAAGAACTCCAGAAGAGAGACATCGAGTGGAATCGAGTTCAGCAAGAGAACAACAGAAGATTCAATTCCATCGAGTACCAAATTAGCCAGATCGCAAAGTCTCAGCCGAGAGAGCCTGGCAAGTATCCATCAATGTCCGAGGATAACCCAAAGGAACATTGCAAGGCCATTGAGTTGAGAAGTGGGACCAAATATGATGGTCCCGAGATGCCTGCTGATTCTGAGACGCTCAAAGAAGAAGTTGAGACAGAAGGGATAGAGTCTCAAAGTGATGGAGTTGAGGTTGAGAAGGAAGGAGTTAAGATGAAAATTGATGATAAGAGTCAAGATATGGATGAGACCCAGAAGAGCAAAGTGCCTGATGAGGAGATCGAGGAGATAGAGAGAATTCCAAAGTGGAAAAAGGCAAAGGAAGCAAGGGAGAAAGTGAAAGAAACTGAGAAAGATGAATGGGGGGTACCCAAATCGGTGATACCTGTCCCATATCCACAGCGCTTCATGAAAAAGAAGCTTGATGAGAAGTTTGCTAAATTCCTTGATGTTTTTAAAAAGTTACATATTAACATTCCTTTTTATGATGCTTTGGAACAGATGTCGAACTACGCCAAGTTCCTGAAGGACTTGATTGCGAAGAGACGGAGAATAGATGGACCCGAGCTAGTGCACTTGAACCACGAAGTGAGTGCTATGGTGCACAAGGCACTTCCGCCTAAGCTGAAGGATCCCGGGAGCTTCATCATTCTCTGCGATATCGGGAACGGGATCAAGAAAGGAGCTTTGTGTGATCTCGGGGCGAGCATTAATCTGATGCCTCTGTCGTTGTTCAAGAAGTTGGAGGGAGTTGAGCTGCAACCCACGATGATGATACTCCAGCTTGCTGATAGGTCCATTACTAGACCTCAAGGAGTAGTGGAGGATGTTCTAGTGACGGTGGAGAATCACGTTTTTCCCGCCGACTTCGTAGTACTCGAGATGGAGGAGGATGAGCATGTTCCGCTGATTTTGGGAAGGCCGTTTATAGCTACTGCCGGGATGGTGCTTGATGTAGCGAATGGGAAGATCACGGTCAAAGTTGATGATCAAGAAGTGAAGATAGCTATCTACGAAGCTATGAAATACCCCATGGGAGATGAGAGTTGCCAATTCATTGACATCACGGATGCTTGTGTTGAAGACACACTTCTAGACTCTTGCGCTTTCTATGTTCATCAATTTGATTATCCGATTCTTGACGATATTTCTTATGATTCTTATAATCTTGATTATTTTGACAGCTTGAAAGACAATGAAGACGTCAAGTTCTTGGAGTTGAAGAAAGTGGAGGATGATGATGACTTGGAGGCCGAGGAGTCAACTTTCGAGAAGATGTTCGATAAGGCGCCACCATTGGAGGCGAAGAAGGAGTTGAAGCCGCTGCCCGACCACCTCAAGTACGCTTACTTGGATGAGACCGACAAATATCCGGTAATTGTATCTGCCCTTTTATCTGATGATCAGCTTGATAGACTTTTAGTGGTGCTTCGTAAGCACAAATCTGCTATAGGATGGTCGATCGCGGATATTAAGGGAATTAGTCCCTCGATTTGCATGCATAGGATTAGATTAGAAGAGGGTAGAAAACCGATAGTGCAAAATCAGCGTAGAGTTAATCCGGTTATTCAAGAGGTGATACATAAGGAAGTATTGAAGTTGTTAGATAGCAACATGATTTTTGCCATTTCTGATAGTCCATGGGTGAGTCCGTTACACGTAGTTGCTAAGAAGGGGGGTACCACAGTGATTAAGATGGAGTCTAACGAATTGGTAGCCACTAGATTAGTGACGGGTTGGCGTGTATGTGTTGATTATAGAGAGTTGAACAAGGCAACGTGTAAGGATCACTTTCCTTTACCGTTCCTTGATCAAATGATAGATAGATTAGGTGGTTTTGAGTATTACTGTTTCTTAGATGGGTACTCGGGGTATAATCAGATCATGATAGCCCCCGAGGATCAAGAGAAAACCACCTTCACCTGTTATTATGGGACTTTTGCTTTTAGGAGAATGCCGTTTGGGTTGTGTAACGCACCTGCCACCTTTCAAAGGTGTATGATGGCAATTTTTCATGGCTTGATTGAGAAGATTATGGAGGTTTTCATGGACGACTTCTCCGTTTATGGGGAGTCGTTTGATAAATGTCTAATCAATCTTGAAGTTGTGTTGAGCAGGTGTGAAGAGACGGACTTAGTGCTTAATTGGGAGAAGTGTCACTTCATGGTAAGAGAGGGTATTGTTCTTGGACATCATGTGTCCTCGAAAGGTGTCCAAGTGGACAAGGCAAAAGTGATTGCTATCGAGAAGCTTCCACCACCTTCGACCGAGAAGGGGATTCGGTCATTCTTAGGACACGCGGGTTTTTATAGACGTTTCATAAAAGACTTTTCACAAATAGCTAAACCCCTTTCGCGGCTTCTTGAAAAAGAAGTCGCCTTTGAGTTTACTAATGAGTGTTTAGTGGCTTTTAATAGGTTGAAAGAAGCGTTGGTGAATGCCCCGATACTTGTCACACCGGATTGGTCTAGCCCGTTCGTGCTCATGTGTGATGCTAGCGATTATGCGATGGGGGTTGCTTTGGGGCAAATTCGAGAGAAGCGTTTTCACGCTATTTATTATGCCTCAAAGATGCTGAATTCTGCTCAAGTGAATTACACTACGACCGAAAAGGAGCTGTTAGCGGTCGTGTATGCTTTTGATAAATTTCGACCCTACTTAGTAGGGATGAAAACAATTGTATATACGGACCACGCAGCGATTCGGTACCTTATGAGCAAGAAGGATGCAAAGCCCCGTCTCATTTGTTGGATCTTGTTGCTCCAGGAGTTTGATGTAGAGATTCGAGACAAGAAGGGGTGCGAGAACGTGATAGCCGATCACCTTTCGAGATTGGAGCTCACAAAGGAGAACACTGTGGAGGATCGAGAGGTGAACGATGAATTCCCTGATGAGAAGCTCTTTGGCTTAGGAGACTTCCTTGTGTATAGAGTTGAGGGGAAGGCACCTTGGTTTGCAGATTATGCTAACTATTTAGCAAGTGGTGAGTTGCCCGTTGAGATAGACTCGGTGCATCGGAAGGCATTTTTGAAGAAGGTTCGGGAGTTCATTTGGGATGACCCCTATTTGTTCAAAAGAGGGATCGATCACGTGTTGAGAAGGTGTGTGCCAGAGGAGGAGTGGAGTGATATCATAAGGCATTGTCACGCCTTGCCATGTGGAGGACATTTGGGTGGAGAGAAGACCGGAAGAAAAGTCCTGCAATCCGGGTTTTATTGGCCAACTTTGTTGAGAGATTGCATGGAATGGGTTAAGAGGTGTGAGAAGTGCCAACGATTCGGCTCCATTACTAAGAGGGACGAGATGCCTATGCACGTGTTCATGGAAGTCGAGATATTCGACGTATGGGGGATTGATTTCATGGGTCCATTTCCTCCTAGCAATGGATTCTTGTACATTCTCGTATGCGTTGATTATGTCTCGAAGTGGATTGAAGCTGTCCCAACTCGCGTGAATGATTCCCGTGTCGTCATCGAATTCTTGAGGAAGAACATCTTTGCGAGATATGGAGTTCCGAGAGCTTTGGTAAGTGATGGGGGAAGCCATTTCGTGAACAAATGGATGGAAAAGCTGCTGTCAAAATACGAGGTAAGTCATCGAATCTCTACTGCTTATCATCCTCAATCTAACGGTCTTGCAGAGGTTTCTAACCGTCAAATCAAGGAGATCCTTGAGAAGACGGTGAGCATAAGTAGGAAAGATTGGGCGATGAAGTTGGATGATGCACTTTGGGCATATAGGACAGCTTTCAAAACTCCTCTTGGTATGTCTCCATATCAATTGGTGTTTGGAAAGGCATGTCACTTGCCCGTGGAGTTGGAGCACAAGGCATATTGGGCGATCAAAAAGCTGAATTTTGATAGTGCCTTGGTTGGTGAGAGGAGATTACTCCAACTTCATGAGTTGGAAGAGTTTCGAGACGTTGCCTACGAGAATGCCCGAATTTTCAAAGAAAAGACGAAGAAGTGGCATGATGCACGGTTGAAGAAGAAGAAATTCAAGGTGGGTGATCAAGTCCTCGTATTCAATTCGAGGATGAAGCTTTTTGGTGGAAAGCTAAAGTCCAAGTGGAACGGGCCGTATATTGTAAGGGGAGTGCACAAGAGTGGATTCCTTGAAGTTGAGACGGACGATGGACAGAAATTCATGGTGAACGGGCATCGAGTGAAGAAATTTTTTAACTTCTCTTATGAGAATAAGGGAGGTATTTTAGATTCTCAAGTCCCGTGAGCTCCTTTGAGCTCGGTCCGGCATTAGGACCTTAAAACTAGCGCTTAATGTGAGGCAACCCATTTTTACTTGCTTTTTAGTGTTTTGTTTATTTTTAGTAGTTTGGGAATCGTAAGTGTTAACTTCGTTTGTTGAGATTTGTGATGTAGGCTTGCTTCGTGGAGTGAAATTCTGAGAGAGGGAGCTTAAGGAGGAAAGTCAGGAAGTTGAGCACGTTTCGAATAGGAAAGCATTCAATTCTTGAAGTTAGAGGTAACCGAACCCCAAACGTCGACCTCTTTGCGAAGTCGAAGTTTGGGGGGGTGATGTTTCTTTTCGTTCATTAGTCTGCATTGGTAGAAGTCGAGTTCATACGAATTTTGTGTACTTACTCTTACGTACTCATTCGTTTCAAACTTTGTCATCGCATAGCAAGAACAAAGTTTGGGGGGGGTTTGTATTCGTACTTCGGGTTCGTACACGAAATTCTATGGAAAATTGGTCAAATTTTTTCTAAAACATCAATGCTTGAGGGTCGTTGAGTCGAATTGAGTGAGAGTGCTAAGTTCGACTTGAAGTGGATTGGTGATTTGCACGTATGGAAGAGACCCCAACTTCTCGGTCGAATGAGCGACCTGGCTTAAATCGAGGAGTTCTCAGGTTAGTCGTGTTTTGTGTTGAATGTGATAAGTTGTCGAGCTTGGTTCGGATGGAAATTTCAAGTGTTGAACATAAAAAAACGAGGTTGAAATTTTGGCGCGCTCGAGCAGCTCGAGCGCCACCGCTCGAGCGCATTGCTCTAGCGCTTAAAACATACAGAACCATTCTCGCGCTCGAGCAGCTCGAGCGCCACCGCTCGAGCTTATTGCTCGAGCGCCCAAATCTTACAGAGTGTTTTAGACGCTCGAGCGAATCGCTCGAGCGCGACCGCTCGAGCGGGTCGCGGGTTGACCCATCGGATTTCCCCCTCTATAAATACTCTTTTCACACATTTACACACACTTTCACACACTATTTGGGGCGATTTGGAGCACTTCTCACGAATTTTGCTTGGTTGCTCACGTATTCACTCGAATTTCTTCACACTCTTCCTTAAATCTTCGAACAAGGTACATAATCTCTAACTTTTGTGATTCAATTCGTAGTTTATGGTTGAATTAGGCATGAGTTGATGCATATGAACTAGGGTTCATGAGTTAGTCGAAATTTTTGGGGATTTTTGCGAAACTTGTTGATTCTTGATTCCTTGATTGATGAATGTTGATAATATGCTATGGGTTTGCTTGTTTTACTTTCAATTTTGGAATTGAATGAGTAGAAGGGGTGAATTTCTAGAGTGAGAAGTAGGAATTTGAGAAAAGGAAATGGGTTTTGCATATTGAGAGGAATTTTTTTGTGAATTGGGATGGAATTGAGCATGAATGAGTATGAGTTGAGTCTTGAGCATGTAAATTACATAGTTTGTGTAAAGTTACTTCATGATAGACTTAAATGTGGGCAATTTTGGGTTAAAATGGAAAAATTAAGTGTAGAAGGCTTGAGAACTTTGAACGAAAAACATGGGTTAATTGTTGTGAATTACGTTGAACTTGATTGAATGCTTTGAAATGAATATTGCTTTGAACTTGAGAAAAGCATGAATAGTGAGTTGAATCGAATTGAGATGCATTACTTGGAATTGCTTGAGTTTGAATGAATGATGAATTGTTGTGAACTTAAGGAATGTTGCTTAAATCCTTGCTATGTCATGATTAGGTACAATGGCTCCTAAACACAAACTCCTGAGCGACGAAGAAGTGAGAGTGCTCACGGAACAGCTTAGACAGAAGAACTTATTGCCCTCGAGATGGGGAGGGTTAGACTATCACGATGACTGGAAGTACGTGGCTTACAGATGGAGCCTCATAACCGGGAAGGTTGAGAAAACCCGGAGACCCGTGGTAAGCTTCATGAAGGACCTGGGAATTGAGGAGGAGATACGAAGGATATTCACCAGAAACAACATCGCTGAGTTCTTCGACATGCTGCTAACCATGGAGACTAACGCCGATCTGGTGGAACAATTTATGGCCACAGTGGAAAAGACGGGCACCGACACCTTCAAATTCAAATACCAGAACGAGTGGCAATACCACGAGGTGGGAGTTGTCAACCTCGCATTCGGGCTCCCAGCCCTATCTCGTCCCAACCGTGAGCTAAAAGCGTACAACGCTAATGCATTTTGGAAGGAGATAACGGGCAGCTTGGTTGGGGACTACAAGGGGCAGTATGCGAGGGCATCGGCTATCCGAAACCCGGTGATCAGATATCTGGAGCGGATACTGGGGAACACGATTTATGCCAGATCTGAGACGGGGACGGTGACGAGCAAGCAGCTGTACGGAATCTGGTGCCTTTTGCATAAAAAGGACCATGACTTTGGAAGGGACTTCCTAGAGCACCATTTCGAGGCTCCGTTCAAGCTGGGAACGAGAACCTCGAAGATCCGAGGAGGAGGGCTGATTTCAGTTTTGATGAAGCACCTCGGATTCGAGCCGTGTTCGGGACCTTGCAAAGGCATGGATTTGGGATTCGAGCAGATGAACAACACTTGGATGTTTGAGCACTGGATGGGCAAATACTGCATCAGATACAATGATGATGGCTTGTTCCCGCTGCCGAACAAGAAGCTCGTGACTCTGGTAGGGATGAAGAAGGATAACGTCGGGATGAACGGAGAGCAGCACCTCGCTATAGGTGCTAAGTACACATCAGAGATAGATGACAAAGGACTCCGGGACGTTAGGCCTGTCAAGAGGAGCAGAGGAGAAGGCACGAGTGGTGCCGGATCGAGTGGAGCAGCGGAGCTGCAAGAGGAGGAAGAACAAGAGTACGAAGAAGGAGGAAACATGGCTGATGAGGAAGAAGCGGATGTGGGTGAAGGAGGTCAGGGACCTCAAGAGATGGAGTTCGGGATGCCTGACGCACCGACTCCAGAGCCGTGGTACCCGAACCAGATGGAGTGGTACGGAATGCGAACTGACCTTCAGGGCCTGAGGGCAGATGTCACGGAGCTTCGCACCACTCAAAATCAGTGGTACGCGGAAGCTTCTAGCATGAGAGGGGAGTTTCAAGGAGTTCGATCGGAGGTTTCAGATTTGAAACGCTGGATGGAGGCACTCTTTGTCTCCCACTTAGGATCCGATCACCCTAGCTACCGGCCACCACCACCTCCAGACGCTTGAGAGACCTGGGATGCCCCCAATTTTCTTTTCCTTTTTCTTTCCTCTTCTTTTTCCTTTCTTTTCTTATTTATTTCTGTTCCTGAGTATGAATTGTAGTGATTGCGTGGAGTGCATGTTCTTGGGGATTGTATTGGAAGTCTTTTAACTTTTGAGGGATTTGTTTCGATTTGCTTTGATTGGTGATTGATGATTTCATGCTTATTAACTCTTCTAGACTGCTTATTTTTATTCTTGAGTATGACTTAGTGAGGAGAGTGGAGTTGTGAAAGTGAGTTGAAAATTTCTTTGTGTAAGTATGTGAGTTTGAGCTGATTAGGGAGAGAACCCGTATGCTTATGAGTTTTCTTTTGAGTGCTTGTGTGATGAGAGTGAGAATTCACTAGGACTAGCTTGGATGTGAAAGCCGTGAGAGTTGAGCCTTACGAGATTTAAATGCATGATTTAATCTCTTCGTTTGTGAGTGGATCGTCACCTTAGAGGATGTTAGAACTTGCATGTGCTCTTGCTTCTAGATTGTTTCTAGTTTGATATGCCGAATAGGATCTTAGGCCATTTTTGAATTGAATAAGTCACTTAGCCAAAATTTTCCTTACCAATGACATTGATCCCTTGTTAGCCCCTTTGAGCCTAAAGCCTATTTTATTTGCTAGCACATATGAACACTATTCCAATTCCTAAGCCTTTTTGTCCAAATTTGAGTGGAGAATAGGAAAGTGTGAATATGAAGGAAGTGAATTGAGTTGAAAAAAGGAAAAGGTTGTTTGTTGAGTAAATATGAGAAGAAGGTGTGATGAAGTTTTGAGATGTGGGAAAAAGAACAAAAAAATTTGAGAATGAGCAAAAGAAAAAAAAATGAGCTCATGTGTTTGTGCGAAAAAGAAAAAAAAATGATGAAGTGATTGAAAAAGTGAAGGAGTGAGAAAGATAAAAAATTGAAGTGTTGAGAGAATTGAAAGCGAAAGTGTAGTGATTGAATACGTTTGAAGTAGTTCGTTCTTAATCTCGAAGTACCGAAGTTTTGAATTTCTATTCTCCATTCACTTGAGCCACTTTACCATATTGTTATCCCACCTGTCCAAAGAGCCTACATTACAACCTTTTGAAAGTCCTTTTTGATTCGGCATTGATTTCTAGAGTATGGTCGATGTTGAGAGCATTTACAAGCCTATGGCTGCCAATTTGTGTGATTGATTGATTGAGTGAGTCCCTTTATCATTGTTATACACTGGTGAGGGAGTTAAACACATCGTTGAGTGCACATCCATGCTTGATCTTGGTGTTTCTTGTTATTGTTGCATGAGTATGATGAAGGAAAGTGAGTGAGTATACGGGTGATTGACCTTTGAAGCTTGAGTTCATTAGCTTGCATGATTGAGTTTTCCTACTCATTCCTAACAATTTCACTTGACTTATTATTTCATTGCTTGGGGACAAGCAATATGGTAAGTTTGGGGGGGTTGATTAGGCGTGAAATTGTCATGATTCGTAGCTAGAAACGCCCTAGTTTTGGTCGAGTTTATAGAGTATTTAGAGTCAAATGAGCATTATTTCTATACATTGATAAATTTGTCTCTTTGATGCTCATAGGTGAATAGAGGACGAAAAACGGAGTTCGTAGGACTTTGAATC
Organism: Ballota nigra; assembly: GCA_947034835.1. NCBI lineage: Eukaryota > Viridiplantae > Streptophyta > Magnoliopsida > Lamiales > Lamiaceae > Ballota > Ballota nigra. The sequence goes on from OX344729.1 coordinate 12,694,216, forward strand.
GACTCAAATGGATGCCCGGATGAGAAGATATTGAAGAAATACGATTGGTATTAGTGCGGACGAGGAAAAGTATCATTTGGAAGGATTAGAGATCACTCGAGCGCATTGCTCGAGCGCCACCGCTCGAGCGCCTTACTCGAGCGCGCAAACGTACAGAACAATTCTTGCGCTCGAGCAGCTCGAGCGCCACCGCTCGAGCGAATTGCTCGAGCGCCCAAAACATACAGAGAAGATTCAGCGCTCGAGCAGCTCGAGCGCGACCGCTCAAGCGAATGCATCATTCGAGCTACACAGCTCGAGCGGGACCGCTCGAGCGTTTTGCTCGAGTGCCCATATACTTTTGCCTCCGGATGCGTATTTTCGGCCCATTAACTCCCGTTTCGACCCGTGCCTATATATACCTCGTCCAAACACGTTTTGAAGTATCCCCAACTTTTAGACATCACGTTTCATAGAGTTTTTAGAGCGAGGAGGAAGAGAAGAGACGAGCGAGCTATAGATTTACGGTTTTGAGGTTTTTGCTTACGAATTTACTTTACGATTTCACGTTTTAGCTTCGATTCTTAATAACTTTTGTTCTTAAATACGTTGAGACCTAGTTTTTGTTAATTAATTTCAGTTTAATCTTTTACATATTAAAACCTCGGTTTATGTTCGTTCTTTTCTTCGTTTTCGTTATCATGTTCATGTTCGTCACTTGTTTAATTTCTATTGTTTACGTTCAAACTATGTCTAGCTAAAACCCTTGCATGCTTAGGGTAGGATGAACTCGTAGAAGTAGGTTGTGGGTACATAGTTAGAGTAACTTGTGACGTTAGGTTTTAATTCTCTTAATTAATGAATGCTTAAAATTAATCTAGATTTCTCTCTTGAGTTTCGTTCGAAAGGTGTTAGAGAGAGGACGACCGTATCACTCTTTAACAACAAGTAGACTTAACGAGAGGGTTTAGGAAAGGTTAATTCATCTACCGGTTTAGCGAAGGAGGACGACCGCATCACCTTAGTTAAATTAGGGTCTCATTAATTAAGCACAATCTAATAACTTGTTAGTAGATTTGTGAAGTCGAGTGTTAGGGTAAAGTATTAGGATTTAGAATCTTGAGCTTTCACCTTGCATTCTTAGACTTAGGTTAATTCTCGTTTGTCACGGTTATTTTGATTATGTACCTGCTCCGTTAGTATACGTAGGGATTCCTATCCTAAGCATCACCATCTTTTATTTGAATCCATCCCTTAGTTAATTCGTTTGCTTTAGTAATTTAGTTTACTTAGTTCATTTTAGTCTTTTAATTAATCTTTCAAAAAACCAAAAACATCACACTCATATTAACTACGACGCGTAGATCTTCAGGGATCTATTCGCATATACACTGTCCCGTGGGTACGATATACTTGGTCGTTATACTTGCCAATACTAAAGTGAACCCGTTCGCTTGCGGGTGAGCGATTAGTAGAAGTTAGTAAAATCGCTTCAAGTCAGGTATACACAAGTATCATACTTGCTCCTTACAAAACCAATGGATAGCATAACTTCATTGAACTTCTTGTGTCATTGTCTTGGACTTTGCTTGAGGCCATACAAAGATTTCTTGAGCAGGCACACCTTTCCTTCACTCCCTGGTTCAACAAACCCTTCTGGTTGGTGCATGTACAGATCCTCAATAAGATCACCATGCAGAAAAGCTGTCTTTACATCTAGTTGTTGTAGCTCCAGATCCTCTTGGACAACTCTACTGAGAAGTAGCCTGATTGAACAATGCTTAACAACAGGTGAGAAAACCTCATTGTAATCAATTCCTTCCCTCTGAGTGAATCCTCTGGCAACTAGCCTGGCTTTAAACATCACCTGATCTTTCAAACCAGATTCAAGCTTCCTTTTAAACAGCCATTTACAACTGATTAGCTTCTGCCTATGTGGCTTATCAACAAGAATCCAAGTTTGATTCTTCTTAAGAGACTCCATCTCTTCTGTCATGGCTGTAATCCATGACTCCCTATCATCACACTCAAGGGCTTCCTTGTAGCTCTTAGGTTCTTGGTACTCTATGGCTTCTGCTGTAACAAGTGCATAGGAGATCAGATCCACACGGCCAAACCTTGCTGGAGGATGTATTTGTCTTCTGGATCTGTCTCTTGTCAGACTATAATTTCTCAAGTCTGCTTCTGGCACTCCTTCTTCCTCCTCTACTGGTGCACTATCCTCATCTGATGACTCATTCTCCCCTGGTGCTTGCTCTGGTTCAGAACCAGATGAGCTATCATGCTTGTCATGATCAGGCTCCACCTCTACTTGAGTAATTGGCTCAGAAATAACACCATCCATCTCTTCAGCTGATGGCCCTCCATTACCTCCACCAGACTTGTATCCCATCTGTGATTCATTGAACACTACATCTCTACTGGTAATACACTTCTGGTTCCCAGGCTCTAGACACCACAGCTTGTACCCCTTAACACCCTTTGGATACCCAATGAAAATACATTTTAAAGCTCTAGGTTCAAGTTTGTCTTGCCTCACATGAACATAAGCCAGGCACCCAAATACTTTCAGCTTAGAGTAATCAGAGATCTTCCCATACCAGACCTCATCTGGGGTTTTAAAATCAATAGCAGATGATGGCACTTTATTAATGAGATACACAACTGTGTTAACAGCTTCCCCCCAAAAAACTCTTAGGTAAATGAGCATCAGATAACATACACCTAACCCTTTCCATAATAGTTCTATTCATCCTCTCTGCTAGACCATTCTGTTGGGGGTTTGAAGGAACATTTTTATGCCTAGTAATACCCTTCTCCCTACAAAATTGTTGAAACTCCTCTGATAGGAATTCAAGCCCATTATCAGTCCTTAAGTGTTTGATAGTCCTGCCCCTCTTATTCTCAAATTCAATCAACCATTCTTTGAACTTAGAGAAGGCATCACTCTTCTGTTTAAGAATGTAAACCCAAACCTTCCTGGAATAATCATCAATAAGGGTAAGGAAATACCTGCCTCCACCACGAGTGGATACCCTTGCTGGTCCTCATACATCAGAGTGTATGTAATCCATAACCTCCTTGGTGGTATGCTTCCCCTTCTGGTATGCTTGCTTCTTTGATTTACCAAGAACACACCTCTCACAGAATTCCAGCTTACATATCCTATTCCCTGGGATTGCTCCCTTCTTGGATAACTCCACCAGGCCCTTCTCACCAACATGTGCCAATCTTTTGTGCCACAAGTTAACATCAGAAGACTCCATGGTAACATCAGCTGACCCTGTAACAGTTCTTCCAATCAAAGTATACAAACCATTCTTGATAGCCCCCTTCATGACAATCTTTCCAGATTTGGTTATTGACAGACTTCCCTTGTCTGTCTTGAATTCAAAACCCTTAGAATTCAAAGTACCAAGAGAAACAAGATTTCTCTTCAACTCAGGAACAAACCTGACATCAGATAAGATCCTATCAACCCCATCAAACATCTTGATCTTGATAGAACCAGATCCTTGCACTCTACAGCTCTCATCATTACCCAAAAGAACAAGACCTCCATCAATTTTCTCAAGATCCAGGAATCAGTCTTCATGTGGACACATATGAAAAGTACACCCAGAGTCCAGGACCCACTCTTGACTTAGCCTCTCATGACTAACCATCAAGACCTCTGCACTATCATATCCTTCAACCTCCACAACAGCTGCATCTCCATCTTGATCACCTTGATTGTCTTTCTTCTTTCTTTCAGGGCAATTCTTTCTCAGATGACCTTCCTTATGGCAAGTGAAACACTTCCTCTTCTCAACAAAATCAGATTTCTTCCCACCCTTATTCCCTTTTCCACCATCCTTCTTCTTGGACTGAAACCCCTTCTTCTTCTTGGATTGAACATTCAATCCTTCAGCAGGCTTCTTCCCATCAGCTTGGATCTGTAGAAACTTGGTTTTCAGGGCAGTTTGAACATCATCAAACATCACCTGATCTTGCCTACCAAACAACAAGGCATCTTTGAAATTTTCCAGAGACTTAGGTAGGGCATTCAACAACATCAATGACTTATCTTCATCATCAATTGTAACATCCAAACTCTCCAGATCATCCACCAATCTGTTGAACTCGTCCAACTGATCACCAAGATTCTTATCTTCACTCATTTTGAAGACTTGAAGCTTCTGTTTCATGTATAACTTGTTCGTAACAGACTTGGTCTGGTATAACTGCTCCAACTTATTCCAGATCCCAAGAGCGGTTTCCTCCTTCGATACTTCCCTCAATGGCTTGTCCCCAAGACACAAGATAAGGGCACTATGCGCCTTCCTCTTGTTCTCCTCCACCTTCGCCGGATTAGATCCAGAAGCCACCTGAGCCGGTGGCAACAAGGCTTCGTACAACCCATTGTGTACCAGAAGTGCCTTCATCTTGATCTTCCATAAGCTGAAATCGTTCTTCCCCGTGAACTTCTCAATGTCGAACTTAGTTGCAGCCACGATTGCTTCCCACAGACGGCGCCACTTGTTAATCACGATTTTGGATTCACAAGAAAACTTGTTACCGGGAATCGGAATCAAATGCAATAAGAACAGAATTGAAAATCACACAAGAACACCAGAATTTTACGTGGTTCGGAGATGAATACTCCTACGTCCACGGGATCCGAGAGGATAGACTTTTCACTAAGCAAGAAATGGAAGTTACAAGTTACAAAGCACTCAATCTCACAATGTTTTCTCTCAATGATGATCTCAAATTCTAAGTTACTTCTCTCAGTTGGAAGCACTTATTTATATTTACAGAGATTGAGAAGAATCTAGACTCGATTCAGTTGTAACGAACTCATAAGTAAAGTAGTTATCCAGCTGGCTAACAAACTCCAATAACTGCTTCAGTTGATTCAGTTAGAACCGTCTTCGCATTAGCTTCAACTTGGTGTTTCGCGTCTTTGTACTTTATATCAGATGACTTGACCTCACCTGACTTGGTCACTTAACATCAGATGACTTCAGGTCTAGACCTCCTCTGAGATGACTCCACTGATAGATCTCATCTGATGACCCTCATCTGATACAACTCCGCTGATACCCCAAATAGACTAACTCCCACGGCTAACACTTCATCAACATAGCTCCTTATTGAATTAAGCTCAGTAGACTTCATACTTCACATATGACACTTCACAATCTTCAAACCTACGAGTGAAGAGGGAGTAAGTTTAAGATGTGGATAATGAAGGAGTACGGGGTTGAGCAGGGATGAAATATTATAACATTGAGGGGTTCGACGACTACAGAATACCTGTTGATGAGGTAAAATTTCAATGACAGCAGGGTTGTGCTTCTAATGCTCGTGATTATGCGCGCTGTACTTCTACAGCAGGTCCATAATAGTTTAGATATGAAGCAATTATGTATGGTGGCAGTTTAGTGTGTCCAACTATTTTTTGGCTTAACACCTTAGATGGTGTTCGGGATGAAACAGGGGACCCAGGCATGGACTGCTGAGGAGAATATCTCTATCTTTCTACAAGAGTTGACATCACGCAAATTGACAACACTATACAATAGGGATAACAATGTTTTCCTAATTCCCCATTTAATATCTACACAAAGACTGCATAATTATAGATCTCGAGGAAGTAGATTTTGAAGAGATTTTTGCAGAAAAACGGCCTCTTGCCTCAGAAAATTCACTCTTTTCCTTGGCAAGTTTGTACACTATTAAAAAGCATATTAAGTTTTTAGCATTGATCAAGCACAAACGCAATTAGAAATTATGTAGACTACACAATATTTCATTGTGAGGGAGCATGGAACATATATACGCACGCAAGACAACTTATAAATTGATAAGAGCAAATCTGATCAAACATCACGCACAGCAAATCAAAATACAATTCCACTAAAATGCTCAAGATGAAGCAGGTATTACAAAATACAAGTAAATCAAATCAAACACTTTTCTCATTTCGAATACAACATATACAATTTCGTAATACAAACTGACCAACTCAATTAAAATTCCAAAATACAAGGACCTACTATTACGGAGCAATTTTCTTAACCAGTTTCATGAGCATATCGTTTCCACGGTCTGCTTGCAGCTCATCAAATAACATGAGCATGGTACTAACATCGGCCGAGAATCCTCTTGCACACATCTCCTCCATAAATGGTATCGCTTTGGAGAGCTCATTCCTCTTTAACAAACTCTGGATAATGACATTGTATAGACAATTGTCAGGTGCACAACCACTTTCCTCCATTTTTACAAGCAAAACTCTTGCCTCTTCAATGGATCCTTTTTGACAAAGTAAACCAACAATTGATGTGTAAATTCGAACATCGGGTTGCAGGCCCCTAGAACGTAATTCATTAAAAAGATATCTTGCAGCTTCAAGTTTCCCATCTTTGCATTGAAGCTTCCCATCTTTGCATAATCCATTAATGAGGGTGCCATATGTAACTATATTTGGAATAATGCCTTTTTCTTCCATAGAGTTTAGAAGTGAAAGGGCTTTAGATATCTCCCCAGACTTGCACAAGCCATCCAACATTATATTATAAGTATGTAAATTGGGATGTACTTGTCGAGCTTCCAAATCATCGAAAAGCTTCCAACCATCAACGAATTTACCTTTGCTAAACAATCCATTAATCATGGTATTATAGGTACATGTATCATGCTCTAAACCATTATGATAGACTTCATGAAAAAGACACCGCGCTCCTTCTATGTTACCCTTCTTGCAATATCCATCAATCAAAATGTTATAGGTGATGATATCAGGCCTAAGATCCTTCTCAGTAATGGAATTAAATACTTCTTTAGCTTTGTTCATATTTCCCTCCAAACAGTACCCTTCAATCAGCGCATTGTAGGTAACTATATTGGGACATATTTTTTGTTGTAACATTTCTTTGATAACATCCTCAGCGTCTTTCGTCCTTCCTTCTTTGCAGTAAGCATCTACCAGTATACTGAAAGTAATCACATCCCTGGATATCTTGTAATTGGTCATATCATCCAACAGGACTTCAACGTCCTCCCATCGACCAACATCACAAAATCCCTGGATAAGCGAATTATACGTGACTACATTGGGTAAAATACCATTTTCAGCCATTCGCGAGAGGAGTTGTAGAGCCTCATCCACCATTCCGACCTTGCATAACCCATCAATTAATGTGCTATATGCATAAACATTGGGTTTCCATCTTGTTTTCTCCAACAGCTGGAGCAATTCAAAGGCACGATTAATTTGCGCAGCTTTGCAGAGCCCATTTATAATAGTGAGAATCATAACGTCACTAGGCTCACAGATTTTCAAGACCAAAATCTTTTTGAACAACTTCTCAGCTTCAGCCACTTTATCATCCAAAAAAAGCCCTTTAAGCAATGTGCTGAATGTTGCGGCATTGAGTTTGTTCCCGCTCTTAAAAATAATGCCCAACATAGAATACCCAAGGTCTACCCTATTCAAAAGGCAATAACAATTGATAGCAATACTGACAGTGTACTCATCTAGAGGGGCACCCATGAGACGCATTTCATCGAACAGAGAGAGGGCAACAGAATAGTGCTTCATCTTGACAACAATACCCAATAGTTTGGTATATGCAAGGATAGAAGGTTGTGGCCGCATTCTCAGCATTTCCGAAAACAAGAAATTGGCATCATCTACATCTTTAATACTGCTAAAATCTATTGTGGGGATATGTAAACCTCGCCTATCTAAGTGACCCAAATGATGTAAATTCGAGAGTGGATGAGTAAACTTACCAGTATCAAGTGAAGATTTAGCCGCAAATCCTCTACGAATCAACTGGATTGCAGAAGAAATTCGATTCATTTTTGTTTTTTGTCTTAAAAGTTAAAATTGAGTGAGGAGAGAAAATATTGGTAAGATCGGAAAGGAAAGGTGTGAGGTGAGCAATGTAGGCTTTTCGTCTGATGAATAATGAATTTAAGAGAGAAACATTGGGCCGAAGTCTATGGGCTAACATTCTTAAAGGGCCTAAATTGTATACATTCCGGATTTATTTTGGGCCCAGGTTAAATACAGTTCTATGTTTTGTTAATTAACTCCATCCAAAAAAATGTTCTTAAAAAAATTCCGTAAAATGTAACAATTTTTGAAAAATATTTCTAATAATTCTTATGTTTAGTGTTTTTCTTTTGCATTTTCCGAATTTTTTCACAAATATCAAAACTTTTTAATTTTTTTCGAACACTTTTTTGATGGAGTGTAATAACAAAACATAGGTTTATATATAACCTTGGACTTTTTTTTTTCTATATGGATTTTTCATATTTCATTTTGTGAATCTCTTTTTTAGAAAATAAAAATAATGTTGATAAATATTTTGTGGGATCATAGTATAAATTATAGGGATAATTGCTAAAAAAAATCACAAATTTTATACATTTAATCAATTATTACAACATTTTTTTTCTTTTGCAATTTGAGACACTATATTTTTAAATTTTGCAATTTGAAGCATCTACAAAATTTTGCGACAATAAGTAAATGACAATAACCAAATAGATGCCACATTTTGTTTTTTTTTTTGGGAGTTTTATCAATTTTGGGACAGAAAAATAGTAAAATTATCAATTTAAAACCTAAAATATTTTTCCTATCATTTCAGGACAGTAATATACAAAACTATTAATTCAGGACCTGAAAGATAGAAACTATTAGTTTATGACTCACCCATTTAAAGACTATTTTTTCCTATTATAATATCAAGGTATGCAATTATATTTTTATTATTTCTCAAAGTAAATGATATATTTATTTAACGTGATTTGAAAGACAAAGTATAGAGTGAAATGGTTCGTACATAAACCATTGAAGGATATTGGTTGTTTTCACTAAAGAGTATTAGTTGTTTTCAATGAAGAGTATTAAATGTTTTTACTGAAGAATCTTAGTTGTTTGCTAAAAATAAACTAAGACTTTTCAGTAAAAACAATTGATACTTTTCAGTGAAAATAACTAATATTTTTAGTAAAAACAACTAATATCCTTCAGTTTTTTATGACGAACCAGTTTCACTCTATTCATACTCGATTTGAAAAGACAGGAAGAAAGAGTAAAATGGAAAAAATATTAATGTATATAAATAAATTAGAGTATTAACTATAATACGTCAAACATGGTTTTAATGTAATTAATTAAAGAGTTCATCTAGATACCCCTCCAAATATTGGAGATACATCTCCATCAATTTTTTGTTTTTATAAGAATTATTGTAATATAGTTCATACTTCAAATTAAGTTTTTGATTTTTCTTGTCCAGTCATGATCTTTTGATCTAAACTATAATTCTTATATATTTTATTCCCTACCTTTTTTATTAGATGTTTTTTTTGGAATAAAACAACAATTTAAGGTTATAAAATTTTGCCATTATTACCCTTAAAATCCTTAAATTATGGGAAAAATAAATGGAAAGATTTGTGGAAAAATAGGAAGTAACTATAAGATTAATGGGGTAAAATTGGAATATTTGATGAAAAATCATCAGAATGATATGTATTTAAAAAATAGTGTAAAAATTAAAATGAACATATAATAAAAAAGAAAGGGAGTAAATAAATTGTCCTTCAAAGCGTGATTATATAATTGACCATGAGATGAGAGAATTGATGTTGCATGAAATATGCTCCTACCTTTTGAGTACTTTCAAGATTCTAGTAGCTGTATTCTTTCTTCATCCCTTAAAAATGGTCATATTTGACTTTACATAGAGATTAAAAAAAATTATTAGATCTATGTCAAATTTAGGCAATATTCCTATTTTAGCCATATTAAATACAATCACAACTAAACATTAAATACATTAGGTATAATAAATTAATTAGATGACTTAGCCCACCTGGCCACTAAAATCCTCAATTTAGCGAGTGAATCAGGTTTGATTCCCTTTGGTAACGAATTAAGGGAGTCATAAGGTGGCTTGGAGATTTATTTGAGTATTTGAAGGTCTGCTGAACAAATTCTAACTACTAACAATTAATATTTACCGATTAAAAAAAAAGTATACTAAATTAAATGTAAAATTGTCATCTATGAATTTATTACATAAATAAAAGAAGAATTTATATGTTCAAAAAACAAGATAATTTTCAATAATTTTGCCGAACAATGGTGCAATATGAATTTATAAAGTGAGTTTTTGTCTAGAATTTATGAATAATTGTTCTAATTTCTTGTTTGAACTAAAACAAAAAGTTTTATTCTTACAATTATTTACGTATTTTCCCTTGTTATACCCATTGAAACAAAAATAAAAATTAATAAAAACAACTGCGATGGGTGGTAGCTTTGATTGAGTGGCGGCTTCTTTCGCGAAAAGTGGGAGAGAGGAAAAAATAATTGTAAAAGGTATTTTTGTCTATTTATTTTTTTAATAAAATTTTTTGTGGTGTATCTATTTATTATGGAGGGGTATATAGTCGGACCCTTTGGTTTTGGTGGAAATAATCCGTGAAAGCGCGAACTAAAATTTTATTTCGAATAAAATTAATCAGAATTTTTTTTACCTTAATTTAGCTTTCATTCTTTATTTCTGGAAAACAATAACGATACATAACAATTAAAGCATTAGCAATATGCAATTTATTCACTTCTTTCCTTACAAATTCTTTCCCTTTGATCTAAGGCTATTTAGGAACCTAATCTTAGTAAGTTTATGAAGATCATATATTAGCAAAACATGCATATTTAATGATAATTGAATTTCTAGTTCACAATTTATGATCACATTTGATCTATTGTGGAGTGAGAAGAATTACGAAATTTCACTTTCATTTTTAGGAAATAAATTGGAATCTTGTAACGCCCCGAATCCGAAACACATTAAACATCTCAGATTCGAGGTGTCACTTGTAACTAAAATACGAACTATAAAATTTTTTATATAAAAAGGGATAATAAAATCAGAGATGAGTTTTATGCGACGGAAGAAATGAGTAGAATAATTATTATAGAGTGTGTATTGTGTGTGTGCTACACACAAAAAAAATCGGTGAGTATCAAGTATAGACCCGACCCACGTGTATTTTTTGACCCAACATTTAAAAACCAAAAACACATACTAAAACGTGGAATTCGCCGAGAACGGAAAAAATAGAGCCAAACTAGCGATTGAATTCACAAAGAAAAGTGATTTTTTGGGAGGAAATTTTGGTCGAATCAAGCAGATATTTACAATTTCATTGGGAAACAGCCCTACGCGCGAGGGGAAACAGCCGGTTTCCAATGTCGTCGCGAGGGGAAACAACCGGTTTCTCAGCCGGAAATCCATCGGAAGAGGTGGCGCGATTCATGAAGAATCGCCGCTGCCGCTTCCGGTACGCGGCCGTTCTGGAGAAGCGATCGGAAGCCAGGGGACAGCTGAGAAGACAGAGTACGTATAATCACTGCTTCTCTTTCTCCTTTTAATTACGAAATTGCAAACTAGAGATTGATTCTCTATTTTCCCTCTCTTTATATAAAATTCGGTATTATGGTATTATGGTATTAACCTATATGTGTTAGTAGATAAAGGCAACAATATGCTAAACATGCTGCAAAATTGTTTTTGTATTCTGGTCCGGTGCTTCCTGTTTCTGTATGCACGTTATCTGTTCGACGAAATGCCTGAAATAATTATCAGTAGAAATCATAACAACATAACCTTCATCCGTCATATTTTTTTGTGAATGTTCTGATTTTCAGATGATTTTGAATTCGTTTCTTCAGTCTGTCTCGTGGCTAATATCTTCTTGAATCCAATTTATGCCGGTTATTGAAAATCTTTTGGAATTCATGATTCTTGGATTAATTTCTTTCTATCATCTGATGCTAAGAAATAAGAATCATGCATGTACTATGTAATAATCATATAATGGAAGTAGAAAACAGGGAAAACCTGAGCAAAAACAAGGGGACCACCATCCCTCATCCGAAATGAATCACGTTCCATCACTGATAAATCCGCTCCGATAGCACCTGCAATGTCCGTTTTATTTATCATCTACAATCAATAATTAACCAAATAAATTATCCAATATACAAATTAATCAAAGTAGCAAAGTTGAGAAGCAACAAAACACGTACAAGGAGGTCAGCTTGCGTAATTCCAGGACCTCCTTTACGACGAATTTTGTCACCTCCAGATACATCGATTATATATATTATATAATCCGCTAATTCTCTGCTGAAATTTGCAGCCAGATTATCTGAGTGTAGGAGTTCTGAGTGTTTGATTTGTTAGAGCAGCTTATTTATAGTTGTTTCTCATCTATAGTGGCATTTTCTTTGAATGAAGTCCGGAAATTTTGAATGTTGCATAGGACATAGATCTGATGACGCTTTGATTTATAATCTAAATATATTGCAGGGAATTAAATGAATATGGAATCTGGACTAGGTCACACATTGTATCCTGGACCCATTGATGACTCTGTACTTACCTTACAAGAGCATCACAGATCGACAGAGATTTGGAATGGTCAGAACTTTTTCAGTACGCTTCTTTTTATTAATTCATTAAATCTGTTTCTACTACTATTAATTGATGAGTTAGGCATGGTATGTGTGAATGAATGATACGATATTAGCTAATAAACGTAATGGTATTAGCTAATAAACGTAATGGTATTAGCTGATGTTATTTCAAGAACAATACTGGATCCTGCTCGTTCAATTACAAAGGGAATAAGTCAAAGGAAAAAGAGTCATTTCCCTAAAAAGAAGAAAGGGAGAAAAAACTCAACACAATCAGCGCCAAACTTGGAATTTTGGACTACAACACCTAATCCTGATCCTGATGCTAATTCTTCTCGTCATATAATTTAGTTTGTAATTTTTTTCTTTTAAGACTTCTCAGATATGCAGCAATACGATTTATTTGGACTTGGTTGTGTTTATTGCTACAAAATATATTTGTTAAAATTTCATTTTTCACTTTATTTACCATATATGGGATGTTAGATGGTTTTCTGTGATGACTCTTATTAAAGTGGAATTCAACGATAGTGTGATTCATTTTGTTATTCCCACTCGGGGCATTCTTGTTTTCTGATCGGTATTACCATAATATTGTTTATTAGCTGTCAAACAAGAAAAACAATGCGTGATTTTTTGTGTTGCGAAGGTGATTCTGTTAATATTCAGGTTGTGAAGGTGAGAATGTGTGTTGAAAATGATATATTTGTGTTCTTCCTAGCCTCTCTGTTGTGATTTTTTTTATATTTTATGTTTGAATGATGTCTATCCTTGTTGAATGCGTTTAGATTTTTTGTGCTTGCCTGCAACTGTTAATCCATTGTTGATGTTTTGTGAGAAGTGGGTTAGAATCCTCTGTTTTTGTATGTGATTTTTGGATAATGGGGTGTGTTGGAAATGGGATCTTTGGACTTTTCAACTGTTACTGTTACTGTTTATTAATTATGATAATTTGTATCCCTACTGCAGTTTTTTTTTGTTTTTTTTGGGGCAAGAGTAGGCTAGTATATGGCCATTCTTCTCTTAGACAAGCCATGTGGATATAAACAGCTGGAAATATTAGACAGTTTGCTAGAGGAAAAAATGGTAGGAATTAACTCTGATCAAGGACTTCTCTTGGAGATATATGGTGAGGATGGAGAGCATGTTATCTGGGAATTGGTATAAAACCATTATATATTAACTAGAGTAGGATTGGATTTAAATCCTTCTATCTCTTTTGTGGAAATTCTTTCAACTGTGGGAATGTTATTTAGAATAATGAAATAGAAACGATGCATATCTTTTAAATGTACTAATGGAATGAAGTTGATAGCATGTGAATTCTGTATCAAGTGTTGGAGAAATTTGCACATTCTTGAAGGTGAATGATTCATATTAAATAAAAACTAACATGCAAGAAGTTGCTTAAGAAAGTTGAAAATGAAGAAAATGTTGCAGAACTTCCTATTTTCTTGTTAAAGTACAACATACTTCTAACTTCTTGGAAGATTCCTCGGGGGGTGGGGGGGATACACATCTAAACTTTGTTTTTAATTAGAATTCCAATTTCCTTCACTTGCCACACGTGAATGAGCAAAATCTCAAAATCACATTAGATTATTACCCTTCGAGCTTTACTCTTATTGGTGTGTCACACGATTACAAATTAAGAAACAATATGTGGACGTAGAATTATATGTGCACTTGTGCTTCTCTATAGGTGAGCTAATACCATATCGTTTATTAGCTAATACCATAACGCATATTAGCTAATACCATATCGCGTATTAGTTAATACCATATCGCGTATTAGCTAATACCATATCGCGTATTAGCTAATACCATATCGCGTATTAGCTAATACAATATTGTCTATTAGCTAATACCATAACGTGTATTAGCTAATACCATATCATTTCTTAGCTAATACCATATCGTCTATTAGCTAATACCATATTGTTTATTAGCTAATATCATATCGTCTATTAGCTAATACCATAACGTCTATTAGCTAATACCATAACGTGTATTAGCTAATACCATATCGTCTATTAGCTAATACCATATCGTCTACAAAATTCCAATTAAACTTAAAACAACACAAAATGAATGAGATGCCCCAACAAGATTCTAATTAACAAAAAACATAAGCAATGCTATGTCCTCACTGAAATCATCATCAAGAAAGAACGAGATGAGAAACTAAGTAAAAAATTATTGTCCTCTTCCCTAAAGTAATAAATAATAGTCACCAAAAATATCTATTTTTGATTGAAAAACAAGAAATAAACTGTCAAACAATTTTCAAAATGTGTATCTTCGAACATTTCTTTTTCCCTTTCCCAAACCATCATCACAAATCTCCTTCGGTTTCTCAGTTGCAAGTTTCTACTTTTCCTCTCTAACTCTCAAAGCGGCTTGCCTCTTTCTTTCAACAATGCTTTTAATCAATACAACCTTGTTCATGTAAAAGTTGTACACTTTTTCAATCACATCGTGCCTAACTTCGTTACAATTTGACAGGATTATAATGGCACATAATTCAGCCCTTAATACAAGTCTGGTATTAAGCTGCAAAACAAATAATTAAAAAAAACTAGTTTAATATAAGATTTATGTTCAAATAACACTTTACAATTTCAAACTAGAACAATCAAGTTAGATTTTGTTAGAATTGTACCATGGTTAAATCTGGAGACGGGTAAGGCTTGCCACTTAAATGTTACATGTGATGCATCATGTAGACTCCACAATCATTATCCACCTTATATGTTTGCCATTTGAACGGAACATTTTCAAATTCATAGCCCAATATGTCTTTTGCTCTTGGATGATTCTTACTCTCCAAGAACTTTGCCATTGAATTGCACTAAAAACAAGAAAAATAGAATACATAATTTACCAACATATACCATAAAATTACTAAAACAATGTGAATACTATAGCTCTTGTCAAATAATATCATTATACTTATTAACTAGTATTGTTGGATTGAAGTGATCCAAATGTATCTGTTCGAGTGTCTAATATGCTGCGGAGACTCTACTCGAATCACCAATAAGAGATCATTTCAGGATTTACTTAAATTACACAACAATGAAATTTCTATATAAACAAATTGTGTGCTTAGCTAATTAATTGTGTTTTTATATAAACCATATGGAAAATTGATATGCAACTACATGATGGATTGTTTATGAATCCATACAAACTATCCATAATATAGACTCCAATAAACCCAGATGGGCCAAAAATAACACCTACTCAAATGATATACATGACAAAACCACCCTGGCCTCCAATATTTAGTTATAGAGTCATGCATATTTAGTTCACAATAAAAAGAAGTTCTAAAATAAATATAATCTATTAGCTAATACCATAACATTTATTAGTTAATACCATATGGTTTTTAGCTAATACCATAACGTTTATTAGCTAATACCATATCGTCTAACGGGTTTTTACAAAATACTCAAGTTTTTAGATCCATGTTTTACAGTGTAACTGTCATAACTCAAGCATGTATTATCATTATACAAGAAACAGGTTCACCACCAAACCTTACAGGGCATTAGCCGAGATCTTTTCCACATATCAAAACACGACAAGATACGCACTTTAGTAGATGAGAAACTAATATTTTACTGACTAGCTTACTATCATATATCTAAAGCCAAAGTCACTCATCTACGCATTTTGACATTTAACGGTACCTCCTTGTAGGATTGAACATTCTTGTTTACAAGTGTGGCAAAAGTTAGTATTGACTTTGAGCAATGAAACCTAAATAACTGTAGGTAATTCTTTAGTTCAACAATTCTCAGTAATTCGTTTTATCTCCTTTGCTAACATTCAGTAATATACATCAATTCAAACTCTAATTAGGCCTCTAAATGGAGGATACGAACCCAAAGAAGGAGCCTTAATATGCATAAACCAATGGACCAAAAAAAGAGTCTCATTCACTTTTAGTGATATGCTTAGTTAGGTACTTTAGAGTATATGAGGTATGGGAATGGATAACATTTATCACCAAATGAACCACCTACAGCAGAATTATCGGAATGTTTCACACAATTTGAACACAATAGAAAATAAGTAAACAAACTGTAGCATTACTTCAGTAATTTTCTCCAAGAAATATATTAGACTTACACACAGCCAATTCGTAGTCACCTTGTGCAGTTAGCAGCTAGGGCCAGAGGCGGTGGCGCAGAGAAGAAAGCAAGGCGCTCGTGGAAGGAGATGAGTCGTCGGCGCTCGTGGAAGGAGATGAATCGCCGATGCTCGTGGAAGGAGATTTAACTCCGGCGCTCGTGGAAGAAGATAAATCGCAGGCCGTGCTCTCACAATTTCACTGATTAGGGAAATGGAAGCTAGGGCCAGAGGCGGTGGCGCAGAGAAGAAAGCAAGGCACTCATGGCCGGAGATGAATCGCCGGTGCTCGTGGAAGGAGATGAATTGCAGGTCGTGCTCTCACAATTTCATTGATTAGGGCATCAGAATTATGGGTTAAACGGGTCATATATATATACATACCCAACCCGTTTAACCCGACCCGGACCGAATTGAATTGCTACACACCAAAAGTTATTGTGTGTGTAGCACACACATAATACTTTGCCATTATTATAATATATCTCACACACATATATAAAGCTTAATATTAACAATAACATTTTATTTAAGCGGGGAACTCCGTGTCGTCTCTATTACTGTCCTTGCTCCATGAAATCATAATCTGCAAGGGTTGTAAAAAGGGGGGGCGTGAGATTTGAATTCTCACGTATGGGTGATTTGCAACGCCATGGGATTGGTAAATCCGAAGTATATTAAATTTTACTCATTAATAAAGTATTTAATTTATTTAAGCAGTTGACATATGAGTATGAATAACATACAACACAAAAGTAACAAGTCCACGTAATAATTAATTGGGCATAACAGGTTCCACATTCACATAATTGATATATCACAAGTTTATTCACAGTAAGCGGCAAAGCCCAAAGTCATTTTTCAAGTATCGGCCAAATCTGGCAAAATCATTTCCAACACATTGTGAATCTCCCCCAAACCAATTCGCACCAACAAATCATGTGACCATGAATCTGAATAATTATTATCACTCATGGTCACCACAAATAATATCAGTGACCATGAATCTGACCTATTGTCACTCATGGCCATTCGTGTCAATCCAAAAACATAACTGCTCAATGATTACTCGCTTCCTCTTCCTCATAAAAACTGTCATTTCAAATTGTGGGGAGAATTCACATAATTCACACTTAAATTGGTTCATGCTCAGATAATGCCCTTAATCATGCAGTCGTGATTAATTTGAATAGAAACAATAGATATTTGTATCATATATAAATATATCACGTAATTCGAATATTTATATTATAGGGATACATTTATGTTGGATTAGTTGTTTTAGATTTATTTGATCGAGTTCAGAGTGTACCAGCACAACGTATTATAAGCAGATCAATCAACAGATCATCACCCACCTGTTTGCTCCTGGTCCCGTGAACGATGTTCAAACAGATGGTCGGATCCCTCGTGCGTATTCCAATTAGCACAGAGTCCTAATATGAAATTATTTGATTAAAAGTTGGCTCTCGAATTAATGAAAGGCCTAGGAGTTCGTGTTACGAGAACGAGGAAGTTGTTGTCTTGAAAACTTGCTGAATAGACCTACTTAAAAACACACACTAACTTGGTAAATACACCACTTTCAAAAAGGGTAGTGTATTGGGGGTGTACTTACTAATCTACATGTTGTATGACTATTTCGACTCTTATAAAACAATTTATTTGATATTCTTATTTTTTTATAACTAAAAAGCTTTTACAAATTAAAAGTATATTCATATAATATTTTTCTCAAAATAATTAAAAGAATAAGAAAATTATTTAAATAATATTAATATAATAAAGAAATCACAATTTAACATTTTACTTTCTAAAATTTCCATTTCTTATTTTAAAAGAACTTTTGAGTATAATTTATATTTTTATAAATAACACCCCTTTGTCAATACTTATTTTGTTTAAAGAATTTTATATAATAAATACTGAAAATAATATAATATGTATTATATTTTTCTCATTTAAAAGAAGTACTTGTTTTAAAAAGGGTTTTTCCATAATACTTAAAATGAATAAAATTACTTTCCTATAATACTAGTATTATTAATTGAGTTGACTTGTGTCACTTTTCAAAACAAAGGAATAAATTACTTTCTAATAAATCATTTTTCATTTGTTACAACCATTTAACTTGAGACAAGGGAGAAGACGAGTTTCCCTTTGTCTTTAAACCCAACTAAAAGAATCAATTTTCATCATCAAAACAATAATACTAACAACACCAATTTCAAATATTGTCCAACTAAAACAATGATACCAGTAAGGAAAATCATCAATACTACTAAAACAACTAATTTAATCTCACTACAGGACTTAATAAACAATATCAAAACTAACAATATCAAAACTTCATCTACCAGGTTCCAAAAGATGAATATTCCAACCTCTCCAAAAGTCTAAACAACTCGAAGTTAAAACAGTTCGTTCCTAATCCAAATACTACGAAAATTAAAGAGGAGATTAGCAATTCTTACGAGTCCCAAATTCGGCAGCCTGACGGTGTTCGATTGGTGGCTCGTCGGATAATATCGGCGGCATAACAACGTCGTCTCGATTCCTCCAAAATCAAATGGACAGTAGTACGACATTTCCATCGGAATTAAAACGAAAGGGAAGAGTTACGATATGTGAAATCGAATTTGACGTAAAAGAAATTGAAAGAGGGGATCTTCAATTACTTACTGGAAAAGAGAAAAAGAGGCGGCGGCAGCTGAGGGGTACGACGCGGCGGCGTCTCGGGAAAAGGGGCGACGGTGGTGCTCGGTTTCTGCTTGCGAGAGGCGTCGCGGCAGCTGCACGCGAAGAGGACGGCGGTGCTGTTTCACGGCGTCGCACGGCGGAGGCTGGAGGTGCTGTGGCGGCTTTCGATCGAAGGACAGCGGCAGCTTCGATCGGAGAAGGAGGAGATGCGATGGCTTCGGGCTGGGCGAGACCAGGCGGCGCTCACGTTGCTGAGGGCGTCGTTCGGCGGCTCGAAGCAGGGGGCATCGCGATTGGGGTGCGACGGCGGCGCTTGGCTTCGATCGGCGCTGGAAAAAGGGAGAGGCGTCGCGGCTGTTGGCTCCGTGTGGGAGGCGACGCGACGCGATCGTCTAGGCTAGCGGCGGTGCGACGCGGCGTCGCACGGCGGCTGGGGAGCGGCGGCTTTCGTCCGCCGGAAAAGGATGGGGAAGGAGGAAGCGGGACGCGTTTTTCTTTTTTTGAGGAGATAGGAAGAAAACGCGTGAAGATTGAGGAGAGGGAGAGAGACGCGTTCTTGTTTTGGGGAAGGAAGAGAGAAGTTGAGAGTTAATTTGGGGATAAGAATGTTATCCCCTGAAACGTAGAAGGCAAGGTTATTTTATAAAGAAATTATATTTTAATTAATCAATTAATTTTAAGAGGAAAATAATATGTGGATGAGAATAATTCTCTTTAATTCCTGATATTTTTGATTCCACTTGATACGGTTTAGGGGTCGTTTGGTTCACGAGTTTAATTCTGAATTGAGAATTAATACAGTTTTAAGACTCAATTAATATTTTAATGTATTTTAATTATTCTCAATAAATTATACGGATCGAAATCCTAATTTTAAACTCTGAATATTTAATTTCTCGTAATCCCTTATCCGTTTGAAATATTCTATTTCTTTCTTCGAACTTGGGAATTTGAAATAGGGTATATATTTAAATTACACGTTAACACACAAAATAATAAAATTAAAAGAAACAAGGATAATAATAATATAAAATTATATAATTAAGGTTTCTATGAAATTAAAAGGTACAAAACGGGACGGGGTATTACACCCTCACCCTCTTAACAGGAATTTCGTCCCCGAAATTCAGCTTCTAGGTATTGCTCGACTAGATCTCATATGTTCATCTTCAAGTGGTTCTTCCTCTACATGTCAAAGTTTATTGAACTAACACAATGAGTGACGAAACTTGAAATCGTATTAGGGTATGTAGAGTATGGTAGAATTTTCTAACTATTTCAACTTTTGGAATTAGGTCCCATATATATTTTTTTTTTCTCATGAGGTTTACTGGTCCTATATTATCTAGTACGTGGGGTTTTTCTTGTTGTCATTCTATTGGTGGTTCTAGAGAGAAGAATAGTATTGTTACGATATGTATAGGTGTGAGAAAGTTATAAAAACATAACCGGATTAACCAAATTAACACACAACGTTAACACTAAAAACACGTGTGGTACGTAATTCACCGCTTCGCATTGGGGCCCCAATGGTACAGTGCTCACATTCACACAGTGTAATAGGAACCAGTAATGTGTCATTAAGTGATAATCAGATAAAATATGACAGTCAATATAGAGCAAGTAACACACATTGCCAAGTAGCAATTTCATAACCCATATAATTTTATATAAGAGTCTCGACTTCTATGTAGGCCAGTCTACTTACATCATATCCGAAAATGAGAATAAGTCTTCTAGGTACCGAGCCACTACTATCTTAGGTGGATTCTAACATAGAAAGGAAATTTCTAGTCAAAATTTTAGTCTTGCAGAAACATAATTTAAACAATTAAAGCACATTTTAAACAATCAAAGCATGTAATTTAAACAATTAAAACACATAGTTCAAATAGTCATATAACAACATTTATGAAATATAAACTTAAACAAATATATTCATTTATGCAATTCACAAATAATTGTATTTTAATTGAATATAAACGGCATTTCGTAGTTCTTTCCACACCACGTAGGTGTTGTTTTGAGTTCTCGATCTTTTGATTTGAGTTTTGTTATGAAAGTCAACTTGTTGCAAGTTTATAAACTTGTAGGCACTTTTGATAGTAAAATAAGAACATACCTTCGAGGAGCTTCAGACGGTAATAGGAGACACATTTCCCCTCAAGTGATTTAATTAATGATCTAAACTTACATGATAAGAAAATTTTAATTTAAGAAAAGAATTTTGGTTTGATGAAAACAATGATTTGGTTTTAGGTCCGAAAGTTTTGAACGTAAGCTCTGATACCACCTGTAACGCCCCGAATCCGAAACACATTAAACATCTCAGATTCGAGGTGTCACTTGTAACTAAAATATGAACTATAAAATTTTTGATATAAAAAGGGATAATAAAATCAGAGATGAGTTTTATGCGGCGGAAGAAATGAGTAGAATAATTATTATAATATATCTCACACACATATATAAAGCTTAATATTAACAATAACATTTTATTTAAGCGGGGAACTCCGTGTCGTCTCTATTACTGTCCTTGCTCCATGAAATCATAATCTGCAAGGGTTGTAAAAAGGGGGGCGTGAGATTTGAATTCTCACGTATGGGTGATTTGCAACGTCATGGGATTGGTAAATCCGAAGTATATTAGATTTTACTCATTAATAAAGTATTTAATTTATTTAAGCAGTTGACATATGAGTATGAATAACATACAACACAAAAGTAACAAGTCCACGTAATAATTAATTGGGCATAACAGGTTCCACATTCACATAATTGATATATCACAAGTTTATTCACAGTAAGCGGCAAAGCCCAAAGTCATTTTTCAAGTATCGGCCAAATCTGGCAAAATCATTTTCAACACATTGTGAATCTCCCCCAAACCAGTTCGCACCAACAAATCATGTGACCATGAATCTGAATAATTATTATCACTCATGGTCACCACAAATAATATCAGTGACCATGAATCTGACCTATTGTCACTCATGGCCATTCGTGTCAATCCAAAAACATAACTGCTCAATGATTACTCGCTTCCTCTTCCTCATAAAAACTGTCATTTCAAATTGTGTGGAGAATTCACATAATTCACACTTAAATTGGTTCATGCTCAGATAATGCCCTTAATCATGCAGTCGTGATTAATTTGAATAGAAACAATAGATATTTGTATCATATATAAATATATCACGCAATTCGAATATTTATATTATAGGGATACATTTATGTTGGATTAGTTGTTTTAGATTTATTTGATCGAGTTCAGAGTGTACCAGCACAACGTATTATAAGCAGATCAATCAACAGATCATCACCCACCTGTTTGCTCCGGGTCCCGTGAACGATGTTCAAACAGATGGTCGGATCCCTCGTGCGTATTCCAATTAGCACAGAGTCCTAATATGAAATCATTTGATTAAAAGTTGGCTCTCGAATTAATGAAAGGCCTAGGAGTTCGTGTTACGAGAACGAGGAAGTTGTTGTCTTGAAAACTTGCTGAATAGACCTACTTAAAAACACACACTAACTTGGTAAATACACCACTTTCAAAAAGGGTAGTGTATTGGGGGTGTACTTACTAATCTACATGTTGTATGACTATTTCGACTCTTATAAAACAATTTATTTGATATTCTTATTTTTTTATAACTAAAAAGCTTTTACAAATTAAAAGTATATTCATATAATATTTTTCTCAAAATAATTAAAAGAATAAGAAAATTATTTAAATAATATTAATATATTAAAGAAATCACAATTTAACATTTTACTTTCTAAAATTTCTATTTCTTATTTTAAAAGAACTTTTGAGTATAATTTATAATTTTATAAATAACACCCCTTTGTCAATACTTATTTTGTTTAAAGAATTTTATATAATAAATACTGAAAATAATATAATATGTATTATATTTTTCTCATTTAAAAGAAGTACTTGTTTTAAAAAGGGTTTTTCCATAATACTTAAAATGAATAAAATTACTTTCCTATAATACTAGTATTATTAATTGAGTTGACTTGTGTCACTTTTCAAAACAAAGGAATAAATTACTTTCTAATAAATCATTTTTCATTTGTTACAACCATTTAACTTGAGACAAGGGAGAAGACGAGTTTCCCTTTGTCTTTAAACCCAACTAAAATAATCAATTTTCATCATCAAAACAATAATACTAACAACACCAATTTCAAATATTGTCCAACTAAAACAATGATACCAGTAAGGAAAATCATCAATACTACTAAAACAACTAATTTAATCTCACTACAGGACTTAATAAACAATATCAAAACTAACAATATCAAAACTCCATCTACCAGGTTCCAAAAGATGAATATTCCAACCTCTCCAAAAGTCTAAACAACTCGAAGTTAAAACAGTTCGTTCCTAATCCAAATACTACAAAAATTAAAGAGGAGATTAGCAATTCTTACGAGTCCCAAATTCGGAAGCCTGACGGCGTTCGATTGGTGGCTCGTCGGATAATTTCGGCGGCATAACAACATCGTCTCGATTCCTCCAAAATCAAACGGACAGTAGTACGACATTTCCATCGGAATTAAAACGAAAGGGAAGAGTTACGATATGTGAAATCGAATTTGACGTAAAAGTAATTGAAAGAGGGGCTCTTCAATTACTTACTGGAAAAGAGAAAAAGAGGCGGCGGCGGCGTCTCGGGAAAAGGGGCGACGGTGGTGTTCGGTTTATGCTTGCGAGAGGCGTCCCGGCGGCTGCTGGCGAAGAGGATGGCGGTGCTGTTTCACGGCGTCGCACGGCGGAGGCTGGAGGTGCTGTGGCGGCTTTCGATCGAAGGACAGCGGCAGCTTCGATCGGAGAAGGAGGAGATGCGATGGCTTCGGGCTGGGCGAGACCAGGCGGCGCTCGCGTTGCTGAGGGCATCGTTCGGCGGCTCGAAGCAGGGGGCGTCGCGATTGGGGTGCGACGGCGGCGCTTGGATTCGATCGGCGCTGGAAAAAGGGAGAGGCGTCGCGGCTGTTGGCTCCGTGTGGGAGGCGACGCAACGCAGTCATCTGGGCTAGCGGCGGTGCGACGCGGCGTCGCACGGCGGCTGGGGAGCGGCGGCTTTCGTCCGCCGAAAAAGGATGGGGAAGGAGGAAGCGGGACGCGTTTTTCTTTTTTTTGAGGAGAGAGGAAGAAAACGCGTGAAGATTGAGGAGAGTGAGAGAGACGCGTTCTTGTTTTGGGGAAGGAAGAGAGAAAGTTGAGAGTTAATTTGGGGATTAGAATGTTATCCCCTGAAACGTAGAAGGCAAGGTTATTTTATAAAGAAATTATATTTTAATTAATCAATTAATTTTAAGAGGAAAATAATATGTGGATGAGAATAATTCTCTTTAATTCCTGATATTTTCGATTCCACTTGATACGGTTTAGGGGTCGTTTGGTTCACGAGTTTAATTCTGAATTGAGAATTAATACAGTTTTAAGACTCAATTAATATTTTAATGTATTTTAATTATTCTCAATAAATTATACGGATCGAAATCCTAATTTTAAACTCTGAATATTTAATTTCTCGTAATCCCTTATCCGTTTGAAATATTCGATTTCTTTCTTCGAACTTGGGAATTTGAAATAGGGTATATATTTAAATTACACGTTAACACACAAAATAATAAAATTAAAAGAAACAAGGATAATAATAATATAAAATTATATAATTAAGGTTTCTATGAAATTAAAAGGTACAAAACGGGACGGGGTATTACACCCTCACCCTCTTAACAGGAATTTCGTCCCCGAAATTCAGCTTCTAGGTATTGCTCGACTAGATCTCATATGTTCATCTTCAAGTGGTTCTTCCTCTACATGTCAAAGTTTATTGAACTAACACAATGAGTGACGAAACTTGAAATCGTATTAGGGTATGTAGAGTATGGTAGAATTTTCTAACTATTTCAACTTTTGGAATTAGGTCCCATATATATTTTTTTTCTCATGAGGTTTACTGGTCCTATATTATCTAGTACGTGGGGTTTTTCTTGTTGTCATTCTATTGGTGGTTCTAGAGAAAAGAATAGTATTGTTACGATATGTATAGGTGTGAGAAAGTTATAAAAACATAACCGGATTAACCAAATTAACACACAACGTTAACACTGAAAACACGTGTGGTACGTAATTCACCGCTTCGCATTGGGGCCCCAATGGTACAGTGCTCACATTCGCACAGTGTAATAGGAACCAGTAATGTGTCATTAAGTGATAATCAGATAAAATATGACAGTCAATATAGAGCAAGTAACACACATTGCCAAGTAGCAATTTCATAACCCATATAATTTTATATAAGAGTCTCGACTTCTATGTAGGTCAGTCTACTTACGTCATATCCAAAAATGAGAATAAGTCTTCTAGGTACCGAACCACTACTATCTTAGGTGGATTCTAACATAGAAAGGAAATTTCTAGTCAAAATTTTAGTCTTGCAGAAACATAATTTAAACAATTAAAGCACATTTTAAACAATCAAAGCATGTAATTTAAACAATTAAAACACATAGTTCAAATAGTCATATAACAACATTTATGAAATATAAACTTAAACAAATATATTCATTTATGCAATTCACAAATAATTGTATTTTAATTGAATATAAACGGCATTTCGTAGTTCTTTCCACACCACGTAGGTGTTGTTTTGAGTTCTCGATCTTTTGATTTGAGTTTTGTAATGAAAGTCAACTTGTTGCAAGTTTATAAACTTATAGGCACTTTTGATAGTAAAACAAGAACATACCTTCGAGGAGCTTAAGACGGTAATAGGAGACACATTTCCCATCAAGTGATTTAATTAATGATCTAAACTTACATGATAAGAAAAATTTAATTTAAGAAAAGAATTTTGGTTTGATGAAAACAATGATTTGGTTTTAGGTCCAAAAGTTTTGAACGTAAGCTCTGATACCACCTGTAACGCCCCGAATCCGAAACACATTAAACATCTCAGATTCGAGGTGTCACTTGTAACTAAAATATGAACTATAAAATTTTTGATATAAAAAGGGATAATAAAATCAGAGATGAGTTTTATGCGGCGGAAGAAATGAGTAGAATAATTATTATAATATATCTCACACACATATATAAAGCTTAATATTAACAATAACATTTTATTTAAGCGGGGAACTCCGTGTCGTCTCTATTACTGTCCTTGCTCCACGAAATCATAATCTGCAAGGGTTGTAAAAAGGGGGGGCGTGAGATTTGAATTCTCAAGTATGGGTGATTTGCAACGTCATGGGATTGGTAAATCCGAAGTATATTAAATTTTACTCATTAATAAAGTATTTAATTTATTTAAGCAGTTGACATATGAGTATGAATAACATACAACACAAAAGTAACAAGTACACGTAATAATTAATTGGGCATAACAGGTTCCACATTCACATAATTGATATATCACAAGTTTATTCACAGTAAGCGGCAAAGCCCAAAGTCATTTTTCAAGTATCGGCCAAATCTGGCAAAATCATTTCCAACACATTGTGAATCTCCCCCAAACCAGTTCGCACCAACAAATCATGTGACCATGAATCTGAATAATTATTATCACTCATGGTCACCACAAATAATATCAGTGACCATGAATCTGACCTATTGTCACTCATGGCCATACGTGTCAATCCACAAACATAACTGCTCAATGATTACTCGCCTTCCTCTTCCTCATAAAAACTGTCATTTCAAATTGTGGGGAGAATTCACATAATTCACACTTAAATTGGTTCATGCTCAGATAATGCCCTTAATCATGCAGTCGTGATTAATTTGAATAGAAACAATAGATATTTGTATCATATATAAATATATCACGTAATTCGAATATTTATATTATAGGGATACATTTATGTTGGATTAGTTGTTTTAGATTTATTTGATCGAGTTCAGAGTGTACCAGCACAACGTATTATAAGCAGATCAATCAACAGATCATCACCCACCTGTTTGCTCCGGGTCCCGTGAACGATGTTCAAACAGATGGTCGGATCCCTCGTGCGTATTCCAATTAGCACAGAGTCCTAATATGAAATTATTTGATTAAAAGTTGGCTCTCGAATTAATGAAAGGCCTAGGAGTTCGTGTTACGAGAACGAGGAAGTTGTTGTCTTGAAAACTTGCTGAATAGACCTACTTAAAAACACACACTAACTTGGTAAATACACCACTTTCAAAAAGGGTAGTGTATTGGGGGTGTACTTACTAATCTCCATGTTGTATGACTATTTCGACTCTTATAAAACAATTTATTTGATATTCTTATTTTTTTATAACTAAAAAGCTTTTACCAAGTAAAAGTATATTCATATAATATTTTTCTCAAAATAATTAAAAGAATAAGAAAATTATTTAAATAATATTAATATAATAAAGAAATCACAATTTAACATTTTACTTTCTAAAATTTCCATTTCTTATTTTAAAAGAACTTTTGAGTATAATTTATATTTTTATAAATAACACCCCTTTGTCAATACTTATTTTGTTTAAAGAATTTTATATAATAAATACTGAAAATAATATAATATGTATTATATTTTTCTCATTTAAAAGAAGTACTTGTTTTAAAAAGGGTTTTTCCATAATACTTAAAATGAATAAAATTACTTTCCTATAATACTAGTATTATTAATTGAGTTGACTTGTGTCACTTTTCAAAACAAAGGAATAAATTACTTTCTAATAAATCATTTTTCATTTGTTACAACCATTTAACTTGAGACAAGGGAGAAGACGAGTTTCCCTTTGTCTTTAAACCCAACTAAAAGAATCAATTTTCATCATCAAAACAATAATACTAACAACACCAATTTCAAATATTGTCCAACTAAAACAATGATACCAGTAAGGAAAATCATCAATACTACTAAAACAACTAATTTAATCTCACTACAGGACTTAATAAACAATATCAAAACTAACAATATCAAAACTCCATCTACCAGGTTCCAAAAGATGAATATTCCAACCTCTCCAAAAGTCTAAACAACTCGAAGTTAAAACAGTTCGTTCCTAATCCAAATACTACGAAAATTAAAGAGGAGATTAGCAATTCTTACGAGTCCCAAATTCGGCAGCCTGACGGCGTTCGATTGGTGGCTCGTCGGATAATTTCGGCGGCATAACAACGTCGTCTCGATTCCTCCAAAATCAAACGGACAATAGTACGACATTTCCATCGGAAATAAAACGAAAGGGAAGAGTTACGATATGTGAAATCGAATTTGACGTAAAAGAAATTGAAAGAGGGTCTCTTCAATTACTTACTGGAAAAGAGAAAAAGAGGCGGCGGCAGCTGAAGGGTGCGACGCGGCGGCGTCTCGGGAAAAGGGGCGACGGTGGTGCTCGGTTTCTGCTTGCGAGAGGCGTCGCGGCGGCTGCTAGCGAAGAGGACGGCGGTGCTGTTTCACGGCGTCGCACGGCGGAGGCTGGAGGTGCTGTGGCGGCTTTCGATCGAAGGACAGCGGCAGCTTCGATCGGAGAAGGAGGAGATGCGATGGCTTCGGGCTGGGCGAGACCAGGCGGCGCTCGCGTTGCTGAGGGCGTCGTTCGGCGGCTCGAAGCAGGGGGAGTCGCGATTGGGGTGCGACGGCGGCGCTTGGCTTCGATCGGCACTGGAAAAAGGGAGAGACGTCGCGGCTGTTGGCTCCGTGTGGGAGGCGACGCGATCGTCTGGGCTAGCGGCGGTGCGATGCGGCGTCGCACGGCGGCTGGGGAGCGGCGGCTTTCGTCCGCCGGAAAAGGATGGGGAAGGAGGAAGCGGGACGCGTTTTTCTTTTTTTTTTAGGAGAGAGAAAGTAAATGCTTAAAGATTGAGGAGAGGGAGGGAGACGCGTTCTTGTTTTGGGGAAGGAAGAGAGAAAGTTGAGAGTTAATTTGGGGATAAGAATGTTATCTCCTGAAACGTAGAAGGCAAGGTTATTTTATAAAGAAATTATATTTTAATTAATCAATTAATTTTAAGAGGAAAATAATATGTGGATGAGAATAATTCTCTTTAATTCCTGATATTTTCGATTCTACTTGATACGGTTTAGGGGTCGTTTGGTTCACGAGTTTAATTCTGAATTGAGAATTAATACAGTTTTAAGACTCAATTAATATTTTAATGTATTTTAATTATTCTCAATAAATTATACGGATCGAAATCCTAATTTTAAACTCTGAATATTTAATTTCTCGTAATCCCTTATCCGTTTGAAATATTCGATTTCTTTCTTCGAACTTGGGAATTTGAAATAGGGTATATATTTAAATTACACGTTAACACACAAAATAATAAAATTAAAAGAAACAAGGATAATAATAATATAAAATTATATAATTAAGATTTCTATGAAATTAAAAGGTACAAAACGGGACGGGGTATTACAAATCCCTTCTAAGAAGGCATATATTCCTAAGTGCTGGGATGTCATCTAACTTTAAAAAAGTGAACAACTAATCATGTTTAAAATTTGCAAAACATTCTTGTGCATTTTTTATCGTAGTTGTATAAGTTACAATCAATATACAACAATACACGAAATTCTCAGAAACACTTGTAGGTCATTTGGTTTACGGGATAGGATTGGATTAGCTAGGATTGGATTAGAACGATTATCGGAAAATGGATAGACTAGAACCAAAAAATTTGGACTAGAACCAAATATTTTGGATCGAATTATACACGAAATAGTCGTTCTAATCTATTCAAGGTCATGGTCCTGTAAAATTCCTCAAACCAAAGACGAGATTACCTGAGATTATAAAGACAATTTCAAGCAATCCCTCAAACCAAACGACCCCTTGAAGTAAGCAATTGTGTCCCCTTATTAGGAATTTGTTGTTAAGTCTATACAAAAGTTTAGCTAATTTTGCGATGAATGATCATATTTGGTGGATCGTGAAGCTGTGTCATTTAAAAATTAGAATTTGAAGAAAAGTGTGAAGTTAATTTATTTATATATTTAAAGACTCAAACTTAATAAATAATGACATTTAAATTAAATATCTGATTTTATCAATACTAATATACATCTACCTTTCACTGGTTTAAAAAATAAATTACTTACTATGCAACCATGGGCATACCAAATAAAAAATAACAACATTTTATATTAACATCAACCTAATCCAATCCATAACAAGATAATTTAATCATTTATGAATAATAAAAACACTGCAACAGAATTAATCGGCAAAAAATCGATCAAAATGCAGCCATCTATCATTTCAACAAGTATAATATTCTCTTTCGTTTGATCCACGAACCAAACCTCTAGTAAAATCAACACATCCTATATTTTAGAGAAAGAGAGAAAAAGATGGGTAAGTTTCGCAATTTTGAAGCCACTCTTGGTAGGCTTCCCCCATGGCTCCCACTACTCTTACTCTTTCCTTCACCACCACCGTGTGGATGATCGACTGGGTTCATAGCCACGCCTCTCACCGTAGGCCTAATTCCTAACCATCAGTTTTGCCCTGCTTTATAAAGCTTCTTTGTTTTCTGCTCAGAGTTGGAAACAATCCCAATAATTGCCATCTCTTGTCTCTCAGTTTCTTCTCCCCAGGCGGCAGTTTTACCTCAACATATCTGAAAAATTGTTGCAAGGTGAACAAAACGTATGATATTCCTTGGGATAAAGTAAATATGCATTTTTTCACATACCAGACAAAATTGACAAGAACACATTAGGATAGAAATGAAAGAACATCAATGAAATTGAAGGTTTATCTACTAATGTTCATAACTATACCAAGAATTCCCTAAATGATGCTTCATTAAAGCTTCTTCAAACTTCAACTGATAATATGACATTCCCTGGGATAAACTGATAATGTAAATTTCATTTTTTACATGCAAGACATTAGCATAAAAATGAAAGAAATGCGTATGAAACACAGGAAAAACGAAAATTTATGCTCCTTCAACCCAAACATTACAGACACCTTACCTCTCTTTTTACCCCCCACCACCACATGTCCCTGAGTTAGTTTTCGATCTAATCTTTTTCCTTATTCCCTAGACACACAGATCCAGTATCATTATCCTCCTTTCCACATTTGACCACCATACTCTTTTCTGCATCCACAGATCTCAAGTGATGATAGTTGGATCCTTTTTTGGGTTTCGAGTGGGAAATATATCGGACAAAAGTTATCCTTGGAGTAAAAAGCAACAAAATTTCAGAACCATGATGCTCAAGACAAACACAATGGACAGAAGACGAGCATGAGTTTAAGAATGAAAGAGGAAATACGAAGTAAAAAATGGAAAAAGATAACTAAATACCACCGCAAGCACTATTGGAGAAAAAAAG
The DNA here is from genome assembly GCA_947034835.1 of Ballota nigra. Taxonomy (NCBI): domain Eukaryota; kingdom Viridiplantae; phylum Streptophyta; class Magnoliopsida; order Lamiales; family Lamiaceae; genus Ballota; species Ballota nigra. The sequence continues at coordinate 12,725,870 of OX344729.1, forward strand.
AAAAAAAAAAAAAAAAAAACTTGAGATCAGCTTAAGCCCAGAGATGCTTTGAGCTTAAAGGGACTGGACTCCTGTCAGGTCAAATCTACTTAGGAGCCCCTTGCTCTAGCCAAGTCTCAGGAGAAAAGGTTTCACCCTTAAGAGAGAATCTAAGACACACAATATTGCTCATATGATGCAGAGCACGTAAGTTAAGCATTGAAGCATAATGCGGACCACCAGTTAAACAATCTAAACCTACAATATGTTTGGCAAATTTCTAAGAATTTCACGGTGAGTTTGATGTACTCAGCATTGCTAAGCTCAACCGAAAAATAATTAAGACTTCTAGGACAACCTTTTCACATGACCCATTCGTGTTGTGGTTCACATGTAGATTCATCAACCTTGCTGAAGCCCTCAAGGTCAAAATTCCTCCTTTAGGAAATAGCTACTCTTCTAAAGCACGAATCACCATGATAACTTAGTTTTAGAAAAATTGGATTATGTAATACCTGTGCAACGATCTGACGACCAGACTCAAGTATAATTTGCAATCCAAGTGTTGCCATAACAGATGCGAAAACAATGATTCCCTGGAAAAATTGTATTTAGTTAAAGTAGAGAAATTGTGCTAAAAAAGTTTATGATGTATTATAATACGTTAGAAGACCTTACCACTGGCTGCATCCTTTTCTTTCCTATTGGGTAGTGATACTGATTTGGATTTCTCATAGCATAGGCGGTGAACCACAGGATCAGTCCAGATAAAAGGTCAAGGAACGAGTCCAGCGTTGATGCGATCACAGCCAAAGACCTGCTCTCGATTGAGGCATAAACTTTTGCCACAAACAGGACAAGATTAGCTATATTTGATATGTTAACAGCCATCCTTTCGCTCTTGGCCAGCTGTTTCATTTCATCCTGATAAATAAGATACAAGTATGATTTATTAATCCACACACTTATTCTTTGCCTACTTCCAAACTTATGTTCAAGCACAAAGTTGAGACGAAACAAAAAGCTCCCGAAGAAAGCCAGTCTACAGAACAGGTTTTGTTCGATAACAGAATGACCAAAACTTAGGGGGCGCTTGGTTAGGAACTCCTCAATGGTAATGGGAATGAGATAGAAAACTAGTGTAATTATGATGGTTAATGAGAACAAAATCACCACCTCCCCTTCTAAATAAGGTAATCACTACCACATTTTGATTACCCTATTTTCTCCCTACAATCTTCCTCCTCAATCACTCCCACATTCCTCCACCAACAACCATTTGTTGCCCACTTCTATACTAAATTTGGGACATGAAATAAGTGTGGCAAATATAAATTGTATCTTAATGTAGCAAAAGAGAGCCTATGAGCAACATACCTCACAAATGCCATATGGTTCCAACAGTCTTTGCTAATCATCTTGTCCAAGTATCCGCTTAGCTGGAAATTTTACAGACAGGAGATCCAATGATATGAAGAGGTCACGACCCACGAGCAAAAAAGTAAAAGAACGAATGTAGAAGTGATGTGCTTCTAAAACAATCAGTTACTTACCTGGATAGAGGTACTGCATTAGCCATTCAAAAAATGAATAGGAAATATGCATCCTAAGGTCCTAAACTATTAACATAGGTTCCATAAATGTCCCTAATCTATTCACAAATATATGCTAAAGCCCCTAAACAGTTGACGAATATTTTGAAAAGGTCCCTAAACTTTGAAAATCAGTGGAGGTGAATGTAGCTATCACCTACGTCTCTAAGATCCACGATGTTTGACCCTACTTCCACGAATCTTACTTCAAAAATAACAGTTCTAATGGGCTAGCTATCACCTTGTAATAACATAAATGTTTACCTCGAGGGTAATCGTGTGATCAGAGACAGCAATAGCTTTGGCTCTAAATATGCTAGCAATATCAAGAACATTGTGGCGAGCAGCAGCATTCACCACGATCTTGATCAACATCAACTCTCGCTCCGCAAAAGGCAAGTGTGTGAGATCACGAACCTGAGACATAAGCTCAGAGTCATCATTGCTCAGAAAAAAAACAAGATTCGGCAAAGAGCAAAAAAACAAACAAATTCTCTTTCTTTCCTTTTTCAATAAGAAACAAGATTTTATTACCATTAAAAGATAAGGGGTGAAGAATCCTTAAAGTTACAAAAACAGCAGAAACAACAGATAAGTTGAAACATTACACAGCAAATAACCAATCCCTAGCAAACTCCCGACAAGGGCATGCCCTTAAAGCTATTGTGACTCAAAGACCATAATGCAACTGTAGTTTAATCCTATCTGAAACTTCAGCTAAGATTTCACTACTATCATTGACCACTTAACCAAATGGACCACATGACCACCGAAACTGTTATCCTCAACATAAGTTTGGCTATCTTAGTAATCAGCATCCCTAAGTTAGCTTGAATCTTATGCTACGATATTAATACCTTCCAATCAGCCATATAAAAGCTAAGCATACAAACTCCATTATAATTTAGATAGAAATATATAGACAACAAATTTTATCACACAATATAGCAGCAGGTGGCGAGCAGATAAAGTCTATTATTAATAAGTTAGCATACTGGATATTAACATAAGCTGGTACTTAGTTAAAATGAGATTTTATTTATCAGTTAGATGACTGCACCACACGTCAATAATGATTAAGGGATGCATATTATTTCAAATCTCAGCTTGCAAGATAGTGATATGCTCTCACCTCGTGAAGATTCACCAATTATGAAGATGTTGTACCAATTTGCCAATTGATTCATTTGTACCAGGAACAACTGTGGTAATGCGTGAAAGCCCCTCAACTTCAGCATGACCAACTGCTAAACTCTAAAAACAAATGAAAAAACCAAAAATACGTAAATAAAGATGAATAAAAAGTCCAAGAACAATTTGTAAGAAGATGTAGTTATGTAAAATTAAACTACATACTTGAATAGTATACCCTCTTAAAGAGAAAACCCCCTTGACAAGGTTAAGGACTCCAGGAGCATCAGATACAACCATGGAAAAAGTGTGAGAGTGAAACCCAGTGGTCTGCAAGTTCCAGGGAGAACATAATAAGTTTCAGTATCATTCTTTAATTCACAGTAACCTAGTCAATATGGGCATGTCTTTATAACATAGGATGGGTGTTGTGTTCATTTCTCGTCTTTGCATAATCCATCAATGAGGGTGTCATATGTAACTCTATCTGGAATAATGCCTTCTTCCATTGAGTTTAGATTTTAGAAATGAAAGGGCTTTAGGTATCTCCCTAGACTTGCACAAGCCATCCAACATTAAGTATGTAAATCTGGATTTACTTGTCGAGCTTACAAATCACTGAAAAGCTACCGGCCATCAACGAATTTACCTTTGCTAAACAATCCATGAATCATGATATTATAGTCACGTGTGTCATGCTTTAAACCTTTATGATAAACTTCATGAAAAAGACGCCACACTTCCCTTGTGTTACCCTTCTTGCAATATCCATCAATCAAAGTGTTGTAAGTGGTGATATTAGGCTTAAGGACCTTCTCAGCAATGGAATTAAATACTTCTTTAGTTGTTTTCATATGTCCTTCTACACAGTACGTTTCAATCAACACACTGTAGGTGACTATACTGAGACAATTTTTTTGTTGTAACATATCTTTAATAGCAAATTGGACACTATACAAGTTACGGGACAAAAAACTATTTTTCTCAAAAAATTGTGTAAGTCCATTTTGGCGTTTGATAAGGAATTATGGTTTTGGCATTTGTAATTATGCATGCTTGAGCCCATTAACAAATAAATTAAACATCTATTCCAGCATTTTAAATATCCAGCATTTCACTGTTTCATGTGACAGACGTTCTAGATGAATAATATATAAAACAAGAAAGCTTGTAATTCGTGTAAGATAACAGCCCAAATTAAGTTTTTACTAGTTAATTATTGTCTAAAATATAATAAATACTAAACAATCGATAACCAAATGATTGATTAGGTGCCTACAAGCGATTCGGACCGACTAATTCACCGTCCATTAGCGGGATTTTCAATTGAGGCCAGAATACCTAGTAAGTTTCAAAAGTGAAATTTAGAAATAAGCATACTCCTAGGTTTTGAGCCTACGTCACTAAACCAAATACTGGGAACACTCTACTACATCTCATAACAATCATAGCAACATAAAATCTGAAAGATACAAAAAGAAGAAAAATCAACACAAGATTTTGTAGAAAACATGGTCTCATGGGCATAAGCTAGACATTATCCAAAATTAGGTGTCTGATACCTTTTCATTTATATAAAGGGTGCTCTGTAATTGAAGGTTGTTGCTGAAATTTGGAACTGTTTCGGGGATGTAAAATTTCTGATGCATAAGATCAATTTCTTTAAATGATGTAGAAGGCTAGAGGAAACAGATTACGTTCCGCTGGATATATGATAGAGAGGTGCAACTCTGAACATCATACTTTAATTGCTAGGGAAGAGACATTCTACTCTATAGATACCGGTTTAATTGAGTTATCATGTTACTCGATATAGCACTCTTGTTATTACCTTGTTTCGTGTAGCTTAATTTCGTGCCTGTAAACTGCATTCTGCAACATGTTTCTGACCCTATTTGATTTTTTGTTCCTTCAACTTTTATGGCATATTGGAAAAGTGGGAAGGAATTTATTATTCACCAACGATAAATACCAAAGAAAGCAATGCTATTGCTTTAGATTGGATTCCATTCCCCCCCCCCCCCCCCCCCCCTCCCCATTTTTTTACAACAAAGTTTCATTCACTTATAATTAGGGATGATTCTAAATCTTCCACTTTGTATAAAATTAAAAAAACAGCCCCTTTAACTTTGCAAACAAAAAATCAATGAAAACTAGCATTCAGAATTAATCAACTCCTACACTGATTATTGGAAAACTGAAAACTTATATAAATTGTTTCAGAGACCCATGAAACCATAGGGATGACATTTTTTCTGAAATTACCATGAAATATCTTCAAAAGGATAGCATAATTATAGATCTCAAGGAAGTAGATTTTGAGGAGAGTTTTGCAGAAAATTCACTCGTTTCCACGACAAGTTTGTGGACCATTTAAGAGCTTATAATACGACAACTATATCTGAACTAGAAAGCTTGGAGAAAGAAGTGGCAAACCTCAAAGTTCAAGCAAGCCCTTGTGATAATAGATCACCATCATCATTCAATCCGATCTTCAGAAGGAATGCTATATCGACGAATCCAAAACGTGCGTAAACGAGCTGCTATCAAAATCGGAGAAGGCGCAAGATTCGATGCGAGACAAGCTGATGAAGATGGAAACAGAACTCACTCTTCTAAGAGAGGCGAAAAGGGAGTCGGAGAAGCTTCTAAAAGAATTCTAAAGCATTCATCGTTGGGAGAATAAGGTGATTAAAAAATCAGCTGATATTGAAAATGGAACTAAACCAAGTGAATGAGGTTCCGACGCTATTTTCGAGCTGAGAGGAAACGAGGCATGATCAAGGGGAGTACATCAATTTACTCGAGACAGAGCTGAAACAGGGGAAAATAGAGCTGGACAAGAGTAAAGAACACGAAAACGAAGCTGAAATCGAGCAAGCCATGCTGAATGTCTTCAACCTGAGATCAAGTTTGAATAAAAAAGTTATAAACCTGAGATCCAAAGAATTGACGGTAAACAGGGTCAATGATTACTGGTTGAAAAACCAACGCGAATAAAACAAACAGTTGTTAGAGGTGATATATAGCGGTGGAACAATATTGTGGCCTAACCTTCAATACATACATTCCATAACTTGTTGTAGCACCCTTTCAGTTCCAGATACAAAATGAAGTCGATTTATCATTCCACTGAAATTGTGTGACGTTTCACCCTGGATTCACGGTCATTAATGCAGTAACAATTCACATTTCAAAGACATATTTTAAAGGAGCTAATTAGTTAACAAAACTAAAATCACCCTCATTTCTTATCAAACTACATTTTAAGAAAAAATATAAAAAAAAAAAAAATCAGCAAAAATACACTTGTCTTGGGGACTTATTTCTAACTCTACAAAGCATAAAGCATCTAGAAACAGTGCATATCTTTTAAAAAAAAAAAAAAATAGAAAGCATATGTGAATCACCCTTAACTCAAAGAAACATCAACCGACGAAAATTTCTAAAATTTCATTCCGCACAAAAGAACTACAGACACGAGCGGCCCGGCATTCAATGCGGGGCGAAGCATCTGATGAAATTCTTAATGATAGTTGGTTGTATTCGCCAATTTTCGCAATAATAGCTTTAAAATCCATAACCCCAATTGCTATGGGAATACCATTTAGTCTCTTACCCTATTTTTTTTTTTTTTAGTATCTCAGAAAAATGGAAAGTTCGCCGAATAAGTTTTCTTTTTTTTGTAGATATTAAGAATTTAGCAGAAAATAAGTAGTAAATTTTAATTTGAATACTTGTTGGGTTTGAAGGTGGAATTGGTGTTTTGATGAGATATGTACACTAAATATATAAACAACTTTTCATCCTAATCAAGGTGGAACAATATTGTGGCCTAACCTTTAATACCTTCACGAGCTTTTGGAGCTGTTCCATAACCAGTTGTAGCACCCTTTCAGTTCCAGATACATACAAGTGTATATTTATAGTAAAATCATCCTCCACTCCTTCTCGGCTTCTTTAACCGTACACTAAATACATAAACAACTTTTCATCCTTCCCATGATAGTAACAGCATCATTCCTCATACTCTAAATAGTAAATACCATACATACTCTATCAATGAAACCCATGTGATCTGACCAAAGCCAACAACCAAGAAACGGCGTCTCTTACAGGCATATCATCGAACACCTGCTGTGCATGAATTTCTTACATAATCGACCATCATCAATGTTCAAAAATCGAACACCTAGAGCTCAAGGTGTGTGGATGCCTCAGAAGTTTTACTAATTTTAGAAAAACAATATCATTTTATTGTAAAATAGAATTTAATAAAAATAGTAATAACTAAATTATGAAATTATCAGTTTATCAATACAAAATCAGCTTAGCTTCCCAACACTGTATAATATGCATCATCTTCAAGTATCAATCACTCTTACCAGAAAACTTTGCAAACGATAGAAACATAATTCATCATTCCCGCAGCTAATTATAGCACATACCAAAACATCGAATTAATACATCAGAGGTGTTGCAGCTTTCTTAATAACATCTACCAAGTTTATATCTATACCTTCTGTGAACACAACTAAAGCCAGTAGCAAAGGTGTTACAACTATCGGAACGTAAGGGAAAATATATCATTGGATTAATTAAATTGGCCACTATATAGGCAAATACACCAACGGGAATAACATGAAACAGCAACAGACTTGAACATTAACTTGATATAACTAGATAACAGCTAACCTGGAACGTAAACAATATGCGCATCAGTTTACTGCACTACAACTCCCCTCTTTTTACGAGCAATGATATTGTAAGTCACATCATCAGGTGCACAACCATTTTTGTCCATCTCATTAAGCAAATATTTCGCCTCCTCATCAAGCCCTTCTTTGTAAAGTGAGCCGATGAGGGTGGTATATATATGAACATCAGGTCGCAAGCCTTTGGAAGGAAGTTGGTTGAAAAGATCTCTTGCATCGTAGAGTTTTCCGACCTTGCACAAACCGTTGATGAGAATCCCATATGTAACTATATCTGGATTAACACCTTTATCTTCCATTGTCCTCAAAAATGAAAAGGCTTCACCAATTTCTTGATTTTGGCATAAACCATCCAAAAGGATATTGTAAGTATGAAAACTGGGATGTATATGCCGAGCTTCCATACCCTTATAAAGCTTCCAAACATCTGCAACTCTGCCTTCACGAAAAAATCCACTTATCATGCTTTAAACCCATACGAGGAATCTCTCGAAACAGGCGCCAAGCTTCATCTACATTTCCACTTTTACAGTATCCGTCAAACACAGCACCATCCGTGATAATGTTTGGACAAACATTAATTTCAACCATAAGTTCCACGACAAATTCCACCTCTCTCATCTTTCCTTCTTTGCAATGAGCATCTATTAAATCTACCATCTCAACTAGTAATAGGTATTTTACCTCATTCCACCGGGAGAAACTGCACAAGCCATGAACGATAGTGTTGTATGTAACAACATCGGGCTGAATACACTTGTCGGACATTTCAGATAGAAGGTGCAGAGCTTCATCAATCCTTCCATCTTTGCACAAGCCATGAATGATGGAGTTATACGTGACAACATCCAGCAGAAAGCAAATTACGGGCAGTAAGAGTTTGTCCCGATTTACATAGTGCATTTATCACAGTGAGGATCATAACGTCATCAGGCTCACATAGTTTGAAAACCAAAATCTTATTGAACAAAGCTTGTGCTTCTGCAATTTTACCAACCAAAAACAGCCCCTTTAAGAGAGTGTTGAAAGTTGCGACATCTGGTTTGTAGCCCTGCTTCAGAAAGATGTCCATGGCCGCAAACCCAAAATCCACCCGATTCAGAAGGCAGCAGCTATTGATAGTGATGCTCATGGTGTACTCGTTTACAGGAAAATTTGATTGGCGCATTTCGTCGAACATGAAAAGGGCAATAGAGTATTCTTCCATCTTGGCAACAACGCTCAATAGTTTGTTGGGGAGACATTGCCACCATTTCGCGAAACAAGCAAACCGCATCCTTTTGCTTCACGAATCGAGCTGAAATCTATTGTGGGAACGCGTGTCTTTCCAGGAGATTTAGCGGAAAATCCCCTTCGAAAGAGCGAAATAGCAGCACAACAAGAGGCCTTCCGCATTACCTTTTCCATCGATTGAGAATTCAAGAACTGGAAAGTATGGCACTGAAATCAGGAAGTTTGTTAAGTAGATTCTTTCTTCTCCGGAGAATCTTCAAATGTGGTACGAGATGATTCTTGAGAAAAGCTTTGGGCTCTCAAGTCCAAACTCAGATTCAACCATAATTAATGGGCCGAACTTAATCCATTTCAAATTTACACTAGTATTTCTATATTTGAAATTCTATTAATAAAAATAAAAAATAAAAAGGACACTTTCGTAATCTTCTTTTTTCATCATACTTTCTATAGATATTTTTCCCACCTCCAATAATTTTCACAATTTTTTTTTAACATTCCACATTAATTTTCACACTCCAAATATAAAAATAAAACACTCTCATAATACCTACTTTATTTTAAAATATTCATCATATATTGATCTAAAATGACAATAAAATAATTTTTATTAAAATTGTGTCACCCTACATATAAAAATTAATAACATGGAGGGAGTATTAAGTTAAATTAATTAAATAGGATTAAAAGATTGAAGTCAATAAAAATTTATGGAATAATTCACCTCATATATATATAAAAATAATTTAGTCATTTTATTTATGTCTATTTTTATCTTTAAAATTATGGGGTATATTTAGAGGATTTTGAGAATGAGTAGTGGTACTCTTTCTACATTTGCAATTCCATACCTATCATTTTTATTTTGAAATAATCTTGTATGCACCAGATGCACCGTACAACTCAAGTGCATTTTTAACAGTCACCTCGTTATTACTGAAAATTATCTTTGTCAACTCTCGTTAAGTTGACTTTTCAGTATAAATAAGGATAACTTTCCAAAGCTGCACTTGTATCACACAGTGTACCTAGTGCGCACATATATATATATATATATATATATATATATATATATATATATAACTATATACACATATTATATACTAATTTTTTTAAAAACTTTTGTATATTTTATCGGGTTATTTTGCTGATTTAAAGTGAGCAGAAGAACCGACATCTCATCATCAGAAGCAATATTATATTTTGGCAGCAAGCATCGAGGATTACACCAATATTTGCAGCATTTTTTCTAAATGAAAGAATATGATATGTTTATGTGTTAAATTTACTCATTTGACCATTTATTCTGTATTGTGGTGATAAGGTATGAAATTACTCAAGGCATTTGTTAAGTAAAAAAAAATTCATGTAGATGCCCACCAAGTGTTTGACAAAAGTCCTAAATGAAAGAACATGATATGTTTGTGTGTTAAATTCACTCATTTGGTCATTTATTTTGTAGTATGGTGAGAATGAAGCATGAATTTCTCTAAATGTTCAGCTATGATATATCTTTTGAGTGTGATGTTTATAAATTGAAGGGAATTTGTGCTAACGAAGCTTGCCAACCGCTTGCCAACTTATTGCCAACAATTTGCCAACTACAGCAGCACCTTTTGTGAAAGTTATGAATGTGTATGGTCTAATTTTCTGTGATTTTATTAATTTATACTCTAACCCGCACCCTTTTGTCTAGTTCCCAGATGAGTGAACGAAGATTTTTGGTGATCCATTTTAACGGAAAATGGGATGACACTTCTTACATGGGTGGTATTTCTCGTGGTAAAGTTATCCACGATGAACATATCAACCTATCAAGTCTTAGAAGTTTGGTTAATAGTGTTTTGAAAGATGCTACGACTACTGCAAATGATTATCAAATTGTTGAAGTTGTTAACGTTAAGGGAGATTCGGTTATTGTTAATATAGATACTGGTGACGATGTTGAGTCACTATTTCGCACAACACATTCGCCTGTCATTTATGTGTCTCGTCTAGGTACACAACCGGAAATAATTGAACCCTTCATTGATGGAGTTGTCGGTAGCTGTTCTTCCTTCACACAACCGGGTTTTTTTTTGAAGATGATAGATACATTCAACTTGAAGGATGCCCATCCATTTAATGATCCTTCGCAAAACATTCTAGAATTGGGTGAAGACAACCCCACATCAGTGTTAGAAAAGTTAGCCGACTAGTCGCCGACTATACGCTAGTCGGCCCTAGGCCGACCCGATATACCCCTAATCGGCTTAAATACACATTCATCTGCTTAGTCGGCGACTAGGGCCGACTAATCGCCTACTAATACGCTAGTCGCCCATTTTTTTATTAAATAATTAAAAATTCTGAAACTGAAAATTAAAATTTAAAACCCTCGTCCCAAATAGAATTGGGGATCTTTCTTTCTTCGACAGTTCGACCACGCAGGTGTTGGAGTTATACGTGAAAGTATGCTTTTACTTTGTATAACTCGTGTATCAAACACTTGTTTATGAGAATAATTCTTTTATCGCATTTACTTTAGATATGATTGAATGTTGAATATTTATTGCAAACAGTTCATAATAGTACTAGTTACATTGTAGTTAATGTGGTGATACCCGATCACGGAATACAACATTAACAGTTTCCTTGTAACTAAACGTACATTTTCACGACCTAGGTGGAATTGAACAATTCGCCGTGAAAGGTCGATGTGTAAGTCTCAGATTGGTCTGTCTTGACTAAGAGATTGCACTAGCACATTTAGTATGTGTTGAAGAGGACCTACAGCGAGGATAAATTCTTCTGTTCTGAAATGTGAAGAATTAGACCTCAGTGGTTGTTGATTTCTTAATCTCCGTCACTTAAATAGGACCGTGTGTGCTTAATGGTTACTGCTTTGATTCATGTTGGGTGAGAATCATTGTGACTTCGAACTTTGTGTCTTGGGCAGTAATATTAATCATACGACGGTCGCTAAGATTTAATAGGGAGAAACGCGTGCGAGTACGGCTCGTGTGATTAGTCCCCTTGGTGGGCTCAGAAGTTTTATCGTACCAAATCTTGCAAGTGAAGAATTAGTTTCTTCGGTACGGATAATAATGTTGAGCTGTCTTTACTCCAAGGTGAAATATATTAATTAATTTAGTGCTATTCAGAAGCTTAATTAATTAATGGACTTGATAATCTTAAACGCGGGAAATAATAACCGGGAGCCCATATTATCGTAATATGGATTAAGATGGATAGTGCAATATTAATTTATTAGTGGTAATAATTAATATTAATGGATTGAATTATATTGGGGCTCAATATTGAAATTCAGAAGTCCATTAGGAGGTCCAATCTTAATTCTCCTTAAATGCCCCTCAAGTAGCCCAATAATGATAAGGTGATTAAAATAAAAAGATAATATTATGCTGATTTTTCTTCACAATTTTCGAAAATTGTGTTTGTTAGGAGAGAAAAGATTTTGTTGATTTTCTTGGAAATATATTATGGATGATAAGTATTCTTGGAATACAAGATTATCTCATATATTCAAGAAGATCCAAATCTTAGATTCTCTTCTTCTTATTTTCGAAAATTGCCCCATAATTAGGAGAGTGAGATTTTTGTGGAATATTTTATTATGGAGAAAAGAATATATGAGATATATTCAAGATTTCTTAGAGTCTAAGAAAAGATTTTCTCCAAGGCCCATATTCCCTCTAATTTTCGGCCACTCTTATCTATAAATGGGGGATGATTATTTCATCCTCAAGTACATAATTCCATGTGTTGAAAAAATCAAGAGCATATATATTTTTCTTTTTCCTTAGTTATTTAAATTATTCGAAAGCATCTCACACCGGTGATCGAATAAGGCGAAAGGGAAATACTTGAGAATGCTTTTGGATTGATAAAGCGCGTTCGTGTTTGTCCCGTTTTATTCAAAGGTCAAGTTCTACGAGAGGTACGTAAGTCACATATTTTCTTGTTTATTCCGCCATAGATTATATGTGAATTAATTCAACATGCATGATGTAAAATTTGTTGTTGGAATTATTATTTGAATTAATTAGGATTAATTCATGCTAGTAATAATTGAATTTAAATTCGTATTTAAATTTCATCCCGAATAGATTCGGGGCACCACTATTTCCCAACAGCAGGCACGGCGCATGCACGCGACGCTGCGAGGGGAGAAATTTTCTGGCGCCGCCTCCGCCACCGCGTGCAGGCGCTCCTGGCCACCGCTGCTCTGATTTTTATTCGTATTAGGTTAGATTATTGCTCTGATTTTAGTTGCGAATGATACAATTCTTCAGTAGTGTACTTGCAATTTTTGCTTGAATCAATAGTTGGAACTGATAATTAACTAGATTCTGGTCTGCTCTTTGGGGCAAGTATATTGTTATGGATTATTGAACAAATGATGAGAGTTCACTTCATGCATGGTAGTTAATAATAATATCTGACTTGAAGCGATTTTACTAACTTCTACTAGTCGCTCACCCGCAAGCGAACGGGTTCACTGTAGTATAAGTACGTATAATGACCAAGTAGTATCGAACCCAAGGGATGGTGTATATGCGAATAGATCCCTGAAGATCTACGCGTCGTAGTTAATATGAGTGTAATGTTTTTGGGTTTTTGAGAGATTAATTAAAAGACTGAATTAAACTAAGTAAACTAAAATACTATAGAAATCAAATTCACTAAGGGTTGTGTTCTAATGAGAGATGGTGATGCTTAAGATAGGAATCCCTACGTATACTAACGGAGCAGGTACATAAACAAAATAACTGTGACACACAAGAATTAACCTAAGTCTAAGAATGCAAGGTGAAAGCTCAAGATTCTAAACCCTAATACTTTACCCTAACACTCGACTTCACGAATCTACTAACGAGTTACTAGATTGTGCTTAATTAATGAGACCCTAATTTAACTAAGGTGATGCGGTCGTCCTCCTTCGCTAAACTGGTAGATGAATTAATCTTTCCTAAACTCTCTCGTTAAGTCTACTCGTTGTTAAAGAGTGATACGGTCGTCCTCTCTCTAACACCTTTCGAACAAAATTCAAGAGCGAAGTCTAGATTAATTTTAAGAATTCATTAACCAAGAGAATTAAAACCTAACGTCACAAGTTACTCTAATTACACACCCACAACCTACTTCTACGAGTTCATCCTACCCTAAGCATACAAGGGTTTTAGCCGGACATGGCTTTAGCAATCATAAAAGCAAAAAAAGAAACAACGAACATCAACATAATGAATTGAATGAAGAAAATACGAAACATGAACTAGGGTTTTAAAAAAAAAAATACTCAGAACTGAAATTTAATTAACTAAAACGAAGTTTCAAAGCGTTCAAAGAAATCAAACTGACAGAAGAAACTAATAAACGAAAAGAAATTTGGAATTCGTATGCAAAACCTCAACAAAACGTAAATAAAGCTTGCTCCTCTCCTTCCTCTCCAAAAACTAAGTCTAAAGTGATTTCTAAAGTTCGGGGATTTTTCAAAACGTGTTTGGAAGAGGTATATATAGGCAACGGGTCGAAATGGGATCTTATGGGCCGAAATTCCCGTCGAGCTCGAGTAGAGCTCGAGTAACAAGTACTCGAGCAAGACAAGCTCGAGTGTCAAATTTGTACAGAACGTGAAAATTGCTCGAGCCCCTTAGCTCGAGTAGCTCTACTCGGCCGGACCTTGCTCGAGTAGTCTACTCGAGTGCCTACGTACTTGCTACTCGACCGGCTTCTGCTCGAGTGCACTACTCGAGTGCCTGAGTAGTGTTTACTCGACTGAAGCTGGCTCGAGTGCACTACTCGAGTGCCTGAGTAGTGTTTACTCGAGCTCCTTCATCTTGAGTACTTCAATGACACTTTTGCTCGCTCGAACTAATACTTCTCGTATTTCTTCCATATCTTCTCATCCGGGTATCCGTTTGAGTCGATTCGAAGTCCTACGAACTCTCCTTTTTGCCCTCTATCCATCTATAAGCATCAAAGACACAAATTTGTTAGTTTGTGAAAATAATACTCGAATGACTCTAAATACTTATATAAATCCATCAAAACAAGGGCATTTCGAGCGACGAATCATGACAATTTCACGCCTAATCAACCCCCCCAAACTTACCATATTGCTTGTCCCCAAGCAATGAAATAATAAGTCAAGTGAAATTGTTAGGAATGAGCCAAAGAATCAACTCATGCAAGCAAATGAACTCGAGCTTCAAAAGTCAATCACCCGTATACTCACTCACTTTCTTTTATCATACTCATGCAACAATTACAAGAAACACCAAGATCAAGCATGGATGTGCACTCAACGATGTGTTTCGCTCCCTCACAAGTGTATAGCAATGATCAAGGGACTCACTCAAACAATCAATCACTCAAATTGGCAGTCATAGGCTTGTAAGTGCTTTTAACTTCGACCATACTCTAGAAATCAATGCCGAATCAAAAAGGACTTTTCTCAAGGTTGTAATGTAGGCTCTTTGGACAGGTGGGATAACAATATAAGGTAAAGTGACTAACGTGAATGGAGAATAGAAAGTCAAACTTTGGCACTTCGAGATTTGGAACAAAATACTTCAAACATGTTCAATCAACACTCTTTCAATTCCACTTTTCTCAACACTTCAATTTTTTTCTTTCTCACTCTTTCACTTCTTTTTTCAACCACTTCACTTTTTTTCTTTTTCGCACAAACACATGAGCTAAATTTTTTTCTTTTGCTCATTCTCAATTTTTTTTTTCTTTTTCCCACATCTCAAAACTTCATTACACCCTTATTTTATCACCACTCAACCATCATAATTCCTTGTCTCAACTCAACTCAACTTAATCCCTTCAACCTTCACACTTTCCTATTCTCCACTCAAATTGGGACAAAAAAGCTTAGGAATTGGAATAGTGTTCATATGTGCTAGCAAATAAAATAGACTTTAGGCTCAAAGGGGCTAACAAGGGATCAATATCATTGGTAAGGAAAATTTTGGCTAAGTGACTCAATTAAATCAACGATGGCCTAAGATCACATTCGGCATATCAAACTGGACACAATCAAGAAGTAAGAGCACACACAAGTTCTAGCATCCTCTACGGTGATGATCCACTCACAAACGAAGAGATTAAATCATGCATTTAAATCTCATAAGGCTCAAATCTCTCGGCTTTCACATCCATGCTAGTCCTAGTGCATTCCCACGCTCATCACACAAGTACTCAAAAGAAAAATTCACAAGCATACGAGTTCTTTCTCAAATCGGCTCAAACTCAAACACTCACACAAAAGAATTTCTAACTCACCCTTACAACTCACTCTACTCATCACATCATACTCAAAGATAGCAATCGGCAAGCATAAGATGATTGATAGGCATGAAATATGCGATAGCGAGTCAAATCAAAATCACCCCAAGGAGTATCTCAACAAACCAATAATCAATCAAACTCAACTCAAAAGATAAGGGCGTGCATGCATGTGCAATGTAACAAGAAACATAAAAAACTCCACCCCCCAAACTTCGACCTTGCTCGAGGTCTAAGTTTGGGGTTGTGGGTTACCTCAACCAAATAATTCCTTTTCTCTCAATAGCTTTACACACTCCCTTGTCTCAAGTTGGTTCCTTCAATCTGAATAACTCCATGATACCTTTACTCCTTTAGAGACAAGCCTACAAGCAACTCACTCAAATACGAGGTTAAACATACGACTCACAATAACTCCCTAATAACTAAAAACAAAGCAAATAATAAAAAATAAAAATAATGGGTTGCCTCCCATTCAGCGCTATTTTTAAGGTCCTCATGCCGGACCGAGCTCAAAGGAGCTTATGGGACATCATACTCAAAAATACCTCCCTTACTCTCATAAGAGTGGTGTTTGAACTCCTTTCCTTGATGCCCCATCATCATGAGCTCTTTTGCTCTTTTCTCATCCCCAAGTGTTATGAGTCTCAACTCCTTCTTGCCTCTATCTGGAGGAGTCTTACTAAACAGTTTCTTGAGTTTGGACTTCTTCTTCTTAACTCCTTCTTTTCCCTCTAGCTGGACCACGTCCACTTTCTTCACCTCTTCATCCTTCAACTTCTTCACTTTATCCCTATCAAAATAATCACGATCATAATGCACATTGGTTAAATTAGCAAGTGAATGATTATAAAATTCATGAATATGAGAAGGATTAGGGATAGGAGGTGTGTCTTCAACACGAGGATCAATTGCATCCATGCAATACAAACTCTCATCCTCCTTCGGGTGCTTCATGGCTTCATATAGGGAGATCTTCACTTCTTGATCATCAACCTTCAATGTAATCTTCCCATTTGCCACGTCTAGCACCATCCCTGCCGTAGCTAAGAACGGTCTTCCCAAGATCAATGGAACGTGCTCATCTTCCTCCATCTCTAGGACTACAAAGTCGGCTGAAAAAATGTGATCTCCAACTCTCACGAGGACGTCTTCAACCACACCTTGAGGTCTCGTGATGGACCGATCGGCAAGTTGAAGCGTCATCATTGTGGGTTGAAGTTCACCACCTTCCAACTTCTTGAACAATGAAAGAGGCATCAAATTTATGCTCGCTCCGAGATCGCACAACGCTCCTTTCTTGATCCCGTTCCCAATATCACAAAGAATGGTGAAGCTCCCGGGATCCTTCAGCTTTGGAGGAAGCGCCTTGTGCACTAATGCACTCACCTCGTGGTTCAGCTGCACCAACTTCGGCTCATTCACTCGCCGTCTTTTCGCGATCAAGTCCTTCAAAAACTTTGCATAATGCGGCATCTGTTCCAAAGCATCATAAAAAGGAATATTAATATACAATTGTTTAAACACATCAAGGAATTTAGCAAATTTCTCATCAAGCTTCTTTTTCATGAAGCGTTGTGGATATGGGACGGGTATCACAGATTTGGGTACCCCCCATTCATCTTTCTCGGTCTCTTTCACTTTCTCCCTTGCTTTCTTTGCCTTCTTCCACTTAGGAACTCTCTCAACTTTCTCAATGCCTTCCTCTTCAAGCTCTTTGCTCTGATGAGACTCATCCACATCTTTATGCTTCTCAATCCCTTCACTTTCAATCCCCTTCTCAACAGTAACACCTCCATCTTTCTTGTGTTCTCTTTCTCCCATCTCAACTTCCCCTTGGGGCGTCTCAGAATCAACAGGCATCTCAGGACCATCATATTTGGTCCCACTTCTTAACTGGATAGCCTTGCAATGCTCTTTCGGGTTCCCCTCCGGCATGGAAGGATACTTACCCGGCTCTCTATTCAACGACTTTGCAATCTGGCTCATCTGGAACTCTATAGAAGTGAACCTTCGATTGTTCTCTTATTGAGTTCTAGTCCACTCAACGTTCATCTTCTGGAGCTCTTGATCACGATGATCACCCTTCTTATGCAACTCCTTCACATCGTACTCCAAGGATGACAACCTCTTACTTCCTTCCTCCACCTTCTGAAGGATAGCTCTCAACATCTCCTCGGTTGATGCACCGCCTTCTCCACCGGGAGGTTTTGAACCTGGATCAACACCTGCAGGAACAGTAATCCCAGCTTTTGGGTTAGCATAAGAAAAGTTCTCATTTTTCCTCCATGTGTTTTGAGGAGGCTGCTGGCCTCCTTGAAATCCTTGTGTGTTCCTCCAGTGATTTTGAGGCGGCTGTGGCCCTGGAGGTGCAAATGGCTGACCATAAGAAGGCCTTCCATACTGATTTCCACCTTGGTAGCCATTCTGATTGTAATATGGACCTCCCATGTAATTGGCTACCTCTTGTTGTCCACTTGGTTGGTCTACTCTCTCATTCTCTACTGCATGCTCTCCAACCAAACTCTTCCCCAACTCGAGGTTGTTGATCTTCTCCATCACGGCCATCAATAGCCTTCTCGTTCCTTCTCCCTCTTCAACCTGATGCACTCTCTGAAAATCTGCATCCACACCCCAAGCACCGGCATTCGTGACAATGTTGTCCACGATCTCCCTACACCTCTCTATGCCTTGATTCAGGAATGCTCCGCCCGCACAGGCGTCTAAATGGTCTTGCCCCTCCTTGTTGGCACCACTGTAGAAGAATGCCATCACATCTCCCTCATTGTACCCATGCTGCGGGCACTCTATCAGCATGTTTGAGTATCTCTCCCACGCTTGACGTAGGTCCACTCCTTGCTTCTGGCGGAAGGAAGAGATCTCAATCCTAGCCTTGATCGTCCTAGATGGAGGGTAGAATCGCTCGAGGAACAGACGCTCGAGCTCGGCCCAAGTGGTAATACCTCCCCGCGGAAGCGTATTATCGTACCACTCATTGCCTATTCCCGTCAATGAGAATGGGAACAGCCTAAGCCTCTTGGCATCTTCAGACATGCCATTGTAATTGAATGTGGAGGCTATCATGAGAAAGCTCCTCAGATGTGTATGAGGATTCTCCTTCCCGATCACCCCTTTGAACTGATTCTCGGTAAGCAACTTTAGAATTCCCGGGGAAATCGAGAAGTTGTTTGCCTCCACAGGAGGCAACGCCACTCCATCATAGTACCTCTGTGGTTGTGCCGCGAACCTGCCCCGAATTGCCATATTTTGATCTGCGTTCTGGGGCACAGGTTGAGGAGCAACAGGTTGTGCTGGTATGTGTTGAACTGGAGGTTGTTGGTACACAGGAGGTTGGTTGTAGACAGAAGGTGGAGGGTACGGTATGGTGGATAAGGATAAGGTGGGTATGGGTAATGTTGGTATACTGGGTTGTTGAAAGGGTTATTTGGGTTTTGTGGGTAAGCAGGGTTTTGGTTCTGGTTTTGGGGTTGTGTTTGTGCAGAGTTGATTGTGTCTTGTGGGTTCGGGTGTGGGCTCTCAGTTCCCCCTATGGGTATCTGCTGATTACTGTTGTTTCCATTGGCACCCTCTGCCCGTTCCACAAGAGCAGTATACTCAGCAGCTATTTTGTCTAACTCCCCAAGTTCATCAGAAATCTTGTCTTTGTTTCCCGCGGCAGTAGTCATTCTTCTCAAGAAGGTTCGGTTCCTTCTAGCTATTGTCTCAGGATCTGCAGGTAACCTCTCTTCGCTCGTATTGCCTTGTGAGCATATTTTCATAAACCTGAAACACTAGCAGAAGGATCAAAACGCAACTGCCGAATAAATAAAAATAAAAATAAAACAGAAAAGAAAGCACTCACTACTAACTACTAATCTATCGACAAGTCCTATTCAAAAAACATATAACGCCGTCCCCGGCAACGGCGCCATTGACTTGAAGTGATTTTACTAACTTCTACTAGTCGCTCACCCGCAAGCGAACGGGTTCACTGTAGTATAAGTACGTATAATGACCAAGTAGTATCGAACCCAAGGGATGGTGTATATGCGAATAGATCCCTGAAGATCTACGCGTCGTAGTTAATATGAGTGTAATGTTTTTGGGTTTTTGAGAGATTAATTAAAAGACTGAATTAAACTAAGTAAACTAAAATACTATAGAAATCAAATTCACTAAGGGTTGTGTTCTAATGAGAGATGGTGATGCTTAAGATAGGAATCCCTACGTATACTAACGGAGCAGGTACATAAACAAAATAACTGTGACACACAAGAATTAACCTAAGTCTAAGAATGCAAGGTGAAAGCTCAAGATTCTAAACCCTAATACTTTACCCTAACACTCGACTTCACGAATCTACTAACGAGTTACTAGATTGTGCTTAATTAATGAGACCCTAATTTAACTAAGGTGATGCGGTCGTCCTCCTTCGCTAAACCGGTAGATGAATTAACCATTCCTAAACTCTCTCGTTAAGTCTACTCATTGTTAAAGAGTGATACAGTCGTCCTCTCTCTAACACCTTTCGAACAAAATTCAAGAGTGAAGTCTAGATTAATTTTAAGAATTCATTAACCAAGAGAATTAAAACCTAACGTCACAAGTTACTCTAATTACACACCCACAACCTACTTCTACGAGTTCATCCTACCCTAAGCATACAAGGGTTTTAGCCGGACATGGCTTTAGCAATCATAAAAGCAAAAAAAGAAACAACGAACATCAACATAATGAATTGAACGAAGAAAATACGAAACATGAACTAGGGTTTTAAAAAAAAAATACTCAGAACTGAAATTTAATTAACTAAAACGAAGTTTCAAAGCGTTCAAAGAAATCAAACTGACAGAAGAAACTAATAAACGAAAAGAAACTTGGAATTCGTATGCAAAACCTCAACAAAACGTAAATAAAGCTTGCTCCTCTCCTTCCTCTCCAAAAACTAAGTCTAAAGTGATTTCTAAAGTTCGGGGATTTTTCAAAACGTATTTGGAAGAGGTATATATAGGCAACGGGTCGAAACGGGATCTCATGGGCCGAAATTCCCGTCGAGCTCGAGTAACAAGTACTCGAGAAGACAAGCTCGAGTGTCAAATTTGTACAGAACGTGAAAATTGCTCGAGCCTCTTAGCTCGAGTAGCTCTACTCGACCGGACCTTGCTCGAGTAGTCTACTCGAGTGCCTACGTACTTGCTACTCGACCGGCTTCTGCTCGAGTGCACTACTCGAGTGCCTGAGTAGTGTTTACTCGACCGAAGCTGGCTCGAGTGCACTACTCGAGTGCCTGAGTAGTGTTTACTCGAGCTCCTTCATCTTGAGTACTTCAATGACACTTTTGCTCGCTCGAACTAATACTTCTCGTATTTCTTCCATATCTTCTCATCCGGGTATCCGTTTGAGTCGATTCGAAGTCCTACGAACTCCTCTTTTTGCCCTCTATCCATCTATAAGCATCCAAGACACGAATTTGTTAGTTTGTGAAAATAATACTCGAATGACTCTAAATACTTATATAAATCCATCAAAACAAGGGCATTTCGAGCGACGAATCATGACAATTTCACGCCTAATCAATATCCTGTTCTGTAAATTACTAAATTAGCATTGATTTATTTATGGAAAATATTTAAAGATGTGTGTGCTTCTATCACGTTAAGGGTCTGCTCCGTATTTCTTCAAGAATACAATTTATGAATTTGGTGCCTAATTGTTTTGACTCCTGTACCTAAAAGAAGTCTTAATATTATTATGGGATGCTTCTTTAGTTAGTTTGAAAAGATTTTCTTAGAGGGTCGATATAAATAATTTCAGAAGTTATTCTTTAGGGAATGCTTATTTTGTTGTGTATAAAGTTTTTACCAAATAGGCAAAGACAAAGCTTCATTCGTCATCTGTAACATTTGGGCTCAATGAGGTGTTGATTATTTTCTTTTATTTGATAAAATTTTTATTTTAAATTTTATTTTCTTTTACTATCATATGTAGGAGCCAGTTGCAAACATTTTCATCTTAATGGCATCTTCAAATTCTCTGGACTCGTCCCAAGCTGATACATCTCAGATGGAGACAATGCTGAAGCGAAAGTCAAATGATGTAGGTTGGGAGTATGGCGTGTTGAATGATCCTAATAATCTTGACAAAATACAGTGCAAGTTGTGTGGGAAGGTGATTAGGCGTGAAATTGTCATGATTCGTAGCTAGAAACGCCCTAGTTTTGGTCGAGTTTATAGAGTATTTAGAGTCAATTGAGCATCATTTCTATACATTGATAAATTTGTCTCTTTGATGCTCATAGGTGAATAAAGGACGAAAAACGGAGTTCGTGGGACTTTGAATCGACTCAAACGGATGCCCGGATGAGAAGATATTGAAGAAATACGATCGGTATTAGTGCGGACGAGGAAAAGTATCACTTGGGAGGAGCTTTGAAGTCACTCGAGCGCATTACTCGAGCGCCACCGCTCGAGCGCATCACTCGAGCGCGCAAACGTACAGAACTATTCTTGCGCTCGAGCAGCTCGAGCGCCACCGCTCGAGCGAATCACTCGAGCGCCCAAAACATACAGAGAAGATTCAGCGCTCGAGCAGCTCGAGCGCGACCGCTCGAGCGAAAGCATCATTTGAGCTACACAGCTCGAGCGGGACCGCTCGAGCGTTTTGCTCGAGCGCCCATATACTTTTGCCTCCGGATGCGTATTTTCGGCCCATTAACTCCCGTTTCGACCCGTGCCTATATATACCTCGTCCAAACACGTTTTGAAGGATCCCCGACTTTTAGAAATAATTTTAGACTTAGTTTTTGGAGAGGAAGAAGAAGAGCAAGCTTTATTTTACGTTTTGTTGAGGTTTTGCATACGAATTCTTAGTTTCTTTTCATTAGTTCCTTACTTTAAACGCTTTTAATTTCGTTTTAGTTAATTCAATTTCAGTTCTTCGTATTTATTTTCTTTTTAAACCCTAGTTCATGTTTCTTATTTTCTTCGTTCAATTCATCATTTTTATGTTCGTTGTTTCTTCTGTTGCTTTTATTTATGTTAAAACCATGTCCGGCTAAAACCCTTGCGTGCTTAGATTAGGATGAACTCGTAGAAGTAGGATGTGGGTACGTAATTAGGGTAATTCATGACGTTAGTTTTAATTCTCTTAGTTAATGAATTCTTATAATTAATCTTAACTCTACCTTTGAATTTCGTACGAAAGTGTTAGAGAGAGGACGACCGCATCACTCAATAACAATTAGTAGTCTTAACGAGAAGGTTTAGGAAAGGTTAATTCATTTACCGGTTTAGCGAAGGAGGATGACCGCATCACCTTAGTTAAATCAGGGTCTCATTAATTGAGCACAATCCATTAACTTGTTAGTGGATTAGTGAAGTCGAGTGTTAGGGTAAAGTATTAGGGTTTAGAATCTTGAGCTTTCACCTTGCATTCTTTTACTTAGGTTAATTCTTGTTTGTCACGGTTATTTTGATTATGTACCTGCTCCGTTAGTATACGTAGGGATTCCTATCCTAAGCATCACCATCTTTTATTTGAATCCAACCCTTAGTTAATTCGTTTGCTTTAGTATTTTAGTTTACTTAGTTTATTTTAGTCTTTTAATTAATCTTTCAAAAACCCCAAAAAAATCACACTCATATTAACTACGACGCGTAGATCTTCAGGGATCTATTCGCATATACACCATTCCTTGGGTTCAATAATACTTGGTACCTATACTTGCCCATACTACAGTGAACCCGTTCTCTTGCGGGGTAGCTACTAGTAGAAGCTAGTGTAGTTCGCTTCAAGTCAATGGCGCCGTTGCCGGGGATGGCGTTATATGCTCTTTGAATAGGACTTGTCGATAGCTTAGTAATTAGTAGTGAGTGATTTATTTTCTGTTTTATTTTTATTTTTAATTTTCTTTCGGCAGTTGCGTTTTGATCCGTCTGCTAGTGTTTCAGGTTTATGAAAACACGCTCACAAGACAATACGAGCGAAGAAAGGTTACCTGCGGACCCTGAGACAATAGCTAGAAGGAACCGAGCCTTCTTGAGAAGGATGAACGCTGCCGACTTAGGAAAGGAACCAATGGATATCAATAATGAGTTGGACGATGCTGCCAACGATTTCAATCAGGCAGTAGACCGAGTTGAAGGCACTGGGGTTAGTGGTAGCCAGAATCAAATTCCATTAGGGGATAGCCAGAGCCTAAACCCGGGTACACAAAACGTAGGGAACCCAGCTCAGAACCTTGTCCATAATCCTCATAACCAAAACCCTGCTTACCCACAAAACCCAAATAACCCTTTCAACAACCCAGGATACCAACATTACCCATACCCACCTTATCCTTACCCACCATATCCATATCATCCACCCCCAGTCTATAATCAACCACCTGTTTACCCACCACCACCCCAACAAGTACTAGTACCTGCTGCTATTCCTCAGCCTGTGCCCCAGAACGCAGATCAGAATATGGCAATTCGGGGCAGGTTCGCAGCACAACCACAGCGGTACTACGATGGAGTGGCTTTGCCTCCGGTTGAGGCGAACAACTTCTCGATTTCCCCGGGGATCCGAGAATCAGTTCAAAGGGGTGATCGGGAAGGAGAATCCTCATACACACTTGAGGAGCTTTCTCATGATAGCCTCCACATTTAATTATAATGGCATGTCTGAAGATGCCAAGAGGCTTAGGCTGTTCCCATTCTCATTGACGGGAATAGCCAAGGAGTGGTACGATAATACGCTCCTGCGGGGAGGTATTACCACTTAGGCCGAGCTCGAGCGTCTGTTCCTCGAGCGATTCTACCCTCCATCTAGGACGATCAAGGCTAGAATTGAGATCTCGTTCTTTCGCCAGAAGTCTGGAGAGGATTTACGCCAAGCGTGGGAGAGATACTCAAACATGCTGATCGAGTGCCCGCAGCACGGGTACAATGAGGGAGACATTATGGCGTTCTTCTATAGTGGTGCCAACAAGACAGGGCAAGACCATTTAGACGCTTGTGCGGGCGGAGCATTTTTGAACCAAGGTATAGAGAGGTGTAGGGAGATCGTGGACAACATTGTCACGAATGCCGGTGCTTGGAGTGGAGATGCAGATTTTCAGAGAGTACATCAGGTTGAAGAGGGAGAATGAACGAGAAGGCTATTGATGGCCATGATGGAGAAGATCAACAACCTCGAGTTGGGGAAGAGTTTGGGTGGAGAGCATGCAGTAGAGAATGAGAGAGTAGACCAGCCCAGTGGACAGCAAGAGGTAGCCAATTACATGGGAGGTCCGTATTACAATCAGCATGGCTATCAAGGTGGAAATCAGTATGGAAGGCCTTCTTATGGCCAACCATTTGTGCCTCCAGGCCCTCAGCCGCCTCAAAATCAATGGAGGAACACACTAGGGTATCAAGGAGGCCAGCAGCCTCCTCAAAACACATGGAGGAAAAATGAGAATTTTTCTTATGCTAACCCAAAAGCTAGTATTACTGTGCCTGCAGGTGTTGATCCGGGGTCTAAACCTCCTGGTGGAGAGGGCGGTGCATCAACCGAGGAGATGTTGAGAGCGATCCTTCAGAAAGTGGAGGAAGGTAGCAAGCGTTTGTCCTCTTTGGAGTACGATGTGAAGGAGTTGCATAAGAAAAGCGATCAACGAGATCAAGAACTCCAAAAGAGAGACATCGAGTGGAATCGAGTTCAGCAAGAGAACAACAGAAGATTCAATTCCATCGAGTACCAAATTAGCCAGATCGCAAAGTCTCAGCCAAGAGAGCCTGGCAAGTATCCATCAATGCCCGAGGATAACCCAAAGGAACATTGCAAGGCTATTGAGTTGAGAAGTGGGACCAAATATGATGGTCCCGAGATGCCTGCTGATTCTGAGACGCTCAAGGAGAAAGATGAGACAGAAGGGATAGAGTCTCAAAGTGATGGAGTTGAGGTTGAGAAGGAAGGAGTCAAGATGAAAAGTGATGATAAGAGTCAAGATGTGGATGAGACCCAGAAGAGCAAAGTGCCTGGTGAGGAAAGTAAGGAGGATGAGAGAGTTCCTAAGTGGAAAAAGGCAAAGGAAGCAAGGGAGAAAGTGAAAGAAACAGAAAGAGATGAATGGGGGTACCCAAATCTGTGATACCCGTCCCGTATCCACAGCGCTTCATGAAAAAGAAGCTTGATGAAAAATTTGCAAAATTTCTTGATGTTTTTAAACAACTTCATATTAATATTCCTTTTTATGATGCTTTGGAACAGATGCCGCATTATGCGAAGTTTCTGAAGGACTTGATCGCGAAAAGACGGCGAGTGGATGAGCCGAAGTTGGTGCAGTTGAACCACGAGGTGAGTGCATTAGTGCACAAGGCGCTTCCTCCGAAGTTGAAGGATCCCGGGAGTTTCACGATCTTATGTGACATTGGGAACGGGATCAAGAAGGGAGCGTTGTGCGACCTCGGGGCGAGCATTAATTTGATGCCCTTGTCGCTTTTCAAGAAGTTGGAAGGTGGTGAACTTCAACCCACAATGATGACGCTTCAACTTGCCAATCGGTCTATTACTCGACCTCAAGGTGTTGTTGAAGACGTCCTCGTGAGAGTTGGAGATCACATCTTTCCAGCCGACTTTGTAGTGCTAGAGATGGAGGAAGATGAGCACGTACCCCTGATCTTGGGAAGACCGTTCTTAGCTACGGCGGGGATGGTGCTAGACGTGGCAAATGGGAAGATCACGTTGAAGGTTGATGATCAAGAAGTGAAGATCTCCCTATATGAAGCCATGAAACACCCGAGGGAGGATGAGAGCTTGTATTGCATGGATGCAATTGATCCTCGTGTTGAAGACACGCCTTCTATTCCTAATCCTTCTCATATTCATGAATTTTATAATTCTTCACTTGATAATTTAACCCATGAGCATTATGTTCTTGATTATGTTGATAGGGATGAAGTGAAGAAGTTGAAGGATGAAGAGGTGAAGAAAGTGGACGTGGTCCAGTTAGAAGGGAAAGGAGGAGTTAAGAAGAAGAAGTCAAAATTCAAGAAATTGTTTAGTAAGACTCCTCCAGATAGAGGCAAGAAGGAGTTGAGACCCATAACACTTGGGAATGAGAAAAGAGGAAAGGAACTCATGATGGTGGGGCATCAAGGAAAGGAGTTCAAACACCACTCTTATGAGAGTAAGGGAGGTAAATTTGAGTATGATGTCCCATAAGCTCCTTTGAGCTTGGTCCGGCATGAGGACCTTAAAAATAGCGCTGAATGGGAGGCAACCCATTTTTATTTGCTTTCATTTATTTTTAGTGTCTTTTTATATTATTAGGGAGTTATTTTGAGTCGTATGTTTAACCTCATATTTGAGTGAGTTGCTTGTAGGCTTGTCTCTAAAGGAGTAAAGGTATCATGGAGTTACTCAGATTGAAGGAACCAACTTGAGACAAGGAAGTGTGCAAAGCTATTGAGAGAAATTGAATTATTTGGTTGAGGTAACCCACAACCCCAAACTTAGACCTCTAGCAAGGTCGAAGTTTGGGGGGGTGGAGTTTTTTATGTTTCTTGTTACATTGCACATGCATGCACACCCTTATCTTTGAGTTGAGTTTGATTGATTATTGTTTGTTGAGATACTCCTTGGGGCTATTATTAATTTGTTTTGTTACTCAATATTTTATGCCTATCAATCACCTTATGCTTGTTGATTGCTATCTTTGAGTATGATTTGATGAGTAGGGTGAATTGTGAGACTGAGTTAGGAGTTTTCTTGTGTGAGTGTTTGAATTTGAGCTGATTTGAGAGAGAACTTGTATGCTTGTGAATTTTTCTTTTGAGTACTTGTGTGATGAGAGTGAGAATTCACTAGGACTAGCATGGATGTGAAAGCTGTGAGCTTTTGAGCCTGACGAGATTTAAATGCATGATTTAATCTCTTCGTTTGTGAGTGGATCGTCACCTTAGAGGATGCTAGAACTTGCATGTGCTCTTGTTCCTTGATTGTGTCTAGTTAGATATGCTGAATGTGATCTTAGGCCATCTTTGATTTTATTGAGTCACTTAGCCAAAATTTTCCTTACCAATGATATTGAATCCCTTGTTAGCCCCTTTGAGCCTAAAGCCTATTTTATTTGCTAGCACATATGAACACTATTCCAATTCCTAAGCCTTTTTGTCCCAATTTGAGTGGAGAATAGGAAAGTATGAATATGAAGGGAGTGAATTGAGTTGAAAAAAGAAAAGGTTGTTTGTTGAGTGAATATGAGAAGAAGGTGTGATGAGGTTTTGAGATGTGGGAAGAAGAAAAAGAAAATTGAGAATGAGCAAAAAGAAAAAAATGAGCTCATGTGTTTGTGCGAAAAGAAAAAAAAGCGAAGTGATTGAAAAAGAAGTGAAAGAGTTAGAAAAAATTTAGAAGTGTTGAGAGTATGGAATTGAAAGGGTGTTGATTGAACATGTATTAAGTATTTTGTTCCTAATCTCGAAGTGCCAAAGTTTGATTTTCTATTCTCCATTCACTTTAGTCACTTTACCTTATATTGTTATCCCACCTGTCCAAAGAGCCTACATTACAACCTTGAGAAAAGTCCTTTTTGATTCGGCATTGATTTCTAGAGTATGGTCGAAGTTGAGAGCATTTACAAGCCTATGGCTGCCAATTTGTGTGATTGATTGATTGAGTGAGTCCCTTTATCATTGTTATACACTTGTGAGGGAGTGAAACACATCGTTGAGTGCACATCTATGCTTGATCTTGGTGCGTCTTATTATTGCTGCATGAGTACGATAGAAGAAAGTGAGTGAGTATACGGGTGATTAACTTTTGAAGCTTGAATTCATTAGCTTGCATGATTGATTTATTCTACTCATTCCTAACAATTTCACTTGACTTATTAGTTCATTGCTTGGGGACAAGCAATATGGTAAGTTTGGGGGGGTTGATTAGGCATGAAATTGTCATGATTCGTAGCTAGAAACGCCCTAGTTTTGGTCGAGTTTATAGAGTATTTAGAGTCAATTGAGCATCATTTCTATACATTGATAAATTTGTCTCTTTGATGCTCATAGGTGAATAGAGGACGAAAAACGGAGTTCGTAGGACTTTGAATCGACTCAAACGGATGCCCGGATGAGAAGATATTGAAGAAATACGATCGGTATTAGTGCGGACGAGGAAAAGTATCACTTGGGAGGAGCTTTGAAGTCACTCGAGCGCATTACTCGAGCGCCACCGCTCGAGCGCATCACTCGAGCGCGCAAACGTACAGAACTATTCTTGCGCTCGAGCAGCTCGAGCGCCACCGCTCGAGCGAATCACTCGAGCGCCCAAAACATACAGAGAAGATTCAGCGCTCGAGCAGCTCGAGCGCGACCGCTCGAGCGAATGCATCATTCGAGCTACACAGCTCGAGCGGGACCGCTCGAGCGTTTTGCTCGAGCGCCCATATACTTTTGCCTCCGGATGCGTATTTTCGGCCCATTAACTCCCGTTTCGACCCGTGCCTATATATACCTCGTCCAAACACGTTTTGAAGGATCCCCGACTTTTAGAAATAATTTTAGACTTAGTTTTTGGAGAGGAAGAAGAAGAGCAAGCTTTATTTTACGTTTTGTTGAGGTTTTGCATATGAATTCTTAGTTTCTTTTCATTAGTTCCTTACTTTAAACGCTTTTAATTTCGTTTTAGTTAATTCAATTTCAGTTCTTCGTATTTATTTTCTTTTTAAACCCTAGTTCATGTTTCTTATTTTCTTCGTTCAATTCATCATGTTTATGTTCGTTGTTTCTTCTGTTGCTTTTATTTATGTTAAAACCATGTCCGGCTAAAACCCTTGCGTGCTTAGGTTAGGATGAACTCGTAGAAGTAGGATGTGGGTACGTAATTAGGGTAATTCGTGACGTTAGTTTTAATTCTCTTAGTTAATGAATTCTTATAATTAATCTTAACTCTACCTTTGAATTTCGTACGAAAGTGTTAGAGAGAGGACGACCGCATCACTCAATAACAATTAGTAGTCTTAACGAGAAGGTTTAGGAAAGGTTAATTCATTTACCGGTTTAGCGAAGGAGGACGACCGCATCACCTTAGTTAAATCAGGGTCTCATTAATTGAGCACAATCCATTAACTTGTTAGTGGATTAGTGAAGTCGAGTGTTAGGGTAAAGTATTAGGGTTTAGAATCTTGAGCTTTCACCTTGCATTCTTTTACTTAGGTTAATTCTTGTTTGTCACGGTTATTTTGATTATGTACCTGCTCCGTTAATATACGTAGGGATTCCTATCCTAAGCATCACCATCTTTTATTTGAATCCAACCCTTAGTTAATTCGTTTGCTTTAGTATTTTAGTTTACTTAGTTTATTTTAGTCTTTTAATTAATCTTTCAAAAACCCCAAAAAAATCACACTCATATTAACTACGACGCGTAGATCTTCAGGGATCTATTCGCATATACACCATTCCTTGGGTTCGATAATACTTGGTCCCTATACTTGCCCATACTACAGTGAACCCGTTCTCTTGCGGGGTAGCTACTAGTAGAAGCTAGTGTAGTCGCTTCAAGTCAGAAGGTTGTGTCTGCTGGTATTCATAGACTCAAAGAGCATATTGCCCGCATTCCCGGGAATGTTTCTGGATGCACTAAGGCTTCAGCTGAAGATCAAGTGAAGTGTAAGAATGCCATAAATGAAGCAAAGAACAAAAGGTGAAGGCAGAGGCAGCGGGATCAAGACTTGAGGGATACTGTTGTCCTTGATAAAGATGCTAGTTCTATAGAAGAGAACTTGGAGACCACACAAACATCCAATTCTCTTGGCCCTATGGACAAATTTGCTACGACCATCAATCCTGAATCATCTCTAAACGTAGCAAAGACAATGAGGGAACAAACCATCAAAGATGTCATTTAGAAAGAAAGATCAAATGCTGTGAAAGATTATCTTGCTGATTGGATGTATGAAGCAGGCATATCGTTCAATGCTATAGACGTGGATAGCTTCAAGATTTTTGTAGAGGCACTTGGTCAGTTTGGTAGAGGGTGGAGACCTCCTAGTCAATATGAGTTAAGGGAGCCATTGTTGAAGAAAGCAATTGAAAGAACAAAGATAAAGTCAAACCACATGAAGATGAATGGAAACGGAATGGGTGCTCAATCATGACTGATGCTTGGAGTGACAGAAAAAGACGAAGCATCATGAATTTGTGTGTTAATACTAAAGAAGGTATCGCTTTCCTGTCTTCTAAGGAGTCTTCAGACGTGTCACATACTAGTCAAATGATATTTGACTATGTAGATGAGTGCATCGAACTTGTTGGGCCAGAAAATGTCTTCCAAATTATGACTGACAATGCATCAAATAACATGGGAGCTGCAAAGTTGTTGAAGGTGAAAAGACCAGGTATGTTTTGGACATCATGTGCTGCACACACTATCAATCTTATGCTCGAAGGCATATCAAAGCTACCTAGGTTCAAGAAAGTGTTTGATCAAGTCAAGGCTCTAACTATCTTCATCTATGCCCATCATAAGACTCTGGCAATGATGAGGTCGTTTACAAAAAAGAAAGATATAGTAAGGCCAGGAGTTACAAGATTTGCTTCTTCCTTTCTCACTTTGCAAAGTTTAGTCGAGAAAAAAGTGCAGTTGAAGGCTATGTTTACTAGCTTAGGTGGGATGCATGCAAATGGTCCAAGACTACCAAGGGAAAATCATGTTACCTTAAGAAGGTCAGAGTACATTTCATTTGATTCTTAATCTGTAGTGATGGGGCGAAAGAAAATTGATTCTGCAATCCACCTATTTGCTGCCAAATCTCACTTCAGCTCTGTTCGCCAAGTAAGCGATGTTCTTTTTTCCTCCCACAATCGCTCTTTCTCTAATTCTCTTAAGAAAAGTAATTTGATTTGCAATTCTCGGGATGAAGCTCTTGCTTTGTTTAAAAAAATGTCGAGAAACGACGCCTTTTCCTCCCCTCATAAGTTTTACCCAATTGCTTACCTGCGTGGTCCATCTCAAAGAGCATAGGCTCTTCAAAGATATCTGCAATTTGGGGATTCAGGTCAATATGTGTACGCTGAATATTTTGGTCAATACTTACTGTCATTGTCACCGTGCCGATTTGGGTTCACCGTTCTGGGCATGTTCTTCAAGCGCGGCTGTGCTCCCAATGCAATCACATTCTCCACCTTATTGAGGGGTCTTTTTGTGGAGAATAGGACTACTGAGGCACTAGAATTGTTTTTCAAGATAACCAGAGAAGACCTATGTAAGCTAAATGTTGTTCTCTATGGGACTGCCATCGATGGACTCTGTAAAAAAAAGGGAGATCCACACTGCCCTGAAGCTGTTCGACGAAATGTCTGACAAAGGCATTTCACCCAATGTTATCGTCTACAATTCTGTGATCCGTGGCTTGTCTAGTTTGGGTCAATGGGAGCAAGTTAACATGTTACTAGGGGAGATGATAGATCGCAAAATATATCCGGACGTGTTTACATTTAATGGTATTGTTGATGCCCTTTGTAAGAAAGGGTTGTTCCGTGAAGCTGAAGATGTACTACTCCTGATGATGCAGCAAAATGTGGTTCCAAATGTAGTCTCCTACAACATGTTGATGCAGGAATATTGTTCACAGGGACGACCGGATGATGCTAGGAAAGTTTTCAATTTCATGTGCAGCATGGATGTCACTCCTGATATATGCAACTATAACACTCTAATCAATGGATATTGCACCATGAACAAGACTAACGATGCCATCAAGTTGTTTCTCGAGATGCAGTGTAAAGGGTTGAGGCCGAATGTGGTTACATATACTTCTTTATTATGGGGATTGTTTCGAGTTGGTAGATGCTCCATTGCACTAGAATTCTTTGATGAGTTGCAAGTTGTTGATTTAAAACCGGACTTCTATACGTACTGTAATTTGCTTCACGGATTGCGCCAGAATCAACGTGTTAAACAAGCATTCGTGTTGTTTGATGGGTAAATTGCAAGGATGGTCCCATGAGAATTTGCACTTGACAGATTTGGTCCCATGTTCTTTTTTTGTCCCATTTTTAGCAGAAAAGGTCCCATCCGTTAAATATTTTATAGTTTTCTATGGAATACTGGATGGAAAAACCTTTTAAACTTGATTTTTGGAGGAAAATGGGTCAGCTTTTGAAATTAACAATCATTTCAATGTAAAATGCAAGTATGGAGGTGATTCTGCAACTTTAGTTCGTAGATTTTAAGAAGTTGGAAATTAATTATTTTTAAGTTGAGAATTATACGCGCGAGTTTTTTGCAGAAAACTAACGGGTGTGGGCCTCATGCTCGTTAATCCATTATTTTTTTACGAAAAAATCGTATGGGACTATTTGCGCTAAAAAAATGACCAAATTCATGAGGACCAATTCTTATGGGATCATTTCTGCAATTTCCCCATTGTTTGATGAATTGTAGAGCAAAGGAGAACATCTTCATATTGTTTACTATAGTATCCTCATGGATGCATTATGCCGAGATGGAAAACTTCTTGCAGCTCACGCTACGTTTAATGATCTTCATTTGCGAGGGTTAGAACCTGATGTGGTGACATACACCATCCTAATAAATGGATGCTGTCGAAATGGGCTACTTGAGGAAGCTAGGAAAGTTTTTAATTCCATGTTAAGCAAGAATTTCGCTCCTAACGTTCACAGCTATACCAGATGTAGCAAATATGCATCTCTAATACAAGGGATGTTTCTTATAGGTAGATGTTCCACTGCACTAGAGCTTTTTCATGAGTTGCAAGTTGTCGGTTTAAAACCGACCTTTCATACGTATTCTAATTTGCTTCACAGATTGTTCCAGAATCAACATGTTAAACAGGCATTCATGTTGTTTGATGAATTGGAGTGAAAATGAGAGCATCTTCATATCTCTTACTATAGTATCCTCATGGATGCATTATGCCGAGTTGGAAAAATTTGTGCAGCTGAAGCCATGTTTAATGATCTCCATTCGAGAGGATTGGAACCCAATGTGGTGACTTACAACATCCTAATAAATTGGCACTGCAAAAATGTGTCACTCCAGGAAGCTATAAACCTTCTTTTGGAGATGGAACAAGCAAGTTTGATGCCGGATGTGATTACATACGCTACTATGTTGAGAGGTTATTTTAGAAGGAAAAAATATGATGAAGCAGCAAATTTGGTGGAGGAAATGGATGCAAGAGGAATCTGCCCTAATTCATCTGTGTTGGGGATGTTGCTTAATCTGCAGGAGAAGGTGGAAGGTAGTAATATTACTCTCTAAAAAATTATTCGGAGGTTGACTTGTTCAACTAGTTTAGAAGATAAACTGATAGTGATAAATTCGAATGAGAGAGTGTGGTTACAATAAAAGTTAATGTTGATTAGTTTTTGAGTAGTCCGGACAAAGCTTTTTTACTCTTGTGGTGAAAATCAATACTTGTTTTTTTAACAATTGTGTCGTAATTGTTGCACAATAGTGTGTTATTTTATTAGGTGTTTGATCTAACGTAGTTAAAGATATGTGGGAATACTGAATATCTTGTGTGCCACCTCAGGAAGGCTTGTGTGGTTGTAGTGAATGTCGTATATTACTTATGTTAATCAGATGATATACCCGTCTTAATCCATAATATGCATGACTAATATGGCGAAGACTAAAGTAAGTTGATTTCGTGTTATGGTGCTTAAAAATATGGAGCTAAACTTGGCTAATTACCAGCTAAAAATAAGTCATTTATTGCAATGGTTGAAGACGAGGACACCATTTTTCCCACACAAGCTACAACCAATAACATTGGCTTTTTGACTTAGTTGATATCACCTAATATTCTTTTTATATGACTTTGAATGTGCAAAATATCAATTAGTCTTCATTCTTGGTGTATTTATAGAGGCTTGACTAGCTTCAGTCCTTATCACTTGAAATTATGGTGAAACTAAAGCTGTTGAATTTGCTTGGTTTTTAAAATCTTTTTATGCCATCTTATTAGTGCTTTTCGATTTTCAGTTTCTATTAGACAAGAATGTTTACAGTTTCAGTGTTTGAATCTATTCTTAGTGAACTTTCTAGTTGAATAAGCTCCCTTAATCTGCACACTTCGCTTGAAAGACTTGTGTTGTGAATTTGTTGAATTCTTCTTGATGACATCTCTAATTATGTGCTTCCTCATTTTCACCTATAAAATGCTAGTGCTACTGATAGATGTTAAGAGAGAATTAACTCTCTAAACAATGTTAAGCAATAAATTCAATCATTATAGAAGGTGAATTACTTTTTGTTGTACCACTAGAGCTAATGCCAAAGCCGCCGTAAAATGCAATGACAAGGAAGATGTTACCATTTTGATTCACGCATTTATGAAGTTGGACTTATCGGTAGGCCTGGCCGGTAGTACTACCTATTAGACATGGAACATTAATTTTATTGCGATAACATCTCTATATTTGAAAAGTATCTGAATTGATATAATTGTTGTGTGTATCATAGTCTGCTAACAATGCAGCATATCACAAATTGGACCCGAGTTTGGGAATTCATCTTCACATAAATTGGAATTCAATATTTGTGTGGCATCTGCATATATGGAATTCAACCAGAGAACTAATTACTACTCCCTCATCGTCCCGGATCAACTTGCACTTGAATGGGCACAAGTTTTTTTTTTAAAAAAAAAATTACTTTTTTGAATAAAGTAGTGACATAAGGATAAGTATGTGTATATATTTGTGTGTGCACACATATCAATATTTCCAATTTTGGAGTGTGCAAGGTCTTTTGGGACGAACCGAAAAAGAAAGTGTGTCAGTTGCTCTCGAACAGAGGTAGTATTGTATGAAATCCTTCTTTTGCTTGCTCTAGCCAATAATACTATTTCTTTATGTAAATAGGTTGATGCCTTGTGGCTGTTTCCTTTCCCTCTCACTCTTTCTAAGATAGTTTGCACAAATTTGTGGAGATTGTTTAGAATATGAATTTGAACTAGAGTGAAAATTGGAGCATAAATACTTTTCTGAGGAATTTATTTGTGATTAATTTTAGTCGAATACTTGTATGTTTTTATATAATGACTTGCATTTTTTTAACATTGGAAACAAGTGAATCTGTATTAGTTTTTGTTTCAAGTATTGCAAATTTTGGATGGCTTAATGAGAGTAATCTACTACGATAAGCGAAAAAAGAAAGTCCGGTGTTGGATTCATTTTATTGCTGATGATATTATTCCTACACCATTTTGAACCATCGCTTTGGAAGTTCTATTAGCCCTATATGCTTTCAACTAGACGAGCTGATATTTACAAAATTTGGATCCTAAGATTATCAAAACTAGTATGTATATTTGTTGTTTTTCTAAAGGTATGCTTGTTAAGAGACTCAACTTGAAGAATTGTAAGTAACCTTCTCGATCTTTAGTGCAGTGTTATTCCTTAGCTATTGAAATACATTTATTTTTCCTGTCTAAAGGTAGGATTTTAGTCTTAGTTTTGATAGGCAATAAGATTGTGCCCATTTTTGCTTCAGGAGTAGTAAATTATTCAGTGCGTTTGACGGGACTGGCTTTATGTTAGAATGATGTATGATTAGTAATTCGAGGACATTTGATATAGATGCATGGTGGCAATAGCAGAGTGGTTTTTTTTGTATTTGTTTGAGAAATAAGCAATGTTGATCCTCCATTCATTCTTACGTGAGAATATATATGCTGCTTACTCCTCTTTAATTATATTGGCATGGGATTGGGTGCTGAGATATTGTGGTTAATGAGTTTTACAATTATCCTGTATCTTATAGATTAATGATGATAACAGAAAAACCCTCTCATAATGTATGCAAAATGTGGATTATCAACTAAGTCTAAGCCCATGAGAAGCCGAGTTCACTAACCAAGCTGCTTTCGCATGGACTTCTCAGCGTCGAGCAACAAAATTCATCAACCCTGCTTTCCATCTTCCCAAACTGAAGGTAAATCTTGATTCCATCATTACTTTACTGATTCTTGATTTTAGAGAAAAGCCGCCATTGCCTTCTTATAGCTTTAGTAGTGGTTATTCATTTAAATATATAAAATCACCCGATCATTCAGTTTTTCATTGTCTTTAAGTCATGAGTTTGGTTACACTGATTTTTTAGAATTTATTGAAATTTTGAATATGTTAAAATCTTCATTCGGCATGCTGCTCGTTTGGCAAGTCTCAAGACTTGCCACACTGTTACTTACAAAAAGAAGCAAAAGGTGATTTCTGAGGCTTCATTCTTGTTGCCTTTTGTTTCTTGTCTTTATCCTGACACTCCAATTAAGTACCTTGTACATCATTTGAACAAATGGAGTTTGATGTTACTAATAGTATTGGTGAGGTTGAAGCTTTAACTTGTTATCTTTGTCAAATTCTAATGGTTGGAAGAAATGAGTTGGAAGCGGATGCTGAAAGGTCGAAAAATTCAAGAGCTTCAGCAATGATCAACAAATGCATCATGTAGTTAGATAGCAACACACATATTTCCCGTTTGAACTTGATAATATCTCGTGATTCATTCAACCATGCCTCTTCTCGCTTGTTTTCAGAAATCCGTAGCCATATGCTAGAGAAGAACGCTCTCATCAATCCATTTCTTGACAATCATTACTATCAACCCTCTCTTTCAACTCATCAAAAACCAATGCCCGAATCGCTTTACTACATTCTGTAAATGACCCAAGCTGCCACCTGATTTTATTAATCAGCTATGAAATAAACTGAATGTTTAGTATATTTTATTTTAGACAATAATTTTAATTAACTAGTAAAAGCTTGATTTGGGCTGTTACGTTACACCAATGACAAATAGTTTTTCTTGGTCCCGTAATTTATTAAATCGTCCAATTTAGGTCCCTTTTTTTCGAAAAGTAAAAAACAATGATTTTTTTGGCACATACTAAACAACGGCGTTCCTGCAAAATTGAGACCAAATTTGGACGATTCAATAAGTTATAGGTCCAAAATTAAAAAAATAAATTTTGTAAAGGTACGGGAGCAATAAACTATTATTCTCTAATTTCATGCATAGACAATTCAATTCAAGCCATGTACACTTCAACAATTCTTCCAAATATCTTCCCAAATGATTTTTTTTGTTTGTTTATCCATTGGTTCTGTTAAATTAGTCATGGGCTAATCCCCAAATGCTTTGGGTGTTTGAATTATGATGTAATTAGTGTTATAATGTTAATTTAGTTTGGATAATGCTATTGACTTGGTTTTGTTGTTTCTATTATTGTAGATTAATGGATTAGGTTTAGTAGCTCTTATTAGATTGATTTGTGGTGCAACGAGAGTTGCGTGGTGTTAGTCGACCTTGTAGTGAAGAATTTGATTAATTAATTGAATTTGAATAGTAGTTTACTTAACCGAGAGAGAGTAAACGGCTTAGATTACCATTAATAGACATTAGGTACCTCAATATAAGGGTTTAGGTGCTTAGTGAAGGGGGAATACTTGGAGTGCGTCGCGTGCTTCAAGTTATTCACTATTTTAAGTGATTTTGGTAGCTAATTAAGTGCTAGTTAGTTCAATTGATCATTCAAGCCTCAAAGGGGATCGGTACCCAATATAATAGTGATAGCTCTTAGTTAGAACCAACAAAATAGCATATGAAAAGCGAGATTAACATACGTAGCAATGATTCAGTCATAAGGACGACACCCGAAGCATTACTCTCAACTTGCACTTCTCAGGAAATTTTACTTGCTTTCTAGTTTAAATTGCGTGCTCGTTATTTTTTAGTTCGATTATTGTCTTTAAATTTCAATTAGCATAAAAAACCAAAAACATGACGCTTCTATAACTCCATGACAATTCGTAATTTTAGAAATTCACCGGTCCACTAGGTCTTTGGATCGATAACACATGGTCGTTTACTTACACACACTTCGATCTCATCCGTTTTTGAGACGCATTTATTTGCTTGTCTAAAAGTGCAAAATTACGAAAAAGTCACGAACTCATTATAGTAACATTGAACAGTTGAATTCAAGATACATGAATAAATGAATGCTAATATAATTTGGTGCAGTAAAATTATTTGTACATCCTAAAAGAAGGTTTGTTGTTTGTGCTGGTAAGAAACAGGTGCTATTTTTATGTTGAAATTTTCTCTGGAAGCAATAAATGAAGCCGCGAATTTACCTTTTCAGAGTTGCATTACAATTAAACGAGTCACCGAATCCATACAAGAGATCAACCTTCGACAAAAAGCCAATTCAAGCGCCTAATCCTAAGTAATAATAAATCGCGAAAATGCACTTTATTAAACTTTTGACTTTTGAATTTCATCCTATAATTTACAAAATTTGTGTTTTTGTCCTATTACCTGCTTTATTAGGTAACTCATCCGATAAATCTGACGTGACATTTTGAATTTCGTTCTATAACTTATAAAAAATTAGTATCACTTCAAATTTACTAGTAGAGTTACCTTGTGTAACAGACAATAGGACAAAAGACATAGTTTTTTTTATAAGTTGTAAGAGAATATTAAAAATTTCAAAGTTAACAAGACGAAAACCAAAGTCAACCAAAGTTAAAGAACAAAAATATATAATTTCCCTAATAAATCAAGCAGTTTTTACAAATTTCTTTCTACATTCAAATGATATCAAGAGACTTTACGTTGAAATTACTAGGACATACTGATACATTTCTCATCAAAGATGTTAGCTTTATAATCAGATAGATGACACTAGCCTTCACTTCCAACCACATAATATTGACAATACTCTGTCACTACAAAAAAAGTCTTAAATAAAGAGGGCACTTAAAGAGGGGAAAAATTGCCCTCGTCCTTAAAGAGGGCCGAGACGAGGGCAAATAAAATTAGAGCGAGGCGAGGGCGTAGATGAGGGTTCAGGCCCCCTCTTTAGTTGGCGAGCGCACGCCCCTCACCCAATTAAAATTTCAGCGAGCCGAGGGCGGGGCCCCTCGTGAGTTGGCGAGCGCGCGCCCCTCGCCCGGTTCAGCGCTTCAGCGAGCCGAGGGCTTTACGCTCGTGAGTAGGCGAGGGTTGTGCCCTCGTGAGTTGGCGAGCGCCTGCCCCTCGTCCCCGTTAAAATCCAGGTAGTTACCGAGGGGGTTTACCCTCTTTAACCCCCTCGGTAAAGTTTAATATAAATACTCCCCACCCACCATTAACCTCAGCGAAAAACCCTCTTCCTCCACCATTTCCAGCCGCCGCCGCCCCTCCCTGCAGCGCCGCCGTCGCCGGAAACGCCACTCCACCGGTCGGGTTTTGGCCTACTCGTCCCTGTGAACATTTCTACGGTAACATTTTTAATTTTAATCGGCTAATTTGTTAATTAAATTGTTTGTAAAATTAATGCAAATTCATGTGTATATATATATATTTATATGTATGTATATATATGTATAGTTGTTAATTAGTTGTTAATTATGTAGTGTTTAACTTGTTAATTTAATTAGTATGTAATTAATTATAAATTTGATAATATTATATTTATATGAATTAGAAATAATTATATCAATGTTTGTTGTGTTAAATTTAATTTTAATTGCATGATATATTTAATTAATTTTATATGTGTTGAATATTCATGTGTTCGATTATCTACATTAATTATTTATTTGATGAATGATGTATATATAGTTATATATATATTTAAAGTATAATTAATTAATTATGTTGGAATGGAGGGGGTTGATGAATATTGTTGGTTGTTTGCTAGCTGTAGAATGTGCGTTCCGACTTGATTAATTTTAATTAAGTCGGAAATGGATGCACTATAAGATCTTAGTTAACTGGAGAATGCGATAATAATAAACGAAACTCTGCCGAAAATTTTAGATTAACTATATTAAATTAACAATAGGATAAATATAATGGATTTATATATTAATTTTTTATTAAATTTTGAATATTCTTTAATTTGAAACAGATTATAATATGAGTTATTCAAGTCGTAATTGGATGTATGGTCCAAGAACAATTAATGGAATGATAGCTCCCAACTTTCTTAGTGGTCTTGAATCGTTTATACAATTCGCAACTAGCAATCCTGATTGGATGAGTGAAGGAGATATTAGGTGTCCCTGCTCGAAATCTAGATGTAGGAACCAAAGGTTTAGAGCATCAATTGACGTGAAATCACATTTGTATATAAATGGGTTTTTGCCCAATTATCACAATTGAATTTTACACGGTGAACAAAATTGGGGTCATCTACCACACCAAAACTATGATCAGTCGACTTCGTACGGAGTAGATGATACTGTAGGGTCTACCTCGTACCATGACATGATCACAGATCTAACTGGTCCTAACCTTCATTTTGGAAATGTGGAAGATGAACCCGTTAATGAGGAGCCCCCAAATGAGCATGCTGCTCAATTTTATGACATGCTTCGTGCAGCAAACCAGGATTTGTATCCTGGTTGCAAAACACACTCACAATTGTCATTCAACGCCCGACTGTTGAACATTAAAACTGAAAATAGACTGTCTGAGAGAGGTTATAATCAAGTTGTTGACTTGATTCGAGAAATTGTTCTTCCTGAAAATCTAGTGCCCAGGAAATTTTCTGATAGCAAACAACTAATGAGTGGGATGGGTCTTCTAGTAGAGAGGATTGATTGTTGTGCACAGAATTGTATGATATATTGGGGTAATGATAGTGAACTTGAACATTGTAAGGTTTGTGGTCATCCACGGTTTAAACCCCGTAAGCATGGTGTTGATGGCCAATGGAAAAGAGAAAGCCTTACAAGGAGATGTTCTACTTTCCTATCATTCCTCGACTGCAAAGATTGTATCAGTCTGTTGTTACTGCAAAAGATATGACATGACATGCAAGTTGCTCTAACGATGATTTCGGTGTTATGCGTCACCCTGCAGACTCATTGGCTTGGAAACACCTGGATAATTCGTATCCTGAATTTGCTTCCTAGATTCGGAACATAAGGTTGGGCCTAAGCACCGATGGTTTTCAACCATTCGGACAGTCTGGGAAATAATATTCTTCATGGCCAGTGATAGTGACACCGTACAATCTACCTCCTTGGTTGTGTATGAAAGATCAATTCATGTTTCTTACGGTATTAGTACCTGGTCCTAAAAATCCTAAGGATAAATTGGATATTTTTACAGCCGTTGATTCGTGATTTGATGTATTTTTGGGAAATTGGGGTGGAAACGTACGATGTTGCTACAAAGCAAAATTTTCTAATGCGAGCTGCACTAATTTGGACCATCAGTGACTTTCCAGCTTACTCAATATTGTCTGGATGGAGCACTGCTAGACGAACAGCTTGTCCTTACTGTGGAGAATACACTGATGCTTTCACTCTGAGGCTCATACGTAAACAGTCGTGGTTCGATAACCATCGTAAATTCTTACATAGACACCATCCGTATCGGAGAAACAAGACTTCATTCAGAAAGAATGTGATAGTGGATGACCCACCACCACCCATTCGATCAGGTGAATCACTCCTAAATGAAATCAATTGGGTGGGATGTCGAAAAGTGACAGAAGATGGTGTCGAGGCCCACAACAAGAGATTTGAAACTGGTTGGAAGAAGAAAAGTATTTTCTGGGATTTGCCGTATTGGAGTACCTTGTTGATCCGTCATAATCTGGACGTGATGCACATTAAAAAAACTTCTTTGTTAATTTGTTCTACACTGTAATGAATGTGGAAGGGAAAATAAAGGACACGAATAAGTCCAGAGATGAACTTAATGAATATTGTCGTCGTCCATCACTTGTGAAATGTCTACGTACAGGAAAGTACCCCAAAGCTTGTTATTCACTTGATAAGAGACAAAAGGATGTTGTGTGCAGATGGGTAGATGAGCTAAAGTTTCCTGATAACTATGTGTCCAACCTGTCTCGAACTATTGACTTGACAAAATTAAAAATATTTGGGTTGAAGAGTCATGATTGTCATGTGTTTATGCAGAGGCTACTCCCGATTGCTTTCCGTGAAATTCTTCCACAGAACGTATGGAAAGCTATAACTGAAGTTTGTTTATTCTTCAAGGAGTTGACTTCTACAACGATTACAGTTGAGAACATGACTCGGTTGGAAGTAGATATTCCGCTGATCTTGTGCAAGTTGGAACGTATATTTCCGCCCAGCTTCTTTAATTCGATGGAGCATCTACATGTACACCTTGCATACGAAGCACGAGTGGCTGGTCCTGTACAATGCAGATGGATGTATCCATTTGAGAGGTAATCTACAACTTTCAAGTATTTGAACAATTAGCGGTTATTATACTCACTATTGATGCTTCTGGTTAGGTATCTTCACAATTTAAAACTCAGTGTGGGTAACAAGGTTCATGTTGAAGCTTCGATCGCAAATGCATATCTAACAAAAGAAGTATCAATTTTCTGTTCCCACTACTTTGAGGATCATGTTCTGACGAGGCGTCATAATGTACCTTGTAATTACGATGGTCGTGGCGCCGAAGAACCCCAACCCGGTACTCTGTCAATATTTATACCTCCTGGACGACCACTTGGACAGAAGAATACAAGATATATTGTAGACGAAGAGAAAAATACAGCTCACACCTACGTGTTACTGAATTGTAACAAGGTGCAACTGTATGTTGAGTAAGTTAATATTCAACATCGTCCATCTATAATTATTACAAAACATCATTATAATGATAATATTGTACATCTTCCCTCTTGTAGTATGTTTATGCATCAACTTCAAAGTGTTCAACCGAATCTCTCTAGGGCTGAACAAGACGATAAACTTCAACATCAGTTTGCGTTATGGTTTGAACAAGTTGTGAGTCAAGTTGATAAAATTATATAAATAATAAAATATATACATAGACTCAGGATTAAATATTTTGTCAACTATAGGTTAAGGTAAACAATATTCAGAACCAGTGGATACGTGATCTCTCCCGCAGTCCTGTAAGTTGTGTTACCACATATCCTGGGTATTACGTGAATGGATACAAATTTCACACACGCACTTATGGTGAATCAAAATCGACTGTGAACAGTGGAAGGGGACAAACTATGATTCAGATGAGAATGATTTCTATGGGATCCTTGAAGAAGTATTACAGTTGGAATACCCTGGACGACTTGAGAAAAAGGTGGTTATGTTCAAGTGCGAGTGGTATGATCCTACCGTGCCAAATGGAACAAGAATACATCCTAACTACAAACTTGTGGATGTTAATCGGAGAAGACTACATGTCCGTTATGATCCTTTTGTATTAGCAAACCAAGCCACTCAAGTTTACTATTGCGAATACTCGGGGGTGCGAAATCATGAATGACTTGCTGTTTGCAAAGTCAAACCGAGATCCTTAGTGGAAATTGATAAAAGG
The DNA here is from genome assembly GCA_947034835.1 of Ballota nigra. NCBI lineage: Eukaryota > Viridiplantae > Streptophyta > Magnoliopsida > Lamiales > Lamiaceae > Ballota > Ballota nigra. Next base: position 12,770,136 of record OX344729.1, read on the forward strand.
AATGAACAAGAGCTACCCCCGTTCCAAGACGATGAGATTGATTCACAAATGAATAATGTGCAAATAGACAGTGATTCTATCGTGTTGGCAGATGTCAGTGGTGCACTAATTCAAATTGAGAATGATGATGTAGAAGAAGAAGAAGAAGAAGAAGAAGAAGAAGAAGAAGAAGAAGAAGAAGAAGAAGAAGAAGAAGAAGAAGAAGAAGAAGAAGAAGAAGAAGAAGAAGAAGAAGAAGAAGAAGAAGAAGAAGAAGAAGAAGAAGAAGAAGAAGAAGAAGAAGAAGAAGAAGAAGAAGAAGGAAGAAGAAGAGGAAGAGGAAGAGGAAGAGGAAGAGGAAGAGGAAGAGGAAGAGGAAGAGGAAGAGGAAGAGGAAGACGATGATGATGATGAACATAATTCATACTCAAATGAAGATTAAGTAGTTTAGTAATTGCTATCTCGATGTTAGAAATTATTTAATGTGTACACCTAAACTTTGATTGATTGATCATTTATGTGATAATATGTTATTATATTAATTGCTATCTCGGTGTTATAAATTATAATGTGTACACCTAAACTTTGATTATTTTCTCACATATATCTCAGTGTTTAAAATTTTACGGAGTACAGGTTGCGGGGGTGGAGGCCGATCTTGTGGGGCGTGGAACACAGTGCCTATACCACACATACCAGTGCCAGTTCTGTTGATCCCCACGACTGATGACGAGAAAGTTGAGCAGTATACCGACTCGAATTCTAAAGAACAGTCGGATTAACAAATGGTCGGACAGAGACTAGATGTGTATATTGCATACGAAACATATGTTAGACTTACTATTTTCAGGTATTTTGAGGAATATATATCCGTGAATATTAATTATGTATTACAAATTTGTTTTGCAGCTTGATGCCTTCGAATCCGGTCTCCAAGCTGATCAGACGTATCATGGCTGGACATATGGAGTTGGGTGCCTTCACCTTCAGGATGATATCCGAAGAAAGGCTGTAGGAGTACTGGGAGACATTTCAGGTCTATATTAATTTGATTTATAATGATATTATTGTATGACATAATAACATATTTGTTTATCAGAAAGAGACTAGGTGGGATCCTACTGTCACTTCAACACAGTATGTGCATCACTTGTTCCTGAGAAGGGCTGCTGAAAGATATGTAGATCTTTTGAACTCTGTGAAAAAAAAGAGAGTTGAAGGGTAAGAAGCCACAGTGGGATACAAAAGTGTGGAAGGCCTTGTTCGCGTATTGGGACAGAGATGACGTGAAAGTCAAATCCGCACAATGTAGACTGAATAGACTATCTGAGCCTGCTGGCCCGGGTACTGGCATCTCCACCCATAAAGGTGGATCTCGTGGTGCCTTCGAGGTTGCTCTGGATATTGTAAGTCATTTGTTGATACCATCTTCGGTAAAGTTTTATAATATGTATACATATTTTAAGTTTTAATCATCATGTTCTAAATTATAGGAGAGGAAGAAGGGACGCCCCACCACAGATTGGGAAACTGGAGCACTTCCACTACCGTGGTCCAGGACAGTATACATACGGTCTTATATCTGATACATTGGTAACTATTCTTGTTACATTTTAAAATAATATGAATATTTAAGAATATTTAAATATCTAGAAAAATAATTCTCTAAAAAAATGTGCAGGCTGATGTACTGATTAGGCGTGAAATTGTCATGATTCGTAGCTTGAAATAACCCAATCTTGGTCGAGTTTATAGAGTATTTAGAGTCATTTGAGCATTATTTCTACACGTTGATGAACTTGTCTCTTTGATGCTCATAGGTGAATAGAGGACGAAAAACGGAGTTCGTAGGACTTTGAATCGACTCAAACGGATGCCCGGATGAGAAGATATTGAAGAAATACGATTGGTATTAGTGCGGACGAGGAAAAGTATCATTTGGGAGGAGTTGGAGGTCACTCGAGTGACTAGGTCGAGCGCCCCCGCTCGAGCGCTTAAACTTACAGAACTATTCTTGCGCTCGAGCAGCTCGAGTGCCACCGTTCGAGCGAATTGCTCGAGCGCCCAAAACATGCAGAGAGATTTCAGCGCTCGACCGGCTCGAGCGGAACCGCTCGAGCGATTGTGTCATTCGAGCTACACAGCTCGAGCGGGACCGCTCGAGCGTTTTGCTCGAGCGCCCATGGATTTTTGCCTCCGGATGCGTATTTTCAGCCCATTAACATCCGTTTCGACCCGATGCCTATATATACCTCTTCCAAACATGTTTTGAAGAACAAGACATCATATCCCCGAACTTTAGAAATAATTTTAGACTTAGTTTTTGGAGAGGAAGGAGACGAGCAAGCTTTATTTACGTTTTGTTGAGGTTTTTCATACGAATTTTAGTTTCTTTTCAATTCGTAGTTTCTTTTCATTAGCTTGATTACTTTAAACGCTTTTAATTTCGTTTTTATTAATTCAATTTCAGTTCTTCGTATTTATTTTCTTTAAACCCTAGTTCATGTTTCGTATTTTCTTTCTTCAATTCATCATGTTTATGTTCGTCGTTTCTTCTATTGCTTTAATGTTTGTTAACGTCATGTCTAGCTAAAACCCTTGCATGCTTAGGGTAGGATGAACTCGTAGAAGTAGGATGTGGGTACGTAATTAGGGTGATTTGTGACGTTAGTTTTAATTCTCTTGATTAATGAATTCTTATAATTAATCTGAACTTTACCTTTGAATTTAGTACGAAAGTGTTAGAGAGAGGACGACCGCATCACTCAATAACAATTAGTAGTCTTAACGAGAAGGTTTAGGAAAGGTTAATTCATCTACCGGTTTAGCGAAGGAGGACGACCGCATCACCTTAGTTAAATTAGGGTCTCATTAATTAAGCACAATCCATTAACTTGTTAGTGGATTAGTGAAGTCGAGTGTTAGGGTAAAGTATTAGGGTTTAGAATCTTGAGCTTTCACCTTGCATTCTTTTACTTAGGTTAATTCTTGTTTGTCACGATTACTTTGATTATGTACCTGCTCCGTTAGTATACGTACGGATTCCTATCTTAAGCATCACCATCTCCCATTAGAAAACAACCCTTAGTTAATTCGTCTGCTTTAGTATTTTAGTTTAATTAGTTTATTTTAGTCTTTTAATTATTCTTTCCAAAACCCAAAAATATTACACTCATATTAACTACAACGCGTAGATCTTCAGGGATCTATTCGCATATACACCATCCCTTGGGTTCGATAATATTTGGTCCCTATACTTGCCCATACTACAGTGAACCCGTACTCTTGCGGGGTAGCTACTAGTAGAAGCTAGTGTAGTTCGCTTCAAGTCAATGGCGCCGTTGCCGGGGATGGCGTTGTATGCTTTTGAATAGGACTTGTAGATAGCTTAGTAGTTAGTAGTGGGTGATTTAATTTCTGTTTTTATTTTTATTTGTATTCAATCGGCAGTTGCGTTTTGACCCTTCTGCTAGTGTGTCAGGTTTATGAAAACACGCTCACAAGGCAATACGAGCGAAGAGAGAATACCGTTGGACCCTGAGACAATAGCCAGAAGGAACCGAGCTTTCTTGAGAAGGATGAACGCTGCCGACTTAGGAAAGGAACCAATGGATATCAATAATGAGTTGGACGATGCTCCCAACGATTTCAATCAGGCAGTAGACCGAGTTGAAGGCACTGGAGTTAGTGGTAGCCAGAATCAAATTCCATTAGGGGATAGCCAGAGCCTAAACCCGAATACACGAAACGTAGGGAATCCAGCTCAGAACCTTATCCATAATCCTCATAACAACCCTGCTTACCCACAAAACCCAAATAACCCTTTTAACAACCCAGTATACCAACATTACCCATACCCACCTTATCCTTACCCACCATATCCATATCATCCACCACCACTCTACAACCAACCACCAGTCTACAACCAACCACCTGTTTACCAACCACCACCCCAACAAGTACCAGTACCTGCTGCTAATCCTGACCACGTTCCTCAGAACGTAGATCACAATATGACTATTCGAGAGAGGTTTGCAGCGCAGCCACAACGGTACTATGATGGAGTGGCTTTGCCTCCTGTTGAGGCAAACAACTTCTCGATATCCCCGGGGATTTTAAAGCTGCTTACCGAGAATCAGTTCAAGGGGGTGATCGGGAAGGAGAATCCTCATACACACCTGAGGAGTTTTCTCATGATAGCCTCCACATTTAATTATAATGGCATGTCTGAAGATGCCAAGAGGCTTAGGCTGTTCCCATTCTCATTGACGGGAATAGCCAAGGAGTGGTACGATAATACGCTTCCGCGGGGAGGTATTACCACTTGGGCTGAGCTCGAGCGTCTGTTCCTCGAGCGATTCTACCCTCCATCTAGGACGATCAAGGCTAGAATTGAGATCTCGTCCTTTCGCCAGAAGCAAGGAGAGGACCTACGTCAAGCGTGGGAGAGATACTCAAACATGCTGATAGAGTGCCCGCAGCACGGGTACAACGAGGGAGACATTATGGCATTCTTCTATAGTGGTGCCAACAAGGCGGGGCAAGACCATTTGGACGCTTGTGCGGGCGGAGCATTCTTGAACCAAGGCATAGAGAGGTGTAGGGAAATCGTGGACAACATTGTCACGAATGCCGGTGCTTGGAGTGGAGATACAGATTTTCAGAGAGTGCATCAGGTTGAAGAGGGAGAAGGAACGAGAAGGCTACTGATGGCCATGATGGAAAAGATCAACAACCTCGAGTTGGGGAAGAGTTTGGGTGGAGAGCATGCAGTAGAGAATGAGAGAGTAGACCAACCCAGTGGACAGCAAGAGGTAGCCAATTACATGGGAGGTCCGTATTACAATCAGAATGGCTACCAAGGTGGAAATCAGTATGGAAGGTCTTCTTATGGCCAACCATTTGTGCCTCCAGGCCCTCAGCCACTTCAAAATCAATGGAGGAACACACAAGGAGTTCAAGGAGGCCAGCAGCCTCCTCAAAACACATGGAGGAAGAATGATAACTTTTCTTATGCTAACCCAAAAGCTGGTGTTACTGTTCCTGCAGGTGTTGATCCGGGGTCTAAACCTCCTGGTGGAGAAGGCGGTGCATCAACCGAGGAGATGTTGAGAGCGATCCTTCAGAAGGTGGAGGAAGGGAGCAAGCGGTTGTCATCCTTGGAGTATGATGTGAAGGAGTTGCATAAGAAGGGTGATCAACGTGATCAAGAGCTCCAGAAGATGAATGTTGAGTGGACTAGAACTCAACAAGAGAACAATCGAAGGTTCACTTCTTTAGAGATCCAGATGAGCCAGATTGCAAAATCAGTGAATAGAATGCCGGAGGGGAACCCGAAAGAGCAGTGCAAGGCGATCCAGCTGAGAAGTGGAACCAACTATGAAGGTCCTCAGATGCCTGCTGATTCTGAGACGCCTCAAGTTGAGAAGGGGATTGAAAGTGAAGGGATTGAGAAGCATGAAGATATGGATGAGTCCCAGAAGGGGAAAGACTTTGAGGAGGTTGAGAGAGTTCCTAAGTGGAAGAAGGCAAAAGAAGCAAGTGAGAAAGTGAAAGAAACAAAAAGAGATGAATGGGGGTACCCAAATCTGTGATACCCGTCCCATATCCACAACGCTTCATGAAAAAGAAGCTTGATGAAAAGTTTGCTAAATTTCTTGATGTTTTTAAACAATTGCATATTAATATTCCTTTTTATGATGCTTTGGAACAGATGCCCAATTATGCAAAGTTTTTGAAGGACTTGATTGCGAAAAGACGGCGAGTGGATGAGCCGAAGTTGGTGCAGCTGAACCACGAGGTGAGTGCATTAGTGCACAAGGCGCTTCCACCAAAGCTGAAGGATCCCGGGAGTTTCACGATCCTATGTGATATTGGGAACGGGATCAAGAAGGGAGCATTGTGCGACCTCGGGGCGAGTATAAATCTGATGCCGTTGTCGCTTTTCAAGAAGTTAGAAGGTGGTGAACTTCAACCCACAATGATGACGCTTCAACTAGCCGACCGGTCTATTACTAGACCTCAAGGTGTGGTTGAAGACGTCCTAGTGAGAGTTGGAGATCACATTTTTCTAGCTGACTTTGTAGTGCTAGAAATGGAGGAAGATGAGCACGTGCCCCTGATCTTGGGAAGACCGTTCTTAGCTACGGCGGGGATGGTGCTAGACGTGGCGAATGGGAAGATTACGTTGAAGGTAGATGATCAAGAAGTGAAGATCTCCCTATATGAAGCCATGAAGCACCCGAAGGAGGATGAGAGCTTGTATTGCATGGATGCAATTGATCCTCGTGTTGAAGACACACCTTCTATCCCTAATCCTTCTGATATTCATGATTTTGTTAGTCCTTCACGTGATTATTTAACCCATGAGCAGTATGTTCTTGATTATTTTGATAGGGATAAAGTGAAGAAGTTGAAGGATGAAGAGGTGAAGAAAGTGGACGTGGTCCAGTTAGAAGGGAAAGGAGGAGTTAAGAAGAAAAAGTCAAAACTCAAGAAATTGTTTAGTAAGACTCCTCCAGAGAGAGGCAAGAAGGAGTTGAGACCCCTAACACTTGGGGATGAGAAGAGAGCAAAGGAACTCATGATGGTGGGGCATCAAGGAAATGAATGCAAACACCACTCTTATGAGAGTGGGGGAGGTAAATTTGAGTATGATGTCCCATAAGCTCCTTTGAGCTTGGTCCGGCATGAGGACCTTAAAAATAGCGCTGAATGGGAGGCAACCCATTTTTATTTGCTTTCATTTATTTTTAGTGTTTTTTTTATATTATTAGGGAGTATTTTGAGTCGTATGTTAACCTCGTATTTGAGTGAGTTGCTTGTAGGCTTGTCTCTAAAGGAGTAAAGGTATCATGGAGTTACTCAGATTGAAGGAACCAACTTGAGACAAGGAAGTGTGCAAAGCCATTGAGAGAAACGAGATTATTTGGTTGAGGTAACCCACAACCCCAAACTTAGACCTCTAGCAAGGTCGAAGTTTGGGGGTGGAGATTTTTATGTTTCTTGTTACAGTGCACATGCATGCACGCCCTTATCTTTGAGTTGAGTTTGATTGATTATTGGTTTGTTGAGATACTCCTTGGGCTATTATTAATTTGTTTTGTTACTCAATATTTTATGCCTATCAATCACCTTATGCTTGTTGATTGCTATCTTTGAGTATGATTTGATGAGTAGAGTGAGTTGTAAGGGTGAGTTAGAAATTCTTTTGTGTGAGTGTTTGAGTTTGAGCTGATTAGGGAGAGAACCCGTATGCTTATGAGTTTTCTTTTGAGTGCTTGTGTGATGAGAGTGAGAATTCACTAGGACTAGCATGGATGTGAAAGCTGTGAGATTTGAGCCTTATGAGATTTTAAATGCATGATTTAATCTCTTCGTTTGTGAGTGAATCGTCACTTTAGAGGATGCTAGAACTTGTGTGTGCTCTTGCTTCTTGATTGTGTCTAGTTTGAAATGCCGAATGTGATCTTAGGCCATCTTTGATTTGAATGAGTCACTTAGCCAAAAATTTTCCTTACCAATGACATTTATCCCTTGTTAGCCCCTTTGAGCCTAAAGCCTATTTTATTTGCTAGCACATATGAACACTATTCCAATTCCTAAGCCTTTTTGTCCCAATTTGAGTGGAGAATAGGAAAAGTGTGAATATGAAGGGAGTGAATTGAGTTGAAAAAGGAAAATGTTGTTTGTTGAGTGAATATGAGAAGAAGGTGTGATGAAGTTTTGAGATGTGGGAAAAAAAGGAAAAAAGTTGAAAATGAGCAAAAGAAAAAATGAGCTCATGTGTTTGTGCGAAAAAGAAAAAAAGTGAAGTGATTGAAAAAAAAAAGTGAAAAGAGAAAGAAAAAAAAATTGAAGTGTTGAGAGAAGTGGAATTGAAAGAGTGTTGATTGAATATGTTTGAAGTAGTCTGTTCCTAATCTCGAAGTACCGAAGTCTGATTTTCTATTCTCCATTCACTTGAGTCACTTTACCATATTGTTATCCCACCTGTCCAAAGAGCCTACATTACAACCTTGAGAAAAGTCCTTTTTGATTCGGCATTGATTTCTAGAGTACGGTCGAAGTTAAGAGCACTTACAAGCCTATGGCTGACAATTTGTGTGATTGATTGTTTGAGTGAGTCCCTTGATCATTGTTATACACTTGTGAGGGAGCGAAACACATCGTTGAGTGCACATCCATGTTTGATCTTGGTGGGTCTTGTTGTTGTTGCATGAGTACGATAAAAGAAAGTGAGTGCGTATACTGGTGATTGACTTTTGAAGCTTGAGTTCATTAGCTTGCATGATTGAATTTTTTTTACTCATTCCTAACAATTTCACTTGACTTATTATTTCGTTGCTTGAGGACAAGCAACATGGTAAGTTTGGGGGGTTGATTAGGCGTGAAATTGTCATGATTCGTAGCTTGAAATACCCCAATCTTTGTCGTGTTTATAGAGTATTTAGAGTCATTTGAGCATTATTTCTACACGTTGATGAACTTGTCTCTTTGATGCTCATAGGTGAATAGAGGACGAAAAACGGAGTTCGTAGGACTTTGAATCGACTCAAACGGATGCCCGGATGAAAAGATATTGAAGAAATACGATTGGTATTAGTGCGGACGAGGAAAAGTATCATTTGGGAGGAGTTGGAGGTCACTCGAGTGACTAGGTCGAGCGCCCCCCGCTCGAGCGCATTGCTCGAGCGCTTAAACTTACAGAACTATTCTTGCGCTCGAGCAGCTCGAGCGCCACCGCTCGAGCGAATTGCTCGAGCGCCCAAAACATGCAGAGAGATTTCAGCGCTCGACCGGCTCGAGCGGAACCGCTCGAGCGATTGTGTCATTCGAGCTACACAGCTCGAGCGGGACCGCTCGAGCGTTTTGCTCGAGCGCCCATGGATTTTTGCCTCCGGATGCGTATTTTCAGCCCATTAACTCCCGTTTCGACCCGATGCCTATATATACCTCTTCCAAACATGTTTTGAAGAACAAGACATCATATCCCCGAACTTTAGAAATAATTTTAGACTTAGTTTTTGGAGAGGAAGGAGACGAGCAAGCTTTATTTACGTTTTGTTGAGGTTTTTCATACGAATTTTAGTTTCTTTTCATTAGCTTGATTACTTTAAACGCTTTTAATTTCGTTTTTATTAATTTAATTTCAGTTCTTCGTATTTATTTTCTTTAAACCCTAGTTCATGTTTCGTATTTTCTTTCTTCAATTCATCATGTTTATGTTCGTCGTTTCTTCTATTGCTTTAATGTTTGTTAACGTCATGTCTAGCTAAAACCCTTGCATGCTTAGGGTAGGATGAACTCGTAGAAGTAGGATGTGGGTACGTAATTAGGGTGATTTGTGACGTTAGTTTTAATTCTCTTGATTAATGAATTCTTATAATTAATCTGAACTTTACCTTTGAATTTAGTACGAAAGTGTTAGAGAGAGGACGACCGCATCACTCAATAACAATTAGTAGTCTTAACGAGAAGGTTTAGGAAAGGTTAATTCATCTACCGGTTTAGCGAAGGAGGACGACCGCATCACCTTAGTTAAATTAGGGTCTCATTAATTGAGCACAATCCATTAACTTGTTAGTGGATTAGTGAAGTCGAGTGTTAGGGTAAAGTATTAGGGTTTAGAATCTTGAGCTTTCACCTTGCATTCTTTTACTTAGGTTAATTCTTGTTTGTCACGATTACTTTGATTATGTACATGCTCCGTTAGTATACGTACGGATTCCTATCTTAAGCATCACCATCTCCCATTAGAAAACAACCCTTAGTTAATTCGTCTGCTTTAGTATTTTAGTTTAATTAGTTTATTTTAGTCTTTTAATTAATCTTTCAAAAACCCAAAAATATTACACTCATATTAACTACAACGCGTAGATCTTCAGGGATCTATTCGCATATACACCATCCCTTGGGTTCGATAATACTTGGTCCCTATACTTGCCCATACTACAGTGAACCCGTACTCTTGCGGGGTAGCTACTAGTAGAAGCTAGTGTAGTTCGCTTCAAGTCATGTACAAGCGAGAGTCTCCCAACTGCATGCTACCTCTGACTCTGACGAGCAACCTCCTGAGCCCAGTCTTCCAGAGTTATCTCAGAAGTACGTAAAGACTGTGGGGAAAAAGCACGGTAAAGTCCATGGGCTCGGACAATTGGGAAAGTCCAGACGCATAGTCTCCGGCCCAGGCGGGACATCAGCTGGGACTCATATTGGAGCCTATAGCCAAATTAATGTGGACCGACTACTCGCTGAGGAGCGTGAGAGAACGCGCAGAGAGACGGCTGAGGAGAATCGACGATTGTTGGAGCAAGTGAAAGAGAGACAACGGCAACTGCGTGAGGAGATGACCCAGAACTTCCAAAACCAGTTTACCGAGTGGATGCGGGCATCACAACAGGGATCCGGAGGACCACCACCCCCGCCTCCATCCGATGAGTATCCCCCACCCTGAGGACCGGGTTTGAGCCGTGGCAAGGGATCGAGATCCTGATGTTTGAGAGTATTGCTTGGAGTATGAATTAACTATTTTCATGAATGTTTGATGAATGTTTCTTGGAGTATGAATTATTGTGCATCGTCTTTATTATGCTTGTGATGTTTATTTTCATTAATGTTTGTGAAATCCGGAGCTATATATCGTGTTTAGTAAGATTTTTAATTAATTATTTAGGTTAATCTGTGTATGTGCTTTAATTATAAGTAATATTTGATTAATTTAGCCATAATATATTCAAAATATTTTAATTAAAATAATATATATATATATATATATAGATATATATGCACAAGGGCGTTAATTTTTTATATTTAAAAAGATATATGCATAAGTGAAAATATTATTTTGCAAGTGTTAATTTCATATTATATGTGAGAATAATATAAATTTCATTTTTAAGTTATTACCATAATTGTAATGATATATAATAATTAATTAAAAGTGTAATCATAATAGAAATTATTAAATTATTGTAATTTAAAATGATATATTAATTTAATTAATTTTTGAAGGTGTTATGGTAAATAAAATGATTTATAATAATATTAATTAATTAAAAGTATAAATAAAATAGGAGTTAAGTGTTTTTACAAAGAAAACAAAATAAGAAATAATCTATACACTATTACAATAGAAAACATTTCGAAGCCTTGCCCAAACGGTAAGGAGAAAGGCAATAGGTCTCCCACACTAGGGAGGTCACGGGTTCGAAACTTGTTGGTGGCGGGTCCCGCGCGCGGGTCGGGTTGGTTTGCGCCCGCCCTGCTGACGCGGCCCGCGAATTTTATTTAAAAAAATTGGGTTGAACGAGGGCCTCTCCCTCGTGAACAAACGAGGGCGAGACGAGGGCGCTTGTAGACGAGGGAAGACCCCCTCGTGAATGGACGAGGGGCGAGACAAGGGCGCGCCTAGGCGAGGGCATGGCCCACTGGAACCTGGACGAGGGCTTCCCCCTCGTGAACAAACGAGGGCCTACACGAGGGCCCGTTTTTTGAACCAGGCGAGGGCTTCCCCCTCGTTGTTAGCCAAGGGCTCTCTCCCCTCGTTAGTTAAAGAGGGGCGAGCCGAGGGGGACCCTAACGAGGCCTATTTTGTCGAGGGTCTCCCCCCTCTTTAACCCTCCCTTCTTTAAATCTCTCCCTATATCCTTCTTTATTTCAACAGTATTTTATGGTGTGTTACACGGAAAATGAATTATATAAAGTGAAATCTAATAGCATCTTTTTTGTGTAATTCATACGTCAACCCTGCCTCAATCATCTCTAAAACCTTTTTCCACCAGCAATAGTGCAGATTTATCACAATTTAACTGTCAGAATGCAAACCGATGACCTCGATTTCTATAAATATAAAAGATACTTGGATCAATCCCAAACCAATATAATAAGACACGACGAACTGATGGTGCAATTCAATGTAAAAGACTAGACAAACTTACCAACAACTCTAGTCCACCTGACCACTAGGTTCCTCACTTTAAGTTACCCAAACTTCATATAAATCTTCTATAAAATTTCAATGCTGAATGATTCAGGTAAAATTTCAAAATATATAAAGAACACAACATAATACTAATTTTACAATAAAATATAATTTTGAATCCAATACATGGTCAACAAAATACTATAGCATTAGTATCCAATACTGGTCTTACGATAAAATAAATCCAATAATGTGAAGCTACATAACCTATTAAGGTGCGAGTTTCTTAATCATTTCAAAAAGCGTAGTATTTTCGCAATCTGCTAGTTGATCAATTAACACGGACATTGTAGCAGCATCAGCTGAGAATCCTCCTTCAGACATTTTCTCCAGGAATGTCGTTGCTTGGGAAATCTCATCTCTCTTTACTAAACTCTGGATAATAGTATTGTATATACAACTATCAGGTGCACAACCACCTTCCTCCATGGATCCTTCTCGCTAAAGCAAACCAACAATCACAGTACAATCGAACATCAGGTTAAAAAGATCTCTTGCAATGCTAAGTTTTCCATTTTTGCATAATCCAACAATGAGTGTAGAAATGTAAGTGCTTTATCAATCTCTCCATTCTTGCATAGGCTATCCAACAATATATTATATGTATGTAAAGTGGGATGTACTTGTCGAGCTTCAATATCTTTGAACACCTTCCACCCGTCAACAAATCTACCTTTGTTACATAATCCACAAATAATGGTGTTGTAGGTAATTGAGGGAGGGACTTCAACAAAAAGAGACCAAGCTTCCTCTATCATTCCCATCTTGCAAAACCATCAATCAAACTGTTATACGTGATAATTGAAGGCTTTTGGCCCTTATGGAATTAAATATTTCCTTCCACACAATATCCTTTTATCAAGGAATTGTAAGTGATTATATTAGAAAGTATATTTTGTCGCATCATGTCTTTAAGAACATACTCAGCTTCTCTCACCCTTCCCTCCTTACATTCTACTCTCATCCTCAGCTCCAACAGTTTTCCAACATCCACCCATTGACAATCATCTGACAAGCTTCGATGTAAATGTGACAACATTGGGTGAAATACCCCTGGCAATCATCCGTGGGTCTCCATCCCAACTATGCACAACCCGTCAATTAATACAAGGCTGTGGCTGCATTCTTACGATTTCCCAAAACAAGAAAGTGGCATCATCTACATCTTTAATAATGCTGAAATCTATTACACGAATTCGGCCCAAAACAAATTAATTCCAAGAAAAGAAAGAGAGTGGATGAATAAAGTTACGGAAATCATGACAACATTTAGCCGCAATTCGTCTTCGAATCAGCTCAATCGCAGAAACAGCAGCTGCCTTTCGGCTCATCATCTAGAAAGCAGTATTTCTAGATGAGAAAATTGAAGCTATATATATATATATATATATATATATATATATATATATATATATTTATGAGATTTGGGGTTGGCCCTACATGTTATCTTTTCTGCTGTAAAAATTAGATAAACATTTCAATATTGTGCAACTAATGGAAACATGTATAAAAAAGAAGACAATATAAAGAGAAATATTATAGGAATAATTATATTATATTCAACTTTTCAAGGTGACATACCACCTATTTATACATATGCACAGAAGTTTCTAAGATTATCTGGATTTCAAAGGGATGCGTGCATTTATTTTTCAAAAGCAAATGGACACCCGACTATTTTTGTAATTATATGAGAAAAACAAATAGTCTATCTACTAATTAATTCATAAACTCCTCCTTAAATGTCCGTTGTTACACTTGTAATATGCATTGTTAAAATCTTACTAGGGAAAATAAATTCAGTGGTAGATTTCATATATACACACACGTATGCATAAGACATATATAAAAGAACGCAAAGTTATATAAAATATACTACGGATTTAGGATCCGTAGAATAATTCATTTAAGAAAACAGATTATGATCCCTGCCAACCCTCTCGCAGAAGCAGTATCTCTCTCTCCCCCAGCAGATCTCTTGTCGCAGAAAAAGAGGAAAATTATGCTTGGGCATTGAGCATCTTGAGAAAGCATTAATGAATGCTCTTGATACTAAATTTCCGGAAGCATGCCATTTTTTGTGATGTGTTGGCAAAGTGCAGAAAGAACTTTACAAAGAGGAGCGGTTGAATGCATTCATTGGTAAATTTAATAAGGTGTGGAAGTCTGATTTGAAGGTGGATTTTAAAGATGCTTTAGCTAAACTCCATCCAGAGTAAGCAAGTGTCTCGACAACGCTTAATTATGTAATGAATGAGTGGATTAATCCATACAAAGAGAGGTTCGTCAGAGCTTGGACAAACGAAGTTATGCACTACGGATAAAAATAAAACCCATTAAGAATTTTGGCCCATTAACATAGGCCAATATACTTCGGGCCAATGTTTCTTAAATTGATTGGACGAAAAAGCATACATCTCTCGTCTTACGCCTTTCAGATCTTACCAATGTATTCGTGATTTTTTTTTTTTTTGCACTCAATTTTTAAGACAAAAAACAAATATAAGTGAAATTTCTTCTGCAATTCAGCTGATTAGTAAAGGATATGCGGCTAAATCTTCTCTTCAATCTGATAATTTTACTCATCAATTCTCTTCTAATTTTTTTTTCTGAAATTAAATATATGGATCTAGATTGTCGGAGTTAGGTCGGATTTTTAAACATGAATATGAATATACAACTTATTATGTATAAGAAACAATAAGAAATGCAAACTATATTTAAGAAGAGTCCCACTACCGGTACCCCAATTTCCTCTAAACACACCCCATAAAATTTTGGTCCAAAATGGTCTATTGTAAAATACTCCCTCCGTCCCAAATTTAAGTTCATATTTGCCAAAAAGGTCCGTCTCATATACTCATTTGCTACATCTACTTTTGGCAAAAAAATAACAATATTTTTTAATATTATATTCTCCATATACTAATAACCAAAACATCTACTTTATCACTTTATCACTTTATCATCACTTATCACTTTAAATACTAATAAACAATTATTTTCTTAATAAACGTGCAAATAGTAAACGGGAATTTAAGTTTGGGACGGAGGGAGTATCTAAAAACACCCTAATATAAATACATTAATATTAGAATTTTTTGATTCATCATTTCAAGTCTTCTTCCACGTTAAGTGAGAATATAACAATAATCTCTCTCTTCAACATAATTGATCAATTAATCTCCAATAGTGGATCTAGATCATAGATTTTGAGATAAAAATTTGTGATCTTTAAATTTTCCGACTGAATTCATAGCAATTGGGATTGTTCCTCTATTTGGGGAATTTCTTAAATCGAAACGATTGGGTGTTTAAATTCCTTCGTCAAATTCATTTTAGTTAAATTTTCTGTCGGAGGTTGTTCTCATTGGATTTGGTTTAGTTCCATCAGCCCATCATCGAAACACAGGAGGTCGCCGGTCTCTCGCAGATGGTTCCAATTTAATCCCCAATTATTAGCTATGATATTATATTTTCGTGATAGAGATTTCCATTTTTCACCGGTGTTCTTTTCTAATGATACCATCAACTCTATTTTCAAATTTGAATAGTAGAGCTTCAACAACATCCATAGATAATAAGATTTTTAATTTCCGGCTCTCGCCGGAATTTTCCATTGTGCTTAAAAAATGATGAAAATTTATATGAAGAGAAGAATTTTTTCTAATATAATTAAAGAGGGTATAAATGTCTAAATTGGGGTGACTTTAATAATATAAAAATATTTTTACAGTTTGTTGGGGTATGTTTAGAGGATGGGGTTTGTTTAGAGGAATTTGGGGTGTTAGTAGTAACACTCATTTAAGAATTAGTTACAATTATATTAAATCTTTAAAATATAAATTTAAAATAAATACTGAACATTCACACACAAATTGCGTTAAACAAAATTGAAATCCCTAAAATCAAACTTATTGATTCCAAATTCAATTTTATAGATTAGCATCCCATATTGAATTGTACCTCAAACAAGATGGGTCACGAGTGTTGATGGCGCACTAAGTAGTACAAGAGGCCCTACAACGAGGGTCTTCCCTTACGACGGGAATCTTCGTTGATGGTGGTTGTGGCAATATTATAAATATGTGAAGGGTGAGATTAATGTATCTATATGTTAGAATTGGAGGGGTTCAATAAATCATTTATCAAATTGAGAGAGAAGAAATTGAATTTGAGATTTTTAACCTAGTTTTTCAGATTAGCCGAATTTTGTTTTTTGGAAGTAAAAGTAGAACCAGTGAATTTGGTGAAAATTTTGAGTTTTTTGTGAAATGCAATCTTGCTGAAATTATACGTCATTTATTGGGATTTATATAATTTGAATACATATTTTTTTTTTGTTAAATTCTTATTGATATGGTAAATTTAATTTGTTTTTCATCTTTTCTTTTTCCTTTTTTAGCAATATCAGTGTTGGGTGTAAATATTTTTTAGAGAAAAATCATACTTTATTATATTGCAATTTTTCATAATTTACAAATTTTCCCCGGTTTATTGGGAATACATGTTTATTGGTGATATGGATCTTCGCATGCTTCGTCTCAGTAAAACTTAATTAAAATTTGTTATAAGAGTTGGATTGTGTCACATATGATGTCCACCACAAAAAAACTAATAGTTAACGACGGATTTTTTTGACCGAAATATCCGTCAGTAATTAACGACAGAATTTATAAAATTTATGACAGACTTCCGTCATAAATATATTATTTTTATAATAAATATAGATGATTTATTATATAAATAATAAAGATGGAAAATCAGTCAATAAAATTTTCGATAATTTCAAAAATAAAAATGTTGAATTATTAAATAAATACTGACGAAAATATCCGTTAGTAATAATTTAAGTTGAATTTAAAATATGGAAATGGATCATTTTACAAAATTGAAATGATTTCAGTAAAATAACGACAGATTTTTCCGTCATTAAGATTATCAACGAATTTAAGTAAAAATATGTATCTTATACTCCCTCCGTCCACGAGTAAGTTTCCCATTTCTTTTTGTTGAATGATTTAAGAAAGTGTATTTGTTTATTAATATATGGTGGACCACATGTTGACTTTTGGGATAAAGTAATGAATAGTGTTGAAAAGTAAAGTGAATGAGTGACATTTTTGTAATATTGTGTAAGTTTGAAGGTTAAAGTTTATATATAATAGAGTGTTGTTATTTCCATTTATGGAATGAGAAATTTACTCGTGGACGGCCCGAAAAGGAAAGTGGGAAGTTTACTCATGGACGGAGGGAGTATTATAAAAGTAGAACTACCTACTCTACAATTCCGCCACGTGTATTTCTTTATATGCTGCCACGTGTTCTTTAAAAAATGGGGTATAATTATTTCAGACATAAAAAAAAAAATGGGGTAGAAGAAACGAACAGTTGCCTTCTTTCCAAGCAAAATCTTATGAAGAAGATAAAGAAACAGGTTGAAGAAGCTTCAAAGAAACGGTCATAAAAGAAAGGATTTGTTGCCTTCTTTCCCCAATCTTACGCATCAAAGCAAAAATGGTGGAGGAGACGAAGAAACAGGTTGAAAAATCATATTTTTATCCTAAAACATAGAAAAATCTTTCTTCTAATAGCCTCTCCCTTTTATTTTTTCACTTGAGTCTTTGATTGTTTTTGTTATTGCAGTCTCTGTGTATTCATTATTGAAGATATATGCACGAAAAGAGAGACCAAGACACCATCAATGTCTTCTTCTTTAAAGGTCTCTATCGATTTTTATTACACTTAGTTATATCATATATTTAGATATGTTTGCGGCTTGATTCTTTATTATAATATGGAACCCTTTAATTTGGGTTCACGCTGGCAAAATTGGAAGAGATTGATTAAGTAAAGTCATTGGTAGAAATATGACACGTTTTCTAATGCCTCTATATATATACCTATTTGACTAATATCCTCCAGGGTGCGGATATTGCCCAAGTATTTGAGTTTTTCTTGATTGATGTCATGCATTCATAACTTGTTACTGCTATGTGTTTCATTATGTATAATGAGCATATTTTGTTAATTTTTTCAATTGAGAGTTATGGAAAAATATCAACATTAATTATTTCAATCCTCCACATTGGTTTGTTTTTTTTTTTTTTTTGGATACATGCCTATAGAATTCTTAATAGTTCAATGCTTTATGTACATATGGGAATGAGTAATTTGGGGTTTTGAGTTGGCCATTTATCACGCCCAAAAAGAAGGTATGTCCTTCATTTTGGTCCTCTTTCCATGTGACTTTTATATTAATCTTATTAATGCCTCTTTGATTTGTAACAGAGTGGCATTTTGAAAATCATTCAAGAAAAAATGATCCATTGGAAGCTCAGATTGCTATTGATGAGAGAGAATTGAATTTGGTAATTCTTCCAAAAAATTGTCATTTATCTTTTAGTGATGAACTAATGTTATTTTCCTACATGTGCAGCAAAGTGAGGTGGAAAGAAAATTTAATCAATTAGCTGCTGGAGATTTTGAAAAACATATATAACAAAAGAAACATGAGAAGTTGGACATGCAAATTGATGTCTTTAGGAAGGAAAGGGAGCCAATTCTCATGATAAAGGTGTACTTGCAGTTAAGAAAAAAAAGATTTTAATATAAAATGATGCATCGTTTAGTTGCATATTTTCACATCCTCCTGTATTTTAGGATAGGATAATATTTTCTGCAAAAAATTATTTTCTTTTGAGACAGAAGCATAACCATTTTAGTAGGTTGACTGACACCAAACTACAAAAATATAATTTTAATAGTTTTAATATTTTGGAGTTTTATAAAACAATTATGTCAACGATGTTTTCTACAACTGATTTTAAAATGAGAGTTCAAAGCAAATACCATGTGATATATCCAGTTTTCTAGCACAAGAAAACTGTAAATTATCCAGGAAATTTAAAGTGGTTAATTAATTGTTTATTTTTCCTAATATAGCAAAATGAGTTTCTGCATTTAGAATGCATACCCTTCTGTGCACAAGAAAAAAAATTGGATTTTATTCTTCATGTTGTCCCTGTGATTTAATCTTTATTTCAATTAAGTATGGTTATTCAAAGTGCATAAGACTTTGATAGTATTTGCTTTACATCACTACAACAAAACATTAATTTGCCTATGGAAAATGTTAATATAGCTACGAAATAAAAAAAAAAAAAATTGTAGTAAGGATTGCCTACAAATTTGCCTACAAAAATTACTAATTATATAGGCATTTTCATTCTCCACCTACAAAGAAATTTGCCTACGGGATTTTTTTGGGGGCAAATTATTTGTGGGTAAATTTGTGTAGGCAAATTGCTTGTACGTAATAAATGCCTATGAATTTTATTTGTAGGTTGAGAAATAAAATGACTACATGATTAGAAAATTTTGTAGGCAAGTAGTAGGCAATTTCACTATGAAATTTTTTTGTAGGAAAATTCCGTAGGCAATTCAAGTTTTGTAGGCAATTTTTTATTTTCTTTAGTGCATCTTGTCAAATGTTTGGTTCCCATGACATGTAATAACATATATCCTTCATATTTATTATTTGTTTAATGGGTTTACATAAGAATTTGTAATATGGTTTCATTTTAGGTTTTGCTAATTTTTTTGTATCTGTATTAAAATTCTCTACCTACAGGTGATGGGTGTATTCAAATAAAGGTCGAAAAGGATTAGTTGACGCATTGATACACACTGTAGAAACTGCTGGTAGGCTGTTCCAGCATATACAAACACTGCAGCACCACATAGGGGAATTGGAAAACAAATTTGATATTCAAGCTCAAGGGGTCAGCTCCCTCGAAGAGATTGTATCCTAACTGAAAAAGCTGGAAAAAACTATGTCGGTAACACTCTTTATGTTCATATATAACTAGAATCATTACTTATTAGTTTATTATTAAAATATTGTTTCTTATAAAAAATTACTTATTAGTTTATTCCTGTTTGTGTTTTCTGCAAAGTTTTGCATTGCATTCATTACCCAATTTTTTTCCATCACATCATAATTAATTGAATATGTGCGCTTGGCCCTTTTACAAGTAGTGGTTCTCTCCAAGAATATATGTTAATTATTTTTATCTCTTTCATCGGGAATACCGTAAATGAGGAATTGCCACCGGAGAAGATGTGTGTTGAATAGATGGACATGAAGGATGAATCATATCGTGAATACTTCCATTGTGGTGGAGTGGTGTAGGGAAAGAGAAGGTTAATGTTACTAACATATTATCCAACATTTAAAAAGTAGAGGAGGTATTTCCCTTTTTCCTTAAAATGCTGATATATAATGATGCGACGATGAAGATCCTTTTTTATAAGATAACTTCTTTTCGTGACATCACACATTAGCTTTAGCTCACTTTCTATGAATATATTAGGTGAAAGGCAGTCTGTTTAATGAGCTTTTTGCATCATTTTTAAAATTTAATCTATAATCTATTTTCATAATCCATGAAGCCTTCCTATGACTCAATCAAATATGTTGGTATAAAATCACCTAATGAGAATCTAGCCAATAAATTAGACCGAATGACATTAATAATTGATAGTTCTAATATTGAAATAAAGTCCGGTGAGAATGGTAAGGTTAAAGTACTGGAGTTTAGAAAATTATAAATTTAAATTCATCATCAATTTGCTTTTCATTGGATCACAAAACTGTTACCCATCATATTTGGGACACCGCTGGTCAAGAAAGATCTGTTTACTCCGATCAAATACTATATGTTTATGGACTTCTATTTTACAATTATTACTTGCAGCATTTGCATAGTGTGATGAAGAGTTTTTTCATATAACATTAATTATATGAAATATGTCTTCTTTTTTATGAGGATTATAATCATTTAGATCAATCTGATGTATACTTTGTTAG
The DNA here is from genome assembly GCA_947034835.1 of Ballota nigra. Taxonomy (NCBI): domain Eukaryota; kingdom Viridiplantae; phylum Streptophyta; class Magnoliopsida; order Lamiales; family Lamiaceae; genus Ballota; species Ballota nigra. The sequence continues at coordinate 12,790,970 of OX344729.1, forward strand.
ACCATCAGTCCATGCCTATAATAATATGATTCTATGAAGCATGCATAGAGAGTGTTATATAGGTGAATCAAAGTCTTGCTGATTTTCTTTATAAGCCAAATAGTGGTCCCAGGAAAGTGACAACTCCGTTATTTTTAGATCAGTTGTGAATTGAGAGTGTTTCTATATTTTTTTTTGAAAGAGAGAGTGTTTCTATATTATTTGTAGGTGAGTCTTTTATGCCATCTAATTTTTTGAGTGTATCATATCTTTGGTACCGAGCGGTAACAAGAGCATACTACGTAGGTGCAGTTGGAGCGATGCTGGTTTATGATATGTTAAAGCACCAATTGTTTGATCATATGACGAGATGGCTCTAGGAACTAAGGTTGCATGCTTATAAGATGACTTTAGGAACTAAGAGGCATGCTGTTAAACATCCTAATAATGCTAATAGGAAACAAGATTGATCGGGGGACACTGTGAGAAGTTCCAATTAAGAATGCAACTGGAGTTTGCCGAGAGTCATGGAGACATCAGCACTTGAAGCACAAATATTGAACGTGCCTCTATGAATATTATATCTGAAGATTATCGCATTGTAAGCAGGAAAACTTTGGCCCGGCCCTAACGGTTATCCTGATAATGCAAAGTCCGCCTCTTGGAGAATGTTCATTCGTGTTTAAAATTGATTGGCCTTGAATTGAGATTCAGATTTCACCAGTCTTATAATTTCATTCTTTATGTTCGATTTTAGGTGGTTCAACATATGTACGAAATATTTCATCCACATACCAACTCACAATAACGTATGCTATTGATCTCAAATATTTTTCAGAGAACCTCTAAGATATTAGATGTTTCCCACTTATTTACTTTTTTTGTCTAAAAGAGTTTCACGGTGAAATTGATTCAAAATATACTTAGCAGTGTTCTAAAAGTTCTATATATATACTTATGTATACACTAATTCTTTAATTTAGAAACTATAAATAAAATGAATTTTTTTTATAATAGTCCCGTGCATCGCACGGGCAAAGACCTAGTATAGATAAAAGTTCAACCATGTTTATGTCTACTTCGTTGATTTACAGTCACTTCACCGCCACGCCTCCGTTCTTCCTATCGTCACTTCACCGCCTTCTGCTTCTCCTTCGCCATTTTCCCGTCGCGTCTTCATCGCCTTCTCCCGCCACGCCTTCGCCGTTATCTCCGTCGTCGCTTACACATTTTTTGTTGTTGTTATTTCTCTATCTTTCTATTCAGGTAAGCTCCGCTAATCTCCGATTTCTTTCGTAACTATTCAAATATTACTTAATTCTCTACCGATTATTATATATTTTTGTGTTATTCCCGACTTTTTTATTTGGTAATCGGAAGTTACAGATCTTGTTCCGTAAGATCTGTTAATGTGCTGACTCGGCCTCCTGTTAATTCACAAGATCAGAGCACAAAATCTTTCCACTATGAAAAAACAATTTGCAAATTATAAGACTAATTTCCGAGAATTCTTCCGATTTTCACTCTTCTCAGATATGAACCCTAATATGTCAAATTAGTTTTTGAATTGAATCATTGTATTGGGGAAAAGTATTTTATAACACACGCAATTAACTATCTAACAATGCCCAGCCCAGGGTAATTAGTTGATCAATTCAAACTTGCACCTACCTCAACGGATTCACTCAATCAACCGCCAATTCTGTTTCAAGCTTCAGGTATGTGATTGACTACTCTCTTCTCACTTAGGATTAGAAGCTGATTTGAGTAAGCATAGGACGGGTATAATAATTGATTTATTTTTCAGTTATGCACCATTAATTGTTTTACACACTGCATTGTCACTAAATCCTAGAGTTATGGTTTCTTTTAGCTATGTTCTTGAATTATTCCTTGTTTTTTCTAAATGAATCTGTACTTTTTGGATCATATTTACAAGAAGTTAAATTCTACTTGTTTGATGTCACAAGTATTTTCCGCTGATGCCATTTCAATGATTAGTGGAGCTTTCATGGTTTGTAGAAATCACACGGTAAAGAACCTAAGATGCTAAAGCTCTTAACATACTACTCATTTGATAGTGCACTTAGTTTAATATTTTTAGTACTAGCATGTACTTGGATTTTATTCTTCATATAATATTAAATACAAAACAAGTGACACTTAAAAAATAGAAGCCCTGTTTTATGTTACCAGGGGTAATTTTTCATAACCCCATTTAGTTCTTTCTCTTGAAGATTATTTTTGTGCTCCATTTCATGATTGACTTTCGTAGCTGTCAGTAATTTGACATAGAACCTAAATTTCTAATAATGATAACAATTGTATTGTCTCTATGTACATTTTTCATTGTTTGCTTCAAGAGCCAACAATTAGTCTTACCAGTATTATGAAATCCAACTTATTTTTATGGGCTTGGCCATTTGGTATGCCTTTTGGTTAAAGTAGTAACGCTGCTTCATTATTTATTCTTTTCACAGCTCGAACATGATATGGTTAGTTGTGTTGTGTCCCAATCGGTATATTTCATGTTTCATTTGTCCTTATTTCTTATAAAGTTTGACAAATGCTTTGTCATTAAAATATATCAATATACTAATAAAAATATACAAATGCTTTGTCATTAAAATATATCAATATACCTCTCAATGCCACGGCAGAGGAACGCATCAATGCTACCGTAGGGTAAGTAATTCTTTTAGTTTTTGCATGTAATAGGGAGTCTTACTTCTCTCTGACTTCATGTCTACTTAGCTTTTTGTTTGATTTTTTCTTTTTGCTGCCACATAATAGTTAGCTAGGTGTTGCTTATGATGTTCCATCATTAGTTGAGAAGCTTCTGCATCAACTTGCTAGCAAACAGACTATCATGGTGAATGTTTATGATACAACCAACCAAGTTGCACCAATCAAAATGTATGGCTCTGATGTGGTTGATACAGGGGTGTTGCATATTAGCCACCTTGATTTTGGGGATCCTACTAGAAAGCATGAGATGCATTGCAGGTTTGATTGCTTAATCTTTCTAAAAGCAGAAGTAAGAAACAACACACAATTCTAAAATTATCTTCCATTCTTGGGGTGAAGGTTTAAACAGAAACGTCCTCCTCCCTAGCAAGCTATAGCAACTTCTGTTGGAGTACTTGTCATTACTTTGCTTCTGGGTCATATCTTTCATGCAGCTTTAATCCAAATTGCTAAGGTGGAACATGACTATAGGGAGATGATGGAACTCAAACATCGTGTTGAGGCTGTTAAAGTCTCAGGTAAAATTCAGATTTCAAGGTTTAATTAGCATCTGTATTAATTCACTCGATTCTTTTATCCTAAATCAGTAGTGGACTTCTGCTTTTTTTTTTTTTTTTTACTTTTGTTTCTTCCTATTTCCTTTCTAACTTCTATCCCTTTTACAGTTTTTTTTAGCCACAGTTTCACATGAAATCAAGACTCCAATGAATGGGATTTTAGGTAATTTTTAGATTTTATTTTAATATTTCTGCCACTGAGAGTAGTAGTGGTTGTTCTGTCCTCTCAAACTTTTGCTACTAGTAACGCTAAAGCAACACTTTTGGATGCCTGCCAACTGAATTTTGTGCAAACTGTTCATGATAGCAGAAAGGATTCGATATTATTAATCAACAAGGTCTTAGATCAGGCCAAGATTAAACCTGGCAGGCTTGAATTAGAGGCTGTGCCTTTTGATCTGCAAGCTGTTCTTGACAAGGTCCTGTCAATTTTTTCTGGAAAATCTCATGAAAAAAGGATTGAGGTAGAAAGCTGAAAGCTGAAACTTGTGATCTCTCTCTACGTGTGTGTGTGTTGGTGTACATGTATGGTCGAGTTTGTAAATTCCTACATTCAGGTTGATATCTAATATAATTTCGATTTACCATCTATATTATGGTTGAACCAGCTGGATGTTTATGTATCAGATAAAGTGCCAGAAGTGCTCATTGGCTGTTAATGTGGTTGATACATGAGTGCTGCATATTAGCCACCTTGATTTTGGGGATCCTACTAGAAAGCATGAGATGCATTGCAGGTTAGATTTCTTAATCTTTGTAAAAGACAAAGTAAGAAACAACATTCACTTCTAAACCTTCCATTATTGGGGTGAAGGTTTACAGGAACGTCCTCCTCCCTGCAAGGTATAGCAGCTTATGTTGGAGTACTTGTCATTACTTTGCTTTGGGGTATTATCTTATTGGTATTGAAGTACTGATATTGAAATCTTAAACAACTTTGGAAAATTAAAGAACATGAGAAAAAGGTAAATGGGCAGCCATTTTATAATCAGAAGTTTTGGAGGAGAAAAGTTAATTTATTATTTGGTTCACTCTTAACATCTCAGCTTGACATAGTTCACTTGTTTTTCAGTTTGTGTACATCAACAATTTCTGAATTGCAGCACTATGAGGTACGTATTTCATTTAATTAAAAATTAGTATCATTTAATTGATATGTGGGAGAATTGTAAAATGGAGGTGGAAGTTTGTTTGTGTGTTCCTGCTATGTTAGCCAAAAATGGATGCACCAGGTATAATGTTGTGATTATGGAGTTAAGTCTAGATGTTTAGCGCTTCAATTGTATTGTCTTTAAAACTCAAAAGCACATTTTTATTAATCTTACTCATGCACTAATTTATTTTAAACTAATCTATACAATGATTGTTATAAAATGGATATAGATCGTTGGTGAATGTATGATACTTGCTTTACGAGATGAGATGCAACAGCGGTTCGAAGAGGTGAAACAAATGTCCAAGATGCATAGAGTAGGTGGGATGCGCAACTACCTGAACGTCTTGTTGATATAGTTGCACGGGTCAAATGTCTTGTTTAGGCTCCCCGTGTTAGTGTGGGACTATCGAATGAAGACTTAGTTAGCTAATGGATATGATTGTATTGATTTGTTTAATTTTGTTTGAATTTGTTTAGTATGCATATCGTTTTGTCTAAAATCAAATATTTTATCAAATAATATATCGATTTGTTCATTTTCAGTCAGCATATATAGAAACTAATATTAATAAAGATATTAAAATAATTCAAAAATATTTTATTGACGGGAACATCCATTGATATATTTTAGAATAAAAAAAATTGAATTATTTATTGACGGAATTATCCGTAACTAAATATAGAATATGATTTTTAAAAATAAATTTAAAATATTAAAAAGTTATTTATTGACGGATATTTCCGTCAATAAAAGAGAAATTATTTAAAAATTGTTGACTTTTAAAATGAAAAATTAAGGACGGGAAAAAAATATAATGACGGATTTTCTGTCACTAAAATTACTGACGGATTTCATCCGTCACTAAAATTTAGTGACGAGGAAAACAGAGACGGAAAATTAATGACGGAAATCCGTCTATAACACTGGTTAATGACGGATTTTTAAAATATACTGACGGAAAAATCCGTCTCTAATTTCGAACTTTTTTGTAGTGGTCGGAGCAAGAATGACTGTCATTCACAATGAATTTTTTTAAGAACTATAACTTAGGGATGTTGACAAATATAGGACTTTAAATCTCAAGTCCGCAAATTAAAGCCAAAACACGGGCCGTTATTTGGGGTTACCATCCTTAATAGGAAGTGGGAAATCAGAGATTTTCAGGTTTATTCGTGATCGTTTATGGAGCAAGTCACAAGGGTGGAGAAGCAAGAAGATTTCAAAGGCCGATAAGGAAGTTTTGATTAAAGCAGCTGCTCAGAGTATCCACACTTTTTTTTTAAGAGTACATTCCTTCTTCCCCCTCTTTATTCAATGACTTACATAAAATATTGAATTCATATTGGTGGGGTCATGGAACCAACCCCAAAAAGGATGTTAAGTGGACCTCGTGGGAGAAGATTTGTTCAGCAAAGGTAGAAGGGAGAATGGGCTTTCAAAACTTTCATTTGTTTAATGTGACGATGGGTAAATTGGCTTGGAGGCTTCTTCAAAATCCGTCTTCGCTTGTTAACAGAATCTTGAAGGCACGATATTTTTCCACAACGGATTCCTATAATGTGCAAATTGGTTATAATCCTAGTTATACATGGCGCAACTTCCATAGTGCTCGGGATTTGGTAAGGAGAGGAGCACTTGTTTGAAAATTGGAGATGAGAATTCGGTGAATTTTTGGTCTGATCCATGGATTGACGACCCAGAATCATTTTATATACATACACCACCGGTTACCAACTTTGAGGATATGGTTGTTAAAGATTTCTACTACCCAAACTCAAGAGAGTTGGATGTTGAACTGTTAGATGAAGTCTTCTCGGATATAGAGGTTGCACGAATTTTTAAGATGACTCCTGGGCCGATCGGGACGATGGACAGGCGAATACGACATTTTGACTTGAAGAGAAACTACACGGTCAAATCGGCGTACAACCTTGCTTTACAAATGACTTGAGAATAATGGTCTCAAGTTGCCTCCAAGGATCAAGACATTTTATTGGAGATTATGCAGGAGTTTATTGGCGGTAAAAGCAAAAAGTGGTCGTCGGTATCCAGGAACAAGGACAATTTGTCCTACTTGTGATAAACCGGGAATGACGGAGACACTTTGGCATCTTTTCCTAGATTGAGAGCATGCCAAGGACTGTTGGTTGGCTACTTCTCTTTGGAATAAACTGGACGAGTTGTGTTACAGATTAGATGATGCTCAGGATTTTTTTCTTTGCATTTTGGAGGAATTTGATTCACAGGGAATTGAGAAAGTGGTGGCAACTACGTGGTCTATTTGTAGATATCGCAATATGGTGGTGTGGGAAGGAGTTCAAGTTTCACCAGCCCAAACCATTCATAATGGTGCATGGGCTATTATGGAATGGAAACATGTTCGGTTGTCAAAGTTGTATGTGTCAAACATTCACTCGTGTAAATTATGGCATAGACCACCTTTCGGTATTATCAAGATTAATGTTGATGTAGGGTTCCATGACGCGATGCTCAAGATTAGTTATGGCGTGATCGTGAGGGATGGTGCGGGTAATTGTATTGATTGTGGGTTGGTCATGCGAGATGGACTTCTTAAGGTTGATGAATGTGAAGCTTGGGGGGTTATGGAAGTATTGCAATGGGCGGTTGATCACGATTACCAGTCTGTGATAATCGAATCGGGTTCTCTTCGGGTCGTCCATGCATTACTGTGAAGGGATAGAGATGTTTCTATTTTCGGGGATTTTATTTCAGGTAGTATAAGTATTTTGGATGAAAATCCTGATTTTAGAATCACTTGGATTACTCGAAATGCCAATATAGTGGAACATTCACTTGCTAGAACTGCTCAACTCTTAAGCGGTTCTTATAATTGGTCTGAGCCTTCGTCCTTTGTGGAGGGCCTCTCCGATATTTGTATTTCTTGCCTGTAGTTGGGCTTCCTTTCGAAAAAAAAAATTAGGCTATTTGGGTTTGAAATTCGGGTTTATTTGCATTATTTTTCCTGTATTTGGGGTTGAATTTGAACTCAAATATGGTTCATTTTTGCTGATAAGACCTAGATTTACCATGTTAAAAAGTTATTGTTCTTAATTTTCTAGATCGGATCATTATGATCCTCATTTTGCCGACTTGAAGTGTTATAGTCATATTGTCACTCCCAAGTTACCGTCCATAAAAAAAGTCATACTTGATGTTGATTTATTTATTAGTGTTGCTGATTTGAATGATGAAATTATATTATGTTATTATTGAGTCAAAAATTTATTATTTTATGTGGATGTTAATGTTTTGAAATAGTTCACCATTTGGCTATGGAGGTTTGAGTTTGAATTTTTTATTATGACATAAAATACTTATTTTTGTTATGTTTCATTTTTACTGAGAGAATTGTTAATAAGCTCCTCATTTTATCGGTGAGGATCAATTTTCGGATGCCTAATCAGTTAATAAAATGAACAAACCTGCAAATATTTGTATTGTAATTTCGATTAATAATAGGCAGGTGCATATAATATATAGAATTTAAACTAAAAGAAAAATTTGTAAAAGAATGAAAAGTATACTAGAATCGAAGATGGATGTTTCTCGTGGTGTAAAATTAAAAAAGAATTGTAGAAATGTTTTGTTTCTTTGCTTGTGTTCGAGTGATTCTCTCAAACATTGTTAACACCGCTTCTTCTTTAGGAGAAGGACGGTGGAGTGGAGAATTCTAGAATTGAAGATGTATAATTTTTACTTTGAGTGGTAAGAGATAAAGACAGCTACAATGGAAGTCGGACAATTTTACAGAGTAATGTTTTTGGTTAATTGATGAAGAATGCGAAAGTTCAAATTTTTTAATGTGAAACAAAGTAATTATTAACTCATTCCCAATTTAGCTTTACCATGCATATTTCTTGGGAAGAGGATGGATGTATTATACCTAAGTTTTTGGTACTTTCCCGGTAATGGATATTGGTCGGACTCATTATGCATCAGATATATAATGCACTCACTCAATAATTAATGTTGTTTACACTGAAAGTATAGATTAATTACATTGTTAAATGTAGTTATATTGCATTTAAAATTAACACTGAAATTAGTTTTTTACTTTAAATTTTTCAATCTAATCTAATACACTTTTTAGTTTAACCAAAGTTTTTTTTTTTTAATGTAAATAGTTTAAATTGATTAGTGAATACATTATTCACCATATGTATAATATAGTTATTATTTGTGTGTAACAATAATTACTTTACTCATATATAAAAAATGTATAAAGTCAATGTTTTTAATTAAAATATTCACAATAAACTTTTAATTTTACCAATATTCACATTACATAGAATTTTAAGATATATGTTTTTTTAGTCGGCCAAATAAGGATGATGCCCAAACAAAGATTTTAGGTAATATGTGAAACTTAAGCCGTAATATGAATGTTTAATCAGAAGTATCAAATTTTTTATCAGAAGTATCATTGATCTTGATAAAAAAATTAGTTATATATATTTTTTAAAAAGAAATTGTAGTTATTTAGCTTTATAATTATAATTAAAAAATTGTAACAAATTCCGTCCGTGCGTAAATTTGACTTTATTTAATATGGCTAAAATAGAAATATTGCCTAAATTTGACTAGATCTAATGATTTTTCTATGTAAAGTCAAATATGAAAATTTTTAAGGAATAAAGGGAGTATAAAGCTATTGAAATCTTGAAACTACTCCAAAGGTATGTGCATATTTCATGCAACATCTATTATGTCATTTCATAGTCAATTATATAATCATGCTTTAGAGGACAATTTAGTTAAAAGTATAAGAATTACTAGCTTAGATCAAAAGATTATATAACACTGGACAAGAAAAACCTAACACTTAATTCGAAGTTTGAACTAGAATATAATAATTCTAATAAAAACGAAAAATCGATGGCGATGTATCTCCAATATTTAGTATTTTGACGGACTCTTTAATTAATTATATTAAAACTATGTTTAGCGTATTATAGATAATATTTTTATTTTACTCTTTTTTTTATCTTTTCAAATCACTTAAAATTAATATATATATTTTTTTTTAGAAATTATAATTAATAAAAATATAACTGCAGAACTAGAAAATATAATAGAAAAAAGGCAAAAACTTGTATGAGACCGTCTCATGCCCTTATTACATTCATTCCCATTGTCTCATGCAAGACCCACTCTTGAAAAAATAATCTTTAAAAATGAATAGTTTCTTTCTTTCAGGTATTGAACTAATAGTTTTGTATATTTCAAAGCCTGCATCGGTAGAAGATCACATCTTGTTTGGTACTTTTGCTCGTCTGAAGTGGTTTTTTTTTTAAAGTCAACGGGGAACGGGGAGATATTGCATCCATTAGAAGCTATCCCTGAGAAGCATAATTGAACAACACACCAATTTTAGCAGCAGTAGTGTCCTACGTATATAACATCAACTAACTTCTATGTATTTGTTTTTAAGCACGTCTTCATGGCTACCAGCTCCATGTGCATTCCGGGACCGAACCCACCCGGATTGTGTTTATATTCATGGCCAGTAATTGTGTCATTTCTAAGTATTCTTCAAAATGTGTTTTACATTTAAAATTAACGCTGATGACGGGGGCTCGACTTCAATGACGGCGCGGTGACAGATGACTGTTGATTGTCATTTAACTTAGGTTTTGGGGTAGCTTAGATAGATAAGAGTAGTACTGATTTTTCATAAATAAAATAACCGTCCTCTCATATGCACTTGGTACACAGTGCACTCACACAATAGTTGAAACTATTTATACTGAAAAAAAAGTGTGGTTAGAATATTACAGTAAAAAGTTTGCACTAAAAATCTAACCACATTTTTCAGTGTAATTAAATCACAGTTTTCAATATAAACAATTTCAATTGTTGAGCGAGTGCATTATACACCAAGTGCACATAAGTCATACGAGTAATATTATTCCAAAGTTTCTGAAAGAGGTTATACTCCCTCCGTCTCAATTTTATTTTCTTGTTTGAATTTACACAGAGTTTACTGTGAGAGTTGAACTATAGTATTTAATTGAATAAAATGTTTTTTTGTGGGGTGGAATTTAAAATGGGAATACACTTTACTTCTATTTTGAAAAATGGGAAAATAAAATTGGTACAGGGGGAGTATATGTTTCCAATTTTCTAATGAGTTAATTGCCAAAAAATTCACGACTTTATAGTCTTTATCAATTACAATATGATTGTTAAAAGTTTGCAATTCAATACATGAACTAATTTACTGTTACAATTCGATATTTGGTGTAAATTCTCAGTGGCACTTATACTTACGTGGCAGCCGGAGCCGCCACCAAAGATTTCACATGCCACGGACAATATTAATTATTTTATTAAAGAGTATTGAATGAACGTTATTAGTTTTTTTATTTTAAATAGTAGTTATTTTACTATAAAGTATTAGTTGTAACTGGAAACATAAGTATAACTGGAAATCATCACCATGAACCAAATTGCAACAATAAATTAGTTTGTGTATCAAATTACAAATTTTAAATGTTTATGTTGTAATTGATAATGATTATAAAATTCGTAAATTATTTTGCATATAACTCTTTCCTAATAATTATTGATGAGTCGATTAATCTTGAATGCCAGTTTTCATTGATTTTTTGTTTGCAAAATTAATGGGATTATTTTTTAAATTCACAAATTCTAGCATGCACTTTGAAGCTCAATTTTTACTTTAATTTTAATTTTTTAAAAACACACACAAACACACCGAATTATATGTTTTTATGCAATTGAAGTATCACTGATGTCTTCATGGGGTATTACTAATTACTTCTTGGGGTAGTGCTGAGTTCTATTTAAGATAATTTTTCAAAATTCAAGTGCATATCATGTCACTCAAGTGCACACTTAATTTTATACAAATCGGAAGATTTAGAATTATCCTAATGATGAGTGAATGAAACTTTGTTTTAAAAAATGGGGAAACGGAATCCAACCTAATGCAATAGCATTAGTTTCTTTGGTATTTGGCATTCCTACCGAATACTAAATTCCTTCCCGTCAAGTGTTGGTAGCTCAAGTGGTTGAGGCCACACCTAAGACCCAGAGGTCTTAGGTTCGAGACACGGAGAGGGAATTTATTTCCCTCTTGTGGTGGGGTGGTGTTCCCCTCTTAGTGGTGGTTGCGGTTCCGGCTGCAGTGCGGTTGTGGTTCGGAGTTGCGGGTTCGGGTGGTCCCCCTCTTGTGGTGATTGCGGTTCTGGTCTACAGCGAGATGAAAAAGATGTTGCCATGTACCCGGTGGTCGAAGGAACTATTGTAATTGATTATGTTAGGAAACTACTGTAATTGATTACCTTTCAAAAAAAAAAAAAAAAATTCCTTCCCATTTTTTCAATTTTTGTAATTTGTAATGTAATATGCCATGAAAGTTGAAGGAAAAATCAAAGGCAAAAATATTATATGGAAAATAGTTCATGATAAACTTATCATGAAACAATTTTAAAGTATCATTAATATCATCGGGAATATTATTAATTTCATCAGGGGTATCATTAGTCCGAGTTCAAAAAAATTATTTTTAATTTTCTTGAACTCAGTATAATGATACTTTTGACAGGTTTAATGATACTCCTATTGAGATTAATGATACTTTAAAATAAAATTTCATGTTAAACATATTATGAAGTGTTTTCATATAAAACCTACTCAAAATCAAAAGCCAAAGTATTATATGAAAATAGTTCACGATAAGCTTATTATGAAACAATTTTAAAGTATCATTAATCTCATCGGGAGTATCATTAATCTCATCAGGGGTATCATTAGTCTGAGTTCAAGAATTTTTTTTTTTTTAATTTTCTTGAACTCAAACTAATGATACCCCTGACAGGTTTAATGATACTCTTGATTAGATTAATGATACTCTAAAACTATTTAATGTTAAACTTATTATGAAGCGTTTTCATTAAAAACCTACTCAAATCAAAATGGCTCATAAATAATTTATCATTAAAATATGATTCACAAGATTAGTTCACGAAATAATTTATCATAATTATTTTTGCAGAAAAGAATCATTAATCAATATATTTGTCTGTGTGCAAGAATTAATTTTTTTTAATTTTAAAATAAAATCAATTCTAATTAATTTGCTTTGTTTTTTGATTATGAAAACCAATTCTTAATGCTAGAGTTATAAAAGTGGGTTGAGTTCGTTGGGTCGGCCCGCCCCACTATATTTATAATGAGAATTGGTTTAAGAATTTATTAGCCCGTTTGGAAACGTGCCTGTTTGGGCGCAGACTCTTGCGGGTTGGGGGCATGTCGGGCAGCATTAAAAATGTTTATTTTTCAAAATAAAATTTTATATTTTTGTTTATTGTCAACTATTATAATATTATTTTTAGGACTATTTATTTAAATTTATATTCATAAATGATGAATTTAAGTTGTAGGCGTCTGTTTTAATGAATTATGTGGACATAAATTTGTAGAAAATTAATTTTCTGACTAAAGATAATAAATTTTTTTGTAAAATAAATTTTGTTTAGATATTTTATAGTGATAGTTATTGACTTGAATCAGAAAATACTAACTTTCTACTAGTACTTTTCCCGCAAGCATACGGGTTCACTGTAGTATAAGTAAGTATAGCGACCAAGTATTATCGAACCCAAGGGAAAGAGTGTATGCGAATAGATCCCTGAAGATCTACGCGTCGTAATTAATACGAGTGTATGTTTTGGGATTTTTAAATGAAAATATAATCTAAACTAAAGTAAACTAATTAAACTAAAGAATGAATTAAACGAATTAACTAAGGTGTGTTTTCAAATAAGTGATGGTGATGCTCAGGATAAGAATTCCTACGTATACTAACGGAGCATGTACATAATCAAGATAACCGTGACGCACAAGAAATAACCTAAGTAAAATGTTGCAAGATGAAAGCTCAAGAATTAAAACCCTAATACTTTATCCTAACAATCGACTTCACTAATCCACTAACAAGTTAATAGATCATGCTTAATTAACGAGACCCTAATTTAAACTAAGGTGATGCGGTCGTCCTCCTTAGATAAACCGGTAGATTAATTAACCCTTTCTAAACCCTCTCATTAAGCCTAATAGTTATTAAAGAGTGATAAGGTCGTCCTCTCTCTAACAATTTTCGTACGAAATTCAAAGGTAAAGTTAAGATTGATTTAAGAATTTATTAATTAAGAGAATTAAAACTAAACGTCACGAATTACCCTAATTACATACCCACAACCTACTTCTACGAGTTCATCCTACCCCAAGCATGCAAGGGTTTTAGCTAGACATGGTTTTTACGGAAACAAAAACAATCGAAGAAGTAACGAACATGAACATAACGATTATAACGAATAAATTATCAAACATAAACTAGGGTTTCAAGAAATCAATGCTAAGAACTCAAATTAAATTAATAAAATGAAATTTTAATGTATTCAAGAACAAAGGTCTGAAGAAACGAAACTAAAAAGTAAAACCGTACTATGAATTCTTAAAGAAAACCTCGAAAAAGTAAATCTAAAGCTTGATCGTCTCTTCTTCTCCAAAAACTAACTCTAAAAGTGATATGGTATGTTGTGGTATCTGATAATCCTAAAAAACGAGTTTGGAATGAGTATATATAAGCGTCGGGCTGAATCGTGAACTCAGGGGCCAAAAAACGAATCTGGAAGCACGAATTTTGAAAGTGCTCAAGCAAGCACGCTCGAGCGGTGGTGCTCGAGCTGTGTAGCTCGAATGGTGCAAGGGCTCGAGCGGTCCCGCTCGAGCTGGTCGAGTGCTCGAATTCTTCTGCATGTTTTGGGGCGCTCGAGCTACGCTAGTGCTCGAGTTGATCCACTCGAGTGACTCAAAAAATGCTCCAACTAATACTTTTCTTCTTCCGCACTAATACCAATCGTATTTCTTCGATATCTTCTCATCCGGGCATCCGTTTGAGTCGATTCAAAGCCCTACGAACTCTATTTTTCGCCCTCGATTCAACTATGAGAATCAAAGAGACAAATTAATGCATGTATGAATAAAGGTTTGTAAATAGTCATATCCATACATGCAAGGCTAGTTGTTTTTAGGACAACACTCATAAACACAAGGCTCTCACCAAAGAAACACTTGATATTTGGAAAAATGGTAAGATCACAAGAACCACAAGAGTCGAGAACGCATCCGGCTAGCAAGTCCCGGACTAGAATATCATCAACGGCTGATCACGCAAGAACGGTACGAACGATGTGTCGAAGAAATGTGCAAGTCACCATTGATATTCTTCCCTCTGAAGTGGAGGCCTTGGCCCAGAATCCGGAAGAATTGGCAAAAACAATCACCGTTTTACAATCTTTACAAAGACGATAGGAAGCCGGCGAACCATCAAGAGCCCCGGAGGCGAGCAACCGGGCAACAGGGTAAAGACCATCTAAGATCCCGGAGGTGAGCAACCGGGCGATTGAGCGAAGAACTAAATAACGTGAAGATGTAAGAATAGAGGAGGTTGATAGTGAACAAGCAAGGAGGGCTAAGGACAAAACCCCAATAAGTGAGCGACTAGAAAGCCGAGGAGAATCCACTCCAGGGGCAGGCGAGGAGTCAAACAGTAGGGAAACAAAGAATATGAGCCACTCCCATACAAGAAGAAGAACAAGTGATCACGGGGGACGTAGGGGGGAGGTTCACCAAAGAGGCGATGAGCGAGCACACAAGCAAGCATACCCTGCTGCTCACTTCTCTGTCCACGATAGGCTCAGAAGGTCGGCTTTTGGCCATTTAGGTCCCAATGGGGCTAGCAACATGGCTCAAAGAGTTACACAGGAGAAATGTCCCGATAGCAAGGGACTGCATCATGGTGAAGGTGTTGAACTAAACCAAAATGAACAACCTTCTAACGGAAGAACACCTCCAAATTAGTTGCTTGACCTCAAGAGGGCGGTCGAGGAAATGAGAAAGTAGTTAGAGGCTCAAAATGGCATGGGATCGATGGTATTACCATCATCACCCTTATCCTCCGCAATCCTGAATGCACCGGTTCAAAAGAAAGTGCAATTCCCGGCTGTTAGCTTGTACGAAGGGAATTCAGATCCAAAGGTACATCTATCCAAATATACTGATTACATGATATCAGTAGGAGCATCAGATGCAACACAGTGCCGTAACTTCCCATTAACTTTGGGTGATGGCCCTCACAAATGGTTCTCCGCACTTGCCCCTGACTCTATAAACTCGTTCATACAGCTCAGTAAGGAGTTTTTTATCACATTTCTCAACGGTCGGGTCTTATCTCACACAAAGACACCGATTAGCTGATTTGAAGCAAGGAGATGAGGAGTCGAATAGAGCATTTCTTGAAAAATTCGATAAAGTTATGCTAGAAGGTGAGATGGTGAGTGAAGACACCAAGATCGTGGCAGTAATGGCAGGACTCAAAAAAGGAACGGATCTCTGGAAAGAACTGCACCTGGCCTTCCCTAAAACTTACTCTAAATTCAGGCACAAGGCTGGTGTGTACATTTCGATGCAAGAGACTCTACAAAAGGAGTTGGGGGACAAGGCCGACTCCAAGAAGTCGGGGAAGAAGTCAGCAGGGGAATACAAAGCCCCTAAAAATATGAAGGCTTTCAGCGAAGGTGCCGAGTTGAAAGAAAAGTTGAACCATGTCCTATCCACATCCATAGAAGCTGTACATAACAATGTGAAGGATAAAGATATGTTGTCAGAACCTCAGAAAATACGGCAAGAGAGAGGAAAGCTGAATCCTAACAAATATTGTGCATATCACCAGAACATAGGTGATTTCACAAGTGAGTGTCGTGACCTCTTGAAGCAACTATGGAGGTTCTATGAAGAAGGGAAACTGTCAGAATTCGTTAAAAGGCAACCAGGCAAGAGACCAAGGATGGAAGTTCCATCTAGCTCGGAGTATGATGAAGAAGACGAGCAGGATGGACAAGAAAGGTAAAAAGGTTACAGCTCCGGCAGAACCCGTTCGAGAGATTCTAATGCTTGAGCCCGCCGGACCTGTGGGAGGATGTTCAGACGGAAGACCTCCAATGTCTAAAAGGAAGAGGAAGGCAGATTTGAGAGCAGTAGCTCAGGTCAGAGAAGTAGGAGTAAACCAAGCTACCAAGAAGACGGGAGACTTGGTGTTTTCTGAAAAAGACCTAGATGGAATACTCACTCCACATAACGACTCACTGATCATCTGTGCTAACATTATGGGGATCCGAGTCCATCGCTTGCTCGTGGACACCAGCTCCTACACAAACATCATTTTCAAAAGTACATTAGATCAGTTAGGAGATTGTGAAGAGTATGTAAAAGAGTGCAATCATAAGATAGTAGGGTTCGGAGATGCTGTAACTGTTCCCTTAGGTCTAGTTACGTTGCTGGTCGAACATGTATCGACCGAGAATCCCGAAAGGAGACTGACTAGAATGATAGAGTTCTTAGTTGTAAATCAACAGTCTGCCTACAACAGGTTTCTCGATCGACCTTTTATGAATGAATTTAAAGTGGTCGTTTCAACGTACTACTACTGTCTTAAATTTCCAACCCCAAACGATTCAGGTATGGTTAAAGGCGATCAAAAGAAAGCTAGGGAATGCCTCCTGCAACTTCAACCTAAAGACAACAAAGTGTCCGTCATGGACGAACAGCCGAGCAGCAGGGCTGAGGATGAACCCTCCATCTTGGATGAAATTATGGAGTCCACTGTGTAACGCCCCGAATCCAAAATACATAAATATCTCAGATTCGAGGTGCCACTTGTGACTAAAATCCGAACTATAAAATTTTTGATATGAAAAAGGATAATAAAAGGTATGTGATGAGTTTTATGCAGCGGAAGAAATGAGTAGAATAATTTTATAACATATCTCACACACATATATGAAGCTTAATATTAAAGTAACATTTTATTTAAGTGGGAAACTCCGTGTCGTCTCTATTACTGTCCTTGCTCCATGAAATCATAATCTGCAAGGGTTGTAAAAAGGGGGGCGTGAGATTTGAATTCTCACGTATGGGTGATTTGCAACGTCATGGGATTGGTAAATCTGAAATATATTAAATTGTACTCATTAATAAAATATATAATTTATTTAAGCAGTTGACATATAAATATGAATAACATATATCACAGAAGTAACAAGCTCACATAATAATTAATTGGGCATGACAGATTCCACATTCACATAATTGATATATCACAAGCTGATTCACATTAAGGGGCAAAGCCCAAAACCATTTTCATGTATCGGCCCAATCTGCCAAAATCATTTTCCACATAGTAAATCTTTCTCAAAAATCATTCCTCATAAATAAAATCTATTTAATTAATTAGTGACCTCTCATCCGGAACTCTAATGAGTACTCACCCGGAGGCCGAATTTTATTATTAATGACCACCTCATCCGGAACACTAATGAGTATCTCACCCGGAGACCAAATTTATTATTAATGACCACCTCATCCGGAACTCTAATGAGTATCTCACCCGGAGGCCAAATTTATTATCAATGACCACCTCATCCGGAACTCTAATGAGTATCTCACTCGGAGGCCAAATTTATTATCAATGACCACCTCATCCGGAACTCTAATGAGTATCTCACCCGGAGGCCAAATTTATTATTAAACATTAGCTTTTCTCTTCCTCATAAAAAAACTGGCTTTTCAAAAAGTGGGGAGAGTTCACATAATTCGTACTTGTATGAATTCATGCTCACAAAATGCCCTTTATCATGCAATGGTGCTCGATTCAAATAAAACAATAGACATATTTTATCATATATAAGTATACCACATAATTCAAATATTTATATTATAGGGATACATTTATGTTGGATTAGTTGTTTTAGATTTATTTGGTCGAGTTCAGAGTATACCAGCACAACGTATTATAAGCAGATCAATCAACAGATCATCACCCACCTGTTTGCTCCGGGTCCCATGAACGATGTTCAAACAGATGGTCGGATCCCTCGTGCGTATTCCGATTAGCACATAATCCTAATATGGAATCATTTGATTAAAAGTTGACCTTTGAATTATTAGGAAAACTTGAGAGTTTGTGCTACGAGAATCGAGGAGGTCGATGTCTTATAAACTTTAAAAGGACTTGTTTAAGGGTCACACCCTATTTTGGTAAATACACCACTTCTAAAAAGGGTGGGTGTATTTGGGGTGTGTACTTACTAATTTTCTTGTTGTATGATCATTTCGATCTCTATAAAACAATCTTCTAAAATTCCAAGACTTTTATAACTAAAAGCTTTTATACTTAACAGTATAACCATATAATATTTTTCTCAAAATAATCAAAAGAAAAGAAAAGTTATTTAAATATTATTAATATAATAAAAATCCCAAATTAATATTTTTCTTTCTAAAATTATTATTTAAAAGAACTTTGAAAATAGTTTATATTTTATAAACAAAACCTCTTTAATAATCTTATTAATAAACTTTGTCTTGAAGAAGTTTGTATTATAAAACTAAAATAATATATAAATATATTCTTCTTTTAATAATACTTCCAAAGTTGAGTAGTGTTACTTTTAAAACAAAAGAATTATATTAATTTTCCAAAAATACTCATTTTCATTTGTTACTAGTTTGAATATTAAACGACTTACCTTTTTGTTCCATTTTCTAACTTCAACTAATATGATAGTTTTGATAATCAAAAGTACTACTTTTAACATATAACGGTACTAGTCTTTTTATCTAACGATAAGAACAAGGTTTTAGAGAGGAGTAAAGTTTCTCCTGCCCCTATTCGAGTAGTAGGCAGGGGAGAAGAAGGATTGTCACAACCTTATATAACAATACTCAACAACTAATCCAATCAATACTAAACTATAAAACCAACAATACTAAACAATTAAAACAACTATCACTAAACAACCATATCCACTGTTTTGAACCATCAACAACCAAAATTCGTATCACACTGCTTGAACACCACCTCTACCTCTAATTTCATCTTACAAGATTAACCAAAATAGCCTTGACTTGTTTCCGGAATTTACGAAAAGGAAAGGAAGAAGATAGAAACCTTACGAGCTCCGGTTCGCGGTGGTAAACGGACGGCCTAACGGCGTCGTATAAGGATTCGTTCGGTTAATCGGGCGGCCTAACGGTGTCGTCTCGATTCCTCCAAAATCAAACGGGCAGCGATTCATCTTACGGCTTCATCGAAAAATACGAAGGATACGGCGGCATCTCAATTACACAAAAAGGGGATGAATCGTGAGTCTCATTATTTCGAAGGAATTTATTTGAAGAAACTGTAGAATTGAACGAATTGAAGAATCAAACAAAACAAAAGAAGAACTCACTTAAAGAGTAAGGGACGGACGACGGCGGCATCTAAGGAGGCGACGGCCGGTTCCGATTGGGGCAGTAGCGGGAGCGACGCGGCGGCACACGGCTGGAGGAGCGGAAAGCGTTGCGACTGGAGGATGAGCTGCGGCGCTCGTCGCTGGAAGTGGGGAGGCGCGAGGCGGTGCTGGAACACGGCGGCATTGCGACGGCGGTGGAGGCGGTGGTGCTTCGCGGTCGGCGGTGGCGAGCGAAGGGCAGAGGCGCAACGCTGGAAGCGGCGCGACGGCGGCAAGCGTCGCGGCTGAGGAGCGACAGAGGGCGGCGTGAAGGAGAGCGGGCGACGACCGTAGGCGCCGAGCGATTCGCGGCGGCGGCCTGGGAGAGAAGGTGTTGCGGTTCTGGGCTGTGCGAGGAAGAGGACGGAGGCGGCGCTGGAAGGCGCTCCTGTTTTCGATCGGAAGAAGGGAGGAGGAAGGCGGCGTGACGGAGAGGCGTCTAGTGCACGGCGGCGCTTGTCGCCGGAGAAGAAAGGAGGGAGGAAGAAAACGCGTGAGGCTTATGAGAGAAGGTAGAGGATTTTGAGAAAGTAAGAGAGAATTTGGGGGAAATGAATTTTGAAGAAGAAGAGTACTCGTTTTTGTTAATTGGAGAGAGAGAAAGGGATAATTGTTAGGAAATTAATTTCTTAATTAATTAATTTTAAAGTGAAGGAAAAATATGTGGGTGTGATTAATCTTATAATTAATTTAATTAAAAAAGGAAAAGTAATTTATGTGGTTTAGGATTAATCCCCTTTAATTCTGATATTTTCGTTCCCGTTTGAAACGGTTAAGGGATCGTTTGGTTCACGAGTTAAATCTCGATTCGATAATTAATACAGTTTTAAAATTCGAATAATATTTTAAAGTATTTTAATTATTCTCGATAAATTATACGGATCGAAATCCTAATTTTAAACCCTTGAATATTTAATTTCTCGTAGTCCTTTATTCGTTTGAAAGATTCGATTTCTTTCTTCAAACTTGGGAATTTAGAATAGAGTATAAATTTAAATCACACAGTAGCACACAAAAATAATAAAATTAAAAGAAACAAGATTATAATATAAAATAAGGTTTCAAGGAATATAAAAGGTATAAAACGGGACGGGGTATTACACACTGACACCTAGATGATGGAGGTAGACAACCAACAGGACGAGGGCGAACAGGAGGGCTTAGGCAAACAACAGGGAAAGGAAGTTGTATCCGAACCAAATAAGATTAAAGACATAGAACCAAGATTAGAGATGGAACCCATGATCGAGGATGAACTCAACCTAGAAGGTCCAATAATCGATCCTCGTTGGAAGAGTTAAAAAAGAAGAGCAACCACGGTTGAGGAGTTAGAGGCAATAAAAGTCGACCCAAATCGAGAAGACTTGGAACTATTCATTGGGTCTGAGCTCCCTGAGCCATACAAATCCAGAATGAAAGAATTCCTCAAGACTAATCTCGACGTATTCGCATGGTCGCATGCTGATGTGGTAGGCATTAGCCCTGAGCATGCTTGCCATAAGCTAAATATTGATCCAACCAAAAAACCGGTGAAACAGTAAATAAGAAAATTTGGACCTGACAAGTACGAGGCACTGGATGTGGAAGTAAAGAAGCTACTCGATAATGACCTTATCAAAGAAGCTCTATGCCCCAGTTGGGTAGCAAATTCGGTGTTAGTACGAAAACCAAACGGCACATGGAGGTTTTGCATCGACTTCACCGATCTAAATGCCGCTTGCCCTAAAGACAACTTCCCATTACCGCACATTGACCAGTTGGTGGACAACACAGTAGGACACGAACTTCTCACCTTCATAGACGCATTCGCAGGCTTCCACCAAATCCCGATGCACCCAGACGACCAGGAGAACACAACATTCTACACCAACAAGAATTTATTGTGTTGGAAGAGGATGTCGTTTGGGCTAATCAACGCAGGAGCCACGTACCAAAGGCTTGTCAATAAAATATTCGATGAAGACATTGGCAAAATAATGGAAGTATACGTGGATGACATTGTCGTCAAAAGCCCAAAAAGGAAGATCATTTGGAGCATCTAACACAAGCATTCGAAATACTCCGAGCATATAACATGAAGCTAAATTAAAAAAAGAGTAGTTTCGGGGTTCACTCAGGAAAGTTCCTTGAACACTTGGTCAGTCAGAGAGGCATCGAGGCAAATCCATCAAAGGTAAAAGCGATCATGGACATGCAGCCACCAAGGTCAGTTAGGGATGTCCAACAACTAACTGGGTGATTGGCAGCCTTGAATAGATTCATTTCAAGATCTGGTGATAAATGCCGACCTTTCTTCGACGCTATCAAGAAGGGACATTTCCAGTGGACAAGCAGTTGTCAACAGGCATTTGAGCAACTAAAGGAATATCTTAGCGACACTAAGATTCTGCCAAAGCCTTTCTCAGGGGAGAAACTGTATCTGTACCTAGTTTCATCAGAGGTGGCAATTAGTTCGGTCTTGGTTCGAGCAGAAGGAAAATTCCACTTGCTGATCTATTACGTAAATCAGGCCTTACATGAAGTAGAAGTCAAATACTCACCCATGGAAAAATTGGCTTATGCTCTGGTGATGAGTGTAAGAAAGCTACGGACTTATTTCTTTGATCATCAAGTGGAGGTGCTAACAATATTCCCATTAAGGCAAATTCTACAAAGGCCTGATACTATTGGTCGCCTCCTTAAGTGGTCACTGGAAATAAGCCAGTTCGGAATATCTTATGCACCTCGAACAACGATCAAGGGACAAGCGTTAGCCGACTTCATAGTCGAGTTAACCTTCTTTCCAGATCCGACGAGAGGTCATAATCATCCATGGCACATGTACATAGACGGGTCATCAAACAGTACAGCAGCAAGAGCCAGAATAGTGCTGATCAGTCCAGATAGACAAGTGTTCACCTCAGCCGTCAGATTTGAGTTCATGGCAACAAATAATGAAGCTGAGTATGAAGATTCCCAACTAATAGTCAACCAAGTTTATGGAGATTCCAAACTAATAGTCAACCAAGTCCGTGGGGAGTACGAGGTAAAAGATGAAAACATGAATTTGTATCAAAAGATTGTTGCTCACTTAGCATCACTCTTCAAACAAATATATATTGAACAAGTACCGAGGGACAACAATGCACAAGCAGATGCACTTGCTCGTCTGGCTACTAGCACGGGACCGGCAGAACTTTCAGAAGTCACAATAACAAGAATCTCTCATCCATCAACCAGTGACTATAAGATCAATCAAATTGAAGAAGAGTTGACAAAGGAAGATTGGAGGACACCAATATACAAATATCTCAAAGACAACAAGGTGCCCGAAGACCCGCAAGAAGCAGCTAAGATAGCCAAGAGAGCAGCAAGGTTCACCATCATGGACAACCAACTTTACAAAAGAGAATTTTCATTGCCCCTATTGAAATGTTTAGCAATGGGGCAAGGCCAAGAAGTTTTGAAGGAAATACATGAGGGTATATGTGAAAATCACGCAGGAGGGCGAGCATTGGCATACAAGACAGTAAGACAGGGATACTACTGGCCAACCCTTCTACAAGATGCAATCAAAGTTGCAAAAATATGCCACATGTGCTAGCTGTTCGCCCCCAGCATCTATAAGCCACCAACAGAACTAGTCTCAGTGAATAGTCCATGGCCATTTGCAAAGTGGAGGATAGACATCATAGGACCTTTCCCAATGGGAAAGGGGAATGTAAGATTTGCAGTAGTTGTTGATAGGAGAACATCATCCAGCATGGAGCGAAAAAGAATTAAGGGCTTGAGCAAAGAAAATCAGGATTGGGGTGCATCTACCAATCCGGGAGGTGTATAAAATGACGAACAACTCCATCGACGAACAACTAATAGGCGAACAGGTATTAAGACCAGAGACCAAGAATGAGCCAATTGTGAAGTCGCCAATGACGAACAACTTGGTCAAACTATGATACAACACAGTTAAGATGTGTACCAGTGAACAAATGACTAAAATCCCAAAGCCAAGCTAAATAAAGCCAAAAGGCGAATAACTTCCAAAGTACAATCTCCAGAGGCGAACAACTTTCAGTTGGAGAATCATCAAGATCCGTCAAGCCGACCTAGGCGAACAATAATGAGTCCGAGATAGGACCAAAGAAGACTTTGTAACTAAGATTCAGCTTAGATAAGGTCAAAAGGACACATGTCAAGCATGCAAGCTAGGGAGACCAAGAGTCAGGAGCACCTCATGCTTGCTAGGCTCTATAAATAGTTGTTCTCCAGCTTATGAAATACAAGTTCAAATTCATAAACACTCCCAAAACACACACTAACACACCTAAACGTGCACACATACGAAATTATTTCGATTTCGACTTTTGTATATCCGACTTCATAACCCGAACCTCGATTTATCATTTACGGTGGTAACCAATCACACGTAATTGATTGATGATCTTTAAACCGAAATTAAACAGTCACTAATCCACTCGATAAATATTGATCACCAACAATTTTGGCGCTAGAAGGAGGGTTCGAACCTCCGGTTAGTGTGATTACTCAAGAACTTCAAGCTGAAAACTTGAAGATTCAAAGGAAACCTCAAGAAATATTTGAAGATTCAAGCAAAGGTGTTCTTGGTGTTCTTGGTATTCTTCAATATTAAAATTAAAGAAACAATTTATATTGAAATGCCTCAATCAAAGGAAACCCAAGCATCACGTTTGTCGAGGAGAGCATCTCCCACCCGAGTCTCGTCGGCAGACCACCAGGATCGAAATCCTAGACATATGAACAGGTCACAGCATACAACCATAACACATAATCTCCTCCCTGAAATGGAGGCCCTGGCGAACAACCCTAACGAATTATCTAAGACCATTGCTGCTCTCCAAGCTCTCCAGAAACAGCAAGAACAAAATAAGCCTTCACAAGCAAGGCCTAAAGATAGACCCTTGGAGGTTGTTAGGGCCAGGTCAATAAGGGGTGAACAACGTGAGGTGAGCAGCACCCAGGTCAGGCGAGACAAGGGCAAGGCTAAGATGGTCGAGCCAAGGGAGGGCCAAGCAGAGTCTGCTCGCGGGCGAACAACAATGTCGAGCCACGGAACAACCCGTTCCAGTGCCCAGGACAGACTTGGCCAACCCCAACAACAGGAGAAAGTTGCTCGCCAGGAAGAAGGACATGGGCGAGCAACATTTGAACAGCCTCGCCCTTCGGTCCATGAAAGACTTTCTCAATCTGCCTTCAGGCATTTGGGACCTAATGCGGCGAGCAACCCTAAAAAGCAGCTCCAGGATTTGCCTTCTCCAAGCGAGGGACTGCGACGAGCAGAAAGGTTTATACCTTTGCTCGCCGAACAGCCTCCAAGTCAGGGGGCATCTCTGGATGAGCTATCAAGCTTGAGAAGGGTGATAGAAAGTATGCAGGGACAATTGGACCAGCAAAGAGGTGTAGGGACGACAAGCCTGTCATCCTCACCATTATCAACTTACATTCTGAAAGCCCCGATTCAGAAGAAAGTCCAATTCCCAGCAAGCATACAATATGACGGTCTTGTTGATCCCAGAGTTCATCTAACAAAATACTCGGACTATATGGTCTCGGTGGGAGCCAGCGATGCCACTCAATGCCGAAACTTCCCATTAACCTTGGGGGACCGGGTGCACAAATGGTTCTCAGCATTGCCACCAGCATCCATCCATTCATTTACTCAGCTGAGTCGGGAGTTTCTGTCTCATTTCTCAACGGCGGGATCGTACTTGTCCCAGAAACACCGATTGTCAGACCTAAAACAAAATGATGACGAGTCAGATCGAGCATTCATGGAAAGGTTTGACAAGGTGCTATTGGAGGGTGAGCCCATCAGCGAGGACACAAAAATTGTTGCTATTATGGCAGGACTGAAGAAAGGGTCAAAGCTATGGAAAGAGGTACATCTGAAGTGCCCAAGAAGCTACACCGAATTTAGAAATCAGGCCGGCATATTCGTTTCTATGCATGAAGCCTTGCAGTTAAACTTGGGGGAGAACAAAGCCGACCCCAAGGAGAACAACAAAAAACCTGGCGCAACAAGCTATCGAGTCCCTAAAAACATGAAGGCATTCACTGAAGGGACGGAACTCAAAGAAAAGTTGAATCAGGTGCTAACAGTGTCAGTCGATACTGTTTATGAAAATGTGAAGGATAAGGAGTTGCTCTCCCCTCCCCGGAAAATTCGCCAAGACACTGGCAAACTCAATCCTAACAAGTATTGTGCCTACCATCAAAGCATGGGGCACTTTACAAGTGAATGTAGAGATTTGCTCAGGCAGCTCTGGCCTTTCTACGAGGACGGAAAGCTCTCCGACTTTGTCAAAAGACAACCCGGGAAGAGAATCCAGGAGAACAACTCTGAGGACGAAGATGATCAACCTCAGAAGAGCAACAAACCAGCGCGACCAGTTCCTGCCATCCCTACTCGTCCATTGGAAGATTTATACATAATGGAACCTATAGGTCCTGCGGGAGGATGTTCTGATGGACGACCGCCAATCTCTAATCGGAAAAGAAAGGCTGAATTACGAGCGATCGATCAAGTCCAAGAAATGGGGGTCAAACCATCTATCATGCAGACAGCAGAACTGACCTTCACCGAAAATGACTTAGAAGGAATTTTGACTCCACATAACGATTCGCTCGTAATCTGCGTAAAGATCATGGGGACTCGAGTCCATAGATTGTTGGTAGACACTGGAGCCTATACCAACATCTTGTTCAAAAGCACACTTGATAAACTTGGGGACTTTTCAGCCCATATCCGGGACTCAAACCATCGAATCCTAGGCTTTGGAAATGCAGTAACAGTCCCGTTGGGAGAAATTTCTTTGCTTGTACAACTTGTAACGATTGAAGAACCCGAAAAGAATATTACAAGAATGGTTGATTTCTTGGTTGTAGACCAGGAATCAACCTATAACGGGTTCCTTGGTCGACCTTTTTTGAATGAATTTAAAGCTACCTGTTCAACTTACCATTATTGCTTGAAGTTTCCAACAGCAAGTGGAGCAGGCACAGTTAAAGGAGATCAAAGAAAGGCCCGGGAATGCCTCTTACAAATGCAAGCAAAACATGCGCAAGTATCCATGATGGAGGCCACAACAAGCTATCCTGCTGAAGAACCATCAATATTGGAGAACATGATGGACATAGAGGAAGACCACATGGATACTGACGAACAACATCATGACGAACAGGTGTTGGACGAACAACTCCTCACCACCCATAGGAAACATCATCCTGACGAACAACAAAGGGGTGGTGACGAGCAACATTCAAATGATGGCCGGGAGGGCCAGATGTTGACTAACAACAACGAATCAGGGCCAACAGATGATCTTGATCCCCGCCTGGGGGCAGAGCCGATGAACATCGAAAATGATTTCAACTCTGAGGGACCAATACTTGATCCTCGGTGGAAAGGACAAAAACGACGAGCAACTCCAGTTGAAGACCTGGAGGCGTTCAAAGTTAATCCTGAAAACCCGGATCTTGAATTATACATAGGATCTGAGCTCCCTGAGCCTTACAGATCCCGAATGAAAGAGTTCCTCAGCAAAAATCTAGATGTTTTTGCTTGGTCTCATGCAGACATGGTGGGGATAGATCCAAAACATGCTTGTCACAAGCTCAATATCAACCAAGCAAAAAGACCAATCCATCAAAAACGAAGAAAATATGGCCCAGACAAATATCAAGCTTTGAACGAAGAAGTAAAGAAGTTGTTAGACAACGACCTCATCCGACAAGCACTCTGTCCACAATGGGTAGCAAACCCAGTCCTTGTGAGGAAACCAAACGGGACCTGGAGGCTATGCATAGACTTTACAGATCTGAATGCAGCATGCCCGAAGGACAACTTTCCACTTCCTCATATTGACCAATTGGTGGACAGTACTGCAGGTCATGAAATGCTAACATTCATGGATGCCTTTGTCGGGTACCATCAAATCCCGATGCATCCAGATGATCAAGAGAACACAACATTCTATACTAACAAAAACTTGCTGTGTTGGAAGAGAATGCCTTTTGGCCTCATCAACGCCGGAGCAACTTACCAGAGGCTGGTGAACAAAATGTTCGACCAACAAATTGGAGGTACAGTAGAAGTCTACGTTGATGACATCGTAGTCAAAAGTCCCCATAAAGAAGATCATCTCCAACACTTGACCCAAGTGTTCGAAATTCTTCGACATTACAACATGAAGCTGAATCCAAAGAAGAGCAGCTTTGGAGTCCATTCAGGCAAATTCTTGGGTCATCTTGTTAGTCAACGAGGAATTGAGGCTAATCCAACAAAAGTCAAAGCCATAGTGGATATGCAACCACCACGTTCAATAAAAGAAGTGCAAAGACTCACAGGATGTCTAGCTGCACTAAACCGGTTCATATCCAGATCGGGGGACAAATGCCGTCCATTCTTTGAAGCCATCAAGAAAGGACAGTTCACATGGACTAACAACTGTCAAAAGGCGTTCGACCAACTCAAAGACTACCTGGAAGATGTAAAAATCCTATCAAAACCCGTCCCAGGAGAAAAGCTATATTTATACTTGGCAGCGTCGGAGGTGGCCATCAGCTCTGTTCTGGTACGAGAAGACGGCAAATTCCATCAACCTATCTACTACGTCAGCCAAGCTTTGCATGAGGCGGAGATCAAATACTCCCCAACCGAGAAGCTGGCGTATGCACTAGTTATGAGTGTGAGGAAGTTACGGCCATACTTTTTTTTATCATCAAGTTGAAGTGCTAACAACTTTCCCACTCAGATAAATTCTCCATCGCCCCGACACAGCTGGTCATCTATTAAAATGGTCACTAGAGATTAGCCAATTCGGGGTGACTTATGCTCCTCGAACAGCGATCAAAGGGCAAGTGTTGGCCGACTTTATAGTCGAACTAACCTTCCCACCAGATCCGACGAGAGGACTTGATCACCCCTGGCATCTTTATGTTGACGGATCTTCGACTAACGTAGCCTCGGGGGCAGGAGTGGTTCTAATCAGTCCAGGCAGACAAGTATTCACTTCGGCAATCAGATTTGGCTTTATGGCAACCAACAACGAAGCCGAGTATGAAGCTCTCATTGCTGGTCTCCATCTATCCTTGGCAGTAGGTGTCAGACGGTTGCAAATATTCGGCGATTCACAATTGATAGTGAACCAAGTCCGAGGTGAATATGAGGCGAAGGACGGACATATGATCGAATATCAATGGATTTTTACTCACCTGATGTCCTTGTTAGATCAAGTATTCATTGAACAAATCCCAAGGACGAGCAACACTCAAGCAGATGCATTGGCCCGACTAGCAACAAGCGAAGGACCTGCAGAGTTGGCAGACATTATAATTACGAAGATGAATGACCCATCAACAACAAGTTATAATGTCAACCAACTAAATGATCAAGCCAGTGAAGAAGAAGACTGGAGAACAAGTATAGTCAAATACTTGAAAAGTGGGGAAAAACCAAACAACTCTTTTGAAGCTGCCAAGCTAATAAAGCAAGCCGCCAGATATACTCTGGTAGGCGAGCAACTTTAAAAAAGAGGAATATCACTCCCACTTCTCAAATGTTTGCCTAGGGGGCAAGGACGAGCAATACTCGAAGAAATACATGCCGGAGTATGTGGAAATCACACTGGGGGGCAAGCCTTGGCGTATAAAACTATTAGACAAGGCTATTACTGGCCGACTTTACGCCAGGACGCAATCAAAAAAGCAAAGACTTGCCACCAATGCCAAATTTTTGCACCAAACATTCATACCCCGGCTCAACAGCTCGTATCGGTTTATAGCCCATGGCCTTTTGCTAGATGGGGAATGGACCTTATTGGTCCCTTCCCAGCAGGAGTTGGAGGAGTTCGATTTGCCGTTGTGGCAGTCGACTATTACACAAAATGGGCAGAAGCAGAGGCCATGTTGAAAATCACGCAACAGAAAATGATCAACTTCATTTGGAAGAACATTGTCTGTCGTTTTGGAATTCCGCACACCATCGTGACAGATAATGGTCCGCAGTTTGATGGAAAAGAGTTGAGAGATTTCTGTACAAAATGGGGGATCAAGAAACATTACTCTACGCCCTATCATCCCCGGTCAAATGGACAAGTTGAGACCGTAAATAAAATTATGAAGCATACGTTAAAAGTACGGCTAGCAGAAAGCAAAAGCAGTTGGTCAACAGAGCTTCCGGAAGTCTTATGGGCATACAGAGTTTCTCCCAGGTCAAGCACCGGAGAAACACCCTTTGCAATGGCTTTCGGAACAAAAGCTGTTATACCAATTGAATTAAAGACCAACACAATCAGGACGACCAACTTTGATGAGCAAGCAAACAACTATGCTCTGGCTGCTGAAATAGATTTGTTCGAGGAAAAAAGACTGAGTGCCGAGCTAAAAAATGCTACCTATAAGCAGCGAGCAGAACGCTACTATAATTCCCATGTTAAACTTAGGGAATTCAGAGTTGGAGATTTGGTTCTAAGAAAGTTGCTCGCCCAACCTCCAGGTGTATTGGGACCAACTTGGGAGGGCCCGTATCGTATAACGGAAAAATTCGTTAATGGCGTATACGATATTGAAGATATGGAAGGCAAGCCGGCCCAATACTTCTGGAACGCCGTACATCTAAAGAAGTACTATCAATAAGACAAACAAGTTCTTGATTGGGCGAACAAATGTCTTGGGGGGCCAGTGAACCAAGTAAGGCAAACTAAAAACTTGCCTAATTTTTTGAAAATTTTGCTAAGTATAGAGTATAAAGTTGTTCGGCGCATTGTATAGTCTGGTGCTGTTTCATCTTTTGTTTTTTAGATAAAGTTGCTTGGCAAAAATATTATAAGCGAGCATGTTTTGATTAGTGTTTAAAGTTGTTCGTCGATTTGTATATGTTAGTGACGAGCAGTCTTACAACACTTGTAATTTTTTATGAATGTAAATATAATAGTTGTTCGTCAAAGAGAAAAAGTCCAAAGCTCGAGGTACAAGTCCACCTAAAGGTTGTTCGTTTTCTAAAATGAACAGAACCTAAGGACCAAAGTCATTTAAAGGTTGTTCGTTTTTTAAAATGAACAGAACCTAAGGCTAAACCCTGATTCCACTAAAGGCGAAGTTCAATTCGAACAAAAGCCCAATACTATATGTTATAATTGCAAAGGCATTGATAAAAATGTAAAGGCAATTAACATATAAAGAAAATGAGCGAACATGAGAAAGACATTCCATTAAATCAAAGGCTTTTAAGCCCAAAAGATAGTACAAGCTGAAAGTAGCCACAAGTACTACAAAAAAGGAACGAACAACTATTACAAAAGAAGACAAAAGAAACTAACTCCTAAAACTATTGTTGGTCGGTGGAGGGAGGCTCTTGAATTTGCTCGGCAGGAGGCTCCACAATTAAATCTTTAGCCAAGTCCTCAGCGGCCTTCCGCTCAGTTTCTTCGGCGTTTTGCTCGCCCGCAGCAGCCGGCTCCTCTCCTTGCTCGCCGTCATCAACAATCGGTGGAGGGTCAGTGATGTTGATGCTGGGGTCAAGTTTGTCGAGTTTGACCCCTAGCACAGCCAAATCCGCCAGCTGGACCTCAATGTTGTTTGGTGGCGGGTAGTTGTCGAGGAATATGTTCAGATCTTTGGCCATCTCCTCCACCATATCTTTGTGATCATAGGCATCAGCCATACGGATGCCATCCGTGTAGGCGCAGATGTAGCCCAAATTTGAGATAGGCCCACTCCGAGCTCGAAATTCTTGCTCGGCTTCTTCCTTGGTGAGCATCTCAGACATTTGCTCCTTCAGGCGAGCAAGTTCTTCTTCGGCTTCTTCCCTTTTCTTCCTCTCTTCGTCCAGCACAGCTTTAGAGTAATGTAGCTCGGCCTTTGTATCCTTAAGCTCACCAGAGACAAGCTGATAGTCCTCGATGCGCTTCTTCTCCAGGTCGTTGGCCAGCTTTAATTGATCCTTTAGGCGAGCAATCTGGCCATTGAATTTGTTCGCCAGTTTCTCCTTCTCCTCGGTAAGCTGGCGAATGGAGGCGGCATGGTGACGAGCAGTCTCCTCTAGCTCGGCAACTTGAGCCATCCCCCTTTGAGCGGAGACAAGGGAGTTGGCGGCTTGGACCATTGATAGGTGAAAATTATCAATGGGGCCCTGGGCGAGGACGGCTTTGTTCAGCGGCCGCGACCAGGCGCGAACTTCAGTTGCTCGACGAACATGTTCATCCGGAATGTCACGGATGCTCGCCGGGGTCTTAGAGCAGGCAAACTGGTGAACCAGGTCTGCTCGCCCTGGGTAATCGCTGGGCCGGTATCTGCGAACAAAAAAGAAGGTCAACACTTGGAAAATTTGGCAAAGGAGAAACTTGTTCGGCAAGAAAGTAAGAACTTACTCAGAGAATTTTCGCTCATCCCGGCCTAAGTATGTAATGTCCTCTGGGCCTCGGGGGGAGCCTATGTCCTCGCTCGCTTTGCCAGACATCTCCGTGGGCTCTACGGATGAACGGCGTACAACGTCCCCTTCAGGGCGAGCATGGCTCGAGCCCACCTTCTCCTTCCCCTTGTCAGGGACATCATGGGAAAATGGAGTCCCGTCTACCTTCTTTAAACGTTACCCCCCACGAGGAGGGGAAATGGGAGGAGAATGGATTTGAATAGGGGGGGCAGCCTGTCTTGGAACTCTAGCCCCCTCGGGCTTGTTCGTCATGACGAGCACCTTTTGAGGGGGATCACCTCTCCTTTTCTTCCCTTTTGGCGGCGCCATTTCAAGGACCCTTTGCTCAAGGAGGGCGTAAGAGGGAGGAACGACAACTGTCACTTGCTCGGCTAAAAAAAAAAATAGTTAGACGAGCAAGTTAGGAAACTCAATGACGAACAAGGCTTGAACCCAAAATTTAGAAATTTTCATACCTGGGGGCACCTCGACCTGGGCCTCCAAATGGTGTGGGTATGTCAAAAGGCGAGCAGCTCTTTGACACCTTGCTCGGCAAAGATAGTCAATAGTCCTATCTGCCCTATTGCGGAGGCCAACCAAGCACGAAGTAAATAGAAACTCGGAGCTCAACTCCTCCTCTTCCGAATCCCACTTGGGTGGACGAGGGCCTGCGAACAAACTAGAAAAGTTAAATTAGAACAACTTAGCTCAAAGGCGAGCAAGAAGAGAACTTACGTTTCAGTTTTCCATAAACTGCTGGAGAATTTATTCGTCCAGGGCCGCCGTGTGGACCAGAAGATGCTCGCCAATCACCCCCAATGAAGAAGAAGTATTGCTTCCAGTTGTAAACCTTGTTCGGCACATCTTCCACCATTTTTAGCCCAGTTCTGGCCTTGAGATAGTGGTAACCTTCTTCTCCTTGGGGGCACTTTGTAATTGTCATCAGGTAGTTGATCTCTTCCGCAGTAAGCCGATCAATGTACCCCTCCAAGGCGAACAAGCACATGGAGCCTAAGAGATTCATCCACCCAATTGGAGTAATTTGGGTGATGGCCAAGTTGGTCGCCTCCAGGAATTGACCAACAATGGGTGGAAGAGGCAGCCTTAATCCGGCGATCAAGGTGTGAATGTTGATCGCCGTGCATCCTGGGGGTGGGCGATCAACTCTCTCCTTTCTCCGAGGGGCCCACATGTGAATATCATATGGGATTTTGTAGTCCCTACGGATAGAGTCCAGTTCATCTTCGCGAACAACACTTTTGATCTTGCTCGCCTGGTATCCAGTTTTCACCTTGTCCATAATTTGCCTCTGTGGGCGAGGAAAGTTGTTCGCATACTCCTCAGCGTATGCTTGCCATTCGAATGGCCGAGCAACTCCTGTTGGAATCTCATTTTCCAACATCTTTGGGGATGGGAAGTTAATACCCTCCAAGAACTCGCGGGTGAGTTCGTCAAGACCTGGATCTTCAGATTCAACGGAAGACGAAGAGTCATCGTTCAAATTGTTGTTTGCCACAATTGTCAGTTCTCTCTCAGATGGGCCCGCACCAGTGTTTTCCACAGAGCGAACAACTGAATCCACGTGAGCGTTCGACGCTGAAGAAACTTCAACCGGTTGTGGATCGTAAACAACAGTTGGGAAAAGGGGATCTAGGGTCTCCTCGGTTTTGTTGCTCGAATGCGAAGACATAGGAGGGAGAGAAAAATCTAAGCGGCGGCAGAGAGTGTTGCAGACGGCGGCGCTTTCCCGGAGAAGACGGTGGCGCTCGGATCCACACAGCGGCAAAAGAATTTTCGAGAGAAAAAGTAGAGAAAAAGATGGAGAAAAAAAAGAGTAACTACCTGGGAATTAAAATTTGAAGCCAAATGCTGGAGGACGGACGTCGAAAAGCTTGGAATCGCCGGAGGGAGGAGGAAATCGCCGGAGCACTGTAGTAAGAGAAGGAAAAGTGGGAAAAATTTCAGTTTTCCCACTATTTATACCCCAAGCAAAAACAGGGTCCAAGGCCTAATTTCCAAAAAATTCAGGGACTGAATTATGAGAAAAAGGGGTCATTTCCGAGCCAAACTAAAAGTCGAAGGACCTATGAGCAATTATAGGGGAGCGTAGCCTCGGGACTGCTCGCGCGTGAACGGCGCGCAATCATTGCGCTGACGTCATCTTCGTGATCTCCCTAGATCATGGGAAGACGAAACGGACGCCATAATGTTGCTCATCACAAAGATGTTGTTCGTCCAAGTCTTGACCAGAACAATATCCTAACTACAGTTGCTCGCCACAAAGCTGCTCGTCTGAAGCAACATCTAGTCAGGATAGAGGGCATTGTTGATAGACGAACATCATCCAGCATGGAGCGAACAAGAATTAAGGGCTTGAGCAAAGAAAATCAAGATTGGGGTGCATCTAGCAATCCGGGAGTTGTATAAAATGACGAACAACTCCATTGACGAACAACTAATAGGCGAACAGGTATTAAGACCCGAGACCAAGAATGAGCCAACTGTGAAGTCGCCAATGACGAACAACTTGGTCAAACTATGATACAACACAGTTAAGATGTGTACCAGTGAACAAAGGACTAAAATCCCAAAGCCAAGCTAAATAAAGCCAAAAGGAGAATAACTTCCAAAGTACAATCTCCAGAGGTGAACAACTTTCAGTTGGAGAATCATCAAGATCCGTCAAGCCGACCTAGGCGAACAACAATGAGTCCGAGATAGGACCAAAGAAGACTTTGTAACTAAGATTCAGCTTAGATAAGGTCAAAAGGACACATGTCAAGCATGCAAGCTAGGGAGACCAAGAGTCAGGAACACCTCATGCTTGCTAGGCTCTATAAATAGTTGTTCTCCAGCTTATGAAATACAAGTTCAAATTCATAAACACTCCCAAAACACACACTAACACACCTAAACGTGCACACATACGAAATTATTTCGATTTCGACTTTTGTATATCCGACTTCATAACCCGAACCTCGATTTATCATTTACGGTGGTAACCAATCACACGTAATTGATTGATGATCTTTAAACCGAAATTAAACAGTCACTAATCCACTCGATAAATATTGATTACCAACAGTAGTGGCCGTGGACTATTACACAAAATGGGCCGAAGCTGAAGCACTAGTGACAATAACACAAGAAAAGATGATCAACTTTATTTGGAAAAATATAGTGTGCCGATTCGGAGTTCCACAAGCAATACTGACGGATAATGGAAAACAGTTCGAAGGAAAGAAGATAAGAGATTTCTGCAAAAAAAATGGGGTATCAAGAAACATTTTTCAACACCCTACCACCCCCAGTCTAACGGGAAAGTCGAGGCAGTTAACAAGATAATCAAGCATATCCTAAAAAACCGACTGGTAGACAAGAAAGGCAAATTGTCAGAAGATCTGCCTGAGATACTTTGGGCATATAGAGTGTCACATAGAACAAGCACCAGAGAAACACCATTTACTATGACATTCGGTACCGAAGCAGTTATACCTATAGAGCTCAAAGTACCAACTGAAAGAGTAGCTGAGTTCGATGAGCAGTTAAACAATAAGGCGTTGGCTGTAGAAATGGATCTGATTGACGAAAAAAGAATCTCAGCAGAAATGAAGAATGAAATATACAAGAGGAGAATCGCAAAGTATTACAATTCACAAGTGAAAATCAGAGAATTCGAAGTCGGGGATCTGGTGCTTCGAAAAGTTCTAGCACCACCGCCAGGAGTATTTGGACCGACTTGGGAGGGCCCATTCAGGGTAACTCATAAATATTACAATTGTACGTACGGTCTTGAAGACATGGAAGGAAACTCGGCCCAATACTCCTGGAATGCAGCTTTATTGAAAAAATATAATCAATAGTTAGGAAACCAATGTAAAGGATCTTTTATATTGTTGTATTGAAATAATATGAGTCATTTGTGTTGTAAATTTAATGAAAATTTCAAACTTTTTTAGAAGCTGTATGTAAATAAGAGAAATAAAAATAGTCATCTGTTGTATTATGTGATTAAGAAGTTTAGAAGACATCGAGGCCCAGCAGTTCGCCCAAAAGAAAGAGTTGCTCGCCCATAGCAATGAAGTGTTGGTAAAACACAAGCTCAATGTGAGGTGAGCAGCAAAACCCAAAGGACACCAAAGGACCACCTGGTCGCCCATAATGCACAAGCTGCTCGCCCAAAATCAAGATGCACTAAGCATGAATCCAACTAAGAGGCGAGCAACAGGGCTAGAAGGTTAAGGTAAGAAAGGCTAAGTCTTATAAAGACCACGGGAGCCCAATTGAATGAAGGTCAAGTTTTTAGAAAACCGAGAAGACCCTTATGAAATCGTGCATACAAGTTTGCAGACGAAAGTACCCTACTTTTGAAAAAAAAAATAGGGGGATACTTAAGCAAAATTAAATAAAAAGGGGCGAACAAGCAAGGCACATGCAAAATATAAAGGAAAACGAGGAATAAATGTAAGTACAATTTCATTAAGATTTCAAGAGACAGTACATTAAGGAAGGGAAAATACATCAACCCTAGTACAATAAAGGAATAAGTTAAACAAAAGATCTTTAAACTTGAGGGGCTGGAGAAGCATCAGTTGGAGGAGCTTCAAGAGCAGGGGCATCTGGGTTGGTCGCCTCGGTGACCTGTTGCTCGCCCACCACGGCAGAAGTGCCAGATCCATCTAGGGGGTTGGGAAAGAGAGGACTTAGGGCATAAAAAACTGTGGCATCCCTATTCACCTCCTCAGTCCTCTCCTTGGGGGCAACTACCCGGACATCATCCTTGAAAATATCCAAGTTTACACCCATCTCCCCTAAATCGGCAACAGGGATTTCAAAACCGGCGGCCGAAGGGTTCTCAATGACGTAGTCCGTGAAGTCCTTAACAGTGCTGGTCATAACATCAAGACCGTTATCTAAGGCATACTTCACGGACCTCACACAATCCGCGTATGCACAAATATAACCAAGTTTTGTGTTATCGGTTACATCTTGTACATACGTGATGCATGGAATAGCATGCTTTTTCTCTTTCTCCAGCCGGTCAATATGAACCTTTTGACCCGCTCCACCAAACCCACCCGCTCCATCTCAAAATCTGCAGACGGTCAGTAGTCACCCCCAAATCCAACTTCAACTTCTCGGAAGCATTGGAAGCCACTTTCTCCCGATCCTCCACAGCTTTCAAACTCTTCTCCCAGGAGAGCTTGGCCTTCTCAAATCCGGCTTTCAAATTGGTCAACTCTTCCTCCTTCCTCTTCAGCTGAGTATCTCTATTTGTCTCGAGCTGCTCGATCCTCCGGCCCAGACCCCGATTCATCCGCTCAAGCTCAATAGCTTGGTCAAGTATTCTCTGAGCAGAGATGGCTTGGTGACTAGCATTGTAGCTCAAGAGTCGAGCATTGTCACTCAAGCTTTGGCTCTAGAGAATCTCCTCACCCGTTTTCGTCCAAGAACGAGGAACGAGCTCCGTTGCCCACCGCACATGGGAGTCATTTATCTCCTGGTAGGCAGGAGCGGACTTGACTCAATTAAGTTGATGGAGTACTTTAGCTCGCCCTGGATATTCCTCCTTCCTATTGTTGGAGTTATACGTGAAAGTATGCTTTTACATTGTATAACTCATGTATCAAACACTCATTTTATGAGAATAATTCTTTTATCACATTTGCTTTAGTTATGATTGAATGTTGAATTTCTATTGCAAACCGTTCAATATATAGTACATGTTACATTGTAGTTAATGTGGTGATACCCGATCACGGAAGACAACATTAACAGTTTACTTGTAACTAAACGTACATTTTCACGACCTAGGTGGAATTGAACAATCCGCCGTGAAAGGTCGATGTGTAAGGCTCAGATTGGTCTGTCTTGACTAAGAGATTGCACTAGTATATTTAGTATGTGTTGAAGAGGACCTACATCGAGGATAAATTCTTCTGTTCTGAAAGGTGAAGAATTAGACCTCAGTGGTTGTTGATTTCTTAATCTCCGTCACTTAAATAGGACCGTGTGTGCTTAATGGTTACTGCTTTGATTCATGTTGGGTGAGAATCATTGTGACTTCGAACTTTGTGTCTTGGGCAGTAATATTAATCATACGACGGTTGCTAAGATTTAATACGGAGAAACGCGTGCGAGTACGGCTCGTGTGATTAGTCCCCTTGGTGGGCTCAGAAGTTTTATTGTACCAAATCTTGCAAGTGAAGAATTTGTTTCTTCGGTACGAATAATAATGTTGAGCTGTCTTTACTCCAAGTTGAAATATATTAATTAATTTAGAGCTATTCAGAAGCTCAATTAATTAATGGACTTGATAATCTTAAACGCTGGAAATAATAACCGGGAGCCCATATTATCGTAATATGGATTAAGATGGATAGTGCAATATTAATTTATTAGTGGTAATAATTAATATTAATGGGCTGAATTATATTGGGGCTCAATATTGAAATTCAGAAGTCCATTAGGAGGTCCAATCTTAATTCTCCTTAAAGGCCCCTCAAGTAGCCCATTAAGTAGCCCAATAATGATAAGGTGATTAAAATAAAAGAAAATTATATTGCTGATTTTTCCTTTATAATTTTCGAAAATTTGGATATTAGGAGAGATTAGATTTTGTTGATTTTCTCGGAAAGATATTATGGAAGATAAGTATTCTTGGAATACAAGATTATCTCATATATTCAAGAAGATCCAAATCTTGGATTCTTCTTCTAAAAATTTCGAAAATTACCCCTAATAAGGAGTGTGAGATTTTTGTGGAATATTTTATTTTGGAGAAAAGAATATATGAGATATATTCAAGATTTCTTAGAGTATAAGAAAAGATTTCTCCAAGCCCATATTTTACATGAAAAAATCGGCCACCTCCTATTATAAATAGGGGATGATTATTTCATCCCCAAGTACATAATTCCATGTGTTGGAAAAATCAAGAAGCATAGATATTTTTCTTTTTCCTTAGTTTATTAAATTACTTGAAAGCATCTCCCACCGGTGATCAAGTGAGGTGAAAAGGAAAATACTTGAGAAGGTTTTTGGGTCGATAGAGCGAGATCGTAATTGTCCCGTATATCCAAAGGCCAATTCTACGAGAGGTACGTTAATCACATATTTACTTGTTTATTCCGCCATAGTTAATATGTGAAATTAATTCAACATGCATGATGAAAATTAGTTGTTGGAATTATTATTTGAATTAATTAGGATTAATTCATGCTAATAATAATTGTATTTAAATTCGTATTTAAATTTCATCCCGAATAGATTCCGGGCACCCCGTGTTTTCCCTACAACTGGTATCAGAGCCACGGTTTCGGGCTCTGATCTTTAAATTGGAATTTAAATTGTTAAATATTAAATTGAAATTGGATAGTAGAATTGCTAGATCTTTTTTGCAGGTATCCAATTGTCATGGTTTTAATGTTGTTAATTTCATGCGTGTGAATTAATTGTTTTTTAATTCGATTTGTTCAAATTCGTTTTTCTCGTGAGAAAATCCACGAGTAGATTAGTGGTTTTTATTTTGATTCGATCATTGTAATAGACTAGTCTTGATCTAGTATTTTTTTTTTGGTAAAAATAAATTGTAACCGAATCGTGACGAAGAACGAAAAATTAAAAACGGCGTACCCGGACGACGCATACAAGCGAGGCGCGTGTATGGACGTAAAATGGGTGAAGAAAACGAGAATGAACGGAGAAAAACGGTGCACGGGGTGTACGGTGCACGCCCGCACGCGATGGGAGGCCGGCGCCGCGTGTGCGCCTCGGGGCGCTCCGTGCGGCGCCTCGGCGCGCCTCCGTGCAGCGCCTCGGGTGCACCTCTGTACTGCGCCTCAGCGCGCCTCCTGCAGCGCTTTGGTGCTTCTGGCCGAGAGGCGCACGGGCCCACTTCGTGGGCCGACGCGAGCCGTATCTCGGGCCGTGGAATTTTTCGGTTCGTGTTTTTTTTCCGTGTGACTTTAAACCTCGTCCCGAACCCCAAACGATGTTGTTTTTGATGAAGTGTTGTTGTTCGAGTGGGAGCGTGTCGAGACGAACGTCGGAAAGCAACAAGGACGATTTTTCGCATCAAGACGTGAAGAAATTAAACCGTGACAATTGGATTTGAGTGCTCCAATGTGTTTAATTTTGTTTTGATGGATGTTTTATTTCGTGCAATTATTATTATTTGTTAATATGTTTTTGCATGAATTTAATTGTCCAAAGAAAAACCTTACTTTCGAAAATTACTAAGTATGTTTTTATAATCGCAATTTTATTCCGGATATTTAAATTGGATTATTTTGGCCTCCATAATTTATTTATTTGTGAAGTTCTTTTGGAATACATTTCCCCCTCGGATCGGCCAAAAGAACGGATTTCACATGAATAAATTCCGAAAGGATGATTGTGGATTATTACTAGTGGCGGTATTGACCCTCACCACGAGTGGCTTGCTCAAAGCGAAATAATAATCCTGTATTTAATTATGGTTATTACTTAGGTATAGGAAATTGATATTAACTTACTCCCCTCAGAGTCCCTGTCAGTTTCTATGTGGTCAAAGTTGAAGCCAACTATTAATTTTGAATTAAGGATTTATAACTTTTGAGTTTGTGATCCGCTTGAATGTATTTAAATGTATAGACCACCCCTCGTGGCGCATTTAAATTGTTTCGAGATGTTGGCTGATGCATGATTATATTGTTTTAAGGTTTCAATATAATTGATGTGATCAAAATTATGTGATAATTTTTTATTTTTCTAGATATTAATATGAATGTATGTTTTATTCTCAGTTCATCATGTCGCAACCTTTTAATCTACTGTTTAGTATACTTAAAGATAACAAACTTGTTGGTGAGAACTATGTTGATTGGAAACGTAACCTTGACATTGTCCTAACCGCTCAACACCATAAATGGGTACTTACCACTCCTAAGCCCCAAGAGCCTGCCGAAGATGCCACGAAAGCGGTCAAGAAAGAGCATAAGAGTTGGTTTGACTCCGATGAGATGGCTAGGTGTACTATTCTGGCTTCAATGTCAGATGTGTTGCAACACCAACACCAACACATGGAGACCGCCTCTGAGATAATGCAAAATCTTGAAGCGATGTTTCAACATCAGAACCGTACGGCTAGGCAAATTACCATGCGAAAGATGCTTTCGTTGAAAATGGTGGAAGGTACACCCGTAAGGGATCACGTTATCGAGATGATGGGTTATCTCAACAAGTTGGAAGTACTTGGTGCGCAATTTGACCTCCCTACTAAGGTCGATTTCGTTCTCCATTCTCTGCCGAAGAGCTTTGAGCAGTTTCAATTGAACTATCAAATGAATGACCGGGCAAATAGTTTGCCCAAGCTCTTGCAAGCTTTGGTATCGGCGGAGACTCTAATGGATCACCAAACCATTGCTATGGTGGCAAACGGTCCGTCTTCCTCTTCGGGTCCTAAGGGAGGGAAGAAGAGAAAGAGGACGAAAGGCCAGACCCAAGCAAATCCAAACGTTGCGAAACCCAAGGCAAAGGGAGAAGGAGGTGGAAAGAAAGCTGCTAAGGGTAAGTGCTTCAATTGTGGTGAGAAGGGTCATTGGAGGGCGACCTGTTCTAAGCCTAAGAAGGCGGGAAAGAAAGGTAAATCTCATGCTTTAGTCGTTGAAACATATGTTGCGGCGTATGCTGCCCACGTTTGGGTAGTGGATACCGGGGCAACTGATCATATTTGTTTCACTCTTCAGGGGTTCCAGCTAACCCGGCGACTTAGCAAGAATGAGATAGCAATCACTTTGGGGGATGCTACGAGAGTGGCAGCCGAAGCAGTGGGAGTCGTGCACCTATCTTTTGAAGATAGAGTTTTAATTTTAAGAGATGTTTTATACGTTCCAAACTTTAGGAAGAATTTAATTTCGGTTTCTAAGTTGTTTTTTGATGGATATTCAGTTACTTTTAATAAAGTTGTTACTGTTTCTTTTAAGAATGATGTTATCTGTCATGGAACGTTGGTAAACAAACTCTATACGATTAAGTGTGCACACCACTCAAATAATGAATCTAATAACACGTCGATCATTTCGAGCAAAAAAAGAAAGTGTTCTTCGGAGATGAACGAAACACTTCTATGGCATCTTAGACTAGGTCATATTAATCTAAAGCGGATAGAGAGATTGGTGAAAGACGGATCCTTGGAATCGCTCCAAGTCGAGCCGTTTCCAACTTGTGAATCCTGTTTAGAGGGTAAGATGACCAAGAGGGCATTTGGAGCCAAGGGGAATAGAGCCACATAAGTGTTAGAACTCGTTCATACCGATGTGTGTGGTCCAATGACGATCAAAGCGAGAATGGGGTATGAGTATTTCGTCACCTTCATTGACGATTACTCAAGATATGGGTACATTTACCTTATGCGGCATAAGTCTGAAACTTTTGATAAGTTCAAAGAGTTTAAGGCCGAAGCCGAGAAATATAGGGAAAAGAGTATCAAGTTTCTACGATCAGATCGTGGAGGCGAATACCTCAGCGATGAATTCTTGAACTACTTATCGGACGAAGGGATCGTATCCCAGTTGACCGTACCGGGAACCCCTCAACAGAACGGTGTGGCGGAACGAAGGAACCAGACTCTTTTAGAGATTATCAGATCCATGATGAGTTATTCAGATTTACCCAAGTCGTTTTGGGGTAACGCCTTGGAAACGGCGGCTTATATTCTAAACTTGGTGCCATCCAAATCGGTTCCTAAAACCCCAATGGAATTGTGGACCGGGCGCAAGCCCAGTCTAAGACATT
This sequence comes from Ballota nigra, assembly GCA_947034835.1. Classification (NCBI taxonomy): domain Eukaryota; kingdom Viridiplantae; phylum Streptophyta; class Magnoliopsida; order Lamiales; family Lamiaceae; genus Ballota; species Ballota nigra. The sequence continues at coordinate 12,833,997 of OX344729.1, forward strand.
TGCGGATTTGGGGTTGTCCGGCATACGTGCTAGACAAGGAAGACGGTAAGTTGGATCCACGTCCGGAATTAAGGCTGTTTATAGGATACCCTGCGGGAACGAAAGGGTGTATGTTCTATAGTCCCAAGGATCAAAAGACCGTGATTAGAACACACATTAAATTCTTGGAGGAAGACTATATGAACAATCGGAAGCCTAAAAGTGAAATTACCTTAGGAGAATTGAGAGGTCAAACCTCGATACCAAGTATACAAGATGATGTACCACACGTCACATCTTCACAACCGGAACCCCGTCGTAGTGGAAGGGTTCCTAGGCAACCCGAGAGATTCATGGGGATAGGAGAATCTTCGGATTTGGTTCCCGGTGTTGAATCAGACCCATGGACGTACGACGGGGTAATCCAAGACAAAGACGCGGAGTCGTGGCAAACGGCAATGGAAGCCGAGATGGGTTCGATGGATCATAATCAAGTGTGGGAGTTGGTCGAGCCACCCAGTGGGGTAGAACCTATTGGATGCAAGTGGGTGTACAAGAGGAAAAGAGGACCGGACGGAAGGGTTGAAACCTTCAAAGAGAGGCTTGTGGCCAAAGGGTATACTCAGAAAGTAGGGATCGATTATGAGGAAACCTTTTCGCCTGTAGCTATGCTTAAGTCCATCCGTATTCTCTTGTCGATCGCTGTGCACCTAGATTACGAGATCTGGCAAATGGATGTCAAGACGGCTTTCCTTAACGGAAGTCTTGACGGGATAGATATCTATATGCAATAGCCCAAAGGTTTCATTAAAAAAGGCCAAGAGAATCTCGTATGCAAGCTCAAGAGATCCATTTACGGACTTAAGCAAGCATCGCGTACTTGGAACCAGTGTTTTGATCAAGTGATTAAGTCTTATGGGTTTGATCAAAACGAGTTCGAAAGTTGTGTGTATAAGAAGCGTGACAGAACTGCAGTGGTATTCTTAGTATTATACGTAGACGATATTCTGCTCATTGGAAACAATGTAAAGGTATTGTCAGACATAAAGGTATGGCTGTCAAAACAATTTGATATGAAGGACTTAGGGGAAGCCGGTCACATCCTTGGGATCAAAATCACTCGCGATCACAAGAAGAGGATGTTGGGCTTATCGCAAGCTTCATACATTGACACTGTTTTGAAGCGTTTCAGCATGCAAGATTCCAAGAAAGGTTTTGTACCTTTTAGGCACGAAATCCATCTATCAAAAGAAATGAGCCCTAAGACGAAAGCGGAGATAGATGACATAAAAGGTGTTCCGTACGCTTCGGCCGTAGGAAGCCTTATGTATGCAATGTTGTGTACGAGACCGGAAATCTACTTTGCCGTGGGCATGGTAGCAAGATATCAAAGTAATCCCGGGAAAGACCATTGGACTGCCGTAAAGTGCATCTTGAGGTATCTGAGAAGAACTCGGGAGCGGATGCTGATTTACCAGTTAGATAGTCTAGTTCCCGTAGGATACACGGACTCGGATTTCCAATCAGACATAGACTCAAGAAAGTCAACCTCGGGTAGTGTGTTTTGCATGGGAGGAGGAGCCATTTCATGGAGAAGCGTAAAGCAGAAATGCATCGCCGATTCGACCATGGAAGCCGAGTATGTAGCTGCTTGTGAAGCAGCGAAAGAGGCAGTTTGGCTCAAGAACTTCTTAGTGGACTTGGACGTTGTTCCGAATTTGCCCGACAAGATAACTGTCTTTTGTGACAATGCCGGAGCAGTTGCAAATTCAAAGGAACCGAGAGCCCACAAGGCCAGCAAACACATAGAAAGAAAATACCATCTTATACGAGAAATCGTTAAGAGAGGAGATATAGAGGTGGCAAAGATAGCGTCGGGTGACAACCTAGAGGATCCATTCACAAAGGATCTGCCTCAGACTACATTCGAGAGACATTTGAATGGAATGGGAGTCAAGACTATTGCCAATCTGCTTTAAGTATAAGTGGGAGGAATTATTAGGTTAGTGTAGGTTGACATAAGATGTCACGGAGAGCTACTACACTAAGACATGCGTGATGTATACTAAAAGCAGACTTTAAGTATAAGTGGGAGATTGTTGGAGTTATACGTGAAAGTATGCTTTTACTTTGTATAACTCATGTATCAAACACTCGTTTTATGAGAATAATTCTTTTATACATTTGCTTTAATTATGATTGAATGTTGAATTTCTATTGCAAACCGTTCAATATATAGTACATGTTACATTGTAGTTAATGTGGTGATACCCGATCACGGAAGACAACATTAACAGTTTACTTGTAACTAAACGTACATTTTCACGACCTAGGTGGAATTGAACAATCCGCCGTGAAAGGTCGATGTGTAAGGCTCATATTGGTCTGTCTTGACTAAGAGATTGCACTAGTACATTTAGTATGTGTTGAAGAGGACCTACATCGAGGATAAATTCTTCTGTTCTGAAAGGTGAAGAATTAGACCTCAGTGGTTGTTGGTTTCTTAATCTCCGTCATTTAAATAGGACCGTGTGTGCTTAATGGTTACTGCTTTGATTCATGTTGGGTGAGAATCATTGTGACTTCGAACTTTGTGTCTTGGGCAGTAATATTAATCATACGACGGTTGCTAAGATTTAATACGGAGAAACGCGTGCGAGTACGGCTCGTGTGATTAGTCCCCTTGGTGGGCTCAGAAGTTTTATTGTACCAAATCTTGCAAGTGAAGAATTAGTTTCTTCGGTACGAATAATAATGTTGAGCTGTCTTTACTCCAAGGTGAAATATATTAATTAATTTAGAGCTATTCAGAAGCTCAATTAATTAATGGACTTGATAATCTTAAACGCGGGAAATAATAACCGGGAGCCCATATTATCGTAATATGGATTAAGATGGATAGTGCAATATTAATTTATTAGTGGTAATAATTAATATTAATGGGCTGAATTATATTGGGGCTCAATATTGAAATTCAGAAGTCCATTAGGAGGTCCAATCTTAATTCTCCTTAAAGGCCCCTCAAGTAGCCCATTAAGTAGTCCAATAATGATAAGGTGATTAAAATAAAAGAAAATTATATTGCTGATTTTTCCTTTATAATTTTCGAAAATTTGGATATTAGGAGAGATTAGATTTTGTTGATTTTCTTGGAAAGATATTATGGAAGATAAGTATTCTTGGAATACACGATTATCTCATATATTCAAGAAGATCCAAATCTTGGATTCTTCTTCTAAAAATTTCAAAAATTACCCCTAATAAGGAGTGTGAGATTTTTGTGGAATATTTTATTTTGGAGAAAAGAATATATGAGATATATTCAAGATTTCTTAGAGTATAAGAAAAGATTTCTCCAAGCCCATATTTTACATGAAAAAATCGGCCACCTCCTATTATAAATAGGGGATGATTATTTCATCCCCAAGTACATAATTCCATGTGTTGGAAAAATCAAGAAGCATAGATATTTTTCTTTTTCCTTAGTTTATTAAATTACTTGAAAGCATCTCCCACCGGTGATCAAGTGAGGTGAAAAGGGAAATACTTGAGAAGGTTTTTGGGTCGATAGAGCGAGATCGTAATTGTCCCGTATATCCAAAGGCCAATTCTACGAGAGGTACGTTAATCACATATTTACTTGTTTATCCGCCATAGTTAATATGTGAAATTAATTCAACATGCATGATGAAAATTAGTTGTTGGAATTATTATTTGAATTAATTAGGATTAATTCATGCTAGTAATAATTGTATTTAAATTCGTATTTAAATTTCATCCTGAATAGATTCCGGACACCCCGTTTTTTCCCAACACCTATATCTAAAAAAAAGTGAGACAAAGTTAAATACAAATGGAAGGAGGCGAACAGCCGAGCAGGGGGAAGGATACTTACTCCCTCAGCTTGACTGGGTCGTAACCCAAGTAAGAGCTATCTGGCGAAGAGCTCCTTCCTCGCGCGGCGACCATGACACCAACAACCTACTGCTCGCCTACTTCCTCCACGAAAGAGAAGCGAGCAACAGTCTTGCTCGCCTGGGCCTGACCTTGGCCCCTTGCTCGCTTGGAGGGATCATCTTCTTTCTGGGGGGCGGTCTCCTTGGTCAGCATTTTCTTCCCCCGGGTGTCTCTAGGAGGCGAAGAGCGAGGAGTAGGGACATGCGCTTGAGGAGCTTCTTCTTTTTCATACTCTTCAGCCCGTAATTTGATAAGAGAGGTGCAAGGGTCAAACTTCTTCTTCTTGGATGGTTGGTTGGCCGCCATTTGCTTCACCCGGCGAGCAAGAAGATGGAAGCACTCTAGGATTTGGGGGATAGCTACTGTTACCCTTTGAGCTGAAAATAAATGATAGAGTCAGCAGGGCGAACAGGCGACCAATGGGTCAGGAGCGACCAGGCGACCAGAAAATTATGAAAATAAGTAAATGAACAAATATAGTTACCTTCAGGAACGTTGGCCTGAGCCTCCAAGTGATGAGCACTGGTGGTTACGAGAGCGAGCTTTCAACAATGCGGCTTAGAGAGATGTCCGATACTACGATCCTTGACGTCTCGAAGACAGATCAGTGCAAGAACGTACAGAAACTCCTTGCTCAGTTCAGGATGCCCCCACTTTAGAATATGCGGACCTGCAAAACAAAAGGAAAAGATTAAAATTAGTTCACCCTGGATATAATAAGCCAAAAGGTGAAACCTACGCTGAATTTCTCCAAAACGAGTAGGAGAGTTAATACGCCCGAGTCCACCCGAAAAATCAGAGGACGCTCGCCAGTTGCCACCAATAAAGAAAAATTGCTTGTGCCAACTTTTCACTTTGTTTGGAACCCCTTCGATCAGTTTCACACTGCTACGAGCCTTGATATAATATCATCCCAACCCGTCCTCGTTAGCGGCCGAGGAGATAGTCAGGGCATAGTGTATCTCCACGGTACTATCTTGTTCTTGTACCCCTCAAGCCCAAAAAGGGTTATGAAGGCTAATAGGTTACTCCATCCGTTCGGCGTGATCTGGGTTATGGCCAGGTTAGTGTCCGCGAGAAACCGGCCAATTATGGGATGAAGAGGCAGTGGGAATCCCGTATTAAGGACGTCTAAGTTAATAGCGGTACAGCCAGGCGGCGGGTTATCAACTGTCTCTCCTTTCTGCGGAGCATATAGGTGAATATCGTACGGGGTGCGGTAAGGGGAGCGAAACCAGGCCAGATCATCTTCCGTAACTATGCTCGCCACCCTACTCACCATATAGGGGGACTCTTGAGCTTCCATGATAATCCTTGGAGGAGTTGGGAAGGTATTGTGGTACTGGTTGGCGTAATTGATCCACTCCTGCCTCCGAATAACAGCCTCAGGTATCAAAGACTCAGGAGTAGGCTTGGAAATAGGAAAGTTGATTTCACGGAGAAACTCCCAAGTCACAGCAAGGGAGGAGGGGTCTTGCTGATCGCCTCTTGATTGAGCCACCTGCTCGCTCGGGCCCGACTGCTCGCTGCTCTCTCCCACTATTCCAGGGATACTCATTTCTTCAATTTCAGCAGCAACCTCGGCAGAGTCCTCTCCTAAGTCAGAGGAGGTGCTTTCTCTCGGCGAGGAGCAGGCAACTAGTGGATTGAAGTCTTGATAGCCTGAGCTATCTACCGCGTAAAAGTCATCCACAGAGCGAACAACAGAGCTCGCCTCCGAGCCCGTGTCCTCGTCAACGAGCAAAGTCCGTGGATTTTGAGCAATCGTTTGGCGAAGTGAGCGGCGAGGAGCAGGGAGTGAATGTTCATCTTCCATTGGCCGTTTCCCAGGATTTCGGCCGACAATTTCAATGGAGGGCATATTGCTTGAAGATGGAGACGCCATTACAAAAAACTAATCGTTGGGAGGAGGAAAACAGTCACACGGCGACGCCAACGGCATTGTGATGATGAAAGAGAGGGGGTGATGGCGGCGTTACGGTGGCGACGTGGCGGCGATACGGTGGAAGTATATGAAAGAGGTAATAAAAAGAGGATAAATTGAAAACGAAATGTAAGAAATTGAAGATTATAAATGAAAAGAACAATGAATTCACCTTCAATACAAGCGAGACTGACTGGAATTTGGAAAAACTTGAAGAAGGAAAGCTTCAAGCAGTCAATAATGGAGGTATTGCGTTCGAAATCGAGAAAAAGAAATAAAAGGGCGAAAATTGGCTATTTATAAGAAAGGATTCTGGGTTAAATTAAAAATTTGTGAAAAATTAAAGCCCCTACCAATAATTTAGGCTATACGCGTGGATGGCGGTGACGTCATCAACCGCCCACGTCGCCTCGTGTCCCGCGCCTCGGGTAGCAAAACGTCGCCAGGCCAAGGGTCGCTCCCTGTTGGTCGCCCATAACTTTCCCGCCCATAAGATTCAAATTCCTGTTGCTCGCCTCCTACCCAAAAAAAAAATACGATCCAACTTATAGTTTGATATAAAAGGATAAAATTTATCCTAATACATCAAACTAGGGGGCATTGTTGATAGGCGAACAACCCAGATTAAGATAAAAAATACTAAAATAATAAATTAAGAGGTCATTAAGGGCAAAAATTAAAGAGGACGAGCAACAGGGAAAAAGGTACTAGGAGGTGAGGAGCTGGGTAAATGGCCAAGTCAGTGGAGGCGAGCAACTGGTCATTAGTACATAGAAAGAGAGGCGAACAACTTGACCAGTAAGAGCTAAAAGGGAACCAAAAAGAGGCGAGCAGGCGAGTAGAAGGACACCACGGAAGATCATCAGAAATCTCAATAATTAGGCATTACATTAGGAGCAAACAAGTGTTTTAACACTTGTCATTGTATAAGATGTAATAGCTTAAGGATATAACAAGTGTCTTAACACTTGTCATGTTGTAGATGAAAGTGATTAAGAAGGTGACACATCATGCTTGCTTGTACTCTATACATACCCCTTCATGGGATAATGAAAAGGGGTTCAATAATTCAAAACAAGATAAAACTCTTGCAAAATTTATCCTCAATTCTTCCTTGCAACAACTTAGCTTTAATCTTTGATTTACCCCTTGTTTGATGATCTTCTATGCTTAAAACAGCCACTAATCATCTAATCAGAACCAAGATCATCAACACTCGAATCGTCCCGACAAAAGGCAGGCTTTTGCAGGTTTTAGTTTGGCCTTCCCCGTCGGCCTATTTTGACAGCTCTACTTGATGCGCACTCACTCCCCACTTTCAATTAAGGATATGTTTTGAAATTTTATTGCAAAATTAAAATTAATGTTAAGTGATTTTTATAGTAAAATCAAATGTGAGAAGCGTGTTGAAATAAAGTGATTTTAGTAGTGGGGAATTTTTGAAAAAACAACACAAGTTAATTAATTCAATTTACAATAGAGGAAACATTATACATGTTTCCACCAAGGATTAATTTTTATAATTCAAAATTAACTCTCCACTATTTCTCCAAATGAAATATAATTGATTAATTTAGAACTTGCAAACAATTTAAAATTATCTTTTTTTTCAAAATAGAAGGAATTCTACTCATTAAATAGAGTTCGCAAACGATCATTAAGCATTATTTTTCCAAACACTCCTATTTTTTAAAATTACAAGTATTTCTCCCATGCGATACACAGATAGAATTATTATAAATTTTAGGCGCGAGATTGTATAATGAATTATTATAAAAAAAAGTTTAAATTAAATTTATTTTTTCCATAAAACAATTAATATATAAATATTATATTGTATACATGTGAGTATTATGATTATTTAATTATATACTAAATTCACAATAAATACTAAAATTCCAAAAATTATTTTAATATTTAAAAATTTTATATAGTCTAATATTTTTTTTACCTAAATTCGATCAATCATATAATTAATATTTTGAGTGATTCTAGGGTGCATGCAAGTGCATATTATGCATTTGGAATTTGATCTCAATTTATAACTAATTTCGACCAAAAGTCAAATTTCGCGTGTCTGTTGCTGCCCGTACAAAATTCGCAGGTCTGACAATAATCCAGGTCGTAAATGGGTCGCGCGCGTTTTGTACCGATACCCCAAGTTATATCATTGATATCCCAAGTTATATCACCAATACCCCAAGTTATAATCACCAACACCCCGTGTTAAATCACCAATACCTCAAGTTATAATCACCAATACCCCAAGTTATATCATCAATACCCAAGTTATAAACACCAATATCCCAAGTTATAATCACCAATACCCCAAGCATTATTCAATAATAATATCCCAAATAACTATTCAGTAGTACCCCAAGACTTAATTACCAATACCTCAAGTTATAATTGCCAATACTCCAAGTTATAATCACCAATACCCCATGTTATAATTACCAATACCCCAAGTTATAATCACAAATTCCCCCATGTTATAATTACTAATGCCTAAGTCATAATCACCAAGACGCCAAGTTATAATCACCAATACACCAAGAATTACTCAACAATACATTGAAGAATGATATTCCCAATAATTATTCCGTAGTACCCGAAGATTTAATCACCAATACCCCAAGTAATAATCATCAATACTTACAAATTTTATGTGCATTGAAATTTATTGTTTAAAAAAAAATTAGAAGAAACATTATACATGAGTCCACCAAGAATTGATTTTCATAATCCAAAACTAATTCTCCACTACTTCTCCAAAAATAAATATAATTGATTAATTTAGAACTTGCAAACAATATATATAATTTTGTTTTTAAAAAATTGAAAGAATTCTACTCATCAAGAGTTTGCAAACTATCACAAACAAATTATTTTATTTCAAAACACCCTTAACCCCCCAATTTTGATTTTAAAAAAAAAAACACGTAACATAAACAAAAAATTTAAGGCCCAGAGTATATATAGTCCTATGTTAATATACTCCACCTAAAAACTTTAGTGTGTCTTTATTCTACATTTTTTGAAAAAATTCTAAAATTTATCAATTTTTTTTTATTCTTTTTCTAAATATATTTTGGGCAGAGCACATTGACCAAAGGAAGGATTGTATTTAGTCTGAGCCATTTTTATTTGATCAAGGAAAAATCATTTGGTCCATTAAGAATGCTACGGCCCATGAATGTGATAGTGCAGTCTTTTCATGGAATGACGTCGTGATACCTGATCTGATACCATACAAATTACAATTGAACGAACACAAAACTCGCGAATAATCATTGTTGATGGGGATGGGGCGAAAGTTTATTTTTTCTGCAATCCACCTATTTCGTCGACGATTTGCTCCCAAATCTCTTTTGTCACCCACAATCCACAATCGCTCTTTCTCTAAATCTGTTAAGAAAAGGAATTTGATTTGCAATTCTCGCGACTAAGCTCTTGCTTTGTTTGAAAAAATGTCGAGAATGACGCCTTTTCCTCCCCTCCTAAATTTTAACCAATTTCTTACCAGTGTGGTCGATCTCAAAGAGCCTGCCACCGCCATTAGGCTCTTCAAAGATATCTGCAATTTGGGGATTCCAGTTGAAGAGTATACTCTGAAGATTTTGGTCAAAAGTTACTGCCATTGTCACCGTGCCAATTTTGGGTTTCCCGTTCTGGGCATGTTCTTCAAGCGCGGCTGTGCTCCCGACGCAGTCACCTTCTCCACCTTATTGAGGGGTTTGTTTGTGGAGAATAGGACTAATGAGGCACTAGAATTGTTTGTGAAGATAACAAGAGAAGACCTATGTGAGCTAAATGTTGTTCTCTATGGGGCTGCCATCCATGGACTCTGTAAGAAGATGGAGATTGGCACTGCCCTGAAGCTGTTCGACGAAATGTCTGACAAAGCCATTTCACCTAAAGTTTTCGTCTACGATTCTTTGATTCGTGGATTGTCTTGTTTGGGTCAATGGGAGCAAGTTAACATGTTACTAGGGGAGATGATAGATCGCAAAATATATCCGAACGTGTTTACATTTAATGGTATTGTTGATGCCCTTTGCAAGAAAGGGTTGATCGGTGAAGCAAAAGATGTACTGCTCATGATGATGCAGCAAAATTTGGTTCCAAATGTAGTCTCCTACAATTTGTTGATGCATGGATATTGTTCACAGGGACGGCCGGACAATGCCAGGAAGGTTTTCAATTTCATGTGCAGCAAGGATGTCACTCCTGATATATACAGCTATAACACTCTAATAGATGGATATTGCACCATGAACAAGACTGAAGATGCCATCAAGTTGTTTCTCGAGATGCAGTGTAAAGGGTTGAGGCCGGATGTGGTTACATATAATTCTCTATTACGGGGAATGTTTCGTGTTGGTAGATGCTTCACTGCACTAGAACTTTTTCATGAGTTGCAAGCTGTCGGTTTAAAACCAGACTTCTATACATACTGTAATTTGCTTCACGGATTGTGCCAGAATCAACATGTTAAGCAAGCATTCATGTTGTTTTATGAATTGGAGAGCAAAGGAGAACATCTTCATATTAATTACTATAATATCCTCATGGATGCATTATGCCGAGCTGAAAAACTCCTTGCAGCTCACGCTATGTTTAATGATCTTCATTTAAGAGGGTTAAAACCTACTGTGGTGACATACAACATCCTAATCAATGGATGCTGTCGAAATGGGCTGCTTGAGGAGGCTAGGAATGTTTTTAATTCCATGGCTAGCAAAAATGTCGCTCCTAACGTTCACAACTATAACAGTTTGATTGATGGATATTGCAGCATGGAGAAGATAGACGATGCAATCCATCTTTTTCGCGTGATGCACCATAAAGGGTTGAAGCTGGATGTAGTTACCTATGCATCTCTAATACAAGGGTTTTTTCGTATTGGTAGATGCTCCACTGCATTAGAGCTCTTTGATGAGTTGCAAGCTGTCGGTTTAAAACCGAACTTTCATACATACTGTAATTTGCTTCACGGATTGTGCCAGAATCAGCATGTTAAACAAGCGTTCATGTTGTTTGATGAATTAGAGTGCAAAGGAGAACATCTTCATATTGTTTACTATAGTATTCTCATGACTGCATTATGTCGAGCTGGAAAACTCCGTGCAGCTGAAGCCATGTTTAATGATCTCCATTCGAGAGGATTGGAACCCAATGTGGTGACATATGGCATCCTAATTAATGGATACTGCAAAAATGGGTCACTTCCTGAAGCTCGAAACCTTATTTTGGAGATGGAACAAGCAAGTTTAATGCCGAACACGTTTATCTACGGCACTATGTTGAGAAGTTATCTAAGAAGGCAGAGTTATAATGAAGCAGTAAAGTTTGTGGAGGAATTGGATGCAAGAGGATTCTGTCCCGATGCATCAGTGTTGGGGATGTTGCTTGAGCTGCGAGAGAATGTAGAAGGCAGTAATATTATTCTTTCAACAATAATTCAGAGTTTGACTACTTGAGAAGATAATATATAGTTATTTAGCTGAATGAGAATATGTGATGTAGATTCACTGGGGAAATGATCGGTCGACTCAACATTCAATAGGGATAGAGCCAACCCCTGAAATTCATCATCTCTTGTATTCCATCATCTATTTCCTTCAAAGCCTCCACATTTCCTATTTCACTTCAGTGTTTCTGTTGCTTATATTCTCATGGAGAATGCTGACCCAAGAAGCTAGAAAAGGCCCTGAGGTAACAGGGGAAATTCGTATATGGAGATTTGAAAGAGTTGATGAAGATGATTCAACAAGCTAAGTCGAAGCCCATCAGACTGACCAAGCTGCTTTGGCATGGACTTGTCAGCGTCGATCAACAGAAATCATCAACCCTGCTTTCCATCTTCACAATCTGAAGGTAAGTCGTGAGTTTGGTTACACTGATTTTAGAGAATTTATTGAGTTTTTGAATACGTTAAAATCTTCATTGCCATTGATTGTGAATGTTGTGCCACAACTGATAAATAAATTGTGCGTTTTGGAATCTTGAATGACATTAGGTTGAAGAAGAGAAACTTTTATGTCAATATGAGATTTAAAGCATACAATAGATACCTACAACACCATGATACACTTATGATATCTTGTTAGTTATGTGTTTTCAAAAAAAAAATCTTGTTAGTTATGTTGTGCAGAAATCAGAAAGTTGACGAAGTATTCTCAACCTGATTTAGCCACATATCGCATCCTCATTGATGGTTTGTGTAGGGCTGGAAGAGTCGATGATGCTAGACATGTTCTAGGACCACTTTCTTCAAAAGGGTTGCAACCCAATGTTGATAGGCGCACTTTTCCTTGAAGGACTTGATGAAACTATGCCATCGTCTCGATTCTGCTAAAGGTGACGCCATTCTTGGAGGAAATGTGCAGGAGGCGTTTCTCTGCCAATTCAGCAAATGTATCCACGTTACGTAATAAACTGCAACAAGAAGGTACCGTGTCACAACTTAAAAAATGAATTATGTGTTTTGGATATATGTTCTTGAAGAAATGTGCTGTAGGGGTTTCTCTGCCAATTCAGCAAATGTATCCATGTTACGTGAAGAAGGTAACTGTGCCACAATTGAAAAATGAATTATGTGTTTTGAATTATTATATTACATTTGGTGGAAGAGTAACATTTTTATATCATTATGTACTTGAGACTAGGAAATATGTTCGGTAATTCTTTTGATTTTCTTTTGTTATGTAGTTTTAGTGTAGCATATTGATTGCGCCTTGAGAATCTGAAACTAAATATTCTCTAGATTGGTTTTGTTCTGTTACAAATGATGTTCATCTTTATGATTTAGGACATGGTTATGTGCAACACATTTTTTAAATTAATTATCAAATTTTTGGTTGAATAGATAAATTTGGAGTTTGTGTGGGACCGTCTCATGATAAAACGAAGCATGACTTTGAAATGATAGTTTTAACACTTTAAAAGGGATAAATGCTAATTTGTGAACCCGAGCCAAAAATTGCAAGGATACTAGGATGATAAAATCAGATGTTTAAAAATACAAGTTATACTTATAAATATTATCTTTTACCATTTGGTGTTGACACATAAATAGAGAATCTACTATTATTTTAATTTATTATTTAATTGTGCTTATAAATTATTACAGTAGTTGTGATGAATATATAAGTTTATGTCATCCGGTGGACATATGATATTTTCGTGTCACAAACCATTCATCCATGAACATATATTTAAATAATACTATAACAACCATAAGTTACCATGTGGACTGTATGGCCGAAAATATTCTTATTCATCCACTTGTATATGACAAAAATTTATTCATCCACTTGTATATGATAAAAATTTATGCGAGAACATCTTATAACATGATACAATGCAAATAGATATTTCCTTTTGTGAAAATGTTGATGCGTCATGTTCAACTTATATCTCATCCCACCGTCTCATGTCTCACATAAGATCTGTTCTTTGTATATACATTCATATTCGTCCATTTTGTCATTTAAAATGATAAATATCCCACCCTAATTTCTTAATTTTACCAGGAAAACACTACTACATTTTCGCTCAGTTATTTAGGAAAGTGTTATTAATGCTCCTTTCTTATAGACAACAGACATCAACCAATAAATATCCATTATCTATGAGCACTCCACTTATCATATCTCGCTCATAGATAACTATGTAAATTTGTTATCTAACTATACATATATCCGTTATGTATTACATCTTTTATGATTTATTTATAATTTCATAAATATTTATATTTTGTCCATTTTTTTTTTTTTATTCCTATAATTAAAAAATTAAAATATACACAATAGAAACACTAAACAAAAGTCAATACATTCTTTAATTGCAAAATACCTCAACATTAATTAAAAAAATTCATCAAAACAACCATTTCAATTGTATCCAAAAGTTAAACCTACATACTAATATTCAAATATTCACTAGCTACGATTCATTTCTTCCACCAGGATTAATAATTTTACACACTTGCAACTCATCATCACTTTCCTCTAAGAAAAAGAAAATGTAGAATCAATACTGAACTGGCGGTACAAGCTTACTAACTTAATCAAACACATCAAGCATCTCCACCCTACTCCTCACAATCCTATGAAACGCTTCCCTTACCTGCTGCTGCAGGGGCGCCACCCCCTCCTCCATTCTCCGGCATATCTCTCCCATCTCCCCCACTTGCTCTGCCAGCTCCACTGCTTTCCAAGGGAAACACGAAACCATCCACGAATTCCACCAGCGACCGCGCCACCTTCTCATCCTCTGCAACTCCAACAACCCCGGTGTCCCCTTCTTCTCCTTCTTCTTCCACTCCTCCCCGATCTTCTCCTGCAATCCGATCACCGCCCTTGTCCACACCAAATCCTTCGGCGTTTGGAAATGCATCACCAATCCGTTCCTCTCCTGGCACGGGATCCTCTGCTTCTCTCGACATCTATATTTCGAACAATTCAAGATTTTCAAAGAATTGAAACCATTCAACTAATCAAGCTAACAAAATCACTAAACCAACAACAGATCTATAATCTATAATCTATATCTATAATCTATAATATACATTAAAAAATGGCAAGCAAATGAGAAACATTTTCGGACAAAATTATCCTTCCTATATTTTAACTTCGGCTATTCAACCCTGCCAATGTTGAGTCCTAGCCTCTCCGTCTACTAAGCACTGTCTAACTACCCCAATCCAATTGTATACACTTTAAAAAATATTTAATTCTTCTCAAGCAATCAAGCGTTTCTTCTCTTCTCTTCTTTCACTTTCAGTTTTATTGTCCCGTTCTGTCTTCCCCTTCTCATGCAATCTAACACTTCTTTTCACCGTGACCTGGTTCGCCCAATCCGATTTTCTGTTTTCTCAAGCCATCTGTCAATTTGCTCACTAATAGCTGAGGATATTTTTATTGGCCCTGTAAGTGTTTAATTTTGAATGGTCATTTGTTATTCTACAATCTCATGAATTGAATCAACAAGAAATAAATTTCTTTTGTCCAGCAGCTTCATATGTTTCTATGTGCGATCTCAATGCAAGTGATACTAAACACCTTGTACACAGACATGTAAATCGGTATTTGATCATATTTTCTATTTTTTTTCCTCGAAAATATAGGATGCACTGTAACTAATTTTACTTTTTTCATTTTCTGTTTATTTGATCACAAAATGTGTTGATTTTGATAGCCACTCAAAACTTAAAACGAGATTGACAAAGTTTATTAGGAAAAACTAATGCTAATATAACTACTTACGTGTAATTACAAAAAGCCTTCTATATTTGAATTTTAGGATGGATATGATATTCATTGATATTGTTTTCAAATGATTTCAGAGTGGTAATTGTGAGACTTGATTTTTTTGTGCATATTTAATCATAGAGGATTATTTGGATTACGTATTGCAAGGTGGATATATCATACTTTGATCACTTCTTATAAAGGCACGTGACTCTAACCCAACCATTAGCTTTGATTGTCAGTCGATCACATGCTAGAAATATATTTATGTTTGTCTACAACATTTTTAACAGTTAAGACACATTTATATATTATTAACATTTGACAAGGTTGAAGTCGTCAATTGGCATCAGGTGCGCCAAAATAGAGAGTGTGCATTCTATATTGATCATAAACATAAAATAGTTAGAGTGAAGTTTGATTTTCATTTAATATCTTTAGAAATTGTTTTGATATGATGTTTTGGAATTCAGTCATACCTTTAGGAATTGATAGTCTAATTTTAGGAGTTCCGTGTTGATGAATATGATAATTGCACCATGTCAGCCCATCATACAAATGAGCTGAGCTTTTATGGCTTAAATTATCCTTGTAAATAACACTATAATTCTCTTGTATGAGTAGAGGTTAGTAGGTGCTTATATAGTATCTTGAGCAACTTGGTTGATTAGTTATTTATTTAAACTTTTTACTAGCTTTTGATTAAGTTCAAGCACAACTCATTGTGGCTTCTTCATTGATATACACAATTATTTGTAGAGCTGAAATTTTGCATAGATTGATGAAACAGACTGTTTACCTAGAGAAACAAATCAATAAATGTGTACTCTTCAAATCAAAGTTAGTTACCCTTTGTGGATGGCAGAAATTGTCCTAAATTTGGATTCTTGAAGACCATCATGAACTTGTCAGTTTCGATTCCTTTTCGATTTTTGCTATATTGAATGATGTCTTAATATACTATTAGCTTATGCCTTCTAAAATTGCACACTTCTCACTATGTTGCATTACTTGGGATTATCAGTTTCGAGAGGGGGGGTTAAAGGCAAGCATTACCCAAAGGCATGTGAAAAGGGTTCTATTAGCCACATTAACACATAACCCCAAGTAAGCTTGCATGGATTTGTCTCCACCATCCCTCGTTCCTAATTGCTGGCAAAAGCCGCTACCAGTTCCCTGAACATCTGAAATCCTACGAAGTGGTGTATATATGATTTTTTTGCATTATTTCAGATATTAATCTGCTTAACATTCATTTATTATAGTTTACTTTTATGTGAATAATGCTTTATATGTCACATAAAAGTGGATTACATAGTTTGGTGTTCCTTTACCATCTGTACCATGATATGACATATCTGAAGGAGGTCTATCTTTTCATCTTTGGAAGAAAGAATACACCAATAATACTTAACTTTTTTATAATCCTAAATGTCACGTCTTTCGATATGAATCTTAATAAAATTTTCCAGTTATATTTACTATCTATTCTTTGCTAAATACATACCGTGGAGATTGGTTTGTATAAATGTGAAGGCAACCATGCACTGTTTATGTTTGACTTGTAGATACTCTCGGATTGATAAAGGGCCCTGTTGGAGCTAAGTGGCAAATGTTCACACACATCTGCACGGGTGTGTGTGCACGCATGTGAAATACACATGCGGGGATGTGAAATATAGGTCAAAATCATAATTGGACCCTGCAGTAACATAAGGAAAATTCATTTCCCAAGTTTATAGGGGTTTGTTCTTCACATTGGCTCTTTTATAGGGAAGAGTAATAGATTTTATGTTGGAGACAAAGTAGTTTGTAATCTCGATATTTCATGCTTACATATATAAACTCTATCACGCACGTGTTCGGTCCATAAGTCTAGATATTATTGATTTTTTTGGGTATATTATGAAAAAAATTCATCGGTTGAACTACATTATTTGTTATCCATTCAGAATATTTTCAATTTTTTGTTTTTGTTTTTACAATTACGCATGCAAGTTATTATACAACTAAAAAAATAACATGTCAACTACTCTTGCGTATTTATGGATAACGTGCAAAGCACGTGTGAGATGACTAGTATATCTAAAAGTCCATATTACATCAAACTAACCAATCAATTGAAGTACTAAAAGCATAACAAACACAGTTTATCTCTATATACCTTCTGCTTTGGAACCAAACTTTTGATCTGTTTAGGCTCAATGTGGGATAAAATGGGGCACTACAAAAAAAGTCTTATTTAACGAGGGTTTTTAAAGAGGGAAAATAAGCCCTCATTCTTAAAGAGTGATAAAACAAGAGTTTTAAACAAACGAGAGAATTCACGAGGGAAAATATTTCCTCATCTGTAAAGAGGTAATTCACGACCGAAAATTGGTCTCACGATAAATTGCCGAGTGAATTGATGAGGGATAGTTGTTGTCGGAATTCCCGAGGGTTTAAGCCGTCGGCCATGAACTAACCTGACAACCTGATGAGGGTTTGTCCCCCCGGGCAAATCGCGAGGAAAAAATCCCTCGACAAAACTGTAACTTTTCCACGAGGGAATTGATTCCCTCAGCCAAGGTATGCCTCCCAGTGCCACGCATATGCCCAATTTTATGGAACTATAGTATATTTAATTAATTAGTGGTATATATATATATATATATATATATATATATATATATATATATATATATATATATTATATAATATTAACTAGTTTTAGTTTAAATAATTTAATTTTTCATATAATATATATATATATATATATATATATATATAATTGTATTAGAATTAGTTAGTTATTATATTTTATAGAATTAAATAGTTATAATTAATTGTAGTTGAAATAATTTATAAGTGAATTTAATTTTTGGATGAAAGCTGTTTAATTAGTTATAATTAGTTGTGATCTCAACTAGATAGTATATATATTTATACAAATATATAGTCAATTATTAATTAATTATATGTATATATTTAACTAATTAGTTATATATATATATATATATATATGTTTAAATTAATATAAATATTTAACTAATAGTTAAAATTATTTAATAAAATAATCAATATAAGAGTATATGTACACTTGTTAAGAAATAGTGAAAAAGAATATAAAACATGAATATTTTACAATTTTATTGTAAATATTTTTAAAAAAATGATCAATATAAGTGTATATATGTATACATGTTAGTAAATAATGAAAAAATATATAAACAATGATTGTTTTATAATTTTATTGAAAATATTTTAATAAATACAATCAATATATATAAGTGTATATATGTATACATGTTAGTAAATAGTGAAAAAGAATATTATACAGTTTTATTGAAAATATTTTAATAAAAATGACTATTATAAGTGTATGTATGTACACATTTTAACAAATTGTGAAAAAGAATATAAAAAGTGATAATTTAATTTTATATGTAATTATAATTAATTAAATAGAATATATTATAAACACTCAATATTAACTAATATTACAAATAAAATAAATAACAAAAAGTATATATGATATAAATATATTTAGAAAGGTTAACTTAACGAATAAACAGTTGTGCCCAAACGGCATGACGAAACACGTAAGGTCTTTGCACACAAAGAGGTCATGTGTTCGAACCTCTCAAGTAGCAAAATTCGCGGGTGTGCCTCCAGGTGAGAATTTGTGAGTTCAAAACCCACAAACCTCTTTTCATCGAGAATTAAATTTTGTGAGGGCGGCTGGGCCCTCGCGAAACTAGACGAGGGATTTGGTGAGGGATTTCTGACATGAAACCTGACACATATTCCCTCGGCAATCCCGAGGGACCACTTTTTCCCTCGTGAAGCATTTCCCGACCAGCATTTTAAAGAGGGTTTATTTCCCTCTTTAAAACCCTCTTTAAGTTGGATTCCCTTTTTAAATCCCCCCTTAAGTTCCTCTTTAAATTTTATGCTAGCTTCATGTTTGAGTGTTGGAAAGAACATTGATAAGTTGATAAGTATATCGAAGTAAAGAAAGAAATTCCATAAGAGTACATAAAACAATCTGCACAAACTAACAAGGGATTATCAAACATCATCGAAAATCCCACTAATTTTCTTTGGACAACTCTCCAATACAAATCATTAATAATCCCACAAATCCAATTTGAAAACACTATTTATTTTCCATACAAAGTTACCACATACAAGTCAAATAACATAAATTCGTAATAAAGATAAAGGACTGCAGTTGCTCTGTCACAACATTAACATTAACAACATGCAAGGGAGGCACTCCTATACAGATTTTAATAAATATTAAAAATGATTCTTTAAAATAGTCAATTTTAAATATGTAGAAAACAGAAATAGACCATATACAAATTTAAATTCATACAGCTGGTGAGTTGACAGAAGATAATGAAAAAGTGTATATATAATCATGGAAATAAGTGGATCGCACTAGTTTATCTTAAACAACTGGTGAGGTTTACAGAAATTAACCAACCATTTAAAAGTATTATTAATTATAGAGAGATAGAAAAAAACATTGGACAACACAATACATTTGGTCAGTTTTTGGAATTAAAGCTTCTTGCCTTAAATAATTTCTGATGTCCCACAATATTTTTTAACATTAATTATATAATTAACTATAATACCTAGATTCTGCATTCACCCTTGTTGATGACCTGATGTTAACTGCCACAATATAAATTGGAACAACTCAGCAAACAAAAATATATATATCAATGATTAACAAGCTTTAAGTCTGACACTACAAAAATAACACTGTTTTGCGACGGAATTAGCGACGGAAAATCGGTCGCAAACAGTGTTTTGCGACGGCATCTGCGACGGACACGTATCCGTCCCTAAAACAGCCGTAGCTAATTTTTGCGACGGATTTCGCCCTCCGTCGCAAATTAACGACGGATAAATCCGTCGCAAAATTGGCGGGTCAGACCCGGCCGGGTCACACAAAATTTGCGACGGACAGTAGTCCGTCGCAAACCTTTCGGGTCAGACCCGATCGGGTCAACAACATCTGCGACGGCCACATTCCGTCGCAAATGTTTATATATTTTTTTTATTTTTTCCTGTTATAATTTGCGACGGGCTGTTTTCCGTCGCAAAATTCAATATTTGCGACGGAATATGGCCGTCGCAAATTACCGAGCCTATACAAAAAAAAAAGTGGCTCGCGTGGTTCGAGCCCGGGCACCCGGGGTGGCCGGAGCGGGCGCGGACCACTGGGCCAACCGACCCATTCCTTGTTATATGCGGCCCACCTTCTATATTAGTTTTATTAGGCCTTGAACAATTAATCCATTTTTTGCGTCCAAGGGGAATCGAACACGTGACCTCTTGTGCTAGAGGAGGGGGTGTGCGCCACTAGGGCACAAACTACTTTCGTTCATTTTTATGCAATTAATTGTATATGTGTATTCAAATTAAGTCATTTTTTTTATAATTCACCAAATTAATTTCTTTTCGTATCTAAGTTGTTAATTAAAATATTTTGCCCAACTATTTTTTTTTATTTTGTAAAATTATTTATTTCGACAATGCATAATTTTATAATTCGTTCATTTGTACGCAATTAATTGTATATGTATCCAAATTGACTCATTTTTTTCTATAATTCACCAAATTAATTCATTTTCGTTTCTAACTTGTTTTTATAAATATTGGGGCCATTTAATTTTTATTATTTCTGTAAAATTATTTATTTCGACTCCCGCTTAAATTTATATATTCGTTCATTTGTACGCAATTAATAGTATATGTATCCAAATTGACTCATTTTTTTTCTATAATTCACCAAATTAATTCATTTTTGTTTCTAAACTTATTTTTATAAATATTGGGGCCATTTAATTTTTATTATTTCTTTAAAATTATTTATTTCGACTGCCGCTTAAATTTATATATTCGTTCATTTGTACGCAATTAATTGTATATGTATCCAAATTAACTCATTTTTTTTTCTATAATTCACCAAATTAATTCATTTTTGTTTCTCACTTGTTTTTATAAATATTGGGGCCATTTAATTTTTATTATTTCTATAAAATTATTTATTTCGACTCCCGCTTAAAATTATAATTCGTTCATTTGTATGCAATTAATTGTATATGTATCCAAATTGACTCGTTTTTTTTCCATAATTCACCAAATTAATTCATTTTCGTTTCTCACTTGTTTTTATAAATGTTGTGTCCATTAAATAAAAGTAAATTCAAACTAAAATAAATTCACAAAATTATAAATTAAAGTAACAATTCAAAAATTAAATTAAAGTAACAATTCAAACTAAAAAAAATTGTACTTCATAGTTATTAAAAATCAAAATTTTTTAACCATCGGAATTAAATCCGTCTTCCTCTTCCTCCTCATCCTCGCCCAGGTTAACAATCGGCAACATCGATGGCTGGGTCGGTGGGATCAGCGGCATCGGTGGCGCAGGCATTTGCGCTCGTGGCATTGAATCAGAGGCGAATATCTGCCACCACGCCTGCATGGCGGCTGTATACTCCTGCACCTCGACCCGATACCGCTCCATCTCGGCTGTATATCGGTCGTGCGCCTCTCGCTGCTGCCTCTCATACTCTTCATTCTTTCGCTGCTGCCTCTGCATGTTCTTCATCTGCTCCACCACCGTGACAAGCTGCCTCTCGATCTCACTGAGATGAGAGTCGATGGAAGACTGAGAGGAGGATTAGCCTGAGCTGTAACGCCCCGGAATTCAGAAAGTTGACCTTTGAGGTCACAACGTCCTAAACCCGAGTCATCACTTAGTGAACCATAAAAACTGAGCCAGAAAATTTCTTTATAAAAGATAAAACAATAAATATAATTATACAAATGCAGCGGAAGAACTTAACATGATACTTATTTGAGAAAACATCAGTTTATTACTTAATAAAAATCATCATCCCATTACTTAATAAAAAGAGGTGGGAGTTTTTTTTTTTTTTTGTACAACTTAATAAATATTTTCGTCATAAGTAAAACCGGCTATCCTATCCGTGGTGTGTCAATCCATATGAACACTTCGTTTTACAACCTTTGTAATAGTACTAATTCGTTAGTGAGACTCTATCTTTTAATCTAGAGTTATCCTCAAATTATTCTTCCTCAAACTTTGTCCGAAATTTTCTTTCGACAAGAAGGTGGTTTTCTTGGTCCACCTAGCTAAGTTACTTATATTTTGATAACTAGTCTATTCCCAAGATTATGCCAAAATCTTAATATTAAGGTCAAGTTTGATCCCTATTTATAGTCCATTATATTTCGTCCTTACTCCCATACTACATCTTGGATTCTTACTGAACACGTAGGTGTAATACTTACCTCAAACTTTCTCCTTTGGTACTTCCTATTCCCAAAATTTCTCAACTTCTTAGACACAAGGAGTGAAATCTAAACAACTAGGTACCAAGCAGCAAATAAGAAAATAGGTTACTTTATATAGGTATGATTTCAAACTAAAAGAATCCAACATTTAACACCATGGTATTAATTCAATCACGCAGGGGTGCACACAGAAACCGGAACATACTGTCATGGTCAGCAGCACGGTAACGAGCTACGACGATGCATGTTAGGGAAAATAATGACACACGATGCAAACATAAGATAAACATAACAAATAGAATAGAATATCCCACGAAATAAAACACGTGAGACAGTAGTAAGCATACATAATTGGAAAGAGAAAAATGAGTTCTCAAAGTTAAACGGAGAGAAACGGGTCTCCAACGAAAATCAAAAGATGCGAGACTTCTAAAATATATAAAGATAGTATTAAAAGTAGTCAAGATATACATAATAAGTCAAACTGTATAGATTGCGAGACTACTATAAAGAAATAGCTCGAGCTACCAAAAGGCTAGAGTCTAAGTCAATCCACGAAATATCTTAGTTTGCAACGATAAGGGTTATCCGGCTACTACCGGGAGATTATTTCCACAACTACCAAAAATTCAAACATGTACATTAGTTGGCAAAGGATCCATGAAGGTGACTAGGTTCCATCTCGATGTCATGCTTGTCAGGGTCCATTTGGGAGGTTGATTGGTCCTCATGACCCGTATCCACTATGTCTTAGTCGATGGTTCTTCCTCGACAACTAGATAAGGCGTGCCACAAAACCATTAGGGTCTCAAACTCAGACTACTCTATGGTCCAACAGTTGTGCCTATATGCTAAAATTCTCAACCTAGAATTACTCTAAGGTCTGTAGACAGAATACTAAAGGAGAAAAGAAAATAGTAATACTATACACGACATAACAATTTTGCTCGCCAGAGAAAATGACGTCATAGAATAGCATAACACGAATAATCAAGTAATTTCACATACATGCGCAAATAGTATGAAATTCAAGCACTTGTCCTCAAAAGCTTCTGTGTTCTTTCTTTCGTTTTTGGTTTTCTTATTTGTAAGGGTTTTGTTATTCAATTTCTCATAAGACATCACATACCTTGAGGTTTTTCCGGTATGCTCGCTGTAGAAAATCTTCCCACTCGTGACATTTAATTTGAAGTTTATAAAATTTGTCTACTTTACTAAGTGAAATTTCTAAAATAACGGAAATTAAATCATTTGGTCCGAAGTTTTGAACATAAGCTCTAATACCACCTGTAACGCCCCGGAATTCAGAAAGTTGACCTTTGAGGTCACAACGTCCTAAACCCGAGTCATCACTTAGTGAACCATAAAAACTGAGCCAGAAAATTTCTTTATAAAAGATAAAACAATAAATATAATTATACAAATTCAGCGGAAGAACTTAACATGATACTTATTTGAGAAAACATCAGTTTATTACTTAATAAAAATCATCATCCCATTACTTAATAAGGAAACATCTTGACGAGTCATGGGTATGACTCTCGAGACATTAGTGACAAAAGATTAACAGTAGTATTAAAATAGCATAATGTCTCAATCTTGATAAAAGAAGTTTATTTAATTAATAAGCGGGAGTGGGAAGTAGTCATCTACGGCAGCTCCCGGACCTCAGCATCATAACCTGAAAATGTTTAGAGAGGGGCGTGAGATAAAATCTCAGCGGGTAACCTGTATGCTGTTATACAGATTGTCAGGAGATCCAAAATAATAATACTTTAAAGATTTTCACCTTTCAGTTGGTTCATTATAATTTTTGGTTATGTGTATTCGTTTTCTTTAACATAAAACTTATAAACACAGATTTTGAACAAATCATTCATATGGCTCAAAGGCCCATCAATCTCCTTTCTTATTTATATGGGGGGCACCGGTGGCATTTCCACCGCATCCTTGTCCCTAAAAATATGGGGGCACTGGTACTCTTTCAACCACATCCTTATCCTTGTTGGGGGGGCACCGGTAGCGACACTACCGCATCCTTGTCCCTTAAAGTTTGGGGGCACTGGTACTCTTTCAACCACATCCTTATCCCTGTTTGGGGGGCACCGGTAGCGACTCCACCGCATCCTTGTCCCTTCCGTCCTTATCCCTCCATCAGCTTCCCTTACAACTTTCACATAGTTCACAAATCGCATACCACATGCTCACATTGTTATAAATCGCATACTCGCATTCACATTCATAAGATTGTTCATGTCTTTTACTGATATTCATTACGTTTGTTTCAGAAAACTGACAACAGTCCATATAACATTAACTAGCTATACAGATAGTGTCACCCACCTGGAAACTTTTAGAGGAAAAGCTTAACTTCTTGATTGCTTAGAACACGGGCGACCTCCGAGCTTTCGAGCTAACCCCACTTTACCTAACACAGTCCGTTCATTTAGTCATCGTTCATTCTTTTAGTTTATTACTCAACTTCGCATCATACTTAGGGATTTTTGGTTATAGGAGAATAGTTACTTCATTAGAACAACCCTAGGGTTCTTGTTCAAGTTCAAGGAGGGCGTTGAAACTTGTTCATTCGGGTAGTATGGTTACTCTAATTCAATACGGGTCCATTGGTTGGGGTTTTGGTTCTTCCGGGTTCATTCAACACACAAAAGCAAGTAAAACACTCAAACACATTCTTGGACAAGTAAACACAAGTCATTCATATACCTAAAACATGCTTGTTTATAAAAGTATCACTTATTCCTTCGTTCTAGTGCTACTTATTTAACAAAAGACATACATACATGTATAAACTGGAAAAGGTATTTACACTTACTGGAAAATTATAAAATTTTAGTATGTTATATATCTGATATATGGAACAAATTTCATTAAGGGCACCAAGTCATTTGAGCTATGAAAATAGGGTAAATTTTAATTATAAAACAGAGCAACAAGACATTCGTCAACACAATGTACTTTGAAGTCTAAATATCATATCTCACAGTAGGTACCTTCACAAATCATTAAATTAGAATATGTTATAGTGAACTTAATACCTAACATTTTTCATTCAGAAACATAAGCCATTTGAGTTATGGATCATTACCAGATGTTTGATGGAAAATGAGTTTATAACATAGTCTATCATGCAGTACATGTTTTATTTAAAAATCCATAACTTATTGTAAACTCAAATAAAATTAACCAAATACTTTTTAGAGCATTCCAGACTCAGTGGAAAATATCTCCAAATTTTACTAAGATTTTGAAACACATATAAAAGGGTTAAATTAATTTTTCAAAACAAAGAATCAACCTCAGTCAAGTATTTACCACATAATATTAAAACATGTATATCTCATTATATTTTACACAAAATTCTAGGATATTTGGATATGTCTTAAAATACAATAAGAGAAACATCCCCAAATTTTTCTATAATTTTATCACTTGTGGAAATAGGCAAAAAGGTTAACTAGAGTCGCTGCTCCCAGTTTCGCACGGTTTCAAACATATATATTTCCATGAATTTATTCTCCCCCATTATAGATCAGATGACCACGAAATTTTCACAGTTTCTTATATACATCAAATAATACATCCAAGAAATTTTTCATAATTTTTCAACATCAATAAAAATGGGACAGTAGCTAACCCGGGTAGAAACGAACTTTGTCAAACTTTCTCATAAACGATCATATAAGCTCAAAATCGTGGGGAATCTTAAACTCAAACCTCATACATCATTCTTACAGTTTAACTAAGTTTGGGAAAGGTACTTAACATGCCATTTCTAAGGGTTTCATGCCCAAAACAAAATATGACCAACGTATTAAGAGAAATGAGTTTATAGGGCTTACCCTTGTAGTTTTCCTCTCTTTCTTGAAGATTAGGAACCAAAGATGAACATCCTAGCTTCTAACACTCCCTTGGCTTCAAGATGGTGGGGAAAACACTCCTCCTAGGTGGTGGTGGTGTAGGCCAAGAGGGGGAGGAGAGGAGAGGGCTCCTTCTCCTTCTACTCTTACTCCTAACTTTCTCTCTCTCTCTCTCTCTAAACTTCTCTTGTGTGTTTGCAAGATAAAGAATGAGGGTTGGATGTTGGTATTTATAGAAGGGGAGAGGGAGGAGTGAAGGGTTGGTATTTGGTGTATTAAATGCAAGGTAATAATGATTGAGTGTGTAGGGGGTGTTTAGGGCTAGACATAGTATATCATCATGAGATTGCACTTGAGTATGGGACTTCATGAGGGGATATTTCTATCAGATTTGGGGCTGCCATTTATGGTAGTCCCGATCCTAGTCGCGATTTTGGCTTCGACAGTGTATTTTTTATATTTTTCGGTTTGGCTTTTGGTTCCAAAATTTAATTCAAACATACCGTTAAATTTGTATTATTTTTGTGGTTCATATAAATGTTCTTATTCATCAATTTGAATTCTTTAAATTTTTATTATAAAAAGTCGGTCCATTTTACGGATAAAACTCAAAAAGTGCTAGTAGGGTTTTTCGGCTCGAAATGCTCGTCTGTCACCTGAAAAATTAGAACTTGCATGCACATATATTTAAATCAAACATTTCATTTAAACACATTATACATAAATCATGAAAATCCTAATTTGATTTCGGGTCGTTACATGAGCCACGAGGTCGGAAAAAGTTCTTTCCGAAGCTGCCCAATCCAGCGAACCGCCCCTTTTTAGCCTTGACGTTCTTGAAATACAATTCATTTTGAACGTCAACAGAAGGCTGTGTGGGGGGCATCGACCCCGACCCTGACCCCTCTGCCGTTTCCTCAGGCTGAGGCTGAGAGGCAAGGTCCTCGAGCATCTTTCTCTGCAAATTAATTATACAAAAAATTAAATAAATTGAATACAAAATATAAAAAATACTTTTAATATTAAAAATTTAAATAATACTATTAATATTGAAATAATACTTACGTGGATCTCGGTGGTACGGCCGTAGGTAGACTTCCCAGTCTCCTGGACGAATGGGTGGGCGAGCTGCAATCTCTCAAAATGAGAGGGCTCGCGTCCTTGCTCCGCCGCCTAATTAGAAAAAAAGATAGTAAAAATTAATACCACTCGTAAAAATTAGGAAAAAAAAAAATAAAAATTCAAAAACTACAAAATTAAAGACGAAACTTACAAATCTCAACCCGTGCTCATAAATGGACCAAGAACCAGCCCGATGTCTCGCCATCCCTTCTTCATCAGGGTCACTACGCCGATTCGCCTTGTTTTTCACCGACTTCTCTTTGAATGCAGGAGAATCCCAGTACCGGAGGAATTGGTCCCAAATCGGCCGCCTTTCACTGTCAGTCCCCATGTCGGTGGCCACTCCATCCTTGTACCACTTGTCCCTCATTCTGTAAAGGAGGTCCCTGTATCTTTCTGTCGCATATTTTTCAAAATTCCTCAACATTTTGTCATCGTTCTCCGGTGCCCAGACACATTCTTTCTGCAATTACAATTTAAATGTAAATATTTGTTTATATATTTGATATTAATAAACGGTGAATTAATAAATTAAATTAATACCTTAAACTCCTCGAAGTATGTCTTTTTTCTTGCATCGGACACTAACCCCCAACTGTAAGCGGTGGGCTCGAATCCACCGCGAAAGATGGACTTGGAAACCTGATTAGCAGCCTCATGACCCGGAATCCAACTGTAAAATTAAAACTTCAAAGTTAGTAAAATAATTATGTTTTAATTAATAAAAAAATTGAGTATAAAATATTAAAATTTACGTATAACCACATGGCTGAACAGACATCCGTGCTTGAACAACCGGATGCTGGCGGGAGGAGGATGAGCCCTCAGCAATCTGCTGTGAGGAGGAGGAGGAGCCCGCACCAGGCTGTGAAGAGGTCTCTGATAGAGACCTCGGCCTGAAAATAGGTGGAACCACGGGACTTAGTGAGGCCCGTCGTCTCCTCCCTCCTCCCTCCTCGTCCTCCTCGACTCGCCTCCTCATCCCTCGGAGGCTGCTGACTGTCGTTGCCACTGCATTGTCCGCTCATATATAACAAATATCACAAATTATTCAATCAACTAAACTAAAATCAATCAATTAATAATATTATTTTGTAAAATTACTAAACTTAAATCAAGCAACTAATATTATTCAAACTACCTACTCAACTAAATTCATTCAACTAAATTAAAATCAATCAACTAATAATATTATTTTGTAAAATTATTAAACTTAAATCAAGCAACAAATATTACTCAAACTACCTACTCAACTAAATTCATTCAACTAAACTAAAATCAATCAACTAATAATATTATTTTGTAAAATTATTAAACTTAAATCAAACAACTAATATTATTCAAACTACCTACTCAACTAAATTCATTCAACTAAATTAAAATCAATCAACTAATAATATTATTTTGTAAAATTATTAAACTTAAATCAAGCAACTAATATTATTCAAACTACCTACTCAACTAAATTCATTCAACTAAACTAAAATCAATCAACTAATAATATTATTTTGTAAAATTATTAAGCTTAAATCAAGCAACTAATATTATTCAAACTACCTACTCAACTAAATTCATTCAACTAAACTAAAATCAATCAACTAATAATATTATTTTGTAAAATTATTAATCTTAAATCAAGCAACTAATATTATTCAAACTACCTACTCAACTAAATTCATTCAACTAAACTAAAACCAATCAACTAATAATATTATTTTGTAAAATTATTAAACTTAAATCAAGCAACTAATATTATTCAAACTACCTACTCAACTAAATTCATTCAACTAAACTAAAATCAATCAACTAATAATATTATTTTGTAAAATTATTAAACTTAAATCAAGCAACTAATATTATTCAAATTACCTACTCAACTAAATTCATTCAACTAAATTAAAATCAATCAACTAATAATATTATTTTGTAAAATTATTAAACTTAAATCATGCAACTAATATTATTCAAACTACCTACTCAACTAAATTAAAATCAATCAACTAATAATATTATTTTGTAAAATTATTAAACTTAAATCAAGACACTAATATTATATTGTAAAATTATTAAACAATTCAACTAAAATTATTTTGTAATATTATTTAAACATGCTTAACAATTAAAAATTAACAAATTACTAAAACAATTCAACTAAAATCAAACAACTAAAATTACTAAAATTAAAAATATCATATAAACTTAACAATTCAACTAAATTCAATTCTAAACTTAACAAATTCTAAACATGCTTGGAAATTATATTTTAAACGGTAAAAATGAAGAAAACTTATGATTTAATGAAGAAACGAGCACTCGGTTGGGACGGATTGGCTCTACAGCGACTGCACCCGACTTCTCCCTCATTTTCCTATCTTTTTCCTCTTCTTCCTCTTATTCTTCTCGCCGCCTGCGTTGTCCTTTATTTAAGGCGAAAAAATTTGCGACGGACGCCTGTCCGTTGCAAATTGCGACCGCCAAACACCTGAACGACGTCGTTTTTTTAGTATTTGCGACGGCCAAGCCGTCGCAAATGTGAAATTTAAAATTTTGCGATGGACAATCCGTCGCAAATCAGTCAACGCGACGTTTCCCGAAAGGTCGTGCAAAACCGGGTCAATATTTGCGACGGAATAGGCCGTCGTAAATTCGAAGTTAAAAATTGCGACGCCAATATCCGTCGCAAAATAGTCAAGTGGACCGTTTCCCCAACGGGTATTTTTTAACAGGTCAGTTTGCGAAATTGAAATTTGCGACAGCTAATCCGTCGCAAAATTTGTCGGTATTCAACGAAGTTAATGGACCCCACACTTTGCGACGGACTAGCCGTCGCAAAACAGTGCAGTTTGCGACGGTTTTTTATTTCCGTCGCAAATTATCTTTTTTTTCCGACGGGTCTCCAATATCCGTCGCAAGTTTCCCGTCGCAAAACAATGTTTTTTTTGTAGTGTGAAAGAAATTTTCACTCAGATGTATGTATAAAAGGCACAAATTTAAAAAAGAAAAATGAACATTGGTGTTACTGAAAACCTTTTTTGTTCTGAAACTACAAGAATTCAGAAAGAAAACTAAGATGACTAGTCTTAATAAGAGAGAAATTCATTTCAAAATATGAGGTCGCTAGGGGTATATACCATTTCATATTGATCATAATTTGTACTTCTCTATCTTCTCACCATTCCATTTCAAATAAATTATGCATGATATGATAGAAAAAACATTCCCTTGTGAAAATGTTCACCTGATATGATATAATTCATTCAACCTTTTCCTTGTTCAATCGATACCTAATATGACATGTGTAAGTCTTAAACAAGTGCACTTCCCACAACTTGCCAATTAAATGACTGGTATTGATACTGGATAAAGCTATAATCATAAATAAGGTGTCATCGTACATGCAAATAAAGGTAAGAATAATGAGTTATGCTAATGAACTGAACCTATTTTTTAGCCAGGCAGAAACTTGTAAGAGCAAACAGTGTTCACAATATGATTAATAAACAGACAGGATTAGAGAGAACCTCCATGAACTTCTATATGAGAAAAAAAAATTGGAAACTCACCAAAAAGCAGCAAGATCAGTTGATGCATAATTGTATCCACCATCACTTTTCACAACAATAAGCGCTACTTTTTTTTCCTTCAATGAAGATAACACGGGCACCTTCACTTTCTTCATATGTAATCAGTGGGGTGATATAGCCCTCTGCAACATAAATTTAAATAGTAGTATTAGTGGAAGTGATCTGAAACAGAAAAATATGTATTTTTCCATTAAATGTCAGATTTCTAATGCATAATGAATTTTTCTTTTACAACCTAAAGCATTATAATTGAAAACTCAGCAACGTACAGAACCTTCTGTCATGGCGGCAACATAAATTCTACCGGAATGATGCGTATAATTTTTTTTTTTCCAAAAATTAGAACTAACAAAACTTCTGTATATACACCTTATCCTGCTCTTACTCTTGCTGTATAAGTTCTCTCGCACTCAGCGATTCTGTTTTCAGCGATTAAGGTCACAAGTCAATATCCATTAATTGAAAAATAAATTCAATTAGTGTATAATGGATAAACGAACCTTCTGATCACTTCCACTATAAAAAAGAAACAATTGGCAATTTTTCAAAAAAAAAAAAAAAAAAAAGAGAGAGAGATAAGCATACCAAATAATTCCAGCCAGAGATGCAGACACAAATTCCTCGTATACTTTTGGAGTACCAGCAGTTGTACGACTCTTTAAAGATTCAAACATACTTTTGCACTGGCTATGACATTTGTGTATGAAACCTTAGATCATCTTCTACTTATGTATCAAACAATATAGAAATCAGTTCAACAAATAAACCATTAGCTCTGTAATACCAATCATATGAATTCTAATCATGAGGGCAATTTCGATGTTGGAAATAATAATGCACTTTACAAACTAGCACCTGGAAAAACTCGGATTCTTCAGCTTTTCCATAGCCATATCACGGTTAGTCTTTCTTTCTTGGCCTAAATTAAAGCCAACATACAAATAATAAATCATATATTCCCACCAAAATCATTTTGTTTCCTCATTTTGGGACAAGATTATTTTAAGAGGGGGGGGATTCTTATAGTATAAGGCAAATATTAATGATATAAGGAAAAAAGTAAGTAATGCTATCTATGGGGCCTAATGGACAATAACCTGAGATTTGTTTCGCTCAAACCATCAGATGATGACGCGGTAGTGCAGATGCTTGGGCTTCTGGATGGTTGACGAAACAGCTCCCAAATCAGCTGCCTCTTCACCACCGCCCTCACCAGCCTCTCCCAATTGTCCCTCCACGACCACATCTCTCTTTTATTTCACCTCTGACTAGATGAGCGCCCGCGTATTATGCGGGACTTTTGTAAAAATAAATTATATATATGTTATACATATTAAAATACATTTGTTCGCCATAATATAATTATATTATATAATAAATATATTCAAATAATATATATTTATAAAATTATGGGAAAACTTTTTAATTCACGATTTTTAGACTCAATCTCAATTTAATTACGATTTTTTATATTCTTATAAAAAATCATGTTAACTTTTTGTTTTAATTTAGTATTCATTTTAAAATTATGACATAATTTTCTCAATTATTGCCTCCCTAAAATGATTTCCTCAATGTAGGGTGATTTTCAATTCAAACACTAATACACTCTCATGCATCTATTATTTTCTTCTTCTAAAAGTGCAAGTCGAATATCAAATTAAACAACTAAAGGTGTAGTGAATTTTCATAAAACTATTGAAAGTTGTAATTAAATTGAGATCACGATTTATATTTAACCCTAAAGTTATTAATATTTTTTTATTTTATATTTAAAGTTTTCTTTTCAAATTTTGTTGAATCTATAAGTTATTTAAATAATATATTATACAATATAAATATGCAGTTCATTGCATGTATGAAATATGTAATTAATATATATGTCATTTAAATTATATAATAAATAAATTCAACCATTTTCAAAATAAAAAATTAAAATATATATTTTAAATCATCAGTAGGTTTTAATACAACTTTCGATTTTAAAAAAATTATGTTAAATAAAATTGATATTCAAAATATAAAGATTTATAGATATGTGCAAGGTTTAAATTCATGTGATTGCATTTCAACACAAACATAGTATCACATATTAAACAAAGTTAAGTTAAAAAGAAATGATATATCAAGTTTGATTTCAGATTAAAAAGGATCAATAAATATAATTTTGGTTTATTGTGTTTTCTAGATAATAAGAATTTATCAATTAAATGTTATATTTAAGATAATTAGATTAGTTTTAATAATTAATATTTGATCGAAATCAAAATTATTTAATATACTTTATTATATTTTTTATTTTTTCACAGATTAAGATTTTCTAAAAATGAAATCCCCAAATATTGTAAAACAATAAAAATAACTCAATTAAACATTAAAATTCACATAATTAGAATTTTTTAAATTTATTTAATAAATTCAGTAATAATATGTAGAATTAAATATACTTAAGTTACCTAGTTGAATTAATTACTAATACATAAGATTTTTTAAATATAGGATATCCTAAAATGTTAAATTAGTATAATTATAATAAAATTTATAATATACTTTTGTAAACTCAAGTTATATACCATAATATTCAAAGTTTAAACATGTTCATTACATGGTTTAATTGGTAAATTTCATGAATATTGCTTATGGGGTTCATGGTTCAAATCTTTTGTGAGTACAATATTTTTTGTTAGACTCCTTATTGTATAATAAGACCACATGGATGACACATATAATTTATAAAATTGGCATGTATTGCTTCCACACACATAAGCATGAAAAACTTTCTATTATTATAATAAATGACATGTAAATTATTTTTCTCTAAAAAACTCTCAAAATAACACATAAGCAAACTAAATGAGTGAATGACACATGGACAATTAGAACTCCCTATTAGTAATATAAGAGATTTCTCATTCCTTTCTAACCAGGGAATTTTCAGGAAGAAAGAAATTTAAAAATCATACAAAATCTGTCTCTATACAGTGTTTTAGAAATTTCGTGGGAATGCTAATTTTTCATCTTTGTTGTTGCCGGTGACTGGAACATAACAGGAGTCAACTCAAGGTGCAAAAGAAACGACAAAAGCACTAGTATACACTGTATTCTTCCATAGTGTGCCCGTGTCCCTGAACATTTTATAGAAGTGATAATGCACTACATGTAAAAAAGTTCGAGTATTGCAGAGTAATAGTGAATTCATCCTATAATGTTATCAAATTTGGATTTGGAAGAGGATATTATATAATTATTTTATTCTCTTGCACACGTTGTGGTGGTACTAGAAATTATTAGATCAAGAAAATGGTATGAATAAGAAGAAAGAAACATAATATTCATGGCATGGCATGACACAAGGTATGTATCAAAGGAATGGGTGTTTATATATTAGTCAAACAATGGGCCCTATTTAAAAATTGGTTCAAAACATTTGCACAGAAACATAAAATATAGCTACACAAAATAAAATATTTTGATCAAGTTGTAATTAGAGTCTCTTATTTAAATCATTTTGTAATTTTCCTAAAAGGGTCCATTAGGCCCCATAGACAGCTCTTAAAACATTTTAAATCCCTGTACTATATAAGAAACACTTTAATTTCCTTGTACAATATAAGAAACACATTAAATCCCTGAGGATTTTTTTTTAGGGGGGTGTATTGGATTAGGATTTTAAAGAATTTTTTGTTGAAAAAAGTCATGCAGATTTTAAAAGATTTTGCAGGATTTTTATGACTTTCAAGATTTTGTAGGATTCTATAAGACTTTTTAAATCAGGATTTTAATGGATTCTGTAAGACTTTGTGGACTTTGCAGAATTTCATGGATTTGTGACATACAAAGATTTCAAGATTTTTTTTCATACATTCGAATTCAAAAAGAGTCAAAGACAAAAATAAAATAAAAATCTCCATAATACCATGTCCTCCTAAATAGCATCAGTCCACATATACATAGATATACTAGTCCT
The DNA here is from genome assembly GCA_947034835.1 of Ballota nigra. NCBI lineage: Eukaryota > Viridiplantae > Streptophyta > Magnoliopsida > Lamiales > Lamiaceae > Ballota > Ballota nigra. The sequence continues at coordinate 12,868,988 of OX344729.1, forward strand.
CCAAACATCAGCGTCTTGCCGCTCTTGCACTTGGGTTTGAATAATAGGCTCAAAGTTATGGTCCTCATTAATCGGTAATGTTGAAGATGAAGGTTCGTCCACTGGTTCAACTGGAAATTCATCAGAACGACATTCTTTACGAAGAAAGTTATGTAGAGCTGCACATGCTAATACAAGTTCTGCTTGTGTCTTAAATAAAAATGGAGGTGCTGACTTAAAAATTGTGAACCTTGATTTAAAAATACCAAATATTCTCTCGATCACATTCCTTAAAGATGCATGACGAAGATTGAACAATTATTTTACATTTTCACGGTCATTACCCTGACCTGCAAAATATTGTAGATGATATATTACACCTCGAAATGGAGCTAAAAACTGACGTTGATTAGAAAATCCACAACCCATCAAAAAATATTTACCTAATTACATATGCAATATATAATATTAGTATTATAATAATACTAATAATATTAATATAAAAAATAAGTATTTACCTTGTGGCACTTTAAGTCAATTCCTCCTTGTTATACACTCCCACCCACTAAAACTCCAAATCAAAATTACAAGCGGCTAATACATTTTGTGATATCTTTCCATGACGGTCACGATAACTGCTTACATCTCGTCCCCTTACCATTGTTGGAATATGTGTCCCGTCAATAGCTCCAATGCAATCCTAATACAACTACTTTCGTATGAAAAATATAAATATAGTAATGTCATTTTATTAATAATTTTTATTGTTAGATAATAATTACATACCTTGAAGAAAGGGAAGAACCCCGTGCTTTCTCTGATTTTAGCAGGTACGCTTGAACCTGGTTTTTGAGAAGTTTCACATGGTCCAAGTCTCTTATCCATATACCAGCTATATCGGTCCTAGGGAAAATCGCATACCGTATACCGTACCGAAAAGTTTAGTATGGTAAAATTTCATACCGATCTCGTACCGAAGTTTTCGGTATACCGAAATTTCGGTATGCCTAAAAATTTATATCTTACCGTACCGAATAATCAATATACCGTTTCATACCGAAAATACCGACATATACCGATATTTTTGGCATACCAAAATTAGAAAATGTAAAGGTATACCTTTCAATACCGACATACACCGATAATATTTCGGTATATACCGAAATATAAAAAATTTAGAATATTCATACCGTTACCGTACCGAAATTCTGGTATTTTTCAGTATTTTTCGGTACGATATGCACGGTATTTCGGTATTTCAGTATTTTTTTCACCCCTAATCGGTCCCAGTAATTTTTCCACTCAACTCAAAAGTTCCAAAATACCCTGAAATTAATAGAAAAATATACAATAAAAGTATCGAAACTATAATAGCATAAATTGTACAATTACGAGTAAAATAAAAAATTATTGTTATAAAACAATCAATCAAAGCACACAAAATAACACAAATAATTACGACTTATCAATTAAATTTACATACTCATTAACCTAGGTGGTCAATCCAAATTAATTAATTACACAATTTAAACATTGAAAACAGATGATATAAACAAACAAATATCCATGGAGAAACAACAATTATTAAACCAAACATAAAAAAAGGGATAAAGTCAGTTGGTGATTTTACCTCAGAGGAATCGGCAAGGATGAAGATGACGATGGATTTGGGAATCAGAGGTCGATCAAAAAAGAAATTTCAATATGTGTTGGAGTATGGTGGGAGTGAGATTATGATGGCGTAGATAGTATAATAATATATATTCAAAAGTGAAAAGACAAAGGTGAAGACATTACCGAAGAAAGCACTTCAAAGAGTCACTTCAGAAGTCTTTTAAAATCCTATGGGTTTTGATGGGATTGTTGGTATGTATAAAAACAACTAAAAATCCTTCAAAATCCATCTAACACAACAATCCTTTAAAATTCCTATATTTTTTAATACCAATGGATTTATTTTAAATAATAAAAAGTCTCGAATGAATACCAATGGATTTTAATGGACTCTTTAAAAAATCTTGAAAATCCAGATTGAATACCAGTGGATTGTTTCTAAGTGACATAAAATCCTGATTGAATACCAGCGGACTTTTTTTATAAAAAAAGTCTTTTAAAATCCTGTGAAATCCTAATCCAATACACCCCCCTAAGTATTTAGAATAATATTAGGCACTATTGAGAAATAAAAAAAATTATAAATGTGATATTATTTACTCCCTCCGTCCAATATTAGTAGGCCTACTTTTTGGGCAGTTATTTTTTGTCATAAATTGGAGGGTATTATGAGGTATTGTGAGGTTTATTTATCAATAAAGTTATTGTTTATGGAAAATATAAGTATCATATTTTCCATAAACAATAATTTTATTGATAAATGAATCTCACAATACCTCATAATACCCTCCAACTTATGACAAAAAATAACTGCTCAAAAAGTAGGTCTACTAATATTGAACAGAGGGAATACAAAATTAATTTTATTAATTTCATATGATAGATAACCAAAAGATAGATAACATAATCAGTTATCTAAGAGAATTTAAACTTAAATATCATTATTTAAAATTAGAAATTACATAGATAACCAAGTTTAGATAACCATGAGAAAAATCAGTTACCTGTGAGCGAATGTCTTTTTTAATAGATAACAGATGTTACCTAGATAACGGATTTACAAATCACAGATAAGTGAGTCAATAATAACCGTTATCTAGGCAAAGTTATATATGAGCGAAAATGTAGTAGTGAAAAAAAAAGTTAATTTCTCGGTGAAAAATTATTGGAAGGCAACTAAAAAAATGTTTTACTTTCTACCTGTGCTCATATACAATTATGAATATGTTATGAATAATTGTTATGAATGATTAGTGAATGTCCATTATGCGTCATTATACACCATTATTGTATCATTTATATACCACTTAATTTGCTCGTATGATTAGCTCGTGAGATTAGTCATGTTATAATGGTCCATTATTTAGTTTACATGTTTAGAGTCGATATATGTGTATAAATAGAGTTTCATACGAGTGCATTGGTAAGATGAAAAGTAAGATAGAATACACAAGAAATAGTAATATCCTCCTGGCTTGGTATGCCCCCAGCGTAGTCATTCTTGATGAACTAGGTAAACAAGCGTGTGTTCTTCTCTTTCTCTATTTTTTTATAACACGTTATCAGCACGAGTGCTCTAGAGAATTTCATAGCGGAGAACGATCGACAACATGTGACTTATGGATTTCAAGGGTGCTTCAAAATATCAATTATTTCTACTCTCTTTGTGACGTATTTTTGTGCACGAGAAATCCCCTGACAAAGAGATAAGTTTTCACCTACACTATTGTTTATACTTATATTCTATCATGTTTAAATTTATTTAAACATCCTCTATTATACTAATAGGGAGTTGGTCTTTGCTTATTTGTCATTATATGATTGATTTTGAATACGTGTTGTCATGTGGTTGATTCTGCATACGTGGCTTATGCTTATGTGTCATCTATGTTCTACGTGGCATAATTGTGAAAATCCTACGTGTCACTATTATGCTTATGTGTAATTATATAATAAAGAGTCTAATTTAAAAAATTATGCAAATTCATGAATTTGAACACAGGACTACTTGAGTACAATTTATAATTTTAACCAACTAAGCTAAACTATGAATATATACAAATTTGGAACATCTATTGTATATAACTTGAGGCTATAAAAATATACTAAATTGAATTGATCAATTAAATTTAACACTCTAATTATATGAAACTTTAATTATTTTATTTTTATTGTCTCACTATATTTAAGGATTTTCAATTTAGAAATTCCTAATTTGTTAAAATAAATTAAAAATGGAATTAAATATATTAATTAATTTTGAATTTTTTATCGATTAAATGATTGATTGAATTTTTTTAAAATAAAATAATTAAAAAAATTAACATTTAACTGATAAATTTTTATTGTCTTGAAAACACAGTGCACCAAAATTTAATTATTTTATTTTTTTAATCTCAAATCAAATTTAATACTCCTTCTGTCCCCTCTTAGTATTCACATTTTCCTATTTAGGATGTCCCACAATAATATTCACACCCCAAAAAAGGAAATAAAACACTCTCACACTACCTACTTTAATTCAAAATACTCTTCATTCATTGATTCAAAAAGTCAATAAAACAGTTTTTCTTAAAACTTGTGCCCATACAAGTGTGAATATTAATAGGGGACGGAGGGATTATATAATTATACTAACTTAAATGTGTTTAACATGTGACATTATTTTGAATATATTTATTATATAATATAACTACATTAATTTTATGGTGAATAAATTTATAATTTATTGTATATATAATGAATAATGTATAATCAATTTTTAACGAAATATAAGTTAATTTTACACAAATTATTTAGTTATACATGCTCATTGATGTGATATGTTTGAAGATGTATATTATAATATTCATATGAGGTTCATGATTATATTTAGTTTGCAGTCATATACACTGCACATATGCCACAGTAGGCTATATGTGAGGTCTCGTTATATATATAGGATTGCACTGCTTAGATATTATATAGAGTATTTATCTTTCTTCTGGACTTTGCTTGTATAGGACGACTGAGATCTAATTGCTATAGATATTAGACGTTTAAGTAATATAATTGCTTGTATATCTACACAAATGTTTGTTATTTGACAAAATTCAGAAATTTTGTTAATGGTTATTTGTTTATGAGAAATTATGAAGTCAATATGCTATTGGATTGCCATATTTTGGTCACTCTTGTTCATTGGACAAGAAAATGGAATTTTGTATTACTCAATTTTATATTAATTCATATGGTTAATTCTATAGAGTTAAGAATACATATTGAAGGAATTAAATTTTTATTCCAATGAATTAATTCTTTAAACCATGAAACGATGTTTCAATCAATATCAAACAATGGTATATTATCAAATTTTTAACACTTGTGGTTATTCCCGACTATGGTAATTGACTCAAGATTACTACAATTACAATCCATGCATATTTTTTTTATATTAAATTTGATGAATAGTTTATATCCCAATGAATTTTTGGTTCTGGATGTGTTATATATATATAACTAAATTGATTGTTTGAAATTTTAAGGTTTTAATGCTTTCATAAAAAGACACAACTTATTTTTTATAATTAAGGCGTGGTCAACTCTGTCTAAATTGCCGATAATTGTTACTTATGGTTTTAACACGTGTCTTTCTAATTTTATTTTTGAGTAACTTACAATGGATTCAACATGTGTCTTTTATAGAGTCTGGAATTATTAATTCTTCATCCCGATTATTTTGTTATGTGTTGAAAAATTGTTTGTTATATTTGACTGAACAATAATGTGGTATTTTCTCGATGACAAATTTGTGGTCTCTATTTTCATGGTGAGTTTCTATACATCTTTTCTTTTTTTGTCTATTCATTAATCTCTCACTTTGTTATATGTAAAGTGCATATTGTTGCTACTTTGTTCTATTAAAATTGATATTGGAATTGTGAGGGAATGCATACCTTTCATATATGTATAAACATGATTAAAAGTCTTAAATAAAGAGATATGTCAAAATTTATGATTAAACTTAAAATTTCAATTAACACTGTTTATGGATTGAAACAATTTTATAATTATTTAGAAGTGCATGAAATGGTTCTCTTAGAGAAAGCATGTTCATGAATTTATTTTGAATAAATAATGTTCGAGATTAAAATATTAGTATGCTCATGTTGGCTTATCTCCTGAATTGAATAAAATTGTGCATTTATTTTGTGGAGAGATCTAAAAGAAAGATACAACCACCTGAAGATGGTATACTTCCAAATGGCTACATCTACAACTTCAAGATTTTAAAACAGTGAATGAATATAATCTGGAAATGTTCAGAATCAGCTCCCACTTAAAACTATGTAGTGAAACCATAATTGGTGATGAAATGCATGAGAAGATTATTTTTCATGACTCGAATATGCTACTGCAGCAGCAATATCGAGAAAATGAATTTAAGGAATATTCTGAATTAATCTAGACCTACCGGTGTTGGTCCATTCCCTGAAGCGAATTCGACTCAATATAAAAAAAAAATGGACAAGGTCGTGAGCATGACCATAATAATTGTGAATGTGGACGTGGTAGATTTATCCCATCTAACAATAACAATCATGATTGACACAAGAAATAAATTGTCTCCCAGAAGAGAGACCATAAATATTTTGAGGAACAATGTTATGGATGTGACATGAATGACTGTTGATCCCATATCTATCAGACACCGTATCATCTTGTTAAAATTAATTAAGCATCCTTGTAAAAGAAGGATGGAGATGTTGAGAATATTTATAATGATGATGCTGAAGTATTTTTACACATATCATGTATAGAAAATATTGAAAGATGTGCGTGGGTGTTTTTCCAGAATGTTGTCAAAGTTGTTGAAACATAAACGACAACATACACAGCGGAAGACTTTGAAAAACAAAAAGTAAATTTGCAAACGGGATATCAAAACTTTATCATAGATTATTATTGAATAATCTATGATGCCTCATGGCGAAACTTCAATATAACGAGTAGTGATACAAAGACAAAGTATAAACCTAATCAAAGGTATCTACAATTATATACCCGAGATATATAATCAACAGCCTATAACTCTAAAAGTGTAAACCAAAGATCCTACTCAAAGATCGACATAAAACACTCCTAGAATAAAAAAATGAGTAATTCGAAATAGCTACGCTATATATGAAAAATAGATATCTCAAACTCTTCACTCCAATATGTGTCATGCGTGTGGTATTTATATATTTTGTATCTTTCATGTGAACACATAAAATCATGGTTTCCCATGATGTAGAACCGTCCATCACTAAGCTTCCATGATCTCGAATAACCACCCATGTTGTAGCTTTTAATTAACTTTTGCTAAACTGCAACCGTCAGTCTTGATAACTACCACGATATTAATCTGCATGTTTAGACATTAAAGACAATATTAAAGCAAAAGAAGTTAGTGTTAGGAGAAAGGACGAATTCTGATGTTACGGTAAATATTATAACAAACTGGACAACATTGACCTAACATCAACAATCTCCCCCAATTTGGCCTTTCTACTACAACACACCTGATGTTGTGAAACATGCAGTAAAATGTGTTAAGTAAGAAAACACAACTAAACATCAAACATCAGATATTCAATTGTAAAACCAAATTAAGTGACTAAAACACAAACAAGGTGTATTGAACTAAACTGCTCAAAAGCAAAATAACCTGAATGTTATCAAACTAGACTAAAAAAAAAACAGCAACACTGAATTTAAACTAATCAGAAACTAAAAATAGAGTTTAGACAAACATCTAATCTAATCATAAGTAGAGCTTTTGAATTTCAAGGTTGAATGTGAAGAAGAGAGAGGATTGGGCTGATCTTCAAAAAGTCAGCTGCATCTTCATAATCTGCACGAACTCCCCCTATCTTCATTCTTCCTTGAAATCTAAACTCTTTCTTGATCACCACCTAGATCTCCATAAAGAGCATCTAGATCCTCATCATCTTTCTCAGCAGTAGCAGCAACTGGAACATCAAGAACTTCTTCAATTCTAACACCACTCGAGCTAGCTCCACCAATGTTACCTTCAACTCCCCCTGAGTGTAAACCTTCACCACCAGCACCAGCAACAGTAAAAACATCAGGTACTACTCCCCCTGTTGGAGTAGAAAACAACATCTCCTAGAAAGTTTTCTGGTTCGTCAAATCTTGAATAATTGACTGCATGTTAGTGATTGTGGTCTGCAAGGTTTCTATTTGATCAGAAATATATTTAGGAGTCAAAGAAACTGAAGTAAGTGTAGCGGAATGAGGAATGTTGGCAGAAGAATTGCCAATATTTTCAGCGGCATTAGCAGAATAAAGAGTTTCCTGTTCCTGTTGCACTTCACGATAAGGCAGATCAATCACCCTAGGTCTTGTGAGTAATACACTGGAGATTCCAAAACTAGCAGTAAAGCCTCTAATTGTCTCCTCCCTTGGATTCCTTTCAAATTCCTTGTTTTCCAGTATCTTATAGATAAGACTAGGATATGGCAACAACCCTTACCAGTAATATCACCAACATAAGATAGAACATTATTGAAAATTATTTAACCTAGGTTGAACTTTTTCAAATGCCCAATCTTATACTTCAAGACATCTTGCTCCTTGGTTAAAACAGTGGTGTTTGAAGATGGTAACCAGTTATAGACACACAGCTTATGAAGAATAGAGTATAAGCTGGTCAATTTTGAACTACTTAATCTGTTTTCCCAGACCAAAACCTGCCCACCAGTTATGACCCTAATGACTTCATTCATGTCATCAACTGGTTCTTCAATCATGCTTCTAGTTCTCAAAAACAGATTAATTGACTTGGGTGTAAACTTGACCTTAGTACCTCTAAACCAGACTGTACCATACTTTTTAGAGTTTGTTTTTCCAAGGCTTTCTCTAAGATTGGCATAGAATTCATATACCCATTAAAAATATACGGAGTAGCAAACTCAAGGGCATACAATAGAGATCTTTCCTTAAAATATTCAACCAAGTTCTGTTCTCTAAAGTCTGTCATCTTAACCATTTTTTCACCAACAAGAATTCTAGTGCAGATTTTCCTATATTTATCACTTTTCATATCATTGTAATCCTCATCACTAGAAGTGTGGCAGATAATACCTTAGTATTGGAATCAGAATCAGTGGATGTATGTTCACTAGAATCAAGACTGGACTCCTTCTCTTCTTCTTCTCCTTCTTGTTCTGACTCAGACTTTTCAGCTGTCGCCATTGGTGATGGCACACTTTCTTCAACATCTGGTATACTCTCATCAACAGTAGGCATGGAAGCCGTTTTCTTCTTAGCTTTGCTCTTACTCCTCACTTGTGCAAGAGGCACATTCATTTCAGAATCTGAGTCTGGAACTTGTGTTGGTCCAGATTGAACTTCTTCATTGTCAGCTACATCAGGACCTGTAGCTGTTTCTTCTGAGCTTTCATCAATCAGTATTAGCTTTGTAGCATCATCCTTCTTTCCTTTCCTTTTAGTTTCAGCATAGTCCACCTTTTTACCCATGTTTCTGTAAGACCTTCTTCTTTTTCCATCTTTCTTTGATTGGTTTCCCTTTCTCTTTCTCCAAGCATTCCTAATTCTTTCTCCTAGTCCTTCAGTATAATTTGAGGAATCCTGTTGAACTTCCATAGTTGGTTCTGTTTCAGTCTCTTATTAACAACAACTTGTGTCACTTATTTCAGATTGCACACTTTCTCAAGCTCTGTGAGATCAACCTCTTCATCACCAAGCAGTATCCTGGGATGTTGTGTCTTAAGTCTTAGAACCTGATATTTAGCGGCTATTTGTTCAAACGGGGTTCCTAGACAGAAGTTAACGGACATAGGGTTAGGATCAAGAACATCAACCACATTTTCAGAAGGTTGAATAGAAGATGAAGGAACATTGAGTGTGTTCTTCACTGGAGTAGGGTTTTGAACAGGAACGGAGGGATTAATCTCATGAGGTATAGGAATTTCGAAAGAACTGATAGTGATAGAAGGGGATGTTGGCGGAGAGGCGCCAACATTAGCAGTAACATTCTGGGAATCGGTTTTGGAGGCCATTGATGCTAGTAAGTTGAGATTGGTTTCGGATGTAGATGAAGTTGCAGGTTGTTTGGAGGAATGAGAAGAAGATGGAAGGTTTCCTTGAGAAGACATTATATCCTTCAGGAAATTGTAGAACACAAATCGAACTAAACCTATAAGTACTTTGGAACATTACTGTATCGAGAGATCTTATATAGAAGAAATTTTGGAAGTTATCTCATAAAGGCCACTTAGTGTCGTGCATTATGAGGTAGTTTTTGAGAACCTCCCCCATAATCAGTTTTAAAAACGTGGAGTATGTGAATAATAGAAATGGAACACGATTAAAAAGAATATATTTAAATAAATTACTCACGATTTTTATGCTAAAAATTGAATTAAAATAAATACTGTAGAATATTCACAATATATTCTCTTAATATTTATTCTTATCCAATAATTAATTAGTTCATACAAATCAATAGATATTTCGAATTTTGTAGAATGTTGCGATTTTTGTTAGAACACATATCTCAACACTTCAATAACACAATCATCATTGGATTGTTTTATCAATATACACATTTACCACATGATTTCACATTGATCCACCTTTTGAAAAGAGAACATCGTAGTAGCGAACTCCGTGCCCTATAGTTACTCAGTGGATTTGTGAACAAATTGATACATATTAATCACCTTTTGAAAAGAGTACATCGTAGTAGTGAGCTCCGTGTCCCATAGTTACTTAGTGACTAAAGTATCTTATTTGTGATATTTCAAATAAAACATATTAATATGCAATGATATGTGACTACAAAAATACTTATACCTGTAAATTCAATTAACTATCAATAAGCATAAACAATTAAAAATCAAACAGAACAAATTCTTAGAAGAATTTACTGAGTTTCTTCTGATGTTGTGATTAATGTCAAAACATTCCTCACAACACAGTACTTCTTTATTCAGTGAGAGCATAAACCAAGAGATTTTCTAAGTGAAGAAAACCTCGCAAAATCAAGAGTTTTTGTGAATATATCTGCAAGTTGTTTTTCAGTGGAAATATATTCTAATTTCACTATTTCTTTTTCAACAAGATCTCTAATAAAATGGTGTCTAATACTTATATGCTTTGTCAAAAAATATTGTACATGATTCTTTGATATATTGATAGCACTCGTATTATCACAATATATAGTAAGCATATCACTGTTCAAACCATAATCATCAAACATTTTCTTAAGCCAAAGTAATTGAGTACAACAACTCCCTGCTGCAATGTATTCAGATTCAGCAGTGGATTGAGAAACACAGTTTTGTTTCCTACTATGCCATGAAATGAGATTGTTTCCCATATAGAAACATCCACCACTTGTACTCTTCCTATCATCACTATCTCTTGCCCAATCTGCATCACTATATCCAATCAAGGTGCAGTTAGTATCTTTACCATACCAGATCCCAAGATCACAGATACCTACCACATACTTGATAATCCTTTTGACAGCATTCATGTGAGATTCCTTAGAATTAGCTTGATATCTAGCACACAAACATACACTAAACATAATATCAGGTCTGCTAGAGGTTAAATACAGTAAACTGCCTATCATTAACCTGTACAATGTTGGATCAACATTTTGTCTAGCATCATCCTTACACAGTTTCTGTGTTGACCCTATTGGAGTTCCCACTGTTTTTGCATTTTCAAGACCAAACTTTTTAACATGATTCTTAGCATACTTACTTTGTGTAAAGAAAATACCATCTTTGTTTTGTTTGATTTGAAGACCTAAGAAAAAATTTAAGTCTCCTACCATTGATATTTCAAAAGTAGTTGTCATTTCTTTTACAAAGAGATCAATCATTTTATCACAAGTAGAACCAAACACAATATCATCAACATGGATTTGGGTAATCATAATAGTATTTTCAGTTTGTTTGATAAATAAGGTTCTATCAGCCTCTCCTCTAATGAAAACAAAATTTACAAGATCATCAGTTAACCTACCATACCATGCTCTTGGAGCTTGTTTTAAGACCATACAAAGCCTTATTCAATTTGTACACATAGTTAGGAAAATCAGGATTTTCAAACCCTTTTGGTTGTTCCACATAAGCTTCTTCAATCAAAATTCCATTTAGAAAAGTTGCTTTAACATCCATTTGATGTAATTTAATATCCAGAAAGCATGCAATAGCAAGTAACAGTCTTATAGATTCAATCCTAGCAACTGGAGCAAACGTTTCATCAAAGTCAATACCTTCTACTTGAGTGTAACCCTGAGCTACTAATCTAGCTTTGTTTCTAATAATATTACCAGATTCATCAGTTTTATTTTTAAAAATCCATTTAGTTTCTATGACATTTATATGTTTTGGTCTAGGTACTAAAGTCCATACATTATTCCTTTCAAACTGATTCAATTCTTCATTCATGACATTTATCCAGTTTTCATCTTTCAAAGCTTCAATCAAATTTTTAGGCTCAATTTGGGAATGATAACACTCATAACTTACCTTGTTGCAGATAAGACATACAAATTGTTCTTACAAAATTGCTTACAATACCCATTCTTCTCCTTGTTTGAACTCCAGAGTATTTTTCTCCAATTATTTGATCTGCAGGATGATCTTTGATAATTCTAGATGATGGTACTTTATTATATTCAAATGATTTTCCAATTGTCTCTGATTTTTCAAGTGGTGTTTTAGTTATTGAACATTTTGAACAACATCCTTATGTTGACCAGAATCTGGAGAATTTATTGGTACATCAATTAGTCCAGTAACATCATCTTCAATTGTTGGTCCTGCAAGACTAGCATTGTCATTAAAAACCACATTGACAGATTCTTGCACAGTATCAGTCCTTAGATTGTAGATCCTGTAAGCTTTGCTATTTCTTGAATAGCCAAGAAAAAATCCTTTATCACTTTTTGAATCAAATTTGTGCAGTTGTTCTCTATCATTTAAGATGTAACAAACACAACCAAATACATGAAAATACTTGACATTTGGTTTTTTGTTGTTCAAAATCTCATAAGAAGTTTTTGTGGTTCCTGACCTCAAATAGACTCTATTAGAAATATGACAAGCTGTGTTAAGAGCTTCAGCCCAAAATCTTTTTGAAAGAAATTTTGATACCAACATAATTCTTGCCATCTCTTGCAAAGTCCTATTCTTTCTTTCAGCAACACCATTTTGTTGTGGTGTTTTTTGTAAGGAAAATTCTTGTAAGATACCTTTACTTTCACAGAAATTTGTAAAATCACTGTTTTCAAATTCTCTTCCATGATCAGACCTAATTCTCTTGACCTTTGAATTGAAAACATTTTTTAATTTCTTGTACAAGTTTTTAAACACAAAAAAAAGTTTCAGATTTTTCCCTAAGAAATTCAATCCAAATATATCTAGAATAATCATCAACCAATACAAAAGAATATATTTTTCCACCTATGCTCTCAGTTTCCATTGGACCCATAAGATCCATATGGAGAAGTTCAAAATAGTTTTGTGTAGAACAATGTGACAACATTTTATTTGACATTCTAACTTGTTTACCTTTTTGGCATGGACCGCATACTCTTGACTTATCCAGCTGTAATTTAGGGAGACCATTTACAGCACCTGTCTTAATTAATTTTAAAATATTCTGGTAATGAGTATGTCCAAGTTTTTGATGCCACGGGAAACTCTCATCAGATTTCACATTGTTACAAGTTTTAGGAGTATCAATTACATAACAATTATCCACGGATCTGTGACCTATCATAAGACATTCTCCTTTATCATTTTTCACATAGCATGAATCCCTATCAAAATCAACATGTAGACCATCATCACATAATTGACTTATACTAATCATATTTGCAATTAAGCCATCAACATGCAACACATTTACCCTTGCCAATTACAGCACTACGGGTACCACCTCCAAATATCACATGACCATCAGCATCTAACTTATTGTTAGTTAAGTAATCAATGTTACCAGTCATATGCCTAGAACTTCCACTATCAAAATACCAAGAACCGGGTGCATGAGCTTTTAATGAAGTATACACAATATTACATCTTTTAAACTTAGTGACCCATTCTGTTTTTGGTAAATGTTCTTCTAAATGAGGTGACAAATTTGATGACACAGATTTAGCAGACAAATCTCTTTTCATCTTCCTGCAATATGGTTTGATATGTCCCTTTTAAAAGCAATAATGACACAAACAATCACCAGATTTTTTAAACACCGCATTTGCAGAGTCAGGAAGATTCATTGTAGAATCTGCTCCTGATTTTACAAATTTAATAGTTTTACTACTGGTCTTAGATTCTTCAGAAGAACCAACATATCCTAGTCCTTTTCTACCAGAATTACCAATAACCAAGGCATTGTCCAGAATTTATGTGCCTCTGGTGAATTTTTTGAAGTTCAAGGTTGAACCTCGAAGCTCTTCATTAAGCTTTTCAAGCTCCATATCCTTTCTTGTGAGAATAACTTCAAGCTTGATCAAGGACTCTCTCAAATCAGTATTTTCTAAAGTCATTGACTTAATGATTTGTGATTGTGACTCAAGTTCCTTGATATTATCTTGACATTGGTTACATTCTGTCATATCCAGTGAGGAAGTACCTGTCTGATGGTCCCGTTTTCGAAGAGCAAAATGGGAATTTAGGAGCACAAATTTTTTTTTAAACCTTCGCGTCGCACCCAGACTGAGTTCAGTGACGGAATACTCAAGTCACTGCGTTGCTGAGAGTCAGAGCTATCAAGTCAGAGATGAGACTTGAAAGCTCAGGCTCTCAACAAGGCAGTGACTCGAGAGACTGAACTCTCGAGTGCTAGCCTAAGCTTGTCAGTGAGATTGGTTCTCCCTGACTAAAATACTTAGCTAATTTCCTTTTCAATCTTTCCAAGTATGCTCAGTGAGCATACACTTCAAATAATTAGCAAGTTCTTAAACAATAAACAACGCAGTGAGGTGAGGATCGACATAATCAACAGCATATAACTCTAAAAGTGTAAACCAAAGATCCTACTCAAAGATAAACATAAAACACTCCTAGAATAAACAAAAGAGTAATTCAAAATAGCTACACTATATATGAAAAATAGATATCTCGAACTCTCCACTCCAATATGTGTCATGCGTCTGGTATTTATAGATTTTGTATCTTGCATGTGAACACATAAAATCATGGTTTCCCATGATGTAGAACCCTCCATCACTAAGCTTCCATGATCTCGAATAACCACCCATGTTGTAGCTTTTAATTAACTTTCGCTAAACTGCAACCGTCAGTCTTGATAACTACCACCACATTAATCTGCATGTTTAGACATTAAAGACAACATTGAAGCAAAAGAAGTTAGTGTTAGGAGAAAGGACAAATTCTGATGTTGCGGTAAATGTTGTAACAAACTGGACAATATTGACCTAACATCAACAAATATATTTCTCATTTGGAAGAGGGGGAGACAAATATTAATATAAGTCATAGTGCAAACTTGATTGATGGCTCCAGAAGAGCCACTATATTTTTCCTGAAGGAACTAAAAACTTGTTGCACTATCCTCTAAGAAATTATTTGAGCTTTAAAATTCCACTGAAAAGGGAAATAAATTGGAAAATTACATTGAATTTTCTAGATCTTTGAAAAAAGGCAATGTGAGCTCAAAGTTGCATTTAAGAGTTACGAACTCACATATTCTTTCTAAAAAGGTTATGGTAAAGATTGATGTCCCTGAAGGCAAATAACAAGTGATGAACTTGAAACACGTCTAAAACGTGAAAGACCTCTTGGTCGGAAAATAATTTTTTTTTTTCGATAAAAAAAGTAATGAGCAAAAGGATAAATGACTTAAAGTCTGTTAAGTATATGCATGTAGACATGCAAACGTCTAGATACGCAACTGTATATTACTTGTGATACAATAGAGGAAAGCACATGAATTTGTTAGTCAGTTAGAGCAAAGTTAGTTACAGAATTAGTTAGTCTGTTACATCAATTAGCTAGCCCATATAGATGATTCCAGATGGTTCCAGAATCACATAGCTCTATATATATTGTAATACATTAACAATAATCATTTCAAGGAATGAAAATACATTTCTCAACATAGTATCCATGGGTCACACGCTTTCCCTCACTAGTATAACCGTTTTCAGCTAGTGTATCTTCATATCTTCATCGATTCTTCACATTTTTTCCAGTACATCTTCATATCTTCATCCACTTTCCAGTACATCTTCATATCCTCATCAGCATATCTTCATATCTTCGATCCTGTACATCTTCATATCTTCATCAGTATATCTTCTTATCTTCGATCCTGGTATTCTCTACATGGCTCCATTACCTTCAAAACTACCTCAATTCATCACTCTTACCATTAGACTAGATCGTTCCAACTATGCTTATTGAAGATCTCAAGTCCTTGCAACCGTTCGAGCACACGGTTTTGAGTCGGTGCTCTTGACTACATCTACCACTATTCCAGATCCTACTATTGTGGATGGAATTTCTGGTGAATCGAGTCCGAATCTTGAGTATCAGACTTGGCTTCGCAAGGACCAATTTCTACTTAGCTGGATTTCAGCTCCATTTCGGAGAGCATGCTTGGTCATGTTAGCAGATGTCTTCATTCATTTGAAGTTTGGCATATTCTGGAGGATCTGTACAGGTCTCAATCCAAGGCTCAAATCATGAATCTACAACTCAAGCTCCAAACACTCAAAAAGGGAGATCAATCTATTGATGAATATATTCTACAGCTTCGATCCATTGGTGACAGTATCATAGCAGCAGGTCATGATATTTCAGAGGATGATTTGGTCATGTATCTACTTGGTGGTTTAGGTCCGGAATATAATGCTATCGTTGTGAATCTGACTACAAGATAAGATACGTTTTTCCTTGCTGAAATTAAGTCAATTCTCCAAACATATAAGATGCGTCTTCTTCATAATTCCACACTTCCCAAATCTACTTCTCCAAGTATTGGTCCTTCCTCCACCACTTCTCCAGCGACAAATGTTATTACTAGAGAACAAGGTTCTATCACTAAGAGTAGTCAATCAAATGGAAATAACAGATTCAAATGCAAGCAGAGGTACTTTGGTAAATCAAAGGTGGTTTGTCAATTGTGTGGAAAACTGAATCATGTTGCTGCCAAATGTTACAAACGATTTGATGCAAACCTTTCTGGTCTTTACTCTTCTCAGTCTGGTAGTGGTAGACCTCAGTCTCAGAGTTCCAACTATCCATCCTTCCAGTCTCATTTAACTCATTCCTCCACAGGTTTTTCTCCTTCTCCTTACACTGTCACCACTGACGTTGCTTCTTCTTCACAGCCTCCTACAGGTGGTGATTGGATAGTTGATAGTGGAGCCACACACCATGTGACTTCGGCTCTTAACAATCTTCACCTGCAATCTCCATATCAAGGTAAAAATCACATGACTGTTGGTAATGGTGCTTCTCTTAAAATCCATAATATTGGCTCAATTACATTTCCTGGTCTTTCCGCATCAAAACCTGTCATTTTGAATCAAGTACTACATGTTCCTGATATTACCAAAAATCTTATAAGCATTTCACAGTTCTTAACGGGTAACACTGCCTATATTGAATTCCATTCTTCATGTTGCCTTGTCAAGGATCTGACCACACATCGGGTCCTACTGAGAGGAACTCTTAGAGATGGTCTGTACCAACTGAACTTGGATCATTTGCAGAAGGTTTCAGCTGGATCTCATACTTTTCCGAATAAGGTTATTTGTCATTTTACGAATAAAACTTCTTGTACTCCACAAGATAGGTCAAAAATGCCATCCTAGTGGTGATACTGTTTCTTCAGTTTTTCGATTGTTGAATATTCCTCCATGTTCTAAGGATCTATTTTGTGATGCTTGCAAGTGTGGCAAGATGCATCAGATGTCTTTTAAATCTGTAATACATAACACCATTCACCCTTTTGATATAGTTCACATGGATGTTTAGGGACCTGCCAGCACTCCATCCTCAGATGGTTATAAATACTACTTGACTATTGTGGATGATTACACACGGCATACGTGGATATTTCCGTTGCATTTAAAATCTGAAGTTTCTACTGTGGTTCATCAGTTTGTTATGTTTGTTGAGAGGCAGTTTTCTATGAAAATCAAGGTTGTTCAGTGTGATATGGGGGGTGAATTCTTAGCCCTAAAGAATTTTTTTCTTTCTGTGGGAATTAAGATGCAACATTCTTGTCCGTATACGCATCAACAAAACGGCTTGGTGTAAAGAAAACACCAGCACATCACTGAGGTCGGTTTGACTCTTCTTTCCCAGGCTGCTTTGCCTCTTAAATATTGGTGAGAGGCATTTTCAACAGCTGTTTTCCTTATTAACACCCTTCCTACACCAGTGCTACGTAATTTCTCTCCACATTATACTCTTTACAAAAGACTACCTGATTACTCCTTTCTCCGGGTGTTTGGCTGCACTTGCTTTCCATTTCTAAGGCCTTATAACACATCTAAACTCCAGTTTCGTTCATCGAAATGTGTTTTCTTGGGTTATAGTGAAAGTCACAAGGGGTATAAGTGCTTACATCCATCAGGTAGGCTCTTTATTTCGAGAACGGTTGAGTTTAATGAACAAGAGTTTCCTTACTCTTCCCTTTTCACTAACAGGTCTCCCTCACCTATAATTCCTACTCATGTTCGATCCTATTTGCCTATTATTCCTCTACCTACTGCTGCTCCTCAATCCCCTCAACATTCACCCCATAATTCTCCACATCACTCACCCCATATTTCTCCACAATATGTTCCGGATCATCAATCTTCTGCGGCCACATCTTCTCTGGCTCAAGTACTTGCTCCATCACAAGATATTATCCCTCCTCCAATTCCCTCTCACCCCATGCAAACAAGGTCGAAATCTGGTATTTTAAAACCTAAGACCCTCCTCGCTACTTCTCCCCATTCCCCCTTGGTGGAGCCTCTCACGGCGACTGAGGCTCTAAGTGATCCACAATGGAAGAAAGCTATGGATAAGGAGTTTTCTACTCTTACTTCCAAAGGAACCTGGGAGTTAGTTCCATGGACTCCTGATATGAACATTATTACGGCCAAGTGGATTTTTCGGGTTAAATACAATATGGATGGTTCGGTTGACAGATTAAAAGCAAGACTTGTGGCTCGGGGTTTTCAGCAAACAGTCGGGGTTGATTATTTTGACACGTATAGTCCTGTGTTGAAACCCATTACTTTGAGGATCATTTTTTCGTTGGCGGTTACCCGGGGCTGGTGTATAAAACAAGTAGACATAAATAATGCCTTTCTTAACGGGGATCTTAAGGAGGATGTTTACATTCAACAACCATAGGGTTTTGAGGATTCGGCCAGACCGGACTTTGTGTGCAAGCTTCGAAAATCTCTATACGGGTTAAAGCAGGCTCCAAAGACATGGTATGATAAATTAAAAGGGTTTCTGGTCGCTTATGGTTTCACTCATTCTATATCTGATCATTTCCTTTTTCACATGGCCATAAATGGAAAGCTCTTAATTCTCCTAGTTTATGTTGATGACATTTTGGTCACGGGTGATGATCTGGATATGGTTACTCGGCTCATATCATAACTGGACAGTAATTTCTCTCTCAAAACACTTGGCCAAATCAACTACTTTCTTGGACTAGAGGCAGATGTTACACCAAACTGCATTACTCTCACTCAATCTAAATACATTCATGACCTTTTAACCAAAACTCATCTCCTTAATTGTAACTCTGCCCCTACTCCCTCTTGTCCCAATCACAAACTTTCCACTTTTAATAGTGCTCCGTTTGATTCACCTACTCTATATCGTAGCACCGTGATTAGGCATGAAATTGTCATGATTCGTAGCTAGAAATGCCCCAGTTTTGGTCGATTTTGTTGAGTAATTAGAGTCAATTGAGTACTATTTCTACATGTTGATGAATTTGTCTCTTTGATACTCATAGGTGAATCGACGGTGAAAAATTGAGTTCCTAGGACTTTGAATCGACTCAAACGGATGCCCGGATGAGAAGATATCGAAGAAATACAAATGGTGTTAGTGCGTGAGAAGAAAAGTGTTAGTTGAAGGAGAAAAGGGCCCATTCGAGCATGCTCACTCGAGCACCTTCATTCGAGCATAGGGCTCGAGCGCCCAAAATGTCCAGAAGGTTTTAAGTGCTTGACCAGCTCGAGCACCTTCATTCGAGCATAGGGCTCGAGCGCCCCAAAACTTACAGAGAGATCCGGCCATTCGAGCAGGTCGAGCGAAGGCGCTCGACCGAGTGCACCATTCGAGCTCTAAGCTCGAGCGCGTCTACTAGAGCACTCCCAAGATTTTTTCTTCCGGATCCGTTTTTTCGGCCCATGAGTTCCCGATTCGGCCCGACGCTTATATATACTAATTCCAAACTCGTTTTTTAGGACCACCACATACCACTTGATATGATATCGCTTTTAGAGTTAGTTTTTGGAAGGAGAAATAGGAGAAGAGATGAGCAAGCTTTATTTTTACGTATTCGATGTTTTATTTACGAATTCTTAGTTCGGTTTTGATTTTTAGTTTCGTTTCTTTAAGACCTTTATTCTTGAATATATTGAGACTTTGTTATTAATTTAATTTCAGTTTTTAGCAATTATTTCTTTAAACCCTAGTTTATGTTTGATAATTTCTTAGTTAATATCATTATGTTCATGTTCGTTACTTCTTCAATTGTTCTTGTTTCCATAAAAATCATGTCTAGCTAAAACCCTTGCATGCTTGGGGTAGGATGAACTCATAGAAGTAGGATGTGGGTACGTAATTAGGGTAATTCGTGATGTTTAGTTTTAATTCTCTTAATTAATGAATTCTTAAAATCAATCTTAACTTTATTCTTGAATTTCGTTTGAAAGGTATTAGAGAGAGGACAATCTTATCACTCTTTAACAATTAGTAGACTTAATGAGAGGGTTTAGAAAGGGTTAATTAATCTACCAGTTTACCTAGGGAGGACGACCGCATCACCGTAGTTAAATTAGGGTCTCGTTAATTAAGCACAATCTATTAACTTGTTAGTGGATTAGTGAAGTCGATTGTTAGGATAAAGTATTAGGGTTTGAATTCTTGAGCTTTCATCTTGCAATCTTTTACTTAGGTTATTTCTTGCGCGTCACGGTTATTTTGATTATGTACCTGCTCCGTTAGTATACGTAGGGATTCCTATCCTGAGCATCACCATCACATATTTGAAAACACACCTTACCTTCTTAGTTTAATTTTCCTTTTTGCATTCGTAGAATAATTTAGTTTCTTTAAATTAATTTTCAAAACCAAAAACATACACTCATATTAATTACGATGCGTAGATCTTCAGGTATCTATTCGCATACACTCTTTCCCTTGGGTTCGATAATACTTGGTCCCTATACTTGCCAATACTATAGTGAACCCATACTCTTGTGGGGAAACTACTAGTAGAAAGCTAGTATTTTCAGTTCAAGTCAATGGCGCCGTTGCCGGGGATGGCGTTGTATGTCTTTTGAATAGGACTTGTCGATAGCTTAGTATTTAGTAGTGAGTGCTTTATTTTTCTATTTTATTCGTACGTGTTCGGCAGTTGCATTTTTATTCTTTTGTTAGTGTTTCAGGTTTATGAAAACACGATCGCAAGGTGATACGAGTGAAGAGAGACTACAGCTAGATCCTGAGACAATAGCAAGAAGAAACCGAGCCTTTTTAAGAAGGATGAATGCTGCCGGAGAAGAGAACGTAAACATGGACATAAGTAATGAGTTGGATGATGTTGAAAATGAGTTTAATCAGACAGTGGACCGGGTTGAGGGCACTGGAGGGAATGGTAGTCAGAATCAAGTTCTGTTAGGGGAAAGCCAGAGCCAAAACCCGGGAACACAGAACGTAAGCAATCCAGCTAATAACCTTGTCCAACACCCTTATCCAACACCCTCAGAACAACCCTGCATATCCACAGAACAACTTCCCACAAAACAACTTACCTTACCCTTACCCATACCCACCATACCAATATCCACCATACCCGTACCTTCCACCTCCAGACTATCAGCCACCACCAGTCCAATAAGTACCCGTACCACCTGTTAATCCTCAGCCCATTCCTCAGAACGCCGATCAGAACATGGCTATTCGAGGAAGGTTTGCAGCATAGCCACAACGGTACTATGATGGAGTGGCATTTCCCCCTGTAGAGGCAAACAACTTCTCAATTTCCCCTGGAATTCTAAAGCTGCTTACCGAGAATCAATTCAAGTGGGAGGTTGGGAAGGAGAATCCTCACACTCATCTGAGGAGTTTTCTTATGATAGCATCAACATTCAATTATAATGGCATGTCTGAAGATGCCAAAAAGCTCAGGTTGTTCCCATTCTCTTTTACGGGAATAGCAAAGGAGTGGTACGATAACACGCTCCCACGGGGAGGTGTAACCACTTGGGCCGAGCTAGAGCGTCTGTTCCTCGAGCGATTCTACCCTCCATCTAGAACCATAAGAGAAAGAATAGAGATCTCTTCCTTCCACCAGAAGCAAGGAGAAGACTTACGTCAAGCGTGGGAGAAATACTCCAACATGTTGATTGAGTGCCCGCAACACGGGTACAATGAGGGAGATATCAGGGCATTCTTCTACAGTGGAGCCAGCAAAGCTGGTCAAGCCCATCTTGATGCATGTGCTAGTCGAGCATTCCTGAACCAAGGTACAGCGAGGTGTAGAGAAATCGTTGACAATATTGTCACGAATGCCGGGGCATGGAACGAGGACTCATAATTTTAGAGAGCTTATCAGATTTAGGAGAGTGAAGGGACGAGGAAGTTGTTGATGGCTATGATGGAGAAGATAAGTAACATTGAGGTTGGGCAAAATTTGGTTGGAGGGAATGTAGCAGTGAGTGAGAAAGTGGACCAGCCCCGAGTTCAGCAAGAGGTAGCCAACTATATGGGAGGACCTTACTACAATCAAGGCGGGTATCCACAAGGTGGAAATCAATTTGGAAGGCCTTCTTATGGCCAACCATTTGTACCTCCAGGTCCACAACCTCCTCAAAATCAATGGAGGAACACACAAGGGTATCAAGGAGGCCAGCAGCCTCCTCACAACACATGGAGGAAGAATGAGAATTTTTCATATGCTAATCCGAAGGCCGGAATTACAGTTCCTCCAGGTGTTGATTCAGGTTCTAAACCCCCGGGTGGAGAAGGCGGTTCCTCAACTGAGGAGATGTTGAGAGCTATCCTTCAGAAGGTGGAGGAAGGAAGCAAGAGATTGTCCTCATTGGAGTCTGATGTGAAGGAATTGCATAAGAAAGGTGATCAGCGTGATCAAGAACTCCAAAAGAGAGACATAGATTGGAATCGAGCTCAACAAGAGAACAACTGCAGGTTCACTTCTATTGAGTATCAAATTAGTCAAATTGCAAAGTCTCAGCCGTGAGAGCCGGGAAAGTATCCCTCAATGCCCGAGGATAACCCAAAGGAACATTGCAAGGCTATTGAGTTGAGAAGTGGGACCAAATATGATGGTCCTGAGATGCCTGCTGATTCTGAGACGCCCCAAAGAGAGATTGAGATGGGGAGACAAGAACACAAGAAAGATGGAGGTGAGACAGTTGAGAAAGGGGTTGAGGGTGAAGGCATTCAGAAGAGTAAAGATATGGATGAGTCCAATGAGAGCAAAGAGCCTGAAGAGGAGGGCATTAAGGAGATTGAGAGAGTTCCAAAGTAGAAGAAAGCAAAGGAAGCAAGGAAGAATGTGAAAGAAACTGAGAGTGGTGAATGGGGTACCCAAATCTGTGATACCCGTCCCATATCCACAGTGGTTCATGAAAAAGAAATTAGATGAAAAGTTAGCTAAATTCCTTGATGTTTTTAAAAAGCTACATATTAACATTTCTTTTTATGATGCTTTGGAACAGATGTCTAATTACGCCAAGTTCTTGAAGGACTTGATAGTGAAGAGACGGAGAGTGGACGGACCCGAGCTAGTGCACTTGAACCACGAGGTGAGTGCTATGGTGCACAAGGCACTTCCGCCTAAGTTGAAGGATCCCGACAGTTTTACCATCATATGTGACATCGGGAACGGGATCAAGAAAGGAGCTTTGTGTGATCTCGGGGCGAACATTAATTTGATGCCTCTTTCGTTTTTCAAGAAGTTGGAAGGGGGTGAGCTTCAACACACAATGATGACGCTCCAGCTAGCTGATAGGTCTATCACTAGACCTCAAGGAGTAGTGGAGGATGTTCTAGTGACGGTGGAGAATCACGTTTTTCCAGCAGACTTCGTGGTACTCGATACGGAGGAGGATGAGCATGTGCCGCTGATTTTAGGGAGGCCGTTTCTAGCTACAACTGGGATGGTACTTGATGTAGCGAATGGGAAGATTATGGTCAAAGTTGATGATCAAGAAGTGAAGATATCTATTTATGAAGCTATGAAATACCCCTTGGGAGATGAGAGATGCCATTTCATTGACATCACAGACACTTATATTGAAGACACACTTCTAGACCCTTGTTCTTTCTATGTTCATCAGTTTGATTTTCCTACTCTTGACAATCTATCTTATGATTCTTATGATCTTGATTATTTTGACAGCTTGAAAGACAATGAAGATGTCAAGTTCTTGGAGATGAAGAAAGTAGAGGATGAGGACAAATTGGAAGTCGAGGAGTCAACTTTCGAGAAGATGTTCGATAAGGCACCACTATTGGAGGCGAAAAAGGAGCTGAAACCACTCCCCGATCACCTCAAGTACGCCTACTTGGATGAGACCGATAAGTATCCGGTAATTGTATCTGCCCTTTTATCTGATGATCAGCTTGAGAGACTTTTAGTAGTGCTTCGTAAGCACAAATCTGCTATAGGATGGTCGATTGCGGATATTAAGGGAATTAGCCCTTCCATTTGCATGCATAGGATTAGACTAGAAGAGGGTAGAAAACCGGTAGTGCAAAATCAACGTAGAGTTAATCCGGTATCCAAGAGGTGATCCATAAGGAGGTTTTGAAGTTGTTAGATAGCAACATGATCTTTGCGATTTCTGATAGTCCATGGGTGAGTCCGTTACATGTAGTTGCTAAGAAGGGGGGGTACCACGGTGATTAAGACTAAATCTAATGAATTGGTAGCCACTAGATTAGTGACGGGATGGCGTGTGTGTGTTGATTATAGGGAGTTGAACAAGGCAACGTGTAAGGATCACTTTCCTCTACCGTTCCTTGATCAGATGATTGATAGATTAGGTGGTTTTGAGTATTACTGTTTCTTAGATGGATATTCGGGGTATAATCAGATTATGATAGCCCCCGAGGATCAAGAGAAAACCACCTTCACTTGCTATTATGGGACTTTTGCTTTTAGGAGGATGTCGTGGGTTGTGTAATGCACCCGCCACCTTTCAAAGGTGTATGATGGCTATTTTTCATGGTTTGATTGAGAAGATTATGGAGGTTTTCATGGACGACTTCTCCGTCTACGGGGAGTCGCTTGATAAATATCTAATCAATCTTGAATTTGTGTTGAGAAGGTGTGAAGAGACGGACTTGGCGTTTAATTGGGAGAAGTGTTACTTCATGGTGAGAGAGGGTATTGTTCTTGGACATCATGTGTCTTCGAAAGGTATCCAGGTTGATAAGGCGAAAGTGATTGCTATTGAGAAGCTTCCACCACCTTCGACCGAGAAGGGGATTCGGTCACTTTTAGGACATGCGGGATCTATAGACGTTTCATAAAAGACTTTTCACAAATTACTAAACCCCTTTTGCGGCTTCTTGAAAAAAAAGTTGTCTTTGAGTTTACTAATGAGTGTTTTGTGGCTTTGAAAGAAGCGTTGGTGAATGCCCCAATACTTGTGACCCTGGATTGGTCTAGCCCGTTTGCGCTGATGTGTGATGCTAGTGACTTTGCGATGGGAGTTGCTTTGGGGCAGATTCGTGAGAAGCGTTTTCACGCTATATACTATGCCTCGAAGATGCTGAATTCTGCTCAAGTGAATTACACTACGACCGAAAAGGAGCTGTTAGCGGTGGTGTATGCTTTTGATAAATTTTGACCCTACCTCGTAGGGACGAAAATAATAGTATATACGGACCACGCATCGATTCGGTACCTTATGAGTAAGAAGGATGCAAAGCCCCATCTCATTCATTGGATTTTGTTACTCCAAGAGTTCGATGTCGAGATTCGAGACAAGAAGGGATGTGAGAATGTGATAGCCGATCACCTTTCGAGGTTGGAGCTTACAAAGGAAAATATCGTGGAAGATTGAGAGGTGAACGATGAATTTCCGGACGAGAAACTATTTGGTTTAGGAGATATCCTGGTATATCAAGTCGAAGGGAAAGCGTCGTGGTTTGCAGATTATGCTAATTATTTAGCAAGTGGAGAGTTACCGGCAGAGATGGACTCGGTGCATCGGAAGGCATTTTTGAAGAAAGTCCGGGAATTTATTTGGGACGATCCCTACTTGTTCAAAAGAGGGATTGATTATGTGTTGAGAAGGTGTGTGCCAGAGAAGGAGTGGAGTGATATTATAAGGCATTGTCACGCCTTGCCATGTGGAGGACATTTGGGTGGAGAGAAGACCGGAAGGAAGGTGCTTCAATCTGGTTTTTATTGGCCAACCCTCTTAAAAGGTGTGATAAGTGCCAACGATTTGGCTCTATTACTAAGAGGGACAAGATGCCGTTGCACGTGTTCATGGAAGTCGAGGTATTTGATGTATGGGGGATTGATTTCATGGGTCCATTTCCTCCTAGCAATGGATTCTTGTACATTCTCGTGTGCGTCGATTACGTTTCAAAGTGGATTGAAGTTGTCCCGACTAGAGTGAATGATTCCCGAGTGGTGATTGAGTTCTTGAGGAAGAACATCTTTGCGAGATATGGAGTCCCAAGAGCTTTGATTAGTGATGGGGGAAGTCACTTTGTGAACAAGTGGATGGAAAAGCTGCTATCAAAATATGAGGTAAGTCATCGAGTCTCTACTGCTTATCATCCTCAATCTAACGGTCTTGCAGAGGTGTCGAATCATCAAATCAAGGAGATCCTTGAAAAGACGGTGAGCATTAGTACGAAGGATTGGGCAATGAAGCTTGATGATGCACTTTGGACATATAGGACAGCCTTCAAAACTCCTCTTGGTATGTCTCCTTACCAATTAGTTTTTGGAAAGGCATGTCACTTGCCCGTGGAGTTGGAGCACAAGGCATATTGGGCGATCAAGAAATTGAATTTTGATAGTGCTTTGGTTGGTGAGAAGAGATTACTCCAATTGTATGAGTTGGAGGATTTTCGAGACAGTGCCTATGAGAATGCCCGAATTTTCAAGGAGAAGACCAAGAAGTGGCATGATGCTCGATTGAGGAAAAAGGAGTTCAAAGTGGGTGATCAAGTCCTTGTATTCAATTCGAGGATGAAGTTGTTTGGTGGAAAGCTCAAGTCCAAGTGGAACGGGCCGTATATTGTGAGGGAAGTGCATAAGAGTGGATTCCTTGAAGTCGAGAAGGAGGATGGACATAGATTCATGGTGAACGGGCATCGAGTAAAGAAATTCTTCAATTTCTCTTATGAGAATAAGGGAGGTATTTTAGATTCTCAAGTCCCGTGAGCTCCTTCGAGCTCGGTCCGGCATTAGGACCTTAAAAATAGCGCTTAATGGGAGGCAACCAATTTTTACTTGCTTTTACGTGTTTTGTTCGATTTTGTCATTTGGTGAATCGTAGATTTTAACCTCGTTTGTTGAGAATTTTTTGGTGTAGGCTTGTTTCATGGAGCTTAATTCGAGTAAGTGAGCTTAAAGGAAAACAATTCATGAAGTTGGAGATGTTTCGAGTAGTAAAGCATTCAATTGATGGAGTTTGAGGTAAACCGAACCCCAAACACAGACCTCTTTGCAAAGTCGAAGTTTGGGGGGTGATGTTTCTTTTCGTTCATTACTTTGCATTGATAGTGATTTAAGTTCATGAGAATTTAGTGTACTTACTCGTACGTACTCATTCTTTTCAAACTTTATTATTGCGTAGCAAGAACAAAGTTTGGGGGGTGTGTATTCGTACTTCGAGTTTGTACACGAAATTCTAATGAAAAATTGGTCAATTTTTTAGAAAATATCGATGCATGAAGGTAGTTGAATCGAATTAAGTGAGAGTGCTTAAGTTCGATTTGAATTGGCTTGGTGATTTGCACGTTTGGAAGAGACCCCAACTCCTCGGTCGAATGAGCGACCTGGCTCAAATCGAGGAGTTCTCAGGTTAGTTCATGTTTTGGTTGAGTTTGATGATTGTCTCGAGTTTGGTTCGTATGAAAATTTCGTGTTTTGAACGTCGTTGTTTGAAGTTGAATTGAGGGGCTGCTCAAGCAGCTCGAGTGCCTCTGCTCGAGCATGTTGCTCGAGCGCCTAAAATGTCCAGAAACTTTTGCTCATTCGAGCAGCTCGAGCGCTGGCGCTCGACCGGCTGTGTCATTCTAGATACATGCTCGAGTGCGTCCGCTCGAGCGGACCCAGCTCGAGCGCCCATCGTTTTCTACCTTATTTGAGCCCCCTATAAATACCCCTCCCCCACACTTACACACATACTTTCACATAGTAGAAGGGGCGAATTGGGGCATTTTCGGATGGGTTCGAACGATTTGCACCCTTTGCTCACTATTTTGCTCGATTTCTTCACACATCTTCCCTAAATCTTCAAGCAAGGTACGTAATTTCTAACTTTTGTCATTCAATTCGTAGTTTAGGCTTGAATTTGGCATGAGTTGAGCATATGAACTAGGGTTCATGAGTGTGTTCAACATTTTTGGGGGATTTTTGCAAAACTTGTTGATTCTTGATTCCTTGATTGATGAATGTTGATGATATGCTATGGGTTTGCTTGTTTTACTTTCAATTTTGGAATTGAATGAGTAGAAGGGGTGAATTTCTAGAGTGCGAGAGTAGGAATTTGAGAAAAGGAGATGGGTATTGAGCATGAATGAGTATGAATTGAGTCTTGAGCATGTAAATTACATAATTTGTGTAATGTTACTTCATGATAGACTTAAATGTGGGCATTATTGAGTTGAGATAGATGAATTGTTTGTTAACTACTTGAGAATTTTGGAATGAAAGCATGAGGTTTTGAATTGATTGAACTCAAGTTGAGAGTGAATGTGAATGAATTGAAATTGATGCTACTTGAGATTTTTGGAATTGCATAGAATGGCATGAATGGTTTTGAAATCCTTGTTGCGTTTAGCTTAGGTACAATGGCCCCAAAGAGAAACGAAGATAAAATCCTTAGCAATTCTGAGTTGGAAGAGCTAACCAATGAACTTAGGCGAAAAGGTTTGCTGCCCTCCAGATGGGACAACTTGGATTATGCAAGGAGTTGGCCGTACATAGCTTACAGGTGGACTTTAATAACTGGAAAGGTAGTGAAGACTCGGAGGCCCGTGGTGAGCTTCATGCAAGATATTGGGATTGAGGTTGAGATTAGAAGAATCTTCACAAGGAACCACATGACTGAGTTCCTCGAGATGCTGCTAACAATGGAGACCAATGCTGATTTGGTAGAGCAATTCCTGGACACGGTTGAGAAGAAAGATGAAAACTCCTTTAAGTTCAAGTATAGGAATGAGTGGCAACATTGCGATGTTGGAGATGTAAACCTAGCACTCGGGCTACCTGCCTTATCGAGGCCAAACCGAGTGTCAAAGTTTTACAGTGCGAATGGATTTTGGAAGGAAATCACGGGAGGTAAGGCCGGTGAGTACAAGGGACAGAATGCCCGCGCCTCAGCTATTAGGAACCCGGTGATTCGGTACTTAGAGAGGATCCTCGGAACCACCATATATGCCCGTTCTGAGACGGGAACTGTCACGAGTAAGCAACTTTATGGAATTTGGTGTCTTTTGTATACTAAGGATCACGATTTTGGAAGGGATTTCTTAGAGCATCACTACGAGGCAGCGTTCAAGCTTGGAGATAAGACCTCACGAGTGAGAGGAGGAGGTTTGATCTCGATGTTTGTGAAGAGTTTGGGATTTGAGCCTTGTTCGGCTCCTTACCCTGGGATGGATTTAAACTTTGATCAGATGAGCAATACCCTTATGTTCGAGCATTGGATGGGGAGCTTCTGTATTAGATACAAGGAGGACGATCTCTTTCCTCTTCCTAATGAGAAGCTCGTGACTTTGAAGGGGAAGAAAAAGCAGAACTTGGGCATGAACGGGGAGCAGCACCTAGCTATTGGTGCTAAGTACACTCATGATGTGGACAATCGTGGACTCCGAGACACGAGGCCCGTGAAGAGGAATCGAGGAGAAGGCACAAGCGGTGCCGGGACGAGTGGAGCAGGATCGAGTGGACTCCAAGACCTGCAAGAGGAAGAAGAACGAGAATATGAGGAAGGTGGAGCAGCGGGTGAGGTCCCGCAAGAGATGGAGGTTGAGTCACCCGGAATACAGTCGCCCAGGCAATGGTACCCTACGTACGATGATTGGACTCAGATGGGCAACCAAGTTCAGACGCTCCAGACGGACGTGACATACTTTTGTTAGACGCAAGATAGATTAGACACAAGAACAACCCGCATGGAGGACCAGTTCTCAGATATGCACCGTTGGATGGAGTCGATCTTTGTGTCTCACTTGGGAGCTGATCATCCCAACTACCGTCCTCCACCACCTCCTCCAGACTACTGATGATGGGGATTCCCCCAACTTCCTCACTCTTGCTTATTTTTATTTCTGTCTCTTGTCTCCTGATTTTCTGAGTGATGTGTGGTGAACTATTATTTGAGTGTTTCATTTGATCTATGGGATTGTAATGGAAGTATTTTAACTTATTGGGATTTGCTTTGATATGAATTGATTGATGATTGATTTATTTCACACTTCTTTACTCGTGTCACTTGCTTATTGATGATTCTTAAGTATGATTTGGTGAGTAGAGTTGAGTTGTAAGGTTTAGTTAGGAATTCTTTTGTGTGAGTGTTTGAGTTAGAGTTGATTTGAGAGAGAACTAGTATGCTTGCAAATTTTCCTTTTGAGTACTTGTGTGATGAGAGTGAGAATTCACTAGGACTAGCATGGATGTGAAAGCCGTGAGATTTTGAGCCTATTGAGATTAAGATACATTAATTGATCTCTTTGTTTGTGAGTGAGTCGTCACCTTAGAGGATGCTAGAACTTGTGTGTGCTCTCGCTTCTTGATTGTGTCTAGTTTTGATATGCCGAATGTGATCTTAGGCCATCTTTGATTTGAATGAGTCACTTAGCCAATTTTTCCTTAACATTGATATTTATCCCTTGTTAGCCAGTTTGAGCCTTAAGCCTATTTTATTTGCTAGCACATTTAAACACTAATCCAAGTTCCTAAGCCTTTTTGTCCCAATTTGAGTGGAGAATAGGAAAAGTGTGAATGTTGAAGGGATTGAGTTGAGTTGAGAAAAGGATTTATGATAGTTGAGTGGTGATAAAATAAGGGTGTGATTGAGTTTTGAGTTGTGGGAAAGACTGAAAAATGAGAACGAGCAAAAGGAGAAAAAAATGAGCTCATGTGTTTGTGCGAAAAAAAAAAGTGATTGAAAAAAAAAAGTGAAATGAGTTAGAAAGAAAAAATTGAAGTGTTGAGAGTATTGGAATTGAAAGTGTTTTGATTGAAAATGTTTGAAGTATTCTGTTCCTAATCTCGAAGTACCAAAGTTTGATTTTCTATTCTCCATTCACTTGAGTCACTTGTCCATATTGTTATCCCACCTATCCAAAGAGCCTACATTACAACCTTGAGAAAAGTCCTTTTTGATTCGGCATTGATTTCTAGAGTATGGTCGGAGTTGAGAGTGCTTACAAGCCTATGGCTGCCGATATGTGTGATTGATTGTTTGAGTGAGTCCCTTATCATTGATATACACTTGTGAGGGAGTGAAACACATCTTTGAGTGCACATCCATGTTTGATCTTGGTGTTTCTTGTTGTTATTGCATAAGTATGATGAAGGGAGGTGAGTTAGTATACGTGTGATTGATCCTTGAAGCTCGAGTTCATTTACTTGCATGATTTGATTCTTTGACTCATTCCTAACAATTTCACTTGACTTATTATTTCATTGCTTGAGGACAAGCAATATGGTAAGTTTGGGGGGGATGATTAGGCGTGAAATTGTCATGATTCGTAGCTAGAAATGCCCCAGTTTTGGTCGATTTTGTTGAGTAATTAGAGTCAATTGAGTACTATTTATACATGTTGATGAATTTGTCTCTTTGATGCTCATAGGTGAATCGAGGGCAACAAACGGAGTTCGTAGGATTTTGAATCGACTCAAACGGATGCCCGGATGAGAAGATATCGAAGAAATACGAATGGTGTTAGTGCGTGAGAAGAAAAATGTTAGTTGAAGGAGAAAAGGGCCCATTCGAGCATGCACACTCGAGCACCTTCATTCGAGCATAGGGCTCGAGCGCCCAAAATGTCCAGAAGGTTTTGAGTGCTCGACCAGCTCGAGCACCTTCATTCGAGCATAGGGCTCGAGCGCCCCAAAATTTACAGAGAGATCCGGCCATTCGAGCATGTCGAGTGAAGGCGCTCGACTGAGTGCATCATTCGATCTCTAAGCTCGAGCGCCACCCCTCGAGCGGGTCTGCTCGAGCACTTCCAAGATCTTTTCTTCCGGATCTATTTTTTCGGCCCATGAGTTCCCGATTCAGTCCGACGCTTATATATACTCATTCCAAACTTGTTTTTTAGGACCACCACATACCACTTGATACGATATCGCTTTTAGAGTTATTTTTTCGAAGGAGAAAGAGGATAAGAGACGAGCAAGCTTTATTTTTACATATTCGAGGTTTTATTTACGAATTCTTAGTTCGGTTTTGATTTTTAGTTTTGTTTCTTTAAGACCTTTGTTCTTGAATACATTGAGACTTCGTTATTAATTTAACTTCAGTTTTTAGCAATTATTTCTTTAAACCCTAGTTTATGTTTGATAATTTCTTAGTTAAAATTATTATGTTCATGTTCGTTACTTCTTCAATTGTTCTTGTTTTCGTAAAAACCATGTCTAGCTAAAATCCTTGCATGCTTGGGGTAGGATGAACTCGTAGAAGTAGGATGTGGGTACGTAATTAGGGTAATTCGTGACATTTAGTTTTAATTCTCTTATTTAATGAATTCTTAAAATCAATCTTAACTTTATTCTTGAATTTCGTTCGAAAAGGTGTTAGAGAGAGGACGATCTTATCACTCTTTAATAAATAGTAGACTTAATGAGAGGGTTTAGAAAGGGTTAATTAATCTACCGGTTTACCTAGGGAGGACGGCCGCATCACCTTAGTTAAATTAGGGTCTCTTTAATTAAGCACAATCTATTAACTTGTTAGTGGATTAGTAAAGTCGATTGTTAGGATATAGTATTAGGGTTTGAATTCTTGAGCTTTTATCTTGCAATCTTTTATTTAGGTTATTTCTTGCGCGTCACGGTTATTTTGATTATGTACCTGCTCCGTTAGTATACGTAGGGATTCCTATCCTGAGCATCACCATCACATATTTGAAAACACACCTTACCTTCTTAGTTTAATTTTCCTTTTTGCATTCGTAGAATAATTTAGTTTCTTTAAATTAATTTTTAAAAACCAAAAATATACACTCATATTAATTACGACGCGTAGATGTTCAGGGATCTATTCGCATACACTCTTTCCCTTGGGTTCGATAATACTTGGTCCCTATACTTGCCAATACTATAGTGAACCCATACTCTTGTGGGGAAACTACTAGTAGAAAACTAGTATTTTCGGTTCAAGTCACACCGTTGGTGCGTTGCAATATCTCACTCTCACTTGTCCCGATATAGCCTTTAGCGTTAACAAATTAAGTCAATTCCTTCAACATCCCACGGTTAACCATTGGCAAGCGTGCAAAAGAGTCCTTCGATACCTCAAGGGTACTTCATTCCATGGTCTTTTTTCACGCTTTAGTTTCAAAGTTTTCTTTGCAGGGTTTTGCCGATGCCGACTATGCCTCTTCGGTGGATGATAGACGCAGTACTTCAGGGTACTGTGTCTTTCTTGGTTCTAATCTCATAGCTTGGAGTTCAAAGAAGCAAACCGTTGTCGCCCGCAGTAGCACGGAGGCTGAGTATCGGTCTCTTACTCTTGCGACTACTGAAATGATGTGGGTTCAATCCCTTTTCCTCGAACTTGGACTTCCGCTGCCGCCATCTTCTGTCCTTTGGTGTGATAATGTTGGGGCCATTACCTTGGCCTTTAGTCCATCTTTTCATTCCCGCGTGAAGCATGTCGAGATTGACGTCCATTTCTTGCGTGAAAAGGTGCAGAATCAACAGTTGGACATCCGTTACGTTCCCTCTGAAGATCAAGTTGCTGACATTTTCACTAAGTCCCTTTCTCCAGCACCGTTTCAGGCCTTAAGCACTCAGCTTCGTCTTCAAGCCAACTCGCGTTCGGTTTCTAAGGGGGCATGTTAAGTATATGCATGTAGACATGCAAACGTCTAGATACACAGTTGTATATTACTAGTGATACAATAGAGGAAAGCACACGAATTTGTTAGTCAGTTAGAGCAAAGTTAGTTACAGAATTAGTTAGTCTGTTACATCAATTAGTTAGCTCATATAGATGATTCTAGATGGTTCCAGAATCACATAGCTCTATATATAGTGTAATCCATTAACAATAATCATTTCAAGGAATGAAAATACATTTCTCAACAAAGTCTAGCCTCCTGAAGAGGTTGTCTCTAAAGATGTTGGTCTTGAATAGCTAGTTTCTGGAGGGAAAAAAATGATTACCCCTTTTACAACTAGTGTGTGAGGATTAAATCATCATTTCTCATCTGCAAATATTTAGTTGTGCAGTATGTGTATCACCACCACCACATAACGAATCTAGCGAGCCCATTGGCTAACTGCACATTTGATAAAGATGATTTCTCGTTATTAGGGGGAGATTAGAATCCAAAATTAAATGAATACCGAGAAATTTTCCTGAAGGAAAAGAATCTTCAATATTTAAACTCACACACTAGTCTATTTGAACCAAAAGTTCAAAAGAAATTAACTAGCAAAATTTACCAAGTAATCTGCCAATTATAAATGAGTGAATATTTGCATATATATATATATATCTGCAACACATACACTATAATGTATAAAGGTTCCAATAAAGATTAAGTATATTTGCTTATGCTCCTACAAAACTGAAGCGTAAGGAACCTAATATGGAAATATGTAAATTCGCAATAAACCAAAAGTTAGCTAAATATTACGTCACTCCCAATATCTCCCGAAGAGATTCGTCCTAAAGACGAAAATCCTAGTAACAAAGCACGTGCACAAAATAATAAAAATACTAGGGTTGCGGAACAACCAGATCAAAATATTTTGGGAAATGATAAGGATTTGGTTGACATAAATTTATATATACATGAAACACTTACAATAGAAATATCATTGTTGTCGATAACATGTACATGCCCACTATTGCTTTTACTATCATAAATAAAAATCTGGATCCAGTACCTAAGTTGGGTGACAAAAGCACTTTTGACTAGGTGAAATAGTAAGAAGCAAATTGTGGCAAAGCTAGTCTCGCTAAATAAAACAAAGTGTTGATTTTATAGTACATACACCCTGAAGTGTGTATTTGTACAAAATATGAATAATAAGGAGGTAAAATACAAAAGCGAGATTAGTAACTCAAGGGTTTTCGCATAGACCCGATATTAATCAAACACATTCTCATGTTATGTATAGAATAATATTCCGTTATATAATATCTCTGGCAGCAAATACGAAAATTGGGGAATGCGTCAAATGATGCAACAACTTCATATTCATACGATTATCTTGAAAATGATTATATATGAAATTTCCTGGAAGATTTAACATGCTTGAAGCATGTCAATAAATTCAAAAGAAGATTATTCTATTAAATTGCAAAATTTCTTGTATGGGCTCAACTAGTCTGGACATATGCGTCTGTAAGAAAATTAAATTTGCACCCAATTACATGGTGACACGTGTACAAATTAAATATTAATATCAAATAAAATTTACTATTTTATTTTAATAATTAAATTAAATTAATTCTTGAATTTAATAGTTAGCTTGATATTAAATGTACACGGTACAAGTCGGGCAAATTAAATGAGTGTTCGATACTCATATTGGGTAATAAATACGCCTTATTTACCATAAGAACGAGAATTAAATGATATCTCGTCAAAAATGGAAGCGAATTAAACTAATTCGTAAATCACGCCAATCAAATGTTATGGGCCAATCAGATGGCGCCACGTGGCACGACAGGAAAGGCAGGTTTGTAAACCTTCACCCTATAAATAGGGTCCTTTGCTCATTCATTTGAAGATCAACACAAGACAAACATGAACACAAGGCAAACACAAGCGAACGAGCATCCAGACGATCAGCAAGCGAATCCTCTGCAACCGTTCTTGAAGACTCAAAGCGTTCTTCGTCGTTCTTCGTGGAAAGAGATCAGAAATAGCTCAAGATCAAAGATCAAGGCTCGAAGACCCTCCGATCCGGCGTTTTCTCTTTGAAAATTCGAAGATTCGAAGATTTTTCAAGAACATTCTTCGCTGTTCTTCACCTAAATTCATCAGAAACAACTCCAAATCGAAGATCAAGGCTCGAAGCCCCTCCGATCCAACGTTTGCTCTTTGAAAATTCGAAGATTCTTCAAGAATGTTCTTCGCCCAAATTCATCAGAAACAACTCCAGATTGAAGATCAAGGTTAGAAACCCCTCCGATCCGGCGTTCTCCTTCGAAGATTTGAAGAAACATTCAAAGTGTTCTTCATCAACATTTCAAAGATTCAAAGAGTGTTCTTCTTGAAGTTTCAAGAGCATTCATCCAGAAACAACATTTAATCTGAAACAAGGTATTTTCACCCTTGGATTAACGTTATAAAATATTCAAGTCCGAAGTTGAAGTCAAAACTCGGTCAAAGTCAAAGTCTTTGAAGAGAAGAATCAGAGGATCAAGTTTAGAGTCAAGAACCCGCACAAATTTTTTTGTTCGATCCGATTAAGTTCAAGTTGTAAATGATATTCGTGTTTATTATATTAATAAAATGAATTTTGCAGTTACAAATATGGCACGCCCAGTGGGACCGACTCTACCTCTCATCTCTTATCTCCTAAAACAAACTCAAGATCACTAGGATGGCTCCTCGCAAAGTTATTGTTCAAAAAGCCAACTCATTGAAAGCCTCTGAAGGCCAGGTCGGGACAAGAAGTATGGCGAAGCGGTCACTGACTGAGACCTTTACAAAGGCCAATCCATCAGTGGAGGCAAAAACCAAGAAGCCGGTCTACACTGCTAAAGACGAAGAGGTCAACTCTTCACACTCCACTCCGCATTCATCCTCAAACTCGCTGTCAGACTCATGCGTTGCCCCAGTCATGATGACAGACTCCTCAACTATTGAGGAACGATTCACTAGCTTTCTCAAAGCTATTGAAGGGCTCGCAGAGCATGTCAAAAGGCAAGACATTCAGATTGCCAACTTGATGAACAAGGTGGAGAACAGTTATGCAAGTCACGCCCACGGCAAGCAAGTTGAGGACCAAGGAATGGAGAAGACCTCAGCCAGACGCCAAACAACCGAAGTTGAAGAAACTGCTAAGGAACTGTAAGTTTCATCCGATGGAGCAATCCAGATTGATCAGCTCAAGGAGCTTATTTTAGAGACAGTGAAAGGGAAGTTTGAGGACAGCTCCAAGTTAACCTTCACCTACACTAAACCTTACAGAGGATTGACAACTTGCGAATGTCAGCAGGCTACCAACCTCAAAAGTTCCAATAGTTTGACGGAAAGGGAAATCCTAAGCAGCATGTGGCCCATTTTGTTGAGACGTGCAATAATACCGGGACTTATGGAGACCATCTTGTTAAGCAGTTCGTCTGCTCTCTTAAGGGAAATGCCTTCGACTGTTACATCGATTTGGAGGCTAACTCCATCAACAACTGGGATCAAATAGAGCAAGAGTTCCTCAACCGTTTCTACAATACGAGAAGAACGGTTAGCATGATCAAGCTGACAAATTCACGCCAGTGGAAGGAAGAGCCTATTATCGATTACATTAATCGATGGAGAAACTTAAGTCTGAACTACAAAGACAGACTATCCGAGACTTCTGCGATCGAAATGTGCACCCAAGGAATGAAGTGGGGTCTCTTATACATTCTCCAAAGTATCCAACCGCGAACATTTGAAGAGTTAGCCACAAGAGCTTACGACATGGAACTGAGCATGGCAGCAAGTGGGTCCAGTGGGCCACCAGTCCAAGAGCCTCGAAAGTTCAAGGACAAGCAGGATGTCAAGAAAGGAAGCAAGACCTTTGTCCGGACTCCTTACAAAGAATTCATGTAAATAAATGCAAAGACTATCAAGTATCAAAAGGAGCGAGAAGATAGAAATGACAAAGGGAAAGTTGTTGTTGTTGCTCCAGACAGGGGGCAGAGAAGAAAGACTTTGAAAGAAATGAAACAGAGGCAATATCCATTCCTAGACTCTGACGTCTCAGGAATATTTAATGATTTGATGAAAAGCAAACTCATCAAGTTGCCAGAAATAAAGCGCCCAGAAGAAGCTGGACGTGTTAATGACCCGAAATACTGCAAGTACCATAGGCTTGTGGGTCACCCAATCCAAGACTGTTTTGTCTTCAAGGATAAAGTCATGCAGCTGGTGAAGCAAGGGACAATCCTACTAGAAGAAGAAAAGCAACTGCAAATTTTATCACCGTTGAACATGATGACAGTTATAACACTTCATGTTATATGGCGGACATAGATGAAACCTCTTCATCTGAAAGGGAGCCCTGCGATAAAACTGTTGATTTTGCACCCGCTATGAGCTTTACAGAAGATGACTTGTTGCTCGACTCTCAACCGCATAACCGACCTTTGTTCGTGATAGGCTACGCCAAAGGACAAAAGATCAACCACATGCTAATTGATGGAGGGTCTGGGGTGAATATCTTACCTCTGAGAGTGATGAGAAAGTTGGGCGTAACAGTTGATAAACACGGCCACAACTGACTGATGATCCGAGGCTTCAATAAAGAAGGTCAGAGGGCCCTTGGAACGATGACGCTGGATTTGCTACTCGATGAGATGACATCAACTGTGCTCTTTCATGTGATAGATGCCAGGACCTCATACAATATGTTATTAGGACGTCTGTGGTTGCACAAAAACAACGTGATACCCTCTACGATGCATCAATGCTTTAAATACTATAAGGATGGTGATGTAAAGAGATTATTTGCCGACACCAAGCCTTTCACTGATGCTGAGTCATATTTTGCTGATGCTAGGTACTACTTTCATAGTACAACTAAAGCTGAAGCGGACTTATCGCAGGAGATAACCAAGGATGGGCAAACTGCAGAGACTGAGAAAGCTGCACTACCATCCCGTGTTGATAAAGGTAAACGACCTCTCCAGATTGTTGAAGCATTAGAGGGACTGACATTGCCTCTAACCAAGCTTGACTCAACAAGACCTTCCTCACAACCGCTTGAAGGATTCACTCGTCCTACCTATGGAGCCAAGACAGAACATGGCGAAATAGCTCAAGCTCCGTGTTCGGGCTGGATATGATCCACAAGGAAATTCTGCATTAAAGAAATCACCCCAAAAGGTTATCAAACCACCAAAGCATGGGGTTAACTCCATTCAAAAGCCAGCAAACAAAAGCATTTACACCCATGTCAAGAATACCAGAGTTGGTTTGGGGTATGTGGCATCGAGTCCAGTTCGCATCGCGATCAAAAGAGCGAGTACGAGCACAAATCATATCTCTTAAGTGGCATTCTCATCCACAGAGAATGTATTTGATGAGAATAGTGAAAAAGTGAAGAAGGTTTCTATCTTTGACAGGTTGGGAACATTCGAAGGAGGCAACCGCTTGAAGCATGGGTCATTTTTCAACATATTGGGATCAGCTAGAAGAAAGTCCAGATCCGTCTTTGGAAGATTAGGGCCGCATAAAAGAAATGAGTGCCGGGAAAGGAGGATTTCTAAACCTGCACACTCCTACAAAATTCGAAGCTTAATCCCGTCCTGTATGAAGCGACGAACCACTTTGATCGAATCATGTGGAGAGGCTTTAACCACAAGGATAAGGACGGTCATCTACACCAGGGAGCAAGATGATGATAAAGAAAGTGTTGCATCATCTAACTTTGTCAACGCCTCCATTGTTCAAAGGCAGACTCCTCAAGAAAGTGAAAGAGTCTTGCAAAGGAGAATTGATATGATGATCAGAAATGGATTCATCACCAACATCGATAGTGTTGCACGAACGGTCCTAGTCAGAAGAAGGGATGGTCAAGTGAGGGCATCCGTTGATATCAGAAGGCAAGAGGAAGCTGGTGAAGATGTAGCAATTGTAAATCACATCACCGCGTATGATGAGGCTTTTACAGTGGAAGAAGATGATGAGGATGTTCCTCCAGAATTGAAAGAAGGTGTTAAAGCCACTATTGATAAACCGAAAGAAATCAATTTGGGAGATGCCAACGATCCACGGCCAACCTACATAAGCGCCTTGTTGACATCTGAAGAAGAAGATGCGTATATTACATCTTGAAGGAGTTCAAGGATGTGTTTGCTTGGTCGTACAAGGAAATGCCAGGATTAGACCCGAAAGTTGCTGTTCATCAACTATCAATAAAAGAAGGGACTAAACCGATCAAGCAAGGCCAACGCCGATTTCGACCTGGGTTGATTCCACAGATTGAGAATGAAGTAAACAAACTCATTGAGGTTGGTTTCATTCGAGAGGTGAAATATCCTACATGGATTTCCAGCATCGTCCCAGTAAGAAAGAAAAATGGTCAGATTCGGGTGTGTGTGGACTTTCGTGATCTCAACCTCGTATGTCCCAAGGATGATTTTCCTTTGCCTGTCAGAACTTATGATCGATGCTACTACAGGTCATGAAGCTTTGTCTTTCATGGATGGCTCATTAGGATACAATCAAATCTGCATGTCGCCTAGCGATGAAGAGCTTACAGCC
Organism: Ballota nigra; assembly: GCA_947034835.1. NCBI lineage: Eukaryota > Viridiplantae > Streptophyta > Magnoliopsida > Lamiales > Lamiaceae > Ballota > Ballota nigra. The sequence goes on from OX344729.1 coordinate 12,909,709, forward strand.
TTTCGCACACCAAAAGGGATATATTGTTATAAAGTGATGCCATTTGTCTTGAAGAATGTTGGTGCCACATATCAGCGTGCAATGCAGAAGATCTTCAATGATATGCTCCATAAAAATACTGAGTGTTATGTGGACGACCTGGTGGTGAAATAAAAAAGGAGGAAAGATCATCTGCAGGATTTGAGGCAAGTCTTCGAACGTCTTAGACGTTACCAGCTTAGGATGAATCCTTTGAAGTGTGCCTTCAGAGTTTCTTTAGGAAAATTCCTCGGATTCATCGTCCGCCAACGAGGAATCAAGATTGAACAAGCAAAGATTGATGCAATTCTGATGCCCGAACCTTGTAATATCCATGAGCTTAAAAGCTTGCAAGGGAAGTTGGCGTATTTAAGGTGATTCATCTCAAATTTAGCTGACAGATGTCAACCCTTCAGCCATCTGATGAAGAAAGAAAATCCATTCAAATGGGACGAAGCTTGTAAGAACGCTTTTAAGGGCATCAAAGATTATCTGATGAAGCCGCATGTGCTAGTTCCTCCAGTACCCGGAAGACCTTTGATACTTTACATAGCTGCTCAAGAGCAGTCAGTTGGAGCCTTGTTGGCACAAGAGAATGACGAGGGTAAAGAAAATGCTCTTTATTATTTGAGCAGGATAATGGTTTCGAATGAGCTGAATTACTCTCCAATCGAGAAGATATGCTTTGCACTTATCTTCGTAATTTAGAAGTTAAAGCACTATTTCTAGGCTCACACCGTTCGTCTTATCTTGAAGGCAAATCCATTAAAGTTTTTCATGTCAAAGCTGGTTCTTTCTGACAGACTTGCAAGATGGTATCTTCAGCTACAACAGTTTGAGATTGTGTACGTTCCGCAGAAAGTTGTAAAGGGGCAAGTGTTGGCAGATTTCTTAGCAGACCACCTGATTCCTGCTGAATGGGAGTTACCTAATGATCTTCCAGATGAAGATGTCTTAGCAGTGAAAATCTCTTCTCCTTGGAAGATGTACTTCGATGGAGCCTCTCATAGGGAAGGAGCTGGTGCTGGAGTGGTGTTCATCACATCCGAAGATGAAGTCTTACCTTATTCATTCTCCTTGACTGAGAATTGATCCAACAATGTGGCTGAATATCAAGCACTCATACTCGGGCTATAGATGGCAGTGGACATAAAACAGTTGCATCTCAGGGTGTATGGAGATTCCTTGCTGGTTGTAAACCAACTTCATGGGTTATATGAAGTCAAGAAGCCCGAGTTACTTCCATACTACAATTATGCCCGAAGGATGATAGGATGACTTGGTGATGTGGAAGTTGAGCATGTGCCAAGAAGTGAGAATAATCAAGCCAACACCTTAGCTAAGTTAGCATCAACTATAGCTATGCATGGAACCCACGTACGAATACATGTATGCAAAAGTTGGGTTATACCTCCAATCTTTGATGAGGAAGACAATGAAGAAGCTGGAAATTACGCCATAGAAGTCTTCGAAATTGAAAATGAGGATTGGCGCCAACCTGTTGTGGATTATCTACAACATGAGAAGTTACCCCATGATTCACGTCAAAGAGTTGACATTCAGCGTCGTGCACCTCGATTCATCTACTACAAAGGAACCCTTTACAGGAGGTCATTTGATGGTGTCTTCTTAAGATGCTTAGGAGATGAAGAAGTTATTCAAGCTATGGAGGAAGCACACTCTGGAGTTTGTGGTGCTCACCAGTCAGGACCCAAATTACACTTCAGGAAAAGAGGATGGGCTACTACTGGCCAACAATGGTGAAAGACTGCATGGACTATGCACGGAAATGTCAAGCATGCCAGTTTCATGCAAATCTGATTCATCAACCTCCTGAACCTTTACATCCGACTATTGCCTCATGGCCCTTTGATGCTTGGGGTTTGGACGTTGTAGGACCATTCACAAAGTCTTCTGGTGGTCATCTCTACATCTTAGCTGCGACTGACTATTTCTCCAAGTAGGCTGAAGCAGTGCCTTTGAGGGAAGTGAAGAAAGAAAATGTCGTTGACTTCATCCGTGTCAACATCATTTTCAGATACGGAGTCCTGCGCTACATTATGACTGACAATGGAAGGTCATTCTCCAACATTCACATTGACAAACTCTGCGAGAAGTTCAACTTCAAGCAAAGAAAGTCTTCGATGTATAATGTAGCTGCCAACGGACTTGCTGAAGCTTTCAACAAAACTCTTTGCAGTCTGCTGAAGAAAGTTGTTTCAAAGTCCAAACGAGATTGGCATGAGCGGATAAATGAAGCTCTATGGGCGTATCGAACCACTTACAGAACGCCTACGCAAGCTACTCCATATTCGTTGGTGTATGGTGTTGAAGCAGTAGTATTTCTTGAGAAACAAATTCCCTCTCTGAGGATGGCTATACAAGAAGGTCTGACAGAAGAAGAGAATGCACGCCTACGACTCGAAGAGTTAGAAGCCTTGGATGAGAAAAGACTGGAAGCACAACAAAGACTTGAGTGTTATCAGTCTCGTCTTGCCAGAACTTTTAACAAAAAGGTGAAGACACGATCTTTCCAAGTTGGCGACTTGGTGTTGGCTGTGAGGAGGCCCATTGTTGTCACTCATCGTGTCGGAAATAAATTCTTGCCCAGATGGGATGGTCCATATATCGTGACTGAAGCCTATATGAATGGTGCTTAAAAGCTGATCTCTGAAGATGGTGTAAGCATTGGCCCCATAAATGGGAAATTCTTGAAATGCTACTACGCGTAAATAAACAAAGTAGCATGCTCCATGTCACACGAACCTAAACTGTCAGTCGCTCCTGGTCCGCATGAGGATAAACTGTGAACGACAACTACCAAAGGTAATTACATGTGGTTAAACTATTAATTCACCCCACTAAGGGTGTTTCTAGTGGTTAAATAATCAAATACCCTACTTTGTCTACAGTGGTTAGAGAATAGTCCCTCCTGGCCCGAATGAGGTTAAACTGTGTTCGCCCCCCCCCCCCCCCCCCCCCTCCCCCCATAAATCAAATCATACTTTTTTTTAACTACGTTATGACTTGATCCTCTTAAACCGGCAGCTTAGAAATTCTCTAAGTTCAATCATGTTTCAGTTATCTTATTTGAATTTAAATATATAAATAAGGTAAAAAAAACCAGCACGGAAAGTAAAGACAAAGTTGATCAAGTTTTATTCAAAGCCAAAGAACCTGGTACAAAAAAAGGGGGGATAACATAAGGGGAATCCTAAACAAAAACTACGCAAAAGGATCCAAGTCCTTCAACTCCACTACAGCTGCTTCCAATTCCGATCTTGACTTCGTTACTTCTTCAGTTACAGTCTCTTCCAAAATCGGTGTGTTGCCGATAGCAAGGAGGGCATCCATAGCAGCTTGAGTTTTAACTCTGGCACTCTTAAGAGATTCTTGATATTGTTGCAATTAGTCAGTAGTTCTTTTCCTCTTCTTGGATAATTCAGTAAGATCCTTATCCACTTGCTTCAATGTTACTTGAGAAACCTCCAACTTGTTGGATTCATCTTTTTCGGCCGCCTCACAAACATAAAGAGCACTTGTTCCTTCCATTTTCTGAGAAACAATAGTCTCTTTTGCCACTCCCTCAGTAGACTTGGACCTAGCCGCATCGTAGCCATCAGCTTTGCCAAATAGGGCTGCCAAGCTCTTCTCAAGGATGGAAGAATCAATTCGGTTGTATGTCTTGATTTCTTCCATCACGAAAGGTACCTCATCCTTCATAGAAGACAACAATTCGATAGGAGCTTTCATAACTTTGTCTACGAAGTCCTTCCACAGGGTTGAGACGTAAGTCCGTTTGCATTTCTCAACGAAACTTTCTCCCTTAAATACGGAGGCAGCACTTGCCATGGGCTCGATGGGCTTGGTAGGCTTGAACGGGTTGATGGGCTTGGATGCAGAAAGTTCAACAGGAGTTACTAAAGCTGTTATTGAGGAAGATGATTCCTCTTCATTCGAATTGTGCCCTTCATCTTCAGTACCGAACAATTCTTGTCTAGTCTAAAAATGAATTAGAAATGCAAGACGGTAAGAGACTGTGAGGTAAAAAGAAATGGAAAAGAAGAAATGATAATAAACCTTATTTTAGAGAGAGGTGTCAGGATCTATCGCAAGTCTCGGAGATTTAGAAGTCTGTTGCCTATGCTTCCAGTTGACATCTTGATCACTTCGATCTTCTCCAGAGTGATGAGAGGTACTCTTCCTCTTACTTGGCCCAGCAAGGAATGTTGCATCATGTGCTGAGGCTGGAATCATTTGGTCCGTAGAAATCTTGCGTTTATCTCGTGAAGTGACTTCGCCAAAATTAACCACTTTGTTCTGTTGCTTAAGAATGGGCTCTGGATCAGTCAAAACCTTTGTGTGGGTGTCTAAGTATTCACCATGGACTTGGTGCCACCATTTCTTATATTCCGGTGAAAAAATTTCTTGCAGTGTGAGGAGGAGGTGAAAGATACACTCTGGAGCGGGTACCACGCGAAATACACCATTTCCAGGAAAAGAAGCCTCTTATCAATGAACACTCACGGGTAGCATCTATCTTCGACATCCCCGACACTTCTTGATAGAAACCAAACTGATGGCTAAAACGGTGTGGACTATAAGGCTCAATGATGAAATGAGTGCCTTGACTCCTAGGAAGGAAGTTGGAACGCATGGTTATGAAGTATCCCCAAGTGCTCCATCGCCAACCTCCATTGTCCACATACGAGCCCTGGTCTGTCTCAATATTACACGGCAATACGACTTGGTCCCCTTTATGGATTCGCTTATGGGCATCTCCAGGTTCGTAATAACGAGCACCATTTTCTCCAGAGTAAAGAATCATGGGAGGTCTATTCAATCTATGGCTGGCCATGTAATGCGTCTTGAAATACTAGGCTATCCAGACATAGAAGAAGTGAATCGGGAAAGCCCCTCAATCTTAAGACGGGTCTGGTCTATTAGAGATATTGTTCAATCCTCTGTAAATGCTCGCCAAGACTGGAATAGCGAGACTGGCCTCTTTCCCTTTCGCCATTAAGCATGTCATCTTGAAGGTACTCGGTCTTATAAAATCTTCTTCTTCATCGGGAAGAACAAATGTGCAGAGCCAACACGCTAGAAAGGCGGTCAAATACGTCTCTTCCTGGGCATGTAGATCAATACTCAATCTCTTGAACGTCGTTAACTCCTCAGGGGTCCATGTTTTATGCGGGGGCACCACACCAGAAGGATTATGAGTAGTCTTGGGACGAGTAGTCTTCCTCTTCTCGACGCGAGTGAGTGGTGGTTGATGTTTTATGGGTTTAATCGACCAGAAATTTATCCACCGAGCAATGGACACTTTTGCTCCACTCTCACCTCCACATAGTAGATGGTAGGCAAGAAGAAGATGCTTCCAGTTTTGCGGGACAGAGAACTCACCAGTTATATCGAATAATTCCAGCGCATCTGGTACCACTTCGTCAAAGATATAACCCTTCAAAGGAAGTCATGTCGAGTTATGTATGTCCCATAGCGAAATCGACATTTCTCCGAAAGTTGTGAGCAAAGTGTTGGTGGATGGGCACCACGCCTCACAAAAAGCTCTGATGATTTCTGAGTTGCAGTCATAGATGAAGAGCGATGCAGAAACGACATCATAACTCCGAATGTTGCGGAGAGTTTTCTCACACCTGCTTAGAATGTCCTTTGTCCACTCCCAATATCCCTTGTTGTAGTGGAACTCTCCCGCGAACTTCAAAGGGCCACTCCATCTTGTCTGATGATCCATGATGCGACGTCCCAAAGTGGGTAGAGGGTCGACTTTATTTGGAGCAGGCTTCTCGTGATTCGCTGCTTTCAACACCCAGACCTTAGACGTCTTACTTGATGAAATATCTTTGGACCACTCCTCTATGCGAAACTCGTTGCTGATATGAGTCATTGGCTCCGCGTACTTTCTAAGGACCGGCTTCTCGATGCATAAATGGATGCCCTTGTCAAGAGGTTGATGCTCGTCATCAAGGATCACTAAGTAGCGCTTGCCAGTGGACGTCGTGGTATTTTTGAAGTGGACCATGATGAAGGGTTGGAGAAACAAAGCTGCAAAACAAATTTTTTTTAAAGGGTTAAAAAGAGTGAAATAAAAAAGTGGGGGCAAGAAGTTTAAGTAATTTAATTTAGACATGGAATTTTAATTTTAAGTCTAAAATTACTTAAATAAATTGCATGGGCTCATCTTCAATTTTTATCTCTTTTTTGGATTAAAATCCAAGCCAAGAAAATAATAAGAATAATATATTTGGTGGGTTATTAAATCAAAGCCCAACAAATATATTTTTATATTTACTATAGTGGGCCAATATAATAGTTCCAGAAAGCCCATTGTGCATATTCAAGGGTCCGACTATATACCCCTCCATATTTATTTGATACCCCCACCCACTTAATATACCCACCATATTTTAAATAATTATTAGATACACCCCCTATAATATACCTACATTACCCTTACCTTTAATATAAATTTAGAGTTTTGATACACCCACAAAACCCCTTCCCATTCCCCACGCTCTACATTTTTCATTGCTCTTTTCTCACTTCATTCTTCCCTACCAGAAGGCGCCGCACACGCCAGAAGCTTTTTCGGTGCCACTCCTCCGCCCAACTAATTACCTTACAGTCTACTCTATTTGCTCTGTGTCTCGATGAAACCCGACGTTGTGTGTCGAATTTCCATCTTGGGAAGAGGACAAGAGCCTTTGTGACAATTTTTTCTTCACGAAGAAGATGAATGTGTTGTTGATTTATGTGAGCTGATGCCCTAATATTTCAATTTGGGCAAAGTAGTAGATTTTATCGCTGAGATTTCGAAGAACAATGGTTAAAAAAAAATTGTTGCTTAAAATTTTCGAACCTGGTTTTTCGAAAAACTGTTAGAGTTTCGAAAAGAACTTGTTGAAAAAGACAAATATTTCGGCAAAATATTTTCGAAAATCTCAGTTTCGACAAGATTTTGCCGAAACCCTAACCACATTTCGACAAGTTTTTGCCGAAACCTCAACTATTTTTCGAAAAACCAGGTTCGAAAAATCAATGTCGGGAATTTTTTCCAAAAAGTGTAGGAATAATATTAATAGACTTATCATCGAACTTGTAAGTTGCAGCACCACCGTAAGAAAGATAAAATGGTGGTTTTCAACGCCGGTATTGCAGCGCCGGCGCCGACTCCGACTCTTCTGTAGCTTTTTGTGTTTGGTCGTGACTCTTGGATTTCTTGGTGGGTGTATTAGGGTTTAGAGTATTTTGTTTTTTGAATAATAAGGGTATGAGAGTCATTTAATAATAATATTATAATAATACATAAATTAGGTGGGAGTATCTAATAAGTATGAAGGGGTATATAGTAGGACCCTTTTCTGGGTTTTGGTGGAAATCGCGTACAATATCCCAGTGGGTTGTGCACAGCTGGAAAACATAGCGTTCGCAACCTATTAACCTAATGATCTAACATAAAAATTTATAATTGACACGCTATATTAAAAAGGAAACACGGAGGAGCAGAATATTTGCTCATGGAGATGGATAATTTTTTTTAGCACAAGTACATCCTTCTATTAAAAAAGAAGGGCCAGTATAGAGTGAAAATGATTTATAGATGAGAGTATTAGTTGTTTATATTAAAAAATATTAATTATTTTTATTGAAGGATATTAGTTGTTTACACTAAAGTGTATTAGTTATTTATTGAAAAGAAACTAAGACTCTTCAGTGAAAACAATTAATACCGTTCAGCAAAAAAAAACTACTTATAGTATTTATTGAAAGAAAGACGTGGGTTTCAATTTAATTTAGGAGAAAGGAATTTTTATTTATTTTAAAGGAAATTGTAAAATAATAATTAATAGATATGTGATGTGATAATTTTTGGACCATGGATTAAAATGGGTGGTGAAGATGAGAGGAAATTGAGGAAACGGAGGGAGTTTAAGGGGAGGGGATCCGACTCCTAAAATACCTATTATAGTGACCAAAGAAGCTATAATGCTATTGCTGACAAAGATTCCTTACAAGATAATGAGCTAACTCCAAATCTTTCCAAATTTCATATTTACCCACAAATAACTAAGAACACATTAACCATGTAAGAATGTAGACAATTTGCTACCATAAGTAATCACTTGAACTTTAATACACCAGGTTAGGCTACAGCTATGTTGCACATGTGTGTGCGTACGCGAGTACTGCAGCGATACGATACATATTAAAAAAATATGAATTTAAAAAAAAAATAGAATATGATTCGTTAAGGATACATTTATTTATTTATATTTATTATATAAATCTAAGAACATATATAAATTTTAAAAAATAGTAAATCCAAAGTATGTAATTCACACTTCTCCGACCCAACACTTAAGTATATTCAATAATTTAATATAATTAAGTAATAAAATTTCAATTCAAGTTTCACTAGTCCAATACATACATCATAATAGTAAATTCGATCTAAAATGGGTGTCACATTGTCAATATAAATTGGATTACATATTAAAATTCAATTGTAATAACATGTTTAATGTTCAACAAGTAGGGTCCACAAGGGGATTCGAAATCCGTTAGTTGGATTCACCAAGTGGCAGCGAATTTGCCACACGGAGAATCGAATTCACCGATTCAAGAATCACACTCCTTTCAGCCTTTCAGGGGGTGGTTGCGAACCGATACTGCATTGTGGTATTTTTAGAAGTATCCGTACATCATAGGGCTAGAGACACAACTTTTCTTTAATCACTAAAACTAATCTCAAACAATGGAATTTTATATTCGATCCATCTTAGATGGCAACAAGTCGGGTAGGTGAAAACTATAAACGTGGATACCACGGGAAATTTTCGTAGTTATAGCACAAACATAACAAGAAATGTTAATACACATCATCACATATATATGGTTCTTATCAGCAAATTGTCCACTGATATGGGTTTGTATTTAGCCACACGACAAGAGAAACTAAAATGTAAACACTAATGAGTAAGTCTTATGTGCACTTGGTATTTGGTGCACTCACTCAATAGTTAGAATTGTTTACGTTAAAAAGTATGTGTTGATTATATTGAAAAGTGTGGGTTGATTACACAAAAAAATTCGATGTTATCGGTTTTCAGTGTAATTTACCCACACTTTTAAGTGTAAACAAGTTCAACCATTAAATGAGTGCACGGTGCAATAGGTGCATATAAGACCTTGACGACACTTATACCAATTTGTGTCTTAGTACGAGTCATACCCGATTCTTAAACCACAATTTTCAAGAAAAAAATCATTTTAAATCCATTAAAACTAATCCTTGGAACAGGGAGAATACTTACACGTTTTATTATATGAAAAAATAATTAATTCTATAAAAGTAATATTTGAAAATTTAATATTTTGTTCTGATAGTAATATATATTTTGCTCTTATATTTGAAAAAATATTTATCTTTGTAAAAATAAATGAAAATATGTGAATAACAACATTTAGTCTGAAAAAATAATACACATTATGCTCTTACAGTAATATATATATAAAAAAAAACTTAATCCATTCAAACATCAAATAATACCTTGGTAAATTAATAAATTATTTGTGGATGCATTAAGTTTATACAAAACTACCCGTAAAGATGATAGATTGCATAAATGTCATATTTTCCCCATATTTTAGATAACAATTAATTCTTAAATGTTTATTTTGATCAAGTTTCATGTTTTGTAGGGAAAATAAGGATCTAATTGATGTTTGAGACCATTCGGGTTAATTTGTGAAGAAATGGATTTGAAGATTCCAAAGAAGAAGAAAACAGAAGTATTTTTCCAAAAGGCGTGGGCACGCCTAAGGTGCAGACGGAAATTCTGAAATGTGGCGTCCAATTCTCTACTCCAAGACTCAATTTTAATTCTTTCCATACTTTAGGAGTCTTGAATATTTAATATTCATCCTAAATTTTATAATTTAGAGTTAGTTGTTATCTTTTATCTTTAAGTTTTTACGTTAGTTTTCAGTACGCCCTAAAACTAAAATCTAGTTGAGGGATTATATTAGATTAGATTGTTGGGGAGGTCCATATCATCATACTCCCAGAATTCCTTTCTCTATCAAAGTTTATCATCTAACTTTATTCCAAGTTTGATTATCTTTTACTCCTCTCTTCTCTCTCTCTTTTGAGAGATAAGAGAATGTTATTCTCGTCCTAGCCATGAATGGTTGATGATTTGGTTCAATATTAATTGTGAGATCTAATTGGTTTACATACTCCTTCATTCTTCATTATTTATGTATCTTCTGTGTTCGATCACATTGTTTGGCGAGTTGTCTAATGTGGCCAGTTGTTCAATTCGTAAAAATAATGATTGTCAATTGGAACGTTAAATCCGTAATTGTTTAATTGTTCTGATCTTAGTGGCAAATGACAGTGAACAATTACCATGGAGATGCATAACCTAGTCTAAATGAACCTACATGTGCGTTTGTTGGCTAGAATTGAGTCTTTCTAGAATTTAATGTTGTTGGTGAATTAAATCATAATGGTGGTACCTAGGGTGATTCACTGGTTAGAGAAGTAAAAAGAGATGGTATCCTTATTATCGACAAAGTAAGGAAAGATTAGGTTGTTAGGTGATACCAATAACTATAACCAATTTAGTGTGGAATGGAAGATGATCTTTGCATCGATTAATGATTATGCGAACCAATTCTAAAGTTGTCTTTGGCTGGATATTTTTATGCTTTGAGTCTCTTCTATTTTTTACTTATTATTTTAGTTTAGTTCAATCTCAAACTCAAAACCCCCCATCTTTGTGTTTATAATTGTAAATATGTTTATGTTAAGGATAAATCTATTTACCAATCTTCGTGGATTCGACCCTACTTATCACTATCACTATTCATATCTACTTAAGCAGATTTTATTATTTGTTGGATTCGACACCCATAAAATAAAAAAAGTCTATACAAAACAATTTTCTTCCACATCACAGAATATTTCTTCCAGCACAACATTCAAAGGTAAAATTCAAACACCATCAACCATCTTTTCCCACTCAACATTACAAACCATTTTACTTTGATCTTCTCTAAATCCCTTAATTGACATTTTTACTCTTCATTACCACAAAATCAAATCTGAGACAACCAATTGTTCAATAAGAGTACGTTCTTACACGTTTTTCTCGATATCTTACTGCATGAAATATATGGAGCCTACAGACTCGACAGAAAATGCAATTTCAAGATTTGAACTACCTTGAATTTAAATTCATGAGCGAGAAAATTGTACTGCTAATATAAGAAAGAATGAAGACAGTAAAATATTGGGTTTCATGTCCTTCTCTTTCCCAAAAATCAACACCAAGTGCTATGTTCGAGCATCATTAACCAACTCCTTATCAGTTTTGTTTCGTTATTTAATCTGAACAACAAGTCATGGTAAGTGATACTGGTAAATTAAGTGGCCAAAGAAATCAGGGTAGGGAAGAGGCAATCATATGATCTAGACAAGAAATCATGGGACACAAAAATGGCAATGGAGATTTTATCATATTCAAAATCTCAATAAAAAAAATTTCAAAAAAAAGCTCAATAAATTCTCAAAAATCAGTGTAACCAAACTCATGACTTAATTGCAAAAGACAATGAAAAACTGAATGATTTGTAATTAAAAATTATTGGAAATAACCATCACACGCCACTAGTACCAATCCTAAAATAATGATGGAACCAAGATTTAGCTTCAGTTTGTCAAGATGAAAAGCAGGGGACGCTGAGAAGTCCTTGTGAAAACAGCTTGGTCTTGTGGTTCAGTTAACCTCCTTCACATAATGCGTTGGCCCCAACCAGAAAAAGGACACTTTTCCTGCAGGTGTTGCCTTGTGTAGTCATTTCTGCTTAGGCATTAAAGCAAACACTTAACATGCACAGTTGAGGAAAAAAATCATACCATAAGTTTGTAGGCTTGATATCATCATCGACACTGATGGGCTTCCACTTAGCTTCTTGAATCAACTCTTTCAAATCGAATTTCCCCTGTTTCCGGCAATTATCTGTATACAATTACTACTTCCATATCTTTCTTTAATGGCCTTATATTGTGCAGGAAGTGATGTGAAATTTATAGAGTGATTTTGGGTATATGATTATATAATGAAACATTACTAATCATACATCATTCCAGCATAAAGTTGGTCCATCAAACACACTGGATAATTTGCTACTCCTGAAGCAAAAATGGTCACAATCTTATTGGCTATCAATCCTACCTTTAGACATTATTAATAAATGTAGTTTAATAGTTGAGGAATAACTATGCACTCAGGGGCGGATTTACTCAGTGGCTGCACTGGGCTCTAGCCCAGTGCAAGCCCAAAAAATGTCTTATATATATATGCCCATCCCATATAAAGGGTTGGACTATATACCCCTCCATGTTTATTAGATACTCCCACCCACTTAATTACTCTATTTTAAATAAATATTAAATATACCCCCATTAATATATCTATATTATATTACCCTTACTCCTAATACCTCTTTTACTTGTTTGTTCAAAGATTTGATACACCCCCCCCCCCCCCCCAAACTTTTTTCTGTCATAATATTTACACTGCTTTTGATATCCATTTCAGCCGACAAACCGATGAGCCACCACCAACAACGAGCCACCGGCAATGCCCCACAAAATCAAATTAAACTCTTTCCTTTCGTTATTTTTTCGTCATTCTGTACGTCAACACGAACCAAGCGCTTCTGCACGACGAGATGAAGCGTTGACCCAGGACTCACGGCGGCAAAACACCGACAACGACGAGATTTCGCAAACAATGATTTCAAAAAAAAATTGGCTTAAAATTTTCGAACCTGGTTTTTCGAAAAAAATGTTAGGGTTTCGAAAAAGACTTGTCGAAAAATGACAACTATTTCGGCAAAATATTTTCGAAAATCTATATTTCGACAAGATTTTGTCGAAATCCTAACCATATTTCGACAAGTTTTGCCGAAATCTTAATCATTTTTCGAAAAACCAGGTTCGAAAAATTAGAATCGGGAATTTTTCCAGAAAAATATAGCAATTGCCCTTGAAGAATTAAATCTCTGTTATATGCTTTACTCAAATATTGGTCAAATAGTGAGGCTTAGGTTGAGGTGATTTGATGATGTCCGCGACAAAGTAATCCTGGTTGAGTGTTGTTTTACTCATTACCTGTAGAGGTGGCAAAACGGGCGGCCCGGCCCAGCCCATCGGGCCAAATACTATTTGCGGGTCGGGCCGGGCCGGGCCGGGCCGGCCCATTTGCAATCGGGCCACAAAAAACTCAGCCCAGCCCAGCCCACCTTAGCCCACGGGCTATCGGGCCAGCCCGGCCCGGCCCGTTTTTTTTTTTTTTTAATGATTGAATGGGAGCATATTGATATAATGGAGTCATACTGGAGTCATTTAGGATGTATTATTAAACTATTTCAATAAATTAACAATGCAATTAACAAGAGGTATTTAATATTTAGAATTAGAATTATAAATAAATAATGTAACTAACAGAAGGCATTTTAACTTCTAATTCTATGTCCCTAAACATTATTTTAAAAAAAAAACGCAACACTAACTACAAATATAGAATAAAAGTCACAAGTTCAAACATAACTTCAAACCGAATTAATAGTCATTACAATACCTAATAAGTTTAGAATCTAATAACTAGTAATAAGTAATAATAATTAACAGATTTAATTATAATAAATAAAAAATAGAGTGGGGATATTTAATAAATATGTTGGGGTAAATATACCCATAAAATCATTTCGGCCCATTAAAAATGCTACGGCCCAATAGTTGTAATTGTGCAGCCTTTTCGTGGAACGCGTCGTGGGATGATACCTGATAGCGGTTAGAGGTCAAAATACACTTGATTTGCTTTCACTCTCTTCTGATTCATAATCTGTAGTGATTTTGGTTACACATTCTTGATGGGGCGAAAGGTTTTTGTTTCTGCAATCCACCTATTCCGTCGACGATTTCACTTCAGCTCTGTCTGATGCCCAAGTAAGCGATGTTCTTCCTTCCCCTGAATCTGTTAAGAAAAGGAATTTGATTTGCAATTCTCGCGATGAAGCTGTTGCGTTGTTTGAAAAAATGTCGAGAACGACGCCTTTTCCTCCCCTCCTAAATTTTAACCAATTGCTTACCTGCGCGGTCGATCTCAAAGAGCCCGCCACCGCCATTATGCTCTTCAAAGATATCTGCAATTTGGGGATTCAGGTCGATGAGTGTACGCTGAATATTCTGGTAAAAAATTATTGTCATTGTCACCGTGCCGATTATGGGTTTCCCGTTCTGGGCATGTTCTTCAAGCGCGGCTGTGCTCCCAATGCAATTACCTTCTCCACCTTATTGAGGGGCCTGTTTGTGGAGAATAGGACTAATGAGGCACTAGAATTGTTTGTGAAGATAACAAGAGAAGACCTATGTGAGGTAGATGTTTTTCTCTATGGGACTGTCATCGATGGACTCTGTAAAAAAATGGAGATGGACACTGCCCTGAAGCTGTTCGACGAAATGTCTGACAAAGGCATTTCACCCAATGTTATCGTCTACAATTCTTTGATCCGTGGCTTCTCTAGTTTGGGTCAATGGGAGCAAGTTAACATGTTACTTGAGGAGATGATAGATCGCAAAATATATCCGGACTTGTTTACATTTAATGGTATTATTGATGCCGAGCAAATCGCACTTTTGGTCCCAACAACCACACCCCCACATGATTTTAGTCCCAACATTTTTAAAGTTGGTCCCAAAAATTATTTTCCTTGCAAAACTAGTCCCACCGTTAACTTACCGTTAACAACCGTTTGCACTTTCGGTCCCACCAATGAAAAAACTATTTTTGGTGGGGAAAATACCATAAATATGCTATCTACGTTAGTTTTGGAGAGAAAACACTTTACACATGTCAATTTCGGAGGAAAAACACCTTACACATGCAGCCGGGAAGCTGAAGATGTATTGCTTATGATGATGCAGCAAAATCTAGTTCCAGATATAGTCTCCTACAACACGTTGATGCAGGGATATTGTTCACGGGGACGACTGGATGATGCTAGGAAAGTTTTTAATCTCATGTGCAGCAAGGATGTCACTCCTGATATATACAACTATAACACTCTAATCAATGGATATTGCACCATGAACAAGACTGACGATGCCATCAAGCTGTTTCTCGATATGCAACGTAAAGGGTTGAGGGCGAATGTGGTTACATATACTTCTCTATTACGGGGATTGTTTCGAGTTGGTAGATGCTCCACTGCACTAGAACTTTTTCATGAGTTGCAAGTTGTCGGTTTAAAACCAGATTTCTATACGTACTGTAATTTGCTTCACGGATTGTGCCAGAATCAGCATGTTAAACAAGCATTCATGTTGTTTGATGAATTGGAGGGCAAAGGAGAACATCTTCATATTAATTACTATAGTATTCTCATGGATGCATTATGTCGAGCTGGAAAACTCCTTGCAGCTCACGCAATGTTTAATGATCTTCATTCGAGAGGGTTAGAACCTACTGTGGTGACATACACCATCCTAATAAATGGATGCTGTCGAAATGGGCTACTTGAGAAAGCTAGGAAGGTTTTTAATTCCATGGCTAGCAAGAATGTTGCTCCAAACGTTCACAGCTATAACAGTATGATTGATGGATATTGCAGCATGAAGAAGATAGATGATGCAATAGATCTTTTTCGCGAGATGCACCATAAAGGGTTGAGACCGGATGTAGTTACCTATGCATCTTTAATAAAAGGGTTGTTTCGCATTGGTAGATGCTCCAATGCACTAGAGTTTTTTTATGAGTTGCAAGTTGTCGGTTTAAAGCCGGACTTTCATACATACTGTAATTTGCTTCATGGATTATGCCAGAATCAGCATGTTAAACAAGCATTCATGTTGTTTGATGAATTGGAGAGCAAAGGAGAGCATCTTCATATTGGTTACTACAGTATCCTCATGGATGCATTATGCCGAGGTGGAAAAATCCGTTTAGCCGAAGTCATGTTTAATGATCTCCATTCGAGAGGATTGGAACCCGATGTGGTGACATATGGCATCCTAATAAATGGATACTGCAAAAAAGGGTCACTTCAGGAAGCTCGAAACCTTATTTTGGAGATGGAACAAACAAATTTAATGCCGAACACTATTATCTATGCTACTATGTTGAGAAGTTATCTAAGAAGGCGAAGTTATAATGAAGCAGTAAAGTTTGTAGAGGAAATGGATGCAAGAGGATTATGTCCCGATGTGTCAGTATTGGGGATGTTGCTTGAGCTGCGAGAGAATGTAGAAGATAGTAATATTACTCTTTCAACAATAATTCGGAGTTTGACTACTTGAGGAGATAATACATAGTTATTTAGCTGAATGAGAAAATGCGATGTGGATTCATTTCTGAGTAATTTGGGCAATGCTTTTTAGTTCTTGTGCTGACTTTTGCAATTTTGTATAGAAAAATGTGATTAGAAATATTCGTTGTGTTATTGTTTGGCTTTCAATATCTTATCTTAATTCTCATTATGTCTTTAATCTATATTGTGCATCACCTAATATGGGCAATGCTTTCTAATATTAGTTTTTTTTTATGTAAATAAGTTTATGCAGATACTTTATTAAGTAATAAAATTAGGCTAGGAAATAATTAGTGTAGGTAGATGTCAAGAAATAGTATTGAAACAGAGTTAAATTTGTATCTGTACTTTTATGTATGGGGAGCGTTACCTAAGCCATAAATCATCAAGCACACCTCATATATTTAATTTTAGAGTATGTATAGAGTGAAATTGGTTTATATATGAATCACTGAAGGGTATTAGTTGTTTTCACTGAAGAGTATTACTGGTTTACACTGAAGAGTCTTAGTTCATGTTCACCGAACAACTAAGACTCTTTAGTGTAAATCAATAATACTTTTTAGTAAATATAACTAATATTCTTCAATGAAAATAACTAATACCCTTCAGTGATTCATGTTAAACCAGTTTCACTCTATACTTTGTCTTAATTTTATTAGGTGTTTGTTGTGGCTTAATTAAAGACTTTTGGGATTAATTGTGAATGATCATATATACTTGCATTTTCTTATTATCAGTCCGTTTTAATACTCTGCATGTTTTTCAACTTTGAGCCCACTGTTTGTGTTGCACATTTATGGAATATTTCTTTGCCAAAAACCTTCTACTGAGAAAAAGTCACTACCTATTACTAAATGAAGGACTAACACTACACAAAAAGCCTTCTACTGATTGAAAATAGTATTTTACCCAATGTTGTCACGTATAGTTTACTTATCCAGGGATTGTGTGATGGTGTTGGATGTGCTATAAATGTGATCGGGCTAGTTCACCTAAAACGGCTTCTTTTGAATAATTATGTTTCTGGTATTTTAGATTTTGGATGTGCTAGAATGATGAGCTCTGGATTATGTTTCTAGTTGATTCAGATGTTATTTGGTAAGACTTGAAGATGATGTTTGCATACTGTATAGATGTTTAGACTTTCGATTATTAGAAAAAATAAACAGTGAGCTCTCCACATTAAACTAGCCTCAGTTATATGGAATTCAACTAATATGCAGAATCCTTCTTTTGCTTCTTCTAGCCAAGAATGCCTGGCGGCCGTTTCTTTTCCCTCTCTATCATAGTTGAATTTGATCTATAATGAAAATTGGAGCATAATATTTTTGTGTGGAATGTGTTTGTGTTCTACTTGTATGTTTCAAGGCTCCATCTCTCTTTCTTCCTATACAAGAGGAAATATATATGTTTCAAATCAAATTCTGAAATATGAGTTAGCTTAGTTGCGTTTTTAGCAAATCATAAGGAGGTTATCTGGTACTGAAATTGAACTCACAAAAATTAATTCTGGACATGTAATTAAGTTAAACATGGATGTAATCTTGGACGTGTACAGAAATTAATTCCGGATTTAAAAAGAATTTAGCTTGTAAACCATGAAAAAATACAAGATGATGTTTTCTGTTGTGGTTAATGAGTTTTATCTTGTGAACGTTCAGAAAGGACAGCCTGATTGAGACCAACTACTTCCAAAAAATATTATTTATATAGGTTTTTGGTAGAGTTAATGTTATTCGGTGCTCTTTGGAGATGGTTAAATAATGTAAATGAAGTTCTGGATTTTTTTGTTTCCGTAAAGTTAGTGATTTGAAACTATAACCCTTCAACCACACGTAGTGAAGCTCTAACTATTTGAACTACTACTTGTCAAAATGAAGTTCTTGATTATTTCCATTTGAGTGCAAATAAAGAATTTGGTGGAACAAAAAAATGTGAAAAAATTGCCTAAAGAAAGGTCCTAATGTATCTTCAAGTCCCTTATTAAATTTTATTTAAAAGTTCTTAAACTATTTGTTTGTCTTAAAGAGTTTTTAAACTATTGAATTCTTATTTCAAGAGGTTTTTTAGGAATAAAATTGATGGAAATTGATGAATTATTATAACAGAACCGTTAAGTAATATACACTTTTTTTTTTTATTAATTTTATAACTTTTTATTAATAAGCTGTTATGTAATAACAAAAGTAATGAAGTGTATATTTAAGAAAATTAAGAAATTTGTCTTTTTATTTTTCAATATGACTATGAAATTTCCTACGATTTACCAAATCATATAGAAATTCATTTTCTAGAAAAATTGATTTCTTAAGCGAGTTATTGACTTACCCGATTCGTTTGTGTTCTTGATATCATAAAATCTGTGTTTTGCTTTATTTTTAATCCTGAAAATATTTCGTTAAATTGCGTTAATATACATGAAATAATCATTCTGATGATTATTCCCTCTGTCTATTAAACCGTATGTTTTCTAGAAATTATTTTCATGTGATTATCTCCCTTACTTATTTTTGCATGTTTATGTGATTTAATTATCCTACGTGCATTACTTTTGCGCACATAGTTTATTTTATTTATAGTCCGCATATTATGCCCGGGTAGGCGGCGCCCGGTATTTAACGGACCGTAAATTTATGCCTTGGGTAGACGGCGCTCAGTACGTGCATCTATGTGCCTTAGAGTAACTAAATAAATTCATGTCTCCCCGTTGTCTATATTTTGGTCAATCCTCTTACCCATGTCACTTTAATTGTAGTGAATAATGTCTGACATTACCAAAAGAGAATTTGTTGAGCTTACTCTTGATGGTAGTAACTACCTGACATGGGCGCTAGATGTTAAAATACATCTAGCCTCAAACAACCTTAGTGGCACGATTGTCGATGATCCAAAGTCAACTGACGCCCAGAAGTTGAAAGCTTTGATTTTCCTTAAGCATCATCTCAATCAGGACCTGAAAAATGAGTATCTCACTAAGAGAGATCCTGGAACGTTGTGGAAGTCCCTGAAGGACCATTTCCAACAACAAAATGATATACTCCTCCCTCAAGCCCAATACGATTGGTTGAACCTCCGTTTCCAAGACTTTAAGTCCGTAATGGAGTATAACTCAGCCCTACATCGTATTGTGTCTCAGTTAAAGTTAGGTAAGAAAACGATAACTGAGGATGACTTAATCCAGAAGACTTTGTCGACTTTCCACGCAAGCAACCTTGTACTCCAGCAGCAATATAGGGCTAAGAACTACACTGTACACTCCGAGCTGATTTCTGCACTCCTAGTAGCGGAAAAACACAACCAACTCCTTATGCAGAATCATAATGCGAGGCCGGTTGGCACGAAAGCGGTGCCCAAAGCACATGTTGTAGCTCAAAGTGATACAAGAGGTCGCAAGCGTGGAAGGGGGAGTGGAAGTAAATGAACTCGTAACCAAGGCCGAGGTCATAATAAATTCGGTGGTTCAGGTGCCTTGAATGACAATTAAGCTCAGGTTCGTGGGAAGGCTTCACCTTACACGAACTCCGCTACCCGAAAATCTGATAATCAAGATAGGTTGAACAGTCCTGCTACAGATGCGGATGCAAGGGCCATTGGTCTCGCACGTGTCGCACTCCCAAACATTTGGTCGAGGCTTATCAAAAGCAGCAGAAGGACGATAAGGGGAAGGCTCCTAGAGTTGAATCTCACCATGCCAGTCTGCCCGAAGCAGACTCTGACCTAGACAACGCAGATCGTACGGGCATTGAGCTTAAGGATTTTGGAGATGACGAGTAGATTTACGTATTTAGTTATTCCTAGTACTTTGTTTTCAGAATAAAACAATTTCATGTTATGTTTTGAGATCCTTTCTTTCGGATATTTTATTTTATGAATGAATTTATTAGCTTTGATATGTTTATCTTAATAGTTGTCCATGTATTTATTTTGGATATTGCTGTTCTCATTTATGGCTTGTAAACAAATCAGCTATTAGGTTTGGACTATTTCCTCTTGCATGATGGACACCCATAGTGATTTATGTCTGGTAGATAGCGCCACCACACATACAATCCTAAAGGATAGGAAGTATTTTCATAACTTGATAGAACGTAAGGGGAGTATAACGATAATTGCTGATAGTGGGCTCTGGAAGAGCTTCCATTGTCCTCCCCATGGGTACCGAATTAATTATTGATAATGCTTTATTGTTTCCGCAATCTAAGCGTACCCTACTAAGTTTTAGAGACATTATGATAAATGGGTATCACATTGATACTAAAACTGAGAATGATAACAAATACCTTTTGATGACTAGTACTTGAGGTAGCCGTAAGCAAGTTATAGAAAAACTTCTTTCCTTCTCCTCCGATTTGTACTATTCCTACATCCAGCCGTCTAGTTCCCATCTAGCGATGAGTATGAAATTCCATGACCCAAATTCCTTTAAATTGTGGCATCATCGGTTAGGTCATCCGGGACAAACAATGATACGTAAGATTCTATCTATTTCAACTAGTCATAATATTTCGAATAATAGAATCCCTCTCGTTGATGAATATTTATGTGATGCATGTTCTAAGGGTAAGTTGATAGTGCGCCCATTGCGCACCAAGGTTGGACTAGAGTCTCCGGTTTTTCTTGAGCGAATTCAAGGAGATATTTGCGGACCGATTCACCCAGCATCAGGACCATTCACTATGCCAAAAATGACTTTCGACCACGGGGAAAAGACAACGGGTATTGTTTATGACCGTTGTCTTAAGTGTTATGCCCGTGGTCTTAGGTATCCCCGTTGTCTTAAATTCAGGGTTCACAATATAAGACCACGGGGATAAGCCCCCGTTGTCTTTTCCCATGGTCTTAACTCAGTGTCGCAACATAAGACAACGTGGATTAATCCCCGTTGTCTTTTCACGTGGTCTTAGGTATTTTTATTTATTTTGTAATTTTTTTTATTTGGTTAATTAATATGGTATATAAGGGACACTTAGAAAAAAAATTCACATTTCTTCATCCTCTCTAACCCAACGTACGTACGCGTTTTCCATCGAGTTCGTCCCCCACCACCACCACCACCACACCACAACCACTGTCGCCTCCTGCACCACCGTCGCTCAGCACCACCTCCACCGTCACTCAGCACCGTCTCGTCTGCCATGAATCCCTCCGTCGTGAACCGCCGACTTCATCCACCATTGTGAATCACCGATTTCATCCACCACCATGAACCGACTGCTCGTCCTCCACTGTGAATCGCCTAGGTCGGATTTTACCCAGGTAATTAAGCCCTAATTTTTCTATCATAACCCTAATTTTTCCCTAGCCCTGAATCTATCTCTGTTTCTTTCTCTGTGTGTGTGCTCGCGCGAGCGTGTGTGTGTGTATGGTGAATTTGTGATATCTGTGTGTATGGTAAATTTGCGACCAATTTTCATGTCATTTGCCTTCGTATAACATACTTGCAGGAGGAGAAGTGAGACGAGGTCTGGCTGCAAGCGGTGGCGCATGAGTTCAACATATCCAAAACTTGATACTTGACTCGCCTCACCGACTCACTAACCCACTCTGTCCCCAGGTTTCTCCTTCGCTAGTTCTCCCCTGTCGCTGAGGTTCGTCCTTTCCCTTTATTACTAATTTTAAAGATGTTATTCAGAGCTTGTATTTGGTTTCTTGACTTTTCTCATTTCTTTATTAAGTTGACACTTATGTCTTTAATTAATAATACTACTACTTTGTGTACCAGGTTTACTGGTGATATTGTGGAACTTGGTATTATTCGAGGAGGGCAGTATATGAAAACCGAAGTGACTTTGAATTCAAAAGTGCATTTGGTAATTACTTATTTATTCTTCAACGTCCTGTCACTTTATAGTCTTGTGTCTATGTGTGTGTATATATATATTTAATTAAATAATGTTTAATTCTGCCATATTCCCCTGAGGTTCCATACTATTTTGAAGGAACCTTATTTAATTAATTGCTGCAATGGAAAAGTGAAAGCAAGTCGGCATACCCTCATCTGAAAGACAGCCCTCCACATAGGTTATTCTCTCAATAAATAAGGAATTGTAGGAGTGAAATCGTGTTTTCTATCTAAAACCTTCTACAACTAATTTGGACAGAGGTGAATCATATTGTTGTGATGCTATATTTGTTCCCGGAAAAAATTGCATTATGTCATTTTGTTGAAAGGATAATATTATGATTGGATGGAAAAAGGATTTTGTGATAGATTTTGGTCTGGATTTATGCCTCCGTATTGGTTTGGATGCTCAGAGGAGAATTTTTTTCAACTGCAGTGAATGCTAGAAGCTTGATTTTGCAAGTGTCTTTAGTTACCATGTCAATTTCGAAAGGCCTAGTCTACTAAGTTCTATCTCGGCTGCATTTAAAATTTAAGCTGGCGGCTGCTGATTTAAACATGTTTTAAGTAAATTTTGGGGTGCTACTACAATTATTGCATGTTCAATGTATTATTGGTATATTTTCTTGTATCCAGGATGTACTTTAGCATAACATGATTTCTACAGGAGTATTGCAATTAATAGGTTGCAATGACATAATTCTGTTTATCCATAGATTATGGGGTTGAAGTATTAGTAATGGCAGTTTCATTGTTGTGGCGCCACATATGTTGTGCCTCTAACTACTATGGGCAATTTATGTAGTTGTGCAATGTCACATGTCATATACTTCTTCTTTGTTAATTTATGTTGTATTTCCTAATTTGGTATTATATTCTTAGCACTAACAGGTGTACATTCATAAAGTTAGTCCTACCAGGACTGTTTTATACCATACATATTTTTCTAGGAATGCTTAAAAGTTGCTCCTAACAGGAATGATATCATGTATTTATCAGAATAATTTTGATTAAAAATTCTGAGTTTTTTCTATCTCTAAAACCTTCTTTGTGTCTTCTAGTATTTTATCTACCCTTTTGAGAATGAGAATTAGATCCTTTTCATCCCATCAAAAGAGTACTGTTATATCTTATTATTTTAGTTCTTTTCTTCTACTACTGAAATCACTGAATCGTTGAATGATTAATGGAATTTATGCCTCCTTGATTAGAATCAGGATTTGGAGAAGTCAACAGATTTTCCTTGTTATTCACTGGTCATAATGTTGTGAAGGAGTCTCCTCTTGCAGCTTCTGATTCTAAGGTAGTGAATTTTTTTTCTCTGATATTACACGATATTCAATGTGTGTGTGTGGTGAATTTGTGATCTTTGTATGTATGGTGAATTTGTGACCAATTTTCATTTGATCCAAAATCTTTGCCTTATAACTCATAATGTTGCAGATCTGTGTGTAATCGATTTGTTTGTGATTTGAATTAACCAAGTATTCCATCAAAAGTATCCTGTAAAGATATGGATTAACCAAGTACATAACCTATCATGTTCTTCTACTGTTAATTGATGTTTGCTCTCTTTTAGGAAATGGAAATCTTTAAAAAAGAATCCATCAAAGATGAAATTGAAATTTTCTTCGTCTTAAGTAGCCTGTGGTTTTATGCTTATTGTGGGATGACATTAGATGCTTTTATAATTTTAGATTCCTTGCTTTGATTATTATTTTTTTCACTTAAGTGTCTATTCTTTATGTTCCTGATATCCGTTATCGTATTCTCAGGAACGGGTTGCAGCAAAGGAGGAATTCCTGGCAGTGCTGAAATTATTAAGTGGTTCTGTTATTCATCTTGATGAGTTCAGCCTAGAGTCCAAGTCGACTATCGGTGTCAAGTTTGCAACAAGAAGCTTAACTGTTGATGGGAAAGTGATTAAAGCTCAGATTTGGGACACAACTAGGCAAGAGAGGTGACAATTTTTTTTGTTTTTAATGACCGTTTATCTAATTCTCTGATCTATTGAGTGTGTGCATGTGTGTTTATTTGTGCTTTAATGTTGGCTGGTGTAATTATGTGTTAATTAGTATCTCTTGATGTGATAGATCTTTTTATTTGCTTTTTTGTGTGTTATTTTTTCTGAAATTTTGAGAGTCGTAGGAACCTTACTTCGAAACAACTGCTACAAAGATGTGCTAAAGCTGGTGGAAAATTGATATAAATTCTTAACAAAATCATATTCTCATGTTGGAATTAATTTTGTCAAGGAATTAATGTGAAGGCTTTCATGTGCGCCAACAATTGACTCATTTTCCTTCAGCTGTTCTCATAAATAATCAAGATATAATCAGGAATTGCTTCACTATATTTTCCAAAAATCACCTGTTTAGTTAATATGTTTTTTTTTTATCCTGCAGTGATCTCTCCTTCATAAAATGTAAAATAAAAAAAACATGAGATTTCTAATTAAGATCGTTTCTAATGCACTTTGTGCACGGTAGACCATTAAGGAATAGTATTTGTTACTTACAAATAATAGTATCAGTTCTTCCAACAATAATATCCTTATAAGCAATAATATTAGTAGTGTATGTTGCATAATTCTTTGGTCAGACGGGTTTCTAGAAGCTGATTTGATGTGCAAGACTGCAAATGCTTATAATTAAAAAACAACACTATCAATTTTTAAGGAACCCTAAATTGAATATTTTTCTCAGATTATTTAACTGAATTTCATTAAATTTTGAATGGGCAAAAAGAGGAAATTTAGTGAAAATATAAGTGAATCATTGTCACGTTTATATAGGCTGCTACGTATATATTTGGTCAAAAGCTTAGGGGATGCTTGGTATATAAAAAGGAATAGGAATGGGGGTATCATAGTAGTGTGGAATCAAAGTGATTCCTCACATATTTGGGAGGTTTGGTAATTCCTCAAAAGTGAGGTATTAAAAATATTGTAGCACTATCAAACCTTCCATCCAAACATCTTTCTTCATTCCATTTTCATTCCTCTTCTTTCAAACCATCTTACCAAGCACATAATTATTATAGTACATAATTGTTAAGACTAAGTATATTAAAATTATTATAGTACATAATAAATTAGCCGTATTTCCAACATGGATTTTTTTTGAGTTTTTGAGATTTTAATTTATTTACTTATGAAATAATTGTTAAGACTAAGTATATTAAAATTATTATAGTACATAATAAATTAGCCGTATTTCCAACATTGATTTTTTTGAGTTTTTGAGATTTTAATTTATATTGAAATTATGTGAATATGTTTTGTATTATGAATACTTAGAAGCAGAGCTAGAATGGATTTACTTACAAGTGAAGTGATAATTGATAAATACTAATACTCCCTCCGTCCCGCATCTTATTTCACGTTTACTATTTTCACGTGTTTTAGCGAGCGAGTTTTTAATTAGTATTTAAAATGATAAAGTAATTTTTAAGTCACTTTATACTAAAGGAGAGACAGATCTATCATACCACTTTTTCAAAATTACTTTTTCATTTTAAATATTAATAAACAACTCCCTCGCTAAAACACGAGAAAAAAGGTAGTATGGAAAAAGACTTGGGACGGAGGTAGTATATCTTAATTAGACTAGATTGACTTACAAGTGATTAATTAATGCTTGGTCTTTACATAGTATCAACAATGGTGCATACTACTCCCAAACTTTGAATGTATTTTTATTTGAAAAGTATTTATAGTTTAAATGGTTATTAATGTGTTTTGAAAAAAGTATTGAAGTTAGAGGTAGTAGCTATGCGAATCAATATTTTTAGACAAAAAATAAAATAAAATGGTTTATCTGTTATATAAAATATCATTTCTACATACACATGGCATTAAATGATATTATTTATATATATTGTATTATTGATGAAGCTATTATAAGATAAAGATTTTTATGAAATATGAGTTTTTTTTAAGGGAAAAAAATCCTTGTTGAAATAAATGTTAATCTAATTTTTGGACCACATGTATTAATTTGTTTATTTATTGATACGTGAGAGAAATGATTAAGAATTTATAAGGGGTAGAAAAAGAGAGCATATAATGGAATTAAATCTGGTGTGGGCTTGGATTTTAATTATGTATGTACAAACATAATTTCAATCTTTGTGCAGTTTGGGAGTAGGTATGCACCATTAATTAAATGCTGTGGTAAAAATTTGGACTTACGTATTTACAAACATTTGTATCATTCTTTTCAATTATTTCAGTAGTAACTGAGTTCCTAATATAATTTAATGTGTTTATAATTATTTAGCCAATTATTTAAGCAATCTAGAAAAATTTGAGGCTATGTATTAGAATGAATACTAAGATTAAAATGGGGCTAGCACCTATAAGACTACATTTGGTGTTTTTTTAGTTGTGTTTACAATTATGCTTACTACAAAAATATTGAATATTGAATGCATTAACTTTTTTCTTGTGTTTATTTTGTACTTTAACAGTTTCCACAAAAGAACTACTCAAAGAAAGATATTGATGACGTGCGAGAGAAGTGGGCCGATTGTCTTTCAACTTACATAGGATAAATGATCAGCAATACAAGATGCGATAATGGGAAGTTTGATTGTTTTTTATGATTTGGAACTTATCAATGCAGTTGGATATTATTTTAGATTTTCATGACTTAATTAGTAGGAACAATGGGTGAAATTGATATTTGTAAGGACTTCTATGATAACAATGTTTGTTTTTTATTTGATGATGCTTGTTTTATAAATCTCTTGCATTCATTTGAAAAAAATATATATTACCACAGGAAAAAACATATGACAACGAACCGAATATGGTTTTGACAACGGGTAAAACCTGTTGTTGAAACCATGGACATTGAGAAAAGACAATGGGGATAAAATTATATAACGGGTAAAACCCGTTGTCTTATATATATACAACAACGGTGGTTCCCCGTTGTCGTAGGTAAATATCAACCGTAGTGGATGGGCTCGTTGTTGTAGCTCCAAGCTTTTGACAACGGGTATAACCTGTTGTCTAAAAAGCTTAAGACCACAGATAGAATTAGGTTACGACAATGGTTAATCACCGTTGTCTAAAGAGCTTAAGACCACGGGTATAATAAGGTTACGACAACGGTTAATCACCGTTGTCTAAAGTGTTTAAGACCACGGGTTTAATAAAGCTACGACAACAGTTAATCACTGTTGTCTAAAGTGCTTAAGACCACGGGTTTAATAAAGCTACGACAACGGTTAATCACCGTTGTCTTAAGAACTTAAGACAACGGTGGAAAACCCGTTGCCAAATGTCCAGACCTACGACAACAAGCCCATCGACAACGGTGGGAAAATACCTACGACAACGGGGATTCCCCGTTGTCGTATCCCTTTTCTGGCATAGTGATTTCGTTATTTCATGGTCCTTATTGATGCCTCCACTAGGTGGACATTTGCATGTTTGCTGTCCACCCGCAATCAAGCTTTTGCGAAGCTCATTGTGAAGACTATCGAGCATAGAGCTCAATTCCCGGATTATCCAATTACATCGTTTCGCATGGATAATGCAGCTGAGTTTAGCTCGAAGGCCTTTACAGATTACTGTATGGCCCCGGGAATTAAAGTGGAGCATTCGGTCCCTTACGTCCATACTCAAAATGGTCTTGTTGAGGCGCTAATAAAACGTACCAAATTTATCGCGAGACCATTGCTTATGAACTCTAAACTACCCACCTCATGATGGGGCATGCAGTCCTACATGCATCGCACTTAATTCAAATCCGTCCAACTGCATATAATGATCATTCCCCCTACAGTTAGTGAGTGGAAAAGAACCTAGCATTTCCCATCTGCGTATTTTTGGATGTGCGGTATACGTACCAATAACGATACCCAAGCGAACCTCTATGGGCCCACAAAGGAAACTCGGTATTTACGTTGGATTTGACTCTCCATCCATCGTGAAATACCTCGAGCCTTTGTCCGGGGATCAATTAACGGCCCGGTTCACTGATTGCACGTTCAATGAAGATTACTTCCCGGTATTAGGGGGAGATCCGAATTCAAAATTGAATGAATGCCGGGAAATTACGTGGAACGTAAGTAATCTTCAGTATCTAGATCTGCGCACTGATCAATCTGAATTGGAAAGTCAGAAGATCATTAACCTGTAGAACTTAGCAAATAACCTGCCAGATGCGTTCACTGACCATAGAGGTGTGATTAGATCACATATACCTGCAGTAAATGCTCCCTAAAGGGTTGAGGTCCCAAGCAAAATGAGTACTCATGCCCCCACACGCCAAAAGCGTAAGGGACCCTCAAGAGATAGTAACACACCTAAACGAAAGGCTAGCAAATCTAGTCAGTCGAATGGAAAATCTCTAGAAGAGATCCGTCTAGATAACTCCAAGTCTCTAGGAGACGAGAGTCCTAATGATGAAGCACGTGCACAAAATATTCCATGCACTAGGACCGTGGAACGACCAGATCCAGATACAATGGGAAATGAGGAAGGTCTGGTTGACGTAAACGTCGAAGTCTCTGTGAACTTCACAGATACGGGAGAAACATACAATAGAAATATTACTGTCATCGACGACACATTTACAGCGTCAATAGCCCTTTCCATTATAAATGATCTAGATCCTGAACCCAAAATAATCGCAGAGTGCTGGAAGCGCCCCGATTGGGTTAAATTGAAAGAGGCAATTGATGCAGAGCTCGCCTCGCTTAACAAAAGACAAGTATTTGTCTCTATCGTTCGTACACCCGCGCGCGCTATCCCCGTAGGATATAAATGGGTATTTGTACAAAAACGAAATGAGAACAATACTGTGGAGAGGTATAAAGCAAGGCTGGTAGCACAAGGGTTTTTGCAGAGACCCGTAATTGATTTTGATCAAACCTATTCTCCTGTCATGGACTCAATAACGTTCTGCTACTTGAGGGATGGTGAAAACCGCAGTATGTATAGCATACAACTGTAAAAGTCGTTGTATGGTCTAAAGCAATCAGGCCTCATGTGGTACAACCGACTTAGTGAATTCCTTCAGAAGAAGGGATACACATTCGATAAAGCTTTCCCATGCGTATTCACGAAGAAATCGCAAGATGATTTTTGCATCATATCCGTATATGTTGATGACCTAAACATAATCGGAACATGCAAAGAGATTGAAGAAGCCAGTTCAATCTTGAAAGCTGAATTCGAAATGAAGTCCTTGGGTAAAACCAAGTACTGCCTCGGCTTGCAAATCGAACACCTCCCAGAAGGAGTACTTATTCATCAGTAGACCTACGTAAAGAAGGTATTGGAGAGATTTCACATGGATAAATCTCATCCACTTAGCACCCCGATGGTTGTCCGATCCCTCAAAGTGGATAAGGACCCATTTAGGCCAAGAGAAGATTCAGAAGAAATTCTGGGACCAGAAGTTCCTTATCTTAGCGCTGTTGGAGCTTTGCTCAATCTCGCAAATTGCACCCGGCCGGACATTGCATTTGCTGTCAACTTGCTTGCGAGATATAGCGCTTCTCCTACGAGGAGACATTGAAACGGTGTTAAGCACGTTCTACGGTACCTCCAAGGATCTCAAGATCTTGGACTGTTTTACTGTAAGAACCAAGATAAAACCTTAGTAGGCTATGCGGATGCTGGCTATTTGTCTGATCCCCACAACGCCATATCCCAGACTGGTTATGTTTTTCTCTGTGGTGGAACCGCAATCTCATGGAGATCGGTTAAACAATCCATGGTTACCACGTCTTCAAACCACTCAGAGATCATAGCTTTATTTGAAGCCGCACGAGAATGTGTTTGGTTAAGGTCCTTGGTAAAACACATTGGTGACTCGTATGGTATAGCCAAAGGCGATACACCTCCCACCGTTATATTTGAAGACAACGCTGCTTGCATCGCACAAATGAGTAATGGGTACGTCAAGGGAAACCTGACGAAACATATTTCACCTAAGTTTTTCTACCCATACAAACTCCAGAAGAGTGGTGTGATTACCATTCAAAAAGGAGTTTAAATTACAAATCGTCCCATAACTTTCTGACAAAACAGATTTAGTCCCAAAATTAATTTTTTATCAGATTTAGTCTCAAATTATCTAACAAAGTCCAATTTTGGTCCCAAATAGGCCGGAAAAGACAATACGACGTCGTTTTAAAGTCCGAAATTGAGAATTTATGACAAGGGTGTTGATGGGGCGTCCATAGGTGGTAATTATATTTTATTTTGTCACTTTCTTTTAGAATTTCTAAATATATATTATGTGCAATAAAATTGTAAAAGAAAAGAAAAAATCAAATATAAATAGTAGACGTAAACGCCACATCAGCACTCTTGCCGAAAATCACCGAAATTCGGACTTCAAAGTGAGAAATGGGACCAAAATTGGACCCTGTCAGAAAAATTGGGACTAAATATGATTAAAAATTAATTTTGGGACAAAATCAATTTTGTCAAAAAGTTATGGGACAACTTGTAATTTAAACTCATTCAAAAAGTGCAATGTAGTAACAATCTAGCAGATCTGTTTACTAAATCATTACCTACGTCTATTTTTGAAAAGTATGTCCGTGGTATTGGGATGCAAAGACTTAAAGTGTTTTTGTCTTCAGGGGGAGCGGTTACCTCGAAATAAATCTGGAAGATTTAGATCTAGAAGATCGATGACATTCCTCCCTACTTATTATTTGGCCGATCCCTAGCACGTGGAGTTTTCATGACAAGATATTTATGTTATGTCGTAATGTCCAAGGGGGAGTGTTGTAAATCTGGAAGATTTAATATTCCAAATCTAGGAGATTTGGTGTGGACATTACTTATGGAACAAGAAACCCAATGGACTTTATCTAATAGACTAGGGTTTTAGTATTATAAATATACCTTTGTATTTATTATTGTAATTACTCATACACAAGAATAATAGTGGAACTCCTGGCTTGGATCGCCCCCAGACATAGTCGTTCCCGACGAACTGGGTCAACAAACGTTGTCTCTTTATTTACGCACTTATTTACAACAGTAGTTAAGACATGGATATACCTATTTAATTAAAAATAAGTCAAGTCGTAGTCAATCTCTTCAATGAAATTTTTTGTTTAAAATATTGTAGCTATATAAAAAAAATTCCAAACAATACTCTATTTTCTTGTAGTGTTACTTAATGGTTATGTTATGACGATTCATCAATTTCCATAAAATTTGTATTTGAAGGACCTAATGAAACAAAAATTTAATAGTTTAAGTATTCTTCAAAATAAACAAATACTCCCCCTGTCCCTAAGTAAACTTTCCACTTTCCTTTTCGGGCCGTCCCCCAATAAGTTTCTCATTTCATAAATGGAAAAAACAACACTCCACTATATATAAATTAACTTTAACCTTCAAACTCACACAATATTACCAAAAGTGTCACTCATTCAATTTACTTTTCAACACTATTCATTACTTTATCCCAAAAATCAACATGTGGTCCACCATATATTAATAAACAAATACACTTTCTTAAACCATTCAACAAAAAGAAGTAGGAAACTTACTCGTGGACGGAGGGAGTAGTTTAATAACATTTCAAAATAAAATTTAACAGTTTAAAAACCTAAACTTGCAATTTTTTTAAAGAAAAGTTGCAGCTTTCTGTTCTTCACCAATTTCTTTTCCAACCCAATCTTATTGTTGTAGGAAGTTTGGTCCTGCAAAATCGATTAAATTTATATACATTATCTTTTCTTAAAGGAAGACGAATTTACGGAAATTTTATTAATCACTCCATCATCTTTTTTTTTTTTTTTTGGCTATATTAATCACTCCATCATAACAACGTTTTTCTTTTGTTGGATGTTCCAAATTATACCCACATTTCATTTAAAATATATATATACCAACATTTCTTCTTTTATTTATGTAATAAATTCTTAGATCACAAATTTACATTTAATTTAATGTATTTAATGCTTAGTTGGGATTGTATTTAATAGGGCTAAAATAGGAATATTGTCTAAATTTGATTAGATCTAATGATTTTTTTTAATCTGTATATAAAATTAAATATGAGTATTTTTAAGGATGAAGGAGTATAAAGCTACTGAAATCTTGAAAATTCTCCGAAGGTAAGTGTATATTGCATGCAACATCAATTCTCTCGTTTCATTGGACGGAATCTCCTCTAACACAATGGTGTAACATCTCCTGTTACACCGTTAAATTTTTTACACGTGTCATAAATTGATTGAAATTAACTTACTTAAGTTAACTATGGTTAGATAAATCCCTATATAATCTCCATCATATCTTATATCAAATCATATTAATAATTACTTCAAATTAATTAAGATTTAAAAAATGTTTTATTCATTATTTAAAATCTTAACCCGTATTTAAAATTTTAAAATTAATTGTTAAGATATAATATAACAGCATTTTACGTATCCAATTTTTTTTTAAATATATTGAAAACAAAAAATGATTTTAACAAATTTTAAATTTGAATGTAAAATTTAAATTAACTAAATATTTATATACGTACCCCAGCCCATAATTTATTTTCAAATATCGTCAATTTATTTTAAATAGTCTTTTATATTATTATTAATTATTAATTTATTTTCGGATATACTTAAAATAAAAATACATTATACTAATAAATAAATTTAAATTGTATATAGTGCTTATACAATTGAATTTTTTTTTTTTAAATCTAAATTATTATTTCTTTTCAAAATCTTAAATAAAAGTGTCAAACACATTTTTTAAAAAGATAATGTATAGAGTGAAAATGATTTATACATGAACCACGAAGGGTATGAGAAAAACAAACTAATGGGGTGTTTGGTAAAATGGTAAGGAATGAATGTGTATAGGGATGGAATTGGTATGAAATCATACTCATACCTCACATATTGTAGAGGTATGGTGGGTTCTTCACTTTTAAGGAATTAAAGTCATAATAATGTAATACCAAACACACACTATAACTTTGATTCCATTCCACACCCTCCAAACCTTCTAATCAAACATAATTTTTTAATGAAAACAACTAATAATCTTTAGTGAAAACAACTAATACACTTTAATTATTAACTCTCTTGTTTGAGATTTGAAAACAATAAGAGTTTTGATTTAAAAAGTACTAGTATTAAACCCGCGAATTTCGCGGGCATCAAGAAATATTTTTAGAATTTTTTTTCAATAATACAATAAAAATATGTCCATGGACACGTGGTTGTTTTATTTTATAATTAATTGCCTACAACAGATGCATAATTCCTCAATAAAAATCTAATTATTTCATTAAGCACATATCCTCCTACTCGATAACACACACATGGACAGTTCAATTATTTCAAATATTTTAAAAATTAAAGGACCAAACTCTGAAATATATACACGTGCAACGACGTTGAATGCAATTGAATGACAATAGCTCGGATACAATACTTAAGGTTATCTAATGGTAAATGAAAATTCAGCAGTGCATGAAAGACAATTAAATTTGAGTATAAAAAAATTGGACAGTTGAAAGTAAATCAAGATCAATATCAACTTGCCTATTTCATTTTTTGTCTGAGGAATTAGTCAACATATAGGTATAACTGAGCTACTAACCTTAACAATTTTGCAAAATAAGGACCATATATTTTATGTTAGGCAAATTTGGACCAAATATATTAAAATATGGATAAAATAAATCTGATTATGATATGCCCAGCTGACCGTATTTTATAAAATTTGGTCTTAATTGGCCAAAATTAAAAGATAGTGTCCTAGTTTTGCAAGTTTGTAAAGACAGTGTCCTAATTTTGCAAATTCATAAAATTATTGTCTCAATTTTGCAAGTCCGTAAAGATAGTGTCATAATTTTACAAACATTCATAAGGCATAAAAATGTTCTTTTAATAACCGCTTCAGAGAAGAGTTGGGAAAGTTGATTCGATCTCTAGTTGTTATTTCATTATATAATCAAAATCATAAATTAATTAACATATTAGAAATTATAATATCATTTATTTTTTTAAATAAACTTTTTAATATGTGAAAATTATCTTCAAGTTAATTATCTATGTAATTGTAGAAGTTGTTATTTATGGACACACTTCCGCTTAAATGAAATTTAGGCCAAATTTTATAAAATGTAGGTCACATAATGTCTGATTATGATATTCCCAGATAGCCACATTTTATAAAATTTTGCCTAAATTGGCCAAAATAAAAAGATAGTGTCCCGGTTTTGCTAGTTTATAAAGATATTGTCCCAATTTTGTAAATATGTAAAGAAAGTGTCCTAATTTTACAAATACCCTTAAGGTAGTGTTCTAAAATAACAATTTTTCCCTTATAATCAATATAGTTAACGGCAACGAAGAGTATTAATTGTTTATTTAAAAAATATTAATTGGTTAAAGTAATGTGTATCTTAAAATAATTATAAAGATGTTCATATATGAAATAATTTAATTCTAAAACATACACTCAATAGTAATATTTTATAATCAAAATATGTAGTACCACACTAAGGTTAATTATGTTTCTAATCTAACACAAATATTGTCTGAACCATGAATTGATATGTATACAAGAAATTATATCTTGTAATTTATCACTAAAGTAACTCGTATAGGCAAGGAAAAAATATTTTTAGGACATTGTCTTATGGGTATTTGTAAAATTAGGACACTATCGATTTGGGCTTACAAATTTAGTTAAGATATCTTTATGAGCTTATAAATTGGCCAAAATTAAAAGATAGTGTCCTAGTTTTGCAAGTTTGTAAAGACAGTGTCCTAATTTTGCAAATTCATAAAATTATTGTCTCAATTTTGTAAGTCTGTAAAGATAGTGTCCTAATTTTACAAACATCCATAAGGCAGTCGATCTCTAGTTGTTTTCTCGCATAAGTATTCAACTATCTTTAAATAGTAATTTATATAGATTCACTGGCCATCATCACTTACCAAAAATCCGTATTTGGAACACCAAGCCAAATAATTGGGTCAACAATTAAATTTTAAGTATCCAAATAATTAGCTTTAAATAAGCATAAGTAGGCAACTATCTTTAAATAGTAATTTATATAGATTCACTGACCATTATCACTTACCAAAAATTAGGGAATTAAATTAAATTTGACAATATTAACTTTTTTTAATAAATTTGAACATTAATTTATATTGAAAATGCAACCTAAAAAATTATGTTGACCATCATCCATGAACAAAAAATTGGAATGCAACCGTTTTCATTCGTTTATTTTTTCCTCAAGTAAATTAGGAGTACATATTATACGAAATTTATACACACCGACGTTAATTAATTTGATAATTCATTTTGTTACAATAGAATTAAGCACTCTTTATGGGTTCGACTAACATCCAAAAAGACTTCTTTTTTTTTCTTTTTTTTTTGTTAAATTAAAAATCACCTCGAGATTTGCCCAAATTATCAAATAAAGATTAAAAATCCGTTTGACTGCGAGTAAGGCAAATTCATCGAACAAAGAAAATTCCAAAAATTATCAACAAATTTAGTCCATAGACATTGAAAGAGAAAAATAACAAATATAAAAATGGTTCTCTTTGTTTTAATTGGTTAAAAAATGGATAAACAAAATTTATGCGATAATTTCGAATGCAATTTTAGTAGGAATACTGACATTAGATGATAAAGCAACATTTACGACCAAATTTTATGATTTTTAGAAGATAAAGCAACATTTACGGTTAGAATTTTTATTGTTAATTAATTCGATACCGAGAAAAGAATCCATGTAGAATAACAACGAATCTATCCGACAGAAAAATGCAAAATAACCATTAATCGCACGGAGAGATCAAAAGGATAAAAAACAACAAAAGGGATTGAGGTAATACACATCAAATATATTATTAATAATCGCACCGAGAGATCAAAAGGACAAAAAACAACAAAAGAGATTGAGGTACACATCAAATTAATATATTACCAAAAGAATCAAGATGAACTACAAACTTGCGACGATATTACACAATCCATCGGCTAAAAAATATATATTACAAAGGAGGAAGAACCTATACAATAACAACTAAAACAATACACGAATAGATGAAAAACACCGCCTATGATGGAGGAAAAACTTGGAGGAGCGTCCATAACAAAAGAACTCGAACCAAAAACATCAACGATCATTGCAAACGTAACGACGGGCAAACACAAAACATAGACCGAAAATACCGGTCGGATATGAGTGCAAGAAAATGAGTGGATGAGTGAATGAAAGAATGAGAAATGGAGAACAAATAAATAGATAAAATTGAGAAAAAATGGACGAACACGATCAAAATAAGAACAAAGAATGGCCAAGATCATTTTGCAATTAATGATCGAATGAGAGGGGGCCATTTTTGAGGTAGAGGAATTCTAAATATGACACATAGGATTTACTAACTTTTGCTATATAGAGTTTATGATATGATATGATACTTCATTTACCAACATTTAACTTAGTTGTTAATTTTTTTCAAAAAAAAAACGTTGATTTGGTTTGCTAATTATTTTTAATTTATTAAACATATGTGAAAAAAATATTTAATTTGATGTAAGTAGAATTTTCTTTTTTAAATATACTAGAGCAATACTTTAATTTGAAATAAATTTATATATTTTTTAAAAGAGTATATATAGAGTGAAATTGGTCAATACATGAATCATTAAAGTGTATTAGTTGTTTTCACTAAAAAATCTTAGTTTGTTTTGCTCATACCCTTCGTCGTTCATGTATAAATCATTTTCACTCTATACTTTGTCTTTTTAAAAAATGTGTTTGACACTTTTATTTAAGATTTTGAAAGAAATAATAATTTAGATTAAAAAAAATTGTATAAGCACTATATACAATTTTAATTTATTTATTAGTATAATGTATTTTTATTTTAAGTATATCTGAAAATAAATTAATAATTAATTATGATATATAAGACTATTTAAAATAAATTGGCGATATTTGAAAATAAATTATGGGTTGGGGGTACGTATATAAATTTTTAGTTAATTTAAACTTTACATTCAAATTTTAAATTTATTAAAAAAAAATTTCAATATATTTTAAAAAAAAAAGCAGAGACATAAAATGCTCTTATATTCATATCTTAATAATTGATTTTGAAATTTTTAAATACGGGTTAAATTTTTAAATTAAGAATAAAACATTTTTTAAATCTAAATTAATTTGAAGTAATTATTAGTAAGATTTGATATAAGATATGATGGAGATTATATAGGAATTTCTCTAACCATAGTTAATTTAGATAAGTTAATTTCAATCGACTTATGACACGTGTCAAAAATCTAGCTGTGTAACAGGAGATGTTACACCATTATGTTACAGGAGATCCCGTCCGAATAAGAGGGGTGTATTGGTTATAGAGTCTGTAGAATTTTTTTAGACTTATAAAGTCTGGGGGTATTCAATCTGGATTTTCAAAAGTCTTTAAAAATCCTGAGGTATTCAATACGGATTTTAAAAAGTCTTAAAAAATATTTAGGTATTCAATAGTCTATGGATTTTAATACTACAAGGATTTTCTTTGATTCTCTTCTAAAATATAAATAGATTTCACTCTCCAAAATCTCTTCAAATAACTAGAAATTTCTACGGATTTTAAAAAGTTTTCAAAAAATTTTAGGTATTCAACAGTTTATGGACTTTCTTTGATTCTCTTCCATTGGGATGTCAACGGGGCGGGGACGGGGGTCATTCCCCATCCCTGTCCCCGCGAAATAAATGGAGAAAATTTCCCCCCCATCCCCGCCTCGCTGGGGATCCCCGTCTCGAGGGGATTCTCTGTTCCCTGCGTAATTATTTTTTTATCTCAATTTTAAAATATAAAAAATATAAAATAATATTTAAATTAAAAAATTTAATCATATACAACAATTTACTTTAAGTTGGTGTAAAAAAAAAAACTAATTTAAACAATTTGAAAAATCTTTAATTCAAATATTTTTAATTAACATATATATTAAAGTGAAAATTATATAATTTGGAACTAGTAACATAGATGTAATTTTTAATAAATAAGAAATTATTAAATATTTATTTATAATTTACTTTTGAATTTAAATTATATATATATATATATATATATATATATTAATTATATAAAAAATAATGCAGCTCCTCGCGGGGAACGAGACGGGGATCTGATTAGGCGTGAAATTGTCATGATTCGTCACTCGAAATACCCTGATTTTGGCCGATTTTGTCGAGTATATGGAGTCAATTGAGCATTATTTATATACATTGATGAATTTGTCTCTTTAATGCTCGTAGGTGAATCGAGGGCGAAGAATGGAGTTCGTAGGACTTTGAATCGACTCAAACGAATGCCCGGATGAGAAGATATCGAAGGAATACGATTGGTGTTAGTGTTGAAGAAGAAAAGTACTACTTGGTGAAAATTTGGAAGCATTCGAGTAAACCACTCGAGCATTCGAGAAAAGTACTACTTGGTGAAAAGTACTACGTTGCTCGAGCGCCTAAAACATACAGAAAAGTTCGAGCGCTCGAGACCGCTCGAGCGTGTTGCTCGAGCGCCCTAAATCATGCAAAAGAATTCCACCACTCGAGCAGCTCGAGCGCGAGCGCTCGAGCACTTGTGTCATTCGAGCTATATGCTCGAGCGCGACCGCTCGAGCACCTCCAATTTTCGCGTTTTCAAAGGCGTTTTTCGGCCCATGAGTTCACGATTCGGCCCGTGGCTTATATATACTCGTCTAAAGCTCGTTTTTTAGGGGGACCACACATCACTTGATAGATTTTAGACTTTTAGAGTTCGTTTTTGGAGAGGAAGGAGAGAAGCAAGCTTTACGTTTATGTTTTTGAGGTTTTTGTTGCGAATTCATATTACGATCTTACTTTTTAGTTTCGTTTCTTTATATTTTTGTTCTTGAACACGTTAAGACTTCTTTTCTTGAGTTAATTTCAGTTTATTCTTTTATTTCGTTAAACCCTAGTTTATGTTTGATCTCTTCTTCGTCTTAATTATCATGTTCATGTTCGTTACTTATTTAATTGTTATTATTTACGTAACACCTATGTCTAGCTAAAACCCTTGCATGCTTGGGGTAGGATGAACTCGTAGAAGTAGGTTGTGGGTACGTAATTAGGATAACTTGTGACGTTAGGTTTTAATTCTCTTGATTAATGAATTCTTAAAATTAATCTTAACTTTACTTTTGAATTTCGTTCGAAAAGTCTTAGAGAGAGGACGACCGTATCACTCTTTAACAACGAGTAGACTTAACTAGAGGGTTTAGAAAGGGTTAATTCATCTACCGGTTTAGCGAAGGAGGACGACCGCATCACCTTATTTAAATTAGGGTCTCATTAATTAAGCACAATCTATTAACTTGTTAGTGGATTAGTAAAGTCGAGTGTTAGGGTAAAGTATTAGGGTTTAGAATCTTGAGCTTTCACCTTGCATTCTTTTACTTAGGTTATTTCTTGCGCGTCACGGTTATTTTGATTATTTACCTGCTCCGTTAGTATACGTAGGGATTCCTATCCTAAGCATCACCCTTTTATATTTGAGACAAAACCCTTAGATAATTAACTCATTTCTTTCTTTTGCAATAGCAGAGTAGAATAGTTTAGATTTAATAATTTTCAATCCCCAAACATACACTCATATTAACTACGACGCGTAGATCTTCAGGGATCTATTTGCATACACTCCATCCCTTGGGTTCGATAATACTTGGTCCCTGTACTTGTCAATACTACAGTGAACCCGTACTCTTGCGGGGAAGCTACTAGTAGAAGCTAGTATTTTCGATTCAAGTCAGGATCCCCCGGGGCTGGGAATACTATCCCGGTCCCCGCCTATGGGGCAACAAAAATTCTCCGTCCCTGTTTGCTTTGGGGATTCCCCATCCCGTTCGGGGCGGATCCCCACGGGGATCAAGATTCCCCGCCACGCTGTCAAATCTACTCTTTAAAAAATATAAATAAATTTTACTCTCCAA
This sequence comes from Ballota nigra, assembly GCA_947034835.1. Taxonomy (NCBI): domain Eukaryota; kingdom Viridiplantae; phylum Streptophyta; class Magnoliopsida; order Lamiales; family Lamiaceae; genus Ballota; species Ballota nigra. The sequence goes on from OX344729.1 coordinate 12,949,965, forward strand.
AATCTCTTCTAACAACCAGAAACTTCTAATGATGGCGAGGTATAACGGTGATGGAAATGAAGATGAGAATAATAATGTATTTTTTTAACTAACGTTTTTTTATTTTTTTCTAAACAATTTGGATAACTTTTTTGTATATACAAATGTGTTCCATATACATTTGCATCAATGGTTCCAGTGCCGGAGTCTATGGAAATCCATGTAAATCAATAAAAAAAGTGTATTCCACAATCTTGTAAAGTCTATAAAAATCCAAGTAAATCAATAAAAAAAGTCAGTCAAACTCTGCATGAAGTCTATGGATTTTCTAAATCCACAGACTTTTTAAAGTCTAAAAAAATCTAATAAAATTCCAATTGAATACACCCCTCTAAATCTACATAGAAAGAAAAGAGAAAATGGTAGCAAATAAACATAAAGTCTATGTCCTTCCATTCCCCGCACAAAGTCACATAAATCCAATGGTAGAATTCTCCAAAACCCTAGCGTCTAACCAACATCTCAAAGTCACATTTCTCATAACCACTAAAGCAAAAAAATCCATATCCAAAATTCCTACAAATACCTCCTCGGTCGATATCAAGTCAATCTCCGATGGATCGGAAGAGGTTCAAGAAGAACCCCAAAGCATGGCGGACTTATTTCGATGCCTTAGGGACGTCGTCTCGATGAACTTATCAGAGTTCATCGAGCAACAAGAGGGGACTCCGAGGCTTCTCGTTTACAACTCGGTGTTCCCATGGATGTTGGACATAGCTCACCAACACACTACAAAAAAAACTCTTATTTGCCGAGGGAATTTAAAGAGGGAAATGAAGCCCTCGACATTAAAGAGGGAATTTCCGAGAAAATATTTTGAACGAGGGAATTCACGAGGGTACAATTTCCCTCGCCTACAAAGAGGGAACTAGTGAGTAAAGTGTGGTCCCACGAGCATAAGACGAGGGATTTAATGAGGAAAACACCCTCTGCAAATTCACGAGGGATTTATCCCTCTTCCAGGTCTGACACGACCAGTTCACGAGGGAAATTTCTCTCACCAACTTTGGATTCCATTTCCCGAGGGAAATTTCCCTCTCCAACTTTGAGTTCCTCTTCACAAGGGTTTTCATTCCCTCACCATTTTAAACTATTTGTTAATTATCATGCATACATTTTCATATATATATATATATATATATATATATTAAGTGTATGTATATTTCATGCATGCATTTTCATATATATGTTAATTATATGACGTAGTATATGCTCGTGTATATATAATATCTATATACGTATATATATGTGCTTGCATGTAGATATATATAATTAACTTGTTTTTTTTACTTAAGTATTAATTGTTAATTTTATATATATACATTTGTGTATTATTATTAGATAATTAATTAGTAAAAATTAGTTAATTTTGATATAACACATACATGCATGAAGGTATAAGACCGATTAGTTAATTAATTTTTTAAGTAAATAGTTGTTATACTTGTGTAGTATTATAACTTAGATCATTAGTGGACATTAATTAAATAATTAATTTTGTTAATATATATATATATATATAGTTGATTAATATATATATATATATATATATATATATATATATATATAAGGAAATGAATTTGGTTTATTTTGATGAAAAGAATTATACATGTTGAGTGGAAGGAGTGGTGATCGATGATGAATAATAGTTGTTTGTTGTAGAATATGTACGATCGGCCATCCCAAAGGTTTCACCGACCCCAAGCCCTAGTGGAAGAAAGTATTTTCATCTGTATTTAACAAATACATGTTAGTAAATAGTGAAAAAGAATACAAAAATGTATTTATTTGATAGGTTTATTGAATTTTATAATAAAAAAAAGGCCAATATAAGTGTTTATATTGATACATAGTGAAAAAAATAATTGAAAAATTATTACAACTTTATTGAATATATTTTAATAAAACGATCAATATATGAGTACATATTGATATATGTTAGTAAATGGTGAAATAGAATATTAAAATATTTATTTTAAAACTTTATTGATTTTTTAAATTTAAAACGATCAGTATAAGTGTATATATTTAGACAGATTAGTAAATAGTGAAAACAAATTTAAAAATCACTTATTTATTTTACAATTTTATTAATTTTTTAAAATTAAAATGATCAATATGAGTGTATATATGAACACATATTAGTAAATAGTGAAAAAGAATGTAAAAAAAATTTATTTTAAATTTTTATTGATTTAAAAAAAATGATAAATACATGTGTATTAGTGTACACATATTAGTAAATAGTGAAAATAAAATTTAAAAAGTATTTATTTTAAAATTTTATTGATTTTTAAATAAAAAACGATCAATATATGTGTATATGTGTACACATATTAGTAAATAGTGAAAAAGAATTTAAAAAGAATTTATTTTAAAATTTTATAGATTTAAAAAAACGATCAATATATGTGTATATGTGTACACATATTAGTAAATAGTGAAAAAGAATTTAAAAAGTATTTATTTTAAAATTTTATTGATTTTTAAATAAAAACGATCAATATATGTGTATATATGTACACATATTAGTAAATAGTAAAAAAGAATTTAAAAAGTATTTATTTTAAAATTTTATTGATTTAAAAAAAATGATAAATATATGTGTATATGTGTACACATATTAGTAAGTAGTGAAAAAGAATTTAGGGTCCATAACAAATAGGTCCTAAATGGTACCTGTTATTGGTCTTTAGTTCTAAATGTTATAGAAAATACCAATTGGTTCAAAATAGACTTTTTTAACTAGCAACCCACCTACCACGCCCCCCCCCCCCCCCCCCCCCTCCCTCCCCAGCGTCTTTTAGCTTCTCCCCACCCCCACTTTGCGTGGCTGGGGAGTTTTGATTTGAAAGGGGTCTACATCACAGCTTTTTGGGTTGATTTCCCCACATTTCATCTAAAAAAATTATTTCCACATTTATTTGAAATCTGGGGAAATATTAGAGGGGGAAAATTAGGGCAATTTAGAACCGATTTCTTTGGGCGAATTCTTGGGCAAAAAATCTTCTCCATTTAGGGCGATTTAGGGCGCGATTACTACAAGCAAACAGTCTCTGCGTAGGGCGAGTCAAAGAGGTAAATGATTTCTCTCCCGTACTCGTTTTCTCCTTTTGAATACTCGTTTCTCTCCCATTTCTCCTATTTCAAGATGTTTTTTAGGTACTTTGATTTGGAGTTTATTTTGTTAAACATTAATTATTTTTCGACTTTCTGAGACTTACAAATTGAGAGATTCTACTATCTCTTTTAGATGCACGTTACTAGGTGGTTTGTTGATAATTCTGTTTTGTTTTTCTTTTCAAGATTATGTCAAAAGACAAGAGAAAGAGGAATAGTGACAATGGACGGTGCAGCAGGAGTGTAACAAGAGGTGGGATCTATATGTTAAAATATGTTATTGATCAGTTGTTGCTATTTTGTATTCCAATTTTTTCTAAAACTTAGTCTGTGCAAAAAATTAAAAATATTGCAATTATGATTATTGTCTTGAAAATTGGCCTCAGTAGTGGATCATTTATATTTGGGTTGTAAATTGTGCTTCAAGTTGAAAAACCCAGAATCTATTTTATTGCAATTATTATGCTTCAATTTGCTTCATTTTTTCATTCTTGGGTTTTCAGGTCTTGTAATTTAACATGCAGATTCCGTGTAATGTGATAATATTGCTACCATAATAGTCTTGAGCACTCGTGTCAAAATATTAAGATTTGTGGTATTTTTTATACATAAAAGTGAATATTGTGGATTATGCCATTAAAACCAAAAAAGCAATTTTTCTGGAATTTATTGTAAAAACATCATATAGTTATCTAATGTGTTTCTGGAATTTACTTCTTCTGTTGTATGTACTAAATCTTCATTTCCTATAGGCCTTTAACATGTATACTTGTTGATGTTTGAAGGTTCATGTAGCTCTAGAGGGATCACTGCAGACAGAAGGTTGACAAAAAGAGGTGATACTCTGTTTTTTTTTTTGTAGTCAAGATTATGATGTCCCCTTCCCTCAGTAGTAATCTATTTATTTTCAATTGTGACAGAGAGGAGGAGCGTGTATATGGATTATTCAGGTAATATTTTGTCAATTTTAAATGACTATGTACAAAATGAGATTGTGTGTTTATAGTGTTTTTATGTTTAATTACCATCCAATGTAGATAATGATAGCCCAACAGTTTCCAAAAGGCGCCGAACTCATAAACACCCTTGTCATTTGAAAAAGGAAGCGCCATTGAAAGAAGGTAGAATCATTTCATTGGCCTAGCATTTGTCCGTGTGTGTTCATATTTATGTATTCGTGATTATTTTTATAAGATTGATTTTTTGCTTTTATTACATGGGTCGTAGAAGTTATAAAGACGACGTGTTACCGGTCAAATTTGAGAACAGCGATAAAGGAGATAAACTCGCTTAAATTTGGTGATAAGCATTTGGAAGCAATCAAGATGACTCCATTCTGGTTTTTATTTGAGGCAATGTACACCAAAAGACATGAGAAGTTGATGAAACGGTGCCACAAGTATGAGAAAGACATAAGGACGATCATTCGTAGTTTCGATAAAGATTCGGGCTGCTTTGTTATTGGTGGTACTCATTTGCCACTGACGGCAATGGACGTAAAACTGATATTTGGTGTTGCTGGAGGTTGTAAATCGATCAGCATGAAAACAGAGGGGAAGATGGAATGGAATAAGATACCAGTTTGGGTTAAACGTTGCTTTAGGAGGCAACTAAGTAAACGCAATACCCAATTTATTGTGTACAAGACGCATATTCTGGAAAACATGAAAGAAGCTCTTGGCAGTCAAGACGAAAATAGTGTCAAGGACACTGCAAGACTGCTTCACTGTTATTTTATGGCATCGTTCCTCTCACCAAACCAGAATGCAGCAATATCGTGCTCCCTTACAGAATATTTGGAAGATTTTGAACAAATATCTAGCTATGATTGGAGTACCTTTATTGTGGATATGCTAAAATCCCAGATAAGAACGAGTGAAACAATGAAGTGTGGGGGTTGTGCAATTATGCTACCGGTGAGTGTGGAAATTTTAAATATTAAATACAATTCTGGTTATTTTTAAAAAAATTGTGTGTTCTTTGTAATATGCTAACAAATTACGTTTTGTTTTTGTATAGTTCTGGTTATGTGAGCATGTGGATATGGTGGAATCCATGGGGGACCGCTTTCCACGATTCCTAAAGTGGGATTTGTCGGAGGTTCATGATATCATGTCGAATGTGAAGTTGTCTGAAATTAAAAACGTACGTCTTTGGAACTTTCTTTTACTGTATTACGTAAATTCAATTTATTATTTTGGATAGTTTATGTATGTTTCATAATCAATAGGTTTGTGGGAAAAATTCGGAATCAACTCCGAGGGAGACGGGAATGTTCAAGGATCTTATGGAATTCAGAAAATCTGGGGTTGGAGGAGAACACGCCGGCTCCCCCGTCAAGACAGTCAGTCAAAATGTGTCCAAAGATTTTGAGGAAGATGCAGCCAGTATGGAACCAAACAGTGTAGAAAATAGTTTGGATGAAGCAGTGGGCAATGATGATTTAAAGAAACGTGCATCTATAGTGGAGGTAGAATCTGTTGAGGTGGGAATAGAAGATATTGTATTGGGTGAGATGAATGCAGGTGACAATGTCTTACGTACACCGCAGGGAGAACGTGCAGAGTCGGTATCAAGCCATAATGAGGGTTTCACTGACAGCCGGAAGTCTGTATCTTTCCTACTGCCAAGTTTCAGTTTGGGCATGACTCAAATTGATACTCCAGTCGGTGCAAAGAACGTGGTAGACACTGTTTTGAGAGAATTAGCAAAGGAAAAACTGGATTTTGACAATGAAGTTGTTGGTGAGGAAGCTGGACAGGACAATGTACAAACAACAACACTAGATTTTGACGTTCATGGTGTGGAGGACATTGCCAATGTGGAGAACGATGGAGTTGAGGGTGCAACAGAATGTGGGATTCAGATGGAAGTGGTGGAGAGCATGGCAAAGGTGGAGATCATGGCGAAAGAGTTGGAGGCTAATAAATTGAAATTTGAAGCAGAGCTGAGACTGAGGGATGAGAAGATTTCTCAGTTGCAATTTGAGAACGATGAGTTACAAAGACAGCTTGGAGAGATTATGGTTCCAACGGTGACACAAGTTTATTCTAATCCCATTAATATAGCGTGTATGGAAGCTATTGAGAGTCTGCACATTGTGCGAAAGGAGAATGAGGCTCTAAGAGAGAAGATTGAGTGTTTGAAGAAGGAATTGAATGGACGTGTAACAGAATTTGGGGGTAAACGAGTGGGGAATGAGCTTGTAGATGAGGAAACAAATTGTTCGAATGCAAATGGCGAGCCAAGTAAACCAAATGCTGACAACCTTGCAATAATCATGATAAGAGCACCGGAACCGTCTGAAATGGAGAATCTGGAGGGGGCATGTGTAGAAAACAGCTGCAGAAATTTGGAGGGCACGAAGTTAGCTCTTGAAAGTGCTCCAAGTGAGACGAGGGATATAATCGGGGATGCAATTGAAAAAACGCCGTGTGCGAAGGGGAAGGGAAAGAGGTCAGCAAGATATGTAACGCCGAGCACCCTTACAAAGCGCGTAAAGAGTAGAACAAATAATGATGACCGCAAAGGAGTTGTTATTTCGCCGCAGCTGCCCACAAACGAACTGGTCAAACAAAATGAAGGTGTTATTCAAATAGATGATAAGGATGATGAGGTGGGTGGAGAAAGACGAGTTGGGAAGAACTACACCTATAAGATCATAAAATCGTGCGTTGCATGGAAAAAGTCGTCTGAAAGAATAAAAGATGTCATCATTTATCTCCTGCACACTGAAGGGAAGGGGTACGTAAAATAATTTATTCTATTTTTTTAGTTGAAGGAGTGATATATTCGTATATGTTAGTTTGAGTTTCACATATAATTTTGGTCGAAAACAGACATGTGGTTTGGGATGGCAGCAATCTGTTGTCGGTTGTGACTGTTGGGCGAATATTGGATATTCTGCATCATGAAAGCATAGCAGATTCGGTAGGGCTGTTGTTTTTTAGATATTAAATTGATACTTTGAATCCATAATAAACACTATAATGTCTTTTGTTGGTATGATGTGTTAGGTCATAGATGCATGGGCAGATATTTTGCACCAAGTATACCGCGAGCATACTCCCCGTTCAAAGTATACAAAGGTGTTTACTTCTACTTGTTGGGTAAGAATTTTATATTTTATGTTTACGACAAGAGTTTGTATGTTTAGAAGGTTGGAAAATTAAGTATTATTTTGTGTGCTTTTTTTACTACAGCAACTGATTAAGAATGGTCGTACAAAAAACAAGATAGCTTTTGATGAGTTAATAGACAAATGTCTCGAGAAATGCATGGATATGGACTACTTGTTCTTTCCAGTACTTGTCAACAACCATTCGATGGGTCTTTCCGATCATTGGACACTTTTAACGCTGAACTTGCGAAAGAGTGAGTGGAAATTTTATAACTCAATGCGACCGAGAGAAGGTATAGTGGATCAACATTTGAAAGAATCAATGGTTGTGGTAAGCTTACTTTGAAATACCATCAGCTAATCCTTTCTTATATTTTTTGTAACAATCAATTGTAGTTTTACAGAGAAATTGGGCAGTACTAACTTTTCGTTGTATAGGTTAATTATGTTGATCGTAAAATGCGAGAGGTGTTCAAGAAAAATAGGCCTACTAACTCTTTCTTGAAAAGGCCATTGGTTAAACCTGTATCGGTAGATTGTTTGCAACAATGTGAAGATTCCGTTGACTGTGGTGTGGTTGTTTGTTGGCTGATAGAGAAGTTGATGATTCAGAAAACGCTACGAAAGGGTGTGTACAGCGAGAATTCAGCAGGTAATTTCCGCGCACGAATGGTACAATGGTTTATGGAACCAAATAATGTGAAAGTTTGAAACTTTGGGGCTGTAGTCTTTTGTTTTTCATATTATTTTTGGGCACTGTAGTAAGTTATGGAACAATGTATTTTGTGGATTGTAGTCTGTGTAACTTGTTAATGGGGCTGGTTAAGTATGTATTTTGGTAGTTGGGTTTCTATGATTGTCATTTTGAAAATATTCAATGTATTTTGGGACCTGTCATCTATGGAATGATAGGGTAGTATGTAGTAAGTGATGCATATGTATTTGGGAAATATTGTAAAGGATTCTGGATGTGGTTAATATTATTGGTGATCTTTTCTTAATGATTTGAGTTATGGATTGTTCAATTTTTTTTAAAAATGTCCATGCCAAATTTGCTTAGGTGACCTGAGGCAAAAAAAAAAAAAAAAAAAAAAAAAATACCCATACACTATGTATGTTGTTGGGCCGAAGCTAAGTTGATTGGACCCAAAAATATCGCATGGGTCCAAACTCTAAGGACCAAACTCTAAGGCCCACTATTTAGGACCTATTTGTTATGGAGCCATTATATGGGCCCAAACTCCAAAGCCCGCCATTCTCTCTTGTGCCTCACAAATATAAGCCCAATAATCCCATGTCATGGGCTGTGCATAAAAAAATAAAATATGCACAAGATCAAATATGCACAAGAATTATTATGTGTCCAAGCTCTAAGGCCCGTTATTCTTTAAATTATATGGGCCCAAACTCCAAAGCCCGCCATTCTCTCTTGTGCCTCGCAAATATAAGCCCAATAATCCCATGTCTTGTCTGTGCACAAAAAAATAAAATATGCACAAGAAATATTATGTGTCCAAGCTCTAAGGCCCGCTATTCTCTAAATTATATGGGCCCAAACTCCAAGGCCCGCCATTCTCTCTTGTGCCTCACAAATATAAGCCCAATAATCTCATGTCTTGGTCTGTGCACAAAAAAATAAAATATGCACAAGATAAAATATATGACGCGCTATTCTCTAAATATGAACAAACTCTAAGGCGCGCTGTTCTCTAAATTATATGGGCCAAACTCCAAGGCCCGCCATTCTCTCTTGTGCCTCACAAATATAAGCCCAATAATCTCATGTCTAGGTCTGTGCACAAAAAAATAAAATATGCACATGTAAAAATTTGCACTTGTGTTTTAGTGTTGTTTCTTTCAGCAGCAACAAGTATTTATGACCAAACCAAAAAAATCGCATGGGTCCAAACTCTAAGAACAAAACTCTAAGGCCCACTATTTAGGACCTATTTGTTATGGAGCCATTATATGGGCCCAAACTCCAAAGCCTGCCATTCTCTCTTGTGCCTCGCAAATATAAGCCCAATAATCCCATGTCTTGGTCTGTGCACAAAAATATAAAATATGCACACGATTAAATATGCACAAGAAATATTATGTGTCCAAGCTCTAAGGCCCGTTATTCTTTAAATTATATGGGCCCAAATTCCAAGGCCCGCCATTCTCTCTTGTGCCTCACAAATATAAGCCCAATAATCCCATGTTTTTGTCTGTGCACAAAAAAATAAAATATGCACAAATAAAATATATGGCGCGCTATTCTCTAAATTATATGGGCCAAAACTCCAAGGCCCGCCATTCTCTCTTGTGCCTCACAAATATATAGCCCGATAATCCCATGTCTAGGTCTGTGCACAACAAACTAAAATATGCACATGTCTAAATGGGCCTAAAAATTATATGTGCACAAGATAAAATATGCACAAGAGATATTATGTGTCCAAACTCTAAGGCCCGCTATTCTCTAAATTATATGGGCCCAAACTCCAAGGCCCGCCGTTCTCTCTTGTGCCCCACAAATATAAGCCCAATAATCTCATGTCTTGGTCTGTGCACAAAGAAATAAATATGCACAAGATAAAATATGCACACGAAATATTATGTGTCCAAACTCGAAGGCCCGCTATTCTCTAAATTAGATGGGCCCAAACTCTATGGGCCCAAACTATTATTATTGATATTTTTTTCTAACAAATGTGATTAGATAGTTCTTAATTTTTTTTAGGACCAGTAAGATTATAAAAAAAATGGTTTAACCCCCCTAAGTAAGATTTTTTTTTTTTGTGCAAATATTTATTTATAATGCACAAACTAAATTGTTGGGCCACATACTAATTTGGGCCCGAAAAACCAAACTATCTTCTAATTAAAACTAGGTGAACTTATTAATGTTTTTGTGTAGTTTATTATTAGAAGATAGTCCAAAAAAAATTGAAAATCCTCACATGTATTATTTATTGGGCCCCCAAACTAAGTTGGGCCAGATACCAATCCTAGCATTAATAATAGTGTTTCTAACAAACAAAATGTGATTTAAAGGGTTCTTAATGATATTTTTAAGACAAGTGAGATGTTAAGATGCTAAATTGATATAGATATTTGATAATAATTGTAATCCATGAAAAAATATATAGCCCAAACTCGAAGGACCATGACAAATTTATGTAACCCATGATACATATGAAATCCACGCATTTGCAGAAATAAATAAAAAAAAAACATGTCATTTTCCCCGTACGTTGGCCCAGATATCAAGCCAAACTACTATTCTTAATTATATCAAACAAATGTGATTAGAGAAGGTTCTTAATGATATGATAAATTATTATTGATATTTGATAAAACTTGTAACTCATGATACATATATAGCCCAAACTCAGAGGCCCATGATATACATAGCCCAATTATAGAGGCCCAACAACATAACAGTCCTGTTCAGAAAAAATAAATTTATGCACACATTCTGAAAAAATCCCAGTTCCAACTAACATTCCCCTGCAAGTCACTAAGTTACCGTTGGGGGCACAACTCAAATATAAGCTTATGACCGTTGAAACAGTAAACTAATCTTCTATATATACACCAAAACAATTGGACACAAAACACACACATAAATATTCAGCTACAAGAGGGGAATGATACCAAAAAAAACAAAAAAACAAATTACATTACAAAAAAGAGAGAGAATCCCAGCTTCGATCAACAAGTATGTCGCAAGGTAGCAATTATTCGCAGTCGGGAAAGTATCTAAAATACTCGAGATCAACTTGCAAAATATGCAAAGGGCCAGCATCCGTTATGGTCTCGGCATCTCCAAAAAACCCAGGCCGATTGTACTACGGCTGCATCCAACATGGATACTCCCATTGGTGTGACCCCATGGGATGGGAGGAACATCAAGGTGTGCATGAAGATGTCTCTAGTCATGAACGAATGAGCGTAGACTACACTGCAAGACAAGGAGCACGTAGGGGCAATACCACATACCAGATAACATTGGGTACTTTGTTGGTTGGAAATATGATAACAATTATTGCAATATGTGTGCTGTGTTTTTTAGTCTCAAAGGTAATTATGTATTAGTAGTTTTTTAGGCTTTATGTCATATGAGTGATCTGTTAGACTTTATGCAGTGTGTAATGGTCATATTAGTAGTGTATTATATTCCACCTTTTTCCATCCAATATTTGTGCAGTTTGTTTTTCTTTTTTTTTTTTTTTTTTTTTTTTGGCTTTCTCTACCAGTATACAACAAACACAGTGTGATACAAAATTAAAGCAGCAACCCTATATCATTGAAAATAAAAGGTAAAATGATGCTATACTGCCTTATACCACAACATTGGTCTACAAACATGTATGTCATCTTCTTAATGAAATGTTAAAATTCTGTAATTGAAGAGTGTAATAGTAGTATGTGCAAAAAATGGAACATCCCAACTGATTTTTTTCCTTTACAAAAAATGTGACAACACAAAAACATCACCCCCACAAAAAATAAACAAAACTTGGTACTACATATGATTAACCAAGTTTCATTGGACTGACAGTTGTCACATCAAAAGGTTGGAAAAAACGCAGAAAACACAAATGAAAACACCTGTAAAAAGAGTGCCTCGACGTTTTGTCTTGATCAAACGGCTCCCCCCATCCTGAGACAACATAATAAAACACACCAAATGTTAGATAGGTTATAGAAACTGATATATTATATAATGATGACTGTGAGCTACTAAAGTTAATCTCAAGAACTAGTAAAAAACAGTTTACCTATTCGTTTTGACACATCCAGGCTCGTGGTATCCCCTCTTGCCACAATGTCCACAAGGGGGAGATTTCTTCTTTGGGTACTCACCAACAGATGGGTGTCTGAGCTTTTTTGGACGACCTGGCCTTCGGTTGAGCAATGGAGGCAAAATCTTGTGTTGATCACAGACTAATTCGCATTCAAAACGAATTGTATCAGGGATGGGGTTGATGTTTGATGCGTAGCTTTTGATATAACTGCTGGTGTAGAAACAATCCTCCACGTAACTACGATAGTCACAGTTTTGCCTCATGATTACAGCGATGGCATGGGAACACGGGAAACCAGTCACCCTCCACTGATGACACGAACAAGTGTTATCTTTTAAATCAACAAGTGATGAAAGTTCGGACTGGACTTCGAACTGTCCACTTGGAGACAATGACACAACCCATGCTCTCCCCGTATCGTACATTACGTTCCAATCAATTTGCTTTTTATGTACCAAAGGAGAACTCCATTTTTGTGAAATTTCTCTTCTTTCAACATACCACCGCGCGATATTCTGCCGAATCCAGTCAATCATTTTTATGACGGGCAGCGATCGAGCTTCTAGAATCCAATTGTTGAAGGATTCAATGGCATTAGACGTCATCTCTCCATACCTTGCGATGTGGGTGGAATGTGCAACTGCCCACTTCTCATATGGGATTTGGGATAACCACTCTTCTGCCAACTTCCCACCAGCAAGTTTGAACACATTAATCTTCTGATTGAACAGACGCTCGTCTGGGGCGTATGCACATGCTTTAAACATCTCACACAAATCTCCACGTTGATCGTTGGACCATCCACTTGAGAACCGGGCCTTTAGGTTGCCCAACAGATGATATAAGCAATACATATGCTTAGGTTTGTCGAAAACAGCATCGAGAGCAGCCAAGAGACCACAATTCCTGTCGGAGACATAGCATATTTCTTTCTCATGCTTGACATTGTCATTTATCATGCGTATAAACCACTCCCAGTTGGATAAATTCTCAGCAGATACTAATGCAAATGCAACTGGGAACAACCCTATTTTTCAAGAGAAAAAATACAAATCATAAAACTGAAGATCTTGTCAATCAAACTCAATCTGAACACGTTAACACAACTTTACATAACCCAATATCCCCCCCCCCCCATAACTTCATTCTATCAATCAGAATCTAATTCAGTGCAAAATGGAGAAATACATCAAACACCTACAAGGCCTCGAAAAATAACACAGAGGGAAAATGCTTGAAAAATCCATGTTTATATTGACAAACTGCACTTATATGAGTAACAGGTTGCATGTTCTAACGTTATAAGCAAATAACCACTGATTTAATGCAAAAAAATGTACATTTTGTGGAGAATACAAAAAAAATAGAAAGGTATGTTATGTGATTCAATACATACTGCCAGAATAATAGAAATGCATGATGTACATTGAGTAAAAAAAGGATAGATCACTGCAGGAAACACACATGTAAAACCAAAAAGCACAAACCCAAAAAAACATGATACATGATTGAATTCATGCTGCCAAAAAATAGTGATTTCAGTGAGTAAAATGTTTGTAGGTTTTACCATTATTTTCCGTCTTTCGCTGTAGCGGCTAACAAGGTGCCCTTTGCACGACCCTTTAGAAATGTGCCATCGATGAAGAGCATAGGTCGGCAGCTTTTGAACCCTTCTCGACAGGCATTGAATGCGAAGAAGACACGTACGAAACGGTGTGTGCTAGGATCGCTTTCAAGAGAAACAATACTACCAGGGTTTGTGCGTCTAACAGCTTCACAATACCATCTTAGTTCATCGTATGAATCGTCGAATCGACCGTAAATATGATCTTTGGCTACCTCAATAGCACGCCAAGCTTTGTAGTAAGGTATCTCAAACCCATACTTGTTCCTAATCACTAGAGTTACGTCCTTCCCCACAATATCCGGATTGCTCTTAACGTCGGACATCATTAAATCTCCTAAAATCTTAGGACCAAGACGTTTGGTCTTATCCTTTAAAACTTTACCTATACATTTGTGAGTGAAATTTGCCTTATATATAACAAAATATTCAGACGCTTTACACAACTTAGCCCTTATAAACCATTCACAACCGCTCGTTGACTCACGACACACAACATATATATATTTATCGGTATTCTTCAAGAACATGAACCTAAACCCCATTTTAGCAGAGTACTTTCTTAATGAACATCTAAACTGACTACAACCACCAGTAAAAACTGCACCAACCCCACCCTTCATCAAATCAGCCCAATGGTCAGATAAGAATACACCCTTAATCAGTGGTGGGGATACATCGTAAGAAGGCATACTAAGCACACCAGCAAATTCACAAACTTCTCCAGAATCTAAACGACATGGGATATTGTTATCAGAAGCAAATGGATGAGGCGATTGAACAGGGATATTATACGAAAGAAGGGAATTTTCGACATGGGTAATGGGGCCAATCTTGCTCAACTGAGCTGAGATTAGTTTGGATGATGATTGATTGCACACAATTGAAAAATTGGTCAAGTCATTATCTGATTCCACACTACAATTTAAGAAATTACCAACCGAGCAAGAAAATGAAAAATTACAGGAATATAGTTCATTCCACTGTGCCCTAACCTGAGATTGCAAGCTCAAAAACGAGTCGTGTGCGTGAATGTTGAATAATTTGCACTCCCCCTTGAAATTCACAGCAAGGACAACTCGATTATTCACCCCATTCTCCATTATCGAAATATTGGGATTGAAATAGGGCTCGAGGAAAGGACTCACAGCAGCTCGAACAAATACACCAGTCGTGTACGCTATAGTCTCCCAACCTTGCTCACATCTTTGATTTAGTAATATAATTTGAAATTTGAATTTTAATTGACCATTTCTCAGAAGTGATTTGATGGATTCCATCACCTAGACACGGTATGTGCGGCGAAGAGGAATATGAGCTGAGAGAAAGGGGGTAGGGAGCAGGCAACGTGGGGGAGGGTGGGTTTGAGCTGAGAGAATAGAAATTTTGACTAGTGGGCCCCTCTTTTTGAACTAAAAGGTTATTTAGAAAAGTTTTTGAACCAAAGGTTAATATAACAACTAATGTTGAACCTATTAGTAATAATTTCGTTTACAATTAAGATGAATCTTGAATATTTTTCCTGAATTTGGCGAAGAGCCATCGATCACTTGGTGTTTTTATGAAGAAAATGTGTGAGTTTCTGAACAGAGTATAGCATGGGAATTAAAAGCTAACATTGGAAATTATCAAAAGATTTGAGCACTTGTATTCAATAGAGGAGGGAAGGCAGCTATATATGCAAGAGTTATAGAGGCCAGAAAAGAGAGAATGCATTAACTAAATAATTGATAACTCTGCTCATCTTAACAAACTGAGCAGCTAACAAATAGAAACTAACCAACTAACAGTAAGTTGTGAATTCTCCCTGCCTTACCTATATATAGGTCTGAATAAAAAAACAATAAGGCCAAAAATAAGAAGTGCTATCTTTGATTCGCAACTTGTATCTCAAATACATCTCAATTAATCTTCCATATTACTCTTCTCTACTCCTACAATATTTCCTTGTACTTGTATTAATTTTGAAACGTTAAGAAACGAGTTTTAAAATATTAGGCACGATATCCATAAATCCTTTAATTTGTTGGTTAGTTTTCAGGTTTGTTAGCCAACTGTTAAGTTTAATTAACATGTTAAAATTAGTGGTTATTATTTAACATATTTACTTTCTCGGCCTCTATAACTCTTTTCCAATGTTCTTGTACAATGTGATCATCACAAGTGTATGTTGGTGCAGAATCGCATTGATCTATTTTTTTAATAGATGCCACTATTTAATTTAGTAGTTGAGTCCTTTTCTATCTGCTTATAGCAACCCGTTTCTTATGGGCATCTTGCGAGGAGTATTCATGAGCTACCAACCGCATCATATCAAGTATTTAGCCGTTTCCTCTTCTTTCTTGTTTAATTAATGCATAGCTTTCTTCCTTGTTAAATAAGTTATTTTTCTATTAAAAAAGTTCATAGAGGCAGTTGGTGCACCATGTATTTCCAAAGCCTGTTGTGTATAACTCTTTTGACCCGTCTTTAGCCCCATCACTTTTAATGGTATGTTTTTCATAGCGAATATTCTCTATTTTTTCAGTTCTATTCATAAAACTAACAGTTATGGCTGGAACAAATTTATGGAGCTTTTGTTTTACTAATTATTTGGTTAATTCTTGCAAAGAAGTAGCTTCTCAATTTTTTCTGTCTGATGCCTGGATGGTGGTCTGCCTTTTTTTATTTATTCATATAAGCTATTAGAATGGCAAAAAATTAATGTATTCTGCTGGTTGAAAATTATTGTTTGAGGATGGTTTTGAAGTTCAGATGATTACAATGATGGGGACTACGGGCTCAAGAAACATAAAGAAAAGATAGAAGTACAGTTGGTTTCTCTTATGACTCAAGAACATGTTTGTCTATGAACCATTGGAAATGCTTTGAAATAATGGGAATTTATTCTTGTGATAGTTGAATAGTTCAGTTTTGCGGATGGGACTTCGTGATTCATAGATTTCTAGTATTTTGACTTGGGCAATCACCATTTTTGAACCGTGGTTGGTTTTAGAATCATCCAGTAAAATTTTGTTGAATTTAATGTTCTTAGTTTAAAGAACAAAATTCAAACTTTAAAAAACTCACTAATTTAATTAATTGAAATAGGGGAATATTAACAACAGAGAAATTGAGAGGAAAGGATTCGCACCACTTTCTGGAGGGTTAACATTTCTGGTAATTTTTTATTCGAAAAAAAAACATTTATGATAATTTCATGCCAAAAAGATAGTTGAGTAGTTGGTCATCCTATTTTTTTTTTTTTGGAAGAATAGTAGTATTGCCCCTCTACTTTACCCTAAAAACACTTGTTCGACAATTTTTTTTTAATAATTGTCGTTTATTCAAAACATACGTTACGAACATTATTTAGTTTTTAGTCATTTTTGTGGGGATGAACTGAAACTTTGGATGGTGAATTGAACCGTGAGATAAACAATTAAATTTTGGGGATGAAAATATGCGTACATTGAATAAAATTTATCTAGCTCAGTTGGGTATTTGACAAATTCTATTATAAAAGTGAGGGTATTATGTGAATGATATTCACAGTAGAACTTGTTTTAAAGGTATTAGTGAATTTCAATAAAGGTGTCAATGAATTGCACTAAAGGTATCAACTCCGAAGGGCATGCGTTGTTTTAATTAAAGATATCAGTGAGTTTCAATGTAAAGTTTTAATAAATATTGTTTATGGTAATAATTACTGTAAGTATCATTCACATAATACTTTGTCATTATAAAATTATCTTGGGTTCTATATATCATTGTATTTTTTTATATAGAAAAATTAAGGGAAATTGTCTTTCAAGTCCATTATTTTATCAAAACTTGCTTAGCACTTGTGTCCCAAAAAAAATTACTCTACACTCAATCTGCATTGTATATTGTCCATAATGCCCTTACTTTTTATTTTATTAATAAATCTCAATAAACCTCATTCTCTCACCTCACTATATAATTACACACCTTCTCTCTCCCACTATTTAATAATATTTTACCCATTATATTAACACCCCATCCCCAATTTGATTCCCACGCAACACTCAGCAACAGAGAGAGAGAGGGAAAAAACTCTGGAAGCCAAGGGAGAGAGAGAAAAAAATCTGAAGTCTCCTTCGCCAATTCCGGTACACGGTTTTTGAAGCCCATGGAAGTTACCGGCGTCGCCCATGGAAGCTCGGCGCAGTGGAGTCGCCGCCTAGATACGAGGCTAGGTGTTTCTTCGATCCATTTCCTTGTACCCAGGGAGCGCCGCCGCCTCTCCTCCAATTTGCTGCCGATCGTTGCACAGGGGGCGGCGATTCAAGGTTGTGGCCTCTTCATTCACAGGAGATTAATTGCTTCCGTCATATGTAGATTCAGTGTTCACTGTTCTTCCCGAAGGTATCTAGTGCATTTTTTTTCAATTAAATTTGTAGATCTTGAGAAGCAGGAATCATAGGTTTTTTTGGATTTTGCCTTTTGGTGGTATAGTGTTGATGATTCTGTTATGTTTTGAACTTATAGGCAAATTGTAACTGCACTTAATAATAAATTTTTTGAACTTTTTATTTGTTATGTTGAACTTTTTAAGAAAATATTTGAACTTAACGTTAATTTTTTGAACTTTTTAATTGTTAGGTTGAACTTTTTAAGGAAATATTTTCAATTACGTTGAATGTGATGATTATAATGTTGAACTGAAATTCTTCGCTGGTCAATATTTTTTTTTAGATAATGTGATTTATTATGATAATATTAGTTAATTTGTCAATAAGAATGTTGGAAGATTATGAATACGAGAACGTATGTTTTGGGGATATAGAGTATAAATGATGGGGAAATATTTTCAATAACATTTTTGCACTTACGAAATATTTGTACGGTTAATTTTCTCTAACACTTTTTTTGTATGTTCAATGTTGAACTTAAATTTGCAATTTATTTTTTGATTTGAGATGGTGAAGATAATGTTGAAGTTAAAGACTAAGTAGAATTTTTATGTAAGTGCGGGAATATGAGTTTGAATTCAGAGTGTGAATTCAGGTGGGATATGAATTCAAAAAAAAGTGACATAAAATCCAAAAAAGAAAAATGGAGGCTACTTTTGTTTTAAGGGCATTAATAGAATTTGTAATGTCATTCATGTAATAATATATCAACTTTTATAGTTGAAAATAATTATTTAAAAAGGTATATGTGCTAAACAATTTTACCCAAACTTTTGCACTCCAAAGCAAATTACCCAAAAATTAATGTTTAAAAGATACTTCCTCCATCCCCAAATAAGTTTTCCACTTTGTTTTAGGACCATCCCATAATAAGGTTCTCATTTCATAAGTGTTAAAAACAACATTTCACTATATATAATCTTTAACCTTTAAATAGTACTCCCCCGCCCCATAAGAATTTCCACACTGGTCTAATTTAGATGTCCCACAAAAATTTGTATACTATTATAGTAGGAAACTTTGATTTGCATACATACATTCACAAACATATATACACACTAGTGTGTATCCCGCGAATTTCGCGGACTGAAAAAAAAATGTTATTTTTATTTTTAAATTATAAATATAAATATTTTTTATTTTAAATATCTTGTAATTTCGATATAATATTAACGTCAATTCGAATTATTTAAAAAATATTCAATTCTCTCCTAAACATTTCATGTATACATGTATTTTGAAAAAAATATATTAAAAAAATCAAACTTTAAAAAAAAATTGCTAACTTTCAGTATCATAGTATTATACATGGTAAGATATTGTATATAATGACAAGATTTTTTTGGAAATAATATGTTATTCCGGTGACAATATCTTATGGGTAGTAACATTTTGTCAATTTTTTTTAATGTTATAATCTATTATTCATGGTAAGATATGGTATTGGATGACAAGATTATTTGAGAATCTTGCCATCTTTTACGTGACAATATCTTTTGCAAAATATTTCAATATCCTCTTAGAAAATTAGCATATATAAATATTTTGTAAAAATATTTATTCCAAAAATATCTATTATTGTATTATACATGGTAAGATATTACATTTCATGGCAAGATTTTTTGGGAATAATATGCTATTACAGTGACAATGTCTTTTGGATAGTAAAATTTTGTCCAAAAAAATAATAATGTTACAATCTATTATCCATGGTGAGATATGGTATTGGATGACAAGATTCTTTGAGAATCTTGCCATCTTTTATGTGACAATATCTTTTGCAAAATATTTCAATATCCTCTTACAAAAATTAGCATATATAAATATTTTGTAAAAATATATTCTAAAAATTTTTAAGTAAGAAAATCGTTGAACTGTGGAAAAAATATTTGTTTTACATCTTAGAGGACATGGCGGCAGCGCTGAGACTGTTCAATGGAGGATGACAAAAAAAAAGACGAGAAGATAAAAAAACCTAAGACCAAGAAAAATACTATAAAAAAATAATATCATACTTTCGGTTCAAGGCCGTGGTATCCGATGCGGTTTGGGGCGGCGGGAGTAGAGCAGCGAGGTGACGCTTACATACCTTGCGCGACGCTGGGTTAGGCGGAGGAACGACTTAATACACAGAGAAAACTTAATATCGAAGATAATTTTGCAAAAAAATGTTAATTAAAAAAACTCCAACCTTTGGAAGATTCTGAGAATGAAGCAGCGTGTGCAGAGAATAAGATTGAGGTGGAGTCATGGCAGGCAGCGGCAAGGAAGCCAACACCGTAAGGGCGTTAGGAAATGAAAAAATTGAGAAAATGAACTGTGAGATGAGTAAAAATGAAAAGACAAAAATAATAGAGAAAGTTTTAACCTGATATTCACGGCTGGTCCGCGCTATTGGAGAGGGGGCAGAAGCGGCGCTATGAAAAAGATCGAAGAGGAGTACGGCGGTGTGAAAGAGGTCAAAAGGGAGAGAGAGACGGCTTATGGATGAATGAAAATGATAAATACTTATAATAACCCTAGTTACAAATTAATGGTTTAAATGTAATAATATAAAATGAATGGTTGAGATCAAAACTTAAACCAACTTTTATTGAGAGCACATTATTTTGAAATGGAGAGATTTGTGACATGCCACCTCATCCTTAGAATAAGGTGGTGTTGACACATCACATTTGAGATGTTTGAAAATATATTATAATAAGATATTTACCCAAATATCACTACTTTATTTAAAAATCACATATTTTTTAAAAAAATGTGCAAACACTAGAATTTTAAACATATGTAATAAAATTTGTCTACCTTAATTTGTTCGTGTTTTCCAAATTATATATAAATGTCTTTGGGTTTATACCTTAACATTGTACTCCCTCATTTCCACTATAAGTTTCCTACTTACTTTTCTAAAATGTTCCACTATAAATTTTATATTCCATAAAAAATATTAAATAATACTCTATATATTAATAAAAAATACATCTTTAAACAATCGTTATTTACTTTTTCACAACTCCCCATAACTTTGTACAAAACTCTACATATGACCCACCATATATTAGTAAACAATACACTTTCTTAAACAAATAAAAAAAAAAGAGAAAACTTATATCGAGATGGAAAGAGTATTTTTCTTTTGTATAAGGAAAAATTAATGCTAAATAAAGTATTAATAATTTTCAAATAAAAATTTTATTTTTATAAGGAAAAATTAATTCTTAAAAAATAAAATGAACATATAATAAATTTCAAATAATTTTTTATAGCTAAATTGGTGGGTGCTTATAAATTTTATTATAGACGTCTAGGTTCGAATCTTAATATTGCATTTTATTTTTGAGTTATTTTAATATTTTATTTAATTTCGTTGCCATATGTGCACAACAATGATGAATATGACATTTGTCATTCAATGATTACCATCCACAATCATTTTATTTAAATGATTACCATTCACAATTTATTTGAATGACAAATGATGACGAAATTCTAATGTTGCGAAAAATCCTATTATAGAATTTACATCATCAAGTGACATATAATTATTAATCGTCACTATATATAAATATTGGTGACAAAATAATATGTTACTAATTATTCCAAACAATTAATGACTATATATAAAATCGTCACAAAAATATTATATTCAACGACGAATATGATCATCACTAATTACAATAAACATCGTCACCAAATAATATTTTGACGAAATAAGTGTGTCACTAGTTATTTTGAATAAATGGTGACAAATTATATCATCGTCATAAAAATATTATTTTTTATAACATTACATATCGTCGCTAATTATTATGAACATCGTCACCGAAGTTTATTGCGACAATTTGTTAGTTATCGTCATGGAATTTACAAAATAGTGACGAAAAAATAAAGTATTGGTGACAAAAATTTAGTTTGTCACAATTTCTAGTTTTTAAGAGACGAAAATAAAATTTGTCACTTTTAATAACTAATTGTAATGATTTTTGTATCGTTGCGAAAAATTCGTCATGTAAAGCGTGATTTCTTGTAGTTAAAATGTTCTAATCATGTTGTCACCTTCATTCCTCAACCTACAAGCATTGCCTACGAAATTAATTAGTCTGTGAAATGAAATTTATAGGGCATTAATTACCTACAAGCAATTTGTCTAAAAAAATTTACTCACATATATTTTGCCTACGAAAATTCCGCAGACAAATTTCTTTGTAGGTAGAGAATGGAAATACATATATAGTTAGAAACTTTTGTAGGTAATTTCGCAGGTAATCCACACTACGTAATTTTTTTGTTAGAAATTCCGTAAGGGTTCATTGCAAAAAAAATTACAAAATTTAGCGTCTTTATCAATTATAACATGAATTTTTTTTAAGTTTGCAATTCGATACACGAACTAATTTACTATTGTAAGTCAATACGTAGTATAAATTTTCAGCGATATTTACGCTTACGTGGCAGTCGGAGCCGGATAAGAAAGACACATCTGACTTGAAGCAAACTACACTAGCTTTTACTAGTAGCTTCCCCGCAAGAGTACGGGTTCACAGTAGTATGGGCAAGTATAGGGACCAAGTATTATCGAACCCAAGGGAAAGTGTGTATGCGAATAGATCCCTGAAGATCTACGCGTCGTAGTTAATATGAGTGTATTGTTTTTGGATTTTTTGGAAAGAGTAATTAAACTAAACTAAAATTATCCTACGAATGCAAAAGGAAAATTAAACGAAATAACAAAAGGTGTGTTTTCAAATATGAGATGGTGATGCTTAAGATAGAAATCCCTACGTTTACTAACGGAGCAGGTACATAATCAAAATAACTGTGACACACAAGAAATAACCTAAGTCTAAGAATGCAAGGTGAAAGCTCAAGATTCTAAACCCTAATACTTTACCCTAACACTCGACTTCACGAATCTACTAACGAGTTACTAGATTGTGCTTAATTAATGAGACCCTAATTTACTAAGGTGATGCGGTCGTCCTCCTTCGCTAAACTGGTAGATGAATTAACCCTTCCTAAACCCTCTCGTTAAGTCTACTCGTTGTTAAAGAGTGATACGGTCGTCCTCTCTCTAACACCTTTCGAACGAAATTCAAGAGCGAAGTCTAGATTAATTTTAAGAATTCATTAACCAAGAGAATTAAAACCTAACGTCACAAGTTACTCTAATTACGTACCCACAATCTACTTCTACGAGTTCATCCTACCCTAAGCATGCAAGGGTTTTAGCTAGACATAGATTTAACGTAAACAATAACAATTAGACAAGTTACGAACATGAACATGATAATTAAAACGAAGAAAAGATCGAACATAAACTGGGGTTTTAAGATATAAAAGAATACTGAAATTAATTGACAAAACGAGGTCTCAACGTATTAAAGAACAAAAGATATTAAGAAACGAAACTAAAACGTGAAATCGTAATGTAAATTCGTAAGCAAAAACCTCAAAAACGTAAAATTAAACTTGCTCGTCTCTTCTCTTCCTTCTCTCTCTAAAAATTCTCTGTAAAAGTGATGTAGTGTGTTCCGGAATCCTTCAAAACGTGTTTGGAAGAGATATATATAGGCAACGGGCCGATTCGTGAACTCGTGGGCCGAAAAACGTAAGTTGGAGAAAATGCCTTGGAAGCGCTCGAGCAGACCCGCTCGAGCGGGTCGCTCGAGCTATGGTGGTCGAACGGATCAGGTGCTCGAGCGGGGCGCTCGAGCTCTTTTGGTCGAGCGATTCTGGTGCTCGAGCGGGGCGCTCGAGCTACCTCCCTCGAGCGGCCCAAACGTTCTGTATGTTTTTAGGCGCTCGATCTACTTCACTCGAGCGGGGCGCTCGAGTGACGATACTCGAATGGGTCTTCCTTCCTTTGCAACTAACACTTTTCTTCACACGTACTAATACCAATCGTATTTCTTCGATATCTTCTCATCCGGGCATCCGTTTGAGTCGATTCAAAGTCCTACGAACTCCGTTTTTCGTCCTCGATTCACCTATGAGTATCAAAGAGACAAATTCATCAATGTATAGAAATAGTACTCATTTGGCTCTAAAAACTCAATAAATTCGACCAAAACTAGGGCGTTTCTAGCTACGAATCATGACAATTTCACGCCTAATCAACCCCCCCAAACTTACCATATTGCTTGTCCCCAAGCAATGAAATAATAAGTCAAGTGAAATTGTTAGGGATGAGTAAAAAAATCAATCATGTAAGCTAATGAACTCAAGCTTCAAAAGTCAATCACCTGTATACTCACTCACTTTCTTTTATCATACTCATGCAACAGTAACAAGAAACACCAAGATCAAGCATGGATGTGCACTCAACGATGTGTTTCGCTCCCTCACAAGTGTATAACAATGATCAAGGGACTCACTCAAACAATCAATCACACAAATTGGCAGCCATAGGCTTGTAAGTGCTCTTAACTTCGACCGTACTCTAGAAATTAATGCCGAATTAAAAAGGACTTTTCTCAAGGTTGTAATGTAGGCTCTTTGGACAGGTGGGATAACAATATAGGGTAAAGTGACTAACATGAATGGAGAATAAAAAATCAAACTTTGGCACTTCGAGATTAGGAACAGAATACTTCAAACATGTTCAATCAACACCCTTTCAATTCCAATTCTCAATACTTCAAATTTTTTCTTTCTCACTCCTTCACTTCTTTTTTCAATCACTTCACTTTTTTTTTTTTCGCACAAACACATGAGCTCAATTTTTCTTTTGCTCATTTTCAATTTTTTTTCTCTTTTTCCCACATCTCATAGCTTCATCACTCCTTCTTCTCATATTCACTCAACAAACAACCTTTTCCTTTTTCAACTCAATTCACTCCCTTCACATTCACACTTTTCTATTCTCCACTCAAATTGGGACAAAAAGGCTTAGAAATTGGAATAGTGTTCATATGTGCTAGCAAATAAAATAGGCTTTAGGCTCAAAGGGGCTAACAAGGGACGAATGTCAATGGTAAGGAAAATTTTTGGCTAAGTGACTCAATAAAATCAAAGATGGCCTAAGATCCTATTCGGCATATCAAACTAGACACAATCAAGAAGCAAGAGCACACACAAGTTCTAGCATCCTCTAAGGTGACGATCCACTCACAAACGAAGAGATTGATTCATGTATCAAAATCTCATAAGGCTCAAATCTCACGGCTTTCACATCCATGCTAGTCTAGTGCATTCTCACAATCATCACACAAGCACTCAAAAGGAAAATTTGTAAGCATACGGGTTCTCTCTCAAATCAACTCTAACTCAATACTCACACAATAAAACTCCTAACTCAACCTCACAACTCAACTCTACTCATCAAATCATACTCAAAGATAGCAATCAACAAGCATAAGATGGTTGATAGGCATGAAATATGCAATAGCGAGTCAAATCAAAATCACCCCAAGGAGTATCTCAACAAACCAATAATCAATCAAACTCAACTCAAAGATAAGGGCGTGCATGCATGTGCAATGTAACAAAAAACATAAAAAAAACTCCACCCCCCCAAACTTCGACCTTGCTAGAGGTCTAAGTTTGGGGCTGTGGGTTACCTCAACCAAACAATTCAGTTTCTCTCAATAGCTTTGCACACTCCCTTGTCTCAAGTTGGTTCCTTCAATCTGAATAACTCCATGATACCTTTACTCCTTTAGAGACAAGCCTACAAAATACAACTCTCAAGTACGAGGTTAAACATACGACTCAAAATAACTCCCTAATAACTAAAAAAACTCAAAGCAAATAAAAAAAATATAATGGGTTGCCTCCCATTCAGCGCTATTTTTAAGGTCCTCATGCCGGACCGAGCTCAAAAGAGCTTATGGGACATCATACTCAAAAATACCTCCCTCACTCTCATAAGAGTGGTGCTTGCATGTCTTTCCTTGGTGCCCCACCATCATGAGCCCTTTTGCTTCCTTCTCCACCTCAAGTGGTATAGGTCTCAACTCCTTCTTTCCTTTATCTGGAGGAGTCTTACTAAACAATTTCTTGAGTTTGGACTTTTTCTTCTTAACTCCTCCTTTTCCTTCTAACTGGACCACGTCTACTTTCTTCATCTCTTCATCCTTCAACTTCTTCACTTTATCCCTATCAGAATAATCAAGATCATAATGCCCATGGGTTAAATAATCAAGTGAAGGACTAACAAAATCATTTATATGAGAAGGATTAGGGATAGGAGGTGTGTCTTTAACACTAGGATCAATGGCATCCATGCAATACAAACTCTCATCCTCCTTCGGGTGCTTCATGGCTTCATATAGGGAAATCTTCACTTCTTGATCATCAACCTTCAATGTAATCTTCCCATTTGCCACGTCTAGCACCATCCCCGCCGTCGCCAAGAACGGTCTTCCCAAGATCAGGGGCACGCGCTCATCTTCCTCCATCTCCAGGACCACGAAATCGGCTGGAAAAATGTGATCTCCAACTCTCACGAGGACGTCTTCAACCATACCTTGAGGTCTCGTGATAGACCGGTCGACAAGTTGAAGCGTCATCATTGTGGGTTGAAGTTCACCACCTTCAAACTTCTTGAAAAGCGACAACGGCATCAAATTAATGCTCGCTCTGAGGTCGCACAACGCTCCCTTCTTGATCCCGTTCCCGATATCACAAAGAATCGTGAAGCTCCCGGGATCCTTCAGCTTCGGTGGAAGCGCCTTGTGCACTAATGCACTCACCTCTTGGTTTAGCTGAACCAACTTCGGCTCATCCACTCGCCGTCTTTTCGCAATCAAGTCCTTCAGAAACTTTGCATAATGCGGCATCTGTTCCAAAGCATCATAAAAAGGAATGTTAATGTGAAGTTGTTTAAAAACATCAAGAAATTTTGCAAATTTTTCGTCAAGCTTCTTTTTCATGAAGCGCTGTGGATATGGGACGGGTATCACAGATTTGGGTACCCCCCATTCATCTCTTTCTGTTTCTTTCACTTTATCCCTTGCTTCCTTTGCCTTCTTCCACTTAGGAACTCTCTCAATCTCCTTACTTTCCTTGCCCTTCTGGGGCTCATCCATATCTTCATGTTTCTCAATCCCTTCACTTTCAATCCCCTTCTCAACTTAGGGCGTCTCAGAATCAGCAGGCATCTGAGGACCTTCATAGTTGGTTCCACTTCTAAGCTGGATCGCCTTGCAATGCTCTTTCGGGTTCCCCTCCGGCATGGAAGGATATTTTCCCGGCTCTCTATTCACCATCTTTGCAATCTGGCTCATCTGGAACTCTATAGAAGTGAACCTTCGATTGTTCTCTTGTTGAGTTCTAGTCTACTCAACGTTCATCTTCTGGAGGTCTTGATCACGTTGATCACCCTTCTTATGCAACTCCTTCACATCGTACTCCAAGGATGACAACCTCTTACTTCCTTCCTCCACCTTCTGAAGGATAGCTCTCAACATCTCCTCGGTTGATGCACCGCCTTCTCCACCAGGAGGCTTTGAACCTGGATCAACACCTGCAGGAACAGTAATACAAGCTTTTGGGTTAGCATAAGAAAAGGTCTCATTCTTCCTCCATGTGTTTTGAGGAGGCTGCTGGCCTCCTTGAACTCCTTGTGTGTTCCTCCATTGATTTTGAGGCGGCTGAGGGCCTGGAGGTACAAATGGCTGACCATAAGAAGGTCTTCCAAACTGATTTTCACCTTGGTAGCCATTCTGATTGTAATACGGACCTCCCATGTAATTGGCTACCTCTTGCTGCCCACTTGGTTGGTCTACTCTCTCATTCTCTACTGCATGCTCTCCAACCAAATTCTTCCCCAACTCGAGGTTGTTGATCTTCTCCATCATGGCCATCAATAGTCTTCTCGTTCCTTCACCTTCTTCAACCTGATGCACTCTCTGGAAGTCTGCATCTCCATTCCAAGCCCCGGCATTCGTGACAATGTTATCCACGATCTCTCTACACCTCTCTATGCCTTGATTGAGGAATGCTCCGCCCGCACAGGCATCTAAATGGTCTTGCCCCGCCTTGTTGGCACCGCTGTAGAAGAATGCCATAATATCTCCCTCATTGTACCCGTGCTGCGGGCACTCTATCAGCATGTTTGAGTATCTCTCTCACGCTTGGCGTAAATCCTCTCCAGACTTCTGGCGAAAGGACGAGATCTCAATTCTAGCCTTGATCGTCCTAGATGGAGGGTAGAATCGCTCGAGGAACAGACGCTCGATCTCGGCCCAAGTGGTAATACCTCCCCGCGGGAGCGTATTATCGTACCACTCTTTGGCTATTCCCGTCAATGAGAATGGGAACAGCCTAAGCCTCTTGGCATCTTCAGACATGTCATTGTAATTGAAAGTAGATGCTATCATGAGAAAACTCCTCAGATGTGTATGAGGATTCTCCTTCCCGATCACCCCCTTGAACTGATTCTCGGTCAGCAGCTTTAAAATTCCCGGGGATATCGAGAAGTTGTTCGCCTCAATAGGAGGCAAAGCCACTCCATCATAGTACTGTTGTGGCTGCGCTGCAAACCTCCCCCGAATGGCCATATTGTGATCTACATTCTGAGGAACGTGTTGAGGATTAGCAGCAGGTACTGGTACTTGTTGGGGTGGTGGTGGGTAAACAGGTGGTTGATTATAGACTGGGGGTGGAGGATACGGGTATGGTGGGTAAGGATAAGGTGGGTATGGGTAATGTTGGTATACTGGGTTGTTGAAAGGATTATTTGGGTTTTGTGGGTAAGCAGGGTTTTGGTTCTGGTTTTGGGGTTGTGTTTGTGCAGAGTTGATTGTGTCTTGTGGGTTCGGGTGTGGGCTCTCAGTTCCCCCTATGGGTATCTGCTGATTACTGCTGTTTCCATTGGCACCCTCTGCCCGTTCCACAAGAGCAGTATACTCTGCAGCTATTTTGTCTAACTCTCCAAGTTTATCAGAAATCCTATCTTTGTTTCCCGCGGCAGTAGTCATTCTTCTCAAGAAGGCTCGGTTCCTTCTAGCTATTGTCTCAGGATCTGCAGGTAACCTCTCTTCGCTCGTATCGCCTTGTGAGCGTGTTTTCATAAACCTGAAACACTAGCAGAAGGATCAAAACGCAACTGCCGAATAAATAAAAATAAAACAGAAAAGAAAGCACTCACTACTAACTACTAGGCTATCGACAAGTCCTATTCAAAAAGCATATTACGCCATCCCCGGCAACGGCGCCATTGACTTGAAGCAAACTATACTAGCTTTTACTAGTAGCTTCCCCGCAAGAGTACGGGTTCACAATAGTATGGGCAAGTATAGGGACCAAGTATTATCGAACCCAAGGGAAAGTGTGTATGCGAATAGATCCCTGAAGATCTACGCGTCGTAGTTAATATGAGTGTATTCTTTTTGGATTTTTTGGAAAGAGTAATTAAACTAAACTAAAATTATCCTACGAATGCAAAAGGAAAATTAAACGAAATAACAAAAGGTGTGTTTTCAAATATGAGATGGTGATGCTTAAGATACCAATCCCTACGTTTACTAACGGAGCAGGTACATAATCAAAATAACTGTGACACACAAGAAATAACCTAAGTCTAAGAATGCAAGGTGAAAGCTCAAGATTCTAAACCCTAATACTTTACCCTAACACTCGACTTCACGAATCTACTAACGAGTTACTAGATTGTGCTTAATTAATGAGACCCTAATTTAACTAAGGTGATGCGGTCGTCCTCTTTCGCTAAACTGGTAGATGAATTAACCCTTCCTAAACCCTCTCGTTAAGTCTACTCGTTGTTAAAGAGTGATACGGTCGTCCTCTCTCTAACACCTTTCGAACGAAATTCAAGAGCGAAGTCTAGATTAATTTTAAGAATTCATTAACCAAGAGAATTAAAAACTAACGTCACAAGTTACTCTAATTACGTACCCACAACCTACTTCTACGAGTTCATCCTACCCTAAGCATGCAAGGGTTTTAGCTAGACATAGATTTAACGTAAACAATAACAATTAGACAAGTTACGAACATGAACATGATAATTAAAACGAAGAAAAGATCGAACATAAACTGGGGTTTTAAGATATAAAAGAATACTGAAATTAATTGACAAAACGAGGTCTCAACGTATTAAAGAACAAAAGATATTAAGAAACGAAACTAAAACGTGAAATCGTAATGTGAATTCGTAAGCAAAAACCTCAAAAACGTAAAATTAAACTTGCTCGTCTCTTCTCTTCCTTCTCTCTCTAAAAATTCTCTGTAAAAGTGATGTAGTGTGTTCCGGAATCCTTCAAAACGTGTTTGGAAGAGATATATATAGGCAACGGGCCGATTCGTGAACTCGTGGGCCGAAAAATATAAGTTGGAGAAAATGCCTTGGAAGCGCTCGAGCAGACCCGCTCGAGCGGGTCGCTCGAGCTATGGTGGTAGAACGGATCAGGTGCTCGAGCGGGGCGCTCGAGCTCTTTTGGTCGAGCGATTCTGGTGCTCGAGCGGGGCGCTCGAGCTACCTCCCTCGAGCGGCCCAAACGTTATGTATGTTTTTAGGCGCTCGATCTACTTCACTCGAGCGGGGCGCTCGAGTGACGATACTCGAATGGGTCTTCCTTCCTTTGCAACTAACACTTTTCTTCACACGTACTAATACCAATCGTATTTCTTCGATATCTTCTCATCCGGGCATCCGTTTGAGTCGATTCAAAGTTCTACGAACTCTGTTTTTCGTCCTCGATTCACCTATGAGTATCAAAGAGACAAATTCATCAATGTATAGAAATAGTACTCATTTGGCTCTAAAAACTCAATAAATTCGACCAAAACTAGGGCGTTTCTAGCTACGAATCATGACAATTTCACGCCTAAACAACATCACACACCATATCAGATGCTAAATCGAAAAAAAATTCAAAGCCCTTTTTAAATTAAAAATACATGTCATCGTTATTTAAAAATTCAAACTAAATTGCAATTGAACATTCTCATTGCCCTAATTTCACCCCCAAATTACAGTTTTAGATTGTAGCACTCAAACCATCTATCTTCTCCATTGATTAATTTAATATGCTCTATTTAATTATTTTGATCCCTGCTAATTATTTTACTTATAAATACTACATATGAACTATCATAAGAAGCACTACTACAGCGCTAAAACCGTCTTATCTTCTCCACTATTTTCAAAACGTTATATTTAATTATTTTGATCCCATAAATTATCTAAAAAACACTAAGCGGCTAGCTGGAGCTGAAATCTAGGGGTGCAATTAGGGCAAGGCGAATGTTTAATTGCAATTTGGTTTGGATTTTCAAAAATAATGGTGGCTTGAATTCTTAATTTCAAAATGGTTTGAAATATTAATTTTTTTATTTATTGCAGAAATGGTATCTGGCGTGGTGTGTGATGTGTCTTTACTGGCGACTCCGAATGCCATGTAAGCATAAATATCGTCGGAAATCTACATCATGTATCAAATTGCAACAATAAGTTAGTTCGTGTATCGAGTTGTAAACTTTAAAAGTTCATGTTGTAATTGATAAAGTCTCTAAAGTTCGTGATTGTTTTTTGCAATTAACCCATTTCGTAACCATAATATCTATAGACAATTTTATATTTTATTGTGGTGATTATTCTTGAAATAGTTTGACTTTTAGGTCCATTCATATGATCTCTAGGTATAAATATTTTATATAAAGAATTAGAGTTATCAGGATCCTTTTAAGAATTAGGGTTCATCAAAATCTCTAAATAAAAATATTTTATTTATAATTTTGATTGTATCTAATTTTTTTTATTTAAATATAAATTGTTAATGGGGATGGATATATACGTTATTTTATAACTAATACTTTTTAATTATTATAAATTAAAAATAGTATTTATGTCATTTTATATCTATTAATTTAATATATTATTAGGGCGATGCAGTACGATTGCAATTTGCACAATGCATTTCCCGATGGTAGAAAACAATTAATTAAATTAATATTATAAGTATTACTATTATGTCTAGTATTTAATTATTTGAGGGATATATACATAATATTTAATTTATGTCAACCCTTTTTAAACGGTATCGGCATAAAAAAGAATTATGAATTAAGTTGGAAAAGTTGATTAGCTAAATCAAACAAGGAAACATATTACTCCCTCCGTCCCAACATTATTTGCACACTAACTTTATTTTCGTGTTTTAGCGAGCGAGTTGTTTATTAGTATTTGAAATGATAAAGTAACTTTTAAGGTAGAGTTGATAGATTTATTTCTCCTCTATTATAAAATGACTTAAAAATTACTTTATCATTTTAAATACTAATAAAAAACTTGCTCGCTAAAACACGAAAAAACAGTAAAAGTGCGAATAATGCTGGGACGGAGGGAGTAGTTAACCTTTTGTATATATATATTAGTCATGATTGTTGATCGTTGGAGATACCTTGGAGAAAAGTTTTGATGTGATGTATAAGTACAAAAAAGTATCATTAAAAATTATTGATGAAATTATTGTAGAACAATAGTTTAGCTAAGCATGAGTTTAGGCCTCTTGATCAATATTTTTATGGAGCAAGTCTTTTGCAAATCAATTTTACTCTACAATTTAAAAGAGTATAAGTGGGTCTCTTGTAAACTCGAGTTAACGTGAATTTTTTCAAGTATCACTATTATATATATACACTATTACTATATATGCATAATAGTAATATTTAAAAAATCAGAGTTCACGAGTACTCATCGGATTCAAACAAATTTTTTTCAAATAATATTAATTGTTTCATTTAAAAAAAAATGCGCACAAAAAATAATTTTATATTGAAATTGATTCAAAGTATACTTTGTCATTTTTATGAGATTTGATTAAATAAATAAAAAAACTTTATTTTTTCTTATACTTATTCGAAATTCATTACAATGATTAAAAAAATATATTACTCCATCCGTTCCACATCAATTTGCACACTTGTCATTTTGGTTCGTCCCTCATTAATTTACACACTACCAGAAAAGAAACATTGAGTTGCGTACACATTTACAAATATATACACATATTAACCCATATGTCACCATTTTATTAAAAAAAACTCATATTTTTAAAAAAATGTGCAATCCCCTAGGATACAAATTAATGTGGAACGAAAGGAATACCTACTGACAAATACATAAAACTAGTTGACAAAGGTATAAAACTATCAATTTACATGCAATAGCCTAAATTGTGTGTGTATATATATGCACACACATTAGTGATTGTTGAATGAATTAAAATTTAATGTACTCCATTGGTTCCACTATAAGTTTCTCACCTTTTTTTTATGTCCACTATAAATTTCTCATTTTCTTAAAAAGCAAAAACAACACTTTATATATTAATAAATAAATACATTTTCAAACAACTACTCCTTACCTTTTCACAATTCTCCATTATTTTACACAAAATTCAATATGTGATCCACCGTATAATAAATGAAAATGTATAGAGTGAAATTGATTCATATATGAATCATTGAAAAATATTGATTGTTTTCATTGTAGAGTATTAGTTATTTTCATTAAAGAGTATTAGTTATTTTCACTGAAGAGTCTTAATTTGTTTTCAATAAATAACTTATATTCTTCAGTGTAAACAACTAATACACTTAAATTAAAACAATTAATATTTTTAGTGAAAATAACTAATACCCTTCAATGATTCATGTATGAACCATTTTCATTATATATTTTGTCATAATAAATAAACAATACACTACCTCAAATAAAACAACAAAAATAACGAAAAAGATTATAGTGGGGCGGAAGAGGGAGCCTCTACTACGATTGGAATTGTATATAATTGGACCCTTAATATAGGATCCAACTATATACCCCTCCAATATTTATAGATACACCTATATATATTATAAACTAGCTAATTTACCCTATTCCCAGTAAATCATTAATTTTAATACACTTTTTAATTCTACTACTAAGACTTATTCACTGCCACCCTTTCCCCCTCCCCCCTTCCCCAAACGCCCCTCCCCCCTTCCCCAAAACCCCCTCTCCCACTATGCCCCTCCCCCAATTCCCCAACCCCTCTTCCCCAATGCCCCCTCCCTTAATCCATGCAACAATTCACCCAATTTTAAATCTGGAGACCCAATTCTCACAAGCCCCTTAAACAATTTCCCCAACCTTTGCAGATCAATTTTCTCAACCCCTCGACAATATTTCAACAGGATATTTCTTTGGCGGCAAAGCATCAAGATAGTGTTAATGATGAGCACTTTGCCTGTAGTATTTTTTTTTTTTCTACAAGCAGGATCAAAAAATAAATGAGTATTCTCAAGCAATGATTATCCATCTGTTGTGATAGAGGGAACAACAAATTTAGAATTTGATATACATGAAAATTCTTCAGATTTATTTTCAATTTTTTTTATATTTTTAGCTATTTTTGTTATTTAAATAGATTTTGTTGGTTGTTAATTTCTTATTTAAATTTTGATTATAGATTCTTGGTTGTGAAGCTTGTGGAGGCACCGTGAAAGACAACGGTTATGTTCAAGAAGATGGTGTTAAACAATTATTTCTTTAATGTAAAAGGTGTATTAAAATTTAAATGTATTATTTGTGGGAGTGGTAGAGTAGGTAATTTATAAAGTATGGAGGTATATCCCCAAATATTGGAGGGGTATATAGCCAGACTCCTTAATATATTACAAGAATGGGCCCATTTCAACATGACCAGTTATTGGGCCAGGAGTAAGCCATTAACAGGCCCAACCCTATTAATTACACGCTCCGCCCGTGATACATCACTTCGTATCTATTATACAACTTTTACCACTATTTTAGTGTAAATGATGAGTGATTTTTGAGTGCACTCATGTTCCTTTAATTTTGAGTTCCATTTTAAATTAATTTTAAATTTTGAATTTTGTAGTAAAAGAGTGTTTGAATTAAGTTGGAAATGTTGGCTATCTAAAGCAAACAAGAAAAACATATAGTTAACCTTATGTGTATATATTAGTTCGTGATATTGGTGATGGATGGAGATATTTTTGGAGAAAAGTTTTGAATGTGATGTATTAGTAAGAAAAAAAATCATTATGAAACCTGGACGAAATTATCGTTGGAAATTGGTTTAGTTAATTCTCCCATCTTCAATGAAAAATAATTTGTCTGTAAAAATATTTTTGTTTTCTAAAATAGAAATAATTTACATTTATTTACATAGATGGAGATATTTTTGGAAAAAAGTTTTGAATGTGATGTATCAGTAAGAAAAAGAATCATTATGAAACATGGACGAAATTATCGTTGGAAATTGGTTTAGTTAATTCTCCCATCTTCAATGAAAAATAATTTGTCTTTAAAAATATTTTTGTTTTCTAAAATAGAAATAATTACATTTATTTACATCCTTTAACATATACTTATCTACATCCTTTGCCATTGAATCTCACACACAATTTTTTTAAAATAATTTGTTTTGTATTTAAATTTACTACAATTATTTTACTTTTTATACATAATATCTACTTTTCTTACAACTCGTGCAAAAGTATATTGTGAATCAGTTTTATCGTGAAATTTGTTTGTATTTTATATGTATATTCTAGCAATATTAGTTGTTTAGTAGGTTTTGTATGAGACCGTCTCTTTAGCATGAAACAATGAAAATGAGTATAATTAGGACATTGACTCATTAACACTTTGATAGGGGTGGATGTTAATTTGTGTTGTTTCATATCATGAGACGGTTTCATACAAGTTTTTGCCCTTATTGTTTCATTAAAAAAATATATAATATTAATTTGATAGTTATATTATATAATGAAATTAACTATCATTTTGAGTTGTTTGGTGACTTGGTTAACGTGAAACTTACGTTTAAAAAATAAAGCTATCAATTTACATGCAATAGCCTAATGATATATTTATACATGTACATATATTTAATTAACCTCACTTTAGTGCTTGTTGAATGAATTATAATTTAATGTATTGCCCCATCTCAACATCCAATTATTGCGCCAGAAGTTAACCATCAACATGCCCAACACTATTCCTCACGCGCTCTGCATGTGATACCCCTAGTATACAACTATCACAACAACTACATATACTCACAGCACAACAATGGTGTCCTTTCGCTTCCCCTTCTCGCATTCTCCACCACCGCCATCCGCCCGCCTCTTCTCGTCCATTCTCCGCCACCACCGCCGCACTTTCAGTCGCCGCATCATTACCAGTTATCAGCGCTGGCATTACTATCTCCCAAAATTCTAACAGCCAATTTCTTCAAACCGCAATGAATTTCTTCTCCCAGAAAAATAGTTTTTTTCCTTTTTGGGGCTCTCTTTCCCAATTGGAAAATTCGTCGCCGGTTACTGAATCGAGGACTGGGATGTCATTTCCTGCTGTTCTGAAAGATTCTCAGCGGCTACTTGGAGTTGGGGTTCGGAGAACAGCTATTTTAGGGTTGAAAAACATCGATGTCTATGTTTTTGGTACCACATTCTAACCCTCATATTTATTTTAATTGAAGTATCATAAAAGTTGTGTTCATTTCTAAATATCATATTGCAATGAATTAAATTATTTTTTGGTGTTTGATGAATTGCCTTAGCTATTTCAATTGACTTTATTGATGTATGGGCGTCTAATTATAGGACAATTCAGATCAAATTTTGGTAGTGTATTGGATATTTAATCTATTTTTACTCCAAAATCATGATCAAATGAATTATTGGCAATGTGTTTATGTTTGTATGTAGGTGTATATGCTGATGATTCTGATGTGAAAAAGTTTCTTAGAGAAAAATATGGAGCCCTTTCTCCTTCGGAATAGAAAGAGGATATTATGGAGAGTGATATAAGCATGAGTATTAGGCTACATATAGTGTATGGAAGATTGAGTATCCGTTCTGTTCGAAGCGCTTTTGAAGAGTCCGTAGGTAGCAGATTACACAAGTTTGGGGGATCAGATACCAAAGAATTGCTTCAAAGGTACTTCACTCAATTCTGAATTTTATAATCTCAGAGTAATCTTTCATATCGAGTAGCATCAAGAACGACGACAAAGTTACTTTTAAGATTTAGCAATGTAGGCTCTTTGGATTTTGTATTGTCATTTCTCATTGTTCTGGTCTTTTTAATGTGGTGTGATTAGTAAACAAGGAACATGTTATAGGGTTGTGCTGTTAAGATCAGCATAACCCAATGATATGAATATGGGCTAACCAAGGCTGTAAATCTACAGGTTTACCTCCCAATTCAAAGACGAATATAAAATACCTAAAGGATCCATCATTAATATGTCTAGCGAGCGGGGCTATGTTCCTCGCACAACTAGTAAGATTTTTCTTTGATTGGCTTCTTACATTTCGACCTCAGATTTATTGCTTTTTTTCATACAATTTTTCTCTGCTCCTCAAAAATGAATCTTCATCAGAGTTTTGTATGGCTGGAAACCAGTTGCAAAATATACGGTATTAGTTGATTTCACTGAACAATATTACTCTGAAATTCATTATTAGGATTGTGGCACTTCTATTATATTTAGGTGGTTAAAGTCCATGAAAAAACAAGCATGCACACAACTCTATATTCATGTTATCCGCATCTTTTTTCTGATTGCAATCTTTTAATACTTCATTGTTTGTGTGAGAAATTTTTATACTTGATAAGATTTTCTTTCACTTTCTTCTTTTCATTTGTATAGTTGATGGCAACGAGGCGGGAAGCATTGAGGGCAAACTATTGTGTAGATCAATCCTCGACCTATACATTGGTGACGAACCATTTGATCGAAAAACAAAAGAAGATGTGGAGCTCAACTTGGCTTCCCTACTGAATAAATAGGTAGTTGGATGATACTTTTTGGAGAAAAACTCCAAGCTTTTAAGAATGTGTCAAAATTGTCTGTAAAATACAAGAGAAAAAACAATCTTTTTGAATAAACTCAAAAAGCCATCTAGAATGTGGAGGTATTTAGAAGAGAAAGTGTGTAAAACACGTTTGTATCTTGCAGTTGTTTCTTGGCCATGCTTTTCTTGATGACTTAATAATAAATTAGCCTCGATTTTGGACTTTTACAATGAAAATTTATATCAATTTCCCTTTTTTTTTTACTTTTTTTTTTTTTACATTTTTTGGATTTTCCAAAATTCATTACTTCCACCATTCCTAATTAGTTTTCACATTTTCCTTATTAATATGTTTTACCTCAAAAAATTACTTTATTGATTTAATATTAAAAAGTTATTCTTTACTTTATTCGATTAATTCCATTCAATTTTTTTATCATAATTAAATTTAAATTTGTTGAGATTAGAAATTTAAAAATTAGTTTAATTAGAAAATAAATTTAGAATAGATGACCAATATAGTTTTTAGGCAAATTTAATTAATAAATTCTAATTAAAAATAAATGATCTAAAATATAATCATTTACTCATTGTAATTAATTTTAACTTACCTAAATAAGACACAATTAATTAATCAATTATAATATAAAGAATTAAAATATTTAATTTCTAAATGAAAAAAATGTCATATATAACTCAAACTCATACAAATTGAAGAATTCAAAATAGAAGCTTTAGAGATGTAGTGGGTGATTCACAAATAAATAATAAGATTAACCCTAAATTATTAATATATTTTAAAGCTATATTTTTTCAAATATATTAAATCTATAAAGTATTTGATAATATTACACAACATAATAGAACATGTTATAAATTCGTACAATCACAGCAAAAAATTTAATATACTTTTATAGACTAAATATATAATAGATATTCAAAATTTGTAAAGATTCATAGTTTAGCTTAATGGATAAACATTATAAACAATAGTCAAAAGGTGTCAAAGAACATATTGACACATATGCAACACAAGTGGACACATAGGCAAAAATTAATCACAAAATGACTCATAAACAATTTTAACTCTCTATTAGTATTATAGGGGATATTAGCTCTTAAATACCGCGTACTACGCGGCTTAAAAATATTACTTTATTGATTTTTTATTAAAAAAATAATATTTATTTTATTCGATTATTTCAATTCAATTATTGATATGTCCATTTTCTCATAATTTTTCAGCTCGATTAATTTAATATACTTCTTTCTTATAATTATTATCCTCTTAGTTAATTCAATTTTTTTTTTATCATAATTAAGTTTAAATTTGTGGTCCTTAATTGATTATTGTCTTAGTTAAATTTGTGATTATAAATTAAAAAATTAAATTAATTAGAAAATATATTTAGAATAGATGACCAATATCGTTTTTAGGCAAAATTAATTAATAAATTCTAATTAAAAATAAATGATAGTATAAAATACAATCATTTAATCATTGTAAATTGATTTTAACTTACCTTAAAATAAGACACAATTAATTAATCAATTATAATATAAAGAATTAAAAAATCAATTCGTAAATAAAAAAAATATATCATATATAACTCAAACTCATACAAATTAAAGAATTCAAAATAGAGTTTTATAGAGGCAGGGGGTGATTCACAAATAGATAATAAGATTAACCTTAAATTATTAATATATTTTAAAGCTTCATTTTTTCAAATATATTAAATATATAAATTATTTAGATAATATTACACAACATAATGTCATATGTTATAAATTCGTACTATCACAACAAGGTTTCTAATATACTTTTATAGACTCAATTATTTATATATATACAATAGATATTCAAATTTTATAAAGATTCATAGTTAAGCTTGATGGGTAGACATCATAAATATTAGTCAAGATATGTAATATTCAAAGAACAAATTAACACATAAGATTGACACATATGAAAAATTAATCACAAGAGGACACATATGCTAAATTTATCACAAAATGACACACAAACAATTTTAACTATCTATTAGTATTATAGGGGATAGGGGATATTACCTCTTAAATACCGCGTATACGCAACTTCAAAATTTTACTTTATTGATTTTATATTTAAGAAATTGTT
The DNA here is from genome assembly GCA_947034835.1 of Ballota nigra. NCBI lineage: Eukaryota > Viridiplantae > Streptophyta > Magnoliopsida > Lamiales > Lamiaceae > Ballota > Ballota nigra. The sequence continues at coordinate 12,989,998 of OX344729.1, forward strand.
TTTTATTTTATTCGATTATTTCAATTCAATTATTGATATGTTCATTTTATCATAAATTAATTCAGCTCGATTAATTGAATACAATTTTTTTATAATTAATATCCTCTTAATTAATTCAATTTTTTTATCCTAATTAAATTTAAATTTTTGGTCCTTAATTGATTATTTTCTTAACTAAAATTGTGATTATAAATTTAAAATTTTGATTAATTAGAAAATACATTTAGAATAGACGATCAATATCATTTTTAGGCAAAATTAATCAATAAATTCTAATTAAAAATAAATAATATTAAATACCATCGTTTAATCGTTGTAATTTAATTATAACTTACCTAAAATACAACATACTTAATAATCAATTATAATACAAAGAATTTAAAAAATCAACTTTAAATGAAAAAAATCATACAAATTGAAGAATTCAAAATATAGGCTTTATAGAAATAGGGGATGAATCAAAAATAGATAATAAGATATCTTGCTATTAAGTTCGATATTTTTCACCCAATTTTTTTGGGAGACAATTTTGGCACCAAAATAGACTCTTAAATTGTAAAATATAGATATGAATTTTCATAGTTTCAAAAGATTTTTTCTTAGATAATTTTGAAAAAAAAAAAAAATAGGGGGGAGATCGATTTTTGTATGTATGACTTCAAATTTTGTATGGGGGAAATTTTAAGATGTCAACTTTGTTTGATGGAATTCGTATAAAAAAAAAAACAAAATGCTTCGAATGTAATTCTTATCGTTTGATTTTTTTATGTTGTATTATAAATTTCAACACATTGATCAGTTTTTTCCACACAAATTTCCATATAATATTATATTTTACGATGACATCTCTTTTGTCAAATATTACTATTAAGTTTGAAATGTGTGATTCTATCTTTAGAATTAAAGTTGTTCATTCGATGATTATTGTATCTTCATACCATGAAGGGAAGTTGAACATGATCATGACATTGAGAGATTTAAAGATTAAGTTTTATAAATTATACATTTAATTATTTTCCACTTTTTTTTTATGATTTATTAATGCATATTGATAACTTTCTTTAATTACTACATTTTTATAAAATTAATGTAATTAATATATTTATGTAGGGTATGAAGATTCATGTTTTTATTCCTATGAATTTTATATCTATGTATGAGAATTTTGTAATTGAGGGAAGAAGTACATTTTACAAAATGTTGGTGTTACTTCCATTATTCGTTGAATTATAATTAAATTGTTAATATAATACTAGAATTACTAGATATTAAAAAAAATTATTATTATAATTTGAATTAATAATAACGATTTTATTTCCATTCAGTGAAATTCACGGGAGATAGCACTAGGACAAACTATAGAGCGAAAATGGTTCATATATGAATCACTGAAGGGTATTACTTGTCTTCACTAAAGACTATTAGTTGTTTTTACTGAAGAATATTAGTTGTTTTCACTAAAGAGTCTTAGTTTATTTTCATTAAACTAATACTCTTTAGTGAAAACAATTAATACCTTTCAATGAAAACAACTAATACTCTTTGGTGAAAATAACTAATACCCTTCAAAGATTCATGTATAAATCAATCTATATATCTATTTGTCAATCACCCCCTCCTCTCTAAAGCCTCCATTTTAAATCTTTAAATTTATATGATTTTGAGTTATATATGATATTCTTTTAATTACAAAATTATTTTTAATTGTAATTAATTAATTGACTATGTCTTATTTTAGATAAGTTAAAATTGAATTACAATTTATTAAATGATTGTATTTTTACATCATATATTTTTAATTATAATTTATTGATTTAGTTCACCTAAGAAATTATCTTGATCGTCCATTGTATATATATTTTCTAATTTTTTAAATTTTAATCAAAAAAATAATTAAGTCAATAATTAATTAAAGATCATAAAGTTAAAATTTAATTAGGATAAAAAATTATTTAATTAAAAGAATAATAATTATTTTTAAAATGTGATTGGATTATTTTATGAGAAAGTGGACATAATTATAATTAAATTGAATTAATAGAATAAAATCAATATAAACATATTTAATATAAAATTAGTAATATAATTTTCTTAACCGCATAATACGCGGCTTCAAGAGCTAGTTTCAATCTATACATACTCTAGCATTAGTATTCTTATAGAGTATATATAGAGTGAAATTGGTTCATATATGAATCATTAAAGAGTATTAGTTATTTTTACTAAATAATATTGGTTGTTTTCACTGAAGTGTATTAGCTGTCGTCATTGAAGAATATTAGTTTGTTTTCAGTAAACAAGTAAGACTCTTTAGCGAAGACAATTAATACTCTTCAGTGTAAACAACTAAAACTCTTTAGTGAAAACAATCAATACCCTTCAATGGTTTATTTATGAAACATTTTCACTCTATACTTTGTCATTCTTATATATGTTTTCGTAATCTTTTGGATTTGATTTTCCTTGTAAATCTGTTGTACAATCACAAAATTAGATATCTATAATCCATTTTGAATGAAATTTGGATTAATTTAGCATTCAATCAGCACAAATTTTGGTATTCATCCAAGTGTGTAGTATGTACTTGGATTTTGAGTCCAATCTCAAATCAATTTTGACTATGCAAAGCCCACTAAATTATCAAATTTTAAATTATCACGTAAAAATATATCAAAATTACCATAAACTAAATATTTCCTTAAAATTTTGAATGAAGTCAGATTTAATTTTGCATTTGTAATAAATTTTGAATGATTTGGGTTCAGACACATAATCATTATAGTAAACTTTAAAGTGTTAACCAATTTGATATTTTATAATTAGCTATATACAAAAATATCAATCATGATAATTTTATGGAGTTTGAGGTTTATTTCATGTTAAAATTTAACATTAAAAATACACAATTTCAAAGAATTTAAATTGAATTATCTATGTTTTAAATAATATACTTTATTTTCTCTATTAATTTTAAAATTGAATAAATGATTTGACCGAATTTGGAATTGTTAATTAAATTATATGCAAATTACCATAAAGAAAAAAATTCACAAGATTTTGAATGATTTGATTTTAATTATTGTCATATAAAAAAGGATTTTTTTTTTTTTTTAAAAGTTAATGTTAAGAAGAAGTTAACACAAATGTTATCATGTAATAATATTAATTTATTAATTTTTTTGAGATGTAATTTAACTAATATAATGTTAAATATATAAATATTAAATTTAAAATTTTATTTTATTTTTCAAAGCACTTACAATGCTTTTAATTGGGCCCTTGTCTGTAGATTCTGTGTCCATCTCTGGTTACTCGATGTAAATAAAAAATAAATATATATAAATTGATTTGGCATTGATCGGCTCCCTCATTTTCATAAATTTGGATGATCTCGGATGATCCCATGCACCATTAGCAGGACTTTCTTGGGAATTTGTTTCTGTCTTCTTCTCCCTCCTCTTTCTTCTCTCTCCATTTATACCCTCCCCTTTCTTCTTCCTCATCAAACCTTCTCTTTCTCAACATATACACTAGCATAGTGTTTCCAAGTAATTAAGCAACCATGCCTCTCCTCCCTTTCTCCACCACTCACGGTGGTATTTCGACGGCGCTCTACGTTCCGGCTGCAGTTTCTCTCCTCCGCTCCATTTGCGGTTGTTCCCCGCTCTTTCTCTCTCACACACGTGACATTTTGTATCACAAAGTGGTTTTTTTAGTTTCATCTCTCCCCTATAAAATCATTTTAACCTCTCTCCACGTCTTTCAATTTACTTATCTCTGGTTTGATTTATGCGGGGGTCGTTTTTACCAATTTTTTTTTTCTGAAAGCGTTTTATCATGGGGAGGGGGGGATTGTTTTTTTTTTTTTTATCCCAAATAGCGCGGATGGATCTTTCTAGACTGTATTCGTATCATTTGGAGTGTATGATAATGTGCGTATCAATCAATTATTGCAGGTGTTTTCCTTCCCTCCCGTTCTTCGTCCCTCCGGTGCAGTGCAATTTATAAACCTCGTACACATGGTAAATCAATTAATTACTAAGTAGTGTTACGATACTACTTTTAATAAATGTTTCCTTATCTTGAAAAAAACATGATTAATTGCAGAATACATAGATGTGATTCAGAATGGTTTGCCAGTGATAAAGTGGCATGAGATCGTGGAAGATGACGTGGACCAAGATTCTCTCAAGGTGGGTTTGCTTAGTCACATCTATTTTAGTAGACCTCTAATTGTTTTTTTTTTTTTTTATAAATTTGGGCCAAGTCTGATTTGGTTTATTACTTTTAAAGAAGGATGTAGGGCCACTTGTGGAAGTGATCGGGTCGATGCTACAGTCGATGGGCGACGGGGAGATAACGGTGTCGCCGTACGACACGGCATGGGTGGCTTTGGTGGAGGACGTGGGCGGTGCAGGGCGGCCGCAGTTTCCGTCGAGCCTCGATTGGATTTCGGAAAACCAACTCCCGGACGGATCGTGGGGTGATGCTTATACTTTCTCAATATATGATCGGATTATCAACACATTGGCTTGTGTAGTCGCCTTGAAATCTTGGAATATACATCCCCAAAAAAGCCACAAGGGTTGGTGAATTAAATTCAAAATTACCCTCCACCGTTTCTTTTTAATTGGGCTTAACTTTTGTTTTAAATTGTTCCCTTATTTTTTGGCTTATATTTTTCCCCACATTTTCTTTTTACCAAAAAAAAAATCCCTTAATAATCTATCAAAATTTTATGTTTTTAAATTAATTATATACAACACCTCAAAAACAACAGTTAAATACAGAGTATATTTTTATATGTATTGTGTACCAACACTTAAAAAAATAGAATATGTCCTGTGCACCAACAGTTAAAAACAGATTACGTCTTTGTATATCTTGTGCTTAAAAACAGAGTATGTCTTTGTATGTCTTGTGCACCTACCGTTAAAAACAGAGTATGTCTTTGTATGTCTTGTGCACCAACAGTTAAAAATAGAGTATGTCTTTGTATGTCTTGTACACCAAACGTTAATAGAGTATGTCTTTGTATGTCTTGTGAACCAACAGTTAAAAACAGAGTCTTTGTATGTTTTGTGCACCTATAGTTAAAAATATTGTATGTCTGGTGCACCTACAGTTAAAAACATGGTATGTCTTTATATGTCTTGTGCACCTACAGTTAAAAACAGAGTATGTTTTTGTATGTCTTGTGCACCTACAGTTAAAAATTGGGTATGTCTTTATATGTCTTGTGCAACTACAGTTAAAAACAGAGTATGTCTTTGTATGTCTTGTGCACCAGGTGCACTGTATGATTAAAGTTTATTTTTAAAATATTAGTCATATTAAATGAATTGAAAGTGCGGTTATTTCATTACTTGAAATTTTTCTTTAGGAATTTTATTTATCAAAACGAATATTTACAAGCTTGAAGACGAAAACATAGAGCACATGCCGATTGGGTTCGAGGTGGCACTACCATCACTCATTGAAATAGCCAAAAAGCTCGAAATTGATATCCCTGATGATGGTAGAGGGTTGCAAGAGATTTACGCAAGAAAAGAGCTAAAGCTCAAAAGGTAGATATACTATTATTATTATTATTATTATTATTATTATTATTATTATTATTATTATTATTATTATTATTATTATTATTATTATAATTGCGAGACTATGATTGTAAGTTAAGAAGGCTATATATATGTGTTACAATTATTATCATATCTGCTGCGACATATATAAATGAGGATGTGAATGAAACCTTATCTTTTATATAAAAGAATATTTGATAAAGATAGGGTTAATTGCATTTTTAGTCCCATTAGAATTGGTCCAAAACATTTTTGGTACCTATGTGCAAAACTGATCCTTTTTTTTTTTTGCATATTTGGTCCCATCCGTTAAATTTTGGATGAAAACCGTTAGTTGACCAATTTGACTTCTAAAATAATATTCAAAATAACAAATTATCATAAAATGAATTTCATCATCGGCAATTTAACCCCAATACATCTTCTCCCATCACTTCTAACCCCAATCACTTCTAACCAATTTAACCCCCATCACCGGCAACTGCCATGGCCGCTATATCCCACCCCAATACATCTTCTCCACCGCACCAATTCGATTCTGGTCATCAAATCCAACTAGAGTTCCCATCGTAGCATCGTTTCTTCCCCACCCTATCCCAACCCTGCCTCACCACGTTTCCCTTATAAGTACCCCTTTATCCGAAATTTGAAAATCGAAATCTGCAAATCAAAATTATAAAAATTCACTAACACACACAAAATTGAAGATGGAATGGTTATAGAAATCTGAAATAGATAAGGGGTTTTGATTCCGGTCGGGTGGGTAAAATCATCGGATTTCGTGATCGAATCAAGTTTCTTGAACGAATTCGAATTGTTTGTCGTGGCCAGATTTGGGTGAAATGGGGTGCTGCCGTGGCGGATGGTGGCAATGGTGTGATGGCAATGAGGCGAAATGGGGTGGCAGTCCAGGTAGTGGTGGTGACGACGGCGGGGTGGAGGCCGTAACGGGGCGGCGGGGTGAATATCCGTCAGGCGGGTTGCTGCATATTCATATAAATTTTATTTAAATTTTATTCATTTAGTTTTAAAATTAAGATTTAATAATATTTGTATCTAAATAATTTTCAAAATTAACCTTTTGACTGGAAGAGTGAGCAACACTCGCTCATTTCTGTTAAATTTGACGGGGAAATAACTAGGGGACTAAAACTGCTCAAAATAGGACCATTTTGCAACAAATTCATTATCTTGGGACTAAAAGTGCAATTTTCCCGATAAAGATAGATCCAAAATTAAAGCAAAGGGGCTTTTTATGCGTGCAATAATTTTGTGTTGATTAGGATACCAAAAGACATGATGCACGAACTGCCCACAACATTACTTCATAGCTTGGAAGGAATGCCAGAGCTTATGTGGAAAAAGCTTTTGAAATTGCAATCTCAAGATGGCTCTTTTCTTTTCTCTCCTTCCTCCACTGCCTTTGCTCTCCAACAAACTAAAGATCCTAATTGCCTTAAATACTTGACTAATCATGTTCAAAAATTCAACGGTGGAGGTAAGTCTCTCAACATATGTAACAATTTTTTTTTTTTTTTTTTTTTTGCATATGTGAAAAATAATATAATTTTTGTTGGTTTTAATTATTATGATTTAGTTCCAAATGTGTACCCCGTGGACTTGTTCGAGCGTCTTTGGGCAGTCGACAGGATTCAAAGGCTAGGGATTTCCCGTTATTTTCAAAATGAAATTGATGAATGTATCTCGTATATTCATATGTATGTACATATTAAGCGTTACAATATTATATATCACTACGAGAAAATTGATATAATGACTGCAGTCTTGTCATTATAGTTGTAATGACAAGATTTTTGCTATTATATGTCAATTTTATTATAGTGACGTATGTATATATATGTGTGTGTGTGTTGTAAATTGTGTTACTTAATTGATAACATTAATTTAGGTACTGGACAAGTAGAGGAATATGTTGGGCAAGAAATTCATTAGTTCAAGATATTGATGACACGGCCATGGGATTTAGGCTTCTAAGGTTGCATGGGTACGAGGTTTCCGCAGGTAAATTTCTTTTTTTACTGCTCAAGATTAAAAATGATGGACAAGGACAAAATAGGTAGGAAAGAGACATGGGTAAAAAAAATGCCTTTAGTTATCATATAACTATTGATGATGAATGTTTATTCGTACAGATGTGTTCAAACATTTTGAGAACGGTGGAGAGTTCTTCTGCTTTCAAGGGCAGTCGACGCAGGCGGTCACCGGAATGTACAACCTCTATAGAGCTTCTCAACTGGTATTTCCCGGAGAGGACATTCTTGTGGACGCAGCTAACTTCTCTTCCATGTTTTTGCAACAAAAGAGAGCTAGTAATGAGCTCTTGGATAAGTGGATTATTACCAAAGACCTTCCCGGGGAGGTAAATTTAAAGATTGTCTTATATGCAACGTGCAACTCATGTGCATTTTGAACAATATTATTAGTTGTTTTTACAGAAAAGTGCAGTTGTTCTGAAAACACTTCTAGATGGAAATAGATAATACTGTTCTGAAATGCATTTGAGTTGCACAAGACACTTGACGTATAGGAGACCTACTGACATTTAAATTATCCTTTAATTTTGAATATTTAAATTATTTGTAAATGTTCTAGGTGAATTTTGTATTACATATGGGGTTTAACTACAATGAAATTGATTCATATATGAATTATTGAAGAGTATTAGTTTTTTTTCACTAAAGAGTATTAGTCGTTTGTACTTAAGAGTATTAATTGTTTACACCAAAAAGTCTTAGATTATTTTTAGTAAACAACTAATACTCTTCTGTGAAAACAACTAATACTCTTTAGTGAAAATAACTAATATTCTTCAATGGTTTATGTATAAATCATTTTCACTCTATAGTTTGTCATATATATATATATATATATATATATATATATATATAAGAAGATGGCATGAAATGATATGTTAGGATTTGGATGAATCGAATGTGTTGTGCTCATTTTAAATTGAAGCTATGTTGAGCGTGAGAGTATATATAATATAATAAAAACATCTTTTAATTAATTTTTTCCTAGAAAAGAAAAAATAAAGGTGACTGTTTTTATTTCCTTTATTTTTTTAGATCTTTATGCTTTACTTTTTAAAAAGGGAAATGGCTTTTGAGAGCTGATCTAACAGATATAGCCAACTTATAAGTGTAACGTGTCTACTTCCAAAGTTATTTGAATAAGCTAATGCATGTTCACATATACAAAAGTTGAAGTTGAGGTCGACCATGAAAGGAGATATGTATGATTCTATCTACTTCAAAAACGTTTAAAGAAGTAAAATAGTATATCCTATCAAGCAAGTTGCCAGCCATGCATGCTTAAGTTCTAAGGTTTATAATTTATATGTATCCCAAATCCTATGATTTATAATTTATATTTATCCCATTAAAAAACAATGCTTAAGTCCTAAGGTTTAAGATTTATGTCCCATAAGAATATTTTCTGTGTAATTGCATAATGCCTCGTATTACTCAGTGTCTTTTTTAATTTAAAAAAATTACTAAAACCGACGTATAAGTTAACAATTGTTAAAAACAGGGTATAAGTTCCAAACATACCTTTTTTTTCCATTTCCATTAATAATAGTTTCAACTTTTATCATATTTTTTAATACTCATCATGTATATAAGATGCCGACTAATATACGTCTTGTGTGAGACCATCTTATTCCTTGTGACTGTGGAATGTGGTTTAAATTGGCAATGCCGCATTAACACTTTTAACAAAGATTGTATTAATTTGTGTTGTCTTGTATGAATTATTGTGCGAATACAATTTTTTACCAAGTATATGTAATAGAAAATAATAAAACCTTCATGCGATTTTTTTGTGACATACTAGTATAACCCAATAGGATATACTCGGCCAGCTCTTCTTTAAATTTCTCCTTGTCTTTTCCCTACTAATCAATCTTCTTTACATAAAAAAAGATTAAGTTAAAAAATCTGACGTTGAAGAAAAGACCGAAGTGGCCCAATTTATTTAAGGCCACAAGGGAGCGTGCAGTAATTGACGTTTTCATTTAAATATTATTTGTCGTTTACCATGGTTTAGTTTAGAATTTGAACAGGTTGTTCGTGTGGTAAAAGTCCACGTGTCTTAGGTTAAATTCGTTAATAATTTACTGACAAAATTAAGTTTTTACTTACAGGTGGGATATGCACTAGACATACCCTGGTACGCCAGTTTACCTCGAGTAGAAACAAGATTCTACTTGGAACAATACGGCGGTGAAGATGATGTTTGGATTGGCAAGACATTATACAGGTAAGGTCCAATGCTCAATTTTAATATGTATATATAGACACACATAACTAGTAGTACAAAAATAAGTACAATTCACGATATGTCCTAGTAAATATAACTAGTAGTACAATTCACACACAGGGTTGTTAAAATTATTATGATTTTTATAATAATTGTGCACTTTTATTCTCTTCCGACCATGAAATTTTGGTTTGTTGTCTTTAACACGATTAGTAAAAAGGTAGATACAATATGTAAAAATAAGAAAATTGTGTCAAATCAAACTAAACAGTTTTTAAAATGTTATGTGTGGGGTCCAATGATAAATGATGTAAATAAATGTATTTTGAATGGTGTAATTAAAGATACTTACTTCAATTTTAAGAAACAAGATAATTTTTCAAGGAAGGACTAATAAGACAATGTGGTCCATTTTTCACGAACAGGGGGGAGTAATTATATTATATTTTTACGTCAGTTTTGCCTGAAATTGTTGAGGTGAATTGACAATTTAATCAATAATTTAAGGTGGAAAGTATGAAATTACGTAGGTAAAATTTACTAATGATTGTTTTATTCCAATAAAATTTTTAGCTAGAGAATCTATAATGGTAGAATTAATCCATTTTTATTGGTAGTGATTATCAAATTGCTTCTAAAACCATGACTTCATAATTTTTTAAAAGAAAAAAAAAAATCAGACATGCATTGAGGTCCAAAGATGGCCAAAATGGAATTTTCTCTATGTGAAATCAAATATTAGTGGCAAAATGGTTTGATATTTAATTAGCCCGTTATTGCAGCTGCACACATTAGGCAGGCGCATGCCGTCCTTTTATTTATGTTTGTCAATTGATTTTTTATACTCCCTCCGTCCCAGGGGAATTTGCACCCCTGGGATGACACACATATTATGAAAAGTATTAAAGTAGTGGTATATGGGTAAATATGTGTATATTTATGTGAGTGTGCACGCAAATCGATGTTTCCTTTTTAGGTAGTGTGCAAATTGGTTTGGGACATCCAAAAAAGGAAAGTGTGCAAATTCGTCTGGGACGGAGGGAGTATATAATTTTCTTTTCCTTTTTAAATCAGTAAATTGTTTTTTTACTTCACTTATTAATCAATTTATTTCTTTTTTACTCTTAATGTTTATTTTTAATGAAATTTTATTTTCAGGATGCCACTTGTTAATAACAATAAATATCTGGAACTAGCGAAATTAGACTATAATAATTGTCAGGCATTACATCAACAAGAGTGGAGAAACATCCAAAAGTAAGAAATTTCTTTTAAAATAATTTATAATTAAAATAAATTAATCAACTTTGATATAATTAAAATTTATTTTTTGGGACAGATGGTACAGAAGTTGTGGTCTTGGTGAGTTTGGTTTAAGTGAGAAAAGAGCTCTATTAGCCTACTATGTGGCTGCAGCATGTCTATATGAGCCTAAAAAATCGGAAGAACGACTTGCGTGGGCCAAAACTGCGATTTTAGTGGAGACTATTACATCACATTTTGATCACCAACTTTCCAAAGAGCAAAAGCATGCCTTTCTGAACGATTTTGAACATGAAAGTATCCTCAAATATATTAATGGTGGAAGGTAATTTATCTTCTCGAAGCATTACTTTGTATTCACATAAAGATTAATTATATAAAATATTTATTAAAAATTAAAATGTTGAGTATTGGAGACTCTCTCTTCTATATAGAATCCTTACATATCAATAGTGAATATATTAAAAAAAAATGTAACAACACTAAACATTAAAATTGTTGTAACTATTAATTTAAATGTATTGAGTTTTGAATTTTTTTTTTCTGGTACACAGCGATTCTCGCACATCATCAATGAATATATATATTAAAAGATATAATAGGACACAAAATAATTTTTAAGTATTAATTAATTTACATATGAATATATATATATATTTAAAATTAAAATGGTGAACATGGGAAAATTGATTTTTTTTTTTTTTGTGCACAGCTGTTTAAGTAATGTTTTTTTTTCTTGTACACCTTACACATCATAAGTGAATATATATATATATATATTTTTTTTTTTTTTATTCTCACCCTCATTTCGCGTATTACCTTTTTAAATATATATATATATATATATATATATATATATATATATATTAATTATAATTCTATAAATAATACATTTAAATTCTTCAATATTTTTAGAAAAATTTGACTCTTTTTAAAATATGCGATTTAATTATAAAGTCATACACCAATCAATATATAAATTTGTCTAAAATATATATATTTTACAGCCATGATAAAAGAATACTTTAAAATAATAAAATAAATATTATAAATATAATTTTTTTTATATGTGCAATATATATGTTAAATTAAAAATGTTCAAATAACAATTAATTTGATATGTAGTGTATTAGAAATAAATTTAAAAGTAAAAACTTAATTTTAAAAAAAATTATTGGTGCAAAGTAAAAGGAAAAAAAATTGGTAAAATTAATGGAGAGTGAGACTCACTATTGCACCACATAACAAGTGGACTTCACTTGCTCCAATAATATATATATATATATATATATAACTTAACGGCACAAAATAATTTTTAACTATTTTTTAATTTCCATACAAAATATTTAACTGAACTAAAATAGCTTGGGAAAGTTGGATCCTTTCTTGTGCATAGTTTCGATATTTTTTTTACTTGAAACTGAAAGGAGTAAAATAATTTTTTGTATTCCGTCATTATTGTATTATTATTACTAAATAAAATAAAGTTTGGGGTGGAATTGTGGCAGGTATAAGACAAGGAGCATGGTTGGGACATTAGTTAGAACAATAAATCAAGTCTCATTGGATATTATTTTGGCCCACGGCCGCGATATTCATCAACCTCTGCGAAATTCGGTAACTTCAATAATCTTAGTCATATCTTATGATTTTTTTTCCATGGCATTGTTTTTCGTGATTCACGTTATCATATATATATATTAAAAAAAACCATTTAAGTATTACTTATACCAAAATTACCAAAATTCTCAATTTCACATATTGGGAGGAGGCCCATTAAACAAATTTAGGTGAACTGAAACCTTTTCATGATATTACTTATTAGAATTAAAAAGTTTAATTCATATTCGGTGGAAAAAAAATTATATACATATTAAATTGTACATTTAATGAGTCTCCTCTTCAGATGATAGAGTTGAGAATTTAGTCCACATAGTATCAAAAAATTAATATAAAATAAATTATTTTATACTACCTTTATCCCGAAACACTTTGCATTAGTTCACTGTTCATCCTCCTACAAAGATCTCAAAACTACATCCCATTCCACTAATAATTACACACAAAAATATCTTTTTCTTTTTTGTGTCATTCACTTAAATTAACCTCGTCGAAAAAATATTTTATTAATTTATGTACTACAAATCAACTCTCATTCTAAAATTCTTGAAGAGTCAACTTTGTAAAGTGTTTGAGGATGGAGTTAGTATAATGCTACAAATTTGAACTTATATAAGATGGGATAATATTCTTTCAATTAACATGCGCATGTGAGTCCTTTACAAAAATTATAAGGAACATTAATCATGTTTTCAATTTCAAATTGTTATAATAGTTGTCTTGAAAAATTATAACTTCCGTTTTAATGCAGTGGCACAAATGGCTAAAGATATGGGAGGAAGGAGGCGATATTGGAGAATGCAATGCAGAATTATTAGTGCAAACGCTAAACCTAAGTGGTAGTGGGAGAAGCAATCCCTTTGAATTGGAGAAGAATCCTAAATATGAGCGTCTCTTGAAGGCCACCATGAGAGTCTGCAGTAAGCTTAGTCTATTTCAACAACAAAAGGTAACACACCTTTTTATAAAATTCTTGATAAAAATACTTTACACATTTTTGTGATTTTGAGAACTGATTTATGTAAACGTTGTGCAGGATGGGAATGGATGTATGAGTAAGATAGGAGGGATTACGACATCAGAGATAGAGTTGGAGATGCAAGAAGTAGTGAGTTTAGTGCTCACCAAATCGTCCAATGATTTGGATGATAAAACTAAGCAAAACTTTTTTACAATAGCTAGGAGTTTCTTTTATGTAGCTTATTGTAATCCAGGAACCATCAACTTTCACATTGCTAAAGTACTCTTTGAAAAAGTACTTTAACAATGACAATGTAATTAGGGATTTTCAACAGTAAGAAGGGGTGAGGTGTGTGCCTTTCCTAACGTTAGGAAATCAATAAAATGTTGACATATCATATTAACTTGGCTAGTTTTGTTGTAGACGAATTAAATTTTTTTTTTTTAAGAATATATTTACAAAATTATCGAAATAACTTTATAATATATATTTAAAAAACAGATTTTAAATTTTTTACCTCCAGTCTTTTACCATTAATTAAAAAAAGAACAAGGTAATTTTTTTCAAATCATAATATAGAAATATGTGTTCACCAACCCAACAAAGTCTTTGTTCGTTTTCCGAATCAAATTCTCAAGCTGTTCAAGAGAATTGATGGGATTTAAGGGAAGGGATTTCTTACCGACCCCAGTTCATCTATTTAACAAATGATGTAAAAAGACAATAATCTCTTTGTTTGAATTTCATGAGTCATATGATTAACGTTTTAATATTTGAAGATAATGATAGCATAGACCTCAGAATTTTTTTTGGAAGCCCCTTCAATTGTATCCTCTATTATTAGATTTTCGATTGTCAATGGAATAATAGTAGCAAGCAACTAAATTAATAATTTTTAAATCTTATTACACTATATAAAAAAAATTATCTACAAAATTAGAATTACCTACAAAATTTTCCAACAAAAAATTTCCGTAGTGGGATACCTATGACTTACCAAAAAAAATTTCTAGTCATGTAGTCATCTTCATTCCTCAACCTATAAGCATTGCCTACGAAATTAATTAGTCCGTGAAATGAAATTTCTAGGGCATTAATTACCTACAAGCAATTTGTCTAAAAAAATTTACTCATATACATTTTGCCTACAAGAATTTCGTAGGCAAATTTATTTGTAGGTAGAGAATGAAAATGCATATATAATTAGAAACGTTTGTAGGTAATTTCGTAGGTAATCCACACTACGTAAAAATTTTATTAGAAATTCTGTAAAGGTTCATTGCAAAAAATCACGAAATTTAGCGTCTTTATCAATTATAACATGAATTTTTTAAGTTTGCAATTCGATATACAAACTAATTTACTATTGCAATTCAATACGTAGTGTAAATTTTCGGTGATATTTACGTTTATATGGCAGCCGAAGTCGGGTAAGAAAGACACATCACACGCCATGTCAGATGCTAAGTCGAAAAAATAAATTCAAAGCCCTTTTTAAATTAAAAATACATGTCATGCATCGTTATTTAAAAATTCAAACTAGCACTCAAACCATCTATCTTCTCCATTGATTTTTTTTAATATGCTCTATTTAATTATTTTGATCCCTACTAATTATTTTACTTATAAATACTGCATATAAACTATATCCTATGAAGCACTACTACAGCGCTAAAACCGTCTTATCTTCTCCACTATTTTCAAAACGTTATATTTAATTATTGACCCCATTAATTATCATAATATACTATATAGGAGAGGATGTGGATGCTTATGTGGCAAAGCCACAACATCCTATTTCAAAATACTATTTTCTCAATAATCCTTCTTCCAACTTCTAATCTTGACCATCCGTTTTTATTTTAAAATCTTGACCTTCCTTTTTACTCACGAGACCTCTATATAAACAGGTTTTCTCCTCTCTTTTCATTCATTCGTTGGTGATTTCTACCTTATTTTTGTTTATTTCGATCATTTATCCATTTCATCTTGCCTGTTGAACGTTGGCCAATTTTTTCTATAAATTGGGACATGCCCTCTTCTTTTTAATTCATATTCCCTTTTTTCTTTCGTTGTTTTCTATTATTCTTTGCATCGTGTTTTTATGATGCTTGATCGCTCCGATTTTATATTCGGTGGTCCTTTTTGTTTTTGGTATTTTCTCATTTGTGAGATTTCGTCGCTCAATCGTTTGCTTTTCTATTACGATTTCAATTGCGATGATGTTGGTATATATAGTTTTTCGTTATTGTGATCCTAATCGTTGATATCTACCCTCCTATATTTTTCACAGGTGTTTTTTCGTATTTGCAATTTTGCTGTTCGTGGGCTCCTGTCGCTCGAGGATTTGGTTTGAAGAATTTTTCTGGTGTTGCATTTCCGGAGTATAGTATATTTTTAGGTATAGATGATCAAATATTTTGTTGTTTGTGGGCTCCCATTGTTGTTTATAAATTTCCAATTACATCGATATGCAACATAATTTAATTGATTTTGATGATGTTATAAGAATCATAGATCCTTAGCTACCATTACTTTTTTTCTGTTATGGTTTAAAGAATAAGACGAGGAGAGACAATTAATTTGTTACAGAAAAAAAAAGGAAAGAAAAAAAAGGATGGCGTCAAGGAAAAGAAGGATGGCTGGGAATAATAAAAATGAACATTGGATACGGAGGAACAGACGAATCAATAATGCTAGGGAATGTGGAATGGAAAAGAAAAAAATTCTTAGTATCAAATAAAAAAAACACAGTGGCTCTGAACCAATCACCACCATCGGCACAACCCGTTTTTCATTTATTGGATACATGCTTGCAATTTTCATTGCAATTCATTGTATTTTATTATGAGTAAATATATATAAATGCTGACAATTAACTACCGTGTGAATGGATTTTCCGGAATGAGGAATAAGTTGTGTGCAATGAAAATAACATTTGATAGTTAAAGTAGAAGGAAATAAAATTAGGAAATTTTGATGTTATCCAAAATTAGTTGTGCAATAGTAAATAATATAATAGCTTATATAGTCATATTTTTTTGAAATATTCCTAATACATCTATATGATACTAAAGTCTCTTAAATTTGTATAATTGAATAACTTTTTCAAATTTCGAAATTAGTCCTGAATTAATTGGTCTTAAAATAATCCATAACTTTTATTTAAATCTCATGATTAGTATTTAATTTGATTGGTGTATATTCATTTATAATTTGATTTATTGTTGCAATCTTATATATATAAAAACACATTAACTAGAGTTAATGGTGTATAATGTAAAGTTTTATATCTTGAATTAGATGAATATCATAATGACTTTCATCATTAACCAAAATTATTCCTACAATAGTAAATAATAAAATAACTTCTACCATTATATTTTTTACACATTCCTAATAACTTCTCTTAAATATATATAAATTGTGTTGTCCAAAATTAGCCATAAAATAATAAATACTATAATAACTTCGATCATCATGTTTTTTTGAAATATTCCCTCAATATATATATGATAATAACTTCTCTTAAATTTATATAATTGGGTAACTTCTTGAAATTTTGAAATTGATTCTAAAATAATATTTATAATATAATACCTTCTCTTGAATTTATATAATTGGATAACTTATTTAAATTTCAAAATTAGTCCTAAAATGATTTGTTTGGTGTAAATTCAACTATTTTAGGACTAATTTCGAAATTGAGTCCTAAAAATAATTGTGCTTACACCAATTTCAATTATTTCGAAAGAGTCATCTCTTTCCCTATACAGATCCTAGGCATGCTTGCAATTTATTGTATACATGCTTGCAATTTATTTTATATTATTAGTAGTAAATATATATAAATGCTGACAATGAACAACCGTGTGTATGGATTTTGCAGAATTAGGAATAAGTTGTTTGCAATAAAAGTAAAGTTTGATAGGTAAAGCATTAGGAAATAAATTTGGGAAATTTTAATGTTATCCAAATTTGGTCCTACAATATTTAATAATATAATAACTTATATCATCATATTTTTTGGAATATTCCAAACATATCTATATGATACTAAAGTCTTTTAAATTTTGAAATTAGTCCTGAATTAATTGGTCCTAAAATACTCCATAACTTTCATTTAAATCTCAGATTAGGATTTAAAATTGAGTTTAATTGTAGTATAAGTCATAATTCTTGAAGCAATAGAATATTATGGGTCAGATTGTGTTCACTTTTATTTTTGAGTAATTTTTTTTAACTAATTTCCAAGCTTGGATTGGTAGAGGCTGTAATATGAGACTACTGAGCTTGAATTGTTAAATGATCAGTTCATTACAAAAAAAAAATTAAAATAGATTTTTTTATCCTATATTGTTATTTTGAACCAATATTTTGAATCAATGTTTTCTTTTATTACTAAAAATTTTGGCATGTTTAAAATCAATTGAATTAAAAAAAAATTGTAGTAATTAATACACGTTTTCACTGAAGAGTTAAAATTAATACTCTTCAGTGAAAATAACTAATACTCTTTAGTGAAAGCAATTAATATTCATTAATGATTTATGTATGAACCAATTTCACTCTATACGTACTCTATGTAAATATGGTACCTTCAATTTGATTTATTGTCAATTATAATCCACACTATTATTCCAATAATATGGTGACTACTAGGTGTGCATTAATCTATCACATTACTTTTTATTTTAAGAATAAATTGTTCCGGTTCAATCCAGATAATAAGGTTCAAATCTTAATGGTTACTATATCGTTTTAGAGTATGTATAGAGTGAAATTAATTCATATATTAATATTTAAAAGATATCAATTATATATTTTTACTAAAAGGTACTCCCTCCGTCCCAATTTTGTTTTCCCGTTTGACTGTGCGCAGAGTTTAATGCGAGAGTTGAATTTTAGTATTTAAATTAATAAAGTAGTATTGAGAATGATGAATGGTGAATAAAGTAGTATTTAAATGGATAAAGTAGTATTGAGAATGGTGAATGGTGAATAAAGTATTATTTAAATGAATAGAATAGTTTTCATTTTAAGATGGGAAAATAAAATCGGGACGGACCATTTTTTCAAATGGGAAAATAAAAACGGGACGGAGGGAGTATTAAGTTATTTTCACTAAAAAGTATGAGTTGTTTTCACTGAAGAGTAAGAGTTTATTTTCACTAAACAACTAATACTCTTTAGTGAAAACAAGCTATACTCTTTAGTGAAAATAACTAATGATCTTCAATGGTTCATATATGAACAATTTTCACTCTATATTTTACCTTTTTTTTTAAATTATGTGACAAAGTATAGAGTGAAAATGGTTCATACGTGAACTATCAAAGGTATTAGTTGTTTTTACTGAAGGGTGTTAGTTTTTTTCACTGAAATGTATTAATTGTATAATTAAAACAAGCTAATATTTTTCAGTGTAAACAACTAATATTCTTTATTGTTCACTCTATACATATGCTTATTATATCGGGATTGATTTTTAAAGTAATGATATTTTCACTTTAATTTAAATATAAAAAAAATTACAAATCTGTATTAAATTTACTAAGTTCTAATATTCTTATTATACTAATATAACTGGTGGTTAATTAATTATAGAAGCTATATATCAGTGTTATTATTTTCGATTTATTGTATCTATCTTCACATTTCTTTTTTCTCAAGGTTGATTGATAAATTATCAGTCTTTGTATTATTTTTCTATTTCATCGCTTCTCATCCGTTTTTGCTAAATCTCATTGAATCTGAGTTGAGTAAAATTACGTGTGATCATTTATGTAGTAATAATTTATTATTTTTTCTTAGGGTTGTTATTTTACTTTTATTTGGTGTTAGAGTTTTTATTTTCTTTGACACATATATTTACATCAATATTTTTATAAATCCACTCATCTTTTTTTTTTTTTTTAAATGAGTATATTCATCATTTTTAGATATTTGTAGATATTTAGGTATGAGTGTCATTTGTAGATATTTAGGCATGGGTGTATGATGGGTGGTCTAATTGAATAGATATACAAATAATGGTAAGAGCTTAAATACCATTAGTTCATTAGTTTATTTGTTTCTTAAATGATTGTACGAGCTTAAATACCATTTGAATACCATTGGATTTTTCATTAATATCTTTTAGGATCAAATAAACTCTTGATTTTTATTTTATTCTATTAAACAAACCTACAACTTCTCAATTGGTTCACATAAATCCTTGAACACACACACATATAGGGTTTTCATTCATATTAACGGACAAACTTACGAGTTTAATTTTTAGGTATTGGTATTTTATAAAAAAATTTAATATTATTGTTCTACCATTATTTTGAAAGAACAAATTCTTAATTAGGATAATTGGAATGAGAAAATGGGGTGTGCGGGTAGAAGAAGAATTAGGTTAGGTAAGGGAAGGGGAGGGAAGGAGGGACGTTTGTCAAGAAAATTAGGTGGAGAGGCTTGGGGGATTGGGAATATATGGGGGTTGTATCGTTTGGGTTTGGGGAGGAAGATGGGGATTAGGAAATTGAGATTTTAAGTTAATGTGTCCGGAGAACCGGGGGTGGGGCGTGTGGAGGTGTGGGGTTACGTAAAGAAATAATTTTATTTTTAATAATAATAAAATAATTAATAATTATTGTTAAAAAAACTATTAATAATATAATTTTAATATATTTATGTATACAAAATTTGAATTAAATAAAATGCAATACAACATCCACGTCAGCAATAAGAATAGAAAGTTTTGATATTTGTCGGCATCATTTGTATTTTATCGGCAAAAATTGGTTAAAATATTGAACAATCAAGTAAGTTATGAGATTTTTTTTAAATGTATTTAATATTTATGTTGTAAAAAGTAGACCACTTGATAAGTTACGGGACCAAAAATAAATTTTATGATATTTGTTTAATTTTCTAAATATTTAAATTTAATTAAAATGGTATTTTTTTTTCATTTTATATTTATTAATTTAATTTATTTTTAGGTCGATGTAGTGCGATCACAAAATATGCACAATACAAATGCACTAATACGAAGTGCAATCATGTGGAAAAAAAATATACGTTAAATGAAAAATCCAATGATAATTAAATGGTTTTCTAAGTTCAGAAATGATGAAACCTTCCTACCATAAAAACGTCCAAATTAGATAGTTGTTTCGGAGAAACTAAGAAAGTGGAAGGATCTGCGATGGATATGTCGAGCAACTTTTTTACATGAATGTGTTCTTTAGTTCTATTACTTTTTATTATTTACAAAAATGAGATTGATTTAGGGTTTTGTATTATTTTGTAGAAAATGATTAAAGAAGAGAGAGAGAGAGAGAGAGAGAGAGAGAGAGAGAGAGAGAGAGAGAGAGAGAGAGAGAGAGAGAGAGAGAGAGAGAGAGAGAGATGTAGTGTTTAGGGCATTATGGATGTTTATCATATGGGTGTTTTTTTTTCATAAACAATTGGAGTGTGTACAATAATTTTAGCGGTTTGTTTAGATGCAACATTTGCGTATGATTTGAAATTTTGTATATTGTCAATGTGATTTGAATTTTTTTTTATCACCATCTGTATGGATGTTCATGAAATTATTGTACATTCTATGAAAGACAATAATGCTCCATTTAAACGTTGGTTGGTTAGGATTTACAATATATATATATATATATATATATATATATATATATATATATATATATATATAAGTGTGTTTGTGGGTGTGTATTTTTTATTTTATTATTATGTTCGAAACTGTAAATATAATATATTTTTCATACCATTTTAGAGAAGAATAAGATATTATTATATTAATCATTTCGAAGATGATGTTAAAGAAAAATTGGAACCACTAAATGTTGGTGAAATTAGTGTGCTTTCTATGAATTCATGATCTAGGCTGGATCAATTTTGGAGTATGAACTTTATACCATTTTATGTATATTTAATTATACAACTAAATTCATATCATTACCTATTTTCACTAATATTGTAACATTTGATAGTGTAAAATATTATGGTATCATTGAATGCGTGTAATGATATCAATAATATCAGTTTCATACTATGAATAAGTTTCACATGAGACCTACTCTTCTGCGAATGCAATAGTGTTGAATTTAAATGTTATTTTGTGAAATTCTATAATTATATGGATGGATGTGTGTGTGTGTGTGTGTATATATATATATATATATATATATTAAACTTCATTACTGGAACTTTAATTTAATATTTTTTTATATTATAGAAATACCAATGTTAGGTGTAACCTTCTTTTGGTGATGAATTGAATTTCTATTATATTGAAGTTTGTTAGAATTAAAGAATTGTTCTTAGTTTAATATGAACCTATGTTTATTGTTGATATGGATCTTTGAAGTATCATTAAAGCATGATGTAATTTTTTTTAAGAGTATTGAATTGCGTAAAAATTATAATATTATCTTTAAGAAGTACTACCTCCGTCCCGCTAAAGATTGTGGGGAATTTTTGACATAAATGTTAAGAAAAAATGTAATGAGTAGAATGTGGAAGGTAAAATTTTTTAAAGAATATTTCCATTTTGGGAATATGCAAATTTTTGTGGAACAAAATAAAAAAAAAAAATTTGAAATGCGCGACGTTGATTATGACTAATCTCACATACTTGAAGCCGAATTAATTTTGGAAGGAACATTGAGAATAAGATTTTTACCCAATGATGACATTAAATAATTCGGATAGAACAATACCTGCAAATTTTATGAAAAGACAATTTTTTATTTATTGCGCTTCGCAATGACTTTTAATAAAGTCAGTGTCAATTTATTTTCACTGTTGGGTTGTACCTTTCTAAGCGGATTTTCACTCGCGGTCAGCTATATGTTACATTATCCAAAGTAAAAAAAAAAAATTAGAGATGCATTGAAAATTCTTTGTCTCGATTCAGAAGGCTAACCATTGAAGTATACTATAAATGTTGTTTATAATGAAATTTTAGAAATTTGTACTTCCACTGTCCAGTTTTAAATGGTTCATATGGAATAGTGCAAATTTTAATAAAATTTAACGTATATTAGTTTTGAAAAATGGTAAAGTTGGAGTATTTTGGCTATTTCTACTTTATTTAGGGTAGTTTAGTTTATTATTTAACGGTATATTACAAAATGGAGAAACATGACATATAAATAAGAGATGTTTGTAAATGGTTAACGTTCAAGGGTAAAATAGTTTTTTTTTTTTTTTGCAGTTTTTTAGCAATGTAAAGTATTAATTAATATGATACTCACTCCATCCATGAAAATTGGGCTTGCTAATTTTATCAAGATTATTAAAAAAGTTGTTATAATATGTAAAAAATAAAAATATTTTGTCAAGTTAAGTACAAAATAAATTGTTTTAAAAATATTATGTGAGTATGTTGAAAAATGTAGATAAAATTTATTATTTCTATTTTAGTTTACGAGACTATTTTCTGTGGACGACAAATAATGCAACCAAGACCATTTTTTGTTGATGGAGGGAGTATTTATTTCATTATATAAAAAAGTAGTTGATTTGTTACTCCTTTTTTAAGATTAAGAAATACTAAATATTGAATCTCACATTTAGATATTTAAATTTAAAACAATGCAACATATTTTTAAATATTTTATTTATATACAATAAAATTAATTAATTATAAAAATATACTATAAAAAATTAATTAATTTTAGAAATTTGTAATCATTACTCTAATGTTGAGTGTTATATATATTAAAAAAATTATATTTTAATATATTTGTAAATAATATATATTGAATCGTGTGTATAAATATTTAGTTTTAATCATTATTTTAATAATAAATTAAATTATTATATACTTTATTAGTAAAAATAATTTTTAAATTACTTAAAAATCATTTAAAATTTTTAACTTCAACCCGCGAAATTCGCGGGAATATAACTAGTTTTACATATAAACTACACTACATGAATTATCTAAAAAGCACTAAGCGGCTAGCTGGAGCTGAAATCTACGGGTGCAATTAGGGTAAGGGGAATGTTTAATTGCAATTTGGTTTGGATTTTTAAATAATGGTGGCTTGAATTCTTAATTTCAAAATGGTTTGAAATATTACTTTATTTATTTATTACAGAACAGGTATCTGACGTGGTGTGTGATGTTTCTTTATTGACGACTCCGAATGCCATGTAAGCATAAGTATCGTCGGAAATCTACATCATGTATCAAATTGCAACAATAAGTTAGTTCGTGTATCGAGTTGCAAACTTTAAAAGTTCATGTTGTAACTGATAAAGTCTCTAAAGTTCGTAATTTTTTTTTTTTTTTTTTGCAATTTACTCATTTCGTTACCATAATATCTATAGACAATTTTATGTTTTATTGTAGTGATTATTCTTGAAATAGTTTGACTTTTAGGTCGATTCATATGATCTCTAGGTATAAATATTTTATACAAAGAATTAGAGTTATCAGGTTCCTTTTAAGAATTAGGGTTCATCAAAATCTCTAAATAGGAATATTTTATTTATAATCTTGATTGTATCTAATTAAATTTATTTAAATATAAATTGTTAATGGGGATGGATATATATGTTATTTTATAATTAATACTTTTAATTATTATAAATTAAAAAGAGTATTTATGTCATTTTATATCTATTAATTTAATATATTATCAGGTCGATGCACTGCGATTGCAATATGCACAATGCACATCCCGATTGTAGAAAACAATTAATTAAATTATTATTATAAGTATTACTATTATGTCTAGTATATTAATTATTTGAGGGATATATGCATACTATTTAATTCATGTCAACCCTTTTTAAAAAGGTATTGACATAAAAAAGAATTATGAATTAAGTTGGAAAAGTTGATTAGCTAAATCAAACAAGGAAACATATTAGTTAACCTTGTGTGTATATATATTAGATATGATTGTTGATCGATGGAGATACCTTGGAGAAAAGTTTTGATGTGATGTATAAGTATGAAAAAGTATCATTAAAAATTATCGATGAAATTATTGTTGAAAAATAGTTTAGCTAAGCATGAGTATAGGCCTCTTGATCAATATTTTTATGGAGCAAGTCTTTTGCAGATCAATTTTACTGTACAATTTAAAAGAGTATAAGTGAGTCTCTTGTGAACTCGAGTTTACATGAATTTTTTTCAAGTATCACTATATATGCATAACATTAATATTTGAAAAACCCGAGTTCACGAGTACTCATCGGGTTCAAACAATTTTTTGCCAAACAATATTAATTGTTTCATTTAAAAAAAATACTCAAAAAAATATTTTACATTGAAATTGATTCAAAGTATACTTTGTCATTTTTATGAGATTTGATAAAATAAAATAAAAAACTTTATTTTTTCTTATGCTTATTCGACATTCATTACAATGATTAAAAAAAATTACTCCCTCTGTTCCATATCAATTTGCACACTTGTCATTTTGGTTCGTCCCTCATTAATTTACACACTACCAAAAAGAAACATTGAGCTGCATACACATTTACAAATATATACACATATTAACCAACTAGTGTGTACCCCCACGAATTTCGCGGATTGAAAAATATTGATTTTTTAAAATCTTATAATTTCAATATAATATTAAAATTGTAATCATAATTCAACGAACAATGAAAAATACTAGACATGAATAAATAATTTTTTTAAAAAAATATTAACTAATTCACACTTTTAATCCCAAATTAGTATAACACAATATTACTTAAAATTACAGTTGTAACTAATTCTCATATTTAATCTTTTTTTTTTTGTCAACACTATAATTTTTATCCATAAAAAACTTATTCCACATATTTAAATATATATATATATACACATTATTATATAATATATAACAATCATTTAATTATTTATCATTTACAATACTATTTTAATAATTGTATGTTAAAACAATATAAAAGAAAAATTGAAATCCTTGTTTAGAAAAAAAAAATATGTACTTTACAGTTTAATATTCTATTTTGCGGCATAATTTTATCCAAATATAAATTTTTGTATTACAATTTACTATTGAAGGCAAGATACTATATTTGGTGGCAAGATTTTTTCGGTAGTATATTCTCTAAAATATTTCAATTCCCTCCTACAAATTCACATCTATTAGTATTTTATTAAAATAACTTCCAAAAATATCTTTGAAGAGAAATCGCTCAGTTGTGAAAAAAAAAAAAGACATGCTTGCATTAATGTAATGTTTAAAATAATAGTCCATATTTTACGTAAATATTTTGTTTCTATTGATTAAAATATATTCAAATTTATTATATTTTAGAGTAAGATACTTTTTAAAGTTATAGTACTTAAATTGTTAGTAAAGAAACATAATGTCCTTTTTTTTTTTTTCCCAACACAATAATTTTCTATCCATAAAAAAATTATTCCACAAATTAAAAAATATATATACATTAATTATATAAGATATAATAGTCTTTTACTTATTTATCAATTACAATATTATTTTAATATTTGTATGTTAAAAAAATATAAAAGAAAAATTAAAATCCTAGTCTAGAAAAGAATATCTATATTTTGTAGTTTAATAGTCTATTTTGGCCGCATAATCTTATTCAAAAGTAAATTTTTGTATTACAGTCTATTATTGAAGGCAAAATATTATATTTAGTGGCAAGATTTTTTTGGCATTATACACTATTTTGGTGACAATAACAAAATATTTCAATTCTCTCCTACAAATTTCTATTATTAATTTAGAATATAATCATAATATTTTTAATATTTAAATATTTCATAAATTCAATATACAAACTAAAAAAGTTTATTATCAATGTCGTATTAAAATTGAAACTATAATTCAAAGAGAGAGAAAAATTAAGCATGAATAATTTGACCACTTTAGAAAAATTAATGAATTCACAAATTAAATCTCTAGGGATATAAGATAATATACTTTTTTTTTTTCAAATTTCTAACTTCCTTATTAAACAATATCTGTTGTATATTTGCTTGGTAATCCATTAAAATTAAGACATATAATTTGCAATAATCTTTTGCTTTTGACTCTCAAAGCGGCATCATTCAATTAATTGCAGTAAAAACTGGTTTCAGGAAAGATACACATCAATTGTAAATTAAACACAAAAAATAAAACTATAACCTTTTAAACTTTTTTTTATCTGAATTATTTAAGTTCACTAATGAGATGAATATCTTACCTCCAATTGTTTTTCGTGGAATTATTTCTACTTCAAGGACATGATTTCCAAGCTTCGTAACTATCTATCTAAGTTTTAGTTCACAACTTTTACTTTTAATCAATGTTTATGAGAAGCATTACCAGTACACAATCTTTAATATCAAATGGTTATTATGTTGGAAAAATTAGGTAAATTAGGTGTGATTTGTGTAGACGAAGATGACTCAATGCAAGACAGGG
The DNA here is from genome assembly GCA_947034835.1 of Ballota nigra. NCBI lineage: Eukaryota > Viridiplantae > Streptophyta > Magnoliopsida > Lamiales > Lamiaceae > Ballota > Ballota nigra. The sequence goes on from OX344729.1 coordinate 13,017,129, forward strand.
ACTAATACAAAAGTTGAGGCACGAGTTTAATTCGCTTTCCGTAAGACGATATTGCCCCGTACCCAGGTGCAATACGGTTCCATGACAATCGCCCCCAAGATACAACAACTTTAGAGCCTTCCGCACGCTGCACTACGAAACAGAAGCTATCAGCGAACGGACTCGGATATCCGGAACTTTCTTGACACGACTCTAATGCAAGACTAATAACGTTAGTATGCATATGCTTGTATGATATTGACTTCGAATGAATGAAATCAACTTTTCGAATGAATGCAAATGGCAAGTGTGGGGGGTCTATTTATAGATTTCCAAGAGTTGTGATAAATAGTCATGACTTTTCACCATTAACTTTATTTTTCTAAAAGTTACAACCTTTAGAAATAAACTACTATTCACCAAAGGTTGTCTACCACAATTAGAGATGTTAAATGGGCCGCGGGCTGGCGGGCTGGCCCGTTTAGCCCTGAACCGAACAAGGGTTAGGTCCGAGCATTTGGTGGCCCGTTTAAAACCGGGCCTTTTTGGCCCGGACCATTTAGCCCGCGGGCTAAACGGGCTAGCCCGCCGGTCTACCGGGCCAACCCGTTTAGCCCGATTCTTTTTTTTTTTTACTTTTTATATATTTTACTTGTACAACTACAACCATATATACAACCTACCTATTATACTTCAACTTCAAATTTTTAATTCAAGTCCAACTATCCGATATATATATATATATATATATATATATATATATATATATATATATATATATATATATTCAAGTTTTTATTTAGTTAATTTATGCTTTCACTTAGTTAATTTATTAAATTACTTGAAATTGAATTTAGCCATTTAATTAATATTTGATATTTATGAACAATGTGTGAATGTAATTTTTATAAATTTATGAATAAGGTAGGATTTCAACATCCCTACTTCATTATTATCTTTTCAATTTGGGTTCATCGGTCGTCGCCATGACTCTCAAATCGTCATTGTCGGTTGCCGCCCGCTCTTAAATCACCATTGACGTTATAAATTTATTTCATGCAAAGGTGAAATGTTGAACAATATTTAAATGTAATTTTCATGAATTTTTTAACGATGTTTGAATTTTAAGTTTAAGTGACATCGTATTACAATTACATGTCTATATTTTATATTAAAAATTAATTTTTTTTCTTTTTTTTTCGGAGCCCGTTAGTGGCCCGTTTAGCCCGCGGACCGCTAGGGTTAGGGTTAGGTTTCAAGTGTTAGTGGACCGATTAAAATGAACCGATAAGGCCCGGGACCGTTTAGGCCCGTAGCCCTATAGAGCTGACCCTAATGGGTTAGGGCCAGCCCGTTTAACATCCCTAACCACAATAGATACATTCATTAATGTATTTATCCACATATTAAATGACATTAATTTCTCATTCACCCAAATTTGGTTTTGAGAAATCGAATCAACCAAATTCATTTACGCAAAATGGATAATTACATTGTCACTTAATATTTAATAAAATATGGTCAAAACCAATATTTTCCAACAGATTAAGGAGTCCAGAACATTTGATAGAGTTCAAAAAATCAATGTAGGCCAACTTATCAATACCTCCTTATCTATACTTCGTGTTGCAACGACTATCAGAGCTAAAATATATTAACTTGTATCACCAGATATCATAGAGCAAACTCCCACATTAAAACATTTAACTTCTTTGTGGATTGGAGGAAGTATCCCATCCTCTAAATATTTATATGTTTACATCTTTATCTCCAGGGAACTCAATAAATAAATTTATATTTAATTAAAACTTAACTGGATATATAAAATAAATATTCAAAAAGATTATATATAATATAAGTGAGGTACGTATGAATAAAATTATTCATAAGTTTATCGCTTACAAAATCTAATCATTAATAGATACATAAAATCTTAAATCAAAATCTCCAACAATCTGAAAGATACACTTATAATAAACATGAACGCAGTTAAATTTTTAACTGCAACAATCTAACCCCTACTACAAACATAATTTTACCAACAATGGGAAGTCCATAAGATATAATCCGCATATATGAAATTAAATTAAAAATATGTTTTTAATATCAAACTCCATCAACGTATTGGAGAACAAAGAATTCCTTGGTAGAAACTTATATCCCTCATTTTCAATCAAAACAATAATAATGTCTCAGAACACAAAACTACGTGAAGGGCAATTTTAGCTCTTGTATAAATAATAATGTCTTGAAAAATGTATGTACAAACATCATCCCTATAACATCAATGTCATTCGATGTTCAAAATAAAAATAAATATCAACCCTTATCAATAAGGTCTCATGCAAACAAACCTCATATTATTTCAGTCAAATGAAAAAAGAAAGAATTGAAACTTATAAATAGAACTTGTATCCATAATCCAATCACTGTAAAACCGCACCAAATCTTGGACTTCAATCCATAGCAATAAGGTCACACAAAAGGCTTTCAATAACCCAAAAAAATCTCAATGAAATAAGAATTACTTATAAAATTTGTTACCTGAAACTTATATACGGAACTTGCACCATTAGATTCTTAAATTGTGGATGAAATAATTGTTATAATTATCCTATGTGAATTAGAAGATCATAAATAATTGCGTACAACTCAAACCGATTAATATAATTGGTAAAATTAAGCAACATAAAAGTAAGCAATTGATAGTAAAGGATAACATGTGAAAGCTAACTTTATAATTTTTAAATTGAAATAAACACAACTTGAACATGTTAAAGTTAACTCATTTTGATCATGTCAAAACTGGACATAATTTCTAAAAGCCCCTACCTACATGTTTGCATCAATCCTTTCTAAAAAACAACAGTCATTTAAAGACCATGATTTAACAAAGATCCGAGATCACTTATACTTGAAAGAAAATCCCCCCCCCCCCCCCCCCCTAAACTTTCTCAAAATTAGCTAAAATGAAAAGAAAAAACACATCTGAGTTGATTGGAGATTAACCACCATATAAACATAGAACTAAACTAAGATAATAGTTTCCAGGGGAATAAAGAAAACCAATATCCCAAAAAATAAAAAATATCCTCAAACTTATAAATACTTGAAAATTAATGAAGAAAAATTAGAAAAATTCAAATTACCTTTCCCACGGTAATGTAATGAATTCATATTAGCTTGGCATCAATAATGTCATCATTTGAAATTCAAACATTCACAAATCAAGACCAAAGCTAAAACCCAGATATTGAATCAAAGATGAAAAAATAAAAAAGTGAAGATAAAAATTCATTGTATGGATTTTTAAGGAATAGTCAAATGATAGGAAACGGAAAATTATAACCTCATTGTGGTGTCAGCTAACTAAGGAAGAGAATTCAAGTCACAAAAAGTAAGTACTTTGAAAGGCCCATATTGCAAATACAAAATTATTTTGCTTGTACAAAATCTGAATCTCTTCTCTCTAGAAGTTGAGCACCCAAACAAATTAATATCAATATTAGTTACATCCAATTCTATGTATATATAACTAGTTCTAGTCCCGCGATTTTCGCGGATTGTAAATATAATTATTTGGAAAATATAAATTGTATGAAAATATATATTTTACTTTATAATATATTCATAATTAAAGAAATATTGATTTTAATTGAAATCTAAACACATGTAATTATATATTATTTACTTCAATATTATATAAATTATATAAAATAATAATAAAACTACAATATTATGCTAATTACAAATTTTGAAAAAAAAAATTATAAACAACTTTCATTGTGTACTTGGAAATCGAGAAACTAACTTAATATATGTATCACGGATCTCACATCTTAAAAATAAGTTAACCACACATGAAAGAGGTACATTATAAACTCTTAGTTGTAATACATTAGTTTTCCATGATAATAAACATAGGTTGAAAATCATGATATAAAATTTATAACATTATTTAATTTGCATACCACTACGTACTAATAGGAGTAAGTATATCTTTCAAAAGTGTTATTTGTCATAACTATATTCAATCTAGTTTCATTATATTGGATGTAGCAACCAACTTGGCGATATTTGTTAAGAAAAAAAATATAATTAACTGAAAAATCTTAGAACATAAAAAAGTCATATAATTATCTATAATAATTAAAGCATTCAACACTAAAATATTGCCAAACAAAAAAGCTCTCACTACAATGAAAGCAATTGCTCACATTTCACATGTTCCCTAAACTAATATTTTGGCAAAAGTAGAATGTAATATTTAATTACAAAATAACAATTCAAATTATGATAAATTGTTTTTACATGAGTTTTCCTATAAAGTCTTGCTAAACACGAAGATGCAATATATTACAATAAATAAGCATCATTATAAGTTGAATTTTCATTTAGAATGAAATATATTTAAATACAAAGATTAATTTCCCTTATACACGGAGAATTTTAAAGACCAGTATCTTAAAAAATTTGGTGTGAATAGCGTCAAACACAAATACTGAATGAGATTATAATATATATTATAGGTTTTTTTTTATCTAATAATTGCTACAAATGTTCAGTAAGAGAAAATATTGTTTTCAAATACATTTAACAGTGCCACTTTAGATTAAACACATATAGTAAGAATATTGAGAACCTAACTTAATACATATATTTGTAGTTTCATATGAGGACTCAAACATCTGGAAAAAAAAATTAAATCTTTTATTTTATATATATCATATTAGGAATTTGATCACGTCTTAAAAATAAGTCAATCACAAATGAAATATATAAATTCTTAAATATAAATTATTAGTTTTCAATGATAATAAATATAGGTTAAAAATCATGATGTAAAATTTTACAAGATATTTGGTTTGTGGATCACCAAATATACATAAGATTAGATATATCTTTTAAAAGGGTTCTATTTCATAACTCTATTGCACTTAAATTTTATTATACTGGATGCATTTTATTAATAAGAAATTAAGAAAAGATAATTAATTAAAAAAACTTGGAACGTAAGAATTGGAAAAAATACACTTTTTATCCTTTAACTTTGGTTATCTTTGGTTTTCGTCCTGTTAATTTTGAGCTATTGAATTTTGTCCTATATATATTATAAAATTTGTATTTTTATCCTATTACCTGCTATACAAGATACCTCTTCCGTTAAATCTGATGTGGCATTTTGAGTTCCATCCAATAAATTACAAAAAATTGGTGTCATGTGAGATTTTACCGCAATAGTTACCTGGTGTAGTAGGTAATAGGATAAAAAAAAAATTTATAAGTTATAAGATAAAATTCAAAATATCAAAGTAAACAGGATGAAAACAAAACTCAACCAAAGTTAAAGGACAAAAATGTATAATTTCCATAAGAATTACATACAGTTATCTATAACTATTAAGAAATTTCACCAATAAAATATTGAGAAAGAAATTTCACCAATAAAATATTGAGAAACTAAATTAACTCATATGTGGTTGCAAAATTAGGACACTATCTTTCCGGACTTACAAATTTAGGAAACCATCTTTATGGACTTATAAAATTAGAATATTATCCTTACAATCTTGTAAAATAAGGACATTATTATTTATTTTAGGTAAATTTAGGCTAAATCTATACTATATTAAAAAGTCACAAGCAAGTGAGAAACATTTTTTGACCAGAATACCCCTGCCATCTTTCTCCACGAGCAACTAACCCCCCAAATGACATTCTAAACCCCCATACGCACTCAACCTCTCTCTCCATCACCCGTCCTCACCCTCTCTCCCCCCAATCCCCCGTCATCCACCCGTCCGGCTCAGGTCAAGAGCCGAATTCCGTCGACACCCCAAAACCTGAGTCAAGCAACTGATTCACCCCCCATAATCTGCGAAACAAGCCCGCGACGCCCTCACTCCCCCCAATCCCCCGTCATCCGCCCCTCCTGCTCAGGCCAAGAGCCAAATTCCGTTGATCCCCAAAATCTGAGAGTCAGGCAACCGATTTCAACCCCCCAAAGTCTGCGAACCAAGCCCGCGACGGGAAAATTAGGGTAAAAGATCTTCTTAGGGCTTCAATCAATCACTCGATCGAAAAATTTGAATCTGACTTTACCCTCTATTATGAGAAGATGAAGAGGTTTGATGCAGCTGAGAAGATTTATCAACTGGGAGTGCAGAAGTAAGAAGATTTAATTAGTTCTGTGTTTTATTCGTAGCAACATGATCCTATCAATTTTAACCCTCAAGCCCTCAACGCATAGCAATATCTTCACCGTCCCCTTCTCTAAGGTATGTACTCTTTCCCTCTCTTTTCTTTGGGTGGGCGATTTCCATGCCAAAAAACTGTAATATTTTGATGAGGTTTAAGTTGCCAAAAAATTGTAATATTTTCAAATGGTGGCCGAATTTCTTCAAAGTATGATCTTTCAAGAAATTAAATTTGTAATATTTTGATGAGGTTTAAGTTGAAATGGTGCAGGTATGATTGCAGCTACTTTTGTTTGCCCTTTAGATGTTATCCCGACTAGATTACAGGTCCATGGGCTTCCAAAATTGGTAGTGCAAATATGAGAGGTAAGAGTGCTTGATTTTTGTTTCTTAACTTATTGGTTTGTAGAGTAAATGAGATTAAGGGAGTTCAAGTTCAATTGCTTATTTCTTGGCTGTTTTAATGATATTGTGACTCAGTGATTGTAATAAAGTATTGACTTAGCTGTTGAGGGGCATGAATTGTATACTATACTGCTGTTATTTTGTTGACGATGTCATTATGATGGATTAATTATTCTTTTAGTTACTTGACTTGACTTGATTAACTTTTTGCAGGTGTATTTTACGATTTATGAACAACAAAAGACCCTAACGACGAAGCGTCCTCCACTCCCATGGCTGCGGTAATTATTTCAAACCTCTCCAAACCTCCACTCAAACTCATCGTCTTTCATTTGCATTTGTATTTCATATTTCGTCTTTTGTTCCTTTATTAAAGAACATCGGTATAAAAATAATTGGGGAGTTGTTCGATCACTGCAGAAATGGAGCCAGTTGATGTGGGTAGCAAGAACGAGAACTAATTTGACTGCTTTGGTTTAACATCTGATGGAAAATTAGATGCTCATAATTTGCCTAAACTTGAATCTTACGACTTCGGAAGGAGTGATGTGATTGAAGAAGATGTCATGTGGATGGAACCTGGTCTTGTTTTCTTCGAGGTAATTCTCAATTGATTTGTTTTATGCTGATACATGAATCTTGATTTTTGGCATTTTGAACTCGAATTGCAACTGCACATTAAAGTTGGATACTATTAAAATTAAATTTGTGCCTGTAGTGATCTTGACTGTTTATGTTTTATTGTCTCATATATGCAGGATAATGAGATTTTACTAAAGAGTTTCATCAATGAATTTTCAGGATGGATCTTATTCGAGAGGCCCGCTGGATATCCCAATTGGTGAGTCGGTGGATGAGCCTCAATATTACCTTTCTCCGACATTCAAGTTTGAACAAGTATGTTCCATTTTGGCTAAAGCTTGCCTGTGACGCTTGATTCTAACAATTCCATTTTTGTTCAGTATTTTTGTTGGCTAGAATTGACTCAGTACACTGTAATGCCTGAAGCAGACAAGTAAAATCAAGTTATATGATCTTACTAAAAAGTTTCATCAATGAATTTTCAGGAAGGATGTTATTCGAGACGCCCGCTGGATATCCCAATTGGTGAAATGGTGGATGAGTCTCAATATTACCTTTCCCCGACAATCAAGTTTGAACAAGTATGTTCCATTTTTGCTAGAGTTTGTCTGTGTAGCTTGATTCTAACAGTACCATTTTTGTTCGGTGTTTTGTTGACTAGAATTGACTTTCTTTAGTACGCAGTAATGTCTGAAGCCAGACCTCGGGGGATTTGCTGCTGCTTTGAAAGACAAGGATGTTTGGGTAATGAACGTAGCTCCAGTTAATGCGTCGTCCAAATTGAAGATAATTTATGACCGAGGCTTGATTGGAACAGTTCATGACTGGTCTGGTATGCATTTTTTTTCCTTTTTGAGAAATATTTCCAGCTTCATCAAACCTCTATCCGTTACCATCTGCTTGTATTATTGACTTGTTCAATCCACTTTATAAATCTAGATTTATCCATCAATAGCCTTGTGATATTTCTGATTCGTAAATTACAATGGAGCAACAATAAACTCTTGTGATTAAAGCAAAGATGTAAATAAAATATCTTAACATTGTCATATATTCCGTTTGCCATTTTAATCTCAAAATTCCAAGCAAACATCTTAATGCAGAGCTAGATTTTTTTTTTTGGAGGGGTGGGGGAGGGTGGATTTTTAAAAAAATTCACTTTATATGTATGAATTTTTTTATTTACACCTTTTATTCATAATCCGCCCGTACATATATTCCATGCTAATCTGCATCTACCTGTTGCAGGTGTGAATTGTTGACTTGCTTCACGCCTGGTTAGTCTTCTCGGAGGTCGAGGAGAGAGGTTGCGGCACAGAGGATCTATTAATAGAAATGGATCATATGCTAAGGCCAGAAGGCTTTGTCATCATCAGAGACAAACCTTGTATTATTCATTTTGTGCATAAATTCTTGGCTTCTCTGAAATGGGACAAATGGTCGTTAGACGTTGAACCTAGCACCGATGCTCTCTCCACAAACGATGAACGGGTTTTGATTGCAAGAAAACGATTATGGCTGGATATTTGAAGCGCTCAAACCTGCCCACTTGAGTGGTACATAATTTATGTTTCTGTCTACTAATTTATTGGTGGAATGTTAGTGTCTTTTTGGTATCGTTAGGTTTATAACGATTATTGGGATCGATTTGATTCTTGATACCTATGTTTTTGCAAGAGTTTTATGTTTGGCATTTGCTCCTACTATCACTTGGCATATGCAGATGCATTTTAGTTCACCCTATTGAGACTTAGTCAAATCCTCAAGGATTGAGTTAGAAATTTTGTACCATGATTTATCCAGTATGATTTCGTTTTGTCTTTCATTTAACTTGGTTATGTGATAATAAAAATAGATTCGATCACCATTGTTGGGTACATCCCTTGCTCTCATGCATCTTTCGTATCTTCTAAAAAGATTTAAATTCACGAATATAACATCCTTGTTTTCATGCTTTGTAGTGGCTGAATAACTGTGTGGGGCGGAAAAACTATGTAACATTCATCTCACTTATGGCCATGAGTTTAGTGTGGGTAAGTCTACTGCCGCCCTTTGACTTCAACATTACGGATAATTAATGCAAAATTTATTTGACATCTTTTCGCAGCATTTCTCCTTTTTTATATTTCATCTCCTTTTTACCTCCCAGAACATGTCTTCTTTCATGGATAGCTTTATGTCGCGCTCTCAAGAAGAATTTCCAAACTAGACACGACGGTGTTGATCAAATCAAGCGAGAAACATGTAACAAAAATATTTAATACAAGAAGATTCTGATGTAAAATAATAAGAGGGATTTCACTCAATGAAAGAGAACAAACCTTGTACATTTCATAATAAAAGAACGCACTTTCGCAAAAGTACACTTACAAACAATATCTCTCAAAGACAAAAGGCCAAAACACCCACGCCAACTAAATAAGTCAAGAAAACAACAACGTGCAACGCACGTTCAATCTAACTAGTTTTAAGAAATATGTGTAAACAAAGCCCGACTATGATATGTCCAGTTAGCCGTATTTTATAAAATTTGACCTAAATTGACTAAAATTAAAAGAGAGTGCTCTAGTTTAGCAAGTTTGTAAAGATATTGTCCTAATTTTGTAAGTTCGTAAAGATATTGTCTCAATTTTGTAAGCCCGTAAAAAGATAGTGTCCTAATTTTACAAACACTTATACAATGAGGGAGATGTCATGGCATTTTTCTATAGTGGTGCCAACAAGGCTGGGCAAGACCATCTAGACGTCTGTGCTAGTGGATCATTCCTGAATCAAGGAATAGTGAGGTGTAGAGAGATCGTGGACAACATTGTCACGAATGCCGGGGCTTGGAATGTGGACGCAGATTTCCAGAGAGTTCATCAGGTTGAGGAAGGTGAAGGAACGAGAAGGTTGTTGATGGCCATGATGGAAAAGATTAACAACCTTGAGTTGGGGAAGAATATGGTTGGAGGGAATGCAGCAGAGAATGAGCAAGAGGACAAGCCCACAATTCAGCAAGAAGTAGTAAATTATATGGGAGGTCCTTATTACAATCAGAATGGGTATCCACAAGGTGGAAATTTCCAAGGAAGGTCTTCTTATGGCCAACCATTTGCACCTCCAAGTCCACAGCCGCCTCAAAATCAATGGAGGAACACACAAGGATATCAAGGAGGCCAACAGCTTCCTCAGAACCAATGGAGGAAGAACGAGAATTTTTCATATGCTAACCCGAAGGCGGGTATTACAGTTCCTCCAGGTGTTGATCCAGGTTCTAAACCTCCGGGTGGAGAAGACGGTTCCTCAACTGAGGAGATGTTGAGAGTTATCCTACAGAAGGTGGAGGAAGGAAGCAAACGTTTATCATCTTTGGAGAACGATGTGAAAGATCTGCATAAGAAAGTTGATCAGCGTGTGATGAGGGTAAAATGAAACCCATCAACAAATATTTGAAGGAATACATGGAGCAAGGTAACTAACCTGAGAGAGCTCCAAAATAAACCCAGAGAAAATGTAGATTCTGCTCTGGAAGTCAGAATCCAGCTCTCGAACACTGCTCAGCAAGCTCTGACAATGATCCGACGAAATCCTGCACAAAACCACGCCGGAGGGGGCTCCGGCGTCGGTCCTCCGACGCTCAAGTCAGCTAAACTTGATAGGCAAGAAAAGCTATGAAAAATACAGTAGTAAGAGAAAGTGTTTGGAGTGATAATACCTTGGAGAGAGCCAAATGAAGATATTTATACCTTTTACATCTCTGAAGGGTAGAAAAGTTTTTTGTTTAGTGTTGCCCTAGCACTTTTGGGACCACCAGTGCCAGAGGACGCGTGAAATTAGGCCAAGTGACGAATATTCTGATTTGGTAGTACAACTGAAGGCTCTCTCTCAGTTGTCCTTTTCTGGTGTATGTGGTAGTGGGCAAATTATGCATTTAATGGTGGGAAAAAGACGTTTCTGAGCTTATAAGCTTATCACAGATTAGAGATGGATTAAGTGAGATTAACCCATAGTTCTCTTAATAATATGATTAATTGCTCCGATTCAAGTTCATACTAATTATGCACATGTATCCACGTGCAAATCAATTCCCTAAACTAGCTCTCAGAGTTGTTTGGTTCTGTTCTGGGCCAACTCTGACCTGGAGTTGAGAGAAGTTTCCGTCTCTGGATTTGTTTCGTTGATATGGGCCGGGTGCCATGGGCCCAGTACCAAGTAGCCCATATCAACTACTCCCCCCCTATTCCAAATTATTTTGCTTTCAAATATCATTTGGAATACATTTCAATAAAGTCGTTCAGATCCGTACACTGCATTCTGCACTGTACTCTACTCACCCACGCGGTACTAACTCAGTTTCTCAATTCAAAATAGGGCCATCTCAGTCGTTGAAAAAATCGCGCCCCTTCATCTTCCCTGATCTTAGGCGTACACGTGGAGGGGAGGACAAGGGCGGTTTGCCAGTTGCCTCTTCCCCATAAAGTGTTTCCGCTTTTTACTTTCTTTCTCTCTCTTTTCTTTAATCTTTCGTCTTCTACTCTCCTTCAAGAATTCCGTTTAAGGGGACATTTCCGGCAGCTACTTCGACATTTCATATTCCCAGAAAATTCCGGTAGCTCCTTCGTAGGGTCCGAAACCTCCGGTGACCATCTCTGTTCTTTGTGCAAGGTATTCCCTCTATTTTCTTCCTTTCATTTTCGAATATATTTTCCTCTTCGCTCCTCAGTTATGGCTAAATCGCCCTCCTTTTCTGACGAGACTTCGCTGGAAAACATTTCCGTTAAACCCCTATCGTCTCAATTGTCACAACCCCTTTCTTCGGCGGTCCTAGGACTTCCTGCCTCGTCTTCCTCAAAAAACCCTAATCCTCTTCCCATTACCAAACGTACTATTCGAACCGTGGCCGAAAGAAATAGGATTAGGTGGAATGATGTTTCCAATCAAATGAATTTGACTGAACATGACCTTGAAAATATTAAAGATTTTCTAGGCCCCTGTCCCGATTTGCTCATCGATTTACCAGGTCCTCACGAGAGGCCTAACCATCTGGCCCCGCCATCTTTGGCATTTTGGGCTTCTCAACTCACAGTGGGTCTCCGTTTTCCAATCGCCCCTTTCTTCTATGAGGTATGCAATCTTTTCCGCATTCCCCTGAATCAGGTAAATCCTTCTTCGATCCGTTTACTGCTTGCTTTCTATATGATTTTCAAGGCAAATGGAGGCACCCCCACTCCTGAAGCTTTCTACTATTGTTATGATTTGAAAAAACGGGATGAGTTCTATTACTTTAGTTCTAGGAACCAGGGGTTATCCCATTTCATAGGTAAACCCCCTAGTGTAGACGGGTTCTGGCGAGATAACTACTTTGTAGTTACTCCCCGCTCTGGGAAATGGCCATTTACCCATCGTGGATGGCAATATAAAGCCCCCAATACTACCAAGTCTTCTTCTTCTGTGGAGGATTTCATTCCCTCCTCAGATAGAGAAATCATGTTACGTTTAAATCGTATTGCTAAGTCTCATGGCCCCCCTAGGATGTTTCACCTGTTAAAGGAGCCTATTGTTCTTTCCCACTTCGGGTTTCTCGGATCGGTAGCTCCTCCTCCCATTGGGGCGGGTACTGCTCTTTTCTATGTTCTAACTCTACTCTTAGAAACATATGTAGTTCTCATTTTGATTTTGTTTTCTACTTTGTTTTCAGATATGTCTTGGGAGAGTGCTCTTCTCCTGTCAGATGATGAGGAGCCTACCAACTTGGCTCCTCCTGCTGAAGTGGTGGACTCAAAAGCTGATATTGTGTTAAAGCTTGTCACTTCTCAAGAGAATCCAACCATACCCCCCTCTGAAGAGAAGTCTGTTATTCTTCCATCTCCCCCTAAGGAGAGTGACGAAGGTGAAGGTGAAGGTGTTAGCCTTAATACTCGTGGCAAAGGAAAAAAGCGTGTCTCAGCTACTGCCCTTACCAAGCCCGTTCAAAAGAAAACTCGTTTTTCAAAACGAACTGGTTCGAGTTCTGGTGTTATGACTGACGATCCACCTCTGCCTCCCAATCCGCATTCGTCTATGAACTTGGGGGAGGGAGAGTGTATTCAGTTCCTGAAGACTCTCAGGTCTTCTAAGACTGATTCTGCTAGTTCAAATTTTTCAGCTGGTCAATTGAAAACTCTGATGTCTGGTCGGTTGGTTGAGGTAGGTTTCTCATTTCACTTCTTCCCTGTTTTAAGCAATACTCTCTTCAATTACTTATCTTTCTTTTTTGTTAGTTTTTGGATTATCAGGCCCAATTTCTGGAGATGGACAATTCTGAGGAGATAGATGCAGTCAAGGCTGCACTTGATCAAAAAGATCAAGAGCTAATTCAAGCTATGAAGGAGTTGAATGCGGCTAACATCCGTAATGCTGAGCAGAGATCTGCGCTCCAATCTCTCGAGAAGAAACTACATGATGCCGACGACCTACTCACTCTTCAGTCGGTTAAGGGGAAACAGGCGCGAGAGGAAAGTCGTTCTGAAGGCCACACTGCAGGTCTCCTTGAAGGCATTGATCTCTGCCGTAAAAAACTTCTCAGTACAGCTCTTGGTCAAGCATTTCTCAAGGAACTGTATGAAGGCCTCATTGCTGCTTATCAGAATAGCCCTCAGTTTTTGGTAGATATGGCCCCACATGCTGGCCATTTCATCAAACATGGTTTCAGATCTGCTGTTGCCCAGGCCCAAGAGAAAGGCTTTACTGAGCAACTTAATATCTCCCGTGCTAAGGAGGGTGTGACTCCATCTCCCTATTTCAAGGGTGACGTGAATGATCCCAAGGATGCTCCTTGGTTTCTGCCCGTTATCAGGAGAGCAGCCTTAAAGTTAGCTCGGGAGGATTACCTATCGCCCGAACTTCCTCCAGCAGATCCTATGTTTTGTGACCTCTCAGCTCCTGAAAGCTCTGCCTCTGAAGCTACTGTCGAGCCTCAGACCCTTTCTGCTCCTGGAAACCCTGGACCTGGCCTGAGTACTGATTTGAACGAATAGAGGACAGGACCCTTTGAGGTCATCTCTATCGTTCTCCTTTTATTTCTGCAACTATGAACAATTTTCAGAGCCTGCGTGCTCTTGGTACTTCTGAGCCTGCGTGCTCTTTATTCTAAGAATATTCAGTTTCTTTTATTGGGCGTGCTATGCTCAAACTATGCTTTTGTCATCTGCTTGTTGTGCTTTTCTTTTCATGATTGTTCATTATGTTTTATATTTTTTGCCTTTTTTTATCCTGTAAAAAGGGTTTTGACTGTGGGTCATGATATGTATATATGTATACATACTCCCCCCTTTTTTCAAAGTTTTACTTCTGTAAAGAAATAAATTACTTTACTCAACTCTGGGAATAGGATGCACGGTAGTACCTTGCCTTCCTTCCTTCGACTCATTTTACTCTGTAAATGAGTTAACTCTTCAGGGGAAAGTGTGCATACTTTTATCTCCCCCTTCCAGAATTTACTTCTGTGAAGAAGTAAATTTAATTTATTTTGAGAATATCTTTCTAAAACTCTTCGCTTTTAGTTTTAAGTTATTCATGTTTAACTTTATCTGCGATTCGTGAGAATGCAAATTCTTGAAAGAAAATTCAATTCGTATGCGTGATCCATGCTTGATTCGTATTAAGACTGAGAGGATGTGAACTTTAAATCAAGGTCCATCTCTCAGATGTTATCCATGCTCATATTTGAGACTCATAGGATGTGGATCTGAGGGATGCGTAATTCTGAGAACTGATTTAGATAGGGATCCGCCAGAACTGAAGAGTGTAGTTCTGTCGGCTTTTCATTGAATTCTGAAATGTAGCGATGCAAACGGCAGCTGCTTACATACTTTTGTTGAAAACTAACATAACTCTGAATTAACTCAAATGTAGTACTTCTTCAAGTTGCTGACATTCCAGGGACGAGGCATTCTCTTACCGCTCTGGTCTGTCAGCTCATACGCACCTCCGGCTAAGACTTGAGTGACCACAAAGGGACCCTCCCAATTCGGCTCTAATTTCCCCACAGGTTTCAGCGCATCAGCTCTGCGCAGGACAAGATCTCCCTTCTCAAACTTTCTAACTTTCACCCGCTTGTTATAAGCGGCTTTCACTTGACTTTTGTAGCGCTCTTACCTCAGACGGGCCATTTTACGTTCCTCATCAAGCATATCTAAATTTTCTCTAACCAGCTCTGAATTGCGATTCTCATCATAGTTCAGAATCCGATGGGTTTCCATTCCAACCTCTGCAGGGATTACAGCTGTAGATCCATACACGAGATTGAAAGGAGATTCCCCCGTAGCAGTTTTCGGACTTGTTCTGTAAGCCCAGAGTACTGAGTCCAGCTCTTCAACCCAATTTCCACCAGATTTCTCAAGTCTGGTTTTTATACCATCCACGATCGTTCTATTAGTAACTTCTACTTGCCCATTGGCTTGAGGGTGAGCTACTGAGATAAATCTCTGCTGAATTTTCAACTCTGAACGCCAATTCTGGACTATAGAGCCCGTGAACTGTGTCCCATTATCCGATACCAGGATTCTGGGAATCCCAAATCGACAACATATGTTCTTCCATAAGAACCTGATAATAGCTGCTTCATCAATTTTCTTTACAGCTTCATCTTCAGCCCACTTACTGAAATAATCTACTGCGACGATTAGGAAAACTCTGCCCCCAGAAGCCGTTGGAACTTTCCCACAATGTCAATTCCCCACTTATCAAATGGACACGGAGAATACATCACTCCCAATTCTTCCGCTGGGACGTGAATCAGAGGTCCATGCCTCTGGCATTTATCGCACTTTCTTACTAGTTCTTTTGCATCTTTCATGAGAGTTGGCCAATAATATCCAGCTCTCAACACTCGTCTCATCACATCTCTAAAGCCTGCGTGGCTTCCTCCGCAGCCTTCGTGTATCTCTCTTAACACATAATTCCCTTCCACGGCGGAAAGGCATCTCAAAAATGGTTGAGAGAATGATCTCTTATACAAGTATTCACCAATCATGCAATACTTGGCATATACTGCTTTCTTAGGGGCATCTGGCTTATCAAGCCTCTGCCCTGTTTTCAGATAATGAATGATGGGAGTCCTCCAATCACTCTCTTCATTGATTGCTCCGACATCCAGAGTTGACATCTGACTCTCAGCTGTCAGCAATGTGATCTTTCCTTTCATACCTTCCTCCGCAGAGCTGGTCAACTTGGACAGGTAGTCCGCTTTAGCATTCTCAGCTCTGGGAATCTGCTCAATTCTCAGCTCATCAAATTTGGCTTTCAACTGTGTTGCCAATTCTGCATACCTTGCCATTTTCTCATTTTTCTTTTCGTAAGTTCCCAGCAGCTGTTGGGTGACCAATTGAGAGTCAGAGTGCACAATTGCTCTTTGTGCTCCCAGCTCCCATAACATTTGCATGCCTCTTATAAAGGCCTCATATTCTGCTTCATTGTTTGAAGTTTTAAACTCAAACTTTACTGCAAACCGCAACTCTTCTCCAATGGGGGATATAATCACAATCCCAGCTCCACATCCGTTGAGAGATGATGATCCATCAACGTAAGCTTTCCAGAGTTCTGACTCTTGAACTTTGGTTGTTTCCTGAATAAAATCAGCCAAAGCTTGGGCTTTTATGGCAGCTCTGGGCTCAAACTCGATGTCATACTCACCCAACTCTACTGCCCACTTCACCATCCTTCCGGACAGATCTGGTCTACCCATTATCTGCCTCAGAGGCAAATTAGTTCTCACCACCACTTTATGAGATAAAAAATAAGGCCTGAGCCTTCGTACTGTCACCATCATAGCCAGAGCTGACTTCTCCACTTCCGAATATCTCACTTCTGGTCCCTGGATGGCTTTGCTCACATAGTATATGGGTATCTGCTTCACCCCCTCCTCTCTAAGGAGAACAGAGCTCAGAGAATGTTCTCCTACAGAGAAATACAAATACAAAATTTCTCCCGGTACTGGCTTCGTGAGAAGGGGCAAACTGGTCAAGTGCTTTTTCAAGTCTTCGAAAGCTTCCTGGCACTCATTGTCCCACTCAAATCTGGATCCTTTTCTAAGGATTTTGAAAAACGGTAAACTCCTCTCTGCTGATCTAGAGATGAAACGGCTCAGAGCTGTGATCCGCCCATTTAGTTTTTGTGTTTCTTTCAGGTTCCGAGGTGGTTGCATATCAAGAATTGCTTTCACCTTGGCCTGATTTACTTCAATCCCCTTGGGAGTGACCATATACCCCAAGAACTTACCACTTCTTACTCCAAATGCACATTTAGAGGGATTAAGCCTGATCTGATAGGCTCTAATCACACCAAATACTTCTTCCAGGTCTGAAGCATGGTCTTCAGACTTAAAACTTTTTACCAGCATGTCATCCACATAGACTTCCATATTTCGGCCTATCTGCTCTCGAAAGACCAGATCTACCATTCTTTGGTATGTGGCCCCAGCGTTCTTCAGCCCAAAGGGCATTTTCACATAGCCATACGTACCACACGAGACTACGAAGCTAGCTCTGGGCACGTCTGCCCGATCCATCCAGATCTGGTGGTATCCCTGATATGCGTCCATCATGGACAAGAGTTCACATCCGGATGTTGAGTCCACCAGCTGGTCAATTCTAGGCAAAGGGTAATGGTCATTTGGGCAAGCCTTGTTCAGATCACGAAAATCAATACACATCCGCCAGGAACCATTTCCCTTAGCCACCATAACTGCATTGGACAACCACTCTGGGTACTTCACTTCTTCAATATGCTTGGCTTTCAAAAGCCTCTCCACTTCTTCTTTAATTATCTTATCTTTCTCAGGGCCAAATTGCATTAGTTTCTGCTTCACAGGTCTGACCTCTGGATCAACATTTAAACGATGCAGGGCCACCTTGGGGTCAATCCCCAACAAGTCTTCGGGTTGAAATGCAAAGAGATCTGCATTCCTTCTTAGACAGTTGATGACAGCTCTGGCCACGTCATGCGTCATCTGAGTCCCAATTCGGGTAGTAAACCCGGATTTGTTTGGGAAGAGCTCTACTGGCATAAGCTCTTCCTCTGGCTGGATCTGCAGGTCTGGCTCTTCCTCCATCATCTCTGCACCTTTCATTCTCTTCCCATCCGGGTCATCTCCTCGACCATCACTCCTAGGGGAAGAGTGTGCGGCTTTCTTTACCGTTTCAACATAGCTCTTGCGAGAACAGAACTGGTCTCCCACAAGCTCTCCTACTTCATCTCCAACAGGAAATTTCAACTTCATGTGGTATGTGGAAACCACAGCCTGAAAAAGATTCAGAGATGGTCTCCCCAAGATCACGTTGTATGCCGAGGGAGCATCAACAACTAGGAAATTCACCATTTTAACTTTAGCCAGAGGTGGATTCCCCATCCTAACCTGAAGAGAGACTTGTCCTTTAGGTTGGATGGCTCCCCCTGTGAACCCATAGAGTGCCGTATCCACTGGTTTAAGCTCCACATTAAGATCCATCTTCAAAAAGCAATCTTGAAACAAGATATCCGCAGAGCTGCCAGTGTCAATGAATACCCTGGCAACATCATAACCACCAATTTCCGTGGTCACTACTAAAGCATCATTATGAGGCCTCTGAACTGCCCTCTCATCTCTCGGCCCAAACTGTATGCTGGGGGAATCGCTTGCGTCCACCTCGTGAACATCTCCCTCAGACCAAATCTGGGCAGATCTGGCAGAAGCTCTCCTGGCCCGGTGTGAGTCTCCATCTATCGGACCCCCAACTATCATTTGGATATACCCCCTTCTATGACCAGGGCCATCCTTCTGTGGTGGCTCTGCTATCTCCTTTCCTCTTTCTTCATTATCTTTTCTCTTATTGTTGTTTCTATCTCTTTCTTTCTTCACAAATTCCACTAGATGACCATCTTGAATCATTCTTTCGATGGCATTTTTCAGATGTCGACAATAATTCGTTTCATGACCATATTCATTGTGGTATCGGAAATACCGATCAGACCTGGGATTTTTAGGACCTCTCCCAGCAGAGTGGGGGAACTTGAAGTTGGGATGTTCTGCCATAACTTCTAGCAGTTCTGCTGGCTGCAAAGTCAGAGGTGTGTATGTTTCGAATTTGTCCATCTTAGACTTATCCCTGGTTGTTTTTCCTTTTTCATCATTGCCCTTTTTCTTCTCGGGTTCTTTCTTCTTCTCTGCATTTCTTTCAGTGCGACTCTCCTCTTTCTTTATACCTCTGGCCTCTTCCAAATTTATATACTTGTCAGCCCTTTCCTGTAACTCATCAAAAGTCAAGGGAGGTTTCTTGGCTAGAGATTTAAAGAAATCTCCATCATGAAGGCCTCGCGCCAAAGCATTCGTTCTTACTTTATCCGTGGCCGCAGGGACTTCCAAGGCGGCTTCATTGAACCGAGTAATGTACTCTCTCAAACTCTCTTGCGGCTTTTGTCTGAAACTCATCAGATACAGAGATGTTTTTGTTATCTTTCGAGAACTAGCAAACTGATGCAGAAAAAGTGTGCTAAATTCATCGAACGAGCAAATAGAGTTGGCTGGTAGTTGGCTAAACCACTTCTGAGCAGATTTCGTTAATGTGTTGAGAAACACCCTACATTTCACGCCCTCGGAATACTGATGCAGTAGAGCTCCATTCTCAAATCTCAACAAATGATCCTGAGGATCAGTCGTTCCATCATATTCAAAATTCAGAGCCTTAAAGCTCTTAGGCAGTGGATCAGAGAGAATATCCTCTGAAAAAGGGGATCCTCCTGATTTGAATTTATGTTTTCCGGTTTTCTCACAGTGCTTCTTAACCATTTCCATCTCTCTTCTCAAAGACGCAATCTCGCGGTTAGCATTAACAATAGCTGTAGACTCTGCCTCGGCTTCATCTGAGTCACAATCATCATACTCAACCAAACCAGAAGTCTGAGCAGTCACTTTCCCGGCTCTGGCAGCCATCTGACCATCTCTGGTGGCTGTCCCACCGACAGCTGTCCTGCCCCTGGCGGCTGTCCCGTCGGCAGTTGTCCTGCCATTTTTTATTTGCGCGCTGCTCTCTCCCAAGACGTCTCCTGAGAGAGTGGGCAGCGCAATGTTTTTGGGCACATTTAAAGCCCGATTTTCTGGCACACCTGGGGTCTTAGCTTTCGACCCGCCAGCGGCCAGTTGTTCCTCACTAACGCGGGCGATGGCCTCAGCGCTAGGAGTTGGCTGTTCAGGATTAGTTCCCGTTTCTGGGATCCTGGAAGCCAGAGCACTGTTCACAGCAGTCTGAATGAAGACTCGCAACTGTTCGGCTGTCAGAGTAATCAGAGACGCACGGCTCTGAGTTGGGTTTGTACTCATGGTATCATTATCTAGGACTGTGTCCACGGGAGCGTTCGTACTCACCGGGGTGTCCACAGCCCCATCGAATTCTTTTTCCAAATCACGAGAGATGGGATCTGCCATTTCTGAGAGAGAGAATGATCATATCAAGTTAATTTCTCGAAAAATAATCAATAATGCATGATTCAATACCTCAAATCATATCAAGTTTCTGGAAAAGACGCAAAGACTGAGAGATGATTCTTTTCTCATCTCTCATTTGTGAAGCTCATTCGTGTCCATACTTCCGTACCAAATTTGAGGAAAAACACTTTTCATGAGGATTTCAGTTTCCAACAAAATCAAACAAGCATAAACACAAATTTCGAGAAGGAAGAATGCATCCAAATAATGAAAATCACATCTCATCATATCTGGCCAAAGAACTCTTAGCCACGTCTTTACCATAAGGGGCAATATTCTAGTTCATCTTCAAACATTCAACCATTTTTCCAGAAATTCATCAAAGAGAAAAATATTTTTCCACAAGTCCAATCGATAGATTTACATACGTATTTCTTAGAAAACACTTTCCATGCAAGACGAGTATAAGTCTCAACTCATACTCGGTAAAACGATACATAGATAACCTATCCTTACAAATCTGGGCAAAAACCCGTCATGTTCATAGTTTTCCCAGAAACCATTAAAAAGAAATATCACCCAGAGAATATTCTCATCACAGATCTATGCACGTATTCATCAAAACAGCTAAGAAACAACCTATTCATGCAAATTTACATATATTTCTACCATAAACTCCATGCGGAAGATAATAAACAGCAGGATTTTAACAAATCTTGACAGATTATCACAGATTCATAGAAGTTCCATCACTATGAACGTATTTTGAAGAGAAACTCAAGAAAATCTCACGTCAAAACTCAAGTTTCCCACAGACGGCGCCAGTTGATGAGGGTAAAATGAAACCCATCAACAAATATTTGAAGGAATACATGGAGCAAGGTAACTAACCTGAGAGAGCTCCAAAATAAACCCAGAGAAAATGTAGATTCTGCTCTGGAAGTTAGAATCCCGCTCTCAAACACTGCTCAGCAAGCTCTGACAATGATCCGACGAAATCCTGCACAAAACCACACCGGAGGGGGCTCCGGCGTCGGTCCTCCGACGCTCAAGTCAGCTAAACTTGATAGGCAAGAAAAGCTATGAAAAATACAGTAGTAAGAGAAAGTATTTGGAGTGATAATACCTTGGAGAGAGCCAAATGAAGATATTTATACCTTTTACATCTCTGAAGGGTAGAAAAGTCTTTTGTTTAGTGTTGCCCTAGCACTTTTGGGACCACCAGTGCCAGAGGACGCGTGAAATTAGGCCAAGTGGCGAATATTCTGATTTGGTAGTACAACTGAAGGCTCTCTCTCAGTTGTCCTTTTCTGGTGTATGTGGTAGTGGGCAAATTATGCATTTAATGGTGGGAAAAAGACGTTTCTGAGCTTATAAGCTTATCACAGATTAGAGATGGATTAAGTGGGATTAACCCATAGTTCTCTTTATAACATGATTAATTGCTCCGATTCAAGTTCATACTAATTATGCACATGTATCCACGTGCAAATCAATTCCCCAAACTAGCTCTCAGAGTTGTTTGGTTCAGTTCTGGGCCAACTCTGACCTGGAGTTGAGAGAAGTTTCCGTCTCTGGATTTGTTTCATTGATATGGGTCGGGCGCCATGGGCCCAGTACCAAGTAGCCCATATCAGCGTGATCAAGACCTCCAGAAGAGAGATGTAGAGCTGAATCGAATTCAGCAAGAGAACAACCGAAGGTTCACTTCTATAGAGTTCCAGATGAGCCAGATTGCAAATTCATTGAATAGAGAGCCTGACAAATACCCTTCAATGCCTGAGGGTAATCCTAAAGAGCATTGTAAGGCTATCCAGCTTAGAAGTGGGACCAATTATGAAGGTCCCCAGATTCCTGCTGATTCTGAGACGCCCCAAGGAGATGTTGAGACGGTTGAGGGTGAAAAAACTCAAGCGAGGAAAGAGCGTGAAGAGGAAGGCATTGAGAAGATTGAGAGAGTTCCTAAGTGGAAGAAGGCAAAGGAAGCAAGGGAGAGAGTGAAAGAGCCGAGCGTGATGAATGGGGGGTACCCAAATCTGTGATACCCGTCCCATATCCACAACGCTTCATGAAAAAGAAGCTTGATGAGAAATTTGCTAAATTCCTTGATGTGTTTAAATAATTGCATATTAACATTTCTTTTTATGATGCTTTGGAACAGATGCCCAACTATGCAAAGTTTCTGAAGGACTTGATCGCGAAAAGACGGCGAGTGGATGAGCCGAAGTTGGTGCAGTTGAACCATGAGGTAAGTGCATTAGTGCACAAGGCGCTTCCTCCAAAGCTGAAGGATCCCGGGAGCTTTACCATCTTATGTGACATTGGGAATGGGATCAAGAAAGGAACGTTATGTGATTTAGGGGCGAGCATAAATCTTATGCCCTTGTCGCTTTTCAAGAAGTTGGAAGGTGGTGAACTTCAGCCGACAATGATGACGCTTCAACTTGCCGACCGGTCTATTACTCGACCTCAAGGTGTGGTTGAAGACGTCCTCGTGAGAGTTGGAGATCATATTTTTCCAGCCAACTTTGTAGTGCTCGAAATGGAGGAAGATGAGCGCGTGCCCCTGATCTTGGGAAGACCGTTCTTAGCGACGGCGGGGATGGTGCTAGATGTGGTAAATGGGAAGATCACGTTGAAAGTTGATGATCAAGAAGTGAAGATTTCCCTATATGAAGCCATGAAGCATCCGAAGGAGGATGAGAGTTGTTATTGTATGGATGCCATTGATCCTCGTGTTGAAGACACACCTCCTATCCCTAATCTTTCTTTTAGTCATTATTTTGATGATCCTTCACTTGATAATTTGACTCATGAGCATTATGATCTTGATCATGTTGATAGGGATAAAGTGAAGAAGTTGAAGGATGAAGAGGTGAAAATGTGGACGTGGTCCAGTTGGAGAGGAAAGGAGGAGTTAAGAAGAAAAAGTCCAAGCGCAAGAAATTGCTTAGTAAGACTCCTCCAGATAAAGGTGAGAAGGAGTTGAGACCCATACCACTTGGGGATGAGAAGGAAGCAAAGGAGCTCATGATGGAGGGGCATCAAGGAAAGGAATTCAACCACCACTCTTATGAGAGTAAAGGAGGTAATTTTGAGTATGATGTCCCATAAGCTCCTTTGAGCTCGGTCTGGCATGAGGACCTTAAAAATAGCGTTGAATGGGAGGCAACCCATTTTTATTTGCTTTTGAGTGTTTTTATGTTATTAGGGTGTTGTTGAATCGTAAATTTTAACCTCGTACTTGAGAGTTTATTTTGTAGGCTTGTCTCGAAGGAGTGCCAAATAAGTGGAGATTGAAGGAACTCAAGCAAGGGAGTGTGCAACATTGTTGAGAGAAACTAAATTGTTTGGTTGAGGTAACCCACAACCCCAAACTTAGACCTCTTCGCAAGGTCGAAGTTTGGGGGTGGAGTTTTTTTTTTTTTGTTTCTTGTTACATTGCACCGGAGCACCCCTTATCTTTGAGTGTGTTTGGTTATTTGGTGCCTTGAGATGTTCCTTGGGGTAATTTTGATCTGATTCGCTATTACATATTTCATGCCTATCAATCATCTTATGCTTGTTGATTGCTATCTTTGAGTATGATTTAATGAGTAGGGTGAATTGTGAAGTTGAGTTAGGAATTCTTTTGTGTGAGTGTTTGAGTTATAGTGGAATTGAGAAAGAACTAGTATGCTTGCAAATTTTCCTTCTGAGTACTTGCGTGATGAGAATGAGAATGCACTAGGACTAGCATGGATGTGAAAGCCGTGAGATTTGAGCCTTATGAGATTCTGATGCATAAAATAATCTCTTCATTTGTGAGTGGATCGTCACCTTAGAGAATGCTAGAACTTGTGTGTGCTCTTGCTTCTTGATTGTGTCTAGTTTGATATGCCGAATGTGATCTTAGGCCATTTTTGTTTTGAATGAGTCACTTAGCCTAAATTTCCCTTACCATTGACATTTGTCCCTTGTTAGCCCCTTTGAGCTTTAAGCCTATTTCATTTGCTAGCACATATGAACATTATTCCAATTCCTAAGCTTTTTTATCCCAATTTGAGTGGAGAATAGGAAAAGTGTGAATGTGAAGGGATTGCATTGAGTTGAAAAAGGGAAATGTTGTTTGTTGAGTGAGTATGAGAAGAAGGTGTGATGAAGTTTTGAGTTGTGGGAAAAAGAAAAAAATTGAGAATGAGCAAAAGAAAAAAAAGAGCTCATGTGTTTGTGAAAAAAAAAAGTGAAGTGATTGAGAAAAGTGAAAAAAAATTAGAAAGAAAAAAATTGAAGTGTTGAGAGTGTTGGAATTAAAAGTGTGTTTATTGAATATGTTGAAGTAATCTGTTCCTAATCTCGAAATACCGAAGTGTGATTTTCTATTCTCCATTCACTTGAGTCACTTACCATATTGTTATCCCACCTGTCCAAAGAGCCTACATTACAACCTTGAGAAAAGTCTTTTTTGATTCGGCATTGATTTCTAGAGTATGGTCGGAGTTGAGAGTGCTTACAAGCCTATGGCTGCCAATATGTGTGATTGATTATTTGAGTGAGTCCCTTATTCTTGATATACACTTGTGAGGGAGTGAAACACATCGTTGAGTGCATATCCATGTTTGATCTTGGGTTCCTTGTTATTGTTGCATGAGTATGAGGAAGGAAGGTGAGTGAGTATACTTGTGATTGATCTTTGAAGCTCGAGTTCATTTACTTGCATGATTTGATTCATTGACTCATTCCTAACAATTTCACTTGACTTATTATTTTGTTGCTTTAGGACAAGCAACATGGTAAGTTTGGGGGGGTTGATTAGGCGTGAAATTGTCATGATTCGTCACTCGAAATGTCCTAGTTTTGGTTGATTTTGTTGAGTATTTAGAGTCATTTGAGTAACATTTTCATAAACTAATGAATTTGTCTCTTTGATGCTTATAGATGGATAGAGGGCGAAAAGAAGAGCTCGTAGGACTTTGAATCGGCCGAAACGGACTCCCGGTTGAGGAGATATGAAGATTTTACGAACAAGTGTACTGCTGCTGAAAAGTGCTCGAGCGAGAGCACTCGAGCGCTTCCACTCGACCTCATGATCCGCTCGACCAATGCACTCGAGCGCCTCCGCTCGAGCTCAACAGCTCAAGCGCCCCTGACTTACAGAAACTTTTTGCTGCTCGAGCACAACTACTCGAGCGCCTCTGCTCGACCGCCTGCCTCACTCGACCAATAAGCTTGAGCGCCTCCGCTCGAGCGGGACAGCTCGAGCGCCTCCAAGAGCAAACTTTCAAGATTCGTTTTTCTGGCCCACGAGTTCCCGTTTCAGCCCGACGCTTATAAATACCTCCCGAACATGTTTTGAACGAAAACCACATACCACTTGATACGAGATCACTTTTAGACTGAGTTTTGAGAGAGAGAAAGAGGAGAAGAGACGAGCAAGCTTTACTTTTACGTTTTTGAGGTTTTCTTTACGAATCCACATCACGATTTTACTTTTTAGTTTCGTTTCTTCAGATCTTTGTTCTTGAACACGTTGAGACTTCGTTTTAGTGATTTAATTTCAGTTTATACCTTTATTTCTTGAAACCCTAGTTTATGTTTGATCTTTTCTTCATTCTAATCATTATGTTCATGTTCGTTATTTATTCAATTGTTCTTGTTTACGTAAAACCCATGTCTAGCTAAAACCCTTGCATGCTTGGGGTAGGATGAACTCGTAGAAGTAGGTTGTGGGTACGTAATTAGGGTAATTCGTGACGTTAGGTTTTATTTCTCTTAATTAATGAATTCTTAAAATCAATCTTAACTTTACCTTTGAATTTCATACGAAAGTGTTAGGGAGAGGACGACCGTATCACTCTTTAAGAACTAGTAGTCTTAACGAGAAGGTTTAGAAGGGGTTAATTAATCTACCAGTTTAGCGAAGGAGGACGACCGCATCACCTTAGTTAAATTAGGGTCTCATTAATTAAGCACAATCTATTAACTTGTTAGTGGATTAGTGAAGTCGATTGTTAGGATAAAGTATTAGGGTTTAAAATCTTGAGCTTTCATCTTACGATCTTTTACTTAGGTTATTTCTTGCATGTCACGGTTATTTTGATTATGTACCTGCTCCATTAGTATACGTAGGGATTCCTATCCTGAGCATCACCATCACTCATTTGAATACAACCCTTAGTTAATTCGTCTTTTTTAGTATTTTAGTTTAATTAGTTTATTTTAGTTTTAATTAATTCTTCCAAAAAATCCAAAAACATACACTCATATTA
Source organism: Ballota nigra (assembly GCA_947034835.1). Classification (NCBI taxonomy): domain Eukaryota; kingdom Viridiplantae; phylum Streptophyta; class Magnoliopsida; order Lamiales; family Lamiaceae; genus Ballota; species Ballota nigra. Next base: position 13,043,960 of record OX344729.1, read on the forward strand.
ACTACGACGCGTAGATCTTTAGGGATCTATTCGCATACACACTTTCCCTTGGGTTCGATAATACTTGGTCATTATACTTACTCATACTACAGTGAACCCGTCCGCTTGCGGGGAAGCGACTAGTAGAAGTTAATATTTTCGCTTCAAGTCAATACCTTGTTGATGTTTTGATAAAATTGGAACCTGTAAGATTGGTGGATGAAGTTTTGTGTGTTAATTTTTGTGCCGTAGAGTTGGGTTGATTAATATGATAAGTTGTGTTGAACTAGCTGTTGAGTATTACTGAAATAACTGTTTAGTATTGTTGGTTTGGGTGTTTAGTATTGTTGTTTTAGTTGGAGGGTATTATTGAATGGAGGAATTAGTTTGGTTTGGTTAGCTGATGATATGGTGATGAAATTAGTTTGTTTTAGTGTTAGTTGAGTTTTTAAAGACAAAGGGAAACTCGTCTTCTATTGTTGAAATGTTTGAAACAAATGGAAAAGGACTTTTAGAAAATAATACTACTCTTTTGTTTTGAAAATGACACAAGTAAACTTGGTTAGTAATACTAGTAATATAGGAAAATATTTATTCTATTATTTGTTATGAAAACTTCTTTAAATCAAGTATTACTAACAATAAAGAAAAGTATATATTATATTATTTTTAGTATTTATTATATAAAATTCTTTAAGCAAAATAAGTTTAATAAAAGGGTTTTTATTATTAAAAACATAAATTTTTATCCAAGAGTTCTTTTAAAATAAAATATAATTTTTAGAAAGAAAATATTAAATTGAGACTTTTATTATATTAATATTATTTAACCAAATTTCTTATTCTTTTAATTATTTTCAAGAAAAATATATATAGATATACTTTTAAAATTTAGAAACTTTTATTTATAAAAGAACAAAGGAAATCAAATAGATTGTTTTGTAGAGATCGAAATAGTATTACAACAAGGAATTTAGTAAGTACACCCCCAATACACCAACCCTTTTAGAAGTGGTGTATTTACCAAGATAGTGTGTGTTTTTTTTAAGAAAATCTATTCAACAAGTTTATAAGACAAACAACTTTCTCGTTTTCATAACACAAACTTCTAGGCCTTACGATAATCCAAGAACCATTTATTAATTAAATGACTTCGTACTAGGGTTCTGTACTAATCGGAATACGCACGAGGGATCCGACAGTCTGTTGATTCAATCTCGGGACGTCTCTACAATGCAAGTTATCTTCCAAAAGAATTCCAAAGACAGTTGTAACTTAGCTTTAAAGTTAAGAGGTGGGTGATGATCTGTTGATTGATCTGTTTATAATACGTTGTGCTGGTATACTCTGAACTCGACTAAATCAATCTAAAACAATTTATCCAACATAAATGTACATCTACTATATAACTGTTTGAATTACGTGATATACTTATATATGATACAATATGTCTATTGTTTTATTTAAATCGAGCACCATTGCATGATAAAGGGCATTTTGTGAGCATGAATTAATACAAGTATGAATTATGTAAATTCTCCCCACAATTTAAAATGACAGTTTTTATGAGAAAGAGGAAAGCGGGTAATCATTGAGTAGTTTTGTTTGTGGATTGACACGTATGGCCATGAGTGACAATAGGTCAGATTCATGGTCACTGATATTATTTTTGGTGATCATGAGTGATAATAGCTCAGATTCATGGTCACATGATTTGTTGGTGAGAAATGGTTTGGGGGAGATTTACAATGTGTTGGAAATGATTTTGGCAGATTGGGCCGATACTTGAAAAAGATTTTGGACTTTGTCCCTTACTGTGAATCAACTTGTGATATATTAATTACGTGAATGTGGAACCTGTTATGCCCAATTAATTATTACGTGAGCTTGTTACTTCTGTGATATATGTTATTCATATTTATATGTCAACTGCTTAAATAAATTAAATACTTTATTAATGAGTATAATTTAACATATTTCGGATTTACTAATCCCATGACGTTGCAAATCACCCATACGTGAGAATTCAAATCTCACGCCCCCTTTTTACAACCCTTGCAGATTATGATTTCACGGAGCAAGGACAGTAACAGAAACGACACGGAGTTCCCCGCTTAAATAAAATGTTACTGTTAATATTAAGCTTTATATATATGTGTGAGATACTTATAAAAATTAGGAAAAAGGTACAATTTGGACCCTAAACTAGTGTCATTGGTACAAATTGGATCCTAAACTATTTTTTCGTACAAATTGGACCCTGAACTAATGTATTGGGTACAAATTGGACCCTAAACTATTTCTTAGTACAAATTGGACCCTGAACTAATGTTTTAGGTACAAATTAGACCTCAAACTATTCTTTTGGTACAAAATAAACACTAACTTTTAAAATTAAATAAATAAACCCCAAATAATAATAAAAATTAAGTATTAGTACATAATATTTGACTAAAAGCTTTATGATATTTTCAATTCATACTATAATTTTTTTTTAAACATCAATTTAAATACATATTAAATATTAAAAAGTTAGTGCTTAAAAAATTAACGTTGTTTTTAAAATATATTAATGTTAGTGTGTATTTCAGTCCAACTTCTTTTACATGTTGGTAAAAAAAAAAATGCCCAGTGCTTAAAGAAAATGGCCACAGTCGGTTAACAAAAATTTAATTTGTTTCAAAACATTCTAATTGAACAACACTTTTTTTTCAGTCCAACTTCTTTTACATGTTGGTAAAAAAAAAAATGCCCAGTGCTTAAAGAAAATGGCCACAGTCGGTTAACAAAAATTTAATTTGTTTCAAAACATTCTAATTGAACAACACTTTTTTTTCCCTTATGTTTTAGCAATTGACTTAGAATTTTTATTATTTAATATGTATATAAATTAATGCTTAAAACAATAACTACTTTCGATAAATAATAAAGGATTGTAACAACAATTTATCAAATTTATCATAAAGTTTTTAGTTAAATGTTATATAACAATGCTTAATTTTTTTAGTAGTTGGAGTTTATTTATTTGATTTTAAAAGTTAGTGTTTATTTATACCAGAAAAAAAGTTGGAGGTCCAAATTATACCTAAAATATTAGTTCAAGGTTCAGTTTGTACTAAAAAATAGTTTAGGGTCCAATATGTACTCAAGACACTAGTTGGAGGTTCAATTTGTACCTGGGACATTAGTTTAGGGTCCAATTTGTACAAAAAAATAGTTTAGGGTCCAATTTGTACCCATGACATTAGTTCAGGGTCCAAATTGTACCTTTTCCCTAAAAATTATTCTACTCATTTCTTCCGCTGCATAAAACTTATCTCTCATTTTGTTATCCCTTTTTATATCAAAAAATTTATAGTTCGGATTTTTTTTACAAGTGGCACCTCGAATCTGAGATATTTATGTGTTTTGGATTCGGGGCGTTACAAAGACTCATCCACTGCCACTCTTTCCCCCGGGGGGACCAAACTGCAAAAAAACGGGATCGAAAATGGAATTAAACGAAAGTTAGGGGGCGCGTGGGGGACACGCGGGCCACGGTTAGGGATAAAATCGGCGGGCGTGACGTCTGGGATCCTGCCCGTCATTCACGCATCCCGTGACGTCAGCATGCGTGGAATACGAGGCGCCACCTCGGAAGACGGAACGTCACCCCCGGAATTCAAAATTCAAACTGACATCCGCGGAAGATCAGCCCGCCACCCGACGTCAGTGGCCTCCCGATGGCGGACTGGTGGGGTAATTGTTATACCCGAATAATATTACCCGACAATTCGGATAACGGGCTTGACCCGTCAGAAAGAAGTGGCGCACGAGTGAGGAAATCAGGATCGTCTGTCTCAATCGAGTAGGCGGGTAGAGGTTCGACGCCTACCCGACAAGGACCCCGGTGTTGGGAAAATAGGGGTGCCCGGAATCTATTCGGGATGAAATTTAAATACGAATTTAAATACAATTATTACTAGCATGAATTAATCCTAATTAATTCAAATAATAATTCCAACAACTAATTATCATCATGCATGTTAAATTAATTTCACATATTTAACTAGGCGGAATAAACAAGTAAATATGTGATTAACGTACCTCTCGTAGTAATGGCCTTTGGATATACGGGACACTTGTAATCTCATTCTATCAACCCAAAGCCTTCTCAAGTATTTCCCTTTTCACCTCACTTGATCGCCAGTGGGAGACGCTTTCAAGCAATTTAATAAACTAAGGAAAAAGAAAAATATCTATGCTTCTTGATTTTTCCAACACATGGAATTATGTACTTGGGGATGAAATAATCATCCCCTATTTATAGAGTGTGTTGGCCGAAAATTTGAGGTTTATTGGGGTTGGAGAAAATCTTTTCTTAGACTCTAAGAAATCTTGAATATATCTCATATATTCTTTTCTCCACAATAAAATATTCCACAAAAATCTCACTCTCCTCACAAAGAGGTAATTTTCGAAAAATACAAGTATAGATCCCAAGATTTGGATCTTCTTGAATATATGAGATATTCTTGTATTCCAAGAATACATATCTTCCATAATATCTTTTCAAGAAAATCAACAAAATCTTCTCTTCTCTTGATTTCTCATTTTCGAAAAAAATAGAAGAAAAATCAGCATATATATTTCTTTTTATTTTAATCACCTTATCATTATTGGGCTACTTAATGGGCTACTTGAGGGGCCTTAAGGAGAATTAAGATTGGACCTCCTAATGGACTTCTGAATTTCAATATTGAGCCCCAATATAATTCAGCCCATTAATATTAATTATTACCACTAATAAATTAATATTGCACTATCCATCTTAATCCATATTACGATAATATGGGCTCCCGGTTATTATTTCCCACGTTTAAGATTATCAAGTCCATTAATTAATTAAGCTTCTGAATAGCTCTAAATTAATTAATATATTTCACCTTGGAGTAAAGACAGCTCAACATTATTATTCGTACCGAAGAAACTAATTCTTCACTTGCAAGATTTGGTACAATAAAACTTCTGAGCCCACCAAGGGGACTAATCACACGAGCCGTACTCGCACGCGTTTCTCCGTATTAAATCTTAGCAACCGTCGTATGATTAATATTACTGCCCAAGACACAAAGTTCGAAGTCGCAATGATTCTCACCCAACATGAATCAAAGCAGTAACTACTAAGCACACACGGTCCTATTTAAGTGACGGAGATTAAGAAATCAACAACCACTGAGGTCTAATTCTTCACCTTTCAGAACAGAAGAATTTCTCCTCGCTGTAGGACCTCTTCAACACATACTAAATGTGCTAGTGCAATCTCTTAGTCAAGACAGACCAATCTGAGCCTTACACATCGACCTTTCACGGCGGATTGTTCAATTCCACCTAGGTCGTGAAAATGTACGTTTAGTTACAAGTAAACTGTTAATGTCGTCTTCCGTGATCGGGTATCACCACATTAACTACTATGTAACACGTGCTATATCTTGAACGGTTTGCAATAGAAATTCAACATTCAATCATAACTAAAGCAAATGTGATAAAAGAATTATTCTCATAAAACGAGTGTTTGATACACGAGTTATACAAGGTAAAAGCATACTTTCACGTATAACTCCAACAATCTCCCACTTATACTTAAAGTCTGCTTTTAGTATACATCACGCATGTCTTAGTGTAGTAGCTCTACGTGACATCTCATGTCAACCTACACTAACCTAATAATTCCTCCCACTTATACTTAAAGCAGATTGGCAATAGTCTTGACTCCCATTCCATCCACATGTCTCTCGAATGTACTCTGAGGCAGACCCTTTGTGAATGGATCCGCTAGGTTGTCACCCGACGCTATCTTTGCCACCTCTATATCTCATCTCTTAACGATTTCTCGTATCAGATGGTATTTTCTTTCTATGTGTTTGTTGGCCTTGTGGGCTCTCGGTTCCTTTGAATTTGCAACTGCTCCGGCATTGTCACAAAAGACAGTTATCTTATGTGGCAAATTCGGAACAACGTCCAAGTCCACTAAGAAGTTCTTGAGCCAAACTGCCTCTTTCGCTGCTTCACAAGCAGCTACATACTCGGCTTCCATGGTCGAATCGGCGATGCATTTCTGCTTAACGCTTCTCCATGAAATGGCTCCTCCTCCCATGCAAAACACACTACCCGAGGTTGACTTTCTTGAGTCTATGTCTGATTGGAAATCCGAGTCTGTGTATCCTACGGGAACTAGACTATCTGACTGGTAAATCAGCATCCGCTCCCGTGTTCTTTTCAGATACCTCAAGATGCACTTTACGGCAGTCCAATGGTCTTTCCCGGGATTACTTTGATATCTTGCCACCATGCCCACGACAAAGCAGATATCCGGTCTCGTACACAGCATTGCATACATAAGGCTTCCTACGGCCGAAGCGTACGGAACACCTTTCATGTCATCTATCTCCGCTTGCGTCTTAGGGCTCATTTCTTTCGATAGATGGATTCCGTGCCTAAAAGGTACAAAACCTTTCTTGGAATCTTGCATGCTGAAACGCTTCAAAACAGTGTCAATGTATGAAGTTTGCGATAAGCCCAACATCCTCTTCTTGCGATCGCGAGTGATTTTGATCCCAAGGATGTGACCGGCTTCCCCTAAGTCCTTCATATCAAATTGTTTTGACAGCCATACCTTTACGTCTGACAATACCTTTACATTGTTTCCAATGAGCAGAATATCGTCTACGTATAATACTAAGAATACCACCGCAGTTCCGTCACGTTTCTTATACACACAACTTTCGAACTCATTTTGATCAAACCCATAAGACTTAATCACTTGATCAAAACACTGGTTCCAAGTACGCGATGCTTGCTTAAGTTCGTAAATGGATCTCTTGAGCTTGCATACGAGATTTTCTTGGCCTTTTTCAATGAAACCTTTGGGCTGTTGCATATAGATATCTATGCCGTCAAGACTTCCGTTAAGGAAAGCCGTCTTGACATCCATTTTCCAGATCTCGTAATCTAGGTGCGTAGCGATCTCGTATACCCTTTGGCCACAAGCCTTGCTTTGAAGGTTTCAACCCTTCCGTCCGGTCCTCTTTTCCTCTTGTACACCCACTTGTATCCAATGGGTTCTACCCCACTGGGTGGCTCGACCAACTCCCACACTTGATTATGATCCATCGAACCCATCTCGGCTTCCATTGCCGTTTGCCAAGACTCTGCATCTTTGTCTTGGATTGCCTCATCGTACGTCCATGGGTCTGATTCAACACCGGGAACCAAATCTGAAGATTCTTCTATCCCCATGAATCTCTCGGGTTGCCTAGGAACCCTCCCACTACGACGGGGTTCCGGTTGTGAAGATGTGACGTGTGGTACATCATCTTGTATACTTGGTATCGAGGTTTGACCTCTCAATTCTTCTAAGGTAATTTCACTTTTAGGTTTTCGATTGTTCATATAGTCTTCCTCCAAGAATTTAAAGTGTGTACTAATCACGGTCTTTTGATCCTTGGGACTATAGAACATACACCCTTTCGTTCCCATGGGATATCCTATAAACAGCCTTAATTCCGAACGTGGATCCAACTTACCGGCTTCCTTGTCTAGCACGTATGCCGGACAACCCCAAATCCGCAAATGTCTTAGACTGGGCTTGCGCCCGGTCCACAATTCCATTGGGGTTTTAGGAACCGATTTGGATGGCACCAAGTTTAGAATATAAGCCGCCGTTTCCAAGGCGTTACCCCAAAACGACTTGGGTAAATCCGAATAACTCATCATGGATCTGACCATCTCTAAAAGAGTCCGGTTCCTTCGTTCCGCCACACCGTTCTGTTGAGGGGTTCCCGGTGCGGTCAACTGGGATACGATCCCTTCGTCCGATAGGTAGTTCAAGAATTCATCGCTGAGGTATTCGCCTCCACGATCTGATCGTAGAAACTTGATACTCTTTTCCCTATGTTTCTCGGCTTCGGCCTTAAACTCTTTAAACTTTTCAAAAGTTTCAGACTTATGCCACATAAGGTAAATGTACCCATATCTTGAGTAATCGTCAATGAAGGTTACGAAATACTCATACCCCATTCTCGCTTTGATCGTCATTGGACCACACACATCGGTATGAACGAGTTATAACACTTCCGTGGCTCTATTCCCCTTGGCTCCAAATGCCCTCTTGGTCATCTTACCCTCTAAACAGGATTCACAAGTTGGAAACGGCTCGACTTGGAGCGATTCCAAGGATCCGTCTTTCGCCAATCTCTCTATCCGCTTTAGATTAATATGACCTAGTCTAAGATGCCATAGAAGTGTTTCGTTCATCTCCGAAGAACGCTTTCTTTTATTACTCGAAATGATCGACGTGTTATTAGATTCATTATTTGAGTGGTGTGCACACTTAATCGTATAGAGATTGTTTACCAACGTTCCATGACAGATAATATCATTCTTAAAAGAAACAGTAACAACTTTATTAAAAGTAACTGAATATCCATCAAAAAACAGCTTAGAAACCTAAATTAAATTCTTCCTAAAGTTTGGAACGTATAAAACATCTCTTAAAATTAAAACTCTATCTTCAAAAGATAGGTGCACGACTCCCACTGCTTCGGCTGCCACTCTCGTAGCATCGCCCAAAGTGATGGTGATCTCATTCTTGCTAAGTCGCCGGGTTAGCTGGAACCCCTGAAGAGTGAAACAAATATGATCAGTTGCCCCGGTATCCACTACCCAAACGTGGACAGCATACGCCGCAACATATGTTTCAACGACTAAAGCATAAGACTTACCTTTCTTTACCGTCTTCTTAGGCTTAGAACAGGTAGACCTCCAATGTCCTCTTTCCCCGCAATTGAAGCACTTACTCTTACCGGGTATCTTCACGCCGTACGGCTTGAAAGCTCTTTTCTTGCCTCCCAAAGTGAGTCTACTGGTTTGGTTCCGATCAACCACCTCCTTCTCAATCTCACCTTCCATTGGCCTATATTTCGAGAAAAAGCTCTTGATCACCAAAGCCTCGTCCCTACTCCCCAAGTATGACTCTACCGTTATCAGGGCTTTGAGCAGGGTATCCAAAGTGAACTTGTGTTCAGATAACACGTATTCCCAAAAGAACCCATCAAAACTACTCGATAGCTTTAGGAGTATGGAATCAATTTGACTTTCTTCACTTTGTCCGGCACCAAGAAACTCGAGTTTCTCAAACTCACGCCTAAAATTGAGAACATGATCCCTTACGGGTGTTCCCTTCACCATTTCCTCCGTGAGCTTCTCACGAATGGTGAACAGATTCGCCATGGGGTTCTGATGTTGAAACATCTCTTCAAGGCTATTCATGATATCAACAGCCGCTTCAATGCCTTCATGAATGCGCTTCAAATCCTCAGACATAAATGTCAAGATGATGTGCTTCATGTGCTCATTGGAATGCTTCCAATCATCGAATATCGCCTTTTCCCCATTACTTGACTTATCATTAGGTTTCTTGGGTACGTCAACGCTAAATATCCAATAGTGTTCTTGCGCAGGAAGGACCATATTTATATTACGTTTCCAATCAACATAGTTCTCACCAACAAGTTTATTATTTTTAAGTATACTATACAGTGGATTAAAAGGTTGCGACATGATGAACTGAGAATAAAACATACATTCATATCAATATCTAGAAAAATACGAAATTATCACATAAATTTGATCACATCAATTATATTGAAACCTTAAAACAATATAATCATGCATCAGCCAACATCTCGAAACAATTTAAATGCGCCACGAGGGGTGGTCTATACATTTAAACACATTCAAGCGGATTACAAACTTAAAGTTACAAATCCTTAATTCAAAATTAATAGTTAGCTCCCACTTTGACCACATAGAAACTGACAGGGACTCCGAGGGGAGTAAGTTAATATCAATTCCCTATGCCTAAGTAATAACCATAATTAAATACAGGATTATTATTTCGCTTCGAGCAAGCCACTCGTGGTGAGGGTCAATACCGCCACTAGTAATAATCCACAATCATCCTTTCGGAATTTATTCATGTGAAATCCGTTCTTTTGGCCGATCCGAGGGGGAAATGTATTCCAAAAGAACTTCACAAATAAATAAATTATGGAGGTCAAAATAATCCAATTTTAATATCCGGAATAAAATTGCGATTATAAAAACATACTTAGTAATTTTCGAAAGTAAGGTTTTTCTTGGACAATTAAATTCATGCAAACACATATTAACAAATAATAATAAGTGCACGAAATAAAACATCCATCAAAACAAAATTAAACTCATTGGAGCACTCAAATCCAATTGTCACGGTTTAATTTCTTCACGTCTTGATGCGAAAAATCATCCTTGTTGCTTTCCGACGTTCGTCTCGACGTGCTCCCACTCGAACAACAACACTTCTTCAAAAACAGCATCGTTTGGGGTTCGGGACGACGTTTAAAATCACACGGAAAAAAACACGAACCGAAAAAATTCCACAGGCCTGAGATACAGCGCGCGTCGGCCCACGAAGTGGGCCCGCGCGCTTCCCGGCCCGAGAAGCGCTGGAAAACAGCCCGAGGCGCGCCGAAGTGCAGCCCCGAGGCGCTGCACGGAGGCGCGCCGAGGCGCCGCCGGGGGCGCCCCGAGGCGCTGCAGGCCCTCGCCGAGGCGCGCGGCGCCGTGCGCCCGTTGCGCACGGCGTGCGCCGTGCACCCCCGTGCGCCGTTTTTTCGCCGTTCGTCCTCGTTTTCTTCACCCCTTGCATGATTTTACCTCCATACACGCGCCACGCTTGTATGCGTCGTCCGAGTACGCCGTTTTTAATTCTTCGTTCTTCGTCACGATCCGGTTACAATTTATTTTTACAAAAAAAATAAATACTAGATCTAGACTAGTCTATTACAATGATCAAATCAAAATAAAAACAACTAATCTACTCGTGGATTTTCTCACGAGAAAAACGAATTCGAACGAATCGAATTAAAAACAATTAATTTACACGCATGAAATTAACAACATTAAAACCATGACAATTGGATACCTGCAAAAAAGATCTAACAATTCTACTATCCAATTTCAATTTAATGTTCAACAATTTAAATTCCAATTTAAAATTCAGAGCCCGAAACCGTGGCTCTGATACCAGTTGTTGGGAAAATAGGGGTGCCCGGAATCTATTCGGGATGAAATTTAAATACGAATTTAAATACAATTATTACTAGCATGAATTAATCCTAATTAATTCAAATAATAATTCCAACAACTAATTATCATCATGCATGTTAAATTAATTTCACATATTTAACTAGGCGGAATAAACAAGTAAATATGCGATTAACGTACCTCTCGTAGTAATGGCCTTTGGATATACGGGACACTTGTAATCTCGTTCTATCAACCCAAAGCCTTCTCAAGTATTTCCCTTTTCACCTCACTTGATCGCCGGTGGGAGACGCTTTCAAGCAATTTAATAAACTAAGGAAAAAGAAAAATATCTATGCTTCTTGATTTTTCCAACACATGGAATTATGTGCTTGGGGATGAAATAATCATCCACTATTTATAGAGTGTGTTGGCCGAAAATTTGAGGTTTATTGGGCTTGGAGAAAATCTTTTCTTAGACTCTAAGAAATCTTGAATATATCTCATATATTCTTTTCTACACAATAAAATATTCCACAAAAATCTCACTCTCCTCACAAAGAGGTAATTTTCGAAAAATACAAGTATAGATCCCAAGATTTGGATCTACTTGAATATATGAGATATTCTTGTATTCCAAGAATATATATCTTCCATAATATCTTTCCAAGAAAATCAACAAAATCTTCTCTTCTCTTGATTTCTCATTTTCGAAAAAAATAGAAGAAAAATCAGCATATATATTTCTTTTTATTTTAATCACCTTATCATTATTGGGCTACTTAATGGGCTACTTGAGGGGCCTTAAGGAGAATTAAGATTGGACCTCCAAATGGACTTCTGAATTTCAATATTGAGCCCCAATATAATTCAGCCCATTAATATTAATTATTATCACTAATAAATTAATATTGCACTATCCATCTTAATCCATATTACGATAATATGGGCTCCCGGTTATTATTTCCCGCGTTTAAGATTATCAAGTCCATTAATTAATTAAGCTTCTGAATAGCTCTAAATTAATTAATATATTTCACCTTGGAGTAAAGACAGCTCAACATTATTATTCATACCGAAGAAACTAATTCTTCACTTGCAAGATTTGGTACAATAAAACTTCTGAGCCCACCAAGGGGACTAATCACACGAGCCGTACTCGCACGCGTTTCTCCGTATTAAATCTTAGCAACCGTCGTATGATTAATATTACTGCCCAAGACACAAAGTTCGAAGTCGCAATGATTCTCACCCAACATGAATCAAAGCAGTAACTACTAAGCACACACGGTCCTATTTAAGTGACGGAGATTAAGAAATCAACAACCACTGAGGTCTAATTCTTCACCTTTCACAACAGAAAAATTTCTCCTCGCTGTAGGACCTCTTCAACACATACTAAATGTGCTAGTGCAATCTCTTAGTCAAGACAGACCAATCTGAGCCTTACACATCGACCTTTCACGGCGGATTGTTCAATTCCACCTAGGTCGTGAAAATGTACGTTTAGTTACAAGTAAACTGTTAATGTCGTCTTCCGTGATCGGGTATCACCACATTAACTACTATGTAACACGTGCTATATCTTGAACGGTTTGCAATAGAAATTCAACATTCAATCATAACTAAAGCAAATGTGATAAAAGAATTATTCTCATAAAACGAGTGTTTGATACACGAGTTATACAAGGTAAAAGCATACTTTCACGTATAACTCCAACACCCGGAGACTTATCGGGGGCGTACTTGTTGGGTAGCTCAAAGGTCAGTCGGCCAGCGACGAGCCCGGGGAAGATCTCAACCCGCTTCTCGAGAAGGGTTTCCCGAGCCACTCGCCACTCACTCGGTACCCGGTTACCCGTCTGCCCGATCTCAACTCCGCCAGCTGTGAGAGTATGGCCAGTACCATCAGTACAGAGGATGTGACAGGGTCAGAGGGGAGTTGGGCCAAGTCCCATCAGTGCAGGGGCAACAGTGCCAAGTGACGTCTTCTCATTGGCTCATAGAGAGGGTTGTAGCCACTCATTACCTCCCAGCTAGGAATAGGGGGGGGGCCGCGGGCCCACCAACCCAAGGTGGGGAAATCCACCATGTACACTATCAATAGGGCTTTAAATGCCCAAATGTAACACGCATCTCATTTATTATAAACCTACTCTTGAGAGCTCATTTACTCTTGCATTTACTGTTTATAGTTATCATAAATATTAAATCCTACCCGCTAGGAACCCGACGACGAGTTCCTCACGAAATCGCTGTCAACAGTAATCTAAGTCGTTTACCCTCTCACGGTTAAGTAAACTACTATTCGAATCCAATTAATTAATTAAATTCCTCACTACAAGCTCAATTAACCCACACCCAACTCTCGTTGTAGCACGAATCAATCTAACAAGAGCTACTAAATCTAATCAAGAATAACACATTAATAGAAGCAATCGAACCAACTCAATAGCCTAATTCAAGCTAAATCAACATTATAACATTAATTTTATCATAATTCTAACACCCAAAGCATTAGGGGATTAGCCCATGACTAATTTAACAAAATTCACGGATAAACAAATTAAACAAATCAATAAACTCAAGGAAATCATCATAATAGAATTGCAATAAACCATAAATGAGAAAATTATACCAATTAATTGAAAGATAAAAGATAGAAGTCACCTCAAAAAAGTGATTACAACTTGAAATTGAAAGCTGCTCTTGAAATTCTAGCTAAATTACTCTAATGATTGAAAGAAAAATTAAAATCTAAAGATGAAGGTGAAATTTAACTAATCTAGTGTGTGTTAGCTAAGGAAGTGTATGATTTATGTGTCTTACTTTTCTAAAATTTAAGAAATGAGGTATATATAGTGTGGGAAGAGAGTATTGGGATGAATTTGCACTTTAATCCTTGAAAAATGATGAAGTTTTGCTTCTAATACCTATCTTCCGAGTCAACTCGGTCCAACTCGGTGAAAAACAACAGCAACTCGGTCAACTCGGCCTAACTCAGTGTTTGACTCGGCCTGAATCGGCCTGAACTCAGCTCACTTGACCATATTCGAGTTGGTTTTCTTAATTGGCCGAGTGATTTCAACAGAACCAAATGAGCGAATCACTCAGGCTTTATCCCTTTCACTCGGTCGAGTCGAATTCATTTTGGCCGAGTGAATTTAACAGAAAGATTCACTCGACTTCCCTACCTCACTCGGCTGAATCGGAGTTCTCTCTCGGTCGAGTGCATTGCTCTGTTTCTCCATTTCCGGCATGGGCTTCGATTTCCGGCGAATTGGTCGAGAATTTTCGTTCCTTCTCTCTTGTTGAAGATGGCAGTGGGTTTGCTAGTTTCCGGCGTCTTCTTGCTGTAATTTTCTGGCGAGAGGCTTGTGGTGCTTCGATTTCTGGCCATGATTGCTGGCGTCGGCTGCAATAATTCCGGCGAGAAGTATGAAAGCCGTGAGCTGCCATTTCCTTTAATCCCGTGGATCTCCAAAAATGTATCAATGGTGGATCTCCCTTCTCTCTCCTTGTATCAAGCTTTTTCTAATTTGAAAGCAAATATTGACCTTTCTTAATTTAACTGCGGGGCCCACTTGCTTTTTGTTTCTTTCTTCCATTCAATTGGTAGGCACGTGTGGTGAGCTGCTTGCATCTTTCTTCATTTAAAAGGCAGCAAAGAATTCCTCACGTGAGGACTTGAAAGGAAAAATGGCTGCCTTAATATGCAAATGGGCCTCAATACTTGGGCTCATATTATTTAAACTTGGGCATAAGTTCTTGAATTAAAATGAGGAGCTCAATGCTTTTTTTTTTTAATAAAATTCTCTAATTTCCAGCAAAATAAATACAAATGCTTTTCTCGGCAATTAAGCACAAATGATCACATTAATGTATATAAATGCAAGAAATCTAATTAGATTTAGTAAAAATAATACACGAATTTCTAACAAAAATCACACTAATCAGACTAATAAGACAATGTGGACAATTTTTCACAGACAGGGGGGAGTAATTATATTATATGTTCACGTCAGTTTTGCCTGAAATTGTTGAGGTGAATTGAAAATTTAATCAATAATTTAAGGCGGAAAGTATGAAATTACGTAGGTAAAATTTACTAATGATTGTTTTCTTCCAATAAATTTTTTAGCTAGAGAATCTATAATGGTAGGATTAATCCATTTTTATTGGTAGTGATTATCAAATTGTTTTTAAAACCATGATTTCATAATTTCTTAAAGTCCAAAGATGGCCAAAAAATGGAATTTTCTCAATGTGAAATTAAATATTAGTGGCAAAAAATGGTTTGATATTTAATTAGCCCGTTATTGCAGCTGCACACATCAGGTAGGCGCGTGCCGTCCTTTTATTTATGTTTGTCAATTGATTTTTTTTTATCTATAATTTTCTTTTCCTTTTTAAATCAGTAAATTATTTTTTACTTCACTTATTAATCAATTTATTTCTTTTTTACTCTTAATGTTTGTTTTTAATGAAATTTTATTTTTAGGATGCCACTTGTTAATAACAATAAATATCTGGAACTAGCAAAATTAGATTATAATAATTGGCAGGCGTTACGTCAACAAGAGTGGAGAAATGTCCAAAAGTAAGAAATTTCTTTTAAAATAATTTATAATTAAAATAAATTAATCAACTTTGATAAAAATAAAATTTATTTTTTTGGGACAGATGGTACAAAAGTTGTGGTCTTGGTGAGTTTGGTTTAAGTGAGAAAAGAGCTCTAGTAGCCTACTATGTGGCTGCAGCATGTCTATATGAGCCTGAAAAATCGGAAGAACGATTTCCGTGGGCCAAAACTGCGATTTTAGTGGAGACTATTACATCCCATTTTGATCACCAACAACTTTCCAAAGAGCAGAAGCACGCCTTTTGGAACGAATTTGAACATGGAAATATCCTCAAATATATTAATGGTGGAAGGTAATTTATCTTCTCAAAGCATTACTTTGTATTCACATAAAGATTAATTATATAAAATATTTATTAAAAAAAAAAATGTTGAGTAACGGAGACCCTATCTTGCATATAGAATCCTTACATATCAATAGTGAATATATTAAAAAAAATGTAACGACACTAAACATTGAAATTGTTGTAACTATTAATTTACATGTATTGAGCTTTGAAAATTGATTTTCTTTTCTGGTACAAAGCGATTCTCGCACATCATCAATGAATATATATATTAAAAGATATAATAGGACACAATATAATTTTTAACTATTAATTAATTTACATATGAATATATATATTGTTGATGAACGTATTTAATCGGATGGATTAATGGTTGTTTAAATCTGTGTTACGTCACCAATCAATACGTGTGATTGATTACCACCGTAATTGGTAAATCGAGGTGTGAATTTATCGAATTAGTAAATTCGGTAGTCGAAATTGAACTGATTTCGTATGTGTGGGCGTTTTAGGTGTATTTGTGTGTGTTTTGGAATTATTTATGTATTTTAACTTTTTTGAACTTGTATTTCACAGCTGGAGAACAACTATTTATAGAGACTAGCAAGCATGAGGTGTCCAAGACTCTTGGTCTCCCTAGCCTGCATGCTTGACATGTGTCCCTTTGATCTTATCTAAGCTGAATCTTAGCTACAAAGTCTTCTTTGGTCTTATCTCGGACTCATTGTTGTTCGCCTAGGTCGGCTTGATTGATCTTGTTGATTCTCCAACTGAAAGTTGTTCGCCTCTTGAGGTTGTACTTTGGAAGTTGTTTGCCTTATGGCTTTGTTCAGCTTGGCTTTGGGATCTTTGTCCTTTGTTCACTTGTACACACTTCCTTGACTGTTTGTTGTATCATAGTTTGACCAAGTTGTTCGTCATTGATGACTTCACAGTTGGCTCATTCTTGGTCTCGGGTCTTAATACCTGTTCGCCCATTAGTTGTTCGTCGGGGGAGTTATTCGTCACTTTATACACCTCTCAGATTGGTAGATGCACCCCAACTTGATTTTCTTTGTTGATCACCCTTGATTTGAGGTTGGCTCTTCATAATCCTTGATGTAGCTTTAATCCTTGTTCGTCATTTATTAATAATTGTTCGCCTATCAACAATTGCCCCCTATCCTAGCTATATGTTGCTCCAGACGAGCAACTTTGTGTCGAGCAACTATAGTTAGGATATCAAAATGATGAGGGTTGGGACGAACATCATTGATATGGGCGAGCAACATATGGTCTGTCGTTTTGTCTCCCCAAGGTCTGGGGGTTGTACGAAGATGACGTGGGCGGCATGGCTGTGCGCCGCCCACGCGCGAGCAATCCCGAGGCCACGCGCCCCTATATTTACATATAGGCCCTTCAATTTTTGAACTTGTTTGGAAATTACCCCGTTTTCTCTCAATTTGGCCCGTATTTTGTTGGAAATTGTGTTATGTACCCCGTTTTTTGCTTGGGGTATAAATAGAAGGGGAAAACAAATTCTTCCCACTTTTTCATCTCTTGCTACAGTACTCCAGCGGTTCTTCCTTCTCCGGCGATTCCAAGCTTCTCCGGCATCTGTTCTTCCAGTGTTTGGCCTCCAATCCTCGAAGCAAGGTAGTTATCCTCTTATTTCTTTTCTTTTTTCTCTTTTTCATCCTCGGAAATTCCCATTGCCGCCGTGTGGAAATTAGCGTCGTCGTCTTCTCCGGGAATCGCCGCCGTCTGCAAGTGGTGCCGCCGTCGTCTGCGTTCTTCTATCTTTCTTCCATGTCTTCACATTCGAGCAACAAATCTGAGGAAACCCTTGATCCCCTCTTTCCCGTTGTGGCACATCAAGATCAACCTCCTTTTGAGATTTCCTCGGCATCGAACCCCCACGTGGACTCGGTTGTTCGATCGGTGGAAGATACTGGTGCTCGCCCGTCAGAGAGATCCGGGAGGGAGTTGGTTGCTATCGCGAGCAGGAATTCGGAGGAAAGCTCCTCGTCCGGCTCTGAATCCGAGGAAGATCCGTTTTTTGACGAACTCACTCCCGAGTTCTTAAAGAGTATTGAATTCCCGTCCCCCAAAATGTTGGAGAATGAAATCCCAGTAGGAGTTGCTCGACCCTTCGAATGGCGAGCATATGTCGAGGAGCATGCGAACAGTTTTGCTCGCCCACATAGATAAATAATGGACTTAATAAAAACTGACTTTCAGGCGAGCAAGATCAAGAGTGTTGTTCGCGAGGATGAGTTGGACTCAATCCGGGAGACCTACAAGATTCCCTATGATATTCACATGTGGGCTCCCCGGAAGAAAGAGAGAGTCGATCGCCCACCTCCCGGATGCACCGCGATCAACATTGACACCCTGATCGCTGGTCTAAAGTTGCCTCTACCCCCAGTTGTTGGGCGCTTCCTCGAGGCGACCAATCTTGCTATTACACAGATCACACCAATAGGGTGGATGAATCTGCTCGGCGCCATGGGTTTATTTGCCCTAGAGGGATACGTTGATCGCCTTACTGCGGAGGAAATCAACTATCTCATGACGATCACCAGATGTCCCATTGGTGAAGAAGGCTACTACTACCTCAAGACCAGGACCGGACTTAAGATGGTAGAAGGGGTGCCGAACAAGATCAGAGATTGGAAACAGCACTTTTTCTTCATAGGGGGTGATTGGCGAGCATCTTCTGGTCCACACGGTGGCATTGGGCGAATAAACTCTCCCGCAGCTTACGGAATAATTAAGCGTAAGTTTATCTTTGCTCGCCTTCGAAATGTGTTGTTCTAATTTAACTTTTATTGTTTGCTCGCAGGTCCTCGATTGCTCAAGTGGAACTCGGAAGGAGAAGAGATCGGGGATGAGTTTATGTTCACCTCTTGTTTGGTCGGCTTGCGCAACAGAGCGGACAGGACCATCCAATACCTAAGCGACGAGAAGCGTCAAAGAGCTGCTCGTTTGCTTACTTATCCCCATCACTTGGAAGCACAGATTGAAGTGCCCCCTGGTATATCAAAAATTTCTAACTCCAAAAACCAATTTTGCTCGTCATTTGACTTCTATAACTTGCTCGTCTAACTCATTTTTTTCCTTTTTTTTTTAGCCGAGCAAGTCACAGTTGCCGTTCCACCTTGTTTTGCTCTCCTCGAACATAGAGTTTTTGAGATGGCACCTCCAAAGGGACGGAAAAGGAGGGGTGATCCGCCTACCAAAATTCTGGCGATGACGAACAAAACCGAGGGGGCCAAGGTTCCTCGGTCTGCGGCACCCTCCGGCCATGCTCGGCCAGTTCCCCCGATTTCTCCTCCTCAAGGGGGGAAACGCTTAAAGAAGGCGGACGGGACTCCGCTGGCCCAAGATGTCGCCGGTGGTGGCAAAGGGAAGGAGAAGGTGGGCCACAGTCATGCTCGCCAAGAAGGGGATATTGTCCGCCGCTCATCCGTCGAGCCTATGGAGACGACGGGCAAAGCGGGCAAAAGTGTTACCCCAATCCGCGGCCCTGAGGATATCACCATATTGGGTTGGGACGAGCGAAAGTTCCAAGAGTAAGCATATCTAGCTTTATGGCCGGCGAACAGCTTTTAAGAGCATCTTGTAACTTGGGTTTTTGTTCGCAGGTATCGACCTAATGACCATCCTGGGTGAGCAGCTGCGGTCCATCAATACGCCTGCTCAAAAACTCCGGTTAACATTCGCGAGATCCCGGGCGAACATGTTCATCGGGCAACTGAGTTTATCGCCCGATCGTGGACCCGGCCTCTGGAGACGACCGTTTCCGCCCAAAGCATTGCGGACAACTTCCACTTTTCTTTGATGCATCATGCAAACGGCCTTGCCATCGCCCAGAAGGGAATGATCCAGCTCGCCGAGCTCGAAGATGCTGTTCGTCGCTACGCGAGTACAGCTCGGCAGCTGACCAAAGAGAAGGATGGCCTGGTCGGCCAATATGAGGCCAAAATTGCTCGCCTTAATAACCAGATCTCCCTCTACCTTGACAATGAGCAAAAACACCTTGAAGAAATTCAAGGTTTATCCAGAGAATTGGGAGGCAAAGAAGCCATGCTCGGCGAGGAGAAGAGCAAACTGTCAGCGGCCGAGCAGAAAATCGCCGATCTAGAGGCGGAGGTTGCTCGTCTCCGGGAGTCAGAAACCAACCTCTTCACACGCGAGCAACTTGAAGAGGAAGTTCAGGCTCGGACTGCTCCCATCTCCAACCTTGGATATATCTGCGCCTACGCGGACAGCATCCGCTCGGCCGATGCTTATGACTACAAGTACTTGGTGGAAGAAATGAGTAAGGACTTGAATGAGTTCATCGAACAATATCCGCCGCCGAACAACATTGAGATCCAGCTGGCGGACCTGGCTGAATTGGGGGTCAAGATTGATAAGCTTGACTCTAGCATTACTGTTACCCATCCTCCTCACCATGCTATTGAAGACGAGCAAGAGGGAGAGCCGGCCGCTGCTGACGAACAAACTGCTAAAGAGGCGGAAGATAAGGCAGCTGAAGACCTTGCTCGGGAAATGATTGTCGACCCTTCTACCGAACAAATTCAAGATCCTCCTTCCGCCGAGCAGCAGTAGTTTTAGGACTTAGCTTTCTTCTTCATCTTTTTTGTAATAGTTGTTCATTCCTTTTTTGTAGTACTTGTAATGGCTACTTTCAGCTTGTACTATCTTTTGGGCTTAAAGCCTTTAATTCAATGAATGTCTTTCTTTTGTTCGCTCATCTTCTTATATGTTAATTGCCTTTACATTTTCATGAAATACTTTTGCAATTATAACATATTGTATTGGGCTTTGTTCGCTTTTTGAACTTTGCCTTTGATGGAATAGGGTTTAGCCTTAGGTTCTACTCATCTTAAAAGACGAACAACCTTTGAATGGCTTTGGTCCTTAAATGGACTGGTACCTCGAGCTTTGGACTTTTCTTTTGTTGACGAACAACTACTGTATTTACATTTTGAACAAATTACAAGTGTTATAAGACTGTTCATCACTAACATATACAATATGACGAACAACTTTAAACACAAACTAAAAACTTGCTCGCTTATAGATTTTTACCGAGCAACTCTATTCAAAAATAAAAGACGCAGCACCAGACTATACAATGTGCCGAGCAACTTTTTAATCTATACTTAGCCAAATTTTCAAAAAATTATGCAAGTTTTTGATCCATTCCATTTGCTTGATTCACTTCATTCGCCATACTTGCCCCCAAGATAATTGTTCACCCATTCATTGATAGTACTTCTTGAGATGTACGGCATTCCAAGAGTATGAGGCCGGCTTGCCTTCCATATCTTCGAGATCGTATACGCCATTTACGAATTTTTCCGTTATACGATATGGGCCCTCCCAAGTTGGTCCCAGTACTCCTGAAGGTTGGGCGAGCAGTTTTCTTAGAACCAAATCTCCAACTCTGAATTCCCGGACTTTTACACGGGAATTATAATAACGTTCCGCTTTTTGCTTGTATGTTGCATTTTTTAACTCAGCATTGAGTCTTTTTTCTTCGAGCAAATCCATTTCAGCACTTAGAGCAGAATTGTTTGCTTGTTCATCAAAGTTGGTCGTCCTAATCGTGCTGGTCCTTAACTCAATAGGTATTACTGCTTCTGTTCCGAAAGCCATAACAAAGGGTGTTTCTCCGGTGCTAGACCTGGGAGAAACTCTGTATGCCCACAAGACTTCCGGGAGTTCGATAGACCAACCACTTTTGCTCTCCGCCAGTCTTACTTTTAATGTATGCTTGATTATCTTGTTCACAGCTTCAACTTGTCCGTTTGACTGGGGATGATAAGGTGTGGAGTAATGCTTTTTGATCCCCCACTTCGCACAGAATTCTCTCAACTCTTGTCCATCAAAGTATGGACCATTGTCTGTCACAATTGCCTGTGGAACTCCAAAACGACAGACAATGTTCTTCCAAATAAAGTTGATCATCTTCTGCTGCGTGATGTTCACCATGGCCTCTGCTTCTGCCCATTTAGTGTAATAATCGACTGCCACAACGGCAAATCGAACATTTCCGACTCCAGCCGGGAAAGGACCAATGATGTCCATCCCCCATCTTGCAAAAGGCCATGGGCTGTAAACTGACACGAGCTCTTGGGCCGGGGTATGAATGTTCGGGGCAAAAATCTGACATTGATGGCAAGTTTTTGCTTTCTTGATCGCATCCTGACGTAATGTCGGCCAATAATATCCTTGCCTGATGGTTTTGTACGCCAAGGCTTGCCCCCCAGTGTGATTTCCACATACTCCGGCATGAATTTCTTCGAGGACTGCTCGTCCTTGCCCCCTAGGCAAACACTTGAGAAGTGGGACTGATATTCCCCTTTTGTAAAGTTGTTCTCCCACCAGAGTATATCTGGCGGCTCGCTTCACTAGCTTGGCAGCTTTAAAAGGGTTGTTTGGTTTTTCCCCATTTCTCAAGTATTTGACTATATTTGTTCTCCAGTCGTCCTCATCGGCAGTTTGATCGTCAAATTGGTTGACATTATAGCTTATTGTTGATGGATCATTCATCTTTGTAATTATAATGTCTGCCAACTCTGCTGGCCCTTCACTTGTTGCTAGTCGGGCCAGAGCATCTGCCTGAGTGTTGCTTGTCCGTGGGATTTGTTCGATGAAGACTTGATCTAACATGGACATAAGGTGAGCAACAATCTGTTGATAGCCAATCATATGATCATCTTTCGCCTCGTATTCACCTCGGACTTGGTTCACAATCAGTTGTGAGTCTCCAAAGATTTGTAACCGTCTAACACCTACGGCAAGGGATAGGTGAAGACCAGCAATGAGAGCTTCATACTCTGCTTCGTTGTTGGTTGCCATAAAACCGAATTTGATTGCCGAGGTGAATACTTGTCTTTCAGGGCTAATTAGTACCACTCCTGCACCTGACGCCACATTTGTCGAGGATCCATCAACATAGAGATGCCAGGGGTGATCTAGTCCTCTCGTCGGATCTGGTGGGAAAGTTAGTTCGACTATAAAGTCGGCTAATGCTTGCCCTTTGATCGCTGTTTGAGGAGCATAGGTCACCCCAAATTGGCTAATCTCTAGTGACCATTTTAGAAGACGTCCAGCAGTGTCAGGGAGATGGAGGATTTGTCTGAGCGGGAAAGTTGTTAGTACTTCGACTTGATGATAAAAAAAGTATGGTCTTAACTTTCGCACACTCATGACCAGGGCATATGCCAGCTTCTCAGTTGGGGAGTATTTGATCTCTGCTTCATGCAAGGCTTGGCTGACGTAGTATATAGGTTGGTGGAATTTGCCGTCTTCGCGCACCAGAACAGAGCTGATGGCAACTTCTGATGCGGCTAAGTATAGGAATAACTTCTCTCCTGGGACTGGTTTTGATAGGATTTTAACATCTCCCAGGTAGTCTTTGAGTTGATCAAAGACCCTTTGACAGTTGTTAGTCCATGAGAAGCTTCCTTTTTTGATGGCCTCAAAGAATGGACGGCATTTGTCCCCCGATCTGGATATGAACCGATTCAAAGCTGCTAGGCATCCTGTGAGCCTTTGCACCTCTTTTACTGATCGTGGAGGTTGCATATCCACAATGGCTTTAACTTTTGCTGGGTTGGCCTCAATTCCCCGCTGGCTAACAAGATGTCCCAAGAATTTTCCCGAATGGACACCAAAGCTGCTCTTCTTCGGATTTAGCTTCATGTTATAATGCCGAAGAATCTCGAACACTTGGGTCAAATGATGGAGATGATCTCCTCTCTTGGGGCTTTTGACCACGATGTCGTCTACATAGACTTCCACCGTGTCTCCGATTTGTTGGTCAATCATCTTGTTCACCAGCCTTTGATAAGTTGCCCCGGCATTGATGAGGCCGAAGGGCATTCTCTTCCAGCACAGCAAGTTTTTGTTAGTGTAAAAAGCTGTGCTTTCTTGATCGTCAGGATGCATTGGGATTTGATGATACCCTGCAAAAGCATCCATGAATGTTAGCATTTCGTGACCCGCAGTGCTGTCCACCAATTGATCGATGTGCGGGAGAGGAAAGTTATCCTTCGGGCATGCTGCATTCAGATCTGTAAAGTCTATGCATAGCCTCCAGGTTCTGTTTGGCTTCCTCACCAGCACAGGGTTTGCTACCCATTGTAGACAAAGTGCTTGACGGATCAGATCGTTGTCTAACAGCTTTTTAACTTCTTCATTCAACGCTTGATATTTGTCCGGGCCGTACTTCCTTCGTTTTTGATGGACTGGCCTCTTGGCTTGATTAATGTTGAGCCTGTGGCAAACATGTTTTGGATCTATCCCCACCATGTCTGCATGAGACCATGCAAAAACATCTAGATTCTTGAGGAGGAATTCTTTCATCCGGGATCTGTATGGCTCAGGGAGCTCAGATCCTATGTAAAGCTCAAGATCCTCGTTGTTAGGGTTAACTCTGAACGCCTCTAGTTCTTCGACTGGAGTTGCTCGTCGTTTTTGTCCTTTCCAACGAGGATCAAGTATTGGCCCCTCAAGATTTGTATCATTTTCGATGTCCATGGGCTCTGCCCCCAGGCGGGGATCTAGATCATTCGTCGGCTCTGATCCGTTGTTGTTAGCCAGTACCCGGCCCTCCACGTTGCTTGATGAAGGTTGCTCGTCACCACCACTTCTTTGTTCGTCAGCTGGAAGTTCCTCAATGGTGGTGGTGAGTTGCTCATCCAACACTTGCTCGTCCAAGTGTTGTTCGTCAGTGTCCATGTGGTCGTCCATGTCCATCATGTTCTCCAGTACTGACGGCTCATCGTCAGGATAGTTTGTGGTAGCCTCCATCATGGACACTTGAGTAAACTTTGCTTTTAATTGTAGGAGACACTCCCGAGCTCTTCTTTGGTCTCCTCTCACTGTGCCTGTCCCACTTGCTGTTGGAAATTTTATACAATAGTGGTAAGTGGAACATGCAGCTTTGAATTCATTTAAAAAGGGGCGACCAAGAAACCCGTTGTAAGTTGATTCCTGGTCTACGACCAAAAAATCAACCATTCGTGTAATATTCTTTTCGGGTTCATTGGCCGTTACAAGTTGTACAGATAATCTAATTTTCCCTACTGGAGTGGTTACAGCATTTCCGAAGCCTACAATTCTATGAGTTGTACTTTGAATGTAGCCCGAACAATCTTCCAGTTGGTCGAGCGTCTTCTTGAATATGATGTTGGTATAGGCTCTGGTGTCCACCAAAAGTCTGTGGACTCTTGCTCCCATAATTTTGACACAGACTACGAGCGCATCGTTATGTGGGGTCGAGATTCCTTCCAAATCTTCTTCGGTAAAGGTCAACTTTGCCGTTTGCATGATGGTTGGTTTGATCCCCATTTCCTGAACTTGGCCCATAGCTCGTAACTCTGCCTTCTTCTTTCTGTTCGACATTGGTGGACGTCCATCAGAACAACCTCCGGCAGAGCCGGAAGGCTCCATCATGAAAATATCCTCCAATGGGCATGCAGCTACAGCGGGAACTGGTCGTCCGGGGCGATTATTCTGTTGAGGCTGTTCGTCGCTTTCTTCCCCCGGGCTGCTCTCCCGGCCTCTTTTGCCGGGCTGTCTATTAACAAATTCGGAGAGCTTTCCCTCCTCATAAAATCGCCAGAGTTGCTTGAGCAAATCTCTACACTCACTTGTAAAGTGCCCCACGCTTTGATGGTAGGCACAGTACTTGTTGGGGTTGAGTTTGCCAGTGTCCTGACGGATTCTTCGCGGAGGGGAGAGCAACTCCTTGCCTTTTACATTATCATAAACAGTGTCAACTGACACTGTTAGCACCTGGTTGAGCTTTTCTTTCAATTCTGTCCCTTCGTTGAATGCTTTCATGTTCTTCGGGACTCTGTATC
Source organism: Ballota nigra (assembly GCA_947034835.1). Taxonomy (NCBI): domain Eukaryota; kingdom Viridiplantae; phylum Streptophyta; class Magnoliopsida; order Lamiales; family Lamiaceae; genus Ballota; species Ballota nigra. The sequence continues at coordinate 13,069,840 of OX344729.1, forward strand.
CTGTTCCACCAGGCTTTTTGTTGTTCTCCTTGGGGTCTACTTTATTCTCCCCCAAGTTTGCTTCTAGGGCCTCATGCATGGAAACGAACACGCCGGCCTGATTTCTGAACTCGGCGTAATTCTTTGGGCACTTCAGACGTACCTCTTTCCATAGTTCTGACCCTTTTTTCAGTCCTGCCATAACAGCGACAATTTTAGTGTCCTCGCTGACCGGTTCTCCTTCCAACAACACTTTATCGAATCTTTCCATGAATGCTCTGTCTGATTCGTCGTCATTTTGTCTTAAATCTGACAGTCGATGTTTCTGGGAAAGATACGAGCCAGCTGTTGAAAAGTGTGAAAGAAACTCCCGACTCAGTTGGGCAAACGAGTTGATTGATGCCGGTGGCATTGCTGAAAACCATTTGTGAACCCGGTCGCCCAACGTCAATGGAAAGTTCCGGCACTGGGTGGCGTCGCTGGCCCCCACGGAAACCATGTAGTCCGTATATTTGGTAAGGTGGACTCGGGGGTCTGCCAGGCCTTCATACTGGATGCTTGCCGGAAACTGAATCTTCTTTTGAATTGGGGCTTTTAAAATGTGAGGGGCTAATGGGGATAATAGCATGCTGGTCGTCCCCATACCTCTCTGTTGGTCCAATTGCCCCTGCATGCTTTCCACTGCCTTTCTTAAACTGGCCAACTCATCCAAAGGTGCCCCCTGACTTGGAGGCTGTTCGGCGAACAAAGGCGCATGCCTTTCTGTTCGTCGCAGTCCCTCACTCGGAGTGGGCTCCTCCTGGAGTTGCTTCCTAGGGTTGTTCGCCGCATTTGGCCCTAGGCGTCTGAAGGCGGACTGAGATAATCTTTCATGTACTGATGGGCGAGGCTGTTCAAGAGTTGTTCGCCCATCACCTGCTCTCTGGCGAGCAGCTTCCATGACATGTTGTGGTTGACCAAGTCTGTCCTGGGCACTGGAACGAGTAGTCCCATGGCTTGACAAAGTTGTTCGCCCACGGGCAGACTCTGCCTGCTCTTCTCTTAGGTCAGCCATTTTGGCCTTGCCCTTGTCCCGCCTAACTTGAGCGCTGTTCACCTCATGTTGTTCGCCCCTAACATTTTTAGCCCTCACAACTTCCAGAGACTTATCCCTAGGCCTTGCTTAGGAAGGTCTAGCTTGTTCCTGTTGTTTCTGGAGGGCTTGGAGAGCTGCAATGGTCTTAGCCAACTCGTTAGGGTTGTTCGCCAGAGCCTCCATTTCAGGCGGGAGGTTATGTGTTATGGCTGTATGCTGTGATCTGTTCGCGTGCTTAGGATCACGGTCTTGATGGTCTGCTGTCGAGGCCCGAGTAGGAGATGCTCTCCTTGACAGGCGTGATCCTTGTGTTTGCTTGGATTGAGGCATCCTAATGTTGGATTAGTTTCTTAATCTTTGAATCTTCAAATTGTTATTGAAGAACACCAAGAACACCAAGAACACTTTTGCTTGTATCTTCAAGAATTTCTTGAGGATTTCTTTGAATCTTCAAGTTTCAGACTCGAAGTTCTTGAGCAATCACACTGAATCGGAGGTTCGAACCCTCCTTCTAGCGTCAAATTGTTGATTAACGTATTTAATCGGATGGATTAATGGCTGTTTAAATCTGTGTTACGTCACCAATCAATACGTGTGATTGATTACCACCGTAATTGGTAAATCGAGGTGTGAATTTATCGAATTAGTAAATTCGGTAGTCGAAATTGAACTGATTTCGTATGTGTGGGCGTTTTAGGTGTATTTGTGTGTGTTTTGGAATTGTTTATGTATTTTAACTTTTTTGAACTTGTATTTCACAGCTGGAGAACAACTATTTATAGAGACTAGCAAGCATGAGGTGTCCAAGACTCTTGGTCTCCCTAGCCTGCATGTTTGACATGTGTCCCTTTGATCTTATCTAAGTTGAATCTTAGTTACAAAGTCTTCTTTGGTCTTATCTCGGACTCATTGTTGTTCGCCTAGGTCGGCTTGATTGATCTTGTTGATTCTCCAACTGAAAGTTGTTCGCCTCTTGAGGTTGTACTTTGGAAGTTGTTCGCCTTATGGCTTTGTTCAGCTTGGCTTTGGGATCTTTGTCCTTTGTTCACTTGTACACACTTCCTTGGCTGTTTGTTGTATCATAGTTTGACCAAGTTGTTCGTCATTGATGACTTCACAGTTGGCTCATTCTTGGTCTCGGGTCTTAATACCTGTTCGCCCATTAGTTGTTCGTCGGGGGAGTTGTTCGTCACTTTATACATCTCTCAGATTGGTAGATGCACCCCAACTTGATTTTCTTTGTTGATCACCCTTGATTTGAGGTTGGCTCTTCATAATCCTTGATGTAGCTTTAATCTTTGTTAGTCATTTATTAATAATTGTTCGCCTATCAACATATATATATTTAAAATTAAAATGGTGAACTTGGGAAAATTAATTTTTTTTTATGTGCACAGCTATTTCAGTAATGTTTTTTTTTCTCTTGTACACCTTACACGTCATCAGTGAATATATATATATATATAAAACTTAACAGCACAAAATAATTTTTAACTATTATTTAATTTACATACAAAATATTTAACTGAACTAAAATAGCTTGGGAATGTTGGATCCTTTCTTGTGCACAGTTTCAATATTTTTTTTACTTGAAACTGAAAGGAGTAAAATAATTTTTTGTATTCTGTCATTATTGTATTACTAGTATTTCTCCCGTGCGATGCACGGATTGAATATTATAAATTTTAAATGCAAAATTGTATAATGAACGATTATAAAAAAATTAAATTAAATTTATTTTATCTATAAATCAATTAATATGTAAATATTATATTATATATATATATATGAGTATTATAATTATTTAATTGTATACTAAATTCATAACAAATACTAAAATTCATAAAATTATTTAAATATTTAAAAAACTTATATAGTCTAAATAAAAATTATTTGCCATATAGTTAAAGTCAATAGAAAACACTTAATAATAAAATAAATATTTTAAATATGATTTTTTTTATTTGTGCAATATATATGTTAAATTAAAAATGTTCAAAAGACAATTTAATTTGATATATAGTGTGTTGAAAATAGATTTAAAATTAAAAAGTTAAATAATTTTGAAATTATTTGTGCAAAGTAAAAAAGAAAAGAAATTGGTAAAATTGATCCACTCTCTTTAGTAGAGAGTGAAATTCACTATTGCACCATAAAGCAAGTGCACTTCACTTGCTCCAATAAATACAATTTTTTCTCTCTCCTCACTTCTACTTTTATATATATATAGATTATTACTAAATAAAATAAAGTTTGGGATGGAATTGTGGCAGGTATAAGACAAGAAGCATGGTGGGGACATTAGTTAGAACAATAAATCAAGTCTCATTGGATATTATGTTAGCTCACGGCCGCGATATTCATCAACCTCTGTGAAATTCGGTAACTCCAATAATCTCAGTCACATCTTCTATTTTTCTTTTTCCATGGCATTGTTTTTTTGTGATTCACGTTATCAAAAACATATATATATATATATATATATATATATATATATATATATATATATATATTAAAAAACCATTTAAGTATTAATTATACCAAAATTCTCAATTTCACATATTGGGAGGAGGTCCATTAAACAAATTTAGGTGAACTGAAACCTTTTTATGATATTACTTATTAGAATTAAAAAGTCTGATTCATATTCGGTGGAAAAAAATTATATCCATATTAGATTGTTCATTTAATGAGTCTCCTCTTTTAAGTTTTAGATGATAGAGTTGAGAATTTAGTCCACATAGCATCAAAAAATTAATATAAAATAAATTATTTTATACTATCTTTATCCTGAAACACTTTGCATTAGTTCGTTGTTCATCTTCCTATAAAGACTTCAAAACTACATCTCATTCCACTAATAATTACACACAAAAATATCTTCTTTATTTGTTTCATTCACTTAAATTAACCCCGTCGAAAAAATATTTTATTAATTTATGTACTAAAAATCAACTCTCATACTAAAATTCTTGAAGAGTCAACTTTGTAAAGTATTTGGGGATGGAGATAGTAAAATGCTACAAATTTGAACTTATATAAGATGGCATAATATTCTTTCAATTAACATGCGCATGTGAGTCCTTTACAAAAATTATAAGGAACTTTAATCATGTTTACAATTTCAAATTGTTATAATAGTTGTCTTGAAAAATTAAAACTTCTGTTTTAATGCAGTGGCACAAATGGCTAAAGATATGAGAGAAAGGAGGCGATATTGGAGAATGCAATGCAGAATTATTAGTGCAAACGCTAAGCCTAAGTGGTAGTGGGAGAAGCAATCCCTTTGAATTGGAGAAGAATCCTGTAATACCCCGTCCTGTTTGTTGGTGACCGGTTCTAATCGCATGGATTAATGACTATTTTTAACCAGTTTTGGGACCACCAAACAATTTCGTGTGATTGATTACCACCGTAAATGGTAAATTCGATAGTTCGGGTTATAAAATCGTAAATACGAGTATTGAGTTCATATTTATTTCGTGTGTGTGTACATTTAGGTGTATGAGTGTGTGTATTTTGAGTGTTTGTAAATTTGAACTTTGCCTTAAATAGAATATGGGTTTAGCCTTAGGTTTTGCTCATCTTAAAAGACGAACAACCTTTAACTGGCCTTGATCCTTGACATTGAACTTGTACCTCGAGCTTAAACTTATCTTTAAACGAACAACTGTATTTACATCATGAAAATTTACAAATGTTTTAAAATTATTCATCATTAACATATACAATCTGACGAACAACTTTGAGTACTTATGCAAAATAGTTGCTCGCTTATAATATTTTTGCCGAGCAACTTTACATGGAAACAAAGATGAACAACACCAAGCTATACAATGTGCCGAACAACTTTTCATCCTATACTTAACAAAAAATTTCAAAAAATTAGGGAAGTTTTTGGTTCACTTGCCCCCACAGACTTCTGCTCGCCCATTAGTTGAATCTGTTTGCCCTATTGATAGTACTTCTTAAGATGTACGACATTCCAGGAGTATTGGGCCGGGTTGCCTTCCATGTCCTCAATATCGTACACACCATTAAGGAATTTGTCCGTTATACGATACGGGTCCTCCCAAGTCGGTCCCAATACACCTGGAGGTTGGGCGAGCAACGTTCTTAGAACCAAATCTCCAACTCTGAATTCCCTAATTTTGACATGGGAATAACGTTCTGCTCGTTGCTTATATGTAGCATTTTTTTAGCTCGACATTTAATCTTTTTTCTTCGAACAAGTCTATTTCAGCAGCCAGAGCAGAGTTGTTCGCTTGTTCATCAAAATTGGTCGTCCTGATTGTATTGGCCTTTAACTCAATCAGGATAACTGCTTCTGTTTCAAAAGCTATTGCAAAGGGTGTTTCTCCGGTGCTGGACTTGGGAGAAACCCTGTATGCCCATAAGACTTCCGGGAGTTCTTCAGACCAATTTCCTTTGCTCACCGTCAATCGTATTTTTAAAGTATGTTTGATAATCTTGTTGACGGCTTCAACATGTCCATTGGACTGGGGATGATAGGGAGTAGAATAATATTTTCTAATTCCCGCCTTTATGCAGAAATCTCTCAGCTCTTTCCCATCAAACTGCGGACCATTATCTGTCACAATTATTTGTGGAACTCCAAAACGGCAGACAATGTTCTTTCATATAAAGTTGATCATCTTCTGTTGTGTGATCCTTACCATAGCTTCTGCCTCTGCCCATTTTGTATAATAATTGACTGCCACAACGGCAAATCAAACATTTCTGACTCCTGCTGGGAAAGGGCCAATAATGTCCATTCCCTATCTTGCAAATGGCTAGGGGCTGTAAACCGAAACAAGCTCTTGAGTCGGGTGTGAATATTTGGGGCAAAAATTTGGCATTGATGACAAGCTTTCGCCATTTTGATTGCATCTTGATGTAAAGTCGACCAATAATATCCTTGTCTGATAGTTTTGTACGCCAAGGCTTGCCCCCAGTGTGATTTCCGCATACTCCGGCATGTATTTCTTCAAGTATTGTTCGTCCTTGCCCCCTAGGCAAACATTTGAGGAGTGGATTGATATTCCACTTTTGAAAAGCTGCTCGGCTACCAGAGTGTATCTGGCGGTTTTCTTGATTCGCTTAGCTGCTTCAAAAGAGTTGTTTGGTTTTTCCCGCTCTTCATATATTTGATTATTTCTGTTCTCCAGTCTTTATCTTCGATTTGCTCGTCTAGTTGATTTACATTGTAATTTTCCATTGACGGGTTGTTCATCTTTGTTATAACAATATCCGTCAATTTTGCTGGGCCTTCGCTTGTTGCTAGTCGAGCTAGTACATCTGCCTGAGTGTTGCTCATCCTTGGAATTTGTTCAATAAAGACTTGATCTAACAAGGACATCAGGTGAGCAACTATTTGTTGATATTCGATCATTTGATCATCATTCGCTTCGTATTCACCTCGAACTTGGTTCACGATCAATTGTGAGTTGCCAAATATTTATAAACGTCTAACACCTACTGCTAGAGATAGGTGGAGACCAGCAATGAGGGCCTCACATTCAGCTTCGTTGGTGGTTGCCATGAACCCCAATCTGATGGCCAAGGTGAAAACTTGTCTGTCGGGGGTAATGAGTACTACACCTGCCCCCGAGGCCATGTTGGTAGACGATCCATCAACGTAGAGATGACATGGGTGATCAAGTCCTCTCGTCGGATCTTAGGGAAAAGTTAGTTCGACGATAAAGTCAGCTAATGCTTGCCCTTTGATCGTTGTTCGAGGAGCATAGGTCACTCCAAATTGGCTAATCTCTAGTGACCATCTTAATAGACGACCAGCTGTGTCTGGGCGATGAAGAATTTGTCTAAGTGGGAAGGTTGTTAGTACTTCAACCTGATGATCGAAGAAGTATGGTCTTAACTTCCTTACCCTCATGACAAGGGCGTACGCCAGCTTTTCGGTTGGTGAATATTTGATTTCCGCTTCATGCAAAGCTTGGCTGACGTAATAGATTGGTTGGTGGAATTTACCATCCGGTCACACCAATACAGAGCCGATCGCCACTTGAGATGCTGCCAGGTATATAGAGCTTTTCCCCTGAGATGGGTTTTGATAGAATCTTTACATCTTCCAGGTAATCTTTGAGTTGTTTGAATGCTCTCTGGCAGTTGCTCGTCCATGTGAACTTTCCTTTTTTGATAGCTTCGAAAAATGGACGACACTTGTCTCCCGATTGTGATATGAACATGTTTAGAGCTGCTAGGCAACATGTCAGTCTTTGAACTTCTTTTATTGAACGAGGTGGTTGCATATCTACGATTGCTTTGACCTTTGATGGGCTGGCCTCAATACCACGCTGGCTAACAAGATGGCCCAGGAATTTCCCTGAATGCACTCCAAAAGTACTTTTCTTTGGATTCAGTTTTATGTTGCAGTATCGGAGGACATCAAATACTTGGGCTAAGTGTTGAAGATGATCTTCCTTCTTGGGACTTTTGACCACAATATCATCAACGTAGACTTTCACCGTATCTCCAATTTGTTCGTCAAACATCTTGTTCACCAGCCTTTGATATGTTGCTCCCGCATTGATGAGACCAAATGACATCCTTTTCCAGCACAATAAATTTTTATTTGTATAGAATGCTGTATTTTCTTGGTCGTCGGGATGCATCGGGATTTGATGGTATCCAGCAAATGCATCCATGAATGTTAGCATCTCGTGCCCCGTAGTGCTATCCACCAATTAATCGATGTGCGGAAGAGGAAAATTGTCCTTCGGGCATGCTGCATTCAGATCTGTGAAATCTATGCATAGCCTTCAAGTTCTATTCGGCTTCCGCACAAGGACCGGGTTTGCCACCCACTGTGGGCAAAATGCTTGCCGGATTAAATCATTGTCTAACAACTTCTTCACCTCTTCGTTTAAAGCTTGATATTTATCCGGGCCGTACTTCCTTCTTTTTTGATGGACTAACCTTTTTGCTTGATTGATATTGAGTTTATGACAAGCATATTTTGGATCTATCCCCACCATATCTGCATGAGACCATGCAAAAACATCTAGATTTGCCTTTAGGAACTCTGTCATTTTGGATCTGTAAGGCTCTAGGAGCTCAGATCCTATGTACAATTCTAGATCCTCGTTTTCAGGATTAACTTTAAAGGCTTCCAGTTCTTCGACTGGAGTTGCTCGTCGTTTCTGTCCTTTCCAATGAAGATCTATTATTGGTCCCTCAAGATCGATATCATTTTCAAAGTTCATAGGGTCTGTATCCGAATGGGGTTCAAGATCATCTGCCTGTCTCGGTTCATTATTGTTTTCCAGGTTACGGCCCTCCAGGCCGTTGGTGGCAAGTTGCTCATCACCACCCGAATGTTGTTTGTCTAGTAAAGTTTTATCCTTGGTAGCAATGAGCTGCTCGCCCAAATGTTGTTCGTCTGCTGGTAGGAGTTGCTCATCCAGATCCATACGATCTTCCTCCGCCTCCATCACATCTTTTAGTACTGATGGTTCATCAACTGGGTAACTGGTGGTGGCTTCCATTATGGACACTCGTCCTTCCTTTGATTATATTTGTAGGAGACATTCACGAGTTTTCTTTGGTCTCCCTTTATCGAACCGGCCCCACTTGTTGTTTGAAACTTTATGTAATAATAGTAGGTTGAACATGCAGCTTTGAATTCATTCAAAAAGGGGCCGACCAAGGAACCCATTGTAAGTTGACTCTTGATCTACAACCAAGAAATCTACCATTCTTGTTATATTTTTCTCGGGTTCCTCGGTCGTTACAAGTTGTACAGACAACCTAATTTCTCCCAAAGGGACTGTTACAACATTTCCAAAGCCTAGGATGCGATGATTTAAATCTTGTATATAGCTCGAATAATCTCCCAGTTGATCGAGCATCTTTTTGAAAAGGATGTTAGTGTAAACCCCGGTGTCCACCAACAATCGATGCACTCTGATTCCCATAATCTTGGCACAAATTACGAGAGAGTCATTATGGGGGGTCAATATCCCTTCTAAGTCCTTCTCTGTAAAGCTTAATTCCGATGTTTGTAGGATGGATAGATTAACCCCCATTTCTTGTACGTGATCAACCGCCCATAATTCAGCCTTTCTTTTACAATTGACATTGGTGGTCGCCCATCAGAACATCCTCCGGCTGGTCCTGCGGATTCCATCATATATACATCTTCTACTGGGCGAGCAACAACAGCGGGGGCTGGTTGTCCATGTCTATTGTTCCTTGGAGGTTGGTCATCTACCTCATCCCCTGAGCTGCTCTCCCAGCCTCTCTTCCCAGGTTACCTCTTGACAAAGTCAGAGAGTTTTCCCTCCTCATAAAACCGCCAAAGTTGTTTGAGCAAATCTCTACATTCACTCGTAAAGTGCCCCACACTTTGGTGGTAGGCACATTATTTGTTTGGGTTAAGTTTTCCAGTCTATTGACAGATTTTCTGAGGAGGGGAGAGCAACTCTTTCTCCTTTACGTTGTTGTATATTGTATCAATAGATACTGTTAGCACCTGATTTAGTTTTTCCTTCAACTCTGTCCCTTCATTGAATGCCTTCATGTTTTTTGGCACTCGGTAGCCTGTTCCGCCAGGTTTCTTGTTGTTCTCCTTTTGATCAGCTTTGTTGTCCCCCAGATTTATTTGTAAAGCCTCGTGCATGGAGACGAATATACCGACTTGATTTCTGAACTCGGCATAGCTCTTTGGGCATTTCAGACGTACCTCCTTCCATAAATCTAATCTTTTTTTCAACCCGACCATGACGACTACAATCTTTGTATCTTCACTAACCGGTTCCCCCTTCAACAACACCTTATCGAATCTTTCTATGAAAGCCCGATCTGATTCATCATCGTTTTATTTTAAATCTAATAGTTGGTGCCTCTGCGAAAGATACGATCCTGCAGTTGAAAAGTGAGAAAGGAACTCTCGGCCCAACTGGGCGAATGAGTGTATGGATGCGGGTGGCATTGCAAAAAATCACTTATGAACCATATCCCTCAATGTTAAGGGAAAATTCTGGCACTGCGTGGCATCACTGGCTCCCATGGAAATCATATAATCTGAATATTTTGTTAGATGAACTTAGGGATCAGGAATGCCTTCGTATTGTATGCTTGCCGGGAACTGTATCTTTTTCTGAATTTGGGCCTTCAAAATAATTGAAGATAGTGGTGAGGATGGCATGCTGGTCGCCCTAATTCCTCTTTGAAGGTCAAGCTGGCCTTGCATGCTCTCTACATCTTTTCTCAAGCTTAACAATTCCTCAAGAGATGCCCCTTGACTTGGAGGCTGTTCGGCGAGCAAGGATGTATGTCCTTCTGCTCGTCGCAGTCCCTCACTAGGAGGGGGAATCCCTTGAGGCTGCCTCCTTGGGTTGCTCGCTGTGTTGGGACCTACGTGCCCGAAGGTAGACCTAGTCAGTCTTTCATGTACTGACGGGCGTGCTTGTTCGCAAGTTGCTCGCCCTTGCTCTGGTCCCGGGTGAGCAACTTCTGGTTGAAGTTGTGGTCGGCCCAATCTGTCCTGTGCACTGGAACGAGACGTCCCATGACTGAACATTGTTGTTCGCCCATGGGCAGATTTAGCCTGACCTTCTATTTGGTCCACCATCTTAGCTTTACCTTTGTCCCCTCGATTTTGGGCGTTGTTGACCTCATGTTGCTCGCCTCGAGCAAACCTTGCTCTCACTACTTCTAGTTGTCGAGACCTAGACCTTGCTTGTGATGGTCTAAGTTGTTCTTGTTGTTTCTGAATTGCCTGGAGAACAACTATCGTTTTGGCCAATTCATGGGGGTTTCTAGCCAATGCCTCTAAATCTGAAGGCATTATGTGAGTTGCTACCGAAGGTTGAACCATGTTTGCATGACACAGATTACGGTCCTGATGATCAGTGGATGAGACTCGAGTCGAGGAAACCCCCATCGAGGGATGTGAAACCCTAGTTTCCTTAGATTGAGGCATCCAGATTTGAATTATCTTCTTAATCTTTGAATCTTCAAATTTGAATTTGAAGAACACCAAGAACACTTTTGTTTGAATCTTCAAGAATTTCTTGAGGATTTCTTCAAATCTTCAAGTTTTAAACTTGAAGTTCTTGATAATCACACTTAATCGGAGGTTCGAACCCTCCTTCTAGCGCCAATTTGTTGGTGACCGGTTAAAAATAGCCACTAATGCACGCGATTAGAACCGATCACCAACACTTTTTTATACCTTTTATTTTGCTAAAAACCTTATTTTATATTATTATCTTTGTTTCTTTCAATTTTATTATTTTTGTATCCTATTATGTGATTTAAATTTATACCTATTTTAAATTCTCAAATTCGAAGAAAGAAATCGAATATTTCAAACGGATAAGGGACTACGAGAAATTAAATATTCAAGTTTAAAAATTAGGATTTCGATCCGTATAATTTATTGAGAATAATTAAAATACAATAAAATATTAATTGAGTTTTAAAACTGTATTAATTTTCAATTCAGGATTAAACTCGTGAATAAAACGATCCCCAAACCGTATCAATTGAGAACGAAAATATCAGGAATTATAAGAATAATTCCTAGCCACATAATATATTAATTCCTTTTTTACTTATTTTTAATTAAAGATATTTTTCCAGTGATGTAAAAATGGCCTAGGCGGCCGCCTAGGCGCCGGCCCGCCGCCGCGAATTGGCCCAAATAGGCCAACAAAGTTATTTTCTCTTCCAGGCGCGGTCTAGGCGGCTAAGTCAGCAGAGTCGGATTTGATTTTTTTTTACTTTTAATTAAACCGAAAGAGAAGAAACAAAGGTAAATAGAGAGAGAAAGAGATAGAGAGAAACAACTCTAGTCTGACGATGCTTGATACAGGAGGAGGAAGGCGACGACGCTGTGAGGAGGAGACAGAGAGGAGGAAGGCGGCAGCGCTGTGAGGAGGGAAAAGGCCGATTGGCGTACCATGAGGAGGGCGAGCGGCGATGGTGGTTGACACTAAGAGGAGGATGATGACGGCAACCCAACATCGCCGAAAATGATCGACTTGGGTTGCCGGAAATAATGGTTGAGCAAGTCCAAGATTGAGAGAGAGGAGAGAGAGAGAGAGAGTTGATTTTTACTTTGATTATGGGGAAAAGGGGAACCGAAGATGACCTATATTTTGGGAAACTAAAACCATCTATACCACTTTTTTTGGGAAGCTAAAACTATGGGAATGGGATGCGGTTTAAAAAATAATTAAAAAAAACCTAGGCGGCGTCTAGGCGGTTGATTAGGCGTGAAATTGTCATGATTCGTAGCTAGAAACGCCCTAGTTTTGGTCGATTTTATTGAGTTTTTAGAGCAAAATGAGTACTATTTCTATACATTGATGAATTTGTCTCTTTGATACCCATAGGTGAATCGAGGACGAAAAACGGAGTTCGTAGGACTTTGAATCGACTCAAACGGATACCCGGATGAGAAGATATCGAAGAAATACGATTGGTATTAGTACGTGAGAAGAAAAGTGTTAGTTGCAAGGAAGGAAGGCACATTCGAGCACCATCACTCGAGCACCATCGCTCGAGCAACGTAGGTCGAGTGCTCTGGACTTACAGAACGTTTTTGCCGCTCGAGGGGCACAGCTCGAGCGCCCCGCTCGACCTCTTGAACCATTCGAGCAACGCAGCTCGAGCGCCCCGCTCGACCTATTGAACTATTCGACCACAAAGGCTCGAGCGCCCCGCTCGACCGGGACGGCTCGAGCGCTTCCGAGGCTTACTTGCCAAATTTCGTTTTTCGGCCCATGAGATCCCGTTTCGACCCGGTGCCTATATATACCTCTTCCAAACACGTTTTGAAGGACCCCCGAACTTTAGAAATCACTTTTAGACTTAGTTTTTAGAGAGAGGAAGAGGAGAAGAACGAGCAAGCTTTACTTACGTTTTGTTGAGGTTTTTCATACGAATTCTTAGTTTCTTTTCGTTTCTTAGTTCTTTTCATTAGCTTGGTTACTTTAAACGCTTTGAACTTCGTTTTAGTTAATTAAATTTCAGTTCTTAGTATTTATTTCTTTAAACCCTAGTTCATGTTTCTTATTTTCTTCGTTCAATTCATTATGTTTATGTTCGTTGTTTCTTCTATTGCTTTTATGTTTGTTAAAGCCATGTCCGGCTAAAACCCTTGTATGCTTGGGGTAGGATGAACTCGTAGAAGTAGGATGTGGGTACGTAATTAGGGTAATTCGTGACGTTAGTTTTAATACTCTTGATTAATGAATGCTTAAAATTAATCTAGACTTTACTTTTGAATTTCGTTCGAAAAGTGTTAGAGAGAGGACGACCGTATCACTCTTTAACAACGAGTAGACTAAACGAGAAGGTTTAGGAAGGGTTAATTCATCTACTAGTTTAGCGAAGGAGGACGACCGCATCACCTTAGTTAAATCAGGGTCTCATTAAATAAGCACAATCTATTAACTTGTTAGTGGATTAGTGAAGTCGAGTGTTAGGGTAAAGTATTAGGGTTTAGAATCTTGAGCTTTCACCTTGCATTCTTTGACTTAGGTTATTTCTTGTGTGTCACGATTATTCTGATTATGTACCTGCTCCGTTAGTATACGTAGGGATTCCTATCTTAAGCATCACCATCTCTCATTTGAAAACACACTTTAGTTTATTCGTTTCTTTCGTTCGGTAGTTTAATTAGTTTATTTTAGCTTTAAATTAATCTTTAAAAAAAAACCCAAAAATATTTCACTCATATTAACTACGACGCGTAGATCTTCAGGGATCTATTCGCATACACACTTTCCCTTGGGTTCGATAATACTTGGTCAATATACTTACTCTTACTACAGTGAACCCGTCCGCTTGCGGGTGAGCGACTAGTAGAAGTTAGTGTAATTCGCTTCAAGCCAATGGCGCCGTTGTTGGGGATCGCGTTGTATGCTTCTTGAATAGGACTTGTCGATAGCTTAGTAGTTAGTAGTGAGTGCTTTCTTTCTGTTTTATTTTTATTTTTATTTATTTGGCAGTTGCGTTTTGATCCTTCTGCTAGTGTGTCAGGTATATGAAAACACACTCACAAGGCAATACGAGCGAAGAGAGAATTCAGTCAGACCCTGAGACAATAGCCAGAAGGAACCGAGCCTTCTTGAGAAGAATGACTACTGCCGCGGGAAACAAAGATAAGATTTCTGATGAACTTGGGGAGTTAGACAAAATAGCTACAGAGTATACTGCTCTTGTGGAACGGGCAGAGGGTGCTAATGGAAAAAGCAGCAATCAGCAGATACCCATAGGGGGAACTGAGAACCCATACCCGAACCCACAAGACCCAATCAACTCTGCACAAACACAACCCCAAAACCAGAACCAAAACCAGATCATCCACCAGAACCAAAATAACCCTTTCAACAACCCAGTATACCAACCATACCCATACCCACCTTATCCTTATCCACCTTACCCGTACCCTCCACCTCCAGTTTATAATCAACACCCTGTTTACCAACCACCACCCCAACAAGTACCCGTACCTGCTGCTAATCCTCAACACGTTCCTCAGAACGTAGATCAACATATGGCTATTCGAGGGAGGTTTGCAGCGCAGCCACAACGGTACTATGATGGAGTGGCGTTGCCTCTTGTTGAGGCAAATAACTTCTCGATTTCCCCGGGAATTCTAAAGTTGCTTACCGAGAATCAGTTCAAGGGGTGATCGGGAAGGAGAATCCTCACACTCACTTGAGGAGTTTTCTCATGATAGCCTCCACATTCAATTACAATGGCATGTCTGAAGATGCCAAGAGGCTTAGGCTGTTCCCATTCTCACTGACGGGAATAACTAAAGAGTGGTATGACAACACGCTCCCACGGGGAGGTATTACCACTTGGGCCGAGCTCGAGCGTCTGTTCCTCGAGCGATTCTACCCTCCATCGAGAACGATTAAAGCGAGAATTGAGATCTCTTCCTTCCGTCAGAAGCAAGGAGAGGACCTACGTCAAGCGTGGGAGAGATACTCAAACATGCTGATAGAGTGCCCGCAGCACGGGTACAATGAGGGGGATGTGATGGCATTCTTCTACAGTGGTGCCAACAAGGCGGGGCAAGACCATTTAGACGCCTGTGCGGGCGGAGCATTCCTGAATCAAGGCATAGAGAGGTGTAGAGAGATCGTGGATAACATTGTCACGAATGCCGGGGCTTGGAATGGAGACCCAGATTTTCAGAGAGTTCATCAGGTTGAAGAGGGTGAAGGAACGAGAAGGCTATTGATGGCCATGATGGAGAAGATCAACAACCTCGAGTTGGGGAAGAATTTGGTTGGAGAGCATGCAGCAGAGAATGATAGAGTAGACCAGCCAAGTGGACAGCAAGAGGTAGCCAATTACATGGGAGCTCCGTATTACAATCAGAATGGCTACCAAGGTGGAAATCAGTTTGGAAGACCTTCTTATGGTCAGCCATTTGCACCTCCAGGGCCACAGCCGCCTCAAAATCAATAGAGGAACACACAAGGATTTCAAGGAGGCCAGCAGCCTCCTCAAAACACATGGAGAAAGAATGAGAACTTTTCTTATGCTAACCCAAAAGCTGGTATTACTGTTCCTGCAGGTGTTGATCCGGGGTCTAAACCTCCTGGTGGAGAAGGCGGTGCATCAACCGAGGAGATGTTGAGAGCGATCCTTCAGAAGGTGGAGGAAGGAAGTAAGAGGTTGTCATCCTTGGAGTACGATGTGAAAGAGTTGCATAAAAAGGGTGATCAATGTGACCAAGAGCTCCAGAAGATGAACGTTGAGTGGACTAGAACTCAACAAGAGAACAATCGAAGGTTCACTTCTATATAGTTCCAGATGAGCCAGATTGCAAAGTCGTTGAATAGAGAGCCGGTAAAATATCCTTCCATGCCGGAGGGGAACCCGAAAGAGCATTGCAAGGCGATCCAGCTTAGAAGTGGAACCAACTATGAAGGTCCTCAGATGCCTGCTGATTCTGAGACGCCTCAAGCTGAGATGGGGGAAAGAGAACACAAGAAAGATGGAGGTGTTACTGTTGAGAAGGAGCTTGAAGAGGAAGGCATTGAGAAGGGTGAGAGAGTTCCTAAGTGGAAGCAGGCAAAAGAAGCAAGGGATAAAGTGAAAGAAACAGAAAGAGATGAATGGGGGGTACCCAAATCTGTGATACCAGTCCCGTATCCACAGCGCTTCATGAAAAAGAAGCTTGATGAAAAATTTGTAAAATTTCTTGATGTTTTTAAACAAATGCATATTAACATTCCTTTTTATGATGCTTTGGAACAGATGCCGCATTATGCAAAGTTTCTGAAGGGCTTGATTGCGAAAAGACGACGAGTGGATGAGCCGAAGTTGGTGCAGCTGAACCACGAGGTGAGTGCATTAGTGCACAAGGCGCTTCCACCGAAGCTGAAGGATCCCGGGAGCTTCACGATCTTATGTGACATGGGGAACGGGATCAAGAAAGGAGCGCTATGTGATTTAGGGGCGAGCATCAATCTCATGCCCTTGTCGCTTTTCAAGAAGTTGGAAGGTGGAGAACTTCAGCCGACAATGATGACGCTTCAACTCGCCGATCGGTCTATTACTCGACCTCAAGGTGTGGTTGAAGACGTCTTAGTGAGAGTTGGAGACCATATTTTTCCAGCCGACTTTGTAGTGCTAGAGATGGAGGAAGATGAGCACGTGCCCCTGATCTTGGGAAGACCGCTCTTAGCTACGGCGGGGATGGTGCTAGACGTGGCAAATGGGAAGATTACATTCAAGGTTGATGATCAAGAAGTGAAGATTTCCCTATATGAAGCCATGAAGCACCCGAAGGAGGATGAGAGTTTGTATTGCATGGATGCCATTGATCCTCGTGTTGAAGACACACCTTCTATCCCTAATCCTTCTCATATTCATGATTTTGTTAGTCCTTCACTTGATTATTTAACCCATGAGCATTATGATCTTGATTATTTTGATAGGGATAAAGTGAAGAAGTTGAAGGATGAAGAGGTGAAGAAAGTGGACGTGGTCCAGTTAGAAGGGAAATGAGGAGTTAAGAAGAAAAAGTCCAAATTCAAGAACCTGTTTGGTAAGACGCCTCCAGATAAAGGTGAGAAGGAGTTGAGACCCATAACACTTGGGGATGAGAAGGAAGCAAAAGAGCTCATGATGGAGGGGCATCAAGGAAAAGAATGCAACCACCACTCTTATGAGAGTAAGGGAGGTAAATTTGAGTATGATGTCCCATAAGCTCCTTTGAGCTTGGTCCGGCATCAGGACCTTAAAAATAGCACTGAATGGGAGGCAACCCATTTTTATTTGTTTTTAGTGTCCTATTAGGTTATTAGGGTGTTGTTGAGTCGTATGTTTAACCTCATACTTGAGAGTTTTATTTTGTAGGCTTGTCTCGATGGAGTGCCAAAGAAGTGGAGACTGAAGGAACCAACTTGAGACAAGGGAGTGTGCAAAGCTATTGAGAGAAATTGAATTATTTGGTTGAGGTAACCCACAACCCCAAACTTAGACCTCTAGCAAGGTCGAAGTTTGGGGGGGTGGAGTTTTTTTTATTTGTTTTATGATTACATTGTGCATGCATGCACGCCCTTATCTTTGAGTTGAGTTTGATTGATTATTGGTTTGTTGAGATACTCCTTGGGGTGATTTTGATTTGACTCGCTATTGCATATTTCATGCCTATCAACTATCTTATGCTTGTTGGTTGCTATCTTTGAGTATGATTTGATGAGTTGATGATTTGTGGATTTGAGTTAGGGATTCTGTTGTGTGAGTGTTTGAGTTAGAGTGGATTTGAGATAGAACTTGTATGCTTGTAAATTTTTCTTTTGAGTACTTGTGTGATGAGAGTGAGAATTCACTAGGACTAGCATGGATGTGAAAGCCGTGAGATTTGAGCCTTATGGGATTTTTATGCATTACTTAATCTCTTCGTTTGTGAGTGGATCGTCACCTTAGAGGATGCTAGAACTTGTGTGTGCTCTTGCTTCTTGATGGTGTCTAGTTTGATATGCCGAATAGGATCTTAGGCCATCTTTGATTTAATTGAGTCACTTAGCCAAAATTTTCCTTACCAATGACATTGAATCCCTTATTAGCCCCTTTGAGCCTAAAGCCTATTTTATTTGCTAGCACATATGAACAATATTCCAATTCCTAAGCCTTTTGTCCCAATTTGAGTGGAGAATAGGAAAGTGTGAATGTGAAGGGAGTGAATTGAGTTGAAAAAGGAAAAGGATGTTGGTTGAGTGAATATGAGAAGAAGGAGTGATGAAGTTATGAGATGTGGGAAAAAGAGAAAAAAATTGAGAATGAGCAAAAGAAAAAAATGAGCTCATGTGTTTGTGCGAAAAAGAGAAAAAAGTGATTGAAAAAAAAAAGTGAAAGAGTGAGAAAGAAAAAAAAATTGAAGTGTTGAGAGAATTGGAATTGAAAGTTTGTCGATTGAATATGTTTGAAGTAGTCTGTTCCTTATCTCGAAGTACCGAAGTTCGATTTTCTATTCTCCATTCACTTTAGTCACTTTACCCTATATTGTTATCCCACCTGTCCAAAGAGCCTACATTACAACCTTGAGAAAAGTCCTTTTTGATTCGGCATTGATTTCTAGAGTATGGTCGAAGTTAAGAGCACTTACAAGCCTATGGCTGCCAATTTGTGTGATTGACTGTTTGAGTGAGTCCCTTGATCATTGTTATACACTTGTGAGGGAGTGAAACACATCGTTGAGTGCACATCCATGCTTGATCTTGGTGTTTCTTGTTATTGTTGCATGAGTATGATAAAGGAAAGTGAGTGAGTATACGGGTGATTGATTTTTGAAGCTCGAGTTCATTAGCTTGCATGATTGATTCTTTGACTCATCCCTAACAACTTCACTTGATTTATTATTTCATTTCTTGAGGACAAGCAATATGGTAAGTTTGGGGGGGTTGATTAGGCGTGAAATTATCATGATTCGTAGCTAGAAACGCCCTAGTTTTGGTCGATTTTATTGAGTTTTTAGAGCAAAATGAGTACTATTTCTATACATTGATGAATTTGTCTCTTTGATACTCATAGGTGAATCGAGGATGAAAAACGGAGTTCGTAGGACTTTGAATCGACTCAAACGAATGCCCGGATGAGAAGATATCGAAGAAATACGATTGGTATTAGTACGTGAGAAGAAAAATATTAGTTGCAAGGAAGAAAGGCCCATTCGAGCACCATCACTCGAGCACCATCGCTCGAGCAACGTAGGTCGAGCGCTCTGGACTTACAGAACATTTTTGCCGCTCGAGGGGCACAGCTTGAGCGCCCCGCTCGACCTCTTGAACCATTCGAGCAACGCAGCTCGAGCGCCCCACTCGACCTATTGAACTATTCGACCACAAAGGCTCGAGCGCCCCGCTCGACCGGGACGGCTCGAGCGCTTCCGAGGCTTACTTGCCAAATTTCGTTTTTCGGCCCATGAGATCCCGTTTCGACCCGGTGCCTATATATACCTCTTCCAAACACGTTTTGAAGGACCCCCGAACTTTAGAAATCACTTTTAGACTTAGTTTTTAGAGAGAGGAAGAGGAAGAGGAAGAGGAGAAGAACGAGCAAGCTTTACTTATGTTTTGTTGAGTTTTTTCATACGAATTCTTAATTTCTTTTCGTTTCTTAGTTCTTTTCATTAGCTTGGTTACTTTAAACGCTTTGAACTTCGTTTTAGTTAATTAAATTTCAGTTCTTAGTATTTATTTCTTTAAATCCTAGTTCATGTTTCTTATTTTCTTCGTTCAATTCATTATGTTTATGTTCGTTGTTTCTTCTATTGCTTTTATGTTTGTTAAAGCCATGTCCGGCTAAAACCCTTGTATGCTTGGGGTAGGATGAACTCGTAGAAGTAGGATGTGGGTACGTAATTAGGGTAATTCGTGACGTTAGTTTTAATACTCTTGATTAATGAATGCTTAAAATTAATCTAGACTTTACTTTTGAATTTCGTTCGAAAAGTGTTAGAGAGAGGACGACCGTATCACTCTTTAACAACGAGTAGACTAAACGAGAAGGTTTAGGAAGAGTTAATTCATCTACTAGTTTAGCGAAGGAGGACGACCACATCACCTTAGTTAAATCAGGGTCTCATTAATTAAGCACAATCTATTAACTTGTTAGTGGATTAGTGAAGTCGAGTGTTAGGGTAAAATATTAGGGTTTAGAATCTTGAGCTTTCACCTTGCATTCTTTGACTTAGGTTATTTCTTGTGTGTCACGATTATTCTGATTATGTACCTGCTCCGTTAGTATACGTAGGGATTCCTATCCTAAGCATCACCATCTCTCATTTGAAAACACACTTTAGTTTATTCGTTTCTTTCGTTCGGTAGTTTAATTAGTTTATTTTAGCTTTAAATTAATCTTAAAAAAAAAACCCAAAAACATTTCACTCATATTAACTACGACGCGTAGATCTTCAGGGATCTATTCGCATACACACTTTCCCTTGGGTTCGATAATACTTGGTCATTATACTTACTCTTACTACAGTGAACTCGTCCGCTTGCGGGTGAGCGATTAGTAGAAGTTAGTGTAATTCGCTTCAAGCCAGCGGTCTAAGCGCTAAGCGGCCAAGAAACGCCCGCCTAATGTTTTCCAACTTCTACACCCTTGTA
This sequence comes from Ballota nigra, assembly GCA_947034835.1. Classification (NCBI taxonomy): domain Eukaryota; kingdom Viridiplantae; phylum Streptophyta; class Magnoliopsida; order Lamiales; family Lamiaceae; genus Ballota; species Ballota nigra. The sequence goes on from OX344729.1 coordinate 13,090,504, forward strand.
TTTTTCTCTAAATAAAAAGGACGCCTCTCACTCCAGTGCATTTCTTCCTCACTCATCAAAAAACTCGGACATGGATCCCCTGCTGGGCATAATGCCCAGCACCGTGTACTGGGGATCCCAAACCGCATCGTTCTATACCAAATGCAGTGTTTGGCAGCGTATTTTAATATTTTTCCATATAAATTGTTTTGGTTTACTTTTATTGAGCTGATAAGTTTTGTATTTTCTTCTGTACTCTTATTATCCAAATTTGGTATGTTGCACTTTTTCTTTAGGCAAATCTTAGGGTGCATCCAAATGCATAGCACGCACTTGGATTTTAAGCTCAATTTTTTATTTCAATTTTGATTTTTTTTAAAATACACATAACTACACCGAACTGTGTATTTTTTTTTATAATTGAGGTATTACTGCCTTCTTAGTGTATTACTGATGTCTTATTGGGGTATTACGGATGACTTCTTGGGGTATTGTTGATTTCTGCTTGAGATATTTTTTTCAAAATCCAAGTGCATATCATGCACTCAAGTGCACATTAGAACTAAACTTTTCTTTATTGTGTTAATTATTTTCGATAATTTACCTACAAACTTGTAAAATTACCTACAAATAGTTTGTCTACTTAAATTAATTAAAAACAATTTTCATACGAAAATAAATTGAGGAATAAAAATGTTTGATGAGTAAAAAAATTTGTAGGCAAATACTATCCTCGTTCCTAAAAAATAATTCTTTTTTTTTCACGTGATTTAATGCGATATATCGGAGGGTATTATTGAATTTTCTGAGGTTCTTCGTTTTTTAATAAAGTGATTGTTAATGGAAAGTTCCTTTCACATACTTTCCATAAACGATCATTTAATTAAAAAAACGAACCTCAGAAAATCCCGTAACACTTTTCGACATATCGCATTAAACAACGTGAAAAAAAAGAACTATTTTTCAGGGACGAAGGGAGTAGTAGATAATCCCCTATTTAAGAACGAAATTACTTTCGTTGAAAATTTCGTAATCATATTGAAAAATTCTGTAGACAATTATTTATTTTATTATAGTGAATTATTTATTTATTTTTATATAAAAAAATTAAACTATACCATTATAAATTTAATGAATAGGTTTATATTAAAATTGTTTATAATAAGCTTATCATAAAACTGTTTTTATGTGTTGAATGTTTGAGTAGGAATATTAAAAAAATTCATTAGGAGTATTATTAATTTGAGTTAAAGAAAATTTATAACTACAATATAATACTATTGATCCAAATTAATAATACTTTTAATGAGATTATTGATACTCCTAATTAATATCTACTACATTAACACCATTTTATAATAAGTTTATTATAAACTATTTTCATATAATATTTTTGCCAAATTTCATTTAGTAAAATTGAAGGGCAAAGTATTATATGAAAATAGTTCATGATAAGTTTATCTTGAAACAATTTAAAAGTATCAATAATCTCATCAGGAGTATCATTAATCTCATCAGGGGTATCATTAGTCTGAGTTCAAGAAAATTGTTTTAAATTTTCTTGAACTCAGACTAATGATACCCCCGACAGGTTTAATGATACTCCTGATGAGATTAATGATACTCTAAAACTATTTCATATTAAGCTTATTATGAAGCATTTTCATATAAAACCTACTCAAATTGAAGAATAAAGATAAAAGGTTTATGCCGACTAATGAAACTACGACCTTGAAAAAAAACAAAAAGCTAACTAATTATGAAATCTGAAATTACGGTCTGAAGTAAAAAAAAAAAAAAAAAAAGTATAAAGAGTAACTAATTATGAAGACAAAGTATAGAGTGAAAGTGATTTATACATGAATCATCGAAGAGTATTAGTTGTTTTCATTGAAAAATATTAGTTATGTTTACTAAAGAATATTACTGATTTACACTAAATAGTCTTAGTTGTTCGGTGAAAATGAACTAAGACTCTTTAATATAAATTAGTAATACTCTTCAGTAAAAATAATTAATACTATTCAGTGAAAATAATTAATACCTTTCGACAATTCATATATAAACCAATTTCACTCTATACATACTCAATTATAAAATTTTAGGGGCCTTTTGGTAGACCTTAGTAATAATGGGCAAGATAGACTATTTCTCTTGTTTTTTCCTATTAGGTGTAAACTAGTTAACTAAAATGTGCTTTGGTGGACAAGTTTTAGCAAACAATAAAAATGAAATGAATTTGACAAATTTAACCCAATCATAAATTGTAATTCCAAGAATGCCCCTAAGTTTCTTAAAAAGAGTTCATTTCATCTCAACAAATCAATTCATCCACTTTCCAAAAAAAAAAAAACCGAACAACTCCACTTCTTATGAAACTGCCAGAATAATTCGAAGCAAAGTGGCGCATCTTCAATTCTGCTAAGCTTATTTCATCTGCACTGAACAGGTAAGCCTCCATTTGAGTAATTATGAAATTCGTGTATGGGAGATTATATGTTGGGAGATTACCTCTGTTTTAAGATCAAATTATGCTGGGAGATTATATGCTGCAAATGGAAGACTTTAACTTGGGCGATGGTTGGTGATGCTCACTGCTACATATTGTTTGTTATACACATCAGTGTAATCAATCAACAAGACAAACAAAGTGGACTGAAGTTATTTTGGGATATTATTTGGAAATTCCACATTGTAAAACATATTTAATATACAAATCATAAAATTCATTCACCTATGCCATTAACCAAATATCATTCTCTCTTATCTCCTACATTAAAGTATTTAAAAACCCACCCTAAACACAGACACAACCCTAACCCCTAAACCTAGCCCTAATCCGATCTCAAACCAAAACCAAAACCAAAACCGAAGCACAAACTAAAACCCTAACCCACCGATCAAACCTTAAACCAATTTCAGTGAAACCAAAAAATAAAATCTCCACAACTTTGCCTCATAAAACAAATACCATCAATCCACACTCAGATCATAACACCGCGAATGTTCCCCGACCCAAAATTCGAATTGAAATTGAAGAAGACGAAGAACAAATCTAAAGAATAATCCTTGCATAATTTTTTTTATACCCAGATGGAACAACTTTAGAACATACCTAGGAGATCAGTTGGGAGATCAAAATGCCAAAACCCTAGTTTCTGCCTCCTTCGAATGGATTATGTAGAAAATAATGGCGGATCTGAAAAATACATGAGAGTTGGGCTTTATATACCATGGGAGCATTTTTGTCTTTTGGTTGAATACTGTTCACTTCCGATATTTTATCAGCCCAAATTTCTCTGATTATAAACCGGCTGCAAAAGAAAAATTAGAACGGGCTTGATTAAGAAACTTGGGCCAACATATTGCTACCAAACAAACACCATCCAAGATAACCCAACTATCTTGGCCCTATCATGTACACCAAAAGGCCCCTTAAACTCCCAAACATTGAGGATGGAACGGTGCCGTTTAGAATCCCCAGCACCGTCCAGCAGGGGATCCCTATCCAAAAAACCCATCTCCCTTTCTCTCACTCAGTTTCATACGCAGCCAAACGCCTCGTCGCTCTCTCCTCTCTCCCCCGCCGATTCACAGCGCCACCGCCGTCTCCAGCCGAAGCAACCACAGATCGAAGCTGCCCTCCTTCTCTTCAAACAGAGTCGCCACGCGATTGACGCCTCCGTCGCACGGAGCAACCACCGCGTCGCTCCTCCCTCAAACAAGGAGCGAAGTCGCCCCCTCTTCCGCCGCCGTCCCGCCTCGCGACGCCTCTCTCCGCCGAGCGCCGCCCTCCGCAGATTCTGCCGCCTTACGTCGTCCCAGCGCCACCAGCCGCCGAGCGCCGCCGCGTCGTTTCCGCCGTCGCCGTGGTCCGCCACCACAAGCACCGCCGTCCGTTGTTTCGGTGAGTTTCGAGTCTCATTTGTTCAATTCATTTCAATATAACAGCCCCCTCTCAATTAATCTCACGATTTCGTTCTTTTCCTATTCAATTAAGCCCGGAGAACGAAACCCTGTTCATTCGTTTTGAGAGAAACGGGACGACGCCGTAAGTTAACCATCAACATGCCCAACACTATTCCTCACGCGCTCCGCACGTGATGCCCCCAGTATACAACTGTCACAACAACTACCTATACTCACAGCACAACAATGGTGTCCTTTCGCTTCCCCTTCTCACATTCTCCGCCACCGCCCTCCACCGCCTCTTCTCGTCGATTCTCCGCCACCACCGCCGCACTTTCAGTCGCCGCTGCATTATCAGTTACCGGCGCTGGCATTGCTATCTCCCAAAATTCCAACAGCCAATTTCTTCAAACCGCACTGAACTTCTTCTCCCAGAAAAATAGCCCTTTTCCTTTGTGGGGCTCCCTTTCCCTATCTGAAAATTCGTCGCCGATTATTGAATCGAGGACTGGCATGTCATTTCCTGCTGTTCTGGGAGATTCTCAGCGGCTGCTTGGAGTTGGGGTTCGGAGAAAAGCTATTTTAGGGTTGAAAAACATCGATGTCTATGCTTTTGGTACCACATTCTAACCCTCATATTTATTTTAATTGAAGTATCATGAAAGTTGTGTTCATTTCTAAATATCATATTGCAGTGAATTAAATTATTTCTTGGTGTTTGATGAATTGCCTTAGCTATTTCAGTTGACTTTATTGATGTATGGGCGTCTAATTATAGGACAATTCAGATCAAGTTTTGGTAGTGTAATGGATATTTAATCTATTTTTGCTCCAAAATCATGATCAAATGAATTGTTGGCATTGTGTTTATGTTTGTATCTAGGTGTATATGTTGATGATTCTGATGTGAAAAAGTTTCTTAGAGAAAAATACGGAGCCCTTTCTGCTTCGGAATTGAAAGAGGATATTATGGAGAGTGATATAAGCATGAGTATTAGGCTACAAATAGTGTATGGAAGATTGAGTATTCGTTCTGTTCGAAGCGCTTTTGAAGAGTCTGTAGGCTGCAGATTACACAAGTTTGGGGGATCAGATACCAAAGAATTGCTTCAAAGGTACTTCACTCAATTCTGAATTTTATAATCTCAGAGTAATCTTTCATATGGAGTAGGACGACAAAGTTACTTTTAAGATTTAGGAATGTAGCCTCTTTGGATTTTGTATTGTCATTTCTCATTGTTATGGTCTTTTTAATGTGGTGTGATTAGTAAACAAGGAACATGTTATAGGGTTGTGCTGTTAAGATCAACATAATCCAATGATATGAATATGGGCTAACCAAGGCTGTTAATCTACAGGTTCACCTCCCAATTCAAAGACGAATATAAAATACCTAAAGGATCCATCATTAATATGTCTCGCGAGCGGGGCTATGTTCTTCGCACAACTAGTAAGATTTTTCTTTCATTGGCTTCTTACATTTCGACCTCATATTCATTGCTTTCTTCTTACAATTTTTCTCTGCTCCTAAAAAATGAATCTTCATCAGAGTTTTGTATGGCTGGAAACCAATTGCAAAATATATGGTATTAGTTGATTTCACTGAACAATATTACTCTGAAATTCATTATTAGGATTGTGGCACTTCTATTATATTTAGGTGGTTAAAGTCCATGGAAAAACAAGCATGAACACAACTCTATATTCATGTTATCCGCATCTTCTTTATGATTGCAATCTTTTAATACTTCATTGTTTGTGTGAGAAATTTTTATACTTGATAAGATTCATTTTCTTCTTTTCATTTGTTTAGTTGATGGCAACGAGGCGGGAAGCATTGAGAGCAAACTATTGTGTAGATCAATCCTCGACCTATACATTGGTGACGAACCATTTGATCGAAAAGCAAAAGAAGACGTGGAGCTCAACTTGGCTTCCCTACTGAATAAATAGGTAGCTGGATGATACTTTTTGGAGAAAAACTCCAAGGTTTTAAGAATGTGTCAAAGTTGCTGTAAAATACAAGAGAAAAAAAAAAATCTCTTTGAATAAACCCAATATATCATCTGAAATGTGGAGGTATTTAGAAGGGAAAGTGTGTAAAACATGTTTGTATCTTGCAGATGTTTCTTGGCCATGCTTTTCTTGATGACTTAATAATAAATTTGCCTCGATTTTGGACTTTTAAAATGAACATTTATATCCATGTCCTTTTTTTTTTTTTCCTTTTTTTGGATTTTCCAAAATTCATTACTTTCACCATTCCTAATTAGTTTTCACATTTTCCTTATTAATATGTCCCACATTTATCTCCACACAAAAAAAAAAAAAATCCTTCGTGAATTGCATCCTCACAATATTAATATATTTACGCAGAATATCATTATTTTATATTTAGTACAATCATTTTTTTTTTTACTTTTAACAATAAAAGTTATTTATCCATTTTTTTATGTATACGCCAAAAATATGTAAAAATTAACGTGGAACATAATTTTTTTTTTATTATTATTAACCAACACAAAATTCAATTTTTTTTTATTAAAAGTCCTAATTTCAAGAATCAATACCATTCATTTTCTACAACATTGATATCTTTGGAATGGATAAAAATTATAAGGTAGCGATTTGTCTGTGGGTTTGTGTTGTATGACATATTTGGAATGGGAGGAATGTGTTGATCTTCAATAATATTGCACATGATTCATCGAGAATGGTTGATGAAATTAGAGCGAAAGTATGGTCTTGGTTATCTGTCAAAAAGAAATTAGAGTCGAATGCGTCAATGGGGCTTTGGTTTTCGAATCAAAAAGAGTGTATTGGAAATATATGCGTGAGAGGAGGTGATTGTTTGATGAGAATTTTTAGATTCAAAATTGTTGTAAATTGAAAGGGTGAGAGGACCCCTTGTCCTCTACAAGTAATACTAATTTTCCTTTCAAAAAAAAAAAAAAAAAAAAAAAAAAAAAAAAACCTAATAGGCCTAACTCTGTACAAAAGTAAGTAGTACTCCCTCCGTCCACGAGTAAGTTTCCCACTTCTTTTTGTTGAATGGTTTAAGAAAGTGTATTTGTTTATTAATATATGGTGGGCCACATGTTGACTTTTGGGATAAAGTAATGAATAGTGTTGAAAAGTAAAGTGAATGAGTGGCTTTTTGGTAATATTGTGTGAGTTTGAAGGTTAAAGTTTATATATAATAGAGTGTTGTTATTTCCATTTATGGAATGAGAAACTTACTCGTGGACGGGCCGAAAAGGAAAGTGGGAAGTTTACTCATGGACGGAGGGAGTATAATATCTTTAATTAATAGTAACATTTTCTAATTCAAGTCATTGGGGGTGAGGGAATCATGATAACTTGAAAGAATAGTGTAGTTACAACTTACATGCATGATGCATATATATATATATTTTTTTTTTTATAGGAATAATTTTTGTATATGCATCTTTAGTCTTCATCTATCACATCGTGCTGACAAGTGACAATACAATTTTGTTACAAGTCCTGTATCTTTAATGAGTGAATATATAATGCTACAAAAAGAAGCAACGAAATATAAAATTAGCAAAGTTGAAGCCGACTCTTAATATACCCTACCTACTTTCAAGAAGTATGCTTGCAGAAAATTCCAAGTCAAATACTCCCTCCGTCCACAAAATATAGTCCTGGTTGTCTTATTGGGCCGTCCACGAAAAATAATCCTGTTGCCTAAAATGGAAAGAATAATTTTTATCTACTTTTTCAACATACACACATAACATTTTTAAAATAATTTATTTTGTACTTGATTTGATACAATATTCTTACTTTTTACATATTATATCAACTTTCTTAATAACCGTGCAAAAAGTAACAGAACCGTATTTCGTGGACGGAGGGAGTACCTGCCAAATTTTCAAAAATTCAATTTTTGGATTGCGTATTTCCACTTTTACTTGTTAATATTTCTATTTCAATAAAAATATAATCGACATATTTTTTTTATAATTACAATGACAAATTAAAAGAATAAAAGTACAACCACCTAATAATTATATTTAAAAAATAATAAGAAAAATAAAATTCAGAGTCACCCAATATTCTTTCTATGAAAAAATAATACTATAAAACTTATGAATCTGGCTTCTATGTAAAGAAATTAGAATAAAGTATACTGTGAATCAATTTTATCGTGAAATTAATTATTTTCATTTTTAATGTATTTTCTAATAGTATTATTTGTTTTATTTAATAGTAATACAATATAATGATAACAACAAATATCATTTTTAATTTTACAGTTAAAACTAATCGGAAATGATTATTTGTCCACCGGTGGACACAATATAATATATTGTGATAATGACACATAAGAAGTTGGTCCACTATAATTCTAACTGATAGATTTTATCTGTTTATGTATCATTATCACATTCGCGGTGGGTATATTATATTGTGCCCACAGATAGACATGAGATCATTTCTATAGAACTAATTTACAAAAACTTAGGCATATTATAAAGCATTATTAAAAAAAGGGGTAATTTGATCTCGAGTCTCATTAATGAGCACGAAGATATATAAAGGTGGGACCTCGCGGATATCATATGTGGGTAATTTAATGATCTTTTTATTTGCGACACAGTGACTTAGTGCATGGTATGTGGGTGCTTAATAATGGAGTGATATGTTGGAAGAATGGAATGAAATGTTGATTACGGTAGGTTTTATTTATTATTTTAGGGATTTTGAAATTTGAATTTTAAAAATTTGATAATATGTATTTATTTTTTTAATTAAGTGTACATGCAAGTTCTTTTGGAACGAACAAAAAAAAAAAGAAGTGTAAATTTCTTTTGGCGGAGAGAGTAATAGTGTATGCTTGATTTTCATATTTAACCGAGGGTAAAATTAATTTTATGTTAAACTGGCGTTTAGAAGTATGAAATGTTATATTATTATTGTTATAATAATAATAATAAGTATATAGTGAACCAGTTTTACCGTGAAACTCAAATATATTTTAAAACGGTGTATCATTAAATAATATTACTAGCAAATTAATATTTTTCAATGAAATAACTAATATTGTGAACAAGTTTCATGGTGAAACTAGTTTACAATATATTTTGACATTACATTATTGTTGTTGTAGTTGTAATGATTGAATAGTTGTGTAATAATTAATGTGTTTAATTGTAAATTATAAAAGTGAGTTTCTCAAAATGGAAAATGCTACAATCTACCCACCACCAGATAGATCACTCGTTCAATAAAATCATGAAACAAAAAAATTAAACTTTAAAAGTTGAAAAGAGAGAAGCATTAAAAATAGTGGCATTCATTCTCCACTTGGTAATTTTAGAAGTGGGTAATCTACCCACCGGGTAGATATAGTCTTTTCTGAACAAAATGTGTGAAAATGATGTTTTTAATTATTGTCACTTTGTTATAAAACAACAACTTTTTTTCCACCAATACCCTAGATAAACATTATGTACCATATTTCTTATAATTTAAGTTTACTAATTCACTGACTCATTAGTAATAAATAAAGGTATAGTAGTCTTTTGACTACCTAATTAATGAAAAAATTAGTTTGAGTGAATAGATTAAATTGGGTAGATAATAAGAACCAAAGGTAGTAAATAAAAGAAGAGTAGTAATAAAAAGTTATATTTGTAAGGTTTATAAGTAAGGTAAGAAGTACTGTATTATAGAAAACACATTTTAAATTCGTAAAATAGAAACATATTTAGATTTTGAAATTTCATATTAAATATACCCTAAATTTCATCATATAAAGCTCTACAATAATTTATGTTATAAAACATTATAAAAGGGTGATTAGTGTGATAATTGCTCGAAATTCGTGCATATTATATGCTTATTTTATCAGATTTCTAGTGATTATTTGCATTGATTTGACTTAATATGCTGAATTGTCGAGAAAGGAGTTTGTGTATATTTTGCAGAAAATTGGAGAATTTTAGAAATAATCGTGAGCCTATTTTTTATAGTGAGTCGAGAAGGATTAAAATCGAGAGCAAAATATGAGAAGGCCAAGGTTATATACAGTCCCATCTTTTATTAATACAACCCTACCAAAAAGTGTTCGGAAAAAAAATCCAAAAATTTTGACAATTTTCGGAATTTTTTCTGAAAATGTAAAAAAAAAACACTGAAAATATGAAATTTTGGAATTTTTTTCCGAAAATTATTACATTTTTTTGAAAAAATTTCCGAACACTTTTTTTGGTGGGGTTGTATTCATAAATCATTGGACTGTATTTAACCTTGGCCATATGAGAAACGTCGCATTTGGGCAATGCAAGTATTCACGACCCAAGGTGATAAATTAAAAGAAGCCCAAAGTGGGCGGCCCAAAAAATGAAATGCATAAAGATCCAGCAAGTCATGTGAGAAGAAATTAAAAGCAAGCATCTTGGGTCCACCATCCCCTTTGTTGTGCAGCAGCCGGTCAAAACAGGAAGAAAGAAGATGGGTCCCACTTCTGTTTTTAAAGAGAGAGAGAAAGGAACAACTGCTACCTTCACAAATTACTCACGCCATTTTCGAATATTATTGAAGAAGAAAGTAGCAGCTGGAACTCGCCATGGAAGCTCCGATTCGCTGGAATTCGCGTCGGAGATACAGAAGAACATTGCCGGAATTAGGAGAGGCCAATTCGTGTCAGAAAATTAAAGAAAAGCTGAAATGCACTCGCCTGAAAGCTCACCGCGACGGAAATCAAATTGAAGGGGATTCGTCGCCGGAATAGCGTGGGAAATGGGTAACAGCCACACCGGGAAGCTGTTCACGTCGCCGGAAATTCATTTACGCGTCGGAGAAGCTTGGGAGCTTTAAACGCCATTAATGGAAGCTTAAATACTTGACAACAGAAATTCAGAGTATCGTTAGAAGGTGCAGCGCCTGAAACAGCACCGTCGTCCGGAATCGAAGCACCACTTGTTCTCTTCGCCAAGTAGCGGGTCTCGCCGGAAAAGAAAGCGGGTCCACCTTATTGCATTCCGTACACATAGCTGAGAAGAGAGAGGGCTGGGTCCCACGGGGGAAAAGTGAAAGATAAAATCAATGAAAGTGCCAGCAACTTTTTCAATCTAAGAAAAGCGCTTCTTCTCTTCAGCTAACGTCAAAAGAGCAATACAACAGAGCAAATGAGCCGCTCGACCAAAGACAAGGTCGAGCAGTTTCCAATTTCTCCCGATTTTCGTATTTCCCACTCCTCTTAAACACTATATATAGACTCAAATTTCAGATTTCAAGGGAGCTTTTAGAACCATCCCCTAAAATAGTTTTCTTCCAATTTTTTTTCATTTTTTTTTTTACATTTTCTTAAATTTCTAGTATAGTTTATATTAGATTAAGCTTTCAATTAGTAACTATTTACAATTCAAGCAATGATTCTCAAGTATTATAGTTAATTCAACTCCATAGATGTGACTTCTTTCCTTAATTTCATTTCATATTGGTTTAATTTTAATGTTCATGGATTATTTTTCTTTATTTCATATGAGTTTGTTTGATATGATGCTTAGTTAATTTCCTTGTATTTGGGTGTTTGGATTTACATGAGTAATTGAATATTTGATTTGATTTGTGATATTTATTCTAGTTGAAGGCCAATCTATTAGGATTATTGTTTTGATTGTTCGATTTTATGAACCACTCTTTTAATTTGTATTTAGATTGTGAGTTTATCACAACGAGAGTTGGGTGAGTGCATGATCTAGTATGGGTGTGAGTGAATTATGTGATTTGAGTGGATATTGAAGTATCGCAACGAGAGTTGGGTATTTTCATTAGAACCCCATATTTCCTATACTTGTTGCTTAATTGAGAAATTGAGTAATGAGTGATGATTTTAACGCAAAATACTAGCTATACTAGTAATTACCCCACAAGAGTATGAGATCACCATAGTATGGGCAAGTACAGAGACCAAGTAGTATCGAACCCAAGGAAAGGTTTGTACACTAGTAATTTCTTGGAGATGTACATCTCGTAGCTAATATGAATGTATGTTTTGGTTTTAAAAATTATATTATACTACTCTATATTCTACTTCTATGCTAATAATTAATTTAAACTGAATAAATAACTTGGTTTAATGCAATAAGGAATAATGATGCTCAAGATAGGAATTCCTACGTATACTAATGGAGTTGGTACAATAACTAAAATAATCGTGACGTGCAAGTAATAATCCTAATCGTACTAAAACTAGGCAATCAACTTCCCTAATCTAGCACAAGATTGAAAGACTAAAAGATCAAGAAATTAACCCTAATACTTCGTCATATCAACCCACTTCACTAACCCACTAATCAAATTATATGAGTTGCACTTAATTATTGAGACCCTAATTTAATTAAGGTGATGCGGTCGTCCTCCCTAGATAAACTGGTAGATTATAAACCCCTTGTAAAACCCTCTCCTTAAGCCTATTCGTTATTAAAGAGTGATGCGGCCGTCTTCTCTCTAACAATTTTTGTACTCAATTCCAAGATTATTACAGAATTTATTAGAAGAATTCAATTAATTAATAAAACTAAAACTATACATCACGAATTATCCTAATTACATACCAACGTCCTACTTCTACGAGTTCATCCTATCCTAAGCATGTAAGGGTTCGAGCCTAACATGGTGGTTTGAACAACGAAAGCAATGATAATAACGATAAACATATGCATATCTAAGTTAACGAACGGAATCAAGAACATAAACGAAAGAATAAAACCAAGTCTCAAAATAACTTTATAAATCTGGAAAAACTAGGGTTTATAGTCTAAAGAACTTAAGAAAGAAAGAATTAAACTAAAAGGTTCAAAAGAAATAGTTAAACTATGAATCCGTAAGCTAAAATCTCAATTACAAGTTGTAAAACTCTTCAATCCTCCTTCTCAAGCTCTTCTCTCTAAAAAACTATCTCTAATGGTGTCAAGGTGTTAAAAGTATTCTTGGAAGGGGTATTTATAGGCTTGGGCCGAAATATGGTGAAAAAGGCCGAGAATTCCCGTAAACGCTCGAGCAGGGGTCTTGGTCTAGCGCCAATCGCTCGACCTCTCCTTGGTCGTGCGCCTCCTTCTTCCAGCAAGCATCGCACACTTGATTTCCTATCGGTCAAGCGCCTACCGCTCGACCACCTCTTGGTCGTGCGCTCCTCGTCTACAACAAACACACATCGCTCGATCTCTATACGCTCGAGCGCCTAGGTGCTCGACCTAGGCTCGCTCGAGCGCTCCTCCTTCGAGCCAAATAACACTTTTGCTCGCACGAACTAATACTTTTCGTATTTCTTCAATATCTTCTCATCCGGGAGTCTGTTTGAGTCGATTCAAAGTCCTACGAACTCCATTTTCGCCCTCTATCCATCTATGAGCATCAAAGAGGTAAATTCATTAGTTTATGAAAATAGTACTCAATTGACTCTAAATACTCATCAAATACACTAAAAACATAGGCAAATCACAACAATCTCACTCCTAATCAACCCCCCAAACTTACCATATTGCTTGTCCTCAAGCAATGAAATAATAAGTCAAGTGAAATTGTTAAGAATGAATCAAAGTACCAAATCATGCAAGCAATAATGGTCAAGCTTCAAAGATCGATCACTCGCACACAAACTCACCCCCTTCATCCTACTCATGTATAATCAATAAGAATCACTAAAATCAAACATGAATGTGCTCACAGCGATGTGTTTCACTCCCTCACAAGTGTTTAGCAATAAGAAGAGACTCACTCAATCAATCAATCACACAAATCAGTAGCTATAGGCTTGTAAGTACTCTCAACTTCGACCATAAACTAGAATCCATGCCGAATCAAAAAGGACCTTTTCAAGGTTGTAATGTAAGACTCTTTGGACAAGTGGGGTAACTATATAGGATAATCCGACTCAAGTGAATGGAGAATAGAAAATCAAACTTTGGTATTTTCAATACACGGAACCGACTTCTTCAAACATCTTCATGTAAAGCACTTTCAATTCCATCTACTCACAACAACTCAATTTTTCTTCTAACTCTTTCACTTTCTTCTCAATCACGCACTTCCTTTTTCTTTCTTTTCACACTATACATGAGCTCATATTTTATTTTACTCATTCTCAAATTTTTGTTTTTCCCCACAACTCAAAGCTTCAATACACCTTTCCTCATATTCACTCAAACATTAACAATTCTCCTTTTCAACTCAACTCGATCCCTTTCTCATTCACAACTTTTCCTATTCTCCACTCAAATTAGGACAAAAAGAGTTTTAAGAATTTGGATAAGTTCAAATGTTCTAGCAAATAAATAGGCTAAGGCTCAAACGGACTAACAAGGGATAAATGTCATTGGTAGGGAATATTTGGCTAAGTGACTTATCAAATCAAAGATGATCTAAAATCATTTTATGTATTTCATACTAGACACAATCAAGAAGAGAGAGTACACACAAGTTCTAGCACCTCTAAGGTGAAGATCCACTCACAAACGATGAGATCAATTTAATGAATTTTAATCTCGTAAAGGCTCAAATCTCACAGCTTTCACATCCATGCTAGTCCTAGTGAATTCTCATTTTTTACCACACAAGTATTCAAAAGGAAAATTCGTAAGTATACGAGTTCCCTCTCAAATCAAATCTAACTCCTACACTCACACAATCTAGACTCTAATTCAACTCCACATATCACTAACTCATAACTCACACTTAAAGATAACAATCAATAAGTACAATAAAGTTAATAAGCATGAAATATGTAGTAGCACCCAATTAGTTCACAATATAGCAGCTCAAGGAGTGTCTCAAGGCACAATATATAACCTAACTCAACTTAAAGAGAGAGTGTGCGTCTGTGCAATATCAAATAGACCTCTCAAGTGCGCAAGTGCATATGTATACCATAAAACATATAAACACTCCACCCCCCCAAACTTCGACCTTGTGAAGCGATCTAAGTTTGGGGTTGTGGGTTACCTCATACGCATAATCCCCCTTTGCACTTGGCAATGTAGCACACTCCCTTGCTTGAGTTCCTCCCTTGAATAATTCCATGATACCTTTACACCCTCGAGACAAGCCTATAAGCAACTCACTCAAGAATGAGGTTAAAACACGTGACTCAAAACAACACCCTAAAAATTAAAAACACTCAAAAGAAAATAAAAATGAGTTGCCTCCCACTCAACACTATTTTTAAGGTCCTGTTGTCGGACCGAGCTCAAAGGAGCTTATGGGACATGATACTCAAATTTACCTTGCTTACTCTCATAAGAGAAGCTGTTGAAATTTTTTGCTCGATTCCCATCCTCCTTATTCACCTCGGGGAGTCCACTCTTAAACACCTTCTTCACCTCCGGTGGTGGATTCACTTTCTTTTTCGCCCTCCACGGAGGTACCTTATCAACCAATTTCTTAACTTTTGGCTTCTTCCCATCCACTCCTCCTTTTTCCTCCAATTTGGCTACGTCCACACTTTTAAGTTCGACTATTTCTTCCTTGCCTTTATCCCTATTAAAACAATCAAGATCATAATGATCAAAGGTTAAATCATTAAGTGAAGGATTATCATAATCATGAATATAAAAAAGGTTAGGGATAGGAGGTGTGTCCTCAACACAAGTGTCAATGGCATCACTGGAATGACATCTCTCATCTTCCTTCGGGTGTTTCATAGATTTATATAAGGAAATCTTGATTTCTTGATCATCTACCTTTACCGTGATCTTTCCATTCACCACATCTAACACCATACTGGTCGTAGCTAAGAACGGACTTCCCAAAATCAGGGGTACGCGACAGTACCACAAAATCGACTGGAAAAATGTGATCACCCACCTTCACGAGGACATCTTCAACAACACCTTGAGGTCTTATAATAGACATATCAACGAGTTGTAGAGTCATCATCGTCGATTGAAGATCTCCGCCATCCAACTTCTTGAAAAGTGACAATGACATTAGATTGATGCTTGCTCCAAGATCGCATAATACTCCCTTCTTGACTCCATTCCCGATATCACATAAGATCGTGAACCTACCGGGATCCTTCAGCTTCGGGGGAAGTGCTTTGTGAACAATTGCACTCACCTCGTGATTCAACTGCACGAGCTCGGGCCCGTCAAATCTCCTTTTCTTAGCTATCAAGTCATTCAGAAACTTGACATAATTAAGCATCTGCTCCAAAGTATCATAAAATGGTATGCTTCTTGAAGACCTCGAGAAACTTGGCGAACTTCTCATCTAACTTCTTCATGAACCGCTGCGGATATGGTACCAGAATCATAGATTTTGGTACCCCCCATTCATCTCGCTCGGTTTCCTTCACGTTCTGCCTCGCTTCCTTTGCCTTTTTCCACTTCGGGACTCGCTCTCTCTCCTCAATCCCTTCTTCCTCCTTTTCTTTGCCTTTTTAGTGCCTTTCAGCTCAACATCTTTCATTGTCTTCTCATTACCCTCTTTCTTCTCCTCATCCTCTTTCTCGATCTCTCGATGGACCTCCTCCACATCAGCAGGTAGTAGGGGACCGTCATACTTGGTTCCACTTCTTAGTTGGATCGTCTTGCATTGCTCTTTCGGGTTCCCTTCCGGCATAGACGAATATTTACCTATCTCTCTTCCAAGTGATTTCGTGATCTGGCTAATCTGAAACTCCATAGAAGTAAACCGCCGATTGTTCTCTTGTTGAATTCTTTTCAACTCCATATCCCTCCTCTGAAGATCTTGATCACGCTGATCATTCTTCTTACTCATCTCTTTCACATCGTACTCTAAAGAGGATAACCTCTTACTACCTTCTTCCACCTTCTGAAGAATGGCACGTAACATCTCATCAGTGGTAGCACCGCCTTCTCCTCCGGGGAGTTTTGAGCCAGGGTCGACATTTGGAGGTACAATTATCTCCGCTCTCGGATTACTGTAGGACAAGTTATCATTCTTCCTCCATTGATTCTGAGGAGGCTGCTGGCCTCCCTGATATCCCTGAGTATTCCTCCATTGATTCTGAGGAGGCTGTGGACCCGGTGATACAAATGGTTGACCATAAGCAGACCGCCCCTGATAATTTCCACATTGATAGCCATTCTGATTATAATTAGGCCCTCCCATATAGTTGGCCACCTCTTGCTGGCATCCTGACTGATCCACTTTCTCACTCATCACACTATTCTGACCACTCAAACTCTAGCCAACCTCCAAGTTGATGATTTTCTTCATCATAGCCATCAACAGCTTCCCCGTTCCCTCATTTTCTTCCATCTGATAGACTCTCTGAAATTCCTGATCTTCTTTCCATTGCCTCGCGTTCTTCACTATGTTTTCAACTATCTCTCTGCACTGAGCTGCACTACGGTTCAGGAACGCTCCATTAGCACAAGCATCGAGATGGTGCTGATCCTTCTCGCTAGCCCCGAAGTAGAAATAGGTCATAATATCCCCATTGTTGTACCCGTGCTGCGGGCACTCAATAAGCATGTTGGAGAATCGCTCCCAAACCTGACTCAATCCCTCGTTCAATCTCTGCTTGAATAAGGAGATCTCCTTCCTCGCCTTCACCATTATGGACGGGGGGGGGGGGGTGACTTGATGCGATTATACTAGCTTCTACTAGTAGCTTCCCCGCAAGAGTACGGGTTCACTGTAGTATGGGCAAGTATAGGGACCAAGTATTATCGAACCCAAGGGATGGTATGTATGCGAATAGATCCCTGAAGATCTACGCGTCGTAGTTAATATGAGTGTGATGTTTTTGGGTTTTTGAAAAATTAATTAAAAGACTAAAATAAACTAAGTAAACTAAAGAATGAAAAAGAACGAATTAACTACAGGTTGTTTTCTAATGAGAGATGGTGATGCTCAGGATAGGAATCCCTACGTATACTAACGGAGCAGGTACATAATCAAAGTAATTGTGACAACCAAGAATTAACCTAAGTAAAAGATCGTAGAATGAAAGCTCAAGATTTCTCACCCTAATACTTTATCCTAGCAATCGACTTCACTAATCCACTAACAAGTTAATGAACTGTGCTTAATTAATGAGACCCTAATTTAACTAAGGTGATGCGGTCGTCCTCCTTCGCTAAACCGGTAGATGAATTAACCTTTCCTAAACCCTCTCGTTAAGACTACTAATTGTTATTGAGTGATGCGGTCGTCCTCTCTCTAACACTTTCGTACGAAATTCAAAGGTAGAGTTAAGATTAATTATATGAATTCATTAATTAAGAGAATTAAAACTAACGTCACCAATTACCTTAATTACGTACCCACATCCTACTTCTACGAGTTCATCCTAACCCAAGCATGCAAGGGTTTTAGCCGGACATGGTTATAACAAAAATAAAAGCAATAGAAGAAACAACGAACAAAAACATAATGAATTGAACGAAGAAAATAAGAAACATGAACTAGGGTTTTAAAATAAAATAATTCTAAGAACTGAAATTTAATTAACTAAAACGAAGTTCAAAGCGTTTAAAGTAATCAAGCTAATGAAAAGAAATTAAGAAACGAAAAGAAATTAAGAATTCGTATGAAAAACCTCAACAACGTAAAAGTAAAGCTTGCTCGTTCTTCTCCTCTTCCTCTCTCTAAAAACTAAGTCTAAAAGTGATTTCTAAAGTTGGGCATCCCTTCAAAACGTGTTTGGAAGAGGTATATATAGGCACCGGGTCGAAACGGGAGTTAATGGGCCGAAAATACGCATCCGGAGGCGAAAATACGTGCGCGCTCGAGCAAAACGCTCGAGCGGTGGCGCTCGAGTGATTCGCTCGAGCGCCAAAACTGTTCTGTAAGTTTTTGGCCGCTCGAGTGATTCGCTCGAGCGCCGGCGCTCGAGCAAATCGCTCGAGCGCTGGCTGCTGTGCACTCGTTCGTAAAATCTTCATATCTCCTCAACCGGGAGTCCGTTTTGGCCGATTCAAAGTCCTACGAACTCCTCTTTTCGCCCTCTATCCATCTATGAAAACCAAAGAGACAAATTAATAATTTTATAAAATGATACTCATTTGACTCCAAGCACTCATCGAAAACACTCAAAACATGAGTAAATCGGGCACCAAAACATAACAATTTCACGCCTAATCAACCCCCCCAAACTTACCATGTTGCTTGTCCTCAAGCAACGAAATAATAAGTCAAGTGAAATTGTTAGGAATGAATCAAGAATCAAATCATGCAAGTAATTGAACTCGAGCTTCAAAGATCAATCACAAGTATACTCACTCACTTTCCTTCATCATACTCATGCAACAACAACAAGAACCACCAAGATCAAACATGGATGTGCACTCAACGATGTGTTTCACTCCCTCACAAGTGTATATCAATGATTAAGGGACTCACTCAAACAATCAATCACACATATTGGCAGCCATAGGCTTGTAAGCACTCTCAACTCCGACCATACTCTAGAAATCAATGCCGAATCAAAAAGGACTTTTCTCAAGGTTGTAATGTAGGCTCTTTGGACAGGTGGGATAACAATATGGTAAAGTGACTCAAGTGAATGGAGAATAGAAAATCAAACTTTGGCACTTCGAGATTAGGAACAAACTACTTCAAATATATTCAATCAACACTCTTTCAATTCCACTTCTCTCAACACTTCAATTTTTTTTCTTTCTCACTCTTTTCACTTTTTTTTTTTTTTCAATCACTTTTTTTTCTTTTTCGCACAACACATGAGCTCATTTTTTCTTTTGCTCATTCTCAATTTTTTTTTCTTTCCCACAACTCAAATTTCATTCACACCCTTATTTTATCACCACTCAACCTTCAATAACTCTTCTTTTTCAACTCAATTCACTCCCTTCATATTCACACTTTCCTATTCTCCACTCAAGTTGGGACAAAAAGGCTTAGAAATTGGAATAGTGTTCATATGTGCTAGCAAATAAAATAGGCTTTAGGCTCAAAGGGGCTAACAAGAGATTCAATGTCATTGGTAAGGAAATTTTTTGGCTAAGTGACTCAATAAAAACAAAGATGGCCTAAGATCACATTCGGCATATCAAACTAGACACAATCAAGAAGCAAGAGCACATGCAAGTTCTAGCATCCTCTAAGGTGACGATCCACTCACAAACGAAAAGATTAATTAATGCATTTAAAATCTCGTAAGGCACAACTCTCACAGCTTTCACATCCATGCTAGTCCTAGTGAATTCTCACTCTTGTCATACAAGTACTCAAAAGAAAAATTTACAAGCATACAAGTTCTTTCTCAACTCAGCTCAAACTCAAACACTCACACAAAAGAATTTCTAACTCAGCCTCACAATTCACCCTACTCATCAAATCATACTCAAAGATAGCAATCAACAAGCATAAGGTGATTGATAGGCATAAAATATTGAGTAACAAAACAAATTAATAATAGCCCAAGGAGCATCTCAAGGCACCAAATAACTAACTCAACTCAAAGATAAGGGGTGCTCCGGTGCAATGTAATAATAAAACAAATAAAAAACTCCACCCCCCCAAACTTCGACCTTGCTAGAGGTCTAAGTTTGGGGTTGTGGGTTACCTCAACCGAACAATTCAGTTTCTCTCAATAGCTTTGCACACTCCCTTGTCTCAAGTTGGTTCCTTCAATCTAAATAACTCCATGATACCTTTACTCCTTTAGAGACAAGCCTACAAAATAAAACTCTCAAGTACGAGGTTAAACATACGACTCAACAACATCCTAGTAACATAAAAGGAAAATAACTAAAAAAAAACACTCAAAAGCAAATAAAAATGGGTTGCCTCCCATTCAGCGCTATTTTTAAGGTCCTCATGCCGGACCAAGCTCAAAGGAGCTTATGGGACATCATACTCAAATTTACCTCCCCCACTCTCATAAGAGTGGTGTTTGAACTCCTTTCCTTGATGCCCCACCATCATTAGTTCCTTTGCTCTCTTCTCATCCCCAAGTGTTATGGGTCTCAACTCCTTCTTGCCTCTATCTGGAGGAGTCTTACTAAACAATTTCTTGAGTTTGGACTTTTTCTTCTTAACTCCTCCTTTCCCTTCTAACTGGACCACGTCCACTTTCTTCACCTCTTCATCCTTCAACTTCTTCACTTCATCCCTATCAAAATAATCAAGATCATAACGCTCATGGGTTAAATTATCAATTGAAGGACTAGCAAAATCATGAATATGAGAAGGATTAGGGAGAGAATGCGTGTCTTCAACACGAGGATCAATTGCATCCATGCAATACAAGCTCTCATCCTCCCTCGGGTGTTTCATGGCTTCATATAGGGAGATCTTCACTTCTTGATCGTCAACCTTCAATGTAATCTTCCCATTTGCCACGTCTAGCACCATCCCCGCCGTAGCTAAGAACGGTCTTCCCAAGATCAGGGGCACGTGCTCATCTTCCTCCATCTCTAGCACTACAAAGTCGGCTGGAAAGATGTGATCTCCAACTCTCACTAGAACGTCTTCAACAACACCTTGAGGTCGAGTAATAGACCGATCGGCAAGTTGAAGCGTCATCATTGTGGGTTGAAGTTCACCACCTTCCAACTTCTTGAAAAGCGACAAGGGCATGAGATTGATGCTTGCTCCAAGGTCGCACAACGCTCCCTTCTTGATCCCGTTCCCAATATCACATAGGATCGTGAAGCTCCCGGGATCCTTCAGCTTTGGTGGAAGCGCCTTGTGCACTAATGCACTCACCTCGTGGTTCAGCTGCACCAAATTCGGCTCATCCACTCGCCGTCTTTTCGCGATCAAGTCCTTCAAAAACTTCGCATAGTGCGGCATCTGTTCCAAAGCATCATAAAAGGGAATATTAATTTGCAGTTGTTTAAAAACATCAAGAAATTTAGCAAATTTTTCATCAAGCTTCTTTTTCATGAAGCGCTGTGGATATGGGACGGGTATCACAGATTTGGGTACCCCCCATTCATCCCTTGCTTCCTTTGCCTTTTTCCACTTAGGAACTCTCTCTATCTCCTCAAAGTCTTTTCCCTTCTGGGACTCATCCATATCTTCATGCTTCTCAATCCCTTTACTTTCAATCCCCTTCTCAACTTGGGGCGTCTCAGAATCAGCAGGCATCTGAGGACCTTCATAATTGGTTCCACTTCTAAGCTGGATCGCCTTGCACTGCTCTTTCGGATTCCCTTCCGGCATTCTATTCACTGATTTTGCAATTTGGCTCATCTGGAGCTCTAAAGAGGTGAACCTTCGATTGTTCTCTTGTTGAGTTCTAGTCCACTCAACGTTCATCTTCTGGAGCTCTTGATCACGTTGATCACCCTTCTTGTGCAACTCCTTCACATCGTACTCCAAGGATGACAACCGCTTGCTCCCTTCCTCCACCTTCTGAAGGATCGCTCTCAACATTTCCTCGGTTGATGCACCGCCTTCTCCACCAGGAGGTTTAGACCCCGGATCAACACCTGCAGGAACAGTAACACCAGCTTTTGGGTTAGCATAAGAAAAATTATCATTTTTCCTCCATGTGTTTTGAGGAGGCTGCTGGCCTCCTTGAACTCCTTGTGTGTTCCTCCATTGATTTTGAAGTGGCTGAGGGCCTGGAGGCACAAATGGTTGGCCATAAGAAGGCCTTCCATACTGATTTCCACCTTGGTAGCCATTCTGATTGTAATACGGACCTCCCATGTAATTGGCTACCTCTTGCTGTCCACTTGGTTGGTCTACTCTCTCATTCTCTACTGCATGCTCTCCACCCAAACTCTTCCCCAACTCGAGGTTGTTGATCTTTTCCATCATGGCCATCAGCAGCCTTCTTGTTCCTTCTCCCTCCTCAACCTGATGCACTCTTTGCAAATCTGCATCCCCACTCCAAGCACCGGCATTCGTGACAATGTTGTCCACGATCTCCCTACACCTCTCTATGCCTTGGTTCAAAAATGCTCCGCCCGCACAGGCGTCTAAATGGTCTTGCCCCGTCTTGTTGGCACCACTATAGAAGAACGCCATAATGTCTCCTTCGTTGTACCCGTGCTGCGGGCACTCAATCAGCATGTTCGAGTATCTCTCCCACGCTTGGCGTAAATCCTCTCCAGACTTCTGGCGAAAGGACGAGATCTCAATTCTAGCCTTGATCGTCCTAGATGGAGGGTAGAATCGCTCGAGGAACAGACGCTCGAGCTCGGCCCAAGTGGTAATACCTCCCCGCGGGAGCGTATTATCGTACCACTCCTTAGCTATTCCCGTCAGTGAGAATGGGAACAACCTAAGCCTCTTGGCATCTTCAGACATGTCATTGTAATTGAATGTTGAGGCTATCATGAGAAAGCTCCTCAAGTGTGTATGAGGGTTCTCCTTCCCGATCACTCCTTTGAACTGATTCTCGGTCAGCAGCTTTAAAATTCCTGGGGAAATAGAGAAGTTGTTTGCCTCAACAGGAGGCAAAGCCACTCCATCATAGTACCGCTGTGGCTGCGCTGCAAACCTCCCTCTAATCGCCATATTATGATCTACGTTCTGAGGAACGTATGGAGGATTAGCAGCTGGTACGGGTACTTGTTGGGGTGGTGGTTGGTAAACAGGTGGTTGATTATAGACTGGGGGTGGAGGATACGGGTATGGTGGGTAAGGATAAGGTGGGTATGGGTAATGTTGGTATGCTGGGTTGTGGAAAGGGTTATTCGGGTTATTCGGGTTTTGTGGGTAAGCAGGATTGTTCAGAGGATTTGGGACTAGGTTCTGAGCTGGATTGTTCACATTTTGTGCACCCGGGTTCTGGCTACTACTATCTATGAACTGGTCTTGATTCTGACCACCACTCCCTCCAGAGCCATCAACCCGGTCCACTGCCTGATTGAACTCGTTAGCAGCATTGTCCAACTCATTATTGAGGTCCATTGGTCCCTTCCCTAAGTCGGCTGCGTTCATTCTTCTCAAGAAAGCTCTGTTCCTTCTAGCTATTGTCTCAGGATCCAACGATATTCTCTCTTCGCTCGTATTCCCTTGTGAGCGTGTTCTCATAAACCTGACACACTAGCAGATGGATCAAAACGCAACTGCCGAATAAATGAAAATAAAAATAAGAAATAAAAACAGAAAATAAGCACCCACTACTAACTACTAAGCTATCGACAAGTCCTATTCAAAGAGCATATAACGCCTTCCCCGGCAACGGCGCCATTGACTTGATGCGATTATACTAGCTTCTACTAGTAGCTTCCCCGCAAGAGTACGGGTTCACTGTAGTATGGGCAAGTATAGGGACCAAGTATTATCGAACCCAAGGGATGGTATGTATGCGAATAGATCCCTGAAGATCTACGCGTCGTAGTTAATATGAGTGTGATGTTTTTGGGTTTTTGAAAAATTAATTAAAAGACTAAAATAAACTAAGTAAACTAAAGAATGAAAAAGAACGAATTAACTACGGGTTGTTTTCTAATGAGAGATGGTGATGCTCAGGATAGGAATCCCTACGTATACTAACGGAGCAGGTACATAATCAAAGTAATTGTGACAACCAAGAATTAACCTAAGTAAAAGATCGTAGAATGAAAGCTCAAGATTTCTCACCCTAATACTTTATCCTAGCAATCGACTTCACTAATCCACTAACAAGTTAATGAACTGTGCTTAATTAATGAGACCCTAATTTAACTAAGGTGATGCGGTCGTCCTCCTTCGCTAAACCGGTAGATGAATTAACCTTTCCTAAACCCTCTCGTTAAGACTACTAATTGTTATTGAGTGATGCGGTCGTCCTCTCTCTAACACTTTCGTACGAAATTCAAAGGTAGAGTTAAAATTAATTATATGAATTCATTAATTAAGAGAATTAAAACTAACGTCACCAATTACCTTAATTACGTACCCACATCCTACTTCTACGAGTTCATCCTAACCCAAGCATGCAAGGGTTTTAGCCGGACATGGTTATAACAAAAATAAAAGCAATAGAAGAAACAACGAACAAAAACATAATGAATTGAACGAAGAAAATAAGAAACATGAACTAGGGTTTTAAAATAAAATAATTCTAAGAACTGAAATTTAATTAACTAAAACGAAGTTCAAAGCGTTTAAAGTAATCAAGCTAATGAAAAGAAATTAAGAAACGAAAAGAAATTAAGAATTCGTATGAAAAACCTCAACAACGTAAAAGTAAAGCTTGCTCGTTCTTCTCCTCTTCCTCTCTCTAAAAACTAAGTCTAAAAGTGATTTCTAAAGTTGGGCATCCCTTCAAAACGTGTTTGGAAGAGGTATATATAGGCACCGGGTCGAAACGGGAGTTAATGGGCCGAAAATACGCATCCGGAGGCGAAAATACGTGCGCGCTCGAGCAAAACGCTCGAGCGGTGGCGCTCGAGTGATTCGCTCGAGCGCCAAAACTGTTCTGTAAGTTTTTGGCCGCTCGAGTGATTCGCTCGAGCGCCGGCGCTCGAGCAAATTGCTCGAGCGCTGGCTGCTGTGCACTCGTTCGTAAAATCTTCATATCTCCTCAACCGGGAGTCCGTTTTGGCCGATTCAAAGTCCTACGAACTCCTCTTTTCGCCCTCTATCCATCTATGAAAACCAAAGAGACAAATTAATAATTTTATAAAAATGATACTCATTTGACTCCAAGCACTCATCGAAAACACTCAAAACATGAGTAAATCGGGCACCAAAACATAACAATTTCACGCCTAATCAGGGGGGGGGGGGGTAGAAACACTCAAGGAATAGACGCTCAAGCTCGGCCCATGTAGTCACAATACCTCATGGAAGTGTGTTATAATACCACTCCTTAGCTATTCCAGTTAGAGAAAACTGGAACAATTTGAGCCTCTTCGCATCCTCATTCATCCCGTTTTGGTTAAAGGTTGAGGCTATCATCAGGAAATTCCTCAAATGAATGTAAGGATATCTTTCCCTACTTCTCCCTTAAATGGATTCTCAGTAAGCATCTTTAAAATTCCAAGAGCAATAGAGAAGTTATTTGCCTCAACTGGCGGCATATCTACTCTATCATAATACCGTTGAGGCTGAGCCTCAAATCTGCCTCTAATTGCCATACCAGGAGGATCAGTATTCTGAGGAACATGCTGAGGGTAAACAGGTGGTAGAGGTATGTGTGGTTGGTTATAAATAGGCTGTGGGGGGGGGGGGGGGGTAGTATAGTGGATATGGGTATGGGTAATGTGGGTTGTTGTGTTGGTAGAAAGGGTTGTTAAAAGGGTTATTTTGGTTTTGTGGATTTTGGTTGATGACTTGATTCTGGTTTGCAGCGGGATTATTCTGGGTCTGTGGAGTTGGTTTTTGGCTGGTGCTCTCCCCATGAGGTATTTGCTTTTGGCTATCGACTCCATTAGCACCTTCAACCCGTCCCACATTCCGTTCATGCTCTTCAGCTGCGAGATCCGAATCTCCAGTGAAATCTAAATTTCTATTCTCGTCACCTACGGTAGTTATCCTTCTTAGAAAAGTGCGATTTCTCCTTGTAATAGTCTTAGGGTCTAACTTTGTTCTATCTTCGCCCGTTTCTTCCTTTGAGAATGTTTTCATATACCTGAGTACTCAACAAGAAAGATCAAACATAACTGACTAACAAATGTGAAAACAGAAAATAAAAGCACTCACTACTAGCTACTAAACTATCTCCAAGTCCTTCTCCATGAGCATACATCGCCATCCCCGGCAATGGCGCCATTGACTTTAACGCAAAATACTAGTTATACTAGTAGTTACCCCACAAGAGTATGAGATCATCGTAGTATTGGCAAGTATAAGGATCAAGTAGTATCGAACCCAAGGGAAGGTTTGTACACGAGTAAATCCCTGGAGATGTACGTCTTGTAGCTAATATGAATGTATGTTTTGGTTTTAAGAATTATATTATACTACTCTATATTCTACTTCTATGCTAATAATTAATTTAAACTGAATAAATAACTTGGTTTAATGCAAATAAGGAATAATGATGCTCGTGATAGGAATTCCTACGTATACAAACGGAGTTGGTACAATAACTAAAATAATCGTGATGTGCATGTAATAATCCTAAGCGTACTAAAACTAGGCAATCAACATTCCTAATCTAGCATAAGATTGAAAGACTAAAAGCTCAAGAATTAACCCTAATACTTCGTCATACCAACCTACTTCACTAACCCACTAATCACATTATATGGGTTGCGCTTAATTATTGAGGCTCTAATTTAACTAAGGTGACGCGATCGTCCTCCCTAGATAAACCGATAGATTAAAAACCCCTTCTAAAATCCTCTCCTTAAGCCTATTCGTTATTAAAGAGTGATGCGGTCGTCTTCTCTCTAACAATTTTCGTACTCAATTTCAAATTATTTCCAGAATTTATTAGAAGAATTCAATTAATTGAGAGAACTAAAACTATACATCACTAATTATCCTAATTACGTACCAACGTCCTACTTCTACGAGTTCATCCTATCCTAAGCATGCAAGGATTCTAGCCTAATATGGTGGTTTGAACAACGGAAGCAATAATAATAACGATAAACATATGCATATCTAAGTTAACGAACGAAATCAAGAACATAAACGAAAGAATAAAATCAAGTCTTAAAATAACTTTATAAATCTGAAAAAACTAGGGTTTATAGTCTAAAGAACTTAAGAAAGAAAGAATTAAACTAAAAGGTTCAAAAGAAATAGTTAAACTATGAATTCGTAAGCTAAAACCTCAATTACAAGTTGTAAAACTCTTCAATCCTCCTTCCCAAGCTCTTCTCCCTAAAAAAACTATCTCTAATGGTGTCAAGGTGTCAAAAGTATGCTTGGAAGGGGTATTTATAGGCTTGAGCCAAAATATGGTGAAAAGGCCGAGAATTCCCATAAATGCTCGAGCAGGGTCATGGTCGAGCGCCAATCGCTCGACCTCTCCTTGGTCGTGTGCCTCCTTCTTCCAGCAAGCATCGCACGCTCGAGCTCCTACCACGCTCGACCACCTCTTGGTCGTGCGTTCCTCGGCTACAGCAAACACACACCGCTTGATCTCTATACGCTCGAGCACCTAGGTGCTCGACCTAGGCTCGCTCGAGCGCTCCTCCTTCGAGCCAAATAACACTTTTTCTTGCACGAACTAATACTTTTTGTATTTCTTCAATATATTCTCATCCGGGAGTCCGTTTGAGTCGATTCAAAGTCCTACGAACTCCATTTTCGCCCTCTATCCATCTATGAGCAACAAAGAGTCAAATTCATTAGTTTATTAAAATAGTACTCAATTGACTCTAAATACTCATCAAATACACTCAAAACATGGGCAAATTGGGCTACAAATCACAACAATTTCATGCCTAATCAAGTGAGAAGATTAACAATCCGATGTTTTCATTTGACATGTTTACATAGGTTTATCCAGTACGGTGAATACGTGATGTTTAGTAGTTGCTTCTATAGTTGATCGAAAACTTGAATAGTAATTACTTATCGAACGTGTACTTGATTCTCATATGATGATGAACACCCGAACACGTCTCCTTTAATTGTTAAAAATCCCTAAAATCGCTTATTACTTTCATTTTGTTAATTACTTTAATTTGTTTAGTTGCTTTAATTTCGAGAAAACCCCTTTCTAAAACATTGATCCGTACTAAAATTATGCGCCGACACATAGTATTAGGGCTACACTAGCCACTAGTCCCGTGGTTCGATAATTTAACTTGGTCACTTGCCTAACTACGACAACACACATACACTTATGTGGTGTTTAAATTTTGTACTTAATGAAATTGGCAATCAAAAGCTCTATGACAATGCATGTTATAAGATATCATATAAAACTCTACAACAATTTATGTTAAAAGACATTATATAAAAGATCTACAACAATGTATGTTATAAGACATCATATAAAGCTCTACAACAATGTATGTATCCAATGGCGGAGTTAGAATCTGAAAATAGGGTGGGCTATTGTAAAAAAAATTGATTTTGGGATGGGCTACTTAAGACTACCCACATCTATTAACCCCCCCCCCCCCCCCAACCCAACCTAAAATAAAATATTAATTTATCACTCATCCATCTACACAACCTACCACTTAATTTAACTTTATCTTTTTTATACACACATCCACAACTCAACCCAACCTAAAATAATAATAATTATTTTATTATTTATTAATTACATATATTTTATAATTAATTTTTATTATATTTAAAATGTATAAAAAATACATAAATTAATTTAATATTCTAAATTTATAATTATATTAAGAAAAATAATTTAAAACATATTTAGAATAAGATACGATAACAAAACTACAATTACAATAGTTGAAATACGGAATTGAAAAGAAATAAATCAAACTACAAATAGATGCACAAAATAAAAAAATTACAAATATAAAAGATGCAAATTACATATTAATTCCTAGCTAGTTCCAAATTTTTGTCATATATGCTCAATCAAGTCGTTTGGATAATTATGAGAATTTGGATAATTTTGAGAGTTTGAAAAATAATCAGGATGATTTGGATCCATGGTAGAAATCAAGAGATAAAATGATGAAGAATAGAGGAAAAAATAGAGGATATGAGATTATGTTTCAAAATATATCAGTATTGGTGTCTTTTTAATTTTTTTTTAAATAACTTATTATCCACAATATTTACAATATACATTTTATCTATATAAAATTTAACCATCCAATAAAATCATGCCATGTGTCCTAATCTAATTGACAACCCACTGATTAGTGTTTGTTTTTACATATGTTATATCCGTTTCATGTATTGTTTTGAGTATTATCATATATTATTTGTAGCATATTCATATATATAATTTCGTACGTTATAGTTTAATATTAAATATCTAATTTTCTATAATAATGGAAAACATAAATATGATTTAACATGGCTAGTATATGTATTGATTATTCTTGAGAGCATAACTTGAGTTATATTTATTCAAATGATATGATATTGATGATGTTGGACACCTAAGTCCATGTACTAAAGTTATAATTTTTCATACTTATTCAATCTTGCAAGTTTAGGGTCCAATTATACTCAAATAATCAAAGCTACATTGTAGTCCAAATACTTTATGAATTTTAATTCAAGACACATTTTCGTATTTGAACCATATTTTGAGATATATTTATCCAATTGACCTAATTCCAGTTGAATTGGATCACTAACTCATTCTATTTCAAGTTATCTTCAGGTCTAAAAGGCTAAAACCATCGTCTTCAAGGGTGAAAAGTAAAATCTATGTGAATGTTCCAGATTTTAAACTTCATAGGACACAATTTGGAAATTTATTCACCATAATTCGAGGAAGATTCCAATTAACTCAAGACCACTTGGAATGATTAGCTAAGAAGTCTATCAAAATACTGTAAAATTATCCAAGCTATTTAATGCATAAAAGTGGAGATGTGAGATTTTCAACTTGATACCAGAATCTGCCAAGGGTTATAATTTCAGTGCTGAGCAACTCTACTATTTTGGTCATAATTTTCAGTTCATAAAGACAATTTTTTAGATCTTGGTCTCCATGAAAAGCTAATTCAAAGGTCTACAACTTTTATTCAGGAAACAAGACGAGATATGAATGGTTAGTAGGCTTAAACCACCAGTCTTTGTAGGCACCGAAATTGATTACAAGTTCCTGCAATGCAATAGCTTGTGGCCTATATAAAGGGCTCTTTAACAACTATTTTGGGCATCAAACTTTCTGCAATATCTCTTTCATTAATCTAGTATCTCTCAAAGAAAAATGAGTTGTGTTTGTGTTAGTATGAGTAGCTAAATATTTTGCTAGAGCTAGGGATGAAGCTTTGGTAAAATGTAAGTATTGTTCTTAACTTTTCAATAAAGATTTTATAGATAAATCTTCTTGGTTGTCTTATGATCATATGAAAAGATTTTGATTTGTTGAACTTTGATTTATTGTAGACATATTGACACAAGGAATGCTTAGCCTCACATATCAACAATTGATTTCATATACACTTGAAGTCAACTAAAATAAAGCTTTCAAGATTCTCTAAGTGCTTAATGTTTAACCTTCCGATTGAAATCACTTGCTTGTTAGATTTCAATTGAGTTATCCAAAATAGCTAAGAATAATTCTAGTGTTTTACTTAAAGTGAATTCCCGAAGCTCTAGTAAATAATAAATTATATAAACCCTTACAACTGTACAACTAGTTGATATTTTCTTCCAAACTTCCTTGTGGTTCGAAACTTGGACTTCCGAAAAATTTTATTACTTGAGACAAACCTACACTTGAGTGTGCAACTTAAAGAGTATCACCCACCTTTTCAATAAGGTTGAGATCCCGCCCTGCTTCATGTAAGTTGCAATCTGCTTTATAATTTTTTTTTTCCTTTTTTTGTCTTTTTCTTTGAACAAGGCCGCGACTTGCGCCGGTGCAAGTAGTCTAATAATTTTTATATTTTTTATATGTAAAAAAAAATAAAAATTTCCAATATTAGGATGGGGTCCCCCCTTTAAGATCTGCCCTTGTATGTGTCACTAAGGTTATTACAATAGAAATAATAGAGTGAATAATGTATTCCTATATCATAAGAAGTATATATACATATACAAAATGATTAATGTGGCCATATACAATCAATGCAGGACAACTTTACATAATGTGGTCATATACAACCAATGTGGTCAGAGAGAATAGAGAGAGTCTATTGAACCTCAAAAGCTAGGAAAGTTAAAATATGTAGGGGTGTGTAACGGTCGGTTCGCTCACTAAATCAAACTGTATTAGTCAAACCGAACACCAAATTAAAATTTTTTACGAACCAAAAACCGAATTATATTTTCCAAAACTGTTCGGTCCCGAAACAAAATATGTGTTGTAAAATATTTACGATCGGCCACCCCATAGGTTTCACCGAGCCCTAGTGGAAGAAGGTGTTTTCATCTGTATTTAACAAATACATGTTAGTAAATAGTGAAAAAGATTATAAAAAGATATTTATTTTATAGTTTTATTGAATTTTATAATAAAAAAAGACGAATATAAGTGTTTATATTGATACATAGTGAAAAAAAAATTAAAAATTATTTTACAACTTTATTGAATATATTTTAATAAAACAATCATATGAGTATATATTGATATATGTTAGTAAATAGTGAAATAGAATATAAAAAGTATTTATTTTATAATTTTATTGATTTTTTTAAAATTAAAACGATCAATATATGTGTATATATGTACACATATTAGTAAGTAGTGAAAAATAATTTAAAAAATATGTATTTTATAATTTAATTGATTTAAAAAAAACGATCATATATATATATATATATATATATATATATATATATATATATATATATACACATATTAGTAATTAGTGAAAAAGAATTTAAAAAGCTAAATATAAATGTACACATATTAGTAAGTAGTGAAAAAGAATTTATTGATGTGTTCATTAAAAATATTTTAATATTATAAATAATAAAAATAATATATACAAGTGATAGTTTAATTTTATATGTAATAATAATTTACATATAAAGTATAACAAACAATTAATATTAATTAGTATGATATTTAAAATATATAACACAAAAATATATGAAATATATATATTACACCCTAAAACATAACAAGTAAATAGCCTTGTCCAAGTGGCACGGCGAAACACGCAAGGCCTCCGCATACATGGAGGTCGCGTGTTTGAAACTTGAGGGGGGCGAATTTCGCCAAATTAAAGTTAAGAGTTAGATGGGAGGGTGCTAGCCTAGCGGGTCCGCGGGTGAGGGGTTGTGCTTGAGGTCGTGGGTTCGAAACCCACGAAATTTCAATTTTTTTCGGAGGGAACAACACGAGGGAAGTGCACGAGGGAATTTCCCTCGCCACGTCAGCCGAGGGAAAATTCCCTCGCCAATGCCCGCCTGTCACGTTAGGGTTGAAGAGGGATTTAATTCCCTCGCGCTCTGTTCCCGAGGGCATTAAAGAGGGATATTTCCCTCGTGCCCCGTTCCCGAGGGTTTCATTCCCTCGTTAAAACCCTCTCCATTTTTCGAGGGATTCGTTTTTCCCTCGTGTACAGATTGGCGACGAGCATTTTGGAGAGAGAATAAATCCCTCTTCAATACCCTCTCTATCTTCAATTTCCTCGTTAAAACCCTCTCCAAAACCCTCTTTAAATCAGCTTATTTTTGTAGTGTAAATCGAAATTTTTTTACACTTTCCTTTTTTAAAATTCAGCTTAATTTTTTTAGCATCAACATTTGTTTCATTCAATTATTTGCAACATCTCAACATCTAAATACTAATTTAAGCAAAAATGCATTAATAACCCTACTACATAATCCATTAAAAACATCAATACGATAGTTTAAAAAAATTAAGACAATAATTTCAAAAACATAATTAACTCAAAACACCATTCCTCAAGTATTTTATGCAAAACACAAATAATCTCAAGTCTTTTATGCGTGAATTTAAATTATCTATTATTAATATTATTATATTATATTATATTAGAATATAAGTTATTACATATTAATTTAGTGAATATTAATATATATAATATATTATTATTAAAAATATTTCGGTTTGGTTCGATTTATATGGTTTTTAATTTGTAATTTTTTTTTTTAAAAACCGAACCAAAATTTATACTCCCTTCGTCCCAAGGGAATTTGCACCACTGAAATTGTATGTATATTAAAAAAAGGGATAGTGTAACCCCCAAGGATTGGCCTGGTGGTGAGGGCTTGAGATTTAAGAGTGTGATGCTCTATAGATCTCAAGTTCGAAATTCATTGGGTGCCATCAATTCTTAAGATGGGTCAATCCATATAGAGCTTAGCTCTGATTTGAAATGAGACCTCCTGCTAGTGGACGGTGGGTTATGGATCCCCCGGATTAGTCGGCAAATGAGCCGGATACCGAGTACAAAAAAAGGGATAAAATAGTGGCATATGAGTAAATATGTGCATATTGTGTTAATGTACATGCAAATCAATATTTTTTTAGGTAGTGTAGAAATTGGTGTGGGACGTCTAAATAAAGAAAGTGTGCAATCATCATCTGGGACGGAGGGAGTATTTCGATTTGGTTTGGTCGATTTTTTCGGCTCAAACCGTATTTTGCACACTCCTAATGACATGATATTCGTCTTTGATCAAATAGTGGGTTATGGAGTGTTGTTTTAGGACTCCAAAATATTAGGTTAGCCCCAAGAATTACGATGTAAGCCTCCATGTACGTATGGTCATTATAGTTCTCATCCCAATACGCATTAGAGAAGATATGATTGGAGAGAGGCAAGTTAGGCTGAAGACAGAGACCAAGGTTACGGGTGCATTAAGATATTGCAATAGTCTCTTGACCGTACCCAATGACACTTAGTGGGTGCATGCAAAAGCTTATCGACCGAAAAAACAGTACTTGTTCGAGTGAATAAAAGATTCTAGAGGTTCCCAAGGAGCTGACAGTAGAGGAGGTGTTTGTAACGCTGAACTATCTTGGAGTGAGAGTTTGGTGCCAACTCCAGAAGGTGTTTGAATAGGTAATGTCGTTGCTTATGAGAATTAAGTCACCAACATAAATTATAAAGTATGATACTTAGTGGGTGCATGCATGAACTGTAAAAGCTTATCGACCGAAAAAACAGTACTTGTTCAAGTGAATAAAAGATTCTAGAGGTTCCTAAGGAGTTGACAGTAGAGGAGGTGTATGTAACCGCTGAGCTATCTTGGAGTGAGAGTTTGGTGCCAACTCCAAGAGGTGTTTGAATATGTAATGTTGTTTCTTATGAGAATTAAGTCACTATATAAATTATAAAGTATGAAATAATACCATTGTTATTGAACACAAAGATTCATCGGACTCTGTGTTAAAAAAATTACATATCAAACAAGAAATAGCGAAAACGGATGAACCATGGTTGTGGGGTTTGTGTAGACCTTATACAGAGGTAGCTTACACATACAAAAGGAAAAGTTAACTTTAGAAAATATTGATGGTTGAGCTATGGAGGTGAATGGATTGATTCTTCTTTCAAACTTTCCAAAATATCTCATATTCCTCTGAAAGCTAGCACATAGTGATGACAATATGAGTCCATCCCAACCAACCTCAATATAAATGAGTCGGAGTATAAAAATATAGACCAAAAAATAGTCGGGCCTATTTGACCCGGCCAATGTAACCCATGGACCTGGGCCAATTAACCCAATTGGCGCGACGTTCTTATTTTTTATTTTATTTTATTTTCAATTTTTAGAAGGGTTGGAACTTTAAATTTTATGAGTTTGTGTTTTTGTTGAAGGACTTTGTCGATTTAAATTATCAATTTGAAATTTATATTTTCACGTATAAAAAATTAATATGGAGCATTTGAATGTGCTTGGATTAAACACAATTTTGTGTGTGGGGAAAAATGTTTATTTACACTTAGTTTCTTCTATTATTTTGGTTTTTGGAAGCCTATAATAATTCTTTTTAATATTTAAATATGATTGATTTGATTTTTTATTGGACATTCAACGAGTTAGTGTTTTTATGCTAAATTTTTTTCTCCAAAAACTAAACTTAGTTCATAAATAATTTTTTACTAAAAAGAATATCAAAATTTGGAGGTTGGATTTGGCTGACCCTCTCTATCCAAGTAAGACTGGGCTACACAATTTAATCATAGATTCGATGAAAACTTAGACTGCCCGACCTAGCTCAATATTATCATCTGATTTTATGAACTGGATTAAACTGGGTGGGGTTGCCTGAATTCCCAACTCAGCGCAATGGAGAATTTTATTATCCAACTCTTCTATTTGAATTTATAATAAATTTTTTTAACTGGTTAGAATATACTAGTATTGTGCCCATCCATGCGTTGCACGAAAGCTAGTTTTATACTTAAATTAAAAAAAATTTAGGAATCTATTCTCTAGATAGTATATCACATTTTTTTTGGATAAATCACGACTGACAATAATAAAATTTTCATTAATTCTACACCTACACTTTGCCTTATTTCTCGTAACATTCTTTACCTTAATTTTCATAACATTCTTTTTTAATTTGATAAGAGGACATTAACCAAACACATCATACGTGTAAAATACAATTCCAAGATACCAAAATATCATAAAAATTACAACCACAATGAAGAGTATGTTTTTTTTCACACAAAGAAGCAATTAGATAAAAAAAAAAAATCCAAAAAGGTAAATAACCACTTCAAAAACCTAGATATTCCTAAACACTTCTTGATATTCAACATTTTTCGTATTGTTGTACTCAAAGCGATCGTTATCACATAACATAATCCTCAAGCCACGATGATTGGTAACCCTCAAAACTGCAACCAGTGACGGATCCAGAAAATCGAAATAGGGTATGTACAACTATGATAATGCTGAAATAATCCACAAATTCTAGCATGCACTCAAGCATAGTATTGGAATTTAAGCTCAATTTTGATTTCAATTTAGTTTTTTTTCAAAGCATACACAAATACATTGAACTGTGTGTTTTTTTGGCTGGAGTATTACTGGTTTCTACTTGAGATATTTTTTTCAAAATCCAAGTGCATACCATGCATTCAAGTGCAAAAAAGAACTATTCAAAATAATTATATAAAAAAAAATATAGGCAATCTAAAATTTTAAAACATATAATATTAAGAAGTACAAACAAAAATGTTATTGTTATCTAAAGAAAGATTATAGTCATCCTCGAAGAGTTTTCGTACTTTAAAAGTAGTTAAGAATGTCATTGTAACTAATTAATTAAAAAGAAATTTTCAATTCATCATTTACGAATTTATACGGTTTAAAAGTTTAGTAATTTATTAAGACAAAGTATTATATGAAATTAGTTTATAGAAAGTTTATCATGAAATAATTTAAAAGTATCAAATATTTGATCAGAAGTATAAAAAATCTCACCAGGAGTATAAAAAATTTGAATCAGCGGTATTACATTGTAATTTAATAGATTTTCTTGATTCCAATTTTTGATACTCCTGAAGAGATTTTTTATAATTGTGATCAACGATTCACTACTTTAAAATAATTTAATGATAAGCTTATCATGAACCACTTTCGTATAAAATCTACTATTTTATTAATATTTTAAATTTATTATAACATAAATACTATATATAATAATACTACTACATAGTATATATACTAACTTTTTGACAAGAAAATAAGGTATGCACTTGCATACCCTTGGCTATGTTGCATCCGCCACTGACTGCAACATACAATTGTCAATGACTGAACACCGACTTCCTAAGAAATACTCCAACACGATTAAAAGATTGACTCTGACTTTTATTTATGGACATTGCATACAAAACAATCAAAGGAAATTGTCTCCACGTAAACTTGAAAGACAACCTAGGATCGGAAGGTATCAACGACAATCGGGTTATCAACGCTAGCTCTCCAACACTACTACCAAGAAATTTAGCTTCAATCACCCTATCATTTAGCCTAGTGATAAACATCCTATATAGAAAAAAAAATAAAATTATAATATGCTTAAATGTTAACTAATACTCCCTCTAATTCATTTTTTATTATCCGTTTTACCATAAAAGGAAAAGTTTTTTTTTCCACTTACCAAAAATAGCAAAAAACAAACACTACCCTTTTTAACTTACCCCTTAAAAATATAATTTATTTACGCTCATGCCCCTACTTTATTAACTTTATATCCATAAATAATAATAAATAACTCTTATCCCTTTTTAAAATTTTACTTTATACCCATAAATACTAATAAACAACTCTTTTATTAAAACTCATGCCCTTTTCCAATGGACAATAAAAAATGAATCGGAGGGAGTAATAAGCAAAGTAACAAAATTACTCAATAAAAAATAAAATTAACCTGGTTCCATTGCACATCCCTCTTGAATGATCAATATTCCTTAGTAACATAACAGGTGTTCCAACTTTAAAATTTAATTCATGATCAGGAACACTTGGAACTTTTAAAGTATTGAGGAACTTAGGAGTATGAACATCAGCAAGAGAATCAAGATTGGAATCGGACTTGCAAAGACAATCAAAACTGAGATATTTGCACGACTCTTTTTCATTTAACCTTACCATGTAATCATTAATACTTCTGACAAAACCAAGAGTCGGTGCAAGAATATCTCTCTCTTATAAAAATATGATCATACATCCTCGATTTAAAATTAGGATAAATGGAATCTACAATAGAAGCAATTGGATCATCACCACCCCTCAACAAAATATCTTCCGAAATGACAATATTAGAACCATAATCAGTTTTTGTTCTTATTGTTCCATCACCAACCGATCCAATCCACTTTGAAAAAAAATTCATCTCATTCATCCATTCAACAAAATCGGACTGCATCAGTCTCATGTTTTTAGTATAAACAAATTTAACTGTTGAGTGAGTGCACCGTACACCAGGTATATATGAGAGTGTTTTTTTTTAAACTCTATTGCAAAATCAAAATTGATGTTAAGTGATTATTGTAGTAAAATTTAAAGTGAGGAGTTTTTTTTCTTTTTGAAATGAAGTGATTTTAGAAATAGAGCGTATTTTGCAAAAAAAACCACTTAATTAATTCAATTTACAAAAATAGAGAGGAAACATTATGCATGGACTCACAAAAAATTGATTTTCATAATCCAAAATCTAGTTAGTATTTTTTTTTCCAAACACTACTGTTTTTGAAATTATTTTATTTCAAAACACAGTTCAGCCACCACTTTAGATTTTAGAACAAAAATCACACAACATAAACCAAAATTTTAAGGTTGCGGTTATTTGCACTAGCCTCTTGGGTAAAGACACCATCTTGATGAATACACTATTTATTGTTCTGAAAAATTGAAATTTTTTTTTTCGAAAATAAATATAAAACTCAAATTTTTATTTCCAAAATATTATGCATTCCATTTGGTTCGGGAAAAACTATTCGACAAATTGAAATAATTTCAAAAAAAATTCGAACAATGAGTAGTGTATTCATCCGAGTAGCGTCTTTAGCAAATGTGGGCACATTTAACCTTGGCCTTTAATAAATTAAGGGAAAATCATTTCAGAGAAGACTAATTCTAGGGTGCATCCAAGTGCATAGCATGCACTTGAAATTTGATTATAATTTGAAATTAATTTTGATCAATTAAGATCCAACAAAAATTCGCGGGTCAGGCCTAACCCGACCAAAATTCGCGGGTCTAGCAACAAATCGCATGCGCTTCGTACCAATACCCTAAGTTATATCACCAATATCCGAAGTTATAATCACCAATACCCAAAGTTATATCCCCAATACCCCAAGATATAATCATCAATACCCTAAAATATAATCATCAAGATACATTTACATTACAACATCTTTACTTAATTTTAATTTTTTTTTTAGAATATTTAAAGTCTGCTAGCCTCAAACACTGTTCTTTGAAATCACTTCCCCAAATTTGAGAAAGAGTTGGACATTGAATGTGCTTACAGATGAACAATTGACCAAATTTGAGAAAGAGTTGGACATCCAATACGCTGCCCAGGACTTCAGCGGCAATCCCTGCTTCCACGAGCTGCCCTTGCTCTTCCCCACCTTCATATATCAGCCGCCCAATAATTAGAGGAGCATTGCAACACCGAATCTATTAACCAACTCGTTACAATAAAAAAAAAAGAACTTTCAAATCGCAAATCTGTTCCGTATGGATCAAACAATTTTTTTAAAAAACATAAATAAAAAATTAATTGGATCAAACTTCAACAATAATTACGGTTATTACGTAATTATTTGACAATCAAACCAAATGCAAAATAGCGAACATGTTCATCAACGGAGCCTCAACACACAAGCAATAAGAAAATTATTTTACGGAACAATAACCAAAAACAAGAATAAATAATTAATCATATAATTTGATTAACTATTTAGTTTCCTCCTACCACGGAACTTGCCACATCCCACGTCCCATGCTCCTCTTATTGGGAGTGAGACAATATTCTCCAGTATGACTTGTACAAGCAAGAAAAAACGAGAGCGCCTTGGAAAAAAGATTTGGACGAGAGTTGGTCCAGTGCGGAGGATTTTTCATCCGGTGTCGGCACAAGGGTTGCAAGAATATTAGTCTGACTCACAGAGTGCCTTGGTTGTACTCGCGAGATCTGCTGCGGGTTAGTCTGACCCGCGAGTTTTGATTGGATCTTAATTGATTAAAATTGATTTTAAATTAGGTGAAAAATTAAGTGCATAATATGCACTTGGATGTACCCTATAACTAATGCTACGGCCCAAAAGATGTGATAGTGCAGCCTTTCCATGGAATGACGTCGTGGGATGGATAGGAATTGAAGGTCAGAATAAGAATACTTTTGAGTTGATTTCACTCTCGATTCTTAATCCTTAGTGATTTTCGTTACACATTCTTGATGGAGCGAAAGATTTTTTATTCTGCAATCCACCTATTCCGGCGAGGATTTGCTGCCAAATCTCATTTCAGCTCTCTTGGCCAAGTAAGCGATGTTCCTTTTCCCACTTTTCACAATCGCTCTTTCTCTAAATCTGTTAAAGAAAAGGAATTTGATTTGCCATTCTCGCGATGAAGCTCTTGCCTTGTATGAAAAAATGTCGAGAACGACGCCGTTTCCTCCCCTTATAAATTTTAACCAATTGCTTACCTGTGTGGTCGACCTCAAAGAGCCTGCCACCGCCATTAGGCTCTTCAAAGATATCTGCAATTTGGGGATTCAGGTCAATATGTGTACGCTGAATATTTTGGTCAATAGTTACTGTCATTGTCAACATGCAGATTATGGGTTTCCCGTTCTGGGCACGTTCTTCAAGCGCGGCTGTGCTCCCAATGCAATTACCTTCTCCACCTTATTGAGGGGTCTGTTTGTGGAGAATAGGACTAATGAGGCTCTAGAATTGTTTTTGAAGATAACAAGAGAAGACCTATGTGAGCTAAATGTTGTTCTCTATAGGACTGCCATCGATGGACTCTGTAAGAAGATGGAGATCAACACTGCCCTGAAGCTGTTCGAGGAAATGTCTGGCAAAAGCATTTCACCCAATGTTATCGTCTACAATTCTTTGATTAGTGGCTTGTCTAGTTTGGGTCAATGGGACCAAGTTAACATGTTATTAGGGGTGATGATCGATCGCAAAATATATCCGGACGTGTTTACATTTAATGGTATTATTGATGCCCTTTGCAAGAAAGAGTTGTTCCGTGAAGCTGAAGATGTACTGCACATGATGATACAACAAAATCTGGTTCCAAATGTAGTATCCTACAATTTGTTGATGCATGGATATTGTTAACAGGGACGAACGTACGATGCTAGTAAAGTTTTCAATTTTTTGTGTAGCAAGGATGTCACTCCTAATATATACAACTATACCACTTTAATAGATGGATATTGCACCATGAACAGGATTGACGATGCCATTAAATTGTTTCTCGAGATACAGCATAAAGGGTTGAGGCCGGATGTGGTTACATATACTTCTCTATTACGGGGATTATTTCGTGTTGGTAGATGCTCCGCTGCACTTGAACTTTTTCATGAGTTGCAAGCTGTCGGTTTAAAACCGAACTTCTATACGTACTGTAATTTGCTTCACGGATGTGCCAAAATCAGCATGTTAAACAAGCATTCATTTTGTTTGATGAATTGGTGAGCAAAGGAGAACATCTTCATGTTGGTTACTATAATATCCTCATGGATGCATTATGCCGAGCTGGAAAACTCCTTGCAGCACACGCTATGTTTAATGATCTTCATTTGAGAGAGTTAGAACCTACTGTGGTGACATATACTATCCTAATAAATG
This sequence comes from Ballota nigra, assembly GCA_947034835.1. Taxonomy (NCBI): domain Eukaryota; kingdom Viridiplantae; phylum Streptophyta; class Magnoliopsida; order Lamiales; family Lamiaceae; genus Ballota; species Ballota nigra. The sequence goes on from OX344729.1 coordinate 13,132,131, forward strand.
GATGCTGTAGAAATGGCCTACTTGAGGAAGCTAGGAAAGTTTTTAATTCCATGGCTAGCAAGAATGTCACTCCTAACGTTAACAGCTATAACAGTTTGATTGATGGATATTGCAGCATGGAGAAGATAGACGATGCAGTCCATTTTTTTCACGAGATGCACCATAAAGGATTGAGGCCGGATGTAGTTACCTATGCATCTCTTATACAAGGGTTGTTTCGTATTGGTAGATGCTCCACTGCATTAGAGCTCTTTGATGAGTTGCAAGCTTTCGGTTTAAAACCGCACTTTCATACATACTGTAATTTGCTTCACGGATTGTGCCAGAATCAGCATGTTAAACAAGCGTTCATGTTGTTTGATGAATTAGAGAGCAAAGGAGAACATCTTCATATTGTTTACTATAGTATCCTCATGAATGTATTATGTCAAGCTGGAAAACTCCGTGCAGCTGAAGCCATGTTTAATGATTTCCATTCGAGAGGATTGAAACCCAATGTGGTGACATATGGCATCCTAATAAATGGATGCTGCAAAAATGGGTCACTTCAGGAAGCTCGAAACCTTATTTTGGAGATGGAACAAGCAAGTTTAATGCCGAACACGATTATCTATGATACTATGTTGAGAAGTTATCTGAGAAGGCAAAGTTATAATGAAGCAGTAAAGTTTGTGGAGGAAATGGATGCAAGAGGATTCTGTCCCGATGCATCAGTGTTGGGGATGTTGCTTAAGCTGCGAGAGAATGTAGAAGGTAGTAATATTACTCTTTCAACAATAATTCTGAGTTTGACTACTTGAGAAGATAATATATAGTTATTTAGCAGATTGAGAATATGTGATGTAGGTTTATTTCTGATTAATGTGAGCAATGCTTTCTAGTTCTTGTGCTGACTTTTGCAATTTTGTATAGAAAAATATGATTAGAAATATTCATTGGAAGTCTTGTGTTATTGTTTGGCTCTCAACGTCTTTTCTTAATTCTCATTATGTCTTAATCAATTATTGTGCATCACTATTATGGCGGAGAATATACCAAGTTGATTTCTTCTTAAGTGTACTGCATGCTTGAAACTTAATCCGAGCACCCCAGCTGTGATTAGATGTTTGTGAATATTGTTGCATCGACATTATCATTTTATACTCTGATGTCAATTTGTTTGGGGCTGAACTGTCGATCGGCTTCTGTTGTTGTTTAATTATAAAGACAGCAAGATTATAGTGCAGTTCTAAAAAAGTAAGTTTGCGCTTTCATTTCGTGCTTCTTGCAAATCTATTAAACAATGGTCCTCTCGAGCGAGAAAAAATCGCACTTGTTTCTTACCAGGTACTTCTCATCAATATCTATTTTGAGAATGTGGGAGCTGAGAAGACGCTTGTGAGAGTCCATGGCCAAATCTCCGTGTGCATGGGATGATCATTCATGATATGCTCTTGTAACGGATTTGGTGCTCTCATATCGTATTGTTGGGTGCGGAAGCTATGATGTGTAGAAAGTGTTATTGAATTGAGAGTAATTTTTTAAGAATTAGAGTAGCTACTGCTAACTCTTAACTTTTTACTTCTTGTATTTCTTGAGTTGATAAATTACAAATGAGAGCATCACTATTTATAGTGATTAATAGAGAGTTTTAGAAACTAGAATACAAATAGATATTTAAAGCTAACTTAATTTCTTTATACTCCAAAATAAAGACTCTTTGTTTTAAAGTTTGAATTCATCCTCCATGGTAAATGCCTTCATTCATGTACTATAAATTAATTGCAAATTAACTTTTAACACGCCTCCTTAATTTGCAATTTTGACTTGCTTCTTGAATCGCTCAAACTTGTCGAAGGAAACAGCTTTTGTCAAAACATCAGCTGGTTGGTCATTAGTGTTGATGAACTCCATGCAAATTTTCCCTTTATTTACAAGCTCTCTGATGTAATGATGTCGCAATTCAATATGCTTGGACCTTGCATGAAAAACTGGGTTTTTGGTCATAGCAATTGCGGACATGTTGTCACAATGAATTGTAGTTGGCTCATTTTGCTTGTTCTTTAAGTCCTCCAAGATTCTCCTAAGCCAAATTGCTTCACATGCTGCTTCTGTAGCTGCAATGTATTCTGCCTCAGCTGAAGATAAGGCAACAGATTTTTGTTTCCTTGAACTCCATGATATAATATTTGTTCCAAGGCAAAACACATAGCCGGATGTGTTTTTTCGGTCATCAAGAGATCCGGCCCAATCGCTATCGGTGTAGCCAACAAGCTTGAAATTTTCTTCCTTCTTGTACTCAATTCCTTGATTTTTTGTACCTTTTAAGTACCTCAAAATTCTTTTTGCTGCAGAAAAGTGATTTTTGCTTGGTTCATTCATGAACCGAGAAAGCAAACTTACCGAATGAGTGATATCTGGCCTTGTGTTGAGGTAGATCAAGGATCCAATCAACTTCCGGTAAAGAGTATCGTCGGCTTTTTCAGCTTCATTATCAACTTGCAATTTTTCATTCAACGCCATGGGAGTAGAGATGGGCTTGCATTCACTCATGTTGAGTTTCTTCAAGAGATCCTCAATGTACTTTTCTTGACAAAGGAAAATTCTTCCCGAACTTTGCTTGACTTAAATTCCGAGAAAATACGTCATCTCAAATTTCTCCATCATTTTCTTCTTGAAGTTTTCCACCAATCTTGCTTTTGTACCAAAGTAGATGAGATCATCAACATAAAGACAAACCATAAGAAAATCTTTTCCAACATTTTTCACATAGAGGGAAGATTCGCTCAAGCTTCGATTGAAGCCATTTTCAATGAAATAACCATTGATTTTGCTATTCCAAGCTCGAGGAGCTTGCTTTAAACCGTATAAAGCTTTCTTCAAGCGACACACTTTGTCTTCCTTGCCTTTAACTTTGAACCCTTCAGGCTGTTCGAGGTAGACTTCATCTTTGATTTCTCCATTGAGAAATGCTGATTTTACATCAAGTTGGTAGACACTCAACTCCAATTGGGTTGCTAAAGCAAGAACAGTCCGAATTGTTTTAATTCTTACAACAGGAGCAAAAGTCTCCGTGAAGTCTACTCCAGGCTGTTGAGCGTACCCTTTTGCAACAAGTTGTGCGTGTGTTTCAATAGAAAGCTATGTTGAAAGAGAGTGTTAGCCGTAAAAGTTAGTCAATTTTTTGGGGTACCAGATGAGTTGGTCTACCAGATAAGTCTGATCAGAGGAGGTCTATCAGAGAAGTCTGGCAGATGAGGTCTACCAGGTGAGGTCCATCAGATGAGGTCTGGCAGAGGAGGTCTACCAGAGGAGTCTGGACCAGACTAGTCTGATGTGAGTGACCAGAGCCAGAGGAGGTCAAGTCATCTGATCTGGAGTCCGTTATACACAAAGCACACCAAATTGAAGCTAACACAATGTCGGTTCTAACTGAATCAACTAAGGTGGTTGTTGAAGTCATTAGCCAGCTGGATAACTGCCTTACATCTGAGTTTGTTACTACCGAATCAATTCTAGGGTTCATCTCAATCTCTATAACTATATATAAAGGGGCTTTCTCAGCTGAGTAAGAGGTGTGAGACTAATATTGAGCGTATACACACAGAGAGTTTGTGAGATTAAGAGTATTGTAACTCTTCCATTCTTTCTTAGTGAAATTCTATCCTCTCCGATCCCGTGGACGTAGGAGTATTCATCTCCGAACCACGTAATTCTGGTGTTCTTGTTGATTTCGATTTCGTTCTTATTCTGTTGTCATATTCCGATTCCTTGATTACAAGTTTTCTTGTGAATCTAAAACCGATTAACAAGTGGCGCCGTCTGTGGGAAGCAATCATGGCTACAACTAAGTTCGATATTGAGAAGTGCATGGGGAAGAACGATTTCAGCTTATGGAAGATTAAGATGAAGGCTCTCCTGGTACACAATGGTTTGTACGAAGCCTTGTTACCACCGGATCAGGTGGCTTCTGGAACTAATCCGGCGAGGGTGGAGGAGAACAAGAGGAAAGCACACAGTGTGCTTATCTTGTGTCTTGGGGATAAACCATTGAGGAAAGTATCGAAGGAGAAAACCGCTCTTGAAGTCTGGAATAAGCTGGAGCAGTTATACCAGACCAAATCTGTCACGAACAAGTTATACATGAAACAGAAGCTTCAAGTCTTCAAGATGAGTGAAGACAAGAATCTTGGTGATCAGTTGGACGAGTTCAACAGATTGGTGGATGATCTGGAGAGTTTAGATGTTACAATTGATGATGAGGATAAGTCGTTAATGCTATTGAATTCTCTACCTAAGTCTCTGGAGAATTTCAAAGATGCCTTGCTATTTGGGAGACAAGATCAGGTGATGTTTGATGATATTCAAACTGCCCTGAAAACCAAATTTCTACAGATCCAGACTGAAGGGAAGAAGCCTGCTGAAGGATTAAATGTTCAATCCAAGAAGAAGAAGGGGTTTCAGTCCAAGAAGAAGGATGGTGGAAAAGAGAATAAGAGTGGGAAGAAATCTGATTTTGTTGAGAAGAGAAAGTGTTTCACTTGCCACAAGGAAGGTTATCTGAGAAAGAATTGCCCTGAAAGAAGGAAGAAAGACAATCAAAATGATCAAGATGGAAATGCAGCTGTGGTGGAGGTTGAAGGATATGATAGTGCAGAAGTCTTGATAGTTAGTCATGAGAGACTAAGTCAAGAGTGGGTCCTAGACTCTGGGTGTACTTTTCATATGCGTCCACATGAAGACCGGTTCCTGAATCTTGAGAAGATTGATGGATGTCTTGTTCTTTTTGGTAATGATGAGAGCTGTAGAGTGCAAGGATCTGATTCTATCAAGATCAAGATGTTTGATGGAGTTGATAGGATCTTATCTGATGTCAGGTTTGTTCCTGAATTGAAGAGAAATCTTGTATCTCTTGGAACTTTGAATTCCAAAGGTTTTGAGTTTAAGACAGACAATGGAGTTCTGTCTATAACCAAGTCTGGAAGGAATGTTATGAAGGGTATGATCAAGAATGATTTGTATACTTTGATAGGCAGAACTGTAACAGGATCAGCTGATGTTGCTATGGAGTCTTCTGATGTCAACCTGTGGCACAAGAGATTGGCACATGTTGGTGAGAAGGGTCTGGTGGAGTTATCTAAGAAGGGAGTAATTCCTGGAAAGAGGATATGTAAGCCGGAGTTCTGTGAGAGGTGTGTTATGGGGAAATCAAAGAAGCAAGCATACCAGAAAGGGAAGCATACCACCAAGGAGGTTATGGATTACATACATTCTGATGTATGGGGACCAACAAGGGTATCCACTCATGGTGGAGGCAGGTATTTCCTTACCCTTATTGATGATTATTCTAGAAAGGTTTGAGTTTATATTCTCAAACAGAAGAGTGATGCCTTCTCTAAGTTCAAAGAATGGTTGATTGAACTTGAGAATAAGAGGGTTAGAACTATCAAACACTTAAGGACTGATAGTGGGCTTGAATTTCTATCAGAAGAGTTTCAACAATTTTGTAGGGAGAAGGATATTACTAGGCATAAAACTGTTCCTTCAAACCCCCAGCAGAATGGTCTAGCTGAGAGAATGAATAGAACTATTCTGGAAAGGGTTAGGTGTATGTTATCTGATGCTCATCTACCTAAGAGTTTTTGGGGTGAAGCTGTTAACACAGCTGTGTATCTCATTAATAAAGTGCCATCATCTGCTATTAATTTTAAAACCCCAGATGAGATCTGGTATGGAAAGATATCAGATTACTCAAAGTTGAAAGTTTTTGGATGTTTAGCTTATGTTCATGTGAAGCAAGACAAATTGAACCTAGAGCTTTAAAGTGTATTTTCATTGGGTATCCAAAAGGTGTTAAAGGGTATAAGTTGTGGTGTCTAGAGCTTGGGAACCAGAAGTGTATTTCCAGCAGAGATGTAGTGTTTAATGAATCACAGATGGGATACAAGTCTGGTGGAGGTGATGGAGAACCATTAGCTGAAGAGATGGATGGTGTTATTTCTGAGCCAATTACTCAAGTTGAGGTGGAACCTGATCAAGATAAACAGGGTAGCTTATCTGGTTCTGAACCAGAGCAGGAGACAGGAGGGAATGAGTCATCTGATGAGGAAAATGCACCAGCAGAAGAGGAGGAAGGAGTGCCAGAGGCAGATTTGAGAAATTATAGCCTGACAAGAGACAAAACAAGAAGACAAATACATCCTCCTGCAAGATTTGGTCGTGTTGATCTGGTCTCTTATGCACTTGTTACAGCAGAATCCATAGAGTACCAAGAACCTAAAAGCTACAAGGAAGCCCTTGAGTGTGATGATAGGGAGTCATGGATTACAGCCATGACAGAAGAGATAGAATCTCTTAAGAAGAATCATACTTGGATTCTTGTTGATAAGCCAGCTAAGCAGAAGCTAATCAGTTGCAAATGGTTGTTTAAAAGGAAGCTTGAATCTGGTGCTAAGGATCACATGAGATTTAAAGCCAGGTTAGTAGCCAAATGATTTACTCAAAGAGAAGGAATTGATTACAATGAGGTATTTTCACCTGTGGTTAAGCATTGTTCAATCAGATTACTTCTGAGCAGAGTAGTCCAAGATGATCTGGAGCTACAACAGCTTGATGTAAAGACAACTTTTCTGCATGGGGATCTTATTGAGAATTTATACATGCACCAGCCAGAAGGGTTTGTTGAACCAGTAGGAGAAAGAAAGGTGTGTCTACTCAAGAAATCATTGTATGGCCTCAAGCAAAGTCCAAGACAATGGCACAAGAAGTTCAATGAAGTTATGCTATCCATTGGGTTTGTAAGAAGCAAGTATGATACTTGTGTATATCTGGAAAGACAAGGAAGTGATGTGATAGCCTATCTTCTGATCTATGTAGATGACATGCTTATTTCTAGCAAGAGTCTTTTGAAGATTCAGAGTATCAAAAGGAAGCTAAGTGCCAGATTTGATATGAAGGACTTGGAAAATGCTAAAAGAATTCTTGGAATGGATATTCTTAGTGACAGAGCAGCTGGAAGACTATTCTTATCCCAGAAGAGTTACATTGAGAAGGTCCTGAAGAGGTTCAACATACATGAGAGTAGGTCTGTGTCAACACCTCTGGGACAACAGTTCAAATTATCTAAGGAGATGGAACCAAAGTCTGAAGAAGAAAAGAAGGCTATGATGAAAGTACCTTATGCAAACGGAGTTGGAAGCTTGATGTATGCTCTGGTATGCAGCAGACCAGACTTAGCTTATTCATTGAGTATGGTAAGCAGATACATGTCTAATCCTGGAAGGTTACATTGGGAAGCTTTGAAATGGATATTCAGATATCTCAATGGGTCATCTGATCTTGGTTTGATGTTTGAAAGGATGACTGACAAGAAGAGTCCACTAGAAGGATTTGTAGATTCTGATTTTGCTGCTAATCTGGATACCAGAAGGTCCTTAACAGGGTAATCTTTACTCTTTACAATACTTCTGTAAGCTGGAGATCTATTCTGCAGAGTGGAGTTGCATTATCTACTACAGAAACAGAGTTTATTGCAGTGTCTGAGGCTGTTAAGGAGGCTTTGTGGTTGAAAGACATTATCAAGGATTTTGGCATAAATCAAAGAGTTGTGGTCATTCATTGTGATAATCAGAGTGATGTTCATCTGGTTAAACATCAAGTGTTCCATGAGAAATCAAAGAACATTGATGTAAGGTTGCATTTTGTAAGGGAAATCATTGATAAAGGAGTGGTTCTGATCCAGAAGATATCTACAGAGGACAATGCTGCAGATATGTGTACAAAGTCTTTGCCAGGTACGAAATTCAAATTCTGTATTGAATTGATAAAGATGAGTGTATGGGATGTTCCTTGACCCAAGGCTGGAGTGTGGAGGAGAGGAAGAGAGGATGGATATTTCTCATCTGAGGTGGAGAATTATGAAGAGTCATATGTGAAGTATGTAATCTGTTGTGCGTGTGTTTCAATAGAAAGCTATGTTGAGAGAGAGTGTTAGTCGTAAAAGTTAGTCAATTTTTTTGGGGTATCAGAGGAGTTGGTCTACCAGATGAGTCTGATCAGAGGAGGTCTACCAGAGAAGTCTGGCAGATGAGGTCTACCAGGTGAGGTCCATCAGATGAGGTCTGGCAGAGGAGGTCTACCAGAGGAGTCTGGACTAGACTAGTCTGATGTGAGTGACCAGAGCCAGAGGAGGTCAAGTCATCTGATCTGGAGTCCGTTATACACAAAGCACACCAAATTGAAGCTAGCGCGATGGCGGTTCTAACTGAATCAACTAAGGCGGTTGTTGAAGTCGTTAGCCAGCTGGATAACTGCCTTACATCTGAGTTTGTTACAACTGAATCAGTTCTAAGGTTCATCTCAATCTCTGTAACTATATATAAATGGGCTTTCTCAGCTGAGTAAGAGGTGTGAGACTAATATTGAGCGTATACATACAGAGAGTTTGTGAGATTGAGAGTATTGTAACTCTTCCATTCTTTCTTAGTGAAATTCTATCCTCTCTGATCCCGTGGACGTAGGAGTATTCATCTCCAAACCACGTAATTCTGGTGTTCTTGTTGATTTCGATTTCGTTCTTATTCTGTTGTCATATTCCGATTCCCTAATTACAAGTTTTCTTGTGAATCCAAAACCGATTAACACAAACGATGCGGTTTGCTTGTTTTGAGAAATGGTTGCAATGTCTCCCCAACCTTCTATTCGGGTATACAACAAACTATTGAGTGTTGTTGTCAAGATGGAAGATTACTCTGTTGCTCTTTCCATGTTCGACGAAATGCGCCAATCAAGTTTTCCTGTACATGAGTATACTATGAGCATCACTATCAATTGCTGCTGCCTTCTGAATCGGGTGGATTTTGGGTTTGCGGTCATGGGAATCTTCTTGAAGCAGGGATACAAACCAGATGTCGCAACTTTCACCACTCTCTTGAAGGGGCTGTTTTTGGCTGGTAGAGTCACTGAGGTACAAGCTTTGTTCAATAAGGTTTTGAATTTCAATCTATGTGAGCCAAATGATGTTATGATCTTAACTCTGATAGATGGTCTATGTAAATTGGGACAAACTCTTGCTACACGTAATCTGCTTCGGGCATTTGAAAGCACCAATTACAAACCCAATGTTAAAGCTTATAGTGCTATAATTGATGGACTGTTGACTTGGTCGGAGTTTTTTTCGAAAAATATTTTCCTACTCCCCCGCAAGAGTACGGGATCGTCGTAATAGTGAAAGTAGACTTGGACCAAGTAATTATCGAACCCAAAGGATTTAGGAATGCAGTGGAGCCCCAAAGTTGTGTGTTGGCATGGTACTATAGTGACGAGAAAGTTGGCATTCGAAAATTAAATTAAGCGAAAATTAAATCTAGAAAACAAGTAAACAATTAAACTAACTTTCAATTAAGAAAGTGCAAGAGAGAGAAATGCTTCGAGTGTCTTCACAATGTAATCCATTAGTGTGTGTGACAAATTCACAACCTATCATTGCCTTTTTCTAGATGTTTGCTAAGAGCGATCACGAAAGTGTGTAGACCAATCCCTTTTGAGGCCTAGGTGAACAACGTGGACTAACTAGCAACTCCTAATTATGCCCCATAAGCTCCTAAGATCGTGAATATCTAAAAACACGCGATGCATCTCTAGAATTCCCCCTTCACTAAGTACCCTAATATTCAAATTAAGATACCTAATGTCTAATGATGGGGGATCTAGCAACCGACCCCCTCTCGGGTAAACCGATTACTATTTAACTCAATTTTTATTAGTCAAAGCTTTCACCTAAATATCAATCATGCATATCTAATTCTCGTTGCAATACACAAAATTAAATACATAAGCTAATCAAATCAACTAATTAATTGAGACATACAAAGCCCATCAATAGAAACATTCACATCAAGAAATAAGCATAATCAAAGCTATAAATCCATCAACACACTAATTTCATACATTGATTCAACACTCAAAGCAAACAAAATTAGCTCATGGTTCTAGAAGAGACACTCATGACTAATAAGCTAAAATAACAACTAAAAATGAAATTAACCATTAAAACTTGAAATAAAAGAAATATATCACCTCAAATGATCTTCAAAGCATAAATCCTTACAAGAAATTGAAATTACCCACTAATTCTAATCTAAGATAACATTAAAATTATCTAATGTGTGAAGGAGTGTGTGTGGGGAGAGGGACTCTCCACAATAGAATGCCCTAGAAAATATATGTAACCCTCTTTTCTAAAATCTGATAAAAGGGTATATATAGTGTGAAATGAGGGTTTGAGACGAATTTGCACTTTAATCCCTTGAAAAATGGTGAATTTTCAGATTTTTACCCAAAATCACCTGAGTTGACCCGGTCAACTCGGTCAACTCGACCGAGTTGACCAACTCGAGCGGACCTCCCGGTCGTGCACGGCCAAACTCCTCTCAACATTCTGTAAAAACCGACATCGGCTCAGGAGTTGATTAACTCGACCGAGTTGATGGCTGGAAATGCGCTTTTGTTAAATGCACTAAAATGCTGAACCTTTTTAACAACTTTTCAAGTGGGACCCAGGACTCTTATCATCTCTTCCTCTTTAATTTTCGGCAACAGCTTCACGTGAGGCTTCCATTCTTTCCGGCGCGAATTGTGAATTTTCTTGGTGGTGGCTCTCGGTAATTTCCAGATTTTCCGGCGTGCATTTCTCTGTAACAGCAGCAGCTTTCCAGCGAGCTGTGCAGCGGTGCGGCTTCACTTTTCTGGTGCTGCAATTGAGCTTCAATTCCGGCTTCAAGAGTTTCCAGCGAGGCGTGAGAAATTTCCGTGGACGTGGGTAAACTTGAAAACCCAGCTTTCTTCATTTATCTCTCTTCGAACTTGGCTGGAGGACGTGGTTTCCATAATTAAAAGGCAACTTTGACCTTTCCACATATAGCCGTGGGCCCCGCTTGGCTTTTTCTTTTTCCTTTCTTCCTTTCCTCACGTGATTGCCTCAAATAATTCCAAGAGCCACTTAAATTTAGCTTTCATCTCTTGTTTTTGGATTGGGCCGCAAATGGGCCTATGCATTGTTTCAATTTGGGCCTAGAACTTTTAGTTCTCAAATAGGGCCGCACACTTTGATTTGGGCCACAAAAAATAAGCTTCAAGAAAATATTGTGAGCTCATTTCGATTCTCCACTCAGTTTCTTGCTCTTTGACTTCACAATTTTTTCGAGGTGTATTTTACTTCTAAAAAGCCTTGATTTTCTGCAAAATAAGCATAAACCACATTTCTCGATAATTAAGCACAAATGGTCACACTAATGTAAATAATTGCAAGAAATTCAATTAAATTTAGCAAAAATAGTACACGAATTTCTAGCAAAAATCACACTAATCAACTGTGCAAGGATGGAATGGTCGATGATGCTATGCACCTCCTACCTGAAATGTTAGGCAAGGGCATTCGGCCGAATGTCATCACATATAACACTATCGTTCATGGCTTGTGCAGTTTTTTCCGGTGGAATGAGGTAAAATATCTATTGCTAGTTGAGATTGTAGATCACAGAGTACATGGATTTTTTCGTATAGGGAGATTTGAAGATGGTTGGAAGCTTTATAAGGATATGGAATCTCGGCATATACATCCCAGTTTACATACTTATAATATCCTTTTGGATGGTTTATGCCGAAATCAGGAAATTGGTGAAGCATTTTCGTTCTTGAGGACAATGGAAGATAAAGGTGTTAATCCTAATATAATTACATATGGTATTCTCATAAACGGTTTGTGCAAGGTCGGAAAACTTAACTATGCAAGAGATGTTTACAACCAACTTCCTTCCAAGGGCCTGCAACCTGATGTTCATATATATACCACCCTCATCGGCTCACTTTACAAAGAAGGGCTTGATGAGGAGGCAAAATGTTTGCTTAATGACATGGAAAATATTGGTCTTGCTCCTGATAATGTGATGTACAATATTATTGTTTGGATCCTACTGAAGAGAAATGAGGTGAACAAGGCGATTCCATTCTTTGAGGAAATGTACAATCGGGGACTTGTAGTCCATACAACTAACTCATCTATGCTGCAGGAAATAGTCGTCAAAGGAACAAGTACAGATATGAACTTGGTAGAAGTGATTAACAAAGTTTTGCCACAACTCTAAACTACTAAATTAGTTGCTGGAATGATGATATTTTCCATCATCAGCTGCACATGGGTTCTCTTGAATTATGTTTTGGTATTTTAGATTTTGAATGTGCTAGAACCAGCTGCAAGAATAATGAGCTCTAGAATTACGTTTCTATTATTTACTTTGTTGATTTTGATATTTGCAAAGTATGAATGTATGAGCAACTTCTGCTTACGGGTAACAGTGATTAAAACTTGAAGATGGTGCATACTATATATGAATTATTTGATATATTTTAGATTTTGGTATGTACTTAGAATAAGTTGATGAGTTTTTGAATTATGTTTGCAAAGTTTATATCTGCACCTTAAGCTCTAGTTTGATTTTTAGAACATTGATGATTATACTAGTGAGGGAGCACCTTTGAGGTGTATTTGTGTTGTTTTTAGTATTGTTGAAATAGGTGTAGTCATATTGCTTTATGTGGTCATGTAGAAGATAAATTATTCTTCAACATTGAATCCGAATAATGTGAAGTGTTTTGGTAGTGAGCTTCAAGTATGTAATTTTGGAGTTAATTATATGGCAATGAATCATTGTTGACTTACCTAAAGCATTATCAATATGAAATTGTGAAAACGTATGCTTATGGAAATGGTTAAGAAAATTGCGTCTTAGTATATTATGCAAGTCCTTGTATTTTTGGCATCTAAATGGAGTTGTTGGATATTTTGTGTTTTGAAATTGTAAATGTTGTATTTGGTATTATTATAAAACCTGTCTTTGGGATTTTAGCTAACTTTAATTGATGGAATTCTTATCTCTATACAACTTCATAAAAGTTGCGTTGAGGTTCGGTTCACGAGGTTCAAAATTATGACGTACGATTGTTTGAGGCTTGGTTTATATTTAATCAATTGATTGGTTGATCGCTTGGATGGTGTTTAATCTTCTACACATTAATTTCCATTATTGAATATAAATCAGAAGATTTGTTCATCCCTTTTTGATTCATGTAAGAAGTTTGTTTTATCTGGATTCTGTGTGATCATCCTTCTGGCCATGTTGTGGGATCTCATCAAACATGGGTATCATCCTTTATAAGTCATCTTGCGTGAACATCTCTAGTAAATGATGTCTGGGGTAAACATGATTAGCATACTTTATCCATTTTCATCATGCATTTGGTTTTACTGTCAATTCGTTGGATTGCTAAACTTGATCGATCTCAGGTTGATGACATTTCTCAAGTTAATGCATTGCTTCTTCATTTACTTTAAATTAGGTAGTACAATGGATGAGGACCTACACCGCCCATGCTGATTCACTCTACTATGAAGATCAAGTTATATTCTCCCATATTGTTATAACATATTGCATCCATTTGATTGTCTTTGGGTGGTTGCAACTTTATTTTGCATTTATAGTTACTACTCCCTCCGTCTCACCTTTACCATCACATATGAAAGTTGTACATTTTATAAGAAAGAATGGAGGATGTGAGTGTGGAATTGAATAAAATAATGACAACTCTATGCTTTATTACCTTTTCCGAAGTGTGAAATCAATTGTGGAATGTTCAAATAAGACAAGTATAAAAATAATTGGAACAAGATCAAATTTTTATAGGTTACTGATGTTATCACAGTGTAACATGTTCCAATTCCAAGTTCTAGCACAAGGTTTGTATCTCTGATGGAATACGTTTCCAATACCAGTTCTCTACTAAAGTTTAATTTATAATGTAAGTTAAAAGAAATATTTATAGAGAGATATATAGAAAATATGGAGCAAATTTTTTGATATGGAAAAACAAAATAGAGATGGAGAGAGTTAGTATGTTAATTAGGCATAATCTTATATACACCAGGTACATCATTTAACTTAAATGTTTTTTTTTTTTTAAAGTTACTTCTATTATTATTGAAGATATGGAAAAATAATATAGAGATGGAGAGAGTAAATATGTTGATTAGGTATAGTGTATGCACCAAGTACATCGCGCGTAACTCAAATGTATTTTTTAAACAATATTAATTGGTTTTTTTTTTTTACTTAATTTAGCTTTCATTCTTGATATCTGGAAAATAATAACGATATATAACAATTAACAACAATTTCTTGAACATATGTTGGAACAAGAAATACATTCAGCACATTCTAATATATCATTAACATTGTTCAATTTTAACAGTCATTTAAATATTATTTTATACTATTCAAAAATAATATAAATGAATTAATTTTATAACTTTCTATAAGTTCGGACATTTAGACGAGTCAAAATTCTTTTATGGCATCATCATTTTGTACTACAAGAAAAATAACATAAATTAATTAATTCTACAACTTTATGTAGGTTTGGACTTTTAGACGGGTTGAAATTCTTTCATGGATTAGAGTCTCTCTTCAAAGAGAAAAGTTGGGAAAATCAGTTGGGGAGTTTTAGGGAAGAGAGACCAGATGCAATAATTTATAGAATAAGTGTTTTTTTTTTAAAAGCTAAGCTTACTATTACTTATAAAAATTATTCTTGTTATTACTGAAAAATTATCTCTTATTAAATGCATTTTTCAGTAATAACAATTTTCAATAATAATAGGAGTAACTTTTCAAAAATACATTTGATTTACATAATGCACTTGGTGCATACAATACTATGCCTATTAACATATTTACTCTCTCCATCTTTATTTTATTTTTGGACAAATTGCAAGAAAATGACTTTTCATTGCCACTTATTGCAATTCGAGGAACATACTTTTTACTTTTGCAGGGCATGTACCAAACTATTAAATTATTGCAAAAAAAGGACTTCGGGCAATTGTAAGGACAAATATGGGGAGACAAAATATTTTTTTGGTCCCATAACTTATCCAGTGTCCCGTTGTCATCCCGAAATTATTTACAAATCCAATTATATTCTGTAACTTATTTGATAGTGCTGATAAAAAGGCATTGTTTTGAATCACATAAAAGTCAGATGTCGTCCGAATTTTGATGAATTTGCTTAGATGACACCTATGTACTATTTTGAATTAATTTTTTTCACTTATTTTGAATTAGAAAATTCACGTCATTTTTTTTCATTTTTTCTTCACCAAATTATAAAAAATACCCAAAATTTAACATACAAACTCTTTTTTACCAAACAATTTATAAAAATTCTTTTTTACCCATTTCACTAGATGAAATGTCTCATATACCCTTTAATTTTTAATCCTGCTCTTTTATTCCTTTCTCTCTTCACACTCCTATTCCTTTCCCTATTCCTACTCCTATTCCTTTCCATATATCTTATTTCTATAAATAATATTATATTAATTCCAAAAATAAAAAAATTTAGAAATATAATATTATATTAATTCCAAAAAGAAATAAATTTAGAAATATAATATTATATAATTTTACCATTGATAATGAAAGTAATTTTTTTTCAATATATATGTTTCGCAATAAATATTAGTTATTAATATTTTTATGAAATATAATTTTATTTTTATTATAGTAAAATAAAATATTTTTCGTGTTATTATAAACACCGATAAAAAATACTTTATATTATTAATATTAATTAAGAAATTGATATTATCCATTTTTTAATTTTTATTGAATTTCAAGAATTATTCTTGAAATATAGGAGACCTGACGAAAATTTACTAAAACTACATTCTCAAACATAATTTCGTAACGGAGCCGGGTCCAAATTACTTTTTAAGTAATTTAACACTAGAAAAGACGAAAAAAAATTAATTTAAGTGATATTCAAATATTTAATTTCTAATAAGTTTCAAAAAATACTATTGAAAGGTCGGAGCAAAGTTGGAGACAGGATACAGATTTGCTAAATTGGAATTTTCATTCAAATATTTGCGACGGAGCTGTGTCGGAATCGATTTTAGGTCGTTTTACCCTAAGAACGACTAAAATGTGACATGAATTTGAGTTAAATCTATTTTTTAAATTTTAATCGAGATTTAACAAGTACTCTAGAAGAGTCGGAGCATGGTAGGAGATAATACAGAGATTTGCTAAAATAATATTTTCAATCATAATTTTGTGACGGAGCCGTGTCTGATTTTTTTTATCGTTTTACTTTATGAACGACGAAAAAGATACATGGATTGAGTGGCATGAACTATTTAAATTTATATAGCTTTGAAAGTACTATTGAAAGGTCGGAGCATGGTTGGAGACAGGACGGAGATTTGCTTAAATGGAATTTTCATTCAAAATTTTGCGACGGAGCTGTGCCAGAATCGATTTTTAGGACGTTTTACCCTAGAAATGACTAAACAAATTCATGAATTTGAGTGGCATCTATTTTTTAAATTTTAATCAAGGTTTAACAAGTAATCTTCAAGAGTTCGAGCATGGTTGGAGACATGATGGAGATTTACTAAAATAATATTTTCAATCAAAATTTTGTGACGGAGTTGTTGCTGAATTGCTTTTTAGGTCGTTTTACCTTAAGAACGATGAAAATTGTACATAAATTGAGTGACGTCCATTTCTCAAACTCTTGTTGAGCTTTAACCAGTACTGGTGAAATGTCGGAGTACAGTTGGAGACAGGACGGAGATTTGCTAAAATTGAATTTTTATTCAAATTTTTGCGACAGAGATGTGTCAGAATCATTTTTAGGTTGTTTTATCCCAGGAACGACTAAACAAATACATGAATTTGAGTGACATCTATTTTTTAAATTTTAATTGAATTTTAACATTTAATCTAGAAGAGTCGGAGTATGGTTGGAGATAATACGGAGATTTGCTAAACCGACATTTTTAATTATAACTTTATAACGGAACTATAGCGGAATTACTTTTTAGGTCATTTTACCTTAAGAACGACGAAAATTATAAATGAATTGAATGACGTCCATTTTTCAAACTTATACTATTGAAATGTGGGAGCACATTCGGAGACAGGATGAAGATTTGTTAAAATGGAATTTTCATTCAAATTTTTGCGATGGAGCTTTGTCAAAATTGTCTGTTAGGTCGTTTTACCCTAGGAACGACTAAACAAATACATGAATTTGAGTGGTATCTATTTTTTAAATTTTAATCGAGTTTTAAAAAGTAATCTAGAAGAGTCGAAGCATGGTTGGAGACCAGATGAAGATTTTCTAAAACGATATTTTTTATCATAGTTTTGTGACGGAGTTGTTGAGGAATCACTTCTTAGGTCGTTTTACCTTAAGAACGATGAGAATTATAAAAAAATATTCAGACCCGAATAACACTAAATTTTGATTGAAAATAAAATTTTAGCAAATCTCCGTTCGGTGTCCTGCCATTCTCCGATCTTTCTAAAGTACTTATAAAAATAGATGTCATTAAAATTCATGTAATTATTCACTCGTTCCCCACGTTAAAAGATCTAAAAAGTGATTTCGACATAGCTCCATCGCAAAATTTTGATTGAAAATGTCATTTTAGCAATAAACGGTCTTAACTCCAACTATGCTCCGACCTTTCAAGAGTACTTATCAATACTTATTTTTTTAAAATGGACGCCACTCAATTAATGTATATTTGTCGTCGTTCCTAGAGTAAAATAATCTAAAAAAATTATTTCGACAAAGCTCCGTCACAAAATTTTGATCGACAGTGTCATTCTAAAAGTCTCCGACCGTGCTCCGACATTTAATTAATACTTGTCAAAACTCAATAAAAGTTTAAAAAATGGACGACATTCAATTCATGTATAATATTCACCGTTCTTAAGGTAAACGACCTAAAAAGCAATTTCGCTACAGCTCCGTCACAAAATTATGATGAAAATGTCATTTTAGCAACTCTCCCACCTATCTCCAACCATGCTCTACCTCTTCTATATTACTTGTTAAAACTCGATTAAAACTAAAAAAATGTCACTCAAATTCATTTATTTTTTAGTCGTTCCTAGGCTAAAAAGACCTAAAAATCGATCAGACATAGCTCCGTCGCACATATTTGAATGAAAATCTCATTTTAACAAATCTTCATCCTGTCTCCGACTGTGCTCCAATATTTACTTGTCAAAGCCCTATAAAAGTTTGAAAAATGGACATCAATCAATTCATGTATAATTTTCTTTATTCCCAAGGTAAAACGGACTAAAAAGTGATTCCGCTACAGCTCCGTCACAAAAGTATAATTAAAATATCATTTTAGCAAGTCTTCATCCTGTCTCCAACCATGCTCCGACTATTCTAGATTACTTGTTAAAACTCGATTAAAAAAATAGATTTCACTCAAATTCATGCATTTGTTTAGTCATTCCTATGGTAAAAGGACCTAATGATCAACTCTGACATAGCTCCGTCGCAAAAATTTGAATAAAGATTCCATTTTAGCAAATGTCCATCCTATCTCGTACCGTGCTCCGACATTTCAATAGTACTTGTTAAAGCTCAATAAAAGTTTGAAAAATGGACGTCATTCAATTTCGTCGTTCTTAAGGTAAAACGACCTAAAAAGCGATTCCGCAACAGCCCCGTCACAAAATTATGATTAAAAATATTATTTTAGAAAATCTCCATCATGTCTTCGACCATGCTCCGACTCTTTTAGATTACTTGTTAAAACTCGATTAAAATTTAAAAAATTGATGTCGCTCAAATTCATGTATTTGTTTAGTCGTTACTAGGGTAAAATGACCTAAAAATCGATTCTAAGATAGCTCCGTCGCAAAAATTGAATGAAAAATCCATTTTAGCATATCTCAGTCCTATCTCCGACCATGCTCCGATATTTCAATAATATTTGTCAAAAATCAATAAAAGTTTAAAAATGAACGTCACTCAATTCATTTATATTTTCGTCATACTTAAGGTAAAACGATCTAAAAAGTGATTCCGCTACAGCTTCGTCACAAAATTATGATTAAAATATCGGCTTAGCAAATCTTCGTATTATCTCCAACCATACTCCGACACTTCTAGATTACTTGTTAAAACTCGATTAAAATTCTAAAAATAGATATCACTCAAATTCATGTATTTGTTTAGTCGTTCCTAGGATAAAACAACCTAAAAATGATTCTGACACAACTTCGTCGCAAAATTTTGAATGAAAATTTCATTTTAGAAAATCTTTGTCATATCTCCGACCGTGCTCCGACATTTCAATAGTACTGGTTAAAGCTCAATAAGAGTTTGAAAAATGGACGTCACTCAATTCATGTATAATTTTCGTCGTTCTTTAGGTAAAACGACCTAAAAGCGATTCCACAGCAGCTCCGTCACAAAAATATGATTAAATATATTATTTTAGTAAATCTCCATCATGTCAACCATGCTCCAACCATGCTCCAACTCTTGTAGATTACTTGTTAAACCTTGATTAAAATTTAAAAAATAGATGTCACTCAAATTCATGAATTTGTTTAGTCATTTCTAGGGTAAAACGTCCTAAAAATCAATTTTGGCACAGCTCCGCCGCAAAATTTTGAATGAAAATTTCATTTTAGCAAATCTCCGTCCTGTCTCCAACCATACTCCGACCTTTCAATAGTACTTTCAAAGCTATATAAAATTTAAATAGTTCATGCCACTCAATCCATGTATCTTTTTCGTCGTTCATAAGGTAAAACGATAAAAAAACAAATCTGACACAGCTCCGTCAAAAAATTATGATTGAAAATATAATTTTAACAAATCTCCGTATTATCTCCTACCATGCTCCGACTCTTCTAGAGTACTTGTTAAAACTCGATTAAAATTTAAAAAATAGATTTAACTCAAATTCATGTATCAATTTAGTCGTTCCTAGTGTAAAACGACCTAAAAATCAATTCCGACACGGCTACGTCGCAAATTTTGAATGAAAATTCTATTTTAGCAAATATCTGTCCTGTCTCTAACCTTGCTCCAACCTTTCAATAGTATTTATTGAAACTTATTAGAAATTAAATATTTGAATATCACTTAAATTAATATTTTTTTTCGTCTTTTTAGTGTAAAACGACTTAAAAAGTGGTTTCGACCCGACTCCGTCACGAAATTATGTTTGAGAATGTCGTTTTAGTAAATCTCCGGCAGGTCTCCGATATTTCAAGAATACTTGTTGAAATTCAATAAAAATTAAAAAATGGACAATGTCAATTTATTAATTAATATTAATAATATAAAGTGTTTTTGGTCGGTGTTTATAATAACACGAAAAATATTTTATTTTATTATAATAAAAATAATATTATATTTCATAAAAATATTACTCCCTCCGTCCAATATTAGTAGGCCTACTTTTTGGGAAGTTATTTTTTGTCATAAATTGGATGGTATTATGAGGTGTTGTGAGATTCATTTATCAATAAAATTATTGTTTATGAAAAATATGATACTTATATTTTCCATAAACAATAACTTTATTGATAAATAAACCTCACAATACCTCATAATACCCTCCAACTTATGACAAAACACAACTATCCAAAAAGTAGGCCTACTAATATTGGACAGAGGGAGTAATAACTAATATTTATTGCGAAACATATATATTGAAAAAAAATTATTTTCATTATCAATGGTAAAATTATATAATATTATATTTCTAAATTTATTTCTTTTTGGAATTAATATAATATTATATTTCTAAATGTTTTTATTTTTGGAATTAATATAATATTATTTATAGGAATAAGATATATGGAAATGAATAGGAGTAGGAGTAGGAATAGGAGTAGGAATAGAGAAATGAATAGGTAAGTAGAAATATGAATTAAAGGGTATATGAGACATTTCATCTAGTAAAATGGGTAAAAAAGAGTTTTTATAAATTATTTGGTAAAAAAGAGTTTGTATGTTAAATTAAGGGTAAAAAAGATTTTGTCCCTTTTTTCTTTTAGTTAACCCACCCCCACCGCCATCATCATCCCACTTTGGTGTTTTTCCCCAAAACTCTCAGACCCCATTCACCTTTGCATTCTTTTTATTATTTCAAGAATTTTTATTTGATTTCAGAATATAAATATTATTAACTAAATTACTAAAAAAATGATTTTAAATTTAATTTCTATTTTTAAAATTAGAATTTAATGGGAGCAAGTTAACATGTTACTAGAGGAGATGATAGATCGCAAAATATATGCGGGCGTGTCTACATTTAATGGTATCATTGATGCCCTTTGCAAGAAAGGGTTGTTCCGTGAAGCTGAAGATGTATTGCTCATGATGATGCAGCAAACTCTGTTTCCAAATGTAGTCTCCTACAACATGTTGATGCATGGATATTGTTCACAGGGACGACCGGATGATGCTAAGAAAGTTTTCAATTTCATGTGCAGCAAGGATGCCACTCATGATATATACAACTATAACACTCTAATCAATGGATATTGCACCATGAAAAAGACTGACGATGCCATCAAGCTGTTTCTTGAGATGCAACATAAAGGGTTGAGGCCATATGTGGTTACATAAACTTCTCTATTACGGGGATTGTGTCGTGTTGGTAGATGCTCCAATGCACTAGAACTCTTTGATGAGTTGCAAGCTATCGGTTTAAAATTGGACTTCTATACGTACTGTAATTTGCTTCACAGATTGTGCCAGAATCAGCATGTTAAAAAAGCATTCACGTTGTTTGATGAATTGGAGGGCAAAGGAGAACATCTTCATATTAATTACTATAGTATTTTCATGGATGCATTATGCCGAGCTGGAAAACTCATTGCAACTCATGCTATGTTTAATGATCTACATTTGAGAGGGTTAGAACCTACTGTGGTGACATACAACCTAATAAATGGATGCTGTCGAAATGGTCTACTTGAGGAAGCTAGGAAAGTTTTTAATTCCATGGCAAGCAAGAATGTCGCTCCTAACGTCACAACTATACCAGTTTGATTAATGTATGTTGGACCATGAAGAAGATAGATGATGCAATCCATCTTTTTCACGAGATGCACCATAAAGGGTTGAGGCCAGATGTAGTTACATATGCATCTGTAATACAAGGGCTGTTTCGTATTGGTAGATGCTCCATTGCATAAGAGCTCTTTGATGAGTTGCAAGTTGTCGGTTTAAAACCGAACTATCATACACACTGTAATTTGCTTCACGGATTGTGCCATAATCAACATGTTAAACAGGTGTTCATGTTGTTTGATGAATTAGAGAGCAAAGGAGAACGTCTTCATATTGTTTACTATAATATCCTCATGGATGCATTATGTCGAGCTGGAAAACTCCGTGCCGCTGAAGCCATGTTTAATGATCTCCATTTGAGAGGATTGGAACCCAATGTGGTGACATACGACATCCTAATAAATGGATACTGCAAAAATGGGTCACTTCAGGAAGCTCGAAACCTTATTTTGGAGATGGAACAAGCAAGTTTAATGCCGAACACGATTATCTACGGTACTATGTTGAGAAGTTATCTAAGAAGGCAAAGTTATAATGAAGCAGTAAAGTTTGTGGAGGAAATGGATGCAAGAGGATTCTGTCCCGATGTATCAGTGTTGGGGATGTTGCTTGAGCTGCGAGAGAATGTAGAAGGTAGTAATGGCCAACTTAATTCATGTACTTTACCGGTCAAATGCTAATTTGGCACAATATTTTCCTTTTTCTATTTTATAAATATAAATATTCCACTTGTGGGTCTCTAATTAGCTGATATGTAACGCCCCGAACCCAATATATATTAATTATATCGGATTCGAAGTGTTATTGTGATCAAAAGTCCGAATTATAAAATTTTTGAAGGAAATATAACGGAAATGAGAGATGATGAGTTTTTATGCAGCGGAAGAAATGAATAGAATAATTTTAGTAAGTATCTCACACACATGTATATGTACATAAAGCATAGTATTATCAGTAATGTTTTATTTAAGTGGGGAACTCCGTGTCGTCTCTATTACTGTCCTTGCTCCACGAAATCATAATCTGCAAGGGTTGTAAAATGGGGCGTGAGAATTGAATTCTCACATATGGGTGATTTGCAACATCATGGGATTGGTAAATCCGAAATATATTAAGTTATACTCATTGATAAAGTGTTTATTTTATTTAGCCAGTTTCATATAAAATTTAAACGGCATTTAAACATATTTCGCATAATATAATTGAAATAGCACAAGTTGGTTCACATTAAGGCAAAGCCAAAGTCATAGCACATATTATCACGAACTGACAAACCATAAACGTACGATCATTCCACTTCCAACAAAGTTACTCTTTTCAACTCCAACCAATCAACAAAGTTATCCTGTTCAACTCCAACCAAAACTTACTTCATCCAACCACACAAACTCACATCATCCAACCATAACATCCCTCAAAATAAGCAAGTATCAATGGCCTTCTTCCCAGTGCGTCAAACGACAGCTGACCGGGGACCAGATCTACTTGATCAACAACCCTGATTCCGAGGGCGTCCCCGACAGCGGCCCCGGAGGTCGGATTTAAAACTCGATCCCGACTCCGTACATACTGACTCTCCACAAAACTGACTCAATAAACTTTGCAAAGAATAAATACTTGACTGACAACTGAACTGATTCATGCTCATAAAAGGTGTTTACTCATGCACTAATGATCGATTCACAAAACAACAGGCTAATGTATAACATATATAGTTATATCACATAATCCAAACAGTTATATAGATAGGTGTTACATTTATGTTGGATTAGGTATTTTTGATTTGATTTAATCGAGTTCAGGAAATACCGTCACGATGTTATTATTAGCAGATCAATCAACAGATCATCACCCACCTGTTAACTCCGGGTCCCGAGAGTGATATACAACCAGAATGTCGGATCCCTCGTGCGTATTTCGATTAGCACAGAATCCTAATACGAAACCATTTGATTAAAAGTTGACCTTTGAATTATTAGGAAAACTTGAGAGTTTGTGTTACGAGAATCGAGAAAGTTGTGGTCTTATAAACTAAAAAAGGACTTGCTTAAGGGTCACACCCTATTTTGGTAAATACACCACTTCTAAAAAGGTGAGTGTATTGAGGGAGTATATTTACTAGCACTTGTGGTATGACTATTTCGATTACTACAAAAACAATCTTTTGATAAGTACACCCCTTTTTAAGAGGAGGTGTATTAGGGGTGTATTTACTAATTTCTGTTGTGTCCTTAACAAAAGCCTTTTATAAAATTAAAAGTATAAGAATTTATATTTTATAAAAACCTCTTATTAAAACTTATTAATAACTTGATTTTTCTAAGAAAATTATATTATAAACTAAAATAGTTTATAAAAAGGGTAATCTTCTTTTCTAATATTAGTGATACTTCTAAAGTTGGTTTGTAATACTTCTAAAATAAAGGATTATATTAAAAGGCTTTATTTTGCGTTTCTAAAATTCTAACAGGGGTACGAGGAGAAGACGAGTTTCCCTTTGTTTACGAAATTTATCCAATAGTGTTTAACCAACAACTTCATCACCATTCAATAATACCCTCCAACTAAAACAACAATACTAAACAGCTAAACCAACTATACTAAACAACTAAAACAACTAACACTAAATAATCATATCCACTGCTTTGAACTAAAAACCAAGTCTTACATCAATAACCCCCAAAAACTAGTCCAAAGAATTAAAAGAGGAGTTTCAACAACAATAGTATTTCATCTATAGTTCTACTAGTTCAAACCAAAATAATAAATACTCTAATTCACCACAACACATAGCTAATCCAATACTCACAAAATCAACAATATCAAAGTCCATCTACAAGGTTCCAAAAGGTGAATATTCCAACCTCTCCAAAAGTCTAAACAACTCGAAATTAAAACAGTTCGTTCCTAATCCAAATACTACGAAAATTAAAGAGGAGATTAGCGATTCTTACGAGTCCCAAACCGGGCAGCCTAACGGCGTAGTTCGGTGACTCGTCAAATAAAATGGACGGCCTAACAGCGTCCTTTCGGTGATTCGAAAATAAACGGGCAGCGGTTCGTCTTTCGGGCTTCACCGGAAAGGTCGGAAAGGGCGGAGGAGACGACAACGTCTCGATTATACAAAAAAGGCAAAACGTGAATTTTTGTTTATAAGTGAATTAATTTGAAGGACTGTGAAATCGAAACGAATTGGAAACGAACGAAAAGAGGCTTACCCAAAGGAACAAAGACCAACGGCGGCGACGCGGTGGACAGAGGCGTCGCGGCTGGAGGATGAGCGGCGGATGGCGTCAAGCGGCGCGTGGCGGCGCTGCTTCGTGGGCGTCGCACGACGGTCGCAGGAGGCACAGCGGTGGGCGGCGCTCCGCTGTTGTGGGCGTGTAGTGAAGAGGCGGCGCGAGGCATCCGGGCGACGCGAGCGAGGGCTGGGACGCGCGACGGCACACCGGGAGAAGAGGCGGCGATCGTGACTCCGATCGGGCAGAGGCGACGGCAGAGTCGCGGCTGGCGGAAGAAGGCACGGCGGTGTCTTGCCGGAAAGAAGAGGCGGTGGCGCTCCGATAGAGGCAGGGGAAGAGCGGCGCTCGCCCAATTTGGTGGAGGAAAGAGGCGGCGCGACTGAGAGCGAGACCAGGCGGTGGTCGCCGGCGGCTAGAGGACGACAATCGGATTTTAGAGAGAGGGAGTACGAGAATTGGGAAAAAAAACTGAAAATGAGGAGGAAGGGTATGCGTACGCGCTTTGCTTCTTGGAGAAGAGAAGGAGATATCTTAATTAATTAATTTTTAAAGAAGGAATAAACATGTGGGTGGAAATTAATTCTCTAATTAATTTAATTCAAAAAAGAAAAATAATTTATGTGGTTAAGGATTAACCCCTTTAATTCTGATATTTTCGATCCCAATTGATACGGTTTAGGGATCGTTTGGTTCACGAGATTAATCCCGATTTGAAAATTAATACAGTTTTAAAACTAAATTAATATTTTATTGTATTTTAATTATTCTCAATAAATTAAACGGATCGAAATCCTAATTTTTAATCTTTGAATATTTAATTTCTCGTAGTCCTTTATTCGCTTTGAAAGATTCGATTCTTTCGACGAATTTAGGAATTTGTAAAAAGGGTATATATTTAAATTACACAAAAGCACACAAAATAAATAAAATAAAAAGAAACAAAGATAAGGAAATAAAATAAGGGTTCTAGGAATATAAAATGTATAAAACGGGACGGGGTATTACATGATACTTATATATCAGTAATATATATGTTGAAAATTCATTAATTAAACCACAATTCAGTAAAATTTACGCAAAAACACATACCTGGTGCTTTTATTATATTAAATTCTTAATTAATAAATAAAATCTTGAAATTAATCAAGTTAAAAAAGATTCTTGAAAATTACATTTAATGGTATTTTTTATGCCTTTGCAAGAAAGGGTTGTTCCATGAAGCTGGAGATTTACGATGCAGCAAAATCTGGTTCCAAATGTAGTGAATTTTTTAGTTGAATAAGCTCCCATAGTCCGCACACTTCAGCTTGAAAGACTTGTGTTGTGAATTTGAACTATAGTGAAAATTGGAGCGTCAACACTAATGGTCGCGTACCTAGCGGTTTTTTTTTTTTTTTTTTTTTAAGTTTATGAAATGGATGACATATTTTCAATTTTCTAATATTTTATTACAAATCACTATAGGAGTCAATTTTCGTTTTAAGGTTTCAATATAATTGATGTGATCGAATTATGTGATAATTTCATATTTTTCTAGATATTGATATGAATGTATGTTTTATTCTCATTTCATCATGTTGCAACCTTTTAATCCACTGTTTAATATACTTAAAGTTAATAAACTTTTTGGAGAGAATTATATCGATTGGAAATGTTATTTTAAATTTGTCCTTACTGCACGAAAACACAATTGGGTTATTCACGTTAATAAACCCGACAAGCCTAATGATAAGTCAAGCAATGGGAAAATGCAGTTTATGATTGACAGCGTGACAATGAACACATGAAGTGCATCATCTTGACATCTCTGTCTGAGGATTTGAGGCGCGTTCATGAAGATATTGTATCCACTGTTGAAATCATGGAAAGCCTTGAAGAGATGTTTTCACATCAGAATCCCATGACTAATCAGTTCACCAAACATGACTAAGTCAAGTTGGAAATGGTGGAAGGAACGCCCGTGAGGGAGCATGTTCTCGAGATAATGGCATACCTTAACAAGTTGGAAGTACTTGGTGCGGATTTTGATGTCCCTTCTCAGGTTGATTTCATATACCATTCTCTACCGAGAAGCTTTGAGTAGTTTCATCTGAACTGTCAGATGAATGAACGGACAAGTTGTTTGTCCGAGCTCTTGCAAGCTCTAGTTTCGGTGGAGGTGATAATGGAGCACCATTCTAGTGCTATGGTGGCTAATGGTCCGTTTACCTCTTTTGGTCCCAAGGGAGGAAAAAAGAGGAAGAGAACCAAAGGCCGGACCCAAGCAAATCCAATTTTTGCGAAAGGCAAAGCCAAGGCTAGCATCAAAGGAGAAGTGTTTTAACTGCGGTAAGAGAGGACATTGGAGGTCTGCCTGTTCCAAGCCTAAGAGGCTAGGAAAGTTAGGTAATTCACACGCCTTAATCGTCGAAACTTGTGAAGTGGTGTATGCTGTCCATTCGTGGACAGTGGATACGAGAGCCACTGATCACATTTATTTCATTTTGCATGGGTTCAAGCTAACCCGACGATTTAGAGGAAGTGAGATCCCCATCACACCGGGCAATGCTACGAGAGTGGCAGCTGAAGCAGTGGGAGAAGTGCGCCTATCTTGTGAAGATAGAGTTATGGTCTTGAGAGACGTTCTTCATGTTCCTAGTTTAGAAAGACCTCAACCTTCAGTTTCTAAACTGTTTTGAATAGATACTCAATTTCTTTTAATAAGGACGTTATTATTTGAAACGATGAGTTTATCTGTTCCGGAACATTGTTGGATGATCTTTATACCATTAATTGGGCACATCACTCATAAATTGAATCTAATAACACATCGACTATTTCAAGTTATAAAAGGAAGCGTTCTTTCTGATATGAACGAAACACTTCTATGGCATCTTGGATTAGGTCATATTAATCGAATGCGAATACAAAGATTGGTGAAAGACGGATCCTTGGAGTTTTTTCAAGTTGAGTTGTTTCCAACTTGCGAATTCTGTTTAGAGGGTAAGATGACCAAGAGGGCATTTGGAGCTAAGAGGATTAGAGCCATGGAAGTGTTAGAACTCGTTCATACCGATGTGTGTGGTATAATGATGATCAAAGCGAGAAGGGGTATGAGTATTTTGTCACTTTCGTTGACGATTACTCTAGATGTGGATACATCGACCTTATGATGCATAGGGAAAGAAGTATCAAGTTTCTAAGATCTGATCGTGGAGGCGAATACCTCAGCAATGAATTCTTGAACTACCTATCGGACGAAGGGATTGTATCCCAATTAACCACACCGGGAACCCCTAAAAAGAACGGTGTAGCGGAACGAAGGAACCGATCTCTTTTAGAAATGGTCAGATCCATGATGAGTTATTCGAATTTACCCAAATCGTTTTGGGGTAACGCCTTGGAAACGGCGGCTTACATTCTAAACTTGATGCCATCCAAATTGGTTCCTAAAACCCCAATGGAATTGTGGACCGGGCGCAAGCCCAGTCTAAGACACTTGCGGATTTAGGGTTGTCCGGCATACGCGCTAGACAAGGAAGCCGGTAAGTTGGATCCACGCTCGGAATTAAGGCTGTTTATAGGATACCCTGCGGGAACGAAAGGGTGTATGTTCTATAGTCCCAAGGATCAAAAGACCGTGATTAGTTCGCACTTTAAATTCTTGGAGGAAGACTATATGAACAAAAGAAAGCCCAAAAGTGAGATTGCCTTAGACGAACTCATATACCAAGTATACAAGATGATATACCAATCATCACACCTTCACAACCGGAACCCCGTCGCAGTGGGAGGATTGCTAGGCAACCCGAGAGATTCATGGAAATAGGAGATGAATCAGACCCATGGACATACGATGAGGCAATCCAAGACAAAGATGCGGAGTCGTGACAAACAGCAATGGAAACCGAGATGGGTTCGATGGATCATAATCAAGTGTGGGAGTTGGTCGATCCACCCAATGAGGTAGAACCTATTGGATGCAAGTGGGTGTACAAGAGGAAAAGAGGACCGGACGGAAGGGTTGAGACCTTCAAAGCAAGGCTAGTGGCCAAAGGGTATACTAAAAAAGAAGGGATCGATTATGAGAAAACCTTTTAACCTGTAGCTATGCTTAAGTCCATCCGTATTCTCTTGTCGATCGCTGTGCACCTAGATTACGAGATCTGGCAAATGGATGTCAAGACAGCTTTCCTTCACGGAAGTCTTGACGGGATAGATATCTATATGCAACAGCCCAAAGGTTTCATTGAAAAAGGCCAAGAGCACCTCGTATGCAAGCTTAAGAGATCCATTTATGGACTTAAGCAAGCATCGCGTACTTGGAACCAGTGTTTTGATCAAGTGATCAAGTCTTATGGGTTTGATCAAAACGAGTTCGAGAGTTGTGTGTATAAAAGGTGTGATGGAACTGCGATGGTATTCTTAGTATTATACGTAGACGATATTCTGCTCATTGGAAACAATGTAAAGGTATTGTCAGATGTAAGGGTATGGCTGTCAAATCAGTTTGATATGGAGAACTTAGGGAAAGCCAGTTACATCCTTGGGATCAAGATCACTCGAGATCGCAAGAGGGGGATGTTGGGCTTATCGCAAGTTTCATACGAAGCCACTGTTTTGAAGCATTTCAGTGTGCAAGATTCCAAGAAAGGTTTTGTACCTTTTAGGCACGGAATCCATCTATCCAAAGAAATATGTCCTAAGATGCAAGTGGAGATAGATGAACATAACGAAAATTAAAATCAACCAAAGTTAAAGGACAAAAAAGTACATTTTCCCCAAAATTCAAAATGGGCTCATACATAATTTATTATTAAAATATAATTCACAAGTTAGTTCACAAAATAATTTATCATAGTTATTTTTCAGTAAAGAATCATTAATCGATATCACTATTTTCTGTGTCTAAGAATTAATTTTTTTTCTTTTTAAAACAAAAATAATTCTAATTTATTTGCTTTGTTTTTTGGATTATGAAAACCAATTTTGATGCTAGAGCTGTGAAGGTGGGTTGAGTTCGTAATTGGGTCGGCTCACTCCACCATACTTATAATAAGGGCTGGTTTAAGGATTTATTAGCCTGTTTGGAAATGGGCCCGTTTGGACGCGGGCTTTTGCGGGTTGGGAGCATGCCGGACCGCCTTAAAAATTGCTTATTTTTTTAAAATAAAATTTTATACTACCTCCGTCCCAATTTAGATTACCCATTTCTAAATGGCACAATTTTTAATAAAAGAGTTGTTTATTAATACTTTTGAGTATAAAATAGCTTTTTAGGAATTATTTATTAATACTCCCTCCGTCCATGAAAATTTTACCCGGTTACTGTTGGGCACAGTTTTTAATGAAAATTGATATTTTATTGAAAAAGTGAATAAAGTAGATAAAGTAAGAGTATTGTGTTGGGTATTGTGGGGCCCATTTTTTGTTTGTGAGTGTAGTTTATTTCCAAAAGAGGAATGAGTAAAAATTTGGTGGACGGACCAAAAAAGAAAGCGGGTAAAAATTTGGTGGACGGAGGGAGTATTATTTAGTATAAAGTAGCTTTTTGAAGGTTGAGTTTGAAAAAGTGGTGTTGCTTTTTGCCATTTTAGGAAATTGGTAAACAAAAAAAATATTCCTTTTTGGGGCTTTTAGGTAAACAAAATTGGGACGGAGGGAGTATTTTTTTGTTAATTGTCAACTATTATAGTACTCTCTCCGTCCCAAACTCGTTTGCTAGGTTACTATTTGCGTGGATTTTAAGAAAATAGTTGTTTATTAAAATTTAAAATGGGAAAGTAATAAAGTAGATGCTTTTGATTATTAGTGTATGTAGAATATACTATTAAAAAGTATTGTTATTTTTTTTTTTTTTACCAAAAATGGATGTAGCAAACAAGTATGGGACAGACTTTTTTGACAATGTAGCAAACAAGTATGGGACGGAAAGAGTATTATTTTTAGGACTATTTTTAAAATTTATATTCATAAATGATGAATTTAAGTTGTAGGAGTTTGTTTTTATGAGTTATTACTAGTGATCGTCCTACCCGTGCTTCGCACGGCCGGAATTTGTTACAATTTTACTAACCTATTTTAAATTAAAAAACTTTAAATAACATTGATTACGAATAAATATACCATAATTTTTTTTTTATTTCAGTTAAAACATACTTCCAATGAAATTTGTTATATTCCTTATTAATATTAAATTTTCAATAATTTAAAACAATTTATTAATTGACGTATCATAACATATATTTTAATATACGTAAATTATTACATGCCCACTGGTGAATACTAACCTGTATACGCACTAAAAATGCGATTTCGACACATAAACAGTAGGCATTTAAGTCTGCACCCACCAATGGGCATGTGAACATCTCTGTTTTAAGATATACGAAAAACTGACATATAACATAATTTGAATATAAACACATTAACATTTTAAAAGACGTGACTGTTATTTTAAAATACTCACACCGTCCTTTATTAGTTGTCCCATCTTTTACCCAAAACATTGTGCTTTATTTAAATGCTAATGCATTTATATGAATTCATTCATTTATATCGAAAATGATCTCATGCCCACCAGTGGGCACAATATAATATACCCACCGCAAATGTGATAATGACAAATAAGCAGATAAAATCTATCAATTAAATTATAGTGTCATTTGATAACTCAATAAAAAACTTTGGACTGTATAAATAGAAAAACTGAGACTGACAATAAGGAACGGAGGGAGTGTCCATTTTCCCATGACCAAGTAATGATAAGTGTCATGTGAGACTATCTAATCACAAGAGACAATGGGATGAGGTATAATTTGTACATTATACATTAAAATTTTAGTATGGGTGGTTGTTAATTTGTTTTGTGTCATTCCATGAGAGGTAGTATCATAATTTTTTTTGAAAAAATAACATAAAATAACATAAAATTAATTAAATTAATAGTAATTTATAAGATATAAATTATTCATCAACACTCTTCAATGTAATCATGCGACGACAACATGTGTAGGTATACCATTACATATGGACGAAATCTAATTAACAATTGTCTCCCACATTCAAAGATTGGTGATCATATCTGTTCAATTTCGATAACTTCCAAGAAAAAATAAACTTCAATTGCTACTCTATAGATGAAATCAAACCATATTGCTTATTCTACTATGATCTTGCACCTAAATACCCAAATATACCAATAAAGAAATTAAGGAAGCCATTGTGTAACGCCCTGACATTTAGAATTTCGAATGATGATGTTTTAGGGCTGAGGCGCTACTAAATACCATCATTAAATTCAAATCCAGAGTTAGTGAAACTAAATCCATATTTCGTAAGCGGAAGCTATAAATAGTTAAAAATAATACCCCTAAAGCAACCAGAAACCAAGGATACATATGTAAGAAAAACGAACTAAGAAACTTCGCTCACATACGATAATTAAACATAGGGAGTGATAAAGCAAAATACGATGTTTTGTTACAACATATTCAACCGGTGTACTTCTAATTATACATAAACACGACTGGCCTTTAGTCGAGTGGCAAAAACTAAGAACACTTATTTATTTCACAATGTTTCAACAGAAAACAGTACTGCATCTTCATCATCCTTCCACACCAGACTCGACATCTGAAACAATGAATAGGGGAAGGGGGGTGAGTGTCTCAAATACACTCAGTGGAAAAAAATCTCAATGATTGCACTGTTAAAAGGCATATGCAAATAACACATAACATGAAAATGTAACTCATGCTCACATAGTACGGGCCATTACCCGGATTGCACATAGTACGGGCCATTACTCGGATTGAATACATTACGGGCCATTACCCGGCTTGAATACATCACGGGCCATTACCCGGCTTGAATATAAATTTCACATTTGTTGCACAATCATGACATATATCACTCACAAATCACATTTTAACATAACAATCATAACATAGAATGTTAAACTCAGTTAAGAGTGGAAATCATCTCACCTCAGTGTGGAGTATCTTGTGTTGGAGCACAACACTTTTCTATGGTTCGCAGCCCTCCTCTGGCCCTACAAAGAATATTACACTGGATGCTTAGAATTCTCAGTAGAGCTATTTTTATATAATAATTAATTAATTATAACGATAACAAGTGTTCTCTAGAGTTTTAGGGTTATTAAGCTTCATTTTAGACTGAAGGGTATAATAGTCATTTCCTAAAATTGTTTGATTTGTCTTTTAGTTAAAAGGTATATTCGAGGGCTCTTATTGGTTAAAAGACTTACTGGAAGTACAATGAAACTCGTTAGAGCTAAAACGGACTTAAAATGAAGAATTTGGAATTAAAAAGAGAATTTAGGACTCATAACCGTTCAGGGGTAAAATAGTCATTTTACCAGGATTTGTCTCACCCAACTTTAATACTAAATTGTAGGGTTTTGAATTTAGAACATTTTGACACTTGTTTGGATCGAATCGGATGAAAAACGAATATTTTACGAGCGTTTGAAAATGAGTGGCAAAATTGTAATTTCTCTAAAGTTTGATTTTTGACCAGTTGACCGGTCAAACTTGACCAAAAGTTTATTATTTGCAAAATGGTCCCTGAACTTAATCTAATTCTCTTTGGCATCCCCTAAACTTATAATATTTTATACAAATAGGTCATATTCGGAGTTTTACACCTCCGATCGCAAAACCGAAAATACCGTTGGAATCCTTACGATCTCGACTATCTTTTCCACTAAAAATACAAAACAATCGGACACCGGAAAGCATCGTCGATCGGCAACGGCCATTGCTGCAACTGTCGAAGCTTCAAAGCTGTAATTTTATGTCTGTTTCGCCTATTTCTCACCATTTACAACCAAAAATCAAGCCTATACCTTTTACTACACCCAATTCCAACAACAAACTCTTCGATTTCATACGAAGATAGAATTCCAAAATTTAAAATGAAAATAAATTTAAAACGTCAATTTCCAACTCAAATTCAAGACGATTCCTACAGTGATTTTACAAATTGAAGACATAACTATAATCTACGCATTACAGGCTTCAAAACGGTATAAGGCTCGTCACCTATCGTTCACCAGAACGACGGCGGCGGCCGGAGGAAAGTATGAAAATATTCTGAATTTTTGGACTTTCAACAACAAATTCACGACGCTACAAGCGCCGAAACAATAAAATGACTTTATTTTTTGTATCTACGAGCTACTACGATCATTTCAGTATATTGTACGATTAATTCCGATAAATGCCGGCAATCGAGCACGACAAAGAAGAAACTAATGGAAAAGATAAGAAAGGAAGATGAAATTACCTGTTGCTTTGAGGCGAAGTTTGAGTTGGAAGTAATCTGAATCTCATTTTACCGTATTTATCTCCCTACCTATTTTCTTTCCTTATTAATTTTATTTGTGTGATATATATCTTCTAATTAAGTTATCCAATAAAACTTAGTAACTCTCCTAATTCTACTTGGTACATATTATTCCATAGCTAAATTAAAATTAAAGGATTAATATGAATTTAATACTAAAATCTAATACTTGATTTAATAACTTATTAATAATTTATACGTAATAATTTTTGGGTGTTACACATTGACAACCCAAGACGAAGGTTAGTGCCCGCAACTCTAACCTACGAAAAAGGCAACACAGTCACAATTCGAAAGCCATTGGAATCAAGATTGCATGGTAAGTTTCTTTAAGAAATTCAAGGTAGATATCTGAAATTTATATTGATTTGTGCATTTAATATGTTCAATTTTTTCAAAACATTGACATTTTCAGCTTAGATCCAAGAAGAGGATGTGAAAACTCGATGGATTGTGAAAGGATTATATAAGCATAAGGGGTAATTCCACAAAAAAAGAAAAAAAAAACAGTTGCATGTTGAATTTCAGGTCATTTAATCAGTTAATTCATGTTTTAATAAATATTGATTTCATTTAATACTACTTTAACTGTAATTCCTAAATAACCTTTAAATTCTTAACAATTCCAAAACAAGGCATTCAGATGGATTGTGGAAAAAGATAAGGTGTTGAAAAAACCCGCTTACTTATAATTGATTATCCAGACATTAAAATGTTTAATTGTCCCGAATTTTTTCGCTGCATATCCGAGATAAGTGGTTGCACACTTCCAAAAACTAAATAGTGCTAATTTACTAGTGACACAAGTTTTTTGTAGATGTAAATGTAGAATTTCTCTAATCCAATTTCAATTCTTGTTAGTTAACACCTCAAACATTCATCCTACTGGCAGGGTTGGTGTATTCGAAATTGGAATCGATTCTCGCAAGTATTGGTTACACCCTATTGAAGACACGGATTAAAATCCCAACGCAAAACAAAAGTACACAAGTATTTTCACCTTAATATGATTAATTAATTTCCCAATTATTAATTTAAAATGGAAAAATAGAATATATGGTAATATTTTATTAACTGGAAACTCAAAATCGTGATTAATTAGTACACTTGATTAGCATAAATATAATTAGGAGATAATTTGTTATGATCTTATGTAACATATATATTAATTTTAATGATTTATTTTGCAGTAATTTATAGACCAAAAATCTCAATTTTCTTAAGTCTTTTCTACAAAGTTGTAAAAATTGTTTAGGACAAAAATCAGGACACTATACATGTTAAATATTAAATGTCTCAAACCAGGTATGAGTAAACACATTTGGAGTATACGCGAGTGATTAATCAGTACAATTCATTAACACCATAAAATTGATAATACATTTTTTTAGATACAGAGTTTTGATATTCTACACAACACTCTTGTACACCATCTATGAATAAACACATCTGGATTACAAATAACTGATGAATTGGTACAATTTTTTAAACACAATAAAACTGATAATGGAATTTTTTAGACTTAGAGATTTGATATTCTATGCATCCCTCTTATTTATAACATGCAACGATTGTCTCTTTTAAAATTAAAATACTAACTTTTAGGAGCAGTATATTTAGCAAGGTCGTTGTACGTTGTACTTTTTATTATACTTTTCAGATATATGAAAAACTAAATTTCACTAAATTATCCAACAGGCAAAGAACACAAAACACCTAGAATATGAAAATGAATTAATGAGGGGAATTTTTTTTTGAAAGCACCAGTGCATCACCTAAAAAAAAAAGAAAATATAAGAGGTCATTTTTACGATTTTACTACTCCTTTCATTGAATGGAAAATATGCAAGTCTTATAATACTAATGCATTGTGAAGAATAAAATGGACAAATCAAATATAATTAAAACAATTATATTATATGAAATACTCTATAAAAAGAAAATCATCTAATAGATGATAAGTAATAAATTAACCAAATAGTGCCAAATATATCAATGCCAAAGCAAAAAAAAAAAAAAAAAAAACGTTATTATAAAAAGCTTATTCAAACAACACCATCCTTGGTACCAAACACACTCATTTTTCATTAGTACTGGAAATAACACATTTAGCCTTGTTGGTCCCGAAACGAGCAAACAGGTGTATGGGGGGGGGGGGGAATACACATGTGATTACAAATTAAAACTTCTTGTAAAACTTATCAGGTTACTTAAGACAATAACTCGTCAGTGGACTTGAAGGTCTGCTGAGAGTTACTTAGAGAAAGTCTACTGAGATAATACCTCCACTGAAAGCTCAAGACTTTCAGTTGAACTACTATCTAATTAGCTTTCAGATGCGGATTAGTGAGCCCTTAGAAAACTCATTTTACTTTGATAAACTTTGAGATTAACACACACTTAGGAAAGCAGATAATAAGAACACAAGGTATAAAGTGGTTCAGAGATGAATCTCCTACGTCCACTGTCCTGATCAAACAGGAGAATTCCTTTCACTTGGAATTCCTTGTGTTATAGTGCCAAGGTGCACTGATCAACTAATCCTCTCTTAGGATGATTGATCACTAGGAAATTCCAGGTCCTAGTTCCCAAAACAAACCAGCTTTCAGACTGATACAACAATCAGCTTACTAACACCACTTAACACTAGCTCTCAACCTAAACACTGAGTAGGGTTTTGAGAAGGGTTTTGGTTCCAACTAATTTGAGATAATCCTTACAAGTTTAGCTCAAGGCTTAGGATTGGATTATCTCTTTCTAAGATTTGGATATAGCTTTTAAGCTTGGTTACAGAAGGTTTGTTAGGCTTTCTACAAATGTGAAACACTTGGGAAACAAAGGTAATTTCGAGTGCTTCTTAGTTGTTATGAATGTAGAGATAGCTTTGATCTTGTGAGTTTCCCGTGCTTGGAAATGTGCACGTCCTTCTGTATTTATAGACTTCCTTGAAAATCTTCCCGTTGTATTTGAATCTTCTCAAGTAAGTCTTCTTGTATCTGATTGTCTCAAACGACTCTATTTGAAGCTTTAAGTCTTGTCAAGAAATGGCTGAAAGACCATGCCTGTTCACCAACTTTCTGTAGATTGCTAGAGAAGGACTTTTGGTACTTGTCAGGCTGGGGCAGGTCAGCTGTCAGTAAGTACACTGACGTGTCATCTTCTCATTGGACCTTTAGTCTGCATGCCCAGATTCTTGTCTTGCTTTAAGGTGGAACTCCTCTGAGAGAACCTTCTTATTCCTTCATTTATTGTAAGCTTCACTGAAATTCGTTTTGCCTTGTTCCAACCAGATTAACTAACAGCTTTTAATAGTTTAGCATTTAATGTGCATTGTTAGTTCCCATCAGTGGACATTGGTCCTCTCCTGACAGTTTTAGTCTTAGTGAGAATGTACTTAGAAAACATTCAAGACTTAGACTTATTCTCAGATCACTTAGTCTTCAGCGGACTTCACTTCAGTGGACTTCATCTTCAGTAGACTTCAATCTTAAATACACTCATGTAATTACTAACTGTACTTAGTTCTTAACACTTTGAACTGTTTGACTAAGTACTAACTCTACTGAATAATTTACTTACAAAACAACTTAGGAGGAACATTTTGGCATCTAATCAAAACATAAGTCTTATACATTTTCCCAACAATTTCCCCCTTTTTGATTATGCCGGAACCTATCTTATTACATATCTTCTTTCAGATGAGGTTCTTCAGATGACATTCAAATTTCACAGAGTTTGTAAGTAAAACATTCAAGTACATAAGCCTAAATGATAATGAGATATTATCTTGGGCAAAGCATCAGTAGAGTTCAATTCATTGATAAAATGATGAAGTACATATTACATGAAGTCAATTCTAAAAAAGTTTCAAACTTAAACACACCTGGGACTTATAAACAAATGCCCAGCAAAAGATACAACCTTCTCAGATGGACTCGAAAATGGGTTCAAGTCCATATTGCTTGAAAACTCTAATCTTCAGCTCGTTCTTCCTTTCCATTATCTCCTTCGAATGTCCTCTGAGTCCAAGATGCTCACACAAGGATGTCCACTCTTCAGTGATCCTTTCTCTATCAACAGCACCTGTTGCATCTTGAGGAGGCCAGTAGGTGATTGGCCTAGGGGCCTTCAGAGCTTGATCAGGGAAGGCATCATTCCAAGCATCACTGATCTCGGGATAGAGTTTGGGATAGGCATCAAACAACCATGAGTTGAAGACTTCTTGAGCATTGTCCCTTCCTAACTCTCCACTGACATAAAAGGAATACACAAATTCCCTTTTAGCAGTCTCCCAAGCATCATTGAGCTTCTTAGGAACCCAGGCATCATGATGAGGAAATCTGTTCAGAGATGGTGTGATCTTGTCTTTCTTCAGCTTAGCAGCCCACTTTAGATAACC
Organism: Ballota nigra; assembly: GCA_947034835.1. NCBI lineage: Eukaryota > Viridiplantae > Streptophyta > Magnoliopsida > Lamiales > Lamiaceae > Ballota > Ballota nigra. The sequence goes on from OX344729.1 coordinate 13,171,065, forward strand.
ACTCCTGAATTTCTTAGAAGTAGTTTTGTCAAAAGTGGCTAGCCTCTCCTTTCTTTTTCTCTCAGCTAGCTCTGCAATGGTCTCCATCTTACCAACCACCTTATCTCTCCTTTCTTGTTGTTGAGCTGTTAGCTTCCTTGCTCTTTCATTCATACCTCCAGCCTCTTTAATTAGCCCAGCGAGCTCTGTGACTTTTGTGGGTGCAGACTTGGGAGGTTCAGAAGATAAGGGTTCAGGATTGAGAATAGGAAGTACCTGAACTTCATCAGTAGAGGTTGTGGACTTAGCTGCCAACCTCCCTGAGGTTCTTGTCTTTTTGGCAACCTCTGCTGAGAGGGCATCAGATGCCTTTCTCTTTGCAGTTTCCCCCTTCTTCGCAGCTCTCTCCTCCTTCTCCTTTAGATGCTCCTCTTTGAACTTTGAAAGGTCAGCTGAGGAGGTCTGTTTGCCTTTCTTGGCTTCAGCTATCTTCTGGGCATCAGCATCAACTTTCTTCAAGGTGCTCTTCACCTGTTGGCCTTTCTCGAAGTCAGGGGTTTCAAGGATAATGTTCATTTTATTCTTAGGATCATCCTTCATGTCCTTGGCACTTATCCTCTTTTCCCCCTTTCCGGCATTAATCATACATTCAGCTACAGTGATGTTGAGCTTCAGTTGATCATGGGCCAATGCCTTCAGCTCAGTTGAGCAATGGTCTACCTCATCTTCAAGCCTTTCCAAAGTAGCTCCAGCTGTCTGCCCAAATTGAACAAACTGCGCTAGCTTTTCATTGATCAGCACATCAGTTTTCTCTTGTGTTGGGAAGTCTTCAGCTGCCTTCTTCAGTACCTCTCCCAGTTTGGCTCCTAGCTCAGCATGCTTGGCCTCAAATTCAGACATCTTAGAGTTCCATAATCCTTCAACCTTTCCAAGTAGGTCTTCTGAGAAGGCCTCCACTGATGACTTCAGGTTGATGGATACGTTCTCTACTGAGTCTTTGAGGAACTTGGTCCTGGCCTCTTCTTCAGACTTCTTCAGCTTCTTCAGGGCATTAATGACTAACACACTTTGTCCCTCAACTACATCAATCACCATCTGCTGAGAGTATTCAACTTTAAGTGTGAGATTCTGAAGTGATGTAGTTGTGGACTCAATGAGTTCATCAATGTGGTCTGAGAGAATAACCATCTCATCTACCTCCTCTTGTACAATCTCCTGGACCTCCCTGAGCTGAGTTTGAAGAGATGGAAGGCTTTCTTCTCTGATTGAGTGAACAGCATCACTCAGTGGAGTTAGGTTGACCACAGCTGAGGGAACTTCAATGGTTTGAGTACCTGCATTGCAAGAAGTGTTAGTTCTAACTCCCTCAACCTCACCACCTAGATCTCCTGATGCCTCTATCTCCATGGGGACTCCCTCCTCCTCACTCTTCTTACTTTTCTCTTCCTCACTTTCCTTTTCAACTGCTATTTTCTCAGCCAATTCACCCTTTACAGGGATGATTGCTCTTATCTCTCCACTCTTCACAGCAGTGATTTCCACCTCTTTTTCTTTTTCACTCTCTTTTTCAACTTCTCCAGTTCCAGACACCTCAGTTGACTCTAAAGCCACCACTGAGGGCTGTTGTGGGTGAGCTTCAGTAGACACCTCTACTGAGCCCTCCTTTGGCAAGTTTTGTGCCTCAGTATCCCTTGCCATGGATACATCCTTGGCTGCTTCACCACCACCTTGCTTAGGTGAAGCACCTCCTTCAAGTTCAGAGTCCACTACCTTCTCCTCTGCACTCTTCTCCTTCTCCTTCTCCTTCTCAGATAAGGGTTCAACTGGCTTTTCTTCATCAACAACCTTTTCTACCTCCTTCTTTGCCTCTGCAATCTTCTCCAAGACCAAGCTTTCAAAATTTTTCTCATCACAGAGAAGTCTGGTCTTGTGCATCCCAGCAAATTGCAGCACTTCAACTTCCTCCTTCTTCCACTCCTCTGCATTGCTGCCTCTTACAGCTAGAAGAATTTCACCAAGTCTTCTATCCTTGAGCTGGACAATGAGTCTCAGTCTCAAGAACATGGCTTTGAGTGTGGGGAATTGATCAAGTTCAGGGTATTTAGACTCTAAAGAGTAAGCTACCTCATCCTTGAGAGTATCTAGGAATGAGTACTCTTCTTCATCGTCTGAAGGAAGGGAAGGGGTAGGGGATCTGCTCTCTGTTGGCTCTTCTGGGATAGACTCCAGTTGAGTTGAATGAATTTCAGGAGGGTTTGGTTCAGATGAGGTTTGAGGTTGGGTTTCAGATGAGGTTGGGTTTTGGTCAGTAGGGGTTGATGATGTGGGTTCAGAAGGGGTTGAGGGGATGGGTTTAGTAGGGTTTGACGGGGTGGTTTCAGTAGGGGTGGAGATGGGTTCAGTGGGGGTTGTTTGGGATCCACTTACTGGCTGTTGTGAGCCATCAGTGGGGGTTTTTGTTATTTTGGAGATACGTTTGGTTTTGGCAGGGATGCGAGGCTTTGTAGTTTTAGGTTTGATGGGGGTAGGTGCAGGGACATCTGAGTCAGACTCAGTTGAGATGATGTTTGGAGATGAGTCAGGGTTACCTGATGAAGACTCATCAGTAGAGTCTGTGACTCTGACTTTCTTTGAGGCACTCTCCTTCTCTGCCTCAGAGGACCTCTTGCTTTCCTTCCTAGAGGCTTTCACTGCCTCGGCCTCTTTGTGCTGGGCCAACTTGTCACTCAATTTAACCAGCCTCCTCTTAAGCTTGGTTTTCTTCCCTTCAGTAGGGTTAGCCTCTTCTTCCTCGACTGCCTCTGGGCTCTCCTCAGCAGGCTTGAGCATCCTTGTTTCCAGAGTTTTTCCAGACTTGAATAGGGTCTTCAGGTTACTCCACTTCCTATCCTTTAACCAGTCTACTCCCACATCCACATTCTCAATTAAGTAAGAAATTTTAGTGGCAAAATTTAGCTTACTTGCCAACTGGGGAGTTTTGTCAGCCTGGAATTTTGAGTGCTCCTTGTTCAAAGCTCTAAAAAAGAATTGCTGCCAATTGTATGGCTTCTCCTTGCTCTCCACTATTGCCTTCATCAACCTGAGCTTTGGCTTGCTCACTTGTTCTGTGCTTCCTTGATTTCCCAAGATACATTTACAAACAATCTCACAAAGGACATTGTATACTGGCAAGAGTAGGCTTTTGTTCATCGTGGGACTGTATTTCACCCTTTTCTCCATTATTGTGTAGACCCATTCTTCCTCCTTATCCAAAATACAAGTATCTGGATTTGGGCCTTCAGATGGGAGTTCAAATAACTCCTTCAAATCATCTCCGCTTATCCGAATCTCCTTTCGAATTTTCTGGTGCTCAACAACCTCCATATCATCTCTCATCACCTTCTTCTTTCTTTGCACAAATAGACACGATTTGATTCTTGAGTCAGAGTTGGATATGTTGTAGAAAAATTCAAGAACCTGCCTATCATAACAGTACTCTGGATGTACTGATAGAAACTTCTCTAAACCAGCAGCTTTGACCATTTCCAAAGCCTCCTTAATGTGAGAGAACTCTGGTCTTGATTCAATCTCTGGGTTGTTGAAAAGAATTATAGGTTAATACCAGAAATTTTCTTTGTTGTTTAGAAACCATAGGTTAATTTTGGTCATGATTGTAAGTGGGATTTGAGAAAAAGTGAATTCGCAGAAAAATGTTTGAAGAGATAGTAAGTGTTTGCTTGGAAGTGTATTCGAAAAGGTTTACAAGCGAACGTTTGGGGTTTTTATATGAGTGAAGAACGGTGAGATTGAACAAAGAAATCAACGTCTGAGATTGATTGGGTTTGAGATCGTGGTTAGTTGCAAGGGTAGTGGGGAGATTTTAAGAGATCTAGACGGTTAGAAAAGAACCGCCTAAAAATGGATGGCATGGATTGAAAAGTTGGTAACCGGAAGGTCACATCATCCGGCTTTTAGGGCGCGTGAGATAGGTAATTGAAAAAGCATGTCTGACTTGTACCACGCGCATTAAATGCTTGCCATACCAAAATCTCTTCGGAACAGTGGAAAAAGATTTAATTTCCCAGAAAACACTCATTAGTAAGTTTTGAACCCAAAAATATATATAAAACTAAGAGGCTTTAGATTTGAAAATAACATAAGTATAAACTTTGACCTCCACTGAGGTTCTACCTCGTCTTATATTCAGACCTCTTCTGAGATGAGGAGCTCCTTCTGAGAAATATCCTCTTCTGAATATGAATCTCCACTGAGTTGAAGGTAACTCTTCTGAGATTAAATCCTTTCTTTACTCTCCTGGATCTAGGAGTCCAAGCTCCACTGACAACTCTTGGAACCTTGCTTCAGCCAAAGGTTTTGTGAAGATATCTGCCTTCTGCTTGTCAGTGTGGATTTTGAGCATTTTGATGTCCTTCTTCTCCACATGATCTCTGATGAAATGATGCCTTATATCCACATGTTTGCATCTTATGTGGAGAACTGGATTTTCTGAAATAGCAATTGCACTATTGTTGTCACAGAAAATAGGGACTTCATTGGCAAAGATGTTGTAATCTCTCAGTTGTTGTCTTAGCCAAAGAATTTGAGCACAACAACTTCCAGTTGCCATATACTCAGCTTCAGTAGTGCTTGTGGCTACTGAGTTTTGTTTCTTGGAGAACCAAGAAATCAGCTTACTTCCCAAGAATTGACAAGTGCCTGAGGTTGATTTCCTGTCAATTCTACATCCTCCATAATCAGCATCTGAGTATCCTGTGAGTTCCAGATTGTCATCTGAGGGATACCACAATCCCATATTCACAGTACCCTTAAGATATTTGAGAATCCTCTTAGCAGCTTCCAGATGACTTTTCTTGGGGTTGGCTTGATATCTTGCACAAATCCCAACTGCAAAAGTGATATCAGGCCTGCTTGCTGTGAGATACAGTAGAGATCCAATGATGGCTCTGTAATGAGTCTGGTCTACTGATTCACCATCTTCATCTGGTTCCATCTTGGTGTTGGTGTTGAGTGGAACTCTTGCTACTTTGCTGGTCTGGCATCCAAACTTGTTGATCAACTCCCTTGTATATTTGGCTTGATTGATGAAGACTCCTTCAGGGGACTGCTTAACTTGAAGTCCTAGGAAGAAATTCACTTCTCCCATCATAGACATTTCAAATTTTCCCTTCATTAGTTGAGAAAACTTCTCACAGAGGACCTGGTTAGGACAACCAAAAATGATATCATCCACATAAATTTGAACCAGCAATGTGTCCTCTCCTTTTGTGATTCTGAAAAGTGTTCTATCAACTCTCCCTTTGATAAAACCATGATCCAAAAGGAATTGTGACAAAGTATCATACCAAGCTCTTGGAGCCTGTTTCAGTCCATATAGAGCTTTTCTCAGTCTATATACTTTGTGACTTTCTTCAAAACATGGGGGTTGCTCCACATAGACTTCTTCATTGAGTACTCCATTCAAGAAGGCACTTTTAACATCCATCTGGTACACCTTAAATTTCTTGTGAGCAGCATATGCAAGAAATAACCTTATTGCCTCCAATCTGGCTACTGGAGCAAATGTTTCATCATAGTCAAATCCTTCAACTTGAGAGTAGCCCTTTGCAACTAGCCTGGCCTTGTTTCTGACTATGATATCATTCTCATCCTTCTTGTTCTTGAATACCCACTTGGTTCCTATCACATTGCAGTGATATGGTCTGTCCACCAACTCCCATACTTGATTCCTTATGAACTGGTTGAGCTCTTCTTGCATGGCAATAATCCAGTTGGAATCTTGAAGTGCTTCTGCTATGGAACTTGGTTCCTGGTTTGATAAGAAACAAAAAAACAAAGCACTTTCTCCATGAAAACTTCTAGTTTTGACTCCTGAGGAAGGATCACCTAGGATTTGCTCAACAGGGTGATCTGAGAGGCAAGTCCTCCTAGGCTGATGCCCTTCAGTAGAGTTTAACTCTTCTGAAGTTGGGTCACTAGATATAGGAATGAAATTGAATTCAGGAAATAAAATAGAGGGTTGAAGTCCTGAGTCATCATTCAAGGTATTTTCATTCTCAATGGTAATTTCATTGGTTCCCCCTTGAATGATGGGTTCAGTGAATGTCTCAGCTGTGACCACATCTTCATTGACATTCGTTACCTCTTGAACTGGGATAGTGTTCATCAGTTCAGTTACATCTTCAGAAGAGCTCTCAGGTGAGCTTTGAGGAGTGGTCTGATTTTGAGTGTCCTCTTTGAATTGTTGATCATTGAGGTTGTCCCAGGTTAGGATGAATGTATCAAGACAATTCTCAGGATAGCCTTTAGACTTGATACTCAGTCTGGTTAGTCTTTTGCTAATCACATCCTCATTCTCCTTACTTTTGGACTCAAAAGTAGATTCATCAAACACCACATGAGGTGTTTCTTCCACAACAAGAGTTCTACAGTTGTAAACTCTGAAAGCTCTACTGATTTGGGAATATCCTAAGAAAATTCCTTCATCAGCTTTGCTATCAAAAGCTTTCAGTTGTGTTTTCCCATTGTTGTGAATGAAACACTTGCAACCAAAAATATGAAAGTAAGATACCTGTGGCTTTCTGTTATTCCACAACTCATATGGAGTTTTTCCTTGATGTTTGGTTACCATGGATCTGTTTTGAGTGTGGCAGACATTATTAATAGCTTCAACCCAGAATCTTTTAGGAACCTGAGCTTCAGCTAACATTGTCCTTGCTGCCTCCTTGAGAGTCCTATTTCTTCTTTCAGCTACTCCATTTTGTTGTGGAGTTCTTGCAGCTGATGTCTCATGTGAAATACCTAATTCTTTGCAGTAATCATATATAATAGAATTTATGAATTCAGTGCCTTTATCTGATCTTATCTTTACAATGTTCGGGCTCTTTTCATTGCTAACTTTCTTCAGGAGCTCTGGCAGTCTCAGTTGAGTCTCCTTTTTGCTTGCAAGGAATATCACCCATGTGTACCTGGAGAAGTCATCAACAACAACAAGTGTATACTTTCTCCCATTGATACTTACAGGGGTTACTGGACCAAAAAGATCCATATGTAACAGTTGAAGTACTCTGTCAGTAGAGGTTGCTACTTTGCTTTTGAAGGATGCCTTTACTTGCTTTCCCTCCTGACAGGCTTTACATATATGTTCTTTGTTGTATACTTCATTTGGCATTCCTTCTACCAGTCCATGTCTTGCTATCCTGTTCATCATCTTGAAGTTCAGATGACTTAGCCTTTTGTGCCATAACCAATTAGTGTCAGTTGAGCTCTTAGCAATAAGACATGCATTTGGTGTGCAAGCCTTCCAATCTGCAAGATAGACATTTCCCTTTCTTGACCCAGTCAGTAGTACATGTTGTGAAGATACATTCTTAACAAAACACAGGTTACATGAAAATTCAACACTGTATCCTTTATCACAGAATTGACTTATGGACAGAAGATTATGCTTAAGTCCACTGACAAAGGATACATTGCTTACCCTTATTGAGCCAATGATTAAAGTACCATAACCTTTAGTGGTGTAACGCCCCGAACCCAATATATATTAATTATATCGAATTCGAAGTGTTATTGTGATCAAAAGTCCGAACTATAAAATTTTTGAAGGAATATAACGGAAATGAGAGATAATGAGTTTTTATGCAGCGGAAGAAAATGAATAGAATAATATTAGTAAGTATCTCTCACATATATATGTGTACATAAAACATAATATCAATAGTAATGTTTTATTTAAGTGGGGAACTCCGTGTCGTCTCTATTACTGTCCTTGCTCCACGAAATCATAATCTGCAAGGGGTTAGGAAAATGGGGCGTGAGAATTGAATTCTCACATATGGGTGATTTGCAACATTATGGGATTGGTAAATCCGAAATATATTAAGTTATACTCATTGATAAAGTGTTTATTTTATTTAAGCAGTTGACATATAAACAAGGTTACAATATATCACAGAAGAAACAGTTTATATAGTAATTCATCGGCATTAAGCATATTTCACATAATATAATTGAAATAGCACAAGTTGGTTCACATTAAGGCAAAGCCCAAGGTCATATCACATATTATCACAACTGTCAAACCATAAACGTACAACCATTCCCCTTCCATCATAGTTATCCTTTTCAACTCCAACCATCAACAGCCTTGATTCCGAGGGCGTCAAACGACAGCTGTCCCCGGAGACCGGAAAAACAATCAACGACCTTGATTCCGAGGGCGTCAAACGACAGCTGTCCCCGGAGGCCGGAAAAACAATCAACGACCTTGATTCCGAGGGCGTCAAACGACAGCTGTCCCCGGAGGCCGGAAAAACAATCAACGACCTTGATTCCGAGGGCGTCAAACGACAGCTGTCCCCGGAGGCCGGAAAAACAATCAACGACCTTGATTCCGAGGGCGTCAAACGACAGCTGTCCCCGGAGGCCGGAAAAATAATCAACGACCTTGATTCCGAGGGCGTCAAACGACAGCTGTCCCCGGAGGCCGGAAAAACAATACCCAAATCACAACTCCGTACTTACTGACTTTCCATAAAACTGATACAACAACTTCACTGAGAAAATACTTGACTGATAACTGAACTGATTCATGCTCACGTAAGGTGATTACTCATGCAGTGGTGATCGATTCACAAAACAACAGGCAAAATATATAACATATATAGTTATATCACATAATCCAAACAGTTATATAGATAGGTGTTACATTTATGTTGGATTAGATACTTTTGATTTGATTTAGTCGAGTTCAGAAAATACCGGCACGACGTTATTAATAGTAGATCAATCAACGGATCATCACCCACCTGATTGTTTCGAGTCCCGAGAATGATGTGTAGGCAGAGGGTCGAAAACCTCGTGCGCGTTCCAACTAGTACTGAATCCTAGTAGGAAGATATTTAATTAAAAGTTGACCTTTGAAAACGCTTAGAAAAACTTGAGAGTTTGTGTTACGAGAATCGAGAAAGGCGTGGTCTTATAAACTCAAAAAGGACTTGCTTAAGGGTCACACCCTATTTTGGTAAGTACACTACTTCTAAAAAGGTGAGTGTATTGAGGGAGTGTATTTACTAGTATACTTGTGGTATGACTATCTCGATTACTACAAAAACAATCTTTTGATAAGTACACCCCTTTTTAAGAGGAGGTGTATTAGGGGGGTGTATTTACTAAAAGCAGTAGTGTAACAGGGGGGTGTATTTACTGAAAGCAGTGGTGTAACAGGGCGGTGTATTTACTGATTTCTGTGGTGTAACAGGGGGAGTGTATTTACTGATTTCTGTGGTTTAACAGGGGGTGTATTTACTGAATTTAGTGGTGTCCTTAATAAAGGCCCTTTAAGGAAGAAAATAATTATTAACCTTGGAATTATTTAGAAAAATAAGAAATTACTTAGAAAAATATTAATAAAATTAAAGAAAAGGTTATTCTTTCTTAAGAATTCTATTTCTCATTTTAAAAGAAATCTTGAATATAATTAATCATATTTTATAAATAAATTTCTTTTAATAAAACTTATTAATAAACTTAGACTTTCTAAGAAGTTTATAAAAAGTACTTTTCTTTTCTAATATTAATAACACCTCTAAAATTGATTTGTAATACTTCTAAAACAAAAGAATTATACTATTTTCCACCTTCTTCATTTGTTTACTAAATTGGGTATTAAACGACTTATCTTTTCGTTCCAAAATTTCTAACAGTCGCACAAAGGGAAGACGAGTTTCCCTTTGTCTCCAAAAACTCAACTAACACCAAAACAAACTAATTTCATCACCATTCAGCTAATTCAATAATACTAATCCAAAAATACCCTTCAACTAAAACAGCAATGCTAAATTCATCAATCTAATAATATCATCCAACCAAAACAATAATACTTAACTCCCAAACCAACAATACTAAATAGTTATTCCAAAGATACTAAACATCTTAATTCACTAATATTCACCAACTAAGCCAACCACACTAATTTGTCAAATCAATAACACCAACTAGCTTAACCAATAGTATCAAACAACAAATTCAATAATACTAATCTTAAAATACCAATCAATAGTACTAATCAACTAATTCAACAACAGCTAATCAAAACAGTAGAAGTTCCAATAACAACAAAGTCCATCTACAAGCTCACAGGCTTCAAAACAATTATCTTAAACTTACAACGACTCAACGGGATTCAACTAAAATCCTAATCCACTATTACGAGAAATAGAAAAAGGTAGCAATTCTTACGAGTCCGGTTCGGGGTGGTAAACGAACGGCCTAACGGCGTCCTAAAAGAAATCGGTTATTTGTCGGATTATTTGGGCAGCATAACGGCGTCGTTATGGGATTCGGGAAAATGAATCGAACAGCCTAACGGCGTCGTTCGAGGTCTCCAAAAATTCCGGCAACATCAAATCGTCATCTCGATCGGAAATTAAACACAAAAGAATAGAGTTATATAACGAAATCGGTTTTTTGATGGCTTAAAATTGAAAGGGGGCTTTTTCACGAATACTTACTGGAAAAGAAGAAAGAAAGAGGCGACGCTGCCTCGCGAGCGTCGCACGGCGGCTGGAGAGGCGCGACGGCGGCACTGGGCACGGCGGTGAGCGGCGGTGCTCGGAGCTGAGGCGAGGCGGCCGTGGCTGGTGCCGTGCAAAGAGGACGGCGGTGCTTTGGCCGTTCACGCGACAGAGAGAGAGAGAGAGGCGATGTTGGCTGGGGACGGCGGCAGCGCGACGGAGCTGTGGCGTTGCGGTGGGAGCCGGTGGCGGAGAGGCGCTCGCGGCGGAGCTCGAAGGTGGGGCTCGAGCGCGAGGCGCACGGCGGCGATGGCTGTGCAACGGCGGCGGCTGGAGCGAGGAAGCGGCGTCGCTGGTGGTTGGAAACGGCGGTCGCGGCTTCCGGGCGAGCGGCGTGAGGAGAGGAGGAGGTCGCCGGAAAGGAGAAGGTGGGCGGCGATTTTTAGAGAGAAAGAGAGAGAGAAGCCGAGAGGGAATTGGAAATGAAATGAAGAGGAAGAAATGATGTACGCGTTTTTGTTTCTTGGAGGAGAGAGAAAGGGATAATTAATGAAAATTTATTTCTTAAAAGATTAATTATAAAGGAGGAAATTAATATGTGGTTGATTAATTTTCTAATTAATATTAATTCAAAAAGAAAATAATTTATGTGGTTATGAATTAATCCCCTTTAATTCAGATATTTTCGATCCCACTTGATACGGTTTAGGGATTGTTTGGTTCACGAGTTTAATCCCGATTTGAGAATTAATACAGTTTTAAAATTCGAATAATATTTTATTGTATTTTAATTATTCTCAATAAATCATACGGATCGGAATCCTGATTTTTAAACTTTGAATATTTAATTTCTCGTAGTCCTTTATTCGCTTTGAAAGATTTAATTCTTTCTACGAATTTAGGAATTTGTAAAAAAAGTATATATTTAAATTACACAAAAGCACACAAAATAATAAAATAAAAAGAAACAAAGATAAGAAAATAAAATAAGGCTTCTAAGAAAATAAAAGGTATAAAACGGGACGGGGTATTACATCCTCACCCCCTTAACAGGAATTTCGTCCCCGAAATTCAGCTTCTAGGTATTGCTTAAGCATTGAGGGTATTCGGTTAGGACTTCATCCTCTATTTCCCAAATTGTTTCTTCTTTCTCGTGTCGGCTCCACTGGACTAGAACTAATGGTATCTCTTGATTCCTTAATAAGTGTAACTTCCTTCCTAGGATAGTAACTGGAACTTCTTCATAAGTCAGGTCACAGCTTAAACCTAATCTATACTACTAAAAACAGGGTTTGGATCGCTTATGTACTTCCTGGGTGTAGATGTGTGGAACACATCATGCACTCGTGATAACTCCGGTGGTAGTGCTAAGCGATAAGCCACATCCCCGATTCTATTCAGGATGTCAAATGGCCCATTGTATCGCGACTTTAGCTTACCTCTTTTACCAAAACGGATTAAACCTTTCATTGGTGTCACTCGGAGAAATACTTTATCGCCAATGTCGAATTGTAAATCTCTTCTCCTAGAGTCCGCATATGACTTCTGACGATCTTGAGTCGCTTTGATTCTTCCTTTAATCTTTGCGACTACCTCAACCGATCTTTCAACTAGTTCGGGTTCGAAAATCTTTCGAATTCTGACCTCATCCCAACAAACTGGCGATCTACACCCTTTTCCCGTAATGTATTTCGTACGGTGCCGTCTGTATTGTCGCCTGATAACTGTTGTTATACGCAACTCTACAAATGGCAGGTGGCTCTTCCAACTTCCTGCAAGATCTAGAGCGCAAGCTCTCAGCATACCTTCGAGTGTCTGGATAGTTCTTTCCGATTGTCCGTCAGTCTGCGAGTGGTATGCGGTGCTGAATTTCAATTCAGTACCCAAGGCTCATTGCAGACTTCCCCAGAACTTAGAGGTAAAACGGGATCTCTATTGGACACTATCGAGACTGGTACACCATGCAGTCTGATTATCTCGGCTATGTATAGTTGGGCGAGCTTGTCCAACGTATACGTCATTATAACAGGGATAGAGTGGGCAGTTTTCGTAAGTCTATCTACGATAACCTAAATGACATCGTGATTTTTCACCGTTTTCGGAAATCCGGTGACAAAATCCATAGTGATGTTCTCCCATTTCCACTCTGGCATTTCCAGAGGATGCAACAACCCTGGAGGTCGTTGGTGATTTGCTTTAACTCGTTGGCAGGTTAAACAGCTCCTGACGAATTGAGCTATCGATCTCTTCATACCCTTCACCAAAAGTTTTCTTCCAGTCCCCGATACATTATCGTCTATCCGGGGTGAATGGTGTATGGAGTGTTATGTGCCTCTTTCAGAATTTTATTCCTTATTCCTTCATCCTTAGGCACACAGATTTTGTTATCGAACATCAAAGCTCACTCAGTATTCCATACAAACCTCTAAATGGTTCCTTCCTCAGCGCACTTACGTATTCCTTTCAAGAATTTATCGCCCTTTTGCGCTCCTAGGATCCTTTCTCGTAAGGTCGGTTATAGGGTGAACGCGTAAACCATGGTATCTGCACAATACTGTGTGGAGAATTCTAGGTTTAGGGTGAACTGGTACTATATCTTACTCCACTCAAAATAGTTTTGTCTAACTACTTACTCTAAAACTTGTGGTTCAAAAGGAGTAGTAAACCTTAGTAGGGATGTTTGATTTCTGAAAGGTCCTCCATTAGTTAAAACCAAAATAACTTCTCGGTTTTCTTGGTCGACTAAGTTTGTTGTCACTCTACCTGATCTGAGACTTAGAAGGTGTCCTAATCCTCAAGCATGCAAACTTTTCTTCCTACATAGTTGCAAATTTTCCTCTACTTCGAAGTCCACTATGTATCCCATAGATAAAAATCAATTGTCCTTTCTTTTTCAACTAAAGTATTCCCATAACATATAAATGTTAATTCTTAACACATAAGACTTAAGATTACATCTAGCTTACTCATTCCACAAAAAGGCTCTACTTAAGCTTAAAATCTTACGTTATCCCAAAGAAAGTAATTATGCCCATGCTTCATATTCCTTCATATGCATAGAACTAGTTCGTTTTCAATAACGCCTAACTACTCAACTTAAGAATGTCCAGTTCAGTTTCTATTTGATGTTCATCCAAGTCTATCTCCAATCAATTCACTCGGCTTTAGGTTCTCATTGTATTCCTCAAAAGTTCACTTTCACTTAAGGTCTATTCTTCTATACTCTATATCCTCAAATTTTTCTTAAATTCTTAGGCACAAGGGAGCGAGATGCTCTAGTACTAATCGATACATAAGCAGTTGATCCAAAATTCACACTTGCTGAATTCGGAATACAACTTCTCTCGTCTCATTATCTTTAAGACTGCCTTGAGATGTTCTTCGTGTTGCTCTTTGCTCTTAGAGTACACAAGACGATGACGAATTGGTCCAGGTACGGATGAAACACTCTGTTCATCAAATCCATGAAGATCGCCGGAGCATTTGTTACTCTGAAAGGCATCATGGTGAACTCGTAATGTCCATACCGAGTCCGGAATGCTGTCTTCGGGATATTCTCGCTCTTGACCTTTAGCCGGTGGTAACCAGACATTAGATCGATCTTTGAGAATACCGTAGCATTCTTCAACTGGTCGAACAAGTCTTCTATTCTCGGAAGAGGATATTTGTTCTTAATGATCAGTTGATTGAGACCTCGATAGTCTATGCACATACGGAAAGTTCCATCTTTCCTCTTTCACGAACAACGCGGGTGCTTCCCATGGTGGTGCACTAGGCCTGATGAACTTCTTTTCAAGCAAGCATTGCAGTTGTTCCTTCAGTTTTTTCTAATCCTTTGGAGCCATTCGATAGGGTGCTTTAGATACTGGTGCTGCCCCAGGTATCAAGTCGATGGAGAACTCTATCTGACGATCTGGAGGTAACCCGGTTAATTCCTCGGGAAACACGTCAAGATATCCATCCACAATTGGCACCTTGATGCGCAACTTGTCGTCTTTCTCTCCTGCTGAGATGTGGACGAGGTAAGCTTGGCATTTCTCATTTCGTAATATTACTGCAGCTTAGATTGCTGATATTACTCGGGTTTCCTTCTTGGTCCTAATTTCACAAAATGTGAAGCGTTGACCATTTCAGGTTTCGAGGTTAATCTCTCATTCTGCGCATTCTATTATCGCTTCGTCCTTTGTTAAACAGTCAAAGCCTAAGATTATACCAAAGATTTTCATCTTAAGGATGAGAAGATCGGATTCTACTAAGTGATCGCTTAGCGTTAGGGGTAAACCTCAAATTTGGTCCTTAATTTCCATAGTAGTTCCAGACATTTCTTAGCGCGGCCTGCTGAGGTGGCTTAGGTTCAGCCTGAGAAGGTAGGTTCTGTCCTGTAGGATTCATTGGTACATGAATGGGGTTAACGCGGGGTCGTCCACGTCTACGTTCTGGTGCAATTCTAAAGGTGGTTCTGATCGGAAAAGAATAATATTTTTACGATATGTATAGGTGTGAGAAAGTTATAAAAACATAATCGGACTATCCAAAAGTAACACAAAACGTTCACTGAGAACACGTGTGGTACATAATTCACCAGCTGCGCATTGGGGCCCCAATGGTACAGTGCTCACATTCGCACAGTATTCTAGGAACAACTAATGTGTCATTAAGTGATAATCAGATAAAATATGACATTTAATATATAAAGCAAGTAAAACATATTGACAAGTAGTGAGCACGTAATAAGTATGTATATATCTAAAAAGTTTTGGTTCTACGGAGTTAGTCCCCTTACATTACGTCATAGAACATAAAAGGTTTCTAAGTACAATTCTAACGCATTTCCTTGCATCAGAACGGTCCACAGGCGACAAAAGGAGAGGGTTAGAGCTATGCTGCTACGGTCTGAGTAAAACGGTCATACGTCTGACTACTACTATATGTCAGGAAAGGGTGGCACATCTAGGGTGTATGTATTTGTGACTACATCAAAAGGATAACTGTTTAAAAGGGTTTGATCACTCTGACTGATCACTACTATCAAACGGGAATACCCATCGCCAACTTCTTTCTAGGTATGTCTCCAAGTGAATGTGGGGCTTTTGTACTGGGTCTTCTATTCTCGTCCGTTCGAGTAGTCTTACTGCGATAGGACGGAGAACAACTCAGTAACCATTCTGGTAAAAATGAATCACGACTGTCAAATGTGTCTCGTCTGGGGATATTTGAGTGGCTATTGCCTTTGCACACAGTCTCTTAAACTGGGTTATAAACACACTTATAGATTCTAAGGTTAGCTAAGTGTCTTCTAATTATCGGGATATAACTATCTTAGGTGGATTCTTATATGGAAAGGAGTTTCCTAGTCAAAATTTTAGTTATTGCAGAAACATTATTTAAACAATTAAGGCACATAGTTCAAATAATCATATAATATCATTTATGAAGTTTATAAATTTACACAAATATATTTATTTCTATCATTCACTAATTATCTGCATTTCAATAGTAATATAAACGACATTTCGTGGTTCTTTCCACACCTCGTAGGTGCTGTTTCGAGTTTGCGATCTTTTGATTGGAGTTTTGTTATGAAAGTCAAGTTGTCGTAATATCACAAACTTTAAGGCAATAAAATAAGAACATACCTTCGAGGAGCTTCTGACGGTAATAGGAGATACATTTCCCCTCAAGTGATTTAATTAGTGATCTATACTTACATGATAAGAAAATTTAATTAAAGAAAAACAATTTTGGTTTGATGAAAACAATGATTTGGGTTTTGGTCCGAAAGTTTTGAACATAAGCTCTGATACCACCTGTAACGCCCCGAACCCAATATATATTAATTATATCGAATTCGAAGTGTTATTGTGATCAAAAGTCCGAACTATAAAATTTTTGAAGGAATATAACGGAAATGAGAGATAATGAGTTTTTATGCAGCGGAAGAAAATGAATAGAATAATATTAGTAAGTATCTCTCACATATATATGTGTACATAAAACATAATATCAATAGTAATGTTTTATTTAAGTGGGGAACTCCGTGTCGTCTCTATTACTGTCCTTGCTCCACGAAATCATAATCTGCAAGGGGTTAGGAAAATGGGGCGTGAGAATTGAATTCTCACATATGGGTGATTTGCAACATCATGGGATTGGTAAATCCGAAATATATTAAGTTATACTCATTGATAAAGTGTTTATTTTATTTAAGCAGTTGACATATAAACAAGGTTACAATATATCACAGAAGAAACAGTTTATATAGTAATTCATCGGCATTAAGCATATTTCACATAATATAATTGAAATAGCACAAGTTGGTTCACATTAAGGCAAAGCCCAAGGTCATATCACATATTATCACAACTGTCAAACCATAAACGTACAACCATTCCCCTTCCATCATAGTTATCCTTTTCAACTCCAACCATCAACAGCCTTGATTCCGAGGGCGTCAAACGACAGCTGTCCCCGGAGACCGGAAAAATAATCAACGACCTTGATTCCGAGGGCGTCCAACGACAGCTGTCCCCGGAGGCCGGAAAAACAACCAACGACCTTGATTCCGAGGGCGTCAAACGACAGCTGTCCCCGGAGGCCGGAAAAACAATCAACGACCTTGATTCCGAGGGCGTCAAACGACAGCTGTCCCCGAAGGCCGGAAAAACAATCAACGACCTTGATTCCGAGGGCGTCAAACGACAGCTGTCCCCGGAGGCCGGAAAAACAATCAACGACCTTGATTCCGAGGGCGTCAAACGATAGCTGTCCCCGGAGGCCGGAAAAACAATACCCAAATCACAACTCCGTACTTACTGACTTTCCATAAAACTGATACAACAACTTCACTGAGAAAATACTTGACTGATAACTGAACTGATTCATGCTCACGTAAGGTGATTACTCATGCAGTGGTGATCGATTCACAAAACAACAGGCAAAATATATAACATATATAGTTATATCACATAATCCAAACAGTTATATAAATAGGTGTTACATTTATGTTGGATTAGATACTTTTGATTTGATTTAGTCGAGTTCAGAAAATACCGGCACGACGTTATTAATAGTAGATCAATCAACGGATCATCACCCACCTGATTGTTTCGAGTCCCGAGAATGATGTGTAGGCAGAGGGTCGAAAACCTCGTGCGCGTTCCAACTAGTACTGAATCCTAGTAGGAAGATATTTAATTAAAAGTTGACCTTTGAAAATGCTTAGAAAAACTTGAGAGTTTGTGTTACGAGAATCGAGAAAGGTGTGGTCTTATAAACTCAAAAAGGACTTGCTTAAGGGTCACACCCTATTTTGGTAAGTACACTACTTCTAAAAAGGTGAGTGTATTGAGGGAGTGTATTTACTAGTATACTTGTGGTATGACTATCTCGATTACTACAAAAATAATCTTTTGATAAGTACACCCCTTTTTAAGAGGAGGTGTATTAGGGGGGTGTATTTACTAAAAGCAGTAGTGTAACAGGGGGTGTATTTACTGAAAGAAGTGATGTAACAGGACGGTGTATTTACTGATTTCTGTGGTGTAACAGGGGGAGTGTATTTACTGATTTCTGTGGTGTAACAGGGGGTGTATTTACTGAATTTAGGGGTGTCCTTAATAAAGGCCCTTTAAGGAAGAAAATAATTATTAACCTTGGAATTATTTAGAAAAATAAGAAATTACTTAGAAAAATATTAATAAAATTAAAGAAAAGGTTATTCTTTCTTAAGAATTCTATTTCTCATTTTAAAAGAAATCTTGAATATAATTAATCATATTTTATAAATAAATTTCTTTTAATAAAACTTATTAATAAACTTAGACTTTCTAAGAAGTTTATAAAAAGTACTTTTCTTTTCTAATATTAATAACACCTCTAAAATTGATTTGTAATACTTCTAAAACAAAAGAATTATACTATTTTCCACCTTCTTCATTTGTTTACTAAATTGGGTATTAAACGACTTATCTTTTCGTTCCAAAATTTCTAACAGTCGCACAAAGGGAAGACGAGTTTCCCTTTGTCTCCAAAAACTCAACTAACACCAAAACAAACTAATTTCATCACCATTCAGCTAATTCAATAATACTAATCCAAAAATACCCTTCAACTAAAACAGCAATGCTAAATTCATCAATCTAATAATATCATCCAACCAAAACAATAATACTTAACTCCCAAACCAACAATACTAAATAGTTATTCCAAAGATACTAAACATCTTAATTCACTAATATTCACCAACTAAGCCAACCACACTAATTTGTCAAATCAATAACACCAACTAGCTTAACCAATAGTATCAAACAACAAATTCAATAATACTAATCTTAAAATACCAATCAATAGTACTAATCAACTAATTCAACAACAGCTAATCAAAACAGTAGAAGTTCCAATAACAACAAAGTCCATCTACAAGCTCACAGGCTTCAAAACAATTATCTTAAACTTACAATGACTCAACGGGATTCAACTAAAATCCTAATCCACTATTACGAGAAATAGAAAAAGGTAGCAATTCTTACGAGTCCGGTTCGGGGTGGTAAACGAACGGCCTAACGGCGTCCTAAAAGAAATCGGTTATTTGTCGGATTATTTGGGCAGCATAACGGCGTCGTTATGGGATTCGGGAAAATGAATCGAACAGCCTAACGGCGTCGTTCGAGGTCTCCAAAAATTCCAGCAACATCAAATCGTCATCTCGATCGGAAATTAAACACAAAAGAATAGAGTTATATAACGAAATCGGTTTTTTGATGGCTTAAAATTGAAAGGGGGCTTTTTCACGAATACTTACTGGAAAAGAAGAAAGAAAGAGGCGACGCTGCCTCGCGAGCGTCGCACGGCGGCTGGAGAGGCGTGACGGCGGCACTGGGCACGGCGGTGAGCGGCGGTGCTCGGAGCTGAGGCGAGGCGGCCGTGGCTGGTGCCGTGCAAAGAGGACGGCGGTGCTTCGGCCGTTCACGCGACAGAGAGAGAGAGAGAGGCGACGTTGGCTGGGGACGGCGGCAGCGCGACGGAGCTGTGGCGTTGCGGTGGGAGCCGGTGGCGGAGAGGCGCTTGCGGCGGAGCTCGAAGGCGGGGCTCGAGCGCGAGGCGCACGGCGGCGATGGCTGTGCAGCGGCGGCGGCTGGAGCGAGGAAGCGGCGTCGCTGGTGGTTGGAAACGGCGGTCGTGGCTTCCGGGCGAGCGGCGTGAGGAGAGGAGGAGGTCGCCGGAAAGGAGGAGGTGGGCGGCGATTTTTATAGAGAAAGAGAGAGAGAAGCCGAGAGGGAATTGGAAATGAAATGAAGAGGAAGAAATGATGTACGCGTTTTTGTTTCTTGGAGGAGAGAGAAAGGGATAATTAATGAAAATTTATTTCTTAAAAGATTAATTATAAAGGAGGAAATTAATATGTGGTTGATTAATTTTCTAATTAATATTAATTCAAAAAGAAAATAATTTATGTGGTTATGAATTAATCCCCTTTAATTCAGATATTTTCGATCCTACTTGATACAGTTTAGGGATTGTTTGGTTCACGAGTTTAATCCCGATTTGAGAATTAATACAGTTTTAAAATTCGAATAATATTTTATTGTATTTGAATTATTCTCAATAAATCATACGGATCGGAATCCTGATTTTTAAACTTTGAATATTTAATTTCTCGTAGTCCTTTATTCGCTTTGAAAGATTTAATTCTTTCTACGAATTTAGGAATTTGTAAAAAAAGTATATATTTAAATTACACAAAAGCACACAAAATAATAAAATAAAAAGAAACAAAGATAAGAAAATAAAATAAGGCTTCTAAGAAAATAAAAGGTATAAAACGGGACGGGGTATTACAAGTGGCTCCTTGTGAGTTGTCACCAAAGGTGACTTGTGGACCTTCTTTCTCAACAAATCCTGTCAGGAGATCTTTGTTGGCAGTCATGTGCCTAGAACATCCACTGTCCAAGTACCAGACTGATGATTTAAGAGCTTCTCCTTTGTTGAGGTCCACTGAGCCCTCTGGTTCTTCTCTTGCCATGAGGCACATGTCATCTTCACTGCTGTTAGAGAACAGTTCATCAGGTGACTCCAGATTTTCATCAACATCCCCAGCCATCATGGCTTTCCTTTCTCCATATCTTCTGTCTCTTTTGGCTTGCCTTTCCTTTCTTTCTTTTGTGCTCAGTTGAGGACAATCATATTGAAAGTGCCCAATCTTCTTGCACTGAAAACATCTGTTGGCATCATCATTCTTTTCCTCAGTAGAGTCTCTGGTCTTTGATGATGATCCTTCAGCCTTGGTGTAATTCTTGTATTCCTTCTTCTTTTCCAGCTCAGATGAGCTTTTCTCTCCTTCTCTGGTGGTCTTTTGTGGATAACTCCTACCTTCCCTGTTATCCCTGTTATCCCTGTAAAATCTTTTATACTTGCCAAAGCGGCTGTTAAGTTGTTCAAACCTTCTAGCCATCAGGCTGAGTTCCTCCTGCATCTCAGCCTTGCTTTGTGACTTGCTTGCCTTTGTACTCTTCTGAGGCTTTGGGGATTTTGGCTCAGACTCCTTTGATTTGAAGGCTACTCCCTTCTCAGCTGAGGTCTCATCAGGAGCCCTTTTCCTGTTTAGATCAAACTCATAAGCCTTGAGTTCAGAGAATACCTATTGCATAGACATGCTGGATAGATCCTTGGTATTCTGCATCATCACAGAGTACACATCCCATCTTGAGGTTAGACCTCTCAGGATCTTTAAGCCAACCTCCCTCTTGGTATAGACTTTTCCCAGAGAATTTATCTCATTCATGATGTCTGTGAACCTCCCATCAAGCTGGTCAATGGTCTCAGTGGACTCCATGGTGAACTGCTCATACTTTTGAACAACTACTGAAAGCTTGTTCTCCTTTAACTTGTCAGTTCCTTCACACATGAGAGCAAGAGTGTCCCATAGTTCCTTTGCAGTCTTGCAGTAGATCACTCTTCCCATTACAGAATCTGGAATAGTGGTGTAGAGAATGTTCATGGCTATGAAGTTGAGGTTGTTTCTCCTCCTCTCATCTGCAGTGAAGTTATCTTCATCTTTGGGCCATTCTTCTCTAGGATCTGCAATAGTTTCAGCTGTAGTTCTAGGGTTAGGTGTCATAAAAACAAATGGACCTATAGTAATAACCCTCAACATTTCATCATGCACACAGGCAAGATGAGCTCTCATTCTGATCTTCCAGAAGTCATAGTTTTCCACTGAGAATTGTGGAAGCTTGTGATGAGACATATGGTTCAAGGGATTAACTCCCATGTTGTTCTCTGCTGGTGGTGCTACCCTAGCTGCATTGTCAGCCATAGTATAAAAACAAGTTTATCAAAAGATCAATTCAGGTGACCTTGAAAAATACCTTTAAGCACAAGGTATACTTAGAACAATGGTCTTTTGAACCACTGCTCTGATACCAATTGTTGGTCCCGAAATTAGCAAACAGGTGTATGGGGGGGGGGGGGGGGGAATACACCTGTGATTACAAATTAAAACTTCTTGTAAAACTTATCAGGTTACTTAAGACAATAACTCGTCAGTGGACTTGAAGGTCTGCTGAGAGTTACTTAGAGAAAGCCTACTGAGATAATACCTCCACTGAAAGCTCAAGACTTTCAGTTGAACTACTATCTAATTAGCTTTCAGATGCGGATTAGTGAGCCCTTAGAAAACTCGTTTTACTTTGATAAACTTTGAGATTAACACACACTTAGGAAAGCAGATAATAAGAACACAAGGTATAAAGTGGTTCAGAGATGAATCTACTACGTCCACTGTCCTGATCAAACAGGAGAATTCCTTTCACTTGGAATTCCTTGTGTTATAGTGCCAAGGTGCACTGATCAACTAATCCTCTCTTAGGATGATTGATCACTAGGAAATTCCAGGTCCTAGTTCCCAAAACAAACCAGCTTTCAGACTGATACAACAATCAGCTTACTAACACCACTTAACACTAGCTCTCAACCTAAACACTGAGTAGGGTTTTGAGTAGGGTTTTGGTTCCAACTAATTTGAGATAATCCTTACAAGTTTAGCTCAAGGCTTAGGATTGGATTATCTCTTTCTAAGATTTGGATATAGATTTTAAGCTTGATTACAGAAGGTTTGTTAGGCTCTCTACAAATGTGAAACAGTTGGGAAACAAAGGTAATTTTGAGTGCTTCTTAGTTGTTATGAATGTAGAGATAGCTTTGATCTTGTGAGTTTCCCGTGCTTGGAAATGTGCACGTCCTTCTGTATTTATAGGCTTCCTTGAAAATCTTCCCGTTGGATTTGAATCTTCTCAAGTAAGTCTTCTTGTATCTGATTGGCTCAAACGGCTCTATTTGAAGCTTTAAGTCTTGTCAAGAAATGACTGAAAGACCATGCCTGTTCACCAACTTTCTGTAGATTGCTAGAGAAGGACTTTTGGTACTTGTCAGGCTGGGGCAGGTCGGCTGTCAGTAAGTACACTGACGTGTCATCTTCTCATTGGACCTTTAGTCTGTATGCCCAGATTCTTGTCTTGCTTTAAGGTGGAACTCCTCTGAGAGAACCTTCTTATTCCTTCATTTATTGTAAGCTTCACTGAAATTCGTTTTGCCTTGTTCCAACCAGATTAACTAACAGCTTTTAATAGTTTAGCATTGAATGTGCATTGTTAGTTCCCATCAGTGGACATTGGTCCTCTCCTGACAGTTTTAGTCTTAGTGAGAATGTACTTAGAAAACATTCAAGACTTAGACTTATTCTCAGATCACTTAGTCTTCAGCGGACTTCACTTCAGTGGACTTCATCTTCAGCAGACTTCAATCTTAAATACACTCATGTAATTACTAACTGTACTTAGTTCTTAACACTTTGAACTGTTTGACTAAGTACTAACTCTACTGAATAATTTACTTACAAAACAACTTAGGAGGAACATTTTGGCATCTAATCAAAACATAAGTCTTATACATTTTCCCAACACGCCTTCTTCAAAGATTCAGAGCAGGAAGACTTGTCATCAACTGTCCTTTTTAAAATAGAATAATCATTTTTCTTGTCAACAACCTCATCGCCATAGCTAAGGCTTCTGATCGGCGAGTAAGAATCTTGTGCCTTTCAAAACACAAATACGAAACGTAATTAATATTGATGACTACTTTAATAGAGTGTATACAATAGATGAATAATGGTGTGTATGTTTTACCTTCGCGAGGTTTTGTTGTCATTGATTCCCAGTAATACGATCTACTTGTGTTAATAATACTTTTCAGTTTAGTGTGTAATTTATCGGTCTCGTTTGTTATTATTATAGTTTAACATGAATTTGCATGTTTGTAGAAATATTACTTATATTAATTAGTTTATCCAATAATAATATGTTCAAAATAATCACGCATAAACAATTATATATCATATTGCAGGTGAAATTTCAATAGGTATTAATTTTTTTATTAATGTTGCATGAATCGTATGATTTTAACATTTAATGTTGTAACTTAAATTAACTGCACATTCGGGGTGCTATAATAGTGGAATAATGGTGCATTAGTTGTCCGATTAGAGTGTCCGAAGTTATAGGAGTTTTTTTCTCAAAAGTTTGGATAACTGCAAATTACTAATATTGTTTCTTAAAATTGTTGCTTTTAATATATGAACTATAATCCATATAATTGTTATTAATATTTAACTACTACTAATAATAATAATTTGTATATTTGGTATTCTGTTCGTATTCGTGTTATTCATGTTGATTTTTGTAATATTGTAGATTATAATATTGCTATGAATATTAACGACTAATAATAATAATTTGTCAATTTGGTTGTATGTCCGTGTGTGTGATATTCATGTTGATTTTCATAATTTTGTATATTTTATTATAATACTCTTATTATATAATCTTATGTTGACATATATGATTGTAAATATATATATTGGGTTTGAATTTCTTTGTAAAATACACAATAATACTATACAATATTGTATTGATATACTTTATTCGATTCAAAATAAGGGTCTAGACATTTCTTATCAAATTATGAATTATATATTTTGATATATATTTCCCATCTAAATACCCAAAAAATTGAAAATACACGTACATCATCTATGAAATAGATAATTATAACCCATTAACAATGATATATACATAAATAAATGCAATCACTTAATATCATATAATTATAATGTAGATTAATGGCATAATAAGTTTAAACATTACAAAATTATAATATACAGTATATAATTTTCCAAAATTAGTGGTATCTATAAAATATACCAGTCAACCTAATCAAATAAACAAAAGAAGTTGAATAATTTTATGAACATGTAAAAAAAAAAAAACCAAGCATCACTACCTAAACCCATCACAATTATTTACATAATAATCACTCCCTCCAATTGGTCCACGACAATATATCAACTATTATGCACAGTGATAACGACTAAATTAGAAAAACAATGTTAAATTTAATTATGTACTCCCAGAGCCATGCACACGAACATAATTTGAGCACTGACTATAAGAATTAATATCACACGGCAGCCAATTAACCGTGAAATAAGATGAATTACTATATATTACAATTTAATTATTAAACAAACCACGAATCTAAAGCTTGACTAATTCAAATAGACAATACTTTAGAAAAACTAATAATTTTCACACTAAGATAATTTTAAGCAAAATATATATATATATATATATATATATATATATATATATATATATATATATATATATAATTATATGCATGGATACAAAGGATCTAATACACTGCTTTATGAATTAATTAATTAATTAATTAATGGATTTATATTTATTAAAATTTGATCATTATCATCAGATTGCGCATATTCAAATATGATTAATGTATTAACAGATATTAAAATTTGTTTTCATTAATGGATTAATATGGACAAATTAATATTGCTAAGATATTTTATTCATAAGTATAAAGGATACAATACACTTGCACCAGAATAAAATATTAGAAGCAGTTTCTGGAAGTATTTATTGTCAAAACATCAACGTTCAAAATAAATAATTTTATTCCACAATTACTGGTCAACATATTTTACCTAAAAAAAAGGAGATACCCAAAATATTAGGGAACAAATATACAAATCCACAATACCATGATTATCGAAGCTGCACAGTATACAAATACATGATTACAATTATTACATAAAGATGTATACTCACTATATATATATATATATATATATATATATATGCATATATATGTGAAGTTTGTAAATAGAATTTATACGATAATCGACGAAGAACTATCCAGTAATACTAATTCTTTCAAACTAACATATCCTGCTGAAGAAAAAAATGTCATACACTGGGATAAAAAAAGGGAGATACATTTTCGGCTTGATAAATTAAAAGATACAAACACATCAAATATGTAGTTGACAAATGATACACTCATTAATATGATCTGCACGATAAAAAAAGATATAAAATACTCTATATTCCCGTGAGGTCGATGATAAACACCATACATCTGCTCCAAGATACATTTTTCCTGGAAAAAATAAAAACTAACACAAATGAGGTACATTAGAATGATGAATGGATGAGCAATAAACAAACATATTTATAGGCAACCGAGAAATGTAACGGTGCCACAAATTAAAGGCAGCCATTAGAACAAATACCAAAACAAAACCCTAACAATGAAAGAATTATTCAACCACACTAAATACAACTTAATGCCTAACATTAAAACAATACCATAACAAATGTCCATGGAGATCCAACAGCTAATACGAAAACTACAAAAAACGATCGATGGATGAAAACAATTGGCGCCTAAACTATCTAAGGAAATCATTTTGCTATTATATATTTATGATTTTTTTACTAAAATATATATTTATAAAATTTAATTTACACGATTCTTGTATTTCCGGAGGTTCCACCTTCAGAAGATATAGAAATGGAGAACCCTTTTTTTTTCGTCTGACTATTTGATTTTATAAATAGTGGTTTTAAGAAACATACTGTGATTCTACTACTCTAAGTGTCCAATCTGAGAATGAATAGTTAATGGATTCTTCGATTCTTACTGTCAATTATGAATTTTTTTTAAGATCAACTAATATTACTCAAATAGAATGTGTGATATAAGTTTAAAATAATTTTATTATAGACATAATTAATAAACATGAACATCATTGAACTATACTATCAATTAATTAAAATAATAAAATAAAAACCAATAGATAAAAAAAAAAACATTCACCCCTTCAAATAAAACAATATAATGCAATTCCAAAACTTTAAACATTTCCAAACAATTCTTGAAGTACAACATGTTTTTTAAGTTTTATGTTCAATTCAATCATTATAACGCAAAATAATCTTCAAGTCAACATGATTGTTAATTCTCGATACTGCAACATAAAGCTGAGTATGTCTAAATATAGGCTTCTTGAGAAAGACTTCAACATGAGTAAAATTAACCTTGACTTTTATTTATAGACGTGACGTATATGAAACAATCAACAAAAACTGACTGCGTATAAACTTGAATGAAAACCTTGGATCAGAAGGAGTTAGTGACAATATAGGTATCAATGCTAGCTAATACCAATATGAACCTTAGTTTCGATTACTCTATCACCCAACCTATACATATTTTAAAAAAATTATAAATTAAATAATAAACTAACATGGTTCTGTCACATAATCCTCTTGAATGATTATATTTCTCAACAACATAACATGTGTTCTAATTTTGAGATTCAGTTAATGGTCTGGCACACACCAGCAAATTGTTACTAAGTGTTGAGATACTGAGGAGTATGAACATTAACAAGAGAATCAAAATTGAAATCAGACATTCAACTATCAAAATTGTTACTTGAGAGACTTTTTATGATTTAACCGAACGATGTAATTATATATATATATATATATATATATATATATATATATATATATATATATATAACATAACATAATCTAGTATTAGTGTAAGAACAACTCTATCCCCTGAAAATTAGTGATCATAAATATGATATTTGAAATCAGGATACATTCAATAATGCAACACTTGAATCATCACCACCTTTCAATAAAATATCATCGGGAATGATAATATCAGAATCATAATTATTGCAAACTATTTCAAACCATTCTGGAAAAAAGTTTATGTCATTCATCCCTTGAGCAGATTCAAATTGAAGCAACCTCACGAATCTTGTCAACTTCAAAATAATGCATGCATTCCACAAATTAGATGATGTGATGGTGGCATTTACAATGTCGCGTCTCTTTCCTTTTAGCATGACATGCAAGATCTATCGAAATTCACCATAAAAAATAATTATTTCCCACCAAATGGTACTTTAGAACGTGATTGATAAAATAACTGTATAATATCTCTCAATGATTTATCTAATACTTCAGTACAATGTTTGTGAATCATTGGAGCTTCATCACATATCATGAGTTTTCATTTAATAAAAAATTAAGAAAGGTGCCTACATTTTTATATCGGTAGAAAGGTGTCTACATTGCTTAATGTTACAGGTAGAATCCTCCAAACAATAGGTTAGAATTCAAAATCTAAAATGAGTTGTCCATCCACCTGGAAGTAAAAGTGATTTCATGCCACTGAATGTTACATTCAATACTATCTTACCCTCGGATCATTGTCCTACAAATTAGGGTTATTCACGGAAATCTGGGAATACCAAACCCGTGCTGAAATTCGCTAAAAAAACAAAGCAAAAAATTCATTGACTTTTTTACTTTAACCGTACCGAAACCAAACCTAAAGTTCTTTTGGTATGAATATGGATATTACCAAATTAACCGTACCAAAAAATCGAATGAGACTGTACCGAATGGAACCAAACTGAATAATCGAATTAAACGTGTATTAAAATTTAAATATTAGTATTTATTTTATATTCATTAAAATGTATTATAATGTTATTGAATTCATGTACAATTATACGATAATATTATTTATCTCAGTTTTCAGAATACCAATATTATTATTTTATTTATCATATTAAGTTCTTAAAACAATAACTCATGTTTTTAGGTGTATATCAAAATGATTTAAACGTAATTTGTTTCATCTTTTAGTTTCATTCTAAATGTATATATATTCATTTATTAACAAAAACATGGATATAGTGTACCTCGTGTAAGAATCACGATCAATGTGATTTTAATATTGCACTTTCTATTCACGAGATATTTCAAAAGGATTGTTTAAATATATTTTTTATATACCATATTTTAGATACTCTATTCGTGATAATTTGTGTTATTTTTTAAATCATCCATTATCATATAATATGTTATATTTGAGCTTGAATGATTATATGTTTAATTGTGGTTGAAGATGTGTAGTATTCATGTGAGTGTGCATCAATATTTTTTAAAAAAAAGGAGAGAATAACGGAAAAAATCCGTTTCTCCACTCCGTTCTGTACCGATCTAGTCTATTTGTAAACAAAAATTCATTCCAATTTGTAAGAAAAAATAAAATATTTGTACCGTACTGAAATTTTGATATAAATACTCGATTTTTAAACTAACAGAACTTTGGTACAGATACGGATGTTTTCAAATATCCGTTTTGTCCGTACCGTGAACAACTCTACTACAAATAACGTCTTCCATATAATTTTTTTCCAATACCATCAGAACTATATATATATAAAAAACTTCATTAATATCCAACGTTACTGATCTAATTATTGTATCATAAACAACACGGTGTTCATAATTCAAGTTTTTTCAATTTTATTATATGATAAATCTTGTTGAATCATTCTATTACGGAATGTTAAATTATTATCAACAACTACTACAGACATCCTATCAAAATCATGCAAACTCTACAATTTTTTTTTTTATATTCTCGACTTACAAAATACAACAATTCTTAATCCCATCCTCCGTCATTCTCAATTTTACAAACATAAAAAAAGTTATCGTGAGAAACATATTTTGTAATACCCCGACCCTTGAGTTCATGCATCTCATGTCTTTATTTTTCAAAAAGATGACAATAAGTTTTGTTTCTTCGATTTTTCAAATGATGAATGAGAGAGCTGAACCGGAGGCACTTCCAACACTAATACTGAAAGAATTAAATGATGAAATTATGAAATGAATAAAATATGGATTCCAAATAGGCATTTCAATGCCCTAATAACGCTTATAAATTATCAAACAAAAATTCATACATTATCGCCGAAAGTCGAACGAAAAATCCCCGATTTTTGGTCAAATGAAAAAATACGGACCTGACTTAATACTCAATTACCAAAATAAGTTAAACGCTAATTTTGAATTTAGAAATTCAAAACTCTAGCTTTATCTTGCACAAATTGATCAAAATGTTAACTTTCAGAGCTTAATACTTAACCGAAAAATATCCGAACACAAAATCGAAAATTATATTGCATTGGTAAATACTGAGAGGACCTGAAAGTCCTCCCATCCCCACTGGTCGTCCACCAACTGAGAAAGGGAGGGCAAAGTCATCCTCCATCTCATCTCCGTTAATTTAAGCCCAAACTTACATTATTTTTCTATTAAGTACATGTACTACCTCCATCGCCCATCTTGACTTCACACCCCCTCTCCCCTCACCCCCTGGATGCATACTCCCTCTTCTCCCTCTATAAACACCCCCTCTTGTATCTCACTTTGCAGCCACTCCCAAGAGAAGATAGAATAATAAAAATTGGTTATTTATAGAATGGGACAATTGAGAATAAGACGGAAATTTAAGGGAATGGGACAAACGAAATTGGGGCGGAGGGAGTATATAATATAATACAAAGAACAAAAGTTTATTATGTTAATATTAAAAACACATAATACATATCAACAAATTATCTTGTTTTGTTGGTTTCTTTCATACCAAATTCTCAATTCCTTCATCTAATACTAATAGATAGTCTTATACAAGGATGCGTAAGTATATTTGGTAGTTGTGTTGAAATGAAAGAAGATTGGAAAGTGAGTATCTTTACAAACGTGGTACAAGTATTATATGTTGGATAAACTTATAATTTTAATGTGGTATATTTATTTTTAAAAAAAGTGAGCGAGTTAAGAAGTAGGCGAACTTATTAAAATAGTATGGAAGATATGTACATTCTATAAAAAAAATTATCTATAAAAAAAATTTAGTATTTAATTTGATTAATAATAATTTCTATATTTAATTTTTGATATATAAACCAAAAACAATGTTACTAATTTTTAAAATATTTAAATAATAAATTTAATATTATTTATAAGCAAAGATCAATTTTACAATGTAATCGTAAAAAATATACAAACAAAGTTTAAAAAAAAATATTAAGATAAATAGAACAAAAATAAGTATCTCAGGTCAATGAGAAATAATTTTA
This sequence comes from Ballota nigra, assembly GCA_947034835.1. Classification (NCBI taxonomy): domain Eukaryota; kingdom Viridiplantae; phylum Streptophyta; class Magnoliopsida; order Lamiales; family Lamiaceae; genus Ballota; species Ballota nigra. Next base: position 13,201,938 of record OX344729.1, read on the forward strand.
TAATGATTGTTACTTAGTGACTGGATAAATTGGGAACATAATTTTTTATATTGTAATTAAGCAAAATAATTTTGAAATTGGCAAATTAAGGCCAAACCATCCACATAACCACAAATCAAACTATGTTACATGGTCATATTGGGTAATTGACCTGATTGGACCTGACTGGGGACTATATTCGAGCCCAGTTTGGGTGTATTAGAGCTAATTGTGCGTAAACTGGTAATCTTTAAAATTACAGTCTTTAAAATGTTAACCCCAAAGTTATGGTCCTTAAAATAATATTTTCAAAATATTAACTCTCGACTTAAGGATTGAGTGATGGACATTAACTCTTTGGGCTTATATTTATTTAGTTGGGGGGATAGGGCAAAATAAGGACTGTAACTCTTCGGGCTGAAAAAATGAGGATCTTAACTCAACGAACATGCAATTTAAGGACAATAACTTTTAAAAACAGCGAATCTATGTCACACCAGCCTAAATAAGTTAAAATTGGGTCCAAATTCAACTAAATTCAAGTCAAATCATGCCAATAAGCCCGAATTATAAGCCAAACCGGGCCAGTTAGTCGGATTTACTTTATTCAACCTGATTTTGCCTCAAATATGAATTTTTAAAAGTTATTGTCCTTAAATTGTCATCCCAAATATTTAAAGACCTAATTTTGCTATCATCCCTATGGCCCTTATGAAAATTATTCTTTCTTCGACATGAATAACATTGTATTTAACTCATTTTAATGCACTATAACAATTATAACAAATTTAAACCAAACTTTAGTGAGACGAATTATATGATTATTATGTATATAATATATTTTTTTAGAATGATTATTATGTAAGTAAATTAGAAGTAAATTGTAATGTTAAGTTGACAAGATTAAATATTTTTTAATTAGTGTTTAGCTTTGATTAAAAATATATTAGTACAATTTTTCTTAAACTCGATACTGTTAGTATTATAATAAAATATTATTCACTGATTCTACAACATTATTTTCAGAAAGATCAAATCTAGCTTTTAGTTGAAACTTGAAACATGAAAAAAAAAAGTTATATAATGCAAATAAAAAAAAGTCTTTCATATTAATATTATAAAAAAAATATAATACTTATCAACTAATTATCTTGCTTTGTTGATGTCTTCCCCACCTAATTTTTCCGAAATGCTAATCCCTATTTTTGGATATAAAATAAATATAAATTACTAAGAAAAATACACACTAAAGTTGAAAACAAAATAAATTTATATTTGAAATACAATAGCAATTCATGGAAAAATCATAACTAAATCTCAAGCAAATCCTCTCCCAAGATACTTGTCCACCACATTTTTCATTATTGTTATGCATTTAATAAGCATCTTTATATCATAATCAAATCATGTTTATAGGTGGGATTGTAAATATTTAAAATTGAATAGAAAATATGAAAAATAATTTAAATCGTATCATGACTACAATAGGAACTATACTAAATTTATAATCAACTAATATTTTTTGTCCTTAATTCTCTACAATGAAAATAACTAATGTCCTTCAAAATTAATATCCTTGAAAACAACTACTTTATCCGTTCCGCAACTATTTTCACACTTGTCTTATTTGGGTGTTCCATAATTACTATCACACTCCTAAAAATGAAATAATCTCCTCTCACAAAAGTTAATAAAATAATACTCCCTCCGTCCCACATTAAACTTCACACTTTCCTATTTGGGACGTCCCACAATAAATTTCACACTCCAAATAAGGAAATAAAACACACTCACAATACCTACTTTAATTCAAAATACTCTTCTCTCATTGGTTGAAAAAGTCAATAAAGCAGTTTTTCTTAAAATCTGTGTCACCCAACCTGTGAAGTTTAATGTGGGACGGAGGGAGTATTATTTTAGTAAAAACATATTCAACACCACTCTCACTTACTCATTTTTCTAAAATAATTGTTTCATTTTTTACTATGAAAATAATTTCGGGGAAGTAATACCCTTTAATAAAAATATTTAATACCTTTCAAATAATTGCACTAACGCATAACTTAATTATACTATATATAACTCATGATGATGCAATGTTTGAGTATTGTGATGTAAAGTCCATAAATGGTAAAGGTAATAGTGTGGTTATAGGGTGCAAAAATTCATTATGACCGATTATATATATATATATATATATATATATATATATATATATATATATATATATATATATATATAGAGAGAGAGAGAGAGAGAGAGAGAGAGAGTGAGTGAGAAAAAATGAAATTAATTATTATATATTTAGTGATAAATAATGAATGATATAATTCAAACTAAATACTGCATGCAAGTGCATACTATGTACTTGAATTTTAAAAATTTATTTGCAAAAAATACGAAAACACACACTTTGATGTGAAGTGTGTTTTTTAATCAACAATACCCAAATCAATAATCAACAATACATCAAACAATAATTGGTAATATTATGGATAATAATCAACAATATCTCAAAAGGTTATCAATAGTACCCTACGTAGTAGTCAATAGTACCTTAATATTTTTTTAATTATATATTTTTAATTGAAAAAATAAAATTTTATTTAAAATTGAGTTTAAAATCCAAGTGCATAGTAAACACTTGGGTGCATGTTAGAATTTATAAATATTAAATTATAATTGAATAGTATTTTATACGAAATTGATCACATGCCCACATGTGGGCATAATATTATATACCCACCGCGAATTTGTTAATGACACATAAGCAAATATTAACAGTTAATTAAAATAATAGTGGGCCCCTGCTTATGTGTCATTAACGCATTCGCAGTTGGTATATAATATTATGCCCACGGTGGACATGCGATCATTTCTGGTATTTTATATATATAATTAATTTTAAATGAGGAAAATAAATCACAATGCCTAAAAGTAGGCACCAAATGAGTAAAATAAATCTACTAAAAAAATAAAATGAATTGGCCAAATGAAACCATAATCAATTAGAAATAATTTTTTTGGCTAAATCTTAGGCATAAAATTAGGAGAGTTAAATATTAATATATATATATATATATATAAAGTTAATAATAGCTTTCATCATGGAAGCATTCAATATTGTATTTATAGAATTATGAAATTTTGTAATGAAGTCAACATTAATTTTGTAATTAGTGTTATTCTTAAGTATGTTTAGGTTAATAATTTTATGCTAATCTAACACTAAAAAACCTTAATTAATATATTCTTATGAATACAGATTTGTAAAATTAGCAGTGATTGTAATTTATTATGTAAAACACAAATAATTAATGCAATATCATTATTGGTATATGATTTACGCAAAATATATATGTCTTTCTTTTCCTAAAGGGAGTGCATTATATAAGCATTGAATAATTAGTTAGATGATTAAACTAAATTATCTTCAGAATTATTTTCTAAACTATAAAATTAATTCATAAAATATTAATTTTTAAAGCTTAATTGCTAATTGAATAAACATGGCCCCAACGTGCTACTATGAATAAACTTTAATATTTTGCACTTGCCCAACTGCTAGTACTTCTAGAAGTATTTTCCTCCAGTTTGTTGAATACGGAAAGTTTCAAGTGAATTTAATTAAAATTGAGAATGTAAATTTTAAGTGAATTTAATTAAAATTGAGGTGGGATAGGCTAGCACAATTAACTAGGATGGGCTACTAATATCCTATTAGTGGAAAATAAAAATATGTTTAGGAAATTTTTACATTTGAGATTAATTGGGATTTGTCAAGGCACAAAATAAAATTAATAAACCACTTAGATTACACGACATGTTTAATAAATTTAAATTGAAATATATCTACTATATACATATAGAAAAATTGTTCATTCATATTACTAAATATTTATTTATAATTTAGAAATTTAAAATTTATAATACAATTAAAGAAACCGTTAAGTGGAAATATTGATAATATGACCTACCTCTACAAATTTCTCATAGTTTCAAAGTTGCCTATATATCATCAAAATTTTAGAGGTGACTCTGTATATATATGGTATGGACAATATTTCATTTCACAATTATTAATGCAAGGTATAGAGCAAAAATCTATAATCTATAATAATATATAATACATTCAACATTTCTTTTTTTAAGTAATTCATAGGAAAATATATCAATATCATTTACAAAGTAATAAAAAAATGACAAATTCCTAAATCTAAAAAATTAAAATAAAAGAGTCTTCAATAATTCAAAAAATCATCAAATCTCTAGTGAATAACTTCAAAAGCTTCAACAAATCTTCAAATCTCTGAACGAAATAATACTCAACAATTCTTCAAATTTCTAATGAATGAATTGCACATTCTCCAACAAATCTTAAAATAATGATACAAATATAGATTAGACTATAGTGCATACATACCATCAACATAAATTACATGCCAAAATCTTAATATAATTTTCTTTTTCGACTATACTCTCTCTAAATCTCTTTTGATTATAAAATCTGAAGAAAAAAAAAATTATTTCGAAATATCTATCAAACAGAAAATAGAGAGTTGAGACAATGAAAATGATCAGTAAAATGGTCATATATATAGCCTACGAAAATACGTTGATCCTTGATTTATGCATTTAATCCAAAGGTCAAAAATCCATCACAAGAAATAAACGGTCATAATGCAAAGTAGGATAAAATGGTGAATTAAATGATAGGTAATACTCAATCTTACCATAATTAGTTAAAAGAGAGATGGACGGTTATGATTAAGGATGAAAAAGTTGATCAATGGTCCAAAAACTCTCCCTTCAAAACTATTTTAGGAAAAATAGTTGCTATTATATATTTATGATTATGATATGATTGTTTCATGTTTTGAACTTAAATTTGTAGAAAATTATTTTTCTGACTAGAGGTAATGAATTTTATTTGTAAAATAAACTTTGTTTAGATATTTTTATAGTGATACAATAAAACCTCTATAAATTAATACTCTTGGGACCGGGAAAAAAATATTATTTTAAAGAGGTATTAATTTATCTATACATTAATAATTTATTAATTTAAAGAGTTTTCTTAGTACAATAAATAAAAATGTATTTTTATAAAAATGAGTGCTTTAATTAATGAAATGCATTATATTCATTGAAATATATAATAAGTAAATTCATCATCATAACATAATGAAGATCAAAGCTTAGAAGAAATTGTAGCAACCATGATGTTGATGACGGCGAGGATGATAAAATGTCTTTGAAACCAATTACGAGAAAGGAAACACTTGTAGCATCCAACAAACTTTACAGTTTTTTGGTGCAATTTGAAAATGCAACCTCTGAACTATTGGATGAGATAAGAAAAGTTAGAGGTGAAATCGAAACAGGTTTTAAGTTTAACAAAAAGGAATCAACAATATATTCTTATTTAACTAAACTGTCCTAGTTATTTTTGTAACGTGAAGAATTTATTAATTTGTGATATTGATGAGACCAATAATTTATATAGGGTTTTAAAAAAAATTGATAAACTTTTGCACTGGCCCAAGTTGGGACCGGAGAAAATGATTATTTTAGAAGAGTTTTTCTACGGTCAAGAAGAGTTTCGCCCTTCCTGACGTCAGTAAATCCTTCGAATACCGTTGGATTGAAGATCCAACGGGTAATATATTTTTTAAATGATTCAACTTTGCATTAAAACGTTTGCGCTTTGCATACTACAATCGCACTGCATCGCCCTATTAATAAATATAAAATTACAAAAATGCCCTTTTTACTTTAAAAATAATTTAAAATATTAATTAATTAACATTTAATATTTAAATAAAATCCTTTTATATGTTATTAAATTAAAATTATATATAAAATATTATTGATTAATTATATCCTAATCATAATCAACAAATGTCAATCCTGATTTTTTCAGAAAACATGTCGGACAAAAGTGTTATAAATCTGGAAGATTTGATATTTTAAATCTGGAAGATTTGATATTCTAAATCTAGGAGATTTGATGTGGATATTACTTGAGGACCAAGAATCATATTGGGCTTTATCCATTAGACTAGGTTTTTTACTATTATATATATCCCATTGTATTCATGATTTATGTACTCTCATACACAAGAATATTAGTGGAACTCCTGGCTTGAATCGCCCCCAGACGTAGTCGTTATCGACGAACTGGCTCAACAAATCGTCTCTTTATTTACGCACTTATTTACAACACGTTATCAGCACGAGTCTCTACCCGCAGTCAATCGGTACGAATCTCGATTTATTTTTTCTTTAGCATGATGATTAATTATCCGATTTGTATCAAGAATCTATATACACATAACTATGATAATTAATTGTCAGCATATTCATATACATACTTTTACAATTCTTTTCGCAATTGAAATAGATATGCGACTTATACATGATATGAATATAATTATATTGTCATGAGTATATATACACATATATATATACATCCTTGCTCTAGTTTTTCACATGGCCAACGTCAGTGAGATGCGAAGATGCCACGCTCCATCGGACCGCGCCCGACCGCCCCCTCGCAACGCACGCCTGCTGCCGTGCGTGCGGTCGCGCCGCCATCTCGCACCGGCCAACCGCCGCCGTGCCCGAAGCACCAACCGTACGCCGTCCCAATCGAGCGATCGCTGCACGCCGTGCCCGAAGCACCCGCCGTACTCCGTGCCTGAAGCACCAGCCGTATGTCATTCCAATTGAGCGGCCACCGCACGCCTGAAGCACCCGCCGTACGCCGCCTCACGGCCACCGAACGCGGTGCTCGCTCACCCGCGCCCATCGCGCGCAGCCGCACCCTCGCTACCACCGAATCACCGGAGCTCGGCTGCCGCTGTACCAGCAGATATCGGCTGCTGTTGCGCCGCTGTCATAAGGAGGCGCAACCGGCGTTGTTGCCGTGGCCGAAGACGAGCGCAGAGGATGAAAGGAATTGGGTTTTCCCAACTAATGGTGTGAATTGGGCCTTTCCTTTCTTTTGGCCTATTACTTTAGCTGGCCCTTTTTAAATTTATAACCTGGGCCTTTTAAGCCTGGGCCTTTATAATCTTATTAATCTGGCCCTTTTTATTTTCAGGCAATTGTGAAAAAAGGCCATGGTGTATACCTAATATATCAAATATGCCCTACCCATTTACAAAAATTCTTTCCTAGCCAATTTTATGTAAAAAGACTGAATTGCCCTTAAACAAATTAATTTGGATCAATTTCATCCCTGCCCGAAAAATAATCATAGGTGACCGAAATTTTTGAATTCTTGAACCAAAGACGTTCGCTCTTCTCCTTTCTCTTGGTTGCTTGGTCGGCGCCATTTTCCGGCAATCCATCTCCGACTTGTAAGCGGGCTCCGGCCAGTTGAGTGAGTTGTCCCAAAAGCTTCCCCCAGCTGTGTGATTCTTCTCCGTTGCTTCTTTGCTGTATTTGATACCAAGGTACGTTTCATTCTTCTCCTTTTGTTTTTCTTTACCTTTTACTATGATATTGTGAAATTGATATCTTGTTTTGTATAATTCGACTTCGAATACTCATTCGGTTGTTCTTGAACTAGGGTTTATTGTGAATTTTATCTGTGTGGGCACTGTGTGAAATTAGGTTACGCAATTGTGTAAATTTTTTCTGTGTTTTTTCAATTTATTTTCTCCCCAATTAGCGACCGACGTTGGGTGTGCTGGGCTATTCGATCGCGCTACTGTGGTCCCCAATTAAGTCTATGAATAGAATGTTAGTTGTAACCTCAATTTCAATTGTACTCTGTGTACAATATCATCTGTTTGCAATATCAGTTTACTCTCTGTTTGATATTCATTTGAACTGCTTGCTTGATTTTGACATATGATATGTTAATGCATTTTTTTTTTAAATATTATAGGTAAAATCATGTCGAACTTTTGTTTAAAGTCTAGAGTTGATTTCTCGCTAATAGATGTTATCAAAGGACGATTATCGGCCGATAACATTACGAGGTTTGAACAAAGCTGCTTTGGACATTTGTTACATTTGAAGAAGCAAAATTTCCATGGTCATCTAATCACGCACCTTTTAAAGTGTGTTGATTCTTCTTGTATGTCAACAAACGATGTAAATTTCAATGTCGGTGGCGTAGTATGTAAGTTTGGACCTCCTGAATTTGCTCTAGTAACTGGTTTACGATTTGGGGTAAGGCCAACATCTCTCCCATCTCACTCACTGTTGTATGACAAGTACTTTAGGGAGTATGGCTCAAACGTCTTCCTTAGTACCATCAAAACAATTTTTCTTGAAGTAGACCCTACATCTGAAGATTCCTTGAAAGTTGCTTACCTATTGATTGTGTACAGTTTGTTCCTTATCAAACATAGGCAAATTTCTAAGGTTGACATGTCATTTTTCAGTGTTGTGGATGATTTGAGTTTGTTTAATAATTTCCCTTGGGGGACGATAGCTTATAACTTTTTAGTCGAAGATGTTAGGAGTAGGTTGTCTGTAAAGGTAAAGGTTGATAAGTACAGAAGTAGGAAGTTGGAGAAGAAGAGAAAAAGAGGTGAGAAAAGTGTTGGTGGTTGTGGAATAGACTGCTATGGTTTTGTTAATGCAATTCAATACTGGGCTTTTGAAGCAATGCCCTGGGTTGCTAATCTTAGTTCTGTTCAACGTGATACCATTGATACCGATTTTCGACCTAGGATGCTACTCTGGTCTCGTATTGGTAACCCCAAGCATAATCTGCTGAGTAATCGGTTCGATGCTAGTTCAAGGTTCCCGGAAGAGGTATGCAATATGTAAATTCATTTTCTGGTCACATCTTGTCTTGATGTTTTATTATTTAATTTTAACCTACCTGTTACTCATCATTTTATAGGTTGTACATCATAGGCTGATGCCCACAGATTTGGAGAACCTGAGTACACAGTATACTAGTGCTTTAGAGTGGGAGCAAAAGTACTGTGTAGTTAGTGTTGGGCCATCTGTAGATAAACGAGCTGTTTCCGAGTCTGAGTCGGAAGACGAAGAATTGTCTGAGACTGAGTTCAAAGGTGAATTTGGTAAAAGGTTTGAGTCTGTTTTGTTGAAGCTGGAGAATTCTAGTGTTGAAAATAAGAAAATGCTGGAGGAGATCAGGGTTTATCAAATTAACATTGAAAAGAAATTTGAAGAGTCCATGAAGGCTTTTCAAGTTAACATGGAAAAAAAGTTTGAAGAGTCCATGAAGGCTTATCAAGTTAGCATGGAGAAGAAGTTTGAAGAGTCGGTGAAGGATATTAAAATTGCATTTGAATCTGTCAAAAGCCATCAAAACCAGAGTGATGAGAATTACAAAAGTTTTACAAAACAGTTTCCGGTGAATCCTGCGGAGGCAACATACAGTGAAGACACACCTGATAAGGTACACTTTTGATCTAATTCTCAATTTCAACTAACTATTTCTGTTAGCATTTTTATATTATTCTGTATGAATAAAATTTTATTTAGTCTTTGGAACCCAGCACCTTATTTGGAGACGACAAAGGAAAGTCAGTTTCCCATGATGATGAATTAATATCACCTGAGTTGCAAACTCCACAATCACATTGCAATGAATCCCCACAATCCGGAGATGCCAAAGAGGGTGGTTTTGCAGAACCCTGTGGACGCGTTGAATTGGATGAGGCATCTCTTGATCATCAAACAAGACAACCACTTTCACACGAGACCCTAGAAAGCGGAGATGCCAAAGATTGTGGAGTTGCTGAAATGGATGAAGGATCAAATGACCATCCAACTCCACATCTAGTTTCCACTGAGACCCCACAATCACAATCTGGAGATGCGAGGGAGACTGGGTTTGGAATGGATGATCAAACTCCACATCCTGTTGATGCTGCCACAGCCCCAGGGAATGAGATTGAATCAACACGTGTTAGTGTAAAATGTTTCTAAGTTTCAATTTACCTCTTCAAATAGTTGTGTTGGCTTCATAAACTTTCAACTAACTAAATTGCGGCAGGTGTCACCATGCAAAGCAATTGTACTGTTCTCTCCACCGATCACTACTGCACAAGACAACATTTCATCAGAGGTTTGATAATTTCATATTATTTCTAACTTTTATTAATGATTGTTTCTTAGGCAAACTCAAATTTTCGTTTCAACATTGTACAACCATCCTCCAAAGCCCAAAATGTAGCACATGAGAGTCCTGTTGCGCATGGAGCCGATGCGAGTACGTTGGTGGATGTCGCAGGTCGCAGTAAATTGGAGGTGGATACATCCGGTGACGGAATAGAGGTACGTTGTTTAAACCGTTTATGTTCAGTGAATTTACAGATATTTGTAGCTAAATGATTACATATGTTCATTTTTCAGATTTCCCTTAATGAAGATTCTATTTGTCCCTCCACTAAATCTCGTAAGATTTTAAAGAAACAAACTGCAATACGACCTCCTCGCCATAAGCTGCCTGGTAAATGCACAATCTCCCCGTTCACAGACCCGACGAAGCGTAGGATTCCTTGGCCGCAACAGGTCCTTTAACTTTTTTTTTGTGTTTTTGATATAGTGTAATTAATAGTTTCATATTGATTTCATACCGTTTGTTTTTTGTTCGCTTAGCCTAGCGCACAGGAGGTCTCCATGGTGTTGGAGAGGATGGATCACATTGCTTCTGAAATTGGAGAGAATGGGAAATACTGCCCGTTTTACACATACAGTAAGGCGGAAGTAAAGGATTTTGGTGCTCTTATCAGACGAAAGAAGAACCCTGCTTCATTTAGTGTCCCGCTCTTCCCCGATAGGCGAAGATCATTCGACGCTAGTGGGTTCAAGGATATTTGGTCTGCAAGAGGATGGTTGAGTCTATGGGTATTAATCAAACCTCTCTTTAGTCTATGCTATTGTTTTTTACGTTTTTGTTATAAGATGTTTAACCCCATTAAATTTTTTGTTGTCATTCTTGTAGAACCTCGACATTTTGATGCATGTTGTGATGCTGAAGGTTAGAAAATGGCCAGAAATGTTTAAACCTAAATGGACAATTGTAGATGATACATTTTGGGTAAGACAATCTATTTTCTACGTTAAAATTTCTTAATTTTTTAGGGTGTAATGCAACATTTTCTTCGATGCACTTATACCTTTAGAATTTTTCCTGAGTAATCCATTTTTGTTTTGTTTGGAAGGATTCGTTGCTTAGGCTTGCATTAGAATCCAGGGTACCGGGAAAATATACAAGCAAAAACAAATTTGATTGGAGTTCAAGGGGTAGACTTCTCATGCCCTACCTAGAGGGAGTACTGCCCATTTACGGACGGGGACTAAGTTGGGCAGAAGCAGACAATGTTTATGGTATTGCTCGTATAAATGATAACCACTGGGTTCTTTTTGAAATTCAGCCTCGAGAGTCCATGATCAAAGTGTACGATTCGTTGTGTGTATCTTTTCCGAATTGGAATGGGAGCGAGGAATTTGCATTATTCGCTTCAGCTCTCGGAGATATATCTGGTGGTAATAAAGTTTACCGTGTTGCTCTTAGCCCTGACTCCCCTGGTCAGTTGAATAACTACGATTGTGGTGTGATGTGCATCAAGTTTTTTGAGTGTTTAATTTCTGGTATTTCATTCCGGGAAATTGATGTGAAAAAAGCACTCCTCTATCGTCAGTACTTGTGTTTAGATATATATAGGATATCACAGATGATCAAATGATATGATGACATTGTTATCTATTGTAGTTGTAATGATTGAAATATTTAAAATTTAATTTTCTTCTGATTTTGTCTTGCAATTAGACATATATTTAAGACATGATTTAGATTAAATGGATAAATTCTAAATTTAATACTGGTTAAAATTTTATAATTTTGATGTCATGTTACTGTGGAGAGTTCGTTTCTATATGCATATGTTAATATTAAAAGGCTAACATCAAAGGTTCTCATTTTTTGTAGATTAAAGACATGTTTAAAGATGTGGGGTTGTGTGGATTGATGTGGATATATATTTTATTTCTACATGCATATGTTAATATTAAAAGGCTAACATCAAACGTTCTCATTTTATGTAGATTAAAGACATGTTTAAAGATGTGGGGTTGTGTGGATTGATGTGGAGTTGTGTGGATTGATGTGGATATATATTTTATTTCTACATGCATATGTTAATATTAAAAGGCTAACATCAAACGTTCTCATTTTATGTAGATTAAAGACATGTTTAAAGATGTGGGGTTGTGTGGATTGATGTGGAGTTGTGTGGATTGATGTGGATATATATTTTATTTCTACATGCATATGTTAATATTAAAAGGCTAACATCAAACGTTCTCATTTTATGTAGATTAAAGACATGTTTAAAGATGTGGGGTTGTGTGGATTGATGTGGAGTTGTGTGGATTGATGTGGATATATTTTTTTTTCTACATGCATATGTTAATATTAAAAGGCTAACATCAAACGTTCTCATTTTATGTAGATTAAAGACATGTTTAAAGATGTGGAGTTGTGTGGATTGATGTGGAATTTAGTGGACTGATGTGGAAATATATTTTATTTCTACATGCAAATGTTATTATTAAAAGGCTAACATCAAACGTTCTCATTTTATGTAGATTAAAGACATGTTTAAAGATGTGGAGTTGTGTAGATTGAAGTGGAATTTAGTGGACTGATGTGGAAATATATTTTATTTCTACATGCAAATGTTAATATTAAAAGGCTAACATCAAACGTTCTCATTTTATGTAGATTAAAGACATGTTTAAAGATGTGGAGTTGTGTGGATTGAAGTGGAATTTAGTGGACTGATGTGGAAATATATTTTATTTCTACATGCAAATGTTAATATTAAATGACTAACATCAAAGGTTCTCATTTTACCGTTTCAAGTATGGAGAGTTCATTAGTTGTAGGATTTTATGTAGAGAAATATGTGGAAATTACATTTTTCAAATTAAGAAAACTGTGGATTGATGATGTGGAATACTCGCGGTCCAAAAAAAACCTAGTGGATTTATGTGGAATAATGTGTTATTTCGACACAATGATCTTATTGAAATGAAAATGTTAAAATGTCCTCATTTAAACATTTCAAGTATGGGTACTTCGGTAACTGTTCTGCTGGAATGTCCAAAATATTATCGTTGTATTATGGGAATAGTTTTTTTATTTTCAATTTTTTTAACATCCACAAACACAAACACATACCCATACCCATACCCATACCCATTTACATGTAACATTTATGACAACTACGAAGTAATTCACATATTCAAAAATAGTTTATACATTTATTATATGTGGACTTATGTGGATTTTTGGGGAAAATAGCATAAAAAGACGTATACATAATAAAAATTAAATAACCTACATAATTTTACAGTAAAACATAATAATACTATAAATTTCAGTACATTAAAGCATATTAATACTGTTTGAAATCTGACATATACCACTATGATATATTCCATCACTCCTCCACCCGTGATACTTGTATCCCACATGGGTCCACTACAAACAAAAATGTACTTGTTGACCAATGAATGACCAACGAAACCCTCATTTCACACTTGGCTACTTTACTTAATTAAAGTTAACTTTCCAGCTTTTTTTTTATTACATTGTTCATTGTTTGTTATTTAAATTGTTCATAAATATGGTCATGTCACCTATCACACCTCCCATTTTCAGTATAATCTATTATGTGTACTCCTTATGTTTCATCCTGGGTTCCAAAGAACCACTTTGAGAGATGCGAGAATTCCATTTTTTGGACTCCTGAATTTGATAAGTCTCTCGCAGAACAACTTTTGGTTGAGTGCAAGGAGGGTCGTTGGAAATTAGGCAGTATTGAAAATCTTCATGCAATCGAGCACGCGACTTTTTGTTTGAATTTGTCGTTTCCAACGCGAAAATTTACAGTGGATGAGGTTTTACAACGTGTGATCTCGTTCAAATCTCGGCATGATTGTTGGTTTATGATGATCAACACGAAGGGACCTTGCGTATGGGATCGCGATTTCACCGGAATTTCGGCTACTGTTGATATTTGGGATTTTTGGTTGGATGTAAGATTTAAAATAATATATGCTTTTTTTAGGGAATTATTTAATCAGGAAAACTTATTTTTGTATATATATTTTGACTAAATTTTATAGGTTGATGAAAAGGCAAATTCATATACCCAGTTCGAAGAGCCGTTGTGGGATATACTGCATCAACTATTTCTCAAGCCCTCTCTAGTACCAACACGGCAGGATTGACTAAAAAGACGTGCAATGGATAATTCTGAGTCTCGGTCGTAGTTTTTAGTATTTTATATTTTGGTAATGAATTATATTAATTTTTTGTTAAGATGGGTGAGGGGTGCTTAAAATTGGAATATTTATTTTGTAATTAAGTGTACTAATAAGCCAAATAATTTCCTATTATACGAAAATTACAAAACATACAAAACAGTCCACATAACCTTAACGAATTCAAACAACATAAACCTTTTCAAACGATACAAACTACAACATTCTCGAATTGAAGACCCTAACATAGGGGAAATTTCAAGCATACATAGCAACTACTTAAAAGATGCATCAATCCTAATAGGTCTAGTTGACAACCTACAACCCCAACACTTCAATTATCATCCTCGTCCGAATTGATTGAAGGTCCTAACCATGTTCCAACTTGAAAGTCTAGATCTGGTTCAACGTCCACTTCCGGTTCGTCAAACAACCTGATTTCGGTTCGTGTACGGCGACGACCACGCACTGCTGAAGGTGAGACAACCAGACTATCTTGTATGCTCATTGCTTCCAAAATTTGTTGAGCCTCAACATATACACTCACATCTTCTGGAACATGCTCTCCTGAATGGGCAAACAACATGCGTAGCTTCACATACTCTAGCTCCCCTCGGTGGACGTATGCTCTTACAAGGACGTTCTCCTTTTCAGAAAAATATTTATTTTGTTTATACATAAAAATATAAGATGTATTAAAGGTAATACATAAAAGGTATTGCAAACCTACCCGGATCATTCGATGCCAAATTTGTTCAGAAGT
This sequence comes from Ballota nigra, assembly GCA_947034835.1. Taxonomy (NCBI): domain Eukaryota; kingdom Viridiplantae; phylum Streptophyta; class Magnoliopsida; order Lamiales; family Lamiaceae; genus Ballota; species Ballota nigra. Next base: position 13,216,951 of record OX344729.1, read on the forward strand.
GTTGATGATGTTTTGCTCACGGTCCCACCACACTCGTGGATGGTCGATCATTAACTTGAACACATCGTATCGGTTTTCGAGTTCACTACAACGTTCCATGCCATCTGCCCACGTGAGTCTCTTGTGGCAAATTTTGTTAACCTCTGCAATAGCACTTACACATGCATTAAAGTTTACTTGGCTTCTTCAATACCAACGCCGAAACATTTTTTCTACGATCAACACATTGATGAAAACGTGATCCATTTCATAACTCCACTTCTCATTATACAGAAATATTTCTTATGGTGGGGTTTGTGTGAAATGGATGGAAGGCATGGTGCTAGCACAGTTTACTATGGTAGTAACCGTGTTTTTAGTTTATTGTGATGAAGTATAAGTATAAGGCATGAAAATTTGATTCCTATAAATTGCCTTTTTGACCAAGACAGGGGCTCTATTGCTTGAAATGACAATTCAAAGAAGAAAGTGGTTGTCTTTTACTTCTATTTTGTCCTTATTCATTCATGTTCAAGTATCTTAGTACACATATCGGTCATTTATTCTGTATTTTTTATTTTAATTTGATAAGTGAAATTCCAAAATTACTTCCCCATCCATTCCAGGTATAAATGTTACTATTCATTACCCCACTATCAATATCATTTAATTCATCAATCTTTATTACTTCAATATTTTTACTTTATTTTATTTTTAATTATACAAATTTACTCAAATATGTAAAATATAAGTTATATTTAAAATAATTTTAATTGATTTTGTAGTCTGAATAATTTTTATTTACTTTGTTTAACACTATTGGAATTTTTTCCACATTATTGTGACAAACTTGGCCAAGTGCAAGAAACGACATCGTTTTATATATCATATTAACCACATGATGTTTTTCCTAGTTGGTGCGTTCAATTGAATGCTGGAAAAGTGATTTAGGGTACAGATCCAAACAAAACAGTTGCAGAGTAACCCTCGATGGGTTTATGGTATTTGTTCGCCAATCATTAAATTAGATATCGGTCACTTCCGCGAGTTTGCGAATTTACATCTTCCCCTTTACAACAACATCAGGTGATTGTTTCCAAATTATGACCGTTTTTTTACTTACTTTGTGTCAATTATATAGGTCATCTGGGTTTTTATAGCTACAATTTTTGTGTACAATTGAAGTCTTCGTTCAATTCCTTGGTTTAGTTTAGCGACAATTCAATTCATGATCTTGTGCATTTATTAGGTTTGTATATGGGTTGGGTTTATAATTTTAATAGCAATCTTGAATTACATGATTAAAGGTGTAGTATAGTTATACTATCCATGAAGCTAGTTTAATTTTAGGGACCCCAATGATCTAGGGTATAGTAGAATATTGTGTGATTCTTATATTGCTTTCTGGGTAGATGGGCCTCGGTCCGGGGTCTGGTTGGTATCCAATAAAAGTGAATGCTGCTGCAGAGATTGATCAAATATTATCGTTAATTAACGATGGGATGGATAAGGCGAATTTTGAAAAATTAGGGAAAACTTGCTTCGGCCAATTTTTAAAGCTACAAACTCGGAAATTCCAAGGAAATCTACACCTTCACCTCCTCTTGAACCAAGTCAAGAATGTTAATGGAAACAGTATCATTTTCAACTTGTTTGGAAAAAGGGCAGAATTTGGTCCTCGGGAGTTCTCTCTAATCACAGGATTGAAATTTGGTCACTATCCACCTAAACCCACCAGTTCCAATTTCTTCTCAAGGATGTTTCCTTCAAAGCATTCCCTGTATCTAAATGATATAATTTCATCATTCGGGTGCCCAAAAGCTAAACCTAAAGACAGAAGGCGATTGACAATGTTGTTAATACTATATGGTATTTTACTTGTCACCCACGATAGGAAGGAGCTTGATGTTACATATGTTCACCTACTTGATAATTTTGACGAATTCAACCATTTTCCATGGGGACGAGTTGCATTAGGTGTTGTTGTGGACACATTCAGACGGTTTCAAGACACAACAGGACTTGTGGAAGAGGCAAGTTTCGAGTGCGATGGATTCGCTCACGTTCTGCAATTCTGGGCATACGAAGCTATCCCTCGTTTTTCATCATTTTGTGCATTTCCAGTTACCGATGGCAGGACGCGCATGCCTCGGATGCTCAGGTGGACCTCTCCGGATAAACCTACATTCAAAATGTTGAGTAAGAAAGTTTTCAACACTTCCGATGCCGGGGACTTAATGTGTGAAGATGTGAGTATGTTATTCATTAAAATATTTGTTTATTTGTTAGTAGTTTCATAAGTGTACATGTGATAAAACCGATATAATTCTGTTTTCCTTTTTTTGTCTGAAGAAATCTCAACCCGGGAGGTTAGAACCCAGTGAGGCTGAACTGTGTTCCCATTACTATAAATTGGCTGTTGATTGGGAGAGGAAAATTCTTATTGATTCCCCACCTCCGCATCATATAGTGGGAGTAGACCCGTACATCCTCGGTCATACAAGTATGTCGAAAGATAAACGAAAGTTGGCTGAATTGGGGTCCCCTGAAGTCCCGACTAAATCTGTTTTAACAAAGTGTGTCCAAGATGGCTTTGAAAGAATGGAAAAGAGGCACAAACTTCTACAGACACAGTTGGAAGAGGCTAACAAAAGGAATGATGAAATGTTGACTGTATTGAAGACCATAACTGAACATTTGGGTTGCAAAGACATCAAAGGCAGTAGTTTGACAAGATCTCCGGGAACTACTGAGGAGAGTTATAAGTTGTTTAAACTTGTTATACGTTGTTTATACAGTAGAAAATATTATGTGTGGAACGTTTATTGAGATCTCTTGATTTCGGTGCAGGGTATAGGGATAAATAAAGAGACAGATTCAAGCTGCAATTCTTTGGAAACGGAACATGACCACACAAAGGTTTGCCACATGATCTAAATATGTTATTTTTTTTAAGTTCAATTTGATTATTTGCTAATATGTATACCCCATATAGAATTTTTTTTTTTTGTAGCACCACTTCGAGGTAGGGAATTCATCCATTGATAAGGAATTCATGAAATAATATCCTCACCAACACTGCTTGGTGTTATTTTATCATATATGTTGCTTGTTGCCTTGCAATATTTGAGGTTATTTGTAGTTTGTATGACTTAAAGGACCTGTAGACAATAAGATGTAAGACATTCAATTTATTTTTTTCATGTTGGTTTATGGGGAGCTTCAAACTATAACCAAAGTTTTGGTCGGCAAAATTGGAGTTTCTGAAAAAGGAATGTTTTTTGGAATGATGAAGAGAATCGATTCACTCATGTTTGAAAATGAAGATCTTGCAAAACGGGAACTAGACGCAAGAGAAGCTGTTGAAATCTTGGAGGCCCAAATCAAAGATCAAGCACACCAAATTGTCTCCCACGAAAGATAAATTGCTAAACTGCAGAAGCAAAAATAATGGATCCTCATTATCATAGCTATGTGTTTGTGCTTTATAAGGTTTCACTATTAGTGTTATTTCATTTCTTATTGTTGAAACAAAACAGTTGCAAAGTATGACGTATCCCAGTTTTTTATGATGAGATTTGTTATTTTTATCTTGTAACACAATTTGTAAATATATTTAATTAAATTTTGGAGTTGTGTCAGTATGTTTGTTTGTATTATCTTGGCCTCTTTTGACTGATAGAAGTAGATATGTCTTTGACCAAAATAATGGAGAAGTGACCACAACAGATTTACCCATTAACATTTGGCCATTTTCCTGTTATTATTTCCCCCAACTTAGTCATTCCAAAAAAATCACAAACCAATGGGTGATTCATCAAGTAACCCACAAGATAGATTTTTGTATGGGTCGGGTCGTTGGAATAGGCTTGTCGCTGAGGTTATGGTTGATTTTTTGGTGACCGAGAAAGAGGAAGGACGTTGGAATCCCAAATCATCCAACGAACAATGCATTGCGAATTTGCAAAACCATATAAACTCCACTTTCTCATTCGATTATACTCGCGGGGGTATAATTGCATGCATTGATGAACTCAAGAGACGATGGACTCTTTTTGGTTCAATCCTTAACATTTTTTATGCTCATTGGGACAGAGTGACGAACAGGATGTATGTGCCCCATGATCTATGGCAGAGAATACTTCAGGTAATAAATCTACAGATTGGAGAGAGAAAATATGTCTTTCACCTAATTTAAATATTACTTGTACTCTTGTATTTTCTAATGTCTTTGGTTTTGCAAATTTAGAAAAATATTTTCGCAGAGGCATACACACACGAAGGGGACCCATTGTATCTACGGATGTACAAAATTTTCAACGCAATAGAACGAGGACCAGATGACCCAGATGATGATGAGTTTTTCCCTGCCACCTACTGTGATTATGATGAGAGAAATGTCCCTGAATTGATTCAACAAGACCCAGATGAGGAACTAGACTATCCAGGTGATATAAGCTTCAGTTCGGGAGAGTCTGGAAGTGACTGATAAGTATATCTAAATCTATCGCAATATATGTGTTATGTTGTTGGTTAGAAATGCTTATTAGTATTTTATTAGTGGTTTGTTGTGTTATTTATGCAATTTGTGGTGTAACTTAATTCGACTACTTATATGGACTGGTAATCTAGATCCTTGTGTGGAATAGTTGTGTGGATACTTGTGTGGAATGCTTGTGTGGTGGAATACTCATGTGGTATATGGTGGAATACTCATGTGGTATAGTTGTGTGGTGGAATACTTGTGTGGTGGAATACTGATGTGGTATATGGTGGAATACTCATGTGGTATAGTTGTGTGGTGGAATACTCATGTGGTATATGATGGAATACTTGTGTGGTGGAATACTCATGTGGTATATGGTGGAATACTAATGTGGTATAGTTGTGTGGTGGAATACTTGTGTGGTGGAATACTCATGTGGTATATGGTGGAATACTTGTGTGGTGGAATACTCATGTGGTATATGGTGGAATACTAATGTGGTATAGTTGTGTGGTGGAATACTTGTGTGGTGGAATACTCATGTGGTATATGGTGGAATACTCATGTGGTATAGTTGTGTGGTGGAATACTTGTGTGGTGAAATACTCATGTGGTATATGGTGGAATACTCATGTGGTATAGTTGTGTGGTGGAATACTTGTGTGGTGGAATTCTTTTGGCAATACTCATATATATATATATATATATAATAACAGCAAAGTCTGCTAAAAATAGCATTCATATATTCCTGCCAATTATATTTAATGTTTCATTCAACTTTATTTATTAATCAAATACAAATTTATTATTCATTCAAATAAAAAATTATTGGGTCCAAAATAATGGTTGAATTAAATTGAAATTCAATTATATTTGACTATATATATTTTCCTATTGTATTCTATAAACTTTACTTAGTTAATTGAAATTCGTGTATATATTTTATAATTATTCCGTGTTGGAGTACTATCCTCAAAGAAACTTAATGATGTTTCTTAAAAATATTGGTTAAATGAATTAAATATTTTGAATTTAAATACTTTTTTCAAGAGGAGTATGATCCAAATATTCAAGTGAAGCATTCTCTAATTAATGTATGAAACCATCTTACATAAGAGTATTTCTTATATTTTTTATGTACATTATAAGAACAATTTTTATACTCCCTCCATTTCAAAATAAAGTCCTTTTGTCATTTTGCATTTTTTTGCAAAATTAATATCATTTTAGCATTTGAAACATTTTTCAATGCATATACTTGTACGATGGAGAAATACGAAAATGGACATTTACAAAATACGGATGCCTAAAACATAAACATTGTAAACCAGTACATATGCCTCACAAAATAACAAAATAAAAACAGAAATTCTTCAGTTCTTGATGAATAAAATGCAATCAAACCTATAATCATTAAGCCTAGACGACCTAAACCCATATCTACGGTGAACTGAGAGGGGATCAACACCATTAATGTTTGTGTGGAGGCTTCCACAAATCTTCAAGCTTTTAAGGTTCGGCAGATTGATGAATAGTCGTTCCAACATGCTCCATCTACACCATTCAACGTTGATGACGATGTTTTCAACCCCCGGCATAGACTCCACAATCGCCTCCACAAATAATGAACCGTCATCATCGTCGTCGGAAGCCTCATCATCAACATCGTCATAGTAAGTCACAATTTCGAAAGTCTTTAGCATTGGGCAAGCTATGCCAATGGCACGAACATTTTCAGGAGTGAATCCGGGAGCCGAGACAAACCTGAGTTCAAGCTCTTTCAAATCTACCATCCTTGAAAGAGCAGAAACTAGTCCACGAGGGGTCAGTCCGGCAAAATGATTTATGACAGTAAGCCGTTGAAGGTTAGGAGCCCTATTCGATGAGAAAGAATGTGTTAATTTTTCAATGCAATGGAACAGGGCAAAATAACTTTACTCAAACTTACAGAGATTAATTTCACATCAAAACAGGACACCTTCTTTCGAGTCAACGCTTACATAGATTAATTTCAGGGCAGGGCAGGGCATATTCTTGTCTATTTCAGATTACATAGATTAATCTCAAAGACATTATCAACAAGTTGGCGAGATTCGTCGAAACAGGGCAAGACATATTCTTGTCTATTTCAGATCACCCCTAATTAAATCACGACAATGAACGGCATGTACGTCCATAAATAAACATATACGTCCATAATCATCATTTCAATACATCAAATGCTAAATGAAACTAACACTAAATAAACATATACGTCCATAATCATCATTTCAATACATCAAACTACAATAAAGCCAATTTGAGTGGATATGAAAAGGAGAAAATGAACACTTTCTAAAAAATTTACCATCTCCCAAGATATGCCAACAACGAATCATCTCCAAGTCGTTCGATCTTGAATGACTTAAGTTCACCGTCTGAAAGATCAATAGCGTTGCGAGCCATTATGTCGTAACGAAAATCAAACTCCGAATTGGACCAATTAGTGAAAGATACGTCTCTCCACAATGTAGATTGGTTAGCAGCGTCCATCCATCTCCGATATGTCGGGCGAACGGAAAACATAATTTCCTCACTCGTAAGACGACTGAAGATATTATAAAAGACATAGTCGGGAAGATGGTTCCAAAGGTCAAAACGACGACGGGAGTTTGAGGAAGGGGAAGACATTTTTGCTCGAAAAAGTGTTGAGTGAATGAGTAAGATTCTAGAAAAGAGTGGGGATTATATATTTGCTGAAAGGGTTTCATGATGGATTGCACTGGAAACGAAGCGTCTTCTCCTTTCAAAACAGAGAAATATGATTAACCGTCTAATCAACTTTGATAGACGGTAATAACAGTCGTGCTTTTTCGAGTTTTATATGAATATATTAATTAATTAAATTGGTTTATTTATTTTTGAATGAAAGGGTCATATTCATATGATTAGTTTTTTTACAGGGTCAAAATCAGGGCCATATTTATTAATTAGGGTCCTACACTACATATTGAAAAAGTGGATAATGTTTAAACTGAAAAAGTGTTAGTTTATATATATTCTCTGCTGAAAATTGGTGGAAAATCTATTTTACTTTGTAATAATCTAACCCTAGTTGTTGTGACTCGAAATAAATGCTTACCTTCATTAAAAAAAAAAAATTGTATAACACTTTCTAAATCCATTAGCTTAAAAGAAATTGGTAATAACGATAAATATCAGTATGTAATATCAATTTCAATTGTACTTTTGTAAAAATTGAGCATAATATTTGTAAAATATCGAAAAAAAAGTATCCATCGATATTTCCACAATATTTCTACCAATACTGATATTTTGAACTTTACCTCGGTTATACTAGAAGAATTTATTTATGCTATTCAAAATTTGAATTTTTTGATAGAACCATTCTATTTAGAAAAAAACCTAATTCCACTTGATTCCACACAATACCCACCCCACCAACTAACTTTATATACCGGGAAATGTGATCATAATGACATAGCCACCACCCTACATCTATAGGTGTACTTGACATATTTTTACCAAAACTTTACTCAAGCATTTTTTATAATTATTCCAAAACCCAATAAAATCATTTTTGATTATATGCCCAATATTAGTTTGTGGTATCTTATGTAAACTTTGTATTATATATTGAAGACCAATTTCAATTTTAATTACACAATAAAATCAATTTTGTTTTTAAAAATTATTTTAAAATGCTAATATCTAATAAGAATTACCAGAATTTTTTTGGAAGGAATGAGCCTAGCCTAAACCCCGCTCCACTTTAAAAAAAAAATTAAATTTTCCCACAAAAAACATTAGTTTTGATTCTTAATCTCATTATCCAATTCTAGACCTCTATAAACCCTAAACATACCACTAAAAATAAAAGAACGTTAAACTTTTTGATTAATCTCACTCCCAAATGAACTTATATATAACATATTTTTTTAGATTAACTAGTATATCATCCCGTGTGTTTGCACGGTTTGTAAATATACAATAAATAAAGTATAAAGAACTATTACACCATGTGTATTGTTTATTTTTCATTTTCGAAATTTTGTTATATTTATATATATATATATATATATATATATATATATATATATATATATCACTATTATTATATTTTTCTCTTTTGATGTGATGCTCAATTTTTTATTTTTTTATTTTCTACCAATTAAATTAAAGATCATTGAACTCTAAATTTAGTTGTGGAAATGATTGTGGAAATACTGATGTGGTATAATTGTGTGGATAAATGTGTGGAATGGTTGTGGAAGTACTTATGTGGTATAATTGTGTGGATAAATGTGTGGAATACTTGTGGAAGTACTTATGTGGTATAATTGTGTGGATAAATGTGTGGAATACTTGTGGAAATCATTGTGGAAGTACTCATGTAGTATAAATGTGTGGAATACTTGTGTTGATACTTATGGAAATGAATGAGGAAATACTGATGTGGTATGTATGTGTGGTATGCTCGTGTGGAATACTTGTGTGGTATAAATGTGCGTGCCTTTTTGTTTTGGGTAGGTACATCCAACTAAACATATACTTGTACGAGAAAATAGACATTTTGTAAAAGTGAGCATAATATTTGTAAAATATCAAGAAAATATCGGTCATTTCTATAAATATCCATTAATATCACAAATGTAAAATTTGCTCTATTTTTATTGTTAAACTTATTCATTATAAGTTTGTTATACGAGTATTAAATTTTCATAATTTGTTAAATTTACAGATATCGATATTCGATATTGAAGTATCCATTGATATTTCCACCAAATTCAAGGTCTCAATATTTCTACCAATACCGAAATTTTCAACCTTCGTTATACTAGAAGTATTTATTTTTGCTATACAAAATTTAAATTTTTTGATATAACAAATCTATTTAGGAAAACACCTAACTCCACTTGATTCCACACAATACCCACCCCCCCAACTAACTTTATTAATCGGGAAATGTGATCATCATGACATAGCCACCACCCTACATCTATAGGTGTACATGACACATGACATATTTTTACCAACTCTTTACTCAAGCATTTTTTATTATTATTCCAAAACCCAAGACACTATACCATTTGTTGTTAACATATTAAAAAGGGTTATTTAAGGAAGGGGCTAATGAAGGGTAAGATTTAGGGACTTTGATTTTGAATGTATTTAGCTTTCGCCGAGGGATCTGCTTTAATGGTCCATTCAAATCTGTATTAATGTGATTATTAAATAAAAAGATTATACTCTCTCCATTTCAAAATACAGTACAATTTTTTTTAGCTCTTGGTATTTTTGGCAAAATACATGTCTTTTTAGCATTTCAAACACTTTTCAATGCACATATAAAGTAGCTTATAGATTGTTTTGAACCAATTAAATCAATTTTTTTCTAGAGTAATACCTTTTGTAAAATTAATGAAGAAAATTACTATAAATAAAATAAAAAAGACAACGATAAAGTAGAACTTGGGGTTAATATTAATATCAAAATTTCCCTTGCAGTCCAATAAATAAAAAGTACAATTAATCGGGAAATACTTAGGATTCCCATCTTGAACGGAAAAGTTTGGCCTCGCGTACGTAATCGCGTGTCGCCATATCCAGTTTCCATTTGTATTCGGTAATGTCGTCCTCGATACTCCCGATCATGTCGTCCGAAACATAGCCTCTTATACAGTCAATCTTCTTCCGATTTTTCTCAACCAAATGGCTCAACACCATCACCCGGTCATTAAACAAACTCAAATTAATCTCTTCAATCTCCCGCATCGTACGAGCCGCCTACAATAAATTTTTGACCACAAAGATTTTACATATACGGAGACACCAAACATATATACCCATAACTATTGGTTTGTAAATCCTAAAGAAAGAAAAGGGAAATCTCAAAAAAATTTATACCTCGTCAATTTTTTGCTGGCAGACAACGCCTAAATCTTGTAGTCGGGCAAACTTCCAATTCTGCTGATGAGTTAGCTCTATCATGTATGTATCTTCCATTTGTTGTAGTTGAATGAGAGAAGAGGGCAAATTACAGATGAGATTAGATTAGATGGATGAAAAATAAGTAACCAATCGTTGGATATTTAAAGACCAGGTTCCCTGTTGGCGTGGCGAAGGGTTGCGTCCTTTTAATCTCCCAAGAATGATAAGAGGGGTGCTTTTTAATTTTCCGAAAAATAGTTGAGACAAAAGGTGGATTTTATGTAGATTGAGTACGTGGGATTGAGTTTGGGGATTATGGAGGAATATTGATATTGAGGAGTGGTTGGTCAATGGTAGTGGGAAACCCTAAACAAATAAAATTCGAATATTGACTGATTATGTGCCCAATATTAGTTTGTGTTAATGTTATGTAAAAATAATTATAATTAAAGCAATTCTGATCAGTTCAAAAATTAATTTAAATTTTTTTTTAGCTTTTGATTACATATGTTTAAATAAAGCAATGCGTTAATATAACTACTCATTTTTTATTATGTTTTATATGAAAATGCTTCATAATAAGTTTAACATGAAATAGTTTTAAAGTATCATTAATCTCATCAGGAGTATCATTAAACCTATCAGGGGTATCACTAATCTGAGTCAGTGGTATTACATAGTAATTGTTTTAAATTTTGTTGAACTCGGACTAATGATACACCTGATCAGATTAATGATACTCCCGATTAAATTAATGATACTTTAAAATTGTTTCATGATAAGATTATCATGAACTATTTTCATATAATAGTTTGCCCTCATTTTTTAAGTGTCTGAAATTAGAGCAACTCACTTTTTTTTTTAATTTTTCCCCCAGTTTAGGCCTTCTTCTACATTTTTGTATCTCAATTTTAAGACCTAACAAACAATAATTTGTTTAAATTTAATTAATTCAATATGGAAAACAAAATAGAGGCGTTCGTCAAAACATGTTTCAGGTTCATCATTATTTTTATTAATTATTTATAGAAATTATTATTTGTTGGGGTCTTAAATTGTGAATAATATAACTAAATTTTCGATCTATAGACCAATTAAATTAAAGATCATTGAACCCTAAATTTAGTTTAGGCAATATTAATTATCTATGTGTACATTTGTATAATACATACATCATCCACGTGAATGACTCAACATCTCAGACTTTAAGAATGCACATTTGTTATAAGTTTTTATAAACTTTTTTTTTTATTAATAGTACATTCATTTTTTATATAGAACAATAAATAGAAGATAAAAGTTTTTTGCTAAACTGATGAAAATTTTACACAAAGACTTTAAAAATAATAGAATTTATTTTTCTAGTATGTGTTAAATAATATTTATTATATTAATTAATAAGTAATTTAGTACATCATGATAAAAATATTAGTTGTTATTTTGTGTTAAAAGAAATTCTTTCTATTTTTAGTAGTTAACTTTTGTTATTATATTACTATAGATATGTGTCTAGTAAAAAAATTACACATTGATCAAAGACCACACCCATATTTGCAAAACAACTTGTATTAATAAAAAGCATAGGATGATTGTTTACAAACTAGTACACTCCATGCATCCCTACTCGAAACTCTCAAGATATGGGAAAACAGAGGATGGAACATTAACTATTGGTTGGTCATCAATTTTAATTACACAATTTGTTTTTAAAATTTATTTTAAAAGGCTAATATCTAATAAGAATTCCCAGAATTTTTTTGGAAGGAATGAGCCTAGCCTAAACCCCGCTCCACTTTAAAAAAAAATTTAAATTTTCCCACCAAAAGCATTAGTTTTGATTCTTAATCTCATTATCCAATTCTAGACCTCCCTAAACCCTAAACATACCCCTAAAAATAAAAGAACGTTAAACTTTTTGATTAATCTCACTCCCAAATGAACTTATATTTAACATATTTTTTTAGATTAACTAGTATATCACCCCGTGAATAACTCAACAACTAAGACTTTAAGAACACACATTTTTTCAAAATTTTGTTTAAACTTATTTTTCTTAAATATTTTGAGAAAGTAAATAATTAGAATTAGTAGATTAATTTTTTTTATAGAACAATAAATAGAAGATTCAAAATTTTACATTTCTAAATGAAAAGTCTTTAAAAATCAAAGCATTTATTTTTCTAGTATGTGTTAAATAATATTTATTATATTAATTAATAGGTAATTTATATATTGGACACAACCTAAAATACTGAGTCCGTTTCAAAGTGCAAAAAATTACATATTGATCAAAGACAACACCCATATTTGCAAAACAACTTGTATTAATAAAAAGCATAGCATGATTGTTTAGAAACTAAACCCAGAATAAAATTACACGAATAAAATTAATACTACACTCTATGCATCGCTACTCGAAGCTCTCAATATATGGGAAAACAGAGGATGGAACATTAACTATTGGTTGGTCATCAATAAAGAAGAACCTCCCCTGCAAGATGTCCCAGTAGCCAAAAGTGCCAATAGGATTTAACCTAAACACAATCTTGTTTCGTCGTGGCTCCACAAGATAGAGCGGCTGTAAGTTAATATAGCGCGGTATGAAAATGGGTACATCTAGGGTAACTTCATATCTTGTCCAGGAATTAGGAAAGTGGTAATTTTCCAGAATCCAAACATCAACAGGTTCGTTAGGAGTGTAGAGCCACCTGGACAAAACCAAATTTTCATTGTTTAAAGAGGATAAATTGTAATACAAATTGCTCTGGGAGATGCACTCAGGTACAGTGATGAGCGAGAATTGTTGGTGCTCCAAATTAAAAACTGATAGGTGTCGAGAATAAACCCTCCAGTGTAGACATCCATTGGCATAGACACCATTTCTAGACATGAGACTTTCGTGAGGATGCTGACCAAAATCCATCCACTGAGAGGCATTCCTACAGAATATCTTGACCTCTGAGAGCCAAATACTACTGTGGAACAGAGAGATCCGGAGGATATGATAATCGTCATTCCTCTCATTGTAGCCCAACCCAAATAGTGTGCGTGCACCATTCACCTGGGCGGTGAAATTGATTGGTTCAGGAGGCACATAAGTACGCATCCCCGTAGTTGGATTGAGTAGGAAAAAAACAGAATCCCCGCCGCACACCAAAACTAGACCGTTGCACGAACCAAGGTATTCAAAATCTCTATAACCCCGAACGACGCGCCTCAATACAGGACCACCATGGACTGGTGGTTCGTATTGGAATGGCATGAAATGATCCTCTTCTTGAAAGAGTATGCGGACTTCATTCTGGAGCCTCATTTGGGCTCTGTGCCTTTTCACAAAAGAGAGATCTGATATTATACGAAACCACTCCTTAGACAGGATCTTACACCTAACAACGGGCTTAGAAGGCAACCTAACAAATATTTCTCTTATAATTTCAGGGGGAAGATGAACAGTGATTTCCATTTTGATGATCTTTTACTGGACAAATTTTGCACTGGAAAAGGTAGAGCTTCTAGTATGACATTTGGGTGATTAAATAACCATAGGGTCTAATTGGAGTCGAATTGGGAAAGGGTCAATGAATGCGCCGCTTGGATTGGACTGGGATTGGGCACGGCTGAAGGCGCCGCTTCGATTGGACTGGGATTGGTTTCAGTTGTCAGAATTTGCTTTTGGGGGAATAGGTGTTGGCGCCATTTATAAGAAATTGGCGCCACACTGTGATTTTTTAGTAATTTCTTTTTTCTGGCCCTAATTTTATAATAATTGGGATTATTCGGGTTTGGTTTGAAACCGAAGGTATTAACTGCCGCTATGAAGAATAGTATGGACTTGTGTGGAATAGTGTGGTATAAGTGTGAAATAATGTATATTGGGTTTACAAATTAACAACCGATATGTAGAATAGTGTGGACTGTGTGTAATAGTGTGGTATAAATGTGAAATAATGTATATTGGGTTTACAAATTAACAACCGATATGTAGAATAGTGTGGACTGTGTGTAATAGTGTGGTATAAATGTGAAATAATGTATATTGGGTTTACAAATTAACAACCGATATGTAGAATAGTGTGGACTGTGTGTAATAGTGTGGTATAAATGTGAAATAATGTGTATTGGGTTTACAAATTAACAGCCGATATGTAGAATAGTGTGAACTGTGTGTAATAGTGTGGTATAAATGTGAAATAATGTATATTGGGTTTACAAATTAACAACCGATATGTAGAATAGTGTGGACTGTGTGGAATAGTGTGGTATAAATGTGAAATAATGTATATTGGGTTTACAAATTAACAACCGATATGTAGAATAACGTGGACTGTGTGGAATAGTGTGGTATAAATGTGAAATAATGTATATTGGGTTTACAAATTAACAACCGATATGTAGAATAGTGTGGACTGTGTGTAATAGTGTGGTATAAATGTGAAATAATGTATATTGGGTTTACAAATTAACAACCGATATGTAGAATAGTGTGGACTGTGTGTAATAGTGTGGTATAAATGTGAAATAATGTATATTGGGTTTACAAATTAACAACCGATTTGTAGAATAGTGTGGACTGTGTGGAATAGTGTGGTATAAATGTGAAATAATGTATATTGGGTTTACAAATTAACAACCGATATGTAGAATAGTGTGGACTGTGTGTAATAGTGTGGTATAAATGTGAAATAATGTATATTGGGTTTACAAATTAACAACCGATATGTAGAATAGTGTGGACTGTGTGGAATAGTGTGGTATAAATGTGAAATAATGTATATTGGGTTTACAAAATTAACTACCGCTATGTAGAATAGTGTGGACTGTGTGGAATAGTGTGGTCTAAATGTGGAATAATGTATATTGGGTTGCAATAAAACTACAGCTATGTGGAATAGTGTGGACTGGTGTGGAATAGAATATTGTGGTCTAAATGTGGAATAATGTGGTATAAATGTGAAATAATGTATATAGGGGTTTACAAGTGTGGAATAGTGTGGTCTAAATGTGGAATAATGTGTATTGGGTTGCAATAAAACTACCGCTATGTGGAATAGTGTGGACTGGTGTGAAATAGAATATTGTGGTCTAAATGTGGAATAATGTGGTATAAATGTAAAATAATGTATATAGGGGTTTACAAGTGTGGAATAGTGTGGTCTAAATGTGGAATAATGTGTATTGGGTTGCAATAAAACTACCGCTATGTGGAATAGTGTGGACTGGTGTGGAATAGAATATTGTGGTCTAAATGTGGAATAATGTGGTATAAATGTGAAATAATGTATATAGGGGTTTACAAGTGTGGAATAGTGTGGTCTAAATGTGGAATAATGTGTATTGGGTTGCAATAAAACTACCGCTATGTGGAATAGAATATTGTGGTCTAAATGTGGAATAATGTGGTATAAATGTGAAATAATGTATATAGGGGTTTACAAGTTTGGAATAGTGTGGTCTAAATGTGGAATAATGTGTATTGGGTTGCAATAAAACTACCGATATGTGGAATAATATGGACTGGTGTGGAATAGAATAGTGTGGTCTAAACTCCCAAGAATGTGTATTAAATTGAAATACAGTACTTGTAACGTGGACATGAAGTTCTTATAAAAATAGTGTGGTCTAAATGTGGAATAATGTGTGGTCTAAACATAGTGTGGAATAATGTGTGGTCTAAATATTCCAGGAGGAGAAAATAATTAATAACTGTATTCCACACACTTAACAACCCACTCCACTACACTTCGACACATTCCACATGAACTACATTATTTCCACCAGCCAAAAAATTAAACACAGTTAATAATAAAGGAACATGCATCTACAAGTTAGAATACGCCACATTCCATTACAGTCCACAAACTTAACAATACACTCCACTACACTCCGTCCCATTCCACATCAACTAAGTAGTTACCACCACTTAAAAAAACTAAGACATATAATAATGAAATTAACGTATATATACAAGCTAGAATATGCCACATCCCATTCACATTACAAAACTTGTCAAACTATTACAAAATATACCAAATAGCAGAATACATATCACTAATTAATATTCCAAAGTTGAATGTTAGTACATTAGGAATGACTCCTTTGAGGAGGACGACAAGATGACTCTGGTTCATCCAATGAATGTTGACTTTTTCCAGAATTTAAAGGCATGAACACATGGCAGGTTGCTTGATTGTGGTCAAACCCATGGCAGCGTGCGCATTGCTGTCTCTTGCGCTTCTTCTCAGGCTTCAGCTCTAATTTGGCTTTCTTCCTGCTCATCCTTGGCCGACCAGCTTGCCTGTGTATAGGTGGTGCA
This sequence comes from Ballota nigra, assembly GCA_947034835.1. NCBI lineage: Eukaryota > Viridiplantae > Streptophyta > Magnoliopsida > Lamiales > Lamiaceae > Ballota > Ballota nigra. Next base: position 13,233,660 of record OX344729.1, read on the forward strand.
TTGCATACAACATCTTTCGTATTTTCAGAAACACACCAGTTTTTCGGATCGGGTATGGGCATTACTGAACCAGCCCACATTCGTCGCACACTATCAGATGTGTAGCAAATATCGACATACCTACTCACTTTCAAATTACGCTTCCTGTAAAAACACCAATAAAGCAAGCAATGAGCATACTAATCACATGTCAACATTATTAACGAACCAATAAACATACTAATCGCAAATATCAGCAAAATAAAACTGTACGACAAATATACATCGTACCTGATGGCAGCGTGAGCATGAACGCATGGAATACCTTCTTTTTCAAACTGAAAGCATGAGCAGGTACGCTTATCCAAGTCGACCATGTAACTGATGTTTTCCCTGGACACTGTAAACTGATATGCAGTCACCTGCTCGACGCTGTGTGAATCGGCCATTATTTGTTGCCTAGAAAGGATATTGGATACACGCGAGCAAAGGTAACCAGACTCTGAACCTAGCTCAGTACTCCTTTCGTTGAACCAATCTTGCATAACATGTCTAATTGCTTCTAAAACATAGACAACTGGCTTATCACGTGCCCAAAGAATTTGACTGTTCCACGACTCTGCACAGTTTGACGTCATGAACTCATACCGACGAGTTTTGCAGTGAACTCGTGACCAGCGATCAAACCCTTTACTTCGTAGAGATTCACCCAGTTTACCTCCAGAAACACTATCAAGAACACTCATGCATCTACATATGATTCCAAATTACATAAATTAAAACACAAGAGTAAGAACTCAAAAACATGTTATGCAAAAATAATTAAAGGATAAAGAATTTACAATTTAGATGTACCTGTTGAATTCATCAGGAATATAGGTATGTGCTGCTGATGAGAAACAATCTGCCACAGTCTTCCCGTATTTAGCATATTTCTTATTTAGATGGAAAAAACACAAACCATGAGCTACACCCGGAAAAACAGTCTCAACAGCACGTATTATGCTCAAGTGTTGGTCAGACACAATCAAAAGACCTGGAGGTGAACCAAAGGCTTCTCTTAATCGATGAAGGAACCACATCCATGACTCATTGTTTTCTACAGCACCAATGCCCATTGCCTGGGGAAACACTCGATGGTTCACATCTTGGGTAACAGCAACAAATACAATACCCTTGTATTTTCCCTTCAAGTGAGTTCCATCGACAACTATAACAGGCCTTACGTGTTTAAAACCATCGATTGAAGCACGAAGCGCAAAAAAAATATATTTGAACCTACCGTCATGTTCCCTTAAAATCTTCATTTGAGATCCGGGATTTGCAGTACCTAGCATTTCTAGGTAAGAAGGAAGCATCTTAAATGACTCGAGATGATTTCCATATATTATGTCGGCCATGCGATGCTTCGACCAGGATTGGCCATACAACACATCCATCCCATACATTTTACTCAACTCTGTTTGGATACTCTTGGGTGTGTAGGCATCCTCCCTGTCCTTCTGTTTGTTAGCAAATATGGACCCAAGCACTGAACAAGTAAGAAACGACTCGACATCATCATCGTTCTTAATCTCAACAAAAATATTTTTAACCTTTGATGGAGATACGAATTTTGCAAGTTCGAAAAATGTATAATATTTCCCGCAGCTAGTTGGACCACAAAATTTAAGAACAAGTCTACTAAAGTTACTGAGCTTCATCTTCTGCTCAAATATCCGAACAGCACCAAAACTACCACCAACATATTTCGAATCTTAAAAAAATCCATTATAATGTACACCCAAAAATTTCCTTGTCTTCTTCATATCTATTCATGTAAAACAATGAAGATATAAATTAATGCTACAAACTTAAGTTACAGTAAAACAGGGAAGCAACACAGGGGTAGTTAAATACCGTGTAAAATAACAATTACAAGAACTACGGAAGCAAAACAGGGGTAGTTAAATACCGTGTAAAATAAGTGACCAGACTTAAATTCAACGCGCGCGCAAATAACAAGGAATAACAAGAAGAAAACCAATCAATGTACATGGTTAAGGAAAGAAATTTGAGAAAAAACAAGAGCCTGAAAACGGAGAGTCGAAAAAAATAGAATACATACCTTCAAATTCACGAAAGCTTTCAACAAAACACGTTTTTTGTTTTCACATTCGAAAACAAACCCATCTCCAATTCAATTGATTGCTTTCAAAAGCCAACTACAACCCACCCACGTTTTACCGTTAACAATGGGGGAAATTGAACCCAGCTCCAATTCGATTGATTGCTTTCAAAACCCACCTACAACCCACCTACGTTTTCCGTTGTTTTCCGTTAAGAATGGGGGAAATTGCATTTCAGGGGGAACTTGGATGAAAAGATCGAATTTTCCAACAATTGAGGAGGGAAATTGAAGTAAATTGATTGATGCAAAAATTATTTTCTACCCAATCGGTCACCTTAGGGCAGGGGATTCAATGGGAATAAAATGTTTCTTTTAGGGGTCAAAATGTAATTATACCCTTCAACTTGTTAGAAAAGAAATTGGAAATGTCAAAATGGTTAAAAAAGAATTTTTTCAAATGGTTAGGGTATTTTTGATATATTACATATACACCATGGCTAAAAAAGAATTTGCCCCTTTTATTTTTAATTAACAAGCCCCAACTTCTTGAAAATAGAATGAATAAAATTTTGGGCCTTTTACTATTTTAGTCCAAATATTTTTCTTAATAAAATAAGGCATAAAATTTATATACTAAATAATTATAAATGTTTTATTTGAATAAAGCATGAGAACCTGTATAATTATTCATGCGTATATAATTTAAATTGTCTCTTGGTCTTTACTAACCGATCTCGTGTTGAGCTTTCTTTTGGACTCGATGCCTAAATCGTTGCTCCGCCCACTTGAGACGTGTCCAATTCTCTGCCCGAGATTATATGGCACGCCCTAAATTAAATTTCATATGAATTCCATGTTTTGATGTGTACATTTGCTATGAATTTATCATGTTTGTATGCGACTCAAAATCAATGTGACTTGAATTGACGAGCAACGGCCGGCGTCCCGAAGGCGTTCGATCACCGCCTGATCGCCAGCACCGCCCCGTTGAGCGCACTGCCCGATCGCGCGCCGCTACCGCCTGGCGCCGCCTACCGCCTTGCACCGCTGCTGTCCGCGCCGCCGCTGCCGCCCGTCGCGTGCAGCCGCCGCCGATGTCATCCACTGTGCGCCACCGCCGTCCTCTATGCGCGTCACACGCGGTGTTTTTCCCGGATTTTTGTGATTTGAAATTTCGTTCTTGATATCACAAAATCCGTGTTAATTTAATTTTTAATCCTGAAAATATTTCGTTAAATTGCGTTAATATATACGAAATAATTATTCTTATGATTATTTCATCTGTCTATTAAACCGTATATTTTCTGCAAATTATTTTCATGCGATTATTTCCCTTATTTGTTTTGCATGTTTATGTGATTTCATTATCCTACATGCATTAATTTTGCGCACATAGTTTATTTTATTTATAGTCCGCTTTTTATGCCCGGGTAGGACGCCTGGTATTTGTCGGACCGTGAATTAATGCCTTGGGTAGACGGCGCCCAGTACGTGCATCTATGTGCCTTAGAATAATCAAATAAATCTTTATTCCTCCGTTGTTAATTAATTTGGTCACAACTCTAACCATGTCACTTTAAAAATTATAGTGAATAATGTCCAATATTACCATGATAGAATTCGATGAGCTTGCTCTCGATGGTAATAACTACCTGACATGAGCGCTAGATGTCGAGATCCATCTAGCCTTAAATGAGTTTAGCGAAACAATTCTCGAAGGTTCAAAATCCACTAACGTCCTGAAGGCGAAAGCATTGATTTTTCTCATGAACCACCTGAGTGAGGAATTCATTATTCATATCCTCACTCAGGGACCTCGGAATATTATGAGCTCCCTGTAGGACCATATACTCCTCCCTCCGGTACAATACGACCGGTGTATGCACCATATTGTAACCCAGTTGATGCAGAACAATCTGCCAACATTCCACGCTAGCAACCTTATACTCCAGCAGCAGTATAGGGACAATTATATTATTAGTTGCAAACATGGAAGGGGGTGAGAGAGTAAGATGATCTGGGTTAAAGGCCGAGGTCGTTGTACATCCGGTGGTCATTGAACTTCGAATTTCGCTCTTTAAATCTGGCAAGGTTAAAGCAGTCCTGCTACAGATGCGGATGCAGAGGCCATTGGTCTCGCACGTGTCGCACTCCCAAGCACTTGGTCTAGGCTTATCAAAAGCAGCAGAAGGACGACAAGGGGAAGGCCCCGAGAGTCGAAACTCACCATGCCAGACTGCTTGAAGCAGACTTTGACCAAGACAACGTCGATCCTCTGGGGATCAAGCTCAAGGACCTTGGAGATGATGAGTGATTTGTGTATTTGATTGTTTTAGTACTTAATTTTTTGGATCCTTTCTTTCGGATATTTTATTTATGGATGAATTTATTAGCTTTGATGTGTTTACCTTAAATAACTGTCCATGTGTTTATTCGGATATTGCTATTTTTATTTATGGCTAGTAAACATATCAGCTATTAGGTTTGAGTTAATTTCCTCTGACATGATGGATTGAGGTTGTGATTTATGATTGGTAGATAGCGCCACCACTCATACAAACTTATAGAAGAACTTTCTTCCTTCTCACCCGGATTGTAATATTTCTACATCTGGCCGTCAAATCTCCATCTAACCATGAGTATGAAATTACATGACCCGAACTTCTTTAAATTAGGCATCAGCGGTTAAGTCATCCAGGACAATATATGATACGTAGGACTCTACCCAATTTGAATAGTAGAATCCTTCCTGTTGATGAATTTATTTGTGATGCATGTTCTAAGGGTAAGTTAATAGTGCGCCAGTCGCGCACTAAGATTGGACTAGTGTCTCTGGTTTTTCCTTGAAGTGAATTCAAAGGGGATATTTGCGGACCGATTCACCCAGCATCAGGACCATTTCGTTATTTTATGGTCCATATTGATGCCTCCACTAGGTGGACATTTGCATATTTGTTGTCCACCCGCAATCAAGCTTTTGCGAAGCTCATTGTGAAGACTATCGAGCTTGGAGCTCAATTCCTAGATTATCCAATTAAATCGATTGGCATGGATAATGCAGCTGAGTTTAGCTCGAAGGCCATTACAGACTACTATATGGCCCTGGGAATTTAAGTGGAACATTCGGTCCCCTACGTCCATACCCAAAATGGTCTTGCTGAGGCACTAATAAAACGTATCAGATTTATCGCGAGACCATTGCTTATAAACTCTAAACTACCCACCTCATGCTGGGGGCATGCAGTCCTACATGCATCCAAATCCGTCCAACTGCATATAATGATCATTACCCCCTACAGTTAGTGCGTGGGAAAGAACCTAACATTTCCCAACTGCGTATTTTCAGATGTACGGTATACGTACCAATTACGATACCCAAGCGAACCTCTATGGGCCCACAAAGGAAACTCGGTATTAACGTCGTATATGACTCTCCATCCATCGTGAAATACCTCGAGCCTTTGTCCTGGGATCAAATAACGGCCCGGTTCGCTGATTGCACGTTCGATGAAGATTACTTCCCGGCATTAGGGGGAGATCCGAATTCAAAATTGAATGAATGCCGGGAACTTATGTGGAACGTAAGTAATCTTCAATATCTAGATCCGCGCACTAATCAATCTGAACTAGAAGTTCAGAAGATCATTAACCTGCAGAACTTAACAAATAACCTGCCAGACGCGTTCACTGACCATAGAGGTGTGACTAGATTTGCATATACCTGCAGTAAATGCTCCCCAAAGGGTTGAGGTCCCAAGCAAAATGAGTACTCATGCCTCCACATGCCAAAAGCGTAAGGGACCCTCAAGAGATAGTAACACACCTAAATGAAAGGCTAACAAATCTGGCCAGTCGAATGAAAAATCTCTAGAAGAGATCCGTCTAGATAACTCCAAGTCTCCAGGAGGCGAGAGTCCTAGTGATGAAGCACGTGCACAAAATATTCCATGCACTAGGACCGTGGAACGACAAGACCCAGATACAATGGGAAATGACGAAGGTCTGGTTGACGTAAACGTCAAAGTCTCTGTGAATCTCACAGATACGGGAGAAACATGTAATATAAATATTACTGTCGTCGACGACACATTTGCAGCAACATTTGCTCTTTCCATTAACGATCCGGATCCAGAACCCAAAACTATCGTAGAGTGCCGAAAGCGCTCCGATTGGGTAAAATGGAAAGAGACAATTGAAGCAGAGCTCGCACCGCTTAACAAAAGACAAGTATTTGACTCTTTCGTTCGTACACCCGCGCGCGCTATCCCTGTAGGATATAAATGGGTTTTTGTACGAAAACAAAATGAGAACAATACTGTGGAGAGGTATAAAGCGAGGCTGGTAGCACAAGGGTTTTCGCAGAGACCCGGGATTGATTTCGATCAAACCTATTCTCCCGTCATGAACTCAACGTCATGGACTCAATAACATTTTGCTACTTGATATCTTTGGCAGTTAAGTTGAATCTCCAAATAAGATTAATGGGCGTAGTAACCGCATACTTATACGGATCACTAGATGCCGACATTTATATGAAAATCTCAGATGGATTTGACATTCCTCAGTTATGGGATTGTGAAAATTGTAGTATGTATAGCATACAACTGCGTAAGTCGTTGTATGGCCTGAAGCAATCAGGCCTTATGTGGTACAACCGACTTAGTGAATTCCTTCCGAAGAAGGGATACACGTTCGATAAAGCTTTCCCGTGCGTATTCACGAAGAAATCGCAAGACGGTTTTTGCATCATATCCGTATATGTTGATGACCTGAACATAATCGAAACATGAAAAGAGATTCAAGAAGCCAGTTCAATCTTGAGAGCTGAATTCAAAATGAAGTCCTTGGATAAAACCAAGTACTGCCTCGGCTTGCAGATCGAGCACCTCCCAGAAGGAGTCCTTGTTCATTAGTCGACCTAAGTGAAGAAGGTATTTGAGAGATTTCACATGGATAAATCTCACCCACTTAGCACCCCGATGGTAGTCCGATCCCTCGAAGTGGATAAGGACCCATTCAGGCCAAGAGAAGATTCAGAAGAAATTCTGGGACAAGAAGTTCCTTATCTTAGCGCTGTTGGAGCGTTGCTCTATCTTGCAAATTGCACCCGGCCGGACATTGCATTTGTTGTCAACTTGCTTGCAAGATATAGCGCTTCTCCTACGAGGAGACATTGGAATAGTGTTAAGCACGTTCTTCGGTAACTCCAAGGATCTCAAGATCTTGGACTGTTTTACCGTAAGAACCAAGACAAAACCTTAGTAGGTTATGCGGATGCTGGCTATTTGTCCGATCCCCACAAAACCGCATCCCAGACTGGTTATGTTTTTCTCTGTGGTGGAACCGCAATCTCATGGAGATCGGTTAAACAATCCATGGTTACCACGTCTTTAAACCACTCAGAGACCATAACTTTATTTGATGCCGCACGAGAATGTGTTTGGTTAAGGTCATTGGTAAAACACATTGGTGACTCGTGTGGTATCGCCAAGGGCGATACACCTCCCACCATTATATTTGAAGATAACGTTGTTTGCATATCACAAATGAGTAATGGGTACGTCAAGGAAAACCTGACGAAATATATTTCACCTAAGTTTTTCTACCCATACGAACTCCAGAAGAGTGGCGTGATTACCATTTAAAAGGTGCAATCTAGTATAAATCTAGCAGATCTGTTTACTAAGTCCTTACCTACGACTACTTTTAAAAAGTACGTTCGTGGTATTGGGATGCAAAGACTTAAAGTGTTGTTGTCTTCAGGGGGAGCGGTAACTTTGAAATAAATCTGGAAGATTTAGATCTAGAAGATCGATGACATTTCTCCCACTTATTATTATGGCCGATCCTTAGCACGTGGAGTTTTTATGACAAGACATTTATATCGTAATGTCCAAGGGGGAGTGTTATAAATCTGGAAGATTTGATATTCCAAATCTAGGAGATTTGGTGTGGACATTACTTGAGGACCAAGAATCATATTGGGCTTTATCCATTAGACTAGGATTTTTACTATTATATATATCCCATTGTATTCATGATTTATGTACTCTCATACACAAGAATATTAGTGGAACTCCTGGCTTGGACCGCCCCCAGACGTAGTCGTTATCGACGAACTGGGTCAACAAATCGTGTCTCTTTATTTACGCACTTATTTACAACAAAAAGCAAAGTTGGAGCGAATGGCGCTGAGCGACGAAGGGAGAACAATTAGTCTCGCTGCTGACCGGTGCGCCACCATGAGCGGTGATGTACTCTCTCTCTCTATTAGTTCATAGCTATTTGTCTTTGTAATATTGGTTCGAATAATATGTTGAAGTAATGATAATTCCCAAGCTCAAAGCTTTTGTGCTATAATCTAATTCTTGATCTGTTGATAGGGCATCACTTATTATATATATGCGCAGTAAATCTCGTTAATGCAATTACCTTTTGGAGACAATAAATTTAGTGTTAGACTGGAGATTTAGGGTTTTTAGAAGGCCAAGAACGCTACAACACAGATTTGAGGGGAAATATTTTAAATCTTGACTGTTTGTTGGCTATGATGCATTTGTGAGATTTTTTCTATCAGTCTCTATTCACAAATGAATAAAGGGTCTTATTAAATAATATTTCTGGGTTCAAGAATTAGGCCATTCCTATCTATGGCTAATTTTAGGTAACTTAACTCGTTTCTTGGGTTTTGAAATTGAAGTGTTTTTCCAATTCTGTTTCTAAGTGTGTTATAAGAATTAGTCTTCTTTGGAAAATTGTTAGACTTCCTTGCAGAAGGTAATTGAGTAGAGCTGGTGGTAGAACATCTCACACTGATTTAGCTAGAAAATTTGTGCTCTTTGCGTTGTTTCCCAGGCTGTTAGAGTCCCTTTGGCTTTAGCATTGATCCAGTGTGTGTCATTCCTAATGAGTAAAATGTGTCAAGTTGAATCAAGTATGTGAAGGAGAGTGAGGAGGAGGGTCGCGAGGGTGGCAAAGAGAAGTCGGATTTCCATGAGATTGATGAGAATTTGGCTTTGGATGAGAGGGTGGTGCTTGACTGGACTAAATTCAGCTTTTCTCATGAACTATCGTGATCGAGCTAGTTTGTCCTCAACCTGCCAGACATGGTGGACTCTTGGTAAAGCTCTGTGTTTGTGGCAGGCGTTAGATCTACGCCTCTCATTACTTTGATGCAGCAGCAACATCACTTGCCCCTATGTGTCGGAGTCTTCAGAAACTTTAGTTTCGCGGTCCTGAATTTGTTGATGCTCTATTATAACTCTTAAAGCGAAGAATTGAGAGAAGGATTAAAGTTCTTATTGAGCAAAATCCCGATGATCATATTCATGCTGCTTTTTTTTTCTAATACCAAGGTGGTTGATTAATCTTGTAATTGAGTTTATGGTGTAATTATTCTCTGTTTTTCATTTCTTTTGTTGTTTTGTCATTGGTTATGTGTTACAGGATTTTCTACGTGATGCAGGATATCTTGTAATTGTATTATACTCCTCAAAATGTTAATGTGCAATCAGTTTAAGCGAAGTAAAATTATGTGAATTGATGGTAGATGAAAAATTCGTGGTATGGTTAGTTTTATCTTGCGAATGTGGCAGTACATCAACTACTTATAAAAATATAATTGGATAATTAGGAATTATTCCTTCCATCCAATGTTACTACTCCCTCCGTCTCCAAGCACTTCCCACAGCTATTTTATTTTCGTGTTTTAGCAAGCGAGTTGTTTATTAGTATTTGAAATGATAAAGTTACTTTTAAGGTAGGATATAATAGATCTATCTCTCCTCTATTATAAAGTAATTTAAAAATTATTTTATCATTTTAAATACTAATAAAAAACTTGCTCGATAAAACACGAGAAAACAATAATTATGATGGAGGTAGTACATATTTTTGACATGTTAGTTTATGTCATATGTTGGAGGATATCATTGGGTATTGTAAGGTTCATTTATAAATAAAATGATTGTTTATACAAAATATAAGTATCATATTTTTCATAAACAATCATTTTATTTATAAATGGACCTCACAATACTTCATACTATACTCCAACATTTGATAAAAAAATAATAGGCCAAAAGGCAGACTAGGAAAATTAGACATAAAGAGTAAAAATATCAAAATGGTCTTAAAATAGATAAGTCTTCTACCTTTCAAGTTCTAAGTCGATCGAAAAATTATGTTAGGCCCTAAAATAATAATTTTAAGTCATTGGTAAAACTCGAATTTCTTTTCCACATAAAAAGGTAGAAGGTAGTCAGTGTGCCAACCCGTAAAGACAAGTGAGGTATAACCAAGGATGAAAATATCGCGATATATCGCGGATACATTGCAAATTTTGAAAGTGAGATACGAATATTGGAGGCAATGTAATTTTTACAGCGTATCGTGGATATATCGTGATATTATCGCAAATTATCAAATATCGATTTACTTGTAGTACAATAATGAATAAAAATTGGGAAATATCGCAGATATATCGCGATTTTTTAAAAAAATTATTGTTTTTATATTTTTTTTTTATGTGTTTATTATTTTTCTAAGTTGGTCTAGTATTAAAGTGAATATGTACAAAGTGAAATTTGGTCATATATGAATCATACTTTTTAGTGTAATCAATTAATACTCTTTAGTATAACCAACTGATACCTTTTAGTTAAATAATTAATATTTTTCGTACCATTAAGTGGAAACAACTAATACCCTTTGGTAAAAACAACTAATAGGTCATCAACTAATACCCTTTATCCAGGATTACTCTAATGTGATGATTTGATATCAATATTGTTTGGACAAAGATGTCATTCCATCCTCTGTACTTGAAACTTCATAGGTCATCATTTTGGTACTAATTGTATGGTATCATGTAATATTCGTCATCTTGTATTATATTATGCATTATATCTTATATTGTATTGTAGTATGTATTATATCTTGTATTGTATTATGTATTATATTGTCAATTTTTTTTACGTTGGACACTGTTTATATAGTCTATTATCTATATGTTTGCTTTAAATATGTAATTTTATAGTGATTTTAAATGAAACATATGTATAATATTATAATATAATACTCCCTAAAATTTCATGTTAAATTTCCAAAATTTTAATAAAGTATTCATCTTTTGAAAAAATATTACGATATAATAAATTCAAGATTGTGATCTGGGTATAACCCATAATTTGTGTTGGGAAAATGAATTTACAGGAAAACATGAAATTCCTAAACCACAAAGCAGTTTTCCCTCATAAAATCTTGACTAATTAATTTTGGATTGAAACCTTTAGAATCGTTATTATCATGGACCCAAAGCATTGATGCATATTTTCTTACACTGCTCATGGATCCAAAGCGTTTATTTCATATTTTCATACACTACGTACACTACTCATGGACCCAAAGCATCGATGGTTATTTTCAAACTAGGAAAACAAACTGATGCTTGAAATACAAGTTAAGTTATGTTACTACTTTGAATTCAAGATTCATCCAAAACACAAACGAAAAAACTTGCATTCTATAAATTAAAACGAAAACTGAATAGAAAAGGCAAGGGATTTCTGAAAAATCAGATGAATGGTGATAATCTTGAAAAACAATCAATTGGAGCAGCAACTAATCTACGTAAACAAAGAAGAAAAAAAAGGAGCAAATCTTGTACGCTATTTCTAACTCATTTGTGCTCTTCAGGGAAAATATCAAAATTAGTCCTGTAACTTAGGTTGATTCCAATTTTAGTCCTGTAACTTTTTATTTTCTCAATTTTAGTCCTAGAGTTGTCAATTTTAGTCCTGTAACTTTTTATTTTCTCAATTTTAGTCCTGAAGTTGTCAATTTTAGTCCTATAACTTTTTATTTTCTCAATTTTAGTCCTAGAATTATCAATTTCAGTCCTTTTTTGTATTAAAATTAAAATACTCACAGGAAGAATTGAAGTTTTTTTTATTTTCGGCAAATTGTACACGTGGACTACCACATAATCAAAAAATTAAACGACCATCTAATTATAATTGGCCCGTTTGGAAAAAAAAATGGCCCGACCCAAATCAGTGAGTTTTTTAATTTGGGGCAATATAAGGACTAAAATTGACAACTTCAGGATTAAAACTGTGAAAATGAAAATTTACAGGACTAAAATTGAAAAAATGAAAAGTTGCAGGACTAAAATTGACAACTCCAGGACTAAAATTGAGAAAATAAAAAGTTACAGGACTAAAATTGGAATCAACCTTAGTTACAGGACTAAAATTGAGAACTCCAGGACTAAAATTGAGAAAATAAAAAGTTACAGGACTAAAATTGGAATCAACCTAAGTTACAGGACTAGTTTTGATATTTTCTCGTGCTCTTCATATACTACTCTGTAGAGCTTGAGAATAAAGAGAAATGTTTTTGGTAAGAGGCCAGATCTGTCTCATCCTCCTTTACATCTTCTCCTGCCTACAACAAAGAAAAAAAGAAAATGAAAAGATTAGTCAAATGGTAAAAATATTTATACGAACTCAATAAGCACACAAAGAACTCACCTCATCATAATCACTCTTCTTAAAACCATTGGTTTGAGAAGCATTCCTCTTTTCTCTTAGGGTATGTTTGTTTTGGGATTTAGGTGTGCGGGGAAAGTCATGACTTTGAAATCTTAGGATGTGAAAATTTTGATGAATAATATAAGTGTATGTTTATTTTGGGATTTTAGTAGAGTAAGATTTTGCTTTATGTCAAATCAATGTCTTTTAGTGATAGATGTTGTATTATTTTATTATATTGTGTAAGAGAAAAGTATGAGAGAGATTGAGTGGATGATAAAAATGATGATGTGATTGTATTTAATTATATGAAAAGGAGTAATAGGTTTATAGGTAGGGATTGAGTTTGAGATTTGAAAATCCGATTTTAAATCTCAAACTAGAACAGAGCGTGGATCACAAAGTCCAAAGTCCATCAGTGTGAATCCCAAAATAAACATACCCTTAGAGCTTTCTCACAGTTTTATAAAAATTGTAGTCATCCAGTCATTGTGTAACTCGCGAATATGCTCGGCATTTCTAAACCTTGATTCAATTCAAAGCAGAAGGGAGGATCACAAACATACCGGAAAAAAAAAAACAGGACCTTTTATGCCTGTCTCAGTCGTTTTAGCATCTGTTTCACAGAAAGCGGCATCTAATTTCTGGTTACCATTTGGAGTACTCGACCAAACCTCATATTTGATGCATTTGTGAATGTCGTCTTCACTTCGTTACTTAAAAGGAGCAGGCAGATCCCTTCTTGTCCTTCTCTTCGGCTGATCGTCTTTCATAGGAACCCCTAGCAGCCGTGTCTTGTACTATACGCGCTAACCAGAAAACGATGGAGAAAATGGAAAAAAACAGACTCGCATTTCTCATCGAATAAATAGAGGATCTTCCTGGAGAGTGAAAACTTTCCTAACCCACCTTCGTCTAGTGATGGCAGAGAACTCGCATTTCTCAATTTATCAAATAGTTTGAGAACTCTCAAAACCCAAGTCATGATAATTACAAATCTAAAACTATTCAACATACAAACAGAGAAACAAATATGAATAGCCAATCATTAAGTATTTTGAACTATTAAGATATATATTCAAGCAGAAGGAGCTACAACTTATTGACACTATTATTAACGCGTTTCTAGTCTTTGCATACATGTCTTGGCACATATACTCATTTTTTGGTATCAATGCTCGTCAAATCAATTGCACCACTTTTTATTTTTCAGTCTAGCATTTCATCGAACAGATTTATGGCAAGCGTATTCCTTGAAAATAATCAACGGGTGTATTGATCACATATACATGTGCTGAAAATATAGATAGTTGAATACAAGGTGGATGCGAAAATGAACAGAGATTCATCTCATATAAAAGGGAAAATTTAAAAATAAAAATAATTACCTCTCCAATCTGGCCCTATCAGAGAGTGCCTTCAGCTTTGCTGAATTTTCCTCATATAGATTTTTCTTCTCCGCCATTCTTCTCTGAAGGTCCTCCCCTAGCGGGCTGTTGGCAATGGCTTTCGCCGCCGTGAAAGGAATTGCCGAGAACACCAAACCTTCAGACAAACATCAATTTTAAGCACAGAAAGAGAGAAGAGAGAATATGTGCTAGGAAAATGTGATAGAAATATTCATTGTGTCACTGTTTGGCTCTCAATCAGGGGAGTATCCTAGTATTGCCTTCTGGGGGCTTCAGCCCCCCCACCCCACCAAACATAAAATAAAAATATTATAAAATTTTAATTTCATTTTAAAACTGTTATAAATCTAGAAGATTTAGTATTCCAAATCTAGGATATTTGGTGTGGACATTATTTAAGGACCAAGAAATATATTGGGCCTTATCCATTAGACTAGGGTTTTACTATTATATATATCTCTTTGTATTCATAAATTATGTACTCAGATACACAACAATATTAGTGGAACTCCTGGCTTGGATCGCCCCCAGACGTAGTCGTTCACGACGAACTGGGTCAACAAATCGTGTCTCTTTACTTACGCAATTATTTACAACACGTTATCAGTACGAGACTCTACCAAAAGCAAATCGTATTCAATTCAATCTCGCGCAAATCAAAAGCAGTTGTCGCACAAAAACCGAAAGGCAATTATGGCGTCTATTTCTAATCGGTGCGTAGTTTTCTAATTTATTTTATAAGTAATAATTGAGTTTTCAATTCCTTGATTATCAACTAACGATGTTGTATGTGAATTACTTGAGAACTCAATTCGAGCGCCACATCTTTTGCCTTTTGACTAATTCGAGAACCTCATATATTTTATATGATGTCATATATTTATTTTGTGCATAATACTGTAAATATGCGATTAAATTATTTTGTCATATTGAATTAATCTGATCCACGAGATTCTGCCCGAGATTAAACGGTACGTCCTAAAATTAATTCTCTACAAATCATATGAATTAATTCCCGTACCGAATTATTTGATCTATACGTTACATGATTTATATGCATTAGAATTACTAATTCGATTTGTTCTTATGTTTGCAATTAATTGAATCATATGCGTTATAGAAATGAATTATTGTTTTAATTCTTGGATCGAGATCGAAAAACGAACGCTGTCGCGCCCCCTCGCTGCCGCCGCCGCGCTGCCGTCGCCCATGCCAACGTGGCTAGAAGCCACCGCGCGCGATGCGGCCTTGCGCCGCCACGCTGCATGGCGGCTTCCCCCGTGGGTCGCCCACCGGCGTGGGCTTCCCCGCCGCCTCCGCGCGCCCCTGTGCGCCGCGTCGAGGCGGCGCTCCTTCTCTCGCGGCCGTTTTCGCGACGGAGAAGGAGAACCAGAAAATCGGCCTCAATCGTTCCAGTAGGACACGATTGGAGGCTGGGAGTCGCGTCTTGGGAACACAATTGCCCATGCCAGTCGCGTCCCCCAGGCGCGATTGGCTCCGATTTTTCAAAGTTTTGTTTTTCTTTGTTTTTCGGTTCTCTCCTCTCGCCATGTGTACCTTGCACGTCTTACGTGCACTTTTAGTCACATGTAGCGAATATTCCTTGTGAATTTTATGATAATCCCGATCCTGCTTCGGTTTCGTATCACAAAATTTATATTATATAATCCTGAAAATATTTTTTTAAATTGCGTTAATATACATGAAATAATTATTCTCATGATTATTTCCTCTGTCTATTAAATAGTATATTTTCTGTAAATTATTTTCATGCGATTATCGCTATTATTTGTTATTGCATGTTTATGTGATTTTATTATCCTACATGCATTAATCCTGTGCACATAGTTTGTTTATTTATTTATAGTCCGCTTATTATGCCCGGGTAGGCGGCGCCCGGTATTTGTCGGACCGTAAATTTATGTCTTGGGTAGACGGCGCCCAGTACGTGCATCTATGTGCCTTAGAATAACTAGATAAATCCTTGTCTCCCCGTTGTCTATGATTTTGGTCAATCCTCTTACCCATGTCACTTTAATAGTAGTGAATAATGTCTGATATTATCAAAAGAGAATTTGTTGAGCTTACTCTTGATGGTAGTAACTACCTGACATGAGCGCTAGATGTCGAAATACATCTAGCCTCGAACAACCTTAGCGGCACGATTGTCAATGATCCAAAATCAACTGACGCCCAAAAGGCGAAAGCTTTGATTTTTCTTAAGCATTATCTCAATCAGGACCTGAAAAATGATTATCTCACTGAAAGAGATCCTGGAATGTTGTGGAAGTCCCTGAAGGACCGTTTTCAACAACCAAATGATATACTCCTCCCTCAAGCCCAATACGATTGGTTGAACCTCCGTTTCCAAGACTTTAAGTCTGTAACGGAGTATAACTCAGCCCTTGATTAGGCGTGAAATTGTTATGTTTTGGTGCCCAATTTACTCATGTTTTGAGTGTTTTCGATGAGTGCTTGGAGTCAAATGAGTATCATTTTTATAAAATTATTAATTTGTCTCTTTGGTTTTCATAGATGGATAGAGGGCGAAAAGAGGAGTTCGTAGGACTTTGAATCGGCCAAAACGGACTCCCGGTTGAGGAGATATGAAGATTTTACGAACGAGTGCACAACAGCCAGCGCTCGAGCGATTTGCTCGAGCGCCGGCGCTCGAGCGGCCAAAAACTTACAGAACAGTTTTGGCGCTCGAGCGAATCACTCGAGCGCCACCGCTCGAGCGTTTTGCTCGAGCACGCACGTATTTTCGCCTCCGGATGCGTATTTTCGGCCCATTAACTCCCGTTTCGACCCGGTGCCTATATATACCTCTTCCAAACACGTTTTGAAGGATCCCCAACTTTAGAAATCACTTTAGACTTAATTTTTAGAGAGAGGAAGAGGAGAAGAACGAGCAAGCTTTACTTTTACGTTGTTGAGGTTTTTCATACGAATTCTTAGTTTTCTTTTCGTTTCTTAGTTTCTTTTCATTAGCTTGATTACTTTAAACGCTTTGAACTTCGTTTTAGTTAATTAAATTTCAGTTCTTAGAATTATTTTATTTTAAAACCCTAGTTCATGTTTCTTATTTTCTTCGTTCAATTCATTATGTTTTTGTTCGTTGTTTCTTCTATTGCTTTTATTTTTGTTATAACCATGTCCGGCTAAAACCCTTGCATGCTTGGGTTAGGATGAACTCGTAGAAGTAGGATGTGGGTACGTAATTAAGGTAATTGGTGACGTTAGTTTTAATTCTCTTAATTAATGAATTCATATAATTAATCTTAACTCTACCTTTGAATTTCATACGAAAGTGTTAGAGAGAGGACGACCGCATCACTCAATAACAATTAGTAGTCTTAACGAGAAGGTTTAGTAAAGGTTAATTCATCTACCGGTTTAGCGAAGGAGGACGACCGCATCACCTTAGTTAAATTAGGGTCTCATTAATTAAGCGCTATCTATTAACTTGTTAGTGGATTAGTGAAGTTGATTGCTAGGATAAAGTATTAGGGTGAGAAATCTTGAGCTTTCAGTCTACGATCTTTTACTTAGGTTAATTCTTGTTTGTCACGATTACTTTGATTATGTACCTGCTCCGTTAGTATACGTAGGGATTCCTATCCTAAGCATCACCATCTCTCATTAGAAAACAACCCGTAGTTAATTCGTTCTTTTTCATTCTTTAGTTTACTTAGTTTATTTTAGTCTTTTAATTAATTTTTCAAAAACCCAAAAACATCACACTCATATTAACTACGACGCGTAGATCTTCAGGGATCTATTCGCATACATACCATCCCTTGGGTTCGATAATACTTGGTCCCTATACTTGCCCATACTACAGTGAACCCGTACTCTTGCGGGGAAGCTACTAGTAGAAGCTAGTATAATCGCTTCAAGTCAATGGCGCCGTTGCCGGGGATGGCGTTGTATGCTTTTGAATAGGACTTGTAGATAGCTTAGTAGTTAGTAGTGGGTGATTTAATTTCTGTTTTTATTTTTATTTTTACTCAATTGGGCAGTTGCGTTTTGATCATTCTGCTAGTGTTTCAGGTTTATGAAAACACGCTCACAAGGCAATACGAGCGAAGAGAGAATACCGTTGGACCCTGAGACAATAGCCAGAAGGAACCGAGCCTTCTTGAGAAGGATGAACGCTGCCGACTTAGGAAAGGAACCAATGGACATCAATAATGAGTTGGACGATGCCGCCAACGAGTTCAATCAAGCAGTAGACCGAGTTGAAGGCACTGGAGTTAGTGGTAGCCAGAATCAAATTCCATTAGGGGATAGCCAGAGCCTAAACCCGGGTACACAAAACGTAGGGAACCCAGCTCAGAACCTTGTCCATAATCCTCATAACCAAAACCCTGCTTACCCACAAAACCCAAATAACCCTTTCAACAACCCAGTATACCAACATTACCCATACCCACCATACCCTTATCCACCATACCCGTATCCTCCACCTCCTGTCTATAACCAACCACCTGTGTACCAACAACCTCCAGTTCAAAACATACCAGCACCACCTGTCGCTCCTCAGCCTGCGCCCCAGAACGCAGATCAAAATATGGCAATTCGGGGCAGGTTCGCGGCACAACCGCAGAGGTACTACGATGGAGTGGCCTTACCTCCAGTTGAGGCCAATAACTTTTCAATTTCTCCGGGAATTCTCAAGCTGCTGACCGAGAATCAGTTCAAAGGGGTGATCGGGAAGGAGAATCCTCATACACATCTGAGGAGCTTTCTCATGATAGCCTCAACATTCAATTATAATGGCATGTCTGAAGATGCCAAGAGGCTTAGGCTGTTCCCATTCTCACTGACGGGAATAGCTAAGGAGTGGTACGATAATACGCTCCCGCGGGGAGGTATTACCACTTGGGCAGAGCTCGAGCGTCTGTTCCTCGAGCGATTCTACCCTCCATCTAGGATGATCAAGGCTAGGATTGAGATCTCTTCCTTTCGCCAGAAGTCTGGAGAGGATTTACGTCAAGCGTGGGAGAGATACTCAAACATGCTGATAGAGTGCCCGCAGCACGGGTACAATGAGGGTGATATTATGGCATTCTTCTACAGTGGAGCCAGCAAGGATGGTCAAGCCCATTTAGACGCCTGTGCGGGCGGAGCATTCTTGAATCAAGGCATAGAGAGGTGTAGGGAGATCGTGGACAACATTGTCACGAATGCCGGTGCTTGGAGTGGAGATGCAGATTTTCAGAGAGTGCATCAGGTTGAAGAGGGAGAAGGAACGAGAAGGCTACTGATGGCCATGATGGAAAAGATCAACAACCTCGAGTTGGGGAAGAGTTTGGGTGGAGAGCATGCAGTAGAGAATGAGAGAGTAGACCAGCCCAGTGGACAGCAAGAGGTAGCCAATTACATGGGAGGTCCATATTACAATCAGAATGGCTACCAAGGTGGTAATCAGTATGGAAGGCCTTCTTATGGCCAACCATTTGTGCCTCCAGGCCCTCAGCCACTTCAAAATCAATGGAGGAACACACAAGGAGTTCAAACACCACTCTTATGAGAGTAAGGGAGGTAAATTTGAGTATGATGTCCCATAAGCTCCTTTGAGCTTGGTCCGGCATGAGGACCTTAAAAATAGCGCTGAATGGGAGGCAACCCATTTTTATTTGCTTTTGAGTGTTTTTAGTTATTTTCCTTTTATGTTACTAGGATGTTGTTGAGTCGTATGTTTAACCTCGTACTTGAGAGTTTTATTTTGTAGGCTTGTCTCTAAAGGAGTAAAGGTATCATGGAGTTATTTAGATTGCAGGAACCAACTTGAGACAAGGGAGTGTGCAAAGCTATTGAGAGAAACTGAATTGTTCGGTTGAGGTAACCCACAACCCCAAACTTAGACCTCTAGCAAGGTCGAAGTTTGGGGGGGTGGAGTTTTTTTTTATATGTTTTCTTGTTACATTGCACCGGAACACCCCTTATCTTTGAGTTGAGTTAGTTATTTGGTGCCTTGAGATGCTCCTTTGGCTATTATTAATTTATTTTGTTACTCAATATTTTATGCCTATCAATCACCTTATGCTTGTTGATTGCTATCTTTGAGTATGATTTGATGAGTAGGGTGAATTGTGAGGCTGAGTTAGAAATTCTTTTGTGTGAGTGTTTGAGTTTGAGCTGAGTTGAGAAAGAACTTGTATGCTTGTAAATTTTTCTTTTGAGTACTTGTGTGACAAGAGTGAGAATTCACTAGGACTAGCATGGATGTGAAAGCCGTGAGCTTTTGAGCCTTATGAGATTTAAATGCATGATTTAATCTCTTCGTTTGTGAGTGGATCGTCACCTTAGAGGACGCTAGAACTTGCATGTGCTCTTGCTTCTTGATTGTGTCTAGTTTGATATGCCGAATGTGATCTTAGGCCATCTTTGATTTAATTGAGTCACTTAGCCAAAAAAATTTCCTTACCAATGACATTGAATCCCTTGTTAGCCCCTTTGAGCCTAAAGCCTATTTTATTTGCTAGCACATATGAACACTATTCCAATTCCTAAGCCTTTTTGTCCCAACTTGAGTGGAGAATAGGAAAGTGTGAATATGAAGGGTCGAATTGAGTTGAAAAAGGGAAAGGTTGTTTGTTGAGTGAATATGAGAAGAAGGTGTGATGAAGTTTTGAGATGTGGGAAAAAGAGAAAGAAAATTGAGAATGAGCAAAAAGAAAAAAATGAGCTCATGTGTTTGTGTGAAAAAAGAAAAAAAATGAAGTGATTGAAAAAAGTGAAAAGAGTTAGAAAAAAAAAATGAAGTGTTGAGAGAAGTGGAATTGAAAGGATGTTGATTGAAAATGTTTGAAGTATTCTGTTCCTAATCTCAAAGTGTCAAAGTTGATTTTTCTATTCTCCATTCACTTTAGTCACTTTACCTTATATTGTTATCCCACCTGTCCAAAGAGCCTACATTACAACCTTGAGAAAAGTCCTTTTTGATTCGGCATTGATTTCTAGAGTATGGTCGGAGTTGAGAGTGCTTACAAGCCTATGGCTGCCAATATGTGTGATTGATTGATTGAGTGAGTCCCTTAAACACTGTTATACACTTGTGAGGGAGTGAAACACACCGTTGAGTGCACATCCATGCTTGATCTTGGTGTTTCTTGTTATTGTTGCATGAGTATGATGAAGGAAAGTGAGTGAGTATACTTGTGATTGATCTTTGAAGCTCGAATTCATTAGCTTGCATGATTGATTCTTGACTCATTCCTAACAATTTCACTTGACTTATTATTTCGTTGCTTGAGGACAAGCAACATGGTAAGTTTGGGGGGGTTGATTAGGCGTGAAATTGTTATGTTTTGGTGCCCAATTTACTCATGTTTTGAGTGTTTTCAATGAGTGCTTGGAGTCAAATGAGTATCATTTTTATAAATTTATTAATTTGTCTCTTTGGTTTTCATAGATGGATAGAGGGCGAAAAGAGGAGTTCGTAGGACTTTGAATCGGCCAAAACGGACTCCCGGTTGAGGAGATATGAAGATTTTACGAACGAGTGCACAACAGCCAGCGCTCGAGCGATTTGCTCGAGCGCCGGCGCTCGAGCGAATCACTCGAGCGGCCAAAAACTTACAGAACAGTTTTGGCGCTCGAGCGAATCACTCGAGCGCCACCGCTCGAGCGTTTTGCTCGAGCACGCACGTATTTTCGCCTCCGGATGCGTATTTTCGGCCCATTAACTCCCGTTTCGACCCGGTGCCTATATATACCTCTTCCAAACACGTTTTGAAGGATCCCCAACTTTAGAAATCACTTTAGACTTAATTTTTAGAGAGAGGAAGAGGAGAAGAACGAGCAAGCTTTACTTTTACGTTGTTGAGGTTTTTCATACGAATTCTTAGTTTTCTTTTCGTTTCTTAGTTTCTTTTCATTAGCTTGATTACTTTAAACGCTTTGAACTTCGTTTTAGTTAATTAAATTTCAGTTCTTAGAATTATTTTATTTTAAAACCCTAGTTCATGTTTCTTATTTTCTTCGTTCAATTCATTATGTTTTTGTTCGTTGTTTCTTCTATTGCTTTTATTTTTGTTATAACCATGTCCGGCTAAAACCCTTGCATGCTTGGGTTAGGATGAACTCGTAGAAGTAGGATGTGGGTACGTAATTAAGGTAATTGGTGACGTTAGTTTTAATTCTCTTAATTAATGAATTCATATAATTAATCTTAACTCTACCTTTGAATTTCATACGAAAGTGTTAGAGAGAGGACGACCGCATCACTCAATAACAATTAGTAGTCTTAACGAGAAGGTTTAGTAAAGGTTAATTCATCTACCGGTTTAGCGAAGGAGGACGACCGCATCACCTTAGTTAAATTAGGGTCTCATTAATTAAGCGCTATCTATTAACTTGTTAGTGGATTAGTGAAGTTGATTGCTAGGATAAAGTATTAGGGTGAGAAATCTTGAGCTTTCAGTCTACGATCTTTTACTTAGGTTAATTCTTGTTTGTCACGATTACTTTGATTATGTACCTGCTCCGTTAGTATACGTAGGGATTCCTATCCTAAGCATCACCATCTCTCATTAGAAAACAACCCGTAGTTAATTCGTTCTTTTTCATTCTTTAGTTTACTTAGTTTATTTTAGTCTTTTAATTAATTTTTCAAAAACCCAAAAACATCACACTCATATTAACTACGACGCGTAGATCTTCAGGGATCTATTCGCATACATACCATCCCTTGGGTTCGATAATACTTGGTCCCTATACTTGCCCATACTACAGTGAACCCGTACTCTTGCGGGGAAGCTACTAGTAGAAGCTAGTATAATCGCTTCAAGTCAGCCCTACATCGTATTGTGTCTCAGTTAAAGTTATGTCAGAAGATGATAACTGAGGACGACTTAATCCAGAAGACTTTGTCGACTTTCCACGCAAGCAACCTTGTACTCCAGTAGCAGTATAGGACTTAGAACTACACTGTACATTCTGATCTAATTCCTGCACTCCTAGTAGCGGAAAAGCACAACCAGCTCCTTATGCAGAATCATAATGCGAGGCCTGTTGGCTCGAAAGCGGTCCCCGAAGCACATGTTGTAGCTCAAAGTAGTACACGAGGTCGCAAGCGTGGAAGGGGGAGAGGAAGTAAACGAACTTGCAGCCAAGGCCGAGGTCGGAATAAATTCGGTAGTTCAGGTGCCTTGAATGACAATCAAGCTCAGGTTCGTGGGAAGGCTGCACCTAACACGAACGCCGCTACCCGAAAATCTGATAATCAAGATAAGGTTGATCAGTCCTGCTACAGATGCGGATGCAAGGGCCATTGGTCTCGCACGTGTCGCACTCCCAAACATTTGGTCGAGACTTATCAAAAGCAGCAGAAGGACGATAAGGGGAAGGCTCCTAGAGTTGAATCTCATCATGCCAGTCTGCCTGAAGCAGACTCTGACCTAGATAACACAGATCATATGGGTATTGAGCTTAAGGATTTTGGAGATGACGAGTAAATTTACGTATTTAGTTATTTCTAGGATTTTGTTTTCTGAATAAAATAATTTCGCATTATGCTTTGGATCCTTTCTTTCGGATATTTTATTTATGAATGAATTAGCTTTGATGTGTTTACCTTAATAGTTGTCCATGTGTCTATTCGGATATTGTTGTTTTTATTTATGGCTAGTAAACATATCTGCTATTAGGTTTGGGTTAATTTCATCTGGCATGATGGATTGAGATTGTGATTTATGATTGGTAGATAGCACCATCACTCATACAATCTTATAGAAGAACTTTCTTTCTTCTCACTCGGATTGTACTATTTCTACATCCGACCGTCAAATCTCCATCTAGCCATGAGTATGAAATTTCATGACCCGAACTTCTTTAAATTAAGGCATCAGCGGTTAAGTCATCCAGGATAATATATGATACGTAGGATTCTACCTGATTCGAATAGTAGAATCTTTCCTGTTGATGATTTTTTTTTTGTGATGCATGTTCTAAGGGTAAGTTAATAGTGCGCCAGTCGCGCACTAAGGTTGGACTAGAGTCTCCGGTTTTCCTTGAAGTAAATTCAAGGGGACATGTGCGGACCGATTCACCCAGCATCAAGACCATTTCGTTATTTCATGGTCCTTATTGATGCCTCCACTAGGTGGACATTTGCATGTTTGCTGTCCACCCGCAATCAAGCTTTTGCGAAGCTCATTGCAAAGACTATCGAGCTTGGAGCTCAATTCCCGGATTATCCAATTATATCAATTCGCATGGATAAACGCAGCTGAGTTTAGCTCGAAGGCCTTTACAGATTACTGTATGACCCTGGGAATTAAAGTGGAGCATTCGGTCCCCTACGTCCATACCCAAAATGGTCTTGCTGAGGCGCTAATAAAACATATCAAATTTATTGCGAGACCATTGCTTATGAACTCTAAACTACCCACCTCATGCTGGGGGCATGCAGTCCTACATGCATCGCACATAATCCAAATCTGTCCAACTACATATAATGATCATTCCCCCCCCCCCCCCACACTTAGTGCGTGGGAAAGAATCTAGCATTTTCCATCTGCGTATTTTTGGATGTGCGGTATACGTACCAATTACAATACCCAAGCGAACCTCTTTGGGCCCACAAAGGAAACTCGGTATTTACGTCGGATTTGACTCTCCATCCATCGTGAAATACCTCGAGCCTTTATCCGGGGATCAATTAACGGCCCGGTTCGCTGATTGCACGTTCGATGAAGATTACTTCCCGGCATTAGAGGGAGATCCGAATTCAAAATTGAATGAATGCCGGGAACTTACGTGGAACGTAAATAATCTTTAGTATCTAGATCCGCGCACTAATCAATCTGAACTGGAAGTTCAGAAGATCATTAACCTGCAGAACTTAGCAAATAACCTGCCAGACGCGTTCACTGACCATAGAGGTGTGACTAGATCGCATATACTTGCAGTAAATGCTCCCCAAAGGGTTGAGGTCCCAAATAAAATGAGTACTCATGCCCCCACATGCCAAAAGCGTAAGGGAACCTCAAGAGATAGTAACACTCCTAAACGAAAGACTAGCAAATCTGGTCAGTCGAATGGAAAATCTATAGAAGAGATTTTTCTAGATAACTCCAAGTCTCTAGGAGATGAGAGTCCTAGTGATGAATCACGTGCACAAAACATTCCATGCACTAGGACCGTGGAACGACCAGACCCAGATACAATGGGAAATGAGGAAGGTCTGGTTGATGTAAACGTCAAAGTCTCTGTGAATTTCACAGATACGGGAGAAACATGTAACATAAATATTACTGTCGTCGATGACACATTTGCAGCGACATTTGCTCTTTCCATTAACGATCCGAATCCAGAACCCAAAACTATCGTAGAGTGCCGGAAGCACTCCGATTGGGTAAAATGGAAAGAGGCAATTGAAGCAGAGCTCGCATCGCTTAACAAAAGACAAGTATTTGACTCTTTCGTTCTTACACCCTCACGCGCTATCCGTGTAGGATATAAATGGGTTTTTTGTACGAAAACAAAATGAGAACAATACTGTAGAGAGGTTAAAGCGAGGCTGGTAGCACAAGGGTTTTCGCAGAGACCCGGGATTGATTTTGATCAAACCTATTCTCCCGTCATGGACTCAATAACGTTCCGCTACTTGATATCTTTGGCAGTTAAGTTGAATCTCCAAATGAAATTGGACGTAGTAACCGCGTACTTATACGGATCATTCGATGTCGACATTTATATGAAAATCCCAGATGGATTTGACATTCCTCAGTTAAGGGATGGTGAAAACCGCAGTATGTATAACATACAACTGCGAAAGTCGTTGTATGGCCTGAAGCAATCGGGCCTTATGTGGTACAACCGACTTAGTGAATTCCTTCAAAAGAAGGGATACACGTTCGATAAAGCTTTCCCGTGCGTATTCACGAAGAAATCGCAAGACGGTTTTTGTATCATATTCGTATATGTTGATGACCTAAACATAATCGGAACATGCAAAGAGATTGAAGAAGCCAGTTCAATCTTGAGAGCTGAATTCAAAATGAAGTCCTTGGGTAAAACCAAGTACTGCCTCGACTTGCAGATCGAGCACCTCCCAGAAAGAGCCCTTGTTCATCAGTCGATCTACGTGAAAAAGGTATTGGAGAGATTTCACATGGATAAATCTCATCCACTTAGCACCCCGATGGTTATCTGATCCCTCGAAGTGGATAAAAACCCATTTAGGCCAAAAGAAGATTCAGAAGAAATTCTGAGACCAGAAGTTCCTTATCTTAGCGCTGTTGGAGCTTTGCTCTATCTCGCAAATTGCACCCGGCCGGACATTGCATTTGCTGTCAACTTGCTTGCGAGATATAGCGCTTCTCCTACGAGGAGACATTGGAATGGTGTTAAGCACGTTCTACGGTACCTCCAAGGATCTCAAGATCTCGGACTGTTTTACCGTAAGAACCAAGACAAAACCTTGGTAGGTTATGCGGATGCTGGCTATTTATCTGATCCCCACAATGCCGTATCCCAGACCGGTTATGTTTTTCTCTGTGGTGGAACCGCAATCTCATGGAGATCGATTAAACAATCCATGGTTACCACGTCTTCAAACCACTCAGAGATCATAGCTTTATTTGAAGCCGCACGAGAATGTGTTTGGTTAAGGTCCTTGGTAAAACACATTGGTGACTCATGTGGTATCGCCAAAGGCGATACACTTCCCACCGTTATATTTGAAGACAACGCTGCTTGCATCGCACAAATGAGTAATGGGTACGTCAAGGGAAACCTGACGAAACATATTTCACCTAAGTTTTTCTACCCATACGAACTCCAGAAGAGTGGCGTGATTACCATTCAAAAGGTGCAATCTCGTAACAATCTAGCATATCTGTTTACTAAGTCCTTACCTACGTCTACTTTTGAAAAGTACGTTCGTGGTATTGGGATGCAAAGACTTAAAGTGTTGTTGTCTTCAGGGGGAGCGGTAACCTCGAAATAAATCTAGAAGATTTAGATCTAGAAGATCGATGACATTCCTCCCTACTTATTATTTGGCTGATCCTTCGCACGTGAAGTTTTTATGACAAGACATTTATGTTATGTCGTAATGTTCAAGGGGGAGTGTTATAAATCTAGAAGATTTAGGGGACGCTTGGTTAACAACTCTTCAATGGTAATGGGAATGAGATTGAAAATTAGTGTAATTAACATGGTTCATGAGAACAAAATCATTACCTCTCCTCCTAAATAAGGTAATCACTACTCCATTTTGATTACCCTATTTTCTTCCTACAATCATCCTCCTCAATCACTCCCTTATTCCTCCACCAACAACCATTTGTTGTCCACCTCTATTCCAATATTGGGGCATGACACTAGCAATGGAGTCACCATTGGAACACTTTTTCCCCTAACATATCATTTTTGTTATGAGGGCATAGATGGAAATCAATTTTTTTTCCCATTATCATTGAAGAATTGCTAACCAAGCGCCCCCTTAGTATTCCAAATCTAGGAGATTTGGTGTGGACATTACTTAAGGACCAAGAAATATATTGGGCCTTATCTATTAGACTAGGGTTTTACTATTATATATATCCCTTTGTATTCATAAATTATGTACTATGATACACAACAATATTAGTGGAACTCCTGGCTTGGATCGCCCCCAGACGTAGTCGTTCCCGACGAACTAGGTCAACAAATCGTGTCTCTTTATTTACGCAATTATTTACAACAAAAACCTTTGAAGTACGATATTGGGCAACTTAGTCCTTATGAATATATTGCAATGAGGCTAATTACCCATTCTGTGTGCAAGAATTAATTTTTTGTCTTTTTAAAATAAAAGCAATTCTAATTTATTTGCTTTGTTTTTTATTATGAAAACCAATTCTTGATGTTAGAGCTGTAAAAGTGGGTTGAGTCCGTTGGGTCGGCCCGTCCCACCATATTTATAATGAAGATTGGATTAAGGATTTATTAGCCTATTTGGAAATGAGCCTGTTTGGGCGCATACTTTTGCGGGTTGGGGGCATGTCGGACCGCCTTAAAAAATGTTTATATTTCAAAATAAAATTTTATATTTTTTGTTTATTGTCAACTATTATAGTATTATTTTTAGGACTTTTTTTAACATTTATATTCATAATTGATGAATTTAAGTTGTAGGAGTCTGTTTTTATGAATTATTATTGTTTCATGTTGTGAACTTAAATTTGTAGATAATTAATTTTCTGACTAAAGATAATGAATTTTATTTGTAAAATAAACTTTGTTTGGATATTTTATAGTGATATTTATCAAGATAAATTATCTGATTACATTTGATTTTGATGAATTTTATGTATTACAGCTTTTAAATTATATTTTTAATATTTAAAAAAATTAAAAATTATATTATAAATTAAAAGTGGGTCGGCCCGCCAATAAATGGGTTGGGTTGCAGCCCACCAAATTTTTGGTCCGCCGCAAATTGTCCCGGCAAAAGATGGGCTTTTGTGGATTTTAGCTCGGCCCGCCCCGTCGGCCTGTTTTGACAGCTCTACTTGATGTACACACACTCCCCACTTTCAATTAAGGATATGTTTTGAAATTTTATTGCAAAATCAAAATTAATGTTAAGTCATTTTTATAGTAAAATTAAAAGTGAGAAGTATTTTGAAAAAAAGTGATTTTAGAAATGGGGAATGTTTGAAATAACAACACCAGTTAATTAATTTAATTTACAATAGAGAAAAAATTATACATTAGTCCACCAAGAATTAATTTTCATAATCCACTACTTCTCCAAAATGAAATAAAATTGATTAATTTAGAACTGGCAAACAATTTAAAATTCTCTTCTTCTTTTTTCAGAAAAGAAGGAATTCTACACATTAAATAGAGACTAAGAATTATTTTTCCAAACACTCCAACTTTTTAAATTATTAGTATTTCTCTCGTGCTATGCACATATACAAGTATTGTAAATTTTAGGCGCGAGATTGTATAATGAATGATTATAAAAAATATTTAAATTAAATTCATTTTAATCCATAAATCAATTAATATATACAGATTATATTGTATATATGTGAGTATTATAATTATTTAATTGTATACTAAATTCCCAATAAATAATAAAAATCAAAAAATTATTTTAATATTTAAAAATTTATATAGTCTAAATAAAAATTATTTAAATTCAATCAATCATATAATTAAAAAGTCAATAGAAAACACTTAATAATAAAATAAATATTTTTAATATAATTTTTATTTTTATTTTTATTTGAACAATATATATATTAAATAAAAAATGTTCAAAAGAAATTTTAATTTGATATATACTGTGTTGAAAATAGACTTAAAACTAAAAAGTTAAAGAATTTTGAATTATTGGTACAAAGTAAAAAACAAAAGAAATTGGTAAATTTAATCCACTCTCTTTAGTAGAAAGTGAGGTTCATTATTGCACCATAAAAAAAGGGTACTTGACTTGCTCCAATAAATACATTTTTTTTTTCTCTCCTCACTTCTACTTTTATATATATATATATATATATATATTTTTTTTTTTTTTTATTTCGAAACACTCTTCAACCCCCACTTTTGCTTTTAAATAAAAATCACTGTAACATAAACCAAAATTTTAAGGCACGGGTTATATATAGCCTTATGTTTTATTAATATACTCTACTAAAAAATATTGTGAAAAAAAATTGGAAAACGTAACTGTTGTTACCGAATTTACCGGATCTATGTGACGGGTTTATGTGGCTATAGGGGTAGTCCCGATTAATCGATAACAAACATATAAAATTACATGAACACGAAGAACACAAGAATGGGGGAAGAACCGATGAGTTCTTCCCTTGAAGATGGCTTTGGGAGTCCCCTGAAGAGGGTCTCCCTTGCCTAGTATTTTTATTTATGTGGGGAGAATTTTATGGGGGAGGAGAAAACTAATGAGCTCCCTTTTACAATGGGTTGGGGCCCCTATTTATAGAGCCCCAAGCTTCTAACTAAGGAAGTCATCCTGACCCTTTATTTTAGGGTATTTATTACAGTCGTAGATCTAATAAACAATTATGAAAAGCAATAAATCTATTATTACAATATCTTGTCAGTATTTCGATATCTTTACTGATGTTTGACCTTTGATTCCGTCGGACTATTTGATGCTGAAATCCTGTTGTTGGGGCCTAAATCCCGGTTCCGGTATACCCCGGTTCTGATATAGTATTTAGGCCAAATACGGGATTATTTGTGCCACAACAATTGCCCCCAAGATCGGGCTTTGACTTTGGTCAGAGTTCGATCTTGATTCGTGCTCTGGACAAATTTTGCTCCTTACTGCAGTTGAGGTTTCCAACTTATGCCCCCGAGCCTGTTGATAAGATAGCTCGGGTGTCCCATGGGGACTTTGGTGGTAGAGACCTTGATGAAAAGATCTTCAGTGTTATTTGTGGCTTGGTGTATTTTGATCGGACTGAGTCAGGCGGGAATCGATCTTCTGTCGTGCCCCCGAGTCGTCAGTCTTTAGGTGCTCGTAATTCGGGGGCTATAGCTTCCTTGCTGTGTAATTATGTGCTCGTACTCGTGGCTAGGCTCTGTGTACGAGGCTTTTCCTGTGCTCGTACTCGAGGCTAGGCTCTGTGTACGAGGCTTTTTCTGTGCTCGTACTCGAGGCTAGGCTCTGTGTACGAGGCTTTTTCTGTGCTCGTACTCGAGGCTAGGCTCTGTGTACGAGGCTTTTTCTGTGCTCGTACTCGAGGCTTGACTCTGTGTACGAGACTTCTTCTGTGCTCGTACTCGAGGCTAGGCTCTGTGTACGAGACTTTTTCTGTGCTCGTACTCGAGGCTAGGCTCTGTGTACGAGGCTTTTTCTGTGCTCGTACTCGAGGCTAGGCTCTGTGTACGAGACTTTTTCTGTGCTCGTACTCGAGGCTAGGCTCTGTGTACGAGGCTTTTTCTGTGCTCGTACTCGAGGCTAGGCTCTGTGTACGAGGCTTTTTCTGTGCTCGTACTCGAGGCTTGGCTCTTCGTACGAGGCTTTTTCTGTGCTCGTACTCGAGGCTAGGCTCTGTGTACGAGGCTTTTTTTGTGCTCGTACTCGAGGCTAGGCTCTGTGTACGAGGCTTTTTCTGTGCTCGTACTCGAGGCTTGGCTCTTCGTACGAGGCTTTTTCTGTGCTCGTACTCGAGGCATGGCTCTTCGTACGAGGCTTATTCTGTGCTCGTACTCGAGGCTAGGCTCTGTGTACGAGGCTTTTTCTGTGCTCGTACTCGAGGCTTGGCTCTTCGTACGAGGCTTTTTCTGTGCTCGTACTCGAGGCTAGGCTCTGTGTACGAGGCTTTTTCTGTGCTCGTACTCGAGGCTTGGCTCTGTGTACGAGGCTTTTTCTGTGCTCGTACTCGAGGCTTGGCTCTGTGTACGAGGCTTTTTCTGTGCTCGTACTCGAGGCTAGGCTTTGTGTACGAGGCTTTTTCTGTGCTCGTACTCGAGGCTTGGCTCTTCGTACGAGGCTTTTTCTGTGCTCGTACTCAAGGCTAGGCTCTGTGTACGAGGCTTTTTCTGTGCTCGTACTCGAGGCTAGGCTCTGTGTACGAGGCTTTTTCTGTGCTCGTACTCGAGGCTTGGCTCTTCGTACGAGGCTTTTTCTGTGCTCGTACTCGAGGCTAGGCTCTGTGTACGAGGCTTTTTCTGTGCTCGTACTCGAGGCTTGGCTCTGTGTACGAGGCTTTTTCTGTGCTCGTACTTGAGGCTAGGCTCTGTGTACGAGGCTTTTTCTGTGCTCGTACTCGAGGCTTGGCTCTTCGTACGAGGCTTTTTCTGTGCTCGTACTCGAGGCTAGGCTCTGTGTACGAGGTTTTTTCTGTGCTCGTACTCGAGGCTTGGCTCTGTGTACGAGGCTTTTTCTGTGCTCGTACTCGAGGCTAGGCTCTGTGTACGAGGCTTTTTCTGTGCTCGTACTCGAGGCTAGGCTCTGTGTACGAGGCTTTTTCTGTGCTCGTACTCGAGGCTAGGCTCTGTGTACGAGGCTTTTTTTGTGCTCGTACTCGAGGCTAGGCTCTGTGTACGAGGCTTTTTCTGTGCTCGTACTCGAGGCTTGGCTCTTCGTACGAGGCTTTTTCTGTGCTCGTACTCGAGGCTAGGCTCTGTGTACGAGGCTTTTTCCTTGCTCGTACTCGAGGCTTGGCTCTGTGTACGAGGCTTTTTCTGTGCTCGTACTCGAGGCTTGGCTCTTCGTACGAGGCTTTTTCTGTGCTCGTACTCGAGGCTAGGCTCTTCGTACGAGGCTTTTTCTGTTTGCACAGTTGGTGGCACTATGGCCTATGTGATGGGTCGACTACTTTGGGGCCGGCCTATTTTTGTACTAAGTGTGGAGGGCCGACCGCTTGGGGGCGGGCCCCCGCTTTTGAACTTAGATTTTGATTTTATTCCTGCCCGATTGTAATCGGGTGGTCATCGCCGGTGAGGGCGGACAACATTACTGAATTTTCGAGATTCAATAAATTTTGTTTTGGATTATCCAAAATAATCTCCGGAGATGGGTACTCATGCCCCCGGCTTTTAATGTATTGTAAATATATTCGAGTTGCAATACATTAAAAGGAAGTGAATGGAGAAAAACCTGACACGAGATGGGCAAAAGGACTGCCCTAGATTCCTTCGAGTTGTTGCAGTAGCTCTTGCACGTGTGCTCGGAGTCTTAATAAGAGAGATCGTCGCTTGCGTGATAGTTATGGTGAGCGAGCTGGGTGCTTAAGATGGACCGGAGATTGAATGGCCTAGAATGGCCTTCCCGAGCTCAAGTGTGATATGCCGACCTCGATCCGGTCGGCATATGCTTTTGAACTGAGCTCGGTGATTGAATGGCCTAGAATGGCCTTCCCGAGCTCAAGTGTGATATGCCGACCTCGATCCGGTCGTCATATGCTTTTGAACTGAGCTCGGTGATTGAATGGCCTAGAATGGCCTTCCCGAGCTCAAGTGTGATATGCCGACCTCGATCCGGTCGGCATATGCTTTTGAACTGAGCTTGGTGATTGAATGGCCTAGAATGGCCTTCCCGAGCTCAAGTGTGATATGCCGACCTCGATCCGGTCAGCATATGCTTTTGAACTGAGCTCGGTGATTGAATGTAGATTGGACTGTTTGTAGAACTTGTATTGATAGATTTCATCGAGTCGTTGTAGTGGCTCTGAACGTCCGTGTGAATTCTTTCTTTTTTAACTCCCATCGGATAGCTGGAATGGGCTTTGCTGATCGGACCACAAAATCATTGATAGAGATAATTCTAGTCTGATCATTTGTTTGGAAAATGGCCCAACAACCTCCTTTCAGTCAAAAGCCCAACAACTTCTTAATGTAAAAAGGCCCATCAGCTTCTTGATTTAGCCCAAAACTTGGAAATAATCGTGGCCCAGCAAAAACACACAGATAAATCGATCATCACCCGGAATTCTCGGTCAACGCCCCCGAAACAGAGCGCCTTCATCAGAATTTTTTTTTTTTTTTTTGAGATCGGCTTTAATTCGTGTCGGCGCCAATACGGCAGTTGATTCGAGGTAGCTTGGCGTCGATCGAGATTGGATCCGATGCCGATTGAGGTGTGCGGTGGTAGTAGCGGCGCCTGTGTGTGGTGGTGATCGGACCGTCGCGGCGACGGTGGTGGTGTTCGGTCGGGGTGGCGCTGCTATTTGGTCTAGACGGATTGGAAATGGGATGAGTTCGGGCCTCAATTGACGGTGGGCTGAGGCGGATTAGTCGGTGCGTGAACGTCGTTAAAACAGAGAGACGGTCGAGGCGATTTGGCGCGCCAGCATACAGCCATGGCGGCCGCTTGCGCTCAGCCTCGGCGGCGGCCGAGGTCGCGCCTGGAGGGGGCACAGGTCGGCAGATATGCGGTCGAGATCGGGGGATTAGATTGAGGTCGGCATATTAACAGTGGAGTGGGCTCCGTGGTCGGTTGAGATCGCCTGGTCGGATAACGATGGGGTTGGCACCCCCGGCTCGGAGAAGGGAGCCCACGGTCGGCACTTGGACATCGTTGTGGTCTCGGCGATTGCAGGCCGAGGCCGGGTTGTGTGCGAGGCCGGGGCCGGTAGTTGTGGTGTGAGGCCGGAGGTCGGCAGCTGTGGTGCGAGGCCGGAGGTCGGCCGCTATGGTGCGAGGCCGGAGGTCGGCCGCTGCGGTGCGAGGCCGGAGGTCGGCAGCAGTGGTGTGAGGCCGGAGGTCGGCAGCTGTGGTGCGAGGCCGGAGGTCGGCCGCTATGGTGCGAGGCCGGAGGTCGGCCGCTGCGGTGCGAAGCCGGAGGTCGGCAGCTGTGGTGCAAGGCCGGAGGTCGGCCGCTATGGTGCGAGGCCGGAGGTCGGCCGCTGCGGTGTGAAGCCGGAGGTCGGCAGCTGTGGGTCGAAATCGGCAAGGGATGGCGATGGTAACTCGGGCATCTTCCTTGATCGGTGAACACGGCGGAGACCTCGTGGGCGAGAGGGACAATCTTGTCACCGGCTCGGTCGTGACGCGTACGTGGAAGGCGACCACGCTGGGTGTCCGACCCCCACGGCTCTTAGGCCGATTCTGGGACCGGAAAACTTTTTCCATAGCAGACAAAAGGATGGTCCTTTCCTGCAAAAACCTGTGACCTTTTCCTGCAAAAACCTGTGACCTTTTTTGTCTTGCAGAACCGTGAGCGTACGGCAAACGCGTTGTTCAATTTCACCCCACCTTTTTTTTTTGATCTTATCTTCCTTGGCAATCCTTCACAGGCTCCGGCGTAGATGATGGTGGCCGGGAGCGGTCGGAGCCGGAATGCGTGCGAACGGCCATTGAGAGACGGCACTGAGCTTCGGCCAGTCGTTTTGCTTGCCATTTCAGGTCGGAAATTCCTGAACAGGGACTGTGAATGGAGTGACTGTTTCTGTAGATTTCTTATGGTAGAAAACTGATATTGTTTCGTAGGGATAAATTTGGCTTGAAGCCATGAAAAAATTATGTAACTTTACTGGTCATTTTGGATGTGAATTCAATTTCTATTTTGTGAAGAATTGGATATTTGTTCCTTTGGTTTTTGTATGAACCGATAGTAACTCTTGAAGGTTGGAAGGTATTTTCCCAGTACGACAAATGAATTTTGGGAGAGACTAGGAATTTTGTTTGATGAATGGTATTTCCGAAGTGGGATTTCCTGTGTGTATGAATGTAATGTATTTTTTTTTTTTTTAGGACCTGAGTTTGGAAATGGGAATTTGGTTTTCTGGGTTATTGAAATAAAGAAACTGAAGGGTTGTTCTTTATTCAAATGGGTTCATATACTTTGACCCTTTATTTGTATATGTAGATGTATGTATGGATATGGACGTTTATGTAAGATAAATGGGAAAAATTTCGGATAAATCTAGATGTAATAACTGTGACATTTTCTGGATTGGGTTTGCAAGTTATGAAATAAAGAGATGACAGCAGTGGACTCTAAAGTTTCACCATTGATGAATAAAATGAAGTTTTTATGAAATGAATACTTAGCTTCGATGATTTCTTGATGATTGTCTTGTGATCTACGTGCCACCCTTCTTCTAGCGCCATTTGTTGTTACCGAATTTACCGGATCTATGTGACGGGTTTATGTGGCTATAGGGGTAGTCCCGATTAATCGATAACAAACATATAAAATTACATGAACACGAAGAACACAAGAATGGGGGAAGAACCGATGAGTTCTTCCCTTGAAGATGGCTTTGGGAGTCCCCTGAAGAGGGTCTCCCTTGCCTAGTATTTTTATTTATGTGGGGAGAATTTTATGGGGGAGGAGAAAACTAATGAGCTCCCTTTTACAATGGGTTGGGGCCCCTATTTATAGAGCCCCAAGCTTCTAACTAAGGAAGTCATCCTGACCCTTTATTTTAGGGTATTTATTACAGTCGTAGATCTAATAAACAATTATGAAAAGCAATAAATCTATTATTACAATATCTTGTCAGTATTTCGATATCTTTACTGATGTTTGACCTTTGATTCCGTCGGACTATTTGATGCTGAAATCCTGTTGTTGGGGCCTAAATCCCGGTTCCGGTATACCCCGGTTCTGATATAGTATTTAGGCCAAATACGGGATTATTTGTGCCACAACAGTAACAATTTTTGCATTTTTTTTCCAAAAATAGATATGTTTAATGTGTTTTTATTTTACATTTTTGGAAAAAGTTCTGAAATTTGTCAAAAAAAAGTTTGGATTTCTTGCCGATTTTTTATTTTTTTTTGGGCAGAGTACATCAATAAAAGTCATTTCTGCCCATTAAGAATGTTGCGGCCCAATAGATGTGATAGCGCAGTCTATTCATGGAACTTTGGTTTGGAATGAGCGGAGAAAATGCACATCTCTACTTTCTCCTTTCTCCCACCCCCAATCCAACACCACCCACCCTCTCTTCTTCTATCGCCCCCCTCCATCCATTTCCTTTTCTTCCTTTTCTCCCCATTTCCACCCCCTATCCTCTACTCCCTTCTTCCCATGTCTATATAATCTTTGTACAAGCAGGTATCCACCCCAACTCATCCATTTATTTTTTCTCAATCATCGCCGTTGTTCCCGCCCCAAGCGCAGGTATTTTTTTTTTATCCTATTTTCTTCAAGTTTGATTTGATGAAAAAATGCAAAAATATTCGAATTATTTTCTTGAAAATTACGTCTTATTTCGGAAAATTTTGCCGAAAAACTCTGTTCGATTCTTTTTATAACGAAATATGCCTCTTTATACGATTTCCCCCCCCAAAATTATACTAGTAAACTTTTTTTGAGGAAAGAGAAATCGAAAAAATAGCTTGGTTTTCAAGAAAATAACTAAAGCATTTTTCTTTTCCAGATTATAGTTATTTTTACAAAATTTATTTATTAACTGAAATTCTTTTACGAAGGTCGAATTAAATTAATATTATTTGAGAGTGTGTGCATCAATAATGTGTGTTGAGTGATGAGGGCATGTGTGTCTTTTTATGTATTTTTTAAACTAATATTATTTGAGAGAGTGTGTACTGCCAACAGATGCAGGTGCATATAACTGGGCCTTTGAATAAGTCCTTTTTTCTTTTTCTTTTTTTAGGAGTAAATGTTGGTCAAAGGGTTGTGCGGCCAAAATTAAATATACATCCGTTTCTCCGGCCATATTTGATACTTTTCACAGAATACATTTTATTTGATTTCACACTCTTCTGATTCATAATCTGTAGTGATGGGGCGAAAGTTTATTGATTCTGCAATCCACCTATTTGGTCGAGGACGATTTGCTGCCAAATCTCACTTCAGCTCTGTTCTTCCTTCCCCTAAATATGTTAAGAAAAGGAATTTGATTTGCAATTCTCGCGATGAAGCTCTTGCTCTGTTTGAAAATATGTCGAGAATAACGCCTTTTCCTCCCCTCGTAAATTTTAACCAATTGCTTACCTGCGTGGTCGATCTCAAAGAGCCTGCCACCGCCATTATGCTCTTCAAAGGTATCTGCAATTTGGGGATTCAGGTCGATGAGTGTACTCTGAATATTTTGGTCAATAGTTACTGTCATTGTCACCGTGCCGATTATGGGTTTCCCGTTCTGGGCATGTTCTTCAAGCGCGGCTGTGCTCCCGATGCAATCACCTTCTCCACCTTATTGAGGGGTCTGTTTGTGGAGAATAGGACTAATGAGGCACTAGAATTGTTTTTGAAGATAACAAGAGAAGACCTATGTGAGGTAGATGTTGTTCTCTATTTGATTGCCATCGATGGACTCTGTAAAAAAAAAGGAGATCGACACTGCCCTGAAGCTGTTCGACGAAATGTCTGACAAAGGCATTTCACCCAATGTTATCGTCTACAATTCTTTGATCCGTGGCTTCTCTAGTTTGGGTCAATGGGAGCAAGTTAACATGTTACTAGGGGAGATGATATATCGCAAAATATATCCGGACGTGTTTACATATAATGGTATTATTGATGGCCTTTGCAAGAAAGGGTTGTTCCGTGAAGTTGAAGATGTACTGCTTATGATGATGCAGCAAAATCTGGTTCCAAATGTAGTCTCCTACAATTTGTTGATGCATGGATATTGTTCACAGGGACGACCGGACAATGCTAGGAAAGTTTTTAATTTCATGTGCAGCAAGGATGTCACTCCTAATATATACAACTATAACACTCTAATTGATGGATATTGCACCATGAACAAGACTGACGATGCCATCAAGTTGTTTCTCGAGATGCAGCATAAAGGGTTGAGGCCCAATGTGGTTACATATAATTCTCTATTACGAGGATTGCTTCGTGTTGGTAGATGCTCCACTGCACTAGAACTCTTTAATGAGTTGCAAGCTATTGGTTTAAAACCAGACTTTATACGTACTGTAATTTGTTTCACGGATTATGTCAGAATCAGTATGTTAAACAAGCATTCATGTTGTTTGATGAATTGGTGAGCGAAGGAGAACATCTTCATATTAATTACTATAATATCCTCATGGATGCATTATGCCGAGCTGAAAAACTCCTTGCAGCTCACGCTATATTTAATGATCTTCATTTAAGAGGGTTAAAACCTACTGTGGTGACATACAACATCCTAATCAATGGATGCTGTCGAAATGGGCTACTTGAGGAAGCTATGAATGTTTTTAGTTCCATGGCTAGCAAAAATGTCGCTCCTAACGTTCACAACTATAACAGTTTGATTGATGGATATTTCAGCATGGAGAAGATAGACGGTGCAATCAATCTTTTTCACGTGATGCACCATAAAGGGTTGAGGCCGGATGTAGTTACCTATGCATCTCTAATACAAGGGTTTTTTCGTATTGGTAGATGCTCCACTGCATTAGAGCTCTTTGATGAGTTGCAAGCTGTCGGTTTAAAACCGAACTTTCATACATACTGTAATTTGCTTCACGGATTGTGCCAGAATCTGCATGTTAAACAAGCGTTCATGTTGTTTGATGAATTAGAGAGCAAAGGGGGACATCTTCATATTGTTTACTATAGTATCCTCATGACTGCATTATGTCGAGTTGGAAAACTCCGTGCAGCTGAAGCCATGTTTAATGATCTCCATTCGAGAGGATTGGAACCCAGTGTGGTGACATATGGCATCCTAATTAAAGGATACTGCAAAAATGGGTCACTTCAGGAAGCTCGAAACCTTATTTTGGAGATGGAACAAGCAAGTTTAATGCCGAACACGATTATCTACGGCACTATGTTGAGAAGTTATCTAAGAAGGCAAAGTTATAATGAAGCAGTAAAGTTTGTGGAGGAAATGGATGCAAGAGGATTCTGTCCCGATGCATCAGTGTTGGGGATGTTGCTTGAGCTGCGAGAGAATGTAGAAGATAGTAATATTACTCTTTCAACAGTAATTCGGAGTTTGACTACTTGAGAAGCTAATATATAGTTAGTAATTCGGAGTTTGACTACTTGAGAAGCTAATATATAGTTATTTAGCTGAACGAGAATATGTGATGTAGATTCATTTATGATGAATGTGAGCAGTGTTTTCTAGTTCTTGTGCTGACTTTTGCAAATTTGTATAGAAATATGTGATTAGAAACTGTGCATCACTAATATGGCGGGAGATTGTACATTATCAATAGCAGGGTGTTTTTTTATTTTTTATTTTTTGCCTGAGAGAGGAGCAGAAGAAAATTACAATGTTGATTCTTCATATATTCTAATGTGAGAATATATATGCTGCTTCCTCCTCTTTAATTATACTGGCATGGTATTGGCTGCTGAGATATTGTGGTTAATGAGTTTTACCATTATCCTGCATCTTATAGATTAACGATGATAACAGAACAACCCTCTCTTAATGTATGCAAAATGTGGATTCTATCACAGTCTGTTTACATCATTATTGGCGGGCCAAAAGGAAAAAGAATGATTAGCTATGGGCATCAGCTAATCTCTTAATTTCAAGTTTGGGGAAATGATCGACTCAACATTCAATAGGGATAGAGCCAACCCCTGAAATTCATCATCTCTTGTATCCCATCATCAGTTCGAAGATATGGAAGTAGTGATTGTATACCAGATAATTGCAGTGTTTCTGTTGCTTATGTTCTCATGGAGAATGCTGACCCAAGAAGCTAGAAAAGGCCCTGAGGAAATTCGTATAGATTGTTTTATGGAGATTTGGAAGAGTCGATGCTAGACATGTTCTATAGGCACACTTTCTTCAAAACCATCATCATTGGCGCACTTTTCCTAGGAGGACTTGATGAAGAGGCAAAAGGCGACGCCATTCTTGGAGGAAATGTGCAGGAGGGGTTTCTCTGCCAATTCAGCAAATGTATCCATGTTACGTGAAGAAGGTAACTGAAAAATGAATTATGTGCTTTGGATTATTATATGACATTTGGTGGAATAGTAACATTTTTGTATCATTGTGTATTTGAGACTAAGAAATATGTTCGGTAATTCTTTTGGTTCTTTTTGTTATGTGGTTTTAGTGTAGCATGTTGATTGCGTCTTGAGAATCTGAAACTAAATATTCTCTAGTTTGGTTTTGTTCTGTTACAAATAATGTTCATCTTTATGATTTAGGACATGGTCATTTACAATGCATTTTTTAAATTAACTAGTTATTATCTCTATGCGTTGCACGTTATACGTAAGTACTTAGTATAAAAATTTATAGTAGAAATTTTAATAATGAAAACTGCTCTTCTTTGTTATCATGACGAATAATATATATAATCATATTTATCAAGCACAGTAAAAACATTAAACTGGAAAGTTGGACTATTTGAAAATGAATAAATAAATAACATTAAAATGAATGCCTCCTATATAGATGTTCATTTTTATCTTACCTGCATTTGCAATTTATAATGGAGAAAATTGGCAAGCTCCTGAGTAGATGGGCGATATAAACAAATGATAATATGAGACCAGACCCGAGGTTTAGGAAAAACATAGATACAGAAATTAGCTAGGCAATCAAAGATCCAAAGGTAAAGTAGAATAACAAAAAATCACATACCAGCTTCAAAGTTACAATCCCTTTGCTACAGACTTCACTCTTTCAGTTGTTCTTTGTGTGGAATAACACTTGAAAAATGTTTCAAAATTC
Source organism: Ballota nigra (assembly GCA_947034835.1). NCBI lineage: Eukaryota > Viridiplantae > Streptophyta > Magnoliopsida > Lamiales > Lamiaceae > Ballota > Ballota nigra. The sequence continues at coordinate 13,274,734 of OX344729.1, forward strand.
AATCATAGAAAAAGGAATATAAGAAATGTTCCAAGTTAGTGGCCTCATTTTTGTGGAGTGATTAGATATTTGAGAAGGATGTTGAGCTGCTCCGAAGGAGCAGCAACAAAGGGGATAAAAATCCTAAACTTTAAACAGGCATACTTGGGCGGCAGAAATGCTACCCCATTTTCAGTGAGCCAAAACAATGTAACCAATTTAGCCGATCGCAACTCGATTGGAGTAACAACACTTGATCCGATATAAAAAGGCCTTTCCCTGGAACCTGATTTTGAAAGTAGACATTCTCAAAATTGTGTGGAGTTTTTAGTGTTTATAACTATGGTTGGGTCCACATTCTGGGAACAACATAATCGAGTTAATTAAATATTGCACGAATTTTTTTAAAACATGGAGAAATAAAGCATTGCATGCCTAAATCAGCGCAAGAAAACGATGACTGTTAGATCGAGCGATGGATGAAAAACAGAGGATCAAAATAAGCAAATTTCAAATAATTTTTTAAGTAAACATTTTATGTGTAAGGTATGCCTCACACAATGCATTGATATCCAGAAGAAATACAAAGCTAGGAATAGACACCACCGCCACTAATCATACTAACATATTTTCACGATAAGCACACACAACCGTAAATTTGTCAACAAATTACTTTTAGAAGAATCCATTAAATACAAAAGAAAACCAGGCTGTGAAGCTTGGGTTTGGAGAAGTAGTTTGACCCTGTGCATGTCTATCACAAACAATAGTATAAAATTACATACAATATATTTTACTATTATACATTAAGCACATAAAAAAAGAAGTTGGAATGTTCGGTTGTCTTAAAGTGAATAAATAAGTAGAAACTAAATGAATACGGGTAGCTTGAGCCTAAAACCATGGTGAGGGTTGTGCCTGAAAAATTGATTCATAGTATATGTTTGATATATTTAAACTATAATATGATATTAATATATTCCAAGTTATGAACTTAGAATATACTTTTATTAAGATTTGAATTATGCCTTAATGACAAACTTATGTATTAATCCTAAGATTGTGTAGTCATGAGTATCTACATTTTTTTATACGGAGAATTCACTGAAAAACAGATCATAAAGGGAAATATGCTAATGGATTCATTATTCATATAGAGGAGACACAATTATTAATATATATAATGTCAACAAGTGGTTCTTCAGAGTGCACTAATCCAAATGTAAGGCACCTGTAGACTATCAATGTTATGAAATGGATATAAATAACTGTAAATAAAACACCTGTAGAGTGCATTAGTTTAAATATAAAACTAATATCTTTTACAATTATGGGTTAGGCCGAAATTAGTGAGAGAAGACATAACGAGCATCACATCTACAAGCAACATGCATCTCATAGAATTTTCCAATTGTATCGGCAACCAAGAACTCTTCACCACCAAAATTTACAAAAGCAAAATGCTATTCCATAATTCCACATAAAAGAAACAGTGGTTCCTAGATTTTCCCAAATTCATGAAATTAAATTACTGAAAAACCACCAAAAAAATAAAAAATTCCCATTAAACTTAATTTGCTTCACAATCACAAAAGGCCTTATGGTTTGGCTAAATAACAAATATTCAAGATCAGTTGAATGTAAAAAGAGTAGACATATTTTGTCATGTATCTTTGCTACTGAACTGTTGTGTTGAACCCTCATTCTCATAAAGCCTATTACTTGAGAAAGATCTAATTAACTTAACAACCAATGTCAACATGAATCGAGATACAAAGGCAGTAAATGATACACCCTAAGAAAAAAAAGAAAAAAATCGAAGATATTGCAAGGAGAATACAACAAAATGGCAAAAACAATGGATAGTGATATTTGATAGGTAGAGAACGGAACGTGGTTAGGCGCAACCAGTACAAAGTACACATTATGCATAGTTTGAGCGAGTATGATACAATAGAAAAATAAGCGACCATTAAAAATTAATCACTTACTGGGCCAATCTGCATCCCCATCAGTTCTTTTGTCGCCCGTGGCACGTCGATGAGCCTTCGTCGTCAGTAGAGTGCCGCCCTCCATTGGCATTCCAACTCGGGTATATATTGCTTGTGAAGAGGGAAGTGCCGGTCAAACTGATAGAAATTGCATTCCCGATTCTCAAAATTATACATGAGTCCACCAAGAATTAATTTTCATAATTCAAAATTAACTCTCCACTACTTCTCTAAAATGAAATATAATTGATTAATTTAGAACTTGCAAACAATTTAAAATTGTCTTCTTCTTTTTTCAGAAAAGAAGGAATTCTACTCATTAAATAGAGTCTGCAAACGATCACTAAGCATTATTTTTCCAAACACTCCTAGTTTTTTAATTAGTAGTATTTCTCCCGTGCTATGCACAGATACAATTATTATAAATTTTAAGCGCGAGATTGTATAATGAATGATTATAAAAAATGTTTAAATTAAATTCATTTTATCCATAAATCAATTAATATATAAAGATTATATTGTATATATGTGAGTATTATAATTATTTAATTGTATACTAAATTCCAAACAAATAATAAAATTCAAAAAATTATTTTAATATTTCAAAAATTTATATAGTCTAAATAAAAATTATTTAAATTCAATCAATCATATAATTAAAAAGTCAATAGAAAACACTTAATAATAAAATAAATATTTTTAATATAATTTTTATTTGTGCAATATATATATTAAATTAAAAATGTTCAAAATAAAATTTAATTTGATATATACTATGTTGAAAATATATTTAAAACTAAAAAGTTAAAGAATTTTGAATTATTGGTGCAAAGTAAAAAACAAAATAAATCTAGAAGATTTATTATTCCAAATCTAGAAGATTTGATGTGGACATTACTAATGGATCAATAACCCAATGAGCTTTATATCTTAGACTAGAGTTTTATTCTTAAAAATAGACTATTGTATTCATGATTGTAATTACTCATACATAAGATCATTAGTGAAACTCCTGGCTTGGCTCGCCCCCAGACGTAGTCGTTCCCGACTAACTGGGTGAACAAATTCCGTCTTTTATTTTACGCAATTATTTACAACACATTATCAGCACGAGTCTCTACCCGAGATTATATGGTACGCCCTAAATTAAATTCCATATGAATTACATGTTTTTATGTGTACCCTTGCTATGAATTCGATTGAATATTCTTGCAATTAATTGAATTATGTTTGTATACGAATTAAATTATTTTTGTGAATTGAATCGACGAGCAACGGTCGCCATCCCGTAGACTTTCGACCACCGCCCGTCCACCGCTGAAGGCCGGCAGCCGCCGTGACCAGTTGGTGCGCCGCCGCATGCCCGACGTGCGCAGCCGCCGTCGCCGCGCGCCCGATGCCGCGCCGCAGCGTGCCCGTCGCCGCTGCCGCCCATTGCGTGCAGTCGCCACCCGTCGCGCTGCTGCCCGTCGCGTGCAGCCGCCACCGCTACCGCCCACCACGCGCCGCCGCCTGTCTGCCGTGGGTGACCCGACATGGCTCGATACCATCCGCCATGCGCAACCCACGCGTGCCTTCCCCCAGAATTTAGTGATTCCTTAATCCTATTGCGATTTCGCTTTTGATATCACAAAATCCGTATTAATTTATTTTAAAATCCTGAAAATATTTTGTTAAATTTCACTAATATACTTGAAATATTTAGCCTCATGAATATGCATGTCTATTATATCACAAATCTTCCTAGAAATTATTTTCATGTGATTATCGTTCTCAAATTGTTTATGCATGTATATATGATTTAATTATCTTACGTGCATTATATTTCACACATAGTTTATTTCTTTATAGTCCGCATAGTTTATTTCTTTATTGTATCTATGTGCTCTAGAATAAATCAAATGAATCCTTGTTTCCCCGTTGTCAATAAATTATGTCACACCCCTTACCATGTCGCTTTATTAATTGTAGTGAATTATGTCTGACATCACTATGAAAGAATTCGATGAGCTTGCTCTCGATGGTAGCAACTACCCGACATGGATGCTAGATGTCGAATTCCATCTAGCCTCGAATTGGTTGAGTGAAACCATTATAGAAGGTTCACAATCCACTTACGCCCAGAAGGCGAAAGCGTTGATTTTCCTTAGGAACCACATGAGTGAGGGTCTGAAACAAGAATACCTCACTCAAAGAGACCCCGGAACATTGTGGAAGTCCCTGAAGGACCGTTTCCAACAACAAAATGACATACTCCTCCCTTCGGCACAATACGAGTGGTTGAACATCCGTTACCAAGACCTTAAGTCGATAACGGAGTACAAATCTGCATTGCAACGTATTGTGACCAACTTGATCCAAAACTGTGTATCAACATTCCACGCTAGCAACCCAGTACTCCAACAGCAGTATAGGGCCAAACACAAGTTTGGACGCAACCGTGGAAGGGGGAGAGTGAGTAAGAAATTCTGGACAAATGGCTGAGGTCATAGTTCATCTGGTGGTCACAGAACCTGGATTTCCGCTCCATGAAAGCCTAGTTCTCAAAGCATGATTGAGCAGTCCTGCTACAGATGCGGATGCAAAGGTCATTGGTCACGCACGTGTCGCACTCCCAAATACTTGGTTGAGGCTTACCTAAAGATGCAAAAGGACGACAAGGGGAAGGCTCCCGTTTATGAACCTCAAGATGACAATCTGCCTGAAGCAGAATTTAACCAAGACAACGATGATCTCTTGAGCCCGTAGCTCAAAATTTAGGAGAAAATGAGTGATTTACGTATTTGATTAAGTCTAGTACTTTGTTTTTTAATAATTTTTTTTATATTTTTGGATCCTTTCTTTCGGATATTTTATTTTATGAATGGATTTATTATTTTAGCTTTGATATGTTTACCTTTAATAGTTGTCCATTACTTTTATTTGGATATTGTTGTTCTCATTTATGGCTTGTAAACAAATCAGCTATTAGGTTGGAATTTCCTCTTGCATGATGGACGCACATAGTGATTTATGTTTGGTAGATAGCACCACCACACATACAATCCTAAAAGATAGGAAGTATTTTCATAACTTAATAGAACGTAAGGGGAGTATAACTATGTTGTTTACCAAATATTTGTTGCTGGGATTAACTGGCTATTTATAAGAGCTTTGGTAAAAATATCAAATGATTGGGTTCTTAAATGCTAAAATGAACGCTTGAATGAAGAATGACAATAAATGCATAAGAATACTAAGAACACCAAGAATTGTCAGGGGTTGTTAGTCCCTGGACTTGAATGAGTATGTGTATTGATTATACTGAGAGAGATTGAACCTATTTTACATTACAAATGTTGGGGTATTTATAGTTTTCTCACTACAGGGGTATGTAGGTTATTTCCGGCCTCTTGGGGGACAGGTGCATTAAATGTCTCCTGCCTCTGAGGACGCGCGGGCTCTGATATGTCAGGGCTTGCAGGTGGCCGGCCACTAGGGTGTTGACGCGTGTCCAAAAAGAACGATTCTCTGGCGAATTTCCTCATTTGGATGGAATATTCTCTGAGTCTCTGAGTACGGAGGCGGCCTTTTTCCTCCTTGGGGGAGGGTCTCGCTTGATTCTATCACGTGCTCCAGATCTCTCTTGCCGGCCGGGGGCCTTGAGTGATCGGAGGCCGGCCTCCTGGCGGACAATGAGGTCGGAGATTCTTCCAGCCGGTTGGTCACATCCGGGCGACCTCCGCTGGACTTCACTGGTCGTGGCCGGGCCGGTCCGACCACGGCTGGAGTTCAATGTGGCTGTGATGAACGTGGACGGGCATCCCAAGCGGGTTTCCAGCCTCGCTTTCAAGGTCGGAAACTCGTGGTCGGAGCCCGCTGAGGTCGGATACAGACCGGCCAGGTCGGTCCCGACCTCTGGGTATCTTCTTGCTTTTTCCGGCTTGCTTCCGGCCGGATCCGACATGTGGTCCGAAACGGTCACAACAATTGCTCCCCAGCTCGTCACTCAAAGTTGATGAGGGGCGAGGTGGTCGTTTGCCGTTTTGTGTTGGTGCCGGCCTCGATCTGCCCGGGGTGGTCGGAGACCGGCCTACGGCTATGCGATGACTGGAACGACGTGCGTTGTACTTATTTTGCCTAAAAAGGTACGCATGACGTCAGGCGATGCCTCAGATTACGCGCATTGAAAGCTGACGTGCGTGACATAATTTGATCTCCTCGAATCTCGCGCATTTAATGCGTGCAATGTACGAGGCATCTGACGCCAAAACCGTCTCTTCAAATTCTTGCACCTAGGTCCCTAAACCTAGGATTTTATTTCTAAATAGGCCCTCACCCATTCCCTATAAATAGGGGAGTCATTCTACTCCCAAAGGCTTTTACTCTTTCGCGATTTGGAGCTGTTCTTTGGCGATTTCCGGCGATCTTCTCACGGTGGCGACAAGCTTCTAACGGCGGCGACTGTTGGTTTGGAGAAGGTAATTTCCAAATTTTCTTAATTCAAGCTTCTTTATTTACATAATGGTGCGACGATGGCCCGGTCCTCCGCCTGGGCAACGAGGTGACGACTCTTCTAGCGGCGGAGGAGGTGGTGGTGCCAATCGGTGCCTATTTGACGAAGGAGGAAGCTCTCGCGGCGGGAGTGGTGCTTCTCCTTCGCGTTTGGCGAGCTCGATCTGGGCGCATGACGACGATGGCTTAGATGCCCTGTTCCTACGCCCGGGACGGTCATTATTGGGTGAAGGTGCCCGGGAGGGAGTTCCTTTGGCTACGGAACGATCCCAGGATGAAGGGGCGGCCCGACCCGTGGGGAATAGGGATCCATTGGATGACCTCCTAAAGGAGGACGAGGAAGAAGGCGGTCGCGGCGAGGGCGACGACCGGGCCACTAACTTGCTCCTCAAAAATCTCGCGGCCGAGATGATTAAAGAAAGGCTTGGGAGTGCGGGAGAGGCCTCGGGATCCGATTCTGAAGAGGTTGAGAGGCCGGCCACAGTTGGTCGGAGTGTCAGCCAAGATTGGCGAGACCAGGTCAGACAGGCCTTTCGTCTGTGGTCGGAATATGTGGAGAGGAAGGATGAGGTCGAGTCTCTCTCCTTCGACTATGAGGAGTATTTGGATCATTTCCCACGGGGGCCGACCGTTCGCAATCCGGCCACCATTCGGATAGCCAATCTGGAGGAGTCCCGTAGGTGGACCATTGGCCAAGTGCAGAGCAAAATGTCTCAGCGTCACCTCGAAGAAGCCCGGGTCGGATGGGAAATACCTCTTGACGTTCATCTATACGCGCCTGAGCCGAACGAACGGGCGGACCAGCCTCCGCGTGGGATGGTGGCCGTAACCCAGGACATGATGGAGGTCGGACTCCGCTTCCCCCTTCATCCGGCCGTATCGTATTTGTTGAACTTTTGGAACCAGGCGCCCATCCAGCTGCTGCCGAACGCGTGGATGATAATAGTGAGCGTCATGACCTTATTTGGCAGAAACCGACTCTACCGGATGCCGAACCCTGGGGAGATGACTTATCTCTATCGAATCCAGAGCGAGAGGAGTGGGACCGGCGAAGTCTACATTCAGACGAAAGGGCAGAAGCTGGTGACCGGTCTGCCCAGTAAAGGCCGGAACGATCGGAAGAAGTGGTTCTTTGTTGGTGGAGCATGGAAAACCGGGTACCCTGACGGAGAGGAGATCGACGTTCCGACCGACATCCGCCCTAAAATTCCTAGTAAGGAATCTTTAGCTTGCCCTTGAATTAAAAGTACTGATCTAATCTTTACTTTCTTTCGCAGGTTATCCTTGCCCCTCCGATCGAGAATTGAACTTCGATTTCGCGGTCGTTCGAGAGCGGATCTTATCACTGCCGGCCTCGGAAAGGAATCAAGCCGTCCTCCGGACTCGAGAAGCCCGAATTTCCGGCTGATTCTTCCAGTTTCCTCGTCATATAAAGTTGGCGGGTAAGTGACCGGGTTCCGACCTGCATTTATTTATTTATTATTTTTTTTTAACTTGGATTTTGATCGTACAGTGCCAGATTTTCCGATCGTTAGGCAGTGCCTCCCTGAGTTTTCCGATCGCTGCCCGGAAATGTTTGCCTTGATGGGAGCTTGCGCGGCCAAGAAAGCGGCTAAAGGAGCGAAGAAGAAAAAGGGGACCGGCGCCCGGACCGGGATCGTGATAGAGGAGCCTCTCCCCCTCCAGTCCGTTCCGGCCGCTGGGGCAGTAGCTGCTGAGGTCCCGACCTCTTCTCCGATCACGGGGAAGAAAAGGAGTTGGGAGGAGGCCGGGATCGAGGGAGCCGGCCAGGATGGGTCGGGTCCGGCCCCGATAGACGTTTCCGACGATACCCCACCTGGGGCCAGGCCGGTTGGGGCAGGAGCTGCGGCTCGTTCGGAGCCCGTTCTCGGCCGGGAGGATGACCGGACCTACTTCGGTCGCTATCCGGTCCGCTTCCAAGCGTAAGTCTTCATTTTCATTCTTCTAAACTATTTCATTTGTCCGTACCTGATTTGATCTTTCATTTGTCCAGGTTGACTCGAAATGACTCCGATTTTCCTCTGATGGTGCTCGATTTTCTCTCCTCTCGTGCCCCGAGTTCAACGGCTGAGATGCCGGACTACATGCGCCGGGCTGCGAACTCCCTTCCCCAGGCGTGGACAAAAGATCTGGCCGACATCGTCGAGCGCCGTCCCCGGCACGCAGGCCGGACTGGAGTTGCTCTGATCAGTCAGGCGGCTATCGTGGTCAACACGATAGAGAACGAGCTTTCCGAGATCTCCAGGTCGCTCCGGAGGTCCGAGAGCGCCCTGACCCGCGCCCGGGAGGAGAAGGCCGGGCTAGAGAGCGAAGTCGCCCAGCTCAAGAAGGAAAGAGATGGCGCGGTCGGTCAAATGGAGGCCGTTCTGAAGGAAAAGGACGATGCCCTGGGCCAGGCGGAAATGGCCTTCAACGCCTGGAAGGTGCCCGGAACCGGGTCTCTGAGATGGAAGATGCCAACGCCGATCTGCGGTTGGAGGCGCACCGGGCCCGAGGGGACGCCGACCAGGCTTTGGCCCGGCAGGCCGAGATGGAGAAAGAGCTCGAGAAGAAGAATGAAGATCTGGCCGCCGCACTGAACCGGCCGGCGTATGATCCCGCGGATCCAACCGCGAACCCGGCGCTGTTCTCCGAGTTCTGCTTCTACGTGGCAGCCGCTAGCATGATCCGGGTAGGGCGCCAGGCCAATCTCGATACCAAATCCCAGGAGGACTACTTCCGGGAGTATGCTGCCAAGAACCCGGTCAGCGATGGCTTCTGGTTCCCTTTCCTCAACCTCGAGACCGACCACGGGGTGGACCTCTCATGGTTCCCCCATCGGCACAGGCTGTTCAAACATGGCGAGAATCCTCCGGCCGGTGATGAAGAAGAAGAAGAGGAGGAGGAGGATGTCCCTCCGGAGGGCCCCCAGGCACCGGGCGGAGATGGGGCTGTGGTGGAGGCCTTGGTTGATGAAGTGGCCGACTATGTGGCCGGGACCGGAGGGCAGGCAAGCCCGGCGGCCGGGGAAGACGGCCCTTGAACTCAAAGTGCCTTAGATTTTTCATACTGCTTTTCTGAATGTAACCGGCTTACGACCGGGTTTATCTTGTTTTAAATCGTTGTACTTCTTCCCGGCTTTCAGACCGGTTTTGACTTTATAAAATTCAGTTTTTTCCTTGAACTTCATCGTTTTGTTATTGCTCACTTGCTTTCTTATATATCAAAGTAAATTTTCATAAGTATGAATGAGATTTTGACCCGGGCTCGAGTGTGATATGCCGACCTCGATACGGTCGGCATATGCTTTTGAACTGAGCCCGGTTCCTGGAATTGCCTTGGTTGCCTTGCCGAGCTTAGGTGTGATATGCCGACCTCGATACGGTCGGCATACGCTTTTGAACCGAGCTCGGCTTTTAAAGTGGCTAGGGTGGCCTTTCCGAGCTCAAGTGTGATACACCGACCTCGATACGGTCGGCGTATGCTTTTGAACTGGGCTCGGTTTTTGGATGGCCTTAAGTGGCTTTTCCGGGCTCAAGTGTGATATGCCGACCTCGATACGGCCGGCATATGCTTTTGAACTAAGCCCGGTGCTTGGAAATAGATTGAGCTGTGCGAAGAACCTTGTATTGATAAGAACTTTGAATACATGGTACAAAATCATTGGTAGTATTTCTTCAAATGAATTGCATTCCAGGGGTATTGGTCCGGAGTTCCATCCATGAGTTCCAGCTCGTAAGCTCCCTTGGAGAGCCATTTGGATATCCTGAACGGACCCTCCCAGTTAGAGGCCGAATACCCCTTTTGGTACTTGAACCTTCTTGAGGACGAGGTCCCCGACCTGGAATTGTCTGGCCTTCACTTTGGAATTGAATTTTTTTTGGATTTCTTCTTGTAGGCCGCATTTCGGAGGTCGGAATTGAGTCTCCTTTCCTCCGACATGTCCAAATCGATCATCCGGGCGGTGTCATTATCTTCGGTGATCGTCTGGGCCGTCCGGTGGCTTGGTAGGGAGACCTCTGAAGGAATGACGGCCTCGGTCCCGAAAGCTAAAGCGAAAGGTGTTTCGCCTGTTGAGTTCCTTGTGGTCGTTCGATACGACCAGAGTACGTCTGGCAGCTCGGCTGCCCACTTCCCCTTCTTGTCCTCAAGCTTGGCTTTGATAGTGTGCTTGAGGATCTTGTTTACGGCCTCTACCTGGTCGTTCGTTTGCGGGTGGTAGGGGGTAGAGAAAACCTTCTTGATATTCCATTTTTCACAAAACTGAATCATCTGGAGACCGTCAAACTGTTTCCCATTGTCGGAGATGATCACTTGAGGTAGGCCGACACGACAGATGATGTTTTTCCAAATGAACCTGATGATTTGAGTCTGGCTGATCTTGTTGAGTGGCTCGGTCTCGGCCCACTTTGTAAAATAGTCGACAGCCACGACGGCGAATTTGTGGCCCCCAGGCGCAGTGCGCATCGGTCCGATCAAGTCGATGCCCCACTGGGCAAAAGGCCAAGGGCTATACATGGAAGAGAGCTGCTCGGGGGACAGTTTGATATTGGGTCCCAAGACTTGACATTTGTGGCACGACCTCGCGAAGTTGACGGCGTCCTTGTTCAAGGTTGGCCAGAAATATCCTTGTCTGATCACTTTGTGGGCCAGGGCCCGGCCTCCGGCATGATTTCCACATACCCCCTCGTGGATTTCGGCCAGAATGATCCGGCCTTGCTCCGGGGTTATGCATTTTAGGAGTGGGAGGGTAAAGCTTCTCTTATATAAAAGATCGTTGATGAGGGTGTACCTTGATGACCGGAGTTGTAGTTGTCGTGCCCAAGTTCTATCTTTGGGGAGCCCGCCGGTCTTGAGATACTTTATGATTGGCATCATCCAATTTTCTTCCGTGCTCAGAACGGTCGCCACTTGTGCTCGGATGACCGTGGGCGTCCCGAGCGTGGAAAGTTGAATATTGGCCAGGTCGGCGGCTCCCTCCGCGGTTGCAAGTTTGGAAAGAGCGTCGGCCTGGGTGTTGTGCTCCCTTGGGATTTGCTCGATGAAAACTTGATGAAATTTCTCGCATAAGGTTGTGACCAGGTCGAGGTACTTCATCATCTGCTCTCCCCGGGCCTCGTATTCTCCTTTGATTTGGTTGACCACGAGCAGGGAGTCCATGAAGACGTGCAGTCGGCAAACTCCGATGGCGATCGCGAGTTCAAGGCCCCCGACCAGAGCCTCATACTCGGCCTCGTTGTTGGTGGCCGGGAAGTTGAAGCGGACTGCATGGGTGAAATTTTGGCCCTCCGGGCCGATCAGAACGATACCGGCCCCGGCACAAGTATTAATTGACGATCCGTCCACATAGAGTTTCCACGGGGGGTGGTTGATTCTTGTGAACTTGGGTGGGAAGGTTAATTCTACAATGAAGTCGGCCAGGGCCTGGCCCTTGATGGCCGTCCTTGGGGCGTATGAGACCCCGTACTGAGCTATCTCTAACAACCACTTCAACAACCTGCCGCTGGTGTCCGGCCGGTGTAGGACTTGCCTCAAGGGTAGAGTGGTGAGGACCTCTACCTGGTGGTCGAAGAAGTAAGGCCTTAGCTTCCTTACACTCATGACCAGAGTGTAAGCTAGCTTTTCGAGCGGGGTGTATCTGAGCTCAGCGTCGTGTAGGGCTTGGCTTACGAAGTAGATCAGTAGGTGGTACTGACCGTCCGCCCGGACTAGTACCGCGCTTAGCGCGACCTCGGAGGCCGCAAGATATAAGTAAAGCTTCTCCCCTAGGACTGGCTTGACTAAGATTTGTGGGTTTGCCAAATATTCCTTCAGTTTTGCAAAGGCTACTTGACTCTCCCTATTCCAAGAAAATTTGCCATTTTTAATAGTCGAGAAGAAAGACTTACTTTTATCTCCGAGCCGGGCTATGAATCTGTTGAGAGAGACGAGGCATCCGGTCAGGCGCTGCACTTGTTTGATCGTCCTGGGCTCTTGCATATCTAGGATGGCCTTGATCTTGGCCGGGTTGGCCTCGATCCCGCGCTGGCTGACGATGTACCCCAAGAATTTGCCGGCCTCCACCCCAAAGTTGCATTTCTTTGGGTTTAGCTTCATATTGTAGGCCTTGAGGATCTTGAAAGTCTCTTCAAGATCCCTGAGGTGGTCTTCTTTCCTCAAGCTTTTCACCACAATGTCGTCGATGTAGACCTCCATGGTCTTTCCGATCTGATCTGCAAACATCTTGTTGACTAGGCGTTGGTAGGTCGCGCCGGCGTTGATCAGACCGAAAGGCATCCGGAGCCAAGAGAATATGTTCTTCTCCGTGTGGAATGAGGTGTGCTTGATGTCTTCGACGGCCATGGGGATTTGATGGTAGCCGGCGAAAGCGTCCATGAAGGACATCATCTCGTGACCGGCCGTGCCATCCACCAGGTGGTCGATGTGCGGCATCGGAAAGTGATTCTTTGGGCATGCTGCGTTGAGGTCGGTGAAGTCTATACATAGCCTCCAGGCATTGTTCGTCTTTTTGACCAGGACGGCGTTCGCGACCCATTAGGGCTCGTCCCGGGCTTGCTCGATCAGCTTGTTGTCTAGCAACTTCTTGACTTCTTCAGCCAAAGCTTCATACTTTTCCGGGCCGAACTTCCTTCTTTTCTGATGGACCGGCCTTTTGTTGGAGTCAATCTTTAGACAATGGCATGCGTGTTTTGGGTCTATCCCGACCATGTCTTGGTGAGACCAGGCAAAGACCCCAACGTTGACTTTGAGGAATTCGATCACTTCCCCCCGCATTTCGGTCGGTATGCGAGAGCCGATCAGAACTTCCAATTTCGGCCTCGAGGGGTCGACTGGAATGTGTTCCAATTCCTCCAATGCCGTAGCTTGTTCATAGCTCCGCCGGTCGGAAGAATCGAATCTGGGGTCGAGATCGAGCTCGGATGGTTCGAAACCGATCCTTGGCTCGGGATCGTCGATCTGCATAGGCCGGGGGTCGGCGGATGTGGATCCGACCTCCATGATGGGTTCTGCTGCCGGAGTGGCCGTTTCAGAGTCGGGGTGTGGCCCGTCCGGTGTTTGGTCGTTGCTAATTGAAAATAAATGAGAGTTGGAATAGTTCAAACACCTTCTAGCCATTGCCTGGTCACCCTTAATGGTGCCGACCACCCTCTCGGGGGTGGGAAATTTGATACAGTAATAGTAGGAGGAAGCAACAGCTTCAAAAACTTCTAAAAAGGGCCTACCCAGAAAGCCATTATACGAGCTTGGCTGATCTACAATTATAAAATCTAATGACCTAGTTATCCTGACCTCCTCGTTGTAGAAGCAGATGAGTTCCACGGAGAGCTTTATCCTTCCGTACGCAGCGACCGTTGCATCCCCAAATCCCTTCAATTGAAGGTCGATTGGCCTGATGAAGTTGACGAGGTCTCCGAGCTGGTCTAGGGCCGTTTTGAAGATGATATTGCAAAAACACCCATTGTCGACCAATATACGCTGAACCTCTTTGCCCAGGATCCGGGCGGCGATTACCAACGCATCGCCCTTTGGGAACAGCACCCGGTCCTATCCTGGTTGGAGAAAGTTATCTCCAAGCTCTTGTGAATCTTTGGTTTTGGGGGCGTGACCAAGTTGACGTTGGTCGCCGCCCGGACCTCTGCTTTCCGCTTCCGGTTGGATTGCGTCGAGATGGGGGTGAGGCCGCCTAGGTTCCCTCCGCCGGCCTGGATCATGTTGACCCGACCGCCGGGATTCATGGGTGGGAGGAGGTCATCCTCGTCATCATCCTCCTCCAAAGCTGCGACCGGCCTGAGAGGCCGGCCGCCTTCCTCATTTCTCCGAGGGTGGCGCTGGGGCTGCTGCTGCTGCTGTTGGTCCTGCCGGCCGGCTGGCCTCTAAAGGAGGTCGTTCAGACGCCCTTCGTCAAACAGCTTCCAAAGCTGCTTGAGGAGATCACGACACTGGCTCGTATTATGGCCAATAGAGTCGTGATAGGCGCATAACTTTTTAGGGTCCAGCCGGGACCGGTCTCCAGAATAGGGCCTTGGCCTGGGAAGCACGTCCCGGTGCTGAATCGCATTGAAGATATATGCGGGGGACTGCCTCATGGCCTGGGTTATGTGAACCTCAACGTCCTCGAAGGACTTGAAGTTACCGGGCGGTTTGGCCACTCTTCTGGCCTTAGGGCCGCTCTTGGGGGAGGCTTGGGCTGCCGCCTCCGTCTCCTTTGGGGTCGGCTCGGACTCCCCTAACCTTAGTGCCAGAAGCTTCCTCCGAGCCAGGTAATCGTCGGCTCGGGCGCGGAATTCGGCGTAGGTCTTAGGGAAATCCTTGGTGAGATGTTTGAACATAGGAGACCGGCCGTGGAAGCCCCCCAGAGTTGCGTGCAATGCCAGTTGATCGCTTACCGCTTCGCCGGTCAGCATGACCTCGTCCACTCTGGCCACGTAGTCCTCGTCGGACTCTTCTTTCTCCTGGCGGATCCGCATCAAGCGATGCCAGCTTTCCGGCCGGGCAATTTTGGCCGCAAAGTATGATGAGAATTGGGCGCTTAAAGTGGTGAACGAGTCAATGGACCGTGCCGGGAGGGACACGTACCATCTGTGGGCGAGGTCGCCCAGGGTGAGTGGGAAGAGCCTGCACTTTGTGGCGTCGGTTGCGCCACGTCCGGTCATGTAGATCCGGAACTTGCTCAGATGAGTTTCCGGATCTGTTTTCCCTCGTAGAGAGGGGTCGGCGGGGGACGATTTTGAGCTGGACCGGCGCGAGCTCAATATCGACCGCCAAAGGCTCGCTGGCGACTGGCCGGGCCTTAGTTTGGCCTTGCGCTTCGAGGAGCACCTTCATTTCGTCAAGTTGCTTTTGCATCTTGGCGAATTCAGGATTGGGGGTTTCGACCAGTTGGTCGCCTCCGTCGGCTAGGGGGCCGATTCGGTCGAAAACGGCCGCACGGGGGACTCCGCGTCCCAAAAGGCCGCTTTGGGCGAAGCTTAGCTTGCGCCTGACGGAGTTTGCCGGGGTCAGGCTGACCTCGGCTGCTCTCTTGTGGGGCATTTGGGCCGTGCTCCCAGAGTTGGAGACGGACTCAGTGTCATCGTACCCAGTGTCGTAACTGGGAATGCGGCTCGGATACCACGACGGGTCGGTCGTGCCCAAACGGTCAAAAACTGGATGGGCGGAGCCTCGAGAACGGACGGAGATGGAGTTCGCCCGACACTGGCTTTCGCCCTGGTGCTCTCTGGCTTTCGCCTTACCCTTGAGAGCGCGAGCTTGGGCCTTCTTTCTGGAGGCAGAGGTGGTGCTCCGGCACCCCCTCGCCTCTTCCGCCTGGCGGCGTCTTCCTGACCCGACCTGGTCAGGAGTAAGGAAACCCCGGCCCTCGGATGGGAGGGATTCCTCCGGAAAACGAATTGGGGAGGCCACGCGTGTGGCTTTCCCGTGGGCATGGGATGATCTCTGGGGATCCATTGCTTTCAGGAGAGGAGGAGTTTGTGGTTTTAAGACTTGAAGACTTGAGGATATGAAGCTTTGAAGAACAATGAGTGTTCTTCAAAGAGAGGTGAAGAAAATATGAGTTTGATGGGTTAGAATACCCTCATTCTAGCGTCAAATGTTGTTTACCAAATATTTGTTGCTGGGATTAACTGGCTATTTATAAGCGCTTTGGTAAAAACATCAAATGATTGGGTTCTTAAATGCTAAAATGAACGCTTGAATGAAGAATGGCAATAAATGCATAAAAACACTAAGAACACCAAGAATTGCCAGGGGTTGTTAGTCCCTGGACTTGAATGAGTGTGTGTATTGATTATACTGAGAGAGATTGAACCTATTTTACATTACAAATGTTGGGGTATTTATAGTTTTCTCACTACAGGGGTATGTAGGTCATTTCCGGCCTCTTGGGGGACAGGTGCATTAAATGTCTCCTGCCTCTGAGGACGCGCGGGCTCTGATATGTCAGGGCTTGCAGGTGGCCGGCCACTAGGGTGTTGACGCGTGTCCAAAAAGGACGATTCTCTGGCGAATTTTCTTATTTGGATGGAATATTCTCTGAGTCTCTGAGTACGGAGGCGGCCTTTTTCCTCCCTGGGGGAGGGTCTCGCTTGATTCTATCACGTGCTCCAGATCTCTCTTGCCGGCCGGGGGCCTTGACTGATCGGAGGCCGGCCTCCTGGCGGACAATGAGGTCGGAGATTCTTCCAGCCAGTTGGTCGCGTCCGGGCGACCTCCGCTGGACTTCACTGGTCGTGGCCGTGCCGGTCCGGCCACGGCCGGACTTCAATGTGGCTGTGATGAACGTGGACGGGTGTCCTAAGCGGGTTTCCGGCCTCGCTTTCAAGGTCGAAAACTCGTGGTCGGAGCCCGCTGAGGTCGGATACAGACCGGCCAGGTCGGTCCCGTGTTGGGAAAATAGGGGTGCCCGGAATCTATTCGGGATGAAATTTAAATACGAATTTAAATACAATTATTACTAGCATGAATTAATCCTAATTAATTCAAATAATAATTCCAACAACTAATTATCATCATGCATGTTAAATTAATTTCACATATTTAACTAGGCGGAATTAAACAAGTAAATATGCGATTAACGTACCTCTCGTAGTATTGGCCTTTGGATATACGGGACACTTGTAATCTCGCTCTATCAACCCAAAGCCTTCTCAAGTATTTCCCTTTTCACCTCACTTGATCGCCGGTGGGAGACGCTTTCAAGCAATTTAATAAACTAAGGAAAAAGAAAAATATCTATGCTTCTTGATTTTTCCAACACATGGAATTATGTACTTGGGGATGAAATAATCATCCCCTATTTATAATATAGAGTGGCCGAAAATTATATGGTTTATGGGCTTGGAAAAAATCTTTTCTTAGACTCTAAGAAATCTTGAATATGTCTCATATATTGTTTTCTCCAAAATAAAATATTCCACAAAAATCTCACACTCCATATTACTTTGCAATTTTCGAAATTATCAATTAGAAATTCCAAGATTTGGATCTTCTTGAATATATGAGATATTCTTGTATTCCAAGAATACATATCTTCCATAATATCTTTCCAAGAAAATCAACAAAATCTTATTTCTTCTTGACTTCATATTTTCGAAAAAAATAGGAAAAAATCAGAATGATATAATCTTTTTATTTTAATCACCTTATCATTATTGGGCTACTTAATGGGCTACTTGAGGGGCCTTAAGGAGAATTAAGATTGGACCTCCTAATGGGCTTCTGAATTTCAATATTGAGCCCCAATATAATTCAGCCCATTAATATTAATTATTACCACTAATAAATTAATATTGCACTATCCATCTTAATCCATATTACGATAATATGGGCTCCCGGTTATTATTTCCCGCGTTTAAGATTATCAAGTCCATTAATTAATTAAGCTTCTGAATAGCTCTAAATTAATTAACATCTTTCACCTTGGAGTAAAGACAGCTCAACATTATTATTCGTACCGAAGAAACTAATTCTTCACTTGCAAGATTTGGTACAATAAAACTTCTGAGCCCACCAAGGGAACTAATCACACGAGCCGTACTCGCACGCGTTTCTCCGTATTAAATCTTAGCAACCGTCGTATGATTAATATTACTGCCCAAGACACAAAGTTCGAAGTCACAATGATTCTCACCCAACATGAATCAAAGCAGTAACCATTAAGCACACACAGTCCTATTTAAGTGACGGAGATTAAGAAATCAACAACCACTGAGGTCTAATTCTTCACCTTTCAGAACAGAAGAATTTATCCTCGCTGTAGGACCTCTTCAACACATACTAAATGTGCTAGTGCAATCTCTTAGTCAAGACAGACCAATCTGAGCCTTACACATCGACCTTTCACGGCGGATTGTTCAATTCCACCTAGGTCGTGAAAATGTACGTTTAGTTACAAGTAAACTGTTAATGTTGTCTTCCGTGATCGGGTATCACCACATTAACTACAATGTAACATGTACTATATATTGAACGGTTTGCAATAGAAATTCAACATTCACTCATAACTAAAGCAAATGCGATAAAAGAATTATTCTCATAAAACGAGTGTTTGATACACGAGTTATACAAAGTAAAAGCATACTTTCACGTATAACTCCAACATCCCGACCTCTGGGTATCTTCTTGCTTTTTCCGGCTTGCTTCCGGCCGGATCCGACATGTGGTCCGAAACGGTCACAACAAACTACAATAGTCAATGATAGTACGTTGATAGTGGGTTCCGGAAGAGCTTCCATTGTCCTCCCCATGGGTACCGAACTTATAATCGATAATGCTTTATTGTTTTCACAATCTAAGCGTACCCTACTCAGTTTTAGAGACATTAGGATAAACGGATATCACATTGAAACTGAAACTGAGAACAATAACGAATACCTTTTGATGACTATTACTCGAGGTAACCGTAAACAAGTTATAGAAAAACTTCATTCATTCTCCTCCGGATTGTACTATTCCTACATCCGGCCGTCTAGTTCCCATCTAGCGATGAGGATGAAATTCCATGACCCGAATTCCTTTAAATTATGGCATCAGTGGTTAGGTCATCCGGGATA
Organism: Ballota nigra; assembly: GCA_947034835.1. Taxonomy (NCBI): domain Eukaryota; kingdom Viridiplantae; phylum Streptophyta; class Magnoliopsida; order Lamiales; family Lamiaceae; genus Ballota; species Ballota nigra. The sequence goes on from OX344729.1 coordinate 13,293,749, forward strand.
AACAATGATACGTAGGATTCTAGGGAAAATTAAATATTTAGGACACTATCTTATAGCAATTTGCAAAATGAGGACACTTTCTTTACGGGATGACAATTTTAGGATACTTTCTTTTAAATCTTACAATTTCAGGATACTTTCTTTTAAATTTTGCAAATTTAGGCCAATTGATACTAATTTCGGGCCACACGAAAATTTGGAGCCCTAATCCCAACTCTTCCCGCAAATAAAATTTTTTTTTTGCAAAATTCCAATTTCACCAATTTTGGTTGAAAAATTCCCATGGGATAAAAATTATTAAAAAAAAAAGGTGAGACAGAAGTTTTATTGGAACAAAAATGCAATTACATTTTTTAATTTCTCAAAATTATTTACATACCAGCCAAAAATGGTGAAAGCAACGGGGAGAATAAGCAAGATCTTGAATCCTAATCCCAGAGCGCAAAGTATGATAAGTAGATTTTAAGTGTCCAGATTTTTAGATTTTAAATTCGCCAAATATTTTAATAACGTGGAAGGATTTTAGTGATATAACATCTACGAAGCAGTCAAGCTGGAGGATCAAGCCCGTTTGGTCCTTAATTAGTATCAGTTTGCCTAAATTTGCAAAACTTAAAAGAAAGAGTCCTGAAATTACCAACCCGTAAAGAAAGTGTCCTGAAATTGCTAACCCGTAAAGAAAGTGTCCTCATTTTGCAAATTTCTATAAGACAGTGTCCTAAAAATTTAATTTTCCCTAGGATTCTATCTAATTCAACTGGTCATAATATTTCGAATAATAGAATCCCTCCTGTTGATGAATATATTTGTGATGCATGTTCTAAGGGTAAGTTAATAGTACGTTCGTCGCACACTAAGGTTGGACTAGAGTCTCCGGTTTTCCTTGAGCGAATTTAAGGAGACATTTGCGGACCGATTCACCCAGCATCAGGACCATTTCGTTATTTCATGGTCCTTATTGATGCCTCCACTAGGTGGACATATGCCTGTTTGCTGTCTACCCGCAATCAAGCTTTTGTGAAGCTCATTGCGAAAACTATAGAGCTTAGAGCTCAATTCCCGCATTATCCAATCAAGTCGATTTGCATGGATAATGCTGCTGAGTTCAGCTCAAAGGCCTTTAGAGATTACTGTGGGCTCTCGGTTCCCTTGAATTTGCAACTGCTCCGGCATTGTCACAAAAGACAGTTATCTTGTCGGGCAAATTCGGAACAACGTCCAAGTCCACTAAGAAGTACTTGAGCCAAACCGCTTCTTTCGCTGCTTCACAAACAATTACTTATTCGGCTTTTATGGTCGAATCGGCGATGCATTTCTGCAAATCGCTTCTCCATGTCATGGCTCCTTCTCCCATGCAAAACACACTACCCGAGGTAGGTATTTTGGAGTCTATGTCTGATTGGAAATTTGAGTCCGTGTATCCCATGGGAATTAGATTGTCTGATTGTTAAATCAACATTCCATACCAAGTTCTTTTCAGAAACTAAAGAACGCATTTAATTGCAATCTAATGTGCTTTCCCGGGGTTACTTCGATATCTTGCCATCATGCCCACGGCAAAGCAGATATCCGGTCTCGTACACAACATTGCATACATAAGACTTCCTACGTCCGAAACGTGCGGAACGTCTTTCATGTCAACTATCTCCACTTGGTCTTAGGGCAAATTTCTTTAGATAGATGGATTCCGTGCCTAAAAGGTACAAAACCTTTCTTGGAATCTTGCATGCTGAAATGCTTCAAAACAGTGGCTTTGTATGAAACTTGTGATAAACCCAACATCCTCCTCTTGTGATCTCGAGTGAACTTGATCCCAAGGATGTGACTGGCTTTCCCTAAGTCCTTCATATCAAACTGATTTGACAGTCATACCCTTACGTCTGACAATACCTTTACATTGTTTCCAATGAGCAGAATATCGTCTACGTATAATACTAAGAATACCACCGCAGTTTCGTCACACCTTTTACACCCACAACTTTCGAACTTGTTTTGATCACAAACCCATAAGACTTAATAACTTGATCAAAACACTGGTTCCAAGTACGCGACGCTTGCTTAAGTCCATAAATGGATCTCTTAAGCTTGCATACGAGGTGCTCTTGGCCTTTTTCAACGAAACCTTTGGGCTGTTGCATATAGATCCCATCAAGACTTCCGTTAAGGAAAGCTGCCTTGACATCCATTTGCCAGATCTCGTAATCTAAGTGCACAGCGATCGACAAGAGAATACGGATGGACTTAAGCATAGCTACAGGCCACAGGCCACAGGCCACAAGCTTTTCTTTGAAGGTCTCTACCCTTCCGTCTGGTCCTCTTTTCCTCTTGTACACCCACTTGCATCCAATGGGCTCTATCCCACTAGGTGGATCAACCAACTCCCACACTTGATTATAATCCATCGAACTCACCTCGGTTTCCATTGCGGTTTGCCACGCCTCCGCGTCTTTGTCTTGGATTGCCTCGTCGTACGTTCATGGGTCTGATTCATCGTCGGGAATCAAATCCGAAGATTTTCCAATTCCCATGAATCTCTCGGGTTGCCTTGCAATCCTCCCACTACGACGGGGTTCCGGTTGTGAAGGTGTGACGTGTGGTATATCATCTTGTATACTTGGTATAGAAGTTTGCCCTCTTAACTCGTCTAAGGTAATCTCACTTCTGGGCTTTCTTTTGTTCATATAGTCTTCCTCCAAGAATTTAAAGTGCGAACTAATCACGGTCTTTTAATCCTTGAGACTATAGAACATACACCCTTTCGTTCCCATGGGATATCCTATAAACAACCTTAATTCCGAACATGGATCCAATTTACCGGCTTCCTTGTCTAGCACTTATGCCGGACAACCCCAAATCTGCAAGTGTCTTAGACTGGGCTTGCGCCCCGGTCCACAATTCTATTGGGGTTTTAGGAACCGATTTGGATGGCACCAAGTTTAGAATGTAAGTCATTGTTTCCAAGGCGTTACCCCAAAACTACTTGGGTAAATCCGAATAACTCATCATGGATCTGACTATTTTTAAAAGAGTCTGACTCCTTCGTCCCGCCACACCGTTCTATTGAGGGGTTCCCGATGTGGTCAACAGGGATACAATCCTTTCTTCCGATAGGTAGTTCAAGAATTCATTGCTAAGGTATTCGCCTCCACGAACAAATCGTAGAGACTTGATACTTCTTTCCCTATGCATCATAAGGTAGATGTATCCGTATCTTGAGTAATCATCAAATTACTCATACCTCTTCTTGCTATGATTATCATTGAACCACACATATTGGTATGAACGAGTTCTAACACTTCCGTAGTTCTATTCCCCTTGGCTCCAAATGCCCTCTTGGTCATTTTACCCTCTAAACAGGATTCACAAGTTGGAAACGGTTCGACTTGGAATGATTCCAATGATCCGTCTTTCACCAATCTCTCTATCCACTTTAGATTAATATGACCTAGTCTAAGATGCCATATAAGTGTTTCGTTCATCTCTGAAGAACGCTTTCTTTTATTACTCGAAATAATCGATGTGTTATTAGATTCAATTTTGTGAGTGGTGTGCCCAAATAATGGTATAAAGATCATCCATTAAAGTTCCAGAACGAATAAACTCATCGTTTCAAGCAATAATAACATCCTTATTAAAAGAAACTGAGTATCTATTCAAACAGTTTAGAAACTGAAGGTTGATTTCTTTCTAAACTAGGAACATGAGGAACGTCTCTCAAGACCATAACTCTATCTTCACAAGATAGGCGCACTTCTCCCACTGCTTCAGCTGCCACTCTCGTAGCATTGCCCGATGTGATGGGGATCTCACTTCCGTTAAGTCGTCGGGTTAGCTTAAACCCATGAAACAAATGTGATCAGTAGCTCTCGTATCCACTATCCACGAATAGACAACATACGCCACTTCCCAAGTTTCGACGACTAAGGTGTGTGAATTACCTAACTTTCCAAGCCTCTTAGGCTTGGAACAGGCAGACCTCCATTGTCCTCTCTCACCGCAACTAAAACACTTCCCCTTCGATGCTTGCCTTTGCATTTGTCTTTCGCAACAATTGGATTTGCTTGGATCCGGCCTTTGGTTCTCTTCCTCTTTTTCCCTCCCTTGGGACCAAAAGAGGTAGACGAACCATTAGCCACCATAGCACTAGACTGGTGCTCCATTATCACCTCCACCGAAACTAAAGCTTGCAAGAGCTCGGGCAAACGACTTGTCCGTTCATTCATCTGACAGTTCAGATGAAACTACTCAAAGCTTCTCGGTAGGGAATGGTATATGAAATCAATCAAAATCCGCACCAAGTACTTCCAACTTGTTAAGGTATGCCATTATCTTGAGAACGTGCTCCCTCACGGGCGTTCCTTCCACCATTTCCAACTTGACCGAGTCATGTTTGGTGAACTGATTAGTCATGGGATTCTGATGTGAAAACATCTCTTCAAGGTGTTCCATGATTTCAACAGCGGATACAATATCTTCATGAACGCGCCTCAAATCCTCAGACAGAAATGTCAAGATGATGCACTTCATTCATTGTCACGCTTCCGATCATAAACTGTCTCTTCCCATTGCTTGACTTATCATTAGGCTTGCCGGGTATATTAATATAAATAACCCAATTGTGTTTTCGTGCAGTAAGGACAAATTTTAAAAAAAACATTTCCAATCGATATAATTCTCTCCAAAAAGTTTATTAACTTTAAGTATATTAAACAGTGGATTAAAAGGTTGCGACATGATGAAATGAGAATAAAACATACATTCATATCAATATCTAGAAAAATATGAAATTATCACATAATTCGATCACATCAATTATATTGAAACCTTAAAACAATATAATCATGCATCAGCCAACATCTCGAAACAATTTAAATGCGCCACGAGGGGTGGTCTATACATTTAAACACATTCAAGCGGATTACAAACTTAAAGTTACAAATCCTTAATTCAAAATTAATAGTTGGCTCTCACTTTGACCACATAGAAACTGACAGGGACTCCGAGGGGAGTAAGTTAATATCAATTTCCTATGCCTAAGTAATAACCATAATTAAATACAGGATTATTATTTCGCTTTGAGCAAGCCACTCGTGGTGAGGGTCAATACCGCCACTAGTAATAATCCACAATCATCCTTTCGGAATTTATTCATGTGAAATCCGTTCTTTTGGCCGATCCGAGGGGGAAATGTATTCCAAAAGAACTTCACAAATAAATAAATTATGGAGGCCAAAATAATCCAATTTTAATATCCGGAATAAAATTGCGATTATAAAAACATACTTAGTAATTTTCGAAAGTAAGGTTTTTCTTGGACAATTAAATTCATGCAAACACATATTAACAAATAATAAAAATTGCACGAAATAAAACATCCATCAAAACAAAATTAAACACATTGGAGCACTCAATTCCAATTGTCACGGTTTAATTTCTTCACGTCTTGATGCGAAAAATCGTCCTTGTTGCTTTCCGACGTTCGTCTCGACGTGCTCCCACTCGAACAGCAACACTTCTTCAAAAAACAGCATCGTTTGGGGTTCGGGACGACGTTTAAAATCACACGGAAAAAAAACACGAACCGGAAAAATTCCACGGCCTGAGATATAGCGCGCGTCGGCCCACGAAGTGGGCCCGCGCGCTTCCCAGCCCGAGAAGCGCCGAAACGCTGCCCGAAGCAGGCCGAAGCGCAGCCCCGAGGCGCACCCGAGGCGCTGCACGGAGGCGCGCCGAGGCGCACCCGAGGTGCCCCGAGGCGCGCGCACGCGTGCGCGCGGCGCCGTGCACCCGTTGCGCACGGCGTGCGCCGTGCACCCCCGTGCGCCGTTTTTTTCGCCGTTCGTCCTCGTTTTCTTCACCCCTTGCATGATTTTACGTCCATACACGCGCCACGCTTGTATGCGTCGTCCGGGTACGCCGTTTTTAATTCTTCGTTCTTCGTCACGATCCGGTTACAATTTATTTTTACAAAAAAATAAATACTAGATCTAGACTAGTCTATTACAATGATCGAATCAAAATAAAAACAACTAATCTACTCGTGGATTTTCTCACGAGAAAAACGAATTCGAACGAATCGAATTAAAAAACAATTAATTTACACGCATGAAATTAACAACATTAAAACCATGACAATTGGATACCTGCAAAAAAGATCTAACAATTCTACTATCCAATTTCAATTTAATGTCTAACAATTTAAATTCCAATTTAAAATTCAGAGCCCGAAAACGTGGCTCTGATACCAGTTGTTGGGAAAATAGGGGTGCCCGGAATCTATTCGGGATGAAATTTAAATACGAATTTAAATACAATTATTACTAGCATGAATTAATCCTAATTAATTCAAATAATAATTCCAACAACTAATTATCATCATGCATGTTAAATTAATTTCACATATTTAACTAGGCGGAATTAAACAAGTAAATATGCGATTAACGTACCTCTCGTAGTATTGGCCTTTGGATATACGGGACACTTGTAATCTCGCTCTATCAACCCAAAGCCTTCTCAAGTATTTCCCTTTTCACCTCACTTGATCGCCGGTGGGAGACGCTTTCAAGCAATTTAATAAACTAAGGAAAAAGAAAAATATCTATGCTTCTTGATTTTTCCAACACATGGAATTATGTACTTGGGGATGAAATAATCATCCCCTATTTATAATATAGAGTGGCCGAAAATTATATGGTTTATGGGCTTGGAAAAAATCTTTTCTTAGACTCTAAGAAATCTTGAATATATCTCATATATTGTTTTCTCCAAAATAAAATATTCCACAAAAATCTCACACTCCATATTACTTTGCAATTTTCGAAATTATCAATTAGAAATTCCAAGATTTGGATCTTCTTGAATATATGAGATATTCTTGTATTCCAAGAATACATATCTTCCATAATATCTTTCCAAGAAAATCAACAAAATCTTATTTCTTCTTGACTTCATATTTTCGAAAAAAATAGGAAAAAATCAGCATGATATAATCTTTTTATTTTAATCACCTTATCATTATTGGGCTACTTAATGGGCTACTTGAGGGGCCTTAAGGAGAATTAAGATTGGACCTCCTAATGGGCTTCTGAATTTCAATATTGAGCCCCAATATAATTCAGCCCATTAATATTAATTATTACCACTAATAAATTAATATTGCACTATCCATCTTAATCCATATTACGATAATATGGGCTCCCGGTTATTATTTCCCGCGTTTAAGATTATCAAGTCCATTAATTAATTAAGCTTCTGAATAGCTCTAAATTAATTAACATCTTTCACCTTGGAGTAAAGACAGCTCAACATTATTATTCGTACCGAAGAAACTAATTCTTCACTTGCAAGATTTGGTACAATAAAACTTCTGAGCCCACCAAGGGAACTAATCACACGAGCCGTACTCGCACGCGTTTCTCCGTATTAAATCTTAGCAACCGTCGTATGATTAATATTACTGCCCAAGACACAAAGTTCGAAGTCACAATGATTCTCACCCAACATGAATCAAAGCAGTAACCATTAAGCACACACAGTCCTATTTAAGTGACGGAGATTAAGAAATCAACAACCACTGAGGTCTAATTCTTCACCTTTCAGAACAGAAGAATTTATCCTCGCTGTAGGACCTCTTCAACACATACTAAATGTGCTAGTGCAATCTCTTAGTCAAGACAGACCAATCTGAGCCTTACACATCGACCTTTCACGGCGGATTGTTCAATTCCACCTAGGTCGTGAAAATGTACGTTTAGTTACAAGTAAACTGTTAATGTTGTCTTCCGTGATCGGGTATCACCACATTAACTACAATGTAACATGTACTATATATTGAACGGTTTGCAATAGAAATTCAACATTCACTCATAACTAAAGCAAATGCGATAAAAGAATTATTCTCATAAAACGAGTGTTTGATACACGAGTTATACAAAGTAAAAGCATACTTTCACGTATAACTCCAACATCCCGACCTCTGGGTATCTTCTTGCTTTTTCCGGCTTGCTTCCGGCCGGATCCGACATGTGGTCCGAAACGGTCACAACAAACTACAATAGTCAATGACAGTGCGTTGATAGTGGGTTCCGGAAGAGCTTCCATTGTCCTCCCCATGGGTACCGAACTTATAATCGATAATGCTTTATTGTTTCCACAATCTAAGCGTACCCTACTCAGTTTTAGAGACATTAGGATAAACGGATATCACATTGAAACTGAAACTGAGAACAATAACGAATACCTTTTGATGACTATTACTCGAGGTAACCGTAAACAAGTTATAGAAAAACTTCATTCATTCTCCTCCGGATTGTACTATTCCTACATCCGGCCGTCTAGTTCCCATCTAGCGATGAGGATGAAATTCCATGACCCGAATTCCTTTAAATTATGGCATCAGTGGTTAGGTCATCCGGGATAAACAATGATACGTAGGATTCTAGGGAAAATTAAATATTTAGGACACTATCTTATAGCAATTTGCAAAATGAGGACACTTTCTTTACGGGATGACAATTTTAGGATACTTTCTTTTAAATCTTACAATTTCAGGATACTTTCTTTTAAATTTTGCAAATTTAGGCCAATTGATACTAATTTCGGGCCACACGAAAATTTGGAGCCCTAATCCCAACTCTTCCCGCAAATAAAATTTTTTTTTTGCAAAATTCCAATTTCACCAATTTTGGTTGAAAAATTCCCATGGGATAAAAATTATTAAAAAAAAAAAGGTGAGACAGAAGTTTTATTGGAACAAAAATGCAATTACATTTTTTAATTTCTCAAAATTATTTACATACCAGCCAAAAATGGTGAAAGCAACGGGGAGAATAAGCAAGATCTTGAATCCTAATCCCAGAGCGCAAAGTATGATAAGTAGATTTTAAGTGTCCAGATTTTTAGATTTTAAATTCGCCAAATATTTTAATAACGTGGAAGGATTTTAGTGATATAACATCTACGAAGCAGTCAAGCTGGAGGATCAAGCCCGTTTGGTCCTTAATTAGTATCAGTTGGCCTAAATTTGCAAAACTTAAAAGAAAGAGTCCTGAAATTACCAACCCGTAAAGAAAGTGTCCTGAAATTGCTAACCCGTAAAGAAAGTGTCCTCATTTTGCTAATTTCTATAAGACAGTGTCCTAAAAATTTAATTTTCCCTAGGATTCTATCTAATTCAACTGGTCATAATATTTCGAATAATAGAATCCCTCCTATTGATGAATATATTTGTGATGCATGTTCTAAGGGTAAGTTAATAGTACGTCCGTCGCACACTAAGGTTGGACTAGAGTCTCCGGTTTTCCTTGAGCGAATTCAAGGAGACATTTGCGGACCGATTCACCCAGCATCAGGACCATTTCGTTATTTCATGGTCCTTATTGATGCCTCCACTAGGTGGACATATGCCTGTTTGCTGTCTACCCGCAATCAAGCTTTTGTGAAGCTCATTGCGAAAACTATAGAGCTTAGAGCTCAATTCCCGCATTATCCAATCAAGTCGATTTGCATGGATAATGCTGCTGAGTTCAGCTCAAAGGCCTTTACAGATTACTGTATGGCCCTGGGAATTAAAGTGGAGCATTCGGTCCCCTACGTCCATAACCAAAATGGTCTTGCTGAGGCGCTAATAAAAAGTATCAAACTTATCACGAGACCATTGCTTATGAACTCCAAACTACCCACTTCATGTTGGGGGCATGCAGTCCTACATGCATCACACTTAATACAAATCCGTCCAACTGCATATAATGATCATTCTCCCCTACAGTTAGTGCGTGGGAAAGAACCTAGCATTTCCCATCTGCGTATTTTCGGATGTGCGCTATATGTTCCAATAATGATACCAAAGCGGACCTCTATGGGCCCACAAAGGAAACTCGGTATTTACGTCAGATTTGACTCTCCATCCATCGTGAAATACCTTGAGCCTTTGTCCGGGGATCAATTAACAGCCCGGTTCACTGATTGCACGTTCGATGAAGATTACTTCCCGGCATTAGGGGAAGATCCGAATTCAAAATTGAATGAATGCCGGGAACTTACATGGGACGTAAGTAATTTTAGTATTTAGATCTGCGCACTAATCAATCTGAACTAGAAGTTCAGAAGATCATTAACTTGCAAAATTTAGCAAATAATCTGCCAGACGCGTTCACTGACCATAGAGATGAAACTAAATCGCATATACCTGCAGTAAATGCTCCCCAAAGGGTCGAGGTCCTGAGCAAAATGAGTACTAATGCCCCCACACGCCAAAAGCGTAAAGGACCCTCAAGAGATAGTAATACACCTAAACGAAAGGCTAGCAAAACTAGTCAGTCGAATGTAAAATCTCTAGAAGAGATTCGTCTAGATAACTCAAAGTCTCTAGGAGACGAGCATCCTAGTGATGAAGCACGTGCACAAAATATTCCATGCACTAGGACCGTGGAACGACCAGACCCAGATACAATGGGAAATGAGGAAGGTCTGGTTGACGTAAACGTCGAAGTCTTTGTGAACTTCACAGATGCGGGAGAAAGATACAATAGAAATATTACTGTCGTCGACGACACATTTGCAGCGTCAATCGCTCTTTCCATTATAAATGATCTAGATCCAGAATCCAAAACAATCGCTGAGTGCCGGAAGCGCTCCGATTGTGTTAAATGGAAAGAGGCAATTGATGCAGAGCTCGCATCGATTAACAAAAGACAAGTATTTGGCTCTATCATTCGTACACCCGCGCGCGCTATCCCCGTAGGATATAAATGGGTATAAGTACGAAAATAAAATGAGAACAATACTGTGGGGAGGTATAAAGCGAGGCTTGTAGCTCAAAGGTTTTCGCAGAGACCCGGGATTGATTTCGATCAAAACCTATTATCCCGTCATGGACTCAGTAACGTTCCGCTACTTGATATCTTTGGCAGTTAAACTGGATCTCCAAATAAGATTAATGGACGTAGTAACTGCGTACTTATACGGATCACTAGATGCCGACATTTATATGAAAATCCCCGATGGTTTTGACATTCCTCAGATGAGGGATGGTAAAAACCGCAGTATGTGTAGCATAAAACTGCAAAAGTCATTGTATGACCTGAAACAATCGGACCTCATGTGGTACAACCGACTTAGTGAATTCCTTCAGAAGAAGGGATACACATTCGATAAAGCTTTCTCATGCGTATTCACGAAGAAATCGCAAGATGGTTTTTGCATCATATCCGTCTATGTTGATGACCTGAACATAATCGGAACATGCAAAGAGATTGAAGAAGCCAGTTCAATCTTGAATGCCGAATTTGAAATGAAAGTCTTGGGTAAAACCAAGTACTGCCTCGGCTTGCAGATCGAGCATCTCCCTGAAGGAATCCTTATTCATCAGTCGACCTACGTAAAGAAGGTATTTGAGAGATTTCACATGGATAAATCTCATCCACTTAGCACCCCTATGGATGTTCGATTACTTGAAGTGGATAAGGACCCATTTAGACCAAGGGAAGATTCAGAAGAAATTCTGGGGCCAGAAGTTCCTTATCTTAGCGATGTTGGAGCATTGCTCTATCTCGCAAATTGCACACGGTCGGACATTGCATTTGCTGTCAATTTGCTTGCGAGATAGCGCTTCTCCTACAAGGAGACATTGGAATGGTTTTAAGCATGTTCTACGGTACCTCCAAGGGTCTCAAGACCTTGGACTGTTTTATCGTAAGAACCAAGACAAAACCTTAGTAGGTTATGCGGATGCTGGCTATTTGTCTGATCCCCACAACACCATATCCCAGACCGGTTACGTTTTTCTCTGTGTTGGTACCGCGATCTCATGGAGATCGGTTAAACAAATCATGGTTACCACGTCTTCAAACCACTCAGAGATAATAGCTTTATTTGAAGCCGCACGAGAATGTGTTTGGTTAAGGTCCTTGGTAAAATACATTGGTGACTCGAAGAAGAGTAACGTGATTACCATTCAAAAGGTGCAATCTAGTAACAATCTTGCAGATTTGTTTACTAAATCCTTACCTACGTCTACTTTTGAAAAGTACGTTCGTGGTATTTTGAAGCAAAGACTTAAAGTGTTGTTGTCTTCAGGGGGAGCGGTAACCCCGAAATAAATCTAGAAGATTTAGATCTAGAAGATCAATAACATTCCTCCCTAACTTATTATTTTGCCGATACCTAGCACGTGGAGTTTTTATGACAAGACATTTATGTTATGTTGTAATGTCCAAGGGGGAGTGTTGTAAATCTAGAAGATTTATTATTCCAAATTTAGAAGATTTGATGTGGACATTACTAATGGACCAATAACCCAATTGGCTTTATATCTTAGACTAGGGTTTTATTTTTTATAAATAGACTATTGTATTCATGGTTGTAATTACTCATACATAAGATCATTAGTGAAACTCCTGACTTGGCTCGCCCCCAGACGTAGTCGTTCCCGACGAACTGGGTGAACAAATTCCATTTTTTATTTTACGAAATTATTTACAACAAGATTCATTATTTCACCATAAAAAAAAGTACTTCACTTGCTCCAATAAATACATCTTTTTTTCTCTCCTCACTTCTACTTTTATATATATATATACTAGTACAAAACCCGCGTAACACGCGGGGTTGTAGATGATTTTATAAAAATCAGATATCGTATTATTTTGAAAAAGGTTAAGATATTTAAATTCACTATAATTTGGTAATATATTATTGCAAGTTTGCAACTATGTACTGTATATTTTGAATGGTTAATGCAAAATAATTTATGATATGTAGTTTTAAAATGTACGATATGTACATAAAAGAACATCTCAATGTACACTTAAAACCAACATAAAAAGAATATTATGAACTGTAAATTTAGTTTCTAAAAATTATAAATTTTGTTGATCCATTTTTAACCATAGGAACAGACATCTAAATTTCGGCAATGATATATTTATATATATTACTCCCTCCGTTCCGGATTTTTTTTCACGTTTTCCTTTTTGGGACATCCCAACTCTTTTTTCACATCCTTTAAAAGGAAACAATCAATACTCACAAAAATCAATAAAACACATTTTATTATTTTATTATTTTATTTTACACTCACACAACTTTTTTTACATATTGTGCAAACTCACATATGAAATAAGATGTAAGAGTATGTTTTATGATATTTTTTTAGTTCGTAGCCGTTTGTGTTCATCATAATTCTATAAAATATATATTGGAAATGCATAAGTCGATAGTCATTGAAACAATTTATTAATTAAGTTACACATCTAAGATTATAGCATTGTATTCCTCATCCAAATTTTTGACAATTCTGTAAGGTAATTCTATATACTGATTCTTATTTGAATATAAGTGCCATTGTTGGGAAGATCTTCTTTAGCGATTTCGACTATTGTGACTCCATCGTACACAATATTAAATAAATTTCCTCCTTTTTGGAATATGCAACTCTTTTTAATAGTTATTTATGCAAAATCTTCTTTAATAGATATCTACATATTGCGAATAACAACTAAATAATTATTTATTCGAATTATAATAATATTCTCCCGATTTTATTTGTCTCTTTTATATGTTGTTAATTTGTATGTGCATAATATGTGTTCATGTTTTTCAATTTTGACAACTGTGTGGTTAAAGAAAATTTTATTCATTTAGTTTTTGAGTTTATATTTTTGTAAGTTTTACTGAAGTAAAATTGCAAATTTGTCATATTCTCCTGGTACAAAAAATGTAATTTATACATTCTTTTGGGACCAAAATTACAATATATCATATTCTCTTTGTATCAAAAGTGTTAAAAATAACCGTGGGACTAAAAGTGCTGAAAAAAAAGACCAATTTGAAATGGGCACATTCTCTTGGGATCAAAAGTACACTTAACCCTCAAATGAAGTGATGTGCCTTTGCACCTAAAGAATCTTAAAAAATAACTCCAGTAATTTGCTTTCTGAAGTATAGAGGTTTTAGCATAGTAACTTTCATGTTTCGAAGCATGTGCACTGTAGGCTTGGTCTTTCCACACACTCCAAGTTGTCTTCAATGATGGCAGAGGTACACATAGTGCTGGCAGTGATTGATGGTAAATAGTCTGACGTGACATTATATTTTCTCGTAAATGTACAGACATTCAACTCTTGCCTTCAAACATTCATGCCATTTGTATAAGATTTAGACACGATAAATTACAATAATGAGATTCACATGCCATCTCAAAAATTTAGATGATACGGTAATATCCTTGGAATTCTTCCTTGAAAAAGGAGTCATCAGCCTACTGAATTTCTTTGCTACAAATATGAAGCATGAATGTTGGTTTTTTTTTTTATAATCCTCAATAAATAAAGCGAAAGTACTAATTTGAGAATACTGCCTATACATGAACCTAACGCAAACCTTACTATACTAAAATTGTCAATCATCAACTATCTACTCGAACAAAGTTTATTAGTTCAAGTAGCGAAAGGCAAACCATATATATGCATTGTTACTCTTGTCAGTGGGCTTAAGTTGTAATTTCTATTTCCCATCCTCATTATTGCACCTGAGGTTCGCAAAATTTAAGTCGAATATCTATAAAGATAGCCGATGTTCGATGCGGCGGTAAAATCCTAAATAAAGTCCAAATGGAATAGACTGTTATAATTCTGGAGACAAACCTAAAAATAGATAAGGCATAAATAATAATCCTTTCAAAATCCTATATATGAACAAAGAAACACCATTGGGAAAATCCTGATTCAACTTCGGGAATTGGAGTTTGGAGATTCAAATAGAGTAGTTAAATTCAGTTTCAAGATTAAAATTCGATTAGAGCCACTCTCTCTTTGAATCGAAATTTGTAATCTAATGTACATGTAATTAGCAGAACCATCAGATTCAACAAAAGTCCACTAACAATCCATCAATCTCCAAAAATCTGCCAAACCATTCAGATTCAACAAACACTAACAATCAATATCCGGAAGCCGAATTTCCGATAGAAGTACAAATTGAATCCAAATAGGAAAAATATAATAGCGAAACAGAAATCTCGCGTTAAAGAGGAAATCGGAAAAAAATGTAGCAGGTATAATTCAGAATAGAAAAAAATTGTCTCACACTTACAGACATTTTCGAATTTCAACTGCGGTTAAGCGACATTACCGACGACGGAGAGATTCAGGGAGACAAGAAAGGTAGCGGAAAATAGGGAAGAGAAACCGAGATAAAAGAAAACGAATTTGTGAATTCAATAAAATTTCAGTAACCATAGAATACGCAATGATGGCGAAGATAATTTTTAGGGTTAAATATCAATCGGCAGTATTATGGATGAAGGATGAAGAATTGCGCTGAAAAGGTGTAGGAGGGGTAGTTCGGTTGAAATAGAATGAAGTTGAATTTTTAAATATAAATTGAGAAAAATACTGTATTAATCAGATTAGTTTAGAGAATAACCTACTATTACGGAGAAAAAAGGAATTTGAAATAGACAAAAATGAATGTGTCCACATCAGCATAAAAGAACTTGGCTTTATATGTAAGTAAGATATATATATATATAGACTAGATGAGTACCCGCGTATCACGCGGGGTTTTTGTAAAAATTAATTATATAAATGTTATATATATTTAAATAATTGTGTTCATCATAAAATAGCATAATTATATTGTATAATAAATTATGGGATAATATTTTAATTCACGACTTTCAGGCTTGATCTCAATTTAGTTATGATTTTCAATATTATTATAAAAATTCACGCAATATTTTGTTTTTATTTAGTATACACTTTTAAATTATGACATAATTTCCTCAACTACGCGCCAGATACCTCATGCGTTTTTTCTTTCTTTTAAAAGTGCAAGTCGAAATATCAGATTGAAACAATTAAAGATGTAGTGAATATTCATAAAATTATTGGAAATTATTAAAAATTTCGAAATAAAAAATCCTCAAATATAGTGAAACAATAAAAATAACACAATTAAACATTAAAATTTCACATATTTAGAATTTTAAAAATTTATTTAATCAAATTAGTAATAGTATGTAGAATTAAATATACTAAAGTTACTTAGTTACATTACTAACACAATAAAAATTTGTATATATAGGATATCCTAAATATAGTTAAGTAAAATGTAAATTGGTATAATCATAGTAAAATTTATAATATACTTTTCTAAACTCAAGTTATATATAATAGTATTCAAACTTTAAACATGTTCATAACATAGCTTAATTGGTAAATATCATGAATATTACTTATGAGGTTTAGGGTTCAAATCCTTGTATATACAATTTTTTTGGTAGATTCCTTATCTCATAATATGACACGTAGATGACACATATGATTCATAAAATTGGCATGTAGGCTTCCACGAAGTTAACCTCAGAACGACACATAGGCGAAATGAATCACACGACGACACATAGGCGAAATGAACCCCGTGACGACACATAAGCATTATAAACTCCCTATTAGTATAATAGGGGATTTTATTTCAAAACACTCTTCAACCTCCACTTTTGCTTTTAAATAAAAATCACTGTAACATAAACCAAAATTTTAAGGTACGAGTTATATATAGCCTTATGTCTTATTAATATACTCCACTAAAAAATATTGTGAAAAAAATTCGAAAATGTAATAATTTTTTTTTCCCAAAAATACATATGTTTAATGTGTTTTTATTTTAAATTTTTGGAAAATTTTTTGAAATTTGTCAAAAAGTTTTGGATTTCTTTCCGAATATTATTATTTTTTGGGCAGAGTACATCAATAAAAGATAGGAATGTATTTGATATGATCCATTTTTAATTGATTAAGGGTAACTCATTTCGGCCCATTAAGAATGTTGCGGCGCAATAGATGTCTTTTCATGGAACTTTGGTTTTGAATGAGCGGAGAAAACGCACATCTCTACTTTGGTTTTGAATTTGAATAAGTCCTTTTTTCTTTTTCCTTTTTAGGAATAAATGCTGGTCAAAGGGTTGTGCGGCCAAAATTAAATATACATCCGTTTATCCGGCCATATTTGATACTCCATTCTGCAATCCATCTATTTGCTGCCAAATCTCACTTCAGCGCTGTTCTTCCTTCCCCTAAATCTGTTAAAAAAAGGAATTTGATTTGCAATTCCCAACAATGCAATTTTTTTTTTCTAAACTCAAATATATTTTTAAATGACATCAACTTATATTATTGAATAAATATAGTTATTTTAATGGAATAGTAAGCAATTTACATTTCACTCACGCGTTGCATCCGGAATTAAAGCATACAATTAGTTACGACGTAGAACAAATTCTTTAATATTTTTATTATGACATTTATCAATAATACCATAAATTACTCATTTCTTTAATCGATTGAGATAAAAATGTCAAAATTTATATTTCTTATAAATTTGTAAGAAGACACTTATTAACAAGATAAATGTGCAAACACATAGAATATATTATATTACATCGATCGATCAATTAGCATGTACCAATATATATCTAATTAATCTAATCGAACACAGGAAATGTAAAGGCGTACATTGCGAATTCACAATCCCACGTTTGTAAATTGACAGAAACTAAAGCAAAGAGAGTGAAATGGTTGAAAATAGGGTGGAAATCATGCGAGCAAGAAGAATGCGGCGTGTGCTTAAGGGCGAAACCCTATTGCAGTTGGGTGTGGACATAAATTCCATTCCAAATGTTGAGTAACACTCGTGTGAACAAGTTGCACCCTGCAATTGATTGGACAGAAATGCCCACTGCCCCGGACGTGTTGCAGAATCCTCTCATTCCAGCTTCATGTAATTCAATTTTAAACAAATATATATCATAAGAATGATAGGATGTAATATAATATTGTTATTGAGTGTCGTTATAACGAGACGGTTTCATACATGACTGGTTTCCCAGTTCCGCCATCCTATTGCATCTACTGTTACACCTTTGGCATCCAATAAGAACCTCCAAATCAAATTCTCGAGAATAACGCCTTTTCCTCCCCTCGTAAATTTTAACCAATTGCTTACCTACCGCCATTATGCTCTTCAAAGATATCTGCAATTTGGGGATTCAGGTTGATGAGTGTACTCTGAATATTTTGGTCAATAGTTACTGTCATTGTCACCGTGCCGATTATGGGTTTCCCGTTCTGGGCATGTTCTTCAAGCGCGGCTATGTTCTCCACCTTATTGAGGGGTCTGTTTGTGGAGAATAGGATTAATGAGGCACTGTAATTGTTTTTGAAAATAACAAGAGAAGACCTATGTGAGCTAGATGTTGTTCTCTATTTGATTGCCATCGATGGACTCTGTAAAAAAAAGGAGATCGACACTGCCCTGAAGCTGTTCGACGAAATGTCTGACAAAGGCATTTCACCCAATGTTATCGTCTACAATTCTTTGATCTGTGGCTTGTCTAGTTTGGGTCAATGGGAGCAAGTTAACATGTTATTAGAGGAGATGATAGATCACAAAATATATCCGGATGTGTTTACATTTAATGGTATTGTTGATGCCCTTTGCAAGAAAGGGTTGTTCCGTGAAGCAGAAGATGTACTGTTGATGATGATGCAGCAAAACCTGGTGCCAAATGTAGTCTCCTACAACATGTTGATGCAGGGATATTGTTCACAGGGACAACTGGATGATGCTAAGAAAGTTTTCAATTTCATGTGCAGCAAGGATGTCACTCCTAATATATACAGCTATAGCATTCTAATCGATGGATATTGCACTATGAACAAGACTGACGATGCCATCAAGTTGTTTCTCGAGATGCAATGTCAAGGGTTGAAGCCGAATGTGGTTACATATACTTCTCTATTGTGGGGATTGTTTCTTGTTGGTAGATGCTCCACTGCACTAGAACTTATTCATGAGTTGCAAGTTGTCGGTTTAAAACCGAACTTCTATACGTACTGTAATTTGCTTCACGGATTGTGCCAAAATTAGCATGTTAAATAATCATTCATGTTTTTTGATGAATTGGAGAGTGAAGGAGAACATCTTCATATTAATTACTATAGTATCCTCATGGATGCATTATGCCAAGCTGAAAAACTCCTTGTAGCTCACGCTATGTTTAATGATCTCCATTTGATAGGATTAGAACCTGATGTGGTTACGTACAACATCCTAATAAATGGATATTGTCGAAATGGGCTACTTGAGGAAGCTAGGAAAGTTTTTAATTCCATGGCTAGCAAGAATGTCTCTCGTATGTCTGGAGCTATAATATTTTGATTGATGGATATTGCACCATTAAGAAGATAGACGATGCCATTCATCTGTTTCTTGAGATGCACCGTGAAGGCTTGAGGCCAAATGTGGTTACATATACATCTCTAATACAAGGGTTGTTTCGAAATGGAAGATGCTCCACTGCACTAGAGCTTTTAGATGAGTTGCAAGTTGTTGGATTAAAACCAAACTTCTACACGTATTGTAATTTGCTTCACGGATTTTTATGAATCAGCTTCCTAAACAGGCATTCATGTTGTTGGATGAATTGGAGAGCATAGGAGAGCATCTTCATATTACTTACTACAGTATCATTATGGATGCATTATGCCGAGTTGGAAAACTCCGTGCAGCTGAAGCCATGTTTAATGATCTCCATTCGAGAGGAATGGAACCGGATGTGGTGACATACGACATCCTAATAAATGGATATTGCGAAAATGGATCACTTCAGGAAGCTAGAAACCTTATTTTGAACATGGAACAAGCAAGTTTGATGTCGAATACGATTATCTACGATACTATTATGAGAAGTTATCTGAGAAGGCAAAATTATGATGAAGCAGTAAAGTTTGTGGAGGAAATGTATTCAAGAGGATTCTGTCCTGATACATTTGTGTTGGGGATGTTGCTTGATCTGCAAAAGAATGTGGAAGTTAGTAATATTACTCTTTCAACAATAATTTGGAGCTTAACTGCTTGAGAAGATAATACATAGTTATTTAGCTGAATGAGAAAATGCGATGTACATTCATTTTTGAGTAATGTGGGCAACGCTTTCTAATTCTTGTGCTGGCTTTTTCAATACTGTATAGAAAAATGTGATTAGAAATATTCATTGTGTTATTGTTTGGCTCTCAATCAGGGGCGTATCCAAAATAAAAATTCTGCTAGTAGTATGTTTTTATTTTATATAATTATTCCAGTTTTTCTATAGTTTCATATTAAAACCTTTGAATTATGATATTGGGCTTTATGGGGTTATGTTTAAAAGATTAGTGGACAATTAAAAAAAAATGGGTAGAAAGATCCGTATTTTCTAAATCCTAACTAAAAGCCCCAATTCGCATTTTAAATCCTAGTTCTTGGTAATCATAACTAAAAGAAGATAGTTACCTAATTTTACTCATCAAAACAAGACTACCGAACAAAATGGATAATGATATTAATGCAAATAACTTGATTACATTGACAATAAATTGCATCAACATATTCCACTGATTTCAAAACCAGTGATCTTGAATCAATGAAAAAATGTCGTTTTAAAATTTTATGCTACCTCCACCCCTGCTCTCAATATCTTATCTTAATTCTCATTATGACTTGATCAATGCTGTAGATCACCTAATATAGGCAATGCTTTCTAATATTAGTTTGATTTATGTAAATAAGTTTATGCAGATACTTTATTTAAAAAATAAAATTAGGCTAGGAAATAACTAGCGTAGGTAGATGTCATGAAATAGTATTGGAACAGAGTTAAATTGGTATCTGTACTTTTATGTATGGGGAGCGTTACCTAACTCATAAATCATCGAACACACCTCATATATTTAATTTTATTAGGTGTTTGTTGTGGCTTGGGAATAACTTTTTTTTAAGGCTAGTAGGTTAGGGGGTAGCAAAAGAAGGACCACAGGTCTTCGGGCTGGCAATTTAAGGACACCAGATTTAAAATGTTGCAATTTGAGGCCAAATTGGCCCGAATTGACTCTAATTGGAGCTAATTCGGGCCAACCTGGCCTCAATTTGCAAAATTTTAAACCTATGGTCATTAAATTGTCAGCCCCAAGACCTACCATCCTTCTTTTACTACCTTTCATTACAAGATTTTCACGTTTTAGCAACGAAAAAATTATGTTGCTAATCAATGAATTTGCATTTAGTAACGGATTTACAACGAATATATTTCATTGTTATTATGCTCGTTTCTAAATATGCCAACGAAATAGTATCGCGTTAGTAAAAAATACCGACAGATTACCAACAAAAAATAAAATATTTATTTATATGTCCAATCTGTTGGTAATCCGTTGGTAAAACGGTTAGTGAACATAATCCGTTGTTAAATAATTGTGGTAATTTTTTATTCCGAATTAGCACTAATTAACCCCTGATTTCGAGATATTTTAGACACATTGCACAACTTAGAGGGTAGCAAAAGAAGGACGGTAGGTCTTGGGGCTGACAATTTAAGGACCATAGGTTTAAAATTTTGCTAATTGAGGCCAGGTTTGCCCGAATTAGCTCTAATTAGAGTCAATTCGGGCCAATTTGGCCTCAAATTGCAACATTTTAAATCTGGTGTCCTTAAATTGCCAGCCCGAAAACCTGTGGTCCTTCTTTTGCTACCCCCCCCTAACCTACTGGCCTAAAAAAAATTATTCCCGTTGTGGCTTATAAGTTAAAGACTTTTGGCATTAATTGTGAATGATCATATATGCTTGTATTTTCTTATTATCAGTCCGTTTTAATACTCTGCAAGTTTTCCAACTTTGAGCCCATAAAGTAATCTTAACATTCACCATCTGTTTGTGTTGCACATTTATGGAATATTTCTTTGCCTTCTTGAAAAAAGTAAATGTATATAAGATATAACTGAATATGATATTTTATTATTGATATATTGTTTCTGTTGTGTACATCATTCGTAGTAGTGAGAGCTCTTATCTAAATAAGTTGTTCATTTTCCTTCTTCAATTGGTTAGTTTAATAGTTTGTAGCATTGTATATAATTAAGTGCAAACATTAGGGGGTGTTTTTGAAATTCGATGGAGGTAAGTTCACTGATACTTTTAGTTTGATTTATTAATACCCTTCAAACAAGTTTCGTTGTGAATATTGTTCACATAATACCTTCTCTTGAATATAATATGTTAGGAACATGCTTGAGAGAAAAAGTTGATTCGAATATTCAAATCAAGTATTCATATATTTTCTAATAATTCGATATCAGTTTCAAATCAAATATAAATCACATTTATTATTCGAAAAATATTCGATTCGAATTCGATATTCGAAATAATTTCACAAATACGAATTCCAATACAGTGATATTCAACTCGATTCGACTCGTTTACATCCCTATTGATGAGTACACAGATTGCATTAACAAAAAAACGTGCGTTTTTACGATGAAAATTAACGACAGACAAGGATTCCGTCGTTAAAACACACGTTTTACGATGGACTTACGACGGTTATTAACCAAAGCTTGTCCGGGCTCAAAATTAATGACGGTTTTCAAAAAGCCGTCATTAATTCTTGATTTTTACGACGGTTGAAGCTGTCGTAAAATAAGCGGGACCCACACTTTCGTCAATCCGCCAAATTTAACGACGGAAGGTCCGTCGTAGAATTTAAAATAGATATTAACGATGGGCACGACCGTCGTAAAATTCTGCCCGTTTGACAGCGATCTTTCGTAATCGGTGCAAAGTTGTAGTGGCCGACAATTTTACGGCGGGAAGCCCGTCGTAAAATTTAACTTCATGATTTACGAAGGTCATGCCCGTCGTAAAACCTGACATTTTGGCCGCGACTTTTCGAGAAGCGGTGTGAATTTATTACCGGAGACTAATTAACGACGGGAATGTCCGTCATTAATTTTAAATTTAATATTTACGACGGGCAGTCCGTCGAAAGTTTCCAAAAATGATGCCGTTTTTGGCCTAAAGGCGATAGATTTAGCGACGAGCTGCTGTCCGTCGTAAATAAAATTTGCCTATAAAAGAAAGAGTCGGCGAGCTCATTCCTCACACGAGCAAAAACCGAGCAAAATCGAAGAAGAAGAGGGCGACATCCGGAGAGCACTCAAGAGCAAATTTCATCCGATCAAAGTTCTTTTTACGTCGATCTCTACCCTTTAATCGTAAGTTTTTTAATTTTTTACCATAAAAAATTACATTTTAAAACATTTGATTAGTCTTTAGGTTTTTGATATGTGATATGTTAATTGGTTAGATTTTTGTTTGTAGAAATTATGTTAATTGTTTAGAATTTTGTTTAGATATGAGTATGTATAAAAATGTTATAATTGGTTAGATTTTTGTTTATATCACTACAAAATACTGTTGAAATAAAGAGGGATATAGGGAGGGATTTAAAGAGGGGTTTAAAGAGGGGGGAGACCCTCGACAAAATAGGCCTCGTTAGGGTCCCCCTCGGCTTGCCCCTCTTTAACTAACAAGGGGAGAGAGCCCTCGGCTACTAACGAGGGGGCTGCCCTCGTCTGGTTCAAAAACCGGGCCCTCGTGTAAGCCCTCGTTTGTTCACGAGGGGAAAGCCCTCGCCTCGGTTCCCGTGGGCCTTGCCCTCGCCTCGCGGTGCTGGAGTTTGGCGAGCACGGCCGCCCTCGCCTGGAAGCACCCTCGTCTCGCCCCTCGTCCATGCACGAGGGGGCCTGCCCTCGTCTACCAGCGCCCTCGTCTCGCCCCTCGTTTGTTCACGAGAGGGAGGCCCTCGTCCAACACAATTTAAAAAAAAAAAATTGCGGGCCGCATCAGCGGGGCGGGCGCAACCCGACCCGACCCGCGAGCGACCCGCGAGAGACAAGTTTCGAACCCGTGACCTCCCACGCATGGAAGATCTATTGCCCTTCTCCTTACCGTTTGGGCAAGGTTTATCATTCGAAATGTTTTCTATTGTAATAGTATATATATTATTTCTTATTTTGTTTTCTTTGTTACTTAACACTCCTATTTTATTTATACCTTTAATTAATTAATATTATTATAAATCATTTTATTTACTATAACACCTTAAAAAATTAATTAAATTAATATATCATTTTAAATTACATATATTTAATAATTTCTATTATGATTACACTTTTAATTAA